>CM057343.1:154123628-156735984 GCA_030015575.1 Agapanthus africanus
TAAGAATAATAAAATCATTCTTATCATAATCTTTACCTTAGTTAAGTGTAGAGAATTCACTAAGGTTGGGTTGAATGGTTAGGGTTAAGGATGAGAACAAAAGGTCAACAAGTCAAAGCTTCATGAAACTTCAACTAAAAACAAAAGTAGCCACCATTCATTTATCTTCCAATTTATTCAAAATGAATAAATAAATAAGATAAATGAATAAGTAAAACCCTAATCAACAACTTAACCTTGGTTTAATTCTTTATACTTAACCAAAAAGCATGCATCATCAAACATGATACAAACATGTGCACAAAATCATATCGCATATGCAATGCGCACACCCGAGTGAGAATATCCATTTAAAGTGAACCGATACTAGTTAATGCAAAGTAATATATCAAATATATAATTATACATTAAATCATTAAATCAACACTTGATTTAACGATCCGGTCATATCGCATATAACCGACCAGTATCCTATGTATCGGCTTATCGAATCAACCTTTGATTCGACAACTAGGGTATATCGCATATAACCTAATCGATACATTCATCGCGAGAATGGAATACGGTATCACATACACGCATTATTCTCGGTCCCACACATATCTCATATGCGCTCCTATTTCGTTTCGCTTGAGCCAGGAAACCTCTGTGTAGGACTCTAAAGACTCGTCAATACGCCGGCAGCAGGTGATGATCATATCAATCACCCACAAGCCGCAAGCGGTCTGCTAAACGTAACGGCCACCCGGGTATTGAGCGATCTGAAGATCGACGAGCAAGCCCGCTCACACTCCAGTGAATCCAACCAGTAACACTACCGTACAGTCCGGTCTGATCGTCTGATATGTCGCATATCTCGCCTAGGGGTGGTAAACGTCAGACCCCAATAGCTCAGTAAGTCGTGTCGATATGAGGTCTATAACAATTCGAGAAACTACTGGTAACACTTACCAGTAAATCTCATCAACCCTGGCCAGGGATTTCCTGTTATAGCCAATCGAACACAGCGCAACATCAACTCCCTATACCGGGAGAGACGAATCCCCTCCTATCGCTCACTGCCTCCATGTGACTCGGGACTGTACCCAAAAACCACCGTTTTGCACGCCCTCTTGGACGTGGTAAGATGGAAATCAAAGCACAGTGGGAACCACACAAGACTCTATGACGATCTCGGGTCAACAGACTACTTTGTACCAGTGTCACCAGAGAACTGCCATCTGACGTGAGGTATAATACTATCTGGGAGTTCTCGGCGAGTCCGTCCAGTGTACCCAGTCTCTACTGAGCACCCGTATATCATCTATGATGTCAAACACCAATGGATATGGGATCATCCATCGCCCATCTGTATGGGTCGAGAAGGTACACGCTAGTCTACTCTGGTATATCGATGCACCGTCTCGATACACCCACGACTAGGGACTTTGAAGGATGTACTTATGGACTACCATGTCCCCACTAGTATGATCAGCATCATAGTCCAGGTAGTCAAGTACACATCCTAAGGGCTTTACCAACATGTAACAGAGAGACAAACAGTATACACGTTAAGGTAAAGATCAACCAGATAGCATACTATCATGTCGAGCAAGAAAGTCCTCCCTATATACGTCCTAGCATCCACTACAATATACATCATATGTACAGTAATGGCCTCTAGGGCATACATATAACTAACAATCTCCCACTTGCACTAGAGCCATCTGTAGCAGTGGTTGTAGTATCTCATACTCAACCATCCCATAAAAGTCTCTCTCTGGGAACAGGCCTTTGTGAGTGGATCCGCTGTGTTATCCTCTGAGTCTGCTCTCCTTACCTCGATCACCCTGGAGATCAACCATCTCGATGATCAAGTGATACTGCCTTAGAATATGTCTGGATCACTGATGGGACCTTCGTTCCTTGGCATAAGCCACAACTCCATTGTCACACAATGGGAGGAACATAGTTCATCTCATGAACCAATATACACCCAAACAGTCTCTTTGGTAGCATCTTAAGTAGCGATTTATCCAGCCTTTATCGTCTAGTATGCCACGGTATCTAGCTTGGAACTCTTCCAACATACCGTCCCTTTACTGTGGGTAAAGACAGTGCCTGTGACTGACATTCAGTCGTCTTTATCACCCTGGAACCCTTCCAGTGATTCTCCCCAGGATCGATTGATATCATCTCACTACAACTAGTGAGAATCCTAACATCCAATTAAATCTATCTCATAGATCTAAAACTCAGGATTTAGGAGGTATCATTTTGATCCTACACGGAGAATCTTTGTGATAAGCGGAGATTGACCGAACGTAGCATAGGAAACTCCTTCCCTATCAAGAGTATGTCATCCACGTACTCTACGAGGATCGTCACCATACTCCCTAATACCTTTTTGTTTATACAAGGTTCATCTACCATTTTGATGATGTCAAACACTTTGACTAACACATCAAAACAGACGTTCCAACTCCGCGATGCCTGCTTTATCCTATAAAGCATCTTGCACACGTTTCCGCTGCTCCCACTGTCTACGAAACCCTCTGGCTGTGTACTTATAGACGCTCTCTTCCAAAACATCATTTTAGAAGAGCTGTCATGACACCCAACCACCAGATATCGTAGTCATGGTATGTAGCCGTGGCAAGTAGGATCTGGATGGACTTAAGCATAGGTACTGAAAAGGTTTCATCATTATCCACGCCTGGTCGATGACGAAAATCTTTAACAAGTCTAGCTTTGAAAGTCTCAACTTTTCCATTTACACCAAGTAATCTTCTCAAGATATACTTGCTCCTGATGGGGATTTAACCCTTCAGATATTGCAACCAAAATCCATACTTTGTTGGTGTACATGGATTCCATCTCAGATCGCTAAACATCCAGCCATTCTTACAGAGTCTTACTCTCGATGGCCAGCTCGAAGCTAGTTGGGTCATCATCTCATGATGCAATCCTCGCTCCCACTGTCATAGAGAAACCGGAGTATCTCTCAGGTGGTTGAGGAACCTTACTAGATCGGCGGAGAGGCTGAGGTTCGTTGGTTTCTACTGAATCTTCTGGTTGTACCAAATCATCTGCTGTAGTTTGTATAGCTGGAACACTTCCAGTTCTACATAACAGACCTTGCCTCGAGCTTGTCCGGATTTTGCTTTTAGACATAGGCCGGACAACCCCAAATCTTAACTAGCTTAAGACATGGGCTCTTCCCTTTCCATATCTCATATGGAGTGGTAGGCAACTGATTTGATTCGAACCTATTCAATAGGTATGCAGCTTCTCAAGTGCATAACCCCTAAAAGGAAATAGGTAACTCAGTAATACTCATCATAGAGCACACCATATCATATAGGGTGTGATTGCTCCGCCCCGATATACCATCGTGCTATGGTGTATTCGGAGGAGTAATCTGAGAGAGAATCTCATTCTCCTTTAGAATAGTCCAGAAATTCTATGCACAAGTATTCTCCTCCTTGATCTCATCAAAGGACATAATACTTTTACCCGTATTTTGGTTCTCTACTTCTAACTTATATTCTGTGAATATCTCAAAAGGTTCGGACTTGTGTTTCAACAGGAACATAGGTCTGAATCTCGAAAGATCATCAGAGAATGTAATGAAGTACAAAGAACCGGTCCTGGCATGTGTAGACAGGGGACCTACATATATCAACATGTATCATCCCAAGAGTTCACTAACTCTTTCTCTGTTTCCAATAAACAGAGCTGAGGTCATTTTATCTTTGTGACATGACTCGCAAGTTTCATGAGATGTAAATTCAAACTGATTTAAATATGCATCTACATATAACTTCAGCTAGTCGGGTTGCATTGATATGACCTAGTCTACAATGCCTCAAGAAGGATTCGTTCATTTCTGAACTCTTCCTCTTATGTGTGTTCCGTATACTAAGAACTGTAGTTTGATTTAGAACATCAACGCTTTTAGATAACGTGCCTGAACCGATCAACTTTTGATATAGGAAATGTTCAAAACATTATCCAACAATACAAAATTTTATCATTTCTTTACTAATAAAGAGACTGATATGATTTTGTATATCAGGTTCGGTATCTAACAACATTCGTTCAGAATCAATGTATTGGTAATACAGGGTGACAGTGACCAACAGACTTGGCTGCAACACTTGCCCCGTTTTCTGCCTCATGAAACTTATCACCCGTTCTCAGTTCTCTACCTTTCTGTAGCCCTATGTAACAGATTACATATCTGGGATCCTGATCCGGTATCATATACCCAGGACGTAAAGGATACTGAGAAACAGTTCTGTAGAATGAACACACCCGAAGATGATGCATCAGCATGCATTCTCTTCGTTTGGGCGGCACGGGAAATCTGGTATTCCCCAATTTCCTACTCTGTCTTATAACAATTATAAGTTGGAGCGGGACCAAAGTTCCTCAGCTCAGTATAACAAGCGGGTTCGGTCAATATTCCGTATTATTATCTTGATTAAGGTGTGATATGGTCGCTACCTGGAGAGAGAGAAGAAAACACTCAGCGTGCGCTCTGTCAAGAATAGATTGGTTATTATTTTATCTAATCAGGATGGCTCCCACTGCTTTTTATCAAGTCTTCCTTCAAACCCTAAAAGGAAAGACTAGCCGGGATTAATTACACACTACAAGTTCGCCAATCTTTCAGCCAGGCCAGTGTCGGTACTTTGAGGGAGGTCCCCCGTGCTTTCGCACGAACCTAATTAATGTAAACCTCATTTTCCCAGAGGCGTAACCCCTTTGACACCTTTCTAGACACCTACTTGATCGGCTAATTGTAATGTATAAAACTCTCCCAGGAGTAACTCTTACTCGCAGCGGGTATCGGGATCCAACTATCTCATAGAAGGTATGCAATCTCATTGCAAATTTCAACACTTGAAATTCCCGATAATATTTTGCCCCTAGCACCCTATGACCTTGACGGAGGCCAACAAACCATAGGCTACTAGTCAAGTTCAACCCGTCATTTCTTGATCGAATCAAACCCACCCGCACGACCCTTGACGGAGGCCAACAAGGTCGCACGACTACCCTAACTCAATCTGCATCATATGCATAAGCAGATAAATACTGGTTAGCTACCGCACACTGCGCCTTGACGGAGGCCAACAAACGCAGCACGAATACTAAACAGCACTTATCTGAAATGACGGAGGGCTACGACAGGTTTTTATGAAAACCTATTGCGTAATGAACTTGATATCGTTGTAGAATCAAATGATTTTGAAATGGAGTGCTTTTGAGGCTTTTCTAGTTTTGCTAAAGGAGTCACTCCCGGTGAAGGGATCGTCGGTCCTTTCCTCGTCGAATGAGGTGCGGGATATATCATATATATCACTGTGCAAAGCAAAAACTCTTAAAAGCAATCAAAAGACAAACCGAGTGTGTAGCATCTGCCAGTTATTGCTAAAGGAGTCACTCCCGGTGAAGGGATCTCGGTCCTTTCCTCATCGAATAAGGTGCAGGATATATCACATATACCTCTATGCAAAGCAAGAACTGTAGCTACCTGTTTTATTTTGAAATTCGATTCTACAACATCTTAGGTTTCTTTTATTTCATTAATCACATTAATGAAGTCCCATCATTTAAGTTACTTAAACATCACAGATAAATACGACGTACACTTATGCCATCCGCATTCGCCTCGATGTCCCCTTGTGCACCGTTAGGTTAGGTAACTAACGGCAGAGCGGGGCAGGGCTAGCGCGGGTGTAAAACATAAGTAACGTCTATATAATATATCATATATACTATATACTGTATCTATCACAGAACATCACAGATCTCATCACAGATATCGCAGCAGAAGAAACATATGAAATATTGGATATACTAGGACGTCCGTGTTTTCAATACGAGCCAGTATAAAACACGGGTTCCACGGTCGTGATGAATAGCCAAACCCACACCCCTAGACCCCTACGAGAGCGGCAAGCAACCCTGCCAATTCTAGAGTTAGGAGACCCGGACTCGATTCCTCGAGTTGGTCTCCCACTGGACTCCAGAACCCGGTTACTTGTGCTCCCCTCCTTGGGTCTATCCTAGTGCGGAAAAGTAAATAATATACAAACGGTGACATCTTCCGCAACCTGGAAGTGCCCCAAATAAAAGAATATTTCATACAGATTTTTACATGAATGAAAATGAAAAACACTCATCTCACATAAAAACCCCCGGCTATTCAAACACGACGATCCAATATAACATATCCAGCAACACATAACATCACATGTCATCAACGTAAGTAAATATGCGCATCCCAATTGTCGTTGACATATAGCAACGAAACCGGCGATATCGCATATTACACTTACGGTCACAGAAAAGAAAGTGTAAAACTACAACAGTTGGAATCCGCAACCACCTCAGACCTCGCATGCCTGACCAAATGAATTCTTTAGACATCGCATGCCTAACAATTATAAACCCCGTATTTTAGTCTCAAAATCGAAAACTCTTTTCAATACCAAGTCGGGCAATTCAACAAGATTCCCGACATCCTGATCGAATACTCGTCGCAAACTTCAGTAGACGGATGCACCCCCGATACCGTCGACGAAGTGCACCAAGGCGGAACACCGCTACCGCGAGCACCCGGACGGATGCATTCGGCTACGGGGTTCTCCTACAGTCACTTGGTCGGGGCTATGGAGCGAGGCTGTCTATTAAGTTTGTCCGGCGAATATCCGCGTACGCTACGTGATTGCGACGGACTTTTGATCGCATCAAAATTCCGTGGCAACCGATCAAGTGAGACTAAACTGCTATGTTTGTAACATTCATTCAGTTATCACATAACTTTTGTGAATTCCAATTATTGTCTCCCATTCCAGATAAACAGAAAATGTTAAACTTTTCGATCGAACTATCGAACACCCAAGTTTTCCCGAAACTGATCAACACATGAAACAAGTATAACAACATTCCGTTCATGCCTCAGTACCAACGTTCCAGCCGTAGAAGGGTCAAGCCAACGCCTCACATGTGGCACGCCGTACTGCCCCAAACCCGAAGGTTCAAAGGGCAGTTCAAGAAGGTCACATAATCGAGTTAAGGTTTGTTGTCTTCTAGAGGGTCCATCGAGTTACTTGCACTACTTAGAACGTCGTTAAACTACAGAAAAATCCAACACTTGGAAATTTCCCGACAGGGGAAAAATTGGGTATTTATATCCGGTCGAACTTTTTAACATATTCTAAAATTTATCCGGAAAGCCACACAGACAAAATTTGATACCCCGATCGAAACACCGAAGCCCCAAAACAACTCCAGAAAATTCAACTTTTGAATAAAATTTTAAAAATACCCAGAGAACTCAGCACAGCAAACTAATAATCACTGTGCAAATTTTGGTCAACGATGCAACAGTGTTGCCGCGGAACCGCCGCGCCACGTGGGCTAAGGCCGCGGTTCCGCGGCTTCATGATGGAATTACGACCAAAATTTTTCACCGTAATTCTTAGAAAACCCTGCTTATTTTTCTGCATATTTTCAATTTGGAAAAATCCCAGTTTTTAGAAAAAGGACAGAGAGCATTTTGGGTTTGGGTTTTCGGGTTCGTTCGGGTTTCAAAATCCGTCTGGACTTCGCCTAAGGCTCTAGCTAGGCTATGATACTACTGTAGGGTTCCTAGGCACACTAGTGAGGTCTCACAAGGCATCAACCATGCCAATTTCAAATTTTAACGTGCCGAGAAACCCTAAACTACGGATCGTTTGCTAGAAAACTAGGCGAAAAGTAAACTAGTTAACAATTAACTAAGGGAATACGGAAATACAACCTTTGTAGATCCGTTTGTCCACCTCCATAGCTCCGCAACGAAGTGCCTTCGCTGTCCAAGTGAGCTCCCGGGCTCTAGCGTCGGCTTCGTCGAAGAATAAGCGAGCTAGGTCGTCGATGTCCATGCCGAAGATGATCTACGTCGAGGCATCGCTAGATCAAGCTCCACCTTCACCAAGTCTTGCAAACTTGTGAAGGAAACACACTCTACTACTTGGTAAGAGGTAGAGGATGAAGAAATAGGAAGTGGGTAAACTTTAGAATTGGATTTCTCACTCTAATTCTCACTTTGCCATTAAAGCTTGTGAAGCTTTTTCTTGAAGTGAAGAAGAAGAAGAAGAAGATGAAGAATATCATAAGTTGATTATAATAAGAATAATAAAATCATTCTTATCATAATCTTTATCTTAGTTAAGTGTAGAGAATTCACTAAGGTTGGGTTGAATGGTTAGGGTTAAGGATGAGAACAAAAGGTCAACAAGTCATAGCTTCATGAAACTTCAACTAAAAACAAAAGTAGCCACCATTCATTTATCTTCCAATTTATTCAAAATGAATAAATAAATAAGATAAATGAATAAGTAAAACCCTAATCAACAACTTAACCTTGGTTTAATTCTTTATACTTAACCAAAAAGCATGCATCATCAAACATGATACAAACATGTGCACAAAATCATATCGCATATGCAATGCGCACACCCGAGTGAGAATATCCATTTAAAGTGGACCGATACTAGTTAATGCAAAGTAATATATCAAATATATAATTATACATTAAATCATTAAATCAACACTTGATTTAACGATCCGGTCATATCGCATATAACCGACCAGTATCCTATGTATCGGCTTATCGAATCAACCTTTGATTCGACAACTAGGGTATATCGCATATAACCTAATCGATACATTCATCACGAGAATGGAATACGGTATCACATACACGCATTATTCTCGGTCCCGCACATATCTCATATGCGCTCCTATTTCGTTTCGCTTGAGCCAGGAAACCTCTGTGTAGGACTCTAAAGACTCGTCAATACGCCGGCAGCAGGTGATGATCATATCAATCACCCACAAGCCGCAAGCGGTCTGCTAAACGTAACGGCCACCCGGGTATTGAGCGATCTGAAGATCGACGAGCAAGCCCGCTCACACTCCAGTGAATCCAACCAGTAACACTACCGTACAGTCCGGTCTGATCGTCTGATATGTCGCATATCTCGCCTAGGGGTGGTAAACGTCAGACCCCAATAGCTCAGTAAGTCGTGTCGATATGAGGTCTATAACAATTCGAGAAACTACTGGTAACACTTACCAGTAAATCTCATCAACCCTGGCCAGGGATTTCCTGTTTTAGCCAATCGAACACAGCGCAACATCAACTCCCTATACCGGGAGAGACGAATCCCCTCCTATCGCTCACTGCCTCCATGTGACTCGGGACTGTACCCAAAAACCACCGTTTTGCACGCCCTCTTGGACGTGGTAAGATGGAAATCAAAGCACAGTGGGAACCACACAAGACTCTATGACGATCTCGGGTCAACAGACTACTCTGTACCAGTGTCACCAGAGAACTGCCATCTGACGTGAGGTATAATACCATCTGGGAGTTCTCGGCGAGTCCGTCCAGTGTACCCAGTCTCTACTGAGCACCCGTATATCATCTCTGATGTCAAACACCAATGGATATGGGATCATCCATCGCCCATCTGTATGGGTCGAGAAGGTACACGCTAGTCTACTCTGGTATATTGATGCCCCGTCTCGATACACCCACGACTAGGGACTTTGAAGGATGTACTTATGGACTACCATGTCCCCACTAGTATGATCCGCATCATAGTCCAGGTAGTCAAGTACACATCCTAAGGGCTTTACCAATATGTAACAGAGAGACAAACAGTATACACGTTAAGGTAAAGATCAACCAGATAGCATACTATCATGTCGAGCAAGAAAGTCCTCCCTATATACGTCCTAGCATCCACTACAATATACATCATATGTACAGTAATGGCCTCTAGGGCATACATATAACTAACATAGGAGACCCGGACCCGACTCCTCGAGATGGTCTCCCACTGGACCCTAGAACCTGGTTACTCGTGCTCCCCTCCTTGGGTCTATCCTAATGCGGAAAAGTAAATAATATACAAATGGTGACATCATCCGCAACCTGGAAGTGCCCCAATAAAAGAATATTACATACAAGTTTTTACATGAATGAAAATGAAAAAACACTCATTTCACATAAAACCCCCCCGGCTATTCAAACACGACGATCCAATATAACATATCCCGCAACACATAACATCACATGTCATCAACGTAAGTAAACATGCGTATCCCAATTGTCGTTGACATATAGCAACGAAACCGGTGATATCACATATTACACTTACGGTCAAAGAAAAGAAAGTGTAAAACCACAACAGTTGGAATCCGCCACCTCTTTAGACATCGCATGCCTAATCAAATGAATTCCTTAGACATCGCATGCCTAACAATTATAAACCCCACATTTTAGTCTCAATATCGAAAACACTTTTCAATATAAAGTCGGGCAATTCAACAGGATTCCCGACATTCAAAACGAATGCTCGTCGCAAAATTTAGTTGACGGTCGCACCCCCGATGCCGACGACGAAGTGCACTAAGGCGGAACACCTCTGCCGCGAGCACCCGAACGGATGCTTTTTGGCGACGGGGTTCTCCTACAGTCACTTGGTCAGGGCTATGGGGCGTAGCTGTCTATTAAGTTTACCGACGAGTATTCGCGTACGCTACACGATTGCGACGGGCTTTTGATCACATCAAAATTCTGTGGCAACCAATCAAATGAGACTAAATTGCTATGCTTATAACATTCATTCAGTTATCTCATAACAACTTGTGAATTCCAAATATTGTATCACATTCCAGATAAATAGAAAATGTTAAACTTTCCGATCGAACATTCAAACACCCAAGTTTTCCCGAAACAGCTCAACACATGTAATAAGTTTAAAAACATCCATTTCATGCCACAGTAGCAACGGTCCAGCCGTAGAAGGGTCAAGCCAACGCCTCACATGTGGCACGCCGTACTGCCCCAAACCCTAAGGTTCAAAGGGCAGTTCAAGACGGTCATATAATCGAGTTAAGGTTTGTTGTCTTCTAGATGGACCATCGCGTTACTTGCACTACTTAGAACGTTCTTAAACCACGGAAAAATCCAACACTTGGAAATTTTCCGGCAGGGGAAAAATGTGTATTTATATCCGGTCGAACTTTTTAACATATTCTAAAATTACCCAGAAAAACACATAGACAAAATTAGACAATCCGATCGAATCTACGAACTCCCAATACAACCCAGAAAACTCAACTCTTGAGTAAAATTTAAAAATTCCCAGAAAATACAGCACTAACAGATAGGAATTACTGTGTAAAGAAAATGACAAGATGCTCATAAATGGCCGCGGAACCGCCGCATATGCCAGGGTGGGGCCGCGGTTCCGCTGCGCTTTAGTCGAGTTAGGTGTACGTGCTTCACAGTAACTCCTAGAAAACCCTGCTGTATTTTTTTGGATATTTTTAATATGGAAAAATCCACTGTTTTCAAAAATGTACAGAGAAGGGTGAAATCTAGGGTTTCGGGGTTCGATCGGGTTTCTAACTTCGTCTACTCATCGCCTAAGGCTCTAACTTGGTTCTGATACCACTGTAGGGTTCCTAGGCACACCCATGAGGTTCTACAACAGATCAAACTTGCCAAAATCAAATTTTTCCTATGTGCCAAGTAACCCTAAGCAAGATCGTAACTAGAGGTATAGGGGAAACAACAAGTTAACAACTTAACTAGATAGTGAAAGGGGCTACAACCTTTGTAGATCCGGTCCTCCACTTCCTTAGCTCCGTGATGATGTCCCTCCGCTGCGATCATCAGATTTCGGACTCTAGCGATGGTTTCGTCGGAAAAATGCTCGGGCTAGGTCGTCGACTTCGATGCCGAAGATGATCTACGTCGAGGCAACTCAAGATCAAGCTCCAACTTCACCAAGTCATGAAACTTGTGAAGAAAACACCCTATACTACATGTCAAGTGGTAGAGGATGAAGAAATAGGAAGTGGGTTCACTTTGTATTTGGATTTCTCACTTGGAATCATAACTTGATCATTTTCAAGCAAAGGTTTTCTTTTTTCTCTTGAAGAAGATGAAGAAGAAGAAGGAAAAAGAATAATGAATAAAAATAAAATCAAGTGATGGTTATCATTTAGTAACCATGGGTGAGTGTAGAGAATAAACTAGGGTTTAGTTGAATGGTTAGGTTAAAGGAAAGAAACAAAATGGTTACTTGTTCAAAGCTTCATGAAGCTTCAACAAAAGACAAAGCAAGCCACCATTCCATTTTCCTTTCCAAAAATAAATGAATAAAAGAATAAATAAAACAAATATAAAACCTAACCATTAACCTAAATAGGGTTTAAAATAAACACACACCTAAGTTTGCATGTATCATCAAACATGATACAAACTAGTGCACAAAACTATATCATATATACAATGTGCACATCAAGTGAGAAAATCCATCTTAAATGAACCAATACTAGTTAATGCAAAGTAATATATCAAATATATATAATTATAAATTAAATCATTAAATCAACACTTGATTTAACGATCCGGTCATATCGCATATGACCGACTAATATCCAATGTATCGACTTATCGAATCAATTCTCGATTCGATAACTAGGTTATATCGCATACAACCAATCGATACATTCATCATGAGAATAGAATACGGTATCACATACACGCATTATTCTCGGTCCCGCACATATCTCATATGCGCTCCTATTTCGTTTTGCTTGAGCCAGGAAACCTCTGTGTAGGACTCTAAAGACTCGTCAATACGCCGGCAGCAGGTGATGATCATATCAAACACCCACAAGCCGCAAGCGGTCTGCTAAACGTAACGGCCACCCGGGTATTGAGCGATCAGAAGATCAACGAGCAAGCCCACTCACACTCCTGTGAATCCAACCAGCAACACTTATCGCACAGTCTGGTCTGTTCGTCTGATATGTTGCATATCTCGCCTAGGGGTGGCAAACGTCAGACCCCAGTAGCTCGATAAGTCATGCCGATGTAAGGTCCATAACAAGCACAAAACTACTGATAACACTTACCAGTAAATCAGTGCAACCCTGGCCAGGGATTTCCAGTTATGGCCAGTCGAGCATAGCGCAACATCAACCCCCAATACCGGGAGAGACGAATCCCCTCCTACCGTTCATTGCCTCCATGTGAATCGGGACTGTACCCAAAAACCACCTGTTTGCACGACTCAGTAGAGCCGTGGTAGGGTGGAAATCAAAGCACAGTGGGAGACACACAAGACTCCATGACGATCTCGGGTCAACAGATTAAGCTGTACCAGTGTCACCAGAGAACTGCCATCTGACGTGAGGTATAATACCATCTGGGAGTTCTCGGCGAGTCCGTTCAGTGTACCCAGTCATCACTGAGCACCCGCATACCATCTCTGATGTCAAACACCAATGGATATGGGATCATCCATCGCCCATCACATGGGTCGACAAGATATACGCTAGTCTACTCCGGAATATCGATGCCCCGTCTCAATATTCCCACGACTAGGAACATTGGAGGATATACTCATGGACTACCCAGGCCCCACTAGTATGATCTACATCATAGTCCTGGAAGTCGAGTACACATCCTAAGGGCTTTATCAACATGTAACAGAGAGACAGAAAGTATACATGTTAAGATAAAGAGCAACCAGATAGCGTACTATCATGTCGAGCAAGAAAGTCCTACCTATATATGTCCCAGCATCCACTACAATATACATCCAATGTACAGTAATGGCCTCTAGGGCATACATATAACTAACACGTTTTGGCCGCGGATCCGCAGCCGTACTGTAGCCACAGTGCACCAAATTTCTTCAGTAGGCCTCAGTCTTGGAAAAGGGGTTTCTGGTAATTTTATTTTGAGCCCAGATTTATTTGAGTACTTGGTATTGTGCTTGGGGCCCACTTCGGAAAATTTTGTCGATCGAAAATTTTAAACATGTTAGTTCACAGTATTTACATTATATCTGCGACCGTGATGTCATTTGATCGGTAAATCCTGTCTAATTGCTATAACTCTTTTAGACGGATTTGCGAACGTGACATTCACGTTGATGTTCTGTGTTGTGCTGTGATGTTGCGGATTTGTCGTGGTGGATAGCCTGGATACAATGTTAGTACAGTTTTGTATTATTTGTACATTTGATATTGCGGAGCGAGCGTCCGACATGTGGACTGTCGTCACTTCCTGTTTGTATATTATTCTTTTGGGGCATGAACGGGCTGAGGTCCATGTACCCATTGAATATATTTTTACTTAGGGTGCACGGATAGCCGGGTTCTAGAGGGCAACGAGCCCGCATCTCATGGCTTTGAGACGGAAGGGGCTTCACTCTAGAATTGGCGGGCTATTCTGTCACGACCCGAAAATACGGAACATGACCGGCACTTAAACTACGAACGTCTCGAGGCGTACGTAATCTAAGTAAACCGAAAACCCAGAAATCCAAACCAAGAAAATAGTAGAGTGCAGGAAAAACCAACTTAAAGCAAGTAATTTCAATAGCATAAGCCGAATTATGCGGTTTTTAAAACATCAAAAATTTACTGAAAATTTCGGCAGAGTCTTCTTTGTAAATACTGGCCCCCAAACGGGATACAACATGAATAGTATACGAAATCAAGAAAAGGGCATCCCCAAGCGGGAGCTAGCTCTTCGTTAATCGACGGTCACAACCACACAAACAATATAATATACAACGCCAACGGCGAGGATCAAAACTCAAAAGGAAACTCAAAACCACCAGAAATATAACGAGCGACTCTAAGGTCGAAAGAATAACCAACACTGGTCTCTATCTCAATAGATACATGTTTGGTTGATGGAATTTACTAGATACAACTGAATAATATCATACAAGGTAATATGATGGGTACGATACAATAAAAACCCACCTACTAGCAAGCCACCCGAATGAAACTGAGCCCGCAAGCCGTAATGAAACCTGTACGGCAAACCTGCAAGAAACTGGGGCACAACGGGGGTGAGTTGCCGACTCGTGAATAGAAAAACATCTACGCACAGAAATCGCATAAATAACGCAACCTAGGTCAATGATCATAATATATCCTCAAATATAAGTATAACAGGCAGCCTATAACAATGGCTAGGGTAATATCTAACCCGAGTATAATTTCATGTGCCCGTGTCAGTGCCTCAGGTAGCAATATATCATATGAATGAGGTATGAATGCATGAAACATAATACATGTAAATGAAGAAACTGTTTTCATAAATTAGTGAGATTTCCTTCGTATTTTTAAACTGAGGTATCATAAATTAAATCAGCATCAACAGTGTCTAGCATCGACACAAAACATAAATCTCACTGTCTCGAAATATCAATGTCTCAATCTCAATATATAGGGCGCCGTCAGTCCAGACCGGCCCCTACCATCCATCTCAAGACCACGACGGTATCCTCCGGATATCCGACGCGTCGGGTAATATCACCGGTAGGTAGTCTCCCCCTGCCAGGCTCATCGTCATCACCACGAGCTTCTTGCCCCGGGATACCTTACCGGGTCCACCATGTACCCGAAACGGTTCCTCCACTCCTCGAACTCGGGTCTCACATGTCGCTCTCAGCACCGAGAAAACACATGGTGGACGCACTGAAATATCTTATCCAGGGTAACCGTGTTTTTAAAACAATTACATATTCTCTTTTGAAATCTCCACGGTTCCCAAATCCAGAAATATCAAGGAAATCCGAGTCCAAAACCTCAATAGCATATAAACTAGTGAATAAAGGCATGAGAATCCATGCGTGCGGTATAACAATGAATAACAATATGCATGAAGTAGCAAGTAATAACTGAAATGTCTAATATGGCATATAAGGAAAGTACACTAATATCAGGTCAAAACTACTAGCTAACAAGCTAAGTCAAGCAAATATATTCTCTAAAGTGTACGTGACATGGCAATTACCGATGAAGATGTGTGTGAGCCGGCAAGTAGGTGTACGTGGTACATACGCATCATCGGTAATGGTGCTGGTGTCCTAACAGCATGATATCAATAATGGAATATGCAGCACAATAAGTATGCGAGGCAGAGCGAACAGCAATAATGTGCGGGAGCTGAATACTAGACACAACGATAACTAATCTGCAATAATCTAATATAAGTCCTACAAATGGTGCCTTTTGAAATAACACGAATCATGGGGTTTTGAAAATAGGGGCTACGGTGTTTTTATGAAAAGATACGTCGTTTTTGAAATATCCGTAGATTCCCTTGAGCTGTCTTTAAAAATGCCCACGATTCGTTAGTTTTTGAAATAGGTAAGAAGTCTAATCTAATCTAACAACTACACTAAACTATACGGCTGAATTAACAAGCTGAACTACAGGTAAGGAAACCGCCTATCATCTGAGTCGATACATATACATACCTGTATATGTATAGTCGGTGATCCCGCCTCAATAATATCATATCCGATACCATATCTATAATCAGGCATCCCAAGTCAAGAGTGCGGATCAATCATCAATATAGCTCGTACGTAAATCCGTCGTACGGCATCCCAATCTGGGTACGGGTCAATATCACATTCATCATACTATTCACCTGGTATCCTCTTTATCAAATATCATGATCGGGGTACTGATCTACGTCTAGTACCGTACTGATACCGCCTACGTATGCATGGACGTGTGTGAAACACTACGTCAAGGACCCGCTACAACGTCATGTCGTATCTAAGATACGAACCCTGCTATATCACCGATCTCACGGCCTCAAATCAAATCTCATCGACTCAGCTCAATCCCAAGTATCATCCTCAATCCGTATGTGAACACATAGTCCCATACCCATGTGAACAAATAACTATAAAGAATCCCATGAGCACATATCAATAGGAATGTATGCAAGTATGTATGTGTGTATGTGTAGTGCAACACTACCCTAGGGTTCGCAACACTAAAAATAGTCCAACACACCAATATCCATCCTAAGCATCGTTATTAATCCTAAATAACATATAATAAATGTTGGTGTGTATACGCATCCGTATACACCACCACGGACTGCGGGGGTGCTATACGCCATCCACCCGACTTCTCCTGTAGATATAAATCTACTCACCTGGTCCTCGCTAGCCGGTGCCGACGTCGCCACGCGCTTGCTTGTCG
The DNA here is from genome assembly GCA_030015575.1 of Agapanthus africanus. Taxonomy (NCBI): domain Eukaryota; kingdom Viridiplantae; phylum Streptophyta; class Magnoliopsida; order Asparagales; family Amaryllidaceae; genus Agapanthus; species Agapanthus africanus. The sequence goes on from CM057343.1 coordinate 154,140,720, forward strand.
TCTCGAAGTCCACATGGGGGTACCTACATATCATAATGCACCATATCTCATTAAAATCCGACTCATGATCAAAACGACGCACGAATCCCACATAGGTCAAAACCTATGGTTGCTTTCACAAATCAACCCAAAAACCCTCGACGTTGGCGTACAAACGCCAAACCATCGAGAAAAACCCAAATACACTCATTTGCACATTCACGAACACTAATTTTAATATAAACTAGGTTGAAACTCACAAAAACGCCAATTTCACTCAAAAAGTCATTTTTCCGAAAATCTAGCAAGCACAATTCGCCGTTTTGGTACAAAACACGATGTTTAAATGAATGTAGCGGCCAATATATTTATTAAATATCTTAAATAAGTCATAAAAACCATTTCCATAATTTAAACTCATAAATTTGCATAATTTCCAAAATCCTAGTTTGCAAAATATCAAATTTAACACCCTTTAAAGCAAAATTCACAATTCATCAATTAAGCTTCGTTTTGCATGAACCAAAGTCATTAAACCACTCATTATAATAGTTATAATGACATGAACACTTAATTATATTTTAATCTATGCATTTGATAATTTTTCAAAAACTCTAGTTAGCAAAAACAAAACTTAATTTAGACATTTCCATGCAACAATATGAAATTTAACTACTAAATTACTTTCTACAAATTCTAAGATGGTAAGCTACCCATCACAACCATACACCAATTCACAATAACCTAACTTGCATTCAAACCCTTTTCTTGAATTCCAAAACGTGCAATTAAACTCACATATCCAAATAACACTTAAATAAATTAGCTTAAGAAATTAGTAATTATTTAAGCAACAAAAATGTTTAGAAATATACCCAAAAGCATAAGAAGATCCACAAGCATCCATGGCACTCCAAAATGCTCTCTTTTCACAAGGATCCATGCTTGAAATGCTAAGGAATAATGGGTAAGTGTTGGATTTGGAAAAAAGCTTTGAAATTGTATGGATTTTGAAGCTTTTTTATGGATTTTTGAAGCAAAAATGGAGTGAGAACTTAGGGGAGGGGGGGCTGCTGCTCTATGGATCAGTTTCGGCCAGATTTGAGGAGGGGTGGGTGAGTGAGGAGAGAGAGTGAGGTGGGGAAAGTTGTTTCAAGTCAAAGTCAACTCAAAATATATCATTTTCTACTCTTTTCTTTTCTTTTCATTTCCTTTTCTTTCCTTTGCAAACCAAGTGGGGAAAAAGTGAGGGCTGCTGAATTTGGCTAAGGGGAGGAGTAAGTGGAGGTGTGTGGGTGTGGGTACGGGTGTGGGGTGATGAAAAATGATAAATACGATACCCCAAACATCCATTTACGCTAAAAAAAAGCCTTTTTTCTTCAATAATTTCTAAACCGTTTTGGCAAATGATTTCGTTCCAAAAACCACATGATAAAATTTTATTTAATGTTTTATGATGCACAAATTTTTTTTCAACTCATTCCAATTTGTAATTTTCCCTAATTAAATGTATTAGTGACGGCTTAAAATAATAATAAAATAATATTTTTTCAGAAAATTTAAAATTTCACCAGCGGCTCAATAAACACCAAATAATAGCAATTATATAGCTAGAGTATGTATATTTAATTTTTATAATAAGATATTTGTATTTTGACTTTTTACAGAAAACCCCCTCATTTTACCGATTTTCCGAAATTTCACCGAAACGATTTTCAAAACACTACAATCTTCCCCCCTTAAAGAAATTCGGTCCCCGAATTTAAATTCAAACTCCCCCAAATACTAAAACATCTAAGAAAAACCATCAAGTCGTCGGGGCTCCGAAATTGTAAATACATAAAACAAATCGTAGCGCAGCGCATGCGCTTGAAAAATGAGTATATAACTCAAATCAAAACTCCGTCAAGCATCCCGCAATCATCGGAGTCATGGAGAAGACATCAATGCCAAATCCAAATCAAACCAATATGATATAACTCGAAACTATACATGTAAACATCGAATCTATATCTGTAAGTATCTGAAGGAAGTGCATGCCAAATCTCTTAAGTCGCTGTGCAACGCGTATAACACTGCACAGTGGCGGACGTCTATCATAAGAAAATAGCTATATACATATATACTTTTGTTTGAAATGTACGTTCCGCCGTTTTGGAAACAATTTAGAAGGGTCTCCTTATTTTAAACATTTCGTGTCATATCAGACACGTAGGTAAATACTGAGGCTATAGCTCGCTTTTTGGAAATCCCTTCCATAACTATCAATGCATGCAAAATATATTCAGGTACTGTCCTCTGACTAGTCCTGCTTAGTACGAAAACACATAGCAATATCATAAAAACGTACTGCTCTATACGAAATCAATCCCAAAATATGCACATGAATACTACGTGCGTCTGGTGCGCACGGAAGTCAAAATCCATGAATGTGCCATACATGCGCACAGAAACAACATCTAAGCGCATCGGGTGTGCACGAAACATCTGTCGTAGGCAACATGTGTGCCTGACAGCAAAATCAGGTGCATCTGACATGCACGAAAAAAAAATTCTCGATTTAGTGCCTCTGGTGTGCACCAAAATCGCCCTTCAAAACATACGCCCAACATGTGCGAAAGTCCAAATCAGGTGCATCCATCGTGCACGAAATCATGAAATCCAATATCAAGCGCCGAACGTGCGCAAAATCAATCAGGTGCACAAGGTGCACAAAACAAATATCGAGTATCACAATCGAAATCGAAGTCCAGTGCATCTAAGTGCACAAAAGGCGTATCACTGCACTGCAAGCATATAAAAACTATACAGAGTGCAGGAACCAAATCGTGTGCGTGCATATGCACAAAATCAACTCAAATGTCTAAAACCGTAAAATCACAAATATGTGAAACTAAAGCACGAAAACGATATCAAGTGCAACACTGTGCAAAGATCATAAATCCTCAATCATCAAAATTAAATCATACGAATAAATCACCCAAAACATCGGAATCAATAATGGTGGAATAGTACTGCTCAAGAGCATCCTCTAAGAATCTCGGTCAACTGTCGCGGTCACTAGTGGGACGTCTCGTCGATGATCATGAACTCTGTCCTGCTGGTGTGCGTAACCATTACCACTCCTGGGTCAAGGTCTTCACTGTGGATTACCAATCTTTCGGTCCATCGGCTCATTGGCCCTATCGGGTGTGCTAACGGGGATGATCCAGTTCTGGCACGTCTCTTGTCATCTCCCGGTCAATCATCGCGACCACTCGTAAGGCAGCATATCACTGGCGTCGGCCTCTGGCTCTCTGAATGTACGTGACACATCTGATCCTGGGTGCAAGTATCATTGCAGCAGTGTCCTGGAAGGAATCCTGCTCACGGTCTATTCCATGTCTCGTCTCTGCCAACTGTCCGGAAGTCATCGTCCTTTTCTATATCTGCATCTTGCTCTGGAACGACTGCATACTCATCGCGACTCCTTCTGGAAGGTGAGTCCAAGTACCATGCCTCGGCATGCGCATCGCATCTCTGATGTCGGCGGAGTAGAACGTCATCTCATCTAGATCTGGTGCGAACCTCTTACTCCACTTTTCTCTAATGTCGTCTGCTTTGGACTCGTCTCGTCGCGGCTGCATGGACTGAGCTCCAACGACTATCCTCGTATCTGGAGTCTCCCAAGAATGCATCTCACCACCTAGCATTCGAATTAAGTCGATCCATCCGATCGAGTCGTCAAAACCTCATAATCCCCCAAGAGCTCAACATCTTGGGCACAGTTTAATAGTATCGAGTACATACCACAGCATCGGTGGTCCAGCCGTAGAAGGGCAAACCCAAGCCTCACTAATGGCGCCGTAGAACTGCCGCAAACCCGAAGGTTCAAAGGCTTTTACACGGTCATTAAGTCGAGTTAGGGTTTCATTCTTCTAGAGGGACCATAGAATTGCCTGCATGTCTTTCCGACTACTTTAAACTTGGAATAATAGGTTTCCGACATTCGATCGTCTCTGTCGACCCTCATGTCTCTGCGTGAAGTCGTCTCTAGCTGGAATCAATCTATCTGATGACCTCTCATCGGGTAGGCGAACGAACCACATGTCCTAGTCATTCATCCTCAGGTGACTAGCGACCTTCTATCATCTCTTAGTACAATCTGTACTGCAATAGCTCCAATATATGGGGCGATATCTCGTCGCTCGCAGCAACAACTGGCTCACTCGTCTGCATGCTGAACGGTGCCTCGATCATCAGGAGTAAGCAACACACCAACGGTCATCAAAATCTGGCTGGCCTCTATCATTGGCTCAATCCTCTAGTGTCGATCAGCACCTCCGAGTAACCTCATAAAGGCGATCCGCCAATCGCTCGTGGCGCGGAAACACAGTAAAAAGACACATCTCTGCAATCGTGTGTCGCCGGAATTTCGCCCTGGTCAGTCCTCGTTCGTGACGAGCTTGTGCTGACCGCAACTCTAGCCGTAGCTCTCCCTGCCCGTAACCGTAGCAGCAAAACCAAACTGGTACCGATGAAGCTAGATCAGGAAGGAATATAATACTGAACAAGGAAATGTACATCCTAAGGCTTCATAAGTGGAGTAGCGTATCGTAAATATGCCGCGGAACATACCAACGGTACGTCACTCTACTTTAGTCACCTATTCCATCAACCAAGGGTCATCCTACGCTCCGAAGGTAAAACCTAACGCTCTGATACCAACTTTGCCACGACCCGAAAATACGGAACATGACCGGCACTTAAACTACGAACGTCTCGAGGCGTACGTAATCTAAGTAAACCGAAAACCCAGAAATCCAAACCAAGAAAATAGTAGAGTGCAGGAAAAACCAACTTAAAGCAAGTAATTTCAATAGCATAAGCCGAATTATGCGGTTTTTAAAACATAAAAAATTTACTGAAAATTTCGGCAGAGTCTCCTTTGTAAATACTGGCCCCCAAACGGGATACAACATGAATAGTATACGAAATCAAGAAAAGGGCATCCCCAAGCGGGAGCTAGCTCTTCGTCAATCGACGGTCACAACCACACAAACAATATAATATACAACGCCAATGGCGAGGATCAAAACTCAAAAGGAAACTCAAAACCACCAGAAATATAACGAGCGACTCTAAGGTCGAAAGAATAACCAACACTGGTCTCTATCTCAATAGATACATGTTTGGTTGATGGAATTTACTAAATACAACTGAATAATATCATACAAGGTAATATGATGGGTACGATACAAGAAAAACCCACCTACTAGCAAGCCACCCGAATGAAACTGAGCCCGCAAGCCGTAATGAAACCTGTACGGCAAACCTGCAAGAAACTGGGGCACAACGGGGGTGAGTTGCCAACTCGTGAATAGAAAAACATCTACGCACAGAAATCGCATAAATAACGCAACCTAGGTCAATGATCATAATATATCCTCAAATATAAGTATAACAGGCAGCCTATAACAATGGCTAGGGTAATATCTAACCCGAGTATAATTTCATGTGCCCGTGTCAGTGCCTCAGGTAGCAATATATCATATGAATGAGGTATGAATGCATGAAACATAATACATGTAAATGAAGAAACTGTTTTCATAAATTAGTGAGATTTCCTTCGTATTTTTAAACTGAGGTATCATAAATGAAATCAGCATCAACAGTGTCTAGCATCGACACAAAACATAAATCTCACTATCTCGAAATATCAATGTCTCAATCTCAATATCTAGGGCGCCGTCAGTCCAGACCGGCCCCTACCATCCATCTCAAGACCACGACGGTATCCTCCGGATATCCGACGCGTCGGGTAATATCACCGGTAGGTAGTCTCCCCCTGCCAGGCTCATCGTCATCACCACGAGCTTCTTGCCCCGGGGTACCTTACCGGGTCCACCATGTACCCGAAACGGTTCCTCCACTCCTCGAACTCGGGTCTCACATGTCGCTCTCAGCACCGAGAAAACACATGGTGGATGCACTGAAATATCATATCCAGGGTAACCGGGTTTTTAAAACAATTACATATTCTCTTTTGAAATCTCCACGGTTCCCAAATCCAGAAATATCAAGGAAATCCGAGTCCAAAACCTCAATAGCACATAAACTAGTGAATAAAGGCATGAGAATCCATGCGTGCGGTATAACAATGAATAACAATATGCATGAAGTAGCAAGTAATAACTGAAATGTCTAATATGGCATATAAGGAAAATACACTAATATCAGGTCAAAACTACTAGCTAACAAGCTAAGTCAAGCAAATATATTCTCTAAAGTGTACGTGACATGGCAATTACCGATGAAGATGTGTGTGAGCCGGCAAGTAGGTGTACGTGGTACATACGCATCATCGGTAATGGTGCTGGTGTCCTAACAGCATGATATCAATAATGGAATATGCAGCACAATAAGTATGCGAGGCAGAGCGAACAGCAATAATGTGCGGGAGCTGAATACTAGACACAACGATAACTAATCTGCAATAATCTAATATAAGTCCTACAAATGGTGCCTTTTGAAATAACACGAATCATGGGGTTTTGAAAATAGGGGCTACGGTGTTTTTATGAAAAGATACGTCGTTTTTGAAATATCCGTAGATTCCCTTGAGCTGTCTTTAAAAATGCCCACGATTCGTTAGTTTTTGAAATAGGTAAGAAGTCTAATCTAAGTTAACAACTACACTAAACTATACGGCTGAACTAACAAGCTGAACTACAGGTAAGGAAACCGCCTATCATCTGAGTCGATACATATACATACCTGTATATATATAGTCGGTGATCCCGCCTCAATAATATCATATCCGATACCATATCTATAATCAGGCATCCCAAGTCAAGAGTGCGGATCAATCATCAATATAGCTCGTACGTAAATCCGTCGTACGGCATCCCAATCTGGGTACGGGTCAATATCACATTCATCATACTATTCACCTGGTATCCTCTTTATCAAATATCATGATCGGGGTACTGATCTACGTCTAGCACCGTACTGATACCGCCTACGTATGCATGGACATGTGTGAAACACTACGTCAAGGACCCGCTACAACGTCATGTCGTATCTAAGATACGAACCCTGCTATATCACCGATCTCACGGCCTCAAATCAAATCTCATCGACTCAGCTCAATCCCAAGTATCATCCTCAATCCGTATGTGAACACATAGTCCCATACCCATGTGAACACATAACTATAAAGAATCCCATGAGCACATATCAATAGGAATGTATGCAAGTATGTATGTGTGTATGTGTAGTGCAACACTACCCTAGGGTTCGCAACACTAAAAATAGTCCAACACACCAATATCCATCCTAAGCATCGTTATTAATCCTAAATAACATATAATAAATGTTGGTGTGTATACGCATCCGTATACACCACCACGGACTGCGGGGGTGCTATACGCCATCCACCCGACTTCTCCCGTAGATATAAATCTACTCACCTGGTCCTCGCTAGCCGGTGCCGACGTCGCCACGCGCTTGCTTGTCGTCTCGAAGTCCACATGGGGGTACCTACATATCATAACGCACCATATCTCATTAAAATCCGACTCATGATCAAAACGACGCACGAATCCCACATAGGTCAAAACCTATGGTTGTTTTCACAAATCAACCCAAAAACCCTCGACGTCGGCGTACAAACGCCAAACCATCGAGAAAAACCCAAATACACTCATTTGCACATTCACGAACACTAATTTTAATATAAACTTGGTTGAAACTCACAAAAACGCCAATTTCACTCAAAAAGTCATTTTTCCGAAAATCTAGCAAGCACAATTCGCCGTTTTGTTACAAAACACGATATTTAAATGAATGTAGCGGCCAATATATTTATTAAATATCTTAAATAAGTCATAAAAACCATTTCCATAATTTAAACTCATAAATTTGCATAATTTCCAAAATCCTAGTTTGCAAAATATCAAATTTAACACCCTTTAAAGCAAAATTCACAATTCATCAATTAAGCTTCGTTTTGCATGAACCAAAGTCATTAAACCACTCATTATAATAGTTATAATGACATGAACACTTAATTATATTTTAATCTATGCATTTGATAATTTTTCAAAAACTCTAGTTAGCAAAAACAAAACTTAATTTAGACATTTCCATGCAACAATATGAAATTTAACTACTAAATTACTTTCTACAAATTCTAAGATGGTAAGTTACCCATCACAACCATACACCAATTCACAATAACCTAACTTGCATTCAAACCCTTTTCTTGAATTCCAAAACGTGCAATTAAACTCACATATCCAAATAACACTTAAATAAATTAGCTTAAGAAATTAGTAACAATTTAAGCAACAAAAATGTTTAGAAATATACCCAAAAGCATAAGAAGATCCACAAGCATCCATGGCACTCCAAAATGCTCTCTTTTCACAAGGATCCATGCTTGAAATGCTAAGGAATAATGGGTAAGTGTTGGATTTGGAAAAAAGCTTTGAAATTGTATGGATTTTGAAGCTTTTTTTATGGATTTTTGAAGCAAAAATGGAGTGAGAACTTGGGGGAGGGGGGGCTGCTGCTCTATGGATCAGTTTCGGCCAGATTTGAGGGGGGGTGGGTGAGTGAGGAGAGAGAGTGAGGTGGGGAAAGTTGTTTCAAGTCAAAGTCAACTCAAAATATATCATTTTCTACTCTTTTCTTTTCTTTTCTTTTCCTTTTCTTTCCTTTGCAAACCAAGTGGGGAAAAAGTGAGGGCTGCTGAATTTGGCTAAGGGGAGGAGTAAGTGGGGGTGTGTGGGTGTGGGTACGGGTGTGGGGTGATGAAAAATGATAAATACGATACCCCAAACATCCATTTACGCTAAAAAAAGCCTTTTTTCTTCAATAATTTCCAACCGTTTTGGCAAATGATTTCGTTCCAAAAACCACATGATAAAATTTTATTTAATGTTTTATGATGCACAAAATTTTTTTCAACTCATTCCAATTTGTAATTTTCCCTAATTAAATGTATTAGTGACGGCTTAAGATAATAATAAAATAATATTTTTTCAGAAAATTTGAAATTTCACCAGCGGCTCAATAAACACCAAATAATAGCAATTATATAGCTAGAGTATGTATATTTAATTTTTATAATAAGATATTTGTATTTTGACTTTTTACAGAAAACCCCCTCATTTTACCGATTTTCCGAAATTTCACCGAAACGATTTTCAAAACGCTACATATTCGCCGCACTCGTAGGGGGTACAGGTTGACCCAAGGAGGGGTGCCCAAGTTACCGGATTCCGTGAAGTGCTGGGTGGTCCATTCACGTTGTTGAAGGGGGATGCCTCGCTTCAGGTTTTGGCGGGTAACTTGTCGCGCCCGTAGGGGTCTAGGATTTCATTGCACAGGCTATCCACACGACCAGGGGAACGTCGGGTTTCAGTAGCGGCTCTATGAAACCCGGGGATCCCAGTTTATCTGTATTGTTCAGTGATGCTTATTACATTTCTGTGATGTTGCATTTTATCACGCCTTGAGCGAATATTATATATTGATATATATACTAGTAGATGTTGTATATGTTTTACACCCACGCTAGTCCAGTCCTCACTCTGTCGTTAGTTAAGTAACCTAACGGGTGATGACGGGACCCAGTGGCGAATGCGAGTGGCATATACGTACATCGTATTTTCGTTCTTTTGTGGTGTGATCAATTGATGTGATTGCATTGATTCGGATTAATGCAAGCTAAACAAACCTATTCTGATGTTGTTGGAACATTTTTCAAAAAAAAGTTGTTATTGCAAGGACGTTCTCTTTTGTTTTGCACAGTGGTATTCGGTTATGAATATCCAGCACCTCAGTCGATGAGGCAAGGGCCGAGATCCCTTCACCGGGAATGACCCCTTGGACAGAAATTTGCGTCAGGGTAATAACTTCACTATAACCGATTGCCTTTTGCTTTGCATCGTGGTATTCATTTGGAATATCCTGCACCTCATTCTACGGGGAAAGAGCCGAGATCCCTTCAACGGGAGTGACCTCTTTAGCAAAGGTTTTCGCCACTATATTTTTATAAAAGGTTATCCGGTTCCTTCAACGATATCAAGTTCATTACGTTAAAGGTTTTTCGCCAAAAACCAACCGTAGCCCTCCGTCATTTCAGATTAGTATTGCTTAGTATTCGTGCTACGTATGTCGTGCTCAGCCGAGGCGTAGTGTGCGGTAGCTCTGTAATGCTTTTCTGTCTTATGGATATGTGATTGGTTAGGACAGTCGTACGGTCATTTTGGCTCAGTCAAGGACTCGTGCAGGTGGGTTTAATGCAATCAAGATAATGACGGGTTGAACTTGGCTAGGATCCTTTGATATGTTGGCTCAGTCAAGGTCACTTGGGTCCTAGGGGTAAAAATCACATCGGGAGTTTCTAAAGAAACTGAAACTTACCAGGCGTGCGCATACCTTCTGGAGTGTGATAACGTGAGTGGATTCCGTCACGTTATCATCCGATGATAGTTGGATCCCGATTCCCACTGATGAGTTGGTTTACTCCTCGGGTGATCCCGACTAATTCTTCTTTCAGGTTTGGAGGAGAATTTGAGGTTATAGTGGGAGGTTTCCTGATTAGATAAAGTGATAGCCATTCTGATCTAGGTTAGAGTGCACGCTGAGTGTTTCTTTTTTCTCTCTCTTTGGCAGCGACCATGACCCGACCCTTGACTATGACTCAGTGACCAAGTTGACCAAACCTTCTTAAACATTGGTTTTTGGATTGTCTGAGTTGCATACCTCATTGCCACTCCTACTTTTACCCTTTTCTCCAGGACACCCCGTATTACTACGAACATCCACTTCCATTGGATAAAACCATCGTATGGTTATATACGAACTCGAAGGAACTTGTTCCAGATTCGAGGATGGTTTTCGGTTCTGGAGAAAACGAATAGGACTATTCAGTTGTCTTTTCCTTTTACCTTCTCTCAGGTTGCGAGTGCTCCTTGGATTAGGACAGTACACCTATTACGCTAATTGGATAGTCTTCTTCCAAACCATAGGCAGGTGCCGAACGTTAGGGAATGAAGAAAACTAATTAGCCTAACGATGGTGTACAGAAGGTAATAAGTTAAGACAAATAAAAGGATTAGTAAGAGGGCAAAGTAAATTGCGACTGCTATTCACGACCAAACCAAGTATTTTATTACCACTCCTACTTCACCTTTGTATTTCTCCAGAACACTCCGTATCACTACGAAGATCCACAGTTTATTGGATACTCCATCGTATGGTTATATACGAACTCGAAGGAACTTGTTCCAGTTCGGGGATGGATTCCGGTTCAGGAGATATAGGAATAAGGTTTATTCAGTTGTCTTTTATCTTTACCTTCTCTCGGGTTGCGAGTGCTCCTACGATTAGGACAGTACACCCATTATGCTTATCGGATAGTGTTCTTCCAAACCATAGGCTGGTGCCGAACGGTAGGGAAGGAAGAAAACCATTTAGCCTAAGAGGGTGTACAGAAGGTTATGACTAAAGACATATAAAGGGATTTAGAGAGATGGCAAAGAAATATACGGTTATAGTTGTGAATCTGATAATGCAAGAGGCATTACTAAGAATACCCGGATACCCCTTCGAAACATATTCATGTTTCAGTTTCACTGTGTATTGTTAAAAGAAAACCGATTTCCCAATTAGCCTTTGCTCCAGGGTATGTATTTACCAGGTTTGATTCTCACATATGTATGGTTTTACAGATGATGAGTGGGAGTAAGTTATTGGGAATTGGGTGATCATCCTTATTATTTCGGGATTCGTTGTAATTGATGATATTTGAGGAAATCAACTGGGTTGTTTTCCGGACGACAAACGTTTGGTTTTGAATATCCGTTGTAATGCACCAATTTCAAATTGATATATCTGTACGTTTATTTTTATAAAGTGAGATATAACCTTTTGAAATTATGTCTATGACATTTACCTATATCAGTGGATGGTTAGGTAAGGAGCATTAAATAGCGGTGTAATTCTTCATAACCATAAGTACAGTTTTCAACCTACGACACACATGAATGAGTTATTAGACTCAAGGGACTTATACAGAGTATCGTATATTGTCCAGTGTCCATTAGAACAAAGGGGTTGGTCCTCGTACTATATTCGGTTAACTTATGACTTCTGTTGTTTTTAGACAAGTGTTTCGTAGAAACACAAGGTCCAAGTTTTGAGAAGTTATAGGTATATGAATAAAGTAGAGAACCAGGTGTTGCAAGTATCGGGATTCTTCAAAATGATCGAAGATGTAGATACTTGTGTATGGTATTCAGTTGATAGTAATGATTAAGAGAACTTGTTTCTCTTTCAGGTTACTCATAATTGGATGCACTCCTAAGTTGAGTAACGTTGATCGGCCTCCTTCCATTTAGTTGACATGCACTGGAGACAGCTGCATAATTTGAATTTGGTTCCAATTAAATCAGTGCCTCTGTTTCTATATTGGATATAGAATGGTTCATATCTTAACATTGCTAAGGTACGGGGAGTTGTCCGGCTTATGGTTAAAACCAGACTCTGGATAACTCAAGACACGTTTCTGTATTGGCTGTTTGTGGGTTGACCCGGGCTTTGATGAGGGTTGACTTTCTACCATCTGGAAGATCAATAGTGATATTGTTCTTAACTCACCACAGTTTTAATAAAAATGGATTTTTTTTTCAGAAAACAGTAGTGGGAGTATGGTAGAACTGGAAGTAATTCCAGAACCGCAAACGATTACTGAAAATTTGATAAGAACCTAAAGATTCAATCTGGATTGATATTCCATTGGCCACTCCGCAGATATGGTGGGTAACCTCAGGCACCCGAAAGGTACTCGGGTATGCTCAAAGACGGTGACAGGGAGGTTCTTGTTTACCCAGACTTGCCATTGCTGTTGTTCCAGACTGTGAGACCCGGCAGGAGGATGAGTATAGCGTCGTTCTGAACTAGCATTAGAAGTGTACGTGTATATGACTCTGCCAGAGGGTTGTCGTAGTAAGTGGGAGCAGCGGAAGCATAGTGGACAAGTAGCTTATGTCTATTTTTGGACTAAAGCAGATATAGAGGAGATAGATCATCTATTTCTGATGTGACAGTCATAGGTTTGACTTCATCAGAATAGGGGATGGATCTGTTAAGAAGTTAGTAGGGTGTGATGTCCTGGTATTTGGAATACATACACAGAGTAGGAAGTGAAATTCCTATACTACGATCGGTTATGATTTGGTTGTCACACAGTGGTTTCTCCACATAGGATATAGATATAATATCAGACATTCAGGTTACTAGATCTGTGGTTTTAGATCTAGATTTGGGTAGTTTCCCAATCTGGGTACTTTGACAGCATTCTACAGGTGTTTTAGAACGGACGACTCCTGGCACGGTAGTGTACCTGCTGGTGATGGAGTCACCCTCTCTAAATGTGTCTTACAGACTAAAGGGGAGAGGGATGCACATGATTGGCAAATCACTTGCTTAGGCAATTGAGTCAATAATGAGATGTCAAGTACCACACCAGATGCTGTTTTTGCACGAGATGCAATAAGTTGATATTAATCTTATCCTGGAGAAATGTTCGGAAGCAGTTTTAGAACATAAGTGGATATTCTAGGGATATGATAACGACAGCCTCTTTCCGGGGCCGGTTATCATTCCCGGCTTCCAAGGTGACCTGGATGACAGAGTGACTGTCAGAGTTATAGTTTTCCCTCTAACGAGGGGCGGTATTTTGGACAGGTGGTCCAAGCGGATACTGAGGGAGGTGTGGCGCGGGATACTGATTAAGTTCAGTTGACGATACAGTCTAAGAAGTTTGGATTTGGAGTTCATTTATGAACTAGGTCCCATCAGATATCCAGACATATTCTAAGACGGGTATTGCTCATTTCGGGAGATGGCTTTCTCCACGAACTTGAGAAAAAGAGAGACATAGAAAGAAACATCAGGGCGGATCCACTAGCTGAGGCTATTCCTCGAACGCAATAGTTTCGCAAACGGGTTTTGTGAGACGATTAGTAGAAGAGTTGGGTGTTCGGTATCACACGGGCTGTGAGTATGCGACATCGCAATAATTAGCCTTGAGTGCAAGTGGGAGATTGTTGGATATAGTGCCCTCGGAGTCAATTATTGGATCACAGGCACGTGATTGCAATGATTGAGGGAGGACCTAAGCCGGTAGGACAGTCTTACTCAAGATGATAGTATGCTATCTGGTTTATCTTTATCATCGTGTACTGCTTCAGGTGACCTTATAGGTCACTATTGCACGTTGATAGAGCCTTTAGGATTCTTGCTTGATGGCTAGCAGCATGATGGCGATCATAAACGTAGGAGCTGGGGTCTATAAGCACATCCTTAAAAGGTCCCTAGTCGAGGGAGTTTCGAGACAGGGCATCGATACTCTAGCGCAGACTAGTGTATACAGTCGAGACCCCGACGAGGTGCGGTGGCCGGTCTCACAAGCCACTGGTGTCAGTTGGTTCACCTAAGATGTATACAGGTGCTCATTGGGTTATGAGTACACCGGACAGGACTCGCCGGGAACATGCTAGTTGGTATTATACCTGACGTCAGATAGCAGTTCCCGGGTGACATGTGTACAGGTTAGTTCATCGACCTGAGATCGTCATTTGTCTCGTGTGAGTTCCCACTATGCTTTGATTACTACCCTACCACGGCTCAAAGGATTCGTGCAAACAGGTTTTAGTTGGGTATAGTCCCGAGCCACATGGAGGCAGTGAGCGGATCGGCAGGGGTTCGTCTCTCCCGGTATTGGGGGTGAGGTCGCGCTGTGTCTAGGAGAGCCATTACACAAAGCCCTCGGCCGAGGCAGGAGATTTACTGGTAGGTATTCCAGTAGTATCTCAGGGTGTTTTGGGCTACACTCCGACACGACTTGTACCGCTTTTGGGGGTCTGACTTTCACGAACCCCCTAGGCCCGACATGCGATGCTCATAAATGAACAGACCGGACTGTACGGATATTGTCACTGACAGGCTCAGTAGGGTGTCAGGATGAGTTCGCTCATCGACCTCCCTTTTGTTCAATACTTGGTAGCCCGTTACGTACGGCTATACCTCTGACGTGCTAGTAGTTAAATCCATAGCCAAAGTATTGACGAGTCTTTAGAGTCCCCCCACGGACAGTTTCTCAAGTTTCGGGCGAAACGTTGTAAAGGCCGTATGATATATGGCAGGGTCCGATCATATACGTGCAGTAGTGCACGGATCATGATCGGGCGGATCATACTAGTGGGCTTTGGTTTAAGCCGGATCCTAGTATTAGATTTGTTAGATTACTTTAGTCTCATTGCATTCGCATTCGGTCAGAATGCGGATGCAGGTATGTATATACAGGTGAGGGGTATCCTTGTGATCCGTCATGAGTTTACTTTAGATGTTACCGTATCTTTTTATTGTTGCAAACATTTGGATTAATGTTTGTTAATGGAAGAGCTAAATATCATCATTTAGTGCATTAATGTGACATGGACATATATGGTGACTCATGGTCTCTTTTTGTCTGTAAATGTCACATTATGAGATTTATGTGTGTTAATATGATGAGATGAGAGAGAGAGGGGCTGCCATGATTTAGAGTTTGGTTTTGTATTTTTGAAACTCACTCTTTCTCATATTATCATTCTAACACAAGAAAAGAAAAGAGAGAAACTTCTTCTTCTTCCTCTTTCTTCACTAGCTCATTGTCTCCATCAATGGAAACACCTCTAACCTCCATCCAAACTCATGGATGCAAGAGACAAAGTGATCACAAATATTCTCTACAACACCTTTGTCACGTCCCGAAAGTACGGAACGCGACTGGCACTTAGATTACGAGATGTCTAAAGGCGTACCGTAACCTAAGTCAGCCAAAGCCCAAAAGAATCTAAACCAAAATCAAAAGAGAGTGAAGGAAAACCTTTAATGAAAACGGTTTTAAAATCATTTAAGTTGCATAGAATCCCTTTTTAAAACATCAAAAATTTCCGAAAATTTCGGCAGAGTCTCCCCTGTATTTTCTATCCCCTAAAATGGGTACAACAAGATAATACATATGATATCACAAAAATGGCATCCCCAAGCGGGAGCTAGCTCTTCGCCCAAGGCGGATCACAACCACATGCAATATATAAGCAATACCAAGAAAAGAGCATAGAAGAAACCCAAAATATCAGAAAACGCAATGCCGGCTCAAGTGAGCTCGACCCAAAAGAAACCACCAATATACCAATCTCTCAGTCTCATCACTATGTCGCATATACAATATATAAAGTGGTAGATGGAGAATACTAGATACAATGATAAAGCAAAAGATATAAAATATGCTCGCAACCCACCTACGGGCGATGTCGCGAGTCTGAGCAAAAGGAGCTGATGATAAGATAGCCCGCCACTACAAGACTGACGGGTCCGACCTGCAAGACACTGTGGCACAACGGGGGTGAGTTGCCAGCTCGTGAGTAAATATAACATCTAATAAGGCAATCGTAAGAACGCACGCAATGCACCACAACATGTATGTCCATATGTGATATACTATCTCTAGTATGCATGCACAGGTATGCAATACCATTATTAAGTCTTTAGTGTTTTAAATGCTAAGGGTATTGAATTCTTAACTTTTTAAAACATGAATATCTATATAATAGCTAAGTACCATCAAGAAATCATCTGAAAACCCGTGTCAAGCATCGACACCAAATAGGAATCATATCTGTCTCAATATCGGGCTCCGTCGGTCCGGATCGGCCCATATCATAAATCTCACGACAACGGTCGGTATCCTCCGGATATCCGCTGCGCCAGACATCACCGGTAGGTAGTCTTCCCCTGCCAGGCTCATCGTCTACAACTCGATCTTCTTGCCCCGGGGTACCATACCGGGCCCACCATGTACCCGAGACGGTTCATCCACTCCTCGAATCGGGTCTCGAAATCCAACAGAAAACATGAAAACTCATGGTGGACGACACATACATCACGAGAAAACCGCAACTTTGTTTTGAAAATGATAAATATAAGGTTTTGTTAAATTCTTGCGGCTTTCCCCAAAAATCCAGAAATCGCAGCAATACTGAAATCATCAAGAAAATCATAATGTCCACATGTTATATATGATAAATGTCTATGATATCAATGCATACGATGTGAATTTTGCTAGAAATCTTTATAAATATGATGATGATGTGAGGTATACGTATGCTATGCAATTTCATATATCAAGTATGAATGCAAGTGGCATTATTAAGTTAAACCGGTTCTATAGTGCACGTGGCATGGCAATTACCAAAGGCGTGTGTGTCACATGAATAGTGCGCGTGCAACAGATGCCAATGATAATGGTTTTCGTGTCCTACAAAGTGATATCGCATAAGTATGGGTGAATGTCCATGCAATCTAATATACGGTTAGCTGTGAGGGTATGCAGTGTACATGAATGGATAAGCTAGCTAACAATATGAATCTTGCACAAAGTAGGGTAATCCTAACTAGGGGGGTGCCTCGCGCCATCCAGATGATTCCCCCATAGATGAATATATCTACTCACCTGAAATCCGCGCTAATCCGATCCGGCCACCGCCTTCCCTTTTCGCGCCGTGTCCGATGTTTCCCCGACCGATCCTATATTTGCACAATATCAAGCATAAGATTACAAAACCTAACACAATGCAAGTCACAACAAACAATTATCCACGCTCTCGTATTAATCATAGCATGCACTCGGTGCGCGGGAAAACACACGAAAATCGCTAACCTTTAACTAGAATCGTCATTTCGGGAAAATCGACTAAACTACAACCCGACTAGACGAAACCCAGCGTTCGCGCATTCTAATAATCCTATACGAAGCTAATAATATTGCTAACCTAACGCAAATTGAACGCATTCTATTTTTCGTAAAAATCTAGCAAGCAAATTCAATGCCGATTCAATGCAAACATCGAAATTTAACGATTTAGCGAGCATATAAATACACCATTAACCACTACAACCAATTACAAACCCAAAGCCCTAATTTAATCCTAACAACTATGCTTCAAACCCTAGTTTTAAAATCAATCCTTCTCTTGATTTTTCCTAAACAACATTTACCACTAAACTAATATTTAGAATTTCAATTCTAGCATAATTAAACCACAAGTTAACAAAAAGATTAGAATTTTCACCTCTCAAGCTTGAACCCTAGCTTGATCAAGTCACCAAGAAGCCTCCTTTCATCTAGTTTTTGAACCAATTTGGGTAGAAGAGAGAGTGGTTTAGGGTTTGGCCTTGAATGGAGATGGAAAAATGTGAATTTTTATTGATTTTTAGCAAGAAAAAGAAGCAAGAATGAAGTGGGAAGTGGGGAAATTCTGCAGAATTGGGGTCGGCTGCAGCAAGAGGAGGAGGTGGGGAAATTTTGGAGAAGTTTCTAGTTCAATACAACATCATATGTTATCATTTCATGCTTTCATGTCAACTTTTTTACAAAAAAACCCATTTTTTCATCATTTTTTCACAATTTTTCCCACCCTAAAACCAAAAGTTTGCAAGACATGATATAATTTTATTAACACCATATTTTAGCTTATAAAGATTCCTAATTATGAAATTTACCTAATTAAATTTGCATTTATCCCTAATTTAATGTATTTAAAAAGGCTTAAAATAATATTAAAAAAAATTAATTACGAAAAAAATTTTATTTGACTAGAAAATTATAAGTGACATTTTAGTGACAAAATTATAGTAATGTCTTATCTAAATTTTGTATAATTAGGTCTACAATGAAAAATACCCATTTTGACTTTTTACGGAAAAAGCCGAAAAATTTGCCGATTACCGAAAAACTGCCTAACGATTTTCGAAGGGTTAAAATCTTCCCCCTTAAAGAAATTCGGTCCCCGAATTTAGAATTTAACTACGCGTACCTTCAAAAAGATAGGGATATCTTTTCCTCATCTCGACCTCGGTCTCCCAGGTGACCTCCTCGCTGTTCGGGCCACGCCAAAGAACTTTGACAGACGGTATGACCTTCGACCTCAATTTCATCACCTGCCGATCCAAAATGACCACCGGCTGCTCGGTGAAAGAAAGATCACGCTCTAGCTGGATCGTCTGGTGCTGAATCGCCTGAGAAGGATCATGAAGGTACTTGCGGAGCATCGAGACATGGAATACGGGGTGAACATCGGGGAAGCTAGGCGGAAGAGCTAACCGATAAGCGACTGGACCAACACGCTCTAGGATCTCGAAAGGACCAACATATCTAGGACTCAGTTTCCCTTTCCGTCCAAATCTCATCACACCTTTCATCGGAGAGACCTTCAGGAAAACATGATCGCCAACAGCGAACTCGAGTCGGCGACGGCGCCTGTCAGCATAAGATTTCTGCCTGCTCTGTGCCGCTCTCATCCTGTCCCGAATCAGCTGTATCTTCTCGGTCGTCTCCTGTACGATCTGTGGCCCCAAAATACTGCTCTCCCTAAGCTCTGTCCAACATACAGGCGATCGACATCTTCTCCCATATAGAGCCTCAAAAGGTGCCATCTGAATCGTCTCCTGGAAGCTATTATTGTAGGAAAACTCGATCAAAGGCAAATGACGATCCCAGCTACCACCGAAATCTAAAACACAAGCTTTGATCATGTCCTCAAGAGTCTGAATCGTACGCTCCGACTGACCATCAGTCTGAGGATGAAAGGCTGTGCTAAAACTCAATCGGGTGCCCAATGCTTCCTGAAGTTTCTGCCACAACCGGCTGGTAAACTGGGTGCCACGGTCGGACACGATGCAAGTCGGAACGCCATGCAGTCGCACTATCTCATCAATATAAACCTGGGCGTACTGAGAAAATCCAAAAGTGGTCTTCACTGGCAGGAAGTGAGCTGCTTTCGTCAGTCGATCCACAATCACCCAAATAGAGTCGTACCCTCGACTGGTCCTGGGTGGACCCACAACGAAGTCCATGGAGACCTGCTCCCACTTCCACTCAGGGATGTGCAAAGGCTGTAACTCGCCGGCTGGCCTCTGGTGCTCGGCCTTGACTTGCTGACAAGTCAGGCATCTCGACACAAAGTCTGTAATATCCTTCTTCATCCCGTCCCACCAGTAAACCTCTCTCAAATCACGGTACATCTTGGTGGAACCTGGATGCACACTGTATACGGATCCATGTGCCTCCTCGAGAATATCCTGCCTCAGTCCCTCTGAATCTGGCACACACAGTCGAGTCCCAAATCGAAGTATCCCCTGATCATCAATCACGAACTCAGAAACTCTGCCCTGCCGAATCTGCTCAATAATCTCTAATGTACGGGCATCGCCGGACTGTGCCTCGTGGATACGGTCAAGTAACAGTGGGCGTGCTCTGAAATGGGCCAGCTGTCCCCCTGTAGGAGTAAACTCGAACTGCACTCTGCTATCACGTAAAACCTGGCAATCCGCCGTCGACTGCATCTGTACTGCGCTCAAACAAGATAAGCTACCTCCGGGCCTCCTACTCAAAGCATCTGCCACCACATTCGCCTTGCCCGGATGGTATAGAATATCGCAGTCATAATCCTGTACCAACTCCATCCAACGGCGCTGCCTCAGGTTCAGGTCTCGCTGCTGGAAGATATACTTCAAACTCTTGTGGTCAGTGAATATCTGGCACGACTCACCGTATAGGTAATGTCTCCAGATCTTAAGTGCAAATACCACTGCAGCCATCTCTAAATCATGTGTGGGGTAGTTCTGCTCGTGTTTCCTCAGCTGCCGAGAAGCATACGCGATAACTCTGTCGTGCTGCATCAATACACATCCCAGCCCCACTCTAGAAGCATCACAATAAACCACGAACCAGCCTGATCCTGAAGGCAATGCTAACACTGGTGCAGTAGTCAGACGAGTCTTCAACTGCTGGAAACTATCCTCACATGCCTGGGTCCAATCAAAAGGAACCCCCTTCCGGGTCAATCCGGTCAATGGTGCAGCAATGCGGGAGAAATCCTGGACAAAACGTCGATAATAGCCGGCCAGACCTAGAAAGCTGCGAACCTCTGTAACTGATACTGGTCTAGGCCAACGCTGAACTGCCTCGATCTTCTTCGGGTCCACACAAATACCATCTCTCGTCACCACATGACCCAAGAAGTCTACACTGTCTAACCAGAATGCGCACTTGGAGAATTTGGCGAACAGCTGATGCTCCCTCAAAGTCTGCAATGTGACACGTAAGTGCTGCTCATGCTCCTCCCGGCTCCGAGAATAAACCAAGATGTCGTCAATGAACACAATGATGAACTGATCGAGATACGACCTGAATACGCGGTTCGTCAAATCCATAAACGCTGCCGGGGCATTAGTGAGCCCGAACGACATCACCAAGAACTCATAATGACCATATCGCGTACGGAAAGCTGTCTTCGGAATATCCTCCTTCCGAACCCGCAACTGGTGATAACCTGACCGTAAATCAGCCTTCGAGAAAAACCCTGCACCCTGGAGCTGATCAAATAAGTCATCAATGCGGGGTAGGGGATACCTGTTCCGCACAGTAACCCGGTTCAGCTGACGATAATCAATGCATAAGCGCATACTTCCGTCCTTCTTCTTAACAAACAAGACGGGAGCACCCCAAGGTGACACACTCGGTCGAATAAGCCTTTTGTCCAGCAAGTCCTGTAACTGATCCTTTAGCTCTCTCAGCTCCGCCGGGGCCATCCGATAAGGCGGTATAGAGATAGGCCCCGTGCCGGGGATCAAGTCAATACAGAACTCAATCTCGCGCTCTGGTGGCAGACCAGGCAGCTCGTGAGGGAATACATCAGGAAACTCTCTCACAACAGGGACCTGGTCCAACGGAACCTCTGTGGAGCTAGTATCACAAACATAGGCTAAGAATCCCTGACACCCTTTCCTTAAGAGTTGACCAGCGCGAAGAGAAGAAATCAAGCTGGGAAGGGTAGCGCTACGATCTCCCTGAATAATAAGAACCGGCTCACCAGGAAAACTGAATCTGACTGCTTTCTCACGGCAGTCCACAGATGCATAACAGGTGGCTAGCCAGTCCATACCAAGAAGAACGTCAAAGTCTAGCATATCGAGGAGAATCAAATCAACTGAAGAATCTTTCTCCCCGATACGAACGGAACACGATCGGTACACAAAACGGGTAACAAAAGACTCGCCTACCGGGGTAATAACGACAAGCGGCTGATCTAACGGAGAAGACTCTCGGCCCAACCTCGGTGCAAAGTACGTGGATACATAGGAATGTGTGGAGCCTGGATCAAATAATACCCGTGCATCAAAAGAACATACTGGCAGAGTACCTGTCACGACGGCATTGGATGCCTCTGCATCCTGAGGAGTCAATGCGAACACTCGGGCCTGTCCACCACTAATAGCTGGCTGTCCTCTGCCTTTACCTCGGCCTCTGCCTCTGTCGCCTCGTCCTCTCTGGACTGGACCGCCACGCCCACGGCCTCTAGAAGCATCTGACTAGCGTGGAGCATCATCAGGAGTAGGAAGTAAAGCTCTCTGAGAAGGTGGTGAGGGTGGTAAAGTCACATGCGGGACTGTCGCCGTGCCCTGGCGTCCCATGGTACAGTCTCTGACACAGTGGTACTGACTCCCACACCGAAAACATCCTGGAGACGACTGCTGGGTCTGTGGATATGAACCAAATAACTGACCTCGTCTCAATCCTCTGCCTCCACCATCTCCCGGAAATAATCTATTACGGTGTCTGCCCATCTGCCGCTGAGCTGGCGTATCAGTACGGATCCTCTTCGGCCCAGAAACGACCGGAGTCTCAGAAATACGCTCCTCCAAAAGTAAGGCTGCATCCATCGCGGCTGCGTATGTGTCAAAATGCTGGGTGCCGATGGCAAGGAATAGCTGTGTATCAAGCCCTCGCACGAACCTCTTTATTCTCTTCTCTTCTGTGTCGACTAGGTATGGAGCATATCGAGACAACTGGGTAAACTGTATATCATACACCGACACCGTCATCCCAGGAGCCTTACGCAAAGACTCAAAACTACGGGCGCGAGCATCTCGGACACTCTCCAGAAGAAAACGGGCAAGAAATGCAGATGTAAACTTATCCCAGGTCATAGAAGCCAGACCTGCAGCTCGGCCTCTCTCTACTGAATCGTACCATGTCTGGGCAAGACCCTCCAGACGAAAACTCGCAAACTCCACCAATCTATCATCAGAACACCTCAACGAACGGCAAATCCGAGCCATCCTATCAAGAAATGCCTGTGGGTCCTCTGTCGCATCTGTACCGGTAAAAGCTGGAGGTCTCAATCTCATGAACTCCTGTAGTGAAACAGGGATAGTCTCCGTAGTAGCAGCAGGAGTGACCATCTGTGCATCAAGTACGATCGTGGTCTGTGCGGTGGAAGGAACGTCCTCGGATCTCTGTGCCCGGCTGGACTCAACTAAAGATCCCATCATCTGCCACAACTCTTGCATGCCGGCCTCTAATCTGGCAATACGGTCAGGATAAGGCGGATCAGTAGGACCCTGAGGGGTAGGTGTATCATCCCGCTCGATCCTCGCCTCAGACGGGCCCGCCCGAACCACATCCCTAGCGGCAGCCCGCTGAGCTCTCGTAGTCTTTGGCGGCATCGAAGCTGGAATAAGAAACAGGACTGATAAGGACATTGCAATTGAATCAAGGAATGCAAGGAATCAAGAAAGGAAATACAAGCAATTATGTCCTAAGGTCACTTAGGCGGAGTACCGTATCGTAAGTATGCCGCGGATCATACCCACGCTACGCCACTCTGCTTAAGTCACCTACTCCATCTACCAAGGTCGTCCTACACTCAGAAAGGTAAAACCTACGCTCTGATACCAACTTTGTCACGTCCCGAAAGTACGGAACGCGACTGGCACTTAGATTACGAGATGTCTAAAGGCGTACCGTAACCTAAGTCAGCCAAAGCCCAAAAGAATCTAAACCAAAATCAAAAGAGAGTGAAAGAAAACCTTTAATGAAAACGGTTTTAAAATCATTTAAGTTGCATAGAATCCCTTTTTAAAACATCAAAAATTTCCGAAAATTTCGGCAGAGTCTCCCCTGTATTTTCTATCCCCCAAAATGGGTACAACAAGATAATACATATGAAATCACAAAAATGGCATCCCCAAGCGGGAGCTAGCTCTTCGCCCAAGGCGGATCACAACCACATGCAATATATAAGCAATACCAAGAAAAGAGCATAGAAGAAACCCAAAATATCAGAAAACGCAACGCCGGCTCAAGTGAGCTCGACCCAAAAAAAAACCACCAATATACCAATCTCTCAGTCTCATCACTATGTCGCATATACAATATATAAAGTGGTAGATGGAGAATACTAGATATAATGATAAAGCAAAAGATATAAAATATGCTCGCAACCCACCTACGGGCGATGTCGCGAGTCTGAGCAAAAGGAGCTGATGATAAGATAGCCCGCCGCTACAAGACTGACGGGTCCGACCTGCAAGACACTGTGGCACAACGGGGGTGAGTTGCCAGCTCGTGAGTAAATATAACATCTAATAAGGCAATCGTAAGAATGCACGCAATGCACCACAACATGTATGTCCATATGTGATATACTATCTCTAGTATGCATGCACAGGTATGCAATACCATTATTAAGTCTTTAGTGTTTTAAATGCTAAGGGTATTGAATTCTTAACTTTTTAAAACATGAATATCTGTATAATAGCTAAGTACCATCAAGAAATTATCTGAAAACCCGTGTCAAGCATCGACACCAAATAGGAATCATATCTGTCTCAATATCGGGCTCCGTCGGTCCGGATCGGCCCATATCATAAATCTCACGACAACGGTCGGTATCCTCCGGATATCCTCCGCGCCAGACATCACCGGTAGGTAGTCTTCCCCTGCCAAGCTCATCGTCTACAACTCGATCTTCTTGCCCCGGGGTACCATACCGGGCCCACCATGTACCCGAGACGGTTCATCCACTCCTCGAATCGGGTCTCGAAATCCAACAGAAAACATGAAAACTCATGGTGGACGACACATACATCACGAGAAAACCACAACTTTGTTTTGAAAATGATAAATATAAGGTTTTGTTAAATTCTTGCGGCTTTCCCCAAAAATCCAGAAATTGCAGCAATACTGAAATCATCAAGAAAATCATAATGTCCACATGTTATATATGATAAATGTCTATGATATCAATGCATACGATGTGAATTTTACTAGAAATCTTTATAAATATGATGATGATGCGAGGTATATGTATGCTATGCAATTTCATATATCAAGTATGAATGCAAGTATCATTATTAAGTTAAACCGGTTCTATAGTGCACGTGGCATGGCAATTACCAAAGGCGTATGTGTCACATGAATAGTGCGCGTGCAACAGATGCCAATGATAATGGTGTTCGTGTCCTACAAAGTGATATCGCATAAGTATGGGTGAATGTCCATGCAATCTAATATACGGTTAGCTGTGAGGGTATGCAGTGTACATGAATGGATAAGCTAGCTAACAATATGAATCTTGCACAAAGTAGGGTAATCCTAACTAGGGGGACGCCTCGCGCCATCCAGACGATTCCCCCATAGATGAATATATCTACTCACCTGAAATCCGCGCTAATCCGATCCGGCCACCGCCTTGCCTTTTCGCGCCGTGTCCGATGTTTCCCCGACCGATCCTATATTTGCACAATATCAAGCATAAGATTACAAAACCTAACACAATGCAAGTCACAATAAACAATTATCCACGCTCTCGTATTAATCATAGCATGCACTCGGTGCGCGGGAAAACGCACGAAAATCGCTAACCTTTAACTAGAATCGTCATTTCGGGAAAATCGACTAAACTACAACCCGACTAGACGAAACCCCGCGTTCGCGCATTCTAATAATTCTATACGAAGCTAATAATATTGCTAACCTAACGCAAATTGAACGCATTCTATTTTTCGTAAAAATCTAGCAAGCAAATTCAACGCCGATTCATTGCAAACATCGAAATTTAACGATTTAGCGAGCATATAAATACACCATTAACCACTACAACCAATTAGAAACCCAAAGCCCTAATTTAATCCTAACAACTATGCTTCAAACCCTAGTTTTAAAATCAATCCTTATCTTGATTTTTCCTAAACAACATTTACCACTAAACTAATATTTAGAATTTCAATTCTAGCATAATTAAACCACAAGTTAACAAAAAGATTAGAATTTTCACCTCTCAAGCTTGAACCCTAGCTTGATCAAGTCACCAAGAAGCCTCCTTTCATCTAGTTTTTGAACCAATTTGGGTAGAAGAGAGAGTGGTTTAGGGTTTGGCCTTGAATGGAGATGGAAAAATGTGAATTTTTATTGATTTTTAGCAAGAAAAAGAAGCAAGAATGAAGTGGGAAGTGGGGAAATTCTGCAGAATTGGGGTCGGCTGCAGCAAGAGGAGGAGGTGGGGAAATTTTGGAGAAGTTTCTAGTTCAATACAACATCATATGTTATCATTTCATGCTTTCATGTCAACTTTTTTACAAAAAAACCCATTTTTTCATCATTTTTTCACAATTTTTCCCACCCTAAAACCAAAAGTTTGCAAGACATGATATAATTTTATTAACACCATATTTTAGCTTATAAAGATTCCTAATTATGAAATTTACCTAATTAAATTTATATTTATCCCTAATTTAATGTATTTAAAAAGGCTTAAAATAATAAAAAAAATAATTAATTACGAAAAAAAAATTATTTGACTAGAAAATTATAAGTGACATTTTAGTGACAAAATTATAGTAATATCTTATCTAAATTTTGTATAATTAGGTCTACAATGAAAAATACCCATTTTGACTTTTTACGGAAAAAGCCGAAAAATTTGCCGATTACCGAAAAACTGCCTAACGATTTTCGAAGGGTTACAACCTTGGACACGTCGGCTAGCACACTTCATGACCGAGTTGCTTCGGATGAAGCGGGAGCCCGTAAAAGGACTCGTAGATGTGGTGCCCTTTCCGACGAGGAGATCTAGATCGGAGATACCGTGAGGAGCTTGGGATGTTGGCCAAAGACCGAAGGACACGGATCGATCGGTATAGCCTTCTATCCCTTCTCTAGATAGCTAGTTGTAGGTTAATAGTTCGATCTAGGGTTTAAGCATACGATAGCGCCGGTTTTCAAGTTAAGAAAAAATTTCGTTTCCGCATTTTGGCCTCGGAAAGACGGCCGGGGCGCTACCGTAGTCGTACAGTATATTATTTATGTTTGTACCCGTTTGGGGCCAGTATTTACAAAGGAGACTCTGCAGAAATTTTCGGGAAAATATGATGTAGCTTTTAAATGTTTAATGCCATTTATGTTATTTAAACCACTTGCTTTAAACAAGTTTTTCATTCACTTTCCTTAAAAATGGTATAGATTTCTGGGCTTTTGGCTTATTTGAATTAGGTGGGTCCTATAGAATTCACATGATTCAAGGGCCAGTCACGTGCTATTTTGGGTCGTGACAAAGTTGGTATCAGAGCGCTAGGTTTAACCTTGGTTCGAGTCTATGTTTGACTATACGGAGTCTAGGGCGTATATTTATATCCGGAACCAAGGCTTGACCTTACGGAACATAGACTTGGTCGAGGGGTTATTAGACCCGAACTTTCGTCGCATAGGTTGACCTTGGTTGATGGAGTAGGTGACTTAAGTAGAGTGACGTATCGTGTGTATGTTCCGCGGCATACTTATGATACGCTAATCCGCTTAAGAAGCCTTAAGATGTATATTTCCTTGCACCGTATTATATACATTCCTATGATCTGTCACTACTCGAATCTTTCGACTCGTGACCGGCACTTAACCACGCAACGTCTACAGGCGTAACGCGACTAAGTAAGCCGAACCCAGAAATCAAAACCATTTAGAAGTAGCGAGTGTTGAAAACATTTAATAAAAAAACATTTAGAAAACCTTAATTAGTCCAATGAGGTTCTTTTTAGAGTTAAATTATCCTTATAATAATTTTGGCAGCATTTCCTTTGTAAAAGTAACCCCGAAAATCGGGTAAAAACAGGATATAAGTGAAAATGAGATATAATGAACAAAGCATCCCCAACTGGGAGCAATCACACCCAACGGCGGAAACCATCACCACAAGAGTAATATACGACGCCGTAGCGAAGAATGAGAAATAAGTAACATCCCAGAATAATAACTGCAAATAAAAAGTCGACTCCCATGAGCTCGACACCAGAATACAAAAATATACATCACCGTTCTCACACTGCCTCTAAGTCAAGTACATATATGGTAGATGGAGAATACTAGATACAAAAGTGTGTACAATAAAAGTAACCAGATACCACAACGCACCAAAATAGCAAAATAGCTCTCGCACCAACTGTAATGGTATCTGAAGCCAAAAGATGCAAAAAGGCAGCCTGCCGCGACTACTCTGAGGGGCGGCCTGCAAATACTGTGGCACAACGGGGGTGAATTGCCAACTCGTGAATAGAGATAACATATAAAGGTAATCACGAGCATGCACGTGCTACGCTACGCTATCATATGCTAGCAGGTAAATCTATATGCGACAAGCAGTAAGTGCAATAATCATTCAAATGCTCTGTCAGGTAAAATAACTACAGGATGAGATACATGATAATCACTGCTGAGCATGGGATAAACAACATCTACACGAAATACCAATCGTGGAAAAATATTCGGTGCCCAAGCTGCACCCAAATCCCAAATAAACTCAGGCGCCGGCACTCTCCTCGGCCCTCAAATCCTGTAAAACTCTGAGAATCACAAGTGCCCAACATCGGCACCTAAAATATCATAAATACTCGTGTCCAGCATCGACACGCAAATCCTCATATATCGGGCTCCGTAGATCCGGATCAGCCCACGGGCTCCGTCTGCGGTATCGGCCCTAGGCCCCCGGCAGTACGGATCATCCCGCATCCATCTCTCGACTCTGGTCGGTATCCTCCGGATAACCGCCAGGTCCAACCAATCACCGGTAGGTACTCGCCCACCTCCAGGCTCAATCGGCAAAGTCCAT
Source organism: Agapanthus africanus (assembly GCA_030015575.1). Lineage (NCBI taxonomy): Eukaryota > Viridiplantae > Streptophyta > Magnoliopsida > Asparagales > Amaryllidaceae > Agapanthus > Agapanthus africanus. Next base: position 154,169,741 of record CM057343.1, read on the forward strand.
CGATCATCTTGCCGAGGGGAACCATACCGGGTCCACCACGAACCCGCAAACGGATCATCCACTCCTCGAATCGGGTATCAAGCACACGTCTCAGCACCGAGAAAACGCGTGGTGGACGCACCAAAATATCATATCACGAGGAACCGGGCTTTCAAATAGTGCATCTTTTCTTAAATAATTCCACGGTCCTCAAAACCAGAAATCACATAAAAATCCAACACTGATGAGTAAATCAAATACGATGTGCTAAGTACAACAAGTCATCATGATATAGGTACAAGGGAGAAACCGCTTTTCTTAAGATAGTTCAGTTTTTAAAGACAGCATGCGGCTCCCAATTTCTATGGAAATCATATCGAATCATATGTTAAATGAACTACAGTATAATGATCATGGCAAATCTACAGTGAGTGTGTCATGGCAATTACTAACGGTGTATGTGTAATATGCAGATTGGTGCTCGTGCAACATAAGCCGTTAGTAATAGTACGGTGTTCTATCAATTCTAAGTTTTCATACATGTAGCAGGGAATGCAGTATGCAACAACAGTATCCATGAACAGTCAATGTAGGTAAATGCAATGTGTAGCTATAAAGTCCTATCAGCCCTGACGTAGAACGCCATGCGGGCGATATCCCCGTAGATGTTAAATCTACTCATCGGAGTCTCGCTCTAAGTGTAGCCGACGACTTGCTTCCCTTTATTCGCAGCGTCCGTCTCACTCGCCTGCGAACCTAGATTTACACAATATAACACACATAAGATCAAATCTATCAAAAACGCGATATTATGGTCAAACTAGAAACCCACGTTGCAACCCAAGCGCGCGTGTGCGCGATACGCTAAAACGTGTGATCACGCTCCTGACGCTAACCTGACGCATCGCGATACGCAACACAACCCAAAACCACACACGTATCACGTGTGTCGCGGAGATTTAAAATACGGAAAATAGGGTAATAGGTCCCAGATTTTTATACAGAAAGAGTGTTATAAAAATAAGTATATCATGGAACCCAAAATATCAGCAGACACCAACCACCCAAACCCCAACCCAATACCCTCTCATCTGGCCGCAAATTGCGGCCAGAATGAGTTTCTCGGTGGCCTGGGTAAGGGGTGGGCTCCCGGGTTTGGTGTGTGCACTCCATACATACTGTGTATATCCCAGTAATTACAATTTTATTCTGAAACATCCCGGGTAGTAGCAGTTTCAACAGAACCCAATTTCAAGCTAAAAGTCACACTTTGCACTAAAATGATACTTTAGGGTATTTTTGTGAAATCTGAAATAAACCCAAGTCCAAAACCACACTAATATCACATTACCAGGTTAATCAAGCCATAAAAAGTTAATTTTTATCACAACCTCACTAGATCCCTTTATAAAGCACAAAACATGCATAAAATGTGGTATTTTGCTAGAAATACTACAAGTTATCTAAAAGAGGTGCTAAGGGTGAGTTAATACCTTCAAAACACCTTAAGAAACACCAAAAATCCCTGCTTTTCCCCAAGTTTGCAGATCCACCACCAAACACCTCAAAAGCTCATTTTTTCTATGTTTTTGTGAAGGAAAAGTGTTGATTTGAGTAGGGTTTTATGCAGGGATCAAAAGGAAGTGAAAAGAGAAGAAGAGAAGAAGAAGGAGCTATTGTTTTTGCTGGAAATCCTGCAGGAATTCTGAATGAGGAGAAGAGAGAGAGAAGAGAAGAAAAATGGGGCAAAAGGTCAACTTCTCACCTAACACCATACCTCATTGTTTAATTGGAAATTTTGAATTATAAAAGGGTTTTCACTTGTTGAAATGGGGGGAAAAATAGATTATCAACCATGCATCAAATGAAGGGGGGTTAACATGACACATTTTCTTATCTAGCCTCAAAATGCTAAGTGTGCATGTGTGCTCCTAACACAAAAATTCACAATTAGGGTAAACCCGACTAAAGATAATTAACAATCCTATAAATATATATATCCATATAAACACTCCACAACACAAAACCCACTAGCCAAGAAGGAAAATAAGATATCCATTTTTACGAAAAACACGCACACTAGCTAAATAACGAGAACACATTCTAAAAAAATTTCAAGGTGTTACAATCTACCCGCCTTAAAGAAATTCGGTCCCCGAATTTAAAAATCTAACTATACATACCTTCAAAAAGATGGGGATACCTCCTCCTCATCTCGCTCTCGGTCTCCCAAGTGACCTCATCGCCGCTCTGGCCACGCCAAAGTACCTTGACTGACGGTATGTCCTTCAATCTCAATTTCTTCACTTGTCGATCCAAGATCATCACCGGCTGCTCTGCATAGGAAAGGTCACGCTCAAGCTGGATCGTCTGGTGCTGAATCGCATGCGAAGGATCATGAAGATATCTGTGGAGCATCGAAACGTGAAATACCGGGTGCACGTCTGGAAAACTGGGCGGAAGGGCTAAACGATACGCAACCGCACCAAATCGCTCGAGGATCTCGAAGGGGCCCACATACCTGGGACTAAACTTCCCCTTCTTCCCAAATCTCATCACACCTTTCATTGGGGAGACCCTCAAGAAAACATGATCAGCAACAGAAAACTCAAGTCTGCGCCGACGACGGTCCGCATAAGATCTCTTCCTACTCTGGGCTGCTCTTATCCTATCGCGAATCAACTGGATCTTCACGGTCGTCTCCTCCACAATCTGCGGCCCTAAGATACTGCTCTCACTGAGCTCTGTCCAACAGGCGAGCGATCTACATCTCCTCCCATAAAGAACCTCAAACGGTGCCATCTGAATGGTCTGCTGGTAGCTGTTGTTATAGGAGAACTCTACTAAGGGCAAATGATGATCCCAGCTACCTCCGAAGTCTAATACACACGCTCTGAGCATGACCTCGAGAGTCTGAATAGTCCGCTCTGACTGTCCGTCGGTCTGCAGATGAAATGCTGTGCTGAAACTCAAGCGGGTGCCCAAAGCCTCCTGAAGCCTCTGCCATAGTCGACTGGTAAACTGGGTGCCTCTTTCGGACACAATACATGTCGGAACTCCGTGTAGACGTACAATCTCATCAATATAAATCTGGGCATATTGAGCAAATCTGAAAGTCGTCTTCACCGGTAGGAAGTGAGCCGCTTTCGTCAAACGATCTACGATCACCCAGATGGAGTCATAACCTCGACTAGTCCTGGGTAGACCCACAATAAGGTCCATTGAAATCTGTTTCCATTTCCACTCCGGAATGGGCAACGGCTGTAGCTCTCCCGCGGACCTCTGATGCTCAGCCTTGACCTGCTGACAAGTCAGGCATCTCGATACAAAATCTGCGATGTCCCTCTTCATCCTGTCCCACCAGTAAACATCTCTCAAATCGTGGTACATCTTGGTGGAACCTGGATGAACATTATACACTGATCGATGTGCCTCCTCGAGAATCTCACGCCGCAGTCCCTCAGCATCTGCTATGCACAATCTGGTCCCAAATCGTAGTATCCCCTGATCATCGATCACGAACTCGGAAAATCTGCCCTTTCCCATCTACGTCCTGATCTCTGAACAACGGTCATCTCTGTGTTGTGCCTCATATATACGGTCAAGCAACTGTGGGCATGCACGAACATGCGCAATCTGTCCTCCGATCGGCGTAAACTCAAACTGTACCCGGCTGTCGCATAAGATCTGCCAATCTGCCGACGACTGCCTTTGCACTGCGCTCAAACGACATAGACTACCTCCGAGCCTCCTACTCAAAGCATCTGCCACCACATTAGCCCTGCCCGGGTGGTACAAGATCTCGCAGTCGTAGTCCTTCACTAACTCCATCCATCGGCATTGTCGAAGGTTCAGGTCTCGCTGCTGGAAGATATACTTTAAGCTCTTATGATCAGTAAATATCTGGCATGACTCTCCATACAGATAATGTCGCCAGATCTTAAGTGCAAAGATCACTGCAGCCATCTCCAAATCGTGAGTGGGGTAGTTCTGTTCATGTTTCTTCAATTACCGCGAAGCATACGCGATGTCCCTGTCATGCTGCATCAGAACACACCCTAGCCCCACTAGAGAAGCATCACAATATACCACAAATCCACCTGACCCTGAAGGCAATGATAATACCGGCGCCGCAGTCAGTAGAGCCCGTAACTGCTGAAAAACTGTGCTCACACTCCTCTGTCCAAACGAAAGGAACTCCCTTCCGGGTCAACCCGGTCAAAGGTGTAGCAATGCGAGAGAAATCCTGCACAAATCTCCTGTAGTAGCCGGCCAGCCCTAAAAAGCTGCGAATCTCCGTAACTGATGTGGGTCTAGGCCAACTCCGAACTCGATCTTCCTCGGGTCTACACATATACCGTCTCGTGAAATCACGTGCCCCAAGAAGTCTACGCTGTCCAGCCAGAAAGCACACTTGGAGAATTTGGCGAAAAGCTGATGCTCTCTCAAGGTCTGCAGTGTAATCCGCAGATGCTGCTCGTGCTCCTCTCTAGTCCGAGAATACACCAGAATATCGTCAATGAATACAATGATAAACAGATCAAGATACGGCCGGAAAATACGGTTAATCAAATCCATGAATGCTGCTGGCGCATTGGTGAGTCCGAACGACATCACCAAAAACTCGTAATGGCCGTAGCGCATGCGGAAAGCTATCTTAGGAATGTCCTCCTGTCGAACCCGTAGCTGATGATAGCCTGATCGCAAATCGATCCTCGAAAAGTATCCTGCCCCGTGAAGTTGGTTGAACAAATCGTCGATACGCGGCAAAGGATATCTGTTCCGCATTGTAACCCTGTTCAGCTGGCGATAGTCGATACACAGACGCAAACTGCCGTCCTTCTTCTTGACGAACAGGACTGGAGCACCCCAAGGAGAAACACTGGGTTGAATAAGTCCCTTATCCAGCAAATCTTGCAACTGACCCTTCAATTCTCGAAGTTCCGCCGGGGCCATCCGATAAGGCGGTATAGAAATAGGCCCCGCGCCAGGAACCAAATCAATACAGAAAGAAATGTCTCGCTCGGGCGGTAGCCCAGGAAGCTCGTCAGGAAACACATCAGGGAACTCGCTAACAACTGGAACCTGATCCAGAGGAACCTCTGTAGCTCTAGTATCACAAACATAGGCGAGAAATCCCTGACATCCCTTCCTCAAAAGCTGTCCAGCACGAAAAGAAGAAATCACACAGTGTGGGGCGGCACCATGGTCCCCCAACACAAAAAAAACCGACTCGCCGGGAAAAAAAAATCTAACTGTCTTCTCACGGCAGTCCACAGAAGCATAACACGTAGCTAACCAATCCATGCCCAAAAGAACGTCGAAGTCCAACATCTCGAGAAGGATCAAATCGACCGTCAACTCTCTCTCGCCAATACAAACGGTATAGGATCGGAACACGTGCTTAGAAACAAACGACTCTCCTACAGGAGTAGTCACAACAACCGGCTGATCAAGCAAACCGGACACTCTACTCAAACTCGGCCCGAAGTGTGTAGATACGTACGAGTGCGTGGATCCGGGATCGAACAATACGTGTGCATCAACAGAACATACTGGAAGGATACCTGAGACCACCGCATTGGACGCCTGCGCGTCCTGATGCGTCAAAGCAAAAACTCGTGCCTGCCCTCCATCTGTGACTGACTGTCCTCTGCCTCGGTCATCCCATCCCCTCTGAGCAACTCCTCCACGCCCACGACCTCTCTATGTATGAGTCTGACGTGGAGTAACAGTAGGAACAACAGGCAACGTCCTCTGGGGTGGTGAAGGTGGTAAGGTGACGTGCGGTGCTGCTGTCTCCCTCCGGTGAATCTCAGGACAATCTCTGACGAGGTGAAGTAAACTGCCGCATCTATAGCAACCTCGCGACGACTGCTGACTCTCCCGTGGATACAAACTAAACATCTGGCCTCGTCTCGAATCTCTGCCACTCCTCGTGCCTGAATGATACCTGTCGCGGCGTCTGAATGTCTGTCTCCGTGCTGATATACCAGTACGAACTCTCTTCGGCTCTGGAACTACCGAAGTCTCAGCAAGGCGCTCCTCGACTAATAGAGCTGTATCTACCGCCGCTGCATATGTCTCATAGTGCTGCGCGCTGATCGCAAGGAACAGTAGTGTAAGCAAGCCTCGAACAAATCTCTTGACTCGCAACTTCTCGGTAGCCACTAGATACGGCGCGTAGATAGATAGCTCTGTGAACAGCACATCATACTCTGCCACTGACATCTCCGGAGTCTGGCGTAAGGACTCGAACCTGCGTGCTCTAGCATCTCTGACACTCAGTGGGAGGAAGCGGGCAAGGAATAGCGCCACGAACTCTGTCCAGGTCATAGGAGGAAGACCCGCTGCTCTGCCCTTCTCGACTGATTCGCACCGTTTCTGCGCAAGACCTTCCAGGCGAAAGCTCGCGAACTCAACCCATCTCGCATCTGCGTATCTGAGGGAACGACATATCCGAGCCATCCTATCAATGAAGGACTGTGGGTCCTCGGCTGCATCGGTGCCTGTGAAGACCGGAGGCTTCAGCCTCATGAACTCTGATAGCGATACTGTAATCACCTGTGTAGCTGCAGGGGCAACTGGCTGTGCGGTAGGTACCATCGCGGTCTCTGTAACGGGTAGAGCCACTTCTGGTCGCTGCGCTCGAAGTGTCTCAACTAGCGATCCTATCATCTGACGCATCTCCTGCATGCTGGATCCCACCGTCTGGCGCATCTCCTGCATACCAGCCCCTAGCGTGGCGATCTGATCTGTCACGGGAGGAACAGCCTGCTCGGGTACAACCGGTGTACTGCCCGGATCAGTCCTCGTCTCAGACGAATCAACTCGAATCTCGGCCCTCGCGGCCGCTCTCTACGCCCTCGTAGTCTTTGGCGGCATAATGGCTGAAAGGAAAATAGGATTCGATAAGGATGCAGAAATCGAATCGCAAGAATGTATATACTCAAAAGGAATTTAAATCAATAAGTCCTAAGGTCGCTTTGGCGGAGTACCGTGTCGTGAGTATGCCGCGGAACATACGCACGCTACGCAACTCTGCTTCAGCTACCTACTCCATCATACCAGGGTCATCCTAGGAACACTCCGAAAGGTAAAACCTACGCTCTGATACCAACTTTGTCACGACCCGAATCTTTCGACTCATGACCGGCACTTAACCACGCAACGTCTACAGGCGTAACGCGACTAAGTAAGCCGAACCCAGAAATCAAAACCATTTAGAAGTAGCGAGTGTTGAAAACATTTAATAAAAAAACATTTAGAAACCCTTAATTAGTCCAATGAGGTTCTTTTTAGAGTTAAATTATCCTTATAATAATTTTGGCAGCATTTCCTTTGTAAAAGTAACCCCGAAAATCGGGTAAAAACAGGATATAAGTGAAAATGAGATATAATGAACAAAGCATCCCCAACCGGGAGCAATCACGCCCAACGGCGGAAACCATCACCACAAGAGTAATATACGACGCCGTAGCGAAGAATGAGCAATAAGTAACATCCCAGAATAATAACTGCAAATAAAAAGTCGGCTCCCACGAGCTCTATACCAGAATACAAAAATATACATCACCGTCCTAACACTGTCTCTAAGTCAAGTACATATATGGTAGATGGAGAATACTAGATACAAAAGTGTGTACAATAAAAGTAGCCAGATACCACAACCCACCTAAATAGCAAAATAGCTCTCGCACTAACTGTAATGGTATCTGAAGCCAAAAGATGCAAAAAGGCAGCCTGCCGCGACTACTCTGAGGGGCGACCTACAAATACTGTGGCACAACGGGGGTAAGTTGCCAACTAGTGAATAGAGATAACATATAAAGGTAATCACGAGCATGCACGTGCTGCGCTACGCTATCATATGCTAGCAGGTAAATCTATATGCGACAAGCAGTAAGTGCAATAATCATGCAAATGCTCTGTCAGGTAAAATAACTACAGGATGAGATACATGATAATCACTGCTGAGCATGGGATAAACAACATCTACACGAAATATCAATCATGGAAAAATAATCGGTACCCAAGCTGCACCCAAATCTCAAATAAACTCAGGCGCCGGCACACTCCTCGGCCCTCAAATCCTGTAAAACTCTGAGAATCACAAGTGCCCAACATCGGCTCCCAAAATATCATAAATACTCGTGTCCAGCATCGACACGCAAATCCTCATACATCGGGCTCCGTAGATCCAGATCAGCCCATAGGCTCCGTCTGCGGTATCGGCCCTAGGCCCCCGGCAGTACGGATCATCGCGCATCCATCTCTCAACTCTGGTCGGTATCCTCCGGATAACCGCCAGGTCCGACCAATCACAGGTAGGTACTCGTCCACCTCCAGGCTCAATCGGCAAAGTCCATCGATCATCTTGCCGAGGGGAACCATACCGGGTCCACCACGAACCCGCAAACGGATCATCCACTCCTTGAATCGGGTATCAAGCACACGTCTCAGCACCGAGAAAACGCGTGGTGGACGCACCAAAATATCATACCACGAGGAACCGGGTTTTCAAATAGTGCATCTTTTCTTAAATAATTCCACAGTCCTCAAAACCAGAAATCACATAAAAATCCAACACCGATGAGTAAATCAAATACGATGTGCGAAGTACAACAAGTCATCATGATATAGGTACAAGGGAGAAACCGCTTTTCTTAAGATAGTTCAGTTTTTAAAGACAGCATGCAGCTCCCAATTTTTATGGAAATCATATCGAATCATTTGTGAAATGAACTACAGTATAATGATCATGGCAAATTTACAGCGAGTGTGTCATGGCAATTACTAACGGTGTGTGTGTAACATGCATATTGGTGCTCGTGCAACATAAGCCGTTAGTAATAGTGCGGTGTTCTATCAATTCTAAGTTTTCATACATGTAGCAGGGAATGCAGTATGCAACAACAGTATCCATGAACAGTCAATGTAGGTAAATGCAATGTGTAGCTATAAAGTCCTATCAGCCCTGACGTTGAACTCCATCCGGGCGATATCCCCGTAGATGTTAAATCTACTCACCGGAGTCTCGCGCTAAGTGTAGCCGACGACTTGCTTCCCTTTCTTCGCAGCGTCCGTCTCACTCGCCTGCGAACCTAGATTTACACAATATAGCACACATAAGCTCAAATCTATCAAAAACGCGATATTACGGTCAAAATAGAAACCCGCGTTGCAACCCAAGCGCGCGTGTGCGCGATACGCTAAAACGTGTGATCACGCTCCTGACGCTGACCTGACGCATCGCGATACGCAGCACAACCTAAAACCACACACGTATCGCGTGTGTCGCGGAGATTTAAAATACGGAAAATAGGGTAATAGGTCCCAGATTTTTATACAGAAAGAGTGTTATAAAAATAAGTATATCATGGAACCCCAAATATCAGCAGACACCAACCACCCAAACCCCAACCCAATACCCTCCCATCTGGCCGCAAATTGCGGCCAGAATGAGTTTTTCGGCGGCCTGGGTAGGGGGTGGGCTCCCGGGTTTGGTGTGTGCACTCCATACATACTGTGTATATCCCAGTAATTACAATTTTATTCTGAAACACCCCGGGCAGTAGCAGTTTCAACAGAACCCAATTTCAAGCTAAAAGTCACACTTTGCACTAAAATGATATTTTAGGGTATTTTTATGAAATCTGAAATAAACCCAAGTCCAAAACCACACTAATATCACATTACCAAGCTAATCAAGCCATAAAAAGTTAATTTTTATCACAACCTCACTAGATCCCTTTATAAAGCACAAAACATGCATAAAATGTGGTATTTTGCTAGAAATACTACAAGTTATCTAAAAGAGGTGCTAAGGGTGAGTTAATACCTTCAAAACACCTTAAGAAACACCAAAAATCCCTGCTTTTCCCCAAGTGTGCAGTTCCACCACCAAACACCTCAAAAGCTCATTTTTTTCTATGGTTTTGTGAAGGAAAAGTGTTGATTTGAGTAGGGTTTTATGTAGGGATCAAAAGGAAGTGAAAAGAGAAGAAGAGAAGAAGAAGGAGCTATTGTTTTTGCTGGAAATCCTATAGGAATTCTGAATGAGGATAAGAGAGAGAGAAGAGAAGAAAAATGGGGTCAAAAGGTCAACTTCTCACCTAACACCATACCTCATTGTTTAATTGGAAATTTTGAATTATAAAAGGGTTTTCACTTGTTGAAATGGGGGAAAAATAGATTATCAACCATGCATCAAATGAAGGGGGGGTTAACATGACACATTTTCTCATCCAGCCTCAAAATGCTAAGTGTGCATGTGTGCTCCTAACACAAAAATTCACAATTAGGGTAAACCCGACTAAAGATAATTAACAATCCTCTAAATATATGTATATCCATATAAACACTCCGCAACACAAAACCCACTAGCCAAGAAGGAAAATAAGATATCCATTTTTACGAAAAACACGCACACTAGCTAAATAACGAGAACACATTCTAAACGAATTTCAAGGTGTTACATGATCTATCCTTATCGATATTGGTTGGTGGTTTTGTTACAACGATTGCATAGGCAGAGAGAGCTACGGCTAGTGTTGCGGTCAGCATAAGCTCGTCTTGGATGAGGACTGACCAGGGTGTAATTCCGGTGACACACGATTGCATAGATATGTCGTTTTATTGTGTTTTTCACGCCATGAGCGTTTGATGGATTGTTTTACTAAAATTTCTCAAACGAGCAGATCAGCACCAGAGGATTGGGCCACTGCTAGAGGCCGGCTAGAATGCGATGACCGTTAGTGTATCGTCTATTCTTGAGGATTGAGGCACTGTTCAGCGTGCTGACGAATGAGCCAGCTGTTGCTGCGACTGAAAAGATATCGCCCCAGATTTTTGAAGCTATTGCAGCACGAGTTGTATTTAGAGATATGATAGAAGATCGCTAGTCACCCATGGATGAATGACTTGGACATGTGGTTCGTTTGCATACCCCGATGCGAGGTCATCAGGTTGATTGATTTCAGCTAGAGAAGACTTCACGCGGGTACGTTGAGAGTCGATAGAAACGAACGAATATCAGAAACCCATTTTTCCAAGTTTAGGGTATTTGGAAAAACATGTAAGTAATTCTGTGGACCCTCTAGAAGAATGAAATCCTAACTTGATATAATGACCAGGGAAACGCTTTTGAACCTTAGGGTTTGCGGTAGTTCCGCGGTGCCATTAATGAGGCTTGGGTTTGCCCTTCTACGGCTGGTCCATAGGTACTATGGCATGTACTGAATATTATTAAACTGTGCTCAAGTGTTGAGCTCTCGGGAATGTAACATTTCAGAAAAATGAAATATTATTTTTTAGGAATTTTTATAATTAAATAATAAATATATTGAATATTTTATTAGTGCGGTATAATTAAATACCGATAAATCGAGAAAAAATTTGGAAAATTATAGGAATTACTAAAAAGAGTGTGTTTTATATAATTTAAGGAAATTAGAATTTCTTTATGATTAATTATTCCATTTTAATACTAATCGCGATTAAATATCGCTAATCTTGCATTAATCCGGTTTTGTGCACATGACATGCACCATCTTACATTTACAAATACTTGTTACATTTTCTACCATGGTTTCATTTGTGTTTCCTATTTCAAAATTAAAAGAAAAGAAAACAAAACAAAACAAAAAAAAGGGAAAATATTAAAGAAAGGGGCATGGGTATGAAAGAGAGAGAGAGGTGAGGGGTCTCATTTGTCAAGTCCCATTGTTTTCTCTGTTCATTTCCTTCATCTTTCCCACTCCCTCATCTCCATGGCTGCCCCATCTCCTCCCTCCTCTTCAAACCCTCAAAACACCACTGAAAACTCATCCAAAGGCTATCCTCACTTCATTAAAAACATGCACAAGACCATTACAAGAACTTTGGACCAAGAAAGCAAGGATTTTGGACACTTGGGGCAACTCAAGAATATTCTTGAGTTGCCAAACGAGGTACTTTCATTGCCTTTAGCTTTGAATTTCATTCACTTTAGTATCCATATGTGTTTAGAACCGTTTTAGTGTAGTTTTGATGGACTTTGAAATTCTTAGAAGAGGGTTGAGGAAGTCTTGAGTTGTGGTGGTTCAATTGAGTCCTAGTAGTGACCATAGAACCGCTAAAATGATACGAATCCTGAACTGAACCCAAACTAAAACCTGAAACCTAAAATCTGAAACTGTTCATGTCGGTTTGTGTGTAATTAGTGGGTGCAGGGAAATCTGGGATGACCTGAGAATTTTACGAGGAAAGCAAACAAGACCACAAGCCTAGATGGACCACTACGAGGCCACCCTACCAATATGAGCTCAATCCCTTCACCCAAAACCGAGGAGGCCGGATTTCTATAGGGTGTGGCCGGCCACTTGGTCAAGTTAGGTGCTCAGGTTGCTTCCATTGCTCATATACACCATATACATCACCCCAGTATTGTTTGTGCACCTTGTTTTCACCTTAAACAAAATCTGCTACTATTCTCATGAGTTGCTGTTTTCATTCGGGGTTTTGTTTTACGTATTTTGAATGCTGGATTTTAGTAATTGGTATTGTATTCGATCACTTGACGTTTGTACGTCCATATCGGGTGTTGTTTGGTTGATCTGCGTGAGTAGACTATAGGTTTTGACCAATGTGAGATTCGTGTGTCGTTTCGATTTCGAATTGGATTTTTATGCGATACGATGTGTTATAATATGTAGGTACCCCCACGAGGATTTTGAGATGACAAGAAAGCGCGTGGAGACGTCGGCATCGGCAAACGAAGATCAAGGTGAGTAGATATATATCTATGGGGGAAGTCGGGTGGATGGCGTATAGCACCCCCGCAGTTTCGTAGCGTGGTATACGAATACGTATACATATGTATATGTATGTGTGTATATATATATATGTATATGTATATATATACATATATGTTATTATGAGTTATTGTTTATCAAGATAAGTTAATGTTATAGTTTAGTGTTAGTTGCGAAACCCTAGAATAGTTGTTACACCCACACGCACACACACACATGCATACATTTTATTACCTGTGCGTATATGAGGATATGTATATGTGTATACACACACACACACATGGGTATAGGACTATGTATATATATATATATACATATATATACGTATACATATACATGGATTATGAGGATAGTATGTGATACTTGGAGATGAGTCGATGAGTTTGGGCTAGAGGCCATGAGATCGGTGATGTGACATGGCTCGTATTTGAGATACGACATGATATTTAGCGGGTCTTTAGGTGTGGTGTTTTCATACACACGCATATATTATTGCAGATGGTATCAGTATTGTACTAGACGTAGATCAGTACCCCCAGATTATGATATATGATAAAAGGATACCAGATGAATTTTGTGATATAGGTGATATTCGACCTATCCCCAGATTTGAGATGCCGTACGATGGATTTACCGTACGAGCTATATTGATGATAGATCCACACTCTTGACTCGAGGATGTCATGTTATTGATATTGTATCGTATGTGATACTATTGAGGCGGGATCACCGACTATTATATATATATATATATATATATATATATATATATATCGACTCAGATTTAGGTGGTTTTCCCCACCCTTTTGATTAGTCTGTTGGTTTAGACCTGTTGTTTACTTGTAGACTCGTTTATTTAAATGCATATTCCTTACTGCTGCATTATTATTCATTGTTCGCATATTATTATTATTCGCATCGCATTGCATGCTTAATTGTGTTTCCGTATTAGTATGAAACCATGCTGTCAAGACACCAGCACCATTACCGATGATGCGTATGTTCCACGACACTTGCTTGCCGGCTCACACACATCATCATCGGTAATTGCCATGTCACGTACACATTAGAAAATACTATTCATTAGTATAGATTGTTAGCTGATAGTTTCGACATGGCATTAGTGTACTTATTTTTATTTGATAGCTTACACATTGCATTTATTACTGTGTTTTGCATGCATATTTACATATTCGTTGTCATGCATTTTTAGGGCCAGTCCGGATTGCCGGAGCCCAATACTTTTTACATTCATTGTTATTTATTCTCGAGATTCAGATTCTCCATGAGATTTATGGATTTGGAGAAACCGCAAGATTTTATAAAACTGATTTTCTTTTTAAAATGAAAGTTGAGGTTTTCTCATGATATGGTTTGTGATATGTCCACCATGAGTTTTCTCGGCTCTTGAACGATATCATACACCCAATACAAGGAGGAGGAGGAACCGTCTGTGGGTGCATGGTGGACCTGGTGCGGTTCCCCGGGGCAAGAAGATCGCAGATGATGGCGTTGAGCCTGTGACAGGGGAGTACTACTGACCGGTGTTTTTATTGTGACTCGTCGGATATCCCGAGGATACCAATCGGAGTTTGGGCCAGTCCGGATAGACGGAGCCTAGGGGCGAGTCCGGATAGCCGGAGTCCTAGATACTGAGATATTGAGATATATTTTGTGTCGATGCTAGACACTGATTTGTGTTGATTTCATTGATGATATTTCAATTTATATACAGATATCTCACTAAAATAAGAAAACAGTTTTATCATTTAGATGTATTTGTTTTCATCCATTCATACCTCATACATATGATATTTTGCTATCTGAGGCACTGACACGAGCACATGGGATTACATTTTGGTATAGATGTTTACCCTTACCACCTTTCATGCTTCGACTTTATCATTTGAGGATATATATTTTATGATCGTATTTGACCTAGCATTGAGTCATACATACGATTTCAGCTCTGTGATGATTTCTACTCACGAGTTGGAAACTCACCCCCGTTGTGCTACAGTTCTTGCGGGTTTTGCCGTACAGGTTTTCCCTTGGCGGATTTGCTGGCACACTATTTCATTCCGGGAGATTGCTCTGGTAGGTGGGTTCACTCGCATCGTGACCACCGTTGTAGCTTTATTTACGTTCTGTTGTATCTAGTAAACTTCATTAACCAAACTTGTATTTTTATTTCAGACTTAGAGACCAGTTGTATTTCATTTCGACCTTAGAGTCGCGCGTTGTATTATTATGGTTTTCATATTGTTTTTGAGTTTCCTTTTGAGTTTTGATCCTCGCCCTTCGGTGTTGTATATTATATTGCGTGCGTGGTTGTGACCGTCGATTGACGAAAAGCTAGCTCCCGCTTGGGGATGCCTTTATCATTATGCATATATTATTCATGTTGTACCCCGTTCGGGGCTAGTATTTAAAAGGAAACTCTGTCGAAATTTTCAGAAAAGACTTGATGTTTTAAAATGCATAATTCGGCTTATTTTATTAAAACACCATCTTTAAAATGGTTTAGATTTCTGGGATTTTTGGCTTACTTGAATTAGATGGGGTCCTATAGACTTCATATGATTCAAGTGCCAGTCACGTGCCATTTCGGGTCGTAACAAAGTTGATATCAGAGCGCTAGGTTAACCTTAGTTCGAGTCTATGTTTGACTATGCGGAGCCTAAGGCGTTTGTATATATACGAAATCTAGGCTTGACCTTATGGAACTTAGACTTAGTCGAGGGGGTATTAGACCCGAACTTTCATCGCGTAGGTTGACCATGGTTGATGTAGTGGTGACTTAAGGAGAGTGACGTACCGTGTGTATGTTCCGCGGCATACTTACGATACGCTACTCCGCATAAGAAGCCTTAGGATGTACATTTCCTTGCACAGCATTATATTCATTCGTATGATCTATCCTCATCGATATTGGTTATGGTTTTGCCGCCATGATTACACGGGAAGAGAGAGAGAGAGAGAGCTACGGCTAGAGTTGGGTCAGCACGAGCTCGACACGGACGAGGACTGACCAGGGCGTGATTCCATGGACTTACGATTTGCATAGATGCGTCGTTATTGTGTTTTCACGCCATGAGCATTTGATGGATCACTTTTATGAGATTTCTCGGACGTGCAGATCAGCACCAGAGGATCAGGCTACTGCTAGAGGCCAGCCAGAATGTGATGACCGTCAATGCACCGATTATACTTGATGATTGAGGGACTGTTCAGTGTGCGGACGAATGATTCAGTTGTTGCTGCTACTGACGAGATGTCGCCCAGATGTTTGAAGCTAATGCCGCACGAGTTGTACTTAGGGATATGATAGAAGATCGCTAGTCACCAAAGGAAGAATGACTAGGACATGTGATTCGTTGCCTACCTCGATGCGAGGTCATCATATTGATTGATTCCAGCTAGAGACGACTTCACGCAGGTATGTTGAGAGTTGGTAGAAGACGATTGAATGTCAGAAACCCTTTTTTTGCAAGTTTAAAGTATTCGGAGAAACATGCAAGTAATTCTAGAAGAATGAAACCCTAACTCGACATAATGACCATGAGAACGCTTTGAAACCTTAGGGTTTGTGGCAGTTCAGCGGTGCTATTAGTGAAGCTTGGGTTTGCCCTTCTACGGTTGGTCCACAGGTACTGTGGCATGTACTGGAATACTATTAAACTGTACTCAAGATGTTGATTGGGGATTATGGAACTGTTGGGTTAGCATAGCACCTCATGAAGGGTTTGGAAGCATCACATGAACCAAATATGTAGTCTTTAGGGTGCTAAGCTAATGAACAAAGAATCGTTCCTAGAATCGATTAGGGTTTCAAAATTTTCATATCGACATATGAAAGAAATGCTAGGGTTTAGAGAGTACAACCTTTGTAGCTCCCTACGCTAGACTCCTCGGCTACTCGGGGTTTGAAAGAACTCTGCTTGAACTCCTCGACGTCACCGATGATCCACCTGGAGTCCGCTTTGTCCAAGCTTGCGACTTTTTCCGATCAAGTGAACGAAATCGAGTCAACACTCCAAACAAGTGGGCTAGGCTTGTGTAGAATGGTGTTGTGGTTCTCTTTCTCACTTCAAAATCCTAACTTGTTGATTATATAGCTCACTACAAAAATCTAGAGAGCTATGAAGGAGGAGGAAGAAGATAATGGCAATCTTAGAAGATGATAAGTTTTTCTCATCCTTAAGCAAAATGAAAATATATCAATATATATATTTTAAATCTATCATCTCAAACCATGGTTGAATCATTATTGTACTAGGGTTAAAACACAAAAGGAAACTTAACCTAAGGTTAAGTGGTGGGTGAGAATGGTTAGGTCAAAAGAAGTGTGTAGAACAAATCAATAATGCACCTTTTCTTTCCTTTTATGTTTTAGTATAAATATAATAATAATTCATAAAAAATACCATGGTGTGAGTCTTATATTGCCACCATTTTCATATACATCCAACCATGATAAATGTATGTATGCATGTATGTATGTATACACATCCATATCTGCATGAAACTAGAAAGAAAGAAAACATGCATGCATGCATACATCCATCCAACACAAGAAAGGAATTCAAGTGAGAAGCTAATGGTTAAATGATAAATCAACACTAGATTTATCAATCCGGCCATATCACATACGACCCCTACCAAAAGCATGCCGCCCGATCAATATACGGTATTCTATACGCGCATTTTAATCGGGTCCATGCACATATCGCATACGCGCACCACAACGTTTCGCCTGGACTAGGAAACTCCATTGTGGGACTCTGAGACTCGTCAATACGCCGGTAGTGGGTGATGATCATATCAAGCACCCCCAAGCCGCAAGCGGTCAGCTAAACGTAACGGCCACCCGGGTATTGAGCGATCAGAAGAGAACAAGCGAACCTGCTGCAACTCCCGTCGAGCCGATCGGCGACACTTCCCCTACACTCCGGTCTCCTCGTCTGATATGTCGCATATCAAGTCTAGGGGTGGTAAACCTCAGACCCCAATAACTGATAAGTCGTGCCGATGTGAGGCTCATAACGGGTCGAGAAATTACTGGTAACACTTACCAGCAAATCTCTGATCAGCCCTGGCCAGGGACTTCCCTGTTACGGCCAATCGAGCACAGCGCAACATCAACCCCCAATATCGGGAGAGACGAAACCCCTCCTATCGCTCATTGCCTCCATGTGACTAGGGACTGTACCCAAAAACCACCGTTTTGCACGCCCTCATGGACGTGGTAAGGTGGAGATCAAAGCACAGTGGGAATCACACAAGACTCTATGACGATCTCGGGTCTACAGACTAACCTGTACAAGTGTCACCTGAGAACTGCCATCTGACGTGAGGTATAATACCATCTGAGAGTTCTCGGCGAGTCCGTCCAGTGTACCCAGTCTCCACTGAGCACCCGTATACCATCTCTGATGTCAAACACCAATGGATATGGGATCATCCATTGCCCATCTCATGGGTAGAGAAGCGTATACACTAGTCTACACTGGTATATCGATGCCCCGTCTCGATACACCCACGACTAGGGACCTTAAAGGATGTACTTATGGACTACCATGTCCCCACTAGTATGATCTGTATCATAGTCCAGGTAGTCAAGTACACATCCTAAGGGCTTTACCAACATGTAACTATAAGACAGTTTAAAGAGACTAGTATACATGTTAAGATAAAGAGCAACCAGATAGCATACTATCATATCGAGCAAGAAAGTCATCTCTATATATGTCCAAGCATCCAATATAATATACATCATCTGTACAATACTGGCCTCTAGGGCATACATACAACTAACAATATCCCACTTGCACTAGGGCCAGCTGCTGTAGTATCGCATACCGAGCATCCCGAAGAGTCTCTCAAACTGTATCTGGGGAATGGACTTCGTGAGTGGATCCGCCGTGTTGTCCTTCGTGTCAACCCTCCTGACCTCGATCTCCCGGCGATCAACTATCTCCCGGATCAGGTGATACCGCCTCAGAATATGCCTGGATCGCTGATGGGACCTGGGTTCCTTGTCAAAGCCACCGCTCCATTGTTATCGCAATACAAAGGTATTGGATGCTCAATGGATGGAACCACTCCAAGTTCAGTAATGAACTTCTTGATCCAGACAGCCTCTTTAGCAGCATCGTTGGCAGCGATGTATTCAGCCTCCATCGTCGAGTCTGCCACGGTTTCCTGCTTGGAACTCTTCCAGCTAACCGCCCCTCCGTAAAGGGTAAAAACAAATACCGACTGCGACTTAGAGTCGTCCTTATCACTCTGGAAGCTCGAATCGGTAAAGGACTCCACTTGGAGTTCTCCGTTACCATACACCAAGAGCATCTCTTTAGTCCTTCGTAAGTACTTGAGAATACTCTTCACAGCTGTCCAGTGACTCTCTCTAGGATCAGCTTGATACCTGCTCACTACACTTAGTGAGTATGCAACATCGGGTCTGGTACATAGCATCGCGTACATGATAGAGCCTACAGCCGAAGCATAGGGTATCCCTTGCATGCGAGCTCTCTCCAAATCAGTCTTGGGAGACATCTCTTTGGAGAGAGTGACTCCAGAGATCGTGGGCAGGTTCCCATGCTTGGATTCTTCCATACTAAACCTCTTTAGTATGGTGTCATTGTACCTGGATTGGGACAATCCCAATATCCGTTTGGATCTATCTCTATAGATCCTGATTCCCAATATGCAGGAGGCATCACCAAGATCTTTCATTGAGAATCTTCGTGATAAGAAGAGCTTGACCGATTGCAGCATAAGAATATCATTTCCTATCAAGAGTATGTCGTCCACGTACAATACGAGGAAGACAACCTTACTCTCTGCCACCTTCTTGTAGATACAAGGTTCATCTGGATTTTTGACGAAATCAAACTCTTTGATAACGACGTCAAAGAAAATGTTCCAACTCCGCGATGCTTGCTTTAATCCATAAATGGATTTAAGCAGTTTACATACCTTCCCGCTGCTCCCACTGTCTACGAAGCCCTCTGGCTGAGTCATGTACACGCACTCTTCTAAATCACCGTTTAGAAAGGCGGTCTTAACATCCATTTGCCAGATTTCGTAGTCATGATATGCAGCGATGGCAAGCATGATCCGGATGGATTTAAGCATAGCCACTGGAGAAAAGGTTTCGTCATAGTCCACACCTGGTCTTTGACGAAAACCTTTTGCAACAAGTCTAGCTTTGAAAGTCTCCGCTTTCCCATCTACACCAAGTTTTTTCTTGAAGATCCACTTGCTCCCAATGGGCTTTACCCCTTCAGGAGCAACTTCCAAAGTCCATACTTTGTTGGTGTACATGGATTCCATCTCGGACCGCATAGCATCCAGCAATTTCACTGAGTCCCTACTCGTGATGGCCTGCTCGAAGCTAGTTGGGTCATCATCCTCCATGATGCAATCTTCGCTTCCACCGTCAATGAGAAAACCGTAGTATCTCTCAGGTGGACGAGAAACCCTACTAGATCGATGGAGAGGCTGGGGTTCGTCGGATACTACTGAATCCTCTGGTTCTACTAAATCATTAGTTGTAGTTTGTGGTGCTGGAACCTCTTCCAGCTCTACCTCTTTGCCACTAATTTCTTTTGCAAGAAATTCCCTTTCCAAAAAGGTGGCATGTTGAGCAACAAACACTCTTTGTTCCTCAGCTTGGTAGAAGAAATATCCTTGAGAATTCTTTGGATATCCCACAAACTTGCAAAGAACTGATCGTGCCTCGAGTTTGTCCGGATTTTGCTTTTTGACATAGGCCGGACAACCCCATATCTTAATTCGTTTAAAATATGGTCTCTTCCCACTCCATATCTCATATGGTGTGGTAGGTATAGATTTAGACGGAACCAGATTCAATAGGTATATGGCTGTCTCAAGCGCATACCCCCAAAAAGAAATAGGTAACAAAGCATTGCTCATCATTGAGCGCACCATATCTAATAGGGTGCGATTCCTTCGTTCTGATACACCGTTGTGCTATGGTGTATAAGGAGGAGTAAGCTGAGAGAGAATCCCATTCTCTTTTAGATAATCCAGGAATTCAATGCTTAAGTATTCACCTCCTCGATCAGATCGAAGAATCTTAATACTGTTGCCCGTTTGGTTCTCTACCTCGTGCTTATATTCTTTGAATTTCTCAAAAGCTTCAGACTTGTGTTTCAACAGAAACACATGCCCGTATCTAGAGAGATCGTCAGTGAATGTAATGAAGTAGGAAGAACCGTTTCTGGCATGTGTAGACATTGGACCGCATACATCACTATGTATCAGTCCCAAGAGTTTAGTAACTCTTTCTCCGTGTCCCGTAAACGGAGTTTTGGTCATCTTTCCTTTGAGACATGAATGGCAAGTGTCATAAGATGATAATTCGAATGAATTCAAATATCCATTCTTATGTAACTTAGCTAGTCGTGTCTCATTGATATGACCAAGTCTACAGTGCCATAAGAAGGATTCGTTCATTTCTGAATTTTTCCTCTTGTGTGTGTTTTGTATATTGAGGACTGTATTTTGATTGAGAATGAATATGCCATTATGTAACGAGCCTGATGCAATCAACTTTTGATCTAGGAATATGTTCATAACATTATCCTTTACTACAAAATTATATCCTTCTTTACTTAATAAAGAGACTGATATAATGTTGCACATCATGTTCGGTATATAATAGCACTCATTCAGAACTAGTGTATCACCATTTGGTAATACCAGGTGATATATGCCAACTGCTTTGGCTGCAACATTTGCCCCATTCCCTACTTGAACAGAATGATCACCTTTTCCCAGTTCTCTACCTTTCCGTAGCCCATGTAACTGCTTACATATGTGGGATCCTGATCCGGTATATAATACCCAGGACGTAGGGTGAACTGAAAAACAGTTCTCAATAACTAACACACCTGAAGAAGATGCATCAGCATGCATGTTCTTTTGGGCGGCATGAGAATATAGATATTCTCCTATTCCCTGTTCAGTCTTATAACTCTTATAAGAAAGAACGGGTCCAACGTTCCCCTGCACAGTATAACATGCGGGTTCGGTCAATACATCTATATTATTATCTTGATTAGGGCATGACATGGTCGCTACCTGGAGAGAGAGAGAAGAAAACACTTTAGCGTATGCTCTTGCAAGATCAGATTGGTTATTATCTTATCTAATCAGGATGGCTCCCACTGGTTTTTATCAAATCTTCCTTCAAACCCTAAAAGGAAAGACTAGCCGGGATTAATTACACCCTACAACTTCGTCGATCTTTTAGCCAGGCCAGTGTCGGTACTTTGAGGGAGGTTCCCCGTGCTTTCGCACGGACCTAATTAAAGTAAACCTCGTTTTCCCAGAGGCGTAACCCCGTTGACACCTTTCTAGACACCTACTTGATCGGCTAATTGTAATGTGTAAAACTCTCCCAGGAGTAACTCTTACTCGTAGTAGGTATCGGGATCCAACTATCTCATAGAAGGTATGCAATCTCATTGCAAATTTCAACACTTGAAATTCCCAATAATGCTTTTGCCTCTAGCGATCTATGACCTTGACTAAGTCAACAAACCATAAATCGCTAGTCAAGTTCAACCCGTGCATTTCTCGATTGAATTAAACCCACCCGTACGACCCTTGACTGAGTCAACAAGGCCGTGCGAATGCCCTAATCCAATCACATCTCATGTTGTAACAGATAAACATTATTTAGCTACCGTACACTATGTCTTGACTAAGTCAACAAACATAGTACGAATACTAAATAATATCTATCTGAAATGACGGAGGGCTACGCAGGTTTTTCAGAAAAACCATGAGCGTAAAGAACTTGATATCGTTGTAGAATCAAGTGAAGTTTTGAAATGGAGTGATTTTGAGGCTTTTCTAGTTTTGCTAAAGGGGTCACTCCCGGTGAAGGGATCGTCGGCCCTTTCCTCGTCGAATGAGGTGCGGGATATATCATATATATCACTGTGCAAAGCAGAAACTATAGAAGCAATCAAAAGTCAAACCGAATGTGTAGCATATGCCAGTTATTGCTAAATGGGTCACTCCCGGTGAAGGGATCGTCGGCCCTTTCCTCGTCGAATGAGGTGCGGGATATATCATATATATCACTGTGCAAAGCAAAACTGTAGCTACCCTTTTTATTGAAAATTTGATTCTACAACATCTTTTAGGTTTCTTTTCTTTCATTAATCACATTAATGAAGTCCCATCATTTAAGTTACCTAAACATCACAGATAAATACGACGTACACTTATGCCATCCGCATTCACCTCGATGTCCCCTCGTGCACCGTTAGGTTAGGTAACTAACGACAGAGCAGGGCAGGGCTAGTGCGGATGTAAAACATAAGTAACGCCTATATAATATATCATATATACTATATACTGTATCCATCAGAACATATCAAGTGAACACATCACAGATATCGCAGCAGAAATATAGATATAATGTGGGATATACTAGGACGTCCGTATTTAGTATTTAGCCAGAATAGAAAATACGGATTCCATAGTCGCGATGAATAGCCAAGCCCACACCCTGGACCCCTACGAGAGCGGCAAGCGACCCTACCAATTCTGGAGTTTAGGAGACCCGGTCTCTTCTCCTCGAGATGGCCTCCCACTGAACCCCAGAACCCGGTCACCCGTGCTCGCCTCCTTGGGTCCATCATAATGCGGAAAAGTAAATAATATACAACACAGGTGGCATCGACCTCAACCTGGAAGTGCCCCAAATAAAAGAATATTACATTACATTTGAATTTACATGAATGAAAATATAAAACTCTCATCTCACATAAAAAAAACCCCGGCTATTCAATCGCGACAATCCTGCACATCATATCTCAGCAACACATAATATCCCATATCATCAACGTAAGTGAGTATGCATACACCGATTGTCATCGACGTATAGCAACGACAATCGGCAATACCACTACATACTATACTTACGGTCACAGAAAAGAAAGTGTAAAACTGCAATATCTGGAATCCACATTCTCTCTAGACATCGTAAATGCGAAGTATCACATACCTCGTATTTCATGTCTTATAATGTGAATTCCACACATTGCATCACATCCCGAATAAACAGACAGTATTAAAGTTTTCGAACGACCGATCAAATACCCAAGATTCACTAAAGCTCAACACTTGAGCGAAGTTCAAAAACTTGGAGTGTGACACAGTAGTAGCGGTCCATCCGTAGAAGGGTCAAGCCAACGCCTCACATGTAGCACGCCGTACTGCCCCAAACCCTAAGGATCAAAGGGCAGTTCAAGACGGTCACATAATCGAGTTAAGGTTTGTTGTCTTCTAGAGGGACCACCACAAGACTTGCACGAACCTCCGAAGGATCTAAACCCCGTGAACAGTGAGCAAATGATACTCGTTCAAACACTTCACTACTTTCTAATTTACCCGGAAAAGTCACGAAATCAAAATTCCGATCGAATCGACGAGTCCAAAAACATCTCCAGAGTTTTTCAGCACCAAAAACAGATTAAAAATACCCTAAAAATTATACTAGCAGAATTAAACATTACGGCATAAAAATTATAAAGTGAACTAGGGGTACGGCCGCGGAACCGCGGCCTAAGTAAGCTTAGGCCGCGTTTCCACGGCATTAAAGAGGGATCATGAAAATTTTTTTATGCCGTAATTCTTAGTTTTTCCTGCTGTAATTTTTACATATTTTTAATTCTGAAAATAACCAGATTTTGAAAAAAGTCCAGAGAGCACCCGTAAAACCGTATTTTCGGTTCGATCGGAGTTTTAACTTCGTAAAGGTATCGCCTAATGTTCTAGGTCGGCTCTGATACCAATGTTGGGTTAGCATAGCACCTCATGAAGGGTTTGGAAGCATCACATGAACCAAATATGTAGTCTTTAGGGTGCTAAGCTAATGAACAAAGAATCGTTCCTAGAATCGATTAGGGTTTCAAAATTTTCATATCGACATATGAAAGAAATGCTAGGGTTTATAGAGTACAACCTTTGTAGCTCCCTACGCTAGACTCCTCGGCTACTCGGGGTTTGAAAGAACTCCGCTTGAACTCCTCGACGTCACCGATGATCCACCCGGAGTCCGCTTTGTCCAAGCTTGCGACTTTTTCCGATCAAGTGAACGAAATCGAGTCAACACTCCAAACAAGTGGGCTAGGCTTGTGTAGAATGGTGTTGTAGTTCTCTTTCTCACTTCAAAATCCTAACTTGTTGATTATATAGCTCACTACAAAAATCGAGAGAGCTATGAAGGAGGAGGAAGAAGATAATGGCAATCTTAGAAGATGATAAGTTTTTCTCATCCTTAAGCAAAATGAAAATATATCAATATATATATTTTAAATCTATCATCTCAAACCATGGTTGAATCATTATTGTACTAGGGTTAAAACACAAAAGGAAACTTAACCTAAGGTTAAGTGGTGGGTGAGAATGGTTAGGTCAAAAGAAGTGTGTAGAACAAATCAATAATGCACCTTTTCTTTCCTTTTATGTTTTAGTATAAATACAATAATAATTCATAAAAAATACCATGGTGTGAGTCTTATATTGCCACCATTTTCATATACATCCAACCATGATAAATGTATGTATGCATGTATGTATGTATACACATCCATATCTGCGAAGCTAATGGTTAAATGATAAATCAACACTTGATTTATCAATACGGCCATATCACATACGACCCCTACCAAAAGTATGCCGCCCGATCAATATACGGTATTCTATACGCGCATTTTAATCGGGTCCATGCGCATATCGCATACGCGCACCACAACGTTTCGCCTGGACTAGGAAACTCCATTGTGGGGCTCTGAGACTCGTCAATACGCCGGTAGTAGGTGATGATCATATCAAGCACCCCCAAGCCGCAAGCGGTCAGCTAAACGTAACAGCCACCCGGGTATTGAGCGATCAGAAGAGAACAAGCGAACCTGCTACAACTCCCGTCGAGCCGATCGGCGACACTTCCCGTACAGTCCGGTCTCCTCGTCTGATATGTCGCATATCAAGTCTAGGGGTGGTAAACGTCAGACCCCATTGATGAAAACAAGTGAGAAATCCAATTTTAAAGTCTACCCACTT
Source organism: Agapanthus africanus (assembly GCA_030015575.1). Lineage (NCBI taxonomy): Eukaryota > Viridiplantae > Streptophyta > Magnoliopsida > Asparagales > Amaryllidaceae > Agapanthus > Agapanthus africanus. The sequence continues at coordinate 154,195,624 of CM057343.1, forward strand.
CCTATTTCTTCATCCTTTACCTCTTGCCAAGTAGTAGAGTGTGTTTTCTTCACAAGTTTTCATGGCTTGGTAAAGGTGGAGCTTGATCTAGCGATGCCTCGACGTAGATCATCTTCGGCATGGACATCGACGACCTAGCTCGCCATTTCTCCGACGAAGCCGACGCTAGAGCCCGGGAATTCATTTGGACAGCGAGGGGACTTCGTTGCGGAGCTATGGAGGTGGAGCACCGGATCTACAAAGGTTGTATTTCCGTTTAAACTTTAGTTAAGTTGTTAACTAGTTTCTTTTTCGCCTAGAAATCTAGCCAACGATCCGTTCTAGGGTTTCTCGGCACCGTTTAAATTAGAAATTGGCATGGTTGATGCCTTGTGAGACCTCATTAGGGTGCCTAGGAACCCTACAGTGGTATCAGAGCCTAGCTAAAGCCTTAGGCGAAGTCTAGACGGAGTTTGAAGTCCAAACGAACCCGAAAACCCATTTCCAAAATGCTCTCTGTCCAATTTTTAAAAATCTGGATTTTTCAATATTAAAAATATGCAGAAAATTAAGCAGGGTTTTTTATGAATTACTGTGAAAACCGGAGACCTAACTCCGTCATAACGCCGCGGAACCGCGGCCTGAGCCCACATGGCGTGGCGGTTCCGCGGCCGTATTGTTGACTCTTTGACTCCTTTTTGCACAGTAATGTTTATAATTAATTCCTGTGTTTTCTGGGTAATTTTAATATAAGCTATGCAGTTGAGTTTTCTGGGGTTGTTTTGGGGATTCGAATGTTCGATCGGATTATCAAATTTTGTCTGTGTGGCTTTCCGGATAAATTTTAGAATATGTTAAAAAGTTCGACCGGATATAAATACCCAATTTTTCCCCTGTCGGGAAATTTCCAAGTGTTGGATTTTTCCGTAGTTTAACGACGTTCTAAGTAGTGCAAGTAATGCGATGGTCCCTCTAGAAGACAACAAACCTTAACTCGATTATGTGACCGTCTTGAACTGCCCTTTGAACCTTCGGGTTTGGGGCAGTACGGCGTGCCACATGTGAGGCGTTGGCTTGACCCTTCTACGGCTGGACCGTTAGTACTGAGGCACGAACTGAATGTTGTTAGACCTATTTCATGTGTTGATCTGTATTGGGAAAACTTGGGTGTTCGAATGTTCGATCGGAAAGTTTAACATTTTCTATTTATCTGGAATGTGATACAATAATTGGAATTCACAATAAGTTATGAGATAACTGAATGAATGTTATATACATAGCACTTTAGTCTCACTTGATCGGTTGCCACGGAATTTTGATGTGATCAAAAGTCCGTCGCAATCACGTAGCGTACGCGGATACTCGCCGGGTAAACTTAATAGACAGCCTCACTCCATAGCCCCGACCGAGTGACTGTAGGAGAACCCCGTCGCCGAAAGCATCCGTTCGGGTGCTCGCGGTAGCGGTGTTCCGCCTTGGTGCACTTCGTCGCCGGTATTAGGGGTGCGGCCGCCTACTAAAGTTTGCGACGAGCATTCGATCAGGATGTCGGGAATCTTGTTGAATTGCCCGACTTGATATTGAAAAGTGTTTTCAATTTTGAGACTAAAATGCGGGGTTTATGATTGTTAGGCATGCGATGTCTAAGTAATTCATTTGGTCAGGCATGCGATGTCTGAGGATGTTGCGGATTCCAACTGTTGTAGTTTTACACTTTCTTTTCTGTGACCGTAAGTGTAATATGTGATATTGCCGGTTTCGTTGCTATATGTCAACGACAATTGGGATGGACATATTTACTTACGTTGATGACATGTGATGTTATGTGTTGCTGGATATGTTATATTGGATCGTCGTGATTGAATAGCCGGGGTTTTTTTTATGTGAGATGAGTGTTTTTCATTTTCATTCATGTAAAAACTTGTATGTAATATTCTTTTATTGGGACACTTCCAGGTTGCGGAAGATGTCACCGTTTGTATATTATTTACTTTTCCGCACTAGGATAGACCCAAGGAGGGGAGCACAAGTAACCGGGTTCTGGAGTCCAGTGGGAGACCAACTCGAGGGGTCGAGTCCGGGTCTCCTAACTCTAGAATTGGTAGGGTTGCTTGCCGCTCTCGTAGGCATCTAGGGGTGTGGGTTTGGCTATTCATCACGACCGTGGAATCCGTGTTTTATACTGGCTCGTATTGAAAACACGGACGTCCTAGTATATCCAATATTTCATATGTTTCTTCTGCTGCGATATCTGTGATGTGATCATGTGATGTTCTGTGATAGATACTGTATATAGTATATATGATATATTATATAGACGTTACTTATGTTTTACACCCGCGCTAGCCCTGCCCCACTCTGCCATTAGTTACCTAACCTAACAGTGCACGAGGGGACATCGAGGCGAATGCGGATGGCATAAGTGTACGTCGTATTTATCTGTGATGTTTAGGTACCTTAAATGATGGGACTTCATTAATGTGATTAATAAAATAAAAGAAACCTAAGATGTTGTAGAATCGAATTTCAAAATAAAACAGGTAGCTACAGTTCTTGCTTTGCACAGAGGTATATGTGATATATCCTGCACCTTATTCGATGAGGAAAGGACCGAGATCCCTTCACCGGGAGTGACTCCTTTAGCAATAACTGGCAGATGCTACACACTCGGTTTGTATTTTGATTGATTTTAAGTGTTTTTGCTTTGCACAGTGATATATGTGATATATCCCGCACCTCATTCGACCAGGAAAGGACCGACGATCCCTTCACCGGGAGTGACTCCTTTAGCAAAACTAGAAAAGCCTCAAAAGCACTCCATTTTAAAATCATTTGATTCTACAACGATATCAAGTTCATTACGCAATAGGTTTTCAGAAAAAAACCTGTTGTAGCCCTCCGTCATTTCAGATATGTACTAGTTAGTATTCATGCTGCGGTAGTTTGGCATTCGTCAAGGCGTAGTGTACGGTAGCTAACTAGTATTTATCTGATTGAGCATATGATGCGATTGGATTAGGGTATTCGTACGACGTTGTTTGGCATTCGTCAAGGGTCGTGCGGGTGGGTTTAATTCGATCAAGAAATGTACGGGTTGAACTTGACTAGTGGACTATGGGTTGTTTGGCATTCGTCAAGGTCATAGAACACTAGGGGCAAAATACTATCGGGAATTTCAAGTGTTGAAATTTGCAATGAGATTGCATACCTTCTATGAGATAGTTGGATCCCGATACCCGCTGCGAGTAAGAGTTACTCCTGGAAGAGTTTTACACATTACAATTAGCCGATCAAGTAGGTGTCTAGAAAGGTGTTAACGAGGTTAAGCCTCTGGGAAAACGAGGTTTACATTAATTAGGTTCGTGCGAAAGCACGGGGGACCTCCCTCAAAGTACCGACACTGGCTTGGCTGAAAGATTGGCAAACTTGTAGTGTGTAATTAATCCCGGCTGGTCTTTCCTTTTAGGGTTTGAAGGAAGATTTGATAAAAAGCAGTGGGAGCCATCCTGATTAGATAAAATAATAACCAATCTATTCTTGAAAAAGCGCACGCTGAGTGTTTTCTTCTCTCTCTCTCCAGGTAGAGACCATATCACGCCTTAATCAAGATAATAATACGGATTATTGACCGAACCCGCTTGTTATACTGAGCTGGGGAACGTTGGTCCCGCTCCAACTTATAATTGTTATAAGACAGAGCAGGAAATTGGGGATTACCAGAATTCCCGCGCCGCCCAAACGAAAAGAGTGCATGCTGATGCATCATCTTCGGGTGTGTTCATTACAAAGAACTGTTTCTCAGTATCCTTTACGTCCTGGGTATGTGATACCAGATCAGGATCCCAGATATGTAATCTGTTACATAGGGCTACAGATAAGTAGAGAACTGAGAACGGGTGATAATTTTCATGAGACAGAAAACGGGGCAAGTGTTGCAGCCAAGTCTGTTGGTCACTGTCACCCTGTATTACAATACATTGATTCTGAACGAATGTTATTAGATACCGAACCTGATATACAAAATCATATCTGTCTCTTTATTAGTAAAGAAACGGTAAAATTTTGTAATGTTGGATAATGTTTTGAACATTTCCTATATCAAAAGTTGATCGGTTCAGGCACGTTATCTAAAAGCGTTGATGTTCTAAATCAAACTACAGTTCTTAGTATACGGAACACACACAAGAGGAAGAGTTCAGAAATGAACGAATTCTTCTTGAGGTATTGTAGACTAGGTCATATCAATGCGACCCGACAAGCTAAGTTCCACATAGATGCATATTTAAATCTGTTTGAATTTACATCTTATGAAACTTGCCAGTCATGTCACAAAGATAAGATGACCATAGCTCCATTTACTGAAAACAGAGAAAGAGTTAGTAAACTCTTGGGATGATACATGTTGATGTATGTCAGATCCCCTGTCTACATATGCCAGGACTGGTTCTTTGTACTTCTTTACATTCTCTGATAAATCTCTCAAGATTCAGACATATGTTCCTGTTGAAACACAAGTCCGAACCTTTTGAGATATTCACAGAATATAAGTTAGAAGTAGAGAACCAAAATACGGGTATAAGTATTATGTCCTTTGATGTGATCAAGGAGGAGAATACTTGAGCACGAAATTCTTGGACTTTTCTAAAGGAGAATGAGATTCTCTCTCGGCATTACTCTTCCGTATACACCATAGCACGATGGTATATCGGGGCGGAGCAATAACACCCTATGTGATAAGGTGTGCTCTATGATGGTACTACTGAGTTACCTATTTCCTTTTGGGAGTTATGCGCTTGAGAAGCTGCATACCTATTGAACAGGGTTCAAATCAAATCAGTTGCTTACCACTTCATATGTGATATGGAATGGGAAGAGCCCATGTCTTAAGCTAGTTAAGATTTGGGGTTGTCAGGCCTACGTCAAAAAGCAAAATCCGGACAAGCTCGAGGCAAGGTCTGTAATGTAGAACTGGAAAGGTTCCAGCTATACAAACTACAGCAGATGATTTGATAGAACCAAAGGATTCAATAGTTACCAACGAACCTCAGCCTCTCCGCCGATCTAGTGAGGTTCCTCACCCGCCTGAGAGATACTTCGGTTACTCTATGACAGTGGGAGCGAGGATTGCATCATGAGATGATGACCCAACTAGCTTCGAGCAGGCCATCGAGAGTAAGACTCTGTAAGAATGGCTGGATGTTTATCGATCTGAGATGGAATCCTTATACACCAACAAAGTATGGACTTTGGTTGCTATATCTGAAGGGTTAAATCCCCATCAGGAGCAGGTATATCTTGAGAAGATTACTTGATGTACATGGAAAAGTTGAGACTTTCAAAGCTAGACTTGTTATGGGTTTTCGTCATCGACCAGGCGTGGATAATGATGAAACCTTTTCCAGTGGCTATGCTTAAGTCCATTCAGATCCTACTTACCACGGCTACATACCATGACTACGATATCTGGTGGTTGGGTGTCATGACTGCTTTTCTAAATGATATTTTGGAAGAGAGCGTCTATAAGTACACAGCCAGAGGGCTTCGTAGACAGTGGGAGCAGCGGAAACGTGTGCAAGATGCTTTATAGGATAAAGCAGGCATCGCGAAGTTGGAACATCTGTTTTGATGAATTAGTCAAAGAGTTTGACATCATCAAAATGGTAGATGAACCTTGTATAAACAAAAAGGTAGTAGGGAGTATGGTGACGATCCTCGTAGAGTACGTGGATGACATACTCTTGATGGGGAAGGAGTTTCCTATGCTACGCTCGGTCAATCTCCGCTTATCACCATAATTCTCCATATAGGATCAAAGTGATACCTCCTAAATCCTGGATTTTGGATCTATGAGATAGATCTAAATGGATGTTAGGATACTCACTAGCTGTAGTGAGATGGTATCAATCGACCCTGGGGAGAATCACTGGAATGGTTCCAGGGTGATAAAGACGACTGAATGTCAGTCACAGCCATTGTCTTTACCCTCAGTAAAGGGACGGTATGTTGGAAGAGTTCCAAACAAGATACCGTGACACACTAGACGATAAAGGCTGGATACATCGCTACTCAAGATGCTAACAAGGAGGATGTTTGGGTGTATATTGGTTCATGAGATGAACTACGTTCCAACCATTGTGAGACAATGGAGTTGTGGCTTATGCCAAGGAACGTCCGTCCCATCAGTGATCCAGACATATTCTAAGGCAGTATTACCTGATTATGGAGATGGTTGATCTCCAGGGGATCGAGGTTAGGAGAGTAGACTCAGAGGACAACACAGCGGATCCACTCACAAAGGCCTGTTCCCAGAGAGACTTTTATGGGATGGTTGAGTATGAGATACGACAACCACTGCTATCAGATGGCCCTAGTGCAAGTGGGAGATTGTTAGTTATATGTATGCCCTAGAGGCCATTGCTATACATAGGATGTATATTGTAGTGGATGCTGGGACATATATAGGGAGGACTTTCTTGCTCGACATGATAGTATGCTATCTGGTTGCTCTTTACCTTAACGTGTATACTGATTGTCTCTCTGTTACATGTTGGTAAAGCCCTTAGGATGTGTACTTGACTACCTGGACTATGATGCGGATCATACTAGTGGGGACATGGTAGTCCATAAGTACATCCTTCAAAGTCCCTAGTCGTGGGTATATCGAGACGGGGCATCGATATACCAGAGTAGACTAGCGTATACCTTCTCGACCCATACAGATGGGCGATGGATGATCCCATATCCATTGGTGTTTGACATCAGAGATGATATACGGGTGCTCAGTAGAGAGTGGGTACACTGGACGGACTCGCCGAGAACTCCCAGATGGTATTATACCTTACGTCAGATGGCAGTTCTCTGGTGACACTGGTACAGAGTAGTCTGTTGACCCGAGATCGTCATAGAGTCTTGTGTGGTTCCCACTGTGCTTTGATTTCCATCTTACCACGTCCAAGAGGGCGTGCAAAACGGTGGTTTTTAGGTACAGTCCCGAGTCACATGGAGGCAATGAGCGATAGGAGGGGATTCGTCTCTCCCGGTATAGGGAGTTGATGTTGCGCTGTGTTCGATTGGCTATAACCGGAAATCCCTGGCCAGGGTTGCTGAGATTTACTGGTAAGTGTTACCAGTAGTTTCTCAAATTGTTATAGACCTTATATCGACACGACTTATCGAGCTATTGGGGTCTGACGTTTACCACCCCTAGGCGAGATATGCGACATATCAGACGATCAGACCGGACTGTACGGTAGTGTTACTGGTTGGATTCACTGGAGTGTGAGCGGGCTTGCTCGTCGATCTTCTGATCGCTCAATACCCGGGTGGCCGTTACGTTTAGCAGACCGCTTGCGGCTTGTGGGTGTTTGATATGATCATCATCTGCTGCCGGCGTATTGACGAGTCTTTAGAGTCCTACACAGAGGTTTCCTGGCTCAAGCGAAACGAAATAGGAGCGCATATGAGATATGTGCGGGACCGAGAATAATGCATGTATGTGATACCGTATTTCATTCTCGCGATGAATGTGTCGAGTGGTTGTATGCGATATAACCTAGTTATCGAATCGAAGATTGATTCGATAAGCCGATACATAGGATACTAGCCGGTTATATGCGATATGACCGGATCGTTAAATCAAGTGTTGATTTAATGATTTAATGCATAATTATATATTTGATATATTATTTTGCATTAACTAGTATTGGTTCACTTAAGATGGATTTTCTCACTCGGATGTGCGCATTGTATATGCGATATGATTTTGTGCACTTGGGTGTATCATGTTTGATGATACAAGTTTACTTGAGTTTGTGTAAAGATTGAACCATGGTTATTTAAATGATTAGGGTTTAGATTTTCATATCTATTTATTTATTTATTTATTATGGAAATGATAATGAGAAGAATGGTTGCTAGTTTTGTTTTATTCTTTGAACCTTCATGAAGCATTGACTTTAGTGACCATTTTGTCTCATGCTTAACCCTAACCATCCTACTTAACCATAATTCATTCTCTACACTAGACCATGGTTAGTTTATGATAAGTATTTGATTTATTTTCTATTTAATATATACTTATCATAACACATTTTCTATCTTCTTCTTCATCTTGACACATGAAGAAACCTTACTTCATCAATGGTGATTGATGAAAACAAGTGAGAAATCCAATTCTAAAGTCTACCCACTTCCTATTTCTTCATCCTCTACCTCTTGCCAAGTAGTAGAGTGTGTTTCCTTCACAAGTTTTCATGGCTTGGTGAAGGTGGAGCTTGATCTAGCGATGCCTCGACGTAGATCATCTTCGGCATGGACATCGACGACCTAGCTCGCCATTTCTCCGACGAAGCCGACGCTAGAGCCCGGGAATTCATTTGGACAGCGAGGGGACTTCGTTGCGGAGCTATGGAGGTGGAGCACCGGATCTACAAAGGTTGTATTTCCGTTTAAACTTTAGTTAAGTTGTTAACTAGTTTCTTTTTCGCCTAGAAATCTAGCCAACGATCCGTTCTAGGGTTTCTCGGCACCGTTTAAATTAGAAATTGGCATGGTTGATGCCTTGTGAGACCTCATTAGGGTGCCTAGGAACCCTACAATTATGTCGTGCATTCGATTTATGCTTGTAGATATTTTCTATTCACGAGTTGGCAACTCACTCCCGTTGTGCCACAGCTTCTTGCAGGTTTTGCCGTACAGGTTCCATAGCGGCATTTCTGGCACACTGCTTCCTTTGTGGGTGAATTGCATTGGGTAGGTGGGTTCATTTGCATCAGAACCACCATTGTATATGTATTATTCATTTGTATCTAGAAATTCCATCAACCAAAACTTGTATATTGTTTCAGACTTAGACACTAGTGATGTATTATTTCGACCTTAGAGTCGCGTGTGTTGGATATAGTGCCCTCAGGGTCAATTATTGGATCACATGCACGTGATTGCAATGATTGAGGGATGACTTATACCGGTAGGACAATCTTACTCGAGATGATAGTATGCTATCTGGTTTACCTTTATCATCGTGTACTGCTTTAGGTGACCTTACAGGTCACTATTGCACGTTGATAGAGCCCCTAGGATTCTTGCTTGACTACCAGCAGTATGAGGGCGATCATATACGTGGAGCTGGAGTCTATAAGCACATCCTTAAAAGGTCCCTAGTCGTGGGAGTATCGAGACAGGGCATCGATTCTCCAGAGTAGACTAGTGTATACAGTCGAGACCCCGACGAGGGGCGGTGGCCGGTCTCACAAGCCACTGGTGTCAGTTGGTTCACCTAAGATGTATACAGTTGCTCATTGGGTTATGAGTACACCGGACAGGACTCGCCGGGAACCTGCTAGTTGGGATTATACCAGACGTCAGATAGCAGTTCCCAGGTGACGTGTACAGGTTAGTTCATCGACCTGAGATCGTTATTTGTCTCGTGTGAGTTCCCACTGTGCTTTGATTACTACCCTACCACGGCTCAAAGGAGTCATGCAAACAGGTTTTAGTTGGGTACAGTCCCGAGCCACATGGAGGCAGTGAGCGGATCTGCAGGGGTTCGTCTCTACCGGTATTGAGGGTGAGGTCATGCTGTGTCTAGGAGAGCCATTACACAAAGCCCTCGACCGATGCAGGAGATTTACTGGTAGGTATTCCAGTAGTATCTCAGGGTGTTCTGGGCTACACTCCGACACGACTTGTACCACTTTTGGGGGTCTGACTTTTACCAACCCCCTAGGCCCACCATGCGATACTCATAGACGAACGGACCGGACTGTACGGATATTGTCACTGACAGGCTCAGTAGGGTGTCAGCATGAGTTCGCTCATAGACGTCCTTTTTGGTCAATACCTGGTAGCCCGTTACGTATTGGCTAATACCTCTGACGTGCTAGTGGTTAAATCCACAACCAAGGTTTTGACGAGTCTTTAGAGTCCCCCACAGACCAGTTTCTCAAATTTCGGGCGAAACGCTGTAGAGGCCGTATGGAGATATGGCAGGGTTCGATCGGATACGTGCGGTATTGCACGAATCCTGATCGGACGGATTTTACTAGCGGGCTTTAGTTTAAGCCAGATCCTAGTATTAGTGTAAGTCCACGTTGCTCACCCCGGTTCTTACGGGAAGGCGGAAACGGCAAAAAACAATGATTTAGCGCAAGGCAACATGGACTTAAAGCATGGATCTTTGCTAAACTAGAAACTAGTAAACAACTAGAGGCTATAACTACTATGCTGTAGAAAGTATACCTCACGAAACCGATCCTTCGGGTCTTCATTCCGCTATCCCGCTCGTCCATCCAAGCTCCAAGTGTCGATCCGGACCTTGGGCACCTCCGCGGCCTTCTTGAGTCGAAGACGATCCACCCGAGAGATGTACACCGAGCTCCACCTCGAGCCGAGGCAACTAGGGCAAAGAGATTGCTAGTAAAGAAGCCCTAGGATGTGTAGAAGTTGTAGAGGGATGGTTTTGTCAAGTGGAATCCTTTTTCTCTCAACACATGAGATTAAAGGAAGAATCAAGAGGAGGAAGAAGGAGGAGCAACCATCGAAATGTTTCTCATTTTTTTTCTAAGAGAGAATGAGAATGAACAAATGAAAAGTATAACCAAGAGAAAACACGACCATGGTTGCAATAATACTCAATTTCATCATTACTAATCCTATCATGATAAAGTTGATGGCACTAATGACATGACCATTTTCATAACAAAAAGGAAAAAGAAAACTAAAGAATTCTTTAGACCTTTCAAGAAGATCCTAGTCAACTTTGGTCAAACGGTCAACAAAGTCAAGATTGTCAAATGGTCAATGTAATTAGCTATAACATAATTATCAATAAAAGGATTAGTAAATAATGTCCCCGGCTCATAATGGTTTTGACCGAACCAACTGTCAAAACCCTAATGAGCCACCTCCTCCTTCTCCGCTCCGCAAAACTGTGCATACACACCCGCATCCGCATTCCGTAGAATGCGAATGCACAGAAGACAAAACAAATCCATCCGTGCAATACTAGGATCCCCCTTAAACCAAAGCCCACTAGTATTGCCTGCCCGAACAGCATACGCACACAAGTGCACGTAAGTGATCGCAGCCCTGCCGTAAAACCATACGGCCTCTACACATTTCGCTCAGTGCAGGGAAACTCTCTGTGTGGGACTCTAAAGACTCGACACTACGCTGGCAGTGGGTTTAACCACAGACCGCAAGCGGTACTAACTCTACGTAACGGTCCCCAGGTAGATGTCGATAAGAAGGTCGATGAGATAAACCCATCCGAACTCCTACTGAGCCTGTATGTGACAATCTCCGTACAGTCCGGTCTGTTCGTCTGATACATCGCATGGCGTGCCTAGGGGGCAGTAAACGTCAGTCACCTAATAGCGGTACAAGTCATGTCGGAGTGAAGCCTAGAACACCCTGAGATAACACTGGAAACCTACCAGTATACCTCGCTTGCCCTGGCCAGAGACTACTCGTGTAATGGCTCTCCTAGACACAGTGCGATGTCAACCCCCAATACCGGGAGAGACGAATCCTGTCTAACCGTCACTGCCTCCAAGTGCTTCGGGACTGCACCCAACTACTACCTGTTTGCACGACTCCTTTGAGCCGTGGTAAGGTAGTAATCTAAGTACAGTGGGAACACACTCGAGGAGAAGTGACAGTGTCAAGTCAGCGGACTAAGCTGTACTCATGTCACCTGGGAACTGATAACTGACGATAGGTATAATACCATCCATCAGTTCCCGACGAGTCCTGTCGAGTGTACTCGTAACCTAACGAGCACCCGCATACTATCTCTAGTACGACGTACTGATGGCTGTGGGACAGACCGCCTCCCGTGCTGGGATGAGAAGCGTATATGCTAGTCTACTCCGGAGTATCGATGCCCTGTCTCGATAGTCCTACGACTAGGGACCTGTATAAGGATGTGCTTATAGATTACCCGGCCCCTACGAGTGTGAGCGCCATCACAACGCTGGTAATCAAGCAAAGATCCTAAGGGCTCTACTAATATGTATAAAAGCGATATGCTAAAAGAAACACATGCACATATTGAAGTTGAGGCAAACCAAGTAGCATACTACCATTTTGAGCAAGATTGTCATTACAACTATGAATATCCCAAGCTTCCATTAAGTAATATACAAGCTAGTATGATACAGTAATGGCCTCTAGGGCATATACACTAACAATCTCCCACTTGCACTAAGGCCATGTACTGGCGTATCGAAGACCTATCATCTCGATCAGCCGCTCGAACTGAGTCTGGGGTAGGGCCTTCGTGAGTGGATCTGCAGTGTTATTCTCCGTATTTACTCTCTTCACCTTGATCTCCCGGCGATCTACGATCTCCCTGATCAGGTGGTACTGCCTCAAAATGTGCCTGGACTTCTGATGGGACCTGGGTTCCTTCGCTAAAGCTATAGCTCCGTTGTTGTCGCAATACAGCGGTATTGGATCAACAATGGTAGGAACCACCTGAAGCTCCGTGAGGAACTTCTTCATCCAGACAGCTTCCTTTGCGGCATCGCAAGCAGCTCTGTACTCCGCTTCCATAGTTGAGTCGGCAACGGTCTCCTGCTTGGAACTTTTCCAGCAAACCGCCCCTCCATTGAGGGTAAAGACATAACCCGACATGGACTTGGAGTCATCCTTGTCACTCTGGAAGCTGGAGTCAGCAAAGGCCTCGATCTGGAGGTCCTTTCCGCCATACACCAAGAACATCTCCTTAGTCCTTCTCAGGTACTTGAGAATGTTCTTTACCGCTATCCAGTGTTTCTCCCCTGGGTTCGACTGATACCGGCTTACAACGCTCAATGCGTTTGCTACATCTGGTCTGGTACATAACATCACATACATTATAGAGCCTACCGCAGAAGCGTAGGGTATAATAGACATGTGATCCCTTTCCAAATCAGTCTTGGGAGGCATCTCTTTGGAGAGGGTGATCCCGTGACAAGCCGGTAAATTACCGCGCTTGGAACCTTCCATACTGAATCTTTTCAGTATGGTGTCGATGTACCTTGACTGTGAAAGTCCCAACATCCTCTTAGATCTATCACGATAGATCTGGATCCCCAGAATGTAGTTGGAATCGCCCAGGTCCTTCATGGAGAATCTCTGCGACAAGAATCCTTTGACTGACTGTAACATAGGAATATCATTTCCTATTCGGAGAATGTCATCCACGTACAAGACGAGGAATACCACAATTCTCCCTACAATCTTACTATAGATGCATGGTTCATCTGGGTTTTTGATAAAGTCGAATTCCCTGGCAGTATCATCAAAGTAGATGTTCCAACTCCGCGATGCCTGCTTGAGTCCATAGATGGACTTGAGCAACTTGCACACTTTACCGCTGCTTCCACTCTGAATGAATCCCTCCGGCTGATCCATATAGACGCACTCTTCCAAATTTCCATTTAGAAAAGCCATCTTTACGTCCATCTGCCAGATTTCATAATCGTGGAAGGCAGCAATGGCAAGAAGGATCCGAATGGATTTTAGCATAGCCACTGGAGAAAAGGTCTCGTCATAGTCCAAACCAGGTCTTTGATGAAAACCCTTTGCTACAAGTCTAGCTTTATAGGTTTCAACCTGCCCATCTACACCAATCTTCTTTCTGAAGATCCATTTGCCTCCTACGGGTTTTACCCCTTCTGGAGCAAAGTCCAAAGTCCAAACATTGTTGGTGTACATGGACTCCATCTCGGTCCGCATTGCATCCAGCCATTTTACCGAGTCACCGCTCTGAATGGCTTGCTGGAAGCTAGTAGGCTCACCATAATCCATGGTGCAATCCTCTCTATCCCCGTCAATGAGAAAACCGTAGTATCTCTCGGGCGGATGAGACTGCCTACTACTCCTGCGGAGTGGCGCTGGAATGTCCTGTTCTTTCGAACCCTCTGGTTCTACTAAGCTTTCAGTAATAGCTCGTGGTTCTGGAATTTATTCCAGTTCTATTGCGCTCCCACTTATCTGGTTTTCCAAAAACTCAGTTTCCAAGAAGCGGGCATGACGAGAAACAAAAACCTTTTGTTCCACTGCGTAATAGAAAAGATACGCCTTGGAGTTCTTTGGGTATCCCACAAACTTACACTGTACTGAACGTCCCTCGAGCTTGTCCGCATGCTGCTTTTTGACAAAAGCTGGACATCCCCATATCTTAATATGATTAAGATAGGGTTTCTTCCCACACCACATCTGATATAGTGTAGTAGGCACAGTCTTAGTAGGAACTCGGTTCAAAAGATATGCAGCTGATTCTAGTGCATAACCCCAGAAGGATTGCGGTAACTCAGCCTTACTCATCATGGAACGAACCATATCCAATAGGGTTCGATTCCTCCTTTCCGATACACCGTTATGTTGTGGTGTGTATGGAGGAGTAAGCTGAGAGAGGATTCCATTCTCCTTTAAGTAGCCTAGAAACTCGCCACTCAAGTATTCACCACCTCGATCAGATCTCAGTGTCTTGATACTTTTGCCTGTTTGTTTTTCAACTCCATTCTTGTATTCCTGAAATTTCTCAAAGGCCTCAGACTTGTGCTTCATCAAGAAGACATGCCCATACATAGAAAAATCATCTGTTAAAGTAATGAAGTATGAATAACCACTTCACGCATGTGTAGACATTGGACCATACACATCACTGTGTATGAGTCCTAAGAGCTCGCTTGCTCTTTCTCCGTGTCCAGTGAACGGAGTCTTTGTCATCTTTTCCATGAGACAAGATTCACAAGTGGCATAAGACTGGTACTCGAACGGATCCAAGTATCCTTCTTTTTGTAACTTTGTCAACCGTGTCTCATTGATGTGACCCAGTCTATAATGCCATAAGAAAGCCTGATTTGTTTCCGGAGACTTTCTTTTAAGTGTGTTCTGGACACTGAAGAACTGAGCTTGATTCAAAACGTATATACCGTTTTTCAATGTACCTGACCCAATCAGAACTTGATTTAGGTGGATGTTTACTGCATCGCTTACAAAAGTAAAATTATACCCTTCCTTAGAAAGTGAGGATACAGATATGATATTACAAGTCGCACCTGGTACATAAAAACAGTCACGCGGAATCAATATCTGCCCAGTTGTCAGTCCTAGATGATATTCCCCTACGGATTCAGCATACATGCTCATTCCGTTAGCAACCCTGAGAGTCATATCACCTTTCCTGATAACCCTACGGTTTCTCAGAGCCTGTAACGAATTACAGATATGAGATCCTGATCCGGTATCCAATACCCAGGAAGTAGGGTTAACTGACATACAGTTCTCTATTACAAACACACCCGAAGCCGAAGCCACAACATGCTTCGAATTCTGGCTACTGGCTTTACAAGTCCTGCAATCCTTCTGCCCATGTTCATTCCCGTAACAATAGGAACATCCCTCTTTTACTACATCCATTCCCGAAACTTCTGCCTTTCCCTTTCTTTCTACTTCCCTGGTTTCCTTCAGGGTAGTAGGTAGAGACTGTTGAACTAAGTCAGCATCTGACCCATTTTTCAACGTGGTCTTCAGGTCCGAGAGCTCAAAAGAGCTGGTCTCTGTAAGGACGTTGCCCTCTACAGATGACCCGATAGCCAACCTCGCTGGAAGCAATTCGTTCGAGGTTTCATATCTTGCGATACGAGATTGCTCTCCATATAAATCTTTGTTATGGAGGAAGATAGAAACTAAGTCCATCTTCTCGTGCTGCCCCTGGTATGCACCATCAACTGAGGCTAACACGAGGCACTTGGCTTTCGTACATTCCTTTTTCGATGTCCTACGGATATGAATATCCGTGACAGGGGAAGCTGGACCTGAGACGGCAGGGGTTGGATTAGTTAAGGGGTGTCCCAGCTTGTCATGGCAATGGACATCTGGACAGACCTTTGCCAGTCATAACAGTTAGATTCAGTTATTTTATTATCTAGATGTAACCTAGGTGCGGTCACTGGGTCGCTGCAATTAAGAGAGAGAGAAGAAAACACTCAGCATGATACTCTTGCAAGTTTAGATTGGTTTTTAATTTATCTAAACAGGATGGCTCCAACTGTCTCTCGAATCCCTCCTCAAACCATAAAGGAAGAATTAGCCAGGATCAATCTCACCGTACAATACTTGCTTAACTGTTCAGCCAGGCCAGTGTCGGTACTTCGAGGGAGGTTTTCCAACGCTTTCGCGAAGTTCCTTAATTAAGTAACCTCTTTTCCCTGTGGGCGTAGCCCCGCTAACACCTTTCTAGACACCTACTAGGTTTATAGCATTGATCGTTAAGTGAGAAAGTTCCCGAGGAGTAGCATATACTCACAGTAGGATCGGGATCCAAATATCATCGCGTGACAAAACTGAAGGAATCCTACCAGAATCATCACACTCCAAATGGTATGCAGCGCTAGCAAGTTTCAGTACTTTTGAAACTCCCGATGTGGATTTTTGCCCCATGCTCTTATGACCTTGACTTTGGCCAACAAATCGTAAGTCACATGTCAAGTTCTACCCGTCATTATCCAGGTTAATTTGAACCCACCTGCACATACCCTTGACTTTGGCCAACAAGGCAGTACGACTGTCCCAAACCAACGCATCTATCTATGCTACATATGAATACCCAATAGCTACCAAACACTGTGCCTTGACTTTGGCCAACAAACACAGCTTGAATACTATTGACTATCCATACGAAACGACGGAGGGCTACGAATGGTTTTGGCGAAACCGTGAACGTAGTGAACTTGATATAATCGATGGAACGAGATAGCTTTTAAAAGGAGTGGTTCAAGCTCCGCGTTTAAAATGCTGGTTTTTGAAAAGAACTGGGTGGTTTTCAAAGTGTTCCAACGACTTTTACTTGGTTTATTTTCTTGCATTAGTTCTTTTAATGTGTCCCATCATTTAATCCTACCATTGTAGAAAACAACCAAAATATGACGTACGCTTATGCCATTCGCATTCGCCACGGGGCCTCGTCATCACCCGTTAGGTTACTTAACTAACGACAGAGCGGGGGCTGGGCTAGCGCGGCTGAAAAACATAAGCAACGCCTAAATAGATATCATATATAGATATATAGCAATGATAGCCATTACAGATCACAGATGAACACTTTGGATATACTAGGAATTCGCGATTCGTTCGAGCCTGCAACAAAAAGCGGATTACACGGTCGCGATGAATAGCCAAAACCCCACCCAAGACCCCTACGGGTGCGGCAAACTACCCGCCAAGTACCCGAAGCGAAGCAACCTCCCTCAACGACGTGAGTAGGCCACTCGGCACTTTGAGATACCCGGTAGTTTGTGCACCCCACCTTGGGTCTATCCTAGGAGCAAAAACAGTAAAAAGAAATTATACAATGACGGCTACAACCCCGACCCGGTTGTGCGGCCAAACAAATAATATTACATCAATTTACAAATTTTACAATGTATGAAAGAAAAAAGAAACTCTCATCTCACATCCACCCCGGCTATTCATCCGCGACTATCCACCGAGTTCATATCCACAAACCATTAACATTACAGATCACAGATATGTATAACCCCTACTAATCGACGTATAGCGATTAGCGGACGTTCAATACATATATCACATCACAGATAATATCCATTAGCCAAAGTCTACGGAATATCGATCAAAATACGGACTTTTAACCACCCCAAAAGTCAATTTGCTCTCTGGAAAATCTGGGTAGAAAAAACATGTCTTAAAAATCCCAAAACAGCCAAATAAAAACACTGCAAGAAACCCGGTTCACGACCGAGTCAAATCGGCCGCGGAACCGTGGCAATAACATGTTAGTGCCGCGGAACCGCGGCGGTTTGGTCGATTCAGTGGACCGGTTTTCTTCTGTGGTTTTAAAAAATCCTGAGTCGAATTTTCATGTATGTTAAAAAAAATTTTGAACAGTATAAAAATTCGATAGAAAGTTGGTTTTTGTCGGATGTGTTTTGCGACTTTTTTCCGATCGATATTCTAAACACTTTGCTAACTTACTAGTTTATATTTAGCTAGACTCTGATACCACTGTAAGTCCATGTTGCTCACCCCGGTTCTTACGGGGAGGCGGAAACGGCGAAAAACAATGATTTAGCATAAGGCAACATGGACTTAAAGCACGGATCTTTGCTAAACTATAAACTAGTAAACAACTAGAGGCTATAACTACAATGCTGTAGAAAATATACCTCACGAAACCGGTCCTTCGGGTCTTCATTCCGCTATCCCGCTCGTCCATCCAAGCTCCAAGTGTCGATCCGGACCTGGGGCACCTTCGCGGCCTTCTTGAGTCGAAGACGATCCACCCGAGAGATGTACACCGAGCTCCACCTCGAGCCGAGGCAACTAGGGCAAAGAGATTGCTAGTCAAGAAGCCCTAGGATGTGTAGAAGTTGTAGAGGGATGGTTTTGTCAAGTGGAATCCTTTTTTTCTCAACACATGAGATTAAAGGAAGAATCAAGAGGAGGAAGAAGGAGGAGCAACCATGGAAATGTTTCTCATTTCTTTTCTAAGAGAGAGAATGAGAATGAACAAATGAAAAGCATAACCAAGAGAAAACACAACCATGGTTGCAATAATACTCAATTTCATCATTATTAATCCTATCATGATAAAGTTGATGGCACTAATGACATGACCATTTTCATAACCAAAAGGAAAAAGAAAACCAAAGAATTCTTTAGACCTTTCAAGAAGATCCTAGTCAACTTTGGTCAAACGGTCAACAAAGTCAAGATGGTCAATGGTCAATGTAATTAGCCATAACATAATTATCAATAAAAGGATTAGTAAATAATGTCCCCGGCTCATAATGGTTTTGAACGAACCAACTGTCAAAACCCTAATGAGCCACCTCCTCCTTCTCCGCTCCGCAAAACTGTGCATACACACCCGCATCCGCATTCCGTAGAATGCGAATGCACAGAAGACAAAACAAATACATCCGTGCAATACTAGGATCTGGCTTAAACCAAAGCCCACTAGTATTGCCTGCCCGAACAGCATACGCACACAAGTGCACGTAAGTGATCGCAGCCCTGCCGTAAAACCATACGGCCTCTATACATTTCGCTCAGTGCAGGGAAACTCTCTGTGTGGGACTCTAAAGAATCGACACTATGCTGGCAGTGGGTTTAACCATAGACCGCAAGCGGCACTAGCTGTACGTAACGGTCCCCAGATAGATGTCGATAAGAAGGCCGATGAGATAAACCCATCCGAACTACTACTGAGCCTGTATGTGACAATCTCCGTACAGTCCGGTCTGTTCGTCTGATACATCGCATGGCGGGCCTAGGGGGCGGTAAACGTCAGTCCCCTAATAGCGGTACAAGTCGTGTCAGAGTGAAGCCCAGAACACCCTGAGATAACACTGGAAACCTACCAGTATACCTCGCTTGCCCTGGCCAGGGACTACTCGTGTAATGGCTCTCCTAGACACAGCGCGATGTCAACCCCCAATACCGGGAGAGACGAATCCTGTCTAACCGTCACTGCCTCCAAGTGCTTCGGGACTGCACCCAACTATTACCTGTTTGCACGACTCCTTTGAGCCGTGGTAGGGTAGTAATCTAAGTACAGTGGGAACACACTCGAGACGAAGTGACAGTGTCAAGTCAGCGGACTAAGCTGTACTCATGTCACCTGGGAACTGATAACTGACGATAAGTATAATACCATCCATCAGTTCCCGACGAGTCCTGTCTAGTGTACTCGTAACCTAACGAGCACCCGCATACTATCTCTAGTACGACGTACTGATGGCTGTGAGACAGACCACCTCCCGTGCTGGGATGAGAAGCGTATATGCTAGTCTACTCCGGAGTATCGATGCCCTGTCTCGATAGTCCTATGATTAGGGACCTGTATAAGGATGTGCTTATAGATTACCCAGCCCCCACGAGTGTGAGCGCCATCACAACGCTGGTAATCAAGCAAAGATCCTAAGGGCTCTACTAATATGTATATAAGCGATATGCTAAAAGAAACACATGTACATATTGAAGTAGAGGCAAACCAAGTAGCATACTACCATTTTGAGCAAGATTGTCTATACAACTGTGAAAATCCCAAGCTTCCATTAAGTAATATACAAGCTAGTATGATACAGTAATGGCCTTTAAGGCATATACACTAACAATTAGACAGTGTAGATTTTGTCTCTTTGCATTTGTATTCAGTGGGAATACAAATGCGGGTATGTATATACAGTGGCGGGGTTTTCCTGTAATTTATTACGGGATCGGTTTTCTGAAGTTGCCAGTTTGCATTCTGTTCCGGCCAGTTTTCCTTTGTTCCTTCACGGCCGGATTTTTCTGATGGAGGGGCTAATTTGCAAGCTCGCAAATTATTATTTGTGGAAGGGTTATTTGTGAAATGGTTTATCATGATGATTCAAAGCATCTTTGCTTTTCTTGCATTAATGAGATTAAAAAGGATTTAATATTGATATGATATTGTTATCATCTCTTTTGGGTGTGGTCACCCCTTTGTTTTTCCTACACTCACCTCCCTTCTTGGTTTTGATTATTTCCCTCCACCATTTGAGATAAGGGGCCGGCCACTTGAGGGGAAAGGGGAGAGAGGTTCATTTTTATGTGTGGTAATTTCTCATCTTATTCTTTGCTAAAAATGAGAGCAGCATTTTTCCTCCAATGCTTTTCTCTCTTCTCCATCATCAAAGGCAACTTCTATAACCCCAAGAGACAACCATTCTACACTTCATCTACATCACCCCTTCGGCACGTTGGCTCGCCAACTTCGTGCCCGAGTTGCCTCAGTCCAGAGGTGGGAGCCCGTAAAAGAACCTGGCGATGTGGTGCCCGTTCCAACGAGGAGATGAAGACCGAAGGTTTCGCGAGGAGATCGGAGTGGAGGCGAAGACCGAAAGACACGGATCGCTTGGTATAGCTTCTCTACTCTTTTTCTAGTTTTCTAGAGTTAGGTTAATGGCCCGATCCGGGATTTTTGTGCGCGGTGGTGCCGGTTTACTAGTTTTGTAAAGTTTTTCGTTTCCGCATTCCGGCGTGGGATTGACGGCCGAGGCACCGCCGTGCACTTACATTGGTATCAGAGCCACGCCATTAACCTAATCTAGCTTGCTCTAGTATGTTTAGAACTCGATCGAACAAAAATCCCAAAAACCGTATTTTCCAGTGCATCTTTTCTCTGTCGAAATTTTTTTAGCTCCAAAATTTTTTCAGGTTGTTGCAGAAACACATGCAGGCAATTATAAGCATACTGTGAAAATTTGGTAGTGTGACGTCATCTTTCCACCGCGGAACCGCGGCCAAACCCATGCTTCGGCCGCGGTTCCGCCGCCACTTTGAGTGTTCACTGTGCCAAATTATTACAGTGGGCTTTTGAATAGGAAATAGGGGTTTTGGGATATTTTGTTTGGGCCCAGATTTTCTGTAAGTGCTACAGTAGTGCTTGGGGCCCACTTCGGTAAATTTTTCGATCGAAAATTTTAAACATGCTAGTTCACAGTATTTACATTATATCTGCGACCGTGAATGTCATTTGATCGGTAAATCCTGTCTAACTGCTATAGCCCGATTAGACGGATTTGCGAACGTGACATTCACGTTGATGTTCTGTGTTGTGCTGTGATGTTGCGGATTGGTCGTGGGGGATAGCCTGGTTGCAGTGGTAGTACAGTTTTGTTTTATATGTACATTTGATATTGCGGGGCGAGCGTCCGACATGTGGACTGCCGTCACTGCCTGTTTGTATATTATTCTTTTGGGGCACGACCGGGTCGAGGTCGATGTAACCGTTGTATGTATATTTTACTTTCTGTACGAGGATTACCCCGCGGAGGGGTGCACAGATAGCCGGGTTCTAGAGGGCAACGAGCCCGCATTTCATGGCATTGAGACGGAGGGGGCTTTACTCTAGAATTGACGGGCTATTCGCCGCACTCGTAGGGGGTACAGGTTGACCCAAGGAGGGGTGCCCAAGTTACCGGATTCCGTGAAGTGCTGGGTGGTCCATTCACATTGTTGAAGGGGGCTGCCTCGCTTCAGGTTTTGACGGGTAACTTGCCGCGCCCGTAGGGGTCTAGGATTTCATTGCACAGGCTATCCACACGACCAGGGGAACGTCGGATTTCAGTAGCGGCTTTATGAAACCCGGGGATCCCAGATATTTGTATTGTTCTGTGATGCTGGTTACATTTCTGTGATGTTGCATTTTATCACGCCTTGAGCGAATATTATATATTGATATATATATATATATACTAGTAGATGTTGTATATGTTTGGCATCCACGCTAGTCCTGTCCCCGCTCTGTCGTTAGTTAAGTAACCTAACGGGTGATGACGGGACCCAGTGGCGAATGCGGATGGCATATACGTACATCATTATTTTCGTTCTTTATTGGTGTGATCAATTGATGGGACTGTGTTGATTCGGATCAATGCAAACTAAACAAACCTATTCTGATGTTGTTGGAACACTGTTCAAAAAGCTGTTATTGCAAGGGCATTCTCTTTTGTTTTGCACAGTGGTATTCGGTTATGAATATCCAGCACCTCAGTCGACGAGGCAAGGGCCGAGATCCCTTCACCGGGAGTGACCCCTTAGACAGAAGTTTGCGTCAGGGTAATAACTTCACTATAGTCGTTTACTTTTGCTTTGCATCATGGTATTCAGTTGGAATATCCTACACCTCACTCTACGGGGAAAGAGCCGAGATCCCATCACCGGGAGTGACCTCTTTAGCAAAAGTTTACGTCACTATATTTTTATAAAAGCTATCCGGTTCCTTCAATGATATCAAGTTCATTACGTTAAAGGTTTTTTACCAGAAACCATTCGTAGTCCTCCGTCATTTCAGACGGGTAGCACGCAGTATTCATGCTATGTTTGTTGACCTTCGTCAAGGCATAGTGTATGGTAGCTGCTTGTTACCTTTCTGCTGCATAGATAGATGCGTTGGTTTGGGACAGTCGTATAGCCTTGTTGACCTTCGTCAAGGGCTTGTACGGGTGAGTTCAAATTAACCTGGACAATGACGGGTAGAACTTGACATGTGACTTATGATTTGTTGACCTTCGTCAAGGTCATAAGAGCATGGGGCAAAAATCACATCAAGAGTTTCTAAAGAAACTGAAACTTGCCAGATATGCGCATACCTTCTGGAGTGTGATAACGTGAGCGGATTCCGTCACGTTATCATGCGATGATAGTTGGGTCCCGATTTCCACTGATGAGTTGGTTTACTCCTCGGGTGATCCCGACTAATTCTTCTTTCAGGTTTGGGGAAGAATTTGACGTTACAGTGGAAGGTTTCCTGATTAGATAAAGTGATAACCATTCTGATCTAGGCTAGAGTGCACGCTGAGTGTTTCTTTTCTCTCTCTCTTTGGCAGCGACCATTGACCCGACCCTAGACTATGACTCAGTGACCAAGATTAACCGAACCTTCTTAAACACTGGCTTTTGGATTGTCAGAGTTGCAAACCTCTTTGCCACTCCTACTTTTACCCTTTTCTCTAGGACACCCCGTATTACTACGAACGTCCACTTCCATTGGACAAAACCATCGTATGGTTATATACGAACTCGAAGGAATTAATTCGAGGATGGTTTCAGGTTCTGGAGAAAACGAATAGGACTATTCAGTTGTCTTTTCCTTTTACCTCCTCTTAGGTTGTGAGTACTCCATGGTTTAGGAGATAGTACACCTATTACGCAAATTGGATAGTCTTCTTCCAAACCTTAGGCTGGTGCCGAACGGTAGGGAATGAAGAAAACCAATTAGCCTAAACGGTATACAGAAGGTATTAAGTTAAGACAAAGAAAGGGATTAGAAGGAGGGCAAAGTAAATTGCGACTGATATTCACGACCAAACCAAGTATTTCGTTACCACTCCCACTTCACCTTTGTATTTCTCCATGACACTCCGTATCACTACGAAGATCCACAGTTATTTGGATATTCCATCGTATGGTTATATACGAACTCGAAAGGAACTTGTTCCAGTTCGAGGATGGATTCTGGTTCAGGAGAAATAGGAATAAGGTTTATTCGGTTGTCTTTTATCTTCACCTTCTCTCGCATTATGAGTGCTCCTGGGATTAGGACAGTACACCCATTATGCTTATTGGATAGTCTTCTTCCAAACCATAGGCTGGTGCCGAACGGTAAGGAAGGAAGAAAACCATTTCGCCTAAATAGGTGTGCAGAAGGTAATGACTAAAGACATATAAAGGAATTTGGAGAGGTGGTAAAGAAATATATGGTTATAGTTGTGAATCTGGATAATGGAAGAGGCATTACTAGGAATACCCAGATACCTCATCGAAATATTTCAATGTTTCAGTTTCACTGTGTACTGTTAAAAGAAAACTGATTTCCTAATTAGCACTTGCTCCAGGGTATGTATTTACCAGGTATGATTCTCACATCTGTATGGTTTTACAAATGATGAGTGGGAGTAAGTTATTGGGAATTAGGTGATCATCCTCATTATATCGGGATTCGTTAAAACCATATGATGAGTGGGAGTAAGTTATTGGGAATTAGGTGATCATCCTCATTATATCGGGATTCGTTGTAATTTGATATTTGAGGAAGTCACCTGGGTTGTTTGCCGGACGGCAAATGTTTGGTTTTGAATATCCGTTGTTATGCACCAATTTCAAATTGATATATCTATACGTCTATTTTCATAGAGTGAGATATACCTTTTTGAAATTATATCCGTGACATTTACCTATATCAGTGGATGGTTAGGTAAGGAGCATTAAACATCGGTGTAATTCTTCATAACCATAGTACAGTTTTCAACCTACGACACATAGTGAATGAGTTACTGGACTCAGGGGACTTATACAGAGTATTGTATATCATCCAGTGTTCATTAGGACAGAGGGGTTGGTCCTCGTACTATATTCTGTTTACTTATGACTTCTCTAGTTTTTAGACAAGTGTTTCATAGAAACACAAGGTCTGAGTTTTGAGAAGTTATAGGTATAAGAATAAAGTAGAGAACCAGATGTTGCAAGTATCAGGATTCTACAAAGTGATCGAAGATGTAGATACTTGTGTATAGTATTCAGTTGATAGTAATGATTAAGAGAACTGGCTTCTCTTTCAGGTTACTCATAATTGGAAGCATTCCTAAGTTGAGTAACGCTGATCGGCCTCATTTCATTTAGTTGACATGCACTGGAGACAGATGCATGATTTGAATCTGGTTCAATTAAATCAGTGCCTCTGTTTCTGTATTGGATATAGAACAGTTCATATCTTAACGATGTTAATGTACGGGGTGTTGTCCGGCTTATGCTTAAAACCACACTCTGGATAACTCAAGGCACGTTTCTGTAATGGCTGTTTGTGGGTTGACCCAGGCTATGACGAGGGTTGACTTTCTACCATCTGGAAGATCAATAGTGATATTGTTCTTGACTCGCCGCAATTTTTAAAGAAATGGATTTTTTTTTCAGAAAACACTAGTGGGAGTATGATAGAACTGGAAGTGATTCCAGAACCGCACACGATTACTGAAGATTTGATAAGAACCTAAAGATTCAATCTGTATTGACATTCCATTAGCCACTCCGCAGATATGGTGGGTAACCTCAGGCACCCGAGAGGTACTCCGGTAGCCTCAAAGACGGTGACAGGGAGGTTCTTGTTTACCCAGACTTGCCATTGCTGTTGTTCCAGGCTGTGAGACCCGGCAGGAGGATGAGTATAGCGTCGTTCTGAACTAGCTTTACAAGTGTACGTGTATATGACTCTGTCAGAGGGTTGTCGTGGTCAGTGGGGGCAGCGGAAGCATTGGTGGACAAGTAGCTTGTGTCTATTAATAGACTAAAGCAGATATAGCGGAGATAGATCATCTATTTCTGATGTGACAGTCGTAGGTTTGACTTCATCAGAATAGGGGATGGATCTGTTAAGAAGGTAGCAAGGTGTGATGTCCTGGTATTTGGATGACATACACAGAGTAGGAAGTGATATTCCTATACTACCATCGGTTATACTTTGGTCGTCACACAGTAGTTTCTCCACATAAGGCTTGGATATTATATCAGACATTCTGGTTACTAGATCTATGGTTTTAGATCTAGATTTGGGAAGTGTCCCAAACTGGGTACTTAGACAACATTCTATGAGTATTTAGAATGGACGACTCTTGGCACGGTAGTGTACCTGCAGGTAATGGAGTCACCCTCTCTAAAGGTGTATTATAGACTAAAGTAAAGAGGGATGTGCATGATTGGCAGATCACTTGCTTAGGCAAATGAGTCAATCATGAGATGTCAGGTACCACACCAGATGTTGTTCTTGCAGTAGATGCAATAAGTTGATATTGATCCAATCCTGGAGAAACGTTAGGAAGCAGCTTTAGAACATAAGTGCATGTTCTAAGGATTTGATTACGGCAGCCTCCTTTAGGAGACGGTTATCATTCCTGGCATCCAAGGTGACCTGGACGGCAGAGTGACTGTCAGAGTTATAGTTCTCCCTCTGACGAGGGGCAGTGTTTTGGACAGGTAGTCCAGGCGGATACTGAGGGAGGCATGGCGCAGGATACTGATTAAGTTCAGTTGTCGATACAGTCTAAGAAGTTTGGATTTGGAGTTCATTTATGAACTAGGTTCTATCAGACATCTAGACATTCTAAGACAGGTATTGCTCATTTCAGGAGATGGTTTTCTCCGCGAACTTGAGATATAGAGAGACATAGAAAGAAACATCAAAGCGGATCCACTCACTGAGGCTATTCCTCAAACGCAATAGTTTCGCAAACGAGCTTTGTGAGACTGACTAGTAGAGGAGTTGGGTGTTCGGTATCACACGGGCTGTGAGTATGCGACATCGCAATAATTAGCCTTGAGTGCAAGTGGGAGATTGTTGGATATAACGCCCTCAGAGTCAATTATTGGATCACAGGCACGTGATTGCAATGATTGAGGGAGGACTTATACCGGTAGGACAGTCTTACTCGAGATGATAGTATGCTATCTGGTTTACCTTTATCATCGTGTACTGCTTTAGGTGACCTTACAGGTCACTATTGCACGTTCATAGAGCCCGTAGGATTCTTGCTTGACTACCAGCAGTATGAGGGCGATCATATACGTGGGAGCTGGAGTCTATAAGCACATCTTTGAAAGGTCCCTAGTCGTGGGAGTATCGAGACAGGGCATCGATTCTCCAGAGTAGACTAGTGTATACAGTCGAGACCCCGACGAGGGGCGGTGGCCGGTCTCATAAGCCACTGGTGTCAGTTGGTTCACCTAAGATGTATACAGGTGCTCATTGGGCTATGAGTACACCGGACAGGACTCGCCGGTAACCTGCTAGTTGGGATTATACCAGACGTCAGATAGCAGTTTCCAGGTGATATGTGTACAGGTTAGTTCATGAACTGAGATCGTCATTTGTCTCGTGTGAGTTCCCACTGTGCTTTGATTACTACCCTACCACGGCTCAAAGGAGTCGTGCAAAAAGGTTTTAGTTGGGTACAGCCCCGAGCCACTTGGAGGCAGTGAGCGGATCTGCAGGGGTTCGTCTCTCCCGGTATTGGGGGTGAGGTCGCGCTGTGTCTAGGAGAGCCATTACACAAAGCCCTCAGCCGAGGCAGGAGATTTACTGGTAGGTATTCCAGTAGTATCTCAGGGTGTTCTGGGCTACACTCCGACACGACTTGTACCGCTTTTGGGGGTCTGACTTTTACCAACCCCCTAGGCCCGCCATGCGATACTCATAGACGAACTGACCGGACTGTACGGATATTGTCACTGACAGGCTCAGTAGGGTGTCAGCATGCGTTCGCTCATAGACGTCCCTTTTGGTCAATACCTGGTAGCCCGTTACGTATTGGCTAATACCTCTGACGTGCTAGTGGTTAAATCCACAACCACGGTGTTGACGAGTCTTTAGAGTCCCCCACAGACCAGTTTCTCAAGTTCGGGCGAAACGCTGTAGAGGCCGTATGGAGATATGGCAGGGTTCGATCGGATACGTCCAGTATTGCACGAATCGTGATCGGACGGATTTTACTAGCGGGTTTTGGTTTAAGCTGGATCCTAGTATTAGACAGTGTAGATTTTGTCTCTTTGCATTTGTATTTATTAGGAATACAAATGCGGGTATGTATATACAGTCGCGGGGTTTTCCTGTAATTTATTACGGGATCGGTTTTCTGAAGTTTCCAGTTTGCATTCCGTTCCGGCCAGTTTTCCTTTGTTCCTTCACGGCCGGATTTTTCTGATGGAGGGGCTAATTTGCAAGTTCGCAAATTAGCATTTGTGGAGGGGTTATTTGTGAAATGGTTTATCATGATGATTCAAAACATCTTTGCTTTTCTTGCATTAATGAGCTTAGAAAGGATTTGAAATTGATATGATATTGTTGTCATCTCTTTTGTGTGTGGTTACCCCTTTGTTTTTCCTACACTCACATCCCTTCTTGGTTTTGATTATTTCCCTCCACCATTTGAGATAATGGGCCGGCCACTTGAGAGGAAAGGGGAGAGGTTCATTTTTATGTGTGGTAATTTCTCATCTTATTCTTTGCTAAAAATGAGAGCACCATTTTTCCTCCAATGCTTTTCTCACTTCTCCATCATCAAAGGAAACTTCTATAACCCCAAGAGACAACCATTCTACACTTCATCTACATCACCCCTTGGGCACGTCAGCTCGCCAACTTCGTGCCCGAGTTGCCTCGGTCCAGAGGTGGGAGCCCGTAAAAGAACCCGGCGTTGTGGTGCCCGTTACGACAAGGAGATGAAGACCGGAGGTTCCGCGAGGAGATCGGAGTAGAGGCGAAGACCGAAGGACATGGATCGCTTGGTATAGCTTCTCTACTCTTTTTCTAGTTTGCTAGAGTTAGGTTAATGGCCCGATCCGGGATTTTTGTGCGCGGTGGTGCCGGTTTACTAGTTTTGTAAAGTTTTTCGTTTCCGCATTCCGGCGTCGGATTGATGGCCGGGGCGCCGCCGTGCACTTACAGTGTGTAGTAGTATTACGGTTTTCATGCTTATTTGAGTTTTGATCCTCGCCCTTCGGCGTTGTATATTATATTGCTTGGGTGGTTGTGACCGTCGATTGACGAAGAGCTAGCTCCCGCTTGGGGATGCCTTTTATCATTTCATATATATTATTCTTGTTGTACCCCGTTCGGGGCCAATATTTACAAAGGAAACTCTGTCGAAATTTTCAGAAAAGATTATACATTTTAAAACTTCATATTCGGCTTATGTATTTAAAAACTTTGCTTTTGAAACATGTTTTCTTTGCTTCTAAAAACTATTTTACCTTCATTTATTTTTTAAAATGGTTTTAGATTTCTGGGCTTTTGGCTTACTTGGATCAGATGGAGTCCTATAGACTTCATATAGTTCAAGGGCCAGTCATGTGCTCTTTCGGGTCGTGACAAAGTTGGTATCAGAGCGCTAGGTTAATCTTGGTTCGAGTCTAAGTTTGACTATGTAGAGCCTAGGGTGTTTATATATATACGAAACTTAGGCTTAACCTTACGGAACTTAGACTTAGTCGAGAGGGTATTAGACCCGAACTTTCGTCGCGTAGGATGACCCTTGATTGATGGAGTAGGTGACTTCAGTAGAGTGACGTACCGTGTGTATGTTCCGCGGTATACTTACGACACGCCACTCCGCTTAAGGAACCTTAGGATGTACATTTTCTTGCATAGTATTATATTCATTCCTATGATCTATCCTCATCGATACTGGTTATGATTGTGCTGCCACGATCACACGGGCAGAGAGAGCTACGGCTAGAGTTACGTCAGGTTGAGCTCGTCGCAGACGAGGACTGACCAGGGCGTGATTCCAGGGACATACGATTGCATTGAGAGGCGTCGTCTTATTGTGTTTTCGCGCCATGAGCGTTTGGTGGATCGCTTTTACGAGATTTCTCGGACGTGCCTATTGGTACCAGAGGATCAGGCTACTGCTAGAGGCCAGCCAGATGTGATGACCATTGATATATCGCTTATTCAGGACGATTGAGGCGCTGTTCAGCGTACAGACGAATGAGCCAGTTGTTGTTGTAAATGACGAGATATCGCCCAGATGATTGAAGCTACTGCAGCATGAATATATACTTAGAGATACGATGGTAAGTCGCTAGTCACCAGAGGATGAATGACTAGGACATGTGGTTTGTTCGCTTACCCCGATGCGAGGTCATCAGATTGATTGATTCCAGCTAGAGGCGACTTCGCGCAGGTTCGTTGAGAGTCGATTGAGATGATCGAATGTCAGGAGCCCATTTTCCAAGTTTAAAGTATTCGGAAAGACATGCAAGCGATTCTATGGGCCCTCTAGAAGAATGAAACCCTAACTCGACATAATGACCGTGTGAAAGCCTTTGAACCTTAGGGTTTGCGGCAGTTCCGCGGCGCCATTAGTGAAGCTTGGGTTTGCCCTTCTACGGCTGGACCACTGATGCTGTGGTATGTACTCGATACTATTAAACTGTACCCAAGGTGTTGATCTCTTGGGGGATTATGAGGTTTTGACAAATCGATCGGATGGTTCGACATCATTCGTATATCATGTGATGGGACACACTGCTTGGGAGACTCCAGATATGAGCATAGCCGTTGGAGCGCAGTCCATGCAGCCACGATGAGAAGAGTCTGAATCAGTCGACATTGGAGTAGAGAGAAGTAAAGAGTTCGCAAGAGATTTCGACGAGATGACGTTCCACTCCGCTGACATCAGAGATGCGATACGCACGCAGAGGCATTGTATATGGATATATCTTCCCGAAAGAGGCGCGATGAGTATGCAGCCGTTCCGGAACAAGAAATAGCTTCAGTAAAGGACGATGACTTCCGGGAAATTCGGCAGAAAAGAGATATGATAGAGACTTCGGATGGACCGTAGACGAGAACATTGCAGTGCGTAGATAGAGACGTGACGTCGAAGTGGACGATGATACAGACAAGCGGGACAAGAGGTTCGTACGAGACGCTGATGAGCTGTCATTACTTCCCGTCGAGACTAGAAACCTGATATGCTTACAGAGGCATTGGGATACGGCCAGTTTCTGAGGAAATGTGTGCGGAACACGCAGATGTCCAGAAAACAAGAAAGGAATATGTAAGAGTATCAGCCTCCGTATAGTTCGACATAGGCAAGATTGGAAAAGACCTTGAGCGGGATTCCTTCCAGGATACTGCTGCAATAAGATTTGCATCAGGAACAGATGTGTGATGTGCATTCAGAGAGCCAGAGGCCGACGCCTGTTAGTTGTATGTATGCCCTACAGGCCGGTATTGTACAGATGATGTATATTATATTGGATGCTTGGACATATATAGAGACGACTTTCTTGCTCGATATGATAGTATGCTATCTGGTTGCTCTTTATCTTAACATGTATACTTGTCTCTTTATACTGTCTTATAGTTACATGTTGGTAAAGCCCTTAGGATGTGTACTTGACTACCTGGACTATGATGCATATCATACTAGTGGGGACATGGTAGTCCATAAGTACATCCTTCAAGGTCCCTAGTCGTGGATGTATCGAGACGGGGCATCGATATACCAGAGTAGACTAGCGTATACGTTTCTCGACCCATGAGATGGGCGATGGATGATCCCATATCCATTGGTGTTTGACATCAGAGATAGTATACGGGTGCTCAGTGGAGACTGGGTACACTGGACGGACTCGCCGAGAACTCCCAGATGGTATTATACCTCACGTCAGATGGCAGTTCTCTGGTGACACTTGTGCAGGTTAGTCTGTGTAGGGTTCCTAGGCACTCTAATGGAGTCTCACAAGTGATCAAACATGCACAAATCAAATTTTACAAGTGCCTATAAACCCTAATACGGATCGTTAACTAGATAAATAGGCGAAGCAAGCAAGTAAACGGAAATAAAGCTAAGGGAAAGGGGCTACAACCTTTGTAGATCTGGTCCACCACATCCTAAGCTCCGCGATGATCTCCCTCCGCTGTCCAAGTCGAACCCTTGACTCTAGCATTGGCATCATCGAAGAATGGGCGGGCTTGATCGTCGGTTCGATGCCGAAGATGATCTACATCGAGGCATCACAAGAATAAGCTCCAACTTCACCAAGCCTTGAAAACTTGTGAAGGAAACACCCTATACTACTTGGCAAGAGGTAGAGGATGAAGAAATAGGAATTGAGTAGACTTTAGTTTTGGATTTCGCACACTTTTTCATCAATCACCATTGATGTAGCAAGCTTTTTTCTCATGTTGAAAAAGAAGAAGATGAAGAAAAAGAATATATCATAAGTCTTAAGTAAATGATAAATAAATCAATCCTTATCATTTACTAACCCTTGGTTAGTTGTAGAGAATGGACCATGGTTAACTTGAATGGTTAGGGTTAAGGATGAGACAAGAATGGTGGACTAATTCAAAGCTTCAAGAATCTTCAACTAGCAAACAAAAATAGCAACCATTCTTTTCTCATCTTTTTCCAAAATAAATAAATAAATAAATAAGAAAAAATAAAACCTTAATCATAATCTTAACCATGGTCTAATTCTTTACACTAACCCTAGCTTGCATGTATCATCAAACATGATACAATCATGTGCACAAAATATATCACATATACAATGTGCACTAACCAAGTGAGTAAATCCATTTAAAGTGAACCAATACTAGTTAATGCAAGAGTAATATATCAAATATATAATTATACATTAAATCATTAAATCAACACTTGATTTAACGATCCGGTCATATCGTATATAACCGACTAGTATCCAATGTATCGGCTTATCGAATCAATCCTTGATTCGATAACTAGGTTATATCGCATATAACCAATCGATACATTCATCGCGAGAATAGAATACGGTATCACATACACGCATTATTCTCGGTCCCGCACATATCTCATATGCGCTCCTATTTCGTTTCGCTTGAGCCAGGAAACCTCTGTGTAGGACTCTAAAGACTCGTCAATACGCCGGCAATAGATGATGATCATATCAAACACCCACAAGCCGCAAGCGGTCTGCTAAATGTAACGGCCACCCGGGTATTGAGTGATCAGAAGATCGACGAGCAAGCCCGCTCACACTCCTGTGAATCCAACCAGTAACACTTACCGTACAGTCTGGTCTGTTCGTCTGATATGTCGCATATCTCGCCTAGGGGTGGTAAACGTCAGACCCTAGTAGCTCGATAAGTCATGCCGACTTGAGGTCCATAACATTCGTGAAACTACTGATAACTCTTACCAGTATATCACTGCAACCCTGGCCAGGAATTTCCTGTTATGGCCAGTCGAGCATGGCGCAACATCAACCCCCAATACCGGGAGAGACGAATCCCCTCCTATCGCTCATTGCCTCCATGTGAATCGGGACTGTACCCAAAAACCACCTGTTTGCACGACTCAGTAGAGCCGTGGTAGGGTGGAAATCAAAGCACAGTGGGAGACACACAAGACTCTATGACGATCTCGGGTCAACAGACTAAGCTGTACCAGTGTCACCAGAGAACTGCCATCTGACGTGAGGTATAATACCATCTGGGAGTTCTCGGCGAGTCCGTTCAGTGTACCCAGTCTCTACTGAGCACCCGCATACCATCTCCGATGTCAAACACCAATGGATATGGGATCATCCATCGCCCATCGCATGGGTCGAGAAGATATACGCTAGTCTACTCTGGAATATCGATGCCCCATCTCGATATTCCCTCGACTAGGAACATTTCAAGGATGCACTCATGGACTATCCAGGCCCCGCTAGTATGATCTGCATCATAGTCCTGGAAGTCAAGTACACATCCTAAGGGCTTTATCAATATGTAACAGAGAGACGGAAAGTATACACGTTAAGACAAAGAGCAACCAGATAGCGTACTATCATGTCGAGCAAGAAAGTCCTACCTATATATGTCCCAGCATCCACCACAATATACATCCAATGTACAGTAATGGCCTCTAGGGCATACATATAACTAACAATCTCCCAGTTGCACTAGGGCCATCTGTAGTAGTGGTTGCAGTATCACATACTCAACCATCCCTGAAAGTCTCTCTTTGGGAAAAGGCCTTCGTGAGTGGATCTGCCGTGTTATCCTCTGAGTTTACTCTCCTAACCTCGATCATCCTGGAGATCAACTATCTCCATGATCAGGTGATGCTGCCTCAGAATATGTCTGGGTCACTGATGGGACCAGGGTTCCAGGGCCAAAGCCACACTTCCATTGTCATACAATGGCAGGAACCTAGTTCATCTTATGAACCAATATACACCCAAACTTCCTCTTTGGTAGTATCTTCAATAGCGATGTTACCAGCCTTTATCGTCTAGTTTTCCACGGTATCTAGCTTGGAACTCTTCCAACATACCGTCCCTTTACTGTGGGTAAAGACAGTGCCTGTGACTGACATTCAGTCGTCTTTATCACTCTGGAACCCTTCCAGTGATTCTCCCTAGGATCGATTGATACCATCTCACTACAACTAGTGAGTATCCTAACATCCAATTAGATCTATCTCATAGATCCAAAGCTTAGGATTTAGTAGGTATCACTTTGATCCTATCTGGAAAATGATTGTGATAAGCGGAGATTGATCGAGCATAGCATAGGAAACTCCTTCCCTAACAATAGTATGTCATCCACGTACTCTACGAGGATCGTTACCATACTCCCTACTACCCTTTTGTTTATACAAGGTTCATCTACCATTTTGATGATGTCAACTTATTTGACTAATCCATCAAAACAGATGTTCCAACTCCGCGATGCCTGCGTTATCCTATAAAGCATCTTGCACACGTTTCCGCTGCTCCTACTGTGTACGAGGCCCTCTGGCTGTGTTCTTATAGACGTTCTCTTCTAAATCATTATTTAGAAAAGTAGTCATGGCACCCAACCACCAGATATCGTAGTCATGGTATGTAGCCGTGGCAAGTAGGATCTGGATGGATTTAAACATAGTCCCTGGAAAAGGTTTCATCATTATCCGTGCCTGGTTGATGACGAAAACCTTTAACAAGTCTAGCTTTGAAAGTCTCAACCTTTCCATGTACACCAAGCAATCTTCTCAAGATATACTTGCTCCTGATGGGGATTTAACCCCTTAGATATAGCAGCTAAAGTCCATACTTTGCTGGTGTACATGGATTCCATCTCAGATCGCTAAGCATCCAGCCATTCTTACAGAGTCCCTACTCTCGATGGCCTGCTCGAAACTAGTTGGGTCATCATCTCATGATGCAATCCTTGCTCCCACTGTCATCGAGAAACCGAGGTATCTCTCAGGCGGATGAGGAACCCTACTAGATCGGCGGAGAGGCTGAGGTTCGTCGGGAACCATAGAATCCTTTGCTTCTGTCAAATCATCAACTGCAGTTTTGTATAGCTGGAACCTTTCCAGTTCTACAGGACTGATCCTGCCTCGATCTTGTCCGGATTTTGCTTTAAACATAGGCCGGACAACCCCAAATCTTAACTCTCTTAAGAGATAGGATCTTCCCACACCATATCTTATATGGAGTGGTAGGCAGTGATTTGATTCAAACCTAATTCAATAGGTATGCAGCTTCTCAAGTGCATAACCCCAAAAGGAAATGGGTAACTCAGTAATACTCATGATAGAGCATACCATATCTAATATTGTGCAATTGCTCCGCCCTGATACACCATTGTGCTGTGGTGTATTCAGAGGAGTAGCACTCAGAGAGAATCTCATTCTCCTTTAGAATAGTCCAGGAATTCTATGCACAAGTATTCTCCTCCCTGATCTTATCATAGGACATAATACTTATACCCGTATCTTGGTTCTCTATTTCTAACTTATATTCTGTGAATATCTCAAATGGTTCGGACTTATGTTTCAACAGGAACATATGACTGAATCTTGAGAGATTATCAGAGAATATAATGAAGTATAAAGAACCATTCCTGGCATGTGTAGACAGGAGACCTTACATACATCATCATGCATCAGTCCCAAGAGTTTACTAACTCTTTCTCAGTTTCCAGTAAACAGAGCTGGTGTCATTATATCTTTGTGACATGACTGGCAAGTTTCACAAGATGTAAATTTAAACTGATTTAAATATGCATCTAAATATAACTTCAGCTAGTCGGGTCGCATTGATATGACCTAGTCTACAATACCTCAAGAAGAATTTGTTCATTTCTGAACTCTTCCTCTTGTGTGTGTTCAGCATACAAGGAACTGTAGTTTGATTTAGAACGTTAATGCTTTTAGATAGCGTCCCTGAACCGATCAACTTTTGATATAGGAAATGTTCAAAACATTATTCATCAATACAAAATTATATCCTTTCTTTACTAATAAAGAGACTGATATGATTTTGTATATCAGGTTCGGTATCTAACAGCAGTTGTTCAGAATCAATGTATTCGTAATACAGGGTGACAGTGACCAACAGACTTGGCTGCAACACTTGCCCCGTTTTCTGCCTCATGAAACTTATCACCCGTTCTCAGTTTTTCTACCTTTTTGTAGCCCTATGTAACAGATTACATATCTGGGATCCTGATCCGGTATCATATACCCAGGATGCAGAGGATACTGAGAAACAGTTCTTTGTAATGAACACACCCGAAGGAGATGCATCATATGCACTTTCTTCGTTTGGGCGGCATAGGAATTCTGGTATTCCCCTATTTCCTGCTCTGTCTTATAACAATTATAAGTTGGAGCGGGACCAACGTTCCCCAGCTCAGTATAACAAGCGGGTTCGGTCAATACATCCATATCAGGATGGATCCCACTGTTTTTATCAAATCTTCCTTCAAACCCTAAAAGGAAAGACTAGCCGGGATTAATTACACTCTATAAGTTCGCCAATCTTTCAGCCAGGCCAGTGTCGGTACTTTGAGGGAGGCTCCCCGTGCTTTCGCACGGACCTAATTACAGTAAACCTCGTTTTTCCAGAGGCGTAACCCCGTTGACACCTTTCTAGACACCTACTTGATCGGCTAATTGCAAAGTGCAAAACTCTCCCAGGAGTAACAATTGCTCGCAGTGGGTATCGGGATCCAACTATCATATAGAAGGTATGCAATCTCATTGCAAATTTCAACACTTGAAACTCCCGATAAAGGTTTTTACCCCTAGCACCTATGACCTTAACTATGGTCAACAAATCATAAGCACTAGTCAAGTTCTACCCGTCATTTCGTGATTAATCAGACCCACCCACATGACCCTTATGTTAGTGTATATGCCCTAGAGGCCATTACTGTATCATACTAGTTTGTATATTACTTAATGGAAGCTTGGGATATTCACCTTGTATATACAATCTTGCTCAAAATAGTAGTATGCTACTTGGTTTATTTCTACTTCAATGTGTACATGTGTTTATTTTTGTATATCGCCTATACACATTAGTGGAGCCCTTAGGATCTTTGCTTGATTACCAGCGATATGATTGCCGTCACACTAGTGGGGCTGGGTAATCTATAAGCACATCCTTATGCAGGTCCCTGGTCGCAGGACTATCGAGACAGGGTATCGATACTCCGGAGTAGACTAGCGCATGCGCTTCTCATCCCAGTGTGGGAGACGGTCTGTCCCACAGCCGTCAGTACGTCGTACTTGAGATAGTATGCGGGTGCTCGTTAGGTTACGGGTATACTGGACAGGACTCGTCGGGAATTGACTAGTTGGTATTATGCCTATCGTCAGTTATCAGTTCCCAGGTGACATGAGTACAGCTTAGTCCGCTGACTTGACACTGTCACTTCACCTCGAGTGTGTTCCCACTGTACTTTGATCACTACCCTACCACGGCTCAAAGGAGTCGTGCAAACAGGTAGTGGTTGGGTGCAGTCCCGAAGCACTTGGAGGCAGTGACGGTTAGACAGGATTCGTCTCTCCCGGTATTGGGGGTTGACATCGCGCTGTCTAGGAGAGCCATTACACGAGTAGTCCCTGGCCAGGGCAATCGAGATATACTGGTAGGTTTCCAGTGTTATCTCAGGGTGTTTTGGGCTTCGCTCCGGCATGACTTGTACCGCTATTGGGGGACTGACGTTTACCGCCCCCTAGGCCCGCCATGCGATGTATCAGACGAACAGACCGGACTGTACGGAGAATGTCACACTCAGGCTCAGTAAGAGTTCAGATGGGTTTCGCCTCGTCGGTCTTCTTGTCGGCATTACCTGGGGACCGTTACGCACAGCTAGTGCCGCTTGTGGTCTGTGGTTAAACCCACTGCCAGCGTAGTGTCGAGTCTTTAGAGTCCCACACAGAAAGATTTTCGCCTTTAGGCAAAAGAGTAGAGATTGCATGGTATTGCGACAGGTCGCATGGTTTTGCGACATGGTTCGGTCACATCCGTGCACTTGTGCACGTACAGTGTCCGGACAGTTTACACTAGCGGGCTTTGGTTTAAGCCAGATCCTAGTGTACCTTTTGGGATTGGATTTATCCAGTGTGCATTCGTGTTCCTCGGAACGCGGATGCGGGTGCGTATGCACAGTTGACAGGGAGACAGAGGCAGCGGATTCTCATTAGGGTTGTTGACAGTTGACCGTTGACTATTTGACTTTTTGTTCAACCCTAATGAGAATATGATATGTGATTAACTATTATATTAATTAAGTATTATGGTGACATGGTTGTTGTCTTTTGTTGACTTTGTTGACTTTTGTTGACTTGTTGACTTTGTTGACTTGTTGACTTTTGTTGACTTGTTGACTTTGTTGACCGGTTGACTAGGCTTGACTAGTTGACCATCATGATAACCATAGCCATCATTTCATGGCAAAGACTTTTGTTTGCTTGCTCATTTGTGTAAAATGAGTGCATGAAATGATATGGTTATGGTTGCTTCAACCATCACATAAGACTTTTTTTTAGTATGATGAGTTATCATGACTTTGGATTATGAGAGGGTGAGAGACAAAAGAGTTGCTCATTCTTTCTTTCTCATTCTCTCTCTTGTTCTTGAGCTCTCTTGTTTTGCTCTCACCCTCTCGCTCTTCTTCCCTCTCTTTAATCTATGGTTCTCTTGTCTCATGAGTTGAGAATCAAGAACCATAGATAAAATCCCACACAAACTATTCTCTACTCATTCTAGTTCACAAGGTTTAGCAAACCGAGTGAACTAGTTTCTTCAAAGAACGAAGAAGGAGCCAAAGGTTGGAGCTTTCAGGTGGATCTATCTTCGGCGTACGGAGACGACGAGAAGAAGCCAATCCGGACCACCATCGGAGTTTGAAGACGAAGGAGTTCAAGACAAGCAAGGTATAACCCCCTAACCGAGTAGCTAGAAACTCGTAGTTAGGTTGCTAGATAGATGTTTAACCAAGATCCGGGTTTTAGGTCCATGTTACCACCTCCGTAAAAATCGTTTTTTACCAAATTCCGCATTCCCGAAAGTACCGGGAGAGGTAGCATGGACTTACAGTGGTATCAGAGCCTAGTTAAACTCTAACTAACATGTTAGCAAGTAACTAGAAGATCGATCAAAGAAAAAGTCCCGAAAACGAACCCCGAAATTCGAAGTTTCTGTCGATTTTTATACTGTTCAAAAGTTGATTATTTTCACACCTAAAATCGGCTCAGGCTTTTCTGTGAACACCCACCAAAATTGGTCAAACGATCGAGTCAAAGCGCCGCGGAAACGCGGCGGGAGCACGCTCCCGCCGCGGATCCGCGGCCGAGTTGACTCGGCCGTGGTCCATTTTTGGTGCAGTGTTCTTCTGGGGGTATTTTGGGATTTTTGGAATATATATTTTCTGCCCAGATTTTCCAGAACGAAAATTTTATTTTTGGGGTCCCGAAAATCCGTATTTTTGATCGAACTTCTAAAAGACTTAAGCTAACGGGTTTTTCTGTAATGTGCTATTTGTATTGAACGTCTACTAATCGCTATATGTCGATTAGTGGGGGTTATACAAATCTGTGATCTGTAATGTTGCTGGAATGTGTATATGAATATGTTGGATTGTCGCGGGTGAATAGCCGGGGGTTGTGAGACGAGAGTTTTCTTTTCTTTCAATTCATGTAAATTTGTAAATTGATGTAATAATTATTTGTATGGCCGCACAACCGGGTCGGGGTTGTAGCCGTCATTGTATAATTTCTTTTTACTGTTTCTGCTCCTAGGATAGACCCATGGAGGGGGTGCACAAACTACCGGGTATGCCGAAGTGTCGAGTGGCCTACTCATGGAGATGAGGGAGGTTGCTACGCTTCGGGTACTTGGCGGGTAGATCGCCGCACCCGTAGGGGTCTTGGGTGGGGTTTTGGCTATTCACCGCGACCGTGTAATCTGTCTTTCGTTACAGGCTCGTACGAATTACAAATTCCTAGTATATCCAATGTATTCATCTGTGATCTGAAATGTTTATCATTGCAGTATATCTATATATGATATTATTTAGGCGTTGCTTATGTTTTACAGCCGCGCTAGCCCAGCCCCCGCTCTGTCGTTAGTTAAGTAACCTAATGGGTAATGACGGGGCCCCGTGGCGAATGCGAATGGCATAAGCGTACGTCATATTTTGGTTGTTTTCTGCAATGGTAGGATTAAATGATGGGACGCATTAAATGAACTAATGCAAGAATATCACGCATTAAAAGAACTAATGCAAGATAATAAACCAAGTTAAAGTCGTTGGAACACTTTCGAAAAACCACTCGGTTCTTTTCAAAACCAACTTTTAAATGCGGAGCTTGAGCCACTCCTTTTAAAAGCTATCTCGTTCCATCGACCAAATCAAGTTCACTACGTTCACGGTTTTGCCAAAACCATTCGTAGCCCTCCGTCGTTTCACATGAATAGTCAATAGTATTCAAGCTGTGTTTGTTGGCCAAAGTCAAGGCATAGTGATTGGTAGCTATTGGGTATTCATATGCAGCATAGATAGATGCGTTGGTTTGGAACAGTCGCACTGCCTTGTTGGCCAAAGTCAAGGGTAGGTGCGGGTGGATTCAAATTAACCTGGACAACGACGGGTAGAACTTGACATGTGACTTATGATTTGTTGGCCAAAGTCAAGGTCATAAGAGCATGGGGCAAAAATCCACATCGGGAGTTTCATAAGTACTGAAACTTGCTAGATTTGCATACCATTTGGAGTGTGATGATTCTGGTAGGATTCCTTCAGTTTCGTCACGCGATGATATTTGGATCCCGATCCTACTATGAGTATATGCTACTCCTCGGGAAATTTCTTACTAATCGATCAATGCTATAAACCTAGTAGGTGCCTAGAAAGGTGTTAGCGGGGCTACGCCCCCAGGAAAAAGAGGTTCTTTAATTAAGGAACTTCGCGAAAGCGTTGGAAAACCTCCCTCGAAGTACCGACACCGGCCTGGCTGAACGGTTAAGCAAGTATTGTGCGGTGGGATTGATCCCGACTAATTCTTCCTTTATGGTTTGAGGAGGGATTCGAGAAACAGTGGGAGCCATCCTGTTTAGACAAACTAAAAACCACTCTAAACATGCAAGAGCATCATGCTGAGTGTTTCTTCTTCTCTCTCCTAATTGCAGCGACCAAATCGACATGACTGGACTTAAGTTACTCCTAGATAAAAACAAACTGACAGGGCCAAACTACAAAGATTGGCTCAGGAATGTCAAGATAGCAATCACTTACGACAAGCTGGGGTATCTTCTTACCACCAAAGCTCCCCCTGCCCCTGGTCCCACTTCCAGCGTCGCGGATAAGGAAATCCGCAAGACTTGGGAGATTGATAGCGCGAAGGCCAAGTGCCTCGTACTTGCCTCGATGGACAACGAACATCAGAGAAGGCACGAGAATATGGACCTTGAATCCATATTTCTCCATACAAAAGAACTGTATGGAGAGCAATCTCGTATCGCAAGATACGAAGCGTCGAGAAAGTTATTTTCGGTAAGAATGGCCG
This sequence comes from Agapanthus africanus, assembly GCA_030015575.1. Lineage (NCBI taxonomy): Eukaryota > Viridiplantae > Streptophyta > Magnoliopsida > Asparagales > Amaryllidaceae > Agapanthus > Agapanthus africanus. The sequence continues at coordinate 154,237,461 of CM057343.1, forward strand.
TCGGATCATCAGTAGCCGAGCACGTGCTAAAGATGATCGGCTACATTGAGGAGCTCGCGGACCTAGGGATCACATTGGAGAGTGAGCTATATATGGATATAGTTCTCCAGTCCCTTCCTTCCACTTACGCCCAGTTTATACTGAACTTCAACTTACAAGAAAAAGAGGTTGAACTTTCAGAGCTCCTCAACATGCTGAGGAGCGCAGAGGGCACCCTACAGAAAGGTAGGGAAACATCCACTTTGTTTGTAGGAGGATCATCTTCTTCTAGGTCCAAGGCGAAAGCCAAGGGAAAGAAGAAGAAAGCCCCCGCCAAACCAAGGGGCGGTGTTAGTAAAGTGGATACGAAGGGAAAAGCTAAAGCAACAAAGATAGCGGGGAAGCTTGTGGATAAGGAAGAATGCTTCTATTGTCATAAGAAAGGTCACTGGAAGAATGATTGCAGGGCCTGGAAGGCCAGAACACAGGAATTGAAGCAGGTTGCAGCTTCAGCTTCAGGTGTGTATGTTATTGAAAACTGTCTTTCAATAAACTCTACTTCCTGGGTATTGGATACAGGATCAGGATCTCATATCTGTAATTCTTTGCAGGCGTTGAGAAACCGTAGGGTTTTGAAGGCAGGTGACATGACCCTCAGAGTTGCGAACGGAGCTAGCATGGATGCTAAAGCCGTGGGGGACTATCACCTGGGAATGTCAGATGGACATGTTTTGGTTTTGCGTAATTGCTTTTTTGTACCCAACGCAACTTGTAATATCATTTCTGTATCTTTAGTTTCTAAAGAAGGTTATGAATTTGCGTTTATAAGTAATGTTGTAAACATTCACCTTAATCAAGTTCTGATTGGGTCAGGTACATTGAGTAATGGTATATACGTATTGAACCAACCACAGATTTTCAACGTGCAGAATACACACAAAAGAAAGTCTCCAGAAATAAATCAGACTTTCTTGTGGCATTGTAGACTGGGTCACATCAATGAGAGAAGGTTGACTAAGTTACATACAGAAGGATATTTAAATGCGTTCGAATATCAATCGTATGCCACTTGTCAATCTTGTCTCAAAGGAAAGATGACAAAGACTCCGTTTACTGGACATGGAGTAAGAGCGAGCGAGCTTTTGGGACTCGTACACAGTGACGTGTGCGGTCCAATGTCTACACATGCGCGAAGCGGTTATTCTTACTTCATTACTTTTACGGATGACTTCTCAAGGTACGGTTATGTCTTCTTAATGAAACATAAGTCCGAAGCCTTTGGAAAATTCCAGGAGTATAAGAATGAAGTAGAGAAACAGACTGGCAAAAGTATTAAGATTCTAAGATCGGATCGAGGTGGAGAATACTTAAGTGCCGAGTTCCTGGACTATTTAAAAGAGAACAGAATTCTCTCTCATCTTACTCCTCCATACACCCCACAACATAACGGTGTATCGGAGAGACGGAACCGCACCCTATTGGATATGGTGCGGTCCATTATGAGTAACGCTGAGTTACCGTGATCATTCTGGGGATATGCGCTAGAATCAGCCGCATATCTTTTGAACCGAGTTCCTACTAAGACTGTACCTACTACGCCATATGAGATGTGGTGTGGGAAGAGACCCTATCTTAAGCACATTAAGACATGGGGATGTCCAGCTTTTGTCAAAAAGCAGCATGCGGACAAGCTCGAGGCACGCTCAGTACAGTGCAAGTTTGTGGGATATCCAAAGAATTCCAAAGGATATTTCTTCTACTGTGAAGAGGAACAAAAAGTTCTTGTTTCTCGTCATGCCTACTTCTTGGAAACTGAGTTTTTGGAAAACCAGATAAGTGGGAGCGCAGTAGAACTGGAAGAAATTCCAGAGCCACGGACCATTACTGAAAGTTTAGTGGAACCAGAGGGTTCGGAAGAACAGGACATTCCTACGCCGCTCCGCAGAAGTAGTAGGCAGACTCATCCGCCCGAGAGATACTACGGTTTTCTCATAGACGGGGATAGAGAGGATTTCATCATAGATTATGATGAGCCTACTAGCTTTCAGCAGGCCGTTCAGAACGTTGACTCAGTGAAATGGCTGGATGCAATGCGGACCGAAATGGAGTCCATGTACACCAACAAGGTATGGACGTTGGACATTGCTCCAGACGGGGTAAAACCCGTGGGATGCAAGTGGATCTTCAAAAGGAAGATTGGTGTAGATGGACAGGTTGAGACCAATAAAGCTAGGCTGGTAGCAAAGGGTTTTCGTCAAAGTCCTGGCTTGGACTATGACGAAACCTTTTCTCCAGTAGCCATGCTGAAATCCATTCGGATCCTTCTTGCCATTGCTGCCTTCCACGATTATGAGATCTGGCAAATGGACGTAAAGACAGCTTTTCTAAATGGAAATTTAGAGGAGTGTGTCTATATGGACCAGCCAGAGGGTTTCATTCAGAGTGGGAGCAGCGGAAAGGTGTGCAAGTTGCTTAAGTCCATCTATGGACTAAAGCAGGCATCGCGGAGTTGGAACATCTGCTTTGATGAGACGGTCAAAGAATTTGGCTTTATCAAAAATCCAGATGAACCATGCATCTATAGTAGATTTGTAGCGAGAACTGTAGTATTCCTCGTTTTATACGTGGATGACATTCTCTTAATAGGAAATGACATTCCTATGCTACAATCTATCAAGGGGTTCTTGTCACACAGGTTCTCCATGAAAGACCTGGGTGATGCCTCATACATTCTGGGTATCCGGATCTACCGTGACAGATCCAAGAGGATATTAGGACTTTCTCAGTCCAGGTACATCGACACCATACTGAAAAGATTCAGTATGGAAGATTCCAAGCGCGGTAACCTACCGGCTTGTCACGGGATCACCCTCTCTAAAGAGATGTCTCCCAAGACTGATTTGGAGAGGGATCGCATGTCTATTATACCCTACGCTTCTGCGGTAGGCTCTATAATGTATGCGATGTTGTGTACCAGACCGGATGTAGCTTATGCACTGAGTGTGGTAAGCCGGTATCAGTCAAACCCTGGGGAGAAACACTGGATAGCGGTAAAGACCATTCTCAAGTACCTGAGAAGGACTAAGGAGATGTTCTTGGTGTATGGCGGAAAAGACCTCCAGATCGAGGCCTTTGCTGACTCCAGCTTCCAGAGTGACAAGGATGATTCCAAGTCCATGTCGGGTTTTGTCTTTACCCTCAATGGAGGGGCGGTGTGTTGGAAGAGTTCCAAACAAGAAACCGTTGCAGACTCGACGATGGAAGCGGAATACATCGCTGCATCTGATGCCGCAAAAGAAGCTGTCTGGATGAGGAAGTTCTTGAAAGAACTTCAGGTGGTTCCGTCCATTGTTGATCCAATACCTCTGTATTGCGACAACAACGGGGCTATAGCTTTAGCGAAGGAACCCAGGTCCCATCAGAGATCCAGGCACATCTTGAGGCGGTATCACCTGATCAGGGAGATCGTGGATCGCCAGGAGATCGAGGTTCGGAGAGTCTCTTCAGAAGATAACACTGCAGATCCATTCACCAAGGCCTTTCCCCAGACTCAGTTCGAGCGGCTGATCGAGATGATAGGTCTTCGATACGCCAGTACATGGCCTTAGTGCAAGTGGGAGATTGTTAGTGTATATGCCCTAGAGGCCATTACTGTATCATACTAGTTTGTATATTACTTAATGGAAGCTTGGGATATTCACCTTGTACATACAATCTTGCTTAAAATAGTAGTATGCTACTTGGTTTGTTTCTACTTCAATGTGTACATGTGTTTATTTTTGTATATCGCCTATACACATTAGTGGAGCCCTTAGGATCTTTGCTTGATTACCAGCGATATGATGGCCGTCACACTAGTGGGGCTGGGTAATCTATAAGCACATCCTTATGCAGGTCCCTGGTCGCAGGACTATCAAGACAGGGCATCGATACTCCGGAGTAGACTAGCGCATGCGCTTCTCATCCCAGTGTGGGAGACGGTCTGTCCCACAGCCGTCAGTACGTCGTACTTGAGATAGTATGCGGGTGCTCGTTAGGTTACGGGTACACTGGACAGGACTCGTCGGGAACTGACTAGTTGGTATTATGCCTATCGTCAGTTATCAGTTCCCAGGTGACATGAGTACAGCTTAGTCCGCTGACTTGACACTGTCACTTCGCCTCGAGTGTGTTCCCACTGTACTTTGATCACTATCCTACCACGGCTCAAAGGAGTCGTGCAAACAGGTAGTGGTTGGGTGCAGTCCCGAAGCACTTGGAGGCAGTGACGGTTAGACAGGATTCGTCTCTCCCGGTATTGGGGGTTGACATCGCGCTGTGTCTAGGAGAGCCATTACACGAGTAGTCCCTGGCCAGGGCAATCGAGATATACTGGTAGGTTTCCAGTGTTATCTCAGGGTGTTTTGGGCTTCGCTCCGGCACGACTTGTACCGCTATTGGGGGACTGACGTTTACCGCCCCCTAGGCCCGCCATGCGATGTATCAGACGAACAGACCGGACTGTACGGAGAATGTCACACTCAGGCTCAGTAGGAGTTCAGATGGGTTTCGCCTCGTCGGTCTTCTTGTCGGCATTACCTGGGGACCGTTACGCACAGCTAGTGCCGCTTGCGGTCTGTGGTTAAACCTACTGCCAGCATAGTGTCGAGTCTTTAGAGTCCCATACAGAAAGCTTTTCGCCTTTAGGCAAAAGAGTAGAGGTCGCATGGTATTGCGACAGGTCGCATGGTTTTGCGACAGGGTTCGGTCACATCCGTGCACTTGTGCACGTACAGTGTCCGGACAGTTTACATTAGCGGGCTTTGGTTTAAGCCAGATCCTAGTGTACCTTTTGGGATTGGATTTATCCAGTGTGCATTCGTGTTCCTCTGAACGCGGATGCGGGTGCGTATGCACAGTTGACAGGGAGACAGAGGCAGCGGATTCTCATTAGGGTTGTTGACAGTTGACCGTTGACTATTTGACTTTTTGTTCAACCCTAATGAGAATATGATATGTGATTAACTATTATATTAATTAAGTATTATGGTGACATGGTTGTTGACTTTTGTTGACTTTGTTGACTTGTTGACTTTTGTTGACTTGTTGACTTTGTTGACTTGTTGATTTTTGTTGACTTGTTGACTTTGTTGACCGGTTGACTAGGCTTGACTAGTTGACCATCATGATAACCATAGCCATCATTTCATGGCAAAGACTTTTGTTTGCTTGCTCATTTGTGTAAAATGAGTGCATGAAATGATATGGTTATGGTTGCTTCAACCATCACATAAGACTTTTTTTTAGTATGATGAGTTATCATGACTTTGGATTATGAGAGGGTGAGAGACTAAAGAGTTGCTCATTCTTTCTTGCTCATTCTCTCTCTTGTTCTTGAACTCTCTTGTGTTGCTCTCACCCTCTTGCTCTTCTTCCCTCTCTTTAATCTATGGTTCTCTTGTCTCATGAGTTGAGAATCAAGAACCATAGATAAAATCCCACACAAACTATTCTCTACTCATTCTAGTTCACAAGGTTTAGCAAACCGAGTGAACTAGTTTTTTCAAAGAACGAAGAAGGAGCCAAAGGTTGGAGCTTTCAGGTGGATCTATCTTCGGCGTACGGAGACGACGAGAAGAAGCCAATCCGGACCACCATCGGAGTTTGAAGACGAAGGAGTTCAAGACAAGCAAGGTATAACCCCCTAACCGAGTAGCTAGAAACTCGTAGTTAGGTTGCTAGATAGATGTTTAACCAAGATCCGGGTTTTAGGTCCATGTTACCACCTCCGTAAAAATCGTTTTTTACCAAATTCCGCATTCCCGAAAGTACCGGGAGAGGTATCATGGACTTACACCTTAACTAAGTTCAACAAAGTCACGCGACTGTCCTAACTAATCGCATCATATGCGGTGTAGGAAGACATCACTTAGCTACCGTACACTGTGCCTTGACTATGGTCAACAAACACAGCACGAATACTAAGTACTCTACTTCCTAAAATGACGGAGGGTTGCGAATAGTTTTTGTGAAAACCTTTAACGCTTTGAACTTGATCTCGTTGCGGAATCAAATGGTTTTTAAATGGAATGTTTTCGAGACTTTTCTAGTTTTGCTAAAGGGGTCACTCCCGGTGAAGGGATCGTCGGCCCTTTCCTCGTCGAATGAGGTGCGGGATATATCATATATATCACTGTGCAAAGCAGAAACTATAGAAGCGATCAAACACAAACCGAGGGTTGTAGCATCTGCCAGTTATTGCTAAAGGAGTCACTCCCGGTGAAGGGATCTCGGTCCTTTCCTTATCGAATAAGGTGCAGGATGTTCTACAAGGAACACCACGATGCAAAGCAAGAACTGTAGCTACTTGTTTTATTTTGAAATTCGATTCCACAACATCAATTAGGTTTATTTTCTTTCATTAATCTCATTAATGAATATCCCATCATTTAAATTACCTAAACATCACAGATAAATATGATGTACACTTATGCCATCCGCATTCGCCTCGATGTCCCCTCGTGCACCGTTAGGTTAGGTAACTAACGGCAGAGCGAGGCAGGGCTAGCGCGGGTGTAAAACATAAGCAACGTCTATATAATATATCATATATACTATATACTACATCTATCTGAACAGAGCACAGAACATCGCATGATCACATCACAGATAACGCAGCAGAAAGAATCATATGAAATATTGGATATACTAGGACGTCCGTGTTTTCAATACGAGCCAGTATAAAACACGGATTCCACGGTCGTGATGAATAGCCAAGCCCACACCCCTAGACCCCTACGAGAGCGGCAAGCAACCCTACCAATTCTAGGGTTTGGAGACCCGGACTCGACTCCTCGAGTTGGTCTCCCACTGGACCCCAGAACCCGGTTACTTGTGCTCCCCTCCTTGGGTCTATTCTAGTGCAGAAAAGTAAATAATATACATCAACGGTGACAACTTCGGCAACCTGGAAGTGTCCCAATAAAAGAATATTACATACAAGTTTTTACATGAATGAAAATGAAAAAACACTCATCTCACATAAAAAAAACCCCGGCTATTCAAACACGACGATCCAATATAACATATCCAGCAACACATAACATCACATGTCATCAACGTAAGTAAATATGCGCATCCCAATTGTCGTTGACATATAGCAATGAAACCGGCGATATCACATATTACACTTACGGTCACAGAAAAGAAAGTGTAAAACTACAACAGTTGGAATCCGCAACCACCTCAGACATCGCATGCCTGACCAAATGAAATACTTAGACATCGCATGCCTAACAATTATAAACCCCGCATTTTGGTCTCATTATCGAAAACACTTTTCAATATCAAGTCGGGCAATTCAACAAGATTCCCGAAAAACTGATCGAACGCTCGTCGCAAACTTTGGTAGGCGGCCGCACCCCCGATGCCGTCGACGAAGTGCACCAAGGAGGAACACCGCTGCCGCGAGCACCCGGGCGGATGTTTTCGGCGACGGGGTTCTCCTCTAGTCACTTGGTCGGGGCTATGGGGTGAGGCTATTTATCAAGTTTACCCGGCGAGTATCCGCGTACGCTACGTGATTGCGACGGACTTTTGATCACATCAAAATTCCGTGGCAACCGATCAAGTGAGACTAAAGTGCTACGTTTATAATATTCATTCCGTTATCTCATAACAATTTGTGAATTCCAATTATTGTATTACATTCCGGATAAATAGAAAATGCTAAACTTTTCGATCGAACAATCGAACACCCAAGTTTTCCCGATACAGCTCAACACATGATATAAGTCTAACAACATTCAGTTCGTGCCTCAGTACCAACGGTCCAGCCGTAGAAGGGTCAAGCCAACGCCTCACATGTGGCACGCCGTACTGCCCCAAACCCGAAGGTTCAAAGGGCAGTTCATGACGGTCACATAATCGAGTTAAGGTTTGTTGTCTTCTAGAGGGTCCATCGCGTTACTTGCACTACTTGGAACGTCGTTAAACTACGGAAAAATCCAACAATTGGAAATTTCCCGGCAGGGGAAAAAGTGGGTATTTATATCCGGTCGAACTTTTTAACATATTCTAAAAATTACCCGGAAAAGCACACCGACAAAAATTAGACAGTCCGATCGAATACACCGAGTCCCAATACAACCCAGAAAATAAAACTCTGGAATAAATATTAAAATATTCCCAGGAAAACCAGAACATTTTACTGAGAATTACGGTGCAAACTTTGATGCACAAAAGGACAAAACCGCCGCGGAACCGCCGCATGAGCATGCTCATGCCGCGGATCCGCGGTGCTTTTAAGGAATTAGGCGATCGAATTTTGCAGTAACCCTTAAAATCCCCTGCTGATTTTTCTGAATATTTTTAATCTACAAAAATCCACATTTTACAGAAATGTCCAGAGAGCATTTTTAAAGTCGGGGTTTTGGGTCGATCGGACTTCTAATTCCGTCGGGACTTCGCCTAAGGCTCTAGCTAGGCTCTGATACCACTGTAGGGTTCCTAGGCACTCTAATAGAGTCTCACAAGTGATCAAACATGCACAAATCAAATTTTACAAGTGCCTATAAACCCTAATACGGATCGTTAACTAGATAAATAGGCGAAGCAAGCAAGTAAACGGAAATAAAGCTAAGGGAAAGGGGCTACAACCTTTGTAGATCCGGTCCACCACATCCTAAGCTCCGCGATGATCTCCCTCCGCTGTCCAAGTCGAACCCTTGACTCTAGCATTGGCATCATTGAAGAATGGGCGGGCTTGATCGTCGGTTCGATGCCGAAGATGATCTACATCGAGGCATCACAAGAACAAGCTCCAACTTCACCAAGCCTTGAAAACTTGTGAAGGAAACACCCTATACTACTTGGCAAGAGGTAGAGGATGAAGAAATAGGAATTGGGTAGACTTTAGTTTTGGATTTCCCACACTTTTTCATCAATCACCATTGATGTAGCAAGCATTTTTCTCATGTTGAAGAAGAAGAAGATGAAGAAAAAGAATATATCATAAGTCTTAAGTAAATGATAAATAAATCAATCCTTATCATTTACTAACCCTTGGTTAGTTGTAGAGAATGGACCATGGTTAACTTGAATGGTTAGGGTTAAGGATGAGACAAGAATGGTGGACTAATTCAAAGCTTCAAGAATCTTCAACTAGCAAACAAAAATAGCAACCATTCTTTTCTCATCTTTTTCTAAAATAAATAAATAAATAAATAAGAAAAAAGAAAACCCTAATCATAATCTTAACCATGGTCTAATTCTTTACACTAATCCTAGCTTGCATGTATCATCAAACATGATACAATCATGTGCACAAAATATATCACATATGCAATGTGCACTAACCAAGTGAGTTAATCCATTTAAAGTGAACCAATACTAGTTAATGCAAGAGTAATATATCAAATATATAATTATACATTAAATCATTAAATCAACACTTGATTTAACGATCCGGTCATATCGTATATAACCGACTAGTATCCAATGTATCGGCTTATCGAATCAATCCTTGATTCGATAACTAGGTTATATCGCATATAACCAATCGATACATTCATCGCGAGAATAGAATACGGTATCACATACACGCATTATTCTCGGTCCCGCACATATCTCATATGCGCTCCTATTTCGTTTCGCTTGAGCCAGGAAACCTCTGTGTAGGACTCTAAAGACTCGTCAATACGCCGGCAGCAGATGATGATCATATCGAACACCCACAAGCCGCAAGCGGTCTGCTAAACGTAACGGCCACCCGGGTATTGAGCGATCAGAAGATCGACGAGCAAGCCCGCTCACACTCCTGTGAATCCAACCAGTAACACTTACCGTACAGTCCGGTCTGTTCGTCTGATATGTCGCATATCTCGCCTAGGGGTGGTAAACGTCAGACCCCAGTAGCTCGATAAGTCATGCCGACTTGAGGTCCATAACATTCGTGAAACTACTGATAACTCTTACCAGTATATCACTGCAACCCTGGCCAGGGATTTCCTGTTATGGCCAGTCGAGCATAGCGCAACATCAACCCCCAATACCGGGAGAGACGAATCCCCTCCTATCACTCATTGCCTCCATGTGAATCGGGACTGTACCCAAAAACCACCTGTTTGCATGACTCAGTAGAGCCGTGGTAGGGTGGAAATCAAAGCACAGTGGGAGACACACAAGACTCTATGACGATCTCGGGTCAACAGACTAAGCTGTACCAGTGTCACCAGAGAACTGCCATCTGATGTGAGGTATAATACCATCTGGGAGTTCTCGGCGAGTCCGTTCAGTGTACCCAGTCTCTACTGAGCACCCGCATACCATCTCCGATGTCAAACACCAATGGATATGGGATCATCCATCGCCCATCGCATGGGTCGAGAAGATATACGCTAGTCTACTCTGGAATATCGATGCCCCATCTCGATATTCCCTCGACTAGGAACATTTCAAGGATGCACTCATGGACTATCCAGGCCCCGCTAGTATGATCTGCATCATAGTCCTGGAAGTCGAGTACACATCCTAAGGGCTTTATCAACATGTAACAGAGAGACGGAAAGTATACACGTTAAGACAAAGAGCAACCAGATAGCGTATTATCATGTCGAGCAAGAAAGTCCTACCTATATATGTCCCAGCATCCACCACAATATACATCCAATGTACAGTAATGGCCTCTAGGGCATACATATAACTAACAGTCTGTAGACCCGAGATCGTCATAAAGTCTTGTGTGATTCCCACTGTGCTTTGATTTCCACCTTACCACGTCCATGAAGACGTGCAAAATGGTGGTTTTTGGGTACAGTCCCGAGTCATATGAAGGCAATGAGCGATATGAGGGGTTTCGTCTCTCCCGGTATTGGGGGTTGATGTTGCGCTGTGCTCGATTGGCCGTAACAGGGAAGTCCCTGGCCAGGGTTGATTTAGAGATTTACTGGTAAGTGTTACCAGTGGTTTCTCGACCCGTTATGAGCCTCACATCGGCATGACTTATCGGTTATTGGGGTTTGACGTTTACCACCCCTAGAGTTGATATGCGACATATCTGATGAAGAGACCGAAGTATACGGTAGTGTTGCCGGTTGGCTCGACAGGAGTTGTAGCAGGTTCGCTTGTTTTCTTCTGATCGCTCAATACCCGGGTGGCCGTTAAGTTTAGCTGACCGCTTGCGACTTGGGGGTGCTTGATATGATCATCACCCACTGCCGGCGTATTGACGAGGCTTATAGTCCCACAAAGGAGTTACCTAGTCCAGGCGAAACGTTGTGGTCCGCATATGCGATATGCACATGGACCCGGTTAAAATGCGCGTATGAGATACCGTATATTAATCGGGCGTCTTGCTTTTGGTCGGGTCGTATGTGATATGACCGGATTGCTAAATCAAGTGTTGATTTACCATTTAACCATTAGTTTCTCAGTAGAAATCCTTTCTTGTATTTTAGGATATATGCATGCATGTATGCATTCATTCTTGTTCATGCACATATGGATGTGCATGCACACACACATACATACATCATCCTTCATGGTTGTATATACATAGAAAATGGTGGCAATATAAGACTCACACCTTGTGTTAATATATGGATTATTATTTGTATTTGTGTTAAAAACAAAAGAAAATAAAAAGAGTAATTCATGGTTTTGTTTCTACACTCTTCTTTGACCTAACCTTGCTCACCCACCTTTTAACCATGGATTAACTTTCCTTTTGTGTTTTAACTCAAATTCAATAATATCTTTATGATTTAACCATGGTTTGAGATGAGAAGTGGAAAATATATATACATATATTTTCTATTTTTTTCATGAGAGATTGTCTTTTCTCTTGTTCTTCAAAAAGCCATCATCTTCTTCCTCCTTACTCTTTTGCTCTCTAGATTTCTCTAGTGAGAAAAACACTCACCAAGTTAGGATTTTGAAGTGAGAAAAGCCACCACAACACCATTCTACACAAGTCTTGCCCACTTGTGAAGAGTGTTAGCTTCATTTTCTTCTCTTGATCAAGTGAAGTTGCAAGCTTGGACAAAGGAACTTCGGGTGGATCGTCGTGGATATTAGAAGACCTCAAACGAACCCTTTTCCAACCCTCAAGTGGCCAAGGAGTCTAGCGTAGAGAGCTACAAAGGTTGTACTCTCAAAACCCTAGCCTTTGTTACTTGTGATGTTGTTTAAGTTATGAAACCCTAATTTTCTAGGAATGATTCTTTGTGTGTTCACTTAGCACCTCAAAAATTTAATTTTGAGACATGTGATGCTTCCAAACCCTTCATAAGGTGCTAGGTGAACCTAATATTGGTATCAGAGCCAACCTAGAACTTTAGGCGACACTTTAACGAAGTTAAAACTCCGATCGAACCGAGAAATACGGATTTTTAGCACACTCTGGACATTTTTTCAAAACTGTTATTTTTCAGAATTAAAAATATGTAAAAAATTCAGCAGGGAATTGTAAGAACAACTGTAGAAAACGAAGCCCTAATTCTTTAATCCCGCCGCGGAACCGCGGCGAAAGCTTGGTTAGGCTGCGGCTCCGCGGCCGTACAAATGCATTAAGCCCTCGTTTTTGTACATTGATCTTTATACCTGCTTGTATACTTTTTTGGGTATTTTTAATATGGTTTCAGTGATATATGTTCTGGAGATTGTTTTAGATTTGGTGATTCGATCGAAATTTTAATCTCGTGCCTTTTTCCGGGTAATTTAGAAAGTATTGAAATGTTTGAACGAGTATCATTAACTCACCTTTTCACGGGGTTTAAATATTTCGGAAATATGTGCAAGTTTTTTTTTTGTGGTGGACCCTCTAGAAGACAATAAACCTTAACTCGATTATGTGACCGTCTTGAACTGCCTTTTGAACCTTAGGGTTTGAGGCAGTACGGCATGCCACATGTGAGGCGTTGGCTTGACCCTTCTACGGCTGGACCGCTACTACTGTGACACGCTCCGGGTTTTTGAACTCCGCTCAAGTGTTGAGCTTTAGGGAATTTTGGGTATTTGATCATTCGTTCGAAAGCTTCAATACTGTCTATTTATCTGGAATGTGATGCAATATGTGGAATTCATATAGTTAGGCATGAAATACGAAGTATGTGATATTTCGCATTTACGATGTCTAAAGAGAATGTGGATTCCAAATATTGCACTTTTACACTTTCTTTTCTGGGACCGTAAGTGTAATATGTGATGTCTCCGGTTTCGTTGCTATATGTCAACGACAATTGGGATGCGCATATTTACTTACGTTGATGACATGTGATGTTCTGTGTTGCTGGATATGTTATATTGGATCGTCGCGTTCTGAATAGCCGGGGGTTTTTGTGTGAGATGAGTGTTTTTATTTTCATTCATGTAAAATTAAAAGTATGTAATATTCTTTTATTGGGGCACTTTCGGGATGAGGTTGATGTCACCATTTGTATATTATTTACTTTTCCGCACTAGGATAGACCCAAGGAGGAGAGCACAAGTAACCGGGTTCTGGAGTCCAGTGGGAGACCAACTCGAGGAGTCGAGTCCGAGTCTCCTAACTCTAGAATTGGTAGGGTTGCTTGCCGCTCTCGTAGGGGTCTAGAGGTGTGGGTTTGGCTATTCGTCTCGACCGTGGAATCTGTGTTTTATAGAGGCTCAAAATAAAACACGGACGTCCTAGAATATTCAATGTTTCATATGATTCTTCTGCCGCGATATCTGTGATGTGATCATGTGATGTACTGTGACAGATACTATATATAGTATATATGATATATTATATAGACCTTACTTATGTTTTACACCCGCGCGAGCCCTGCCCTGCTCTGCCGTTAGTTACCTAACCTAACGGTGCACGAGGGGACATCGAGGCGAATGCGGATGGCATAAGTGTACGTCGTATTTATCTGTAATGTTTAAGTGACTTAAATGATGGGACTTAATTAATGTCATTAATGAAAGAAAAGAAACCTAAAAGATGTTGTAGAATCAAATTTTTCAAAAAGGGTAGCTACAGTTTTGCTTTGCATAGCGGTATATATGATATACCCTGCACCTTATTCGATGGGGAAAGAGCCGAGATCCCTTCACCGGGAGTGACCTCTTCAGCAAAACTGACAGATGCTACAACATTCGGTTTGACTTTTGACTGCTTTTAGAGTTTTGCTTTGCATAGCGGTATATATGCTATATCCTGCACCTTAGTCGATGAGGAAAGAGCCGAGATCCCTTCACCGGGAGTGACCTCTTTAGCAAAACTAATGAAAACCTAAAAATCACTCCATTTCAAAATTTCACTCGATTCTACAACGATATCAAGTTCATTACGCAATAGGTTTTCAGAAAAACCTGTCGTAGCCCTCCGTCATTTCAGATAAGTCCTACTTAGTATTCGTGCTACGTTTGTTGACCTCCATCAAGGCGTAGTGTGCGGTAGCTAACTAGTATTTATCTGCTTATGCATATGATACAGATTGGATTAGGGTAGTCGTACGACCTTGTTGACCTCCGTCAAGGGTCGTGCGGGTGAGTTTGATTCAATCAAGAAATGACGGGTTGAACTTGACTTGCACCCTATGATTTGTTGACCTCCGTCAAGGTCATGGGATGCTTGGGGCAAAATATTATCGGGAATTTCAAGTGTTGAGATTTGCAATGAGATTGCATACCTTCTATGAGATAGTTGGATCCTGATACCCACTGCGAGTAATTGTTACTCCTGGGAGAGTTTTACACAGGACAATTAGCCGATCAAGTAGGTGTCTAGAAAGGTGTCAACGGGGTTACGCCTCTGGGAAAACGAGATTTACTTTAATTAGGTCCGTGCGAAAGCACGGGGAACCTCCCTCAAAGTACCGACACTGGCCTGGCTGAAAGTTTGGCGAAGTTGTGGGGTGTAATTAATCCCGGCTAGTCTTTCTTTTTAGGGTTTGAAGGAAGACTTGATAAAAACAGTGGGAGCCATCCTGGTTAGATAAAATAATAACCAATCTGATCTTGCAACAGCATACGCTAAAGTGTTTTGTCCTCTTTCTCTCCAGGTAGCGACCATTTCATGCCTTAATCAAGATAATAATATAGATGTATTGACCGAACCCGCATGTTATACTGTGCTGGGGAACGTTGGTTCCGTTCTTTCTTATAAGAGTTATAGGACTGAACAAAATATAGGGGAATACTAGGATTCCCATGCCACCCGAATGAAGAAAGTACATGTTGATGCATTTTCTTCGGGTGTGTTCGTTACGGAGAACTGTTTCTCCATTTTCTTTACGTCCTCGGTATTAGATACCGGGTCAGGATCCCATATATGTAATCAGTTACATGGGCTTAGAAAAGGTAGAGAACTTAGAGAAGGTGATAAAGACATAAGGGTTGGAAATGGTGCAATTGTTGCAGCTAAAACTATCGGGGAATATCACCTTGTATTGCCAACTGGTAATACATTGGTTCTGAACGAATGCTATTACATGCCGAACCTGATATGCAACATTATATCGGTTTCTTTACTAAGTAAAGAGGGAAATAAGTTTGTATTACAGGATAATGTTATGAACATTTTCCTTAACCAAAAGTTGGTTGGATCAGGCACGTTGTGCAATGGCATTTATGTTCTAAATCAATCAACAGTTCTGAGCATAACAAAGACACACAAGAGGAAGAGTTCAGAACTGAACGAATCCTTCTTGTGGCATTGTAGACTCGGTCATATAAATGCGACACGGCTAGCTAAGTTGCATAAGGATGGATATTTGAAACCGTTCGAATTTTCATCTTATGACACTTGTCGGTCATGTTTCAAAGGCAAGATGACCAAGACTCCGTTTACGGGACACGGAGAAAGAGTTTCCGAACTCTTAGGACTGATACATAGTGATGTATGCGGTCCCATGTCTACACATGCCAGGGATGGTTCTTCGTACTTCATTATATTCACTGACGATCTCTCTAGATTCGGATATGTGTTCTTTATGAAACACAAATCAGAAGCTTTTGAGAAATTTAGAGAATATAAACAAGAAGTTGAGAACCAAACCGGAAAAGGTATTAAAATCCTTTGATCTGATCGAGGAGGTGAATACTTAAGCAATGAATTCCTGGACTTCCTAAAAGAGAATGGGATTCTCTCTCAGCTAACTCCTCCATATACACCACAGCACAATGGTGTATCGGAACGGAGGAACCGCACCCTATTAGATATGGTGCGCTCAATGATGAGTATAGCTGAGTTACCTATTTCCTTTTGGGGATATGCACTGGAGACAGCAGAATACCTACTGAATAGGGTTCCTACCAAATATGTGCCTACCATCCCATATGAGATATGGGAGGGGAAGAGACCATATCTTAATTTTATTAAGATATGGGGTTGCCCGGCCTATGTCAAAAGACAAAAACCGGACAAACTCGAGGCAAGGTCTGTTTTGTGTAAGTTTGTTGGATATCCCAAGTATTCACGAGGGTATATCTTCTACCACAGTGAGGAACAAAGGGTGTTTGTTGCTCAACATGCCACCTGTTTAGAAAAGGAATTTCTTGCAAAAGAGATTAGTGGTTCTGAGGTAGAACTGGAAGAGGTTCTAGCTGTACAAACCACAACAGAAGATTTGGTAGAACCAGAGGATTCGGTAGTTCCCGATGAACCCCGGCCACTCCGCCGATCTAGTAGGGTTCCTCACCCACCTGAGAGATACTACGGTTTTCTCATGGATGGTGGGAGCGAGGATTGCATCATGGTTGATGATGACCCAACTAGCTTCGAGCAGGCCATCACGAGTGGAGACTCAGTGAAATGGCTGGATGCAATGCGGTCCGAGATGGAATCCATGTACACCAACAAAGTATGGACTTTGGAAGTTGCTCCTGAAGGGGTAAAACCCATTGGGAGCAAGTGGATCTTTAAGAAAAAACTTGGTGTAGATGGGAAAGTGGAGACTTTCAATGCTAGACTTGTTGCAAAGGGTTTTCGTCAAAGACCATGTGTGGACTATGACGAAACCTTTTCTCCAGTGGCTATGCTTAAATCCATCCGGATCATGCTTGCCATCGCTGCATATCATGACTACGAAATCTGGCAAATGGATGTTAAGACCGCCTTTCTAAACGGTGATTTAGAAGAGTGCGTGTACATGACTCAGCCAGAGGGCTTCGTAGATAGTGGGAGTAGCGGGAAGGTGTGCAAGCTGCTTAAATCCATTTATGGATTAAAGAGAGCATCGCGGAGTTGGAACATCTGCTTTGACGACGTTATCAAAGAGTTTGATTTCGTCAAAAACGTAGATGGACCTTGTATCTACAAGAAGGTAGCAGAGAGTGAGGTTGTCTCCCTCGTATTGTACGTGGACGACATACTCTTGATAGGAAATGACATTCCTGTGCTGCAATCGGTGAAGCTCTTCTTATCACAAAGATTCTCAATGAAAGATCTTGGTGATGCCTCCTGCATATTGGGAATTATGATCTATAGAGATAGATCTAAAAGGATATTAGGATTGTCCTAATCCAGGTACATTGACACCATACTAAAGAGGTTTAGTATGGAAGAATCCAAGCCTAGGAACTTACCCACGATCTCTGGAGTCACTCTCTCCAAAGAGATGTCTCCCAAGACTGATTTGGAGAGAGCTCGCATGCAAGGGATACCCTATGCTTCGGCAGTAGGCTCTATCATGTACGCGATGCTATGTACCAGACCTGATGTAGCATACTCACTAAATGTAGAGAGTAGGTATCAAGCTGATCCTAGAGAGAGTCACTGGACAGCTGTAAAGAGCATTCTCAAGTACTTACGAAGGACTAAAGAGATGCTCTTGGTGTAAGGTAACGGAGAACTCCAAGTGGAGTCCTTTACCGATTTGAGCTTCCAGAGTGATAAGGACGACTCTAAGTCGCAGTCGGGATTTGTTTTTACCCTTTACGGAGGGGCGGTTAGCTGGAAGAGTTCCAAGCAGGAAACCGTGGCAGACTCGACGATGGAGGCTGAATGCATCGCTACCAACGATGCTGCCAAAGAGGCTGTCTGGATCAAGAAGTTCATTACTGAACTTGGAGTGGTTCCATCCATTGAGCATCCAATACCTTTGTATTGCGATAACAATAGAGCAGTGGCTTTGGCCAAGGAACCCAGGTCCCATCAGCGATCCAGGCATATTCTGAGGCGGTATCACCTGATCCGGGAGATAGTTGATCGCCGGGAGATCGAGGTCAGGAGGGTTGACACGAAGAACAACACAGCGGATCCACTCACGAAGGCCATTCCCCATATACAGTTTGAGAGAATCTTCGGGATGGTCGGTATGCGATACTACAGCAGCTGGCCCTAGTGCAAGTGGGAGATTGTTAGTTGTATGTATGCCCTAGAGGCCAGTATTATACAGATATGTATATTATATTGGATGCTTGGACATATATAGAGAGGACTTTTTTGCTCGATATGATAGTATGCTATCTGGTTGCTCTTTATCTTAACATGTATACTTGTCTCTTTATACTGTCTTATAGTTACATGTTGGTAAAGCCCTTAGGATGTGTACTTGACTACCTTGACTATGATGCGGATCATACTAGTGGGGACATGGTAGTCCATAAGTACATCCTACAAGGTCCCTTGTCGTGGGTGTATCGAGACGGGGCATCGATATACCAGAGTAGACTAGCATATACGCTTCTCGACCCATGAGATGGGCGATGGATGATCCCATATCCATTGGTGTTTGACATCAGAGATGGTATATGGGTGCTCAGTGGAGACTGGGTACCCTAGACGGACTCGCCGAGAACTCCCAGATGGTATTATACCTCACGTCAGATGGCAGTTCTCTGGTGACACTTGTGCAGGTTAGTCTGTAGACCCGAGATCGTCATAGAGTCTTGTGAGATTCCCACTGTGCTTTGATTTCCACCTTACCACGTCCATGAGGACATGCAAAACGGTGGTTTTTGGGTACAGTCCCGAGTCACATGAAGGCAATGAGCGATAGGAGGGGTTTCGTCTCTCCCGGTATTGGGGCTTGATTTTGCGCTGTGCTCGATTGGCCATAACAGGGAAGTCCCTGGCCAGGGCTGATTTAGAGCTTTACTGGTAAGTATTACCAGTGGTTTCTCGACCCGTTATGAGCCTCACATCGGCACGACTTATCGGTTATTGGGGTCTGACGTTTACCACCCTTAGACTTGATATGCGACATATCAGACGAAGAGACCGGACTGTACGGTAGTGTTGCCGGTTGGCTCGACGGGAGTTTAGCAGGTTCGCTTGTTTTCTTCTGATCGCTCAATACCTGGGTGGCCGTTACGTTTAGCTGACCGCTTGCAGCTTGGGGGTGCTTGATATGATCATCACCCACTGCCGGCGTATTGACGAGTCTTAGAGCCCACAAAGGAGTTACCTAGTCCAGGCGAAACGTTGTGGTGCGCATATGCGATATGCACATGGACCAGGTTAAAATGCGCGTATGAGATACCGTATATTAATCGGGCGGCTTGCTTTTGGTCGGGTCGTATGTGATATGACCGGATTGCTAAATCAAGCGTTGATTTATCATTTAACCATTAGTTTCTCACTAGAAATCCTTTCTTGTATTTTAGGATGTATGCATGCATGTATGCATTCATTCTTGTTCATGCACATATGGATATGCATGCATACATACATACATACATCATCCTTCATGGTTGTATATACATAGAAAATGGTGGCAATATAAGACTCACACCTTGTGTTAATATATGGATTATTATTTGTATTTGTGTTAAAAACAAAAGAAAAGAAAAAGGGTAATTCATGGTTTTGTTTCTACACTCTTCTTTGACCTAACCTTGCTCACCCACCTTTTAACCATGGATTAACTTTCCTTTTGTATTTTAACTCAAATTCAATAATATCTTTATGATTTAACCATGGTTTGAGATGAGAAGTGGAAAATATATATACATATATTTTCTATTTATTTCATGAGAGATTATCTTTTCTCTTGTTCTTCAAAAAGCCATCATCTTCTTCCTCCATACTCTTTTGCTCTCTAGATTTCTCTAGTGAGAAAAACACTCACCAAGTTAGGATTTTGAAGTGAGAAAAGCCACCACAACACCATTCTACACAAATCTTGCCCACTTGTGAAGAGTGTTAGCTTCATTTTCTTCTGTTGATCAAGTGAAGTTGCAAGCTTGGACAAAAGAGCTTCGGGTGGATGGTCGTAGACATTAGAAGACCTCAAGCGAACCCTTTTCCAACCCTCAAGTGGCCATGGAGTCTAGCGTAGGGAGCTACAAAGGTTGTACTCTCAAAACCCTAGCCTTTGTTACTTGTGATGTTGTTTAAGTTATGAAACCCTAATTTTCTAGGAATGATTCTTTGTGTGTTCACTTAGCACCTCAAAAATTTAATTTTGAGACATGTGATGCTTCCAAACCCTTCATAAGGTGCTAGGTGAACCTAACAATGCCAGTGACATACTGCTTTACGAGTGGTCGTGAGGATTGACCGAGAGATGACCAGAGCAGAACGGAATCGTCCCCGTTAGCACACCTGACAGGGCTGATGAGCCGATAGATCGTGGGATTGGTAATCCACAGAGAAGATAAGGACCCAGGGACAGAGGACGCCAGACGTGAGCATGAGGCAAGTAGATATCTTGCGCTGCTAGCAATTGATGCACCGACACCTTCTCGACCTTGAAGGAGGGACTACCGACGACGGCATTTCTGATTTGTGATTTTGTGATTCGATTATCACGTATCCGTTACCTTGGATTTCGGTATTTTGGGCATTCTGTTTGCATGATTTAGTCTTGATGACCGAGTTTCATGATATTTGTTTTCTTGCACCATGGTTGCACCTACTGGGTATTTATATTTTGCGCATAGTTATTATGCTTGAGGTATTGATTGTGATTTCATGCCTATTTTATACCGGCGATTTGATTTACGCTTCCAGCATAGTTTTCATGCACCTTTAGTGTTTTGATTTGATTTGTACACGCTGATGCATATGATTGTGAGCTTATACACTGCGGTATACCTTATTTTGATTGAGTCGTATTGTATACCTGTTAGTGTATATGCCCTAGAGGCCATTACTGTATCATACTAGTTTGTATATTACTTAATGGAAGCTTGGGATATTCACCTTGTATATACAATCTTGCTCAAAATAGTAGTATGCTACTTGGTTTGTTTCTACTTCAATGTGTACATGTGTTTAATTTAGTATATCACCTATGCACATTAGTGGAGCCCTTAGGATCTTTACTTGATTACCAGCGTTGTGATGGCAGTCACACTAGTGGGGCTGGGTAATCTATAAGCACATCCTTATGCAGGTCCCTAGTCGCAGGACTATAGAGACAGGGCATCGATACTCCGGAGTAGACTAGCGCATGCGCTTCTCATCCCAGTGTGGGAGACGGTCTGTCCCACAGCCGTCAGTACGTCGTACTGGAGATAGTATGCGGGTGCTCGTTGGGTTACGAGTACACTGGACATGACTCGTCGGGAACTGACCGGTTAGTATTATACCTATCGTCAGTTATCAGTTCCCAGGTGACATGAGTACAGCTTAGTCCGCTGACTTGACACTGTCACTTCGCCTCGAGTGTGTTCCCACTGTACTTTGATTACTACCCTACCACGGCTCAAAAGAGTCGTGCAAACAGGTATTAGTTGGGTGCAGTCCCGAAGCACTTGGAGGCAGTGACGGTTAGACAGGATTCGTCTCTCCCGATATTGGGGGTTGACATCGCGCTGTGTCTAGGAGAGCCATTATACGAGTAGTCCCTGGCCAGGGCAAGCGAGATATACTGGTAGGTTTCCAGTGTTATCTCAGGGTGTATTGGGCTTCACTCCGACACGACTTTTACCGCTATTAGGAGACTGACGTTTACCGCCCCGCTAGGCCCGCCATGCGATGTATCAGACGAACAGACCGGACTGTACGGAGATTGTCACATTCAGGCTCAGTAGGAGTTCAGATGGGTTTTACCTCGTCAGTCTTCTTGTCGGCATCTACCTGGGGACCGTTACGCACAGCTAGTGCCGCTTGCGGTCTGTAGTTAAACCCACTGCCAGTGTAGTGTCGAGTCTTTAGAGTCCCATACAGAAAGCTATTCGCCTTTTGGCAAAAGAGTAGATGTCGCATGGTTTTGCGACAGGGTCCGGTCACATCCGTGCACTTGTGCACGTACAGTGTCCGGACAGTTAACACTAGCGGGCTTTGGTTTAAGCCAGATCCTAGTGTACGTTTTGGGATTGGTTTTATCCAGTATGTTTTCTTGTCCCTCGGAACGCGAATGCAGGTGTGTATGCACAGTTGACGGAAAGACAGAGGTAGAGGATTCTCATTAGGGTTGTTGACCATTGACTGTTGACTATTGACTTTTTGCTCAACCCTAATGAGAATATGATATGTAATTAACAATAATATTAATTAAGTATTGTGGTGACATGGTTGTTGAGGGGTTGACTTTGTTAACTTGTTGACTTTGTTGACCGGTTGACTAGGTTGGACTAGTTGATCATCATGATGACAATGGCTATCATTTCATGGAAAAGACTTTTTACTTGCTTGTTCTCTTATGCAATATGAGTGCATGAAATGATATAGCCATTTTGACTTAAACCATTTACACAATACTTGATTACTATTTTGTGATGATGGTTTTGGATTATGAGAGCCAAGTGAGAAAAGTCTTGCTCATTCTATCATTTTCATTCTCTCTCTTGTGTTCTTGAGCTCTCATCTTCTTCCTCTTGCTCTCCCTCTCTTTAGTCTATGGTTCACTTGTCTCATGTGTTGAGAACCAAGAACCATAGAGAAAATCCCAACACACTCTTCTCTACTCACTCTAGTTCATAAGGTTTGGCAAACCAAGTGAACTAGTTTCTTCAATGACCGAAGAAGAAGCCAAAGGTAGAAGCTTTCAGGTGGATCGATCTTCGGCGCAAGGAGATGACGGGGTGAAGCCGATCCGGACAACCATCGAGGCTTGAAGACGAAGGAGTTCAAGAAAGAAAGGTATAACCTCCTAACCGAGTAGTTAACAACTCCTAGTTAGGTTGTTAGTTAGATGTTTAACCAAGATCCGGTTTTGAGTCCATGTTACCGCCTCTAGAAAATTGTTTTTCACCAAATTCCGCATGCCCGAAAGTACCGGGAGAGGTAGCATGGACTTACAGTGGTATCAGAGCCTAGTTAAACACTACCTAACATGTTAGCATAGTAACTAGAAATTCAATCGGAGAAAAGGTCGCGAAATACACCCGGATTTCAAACTTTCTGTCGATTTTCAAAGTGCTGCAAAAATTATTTGAGATATACCAAAAATCGACTCAGGGTTTTTAGAAGAAACTGCAAAAATTCGACCCACTGAATCGATCAACGCGCCGCGTTTCCGCGGCCGAGTTGACTCGGTCGTGGGGTTTTATTTTTGCAGTTTGTTCATAAGGGTATTTTGGGATTTTTGGAATATGTATTTTCTGCCCAGATTTTCCAGAACGAAAATTTTGGGTTTGGGGCCTGAAAATCCGTATTTTTTATCGAACTTCTAAAAGACTTAAGCTGACGGGTTTTTCTGTGATGTGATATTTGTATTGAACGTCTGCTAATCGCTATATGTCGATTAGTGGGGGTTATACAAATCTGTGATCTGTAATGTTATTGGAATGTGTATATGAATTCATTGGATTGTCGCGGGTGAATAGCCGGGGTTGTGAGACGAGAGTTTTCTTTTTTTTCAATTCATGTAAATTTGTAAATTGATGTAATAATTATTTGTATGGCCGCACAACCGGGTCGGGGTTGTAGCCGTCCTTGTATAATTTCTTTTTACTGTTTTTGCTCCTAGGATAGACCCATGGAGGGGGTGCACAAACTACTGGGTATGCCGAAGTGCCGAGTGGCCTACTCACGGAGTTGAGGGAGGTTGCTTCGCTTCGGGTACTTGGCGGGTACTTTGCCGCACCCGTAGGGGTCTTGGGTGGGGTTTTGGCTATTCACCGCGACCGTGTAATCTTCTTTTCGTTACAGGCTCGTACGAATTGCGGGTTCCTAGTATATCCAATGTGTTCATCTGTGATCTGAAATGGCTATCATTGCAATATATCTATATATGATATTATTTAGGCGTTGCTTATGTTTTACAGCCGCACTAGCCCAGCCCCCGCTCTGTCGTTAGTTAAGTAACCTAACGGGTAATGACGGGGCCCCGTGGCGAATGCGAATGGCATAAGCGTATGTCATATTTTGGTTGTTTTCTGCAATGATAGGATTAAATGATGGGACGCATTAAAAGAACTAATGCAAGAAAAATAAACTAAGTAAAAGTCGTTGGAACACTTTCGAAAAACCACTCGATTCTTTTCAAAACTAACTTTTAAATGCGGAGCTTGAGCCACTCTTTTTAAAAGCTATCTCGTTCCATCGATTATATCAAGTTCACTACGTTCACGGTTTGGCCAAAACCATTCGTAGCCCTCCGTCGTTTCACATGGATGGTCAATAGTATTCAAGCTATGTTTGTTGGCCAAAGTCAAGGCATAGTGATTGGTAGCTATTGGGTATTCATGTGCAGCATAGATAAATGCGTTAGTTTGGAACAGTCGTAATGCCTTGTTGGCCAAAGTCAAGGGTAGGTGCGGGTGGATTCAAATTAACCTGGAGAACGACGGGTAGAACTTGACATGTGACTTTTGATTTGTTGGCCAAAATCAAGGTCATAAGAGCATGGGGCAAAAATCCACATCGGGAGTTTCAAAAGAACTGAAACTTGCTAGTGTTTCATACCATTTGGAGTGTGATGATTCTGGTAGGATTCCTTCAGTTTCGTCACGCGATGATATTTGGATCCCGATCCTACTGTGAGTATATGCTACTCCTCGGGAAATTTCTCACTTAACGATCAATGTTATAAACCAAGTAGGTGTCTAGAAAGGTGTTAGCGGGGCTACGCCCCCAGGGAAAAGAGGTTATTTAATTAAGGAACTTTGCGAAAGCGTTGGAAAACCTCCCTCGAAGTACCAACACTGGCCTGGATGAACGGTTAAGCAAGTATTGTACGGTGAGATTGATCCTGACTAATTCTTCCTTTTTGGTTTGAGGAGGGATTCGAGAAACAGTGGGAGCCATCCTGTTTAGAAAAACTAAAAACCATTCTAAACTTGCAAGAGCATCATGCTGAGTGTTTCTTCTCTCTCCTAATTGCAGCGACCAATCGACATGACTGGACTTAAGTTACTTTTAGATAAAAACATACTGACAGGGCCAAACTACAAAGATTGGCTCAGGAATGTCAAGATGGCAATCACTTACGACAAGCTGGGGTATCTTCTTACCACCAAAGCTCCCCCTGTCCCAGGTCCCAAAACCAGCGCCGCGGATAAGGAAATCCGTAAGACCTAGGAACTAGATTGCGCGAACACCAAGTGCCTCGTGCTTGCCTCTATGGACAACGAACATCAAAGGAGGCACGAGAATATGGACCTCGAATCCATATTTCTCCATACAAAAGAACTGTATGGAGAGCAGTCTCGTATCGCAAGATACGAAGTGTCGAAGAAGTTATTTTCGGCAAGGTTGGCCGTCAGATCATCGGTAGCGGAACACGTGCTTAAGATGATTGGCTACATAGAAGAGCTCGCGGACCTTGGGACCACGTTGGAGAATGAGCTCTATACGGACTTAATTCTCCAGTCCCTTCCTTCCACTTACGCCCAGTTTATCCTGAACTTCAACTTACAAGAAAAGGAAGTTGAACTTTCAGAACTCCTCAACATGTTGAGGAGCGCAGAGGGCACCCTACAGAAAGGTAGGAAAACATCCACTTTGTTTGTAGGAAGATCTTCCTCTTCTAGGTCCAAGGCGAAAGCCAAGGGAAAGAAGAAGAAAGCCCCCGCCAAACCAAGGGGCGGTGTTAGTAAAGTGGATACGAAGGGAAAGGCAAAAGCAACAAAGAAAGTGGGAAAGCTTGTGGATAAGGAAGAATGCTTCTATTGTCATAAGAAGGGACACTGGAAGAATGATTGCAGGGCTTGGAAAGCCAGGACACAGGAATTGAAGCAGGTTGTAGCTTCAGCTTCAGGTGTGTATGTTATTGAAAACTGTCTTTCAATAAACTCTACTTCCTGGGTATTGGATACCGGATCAGGATTTCATATCTGTAATTCTTTGCAGGCGTTGAGAAACCGTAGGGTTTTGAAGGCAGGTGACATGACCCTTAAGTTTGCAAACGGAGCTAGCATGGATGCTAAGGCCGTGGGGGACTATCACCTGGGAATGTCAGATGGACATGTTTTGGTTTTGCGTAATTGCTTTTTTGTACCCAACGCAACTTGTAATATCATTTCTGTATCTTTAGTTTCTAAAGAAGGTTATGAATTTGCGTTTGTAAGCAATGTTGTAAACATTCACCTTAATCAAGTTCTGATTGGGTCAGGTACATTAAGCAATGGTATATACGTATTAAACCAACCGCAGATTTTCAATGTCCAGAATACACACAAAAGAAAGTCTCCGGAAATAAATCAGACTTTCTTGTGGCATTGTAGACTGGGTCACATCAATGAGAGAAGGTTGACGAAGTTACATACAGAAGGATATTTGAATGCGTTCGAATATCAATCATATGTCACTTGTCAATCCTGTCTCAAAGGAAAGATGACAAAGACTCCGTTCACTGGACACGGAGTAAGAGCGAGCGAGCTCTTGGGACTCGTACACAGCGACGTGTGCGGTCCAATGTCTACACATGCGCGAAGCGGTTATTCTTACTTCATTACTTTTACGGATGACTTTTCAAGGTACGGTTATGTCTTCTTAATGAAACATAAGTCCGAAGCCTTTGGAAGATTCCAGGAATATAAGAATGAAGTAGAAAAACAAACCGGCAAATGTATCAAGATTCTAAGATCAGATCGAGGTGGTGAATACTTGAGTGCCGAGTTCCTGGACTATTTAAAAGAGAACGGAATTCTCTCTTAGCTTACTGCTCCATACACTCCGCAACATAACGGTGTATCGGAGAGACGGAACCGAACCCTATTGGATATGGTACGGTCCATGATGAGTAACGCTGAGTTACCGCGATCATTCTGGGGGTATGCGCTAGAATCAGCTGCATACCTTTTAAACCGAGTTCCCACTAAGACTGTGCCTACTACACCATATGAGATGTGGTGTGGGAAGAAACCCTATCTTAAGCACATTAAGACATGGGGATGTCCATCTTTTGTTAAAAAGCAGCATGCGGACAAGCTCGAGGCATGCTCAGTACCGTGCAAGTTCGTGGGATATCCAAAGAACTCCAAGGGATATTTCTTCTACTGCGAAGAGGAACAAAAGGTTTTTGTTTCTCGTCATGCCTACTTCTTGGAAACTGAGTTTTTGGAAAACCAGATAAGTGGGAGCACAGTAGAACTGGAAGAAATTCCAGAACCACGAGCTATTACTGAAAGCTTAGTGGAACCAGAGGGTTCAAAAGAACAGGACATTCCTACGCCGCTCCGCAGGAGTAGTAGGCAGTCTCATCCGCTCGAGAGATACTACGGTTTTCTCATAGACGGGGATAGAGAGGATTGCATCATAGATTATGATGAGCCTACTAGCTTCCAGCAGGCCGTTCAGAGCGTTGACTCGGTAAAATGGCTGGATGCAATGCGGACCGAAATGGAGTCCATGTACACCAACAAGGTATGGACGTTGGACATTGCTCCAGATAGGGTAAAACCCGTAGGATGCAAGTGGATCTTCAAAAGGAAGATTGGTGCAGATGGACAGGTTGAGACCTATAAAGCTAGACTTGTTGCAAAGGGTTTTCGTCAAAGACCTGGTTTGGACTATGACGAAACCTTTTCTCCAGTGGCTATACTGAAATCCATTCGGATCCTTCTTGCCATTGCTGCCTTCCACGATTATGAGATCTGGCAGATGGACGTAAAGACTGCTTTTCTAAATGGAAATTTAGAGGAGTGTGTCTATATGGACCAACCAGAGGGTTTCATTCAGAGTGGGAGCAGCGGAAAGGTGTGCAAGTTGCTTAAGTCCATCTATGGACTAAAGCAGGCATCGCGGAGTCGGAACATCTGTTTTGATGAGACGGTCAAGGAATTTGGCTTTATCAAAAATCCAGATGAACCATGCATCTATAGTAGATTTGTAGCGAGAACTGTAGTATTCCTCGTTTTATACTTGGATGACATTCTCTTAATAGGAAATGACATTCCTATGCTACAATCTGTCAAGGGGTTCTTGTCACACAGGTTCTCCATGAAAGACCTGGGTGATGCCTCATACATCCTGGGGCTCCGGATCCATCGTGATAGATCCAAGAGGATATTAGGACTTTCACAGTCCAGGTACATCGACACCATACTAAAAAGATTCAGTATGGAAGATTCCAAGCGCGGTAACCTACCGGCTTGTCACGGGATCACCCTCTCTAAAGAGATGTCTCCCAAGACTGATTTGGAGAGGGATCGCATGTCTATTATACCCTACGCTTCTGCGGTAGGCTCTATAATGTATGCGATGTTGTGTACCAGACCGGATGTAGCTTATGCACTGAGTGTGGTAAGCCGGTATCAGTCAAACCCTGGGGAGAAACACTGGATAGCGGTAAAGAACATTCTCAAGTACCTGAGAAGGACTAAGGAGATGTTCTTGGTGTATGGCGGAAAAGACCTCCAGATCGAGGCCTTTGCTGACTCCAGCTCCAGAGTGAAAAGGATGATTCCAAGTCCATGTCGGGTTTTGTCTTTACCCTCAATGGAGGGGCGGTGTGTTGGAAGAGTTCCAAACAGGAAACCGTTGCTGACTCGACTATGGAAGCGGAATACATCGCTGCATCTGATGCCGCAAAAGAAGCTGTCTGGATGAGGAAGTTCTTGAAAGAACTTCAGGTGGTTCCGTCCATTGTTGATCCAATACCTCTGTATTGCGACAACAACGGGGCTATAGCTTTAGCGAAGGAACCCAGGTCTCATCAGAGATCCAGACACATCTTGAGGCGGTATCACCTGATCAGGGAGATCGTGGATCGCCAGGAGATCGAGGTTCGGAGGGTTGCTTCAGAAGATAACACTGCAGATCCATTCACCAAGGCCTTACCCCAGACTCAGTTCGAGCGGCTGATCGAGATGATAGGTCTTCGATACGCCAGTACATGGCCTTAGTGCAAGTGGGAGATTGTTAGTGTATATGCCCTAGAGGCCATTACTGTATCATACTAGTTTGTATATTACTTAATGGAAGCTTGGGATATTCACCTTGTATATACAATCTTGCTCAAAATAGTAGTATGCTACTTGGTTTGTTTCTACTTCAATGTGTACATGTGTTTATTTTAGTATATCACCTATGCACATTAGTAGAGCCCTTAGGATCTTTGCTTGATTACCAGCGTTGTGATGGCAGTCACACTAGTGGGGCTGGGTAATCTATAAGCACATCCTTATGCAGGTCCCTAGTCGCAGGATTATCGAGACAGGGCATCGATACTCCGGAGTAGACTAGCGCATGCGCTTCTCATCCCAGTGTGGGAGACGGTCTGTCCCACAGCCGTCAGTACGTCGTACTGGAGATAGTATGCGGGTGCTCGTTGGGTTACGAGTACACTGGACAGGACTCGTCGGAAACTGACCGGTTGGTATTATACCTATCGTCAGTTATCAGTTCCCAGGTGACATGAGCACAGCTTAGTCCGCTGACTTGACACTGTCACTTCGCCTCGAGTGTGTTCCTACTGTACTTTGATTACTACCCTACCACGGCTCAAAAGAGTCGTGCAAACAGGTAGTAGTTGGGTGCAGTCCCGAAGCACTTGGAGGCAGTGACGGTTAGACAGGATTCGTCTCTCCCGGTATTGGGGGTTGACATCGCGCTGTGTCTAGGAGAGCCATTACACGAGTAGTCCCTGGCCAGGGCAAGCGAGATATACTGGTAGGTTTCCAGTGTTATCTCAGGGTGTATTGAGCTTCACTCCGACACGACTTGTACCGCTATTAGGAGACTGACGTTTACCGCCCCCCTAGGCCCGCCATGCGATGTATCAGACGAACAGACCGGACTGTACGGAGATTGTCACATTCAGGCTCAGTAGGAGTTCAGATGGGTTTCACCTCGTCAGTCTTCTTGTCGGCATCTACCTGGGGACCGTTACGCACAGCTAGTGCCGCTTGCGGTCTGTGGTTAAACCGACTGCCAGCGTAGTGTCGAGTCTTTAGAGTCCCACACAGAAAGCTATTCGCCTTTTGGCAAAAGAGTAGAGGTCGCATGGTTTTGCGACAGGTCGCATGGTTTTGCGACAGGGTCCGGTCACATCCGTGCACTTGTGCACGTACAGTGTCCGGACAGTTAACACTAGCGGGCTTTGGTTTAAGCCAGATCCTAGTGTACGTTTTGGGATTGTTTTTATCCAGTATGTATTCGTGTCCCTCGGAACGCGAATGCGGGTGTGTATGCACAGTTGACGGAGAGACAGAGGCAGAGGATTCTCATTAGGGTTGTTGACCGTTGACTGTTGACTATTGACTTTTTGCTCAACCCTAATGAGAATATGATATGTAATTAAAAATAATATTAATTAAGTATTGTGGTGACATGGTTGTTGAGGGGTTGACTTTGTTGACTTGTTGACTTTGTTGACCGGTTGACTAGGTTGGACTAGTTGACCATCATGATGACAATGGCTATCATTTCATGGCAAAGACTTTTTACTTGCTTGTTCTCTTGTGCAATATGAGTGCATGAAATGATATAGCCATTTTGACTTAAACCATTTACACAATACTTGATTACTATTTTTGTGATGATGGTTTTGGATTATGAGAGCCAAGTGAGAAAAGTCTTGCTCATTCTATCATTTTCATTCTCTCTCTTATGTTCTTGAGCTCTCATCTTCTTCCTCTTGCTCTCCCTCTCTTTAGTCTATGGTTCACTTGTCTCATATGTTGAGAACCAAGAACCATAGAGAAAATCCCAACACACTCTTCTCTACTCACTCTAGTTCATAAGGTTTGGCAAACCAAGTGAACTAGTTTCTTCAAAGACCGAAGAAGAAGCCAAAGGTAGAAGCTTTCAGGTGGATCGATCTTCGGCGCAAGGAGACGACGGGGTGAAGCCGATCCGGACAACCATCGAGGCTTGAAGACGAAGGAGTTCAAGAAAGAAAGGTATAACCCCCTAACCGAGTAGTTAACAACTCCTAGTTAGGTTGTTAGTTAGATGTTTAACCAAGATCCGGTTTTGAGTCCATGTTACCGCCTCTAGAAAATTGTTTTTCACCAAACTCCGCATGACCGAAAGTACCGGGAGAGGTAGCATGGACTTACAATACCGTCGATTTTGATTCTGATATTGATGTTGATTTCTTTCACTCTGTGCATTTGAATTGGATTTCCGCGCGTGTTGAGCGCATGTTTTGAGATACGATTTTGGTGCACACCAGATACACTAAATCAGGATTCTTCGTGCATATCAGATGCACCTTATTTTTACTGTCGGGCACACACGTTGCCTATGACATATGTGTGCACACCCGTTGCACCTAGATGATGTTTTGTGCATATGTATGGCACATATATGGATTTTGATTTCCGTGCGCACCAGACGCACAGGGTATTCTTTTATACATTTTTAGGATTGATTCTTATGGAGCAGTACATTTTTTTATGATATTTTCTATATGTTTTCATACTGAGCAGGACTAGTCAGAGGACAGTACCTGGATATATTTTGCATGTTTTTACTTCAGCTATTTACATGTATAGTTCGGACTTATATCATATTGATTTTGCTTTGGATTTGACATTTGTGTCTTTATCATGACTCCGATGATTGCGGGATGCTTTACGGAGTTTCGATTTTGAGTTATCTGTTCATTACTCATGCGAATGCATTACGCTATGATGCGTATTGTGTATTGATGATTTCGGAGCCCCGACGACTTGGATTTTTACTGAAATGTTTTAGTATTTGGGGGTTTAAATTTAAATTCGGGGACCGAATTTCTTTAAGGGGGGAAGATTGTAACATTTCAAAAAAATAAAATATTATTTTTGGGAATTTTTATAATTTAATATTATTTTAATGAATATTTTAATATTTTAGTATAATTAAATACAGATAAATAGGAAAATTTTTGGAAAATTTATGGAAAATTCTAAAATAGGGTATTTTATGGAATTATACCATTTTAAAGTTTTTATGATTAATTATATTCTAATTTAGTGCTAATCGCGATTAAAAATCGCTAATCGGTTTTTTAACAATTTTGTGCAAAACATGCACATATCTTTTTTTTCTCTATACTTGAGCATTTTCTATCATGTTTCTTTTGGGGTTACTATTTGAGTGAGAAGGATTTTGAAAAGAAAAAGAAAAGAAAAGCAAAAGGATTATAATATTAGGTATGGGCAAGTGAGAGAATGAGAGGGTGAGGTGTGTTGACTTAGACTTAGCCATTCCTCTTCAACCTTCACTCATTTCTCTCCCTCTCTCTCATGTTGCTACTGCTGCTCCTGCTCCTCACCTCCCTCCCTTCTTCACCTCCTCAAATCATCTCAAAAACAACTCCAAAACCCTACTCTCATTTCACAAAAAGCATGCACGAGCTCAAGACCAACACATTGGACCAAGAAAGCAAGGATTTTGGCCACTACGGGCAACTCAAGAAAATTCTTGAGTTGCCAAATGAGATATATACTGAACCATTAGCTTAGTTTTAGCATTACTTATACCCCCTATGTTAAGATTGAATCGATATCGGGTAGTTTTGTGGGCTTAAGGAAAACCTAGTTAGGGTTTGAGAGAATTTTGGGTTTTTCTATGAAATTGAGCTCAGTAGAGGTTATACAAATACCTTAGCGCTAGATTTGAGACCCAAACCTGAGACTTGAAACCCGGAATACGGATTTAGAAACCGATATCGGAGAATTTAAGAAATCTGTGAAGGTTATATTGAATCTGCTATCTCCCCGAGACTCTGAAAATTATTTTGGTTGGACAGTGATATGTGCAGGCACCCAGGAAGCCACCACCAAGACCCCAGCCCCTAACTTCCAGTCGCGGCCGCAAATTTATTCCAATTGGCCGCAAATTGCGGCCTGGACCCTATCAAATTGGCTCGTTTTGGTTTTGGTG
Source organism: Agapanthus africanus (assembly GCA_030015575.1). Taxonomy (NCBI): domain Eukaryota; kingdom Viridiplantae; phylum Streptophyta; class Magnoliopsida; order Asparagales; family Amaryllidaceae; genus Agapanthus; species Agapanthus africanus. Next base: position 154,270,534 of record CM057343.1, read on the forward strand.
CCCCCTTATCAGTAGATTAGACCCCTGGCATGTGCAAAATTATATTTGATATATTACTTTACATTAACTAGTATTGGTTCACTTAAGATTGATTTTCTCACTTGATGTGCACAAGTTGTATATGTGATATATGTTTGTACACTAATTTTTATCATGATTGATGATACATGCAAACTTGGGTGTGTGTATGAATTACACCATATTTAAGATAATGGTTTGGGTTTTTATTTATTTTGGTAAAACAAAATGGTGGCTTTCTTTGTCTTGACTTGAAGCTTCATGAAGCTTTAAGCATATTTGACAAAGTCCACTCATTTTGTTTTGCATAGGATTTTTATTAACCAAACCATTAACTCAAACTATGGTTTAGTCTCTACAAAGGTTAACTCATCCATGGTTGCATTATGATAGACTTCACTTGATTATTCTTTTTTTTTGGATAATTCATTATTTATATTCTTTCATCTTCTTCTTCTTTCAAGAAGAAAAGCTTACTAGAATTTTTCAAGTGAAGAAATAGAGTGAGAAATCCAAATCCAAAGTGAACCCACTTCCTATTTCACCATCCTCTACTACTTGCCATTTAGTTTAGGGTGTTCTCTTCACAAAGTTTGTGACCTAGTGAAGATGGAGCTTGAGTTTGAGTCTCCTCGACGTACATCGTCTTCGGCCTCGAAGTCAACGAGCTAGCCCGTTCATTTCTCCGAGGAAACCATCACAAGAGTCCGGGATCTCAATGATCGCAGCGAAGGGATGTCAACACGGAGCTTTAGAAGTGAAGGACCGGATCTACAAAGGTTGTAATCCCTAACTCTTAAAAGTAAAGTTGTTTACTTGCTATTAGTTTTCGCATAATCTCTAGTATACGATCTTGTTTAGGGTTGTTCGGCACGGCTAAAATTTTAATTGGGCATGGTTGATGCCTTGTAGAACCTTATTAAAGTGCCTAGAAACCCTATAGTGGTATCAGAGCCATGCTAGAGCTTTAAGCGAAGTCTAGACGAAGTTAGAAGTCCGATCGAACCCCGAAACCCCATATTTTACCCTTCTCTGGAAATTTTTCAAAACTGTGATTTTTTGTGAATTAAAAATACTTAAAAAATTAAGCAGGGAAATATAAGCATAACTGTAAAAAACGACACCATGATCCGTACATATCACCGTGGAACCGCGGCCATACCTTGCTTGGGCCGCGGATCCGCGGCCGTACAGAAGTTTTATGGCATCGATTTTGTACAGTAATGTCAGTAGCTGCTTGTACATATTTTTAGGTATTTTTAATCTGACTCAAGTGTTGAGTGTTCTGGGGATTATTTTGGATTCATTGATTCGATCGAAAAATTTAATTTCGTTATGTTTTCCGGATAATTTAGAAAGTATTAAAAAGTTCGAACGGATATCATTAACTCACTTTTTCCCGGCACGGAAAACTTTCAAGTGTTGAATTTTTTTCGAGTTTAAATCTTTCGGAAATACGTGCAAGTAACGTGGTGGACCCTCTAGAAGAACACAAACCTTAACTCGATTATGTCACCGTCTGAACAGCCTCTAAACCTTAGGGTTTGGGGCAGTACGGTGTGCCACATGTGAGGCGTTGGCTTGACCTTTTTACGACTGGACCACTGCTACGGTGACATATTCCGGGATTTTTGAACTCCGCTCAAGTGTTGAGCTATTTGGGAAATCTTGGGTGTTTGTTTATTCGATCGAAAAGTTTAACATTGTCTATTTATTTGGAATGTGATACAATTTTTGTAATCCACAAGTAGTTATGAGATAACTAATTTGAATGTTATAAATCTAGCAGTTCAGTCTCAGATGATCGGTTGCCATGGAATTTTGATGTGATCAAAAGTCCGTCGCAATCACGTAGCGTACGCGGATACTCGCCGGTAAACTTAATAGACAGCCATGCCCCATAGCCCCAACCAAGTGACTTTAGGAGAACCCCGTCGCCAAAAGCATCCGTTCGGGTGCTCGTGGCAGCGGTGTTCCGCCTTAGTGCACTTCGTCGACGGCATTCGGGGGTGCGGCCGTCTACTAATGTTTGCGACGAGCATTCGATCAGGATGTCGGGAATCTTGTTGAATTGCCCGACTAGACATTGAAAAGTGTTTTCGATAATGAGACTAAAATGCAGGGTTTATAATTGTTAGGCATGCCATGTCTAAGGAGCTTGCGGATTCCAACTGTTGTAGTTTTACACTTTCTTTTCTGCGACCGTAAGTGTAATATGCGGTGTATCGCCGGTTTCATTGCTATACATCAACGACAATTAGGATACGCATATTTACTTACGTTGATGATATGTGATGTTTGTAAGTCCGTGTTGCCCATCCCGGTGCTTACGGGAGGCGGAAAACATAATAAAAAACGGATTTTTAATGACTTAGGCAACATGGACTATGCTTGTGAGGATCTTTGCTAAACATAAACTAGCTAACCCTAACTACAAAGTAGCTAAGTGATGAAAGGTTATACCTTTGGTCTTTAGTCCTTCTCTCCTTGCTCGTCGGAATGGTAGAAAGGCCTCACCTTGCTTGTCTTCTTCCGTCAAAGAAAGATCCACTTGAAAGCCACCACCTTTAGCTTCAACTCCAAGCTAGGAGTAACTAGAGTACAAGAAATGCTAAGACTTGAACCCTAGAAGAGAGTAGAGAGGATCAAGTGAAGGTTTTTCTCAAGCTTTTTGTTTCTCAACACATGAGAGGGAGAGAGCTTGAGGGAGAGGATGAACAAGAGAGAGAAATGATATGAGAGAATGAGAAAATAAAAGAGCCATTCTCACTAATATGTGAGGATAATTTTAATTAGATAATTAGCTTGAAAATTGTCATGATAAATCATGACTTGACCATTATCATTTCAATTTTTGCAAAGATCAAAGAGCATCTTCCAAATGAAATGATTATGGTCAAGTTGTCAACATGGTCAACAAGTCAATGAAGTCAAATTGTCAACAACAACCATGCACAATAATTAAGCTAATTATCAATTAACAATAATCCACACAAAATCAATAGGGTTAATAAAATGACAAAAGCCATTAACCCTAAACAAGGTCCTCTCCCCCAATCTCAAGCAACTGTGCATACGCACCCGCATTCGTGATCCGAGGAACACGAACACAATGAGAAAAAAACCAATCTCAAATCATATACTAGGATCCGGCTTAAACCAAAGCCCGCTAGTATAAACTGTCCGGACAGCAAACGTGCACAAGTGCGCGAATGCGAACGAACCCTGTCGCAAAACTATGCGACCTCTACTCGTTTTGCCTAAAGGCGAATAGCTCTCTGTGTGGGACTCTAAAGACTCGACACTACGCTGGCAGTGGGTTTAACCACAGACCGCAAGCGGCACTAGCTGTACGTAACGGTCCCCAGGTAGATGTCGATAAGAAGACTGACGAGGTGAACCCCATCCGCACTCCTACTGAGCCTGTATGTGACAGTCTCCGTACAGTCCGGTCTGTTCGTCTGATACATCGCATGGCGGGCCTAGGGGGGCGGTGAACGTCAGTCCCCTAATAGCGGTACAAGTCGTGTCGGAGTGTAGCTCAGAACACCCTGAGATAACACTGGAAACCTACCAGTATATCTCGCTTGCCCTGGCCAGGGACTACTCGTGTAATGGCTCTCCTAGACACAGCGCGATGTCAACCCCCAATACCGGGAGAGACGAATCCTGTCTAACCGTCACTGCCTCCAAGTGCTTCGGGACTGCACCCAAAAACTACCTGTTTGCACAGCTCCTTTGAGCCGTGGTAGGGTAGTAATCAAAGTGCAGTGGGAACACACTCGAGGCGAAGTGACAGTGTCAAGTCAGCGGACTAAGCTGTACTCATGTCACCTGGGAACTGATAACTGACGATAGGTATATTACCAACCAACAGTTCCCGACGAGTCCTGTCCAGTGTACTCGTAACCTAACGAGCACCCGCATACTATCCCAAGTACGACGTACTAACGGCTGTGGGACAGACCGTCTCCCACACTGGGATGAGAAGCGCATACGCTAGTCTACTCCGGAGTATCGATGCCCTGTCTCGATAGTCCAACGACCAGGGACCTGTATAAGGATGTGCTTATAGATTACCCAGCTCCCACGAGTGCGAGCGCCATCACAACGCTGGTAATCAAGCAAAGATCCTAAGGGCTCTACTAATATGTATACCAGCAATATGCTAAAAGAAACACATGCACATATTAAAGCAGAGACAAACCAAGTAGCATACTACCATTTCGAGCAAGATTGTATATACAACTGTGAATATCCCAAGCTTCCATTAAGTAATATACAAGCTAGTATGATACAGTAATGGCCTCTAGGGCATATACACTAACAATCTCCCACTTGCACTAAGGCCATGTACTGGCGTATCGAAGACCTATCATCTCGATCAGCCGCTCGAACTGAGTCTGGGGCAAGGCCTTGGTGAATGGATCTGCTGTGTTATCCTCTGATGCAACTCTCCGGACCTCGATCTCCCGGCGATCCACGATCTCCCTGATCAGGTGATACCGCCTTAAGATGTGTCTGGATTTCTGATGGGACCTGGGTTCCTTCGCTAAAGCTATAGCCCCGTTGTTGTCGCAATATAGAGGTATTGGGTCAACAATGGACGGAACCACCTGAAGTTCTTTCAAGAACTTCCTCATCCAGACAGCTTCTTTTGCGGCATCAGATGCAGCGATGTATTCCGCTTCCATAGTCGAGTCAGCAACGGTTTCCTGTTTGGAGCTCTTCCAACACACCGCCCCTCCATTGAGGGTAAAGACAAAACCCGACATGGACTTGGAATCATCCTTGTCACTCTGGAAGCTGGAGTCAGCAAAGGCCTCAATCTGCAGGTCTTTTCCGCCATACACCAAGAACATCTCCTTAGTCCTTCTCAGGTACTTGAGAATGTTCTTTACTGCTATCCAATGTTTCTCCCCAGGGTTTGACTGATACCTGCTTACCACACTCAGTGCATAAGCCACATCCGGTCTGGTACACAACATCGCATACATTATAGAGCCTACCGCAGAAGCGTAGGGTATAATAGACATGCGATCCCTCTCCAAATCAGTCTTGGGAGACATCTCTTTGGAGAGGGTGATCCCGTGACAAGCCGGTAGATTACCGCGCTTGGAATCTTCCATACTGAATCTCTTCAGTATGGTGTCGATGTACCTGGACTGCGAGAGTCCTAATATCCTCTTGGATCTGTCACGGTAGATCCGGATACCCAGAATGTATGAGGCATCACCCAGGTCTTTCATGGAGAACCTGTGTGACAAGAACCCCTTGACAGATTGTAGCATAGGAATGTCATTTCCTATTAAGAGAATGTCATCCACGTATAAAACGAGGAATACTACAGTTCTCGCTACAAATCTACAATAGATGCATGGTTCATCTGGATTTTTGATAAAGCCAAATTCTTTGACTGTCTCATCAAAACAGATGTTCCAACTCCGCGATGCCTGCTTGAGTCCATAAATGGACTTGAGCAACTTGCACACCTTTCCGCTGCTCCCACCCTGAATGAAACCCTCTGGCTGGTCCATATAGACACACTCCTCTAAATGACCATTTAGAAAAGCTGTCTTTACGTCCATCTGCCAAATCTCATAATCGTGGAAAGCAGCGATGGCAAGAAGGATCCGAATGGATTTCAGCATAGCTACTGGAGAAAAGGTTTCGTCATAGTCCAAACCAGGTCGCTGACGAAAACCCTTTGCTACCAGTCTAGCTTTATAGGTCTCAACCTGTCCATCTACACCAATCTTCCTTTTGAAGATCCACTTGCATCCTACGGGTTTTACCCCGTCTGGAGCAATGTCCAACGTCCATACTTTGTTGGTGTGCATGGACTCCATCTCGGTCCGCATTGCATCCAGCCATTTTACCGAGTCGACGCTCTGAATGGCTTGCTGGAAGCTAGTAGGCTCATCACAATCTAGGATGCAGTCCTCTCTATCCCCGTCAATGAGGAAACCGTAGTACCTCTCGGGCGGATGAGACTGCCTACTACTCCTGCGGAGTGGCATAGGAATGTCCTGTTCTTTCGAACCTGCTGGTTCCTCTAAGCCTTCAGTAATGGTTTGTGGTTCTGGAATTTCTTCCAGTTCTACTGCGCTCCCGCTTATCTGATTTTCTAAAAACTCAGTTTCCAAGAAGCGGGCATGACGAGAAACAAGGACTTTTTGCTCCTCTGCGTAATAGAAGAGATACCCCTTGGAGTTCTTTGGGTATCCCACAAACTTGCACTGTACTGAGCGTGCCTCGAGCTTGTCCGCATGCTGCTTTTTTACAAAAGCTGGACATCCCCATGTCTTAAAGGATTTAAGACAGGGTTTCTTCCCACTCCACATCTGATATGGTGTGGTAGGCACTGTTTTAGTAGGAACTTGGTTCAAGAGATGTGCAGCTGTTTCCAGTGCATAGCCCCAGAAAGATCGCGGTAACTCAGCCTTACTCATCATGGACCGTACCATATCCAATAGGGTTCGGTTCCGTCTCTCCGATACACCGTTGTGTTGCGGAGTGTATGGAGGAGTAAGCTGAGAGAGAATTCCATTCTCTTTTAAGTAATTCAGGAATTCGGCACTTAAGTATTCTCCTCCTCGATCCGATCTTAGGATCTTGATACTTTTGCCGGTTTGTTTCTCCACTTCACTCTTATATTCCTGGAACTTTTCAAAGGCCTCGGACTTATGTTTCATTAAGAAGACATAACCGTACCTTGAAAAGTCATCCGTAAAAGTAATGAAGTAAGAGTAACCGCTTCGCGCATGTGTAGACATTGGACCGCACACGTCGCTGTGTACGAGTCCCAAGAGCTCGCTCGCTCTTTCTCCGTGTCCAGTGAACGGAGCCTTTGTCATCTTTCCCATGAGACAAGATTCACAAGTGGCATAAGACTGATACTCGAACGGATCCAAGTATCCTTCTTTATGTAACTTAGTCAACCGTGTCTCATTGATGTGACCCAGTCTACAATGCCATAAGAAAGCCTGATTAATATCTGGAGACTTTCTTTTGTGTGTATTCTGGATATTGAAAACCTGTGGTTGGTTTAAAACGTAAATACCGTTGTTTAATGTACCTGACCCAATCAAAACTTGATTAAGGTGAATGTTCACTACATTGCTTACAAATGCAAATTCATAACCTTCTTTAGATAATAAAGATACAGAAATGATATTACAGGTTGCATTTGGTACATAATAACAACTACGCAAAACCAAAAAGTGTCCATCAGACAATCCCAGGTGATAGTCCCCCACGGCCTCAGCATCCATGCTAGCACCGTTCGCAACTCTGAGGGTCATGTCACCTGCCTTCAAAACTCTATGCTTTCTCAACGCCTGCAAAGAATTACAGATATGAGATCCTGATCCGGTATCCAATACCCAGGAAGTAGAGTTTATTGATAGACAATTTTCAATAACATACACACCTGAAGCTGAAGCTGCAACTCGCTTCAAATCCTGTGTTCTGGCTTTCCAAGCCTTGCAATCTTGTTTCCAGTGACCACTTTTGCGACAATAGAAGCATTCTTCCTTCCCCACCAGCTTCCCCGCTACCTTTGTTGCTTTACCCTTTCCCTTCGTATCCACTTTACCGACACCGCCTCTTGGTTTGGCGGGGGCTTTCTTCTTCTTGCCCTTGGCTTTCGCCCTGGACCTAGAAGAGGAAGATCCTCCTACAAACAAAGTGGATGTCTCCCTACCCTTCTGTAGGGTGCCCTCAGCAGTCCTCAACATGTTCAGAAGCTCGGCAAGTTCAACCTCCTTTCCTTGCATGTTGAAGTTAAGAATGAACTGGGCGTAAGTGGAAGGAAGGGACTGGAGAATCAAATCGGTATAGAGTTCATTCTCCAACGTGGTCCCAAGGTCTGCGAGCTCCTCTATGTAGCCGATCATCTTAAGCACGTGGTCCGCTACCGATGATCCAACGGCCAACCTTGCCGAAAAGAGCTTCTTCGACACTTCGTATCTTGCGATACGAGACTGCTCTCCATACAGTTCTTTTGTATGGAGAAATATGGACTCTAGGTCCATATTCTCGTGCCTCCTCTGATGGTCGTTGTCCATCGAGGCTAGTACGAGGCATCTGGCCCTCGCGCAATCTATCTCCCATGTCTTACGGATTTCAACATCCGCGACGCTGGAGGTGGGACCTGGGACAGGGGGAGCTTTGGTGGTAAGTATATACCCCAGCTTGTCATAAGTGATAGCCATCTTGACATTCCTGAGCCAATCTTTGTAGTTTGGCCCTGTCAATATGTTTTTATCTAATAGTAACTTAAGTCCGGTCATCTTGAATGGTCGCTGCAATTAGGAGAGAGAAAAGAAACACTTTAGCATGATGCTCTTGCAAGTTTAGAGTGGTTTTTAGTTTGTCTAAACTGGATGGCTCCCACTGTCTCTCGAATCCCTTCTCAAACCGTAAAGAAAAGGATTAGCCGGGATCATTCTCACCGTACAATACTTGTTTAACCGTTCAGCCAGGCCAGTGTCGGTACTTCGAGGGAGGTTTTCCAACGCTTTCGCGAAGTTCCTTAATTAAGTAACCTCTTTTCCCTGTGGGCGTAGCCCCGCTAACACCTTTCTAGGCACCTACTAGGTTTATAGCATTGATCGTTAAGTGAGAGTTTTCCCGAGGAGTAGCATATACTCACAGTAGGATCGGGATCCAAATATCATCGCGTGATAAAACCGAAGGAATCCTACCAGAATTATCACACTCCAAATGGTATGCAACGCTAGCAAGTTTCAGTACTTATGAAACTCCCGATGTGGATTTTTGCCCCATGCTCTTATGACCTTGACTAAGGCCAACAAATCATAAGTCACATGTCAAGTTCTACCCGTCGTTATCCAGGTTAATTTGAACCCACCCGTATCCACCCTTGACTATGGCCAACAAGGCAATACGACTGTCTCAAACCAACGCATTCTATCTATGCAACATATGAATACCCACCAGCTACCAAACACTGTGCCTTGACTAAGGCCAACAAACACAGCTTGAATACCGTTGATTATTCATATGAAACGACGGAGGGCTACGGATGGTTTTGGCGAAACCGTGAACGTAGTGAACTTGATATAATCGATGGAACAAGATAGCTTTTAAAAGGAGTGGTTCAAGCTCCGCGTTTAAAAGTTTAGTTTTTGAAAAAGAACCGAGTGGTTTTCAAAGTGTTCCAATCGACTTTTACTTGGTTTATTTCTTGCATTAGTTCTTTTAATGCGTCCCATCATTTAATCCTACCATTGCAGAAAACAACCAAAATATGACGTACGCTTATGCCATTCGCATTCGCCACGGGGCCCCGTCATCACCCGTTAGGTTACTTAACTAACGACAGAGCGGGGGCTGGGCTAGCGCGGCTGTAAAACATAAGCAACGCCTAAATAGTTATTATATATAAATATATAGCAATGATAGACATTACAGATCACAGATGAATACATTGGATATACTAGGAATCCGCAATGCGTTCGAGCCTGCAACGCAAAGCGGATTACACGGTCGCGGTGAATAGCCAATACCCCACCCAAGACCCCTACGGGTGCGGCAAACTACCCGCCAAGCACCCGAAGCGAAGCAACCTCCCTCACCACCGTGAGTAGGCCACTCGGCACTTCGAGATACCCGGTAGTTTGTGCACCCCCTCCATGGGTCTATCCTAGGAGCAAAAATAGTAAAAAGAATTATACAATGACGGCTACAACCCCGACCCGGTTGTGCGGCCATACAAAGAATATTATTACATCAATTTACATGTTACAAATGAATGAAAGAAAAATAACGCTCATCTCACATCCACCCCGGCCATTCACCCGCGACAATCCAATCCATTCATATCCACAAACCAATAACAATCACAGATCATGTATAACCCCGACTAATCGTCTTATAGCGATTAGCCGACGTTCAATACATGCAAGCATTACAGATATAACCGATATAGTTAAAGTGCAGTGAAGTTCGGAAAAATACGGAATTATAGGACCCCAAAAGGAAATTTCTTTTCTGGAAAATCTGGGTACATATAATATATCCTAAAAATCCCAAAACCAACAACAACACACTCTGCACGAAAAACGATGCGCCGATCACGACAATCCGCGGCGGTTCCGCCGCATATACCTACTTCATGCGGCGGAAGGGCGGCGACTTGAGGGAATTAGGGTATCGTTTTTCTTGGGTGTATTCACAAAACCCTGAGACGATTTTACAAGTATAAATATTTTCATTTTGAGCAGAAAAATTTTTAACAGAAACTAGGGTTTTGCAAGTTTGGTTTTTCGATTTTTCCGGTTCCGAACTTCGTTACACTTAACTACTTAACTAGTTTAGGTTTAGTTAGGCTCTGATACCACTGTAAGTCCGTGTTGCCCATCCCGGTGCTTACGGGAGGCGGAAAACATAATAAAAAACGGATTTTTAATGACTTAGGCAACATGGACTATGCTTGTGAGGATCTTTGCTAAACATAAACTAGCTAACCCTAACTACAAAGTAGCTAAGTGATGAAAGGTTATACCTTTGGTCTTTAGTCCTTCTCTCCTTGCTCGTCGGAATGGTAGAAAGGCCTCACCTTGCTTGTCTTCTTCCGTCAAAGAAAGATCCACTTGAAAGCCACTACCTTTAGCTTCAACTCCAAGCTAGGAGTAACTAGAGTACAAGAAATGCTAAGACTTGAACCCTAGAAGAGAGTAGAGAGGATCAAGTGAAGGTTTTTCTCAAGCTTTTTGTTTCTCAACACATGAGAGGGAGAGAGCTTGAGGGAGAGGATGAACAAGAGAGAGAAATGATATGAGAGAATGAGAAAATAAAAGAGCCATTCTCACTAATATGTGAGGATAATTTTAATTAGATAATTAGCTTGAAAATTGTCATGATAAATCATGACTTGACCATTATCATTTCAATTTTTGCAAAGATCAAAGAGCATCTTCCAAATGAAATGATTATGGTCAAGTTGTCAACATGGTCAACAAGTCAATGAAGTCAAATTGTCAACAACAACCATGCACAATAATTAAGCTAATTATCAATTAACAATAATCCACACAAAATCAATAGGGTTAATAAAATGACAAAAGCCATTAACCCTAAACAAGGTCCTCTCCCCCAATCTCAAGCAACTGTGCATACGCACCCGCATTCGTGATCCGAGGAACACGAACACAATGAGAAAAAAACCAATCTCAAATCATATACTAGGATCCGGCTTAAACCAAAGCCCGCTAGTATAAACTGTCCGGACAGCAAACGTGCACAAGTGCGCGGATGCGAACGAACCCTGTCGCAAAACTATGCGACCTCTACTCGTTTTGCCTAAAGGCGAATAGCTCTCTGTGTGGGACTCTAAAGACTCGACACTACGCTGGCAGTGGGTTTAACCACAGACCGCAAGCGGCACTAGCTGTACGTAACGGTCCCCAGGTAGATGTCGATAAGAAGACTGACGAGGTGAACCCCATCCGCACTCCTACTGAGCCTGTATGTGACAGTCTCCGTACAGTCCGGTCTGTTCGTCTGATACATCGCATGGCGGGCCTAGGGGGGCGGTGAACGTCAGTCCCCTAATAGCGGTACAAGTCGTGTCGGAGTGTAGCTCAGAACACCCTGAGATAACACTGGAAACCTACCAGTATATCTCGCTTGCCCTGGCCAGGGACTACTCGTGTAATGGCTCTCCTAGACACAGCGCGATGTCAACCCCCAATACCGGGAGAGACGAATCCTGTCTAACCTTCACTGCCTCCAAGTGCTTCGGGACTGCACCCAAAAACTACCTGTTTGCACAGCTCCTTTGAGCCGTGGTAGGGTAGTAATCAAAGTGCAGTGGGAACACACTCGAGGCGAAGTGACAGTGTCAAGTCAGCGGACTAAGCTGTACTCATGTCACCTGGGAACTGATAACTGACGATAGGTATATTACCAACCAACAGTTCCCGACGAGTCCTGTCCAGTGTACTCGTAACCTAACGAGCACCCGCATACTATCCCAAGTACGACGTACTAACGGCTGTGGGACAGACCGTCTCCCACACTGGGATGAGAAGCGCATACGCTAGTCTACTCCGGAGTATCGATGCCCTGTCTCGATAGTCCAACGACCAGGGACCTGTATAAGGATGTGCTTATAGATTACCCAGCTCCCACGAGTGCGAGCGCCATCACAACGCTGGTAATCAAGCAAAGATCCTAAGGGCTCTACTAATATGTATACCAGCAATATGCTAAAAGAAACACATGCACATATTAAAGCAGAGACAAACCAAGTAGCATACTACCATTTCGAGCAAGATTGTATATACAACTGTGAATATCCCAAGCTTCCATTAAGTAATATACAAGCTAGTATGATACAGTAATGGCCTCTAGGGCATATACACTAACAATGTTATGTGTCGCTGGATATGTTATATTGGATCGTTGTGTTTGAATAGCCGGGGTTTTTTATGTGAATGAGAGTTTTTCATTTTCATTCATGTAAAATTCATTGTATGTAATATTCTTTTACTGGGGCACTTCCGGGATGAGGATTATGTCACCATTGTATATTATTTACTTTTCCGCATTAGGATAGACCCAAGGAGGGGAGCATAAGTAACCGGGTTCTAGGGTCCAGTGGGAGACCATCTCAAAGAGTCGAGTCCGGGTCTCCTAACTCTAGAATTGGTAGGGTTGCTTGCCGCTCTCGTGGAGGTCTAGGGGTGTTGGTTTTGCTGTTCATCACGACCGTGGAATCCGTGTTTTATATAGGCTCAAAATAAAGCACGGACGTCCTAGTATATCCAATATTTCATATGCTATTTTCTGCTGCGTTATCTGTGATGTGATCATGTGATATGTTCAGATAGATACTGTATATAGTATATATGATATATTATATAGACGTTGCTTATGTTTTACACCCGCACTAGCCCTGCCCCGCTATACCGTTAGTTACCTAACCTAATGGTGCATGACGGGACATCGAGGCGAATGCGGATGGCATAAGCGTACATTGTATTTATCTGTGATGTTTAGGTGGACTTAAATGATGGGACATTCATTAATGAGATTAATGAAAGAAAATAAACCTAAATTATGTTGTGGAATCGAATTTAAAAAAAAAATTTAGGTAGCTCTAATTGTTGCTTTGCATAGCGGTGTTCCTTATAGAATATCCAGTACCTTATTCGTTAAGGAATGAGCTGAGATCCCTTCACCGGGAGTGACCTCTTTAGCAATAACTAGCAGATACTACAACCTTCGGTTTTTCATTTGACTGCTTTTCTAGTTCTTGCTTTGCATAGTGGTATTGTGAATATCCTGCACCTCATTTGACGAGGAAAGAGCCGAGATCCCTTCACCGGGAGTGACCTCTTTAGCGAAACTAGCAAAAGCCTAAAAAACACTCCATTTTAAACCATTTGATTCCGCAACGAGATCAAGTTCAAAGCGTTAAACGTTTTCTTAAAAACCATCCGCAACCCTCCGTCATTTTAGGAAGTAGAGTACTTAGTATTTGTGCTGTGTTTGTTGACCTTAGTTAAGGCACAGTGTACGGTAGCTAAGTGATGACTTCCTACACCGCATATGATGCGATTAGTTAGGACAGTCGCGTGACTTTGTTGACCTTAGTTAAGGGTCATGTGGGTGGGTCTAATTAATCACGAAATGACGGGGAGAACTTTACTAGTGCTTATGATTTGTTGACCATAGTTAAGGTCATAAGTGCTAGGGGTAAAAACCTTTATCGGGAGTTTCAAGTGTTGAAATTTGCAATGAGATTGCATACCTTCTATATGATAGTTGGATCCTGATACCCACTGCGAGTAATTGTTACTCCTGGAAGAGTTTTGCACTTTACAATTAGCCGATCAAGTAGGTGTATAGAAAGGTGTCAACGGGGTTACGCCCCTGGGAAAACGAGGTTTATTTTAATTAGGTCTGTACGAAAACACGGGGAACCTCCCTCAATGTACCGGCACTGGCCTGGATGAAAAATTGGCGAACTTATGGAGTGTAATTAATACCGGCTAGTCTTTCCTTTTAAGGTTTGAAGGAAGATTTGATAAAAACAGTGAGAGCCATCCTAATTAGATAAAATATATAACCAATCTAATCTTGCAAGAGCGCACGCAGAGTGTTTTCTTCTCGCTCTCTTTAGGTAGCGACCATGTCACGCCTTAATCAAGATAATAATATGGATGTATTGACCGAACCCGCTTGTTATACTAAGCTGGGGAACGTTGGTCCCGCTCCAACTTATAATTGTTATATGACCGAGCAGGAAATATGGTAATACCAGGATTCCAATGCCGCCCAAACGAAGAAAGTGCATGATGATGCATCTCCTTCGGGTGTGTTCATTACATAGAACTGTTTCTCAGTATCCTCTACGTCCTGGGTATTTGATACCATATCAGGATCCCAGATATGTAATAAGTTACATGGGCTAAAGACAGGTAGAGAACTGAGAGCGGGTGATTAGTTTCATGAGTTGAAAACGGTGCTGTTGCAGCCAAGGTGTTGGCAGTTATCACCCTGTATTTCCAAATACATTGATTCTGAACAAATGCTAATAGATACCGAACCTGATATACAACATCATATCAATCTCTTTATTTATTAAAGAAGGATATAATTTTCTATTGTTGGATAATGTTTTGCACATTTCCTATATCAATAGTTGATCGGTTCAGGCACGTTATCTAAAAGCATATACATTCTAAATCAAACCATAGTTTCTAACGTACAAAACACACACAAGAGGAAGAATTCAGAAATATACGAATCCTTCTTGAAGCATTGTAGACTAGGTCATATCAATGTGACCCGATTAGCTAAGTTACATTTAGATGCATATTTAAATCAGTTTGAATTTACATCTTGTGAAATTTGCCAGTCATGTCACAAAGATAAGATGACCATAGCTCCGTTTACTGGAAACAGAGAAAGAGTTAGTGAACTCTTGGGACTGATACATAGTGATGTATAAAGGTCCCCAGTCTACATATGCCAGGACTTGTCCTTTGTACTTCCTTACATTCACTGATGATCTCTCAAGATTCGGACACAAGTTCTTGTTGAAACACATGTCTGAAGCTTTTGAGAAATTCAAAGAATATAAGTCAGAAGTAGAGAACCAAAACCGGGTAGAAGTATTATGTCCTATGATGAGATCAGGGAGGAGAATACTTGTGCATAGAATTCCTGGACTATTCTAATAGAGAATGACATTCTCTCTCAGCATTACTCCTCCGTATACACCACAGCATGTAGGTGTATCGGGGCAGAGCAATCGCACCATATTAGATATGGTGTGCTCTATGATGAGTATTACTGAGTTACCAGTTTCCCTTTGGGGGTTATGCACTTGAGAAGCTGCATACCTATTGAATTGGGTTCGAATCAAATCGGTGCCTACCACTCCATATGAGATATGGTATGGGAAGAGCCCATCTCTTAACCAAGTTAAGATTTAGGGTTATCCGGCCTATGTCAGAAGCAAAATTCGGACAAGGTTAGTTCTGTAGAACTGGAAGGATTTCCAGCTATGCAAACTACAGCTGATGATTTGACAGAACCAAAGGATTCAATAGTCCCCGACGAACCTCAGCCTCTCCGCCAATCTGGTAGGGTTCTTTATCCGCCTGAGAGATACTTCGGTTTCTCGGTGACACTGGGAGCGAGGAATGCATCATGATATGATGACCCAAATAGTTTCGAGTAAGCCATCGAGAGTAGGGACTCTGTAAGAATGGCTGGATGCTTAGCGATCTGAGATGGAATCCATGTACACCAATAAAGTATGGACTTTGGCTGCTATATCTGAAGGGTTAAATCCCCATCAGGAGCAAGTATATCTTGAGAAGATTACTAGCTGTAGATGGAAAAGTTGAGACTTTCGAAGCTAGACTTGTTAAACGTTTTCGTCATCGACCAGGTGTGGATAAAGATGAAACCTTTTCCATGCTTAAGTCCATCCAGATCCTACTTGCCAATGCTATATACCATGACTACGATATCTGGTGGTTGGGTGTAATGACTGCTTTTCTAAATAATGATTTAAAAGAGAACGTCTATAAGAACACAGCCAGAGGGCTTCGTAAACTGTGGGAGCAGCGGAAACGTGTGCAAGTTGCTTTACAGATTAAAGCAGACATCGCGAAGTTGGAACGTCTGTTTTGATGTGGTAGTCAAAGAGTTTGACTTCATCAAAATGGTAGATGAACCTTCTATATACAAAAAGGGAGTAAAGAGTAAGGTGGTCATCCTCGTATTGTACGTGGACAACATACTCTTGATAGGAAAAGAGTTTCCTATGCTACGCACGGTCAATCTCCTCTTATCACAAGGATTCTCCAAATAGGATAAAGGTGATACCTCCTAAATCCTGGGATTTGGATCTATGAGATAGATCTAAATGTATGTTAGGATTCTCACTAGGTGTAGTGAGATGGTATCAATCGATCCTGGGGAGAATCACTGGACAGCTTCTAGGATGGTAAGGCTGACTGAATGTCAGTCACAGGCATTGTCTTTACCCTTAGTAGAGGGACGGTATGTTGGAAGAGTTCCAAGCTAGATACCGTGGCAAACTAGACGATAAAGGCTGGTGACATTGCTATCAAAGATACTACCAAAGAGGAAGTTTGGGTGTATATTAGTTCATGAGATGAACTAGGTTCCTACCATTGTGAGACAATGGAAGTGTGGTTTTGACCCAGGAACCACGGTCCCATCAGTGACCCAGTCATATTCCAAGGCAGTATCACCTGATCATAGAGATAATTGATCTCCAGGGTGATCGAGGTTAGGAGAGTAGACTCAGAGGATAACACAGCGGATCCAATCACAAAGGCCTTTTCCCAGAGAGAGGCTTTTATGGGATGGTTGAGTATGAGATACTGCGACCACTGCTACAGATGGCCCTAGTGCAAGTGGAAGATTGTTAGTTATATGTATGCCGTAGAGGCCATTACTGTACATAAGATGTATATTGAAGTGGATGCTGGGACATATATAGGTAGGACTTTCTTGCTCGACATGATAGTACGCTATCTGGTTACTCTTTATCTTAACATGTATACTTACTGTCTCTCTGTTACATGTTGATAAAGCCCTTAGGATGTGTACTCGACTTGCAGGACTATGATGTAGATCATACTAGTAGGGCCTCGGTAGTCTATGAGTACATCCTTCAATGTTCCTAGTCGTGGTAATATCGAGACGGGGCATCGATATTCCATAGTAGACTAGCGTATATCTTCTCGACCCATGAAATGGATGATGGATGATCCTATATCCATTGGTGTTTGACATCAGAGATGGTATGTGGGTGCTCAGTGGAGACTGGGTACAATGAACGGACTCGCCGAGAACTCCCAGATGGTATTATACCTCACGTCAGATGGCAGTTCTCTGGTGACACTGGTACAGCTTAGTCTGTTGACCCGAGATCGTCATAGATTCTTGTGTGTCTCCTACTGTGCTTTGATTTCTACCCTACCACGGCTCTATTGAGTCATGCAAACAGGTGGTTTTTAGGTACAGTCCCGATTCACATGGAGGTAATGAGCGATAGGCGGGGATTCGTCTCTCCCGGTATTGGGGGTTGATGTTGCGCTATGCTCGACTGGCCATAACTGGAAATCCCTGGCCAGGATTGCACTGATTTACTGGTAAGTGTTATCAGTAGTTTCATGCTTGTTATGGACCTTACATCGGCATAACTTATCAAGCTGCTGGGGTCTGACGTTTACCACCCCTAGGCGAGATATGCGACATATCAGACGAACAGACCGTACTGTGCGGTAAGTGTTACTGATTGGATTCACAGGAGTGTGAGCAGGCTTGCTCGTTGATCTTCTGATCGCTCAATACCCGGGTGGCCGTTACGTTTAGCAGACCGCTTGCGGCTTGTAGGTGATTGATGTGATCACCACCGACTGCAGGCGTATTGACGAGTCTTTTGAGTCCTACACAGAGGTTTCCTAGCTCAAGCGAAACGAAATAGGAGCGCATATGAGACATGTGCGGGACCGAGAATAATACCAGTATGTGATACTGTATTCTATTCACGCGATTTGTATCAGCAGTCGGTTATATGAGATATAGCCGGGTTACCGAATCAAGTGTTGATTCGATATATTGATACACTAGATATTAGTCGGTTATATGCGATATGACCGGATCATTAAATCAAGTATTGATTTAATGATTTAATGTATAATTATATATTTGATATATTACTTTACATTAACTAGTATTGGTTCACTTAGATTGATTTTTTCACTTGATGTGCACAAGTTGTATATGTGATATATGTTTGTGCACTAGTTTGTATCATGATTGATGATACATGCAAACTTGGGTGTGTGTATGAATTACACCATATTTAAGATAATGGTTTGGGTTTTTATTTATTTTGGTAAAACAAAATGGTGGCTTTTTTTGTCTTGACTTGAAGCTTCATGAAGCTTTAAGCATATTTGACAAAGTCCACTCATTTTGTTTTGCATAAGATTTTTATTAACCAAACCATTAACTCAAACTATGGTTTAGTCTCTACAAAGGTTAACTCACCCATGGTTGCATTATGATAGACTTCACTTGAATATTCTTTTTTTTGGATAATTCGTTATTCATATTCTTTCATCTTCTTCTTCTTTCAAGAAGAAAAGCTTACTAGAATTTTTCAAGTGAAGAAATAGAGTGAGAAATCCAAATCCAAAGTGAACCCACTTCCTATTTCATCATTCTCTACTACTTGCCATTTAGTTTAGGGTGTTCTCTTCACAAAGTTTGTGACCTAGTGAAGATGGAGCTTGAGTTTAAGTCTCCTCGACGTAGATCATCTTCGGCCTCGAAGTCAACGAGCTAGCCCGTTCATTTCTCCGAGGAAACCATCACAAGAGTCCGGGATCACGATGATCGCAGCGAAGGGAGGTCAACACGGAGCTTTAGAAGTGAAGGACCGGATCTACAAAGGTTGTAATCCCTAACTCTTAAAAGTAAAGTTGTTTACTTGCTATTAGTTTTCGCATAATCTCTAGTATACTATCTTGTTTAAGATTGTTCAGCATGGCTAAAATTTTAATCGGGCATGGTTGATGCCTTGTAGAACCTTATTAGAGTGCCTAGCAACCCTACAATGTCAAGTCTTTTCTGAAAATTTCGGCAGAGTTTTCTTTGTAAATACAGGCCCTGAAAGGGGCACAACATGATAGAAGCATATATAATGATAAAAGGCATCCCCTAGCGGGAGCTAGCTCTTCGTCAATCGACGGACATAATCACGCAAACAATATAATATACAACGCCGAAGGGCGAGGATCAAACTCAAAAGGAAACTCAAAAACAGTATGAAATCCAATATACTACAACGTGCGACTCTAAGGTCTAAAGAATATACATCACTGGTTTCTAAGTCCGAATAAATATACATGTTTGGTTGATGGAGTTTCTAGATACAACAGAATATAATACATACAAGGTATAAGGGTGGTCACGATGCAGGTGAACCCACCTACCAAAGCAAATCACCCGAAATGGAAGTAGTGCCAGCAAAGCCGTAACGAAACCTGTACGGCAAAATCTGCAAGAACTATGGCACAATGCTGGTGAGTTGCCAACTCGTGAGTAGAAAACATCACAGAGCAGAAATCGTATGTATGACGCAATCCTAGGTCATACGATCAGTAATATCCTCAAAATGATAAGTCTGAAACATGAAAAGGTGGTAAGGGTAAACATCTATACATAAGTGTAATCCCATGTGCTCGTGTCAGTGCCTCAGGTAGCAATGTATCATATGGATGAGACATGAATGTAATGAAATGAAATAAGTGAGACAACTGTTTTCTTTATTTTTAATGGGATTTCTGTATGTATATAAAACGAGTATCCTCAATGAAATCACCAGAGAAATCCGTGTCAAGCATCGACACAAAACATAAATCCCAAAATCTCAATATCTCAGGTTACGGCTACCCGGACTAACCTGTATCATCAATCCCAATGCTTCAGTGTCTCAAATCTCAAATATCAATTTCTCAGGCTCCGCAAAACGGATCAGCCTAACCATCTCATGACACCGGCCGGTATCCTCCGGATTGCCGACGAGTCTAAATAATATCACCGGTTGGTAGTGCTCCCATGCCAGGCTCATCGAATACAACTTGAACTTCTTGCCCCGGGGTACCTTACCGGGCCCACCATGTACCCGAGACGGTTCATCCAACTCCTCAAATCGGGTCTCGAAATCCAACAGCAATCATGAAAACTCATGCTGGATGACTCATACATCATGGGAAAGCTGCAACTTGCATTTTTAAAAGGATAATCAGTTTATAAATTCTTGCGGTTTTCCCCCAAATCCAGAAATCTCAAGAAGGATCCGAAATCATCACTATCGTGATATTAGCAAACAATGAAAACCGGCATAAATCTCCATAATACTGCATAACGATGAATATATGAATGCATCTGATATCATGCAATAAATTAACTAGCATAAGAAAGCTAAAACAAGTAGCAACTATCAGTTAGCAAGCTATGTCAATGAAATAGTTTTTTCTAAAGTGTACGTGACATGGCAATTACCGATGATGATGTGTGTGAGCCGGAAAATAAGTGTACGTGGAACATACGCATCATCGGTAATGGTGCTGGTGTCCTTGTTCGAGATAGTGCCCTCAGAGTCAATTATTGGATCACAGCCACGTGATTGCAATGATTGAGGGATGACCTATACCGATAGAACAGTCTTACTCAAGATGATAGTATGCTATCTGGTTTATCTTTATCATCGTGTACTGCTTTAGGTGACCTTACAGGTCACTATTGCGCGTTGATAGAGCCCTTAGGATTCTTGCTTGACAGCCAGCAGTATGATGGCGATCATATACAGGGCATCGATACTCCAGAGTAGACTAGTGTATACAGTCGAGACCCCGTCGAAGGGCGGTGGCCGGTCTCACAAGCCACTGGTGTCAGTTGGTTCACCTAAGATGTATACAGGTGCTCATTGGGTTATGAGTACACCGGATAGGACTCGCCGGGAACATGCTAGTTGGTCTTATACCTGACGTCAGATAGCAGTTCCCTGGTGACATGTATACAGGTTAGTTCATCGACCTGAGATCGTCATTTGTCTCGTGTGAGTTCCCACGGTACTTTGATTACTACCCTACCATGGCTCAAAGGAGTCATGCAAACAGGTTTTAGTTGGGTATAGTCCTGAGCCACGTGGAGGCAGTGAGCGGATCTGCAGGGGTTCGTCTCTCCCGGTATTGGGGGTGAGGTCGCGCTGTGTCTAGGAGAGCCATTACACGAAGTCCTTGGCCAAGGCAGGAGATTTACTGGTAGGTATTCCAGTAGTATCTCAGGGTGTTCTGGGCTACACTCCGACACGACTTGTACCGCTTTTGGGGGTCTGACTTTTACCAACCCCCTAGGCCCGCCATGCGATGCTCATAGATGAACGGACCGGACTGCACGGATATTGTCACTGACAGGCTCAGTAGGGTGTCAGGATGAGTTCGCTCATCGACGTCCCTTTTGATCAATACCTGGTAGCCCGTTACGTATGGCTAATTCCTCTGACGTGCTAGTGGTTAAATCCACAGCCAAAGTATTGACGAGTCTTTAGAGTCCCCTACAGACCGTTTCTCAAGTTTCGGGTGAAACGCTGTAGAGGCCGTATGGATATATGGCAGGGTTTGATCATGTACATGCGGTATTGCACGGATCATGATCGGACGGATAATACTAGCGGGCTTTGGTTTAAGCCGGATCCTAGTATTATTGATTGTTCCGTAAAATTTGAGACTGTGTAAGAAAATCAACTCAAATGATCCCTGGTAACGGTTTCATTTGATTGAAAAGAAGTTCTTGTTTGTGTAAATCGAATAAAGCGAATAAGTTTCTATGTGTCGGTAATATTGAATAAGATTCACAATCAAAGAATTATATTTGACCGCAACCAATTACGGTGTCAGTTGTAGATCGTAAGCGAGTGCGGATCGTCCACAGGGATTGTGCGATTCGTTTCTATGTTTAATTTGTTTGAATTGAAAAGTTAATTGCGAAGAAAAGAAAGCATGATTCAAGATTTATCAATTGTTCAAGTGTCACTATTCTATTCAAGAATCAAGAAAAAGATAAACAATCAAGAATCGGGTTTCGATGATATTTCCAACCAAATGTCAAGAATCTAAATGAGGCTCGTAGGAATCGATCGGATCTATAAACGTAATGTAATCTCAAGATTTCGTGTTCTTGTCCTTCGAAGGATTGATACTAGATCGATGATAATCGATGAGAGTTGGGGCTTTCTCGTGAAACTAGGGTTTCATCATTTAACCCTTGTTCTTTCATTGGTATCATTCACATTCTATCCTCTAGCAATTTCAAGAAACGATCGTAACTCCCCAATCTCGAGTGATATCATTCAAGAAAGCATCGCAACGAATTGGGTTGTCGGTTCTTGAACTTGCTAGGGTTTACAAAACTCGTAGGATTCAAGAATCGATTTAAGATATGTTACATCATCATTCTATTGATCGTCTCGACTCCTCGACGAGCGGAGTATTACTCAAATATCATCACACAGAAAGCATTCAAGAATTGAAAAGATATCATGATGCAAGAATTTAAAGAAAACAAGATAAAAGAATATCACCTTTTATTTATATCAACAATTTGATTACAGTTGCTCAAGAACTACAAGCGGAAGAACTAAATTGTCGATCTGGGGTCGCTTTTCTCCGTGAGTCGTGGATCGGCTCAGACCACTTGCTCTGTTGAAGATCGGCTCCGCTCATAAAAGGTTGCAAGGCTTCTTGCTTGATGGGGTACTCGGAATCTTGGCTTTTGATTGGAATTAGGGTTAGGGTTTCACACAAGTCTTCTCACTAAACTTGTGGAAGAAGATGAAGAATGAGGTAGATTGGCTACTAAAATGAACTAATGGAGAGATCTATCCATCCTTCTTACATGTGAGCCTAGGGTCTTATTTATAGATCTCCCAAACCCTAGGTCTAGGTTTGAAATTACAATTCCCTCCAAAAGTTTGTTGAGGCTTCTAGAAGGTAGTTTGTTAGGAGCTAGCTTAGGTTTTAAGCTAGGATTGTTTAAGCTTAGAAACCCTACTTTGCTGATCTGGCAGAAGTCTCTGGAGTCTTCTAGAATTTGTCATGTCTTTCTGAAGTCTGGACCCTGAGAGAGAAATAATGCCCTAAATTTGAGGAGGTGACGTGGCAAGACGGCCGCGGAACCGCGGCTCAAGCCAGCTCCGGCCGTGGTTCCGCGGCCAAGTAGTGGCTTCATGGCTTGGTCTTTCTGGTGTGGTCTTGGGACAACATTTGGAGCTTAATCTGATATGTTGATTTGAATTTTGACCTTTGGATTAATACCAGAACTGAAATCATTGTGTTGGCGTTTCTTTTAGCGGTGTAGATTTGAGCAAGCTTCTGATTTTCCTGCACAGACTTCGAAACACGGGATGCGATATATAGAAATGATGCCATGCTATGAAATGCAGTCAATTTCCCTAGAAATACCGGTTTTAAGGTCTAACATATGTAATCTGATATTTTGCGACAGATTTGCTAATATGTGCTATATGAATACCGAACACTTCTATATGAATGCAGATGATGAGGAAATTGCCGGTTAGAAGATGCAATATTTTCGACTAATCAAATTCCCCCAAACTTAATTTCGATCGTCTCGAGCGAACTGTTTTATTAAAAAGAGAAGGAGAAAATAAAGAAAGAGAAAAACTAACTAGCACACTTTCGTAGACAACACGATTGCACTGAGCACGTGCAACAAGCCTTTAAACCTCTAGGTGTCCCTAGTAGGAGGAGTGTTGTCTCCTGAGGGTTTTCAGCGGATTGCACCCACAAAATCCAATAATAAAAGAAAGATAATGAATATTACATTTAAAGAAAAGAATCGTAAAAGAAAAGCCTTGAAAATTAGGGTTTCCAACAAAGCTAGCTTTTCGGTTGTCATGAGCCCTATCTTAATGGTCATGAAAAGATGTCAGAAATCACGTCCTCCCTCAATAAAACATCGTCTTATTTTTCATTCCTATCTTTCTTCCAAAACATCAATCATATAACCCTGCGTGTGTGTAAGGACATCCCTACACCCGGAGAATTCAATTCAAGCTATCATACTCTTGCCCATCAGCCTCAGTACTTTTTAATTAATGAATATTTAGATGAGATTGCTCACACACTTTCATGCGACCGTTAATACTTCTTGAGGTACTAACCGACCGATTACTCTTGTGCTTGCTTATTTGGTGTATTTTCCTCGTCTTGCACCACCTCAGGCATAGCAGTGACTCCCAGACCAGTTGGCCTTAGGGCACTAGGTGAAGAGGCACCCTCGCTATACATTTTTATTGCCCTCGGTGATAACAAAACCAGTGTCCATTTTTCTCACCACTTTATATTTTTTTATTCACTTTTTTTTTTTTATTTCCTTCATACATCGGCTTTAAGACAAGAGCATTTCAAGGTATCCTCTACTATCCCAGACTTCAAGACGTGTGTAAGTGCGAATAGCAGGGTAGCAACGTTCAAAATGTTTGGCTTCCAAAATAGAAACTATTTTTCAGACTTAGTTTTATCCTCAGATTAGTGACGTTCTTTATCTTACTAACCCTTGGGACAACGGCTCATAACTACTTATTACTAGTTCGTATAAGAAAACTTCTAATTTTCTTAGTTTTCTTAAATTTTTCTAATCTCATGGATGTAATTGTTCATTATCTAAACTTTTATTATCTTATTTATGTACAAAAAAGTTTGTAAATATTAAAATATTTTTATATTTGAAAATTTCTAAATTTTTGTGGGTTTTGAAATTTTTTAAATTTTTATAGATTTTTAAAAGAAACGTTTTGTGCTTATGCAGATGATATGCAAATGATGCAAAAATAAGCACAAACCTCCCCCAAACTTGATTTCAACAATGTCCTCACTGTTGCCAATTGCTATACCTACAAAAACTGTAAGCCTGGGGGGAATTATTAGTGGGGGCAAAATATATAAGTGAAGAACTTCCCCCAAACTTATTCTTTTCACTCACTTCCATCCAAAACATGATGCAATGATATACAGGATATGAAGGTGAGACGGAGGAATTTTAATCCAAATAAACTGGCTCTTGGAAGAACAAGAGCTCCTCTGTGGGGTCAGTGGAAAAATACGGCTTTAGTCTATGTCCATTCACTTTGAAAAATGCGCCGTTTTTAACATTTTCTACTTCTACTGCCCCGTACGGGTATACAGACCGCACAACAAAAGGTCCCTTCCACCGAGATCGAAGCTTACCCGCGTGAAGGTGTAATCGTGAATCATAAAGAAGGACTTGTTGACCAGGTGAAAATGTTTTCCTCAAAATGTTTTTATCGTGAAAAACCTTAGTCCTATTCTTTACAATTACAGCGTTATCATAAGCTTCATCGCGGAGTTCGCTTAGCTCATTTAGTTGCTACTTCCGAAAATTGCAGGCTTCTTTTAGATCAAAGTTTATTTCTTTTATAGCCCACAATGCTTTATGCTCTATCTCGACGGGTAAATGATATGCCTTCCCGAACACTATCCTATATGGAGACATCCCTAGGTCGGTTTTATATGCAGTCCTGTGCCCAAAGAGCATCCGTCAGTTTGGTCGACCAGTCTTTTCTATTTTTAGCAACAGTTTTCTCCAGGATAAGTTTGATTTGTTTGTTTGAGATTTCAGCCTGCCCGCTCGTTTGGGGATGATAGGGTGTAGAAAGTCGGTGGTTGATTGCGTATTTTCGCATCAGAGTCTCGAAAGATCTGTTGCAGAAATGTGTTCCATTATCGCTAATAATAGCGTGTGGGTGTCCAAATCGCGAAAAGATATTCTCTTTCAAGAACTTAATGATAACTTTCCTGTCGTTAGTGCGACATGGAATGGCTTCAACCCACTTTGAGACATAATCAACCGCCAGCAGTATGTACAAATTCCCAAAGGAGTTGGGAAAAGGACCCATAAAATCAATGCCCCAAACATCGAATATTTCAACAACCAGAATGGGTTGCTGAGGCATTTCATTTCCCCGGGATATTCTACCCGTGTACTGACACTGTGTACAGGTTTTGCAATAGTCAAATGCGTCCTTGAATAAGGTCGGCCAATAAAATCCACATTGCAAAACCTTTTCCGCCGTTTTTTTAGGACCGAAGTGACCCCCACAGGCCTGATCATGACAAAAAGAAAGAACACTCTTGAACTTTTCTTTCGGGACATACCGGCGAATGATCTGATCAGGACAATATTTAAACAAATATGGATCATCCCAGTAAAAGTGTTTTACTTGGGATAGAAAACGGTATTTGTCCTGTTTTGACCAATCGCTCAGTATAAGTCCCGTGACAAGATAGTTCACAATATCCCTGAACCATGGTTCAGCTGATACGTTCAAGAGTTGTTCATCAGGGAACGAATCATTGATCGGCAGGGTCACAGGGGAAGAAATGATGCATGAAAGATAGTCGGCTACGACGTTTTCACATCCTTTCTTATCTTTGATAACTAGATCAAATTCTTGTAACAGAAGGATCCAACGTATTAGTCGACCTTTTGCATCTTTCTTCGCCAGAAGATGTTTTAGAGCAGAATGGTCAGTGTACACAACTATAGGAGAGCCAATTAAGTAAGGCCTGAATTTTTCTAATGCAAATACAACCGCTAAAAGTTCTTTCTCGGTGGTTGTATAGTTGATTTGAGCATCATTCAGGGTCTTACTTGCATAATAGATTACGTGTGGCATCTTTTCAATGTGCTGTCTTAAGACTGCACCTACTACAAAGTCGGATGCATCACACATCAGCTCAAAGGGGTAGTCCTAATTTGGAGAGGATAGAACGGGGGCTGAAGTGAGTGAGTGTTTAAGTGAGTCGAAAGCTGTCTCACAGTCCGAGTCAAAGTGGAAGGTCGTATCCTTGGCCAAGAGAAGAGTTAAAGGTCTAGCAATTTTGCTAAAATCCTTAATGAATCTTCTATAAAAGCCCGCATGGCCAAGGAAAGATCGAATATCTTTGACTCTTTTGGGATGAGGGAGGTTTTGAATGACATCTATCTTAGCTCTGTCAACCTTAATGCCTTTCTGTGAAATAACATGTCCAAGTACAATTCCTTCTTGGACCATGAAATGGCATTTTTCCCAGTTCAAACTTAAGTTCTTCTCTTTGCAACGAGTAAGAACTGCATCAAGATTCGATAGGCAATCAGAAAAAGAGTCTCCAAAAATCGAGAATTCGTCCATAAAGATCTCCAGAAAATTCTCTACCATATCAGAGAAAATCCCCATCATACACCGCTGAAAGGTAGCGGGAGCATTGCATAACCCAAAGGACATGCGACTGTAAGCAAAGGTACCAAAAGGACAAGTAAAAGTGGTTTTATCTTGATCCTTTTTGGCGATGGGGACCTGATTATAGCCTGAGTATCCATCCATAAAGCAATAATACTCTCGTCCCGCTAAGCGTTCCAGCATCTGATCAATGAATGGTAGAGGAAAGTGGTCTTTCCTCGTGGCGGCGTTGAGTTTTCTATAATCAATACATACACGCCACCCAGTTTGGGCGCGTGTCTGAATCAACTCATTTGCCTCATTGGTTATAACGGTGATGCCGGATTTCTTAGGAACGACATGTATAGGACTCACCCATTGGCTATCGGAGATGGGGTATATAATACCATTATCTAGGCATTTGACGATCTCTTTCATCACTGCTTCCTTCATGACGGGATTTAACCGTCTCTGTGGTTCTCGGGTTGGTTTGGCATCATCCATCACATGTATATGATGTTCAACTATCAAGGGACTAATCCCTTTGATGTCCGCCATGGTCCAACCGAACGCCTCTTTATTAGATCTCAATACCGATAAAAGTGCATTCTCTTGCTCTGATGCTAGAGAAGCGGATATGATAACCGGTAAAGACTCATTCTCACCAAGATATACATATTTAAGGTGAGAAGGTAAAATTTTGAGATCTAATGTGGGCAGAGAAATAATAGAAGGAGGGATCATCGAATGATTTTTGGAATTACAAAGAAGCTCAGAGTCTGTGAAAGATACAGACTCGGGTGGAGTAAAGTCAGGTGTGCAGGACTCAAGTGTAGGAAAAGTGTCCTCACTAAGATCATGTGTAAGATCAAGCAGAGATGTGGTAATGTCGTCGAGATCTAGAAAGCAAAGATCCTCAGCTCCACAACTATCGGGAGCGATCTCGTGGACAGAGCACACATCTAGAATATGAGCAGAGGGTTCTGATGGCTGACTTCCAACTTTGTAGATGTTTAGTTCAATGGTCATATTTCCAAATGATAAGTTCATTGAACCATTTCTACAATTTATAGCAGCGTTGGAAGTGGCAAGGAAAGGACGACCCAAAATCACCGGAATTTGGCCCCGGGGGTTTGCTACAGGCTGTGTATCGAGTACAATGAAGTCTACAGGGAAAACAAATTCCCCGACCTTTATCAACACATCCTCTAGTTCACCCCTTGGTTTGGTGATTGAACGGTCTGCCATTTGGAGAGCGCAGTGAGCAGGTTTCAACTCTCCAATCCCTAATTGCTCATATACAGAATATGGAAGTAGGTTAACACTTGCGTCAAGGTCTAAAAGAGCACGATTTATGTTTTTACCCCCAATAGAAATTGATATTGTAGGACATCCTGGGTCCTTACGTTTCTTTGGTAGCTGTGGGATAAAAGCAGTGCTGATATTATTAGACATAAAGACCTTCTTCGGCACTTGAGTCTTCCTCTTCCTAGTGCACAAGTCCTTAAGAATTTTCGCATAAGCGGGGACTTGCTGAATCGCATCTAGGAGAGGGATATTGATGTTAACCTGTTTGAACATTTCTATAATTTTCTCCATATGTGGACTCGTTTTATTACCCCTTAACCGATTTGGGTAAGGTGCTTTCGCAATGAGCGTCGGGTCCATCATAGGAGAAGGAAGAGGGGGTAGACGAGATCCCAAAAGAGGTGTGGGGACCGTCTGTGGAAAACTAGAAGGGCTATACTGAGGTGTCGAGCCTAGTGGGAAATGGAGAATAGGCTCGCGAGAAGGTGGTGTGGTAGAAGAAGAAGGATCAGAAGGAGTAGTGTGTATGTGTGGAAAGGTCTCAGCCGGGGCGTTGATATGATTTTCAGTATCATCAACTTCTTCCCCAACATGATTGTTCAGCACTCTTTCCGATCTCAATGTTGTGACAGCATTTACATTGTAATGCCCAGGATTCTGTAGGGGTTGAGAGGGAAGTTTCCCTTTTTCTCTCGCACTCATTTCGGCTTTAAGTCGTGCGATTTCAGCTTCCATCGTTCTGATACTCTCAGCTTGGGACGCTGAGTTTTTCTTTATCTCACCGACGGAAGATCTAACTTCAGCCAAAACCTCTATGAAATTTGACAAAAGTGATTTCATGGTTTGAGTGAATTGAGAGAACTCGTCAGAACAGGTCATAGGATTAGACTGTGTAGGAGTGTTGACCTGATTTCGGAAGTTTTATGACTGATAGGGGTGCTGAGTGAGTTGAAGGGGTTGCTGTTGTGGTGGAGGAAGAGCCCTTTGAAATTGATTCGTGTTTGGAACCGTGTTTTGAGATTGGTTTTGGTTCCAAGCGAAATTCGGGTGATTCTTCCAACCCTGATTGTACGTGGAAGAATATGGGTCGTTTCGAGGTCTTTGAAATGCGGCATTTGAATGCTCGTGACCTTGTAACGCAGAGTTTAATGGACATTCTTCCGTTAAATGAGACGGATCAGAACAGCACTCACAAACAGTTTTGGGGAGCGACATTGGGTTTAGGGAGGCTGCTGCAAATTTGTGTTCCATAGCGTCGAGCTTCTTTTGCATTGCTGCCATCTCAGCTCGAACACCTATGGACACGTCTATTTGGTGTACGCTACCCCTATTCAATGGTTGGGTTCCACTCTCCCAATGTAGTGATTTTTCAGCGAACTCTTCTAAATACTTCCAAGCTTCCCCATCATCTTTGGTCATAAAAGTACCTTGACACATGTTTTCAAGGCTCTGTTTAGTGTTTGGGTTAATGCCCTCATAAATGATTCGGCAAAGCTCCCATCTCGGGATGCCGTGATGAGGACACTAAACCAATAGATCCTTGAAACGTTCAAAGCATTTTGAAAATGGTTCAGTAGGGAGATGGGCAAATTGATTCAGTTCGCTACGGATTCGAGCTGTCTTTTGTATTGGGTAAAATTTCTTAAGGAATGCAGCGAAGAATTCTTCCCAATTCGTGATAGAGTGTGCGGTAGTGTTATATAGCCACTTCTCGGCTATATCGCACAAAGTAAATGGAAGAAGTCGTAGACGCATAGCATCCACTGAAAGTTGTGACGTACCCATCATTGCGCATACGTTTTCAAATTTGGTAATGAAAACGTAAGCGTCCTCAGTCTCGAGTCCGTGGAATTTGGGTAAAAGATTGATATACTGGGGCTTAATCTCAAAGTTATCCCTGTTGGCTGGTGGTGTGGATAAGCAGGTCGAAAGAGGACCTCGAATAGGGTAGCACCTCTCCTGGAGAGAGATGCGGGGTGGATTCTGCGCACCAACGGACGGCGGCAGATTAGGGTTAAAGAAGTTCGATGGATTCGGATCCATCGGAGTGGGTGTGGTAGTGGGTAAAGAAAAGGTAAATGGAGAAATATCGACTTCGGAGTCGATAAAAGGTACGCGGACTAAACAGGCAATAGAATCCCGTGTCCAGCCTATCTTGTACTAAAAAGGGTTAGTACAAGTGGCAGCGTTGACTTATAATTAGGGGTATGAATGAATGCGGTGTTTGCTTTGAAAAAGGGACGGATTTTTGAAAAAATGATGGGACACAACAAATGCAACAACAAAGACCCTAGAATCTAGTGGTCACCTAGGTCTGGCTCTAGACCGCTCCTAACTGCCAAAAGACAAGTCACAGGATAGAATCCTCCACTGCCTCTTTGTCCCCCTGTGGCCGGATAAGTGCCAGGTAAGTGGGAAGGTACTCCACTACGTAAGTAGTGGGCCTAATTAAAAACCACTAGCCTTAGACACACTCGTCTTAGACACTACAAGAAAACGCGGATAAGCAATGAATTACCCACGGCCTTCTTCTGTCCTAATTGAGCGCGACGATCCTTAGAGTCATCTCTAGATATTTTTTAGTTAATGTGGGTCAATGTGAATGCAAGTTTTGCGATTTTTGGGGCCTAGGAAGGGTAATGAAATCCCCACCTAATTTGGATTTGGCCGTGCCCCTTAATTTCCGTATTAGAATGCAAACAACCAAGAAACAAAATCACGCACAATTTAATTTTGCTTTTTGCGGTGCTGCGATTATTTGCAAAGAAACCTGCAGAAAATTATTAGTTGGAGCTAAAAAGAGGAGAGAGGAGTAGGTAAGAAATCACCTGAAGAAAAATTGCACAGAGAACCCTCAAAAGGGCCGCGGTTCCGCCGCATATGGGAGCTTAGACCGCGGAATCGCGGTTGGATAGTGAGATCTCTGCACCAAAATTCAGAAGGGAGCTTCTGTAGACTCCCTCAACTCTCTGGTATTTCCAAAACAATTTCTTAAATTGCCAAACAGTTCCAGATTTCCTTGCAATGAACCACAACAAATCGTTTAGGGTTTGCACGAATTTTGATCTTAAAATAACAATGGAATAAATCTTTCAATTCAAACTATAATATGAAACGAATTAGCGCGTAATTCCCGGCAACGGCGCCATTTGATTGTTCCGTAAAATTTGAGACTGTGTAAGTAAATCAACTCAAATGATCCCTGGTAACAGTTTCATTTGATTGAAAAGAAGTTCTTGTTTGTCTAAATCGAATAAAGCGAATAAGTTTCTATGTGTCGGTAATATTGAATAAGATTCACAATCAAAGAATTATATTTGACCGCAATCAATTACGGTGTCAGTTGTAGATCGTAAGCGAGTGCGGATCGTCCACAGGGATTGTGCGATTCGTTTCTATGTTTAATTTGTTTGAATTGAAAAGTTAATTGCGAAGAAAAGAAAGCATGATTCAAGATTTATCAATTGTTCAAGTGTCACTATTCTATTCAAGAATCAAGAAAAAGATAAACAATCAAGAATCGGGTTTCGATGATATTTCCAACCAAATGTCAAGAATCTAAATGAGGCTCGTAGGAATAGATCGGATCTATAGACGTGATGTAATCTAAAGATTTCGTGTTCTTGTCCTTCGAAGGATTGATACTAGATCGATGATAATCGATGAGAGTTGGGGCTTTCTCGTGAAACTAGGGTTTCATCATTTAACCCTTGTTCTTTCATTGATATCATTCACATTCTAGCCTCTAGCAATTTCAAGAAACGATCGTAACTCCCCAATCTCGAGCGATATCATTCAAGAAAGCATCGCAACGAATTGGGTTGTCGGTTCTTGAACTTGCTAGGGTTTACAAAGCTCATAGGATTCAAGAATCGATTTAAGATATGTTACATCATCATTCTATTGATCGTCTCGACTCCTCGACGAGCGGAGTATTACTCAAACATCATCACACAGAAAGCATTCAAGAATTGAAAAGATATCATGATGCAAGAATTTAAAGAAAACAAGATAAAAGAATATCACCTTTTTATTTATATCAACAATTTGATTACAGTCGCCCAAGAACTACAAGAGGAAGAACTAAATTGTCGATCTGGCGTCGCTTTTCTCCGTGAGTCGTGGATCGGCTCAGACCACTTGCTCTGTTGAAGATCGGCTCCGCTCATAAAAGGTTGCAAGGCTTCTTGCTTGATGGGGTACCCGGGATCTTGGCTTTTGATTGGAATTAGGGTTAGGGTTTCACACAAGTCTTCTCACTAAACTTGTGGAAGAAATGAAGAATGAGGTAGATTGGCTACTAAAATGAACTAATGGAGGGATTTATTCATCCTTCTTACAAGTGAGCCTAGGGTCTTATTTATAGATCTCCCAAACCCTAGGTCTAGGTTTGAAATTACAATTCCCTCCAAAAGTTTGTTGAGGCTTTTAGAAGGTAGTTTGTTAGGAGCTAGCTTAGGCTTTAAGCTAGGATTGTTTAAGCTTAGAAACCCTAGTTTGCTGATCTGGCAGAAGTCTCTGGAGTCTTCTGGAATTTGTCATGTCTTTCTGAAGTCTGGACCCTGAGAGAGAAATAATGCCCTAAATTTGAGGAGGTGACGTGGCAAAACGGCCGCGGAACCGCGGCTCAAGCAAGCTCCGGCCGCGGTTCCGCGGCCAAGTAGTGGCTTCATGGCTTGGTCTTTCTGGTGTGGTATTGGGACAACATTTGGAGCTTAATCTGATATGTTGATTTGTATTTTGCCCTTTGGATTAATACCAGAACTAAAATCATTGTGTTGGCGTATCTTTTAGCGGTGTAGATTTGAGCAAGCTTCTGATTTTCCTGCACAGACTTCGAAACACGGGATGCGATATATAGAAATGATGCCATGTTATGAAATGCAGTCAATTTCCCTAGAAATGCCGGTTTTAAGGTCTAACACATGTAATCTGATATTTTACGACAGATTTGCTAATATGTGCTATATGAATACCGAACACTTCTATATGAATGCAGATGATGAGGAAATTGCCGGTTAGAAGATGCAATATTTTCGACTAATCAATTATACAGTGTAGATTTTGTCTCATTGCATTTGTATTCGGTCGGAATACAAATGCTAGTATGTATATACAGTCGCGGGGTTTTCCTGTAATTTATTACAGGATCAGTTTTTTGAAGTTGCCAGTTTGCATTCCATTTCGGCCATTTTCCTTTGTTTCTTTCCTTGGCTGAAAAATGGTGGAGGAGGGCTAATTTGCAAATGTGCAAATTAGCAATATGGAGGGTGTTTCTTGTTAACGGTTGATTCATGATGGCTCTAGATTGACTTTAACTTCTTTTTCTCATCATGACTTGCTTTTTGTGAAAGGATGGTGGTGTGATGATTATTCCTCATGATGATCACTTATTTCTTTTTGCATTATTTTCTCCTTTGGCTCACACCACCTTGGGTGTGCTCACTCCCTCCTCTTCTTTGATCAAGTGCCGGCCAATTCTAGATAAGGGGCTGTCCAAAATTTGGAGTGTGGGATTTCATCTCATTTGCTTACACAAAACACTTACATCATCTCCCAAGTTCATTCCTCCACCTTGATATCTAAAAGGGCAACTTCAACAACCCCATGAGACATATAGTTATACATTATCCTACAGCATTCTTGGACACGTCAACTCGCCAACTTCGTGCCCGAGTTGCCTCGGTCCAGAGGTGTGAGCCCGTAAAAGAACCCGGCGATGTGGTGCCCTTCCGATGAGGAGATGAAGACCGGAGATTCCGCGGGGAGATCGGGACGACTACGAGAAGACCGAAGGACACGGATCGCTCGGTAAATCTCTATACCCCTTCTCTAGTTAGCTAGGAGTAGGTTAATGGCCCGATCCGGGTTTATAGTGCGCGGTAGCGCCGGTTTACAAGTTCTGTAAAAGTTTCGTTTCCGCATTTTGGCCTCGGGATGACGGCCGGGGCGCTGCCGTGCACTTACACTGGTATCAGAGCCACGCCATTAACCTAGTCTAACTTGCTCTAACGTGTTTACAAGTTCAATCGAACGGATTTTCCGAAAACCCGATTTCTAAAGTACAGTTTCTGTCGATTTTATTTTCTGCTCCAAAAATTTTTCTAGGCATGTTAAAAAATCGTGCAGGGTTTTTTATGAACACTGTAAAAATTTGGCACTCTGATCCTACTGTAGAGCCGCGGAACCGCGGCCATAACCCCATTTTGCCAGCGGTTCCTCCGCCGAAATGTAGCTTCATTGCACCAAATTTATACAGTAGCTATCTGACATGGAAATAGGGTTTTTGGTATGTTCTGTTTGGGCCCAGATTTGTTTTGAGTGCTACAGTAATGCTTGGGGCCTACTTCGGTAAATTTAGTCGATCGAAAATTTTAAATATGTTAGTTCACAGTATTTACATTATATCTGCGACCGTGAATGTCATTTGATCGGTAAATCCTGTCTAACTGCTATAGCCCTTTTAGACGGATTTGCGAACGTGACATTCACGTTGATGTTCTGTGTTGTGCTGTGATGTTGCGGATTTGTCATGGTGGATAGCCTGGATGCAATGGTAGTACAGTTTGATTGTTTATGTACATTTGATATTGCGGGGCGAGCGTCCGACATGTGGACTGCAATCACTGCCTGTTTGTATATTATTCTTTTGGGGCACGACCGGGCTGAGGTCGGTGTACTCGTTGTATGTATATTTTACTTTCTGTACTAGGATTACCCCGCGGAGGGGTGCACGGATAGCCAGGTTCTAGAGGGCAACGAGCCCGCATCTCAAGGCGTTGAGACGGAGGGGGCTTCACTCTAGAATTGGCGGGCTATTCGCCGCACTCGTAGGGGGTACAGGTTGACCCAAGGAGGGGTGCCCAAGTTACCGGATTCCATGAAGTGCTGGGTGGTCCATTCACGTTGCTGAAGGGGGTGCCTCGCTTCAGGTTTTGGCGGGTAACTTGCCGCGCCTGTAGGGGTCTAAGATTTCATTGCATAGGCTATCCACATCACCAGGGGAACGTCGGGTTTCAGTAACGGCTTTATGAAACCCGGGGATCCCAGATATCTGTATTGTTCTGTGATGCTTATTACATTTCTGTGATGTTGCATTTTATCACGCCTTGAGCGATTATTATATATTGATATATATACTAGTAGATGTTGTATATGTTTTGCATCCGCGCTAGTCCAGTCCCCGCTCTGTCGTTAGTTAAGTAACCTAACGGGTGATGACGGGACCCAGTGGCGAATGCGGATGGCATATACGTACATCATTATTTTCGTTCTTTTTTGGTGTGATCAATTGATGGGACTGCATTGATTCGGATCAATGCAAGCTAAACAAACCTGTTTGATGTTGTTGGAACATTTTTCAAAAAGCTGTTATTGCAAGGACGTTCTCTTTTGTTTTGCATAATGGTATTCGGTTATGAATATCCAGCACCTCAGTCGACGAGGCAAGGGCCGAGATCCCTTCACCGGGAGTGACCACTTGGACAGAAGTTTGCATCAGGGCAATAACTTCACTATAGCCGATTACTTTTGCTTTGCATCATGGTATTCAGTTGGAATATCCTGCACCTCATTCTACAGGGAAAGTGCCGAGATCCCTTCACCGGGAGTGACCTCTTTAGTAAAGGTTTTCGTCACTATATTTTTATAAAAAGCTATCCGGTTCCTTCAACGATATCAAGTTCATTACGTTAATGGTTTTTCGCCAAAAACCATTCGTAGCCCTCCATCATTTCAGACAAGTAGCACGTGTTAGTGTATATGCCCTAGAGGCCATTACTGTATCATACTAGTTTGTATATTACTTAATGGATGCTTGGGATATTCACCTTGTATATACAATCTTGCTCAAAATAGTAGTATGCTACTTGGTTTGTTTCTACTTCAATGTGTACTTGTGTTTATTTCAGTATATCACTTATACGCATTAGTGGAGCCCTTAGGATCTTTGCTTGATTACCAGCGTTGTGATGGCAGTCACACTAGTGGGGGCTGGGTAATCTATAAGCACATCCTTATTCAGGTCCCTGGTCGCAGGACTATCGAGACAGGGCATCGATACTCCGGAGTAGACCAGCGCATGCGCTTCTCATCCCAGTGTGGGAGACGGTCTGTCCCACAGCCGTCAGTACGTCGTACTTGAGATAGTATGCGGGTGCTCGTTAGGTTACGGGTACACTGGACTGGACTCGTCGGGAACTGACTAGTTGGTATTATACCTATCGTCAGTTATCAGTTCCCAGGTGACATGAGTACAGCTTAGTCCGCTGACTTGACACTGTCACTCCGCCTCGAGTGTGTTCCCACTGTACTTTGATCACTACCCTACCACGGCTCAAAGTGCAAACAGGTGGTGGTTGGGTGCAGTCCCGAAGCACTTGGAGGCAGTGACGGTTAGACAGGATTCGTCTCTCCCGGTATTGGGGGTTGACATCGCGCTGTGTCTAGGAGAGCCATTACACGAGTAGTCCCTGGCCAGGGCAAACGAGATATACTGGTAGGTTTCCAGTGTTATCTCAGGGTGTATTGGGCTTCACTCCGGCACGACTTGTACCGCTATTGGGGGACTGACGTTTACCGCCCCCTAGGCCCGCCATGCGATGTATCAGACGAACAGACCGGACTGTACGGAGAATGTCACGCTCAGGCTCAGTAGGAGTTCAGATGGGTTTCGCCTCGTCGGTCTTCTTGTCGGCATTACCTGGGGACCGTTACGCACAGCTAGTGCCGCTTGCGGTCTGTGGTTAAACCCACTGCCAGCGTAGTGTCGAGTCTTTAGAGTCCCACACAGAAAGCTTTTCGCCTTTAGGCAAAAGAGTAGAGGTCGCATGGTATTGCGACAGGTCGCGTGGTTATGCGACAGGGTTCGGTCACATCCGTACACTTGTGCACGTACAGTGTCCGGACAGTTTACACTAGCAGGCTTTGGTTTAAGCCAGATCCTAGTGTACCTTATGGGATTGGATTTATCCAGTTTGCATTCGTGTTCCTCGGAACGCGGATGCGGGTGTGTATGCACAGTTGACAGGGAGGCAGAGGCTGCGGATTCTCATTGGGGTTGTTGACAGTTGACCGTTGACTATTTGACTTTATGCTCAACCCTAATGAGAATATGATATGTGATTAACTATTATATTAATTAAGTATTATGGTGATATGGTTGTTGACTTGTTGACTTTGTTGACTTGTTGACTTTTGTTGACTTGTTGACCGGTTGACTTTTGTTGACTTGTTGACCGGTTGACTAGGCTTGACTAGTTGACCATCATGATAACCATGGTTATCATTTCATGCCAAAGACTTTTTCTTGCTTGCTCATTTGAGTAAAATGAGTGCATGACATGATAAGGTTATGGTTGCTTCTAACCATCACATAAGACTTTTTTGATATGATGAGTTATGATCACTTTGGATTATGAGAGGGTGAAAGACAAAAGAGTTGCTCATTCTCTCTCTTGTTCTTGAGCTCTCCTCTTGCTCTCACCCTCAACCTCTTGCTCCCTCTCTTGATCTATGGTTCTCTTGTCTCATGAGTTGAGAATCAAGAACCATGGATAAAATCCCATTCTAAATCATCTCTACTCATTCTAGTTCACTAGGTTTAGCAAACCAAGTGAACTAGTTTCTTCAAAGAACGAAGAAGGAGCTAAAGGTTGGAGCTTTCAAGTGGATCTATCTTCGGCGTACGGAGACAACGAGAAGGAGCCATCGAACCACCATCGGAGCTTGAAGAGAAGGAGTTCAAGTTTAGGTATAACCATCTTCATCCGAGTAGCTAAATATCTTTAGCTTAGTATGCTAGTTTTAGTTTAGGTAAAGATCCCGACCTAGCTTAGTCCATGTTGCCTCTTGCGTTAAAATTTTGATTTTATACCGTTTCCGCCTCCCCGTAAGAACCGGGGGTCGCAACGTGGACTTACAGTGGTATCAGAGCCTAACTAAACTTAAACTAGCTTGGTAGTGAAGTGTAACGAAGTTCGGAACCGGAAAAATCCAAAAACCAAACTTTTACAAAAACTGAGTTTCTGTTGAATTTTTTTTGGCTCAAAATGCAAAACGTTACACTTGTAAATTCGGCTCAGGGTTTTGTGTGAACACCCAAGAAAAACGTTGCCCTAATTCGTTCAAACCGCCGCGCTTCCGCCGCACGAGGTAGGCATGTGCCGCGGAAGCGCCGCGGTTTGTCGTCTTCTCTGCATCGTTTTTCGTGCAGTGTGTGTCTGTGTTGGTTTTGGGATTTTTGGAATATATTATATGTGCCCAGATTTTCCAGAAAAGAAATTTCCTTTTGGGGTCCTATAATTCCGTATTTTTTTCCGAACTTCACTGCACTTTGACTTTGATGGTTATATCTGTGATGCTTGCATGTATTGAACGTCGGCTAATCGCTATAAGTCGATTGGTCGGGGTTATACATGATCTGTAATGTGCTGGAATGTGTATATAAATATGTTGGATTGTCGCGGGTGAATAGCCGGGGGTTGTGAGACGAGAGTTTTCTTTTCTTGCAATTCATGTAAATTTGTAAATTGATGTAATAATTATTTGTATGGCCGCACAACCGGGTCGGGGTTGTAGCCGTCATTGTATAATTTCTTTTTACTGTTTTTGCTCCTAGGATAGACCCATGGAGAGGTGCACAAACTACCGGGTATGCCGAAGTGTCGAGTGGCCTACTCATGGAGATGAGGGAGGTTGCTACGCTTCGGGTACTTGGCGGGTAGTTTGCCGCACCCGTAGGGGTCTTGGGTGGGGTTTTGGCTATTCACCGCGACCGTGTAATCTGTTTTTGTTACAGGCTCGTACAAATTACAGATTCCTAGTATATCCAATGTATTTATCTGTGATCTGAAATGTTTATCATTGCAGTATATCTATATATGATATTATTTAGGCGTTGCTTATGTTTTACAGACGCGCTAGCCCAGCCCCCGCTCTGTCGTTAGTTAAGTAACCTAACGGGTAATGACGGGGCCCCGTGGCGAATGCGAATGGCATAAGCGTACGTCATATTTTGGTTGTTTTCTGCAATGGTAGGATTAAATGATGGGACGCATTAAAAGAACTAATGCAAGAATATCACGCATTAAAAGAACTAATGCAAGATAATAAACCAAGCTAAAGTCGTTGGAACACTTTCGAAAAACCACTCGGTTCTTTTCAAAAACAACTTTTAAAATGCGGAGCTTGAGCCACTCCTTTTAAAAGCTATCTCGTTCCATCGACCAAATCAAGTTCACTACGTTCACGGTTTTGCCAAAACCATTCGTAGCCCTCCGTCGTTTCGTATGAATATTCAATAGTATTAAAGCTGTGTTTGTTGACCTTCGTCAAGGCATAGTGATTGGTAGCTATTGGGTATTCATATGTAGCATAGATAGATGCGTTGGTTTGGGACATTCGCATTACCTTGTTGACCTTCGTCAAGGGTATATACGGGTGGATTCAAATTAACCTGGATAATGACGGGCAGAACTTGACATGTGACTTATGATTTGTTGACCTTCGTCAAGGTCATAAGAGCATGGGGCAAAAATCCACATCGGGAGTTTCATAAGTACTGAAACTTGCTAGATTTGCATACCATTTGGAGTGTGATGATTCTGGTAGGATTCCTTCAGTTTCGTCACGCGATGATATTTGGATCCCGATCCTACTGTGAGTATATGCTACTCCTCGGGAAATTTCTCACTTAACGATCAATGCTATAAACCTAGTAGGTGCCTAGAAAGGTGTTAGCGGGGCTACGCCCCCAGGGAAAAGAGGTTCTCTAATTAAGGAACTTCGCGAAAGCGTTGGAAAACCTCCCTCGAAGTACCGACACCGGCCTGGCTGAACGGTTAAGCAAGTATTGTACGGTGGGATTGATCCTGACTAATTCTTTCTTTATGGTTTGAGGAGGGATTCGAGAAACAGTGGGAGCCATCCTGTTTAGACAAACTAAAAACCACTCTAAACTTGCAAGAGCATCATGCTGAGTGTTTCTTCTTCTCTCTCCTAATTGCAGCGACCAATCAACATGACTGGACTTAAGTTACTCCTAGATAAAAAAAAACTGACAGGGCCAAACTACAAAGATTGGCTCAGGAATGTCACGATAGCAATCACTTATGACAAGCTGGGGTATCTTCTTACCACCAAAGCTCCCCCTGTCCCTGGTCCAACTTCCAGTGTCGCGGATAAGGAAATCCGCAAGACTTGGGAGATTGATAGCGCGAAGGCCAAGTGCCTCCTGCTTGCCTCGATGGACAACGAACATCAGAGGAGGCATGAGAATATGGACATGGAGTCCATATTGCTCCATACAAAAGAACTGTATGGAGAGCAATCACGTATCGCAAGATACGAAGCGTCGAAAAAGTTATTTTCGACAAGAATGGCCGTCGGATCATCAGTAGCCGAGCATGTGCTAAAGATGATCGGCTTCATTGAGGAGCTCGCTGACCTAGGGATCACATTGGAGAGTGAGCTATATACGGATATAGTTCTCCAGTCCCTTCCTTCCACTTACGCCCAGTTTATACTGAACTTCAACCTACAAGAAAAAGAGGTTGAACTATCAGAGCTCCTCAACATGCTGAGGAGCGCAGAGGGCACCCTACTGAAAGGTAGGGAAACATCCACTTTGTTTGTAGGAGGATCATCTTCTTCTAGGTCCAAGGCGAAAGCCAAGGGAAAGAAGAAGAAGGCCCCCGCCAAACCAAGGGGCGGTGTTGGTAAAGTGGATACGAAGGGAAAAGGCAAAGCAACAAAGATAGCGGGGAAGCTTGTGGATAAGGAAGAATGCTTCTATTGTCATAAGAAAGGACACTGGAAGAATGATTGCAGGGCCTGGAAGGCCAGAACACAGGAATTGAAGCAGGTTGCAGCTTCAGCTTCAGGTGTGTATGTTATTGAAAACTGTCTTTCAATAAACTCTACTTCCTGGGTATTGGATACCGGATCAGGATCTCATATCTGTAATTCTTTGCAGGCGTTGAGAAACCGTAGTGTTTTGAAGGCAGGTGACATGACCCTCAAAGTTGCGAACGGAGCTAGCATGGATGCTAAAGCCGTGGGGGACTATCACCTGGGAATGTCAGATGGACATGTTTTGGTTTTGCGTAATTGCTTTTTTGTACCCAACGCAACTTGTAATATCATTTCTGTATCTTTAGTTTCTAAAGAAGGTTATGAATTTGCGTTTGTAAGTAATGTTGTAAACATTCACCTTAATCAAGTTTTGATTGGGTCAGGTACATTGAGTAATGGTATATACGTGTTAAACCAACCACAGATTTTCAACGTCCAGAATACACACAAAAGAAAGTCTCCGGAAATGAATCAGACTTTCTTATGGCATTGTAGATTGGGTCACATCAATGAGAGAAGGTTGACTAAGTTACATACAGAAGGATATTTGAATGCGTTCAAATATCAATCGTATGCCACTTGTCAATCTTGTCTCAAAGGAAAGATGACAAAGACTCCGTTTACTGGACAAGGAGTAAGAGCGAGCGAGCTCTTAGGACTCGTACACAGTGACGTGTGCGGTCCAATGTCTACACATGCCCGAAGCGGACATTCTTACTTCATTACTTTTACGGATGACTTCTCAAGGTACGGTTATGTCTTCTTGATGAAACATAAGTCCGAGGCCTTTGGAAAATTCCAGGAGTATAAGAATGAAGTAGAGAAACAGACCGGCAAAAGTATTAAGATTCTAAGATCGGATCGAGGTGGAGAATACTTAAGTGCCGAATTCCTGAATTACTTAAAAGAGAATGGTATTCTCTCTCAGCTTACTCCTCCATACACTCCGCAACATAATGGTGTATCGGAGAGACGGAACCGAACCCTATTGGATATGGTTCGGTCCATGATGAGTAACGCTGAGTTACCGCGATCATTCTAGGGATATGCACTAGAAGCAGCTGCGTATCTCTTGAACAAGGCTCCCACCAAGACTGTGCCTACCACCCCATATGAGATGTGGACTGGGAAGAAACCCTGTCTTAAGTATCTTAAGGTATGGGGATGTCCAGCTTTTGTAAAAAAGCAGCATGCGGACAAGCTTGAGGCACGTTCAGTACAGTGTAAGTTTGTGGGATACCCAAGGAACTCTAGGGGGTATCTTTTCTATTCAGCTGAGGAACAAAAGGTCTTTGTTTCTCAGCATGCCCGCTTCTTGGAAACTGAGTTTTTGGAAACCCAGATAAGTGGGAACACAATAGAACTGGAAGAAGTTCCAGAACCACAGACTGTTACTGAAAGCTTAGTGGAACCAGAGGGTTCAACAGAACAGGACATTCCTGCGCCACTCCGCAGGAGTAGTAGGCAGACTCATCCGCCCGAGAGATACTGCGGTTTTCTCATAGACGGGGATAGAGAGGATTGCATCATAGATTATGATGAGCCTACTAGCTTCCAGCAGGCCGTTCAGAGCGTTGACTCAGTGAAATGGCTGGATGCAATGCGGACCGAAATGGAGTCCATGTACACCAACAAGGTATGGACGTTGGACATTGCTCCAGACGGGGTAAAACCCGTAGGATGCAAGTGGATCTTCAAAAGGAAGATTGGTGTAGATGGACAGGTTGAGACCTATAAAGCTAGGCTGGTAGCAAAGGGTTTTCGTCAAAGACCTGGCTTGGACTACGACGAAACCTTTTCTCCAGTAGCCATGCTGAAATCCATTCGGATCCTTCTTGCCATTGCTGCCTTCCACGATTATGAGATCTGGCAAATGGACGTAAAGACAGCTTTTCTAAATGGAAATTTAGAGGAGTGTGTCTATATGGACCAGCCAGAGGGTTTCATTCAGAGTGGGAGCAGCGGAAAGGTGTGCAAGTTGCTTAAGTCCATCTATGGACTAAAGCAGGCATCGCGGAGTTGGAACATCTGCTTTGATGAGACGGTCAAAGAATTTGGCTTTATCAAAAATCCAGATGAACCATGCATCTATAGTAGATTTGTAGCGAGAACTGTAGTATTCCTCGTTTTATACGTGGATGACATTCTCTTAATAGGAAATGACATTCCTATGCTACAATCTGTCAAGGGGTTCTTGTCACACAGGTTCTCCATGAAAGACCTGGGTGATGCCTCGTACATTCTGGGTATCCGGATCTACCGTGACAGATCCAAGAGGATATTAGGACTTTCACAGTCCAGGTACATCGACACCATACTGAAGAGATTCAGTATGGAAGATTCCAAGCGCGGTAACCTACCGGCTTGTCACGGGATCACCCTCTCTAAAGAGATGTCTCCCAAGACTGATTTGGAGAGGGATCGCATGTCTATTATACCCTACGCTTCT
The DNA here is from genome assembly GCA_030015575.1 of Agapanthus africanus. NCBI lineage: Eukaryota > Viridiplantae > Streptophyta > Magnoliopsida > Asparagales > Amaryllidaceae > Agapanthus > Agapanthus africanus. Next base: position 154,314,495 of record CM057343.1, read on the forward strand.
GCGGTTGGCTCTATAATATATGCGATGTTGTGTACCAGACCGGATGTAGCTTATGCACTGAGTGTGGTATGCCGGTATCAGTCAAACCCTGGGGAGAAACACTGGATAGCGGTAAAGAACATTCTCAAGTACCTGAGAAGGACTAAGGAGATGTTCTTGGTGTATGGCGGAAAAGACCTCCAGATCGAGGCCTTTGCTGACTCCAGCTTCCAGAGTGACAAGGATGATTCCAAGTCCATGTCGGGTTTTGTCTTTACCCTCAATGGAGGGGCGGTGTGTTGGAAGAGTTCCAAACAAGAAACCGTTGCAGACTCGACGATGGAAGCGGAATACATCGCTGCATCTGATGCCGCAAAAGAAGCTGTCTGGATGAGGAAGTTCTTGAAAGAACTTCAGGTGGTTCCGTCCATTGTTGATCCAATACCTCTGTATTGCGACAACAATGGGGCTATAGCTTTAGCGAAGGAACCCAGGTCCCATCAGAGATCCAGGCACATCTTGAGGCGGTATCACCTGATCAGGGAGATCGTAGATCGCCAGGAGATCGAGGTTCGGAGAGTCGCTTCAGAAGATAACACTGCTGATCCATTCACCAAGGCCCTGCCCCAGACTCAGTTCGAGCGGCTGATCGAGATGATAGGTCTTCGATACGCCAGTACATGGCCTTAGTGCAAGTGGGAGATTGTTAGTGTATATGCCCTAGAGGCCATTACTGTATCATACTAGTTTGTATATTACTTAATGGATGCTTGGGATATTCACCTTGTATATACAATCTTGCTCAAAATAGTAGTATGCTACTTGGTTTGTTTCTACTTCAATGTGTACTTGTGTTTATTTCAGTATATCACTTATACGCATTAGTGGAGCCCTTAGGATCTTTGCTTGATTACCAGCGTTGTGATGGCAGTCACACTAGTGGGGGCTGGGTAATCTATAAGCACATCCTTATTCAGGTCCCTGGTCGCAGGACTATCGAGACAGGGCATCGATACTCCGGAGTAGACCAGCGCATGCGCTTCTCATCCCAGTGTGGGAGACGGTCTGTCCCACAGCCGTCAGTACGTCGTACTTGAGATAGTATGCGGGTGCTCGTTAGGTTACGGGTACACTGGACTGGACTCGTCGGGAACTGACTAGTTGGTATTATATCTATCGTCAGTTATCAGTTCCCAGGTGACATGAGTACAGCTTAGTCCGCTGACTTGACACTGTCACTCCGCCTCGAGTGTGTTCCCACTGTACTTTGATCACTACCCTACCACGGCTCAAAGGAGTCGTGCAAACAGGTGGTGGTTGGGTGCAGTCCCGAAGCACTTGGAGGCAGTGACGGTTAGACAGGATTCGTCTCTCCCGGTATTGGGGGTTGACATCGCGCTGTGTCTAGGAGAGCCATTACACGAGTAGTCCCTGGCCAGGGCAAACGAGATATACTGGTAGGTTTCCAGTGTTATCTCAGGGTGTATTGGGCTTCACTCCGGCACGACTTGTACCGCTATTGGGGGACTGACGTTTACCGCCCTCTAGGCCCGCCATGCGATGTATCAGACGAACAGACCGGACTGTACGGAGAATGTCACGCTCAGGCTCAGTAAGAGTTCAGATGGGTTTCGCCTCGTCGGTCTTCTTGTCGGCATTACCTGGGGACCGTTACGCACAGCTAGTGCCGCTTGCGGTCTGTGGTTAAACCCACTGCCAGCATAGTGTCGAGTCTTTAGAGTCCCACACAGAAAGCTTTTCGCCTTTAGGCAAAAGAGTAGAGGTCGCATGGTATTGCGACAGGTCGCGTGGTTATGCGACAGGGTTCGGTCACATCCGTGCACTTGTGCACGTACAGTGTCCGGACAGTTTACACTAGCGGGCTTTGGTTTAAGCCAGATCCTAGTGTACCTTATGGGATTGGATTTATCCAGTTTGCATTCGTGTTCCTCGGAACGCGGATGCGGGTGTGTATGCACAGTTGACAGGGAGGCAGAGGCTGCGGATTCTCATTAGGGTTGTTGACAGTTGACCGTTGACTATTTGACTTTATGCTCAACCCTAATGAGAATATGATATGTGATTAACTATTATGGTGATATGGTTGTTGACTTGTTGACTTTGTTGACTTGTTGACTTTTGTTGACTTGTTGACCGGTTGACTTTTGTTGACTTGTTGACCGGTTGACTAGGCTTGACTAGTTGACCATCATGATAACCATGGTTATCATTTCATGCCAAAGACTTTTTCTTGCTTGCTCATTTGAGTAAAATGAGTGCATGACATGATAAGGTTATGGTTGCTTCTAACCATCACATAAGACTTTTTTGATATGATGAGTTATGATCACTTTGGATTATGAGAGGGTGAAAGACAAAAGAGTTGCTCATTCTTTCTTGCTCATTCTCTCTCTTGTTCTTGAGCTCTCCTCTTGCTCTCACCCTCAACCTCTTGCTCCCTCTCTTGATCTATGGTTCTCTTGTCTCATGAGTTGAGAATCAAGAACCATGGATAAAATCCCATTCTAAATCATCTCTACTCATTCTAGTTCACTAGGTTTAGCAAACCAAGTGAACTAGTTTCTTCAAAGAACGAAGAAGGAGCTAAAGGTTGGAGCTTTCAAGTGGATCTATCTTCGGCGTACGGAGACAACGAGAAGGAGCCATCGAACCACCATCGGAGCTTGAAGAGAAGGAGTTCAAGTTTAGGTATAACCATCTTCATCCGAGTAGCTAAATATCTTTAGCTTAGTATGCTAGTTTTAGTTTAGGTAAAGATCCCGACCTAGCTTAGTCCATGTTGCCTCTTGCGTTAAAATTTTGATTTTATACCGTTTCCGCCTCCCCGTAAGAACCGGGGGTCGCAACGTGGACTTACAGCACGTAGTATTCATGATGTGTTTGTTGACCTTCGTCATGGCATAGTGAATGGTAGCTGCTTGTTACTTTTCTGCAGCATAGATAGATGCATTGGTTTGGGAAAAGCGTACTGCCTTGTTGGCCAAAGTCAAGGGTAGGTACGGATGGGCTCAAATCAACCAGGATAATGGCGGGTAGAACTTGACATGTGACTTATGATATGTTGTCCTTCGTCAAGGTCATAAGAGCATGGGGCAAAAATCACATCGGGAGTTTCTAAAGAAACTGAAACTTGCCAGATATGCGCATACCTTCTGGAGTGTGATAACGTGGGTGGATTCCATCACATTATCATGCGATGATAGTTGGATCCCGATTCCCACTGATGAGTTGGTTTACTCCTCGGGTGATCCCGACTAATTCTTCTTTCAGGTTTGGAGGAGAATTTGACGGTACAGTGGGAGGTTTCTTGATTAGATAAAGTGATAACCATTCTGATCTAGGTTAGAGTGCACGTTGAGTGTTTCTTTTCTCTCTCTCTTTGGCAGCGACCATGACCCGACCCTTGACTATGACTCAGTGACCAAAATTAAACGAACCTTCTTAAACACTGGCTTTTGGATTGTCAGAGTTGCATACCTCATTGCCACTCCTACTTTACCCTTTTCTCCAGAACACCCCGTATTATTACGAACGTCCACTTCCATTGGATAAAACCATCGTATGGTTATATACGAACTCGAAGGAATTTATTCGAGGATGGTTTCTGGTTCAGGAGAAAACGAATAGGACTATTCAGTTGTCTTTTCCTTTTACCTTCTCTCTGGTTGCGAGTGCTCCTTGGATTAGGACAGTACACCCGTTACACCTATTAGATAGTCTTCTTCCAAACCTTAGGCTGGTGCGGAACGATAGGGAATGAAGAAAGCCGATTAGCCTAAGTGTGGTGTACAGAAGGTATTAAGTTAAGACAAATAAAGGGATTAGAAGGAGGGCAAAGTAAATTGCAACTGCTATTCACGACCAAACCAAGTATTTCATTACCACTCCCACTTCACCTTTGAATTTCTCCAGAACACTCCATATCACTGCGAAGATCCACAGTTTATTGGATACTCCATCATATGGTTATATACGAACTCGAAAGGAACTTATTCCAGTTCGGGGATGGATTCTCGTTCAGGAGAAATAGGAATAAGGTTTTATTCGGTTGTCTTTTATCTTCACCTTCTCTCAGGTTACGAGTGCCCCTAGGATTGGGACAGTACACCCATTATGCTTATTGGATAGTCTTCTTCCAAACCATAGGCTGGTGCCGAACGGTAGTGAAGGAAGAAAACCATTTGGCCTAAAGTGGTGTACAGAAGGTAATGACTAAAGACATATGAAGGGATTTGGAGAGATGGCAAAGAAATATACGGTTACAGTTGTGAATCTGGATAATGGAAGAGGCATTACTAGGAATACCAGGATACCCCTATGAAACATTTCAATGTTTCAGTTTCACTGTGTACTGTTAAAAGAAAACTGATTTCCCAATTAGCCTTTGCTCCAGGGTATGTATTTACCAGGTGTGATTCTCACATTTGTATGGTTTTACAGATGATGAGTGGGAGTAAGCTATTGGGAATTAGGTGATCATCCTCGTTATATCAGAATTCGTTGTAATTGGTGGTATTTGAGGAAATCACCTGGGTTGTTTGCCAGACGGCAAATATTTGGTTTTGAATATCCGCTGTTATGCACCAATCTCAAATTGATATATCTGTACATCTATTTTTATAGAGTGAGATATGCTTTTTTGAAATTATGTCCATGGCATTTAACTATATCAGTGGATGGTTAGGTAAGGAGTATTAAACAGCGGTGTAATTCTTCATAACCATAAGTACAGTTTTCAACCTACGACACATAGGGAATGAGTTATTAGATTCAGGGGACTTATACAGAGTATTGTATGTTGTCCAGTGTCCATTAGGACAGAGGGGTTGGTCCTCGTACTATATTCAGTTTACTTATGACATCTCTAGTTCTTAGACAAGTGTTTCGTAGAAACACAAGGTCCAAGTTTTGAGAAGTTATAGGTATAAGAGTAAAGTAGAGAACCAGGTATTGCAAATATCAGGATTCTTCAAGGTGATCGAAGATGTAGATACTTGTGTATGGTGTTCAGTTGATAGTAATGGTTTTAAGAGAACTTGCTTCTCTTTCAGGTTACTCATAATTGGAAGCACTCCTAAGTTGAGTAATGGTGATCGGCCTCTCTCCATTTAGTTGACATGCACTGGAGACAATTGCATGATTTGAATCTGGTTCAATTAAAACAGTGCCTCTGTTTCTATATTGGATATAGAACGGTTCATATCTTAACGATGTTAAGGTACGGAGAGTTGTCCGTCTTATGCTTAAAACCAAACTCTGGATAACTCAAGGCACATTTCTGTAATGGCTGTTTGTGGGTTGAGCCGGGCTATGACGAGGGTTGACTTTCTACCATCTGGAAGATCAATAGTGATATTGTTCTTGACTCGTCACAGTTTTAATAAAAATGGATTTTTTCAGAAAACAGTAGTGGGAGTATGGTAGAACTGAAAGTGATTCCAGAATCGCAAACGATTACTGAAAATTTGATAAGAACCTAAAGATTCAATCTGATTTGACATTCCATTGGCCACTCTGTAGATATGGCGGGTAACCTCAGGCACTCGAGAGGTACTTCGGTATGCTCAAAGACGGTGACAGGGAGGTTCTTGTTTACCCAGACTTTCCATTTCTGTTGTTCCAGACTGTGAGTCCCGGCAGGAGGATGAGTATAGCGTTTTTCTAAACTAGCTTTAGAAGTGTACGTGTATATGATTCTGCCAGAGGGTTGTCGTTGTCAGTGGGAGCAGCGGAAGCATTGGTGGACAGGTGGCTTATGTCTATTTATAGACTAAAGCAGATATAGCGGAGATAGATCATCTATTTATGATATGAAAGTCATAGGTTTGACTTCATCAGATTAGGGGATGGATCTGTTGAGAAGGTAGTAGAGTGTGATGTCCTGGTATTTGGATGACATACACAGAGTAGGAAATGAAATTCCTATACTACGGTCGGTTATACTTTGGTTGTCACACAGTGGTTTCTCCACATAGGATATAGATGTTATATCAGACATTCTGGTTACTAGATCTATGGTTTTAGATTTAGATTTGGGAAGTGTTCCAATCAGGGTACTTAGACAACATTCTAAAGGTGTTTTAGAATGGACGACTCCAGGCATGGTAGAGTACCTGCAGGTGGTGGAGTCACCCTCTCTAAAGGTGTCTTACAGACTAAAGGGGAGAGGGATGTGCATGATTGGCAGATCACTTGCTTAGGCAATTGAGTCAATCATGAGATGTCAAGTACCACACCAGATGTTGTTTTTGCACGAGCTGCAGTAAGTTAATATTGATCCAATCCTGGAGAAACATTCGGAAGCAGTTTTAGAACATAAGTGGTTTTTCTAGGGATATGATAACGACAGCCGCATTCAGGAGACAGTTATCATTCCAGGCTTCTAAGGTGACCTCGATGACAGAGTGACTGTCAGAGTTGTAGTTTTCCCTCTGACGAGGGGCGGTATTTTGGACAGGTGATCCAAGCTGATACTGAGGGAGGCATGGCGCAGGAAACTGATTAAGTTCAGTTGACGATACAGTTTAAGAAGTTTTAGATTTGGAGTTCATTTATGAGCTAGGTCCCATCAGATATCCAGACATATTCTGAGACAGGTATTGCTCATTTCGGGAGATGGCTTTCTCCACGAACTTGAGATATAAAGAGACATAGAAAGAAACATCAAAGCGGATCCACTCACTGAGGCTATTCCTCGAACGCAATAGTTTCGTAAACGGGTTTTGTGAGACTGGCTAGTAGAGGAGTTGGGTGTTCGGTATCACACGGGCTGTGAGAATGCGACATCGTAATAATTAGCCTTGAGTGCAAGTAGGAGATTGTTGGAGATAGTGCCCTCAGAGTCAATTATTAGATCACAGGCACGTGATTGCAATGATTGAGGGAGGACCTATACCGATAGAACAGTCTTACTCAAGATGATAGTATGATATCTGGATTATCTTTATCATCGTATACTGCTTTAGGTGACCTTACAGGTCACTATTGCGCGTTGATAGAGACCTTAGGATTCTTGCTTGACGGCCAGCAGTATGATGGCGATCATATACGTGGGAGCTGGGGTCTATAAGCACATCCTTAAAAGGTCCCTAGTCATGGGAGTTTTCGAGACAGGGCATCGATACTCCAGAGTAGACTAGTGTATACAGTCGAGACCCCGTCGAGGGGCGGTGGCCGGTCTCACAAGCCACTGGTGTCAGTTGGTTCACCTAAGATGTATACAGGTGCTCATTGGGTTATGAGTACACCGGACAGGACTCGCCGGGAACATGCTAGTTGGTCTTATACCTGACGTCAGATAGCAGTTCCCTGGTGACATGTGTACAGGTTAGTTCATCGACCTGAGATCGTCATTTGTCTCGTGTGAGTTCCCACTGTACTTTGATTACTAACCTACCACGGCTTAAAGGAGTCGTGAAAACAGGTTTTAATTGGGTATAGTCCCGAGCCACATGGAGGCAGTGAGCGGATCTGCAGGGGTTCGTCTCTCCCGGTATTGGGGATGAGGTCGCGCTGTGTCTAGCAGAGCCATTACACGAAGTCCTTGGCCAAGGCAGGAGATTTACTGGTAGGTATTCCAGTAGTATCTCAAGGTTTTCTGGGCTACACTCCGACACGACTTGTACCGCTTTTGGGGGTCTGACTTTTACCAACCCCCTAGGCCCGCCATGCGATGCTCATAGAAGAACGGACCGGACTGTACGGATATTGTCACTAACAGGCTCAGTAGTGTGCCAGGATGAGTTCGCTCATAGACGTCCCTTTTGGTCAATACCTGGTAGCCCGTTACGTATAGCTAATACCTCTGACGTGCTAGTGGTTAAATCCACAGCCAAAATATTGACGAGTCTTTAGAGTCCCCCACAGACCGTTTCTCAAGTTTCGGGTGAAACGCTGTAGAGGCCGTATGGATATATGGCAGGGTTCGATCTTGTACGCGTGGTATTGCGCGGATCATGATTGGACGGATAATACTAGCGGGCTTTGGTTTAAGCCGGATCCTAGTATTATACAGTGTAGATTTAGTCTCATTGCATTTGTATACGGTCGGAATACAAATGCGGGTATGTATATACAGTCGCGGGGTTTTCCTGTAATTTATCAGTTTTTTGAAATTGCCAATTTGCATTCCGTTTGGGCCATTTTCCTTTGTTTCTTTCCTTGGCTGAAAAATGGTGGAGGAGGGCTAATTTTATGCAAATTAGCAATATGGAGGGTGTTTCTTGTTAATTGTTGATTTATGATGGCTCTAGATTGACTTTGACTTCTTTTTATCATCATGACTTGCTTTTTCTGAAAGGATGGTGGTGTGATGATTATTCCTCATGATGATCACTCATTTCTTTTTGCATTATTTTCTCCTTTGGCTCACACAACCTTGGGTGTGCTCACTCCTTCCTCTTCTCTGATCAAGGGCTGGCCAACTCTAGATAAGGGGCTGTCCAAAATTTGGAGTGTGGGATTTCATCTCATTTGCTTACACAAAACACTTACATCATCTCCCAAGTTCATTCCTCCACCTTGATATCTAAAAGGGCAACTTCAACAACCCCATGAGACATATAGTTCTACACTATCCTACAGCATTCTTGGACACGTCGACTCGCCAATTTCGTGCCCGAGTTGCCTCGGTCCAGAGGTGGGAGCCCGTAAAATAACCCGGTGATGTGGTGCCCTTCCGACGAGGAGATGAAGACCGGAGATTACGCGGGGAGATCGGGACGACGATGAGAAGACCGAAGGACACGGATCGCTCGGTATATCTCTCTAACCTTCTCTAGTTAGCTAGGAGTAGGTTAATGGCCCGATCCAGGTTTATAGTGCGCGGTAGAGCCGGTTTACAAGTTCTGTTAAAGTTTCGTTTAGGCATTTTGGCCTTGGGATGACGGCCGGGCCGCTGCCGTGCACTTACAGTCCTGACAGCATAATCTCGATAACGACATATGAAAACACAATATAAGAAAGCGATGCAATGCGAACGGTAATAATATGTAGGAACTGAATGATAAAGACAATGATAACTAATCTACATTTATATAAATATGAGTCATACGGTGGTTCCATTTGAAATAACACGAATCATGGTGTTTTGAAAATAAGGGCTACGGTGTTTTTAAGAAAAGATACATCCTTTGAAATATCCGTAAAATCCCTTGTCCCTTCTTTTAAAATACCCATGATTCGTTGGTTTTTGAAATAGGTATGAGTCAAATCTAATCTATCATATACAAGTACACTACAGGGCCAAACTATACAGACTGATCAAAAGGAAAGGAAACCGCCTAACATCTGAGTCGAGACATATATATATCTATAACAGTCGGTGATCCCACCTCAAAAGTATCCCATACGATACAATATCTATAATATTATATTCGCATGTCAAGAGTGCGGATCTATCATCAATATAGCTCGTACGGTAAATCCGTCGTACGGCATCCCAAATCTCGGTACGGGTCAATGTCACATCAATCACATTATTCATCTGGTATCCGCTTTATCAAACATCAAGATCCGGGGTACTGACCTACGTCTAGTACAATACTGATACCATCTATGTATGCATGCGTGTGTATGAAAACACCATGCCAAAAGGACCCGCTAAAACATTATGTCGTATTTCAAATACGAACCAAATCACATCACTGATCTCATGGCCTCAAGCCCAATCCCATCGACTCATCTCAAATCCCAAGTACTATCCTCAGAATCCGTGTATATGTATACATATATATATATATATATATATACATAGTCCCTTACCCATGTGTATATACATATATATACATATCCCTATATACGTACAGGTAAAAGAATGAATGTATGCAAGTATGTGTGTGCGTGTGTGGGTGCAACAACTACTCTAGGGTTTCGCAACTAACACTAAACCAATCCAAGAACACCTAGAATCTAGCTTTATCATCAATAAACACATATCAACATATAATGTATATATGTGTGTATACATATTCGTATACATCACTACGAACTGCGGGGGTGCTATACGCCATCCACCCGACTTCCCCCGTAGATATAATCCACTCACCTTGCTTCTTGTGTGCCGATGCCGATGTCGCCATCTTCATCTTCAACGTCTCGACATCACGTGGGGTACCTACACATATAACGTATCGTATCGTGTTAAAATCAAATTCGAAAACGAAACGACACACGAAAACCAAAACGATACGCTTAAAAGCTTATAGGTTAGAACCTATGGACTACTCTTTCAAAACCACCAAATAACACTTGATATAGACGTACAAACGTCAGGCGATCAAATACAATACCAAATATCAAAACTTGAATTCATAAACAACACTAAATACAAGGCAGAAACCAAGAAAACATGCCCCAGATTTTGTTTAAGGTGAAACAAAGGTGCACAAACAACTCTGGGGTGATATACAGGGTACATATGACCTACTGAAGCAACCTGGGCACCTCCCATCACCAAGTGGCCAGCCACTTCCTTGCCAAAACCGGCCTCCTCAGTTTTCCTAGGGAATTGGGGTCTCGTATGGTCAGGGTGGTCTCACATGGTCTCAAATTGGTCCCTGGAGTTGTTTGTTTATCTCGTATTGGACTCCAGATTTCCCTGCACCCTCAAAGTCGTCACAAACCGACATGAAAAGTTCCGTAATTCTGTATTTTGGGTTTCAGTTGGGTTGGTCTGGGTTTCTATCAATTGGGAGGGTTTAAGGTCATCTCTAAAGCCTAAATACACAATCTTTACTCAATCAAACCTTAACCCTCTCTAGTAATCTCCAAGGTTCACCAATTCTCACGAAATCACAACTAAACACATAAATGGTTTAAAGTGAATCAAAAACTACACTAAGTGTGAATGGATTACCTCATTATACACTCATGAATCCTCAACATCGCCAAAATGAAAACTTTCTTGGTCCAAAGGGTAGCGTGAGGGCTTGTGCACATTTTTTGTGAAAAGGAGATGGACTTTTGATGAGGATGAGGTGTTTGTGTTGGTTTGATGAAGAGGGAGATGAGTTTCGGCCATGGGCTGAAGAGAAGAGGAAGATGAAGGTGAAATAATGAAGGAGGGAAAAGCTATGACCAAGGTTTGACCCCCTCACCTCACTCACTCTCATGCCCATACCTCTCACTATTCTATTCGTTAATCCATTTCCTTTCTTTTCTTTTCATTCCTCATAATAAAACCCCAAACCATCCAAGAAATGAGAAAAGCCATGGTAAAAATGTAACTAGTGCTAAAAAAATGACATGTGCCCAGAACATGCTTAAAGTCCGATTAGCGATATTTAATCGCGATTAGCACTAAAATAGGGTCAAATAAATAATAAACTATCATAATTTGCTTAAATCACATAATGTACCCTCTTTTTAGCAATTTCCATAATTTTCCAAATTTTTCCCCATTTATCGGTATTTAATAATATCGCCCTATTAAAATATTCAATATTTTATTATTAAAATATAAAATTCCGGAAAAATAATATTTTATATTTCTGAAATGTTAAAATTTTCCCCCGTTAAAGAAATTCGGTCCCCGAATTTAAATTTAAACCTCTCAAATACTAAAACATTTTAGTAAAAGTCCAAGTCGTCGGGGCTCCGAAATCATCAATACGTAGAACGCTTCATAGCGCAATGCATGCGCATGAAGAATGAGCAGATAACTCGAAATCAAAACTCCGTCAAGCATGCCGCAATCATAGGAGTCATGGTGAAGACATCAACGTTAAATCCAAAATGAAATCAACATGATATGCATCAAACTCTGCATATAAATATCATCAAAACACCCGAAGAAAAAGCATGCCAAAACCTTTTTAAGGTGCTGTGAGATGCGCGTGTCGCGGCACAGTAGCGGACGTCTATTATAAGAAAATAACTATATGTATCTATATATCATTTGTTTAACATGCACGTTCCGCCATTTTGAAAACAATTTAGAAGGGTTTCCTTGTTTTAAACGTTTCGTGTCATATCAGACACGTAGGTAAATACTGAGACTATAGCTCTTCTTTGGAAATCCCTGCGATATCTATCAATGCATGCAAAATATATCCAGGTACTGTCCTCTGACTAGTCCTGCTCAGCTACTATATCAAATAGAAAAACTCATAAAATGTACTGCTCTACAAGAATAAATCCCTAAATGTGCATAAGAATGCTACGTGCGTCTGGTGAGCACGGAAATCAAAATCCATATATATGCCATACATGTGCACAGAAACAATATCTAAGTGCAACGGGTGTGCACGAAACACCTGTCAGAGGCAACGGTGTACCTGACAGCCATATCACGTGCATCTGATATGCACGAAGAATCCCGATCTAGTGCATCTGGTGTGCACCTAAATCGCATCTCAAATCATGCGCCCAACATGCGCGAAAATCCAAATCAGGTGCATCCATCATGCATAAAATCACGAGATCCAATATCAAGCGCCGAATCATGCGCAAAAATCCAATCAGGTGCACAAGGTGCACAAAACAAATATCGAGTATAACTATCGAAATTGACGGTATACAACACATCTCAAATCCAAATAAGGTATACCGTGGTATCATATCTCACAACCATGTGCATCAGCATGCACAAAATCAAATAAAAATACTAAAAGTGCGTGAAAACTATGCCGTAAGCATAAGTCAAATCGTATGCATGCCCTAGGCATGAAGTCAAAATCAATACCTCAAATAACATCAAATCAAAGTCCTGTGCTACTGTAGTGCACAAAATACGTATCACTGCACTGTAAGCATATGTAAGCTATACCGAGTGCAAAAACCAAATCGTGCGCGTACGATAAGCACAAAATCAAACTATCTGTATGAAATCCATGAAGTCATAAACATGTGCAGCCAAGGCACAAAACGATATCAAGTGCAGTAACTGTGTACCAATCATAAATACCTTGTAGGTGTAACCATGGTGCACGAAAATAAATATCATGGAACTCGGTCATCAAAACTCAATCATGCGAATAAATCGCCCAAACTACCGAAATCAAGATGACGGATACGTGATAATCGAATCGCCAAATCACAAATCATAATTACCGTCGTCGATATTTCCTCCTTCAAGGTCGAGAAGGTGTCGGTGCATCCAATGCTAGCAGAGCAAGATATCTACTTGCCTCCTGTTCATGGTCTGGCGCCTGATGCTTTTAGCCTCTTGTCTCTCACTGCGAATTGCTAGATATATAGCTCCTCGGCTCAACGGCCCAATATGGAATGATGACGGAAATAGTCCCGCTCTGGCACATACTCTACAGATCTCTAGCCAACTGTCGTGGTCACTCTTGACATATCTCGCCGACGGTGCCGAACTCTGGCCTGCTGAGTGTGCGTACAATGACCACTCCTGGGTCCAAGTCTTCTCGTAATTTATTCCAGAAGGTACTGTCGAGGTACCTCCCAAATCTTGTCTCTGCCGAACTGTCCGGAAGTCATCGTCCTTTACTATATCTGTTTCTTGTTCCGGAACGTCTGCATACTCATCGCGACTCCTGCTGGAAGATATATCCATAAATAACGCCTTTGTACGCGTGTCACATCTCTGATGTCGGCGGAGTGGAAAGTCATCTCATCAAGACCTCGTACGAACCTCTTACTCCACTTTTCTCAAATGTCGACTGCTTCGGACTCATCTTTTCTTGGCTGCATGGACTGTGCTCCAACGGCTATACTCGTATCTGGAGTCTCCTAAGCAATGCATCCCATCACATGATATCCGAAAGATGTCGAACCATCCGATCGACTCGTCAAAACCTCATAATCCCCTAAGAGATCAACATCTTGGGTACAGTTTAATAATATCGAGTACATGCCACAGCACCTATGGACCAACCGTAGAAGGGCAAACCCAAGCTCCACAAATGGAACCGCTAAACTGCCGCAACCCTAAGGTTCAAAGGCGTTCCATGGTCATTACGTCGAGTTAAGGTTTCATTCTTGTAGAGGGTCCGTAGAGTTACTTGTATGTTTTTTTTCAAACACTTTAAACTTGGAAAATGGGTTACTGACATTCGATCGTCTCTATCAACTCCCAACGTATACGTGTGAAGTCTCCTCAAGCTGGAATCAATCGATCTGATGACCTCGCATCGGGTAAGCGAACAAACCACATGTCTTAATCATTCACAATCGTGTGACTAGCGACCATCTATCATATCTCTGAGTATAGCTCGTACTGCAATAACTCCAACATCTGGGCGATATCTTATCGTTCGCAGCAACTAGTGGCTCATTCGTCTACATGATGAACAGTGCCTCAATCATCATGAATACGCGATACATCAATGGTCATCACATTCTGGCTGGCCTCTATCAGTAGCTCAATCCTCTGGTGCTGATCTGCACGTCCGAGAAATCTCATAACAGCGATCCATCAATGCTCATGGCCCGAAAACACAATAAAACGACGCCTCTCTATGCAATCGTATGTCCCTGGAATCACGCCCTGGTCAGTCCTCGTCCGTGACGAGCTCATGCTGATCGCAACTCTAGCCGTAGCTCTCCATGCCCGTGTAATCATGGCAGCAAAACCATAACTAATATCGATGAGGATAAATAATGAATGAATATAATGCTGTGCAAAGAAATATACATCCTAAGGCTTCTTAAGTTGAGTATCGTATCGTAAATATGCCGCGGAACATACGTACGGTACGTCACTCTACTCAAGCTACCTACTCCATCAACCAAGGTCAACCTATGCGACGAAAGTTCGGGTGTACTACCCCCTCGACTGAGTCTAAGTTCCGCAAGGTCAAGCCTAGACTCGAACCAAAGTTAACCTAGCGCTCTGATACTAACTTTGTCACGACCCGAATAGCCCGTGACTGGCACTTGAATCATATAAAGTCTACAGGACCATATCTAATTCAAGTAAGACAAAAGCCCAGAAATCTAAAACCATTTTAGGTAAGAAGAAACATATTTTAAAACGAGTGGTTTTAATAGCATAAGACGAATTATGCGTTTTCAAAATGTCAAGTCTTTTCTGAAAATTTCGGCAGAGTTTTCTTTGTAAATACAGGCCCCGAACGGGGTACAACATGATAAAAGCATATATAATGATAAAAGGCATCACCAAGTGGGAGCTAGCTCTTCGTCAATCGACGGCCACAATCACGCAAACAATATAATATACAACGCCGAAGGGTAAGGATCAAACTCAAAAGGAAACTCAAAAACAGTATGAAATCCAATATACTACAACGCGCGACTCTAAGGTCGAAAGAATATACATCACTGGTCTCTAAGTCTGAATAAATATACGTGTTTGGTTAATGGAGTTTCTAGATACAACAGAATATAATATATACAAGGTATAAGGGTGGTCACGATGCAGGTGAACCCACCTACCAAAGCAAATCATCCGAAATGGAAGTAGTGCCAGCAAAGCCGTAATGAAACCTGTACGACAAAACCTGCAATAACTGTGGCACAACGGGGGTGAGTTGCCAACTCGTGAGTAGAAAACATCACAGAGCAGAAATCGTATGTATGACGCAATCCTAGGTCATACGATCAGTAAAATCCTCAAAACGATAAGTCTGAAGCATGAAAAAGTGGCAAGGGTAAACATCTATACATAAGTGTAATCCCATGTGCTCGTGTCAGTGCCTTAGGTAGCAATGTATCATATAGATGAGACATGAATGTAATGAAATGAAATAAGTGAGTCAACTGTTTTCTTTATTTTTAATGGGATTTCTGTATGTATATAAAACGAGTATCCTCAATGAAATCAACAGAGAAATCCGTGTCACGTATCGACATAAAACATAAATCCCAAAATCTCAATATCTCAGGTTCCGGCTACCCGGACTAACCTGTATCATAAATCCCAATGCCTCAATGTCTCAAATCTCAAATATCAATATCTCAGGCTCTGCAGAACGGATCAGTCTAACCATCTCATGACTCCGGCCGGTATCCTCCGGATAGCCGACGAGTCCAAATAATATCACCGGTAGGTAGTGCTCCCCTGCCAGGCTCATTGAATACAACTCGAACTTCTTGCCCCGGGGTACCTTACCGGGCCCACCATGTACCCGAGACGGTTCATCCAACTCCACGAATCGGGTCTCAAAATCCAACAGCAATCATGAAAACTCATGGTGGACAACTTATACATCATAGGAAAACCGCAGCTTGCATTTTTAAAATGATAATCAGTTTATAAATTCTTACGGTTTTCCCCCAAATCCAGAAATCTCAAGAAGGATCCGAAATCATCACTATCGTGATATCAGTAAACAATGAAAACCGGCATAAATCTCCATAATACCGCATAACGATGAATATATGAATGCATCTGATATCATGCAATAAATTAACTAGCATAAGAAAGCTAAAACATGTAGCAACTATCAGTTAGCAAGCTATGTCAATGAAATAGTGTTTTCTAAAGTGTACGTGACATGGCAATTACCGATGATGATGTGTGTGAGCCGGCAAATAAGTGTACGTGGGACATACGCATCATCGGTAATGGTGCTGGTGTCCTGACAGCATAATCTCGATAACGGCATATGAAAACACAATATAAGAAAGCGATGCAATGCGAACAGTAATAATATGCGGGAACTGAATGATAAAGACAATGATAACTAATCTACATTTATATAAATACGAGTCATACGGTGGTGCCATTTGAAATAACACGAATCATGGTGTTTTGAAAATAAGGGCTACGGTGTTTTTAAGAAAAGATACATCCTTTGAAATATCTGTATAATCCCTTGTCCCGTCTTTTAAAATACCCACGATTCGTTGGTTTTTGAAATAGGTATGAGTCGAATCTAATCTATCTTTTACAAGTACACTACAGGGCCAAACTATACAGACTGATCAAAAGGTAAGGAAACCGCCTAACATCTCGAGACATATATATATATATATATATATATATATATATATATATATGTATGTATGTATAACAGTCGGTGATCCCGCCTCAAAAGTATCCCATACGATACAATATCTATAATATTATATCCTCAAGTCAAGAGTGCGGATCTATCATCAATATAGCTCGTACGGTAAATCCGTCGTACGGCTTCCCAAATCTGGTTACGGGTCAATGTTACATCAAACACATTATTCATCTGGTATCCTCTTTATCAAACATCAAGATCTGGGGTACTGACCTACGTCTAGGACAATACTGATACCATTTATGTATGCATGCGTGTGTATGAAAACACCACGCCAAAAGGCCCCGCTAAAACATCATGTCGTATCTCAAATACGAACCAAATCGCATCACCGATCTCATGGCCTCAAGCCCAATCTCATCGACTCATCTCAAATCCCAAGTACTTGTTAGTTATATGTATCCCCTAGAGGCCATTACTGTACATAGGATGTATATTGTAGTGGATGCTTGGACATATATAGGGAGGACTTTCTTGCTCGACATGATAGTATGCTATCTGGTTGCACTTTACCTTAACGTGTACACTGATTGTCTCTCTGCTACATGTTGGTAAAGACCTTAGGATGTGTACTTGTCTACCTGGACTATGATGCGGATCATACTAGTGGGGACATGGTAGTCCATAAGTACATCCTTCAAGGTCCCTAGTCGTGGGTGTATCGAGACAGGGTATCGATGCACCAGAGTAGACTAGCGTATACGTATCTTGACCCATATGATGGGCGATGGATGATCCCATATCCATCGGTGTTTGACATCAACGATGGTGTACGGGTGCTCAGTGGAGACTGGGTACACTGGACGGACTCGCCGAGAACTCCCAGATGGTATTATACCTCACTTCAGATGGCAGTTCTCTGGTGATACTGGTACAGAGTAGTCTGTTGACCCGAGATCGTCATAGAGTCTTGTGTGATTCCCACTGTGCTTTGATTTCCACCTTACCACGTCCAAGAGGGCGTGCAAAACGGTGCTTTTTGGGTACAGTCCCGAATCACATGGAGGCAATGAGCGATAGGAGGGGATTCGTCTCTCCCGGTATAGGGAGTTGATGTTGCGCTGTATTCGATTGGCTATAACCGGAAATCCCTGACCAGGGTTGCTGAGATTTACTGGTAAGTGTTACCAGTAGTTTCTCGAACTGTTATAGACCTCATATCGACACGACTTATCGAGCTATTGGGGTCTGACGTTTACCACCCCTAGGCAAGATATGCGACATACCAGACGATGAGACCGGACTGTACGGTAACTGTTACTGGTTGGATTCACAGGAGTGTGAGCGGGCTTGCTCGTTGATCTTCTGATCGCTCGATACTCGGGTGGCCGTTACGTTTAGCAGACCGCTTACGGCTTGTGGGTATTTGATATGATCATCACCTACTGCCAGCGTATTGACGAGTCTTTAGAGTCCTACACAGAGGTTTCGTGGCTCAAGCGAAACGAAATAGAAGCGCATATGAGATATGTGCGGGACCGAGAATAATACCAGTATGTGATACTGTATTCTATTCTCGCGATTTGTATCATTGAACGGTTATATGAGATATAGCCGGGTTACCGAATCAAGTGTTGATTCGATACATTGATACACTTGATATTAGTCGGTTATATGCAGTATGACCGGATCATTAAATCAAGTGTTGATTTAGTGACTTAATGTATAATTATATATTTGATATATTACTTTACATTAACTAGTATTGGTTCACTTAAGATTATTTTCTCACTAAATATGTGCACACTGTATATATGATATATTTTTGTGCAATTGTTTGTATCATGTTTGATGATACATGCAAACTTGGGTGTGTGTATACTTTAAACTATGATTAGGTTAATGGTTGGGGTTTGATTTACTCATTTATTTTCTTTATTCATTTTTGGCAAAAATAAAATGGTAGTGGCTTTCTTTGTTTTGTGCAAGAAGCTTCCTGATTTTTCTAGCATCTTTGAAAAAGTCTTACCATTTTGTTTTATTCCTTAACCCTAACCATTTACCTTAACCCTAGTTTATTCTCTACATGAGTTTATCTAACCCATGGTTGCAATATGATAAATATCACTTGAATTTTCTTTTTGTGATAATTCTTTTTCTTGCTTCTTCTTCTTCTTCATGAAGAAAAGAAAAGCTTACTAGAAAATTACAAGTGATGAATCCAAGTGAGAAATCCAATTCCAAAGTGAACCCACTTCCTATTTCTTCATCCTCTACCACTTGCCATGTTTTATGGGGTGTTTTCTTCACAAGTTTCATGACCTAGTGAAGATGGAGCTTGAGTTAGAGTTGCTTCGACGTAGATCATCTTCGGCATCGAAGTCAACGACCTAGCCCGATCATTTCTACGACGAAACCATCGCTAGAGTCCGGGATCCGATGATCGCAGCGGAGGGACATCATCACGGAGCTAAAGAGGTGGAGGACCAGATCTACAAAGGTTGTAGTCACTTTCACTTGATAGCAAAGTAGTTTGCTTGCATTTAGTTTCGCCTCTTCTCTAGTTAACGATCTTCGTTAGGGTTTCTCGGCACATAAATTTTTGAATTTGGCATGGTAGATGCCTTGTGGAACCTCATGAGTGTGCCTAGGAACCCTACAGTGGTATCAGAGCCTAGCTAGAGGCTTAGGCGATGAGTAGACGAAGTTAGAAACCCGATCGAACCCCAAAACCCTAAAAATAACCCTTCTCTATAAATTTTTCAAAACAGTGGATTTTTCCAAATTAAAAATATCCAAAAAATACCGCAGGGTTTTCTAAGAGTTACTGTAAAACACGTGCACCCAACTCGACTAAAGCGCCGCGGAACCGTGGCCCCACCATGGTATGTGCGGCGGTTCCGCGGCCATATAGCAGCATCTTGTCACGTGCTTTGCACAGTAATACCCGTATGCAATGCCTGTGTTTTCTAGGAATTTTTTAAGTTTACTCAAGAGTTGAGTTTTCTGGGTTGTATTGGGAGTTCGTAGATTCGATCGGATTGTCTAATTTTGTCTATGTGTTTTTCCGGATAATTTTGAATATGTTAAAAAGTTCGACCGGATATAAATACCCAATTTTTCCCCTGCCGGAAATTTCCAAGTGTTGGATTTTTCCGTGGTTTAAGAACGTTCTAAGTAGTGCAAGTAACGCGATGGACCCTCTAGAAGACAACAAACCTTAACTCGATTATGTGACTGTCTTGACCTGCCCTTTGAACCTTAGGGTTTGGGGCAGTACGGCGTGCCACATGTGAGGCGTTGGCTTGACCCTTCTACGGCTGGACCGTTGGTACTGTGGCATGAAATGAATGTTTTTGAACTTATTTCAAGAGTTGAGCTGTTTCGGGAAAACTTGGGTGTTTGAATGTTCGATCGGAAAGTTTAACATTTTCTATTTATCTGGAATGTGATACAATATTTGGAATCCACAAGTAGTTATGAGATAACTTATTTGGATGTTATAAACATAGCAGTTTAGTCTCACTTGATCGGTTGCCACGGAATTTTGATGTGATCAAAAGTCCGTCGCAATCACGTAGCGTACGCGGGTACTCGCCGGGTAAACTTAATAGACAGCCACGCTCCATAGCCCCGACCAAGTGACTGTAGGAGAACCCCGTAGCCGAAAGCATCCGTTCGGGTGCTCGCGGCAGCGGTGTTCCGCCTTAGTGCACTTCGTCGACGGCATTGGGGGTGCGTCTATCTACTAAAGTTTGCGACAAGCATTCGATCAGGATGTCGGTAATCTTGTTGAATTGCCCGACTTGATATTGAAAAGAGTTTTCGATAAATGAGACTAAAATGCGGGGTTTATAATTGTTAGGCATGCGATGTCTAAGGAATTCATTTGATTAGGCATGCGACGTCTAAAGAGTTTGCGGATTCTAACTGTTGTAGTTTTACACTTTCTTTTCTATGACCGTAAGTGTAATATGTGATATCGCCGGTTTCGTTGCTATATGTCAACGACAATTGGGATGCGCATATTTACTTACGTTGATGACATGTGATGTTATGTATTGCTGGATATGTTATATTGGATCGTCGTGTTTGAATAGCCGGGGTTTTTTTATGTGAGATGAGTGTTTTTCATTTTCATTCATGTAAAAACTTGTATGTAATATTCTTTTGTTGGGGCACTTCCAGGTTGCGGATGTTGTCACCATTTGTATATTATTTTCTTTTCCGCACTAGGATAGACCCAAGGAGGAGAGCATGAGTAACCGGGTTCTGGAGTCCAGTGGGAGACCAACTCGAGGAGTCGAGTCCGGGTCTCCTAACTCCAGAATTGGTAGGGTTGCTTGCCGCTCTCGTAGGGGTATAGGGGTGTGGGTTTGGCCATTCATCGCGGCCATGGAATCCGTGTTTTATACTGACTCGTATTAAAAACACGGACGTCCTAGTATATCCAATGTTTCATATGATTCTTCTGCTGCGATATCTGTGATGTGATCATTTGATGTTCTGTGATAAATACTGTATATAGTATATATGATATATTATATAGACATTACTTATGTTTTACACCCGCGCTAGCCCTGCCCCGCTTTGTCGTTAGTTACCTAACCTAACGGTGCACGAGGGGACATCGAGGCAAATGCGGATGGCATAAGTGTACGTCGTATTTATCTGTGATGTTTAGGTGATTTATATGATGGGACTTCATTAATATGATTAATGAAAGAAAAGAAACCTAAAAGATGTTATGGAATCGAATTTTCAAAAACAGGTAGCTACAGTTCTTGCTTTGCATAGTGGTATATATGATATATCCTGCACCTTATTCGATGAGGAAAGGGCCGAGATCCCATCACCGGGAGTGACCCCTTTAGCAATAACTGGAAGATGCTACACACTCTGTTTGGCTTTTGATTGCTTCTATAGTTTCTGCTTTGCACACTAATATATATGATATGTCCCGCACCTCATTCGACGAGGAAAGGGCCGACGATCCCTTCACCGGGAGTGACCCGTTTAGCAAAACTAGAAAAGCCTCAAAAACACTCCATTTCAAAATTCATTCGATCCTACAACGATATCAAGTTCATTACGCAATAGGTTTTCAGAAAAACCTGTCGTAGCCCTCCGTCATTTCAGATAAGTCTTGCTTAGTATTCGTGCTGCGTTTGTTGACCTTGTCAAGGCGCAGTGTGCGGTAGCTAACCAGTATTTATCTGCTTATGCATATGATGCAGATTGGGTTAGGGTAGTCGTACGGCCTTGTCAAGGGTCGTGCAGGTGGGTTTGATTCAATCAAGAAATGACGGGTTGAACTTGACTTACGGTCTATGGTTTGTTGACCTTGTCAAAGTCATAGATCGTTTGGGGCAAAATATTATCGGGAACTTCAAGTGTTGAAATTTGCAATGAGATTGCATACCTTCTATGAGATAGTTGGATCACGATACCCGTTGCGAGTAAGAGTTACTCCTGGGAGATGTTTACACATTACAATTAGCTGATCAAGTAGGTGTCTAGAAAGGTGTTAACGAGGTTACGCCTCTGGGAAAACGAGGTTTACTATAATTAGGTTCATGCAAAAGCATGGGGGACCTCCCTCAAAGTACCGACACTGGCCTGGCTGAAAAATTGGCGAACTTGTAGCATGTAATTAATCCCTGCTAGTCTTTCCTTTTAGGGTTTGAAGGAAGATTTGATAAAAACAGTGGGAGCCATCCTGATTAGATAAAATAATAACCAATCTATTCTTGCAAGAGCATACGCTGAGTGTTTTCTTCTCTCTCTCTCCAGGCAGCGACCATATCACGCCTTAATCAAGATAATAATACGGATTATTGACCGAACCCGCTTGTTATACTGAGCTAGGGAACGTTGGTCCCGCTCCAACTTATAATTGTTATGAGACAGAGTAGGAAATAGGGGATTACCAGAATTCCCGTGCCGCCCAAACGAAGAAAGTGCATGCTGATGCATCATCTTCGGGTATGTTCATTACAAAGAATTTTTTCTCAAAGTCCTTTACGTCCTGGGTATAAGATACCGCATCAGGATCCCACATTTGTAATCTGTTACATGGGCTACAGAAAGGTAGAGAACTGAGAACTGGTGATAAGTTTCACGAGATAGAAAACGGTGCAAGTGTTGCAGCCAAGTCTGTTGGTCACTGTCACCCTGTATTTCCAAATACATTGATTCTGAACAAATGCTATTAGATACCGAACCTGATATACAAAATCATATCAATCTCTTTATTTATTAAAGAAGAGATATAATTTTGTATTGTTGGATAATATTTTGAACATTTCCTATATCAAAAGTTGATCGGTTCAGGGACGTTATCTAAAAGCATTGACGTTCTAAATCAAACTACAGTTCTTAGTATACAGAACACACACAAGAGGAAGAGTTCAGAAATGAATGAATCCTTCTTGAGGTATTGTAGACTAGGTCATATCAATCCGACCCGACTAGCTGAAGTTACATTTAGATGCATATTTAAATCAGTTTGAATTTACATCTTGTGAAACTTGCCAGTCATGTCACAAAGATAAGATGACCATAGCTCTGTTGATTGGACACAGAGAAAGAGTTAGTAAACTCTTGGGATGATACATGTTGATGTATGTAGGTCCCCTGTCTACATATGCCAAGACCGGTTCTTTGTATTTCATTACATTCTCTGATAATCTCTCAAGATTCAGACACATGTTCCTGTTGAAACACAAGTCCGAAACTTTTGAGATAATCACAGAATATAAGTCAGAAGT
The DNA here is from genome assembly GCA_030015575.1 of Agapanthus africanus. Taxonomy (NCBI): domain Eukaryota; kingdom Viridiplantae; phylum Streptophyta; class Magnoliopsida; order Asparagales; family Amaryllidaceae; genus Agapanthus; species Agapanthus africanus. The sequence continues at coordinate 154,338,142 of CM057343.1, forward strand.
AGAGAACCAAAATACGGGTATAAGTATTATGTCTTTTGATGTGATCAGGGAGGAGAATACTTTAGCACGGAAATCCTGGACTATTCTAAAGGAGAATGAGATTCTCTTTCAGCATTACTCCTCCGTATACACCATAGCACGATGGTATATCGGGGCGGAGCAATAACACCCTATGTGATATAGTGTGCTCTATGATGAGTACTACTGAGTTTCTTATTTCCTTTTGGGAGTTATGCACTTGAGAAGCTGCATACCTATTGAAATTAGGTTCGAATCAGATCACAGCCTACCACTCCATATGAGATATGGTATGGGAAGAGCCCATGTCTTAAGCTAGTTAAGATTTGGGGTTGACCGGCCTATGTCTAAAAGCAAAATCCGGACAAGCTCGAGGCAAGGTCTGTAATGTAGAACTGGAAAGGTTCCAGCTATACAAACTACAGCAGATAATTTGATAAAACCAAAGGATTCAATAGTTACCAACGAATCTCAGCCTCTCCGCCGATCTAGTAGGGTTCCTCATCCACCTGAGAGATACTTCGGTTTCTCTATGACAATGGGAGCGAGGATTGCATCATGAGATGATGACCCAACTAGTTTCGAGCAGGCCATCGAGAGTAGGGACTCTATAAGAATGGCTGGATGCTTAGTGATCTGAGATGGAATCCTTATACACCAACAAAGTATGGACTTTGGTTGCTTTATCTAAAGGGTTAAATCCCCATCAGGAGCAAGTAAATCTTGAGAAGATTACTTGGTGTACATGGAAAAGTTGAGACTTTCAAAGCTAGACTTGTTAAAGATTTGCATCATTGACCAGGTATGGATTATGGTGAAAACTTTCCTATCAGGCTATGCTTAAGTCCATCCAGATCCTACTTGCCACGGCTACATACCATGACTACGATATCTGGTGGTTGGGTGTCATGACAGCTTTTCTAAAATGATGTTTTAGAAGAGAGCGTCTATAAGTACACAGCGAAAGGGCTTCGTAAACAAGTTGGAGCAGCGGAATCGTGTGCAAGATGCTTTATAGGATAAAGCAGGCATCGCGGAGTTGGAACGTCTGTTTTGATGTGGTAGTCAAAGAGTTTGACTTCATCAAAATAGTAGATGAACCTTGTATATACAAAAAGGTAGTAGGGAGTATGGTGGTGATCCTCGTAGAGTACGTGGATGACATACTCTTGATAGGGAATGAGTTTCCTATGCTACGCTCGGTCAATCTCCGCTTATCACAAGGATTCTCCATATAGTATCAAGATGATACCTCCTAAATCCTGGGTTTTGGATCTATGAGATAGATCTAATTGGATATTAGGATACTCACTAGTTGTAGTGAGATGGTATCAGTTGATCCTGGGGAGAATCACTGGAAAGGTTCCAGAGTGATAAGGACGACTGAAAGTCAGTCACAGGCATTGTCTTTACCCTCAGTAAAGGGACGGTATGTTGGAAGAGTTCCAAGCTAGGTACCGTGGCAAACTAGACGATAAAGGCTGGATACATCGCTACTTAAGATGCTACCAAAGAGGCAGTCTGGATATATATTTGTTCATAAGATGAACTTAGTTCCTTCCATTGTATGACAATGGAGTTGTGGCTTATGCCAAGGAACGTCCGTCCCATCAGTGATCCAGACATATTCTAAGGCAGTATCACCTGATCATGGAGATGGTTGATCTCCAAGGAGATCGAGGTTAGGAGAGTAGACTCAGAGGACAACACGGCGGATCCACTCACAAAGGCCTTTTCCCAGAGAGAGACTTTTATGGGATGGTTGAGTATGAGATACTACAACCACTGCTATCAAATGGCCCTAGTGCAAGTGGGAGATTGTTAGTTATATGTATGCCCTAGAGGCCATTACTATACATAGGATGTATATTGTAGTGGATGCTTGGACATATATAGGGAGGACTTTCTTGCTCGACATGATAGTATGCTATCTGGTTGCTCTTTACCTTAACGTGTACACTGATTGTCTCTCTGCTACATGTTGGTAAAGCCCTTAGGATGTGTACTTGACTACCTGGACTATGATGCGGATCATACTAGTAGGGACATGGTAGTCCATAAGTACATCCTTCAAGGTCCCTAGTCGTGGGTGTATCGAGACAGGGCATCGATGCACCGGAGTAGACTAGCGTATACGCATCTTGACCCATATGATGGGCGATGGATGATCCCATATCCATCGGTGTTTGACATCAAGGATGGTGTACGGGTGCTCAGTGGAGACCGGGTATACTGGACGGACTCGCCGAGAACTCCCAGATTGTATTATACCTCACGTCAGATGGCAGTTCTCTGGTGACACTGGTACAGAGTAGTCTGTTGACCCGAGATCGTCATAGTGTCTTGTGTGATTCCCACTGTGCTTTGATTTCCACCTTACCACGTCTAAGAGGGCGTGCAAAACGTTGGTTTTTGGGTACAGTCCCGAATCACATGGAGGCAATGAGCGATAGGAGGGGATTCGTCTCTCCCGGTATAGGGAGTTGATGCTGCGCTGTGTTCGATTGGCTATAACCGGAAATCCTTGGCCAGGGTTGCTGAGATTTACTGGTAAGTGTTACCAGTAGTTTCTCAAACTGTTATAGACCTCATATCGACACGACTTATCGAGCTATTGGGGTCTGACGTTTACCACCCCTAGGCAAGATATGCGACATATCAGACGACGAGACCGGACTGTACGGTAAGTGTTACTGGTTGGATTCACAGGAGTGTGAGCGGGCTTGCTCGTTGATCTTCTGATCGCTCGATACCCAGGTGGCCGTTACGTTTAGCAGACCGCTTGCGGCTTGTGGGTGTTTGATATGATCATCACCTACTGCCGGCGTATTGACGAGCCTTTAGAGTCCTACACAGAGGTTTCCTGGCTCAAGCGAAACGAAATAGGAGCGCATATGAGATATGTACGGGACCGAGAATAATACCAGTATGTGATACTGTATTCTATTCTCGCGATTTGTATCATTGGACGGTTATATGAGATATAGCCCGGTTACCGAATCAAGTGTTGATTCGATACATTGATACACTTGATATTAGTCGGTTATATGCAGTATGACCGGATCATTAAATCAAGTGTTGATTTAGTGATTTAATGTATAATTATATATTTGATATATTACTTTACATTAACTAGTATTGGTTCACTTAAGATTATTTTCTCACTAAATATGTGCACATTGTATATATGATATATTTTTGTGCACTTGTTTGTATCATGTTTGATGATACATGCAAACTTGGGTGTGTGTATGCTTTAAACTATGATTAGGTTAATGGTTAGGGTTTGATTTACTCATTTATTTTCTATATTCATTTTTGGCAAAAATAAAATGGTAGTGGCTTTCTTTGTTTTGTGCAAGAAGCTTCATGATTTTTCTAGCATCTTTGAAAAAGTCTTACCATTTTGTTTTATTCCTTAACCCTAACCATTTACCTTAACCCTAGTTTATTCTCTACATGAGTTTATCTAACCCATGGTTGCAATATGATAGATATCACTTGAATTTTCTTTTTGTGATAATTCTTTTTCTTGCTTCTTCTTCCTCTTCTTCTTCATGAAGAAAAGAAAAGCTTACTAGAAAATTACAAGTGATGAATCCAAGTGAGAAATCCAATTCCAAAGTGAACCCACTTCCTATTTCTTCATCCTCTACCACTTGCCATTTTGTATGGGGTGTTTTCTTCACAAGTTTCACGACCTAGTGAAGATGGAGCTTGAGTTAGAGTTGCCTCGACATAGATCATCTTCGGCATCGAAGTCAACGACCAAGCCCGATCATTTCTCCGACGAAACCATCGCTAGAATCCGGGATCCGATGATCGCAGCGGAGGGACATCATCACAGAGATAAAGAGGTGGAGGACCGGATCTACAAAGGTTATAGTCACTTTCACTTGATAGCAAAGTAGTTTGCTTTCATTTAGTTTCGCCTATCCTCTAGTTAACGATCTTCGTTAGGGTTTCTCGGCACATAAATTTTTGAATTTGGCATAGTAAATGCCTTGTGGAACCTCATGAGTGTGCCTAGGAACCCTACAGTACTATCCTCAGAATCCGTGTATATGTATACGTATATCTATATATAAATATATACATAGTCCCATACCCTTGTGTATATACATATATATATATATCCCTGTTGGATATAGTGCACTCAGAGTCAATTATTGGATCACAGGCACGTGATTGCAATGACTGAGGGAGGACCTATGCCGGTAAGACAGTCTTACTCAAGATGATAGTATGCTATCTGGTTTATCTTTATCATCGTGTACTGCTTTAGGTGACATTACTGATCACTATTGCACGTTGATAGAGCCCTTAGGATTCTTGTTTGACTACCAGCAATATGATGGCGATCATATACGTAGGAGCTGGGGTCTATAAGCACATCCTTAAAGTGGTCCCTAGTCGTGGGAGTATTCGAGACAGGGCATCGATACTCCGGAGTAGACTAGTGTATACAGTCGAGACCCCGACGAGAGGAGGTGGCCGGTCTCACAAGCCACTGGTGTCAGTTGGTTCACCTAAGATGTATACAGGTGCTCATTGGGTTATGAGTACACCGGACAGGACTCGCGGGGAACCTGCTAGTTGGGATTATACCAGACGTCAGATAGCAGTTCCCTGGTGACATGTGTACAGGTTAGTTCATCGACCTGAGATCATCATTTGTCTCATGTGAGTACACACTGTGCTTTGATTACTACCCTACCACGGCTCAAAGGAGTCGTGCAAACAGGTTTTAGTTGGGTACAGTCCCGAGCCACATGAAGGCAGTGAGCGGATCTGCAGGGGTTCGTCTCTCTCGGTATTGGGAGTGAGGTCACACTGTGTCTAGGAGAGCCATTACACGAATTCCTTGGCCAAGGCAGTAGATTTACTGGTAGGTATTCCAGTAGTATCTCAAGGTGTTTTGGGCTACACTACGACACGACTTGTACCGCTTTTGCGGGTCTGACTTTTACCAACCCCCTAGGCCCGCCATGCGATGCTCATAGAAGAACGGACCGGACTGTACGGATATTGTCACTAACATTCTCAGTAGGGTGTCAGGATGAGTTCGCTCATCGACCTCCCTTTTGGTCAATACCTGGTAGCCCGTTACGTATAGCTAGTATCTCTGACCTGCTAGTGGTTAAATCCACAGCCAAACTATTGACGAGTCTTTAGAGTCCCCCACAGACAGTTTCTCATGTTTCGGGCGAAACGCTGTAGAGGTCTTATGGATATATGGCAGGGTTCGATCTTATACGTGCGGTATTGCACGGATCATGATCGGACGGATCATACTAGTGGGCTTTGGTTTAAGCCGGATCCTAGTATTAGATTTGTTGGATTACTTTAGTCTCATCGCGTTCGCACTCAGTCGGAATGCGGATGCAGGTATGTATATACAGGTGAGGGGTATCCTTGTGATCCGTCACGAGTTTACTTTAGATGTTGCCGGATCTTTTTATTGTTACAAACATTTGGATTATTGTTTGTATTTGGAAATAATAAGCTAGAATTAATTATGACAAGCATTAAATGTGATATGACCAAGTTTAGTGACTCATGGTCTTTTTTATTGTGCAAATGTCACATTTGTTTTGGATGTGCGAGTTGAAATGATAAGGAGAGAGAGAAAGGCAACTATATGGTTGAGGTTTACTCTTGTATTATTTTCTTGATCTCATTCTCACTCTCATTATCATACAACTCAAGAAAAGAAAAAGAATTGAAAGCCTTCTCTTCTTCTTCTTCTTCCACTAGCTTATTATCTTCCTCTAATGGCATCATCTCTAACCTCCATCCAAGCTCATGGATGCAAGAGACAAAGTGATCACAAAATACTCTATTTCAACCTTGGGCACGTCGGCTAGCACACTTCGTGCCCGAGTTGCTTCGGACGAAGCGGGAGCCCGTAAAAAGACTTCTCGATGTGGTGCCCTTTCCGACGAGGAAATGAAGACCGGAGTTGCCGCGGGGAGCTTGGGATGGTGGCCGAAGACCGAAGGACACGGATCGCTCGGTATAGCATTGTATCCCTTTCTCTAGTTAGCTAGCATTAGGTTAATGGTCCGATCCGGGTTTTATGTCCGCGGTAGCACCGGTTTCAAGTTATTAAAAGTTTTTGTTTTCCGTATTTTGGCCTCGGAAAGACGTCCGGGGCACTACCGTAGACTTACATTGGTATCAGAGCCACTCCATTAACCTAGTATAGCTTGCTCTAACGTGTTTACAAGTTTGATCGAGCGGATTTTCTAAAAACAACGTTTTCAGGTCCAGTTTCTGTCGAATTTTTGCTGTGCTAAAAAAATTATTTGGTACATTGCAAAAATACGTGCAGGGTTTTATAAGAATTCTGTGATAATTTGGTGCCCTGAAATTACTGTTCAGCCGCGGAACCGCGGCCAAACCCATGCTCTGGCCACGGTTCCGCCGCCACATTATCTCTTCTCTGCACCAAATTTCTACAGTGGGTTTCTGACATTGAAATAGGGTTTTTAGTATATTTTGTTTGGGCCCAGATTTATTTTGAGTGCTACAGTTGTGCTTGGGGCCCACTTCGGGAAATTTAGTCGATCGAAAATTTTAAACATGTTAGTTCACAGTATTTACATTATATCTGCGACCGTGAATGTCACTTGATCGGTAAATCCTGTCTAACTGCTATAGTTCTTTTAAACGGATTTGCGAACGTGACATTCACATTGATGTTCTGTGTTGTGATGTTGCAGATTTGTCGTGGTGGATAGCCTGGATGCAATGTTAGTACAGTTTGGTATTATTTGTACATTTGATATTGCGGGGCGAGCGTCCGACATGTGGACGGCCGTCACTGCTTGTTTGTATATCATTCTTTTGTAGCACGACCGGGCTGAGGTCGATACACTCGTTGTATATTTTACTTTCTGTACTAGGATTACCCCGCGGTAGGGTGCACGGATAGCCGGGTTTTAGAGGGCAACGGGCCCGCATCTTATGGCGTTGAGACGGAGGGGGCTTCACTCTAGAATTGGCGGGCTATTCGCCGCACTCGTAGGGGGTATAGGTTGACCCAAGGAGGGGTGCTTAAGTTACCGGATTCCGTGAATTGCTAGGTGGTCCATTCATGTTGTTGAAGGGGGCTGCCTCGCTTCTGGTTTTGGCGGGTAACTTGCCGCGCTCGTAGGGGTCTAGGATTTCATTGCACAGGCTATCCACACGACCAAGGGAACGTCGGGTTTCAGTAGCGGCTCTATGAAACCCGGGGATCCCAGATATCTGTATTGTTCTGTGATGCTTATTACATTTCTGTGATGTTGCATTTTATCACGCCTTGAGCGATTATTATATATTGATATATATACTAGTAGATGTTGTATATGTTTTGAATCCGCGCTAGCCCAGTCCCCGCTCTGTCGTTAGTTAAGTAACCTAACGGGTGATGACGGGACCCAGTGGCGAATGCGGATGGCTTATACGTACATCATTATTTTCGTTCTTTATTGGTGTGATCAATTGATGGGACTGCATTGATTCGGATCAATGCAAGCTAAACAAACCTATTCTGATGTTGTTGGAACATTTTTTCAAAAAAAAAGCTGTTATTGCAAGGACGTTCTCTTTTGTTTTGCACAGTGGTATTCGGTTATGAATATCCAGCACCTAAGTCGACGAGGCAAGGGCCGAGATCCCTTCACCGGGAGTGACCCCTTGGACAGAAGTTTGCGTCAGGGCAATAACTTCACTATAGTCGATTACTCTTGCTTTGCATCGTGGTATTCAGTTGGAATATCCTGCACCTCATTCTACGGGGAAAGAGCCGAGATCCTTTCACCGGAAGTGACCTCTTTAGCAAAGGTTTTCGTCACTATATTTTATAAAAACTATCCGGTTCCTTCAACGATATAAAGTTCATTACGTTAAAGGTTTTTCGCCAAAAACCATTCGTAGCCCTCCGTCATTTCAGATGGGTAGCACATAGTATTCATGCTATGTTTGTTGGCCTTAGTCAAGGCATAGTGTATGGTAGCTATTTGTTACTTTTCTGCAGCATAGATAGATGCGTTGGTTTGGGACAGTCGTACAGCCTTGTTGGCCCTAGTCAAGGGCTTGTACGGGTGGGTTCAAATTAACCTGGACAATGACGGGTAGAACTTGACATGTGACTTATGATTTGTTGGCCTTAGTCAAGGTCATAAGAGCATGGGGTAAAAATCACATCGGGAGTTTCTAAAGAAACTGAAACTTGCCAGATATACGCATACCTTCTGGAGTGTGATAACGTGAGTGGATTCCATCACGTTATCATACGATGATAGTTGGATCCCGATTCCCACTGATGAGTTGGTTTACTTCTCGGGTGATCCCGACTAATTCTTCTTTCAGGTTTGGAGGAGAATTTGAGATTACACTGGGAGGTTTCCTGATTAGATAAAGTAAAAACCATTCTGATCTAGGTTAGAGTGCATGCGGAGTGTTTCTTTTCTCTCTCTCTTTGGCAGCGACCATGGCCCGACCCTTGACTATGACTCAGTGACCAAGTTGACCGAACCTTCTTAAACACTGGCTTTTGGATTGTCAGAGTTGCATACCTCATTGCCACTCCTACTCTTACCCTTTTCTCCAGGACACCCCGTATTACTACGAACGTCCACTTCCATTGGATAAAACCATCGTATGGTTATATACGAACTCGAAGGAACTTATTCGAGGATGGTTTCTGGTTCTGGAGAAAACGAATAGGACTATTCAGTTGTCTTTTCCTTTTACCTTCTCTCAGGTTGAGGGTGCTCCTTGGATTAGGACGGTACACCTATTATGCTAATTGGATAGTCTTCTTCCAAACCATAGGCAATTGCCGAACGGTAGGGAATGAAGAAAACCATTTAGCCTAAACGGTGTAAAGAAGGTATTAAGTAAAGACAAATAAAGGGATTAGTAAGAGGGCAAAGTAAACCGCGACTGCTATTCACGACCAAAACAAAGTATTTCATCGCCACTCCTACTTCACCTTTGTATTTCTACAGAACACTCCGTATCACTACGAAGATCCACTGTTATTTGGATATTCCATCGTATGGTTATATACGAACTCGAAAGGAACTTGTTCCAGTTCGGGGATGGATTCTGGTTCAGTAGAAATAGGAATAAGATTTATTCGGTTGTCTTTTATCTTCACCTTCTCTCGCATTGGAAGTGCTCCTAGGATTAGGACAGTACACCTATTACGCTTATTGGATAGTCTTCTTCCAAACCATAGGCTGGTGCCGAACGGTAGGGAAAGAACAAAACCATTTAGCCTAACGAGGGTGTACAGAAGCTAATGACTAAAGACATATAAAGGGATTTGGAGAGATGGCAAAGAAATATACGATTACAGTTGTGAATCTGATAATGGAAGAGGCATTACTTAGAATACCCGGATACCCCTTCGAAACATTTACATGTTTCAGTTTCACTGTGTATTGTTAAAAGAAAACTGATTTCCCAATTAGTCCTTACTCCAGGGTATGTATTTACCAGGTTTGATTCTCACATCTGTATAGTTTTACGGATGATGAGTGGGAGTAAGTTATTGGGAATTGGGTGATCATCCTCATTATATCGGGATTCATTGTAATTGGTGATATTTGAGGAAATCACCTGGATTGTTTGCCGGACGGCAAATATTTGGTTTTGAATATCCGTTATAATGCACCAATTTTAAATTGATATATCTGTACATTTAATTTCATACAGTGAGATATACCTTTTTGAAATTATGTCCATGACATTTACCTATATCAGTGGATGGTTAGGTAAGGAGCATTAAACAGCGGTGTAATTCTTCTTAACCATAAGTACAGTTTTCAACCTACAACACACATGGAATGAGTTATTAGACTCAGGGGACTTATACAGAGTATTGTATATTGTCCAGTGTCCATGAGGACAGAGGGGTTGGTTCTCGTACTATATTCGGCTTACTCATGACTTCTCTAGTTTTTAGACTGGTGTTTCATAGAAACACAAGGTCCAAGTTTTGAGAAGTTATAGGTATAAAAGTAAATTAGAGAACCAAATGTTGCAAGTATCGGGATTCTTCAAGGTGATCGAAGATGTAGATACTTGTGTATGGTATTCAGTTGATAGTAATAATTAAGAGAACTTGCTTCTCTTTCAGGTTACTCATAATCGGAAGCATTCCTAAGTTGAGTAATGCTGATCGGCCTCTCTCCATTTAGTTGACATGCACTGGAGACAGCTGCATGATTTGAATCTGGTTCCAATTAAATCAGTGCCTATGTTTCTATATTGGATATAGAATAGTTCAAATCTTGACAATGTTAATGTACGGGGAGTTGTCCGGTTTATGCTTAAAACCAGACTCTGGATAACTCAAGGCACGTTTCTGTAATGGCAGTTTGCGGGTTGACCCAGGCTATGACGAAGGTTGACTTTCTACCATCTGGAAGATCAATAGTGATATTGTTCTTGACTCGGCACAGTTTTAATAAAAATGGATTTTTTTCAGAAAACGGTAGTGGGAGTATGGTAGAGCTGGAAGTGATTCCAGAACCGCAAACGATTACTAAAAATTTGATAAGAACCTAAAGATTCAATCTGACTTGACATTCCATTAGCCACTCCGCAGATATGGTGGGTAACCTCAGGCACTCGAGAGGTATTTCTGTATGCTCAAAGACGGTGACAGGGAGGTTCTTGTTTACCCAGAATTGCCATTGCTGTTGTTCCAGACTGTGAGACCCGGCAGAAGGGTGAGTATAGCGTCGTTCTAAACTAGCTTTAGAAGTGTACGTGTATATTATTCTGCCAGAGGGTTGTCGTAGTCAGTGGGAGCAGCGGAAGCATAGTGGACAAGTGGCTTATGTATATTTATAGACTAAAGCAGATATAGCGAAGATAGATCATCTATTTCTGATATGACAGTTATAGGTTGGACTTCCTCAGAACAGGGGATGGATCTATTAAGAAGGTAGTAGAGTGTGATGTCCTGGTAGTTGGATGACATACACAGAGTAGGAAGTGAAATTCCTATACTACGATTGGTTATACTTTGGTTGTCACACAGTGGTTTCTCCACATAAGATATGGATATTATATCAGATATTCTGGTTACTAGATTTATGGTTTTAGATCTAGATTTGGGTAGCTTCCTAATCAGGGTACTTAGATAGCATTCTAAAGGTATTTAGAATGGACGACTCCAGGCATGGTAGTATACCTGCAGGTGATGGAGTCACCCTCTCTAAAGGTGTCTTACAGACTAAAAGGGAGAGGGATGTGCATGATTGGCAGATCACTTGCTTAGGCAATTGAGTCAATCATGAGATGTCAAGTACCACACCAGATGTTGTTTTTGCACAAGATGCAACAAGTTGATATTAATCCAATCCTGGAGAAACATTCGGAAGCAGTTTTAGAACGTAAGTGGATGTTCTAGGGATATGATAACGACAGCCTCTTTTGGGAGACGGTTATCATTCCAGGCTTCCAAGGTGACATAGATGACAGGGTGGCTGTCAGAGTTATAGTTTTTCCTCTGACGAGGGGCAGTATTTTGGACAGGTGGTCCAGGCGGATACTGAGGGAGGCATGGCGCAGGATACTGATTAAGTTCGGTTGACAATACAGTCTGAGAAGTTTGGATTTGGAGTTCATTTATAAACTAGGTCCCATCATATATCCAAACATATTCTAAGACAGGTATTGCTCATTTCGAGAGATGGTTTTCTCCGGGAAGTTGAGATAAAGATAGACATAGAAAGAAATATCAGGGCGGATCCACTCACTGAGGCTATTCCTCGAACGCAATAGTTTCGCAAACGGTCTTTGTGAGACTGATTAGTAGAGGAGTTGGGTGTTCGGTATCACACGGGCTGTGAGTATGCGACATCGCAATAATTAGCCTTGAGTGCAAGTGGGAGATTGTTGGATATAGTGCCCTCAGAGTCAATTATTGGATCACAGGCACGTGATTGCAATGATTGAGGGAGGACCTATGCCGGTAAGACAGTCTTACTCAAGATGATAGTATGCTATCTGGTTTATCTTTATCATCGTGTACTGCTTTAGGTGACATTACTGATCACTGTTGCACGTTGATAGAGCCCTTAGGATTCTTGCTTGACTACCAGCAGTATGATGGCGATCATATACGTGGGAGATGGGGTCTATAAGCACATCCTTAAAGTGGTCCCTAGTAGTGGGAGTATTCGAGATAGGGCATCGATACTCCGGAGTAGACTAGTGTATACAGTCGAGACCCCGATGAGGGGCGGTGGCCGGTCTTACAAGCCACTGGTGTCAGTTGGTTCACCAAAGATGTATATAGGTGCTCATTGGGTTATGAGTACACCGGACAGACTCGCCGGGAACCTGCTAGTTGGGATTATACCAGACGTCAGATAGCAGTTCCCTGGTGACATGTGTACAGGTTAGTTCATCGACCTGAGATCATCATTTGTCTCGTGTGAGTTCCCACTGTGCTTTGATTACTACCCTACCAAGGCTCAAAGGAGTCGTGCAAACAGGTTTTAGTTGGGTACAGTCCCGAGCCATATGAAGGCAATGAGCGGATCTGCAGGGGTTCGTCTCTCTCAGTATTGGGGGTGAGGTCGCACTGTGTCTAGGAGAGCCATTACACAAAGTCCTTGGCCAAGGCAGGAGATTTACTGGTAGGTATTCCAGTAGTATCTCAGGGTGTTCTGGGCTACACTCCGACATGACTTGTACCGCTTTTAGGGGTCTGACTTTTACCAACCACCTAGGCCCGCCATGCGATGCTCATAGACGAACGGACCGGACTGTACGGATATTGTCACTGACATGCTCAGTAGGGTGTCAGGATGAGTTCGCTCATCGACCTCCCCTTTGGTCAATACCTGGTAGCCCGTTACGTATGGCTAATACCTCTGACGTGCTAGTGGTTAAATCCACAGCTAAAGTATTGACGAGTCTTTAGAGTCCCCCATAGACCGTTTCTCAAGTTTCGGGCGAAACGATGTAGAGGCCGTATGGATATATGGCAGGGTTTGATCATGTACGTGCGGTATTGCACGGATCATGATCGGACAGATCATACTAGTAGGCTTTGGTTTAAACCGGATCCTAGTATTAGATTTGTTGGATTACTTTAGTCTCATCGCATTCGCATTCAGTCGGAATATGGATGCAGGTATGTATATACAGGTGAGGGGTATCCTTGTGATCTGTCACGAGTTTACTTTAGATGTTGCCGGATCTTTTTATTGTTACAAACATTTAGATTAATGTTTGTATTTGGAAATAATAAGCTAGAATTAATCATGACATGCATTAAATGTGACATGACCAAGTTTAGTGACTCATGGTCTTTTTTATTGTGCAAATGTCACATTTGTTTTAGATGTGTGAGTTGAAATGATAAGGAGAGAGAGAAAGACAACCATATGGTTGAGGTTTACTCTTGTATTATTTTCTTGATCTCATTCTCACTCTCATTATCATACAACTCAAGAAAAGAAAAAGAATAGAAAGCCTTCTCTTGTTCTTCTTCTTCCTCTAGCTCATTATCTTCCTCTAATGGCATCATCTCTAACCTCCATCAAAGCTCATGGATGTAAGAGACAAAGTGATCACAACATACTCTACTTTAACCTTGGGCACGTCGACTAGCACACTTCATGCCCGAGTTGCTTCGGACGAAGCGGGAGCTCGTAAAAAGACTTCTCGATGTAGTGCCCTTTCCGACAAGGAGATGAAGACCGTAGTTGCCGCGGGAAGCTTGGGATTGTGGCCAAAGACCGAAGGACACGGATCGCTCGGTATAGCATTCTATCCCTTTCTCGAGTTAGCTAGCATTAGGTTAATGGTCCGATCCGGGTTTTATGTCCGCGGTTGCGCTGTTTTCAAGTTATGAAAAGTTTTTGTTTTCCGCATTTTGGCCTCGGACAGACGCCCGGGGCGCTACTGTAGACTTGCAATCCTCATATACGCACAGGTAAAAGAATGAATGCATGCAAGTATGTGTGTGCGTGTGTTGGTGCAACAACTACTCTAGGGTTTCGCAACTAACACTAAACTAATCCAAGAACACCTAGAATCTAGTTTTATCATCAATAAACTCATATCAACATATAATGTATATATGTGTGTATACGTATTCGTATACATCACTACGAACTGCAGGGGTGCTATACGCCATCCACCCGACTTCCTCCGTAGATATAATCTACTCACCATGCTTCTTATGTTCCGATACCGATGTCGCCATCTTCATCTTCAACGTCTCGACATCATGTGGGTTACCTACACATATAACGTATTGTATCGCGTTAAAATCAAATTCGAAGACGAAACGACACACGAAAACCAAAACGATACGCTTAAAAGCCTATAGGTTAGAACCTATGGACTACTCTTTCAAAACCACCAAATAACACTTGATATAGACGTACAAACGTCAAGCGATCAAATACAATACCAAATATCAACACTTGAATTCATAAACAACACTAAATACAAGGCAGAAACCAAGAAAACATGTCCCAGATTTTGTTTAAGGTAAAACAAAGGTGTACGAACAACTCTTGGGTGATATATAGAGTATATATGACCTACTGAAGCAACCTGGGCACCTCCCATCACCAAGTGGCCGGCCACTTCCTTTCCAAAACCGGCCTCCTCGGTTTTCCTAGGGAATTGGGGTCTCGTATGGTCAGGGTGGTCTTACATGGTCTCAAATTGGACCCAGGAGTTGTTTGTTTATCTCGTATTGGTCCCGGTTCACTCCAGATTTCCCTGCACCCTCAAAGTCGTCACAAACCGACATGAAAAGTTCTGTAATTCCGTATTTTGGGTTTCAGTTGGGTTGGTCTGGGTTTCTATCAATTGGGAGGGTTTAAGGTCATCTCTAAAGCCTAATTACACAATCTCTTCTCAATCAAACCTTAACCCTCGCTAGTAATCTCCAAAGTTCACCAATTCTCACGAAATCACAACTAAACACATAAATGGCTTAAAGTGAATCAAAAACTACACTAAACGTCAAGGGATTACCACATTATATACTCATGAATCCTCAACAGCGCCAAAATGAAAACTTTCTTGGTCCAAAGGGTAGCTTGAGGGCTTGTGCACATTTTTGGTGAAAAGGAGATGGACTTTTGATGAGGGAAATGAGGTGTTTGTGTTGGTTTGGTGAAGAGGGAGATGAGTTTCAGCCATGGGATGAAGAGAAGAGGAAGATGAAGGTGAAATAATGAAGGAGGGAAAAGCTATGACCAAGGTTTGACCCCCCCACCTCACTCTCTCTCATGCCCATACCTCTCACTATTCTATTCTTTAATCCATTTCCTTTCTTTTCTTTTCATTCCCTTTTCATTCCTCTGTTCCCCTCCGAACGGCGGCCGAGACGTTAGGACGTCTAGCCTGAGATTCGGGGCAGATGCTATTTGGTTTTATCCGTCTACCTCTCCGAAGATGCCAAGTTGATTTATGGCACCGTGTATCGGAGGTTTAGACGGATGCGGCCGATGTAGCAGACTTTGTCAGATTCCCCCTCGCTTGAGGGGGTTTTTGATTGTGGGGGCGCTCTTCCCTGCAGACGCAAGCCCCTGCAGTTAATTACGCTACCGCGTCGCGATAACCACTTTCTCCTTCTCCAGAAATTTCACTTCGTGTCGTGTGTGTTTGTTTTGTTTATGGATGCCCGTGGATTGTATACGGAGACTAAGTAATGCCGTCGCCCATAGGACGTGGATTAGTCCAAATCCGTATTTACTTAGATTCGGGTTTAGTGTTTTAGTCTAAGGATACGTTAGCCGTATTGAGGCTAAGATCAACTTAAACATTCGTTAAGGATACGTTAGTCCTGTTTGAGACTAAGATCAAGTTAACGTGGTGATCCATTTAATATATAGCCATCGGGACTCGTCACCTCTCTAACGTCATTGAGGGATTACAACGACAGGTGTTAGAGGGGTTCGAAGATGTACCCTTGAACAAAAGTTGATTTGGAGTTTTATAGTCCATTTGAATGTTTAAGGATACGTTAGCCGTGTTTGAGGCTAAGATCTATTTAAACGGGATCGTTTAAATCCGACAAAAGAGCGTTTGGGGGCTCTATTGTTCCAGTTTAGGGACGTTGCGGTCCATCGGTAGTTTAAGGACATTGCGGTCCATCGGTAGTTTAAGGACATTGCGGTCCAAATTCCAGTTTAGAGACGTGGTGGTCCATATTCAGTTTAAGGACGCTTAAGTCCGTGAGTTTACGGACCCCACAGTCCGCGTTTTAGTTTAAGGACGCATAAGTCCGCGGGTTTAAGGACCCCACAGTCCGTGTTTTGATTTAAGGACGCATAAATCCATGAGTTTAAACACCCGACAGTCCGTATTTTGGTTTAAGGAAGAATAAGTCCATGAGTTTAAGGACCCGAAAGTCCGTATTTTGCTTTAAGGATGCATAAGTCCATGAGTTTAAGGACCCTACAGTCCGTATTTTGGTTTAAGGACGCATAAGTCCATGAGTTTAAGGACCCCACAGTCCGTATTTTGGTTTAAAGACGCATAAGTCCATGAGTTTAAGGACCCCACAGTCCGTATGGATGTGTGGTTGTCGGGACCCGTAACCTCTCTGACGTCGTTGAAGGATTACAGCGATAGGTGTCAGAGGAGTTCAGAAATATACCCTTGAACCGGATGTAAATTGATTTAGAGGAGCAGCTGTGCTCAGTCAATTTAATTTGAGGACTTACGGCCATAATTGGGCTAAGTCCAGTTGAGAATATTCAACGTTATTTCTTATTTTTGGCCTATTAGACCTGTGCTAGGGATTTTCCCCTATTTGATAATGCACAGCATTAATCCTGGTTTCCGTTGGACCTTTGTTTGGGCTCTGCCCCTTTTAAATGATGCACAGCATCTGCTTTGTTTGGGCTCTGCCCTTTCAATCCATAGCATTTTATTTGGCCTGTTATGTCTTTTTTAATTCGGCTTGGCCCTTCAGTAAATAATGCAATGCATTTGTCAGGCGCTTTGCGCCAATCATTGAGCGCAAGCGCATGTGGAGGTGACACGTGTCATGCTCTGGTGAGCGCAAGCGCAACAGCGCAGTGCATTGTGCTAGTGCGCTGCGCTGTTGCGCTGCTGACACGTGGCGTGCTCTGGTGAGTTGCGCCAATCTTAGAGAGCAATGCTCTATCTTAAAAGTGCAGAGCGCAAGTGGTTCTGGTGCTGACACGTGGCGCTCTCTGGTGGCTTGCGCCAACCCAGGAGCGCAACAGTGCAGTTTTTGCAAGTGCAAGGCACTATTTCAATAATCTTGAGAATCTTTAAGATTCCAGAACCAATGGTTCATAAAAAAGTGCAAAGCACTGTTTATTATATGAAGATCATTGATCTTGTTCTTAGATCAATGATTTATTAGAAGAAATTCTTCTATTTTATGAAGGTTTTACCTTTTCTTGAAATTTCTTCAGAGTTCTCTCTGTTTTGAGGTTCTCAATCTCTCACAACATTCATCCTTTGAATTGGGGTCTAGGGGCCTTTATATAGTGCCCATAAATTTGTTAAATAGATCTTTCTCTGAGTGATTTGGAGAATTTTCCCCACCGTTGGATCTTTGATCCAAGGGCTTCTGTTTTACTGAAGATAATCTTCTTGTTTTAATAAGAACAGAAAAATCTTATTAGAATTTTAATTCTGTTTGGCGCAAACGTCCCAGCGCGTGACACGTGTCGCGCAGCGCAGAGTGCAGCGCAACTGTGCTAGCGCAACTGTGCTGCCACGTGTCACGCAGCGCAGAGCGCAGCGTAACTGCGCTGCCACGTGGCGCGCAGCGCAGAGCGCAGTGCACCTGCGCTAGCGCAACTGCGCTGCCACGTGGCGCGCAGCGCAGAGCGCAAGTCATTTGAAGGGTTGCTTCTTTTAATCTTTGTTTTAAATAGAGCCTTACTCTGATTGGGCGCGCTACCTTGGGCGCTGCGCTCCCTGCGCTGGCATGCCTGATTTTGACACGTGGCGCTCTGCGCGCAGCGCAGGGGATCTGAAACGTTGCTTCATTTATTTTAACTTTAATTTTCGCTTTAATTTTCAAAGCAGAGCTTTGCTATGATTGGGGAAACAGAAGTGTTGCTTCGTGTTCCGCCTTGGAATTTGAACGGAGCTTTGCACTGATTGGGGTAAACAAATGCCCCCCCCACCGTTGCACTTCTGTGGCCTCCAAACGTGAGCGCAGCGGTGGCAGAATCCCAACCATCGCGCCATCCCTTGGAAGTTGAAAGGGCTCTTCAATGCCTATAAATAGGACCTTTGGTCCCTTAGATGATTTTCATCTTCAAAATTTTACTTTCAGAACTCAGAGCCCTGCTCTTTATTTTTAAGAACTTCAAGAGTTAAACTCTTAAAACTTTTAGGTGAAAATTTTAATTTAAATTAAATTAAATTAAATTAAATTAAATTAATTTTCATTGACAGAGCCTTGCTCTAAATAGATCCCTGATCTAAAGGAAACCCATTTAGGGTTTCACTTAGCAGAGCTTTGCTCTATAGGTCCAAAGGGATCTAAAAAGAACTAAAGAGAACCCTGTAAGGATTCCATCAATAGAGTTCTGCTCTCTGAAAGATTTTTTCTTGTATATTCTTGGTTCACCAATGGAGCTTTGCTCCCTCTAAATCATATAGAAGAACTCTTAAGAGTTCTTCATAGATCCTGGTGGTTAGAGATGACGTTCTATTTTTTTAATGAATTATACTGTCTTGCTTAGTCAGGCCGTCTGCTAATTTTGTTAGGTTTCCTTTACAGAAGTAATGGACGCCCACATGTACGACCTTGACGAGATCATTTCTTACGGGGACATCCGCCGACTCGGCCATTCTCAGAATCGAGAATTTACCAACGCTGAGTGTGCCGAGATCATAAGTCGCTTTGACGCGTACAACGGTCAACTGCTTCCTCGGCGCTCTCCTCTGTTGAAGCTTATTGTGGGAGCCATCTGGGGAGCACTTCCCCTATTCTTTACTGGCATGCCTCTTAGAGCATTGGACGCCGTCGAGGACAAGGTGCACTCAGTGTACCTGATGAACTTAATCTCGAAGAGACGGCGAGACAATCTCATCGATCTCTTGCACGAAGCCTTTCAACAGTCCGCCATTCTTGCTGCTTATCGGAGGGTGGAGGACATCAGTAGGGATCCCGATGCCCGTGCTCGTGAAAGGAAGCACACCAGGATGGTTCGCCAAGCTTGGAAAGTCTTGGACAAGGTCACTTTCGAGTTCCTCAATCCCTGTCCAGGATCCGAGGTTTTGCCATTGTAATGATCCGGACAATGTCTTTGTTTATTTCTTTATGATTGTAAGAACCCTTTACCATATGAATGGAAATTTTTTATTTCAGCTTGTCTTATTTCTCGTTCTGAGTCTTTTGCATATGCATGAATGGATGTGTCTCGAACGCTTGATCAAATGCAAATCGGATGTTCTTTCCGTCGCTTTCCTCTTTCTTTTATTGCCAACATGTTACTTTAGTAAAAATGGTCGATGGATGATAGAGCGAGCATTCTGTATTGGCTCCTTCAAGAGGTAA
Organism: Agapanthus africanus; assembly: GCA_030015575.1. Lineage (NCBI taxonomy): Eukaryota > Viridiplantae > Streptophyta > Magnoliopsida > Asparagales > Amaryllidaceae > Agapanthus > Agapanthus africanus. The sequence goes on from CM057343.1 coordinate 154,357,697, forward strand.
TGAGGGCTTAGGACGCAGGTTCAAATCTGCTGCCTAAGACTTTTCAACTTTATGAGCCGTAAGGGTCTCATAAAGACTTTTCTCCCTACGGATCGAGAGGATCTCGTAGTTATATTTTCTCCTTAGGGATCGTGAGGATCCCTAAGTGTGTTTTCTCTTATAAGTCATAAGAATCCTATAAGAGAATTTTTCCCTCTTACGAGTGGAGAGGACTCGTAAGCGGTTGTTTCCCTCCTTGTCGAGATTCGACTTTGGAGAGTGAGACCCGTGAATAGCATACAAGAGACCGTTTTCGGCCAACTTGCAGGGTCCCAGTGCTTAAGGAACAAGTTTTTTAATCCCTACTGCCTAAGGCTTTATCTTACGAGTCGAGCCGCATCGAGAATTTCTCGCAAAGACATCAATTTCTTCACAAGTCGAGACGAATCGAGCATTTCTCGCAAGAATATCCTAACGTCACGGTTAACCTCTGCTCTTTACGACAGAAGTCCGTTAGGGTCTGTGGTACTTAGGGTTTTGGCCGACGTACCGTCGCATCAGCTGATATATTCCTCGATAGGCAGTTGTGCTGTTCGAGTAGCCGTGCGACTGCCGTGTCTCTGAACCCTTCGGGGGCTGGACAAGACATCTTCAAGCAATCATCCTAGACAGTTTGACCGTCGGAAGAGCAAGCGTTAGGAATTTGCCATGCCGCTTTTTACTTGAGGTTAGGCTCATTTTGGTGAGCCCCGATGAGTCATATCCACTCCGCGCTGGTGTGGGATGATCTCCGATAGTCTTTCAGGTTTTATGTGAGTTGCCGTCAAGACCCTGAAGCTAGGAATTTGGTCTTTGCTTCGTTTGCTAGCATCGCGTCTGCTGTATCGAGACGAATGTCGCGGTGGGAACTAGGGATTTTGCCATGGCTCCATTTGTTTGATTGTCACGTCTGAACCCTGCTGGAGGAAGAACGCTGGGGTGACATCTCGTCTGCTGTATCAAGACGAACGTCACGGTGGAGCTGGGATTTTGCCGTTGTTCCGTTTGTTTGATTGTCGCGTCTGATCCCTGCTGGAGGAAGAACGCTGAGGTGACAACTCGTCTGCTGTATCGAGACGAACGTCATGGTGGAGCTGGGACTTTTCCGTGGCTCCGTTTGTTTGATTGTCGCGTCTGATCCCTCCTGGAGGAAGAACGCTGAGGTGACAACTCGTCTGCTGTATCGAGACGAACGTCGAGGTGGAGCCGGGATTTGGCCGTGGGTCCGTTTATTTGATTGTCGCGTCTGATCCCTGCCGGAGGAAGAACGTTGGGGTGACATCTCGTCTGCTGTATCGAGACGAACGTCGCGGTTGTCTCTAGGTTGTTAGTGAACCGTCGAGGTTTGGAACTAGGAATTTTGCCGTGGCGCCGTTTGTTGACATTGTGTTTGCAATATTGCGACAAATGTCGAGATTGTCTCTAGGTTGTCTATGAACCGTCGAGATTTGGCTTCGCTTTCTGATGAAGCTTGTTGGGAACGTATGGTTCCCTCTTTGTTCATGCCCCTGGATTGTATACAGGGATCGATGTGATCTCACCTGTAGGGCAAAAAGTTTCATTCTTTTTTTTCCGCGATGCTCTATCATTTTAGCTTTTTATATCACGAAAGTCATAATTGCCCAATCATTTCGGCTATTTTTCGCGGTGCCCAATCATTTCGGTTATTTATTTTATTTTCACTCGCTGCTTTTTATTGCGAGTTGCCCAATCATTTCGGCTGTTTTGGATGCATACATTTTTTTTACTTGCTGATTTTTATTGTAAGTTGCCCCATCATTTCGGCTATTTCGTATGCACGTATGGCTCACTGTTTTTTTTATCGCAAGTGTGGAACTTGGAATATGGTGCCAATCTCAGCATCAGCATCACTACAACTGGAATATTGCCAGGAGCGAATCATCATTTGCCATGAAAGGATTTGAAATTTGATACCGGTTTAGGCATCAGCATCGCTACAACTAGAATATTGCCAGGAGCGAATCATCATTTGCCTCTGTCGATGTCGAACAAAGGTAGCTTAGTAAACAGGGTTAGGATCCTATTGACTAAGGCTTTTGACTTCATGAGCCGTAAGGGTCTCACAAAGGTATTTCCCCCTACAAGTCGTGAGGATCTCGTAGGTGCGTTTTCTCCTTAGGAATCGTGAGGACTCCTAAATGTATGTTCTCTTATAAGTCATAAGGATCTTACAAAAGGGTTTTCTCCTTATAAGTCGAGAGGACTTACAAGGGTTGTTCACCATATGGACATATCCCTAGTTACAGGTGGGACTTGGTTAGGGAAATGTTTATTCGCACCCGTGGATTGTATACAAGGGTCAGTATTAAGCCACTTGTAGGGCAGAAGTGGAAGCTTGTGAGAGTTGCTTAAGAACAGGTTCAGGTCTCTGTAGCTTAAGACATTCAAATCTTATGAGCCGTGAGGGTCCCATAAGAGAGTTCTCCTTATGAGTCGTGAGGATCCCGCAAGTGTATTTTCTCCTTAGGAATCGTGATGATACATAAGTGTGTTGCTCCTTTGTGAGTCGTAAGGATCTCACAAGGGTGGTTTCTCCTTACAAGGTCGAAAGGACCTTGTAAGTGACTTTCAACGAGGTCGCGCCCTTTTGGCTTTTCATGAACACTCGCCGATAGCCCTGCTGTTTTTACTCACGGAGCCCTTTCAGGTTTTCATCCGTGCCCATTTCGCTTATGGACATACCTTTTTTTTTAACGAGGTCGCGCCCTTTCGGGTTTTCACGAACACTCGCCGGTAGCCCTGCTGTTTTTACTCACGGAGCCCTTTCGGGTTTTCATCCGTACCCATTTCGCTTATGGACATACCGTTTTTTTTTGTCAGCCTGAGGATGTTGCTGTAGTAGTTTAAAGACGTTTCGGTCGTTTACAAGTTTTGGGACATTGCGGTCCGCCGTTAGTTTAAGGACATTTCGGTCCATTTTTAGTTTAGGGACGTTTCGGTCCACCGTCTCCGTATTTGAGGCGAATCTCTAGTTTACTGACTTTTCGGTCTATGGGGCTTTCTCTATGACGGAGCATGATGCCCCCGGCGTATCCGTCTTTCTCGGAGCGTGCGGTTGTGGTGGGCTCACCTTCCAGCTTTCAGACAGCGCGAACTTGCCCTGTTGGTATTGGTCTTCAACCCAGTTTTTGAAAACGTAGCAATTCTCGATCAGGTGGCCCACTGTTTGGTGATAAGGGCAATAATTAGGATTATTAACATCGCCTGGCCGCAACGGACATTTTGGACTCGGCAGACTGATGAGTCTGTTGCGCACTGCCAGCTCGAACAGTCCCCTTGTTTTATCTTGCGGAAACGAGTAAGGACGTTTCAACTTTTCCTGGAGGGGTTACCGCTTGTTGTTTCGGCAAACCAGTCTAGGGCTACTCGATTGCTGTTGAGTATTGGCTACGAGGGCTGTTTTTTCCTTCCCTTTATCCTTTTTGCTCGATCCTTTGTTTGCGGGGCCGAAATTTTTTTCGAGTAGCGTGCGCTTGCACGGCTGAACGTCTTCGCAACTCCTCAATTCTTTCATTTTTGAAATGGATTCCTTGAGGAGAGGGTTGAAGGCAGCTTCTTCGTCAAAGTCGCTTCCAAAGGTGATAATTTCCGATCCCTTGGAGTCGGCTATGTGACAGTCGCCAGCAGCTCTTTTGCGCTCACCTATCGCATTTTTTTGACGTCTACGAGCTTCATACTTTGTCCTGTTGAAGTGTTGCTTTTGAGCGACATACCCTTGCCACCAACACTTAAAGGAGTCGCAGTCTTCGTTAGGATGTATGATCTTCTGATGATATAAGCAGAAGTTAGGGTGCATCTCTACTCCACCGAGAGTATTTTCTTCAGAGGGTGGTAGCTTCATTCCCACTGATAGGGCTTTGGCGAACCTTTTCCTCATCTTGAATTTGTTTTTATCCGTAGCGAATGACTTTTGATTTGACGGAAGTGCCTCAACTCTTTGGTCCAGTAGTCGGTGTTTGGCTCCTTCCAGTATGGCCATCTCACGCTCTTGATTGGCTTGAACTTTCAGACGAATCTCATTCAGGAAGGCATCGATCAACTCGTCTGACGGCCGCGGAATTTCTGGTTCAGGGTTCGTCCTTAGTTCCTTGGCGCAAGGAGCATCTTTATCATCCATAAATGAGTGAGAGAGCACATGACAAGTCATTATGCAGTCTTTGAATTCATCTGATGAGTCTTCTCGATCGTTTTCGTCCTCAACAAAAGAACAGGCTGCCCCCATTGTGTCCGTCTTCTTTGGAGAGTGCGGCTGTGGTGGGTTTACCTTCCAATTTTCAGAGGGCGTGAACTTGCCCTGTAGGTACTGATCCTCGATCCATCCCTTAAAGACGAAACGGTCCTCGATCGGGTGACTTACCGTTTGGTGGTAAGGGCAATAATTAGGATTATTAAGATCGCCTGGCTGCGACAGACGCTTTGGACTCGGCAGATTGATGAGTCTGTTGCGCACTGCCAGCTCGAACAGTCTTCTCGTTTTATTCTGAGGAAATGAGTAAGGACGTCCTAGTCTCTCCTCGAAGGATGGGCGTGGACGCACGCTATTTTGGCGAACGACCGGCTTTGAGTTGCTCGTCTGTTGTTGAGCATTGGCGACGACGATCGCTTTCCTTTTTCCTTTCTCATTTCGAGAATCTGGTTTTGGAGGAGAAGGTCCATGGCCCATCTGGTCCATTTGGGCTAACTTGTCGATCAAGGCCTGGAAGGTGGTCGGCCTGAAGAACATCATGAATTGCGAGATGGTCGCTTGCGGGTCAAGGGTACCTACAAACATGCCTACTGCAGGAGCCTCTTCTATGCGTTGTTCGCATTTCGACCATAGGTTCCGCCATCGTGTTGCGTATTGGACCCACGTTTCCCCGGGCCTTATCCTGGTGTTAATCAGTGCTGTTATCGGGGTGCGTCCACTAGCACTCGTGAATCATTGTGTAAACAGTAGCTCCATCTCCGCAAATGTTTTGACAGAGTCGTTAGGTAGCTCCGAATACCATTCAAAGGCTGTTTCTACTGAGCTGCCGATGAATTGGCGAAGCAACAATTTGTCATCGCCTCCAGTATTGCCGCATAAGGCCCTGAATTGAGCGACATGTTGATGCGGATTCCCTGTCTCTTTATATACATAGAACTTAGGGATCGTATATCCCGGCGGGTAACTGATTTGGTCATACCAGCCCGGGTACAGTCGCCCCGTTTTTACGACCTGACCGGCTGCTTCAGTCGCTTGATGAACCCGGATCTGCTGAGCTATATATTCGTCCAGGTCAGCCTTGGAGATTGCATCCTCCTTGGTTGTTGACAGAGCCAGTGGAGGATTTGATTTTTCTCCCCTATCGTCTTCAAGGACGATCGGGGGATCTTCAGCTGGGGGATCTTGTTGGATCATCATTCCCACCATGTCCTGGAACAGGAGGGCCATTCGCTTTATGTTGGCTGCTTGTTCAGCGGCCTCTTTATTGTTCAGCGGCCTCTTTATCCTTCTTCTCCAATATACGGCGAAGGAATTCAGCGTCAGTTTCTTGCTCCTGGCGTTCATCCGAGGACGCTTCGAGACTTTCTTTTGGCCCAGTGAGTGCAGCCATCGCGTTCATCATTTCCTGGAGCTTTTGCTGTTGCTCCTGGGCTTTGGTCACTGACCGGGTAAGCGGTCTATGACTTGTAGATGCACGGCTGTTCTTTTTTCTCGACGCCATGGATACGGTATGAACTATTATGCCCCCGGACTTAGGGCATTTAGGTTCACCGCCTTTGGCATTTGCCGCGGGCGTAGGAATAGTCTCTGGCCTCCTTCTCTTATGGGCCGTTGAAGTTGAAGGGGCCGTCGCTTTGGGCACCCAAGTGGTCGTCGCCTTTCGTTGCTTGACCGGAGGATTTTCTTCTTGCCGACCTTTCGACTTCTTGTGTTGGCGAGAGAAATTAGGATCAATCACAGATTCTCGGACTCATCGCCATGTCTTGTAGATCCTGGAGGACAGCGATTGAGGAGACTGCTCCGGCTTTTCTGCTTCCATGGCGATCTCTACCGGTGGAGGAGATCTTTTGAGCACCGCAGTTGGCGAATTCCTACGTACCCTGTTCAGCAGCTCAAAGCTGTTCCCAGTTGGAACAGCGGCATTAACTTCCACCGTCAGAGCTGGCGGAGTTATCCCAGAGGGGGAGTTTTCCTCGGTCTTCTTTATCCGGTGCCAGTGGCGTCGTCGGGCATGACGAGTTGTCGGTATTGGTTCAGAGACAGCTTCTTCTTGCCCCCTGTTCAGGCGAGGGACCGTTGCCGGTGTCAGCCTATTGAAGACCGACGTCCGTTGAGGAGTTGTGTCCAAGCGGTCAAAAGCAGATTTCTGAGCGGGAGTGGGAATAGTCAGCCTTGCAAAGACTGACTCTTTGACAGGAGAAGCCGCCTTGGCGACTTCTGGAGCAGCCGTCTTCTTTGGGATGACCGCCTCAGGTGTTATGGGCTTCTTGATAGGGGCCGTTGGTGCTCGAGCTTAGCCTGGTGAAGACTGAAGAATTGGACGACCCGTTGAGAGGGGCCGTGAGAGTAGCAAGTCGATCAAAGACTGACTTTCTTGAAGCTTCCGGCGATGGTAATGGGGCATTGAAGCTCATTGGTGGGATCATGGTCCCGAAGAATAGCCCAGTGGTGGCCTGAGTCACCTGTTCCACCGGCATAGCAAAGATGGAGGCCGCTTGAGGCCCGTAAGTCACTCCTCTGGACGGGACGGAGCGAGAGTTGCAGTTGCAGTTAGTGCAGTTTGAAGCCATTGATCTTCTGTTTTCTGCACGGAGCAAGACACCAAATCTTAGTACCTCGAATCCACAGGCAACCATAGCAAATCGTGATTTGTTCGCAAACACGAAACATGAAGTGTGGAGTGGAAAGAGGAAGAGGTCCCACCGGGCGTGCCGGAATCTGTTCCCCTCCGAACGGCGGCCGAGACGTTAGGACGTCTAACCTGAGATTCGGGGCAGATGCTATTTGGTTTTATCCGTCTACCTCTCCGAAGATGCCAAGTTGATTTATGGCACCGTGTATCGGAGGTTTAGACGGATGCGGCCGATGTAGCAGACTTCGTCAGATTCCCCCTCGCTTGAGGGGTTTTTTGATTGTCGGGACGCTCTTCCCTGCAGGCGCAAGCCCCTGCAGTTAATTGCGCTACCGCATCGCGATAACCACTTTCTCCTTCTCCAGAAATTTCACTTCGTGTCGTGTGTGTTTGTTTTGTTTATGGATACCCATGGATTGTATACGGAGACTAAGTAATGTCGTCGCCCGTAGGACGTGGATTAGTCCAAATCCGTATTTACTTAGATTCGGGTTTAGTGTTTTAGTCTAAGGATACGTTAGCCGTATTGTGGCAAAGATCAACTTAAACATTCGTTAAGGATACGTTAGTCCTGTTTGAGACTAAGATCAATTTAACGTGGTGATCCATTTAATATATAGCCATCGGGACTCGTCATCTCTCTAACATCATTGAGGGATTACAACGACAGGTGTCAGAGGGGTTCGGAGATGTACCCTTGAACTAAAATTGATTTGGAGTTTTATAGTCCATTTGAATGTTTAAGGATACGTTAGCCGTGTTTGAGGCTAAGATCTACTTAAACGGGATCGTTTAAATCCGACAAAAGAGCGTTTGGGGGCTCTATTGTTCCAGTTTAGGGACGTAGTGGTCTATAGGTAGTTTAAGGACATTGCGGTCCATCGGTAGTTTAAGGACATTGCGGTCTAAATTCCAGTTTATAGACGTGGTGGTCCATATTCAGTTTAAGGACGCTTAAGTCCGTGAGTTTACGGACCCCACAGTCCGCGTTTTAGTTTAAGGACGCATAAGTCCAGGGGTTTAAGGACCCCATAGTCCGTGTTTTGGTTTAAGGACGCATAAGTCCATGAGTTTAAGGACCCCACAGTCCGTATTTTTGTTTAAGGACACATAAGTCCATGAGTTTAAGGACCCCACAGTCTGTATTTTGGTTTAAGGATGCATAAGTCCATGAGTTTAAGGACCCCACAGTCCGTATTTTGGTTTAAGGACGCATAAGTCCATGTGTTTAAGGACCCCACAGTCCGTATTTTGGTTTAAGGACGCATAAGTCCATGAGTTTAAGGACCCCACAGTCCGTATTTTGGTTTAAGGACGCATAAGTCCATGTGTTTAAGGACCCCACAGTCCGTATTTTGGTTTAAGGACGCATAAGTCCATGAGTTTAAGGACCCCACAGTCCGTATTTTGGTTTAAGGACGCATAAGTCCATCAGTTTAAGGACCCCACAGTCCGTATTTTGGTTTAAGGACGCATAAGTCCATGAGTTTAAGGACCCCACAGTCCGTATTTTGGTTTAAGGACGCATAATTCCATAAGTTTAAGGACCCCACAGTCCGTATTTTGGTTTAAGGACGCATAAGTCCATAAGTTTAAGGACCCCACAGTCCGTATGGATGTGTGCTTGTCGGGACCCGTTACCTCTCTGATGTCGTTGAAGGATTACAACGATAGGTGTCAGAGGAGTTCAGAGATGTACCCTTGAACTGGATGTAAATTGATTTTGGGGAGCAGCTGTGCTCAGTCAATTTAATTTGAGAACTTACGGCCATGATTGGGCTAAGTCCAGATAAGAATATTCAACGTTATTTCTTATTTTTGGCCTATTAGACCTGTGCTAGGGCTTTGCCCCTATTTGATAATGCACAGCATTAATCCTGGTTTCTGTTGGACCTTTGTTTGGGCTCTGCCCCTTTAAAATGATGCACAGCATCTGCTTTGTTTGGGCTCTGCCCTTTCAATGCATAGCATTTTATTTGTCCTGTTAGGCCTTTTTTAATTGGGCTTGGCCCTTCGGTAAATAATGCAATGCATTTGTCAGGCGCTTTGCGCCAATCATTGAGCGCAAGCGCATGTGGAGGTGACACGTGTCATGCTCTAGTGAGCGCAAGCGCAACAGCGTAGTGCGCTGTGCTAGTGCGCTGCGCTGTTGCGGTACTGACACGTGGCGCGCTCTGGTGAGTTGCGCTAATCTTAGAGAGCAATGCTCTATCTTAAAAGTGCAGAGCGCAAGTGGTTCTAGTGCTGACACGTGGCGCTCTCTAGTGGCTTGCGCCAACCGAGGAGCGCAACAGTGCAGTTTTTGCAAGTGCAAGGCACTATTTCAATAATCTTGAGAATGTTTAAGATTCCAGAACCAATGGTTCAAAAAAAAGTGCAAAGCACTGTTTATTATATGAAGATCATTGATCTTGTTCTTAGATCAATGATCTATTAGAAGAAATTCTTCTATTTTATGAAGGTTTTTTTCTTTTTCTTGAAATCTCTTCAGAGTTCTCTCTGTTTTGAGGTTCTCAATCTCTCCCAACGTTCATCCTTTGAATTGGGATCTAGGGGCCTTTATATAGTGCCCATAAATTTGTTAAATTTGTTAAAGAGATCTTTCTCTGAGTGATTTAGGGAATTTTCCCCACCGTTGGATCTTTGATCCAAGGGCTTCTGTTTTACAGAAGATAATCTTATTGTTTTAACAAGAACAGAAAGATCTTATTAGAATTTTAATTCTGTTTGGCGTAAACGTCCCACTGCGCTGCCACGTGTCGCGCAGCGCAGAGCGCAGCGCAACTGCGCTGCCACGTGGCGCGCAGCGCAGAGCGCAAGTCATCTGAAACGTTGCTTCTTTTAATCTTTGTTTTAAATAGAGCCTTACTCTGATTGGGCGTGCTGCTTTGGGCACTGCGCTCACTGCGCTGGCGTGCCTGATTTTGACATGTGGAGCTCTGCGCGCAGCGCAGGGGATCTGAAGTGTAGGGTTCCTAGGCACACTAATGGGGTCTCGCAAGGCATCAACCATGCCAATTTTGAATTTTACAAGTGCCGAGAAAATCTAATACGGATCGTTGACTAGAGTTTAAGCGAAACATGCAACTAGTTAACAACTTAACTATGAGTGAACGGAAATACAACCTTTGTAGATCCGGTCCTCCACCTCCATAGCTCCATGATGAAGTCCCCTCGCTGCGATCATCGGATCCCGGGCTCAAGCGTCGGCTTCATCGGAGAAATGGGCGGGCTAGGTCGTGGACTTCGATGCCGAAGATGATCTACGTCAAGGCAACACAAGATCAAGCTCCAACTTCACCAAGTCATGAAACTTGTGAAGAAAACACCCTATACTACTTGGCAAGTGGTAGAGGATGAAGAAATAGGAAGTGGCTTCACTTTAGAATTGGATTTCTCACTCTTTTTCTCATGTTGCCATTGATGGAAGCAAGCTTTCTTTCTTTTTCAAGAAGAAGAAGAAGAAGATAATATGATAAGTATTGTTGGAAATTAGAAAATAATTCATTCTTATCATATCTCAACCATGGTCAAGTGTAGAGAATAAACTAAGGTTAGATGAATGGTTAGGGTAAGGAGAAGAAGACAAGAATGGTCACTTAGTCAAAGTTACATGAAGCATCAAGAAGCTTCATGTAAGAAAGCAACCATTTTGTTTTCTTTTCTCTTTTTCTCAAAAATGAATAGATAAATAAATAAGTGTAATGAAACCCTAACCATTCACTAAACATGGTTTAAGTCTTTACACAAATCCATGTTTGCATATATCATCAAACATGATACAAACAAGTGCACAAAACTATATCATATATACAATGTGCATATCAAGTGAGAAAATCCATTTTGTAGGGTTCCTAGGCACTCTCAAGAGGTCTCACAAGGCATCAACCATGCCAATTTAAAATTTAACGGTGCCGAGAAACCCTAAACTACGGATCGTTGGCTAGAAATCTAGGCGAAAAAGAAACTAGTTAACAACTTAACTAAAGTTTAAACGGAAATACAACCTTTGTAGATCCGGTGCTCCACCTCCATAGCTCCGCAACGAAGTCCCCTCGCTGTCCAAATGAATTCCCGGGCTCTAGCGTCGGCTTCGTCGGAGAAATGGCGAGCTAGGTCGTCGATGTCCATGCCAAAGATGATCTACGTCGAGGCATCGCTAGATCAAGCTCCACCTTCACCAAGCCATGAAAACTTATGAAGGAAACACCCTATACTACTTGGCAAGAGGTAGAGGATGAAGAAATAGGAAGTGGGTAGACTTTAGAATTGGATTTCTCACTCATTTTCATCAATCACCATTGATGAAGTGATGGTTTCTTCATTGAAGAAGATGAAGAAGAAGATGATGATGATTATCATAAGTTAATAAAAATAGAAAAGAAATATAATACTTATCATAACTTTAACCATGGTAAAGTGTAGAGAATTAACTTTAGTTAGGTGGAATGGTTAGGGTTAGAGAAGAAGACAAGAACGGTTGCTTTGGTCAAAGTTGCATGAAGCTTGAAGAAGCTTCTAAGAAAGCAACCATTTGTTTTCTTTTCTCATTCTTTTCATCCAAAAAGAAATAGATAAATGAATGAATAAATAAATAAGCAAATAATAAACCCTAACCATTTCATTAACCAAGGTTTAATTCTTTATACTTAACCAATTTTACATGCACCATCAAACATGATACAAGCATGTGCACAAAATCATATCACATATATAATGCGCACATCCGAGCGAGAAAATCCATTTAAAGTGAACCGATACTAGTTAATGCAAAGTAATATATCAAATATATAATTATGCATTAAATCATTAAATCAACACTTGATTTAACGATCCGGTCATATCGCATATAACCGACTAATATCCAATGTATCGATTTATCGAATCAATCCTTGATTCGATAACTAGGTTATATCGCATACAACCATTCGACACATTCATCGCGAGAATAGAATACGGTATCACATACACGTATTATTCTCGGTCCCGCACATATCTCATATGCGCTCCTATTTCGTTTCGCTTGAGCCAGGAAACCTCTGTGTAGGACTCTAAAGACTCGTCAATATGCCGGCAGCAGGTGATGATCATATCAAACACCCACAAGCCGCAAGCGGTCTGCTAAACGTAACGGCCACCCGGGTATTGAGCGATCAGAAGATCGACGAGCAAGCCCACTCACACTCCTGTGAATCCAACCAGTAACACTTACCGTACAGTCTAGTCTGATCGTCAGATATGTCGCATATCTCGCCTAGGGGTGGTAAATGTCAGACCCCAATAGCTCGATAAGTCGTGTCGATATGAGATCTATAACAATTCGAGAAACTACTGGTAACACTTACCAGTAAATCTCAGCAACCCTGGCCAGGGATTTCCTGTTATAGCCAATCGAACACAGCACAACATCAACTCCCTATACCGGGAGAGACGAATCCCCTCCTATCGCTCATTGCCTCCATGTGACTCGGGACTGTACCCAAAAACCACCGTTTTGCACGCCCTCTTGGACGTGGTAAGATGGAAATCAAAGCACAGTGGGAACCACACAAGACTCTATGACGATCTCGGGTCAACAGACTACTCTGTACCAGTGTCACCAGAGAACTGCCATCTGACGTAAGGTATAATACCATCTGGGAGTTCTCGGCGAGTCCGTCCAGTGTACCCAGTCTCCACTGAGCACCCGTATATCAACTCTGATGTCAAACACCAATGGATATGGGATCATCCATCGCCCATCTGTATGGGTCGAGAAGGTATACGCTAGTCTACTCTGGTATATCGATGCCCCGTCTCGATATACCCACGACTAGGGACTTTGAAGGATGTACTTATGGACTACCATGTCCCCACTAGTATGATCCGCATCATAGTCCAGGTAGTCAAGTACAGATCCTAAGGGCTTTACCAACATGTAACAGGGAGACAATCAGTGTACACGTTAAGGTAAAGATCAACCAGATAGCATACTATCATGTCGAGCAAGAAAGTCCTCCCTATATATGTCCCAGCATCCACTACAATATACATCCTATGTATAGTAATGGCCTCTAGGGCATACATATAACTAACAATCTCCCACTTGCACTAGGGCCATCTGATAGCAGTGGTTGCAGTATCTCACACTCAGCCATCCCATAAAAATCTCTCTCTGGGAACAGGCCTTTGTGAGTGGATCCGCTGTGTTGTCCTCTGAGTCTACTCTCCAAACCTCGATCTCCTTGGAGATCAACCATCTCCATGATCAGGTGATACTGCCTTAGAATATGTCTGGATCACTGATGGGACCGGCGTTCCTTGGCATAAGCCACAACTCCATTGCCACACAATGGGAGGAACTAAGTTCATCTCATGAACCAATATACACCCAAACAGCCTCTTTGGTAGCATCTTAAGTAGCGATGTATCCTGCCTTTATCGTCTAGTATGCCACGGTATTTAGCTTGGAACTCTTCCAACATACCGTCCCTGTACTCGGGTAAAGACAATGCCTGCGACTGACATTCAGTCGTCATTATCACCCTGGAACCCTTCCAGTGATTCTCCCCAGGATCGGTTGATACCATCTCACTACAACTAGTGAGAATCCTAACATCCAATTTGATCTATCTCATAGATCCAAAACCCAGGATTTAGTAGGTATCACTTTGATCCTATATGGAGAATCCTTGTGATAAGCGGAGATTGACCGAGCGTAGCATAGGAAACTCCTTTCTTATCAAGAGTATGTTATCCACGTACTCTACGAGGATCATCACCATACTCCCTACTACCTTTTTGTTTATACAAGGTTCATCTACCATTTTGATGATGTCAAGCTCTTTGACTAACACATCAAAACAGATGTTCCATCTCCGCGATGTCTGCTTTATCCTATAAAGCATCTTGCACACGTTTCCGCTGCTCCCACTGTCTACGAAGCCCTCTGGCTGTGTACTTATAGACGTTCTCTTCTAAAACATCATTTTAGAAAAGCAGTCATGGCACCCAACCGCCAGATATCGTAGTCATGGTACGTAGCCGTGGCAAGTAGGATCTGGATGGACTTAAGCATAGCTACTTGAAAAAGTTTCATCATTATCCACGCCTGGTCGATGACGAAAAGCTTTAACAAGTCTAGCTTTGAAAGTCTCAACCTTTCCATCTACACCAAGTAATCTTCTCAAGATATACTTGCTCCTGATGGGGATTTAACCCTTCAGATATAGCAACCAAAGTCCATACTTTGCTGGTGTACATAGATTCCATCTCAGATCACTAAGCATCCAGCCATTCTTATAGAGTCTTACTCCTGATGGCGTGCTCGAAACTAGTTGGGTCATCATCTCATGACGCAATCCTCGCTCCCACTGTCATAGAGAAACCAAAGCATCTCTCAGGTGGGTGAGGAACCCTACTAGATCGGCGGAGAGGCTGAGGTTCGTTGGAATCTACTGAATCCTTTGGTTCTACCAAATCGTCATCTGCAGTTTGTATAGCTGGAACCTTTCCAGTTGTACTGTACAGACCTTGCCTCGAGCCTGTCCGGATTATGCTTTTAGACATAGCCCGGACAACCCCAAATCTTAACCAACTTAAGATATGGGCTCTTCCCTTATCATATCACATATGAAATGGTAGGCAACTGATTTGATTTGAACCCTATTCAATAGGTATGCAGCTTCTTAAGTGCATAACTCCCCAAAAGGAAAAAGGTAACTCAGTAGTACTCATCATAGAGCACACCTTATCATATAGGGTGTGATTGCTCCGCCCCGATATACCATCGTGCAATGGTGTATATGGAGGAGTAATGCTGAGAGAGAATCTCATTCTCCTTTAGAATAGTCCAGGATTTCCGTGCTCAAGTATTCTCCTCCTTGATCACATCAATGGACATAATACTTATACCCGTATATTGGTTCTCTACTTCTAACTTATATTCTGTGAATATCTTAAAAGGTTCGGACTTGTGTTTCAACGGGAACATAGGTCTGAATCTTGAGAGATCATCAGAGAATGTAATGAAGTACATAGAACCGGTCTTGGCATGTGTAGACAGGAGACCTACATACATCAACAGGTATCATCCCAAGAGTTTACATAACTCTTTCTCTGTTTCCAATAAATGGAGCTATGGTCATTTTATCTTTGTGACATGACTGGCAAGTTTCACAAGATGTAAGTTCAAACTGATTTAAATATGCATCTATGTGGAACTTAGCTAGTCGGGTCGCATTGATATGACCTAGTCTACAATGCCTCAAGAAGGATTCGTTCATTTCTGAACTCTTCCTCTTTTGTGTGTTCCGTATACTAAGAACTGTAGTTTGATTTAGAACATTAATGCTTTTAGATAACGTGCCTGAACCGATCAACTTTTGATATAGGAAATGTTCAAAACATTATCCAACAATACAAAATTTTACCGTTTCTTTACTAATAAAGAGACAGATATGATTTTGTATATCAGGTTCGGTATCTAATAACATTCGTTCAGAATCAATGCATTTGTAATACAGGGTGACAGTGACCAACAGACTTGGCTGCAACACTTGCCCCGTTTTCTGCCTCATGAAACTTATCACCCGTTCTCAGTTCTCTACCTTTCTGTAGCCCTATGTAACAGATTACATATCTGGGATCCTGATCTGGTATCACATACCCAGGACGTAAAGGATACCGAGAAACAGTTCTCTGTAATGAACACACCCGAAGATGATGCATCAGCATGCACTCTCTTCGTTTGGGCGGCACGGGAAATCTGGTATTCCCCAATCTCCTGCTCTGTCATATAACAATTATAAGTTGGAGAGGGACCAACGTTCCCCAGCTCAGTATGACAAGCGGGTTCGGTCAATATTCCGTATTATTATCTTGATTAAGGCGTGATATGGTCGCTACCCGGAGAGAGAGAGAAGAAAACACTCAGCGTGCGCTCTGTCAAGAATAGATTGGTTATTATTTTATCTAATCAGGATGGCTCCCACTGCTTTTTATCAAATCTTCCTTCAAACCTTAAAAGGAAAGACTAGCCGGGATTAATTACACACTACAAGTTCGCCAATCTTTCAGCCAGGCCAGTGTCGGTACTTTGAGGGAGGTCCCCCGTGCTTTCGCACGAACCTAATTAATGTAAACCTCGTTTTCCCAGAGGCGTAACCTCGTTAACACCTTTCTAGACACCTACTTGATCGGCTAATTGTAATGTATAAAACTCTCCCAGGAGTAACTCTTACTCGCAGCGGGTATCGGGATCCAACTATCTCATAGAAGGTATGCAATCTCATTGCAAATTTTAACACTTGAAATTCCCGATAATATTTTGCCCCTAACTTCCTATGACCTTGACAAAGGCCAACAAACCATAGGATGCTAGTCAAGTTCAACCCGTCATTTCCTGATTGAATTAAACCCACCCGCACGGCCCTTGACAAAGGCCAACAAGGTCGCACGACTACCCTAACTCAATCTGCATTATATGCATAAGCAGATAAGCACCAGTTAGCTACCGCACACTGCGCCTTGACAAAGGCCAACAAACGCAGCACGAATACTAACTACTACTTATCTGAAATGACGGAGGGCTACGACAGGTTTTTCTGAAAACCTATTGCGTAATGAACTTGATATCGTTGTAGAATCAAATGATTTTGAAAATGGAATGTTTTTGAGGCTTTTCTAGTTTTGCTAAAGGAGTCACTCCCGGTGAAGGGATCGTCGGTCCTTTCCTCGTCGAATGAGGTGCGGGATATATCATATATATCACTGTGCAAAGCAAAAACTCTTAAAAGCAATCAAAAGACAAACCGAGTGTGTAGCATCTGCCAGTTATTGCTAAAGGAGTCACTCCCGGTGAAGGGATCTCGTTCCTTTCCTTATCGAATAAGGTGCAGGATATATCATATATACCTCCGTGCAAAGCAAGAACTGTAGCTACCTTTTCTATTTTGAAATTCAATTCTACAACTTCTTAGGTTTCTTTTCTTTCATTAATCTCATTAATGAAGTCCCATCATTTAAATTACCTAAACATCACAGATAAATACGACGTACACTTATGCCATCCGCATTCGCCTCGATGTCCCCTCGTGCACCGTTAGGTTAGGTAACTAACGGCAGAGCGGGGCAGGGCTAGCGCGGGTGTAAAACATAAGTAACGCCTATAAAATATATCATATATACTATATACAGTATCTATCACAGAACATATCACATGATCACATCACAGATATCGCAGCAGAAGAAACATATGAAATATTGGAAATACTAGGACGTCCGTGTTTTCAATACGAGCCAGTATAAAACACGGATTCCACGGTCGCGATGAATAGCCAAACCCACACCCCTAGACCCCTACGAGAGCGGCAAGCAACCCTACCAATTCTAGGGTTAGGAGACCCGGACTCGACTCCTCGAGATGGTCTCCCACTGGACCCCAGAACCCGGTTACTTGTGCTCCCCTCCTTGGGTCTATCCTAGTGCGGAAAAGTAAATAATATACAAAGGGTGACATCTTCCGCAACCTGGAAGTGCCCCAATAAAAGAATATTACATACAAGTTTTTACATGAATGAAAATGAAAAACACTCATCTCACATAAAAAACCCCGGCTATTCAAACACGACGATCCAATATAACATATCCAGCAACACATAACATCGCATGTCATCAACGTAAGTAAATATGCGCATCCCAATTGTCGTTGACATATAGCAACGAAACCGGCGATATCACATGTTACACTTACGGTCACAGAAAAGAAAGTGTAAAACTACAACAGTTGGAATCCGCAACCTCCATAGACATCGCATGCCTAATCAAATGAATTCCTTAGACATCACATGCCTAACAATTATAAACCCCGCATTTTAGTCTCATCATCGAAAACACTTTTCAATATCAAGTCGGGCAATTCAACAAGATTCCCGACATCCTGATCGAATGCTCGTCGCAAACTTCAGTAGACGGCCGCACCCCCGATACCGTCGACGAAGTGCACCAAGGCGGAACACCGCTACCGCGAGCACCCGAACGGATGCTTTCGGTGACGGGGTTCTCCTACAGTCACTTGGTCGGGGCTATGGAGTGAGGCTGTCTATTAAGTTTACCCGGCGAGTATCCGCGTACGCTACGTGATTGCGACGGACTTTTGATCACATCAAAATTCCGTGGCAACCGATCAAGTGAGACTAAATTGCTAGATTTACAACATTCATTCAGTTATCTCATAACTTCTTGTGAATTCCAATTATTGTATCCCATTCCAGATAAACAGAAAATGTTAAACTTTTCGATCGAACAGTCAAACACCCAAGTTTTCCCGATTCAGCTCAACACATGAAATAAGTCTAACAACATTCAGTTCGTGCCTCAGTACCAACGGTCCAGCCGTAGAAGGGTCAAGCCAACGCCTCACATGTGGCATGCCGTACTGCCCCAAACCCGAAGGTTCAAAGGGCAGTTCAAGACGGTCACATAATCGAGTTAAGGTTTGTTGTCTTCTAGAGGGTCCATCGCGTTACTTGCACTACTTAGAACGTCGTTAAACTACGGAAAAATCCAACACTTGGAAATTTCCCGACAGGGGAAAAATTGGGTATTTATATCCGGTCGAACTTTTTAACATATTCAAAAAATTATCCGGAAAGCCACACAGACAAAATTTGATACTCCGATCAAAACACCGAATCCCCAAAACAACTCCAGAAAATTCAACTCTTGAATAAATTTTAAAAATACCCAGAGAACTCAGCACCTGAAACAATGAATTACTGTGCAAACAGTTAGGGCTGACGTCACAATTCTGCCGCGGAACCGCCGCCTAAACTAGGCTTATGCCGCGGTTCCGCCGCCGATTACACTGTTCATGCAAAACTTTTTGCGCCGTAATTCTTAGATTTCCCTGCTGAGTTTTCTGCATATTTTTAATTTGGAAAAATCCACGATTTTAGAAAAAGTACAAAGAGCAATTTTTGGGGTTGGGTTTCGGTTCGATCGAGTTTCAAATTCCGTCTAGACTTCGCCTAAGGCTCTAGCTTGACTCTGATAGCACTGTAGGGTTCCTAGGCACTCTCAAGAGGTCTCACAAGGCATCAACCATGCCAATTTAAAATTTAACGGTGCCGAGAAACCCTAAACTACGGATCGTTGGCTAAAAATCTAGGCGAAAAAGAAACTAGTTAACAACTTAACTAAAGTTTAAACGGAAATACAACCTTTGTAGATCCGGTGCTCCACCTCCATAGCTCCGCAACGAAGTCCCCTCGCCGTCCAAATGAATTCCCGGGCTCTAGCGTCGGCTTCGTCGGAGAAATGGCGAGCTAGGTCGTCGATGTCCATGCCGAAGATGATCTACGTCGAGGCATCGCTAGATCAAGCTCCACCTTCACCAAGCCATGAAAACTTGTGAAGGAAACACCCTATACTACTTGGCAAGAGGTAGAGGATGAAGAAATAGGAAGTGGGTAGACTTTAGAATTGCATTTCTAACTCATTTTCATCAATCACCATTGATGAAGTGAAGGTTTCTTCATTGAAGAAGATGAAGAAGAAGATGATGATGATTATCATAAGTTAATAAAAATAGAAAAGAAATATAATACTTATCATAACTTTAACCATGGTAAAGTGTAGAGAATTAACTTTAGTTAGCTGGAATGGTTAGGGTTAGAGAAGAAGACAAGAATGGTTGCTTTGGTCAAAGTTGCATGAAGCTTGAAGAAGCTTCTAAGAAAGCAACCATTTGTTTTCTTTTCATCCAAAAAGAAATAGATAAATGAATGAATAAATAAATAAGCAAATAATAAACCCTAACCATTTCATTAACCAAGGTTTAATTCTTTATACTTAACCAATTTTACATGCACCATCAAACATGATACAAGCATGTGCACAAAATTATATCATATATATAATGCGCACATCCGAGCGAGAAAATCCATTTAAAGTGAACCGATACTAGTTAATGCAAAGTAATATATCAAATATATAATTATGCATTAAATCATTAAATCAACACTTGATTTAACGATCCGGTCATATCGCATATAACCGACTAATATCCAATGTATCGATTTATCGAATCAATCCTTGATTCGATAACTAGGTTATATCGCATACAACCATTCGACACATTCATCGCGAGAATAGAATACGGTATCACATACACGTATTATTCTCGGTCCCGCACATATCTCATATGCGCTCCTATTTCGTTTCGCTTGAGCCAGGAAACCTCTGTGTAGGACTCTAAAGACTCGTCAATACGCCGGCAGCAGGTGATGATCATATCAAACACCCACAAGACGCAAGCGGTCTGCTAAACGTAACGGCCACCCGGGTATTGAGCGATCAGAAGATCGACGAGCAAGCCCGCTCACACTCCTGTGAATCCAACCAGTAACACTTACCGTACAGTCCGGTCTGATCGTATGATATGTCGCATATCTCGCCTAGGGGTGGTAAACGTCAGACCCCAATAGCTCGATAAGTCGTGTCGATATGAGGTCTATAACAATTCGAGAAACTACTGGTAACACTTACCAGTAAATCTCAGCAACCCTGGCCAGGGATTTCCTGTTATAGCCAATCGAACACAGCACAACATCAACTCCCTATACCGGGAGAGACGAATCCCCTCCTATCGCTCATTGCCTCCATGTTTCTCGGGACTGTATCCAAAAACCACCGTTTTGCACGCCCTCTTGGACGTGGTAAGATGGAAATCAAAGCACAGTGGGAACCACACAAGACTCTATGACGATCTCGGGTCAACAGACTACTCTGTACCAGTGTCACCAGAGAACTGCCATCTGACGTAAGGTATAATACCATCTGGGAGTTCTCGGCGAGTCCGTCGAGTGTACCCAGTCTCCACTGAGCACCCGTATATCAACTCTGATGTCAAACACCAATGGATATGGGATCATCCATCGCTCATCTGTATGGGTCGAGAAGGTATACGCTAGTCTACTCTGGTATATCGATGCCCCGTCTCGATATACCCACGACTAGGGACTTTGAAGGATGTACTTATGGACTACCATGTCCCCACTAGTATGATCCGCATCATAGTCCAGGTAGTCAAGTACAGATCCTAAGGGCTTTACCAACATGTAACAGGGAGACAATCAGTGTACACGTTAAGGTAAAGATCAACCAGATAGCATACTATCATGTCGAGCAAGAAAGTCCTCCCTATATATGTCCCAGCATTCACTACAATATACATCCTATGTATAGTAATGGCCTCTAGGGCATACATATAACTAACACATTTTAAGTGAACCAATACTAGTTAATGCAAAGTAATATATCAAATATATAATTATGCTTTAAATCATTAAATCAACGCTTGATTTAATGATCCGGTCATACTGCATATAACCGACTAATATCAATAGTAACAACTTATCGAATCAACACTTGATCCGATAACCCGGCTATATCGCATATAACCGATCAATGTCACAAATCGCGAGAATCGAATACAGTATCACATACTGGTATCATTCTCGGTCCCGCACATATCTTATATGCACTTCTATTTCGTTTCGCTTGAGCCAGGAAACCTCTGTGTAGGACTCTAAAGACTCGTCAATACGCCGGCAGCAGATGATGATCATATCAAACACCCACAAGCCGCAAACGGTCTGCTAAACGTAACGGCCACCCGGGTATTGAGCGATAAGAAGATCGACGAGCAAGCCCGCTCACACTCCTGTGAATCCAACCAGTAACACTTACCGTACAGTCCGGTCTCGTCGTCTGATATGTCGCATATCTCGCCTAGGGGTGGTAAACGTCAGACCCCAATAGCTCGATAAGTCGTGTCGATATGAGGTCTATAACACTTCGAGAAACTACTGGTAACACTTACCAGTAAATCTCAGCAACCCTGGCCAGGGATTTCCGGTTATAGCCAATCGAACACTGCGCAACATCAACCCCCTATACCGGGAGAGACGAATCCCCTCCTATCGCTCATTGCCTCCATGTGATTCGGGACTGTACCCAAAAACCACCGTTTTGCACGCCCTTTTGGACGTGGTAAGTTGGGAATCAAAGCACAGTGGGAACCACACAAGACTCTATGACGATCTCGGGTCAACAGACTACTCTGTACTAGTGTCACCAGAGAACTACCATCTGACGTAAGGTATAATACCATCTGAGAGTTCTCGGCGAGTCCGTCCAGTGTACCCAGTCTCCACTGAGCACCCGTACATCATCTATGATGTCAAACACCAATGGATATAGGATCATCCATCGCCCATCTATATGGGTCGAGAAGGTATACGCTAGTCTACACTGGTATATCGATGCCCCGTCTCGATACACCCACGACTAGGGACCTTGAAGGATGTACTTATGTTAGTTGTATGTATGCCCTAGAGGCCAATATTGTACAGATGATGTATATTATATTGGATGCTTGGATATATATAGAGATGACTTTCTTGCTCGATATGATAGTATGCTATCTGGTTACTCTTTATCTTAACATGTACACTAGTCTCTTTAAACTGTCTTATAGTTACATGTTGGTAAAGCCCTTAGGATGTGTACTTGACTACCTGGACTATGATGCAGATCATACTAGTGGGGACATGGTAGTCCATAAGTACATCCTTCAAGGTCCCTAGTCGTGGGTGTATCGAGACGGGGCATCGATACACCAGAGTAGACTAGCGTATATCCTTCTCGACCCATGAGATGGGCGATGGATGATCCCATATCCATTGGTGTTTGACATCAGAGATGGTATACGGGTGCTCAGTGGAGACTGGGTACACTGGACGGACTCACCGAGAACTCCCAGATGGTATTATACCTCACGTCAGATGGCAGTTCTCAGGTGACACTTGTACAGGTTAGTCTGTAGACCCGAGATCGTCATAGAGTCTTGTGTGATTCCCACTGTGCTTTGATCTCCACCTTACCACGTCCATGAGGGCGTGCAAAACGGTGGTCTTTGGGTACAGTCCCGAGTCACATGGAGGCAATGAGCGATAGGAGGGGTTTCGTCTCTCCCGGTATTGGGGGTTGATGTTGCGCAGTGCTCGATTGGCCGTAACAGGGAAGTCCCTGGCCAGGGCTGATCAGAGATTTGCTGGTAAGTGTTACCAGTAGTTTCTCGACCCGTTATGAGCCTCACATCGGCACGACTTATCGGTTATTGGTGTCTGACGTATACCACCCCTAGACTTGATATGCGACATATCAGACGAACAGAACCGGACTGTACGGTAAGTGTTACTGGTTGGATTCACAGGAGTGTGAGCGGGCTAGCTCGTCGATCTTCTGATCGCTCAATACCCGGATGGCCGTTACGTTTAGCAGACCGCTTGCGGCTTGTGGGTGCTTGATATGATCATCATCTGCTACCGGCGTATTGACGAGTCTTTAGAGTCCTACACAGAGGTTTCCTGGCTCAAGCGAAACGAAATAGGAGCGCATATGAGATATGTGCGGGAGCGAGAATAATGCGTGTATGTGATACCGCATTTCATTCTCGCTATAAATGTTTCGATTGGTTATATTCGATATGACCTAGTTATCGAATCATTGATTCGATAAATCGATACATTGAATACTAGTCGGTTATGTGCGACATGACCGGATCATTGAATCAAATGTTGATTTAATGATTTAATGTATAATTATATATATTTGATATACTACATTGCATTAACTAGTATTGGTTCACATTGTATGGATTTTCTCACTTGATGTGCAAGAAGTATATGTGATATACTTTTGTGCACATATTTGTATCATGTTTGATGATACTTGATCTTGTTGTTAAGTATAAAGAATTAAACCATGGTTAAGTGTTGATTAGGGTTTTGCATTTTCATTTATTTATTTATTTATTTATTTGAAAAAGATTATGATGAGAATGGTGGCCTTTTTTGTTTTAAGTTGAAGCTTCATGAAGCTTTGACTTTTGTAACCATTCTTGTCATCATGCTTAACCCTAACCCATCCAAGTGACCATGGTTTATTCTCTACACTTAACCTAGGTTAGAACATGATAAGTATTTGATTTTTTATTCTTTTTCATAAGACTTATCATATTCTATCTACTTCTTCTTCTTCATCTTCAAGAAAGAAACTATGATGCCATCAATGGCAACTTGAGATCCAAAGTGAGAAATCCAATTCGAAAGAGAACCCACCTCCTATTTCTTCACCCTCTACCTCTTGCCAAGTTGTTTTGGGTGTTTTCTTCACAAGTTTCACAACTTGGTGAAGTTGGAGCTTGAACTTGTGCAACCTCGACGTAGATCATCTTCGGCACGAAGCCGACGACCTATTCCGCTCGTTTTCCCGATGAAGCCGACGAATGAGTCTAGGATTCGAAAAGGACAGCGAGAGGATGACTACGTGGAGCTAAGGAAGTGGATATCCGGATCTACAAAGGTTGTAACTTCCGAACTTTAGTTAAGTTGTTAACTTGAATCGTTTTTCGCCTAGAATTCTAGTCTAAGATCCGTATTAGGGTTTCTCGGCACCCATAAATTTTTATATTGGCATGGTTGATGCCTTGTGATACCTCTATAGTGTGCCTAGGAACCCTACACTGGTATCAGAGCCTAGCTAGAGCCTTAGGCGAAGTCTAGACGGAGTTTGAAGTCTGAACGAACCGAAACCCTAACTCACAAAATGCTCTCTGTACATTTTCTAAAATCTGGGATTTTTCCAAATTAAAAATATGCAGAAAAATCAGCAGGTGATTCTAAGAGTTACTGTGAAATTTGACAGCCCAAATCCACCAAGTCGCCGCGGTTCCGCGGCATGAGCATGGCTCATGCGGCGGTTCCGCGGCCGTACGGCCACATTAAACAATGAATTCTGCACAGTAATTCTTATTTTCCTGTGCTGGTTTTCCTGGGAATTTTTAAAAATTTATTCAAGAGTTGCATTTTCTGGGGTTGTTTTGGAGCTTCGATGTTTCGACCGGATTATCAAATTTCGTCTTTGTGTTTTTCCGGATGACTTTAGAATATGTTAAAAAGTTCGACCGGATATAAATACCCAACTTTTCCCCTGTCGGGAAATTTCCAAGTGTTGGATTTTTCCGTAGTTTAACGACGTTCTAAGTAGTGCAAGTAACGCGATGGACCATCTAGAAGACAACAAACCTTAACTCGATTATGTGACCGTCTTGAACTGCCCTTTGAACCTTCGGGTTTGGGGCAGTACGGCGTGTCACATGTGAGGCGTTGGCTTGACCCTTCTATGGCTGGACCGTTGGTACTGAGGCACGAACTGAATGTTGCTAGACTTATTTCATGTGTTGGACTGTATCGGGAAAACTTGGGTGTTCGAATGTTCGATCGGAAAGTTTAACATTTTCTGTTTATCTGGAATGTGATACGATAATTGGAATTCACAAACAGTTATGAGATAACTGAATGAATGTTATAAATCTAGCAGTTTAGTCCCACATGATATTGAAAAGAGTTTTCGATAATGAGACTAAAATGCGGGATTTATATCTGTTAGGCATGTGATGTCTAAGTATTTCATTTGATTAGGCATGCGATGTCTAAAGAGGTTGCGGATTCCAACTGTTGTAGTTTTACACTTTCTTTTCTGTGACCGTAAGTGTAGTATGTTCATATCGCCGGTTTCGTTGCTATACGTCAACGACAATTGGGGTATGCATACTTACTTACGTTGATGACATGTGATGTTATGTGTTGCTGGATATGTTATATTGGATCGTCGTGTTAGAATAGCCCCGGGGGTTTTTATATGAGATGAGTGTTTTTCATTTTCATTCATGTAAAAACTTGTATGTAATATTCTTTTATTTGGGGCACTTCCAGGTTGCGGAAGCTGTCACCTTTTGTATATTATTTACTTTTCTGCACTAGGATAGACCCAAGGAGGGGAGCACAAGTAACCGGGTTCTGGGGTCCAGTGGGAGACCAACTCGAGGAGTCGAGTCCGGGTCTCCTAACCCTAGAATTGGCAGGGTTGCTTGCCGCTCTCGTAGGGGTCTAGGGGTGTGGGATTGGCTATTCATCACGACCGTGGAATCCGTATTTTATACTGGCTCGTATTGAAAACATGGACATCCTAGTATATCCAATATTTCATATGATACTTCTGCTGCTTTATCTGTGATGTGATCATGTGATGTTCTGTGATAGATACAGTATATAGTATATATGATATATTATATAGACGTTACTTATGTTTTGCACCCGCACTAGCCCTGCCCTGCTTTGTCGTTAGTTACCTAACCTAACGGTGCACGAGGGGACATCGAGGCGAATGCGGATGGCATAAGTGTACGTCATATCTATCTGTGATGTTTAGGTATTTAAATGATGGGACTTCATTAATGTGATTAATGAAAGGAAAGAAACCTAAGATGTTGTAGAATCAAATTTTAAAACAAAACAGGTAGCTACAGTTCTTGCTTTGCATAGCGGTATATATGATATACCCTGCACCTTATTCGATGAGGAAAGGACCGAGATCCCTTCACCGGGAGTGACTCCTTTAGCAGTAACTGGCAGATGCTACACACTCGGTCTGGTTTTGATTGCTTTTAAGAGTTTTTGCTTTGCACAGAGATATATATGATATATCCCGCACCTCATTCGACGAGGAAAGGACCGAGATCCCTTCACCAGGAGTGACTCCTTTAGCAAAACTAGAAAAGCCTCAAAATCACTCCATTTCAAAACTTCATTTTGATTCTACAACGATATCAAGTTCATTACGCTCATGGTTTTCAGAAAAACCTGCGTAGCCCTCCGTCATTTCAGATAAGTTACATATAGTATTCGTGCTACATTTGTTGGCTTTCGTCAAGGTGTAGTGTACGGTAGCTGTGTGCTGTTTATCTGCTGCATATGATGCGACTGGATTAGGGTAGTCGTACGGCCTTGTTGACTCAGTCAAGGGTCGTACGGGTGGGTTTAATTCAATCGGGAAATGTACGGGTTGAACTTGACTTGCGATTTATGGTTTGTTGACTTAGTCAAGGTCATAGATCGCTAGGGGCAAAAGCATTATCGGGAATTTCAAGTGTTGAAATTTGCAATGAGATTGCATACCTTCTATGAGATAGTTGGATCCCGATACCCACTGCGAGTAAGAGTTACTCCTGGGAGAGTTTTACACATTACAATTAGCCGATCAAGTAGGTGTCTAGAAAGGTGTTAACGAGGTTACGCCTTTGGGAAAACGAGGTTTACATTAATTAGGTTCGTGCGAAAGCACGGGGGACCTCCCTCAAAGTACCGACACTGGCCTGGCTGAAACATTGGCGAACTTGTAGTGTGTAATTAATCCCGGCTAGTCTTTCCTTTTAAGGTTTGAAGGAAGATTTGATAAAAAGCAGTGGGAGCCATCCTGATTAGATAATATAATAACCAATCTGATCTTGCACGAGCATACGCTAAAGTGCTTTCTTCTCTCTCTCTCCAGGTAGCGACCATTTCATGCCTTAATCAAGATAATAATATGGATGTATTGACCGAACCCGCATGTTATACTGTGCAGGGGAAAGTTGGACCCGTTCTATCTTATAAATGTTATAAGACTGAACAGGAAACAGGAGAATATCTAGATTCTCACGCTGCCCAAAAGGAGAACGTGCATGTTGATGCACTTTCTTCGGGTGTGTTTGTTATTGAGAACTGTTTCTCAGTTCACCCTACGTCCTGGGTATTAGATACCGGATCAGGATCCCACATATGTAAGCAGTTACATGGGCTACGGAAAGGTAGAGAACTGGGAAAAGGTGATCATTCCGTTCAAGTAGGGAATGGGGCAAATGTTGCAGCCAAAGCAGTTGGCATATATCACCTGGTATTACCAAATGGTAATACACTAATCCTGAATGAGTGCTATTATATACCGAACATGATGTGCAACATTATATCAGTTTCTTTATTAAGTAAAGAAGGATATAATTTTGTAGTTAAGGATAATGTTATGAACATATTCCTGGATCAAAGGTTGATTGCATCAGGCTCGCTACATAATGGCATATTCATTCTCAATCAAAATACAGTCTTCAATATACAAAACACACACAAAAGGAAAAGCTCAGAAATGAACGAATCCTTCTTGTGGCACTGTAGACTTGGCCATATCAATGAGACACGACTAGCTAAGTTGCATAAGAATGGATATTTGAATTCATTCGAATTATCATCTTATGACACTTGCCATTCATGTCTCAAAGGAAAAATGACCAAAACTCCATTTACGGGACACGGAGAAAGAGTTACTGAACTCTTGGGACTGGTGCATAGTGATGTATGCGGTCCAATGTCTACACAGGCCAGCAATGGTTCTTCCTACTTCATTACATTCACTGACGATCTCTCTAGATACGGGCATGTGTTCCTGTTGAAACACAAGTCTGAAGCTTTTGAGAAATTCAAAGAATATAAGCACGAGGTAGAGAACCAAACGGGCAAAAGTATTAAGGTTCTTCGATCTGATCGAGGAGGTGAATACTTAAGCAGTGAATTCCTGGATTATCTAAAAGAGAATGGGATTCTCTCTCAGCTTACTCCTCCTTATACACCACAGCACAACGGTGTATCGGAACGAAGGAATCGCACCCTATTAGATATGGTGCGTTCAATGATGAGTAATGCTGAGTTACCTATTTCCTTTTTGGGGTATGCGCTTGAGACAGCCATACACCTATTGAATCTAGTTCCGTCTAAATCTTTACCTACCACACCATATGAGATATGGAGTGGGAAGAGACCAAATTTTAAACGTATTAAGATATGGGGTTGTCCGGCCTATGTCAAAAAGCAAAATCCGGACAAACTCGAGGCACGATCAGTCCTTTGCAAGTTTGTGGGATATCCGAAGAATTCTCAAGGGTATATCTTCTACCACCCTGAGGAACAAAGAGTGTTTGTTTCTCGGCAAGCCACCTTTTTAGAAAAGGAATTTCTTGAAAAAGAGATTAGTGGTCATGAGGTAGAACTGGAAGAAGTTCCAGCTGCAGAAGCTACAACAGATGATCTGGTGGAACCAGAGGATTCCGTATTTCCCGACGTACCCCAGCCTCTCCGCCGATCTAGTAGGGTTTCTCGTCCACCTGAGAGATACTATGGTTTTCTCATTGATGGTGGCAGTGAGGATTGCATCATGGAGGATGATGAACCAACTAGCTTCGAGCAGGCCATCACGAGTGGGGACTCAGTGAAATGGCTGGATGCTATGCGGTCCGAGATGGAATCCATATACACCAACAAAGTATGGACTTTGGATGTTGCTCCTGAAGGGGTAAAACCCATTGGGAGCAAGTGGATCTTCAAGAAGAAACTTGGTGTAGATGGGAAAGTGGAGACTTTCAAAGCTAGACTTGTAGCAAAGGGTTTTCGTCAAAGGCCAGGTGTGGACTATGACGAGACCTTTTCTCCAGTGGCTATGCTTAAATCCATCCGGATCATGCTTGCCATCGCTGCTTATCATGATTACGAAATCTGGCAAATGGATGTTAAGACCGCCTTTCTAAACGGTGATTTAGAAGAGTGCGTGTACATGACTCAGCCAGAGGGCTTCGTAGACAGTGGGAGCAGCGGCAAGGTGTGCAAGCTGCTTAAATCCATTTATGGATTAAAGCATGCATCGCGGAGTTGGAACATCTGCTTTGACGTCATTATCAAAGAGTTTGATTTCGTCAAAAATCCAGATGAACCTTGTATCTACAAGAAGGTTGCAGAGAGTAAGGTTGTCTTCCTCGTATTGTACGTGGACGACATACTCTTGATAGGAAATGATATTCCTATGCTGCAATCGGTCAAGCTCTTCTTATCACAAAGATTCTCAATGAAAGATCTTGGTGATGCCTCCTGCATATTGGGAATTAGGATCTATAGAGATAGATCTAAAAGGATTTTGGGATTGTCCCAATCCAGGTACATTGACACCATACTAAAGAGGTTTAGTATGGAAGAGTCCAAGCGTGGGAACTTGCCCACGATCTCTGGAGTCACTCTCTCCAAAGAGATGTCTCCTAAGACTGATTTGGAGAGAGCTCGCATGCAAGGGATACCCTATGCTTCGGCAGTAGGCTCTATCATGTATGCGATGCTGTAAGTGCACGGCAGCGCCCCGGCCGTCAAACCGACGGCCAAATGCGGAAACGGTGATAAACTTTAATTTTGCGAACTTTGCAAACCGGCACCACCGCGCACTAAACCCCGGATCGGGCCATTAAACTAGTTCTAGCAAAGTAACAAGATAGGGAAGAGATATACCAAGTGATCCGAGTCTTCCGGTCTTCTCGTCGTCGTCCCGATCTCTCGCGGAAACTCCGGTCGTCGCCTCTTTGCCGGAAGGGCACCACATCGCCTGTTTCTTTTACGGGCTCCCGCCTCTATACCGAGGCAACTCGGGCATGAAGCTGGCAAGTCGACATGCCCAAGATGTGCTGTAGAATGTGTAGTGTAGAGGCTATGTCTCATTTGGGGTATTGTTGCCATGATGGAGGAATGAGGTTGGAAAATGAACTTGGGGATTTTGGTAGCAATGGAAAAATGAGATGGAAGATTAATTTCCCACACCAAATGAAAATGAACCTCTCTCATTTTCTTTTCCTCATCAAATGTGGCCGGCCAAGCTCTTGTGGGAAATGGTGGAGGGAATGGATATGTAGCATGAAGGGAGGTGAGTGTAGGAGAGAAGAAAAGGTAACCACAAACAAACATCAACCATGCTCCATTTAAAACCAACCCAAACCCTTTCATGTCTTAATTAATGCAAGTGATGGATGAAAGATATCATAATCAATACTTTTTCAATAAAACCCTCCACATTGTGTTATTTGCAAACTTGCAAATAACACACTCCATCGGAAAAGTCCGGCCGGGAAAGAACAAAGGAAAACCGGCCGGAACGGAATGCAAACTGGCAACTCCAGAAAACTGGTCCCGTAATAAATTACAGGAAAACCCCGATACTGTGCATACACACCCACATCTGTATTCCGTCCGGATACAAATGCAAAGAGACAAAATCTACACTGTACTAAACTAGGATCCGGCTTAAACCAAAGCCGGCTAGTAATATCCGTTCGATCCTGATCCGTGCAATACCGCACGTATCCGATCGAACCCTGCCATATAACTATACGGCCTCTAGTACAAACCGTCTGATCCTGATCCGTGCAATACCGCACGTATCTGATCGGACCCTGCCATATCTCCATACGGCCTCTACAGCGTTTCGCCCGAAAGCTGAGTAACTGAATGTGTGGTGGACTCTAAAGACTCGTCAATACTATGGCTGTGGATTTAACCACTAGCACGTCAGAGGTATAAGCCAATACGTGACGGGCCACCAGCTATTGACCAAAAGGGACGTCGATGAGCGAACTCATCCTGACACCCTACTGAGCCTGTCAGTGACAATATCCGTACAGTCCGGTCCGTTCGTCTATGAGCATCGCATGTCGGGCCTAGGGGGTTGGTAAAAATCAGACCCCCAAAAGCGGTACAAGTCATGTCGGAGTGTAGCCCAGAACACCCTGAGATACTACTGGAATACCTACCAGTAAATCTCCTGCCTTGGCCAAGGACTTCGTGTAATGGCTCTCCTAGACACAGCGCGACCTCACCCCCAATACCGGGAGAGACGAACCCCCGAAGATCAGCTCACTGCCTCCATGTGGCTCGGGACTGTACCCAACTAAAACCTGTTTGCACGACTCCTTTGAGCCGTGGTAGGGTAGTAATCAAAGCATAGTGGGAACTCACACGAGACAAATGACGATCCCCAGGTCGATGAACTAACCTGTACACATGTCACCTGGGAACTGCTATCTGACGTCAGGTATAAGACCAACTAGCATGTTCCCGGCGAGTCCTGTCCGGTGTACTCATAACCCAATGAGCACCTGTATACATCTTAGGTGAACCAACGGACACCAGTGGCTTGTGAGACCGGCCACCGCCCCTCGTCGGGGTCTCGACTGTATACACTAGTCTACTCTGGAGAATCGATGCCCTGTCTCGAAACTCCCACGACTAGGGACCTTTTAAGGATGTGCTTATAGACTCCAGCTCTCACTTATATGATCGCCCTCATACTGCTGGCAGTCAAGCAAGAATCCTAGGGGCTCTATCAATGTGCAATAGCGACCTGTCAGGTCACCTAAAGCAGTACACGATGATAAAGGCAAACCAGATAGCATACTATCATCTCGAGTGAGACTGTCTTACCGGGATAGGTCCTCCCTCAATCATCGCAATCACGTGCCTGTGATCCAATAATTGACTCTGAGGGCATTATCTCCAACAGATGCTATGTACCAGACCCGATGTAGCATACTCACTAAGTGTAGTGAGCAGGTATCAAGCTGATCCTGGAGAGAGTCACTGGACAGCTGTGAAGAGCATTCTCAAGTACTTACGAAGGACTAGAGATATGTTCTTGGTGTATGGTAACGGAGAGCTCCAAGTGGAGTCCTTTACCGATTCGAGCTTCCAGAGTGATAAGGACGACTCTAAGTCGCAGTCGGGCTTTGTCTTTACCCTTTACGGAGGGGCGGTTAGCTGGAAGAGTTCCAAGCAGGAAACCGTGGCAGACTCGACGATGGAGGCTGAATACATCGCTGCCAACGATGCTGCCAAAGAGGCTGTCTGGATCAAGAAGTTCATTACTTAACTTGGAGTGGTTCCATCCATTGAGCATCCAATACCTTTGTTTTGCGATAACAATGGAGCGGTGGCTTTGGCCAAGGAACCCAGGTCCCATCAGCGATCCAGGCATATTCTGAGGCGGTATCACCTGATCCGGGAGATAGTTGATCGCCGGGAGATCGAGGTCAGGAGGGTTGACACGAAGAACAACACGGCGGATCCACTCACGAAGGCCATTCCCCAGATACAGTTTGAGAGACTCTTCGGGATGCTCGGTATGCGATACTACAGCAGCTGGCCCTAGTGCAAGTGGGAGATTGTTAGTTGTATGTATGCCCTAGAGGCCAGTATTGTACAGATGATGTATATTATATTGGATGCTTGGATATATATAGAGATGACTTTCTTGCTCGATATGATAGTATGCTATCTGGTTACTCTTTATCTTAACATGTACACTAGTCTCTTTAAACTGTCTTATAGTTACATGTTGGTAAAGCCCTTAGGATGTGTACTTGACTACCTGGACTATGATGCAGATCATACTAGTGGGGACATGGTAGCCCATAAGTACATCCTTCAAGGTCCCTAGTCATGGGTATATCGAGACGGGGCATCGATACACCAGAGTAGACTAGCGTATATGCTTCTCGACCCATGAGATGGGCGATGGATGATCCCATATCCATTGGTGTTTGACATCAGAGATGGTATACGGGTGCTCAGTGGAGACTGGGTACACTGGACGGACTCACCGAGAACTCCCAGATGGTATTATACCTCACGTTAGATGGCAGTTCTCAGGTGACACTTGTACAGGTTAGTCTGTAGACCCGAGATCGTCATAGAGTCTTGTGTGATTCCCACTGTGCTTTGATCTCCACCTTACCACGTCCATGAGGGCGTGCAAAACGGTGGTCTTTGGGTACAGTCCTGAGTCACATGGAGGCAATGAGCGATAGGAGGGGTTTCGTCTCTCCCGGTATTGGGGGTTGATGTTGCGCAGTGCTCGATTGGCCGTTACAGGGAAGTCCCTGGCCAGGGCTGATCAGAGATTTGCTGGTAAGTGTTACCAGTAGTTTCTCGACCCGTTATGAGCCTCACATCGGGACGACTTATCGGTTATTGGGGTCTGACGTATACCACCCCTAGACTTGATATGCGACATATCAGACGAACAGAACCGGACTGTACGGTAAGTGTTACTGGTTGGATTCACAGGAGTGTGAGCGGGCTAGCTCGTCGATCTTCTGATCGCTCAATACCCGGATGGCCGTTACGTTTAGCAGACCGCTTGCGGATTGTGGGTGCTTGATATGATCATCATCTGCTACCGGCGTATTGACGAGTCTTTAGAGTCCTACACAGAGGTTGCCTGGCTCAAGCGAAACGAAATAGGAGCGCATATGAGATATGTGCGGGAGCGAGAATAATGCGTGTATGTGATACCGCATTTCATTCTCGCGATAAATGTTTCGATTGGTTATATTCGATATGACCTAGTTATCGAATCATTGATTCGATAAATCGATACATTGAATACTAGTCGGTTATGTGCGACATGACCGGATCATTGAATCAAATGTTGATTTAATGATTTAATGTATAATTATATATATTTGATATACTACATTGCATTAACTAGTATTGGTACACATTGTATGGATTTTCTCACTTGATGTGCAAGAAGTATATGTGATATACTTTTGTGCACATATTTGTATCATGTTTGATGATACTTGATCTTGTTGTTAAGTATAAAGAATTAAACCATAGTTAAGTGTTGATTAGGGTTTTGCATTTTCATTTATTTATTTGAAAAGGATTATGATGAGAATGGTGGCCTTTTTTGTTTTAAGTTGAAGCTTCATGAAGCTTTGACTTTTGTAACCATTCTTGTCATCATGCTTAACCCTAACCCATCCAAGTGACCATGGTTTATTCTCTACACTTAACCTAGGTTAGAACATGATAAGTATTTGATTTTTTATTCTTTTTCATAAGACTTATCATATTCTATCTACTTCTTCTTCTTCATCTTCAAGAAAGAAACTATGATGCCATCAATGGCAACTTGAGATCCAAAGTGAGAAATCCAATTCTAAAGTGAACCCACCTATTATTTCTTCACCCTCTACCTCTTGCCAAGTTATTTTGGGTGTTTTCTTCACAAGTTTCACAACTTGGTGAAGTTAGAGCTTGAACTTGTGCAACCTCGACGTAGATCATCTTCGGCACGAAGCCGACGACCTATTCCGCTCGTTTTCCCGATGAAGCTGACGAATGAGTCTAGGATTCGAAAAGGACAGCGAGAGGATGACTACCTGGAGCTAAGGAAGTGGATATCCGGATCTACAAAGGTTGTAACTTCCGAACTTTAGTTAAGTTGTTAACTTGAATCGTTTTTCGCCTAGAATTCTAGTCTAAGATCCGTATTAGGGTTTCTCGGCACCCATAAATTTTTATATTGGCATGGTTGATGCCTTGTGAGACCTCTATAGTGTGCCTAGGAACCCTACAACTTATGGACAACTATGTCCCCATTAGTATGATCCGCATCATAGTCCAGGTAGTCAAGTACACATCCTAAGGGCTTTACCAACATGTAACAGAGAGACAATCAGTGTACACGTTAAGGTAAAGAGCAACCAGATAGCATACTATCATGTCGAGCAAGAAAGTCCTCCCTATATATGTCCAAGCATCCACTACAATATACATCCTATGTATAGTAATGGCCTTTAGGGCATACATATAACTAACAATCTCCCACTTGCACTAGGGCCATCTGATAGCAGTGGTTGCAGTATCTCATACTCAACCATCCCATAAAAGTCTCTCTCTGGGAATAGGCCTTTGTGAGTGGATCCGCCGTGTTGTCCTCTGAGTCTGTTCTCCTAACCTCGAGCACCCTGGAGATCAACCATCTCCATGATCAGGTGATACTGCCTTAGAATATGTCTGGGTCACTGATGGGACCGTGGTTCCCGGGCCAAAGCCACACTTCCATTGTCACACAATGGTAGGAACTAAGTTCATCTCATGAACAAATATACACCCAGACAGCCACTTTGGTAGCATCTTAAGTAGCGATGTATCCATCTTTTATCGTCTAGTATGCCACGGTATCTAGCTTGGAACTCTTCTAACATTCCGTCCCTTTACTGAGGGTAAAGACAATGCCTGTGACTGACATTCAGTCGTCCTTATCACCCTGGAACACTTCCAGCGATTCTCCCCAGGATCAATTGATACCTTCTCACTACAACTAGTGAGAATCCAAACATCCAATTAGATCTATCTCATAGATCCAAAACCCAGGATTTAGGAGGTATCACTTTGATCCTTTATGGAGAATCATTGTGATAAGCGGAGATTGACTGAGCGTAGCATAGGAAACTCCTTCCCTATCAAGAGTATGTCATCCACGTACTCTACGAGGATCACCACCATACTCCCTACTACCTTTTTTTATATACAAGGTTCATCTACCATTTTGATGAAGTCAAACTTTTTGACAACTATATCAAAACAGATGTTCCAACTCCGCGATGCCTGCTTTATCCTATAAAGTATCTTGCACATGTTTCCGCTGCTCCCACTATCTACGAAGCCCTCTGGCTGTGTACTTATAGACGCACACTTCTAAAACACCATCTAGAAAAGCACTCATGGCACCCAACCGCCAGATATCGTAGTCATGGTATGTAGCCGTGGCAAGTAGGATCTGGATGGACTTAAGCATAGATCCTTAGAAAAGGTTTCATCATTATCCACGCCTGGTCAATGACGAAAACCTTTAACAAGTCTAGCTTTGAAAGTCTCAACTTTTCCATCTACACCAAGTAATCTTCTCAAGATATACTTGCTCCTGATGGGGATTTAACCCTTCAGATATAGCAACCTAAGTCCATACTTAGTTGGTGTATATGGATTCCATCTTAGATCACTAAGCATCCAGCCATTCTTACAGAGTCTCACTCCTGATGGCCAGGTCGAAACTAGTTGGGTCATCATCTCATGATGCAATCCTCGCTCCCACTGTCATCGAGAAACCGAAGTATCTCTAAGGCGGATGAGGAACCCTACTAGATCGGCAGAGAGGCTGAGGTTCGTTGGTATCTATTGAATCCTTTGGTTGTACCAAATCATTAGCTGCAGTTTCTATATCTGAAACATTTCCAGTTCTATATAACATATCTTGCCTCGAGTTTGTCCGGATTTTACTTTTAGACATAGGCCGGACAACCCCAAATCTTAACTAGCTTAAGACATGGGCTCTTCCCATACCATATCTCATATGGAGTGGTAGGCTGTGATCTGATTCAAACCCTATTCAATAGGTATGCAGCTTCTCAAGCGCATAACTCCCAAAAGAAAATAGGTAACTCAGTAGTACTCATCATAGAGCACACCTTATCATATAGGGTGTGATTGCTCCGCCCCGATATACCATCGTGCTATGGTGTATACGGAGGGGTAATGCTAAGAGAGAATCTCATTCTCCTTTAGAAAAGTCCAAGAATTCCGTGCTCATGTATTCTCCTCCTTGATCTCATCAAAGGACATAATACTTATACCTGTATTGATTCTCTATTTCTAACTTATATTCTGTGAATGTCTCAAAAGGTTCGGACTTGTGTTTCAACAGGAACATATGTCTGAATCTAAAGAGATCATCAGAGAATGTAATGAAGTACAAAGAACTGGTCTTGGCATGTGTAGACAGGGGACCTTCATACATCAACATATATCATCACAAGAGTTCACTAACTCTTTCTCTGTTTCCAGTAAACAGAGCTATGGTCATCTTATCTCTGTGACATGACTGGCAAGTTGTATAAGATGTAAATTCAAACAGATTTAAATATGCATCTAAATGTAACTTCAGCTAGTCAGGTCGCATTGATATGACCTAGTCTACAATACCTCAAGAAAAATTCGTTCATTTCTGAACTCATCCCTTTGTGTGTGTTCTGTATACTAAGAACTGTAGTTTGATTTAGAACATCAACGCTTTTAGATAACGTGCCTGAACCGATCAACTTTTGATATAGGAAATGTTCAAAACATTATCCAACAATACAAAATTTTATCATTTCTTTACTAATAAGGAGACTGATATGATTTTGTATATCAGGTTCGGTATCTAATAGCATTTGTTCAGAATCAATGTATTGGTAATACAGGGTGACAGTGACCAACAGACTTGGCTGCAACGCTTGCCCCATTTTCTGTCTCATGAAACTTATTGCTCGTTCTCAGTTTTTCTACCTTTTTGCAGCCCAATGTAACAGATTACATATCTGGGATCCTGATCCGGTATCATATACCCAGTATACGGAGGATTCTGAGAAACAGTTCTTTGTAATGAACACACCCGAAGATGATGCATCAACATGCACTCTCTTCGTTTGGACGGCACGGGAATTCTGGTAATCCCCAATTTCCTGCTCTGTCTTATAACAATTATAAGTTGGAGCGGGACCAGCGTTCCCCAACTCGGTATGACAAGCGGGTTCGGTCAATACATCCGTATTATTATCTTGATTAAGGCGTGATATGGTCGCTACCTGGAGAGAGAGAAGAAAACACTCAGCGTGCGCTCTTGCAAGATCAGATTGGTTATTATTTTATCTAATCAGGATGGCTCCCACTGTTTTTATCAAATCTTCCTTCAAACCCTAAAAGGAAAGACTAGCCGGGATTAATTACACACTACAAGTTTGCCAATCTTTCAGCCAGGCCAGTGTCGGTACTTTGAGGGAAGTCCCCCGTGCTTTCGCACGAACCTAATTAATGTAAACCTCGTTTTCCCAGAGGCGTAACCTCGTTAACACCTTTCTAGACACCTACTTGATCGGCTAATTGTAATATATAAAACTCTCGCCGGAGTAACTCTTACTCGTAGTGGGTATCGGGATCCAACTATCTCATAGAAGGTACGCAATCTCATTGCAAATTTCAACACTTGAAATTCCCGATAATTTTGCCCTTAGCGTCCTATGACCTTGACGCAGGCCAACAAACCATAGTGCGCTAGTCAAGTTCAACCCGTCATTTCCTAATTGAATTAAACCCACCCGCACAACCCTTGACGCTGGCCAACAAAGTCGCACGACTACCCTAATCCAATCTGCATCATATGCATAAGCAGATAAATACTAGTTAGCTACCGCACACTACGCCTTGACGCAGGCCAACAAACGTAGCACGAATACTAACTACCACTTATCTGAAATGACGGAGGGCTACGACAGATTTTTCTGAAAACCTATTGCGTAATGAACTTGATATCGTTGTAGAATCAAATGATTTTAAAATGGAGTGTTTTTAAGGCTTTTCTAGTTTTGCTAAAGGAGTCACTCCCGGTGAAGGGATCGTCGGTCCTTTCTTCGTCGAATGAGGTGCGGGATATATCATATATATCACTGTGCAAAGCAGAAACTATAGAAGCAATCAAAAGACAAACCGAGGGTTGTAGCATCTGCCAGTTATTGCTAAAGGAGTCACTCCCGGCGAAGGGATCTCGGTCCTTTCCTTATCGAATAAGGTGCAGGATATATCATATATATCGCTGTGCAAAGCAAGAACTGTAGCTACCTGTTTTATTTTTGAAATTCGATTCTACAACATCTTTAGGTTTCTTTTACTTTCATTAATCATACTAATGAAGTCCCATAATTTAAGTACCTAAACATCACAGATAAATACGACGTACACTTATGCCATCCACATTCGCCTCGATGTCCCCTCGTGCACCGTTAGGTTAGGTAACTAACGGCAGAGCGGGGTAGGGCTAGCGCGGGTGTAAAACATAAGTAACGTCTATATAATATATCATATATACTATATACAATATCTATCACAGAACATCACATGATCACATCACAGATATCGCAGCAGAAGAATCATATGAAATATTGGATATACTAGGATGTCCGTGTTTTCAATACGAGCCAGTATAAAACACGGATTCCACGGTCATGATGAATAGCCAAACCCACACCCCTAGACCCCTACGAGAGCGGCAAGCAACCCTACCAATTCTAGAGTTAGGAGACCCGGACTCGACTCCTCGAGTTGGTCTCCCACTGTGTTAGTTATATGTATGCCCTAGAGGCCATTACTGTACATTGGATGTATATTGTAGTGGATGCTGGGACATATATAGGAAAGACTTTCTTGCTCGACATGATAGTACGCTATCTGGTTGCACTTTATCTTAACATGTATACTTTCTGTCTCTCTGATTACATGTTGATAAAGCCCATAGGATGTGTACTCGACTTCCAGGACTATGATGTAGATCATACTAGTAGGGCCTGGGTAGTCCATGAGTACATCCTTGAAATGTTCCTAGTCGAGGGAATATCGAGACGGGGCATCGATATTCCAGAGTAGACTAGCGTATATCTTCTCGACCCATGCGATGGGCGATGGATGATCCCATATCCATTGGTGTTTGACATCGAAGATGGTATGCGGGTGCTCAGTGGAGACTGGGTACACTGAACGGACTCGCCGAGAACTCCCAGATGGTATTATACCTCACGTCAGATGGCAGTTCCCTGGTGACACTGGTACAGCTTAGTCTGTTGACCCAAGATCGTCATAGAGTCTTGTGTGTCTCCCACTGTGCTTTGATTTCCACCCTACCACGGCTCTACTGAGTCGTGCAAACAGGTGGTTTTTGGGTACAGTCCCGATTCACATGGAGGCAATGAGCGATAGGAGGGGATTCGTCTCTCCCGGTATTGGAGGTTGATGTTGTGCTATGCTCGACTGGCCATAACAGGAAATCCCTGGCCAGGGTTGCAGTGATATACTGGTAAGAGTTATCAGTAGTTTCACGAATGTTATGGACCTCAAGTCGGCATGACTTATCGAGCTACTGGGGTCTGACGTTTACCACCCCTAGGCGAGATATGCGACATATCAGACGAACAGACCGGACCGTACTGTAAGTGTTACTGGTTAGATTCGCAGGAGTGTAAGCGGGCTTGCTCGTCGATCTTCTGATCGCTTAATACCCGGGTGGCCGTTACGTTTAGCAGACCGCTTGCGGCTTGTGGGTGTTTGATATGATCATCATCTGCTGCCGGCGTATTGACGAGTCTTTAGAGTCCTATACAGAGGTTTCTTAGCTCAAGCGAAACGAAATAGGAGCGCATATGAGATATGTGCGGGACCGAGAATGATGCGTGTATGTGATACCGTATTTCATTCTCGCGATGAATGTGTCGAATGGTTATATGCGATATAACCTAGTTATCGAATCAAGGATTGATTCGATAAGCCGATACATATGATACTAGTCGGTTATATCCGATATGACCGGATCATTGAATCAAGTGTTGATTTAATGATTTAATGTATAATTATATATTCGATATATTGTTGTGCATTAACTAGTATTGGTTCACTTTAAATGGATTTTCTCACTTGAATTGTGCACATTGTATATGCGATATAGTTTTGTGCACATGTTTGTATCATGTTTGATGATACATGCTTACTTGGTTAAGTGTAAAGAATCAAACCATGGTTTAAGTTAATGATTAGGGTTTTGATTACTTATTCATTTATCTTATTTATTTATATCCATTTTGGAAAATGAAAAAGATAAATGAATGGTTGCTTATTTTGTTTTTAGTTGAAGTTTCTTGAAGCTTTGACTTAGTCTTCATTCTTGTCTTAAACTTAACCCTAACCATTTAACTAACCCAAGTTAATTCTCTACACTTAACTATAGTTGAAGTCATGGTAAGTATTGATTTAATTATCTCATTTTTAATTAACTTATCATATCTTCTTCTTCTTCTTCATCTTCTTCAACATGAAGAAAAGCTTTCTACTTCAATGGCAACTAGCCAAATCAAGTGAGAAATCCAAAACTAAAGTCTACCCACTTCCTATTTCTTCATCCTCTACCTCTTGCCAAGTAGTAGAGTGTGTTTCCTTCACAAATTTTCAAGGTTTGGTGAAGGTGGAGCTTGATCTAGCGATGCCTCGACGTAGATCATCTTCGGCATGGACATCGACGACCTAGCTCGCTTATTCTTCGACGAAGCCGACGCTAGAGCCCGGGAGTTCACTTGGACAGCGGAGGCACTTCGTTGCGGAGCTATGGAGGTGGACAAACGGATCTACAAAGGTTGTATTTCCGTTATCTTATAGTTTAGTTGTAAACTAGCTTGCTTGTTTCGCCTAAATATCTAGCAAACGATCCGTAGTCGGGTTTGTAGGCACCCGTAAAATTTGATTTGTGCATATTTGATCACTTGTGAGACTTCACTAGAGTGCCTAGGAACCCTACAGTGGTATCAGAGCCTAGCTAGAGCCTTAGGCGATGCGTAGACGGAGTTAGAAGTCCGATCGACCCGAAACCCCGACTTTAAAATGCTCTCTGGACATTTTTGTAAAATGTGGATTTTTGCAAATTAAAAATATGCAGAAAAACAAGCAGGTAAATCTAAGAATTACGATGCAAAAATTACCTAATGATCTTTCTAAAGTGCGGCGGAACCGCGGCATTAGCGTGCTAATGCGGCCCTTCCGCCGCACTTTTGTCTTATCTGCCATTGAATTTTGCACAGTAACTCCTATTTTTCAGTGCTGGTTTTCCTGGAAATTTTTAATCTGAAATCAAGAGTTGAGTATTTTGGGTTGTATTGTGAGTTCATACATTCGATCGGATTGTCAAACTTTGTCTATGTGTCGTTCCGGATAATTTTTTGAATATGTTAAAAAGTTCGACCGGATATAAATACCCAATTTTTCCCCTGTCGGGAAATTTCCAAGTGTTGGATATTTCTGTAGTTTAATCACGTTCTAAGTAGTGCAAGTAACACGATGGTCCCTCTAGAAGAAAACAAACCTTAACTCGATTATGTGACCGTCTTGAACTACCCTTTGAACCTTCGGGTTTGGGGCAGTACGGCGTGCCACATGTGAGGCGTTGGCTTGACCCTTCTATGGCTGGACCGTTGGTACTGAGGCACGAACTGAAAGTTTTTAGACTTGTTTCATGTGTTGATCTGTATCGGGAAAACTTGGGTGTTCGATTGTTCCATCGGAAAGTTTAACATTTTCTATTTATCCGGAATGTGATACAATAATTGGAATTCACAAGAAGTTATGAGATAACTGAATGAATGTTATAAACATAGCAGTTTAGTCTCATTTGATCGGTTGCCACGGAATTTTGATGTGATCAAAAGTCCGTTGCAATCACGTAGCGTACGCGGATACTCGCCGGGTAAACTTAATAGACAGCCTCACCCCATAGCCCCGACCAAGTGACTGTAGGAGAACCCCGTCGCCGAAAGCATCCGTCCGGGTGCTCGCGGCAGCGGTGTTCCGCCTTGGTGCACTTCGTCGACGGTATCAGGGGTGCGGCCGCCTACTAAAGTTTGCGACGAGCATTCGATCAGTTTTTCGGGAATCTTGTTGAATTGCCCGACTTGATATTGAAAAGTGTTTTCGATAACGAGACTAAAATGCGGGTTTTATAATTGTTAGGCATGTGATTTCTAAGTAATTCATTTGATTAGGCATGTGATGTCTAAAGAGGTTGCGGATTCCAACTGTTGTAGTTTTACACTTTCTTTTCTGTGACCGTAAGTGTAATATGTGATGTCGCCGGTTTCGTTGCTATATGCCAACGACAATTGGGATGCGCATATTTACTTACGTTGATGACATGTGATGTTATGTGTTGCTGGATATGTTATATTGGATCGTCGTGTTTGAATAGCCGGGGTTTTTTTATGTGAGATGAGTGTTTTTCATTTTCATTAATGTAAAAACTTGTATGTAATATTCTTTTATTGGGGCACTTCCAGGTTGCGGGAGTAGTCACCGTTTGTATATTATTTACTTTTCCGCATTAGGATAGACCCAAGGAGGGGAGCACAAGTAACCGGGTTCTAGGGTCCAGAGGGAGACCAACTCGAGGAGTCGAGTCCGGGTCTCCTAACCCTAGAATTGGTAGGGTTGCTTGCCGCTCTCGTAGGGGTCTAAGGGTGTGGGATTGGCTATTTATCACGACCGTGGAATCCGTGTTTTATACTGGCTCGTATTGAAAACACGGACGTCCTAGTATATCCAATATTTCATATGTTTCTTCTGCTGTGTTTTATCTGTGATCATGTGATGTTCTGTGACAGATATTATATATAGTATATATGATATATTATATAGACGTTGCTTATGTTTTACACCCGCGTTAGCCCTGCCCCGCTCTGCCGTTAGTTACCTAACCTAACGGTGCACGAGGGGACATCGAGGCGAATGCGGATGGCATAAGTGTACGTCATATCTATCTGTGATGTTTAGGTAACTTAAAATGATGGGATATTCATTAATGAGATTAATGAAAGAAAATAAACCTAATTGATGTTGTGGAATCGAATTTCAAAATAAAACAGGTAGCTACAGTTCTTGCTTTGCATCGCGGTGTTCATTATAGAACATCCTGCACCTTATTCGATGAGGAAAGGACCGAGATCCCTTCACCGGGAGTGACTCCTTTAGCAATAACTGGCAGATGCTACACACTCGGTTTGTATTTGATCGCTTCTATAGTTTCTGCTTTGCACAGTGATATATATGATATATCCCGCACCTCATTCGACGAGGAAAGGGCCGACGATCCCTTCATCGGGAGTGACCCCTTTAGCAAAACTAGAAAAGCCTCAAAAACATTCTATTTAAAAACCATTTGATTCCGCAACGAGATCAAGTTCAAAGCGTTAAAGGTTTTCACAAAAACCATTCGCAACCCTCCGTCATTTTAGGAAGTAGAGTACTTAGTATTCGTGCTGTGTTTGTTGACCATAGTCAAGGCACAGTGTACGGTAGCTAAGTGATGTCTTCCTACACCGCATATGATGCGATTAGTTAGGACAGTCACGTGACTTTGTTGACCTTAGTTAAGGGTCATGTGGGTGGGTCTAATTAATCACGAAATGACGGGTAGAACTTGACTAGTACTTATGATTTGTTGACCATAGTTAAGGTCATAGGTGCTAGGGGTAAAAACCTTTATCGGGAGTTTCAAGTGTTGAAATTTGCAATGAGATTGCATACCTTCTATGTGATAGTTGGATCTCGATACCCACTGCGAGTAATTGTTACTCCTGGGAGAGT
The DNA here is from genome assembly GCA_030015575.1 of Agapanthus africanus. NCBI lineage: Eukaryota > Viridiplantae > Streptophyta > Magnoliopsida > Asparagales > Amaryllidaceae > Agapanthus > Agapanthus africanus. The sequence continues at coordinate 154,402,332 of CM057343.1, forward strand.
TTTGCACTTTACAATTAGCCGATCAAGTAGGTGTCTAGAAAGGTGTCAACGGGGTTACGCCTCTGGGAAAACGAGGTTTACAGTAATTAGGTCCGTGCGAAAGCACGGGGAACCTCCCTCAAAGAACCGACACTGGCCTGGCTGAAAGATTGGCGAACTTGTAGAGTGTAATTAATCCCTGCTAGTCTTTCCTTTTAGGGTTTGAAGGAAGATTTGATAAAAACAGTGGGAGCCATCCTGATTAGATAAAATATATAACCAATCTGATCTTGCAAGAGCGCACGCTGAGTGTTTTCTTCTCTCTCTCTCTCCAGGTAGCGACCATATCACGCCTTAATCAAGATAATAATACGGATGTATTGACCGAACCCGCTTGTTATACTGAGCTGGGGAACGTTGGTCCCGCTCCAACTTATAATTGTTATAAGACAGAGCAGGAAATTAGGGAATACCAGAATTCCTATGCCGCCCAAACGAAGAAAGTGCATATGATGCATCTCCTTCGGGTATGTTCATTATAAAGAACTGTTTCTCAGTATCCTCTGAATCCTGGGTATATGATACCGGATCAGGATCCCAGATATGTAATCTGTTACATAGGGCTACAAAAAGGTAGAAAAACTGAGAACGGGTGATAAGTTTCATGAGACAGAAACCGGGGCAAGTGTTGCAGCCAAGTCTGTTGGTCACTGTCACCCTGTATTACGAATACATTGATTCTGAACAAATGCTATTAGATACCGAACCTGATATACAAAATCATATCAGTCTCTTTATTAGTAAAGAAATGATATAATTTTGTATTGATGGATAATGTTTTGAACATTTCCTATATCAAAAGTTGATCGGTTCAGGCACGCTATCTAAAAGCATTAACGTTCTAAATCAAACTACAGTTCCTAGTATACTGAACACACACAAGAAGAAGAGTTCAGAAATGAACGAATTCTTCTTGAAGCATTGTAGACTAGGTCATATCGATGCGACCCGACTGGCTGAAGTTACATTTAGATGTATATTTAAATCAGTTTGAATTTACATCTTGTGAAACTTTTCGGTCGTGTCACAAAGATAAGATGACCATAGCTCTGTTTATTGGAAACAGAGGAAGAGTTAGTAAACTCTTGGGACTGATACATGATGATGTACGTAAGGTCTCCTGTCTGCACATGCCAGGAATGGTTCTTTATACTTCATTATATTCTCTGATAATCTCTCAAGATTCAGTCGTATGTTCCTGAGGTATTCACAGAATATAAGTTAGAAATAGAGAACCAAAATACGGGTATAAGTATTATGTCCTATGATGAGATCAGGGAGGAGAATACTTGTGCATAGAATTCCTGGACTATTCTAAAGGAGAATGAGATTCTCTCTCAGTGTTACTCCTCTAAATACACCACAGCACAACGGTGTATCAGGGCGGAGCAATTGCACAATATTAGATATGGTGTGCTCTATGATGAGTATTACTGAGTTACCTATTTCCTTTTGGGGTTATGCACTTGAGAAGCTACATACCTATTGAATTAGGTTTGAATCAATTCAATGCCTACCACTCCATATGTGATATGGTATGGGAAGATCCTATCTCTTAAGTAAGTTAAGATTTGGGATTGTCCGGCCTATGTCAAAAGCAAAATCCGGACAAGATCGAGGCAAGATCAGTTCTGTAGAACTGGAAAGGTTCCAGCTGTACAAAACTGCTAATGATTTGACAGAACCAGAGGATTCAATAGTTTCCGACGAACCTCAGCCTCTCCGCCGATCTAGTAGGGTTCCTCATCCGCCTGAAAGATACCTCGGTTTCTCGATGAATGTGGGAGCAAGGATTGCATCATGAGATGATGACCCAACTAGTTTCGACCAGGCCATCGAGAGTAGGGACTCTGTAAGAATGGCTGGATGCTTAGCGATCTGAGATGGAATCCATGTACACCAGCAAAGTTTGGACTTTAGCTGCTATATCTGAAGGGTTAAATCCCCATCAGGAGCAAGTATATCTTGAGAAGATTACTTGGTGTAGATGGAAAAGTTGAGACTTTCAAAGCTAGACTTATTAAAGGTTTTCGTCATCGACCAGGCGTGGATAATGATGAAACCTTTTTCCAGTAGCTATGCTTAAGTCTATCTAGATCCTACTTACCACGGCTACATACCATGACTACGATATCTGGCGGTTGGGTGCCATGACTGCTTTTCTAAATACTGATTTAGAAGAGAACGTCTATAAGAACACAGCCAGAGGTCTTCGTAGTTAGTGGGAGCAGCGGAAACGTGTGCAAGATGCCTTATAGGATAAAGCAGGCATCGCGGAGTTGGAACATCTGTTTTGATGTGTTAGTCAAAGAGTTTGACATCATCAAAATAGTAGATCAACCTTGTATAAACAAAAAGGTAGTAGGAAGTATGGTGATGATCCTCGTAGAGTACGTGGATAACATACTCATGATAGGAAAAGAGTTTCCTATACTACGATCGGTCAATCTCCTATTATCACTAGGATTCTCCAAATAGGATCAAAGTGATACCTCCTAAATCCTGAGTTTTCATCTATGAGATAGATGTAATTGGATGCTAGGATTCTCACTGGATGTAGTGAGATGGTATCAATCGATCCTGGGGAGAATCACTGGAAGTGTTCCAGGGTGATAAAGACGACTGAATGTCAGTCACAGGCACTGTCTTTACCCTCAGTAAAGGGACGGTATGTTGGAAGAGTTCCAAGTTAGATACCGTGGCAAACTAGACGATAAAGGCTGGTAACATCGCTATTGAAGATACTACCAAAGAGGAAGTTTGGGTGTATATTGGTTCATATGATGAACTAGGTTCCTACCATTGTGTGACAATGGAACTGAGGCTTTGGCCCTGGAACCCTGGTCCCATCAGTGACCCAGACATAATCTAAGGCAGCATCACCTGATCATGGAGATAGTTGATCTCCAGGTTGATCGAGGTTAGGAGAGTAGACTCAGAGGACAACACGGCGGATCCACTCACGAAGGCCTTTTTCCCAAAGAGAGACTTTTAGGGGATGGTTGAGCATGTGATACTGCAACCACTGCTACAGATGGCCCTAGTGCAAGTGGGAGATTGTTAGTTATATGTATGCCCTAGAGGCCATTACTGTACATTGGATGTATATTGTAGTGGATGCTGGGACATATATAGGAAGGACTTTCTTGCTCGACATGATAGTACGCTATCTGGTTGCACTTTATCTTAACATGTATACTTTCTGTCTCTCTGATTACATGTTGATAAAGCCCATAGGATGTGTACTCGACTTCCAGGACTATGATGTAGATCATACTAGTGGGGCCTGGGTAGTCCATGAGTACATCCTTGAAATGTTCCTAGTCGAGGGAATATCGAGACGGGGCATCGATATTCCAGAGTAGACTAGCGCATATCTTCTCGACCCATGCGATGGGCGATGGATGATCCCATATCCATTGGTGTTTGACATCGAAGATGGTATGCGGGTGCTCAGTGGAGACTGGGTACACTGAACGGACTCGCCGAGAACTCCCAGATGGTATTATACCTCACGTCAGATGGCAGTTCTCTGGTGACACTGGTACAGCTTAGTCTGTTGACCCAAGATCGTCATAGAGTCTTGTGTGTCTCCCACTGTGCTTTGATTTCCACCCTACCACGGCTCTACTGAGTCGTGCAAACAGGTGGTTTTTGGGTACAGTCCCGATTCACATGGAGGCAATGAGCGATAGGAGGGGATTCGTCTCTCCCGGTATTGGGGGTTGATGTTGTGCTATGCTCGACTGGCCATAACAGGAAATCCCTGGCCAGGGTTGCAGTGATATACTGGTAAGAGTTATCAGTAGTTTCACGAATGTTATGGACCTCAAGTCGGCATGACTTATCGAGCTACTAGGGTCTGACGTTTACCACCCCTAGGCGAGATATGCGACATATCAGACGAACAGACCGGACCGTACGGTAAGTGTTACTGGTTGGATTCGCAGGAGTGTGAGCGGGCTTGCTCGTCGATCTTCTGATCGCTTAATACCCGGGTGGCCGTTACGTTTAGCAGACCGCTTGCGGCTTGTGGGTGTTTGATATGATCATCATCTGCTGCCGGCGTATTGACGAGTCTTTAGAGTCCTACACAGAGGTTTCTTAGCTCAAGCGAAACGAAATAGGAGCGCATATGAGATATGTGCGGGACCGAGAATGATGCGTGTATGTGATACCGTATTTCATTCTCGCGATGAATGTGTCGAATGGTTATATGCGATATAACCTAGTTATCGAATCAAGGATTGATTCGATAAGCCGATACATATGATACTAGTCGGTTATATCCGATATGACCGGATCATTGAATCAAGTGTTGATTTAATGATTTAATGTATAATTATATATTCGATATATTGTTGTGCATTAACTAGTATTGGTTCACTTTAAATGGATTTTCTCACTTGAATTGTGCACATTGTATATGCGATATAGTTTTGTGCACATGTTTGTATCATGTTTGATGATACATGCTTACTTGGTTAAGTGTAAAGAATCAAACCATGGTTTAAGTTAATGATTAGGGTTTTGATTACTTATTCATTTATCTTATTTATTTATATCCATTTTGGAAAATGAAAAAGATAAATGAATGGTTGCTTATTTTGTTTTTAGTTGAAGTTTCTTGAAGCTTTGACTTAGTCTTCATTCTTGTCTTAAACTTAACCCTAACCATTTAACTAACCCAAGTTAATTCTCTACACTTAACTATAGTTGAAGTCATGATAAGTATTGATTTAATTATCTCATTTTTAATTAACTTATCATATCTTCTTCTTCTTCTTCATCTTCTTCAACATGAAGAAAAGCTTTCTACTTCAATGGCAACTAGCCAAATCAAGTGAGAAATCCAAAACTAAAGTCTACCCACTTCCTATTTCTTCATCCTCTACCTCTTGCCAAGTAGTAGAGTGTGTTTCCTTCACAAATTTTCAAGGTTTGGTGAAGGTGGAGCTTGATCTAGCGATGCCTCGACGTAGATCATCTTCGGCATGGACATCGACGACCTAGCTCGCTTATTCTTCGACGAAGCCGACGCTAGAGCCCGGGAGTTCACTTGGACAGCGGAGGCACTTCGTTGCGGAGCTATGGAGGTGGACAAACGGATCTACAAAGGTTGTATTTCCGTTATCTTATAGTTTAGTTGTAAACTAGCTTGCTTGTTTCGCCTAAATAACTAGCAAACGATCCGTAGTCGGGTTTGTAGGCACCCGTAAAATTTGATTTGTGCATATTTGATCACTTGTGAGACTTCACTAGAGTGCCTAGGAACCCTACACACTGGACTCCAGAACCCGGTTACTTGTGCTCCCCTCCTTGGGTCTATCCTAGTGCGGAAAAGTAAATAATATACATCAACGGTGACATCTTCCGCAACCTGGATGTGCCCCAATAAAAGAATATTACATACAAGTTTTTTTACATGAATGAAAATGAAAAACACTCATCTCACATAAAAACCCCCGGCTATTCAAACACGACGATCCAATATAACATATCCAGCAACACATAACATCACATGTCATCAACGTAAGTAAACATGCATATCCCAATTGTCGTTGACATATAGCAACGAAACCGGCGATATCACATATTACACTTACAGTCATAGAAAAGAAAGTGAAAAACTACAACAGTTGGAATCCGCAACCTGCATAGACATCGCTTGCCTAATCAAATGAATTCCTTAGACATCGCATGCCTAACAATTATAAACCCTGCATTTTAGTCTCATTATCGAAAACACTTTTCAATATCAAGTCGGGCAATTCAACAAGATTCCCGACATCCTGATCGAATGCTCGTCGCAAACTTTAGTAGGCGTCCGCACCCCCAACGCCGTCGACGAAGTGCACCAAGGCGGAACACCGCTGCCGCGAGCACCTGAACGGATGCTTTCGGCGACGGGGTTCTCCTACAGTCACTTGGTCGGGGCTATGGGGCAAGGCTGTCTATTAAGTTTACCCGGCGAGTATCCGCGTACACTACGTGATTGCGACGGACTTTTGATCGCATCAAAATTCCGTGGCAACCGATCAAGTGAGACTAAACTGCTATGTTTATAATATTCATTCAGTTATCTCATAACTACTTGTGAATTCCAAATATTGTATCGCATTCCAGATAAATAGAAAATGTTAAACTTTCCGATCGAACAATCAAACACCCAAGTTTTCCCGAAACAGATCACACATGAAACAAGTTTAAAAACATCCAGTTCATGCCTCAGTACCAACGGTCCAGCCGTAGAAGGGTCAAGCCAACGCCTCACATGTGGCATGCCGTACTGCCCAAAACCCGAAGGTTCAAAGGGCAGTTCAAGACGGTCACATAATTGAGTTAAGGTTTGTTGTCTTCTAAAGGGTCCATCGCGTTACTTGCACTACTTAGAACGTTATTAAACCACGGAAAAATCCAACATTTGGAAATTTCCCGGAAGGGGAAAAAGTGGGTATTTATATCCGGTCGAACTTTTTTAACATTTTGCTAAAACTTATCCGGAAAAACATATAGACAAAGTTTGACAATCCGATCAAATCTACGAACTCCCAATACAACCCAGAATATACAACTCTTGAATAAATATTAAAAATTCCCAGAAAATACAGAAAACAAAATAAGACATTACTGTGCAAACAGTGTTTCAATAAGAGATATTTTGGCCGCGGAACCGCCGCAGAAGCCATGCTTCTGCCGCGGTTCCGCTGCACTTTAATCATATCTTTAGGTCCATTTTGCACCGTAATTCATAGAATTTCCTGCTGAATTTTTTAAGAATTTTTAATCTGGAAAAAACCCAGTTTTGAAAAAATGTCGAGAGAGGTTGAACAATTGGGGTTTCGGGTTCGATCGGGTTTCTAACATCGTCTACGCATCGCCTAAGGCTCTAGCTAGGCTCTGATACCACTGTAGGGTTCCTAGACACACTAATGGGGTCTCACAAGGCATCAACCATACCAATTTCAAATTTTACAAGTGCCGAGAAACCCTAATACGGATCGTTGACTAGAGTTTAAGCGAAACATGCAACTAGTTAACAACTTAACTATGAGTGAACGGAAATACAACCTTTGTAGATCCGGTCCTCCACCTCCATAGCTCCATGATGAAGTCCCCTCGCTGCGATCATCGGATCCCGGGCTCAAGCATCGGTTTCATCGGAGAAATGGGCGGGCTAGGTCGTCGACTTCGATGCCGAAGATGATCTACGTCGAGGCAACATAAGATCAAGCTCCAACTTCACCAAGTCATGAAACTTGTGAAGAAAACACCCTATACTACTTGGCAAGTGGTAGAGGATGAAGAAATAGGAAGTGGGTTCACTTTAGAATTGGATTTCTCACTCTTTTTCTCATGTTGCCATTGATGGAGGCAAGCTTTCTTTCTTTTTCAAGAAGAAGAAGAAGAAGAAGATAATATGATAAGTATTGTTGGAAATTAGAAAATAATTCATTCTTATCATATCTCAACCATGGTCAAGTGTAGAGAATAAACTAAGGTTAGATGAATGGTTAGGGTTAGGAGAAGAAGACAAGAATGGTCAATTAGTCAAAGTTACATGAAGCATAAAGAAGCTTCATGTAAGAAAGCAACCATTTTGTTTTCTTTTCTCTTTTTCTCAAAAATGAATAGATAAATAAATAAGTGTAATGAAACCCTAACCATTCACTAAACATGGTTTAAGTCTTTACACAAATCCAAGTTTGCATATATCATCAAACATGATACAAATAAGTGCACAAAACTATATCATATATACAATGTGCACATCAAGTGAGAAAATCCATTTTAAGTGAACCAATACTAGTTAATGCAAAGTAATATATCAAATATATAATTATGCATTAAATCATTAAATCAATGCTTGATTTAATGATCCGGTCATACTGCATATAACCGACTAATATCAATAGTAACAACTTATCAAATCAACACTTGATCCGATAACCCGGCTATATCGCATATAACCGATCAATGTCACAAATCATGAGAATCGAATACAGTATCACATACTGGTATCATTCTCAGTCCCGCACATATCTCATATGCGCTCCTATTTCATTTCGCTTGAGCCAGGAAACCTCTCTATAGGACTCTAAAGACTCGTCAATACGCCGGCAGCAGATGATGATCATATCAAACACCCACAAGCCGCAAGCGGTCTGCTAAACGTAACGGCCACCCGGGTATTGAGCGATCAGAAGATCGACGAGCAAGCCCGCTCACACTCCTGTGAATCCAACCAGTAACACTTACCGTACAGTCCGGTCTCGTCGTCTGATATGTCGCATATCTCGCCTAGTAAAACGTCAGACCCCAATAGCTCGATAAGTCGTGTCGATATGAGGTCTATAACACTTCGAGAAACTACTGCTAACACTTACCAGTAAATCTCAGCAACCCTGACCAGGGATTTCCGGTTATAGCCAATCGAACACAGCACAACATCAACCCCCTATACCGGGAGAGACGAATCCCCTCCTATCGCTCATTGCCTCCATGTGATTCGGGACTGTACCAAAAAACCACCATTTTGCACGCCCTCTTGGATGTGGTAAGGTGGAAATCAAAGCGCAGTGGGAACCACACAAGACTCTATGACGATCTCGGGTCAACAGACTACTCTGAACCAGTGTCACCAGAGAACTGCCATCGGACGTAAGGTATAATACCATCTGGGAGTTCTCGGCGAGTCCGTCCAGTGTACCCAGTCTCCACTGAGCACCCGTACATCATCTCTGATGTCAAACACCAATGGATATGGGATCATCCATCGCCCATCTGTATGGGTCGAGAAGGTATACGCTAGTCTACACTGGTATATCGATGCCCCGTCTCGATACACCCACGACTAGGGACCTTGAAGGATGTACTTATGGACTACCATGTCCCCACTAGTATGATCTGCATCATAGTCCAGGTAGTCAAGTACACATCCTAAGGGCTTTACCAACATGTAACAGAGAGACAATCAGTGTACACGTTAAGGTAAAGAGCAACCAGATAGCATACTATCATGTCGAGCAAGAAAGTCCTCCCTATATATGTCCAAGCATCCACTACAATATACATCCTATGTATAGTAATGGCCTCTAGGGCATACATATAACTAACATGAAGCGTTGCTTCATTTATTTTAATTTTAATTTTCAAAGCAGAGCTTTGCTCTGATTGGGGAAACAGAAGCGTTGCTTCTTCTCCCGCCTTGGAATTTGAACGGAGCTTTGCTCTGATTGGGGTAAACATCCTCATAATAAAACCCCAAACCATGCATGAAATGAGAAAAGCCATGGTAAAAATGTAACAAGTGCTAAAAAAAATGGCATGTGCCCAAAACATGCTTAAAGTCCGATTAGCGATATTTAATCGCGATTAGCACTAAAATAGGGTCAAATAAATCATAAACTACCATAATTTGCTTAAATCACATAAAATACCCTCTTTTTAGCAATTTCCATAATTTTCCAAATTTTTCCCCATTTATCGGTATTTAATAATACCGCCCTATTAAAATATTCAATATTTTATTATTAATATATAAAATTCCCGAAAAATAATATTTTATTTTTCTGAAATGTTACAGCGATACAATATTTGGAATCCACATAATTAGTTATAAGATAACTAGTTTGAATTTTATAAATCTAGAAGTTTAGTCTCATTTGATCGGTTGCCACGAGATTTTGATGTTGATCAAAAGTCCGTCGCAATTACGTAGTGTACGTGGATACTCGCCGGGTAACCATACTAGATAGCCACGCCCCATAGCCCAGACCAAGTGACTGTAGGAGAACCCCGTCGCCAAAAGCATCCGTTCGGGTGCTCGCGGCTGCGGCGTTCCGCCTTAGTGCACTTCGTCGACGGCATCGGGGGTGCGGCCATCTACTAAAGTTTTCAACAAGCATTCATCCGGTTATTGGGAATCTTGTTCAATTACCGACAGGTTATTGGAAAGTGTTTTCAATATCGAGACTAAAATGTGGGGTTTATAATTGTTAGGCATGTGATGTCTAAGGAATTCATTTGTTGGGCATGAAATCCAAAGTATGAGATACGTTGGGTTTATGATGTCTAAGGTAGTTGCGGATTCCAATTGTTGTAGTTTTCCACTTTCTTTTCTGCCACCGTAAGTGTAATATGTGGTGTATCGCCGGTTTCGGTGCTATATGCCAACGACAATTGGGATACGCATATTTACTTACGTTGATGACATGTGATGTTATGTGTTGCTGTGATATGTTATATTGGATCGTCGTGTTTTGAATAGCCAGGGTTTTTTTTTATGTGAGATGAGAGTTTTTCATTTTCATTCATGTAAAAGGTTGTATATAATATTCTTTATTGGGGCACTTCCGGGTTGAGGATGATGTCACCATTGATGTATACTGTTTACTTTTCCGCAGTAGGATAGACCCAAGAAGGAGAGCAAAAGTAACTGGGTTCTAGGGTCTAGTGGGAGACCATCTCGAGGAACCGAGACCGGGTCTCTTAACTCTAGAATTGGTAGGGTTTCTTACCGCTCTCGTAGGGGTCTAGGGATGTGGGTTTTGCTATTTATCGCGACCGTAGAATCCGTTTTTTATACTGGCTTAAATTAAAACACGGCATTCCTAGTATATCCAATATTTCATATATGTTCTTCTACTGCTGATATTCTGTGATGTGATCACTTGATATGTTCTGAGATGAATGCCTATATTATATATATGATATATAATAACTATTGATACTTTCGTTTCTTCTGTGATGCTTGGAAAGCATAAAAGATGGGACTTCATTAATGAGATTAATGAAATAAAAGAAAACTAAAGATGTTGTAGAAAGTTGTTTAAAACTGGTAGCTCTAGTTCTTTCTTTGCATAGCAGTATTCCTTGTAGAATATCCAGCATCTTATTCGATAAGTAAAGAGCCGAGATCCCTTCACCGGGAGTGACCTCTTTAGCGAAACTAGCAGATGCTACAAACTCGGTTTGTCTTTTGATTGCTTTATAGTTTTTGCTTTGCATAGTGGTATTTGTGAAATATCTGCACCTTATTCGATAAGGAAAGAGCCGAGATCCCTTCACCGGGATTGACCTCTTTAGCGAAACTAGTAAAAGCCTCAAAAACACTCCTTTTCAAAATCACTCGATTCTACGACGATATCAAGTTCGTTATGCAAAAGGTTTTCTTAAAAATCTGTCGTAGCCCTCGTCGTTTCAGATAAGTAGTATTTAGTATTCATGCTGCGTTTGTTGACCTTGTCAAGGCGTAGTGTGGGGGTAGCTGATTAGTGCTTACCTGCATAAGCATATGATGCAATTGGATTAGGGTAGTCGTGCGGCCTTGTTGACCTTGTTAAGGGCCGTGCGGGTGGGTTTAATTCAATCAGGAAATGACGGGTTGAACTTGACTTGCGGTCTATGATTTTTTGACCTTGTCAAGGTCATAGATCGCTTGGGGTAAAATATTATCGGGAATTTCAAGTGTTGAAATTTGCAATGAGATTGCATACCTTCTATGAGATGGTTGGATCCCGATACCCACTGCGAGTAAGAGTTACTCCCGGGAGAGTTTTACACATTACAATTAGCCGATCAAGTAGGTGCCTAGAAAGGTGTTAACGGGGTTACTCCCCTGTGAAAACGAGGTTTATTTTAATTAGGTCCGCGTGAAAGCACGGAGAACCTTTCTTAAAGTACCGATACTGGCCTGGCTGAAAGATTGGCGAACTTGTAGGGTGTAATTAATCCCGGCTAGTCTTACCTTTTATGGTTTGAAGGAAGATTTGACTAAAATAGTGGGAGCCATCCTGATTAGATAAAATAATAACCAATCTAATCTTGCAAGAGCGCACGCAGAGTGTTTTCTTCTCTCTCTCTCCTGGTAGCAACCAAGTTACGCCTTAATCAAGATAATAAAATGGATGCATTGACCGAACCTGCTTATTATACTGTGCTAGGGAACGTTGGTTCCGCTCTATCTTATAATTGTTATAAGTCCGAGCAGGAAATAGGAGAATATCCGGATTCCCATGCCATCCAATCGAAGGAAGTGCATATTGATGCATCTTCTTCGGGTGTGTTCATTACCAAGAACCGTTTCTCAGTATCCTCTACGTCCTGGGTATGAGATATCGGATCAGGATCCCGCATATGTAATATGTTACATGGGCTACAGAAAGGTAGAGAACTGAGAATGGGTGATATATCTCTAAGTGTAGAGAATGGTGCAAGTGTTGCAGCCAAGTCAGTTGGCAAATGTCACCTTGTATTAATACATTGATTCTGAACGAATGTAATTACATATCGAACCTGATATACAACATTACATCTATTTCTTTAATGAGTTAAAGAAGGATATAATTCTGTATTGGAGGATAACGTTGTGAACATTTTCCTGAATCAAGAGTTGATTGGATCAGGCATGTTATATAATAGCATATACGTTCTAAATCAAACCACAGTTCAAAGTATCTAGAACACACACAAGAGGAGTAGTTCAGAAATGAATGAATCCTTCTTGTGGTATTGTAGACTAGGTCATATCAATGCGACACGACCAGCTAAGTAACATAAGGATGAATATGAGAATCTGTTCGAATTTTCATCTTATGCTACTTGCCAGTCTTGTCTCAAATCTAATATGACCAATACTCCGTTTACTAGAAACAGAAAAAGAGTTATTGAACTCTTGGGACGGATACATGATGATGTATACGGTCCTATGTCTACAAATGCTAAGGTTGGTTCTTGGTACTTCATTATATTCACTGATCTTCTCTCAGAATTCAGACATATGTTCCTGTTGAAACACTGTTAGTGTATATGCCCTAGGGGCCATTATTGTATCATACTAGCTTGTATAGTACTTAATGGAAGCTTGGTATATTCACAATTATATTAACAGTCTTGCTAAACATGGTAGTATACTACTTGGTTTATATCTATCTTAATATGTGTGTACGTATTGATAAAGCCCTTAAGATCTTGCTTGACTTCCAGCGTTGTGATGGCAGTCACACTAGTGGGGGCTGGGTAGTTTACAAGCACATCCTTTTTCAGGTCCTTAGTCGTAGGATTATCGAGACAGGGCATCGATACTCCGGAGTAGACTAGTGTGTACGCTTCTCATCCCAGTTGGAGAGATGGTCTGTTCTACAGCCATCACTACGTCATACTGGAGATAGTATACAGATGCTCGTTGGGTTACGGGTACACCGGACAGGACTCGCAGGGAACTGTTGGCTGGTATTATACCCGTCGTCAGTTAACAGTTCCCAGGTGACATGAGTACAGCATAGTCCGCACACTTGACACTACTACTTCGCCTCGAGTGTTTCCCACTGTTCTTAGATTGCTACCCTACCATGGCTCAAAGGAGTCGTGCAAACAGGTAGCAGTTGGGTGTAGTCCCGAAGCACTTGGAGGCAGTGGCAGTTAGACAGGATTCGTCTCTCCCGGTATTGGGAGTTGATATCGCGCTATGTCTGGAGAGCCATTACGCAAAGTCCCTGGCCAAGGCAAGCGAGATATACTGGTAGGTTTTCCAGTAGCTTCTCAAGGTATAATGGGCTTCACTCCGACACGACTTATACCGCTTTTAAGGGACTGACGCTTGCCGCCCCCTAGGCCCGATATGCGATAGTCCCAGACGAACAGACCGGACTGTACGGAGATTGTCACATCAGGCTCAGTAGGAGTTCGGATGGGTTTCCTCATCGGCCTTCTTATCGACATCTACCTGAGGACCGTTACATACAGCTAGTGCCGCTTGCGGTCTGTGGTTAAACCCACTGCCAGCATAGTAGTCGAGTCTTTAGAGTCCGACACAGAGAGTTTCCCTGCTTCGGACGAAACGATATAAAGGTTGTATGGTTTTACGACAGGGTTCGGACACATACGTGTTTTCACGCACGTACGATGTTCGGACAGTTTTTACTAGCGGGCTTTAGTTTAAGCCAGATTCTAGTATTGGATTATTGGATTTATACAGTCTCGGTATTTCCGTGTTTTCACGGATAGGAGGGGCGTTCTCGTAATTACTCGAGAAGCTTCTAGAAGGTTGATGAGGTGGAGAGCTTAGGTGTTATACGCATTAAATGGTTTTGTGATTCATGGAGATGATTCATCAAGAGAGTTAATCAAGCATTAATGCTTTTAATGACTCACTAGATGATTCATTATGTATTAAATGAAGCATGAAGATATTTGTGCAATGATATTTTTGTGCAAGATATATTATGCTTCATATATATACACAAATGAGTTAATTTCCATTTGATTATTATTCTCTCCTTCTCTCTCCTCAAGCTTTCTCTCTCTTCAACCCTAACCCTAACTTCTCATGTGTTGAGATCCAAGAGTTAGTAAGACTAATAGATCCCTAATCCTCTTCTATATCCTCTAAGTTGCTTTGATTAGCACTCATAGCCACTTAGTTACCTCAATTGTGAGCTTAAAGCTTGGAGAAGTAGCTCTCGGGTGGATCTTCTATCACATCGAGGAGGCCGTCGAGGAGGTGAACAAAGAGAACAAGAAGGACTTGATTCATTAGGTATAATCTTCTTTCATAGTAGCTAATCACTTCTATGTTGTTGTTAGTTAGGGTTTGGCAAAGATCCGTAAAGTTAGTCGATGTTAGTTTAAACAAAATGATTGTTTTACCTATTCCGCCTCCCCGCATCATGTGGGGTGTCTAACGTCGACTTACAGTGGTATCAGAGCCTCGCTAAATCATAACTAACTTGTTAGCAAAGTCGTTAGAAATTCGATCGCAAAACGAACCCAAAAATACGACTTTTTCACCATGTTTCTGCCGATTTTAAAATGGGGTCTAAAAATTTTTCAGGGACCCTTATAAAGACAAGCAGGGAAATATAAGGTTACTGGAGAAATTTGGGGTTGTAACTCGGCCAAACCGCCACGGAACCGCGGCCGATCCAAAGCGATCCGCCGCGGATCCACGGCCGAGTTGGAGCCGAGTCAGCCCAAAATTCCCCAGTAACTCTTCTGTGTTAATTTTGTATTTTCTGGGATGTTCTGTTTCTGCTCAGGTTTCAGGTGCACAGTGAAGCATTTGGAGTAGAATCATTTGTGTTTGCTTGATCGAAATTCTACGATGTTTGGCTAATTTGATTATATCTGTGATTTGTTTAATGTGTTCGTAAACCTCCTCTAACTGCTAGTATGTCGGTTAGCAGGGGGTTGAACATTTCTGTAATGGTTTTTACTGTTTGTGTTTGTGGACTTATTGGATTGTCGTGAATGGATAGCCAGGGATGTGAGAAGAGTGTTTCTTTCATTCAAATGTAATTTATAAATTGTTGTAATATTCTTTTGCGGGGCACATCCGGGCTGAGGTTGTAGCCACCGTTGTATTATTTCATTTACTAATTTTTGCTCCTAGGATAGACCCAAGGTGGGGTGCAAAAACTACCAGGTACTTTGAAGTGTTTTGTGGCCAACTCACGTTGTTGAGGGAGACCGCTTCACTTCGGGTACTTGGCGGGTAGTTTGCCATACCCGTAGGGGGTCTAGGGTGGGGTTTTGGCTATCCATCACGACTGTGAAATCCGTATTTTTTTGCAGGCTCAAAAGGAATGCGGATTCGTAGAAAATCCAATATGTTCATCTGTGATCTGGAATGCCTATTATTGCGTCTGACGAATGTACAATATTTATATATGATAGCTATTAGACGTCACTTATGTTTTACACCCGCGCTAGCCCATCACCCGCGTTGTCGTTAGTTAAGTAACCTAACGGGTGAATGACGGGACCCAGTGGAGAATGCGGATGGCATAAGAGGACGTTGTATTTTTGTTGTTTTCTGCAATGATAGGTTAATTGATGGGACGCATTATATTAATGCAAAGAAAATAAACCAAAGTTGAATCGTTGGAACAGTTTAAAAGAAACCACTCGGTTATTTTAAAACAGAGGATAATTTTTAAATTGTGGAGCTTTAACCACTCCATTTAAAAGCTATCAGGTTCCTTCGATTATATCAAGTTCACTACGTTCACGGTTTCGCCAAAACCATTTGTAGCCCTCCGTCATTTCATTTGGGTATTCAGTAGTATTCAAGCTATGTATTTTGACCAACGCCAAGGCATAGTGTTTGGTAGCTGCTGGGTATTCATTTATTGTATAGATAGATGAGTTAGTTTGGGACAGTCGTATTATCATTTGGCCAACGTCTGGGGTATGTACGGATGGGTTCAAATTAACAAGATAATGATGGGTAGAACTTGACATGTGCCTTATGACATTTTGACCAACGCTAAGGTCATAAGAGCATAGGGCAGAAATTTATATCGGGAATTTCTAAAGAAACTGAAATTTGCAAAGAGATGCATACCATTTGGAGTGTGATAATTTTGGTAGGATTCCTTCAGCTTTATCACACGATGATATTTGGATCCCGATCCTACTGTGAGTATCCGCTACTCATCAGGAGATTCGTCACTTAACGATCAATGCTATAAACCAAGTAGGTGCCGAGAAAGGTGTCAGCGGGGGTACGCCCCCAGAGAAAAGAGGTTATTTAATTAAGGAACTTCGCGAAAGCGTCGTAAAACCTCCCTTGAAGTACCGACACCAGCCTGGCTAAACGGTTAAGCAAGTATTGTACGGTGAGAATAGTCCTGACTAGTTCTTCCTTTTTGGTTTGAGGAGGGATTCGAAAAACAGAGGGAGCCATCCAGTTTAGATAAACTAAAAACCACTCTAAACTTGCAAGAGCATCATGCTAAAGTGTTCCCTCTCTCTCTCATTGCAGCGACCCAGAACATGACAGGCCTTAAGTTAATATTAGAAAAATATAAATTGACAGGGCCAAAATATAAAGATTGGTTCCGGAATGTTAAGATGGCTTTGACTTATGACAAATTGGGGTATGTCCTTACTGCTAAGACACCTGCTGTCCCTGGTCCAAATTCCAGTATTGCGGATAAGGAAATCCACAAGACCTGGGAGTTAGATTGCGCGAAGGCCAAATGCATCGTGCTTGCCTCTATGAATAATGAACATCAGAGGAGGCACGAGGATATCGATCATGAATCCATATTTCTCCATACAAAAGATCTGTATGGAGAGCAATCTCGTATAGCAAGATATGAGACCTCGAAGAACTTGTTTCAGTCGAGGCTGACCGTCGGATCATCTGTAGGAGAACATGTCCTAAAGATGATTGGCTATATAGAAGAGCTCGCGGACCTCGGGACGACTTTAGAGAACGAGCTCTATACAGACTTGGTTCTTCAGTCCCTTCCTTCCACCTACGCCCAGTTTATTCTGAATTTCAACATTCAAGGAAAAGAAGTTGAACTTCCAGAACTCCTTAACATGTTGAGGAGTGCAGAGGGCACCTTGCAGAAAGCAAGGGAAACACCTACTATGTTTGCTCGCGGTGCTTCCTCTTCCACGTCCAAGGCAAAGGCCAAAGGAAGGAAGATGAAGGCCACTACCAAACCGAGAGGTAGTGTTGGTAAGTTGGGAGTTAAGGGAAAGGCAAAGGTTGCGGTGCCAGTAGTGGCAAAGGACGAGTGCTTCTACTGTCGTAGGAAAGGCCATTGGAAGAAAGATTGCGAAATTTGGAATGCCAAGAACCAGGAACCGAAGCAAGCTGTGGCTTCAACTTCAGGAGTGTTTGTAATTGAAAATTGTTTGTCAATCAACTCTACTTCCTGGGTATTGGATACCGGATCAGGATCTCATATATGCAATTCATTGCAGGCACTGAGAGACCGTAGAGTGCTGAAGGTTGGTGATATGACCCTTCAGGTTGCTAACAGAGCTAGCGTGGGTGCTGTGTCCGTAGGGGATTATCAGATAGGATTGACGAGTGGACATATTTTGGTTTTGCGCAACTGTTTTTGTGTACCTAGTTTAACGTGTAATATCATATCAGTATCGTTGTTATCAAAAGAAGGTTATGATTTCACGTTTGTAAGCGATGTTGTTAACATCCACCTTAATCATGGTTTGATTGGGTCCGGTACACTAGATAAGGGTATATACGTATTAAACCAATTACAGATTTTCAATGCCCAGAACACACTAAAAAGAAAGTCTCCAGATATAAATCAGGCTTTCTTATGGCATTGTAGACTGGGTCACATCAATGAGACAAGGTTAACTAAGTTACTTAGAGAAGGATATTTGGATCCGTTCGAATATCAATCTTATGCAACTTGTCAATCATGTCTTAAAGGAAAGATGACAAAGACTCCATTCACTGGACATGGAGTAAGAGTGAGCGAGCTCTTAGGACTCATACACAGCGATGTATATGGTCTAATGTCTACACATGCAATAGGTGATTTTTCATATTTCATTACTTTTACGGATGATTACTCTAGGTACGGATTCGTTTTCTTGATGAAACATAAATCCGAGGCCTTTGAGAAATTCCAAGAATATAAGAATGAAGTAGAAAACCAAACCGGCAAAAGTATCAAGACACTTAGATCTGATCGAGGTGGTGAATACTTAAGTGCCGGGTTCCTAGGTTACCTAAAAGAGAAAGGAATTCTCTCTCAACTTACTCCTCCACACACTCCACAGCACAACGGTGTATCGGAGAGACGGAATCGAACCCTATTGGATATGGTACGTTCCATGATGAGTAATGCTGAGTTACCGCGATCTTTCTGGGGTTATGCGCTAGAATCAGCAGCATATCTTTTGAACAGGGCTCCTACCAAGACTGTGCCTACCACGCCATATCAGATGTGGAGTGGGAAGAAACCCTATCTTCAGTATCTGAAGATATGGGGATGTCCAGCTTTTGTTAAAAAGAAGCATGCGGACAAACTCGAGGCACGATCAGTACAGTATAAGTTTGTGGGATATCCAAAGAACACCAAGGGGTATTTCTTCTATTACGCAGAGGAACAAAAGTTTTTTTTTCTCGTAATGCCCATTTTCTAGAACATCTGTTTTTAGAAAAGGAAACAAGTGGGAGCAAATAGAACTGGAAGAAATTCCAGAACCACAAACTACTACTGAAAGTTTGGTAGAACCAGTTGTTCAAGAAGAACAGGACATTCCCGCACCCCTCCGCAGGAGTAGTAGGCCATCTCATCCGCCTGAGAGATACTACGATTTTCTCATAGATGGGGATAGAGAGGATTGCATCATTGATGATGATGAACCTACTAGCTTCCAGCAGGCCATCCAGAGCGGCGACTCGTTACGATGGCTGGATGCAATGCGGACCGAGATGGAGTCCATGTACACCAACAAAGTATGGACTTTGGACTTTGCTCCAGATGGGGTAAAACCCATAGGATGCAAATGGATCTTCAAGAAAAAGATTGGTGTAGATGGACAGGTGGAAACCTATAAGGCTAGACTTGTTGCAAAGGGTTTTCGTCAAAGACCTGGTTTGGACTATGACGAAACTTTTTCTCCAGTAGCTATGCTCAAATCCATTTGGATCCTTCTTGCCATTGCCGCCTTCCATGATTATGAGATCTGGCAGATGGACGTAAAGACGACTTTTCTAAATGGTAGTTTAGAAGAGAGCGTCTATATGGATCAGCCAGAAGGCTTCAATCAGAGTGGGAGCAGAAGGAAAGTGTGCAAGTTGCTTAAGTCCATTTATGGACTAAAGCAGGCATCGCGGAGTTGGAACATCTGTTTTGATGAAACGGTCAAAGAATATGACTTTATCAAAAATCCAGATGAACCATGTATATATAGTAAAATTGTAGCACGAACTGTTGTATTCCTCGTCTTGTACGTGGATGACATTCTCTTGATAGGAAATGACATTCCTATGCTACAATCTGTCAAAAGATTCTTATCACACAGGTTCTCCATGAAAGACCTGGGTGATGCCTCTTACATTCTGAGGATCCGGATCTATCGTGATAGATCCAAGAGGATGTTGGGACTATCGCAGTCCAGGTATATCAACACTATACTGAAAAGATTCAGTATGGAAGATTCTAAGCGCGGTAATTTACCGGCTTGTCACGGAATCACCCTATCCAAAGAGATGTCTCCCAAGACTGATTTAGAAAGGGATCGCGTGTCAGTTATACCCTACGCTTCTGCGGTAGGCTCTATAATGTATGTGATGTTGTGCACCACACCAGATGTAGCTTACGCACTGAGCGTGGTAAGCAGGTATCGGTCAGACCCAGGGGAGAAGCACTGGATAGCAGTAAAGAACATTCTCAAGTACCTAAGAAGGACTAAGGAGATGTTCTTGGTTTACGGAGGAAAAGACCTCAAGATCGAGGCCTTTGCTGATTCCGGCTTCCAGAGTGACAAGGATGACTCCAAGTCCATGTCAGGTTATGTCTTTACCCTCAATGGAGGGGCGGTGTGCTGGAAGAGTTCTAAGCAAGACACCGTTGCTGACTCAACGATGGAAGCAGAGTATATCGCTTCTTGCGATGCCGCAAAAAAAGCAGTCTGGATGAAGAAGTTCCTAACTGAACTTCAGGTGGTTCCTACCATTGTTGATCCAATACCACTGTATTGAGACAACAACGGAGCTATAGCTTTAGCAAAGGAACCCAGGTCCCATCAGAAGTCCAGACACATCTTGAGACGGTATCACCTGATCAGGGAGATCATAGATCGACAGGAGATCGAGGTCCGGAGAGTTCCTACAGAGGAGAATACTGCAGATCCATTCACTAAAGCCTTACCTCAGATTCAGTTCGAGAGGTTACACGAGATGATAGGTCTTCAATACGCCAGTACAAGGCCCTAGTGCAAGTGGGAGATTGTTAGTGAATATGCCCTAGGGGTCATTATTGTATCATACTAGCTTGTATATTACTTAATGGAAGCTTGGGATATTCACAGTTATATTAACAGTCTTGCTAAACATGGTAGTATGCTACATGGTTTATATCTATCTTAATATGTGTGTACGTATTGATAGAGCCCTTAGGATCTTGCTTGACTACCAGCGTTGTGATGGCAGTCACACTAGTGGGGGCTGGGTAGTCTACAAGCATATTCTTTTTCAGGTCCCTAGTCGTACGATTATCGAGACAGGGCATCGATACTTCGGAGTAGACTAGTGTGTACGCTTCTCATCCCAGTTGTGGAGATGGTCTGTCCCACAGCTATCAGTACGTTGTACTGGAGATAGTTTACAGGTGCTCGTTGGGTTACGGGTACACCGGACAGGACTCGCAGGGAACTGTTGGTTGGTATTATACCCGTCATCAGTTAACAGTTCCCAGGTGACATGAGTACAGCATAGTCCTCAGACTTGACACTGCTACTTCGCCTCGAGTGTGTTCCCACTGTTCTTAGATTGCTACCCTACCACGGCTCAAAGGAGTCGTGCAAACAGGTAGCAGTTGGGTGCAGTCCCAAAGCACTTGGAGGCAGTGGCAGTTAGACAGGATTCGTCTCTCCCGGTATTGGGAGTTGATATCGCGCTGTGTCTGGAGAGCCATTACGCAAAGTCCCTGGCAAGGGAAAGCGAGATATACTGGTAGGTTTTCCAGTAGCTTCTCAAGGTGTAATGGGCTTCATTCCGACACGACTTATACCGCCTTTAGGGGACTGACGCTTGCTGCCCCTAGGCCCGATATGCGATAGTCCTAGACGAACAGATCGGACTGTACGGAGATTGTCACATCAGGCTCAGTAGGAGTTCGGATGGGTTTCCTCATCGGCCTTCTTATCGACATCTACCTGGGGACCATTACGTACAGCTAGTGCCGCTTGCGGTCTGTGGTTAAACCCACTGCCAGCGTAGTAGTCGAGTCTTTAGAGTCCCACACAGAGAGTTTCCCTGCTTCGGGCGAAAAGATATAGAGGTCGTATGGTTTTATGACAGGGTTCGGACACATACGTATTTTCATGCACGTACGATGTTCGGACAGTTTTTACTAGCGGGCTTTAGTTTAAGCCAGATTCTAGTATTGGATTATTGGATTTATACAGTCTCAGTATTTCCGTATTTTCACGGATAGGAGGGGCGTTCTCGTAATTACTAGAAAAGCTTCTAGAAGGTTGATGAGGTGGAGAGCGTAGGTGTTATATGCATTAAATGGTTTTGTGACTCATGGAGATAATTCATCAAGAGAGTTAATGAAGCATTAATGCTTTTAATGACTCACTAGATGATTCATTATGTATTAAATGAGGCATGAAGATATTTGTGCAAAGATAGTTTTGTGCAAGATATATTATGCTTCATATATATACATAAATGTGTTAATTTCCATTTGATTATTATTCTCTCCTTCTCTCTCCTCAAGCTCTCTCTCTTCAACCCTAACCCTAACCTCTCATGTGTTGAGATCCAAGGGTTAGTAAGACTAATAGATCCCTAATCCTCTTCTATATCCTCTAGGTGTCTTTGATTAGCACTCATAGCCACTTAGTTACCTCAAGTGTGAGGTTAAAGCTTGGAGAAGTAGCTCTCGGTTGGATCTTCTATCACATCGAGGAGGCCGTTGAGGAGGTGAACAAAGAAAACAAGAAGGACTTGATTCATTAGGTATAATCTTCTTTCATAGTAGCTAATCACTTCTATGTTGTTGTTAGTTAGGGTTTGGCAAAGATCCGTAAAGTTAGTCGATGTTAGTTTAAACAAAATGATTGCTTTACCTATTCCGCCTCCCTGCATCATGTGGGGTGTCTAACGTCGACTTACAAATACAAGACTGAAACTTTTGAGAAATTCAAGGAATATAAGTTTGAAGTTGAGAAACAGACGGGTAGAAGTATTAAGTCCTTCGATGTGATCGAAAAAGAGAATACTTCCGCATGGAGTTCTTAGAGTTTCTAAAAGGAGAATGTGATTCTCTCTCAGCTTACTCCTTCGAGTACACCACAGCACAACGGTGTACCGGGGCGGAGGTATCGCACCCTATGATATATGGTGCACTCTATGATGAGTATTGCTGAGTTACCTGTTTCCTTTTGGGTGTTATGCACTTGAGAATCTACATACCTATTGAATTGGGTTCCAACCAAATCAGGGCCTACCACTCCATATGAGATATGGAATGGGAAGAGACCATGTCTTAAACGAGTAAAGATATATGGTTGTTCGGCCTATGTTGAAAAGCAAAATCTAGAGAAGCTCGAGGCAAGGTCAGTTCTGTATAAGTTTGTTAGGATATCCCAAACATTTGTGAGGGAATATCTTCTACCACTCTGATGAGAGAAAGGTGTTTTGTTTCTCAGCATGCCACCTTTTTAGAAAATGTATTTCTTGTGAAGAAATTTATGGTCATGAGGTAGAACCGGAAGTTGTTCCGGCTAGACAAACTAACAGCTGATGATTTGGTGAAACCAAAGGATTCAATAGTCTCCAACGAACCTCAGCCTCTCCGCGAATCTGGTAGGGTTTCTCATCCACTTGAGAGATACTACGGTCTTCTCGGTGACAGTGAGAGTGGGGATTGCATCATAGTTGATGATGGCCCAACTAGGTTCAAGTAGGCCATCACAAGTGGCGTCTCTGTGAAAAGGCTGGATGCTATGCGACCAAAGATGGAATCCATGTACACCAACAAAGTATGACTTTGCATATTGCACCAGAAGGGGTAAAACCTATTGGGAGCAAATGGATCTTGAAAACATTCTTGGTGTAGATGGAAATGTTGAGACTTTCAAAGCTATGCTTAAGTCTATTAGGATCAATGCACACATCGCGTAGTTGGAACATCTGTTTTAATATGGCAGTCAAAGAGTTTGACTTCATCAAAAAGGTAGACGAACCTTGTATATACAAGAAGGTTCTAGAGAGTAAAGTTGTCTTACACGTATTGTACGTAGATGACATACCCTTGATAGGAAATGATTTTCTATACTACATTCGGTCAAGCTCCTCTTATCACGAGGATTCTCCATGGAAGATCTGGATGATACCTACTACATCTTGTGGATTATGATCTATGATGATAGATTTAAATGGATGTTAGGAGTGTCCCAAATCCTGGTACATTAACACCGTACTAAAGGGGTTTAGTATGGAAAATTCTAAGCGTGGTGGTTCGTTCACCTACTCATGATGTTATGTACCAGAACGGATGTAGATGACTCAATAGGTATAGTGATCAGGAATCAATCGGATCTTTGGAGAATCACTGGAAACCTGTGGAAGACATTCGTAAGTACTTGAGAAGAGCTAAAACAAAGCTCTTGGTTCCAGCTTAAAGAGTGATAAGTTCGACTGAGAGTCAGTCACAGGCATTGTCTTTACCCTCAGTGGAGGGACGGTATGTTAGAAGAGTTCTAAGCTATATACCGAGACATACTAGACGATAAAGGCTGAATACATTACTACCAATGATACTACTAAAGTGGCTGTCTGGACATTTCTTGTTCAAGAGATGAACAAGGTTCCTACCATTGAGCGTCCAATAACTGTTATTGTGACAACAATGGAGTTGTGGCTTTAGCCTAGGAACGCAGGTCCCATCAGCGTTCCAGACATATTCTGAGGCAAGTATCACCTGATCAGGGAGATGGTTGATCTACAAGGGATTGAAGACAGGAGAGTAGACACGAAGGATAACACGGTGGATCCACTCACCAAGGCCTGCTTCCCCAAATACTATTTGAGAGATTTTGGGATGGTTGAGTATGAAATACTACTACTGCTATATTGTTGGGTATTAGATACTACAACAGATGGCATTAATGCAAGTGGGAGATTGTTAGTTATATGTATGCCCTAGAGGCCATTACTGTACATGTAATGTATATTATAGTGGATGCTTGAACATATATAGGGAGAACTTTCTTGCTCGACATGATAGTATGCTATCCGGTTGCCCTTTATCTTAACATGTACACTTATTGTCTCTCTCTTACATGTTGATAAAGCCCTTAGGATGAGTACTTGACCACCAGGACTATGATGCAGATCATACTAGTGTGGCAGAGGTAGTCTGTAAGTACATCCTTCAAATATTCCTAGTCATGGGAGTATCGAGACAGGGAATCGATACTCCAGAGTAGACTAGCGTATATGCTTCTTGACCCATGTGATGGGCGATGGATGATCCCATATCCATTGGTGTTTGAAATCAGAGAAGGTATACGGGTGCTCAGTGGAGACTGGGTACACTGGACAGACTCGCCGAGAACTCCTAGATGGTATTATACCTATCGTCAGATAGCAGTTCTCTGGTGACACTGGTACAGGTTAGTCAGTCGACTCGAGATCATTATAGAGTCTTGTGAGATTCCCACTGTGCTTTGATTTCCACCTTACCACGGTCAAGAGATCATGCAAAACGATAGTTTTTTAGTACAGTTCCGAGTCACATGATGGCAATGAGCGATAGGAGGGGATTCATCTCTTCCGGTATTGGGAGTTGATGTTGCGCTATGCTCGATTGGCCAAAACATGAAATCCCTGGCCAGGGTTGCTGAGATTTACTGGTAAGTGTTACCAGTAGTTTCTCGAACCGTTATGGACCTTGTATCGGCATGACTTATCAGGCTATTGTGGTCAGAAATTATACCACCCCCAGGCTGTGATATGCGACATATCTGACGAAGAGACCAGACTGTACGGTAGTGTTACTGATTGGATTCGCAGGAGTTTGAGCAGGCTTGCTTGTTGATCTTCCGATCGCTCAATACCCGGGTAGCCATTACGTTTAGCAGACCACTTGCGGCTTGTGGGTGTTTGATATGATCATCACCTACTGCCGGCATATTGATGAGTCTTTAGAGTCCTACACAGAGGTTTCCTGGTTCATGCGAAATGGAGTAGGAGCACATATGTGATATGTGCGGGACCGAGATTAATGCGTGTATGTGATACCGCATTCTATTCACGCGATATGTGATATCGGTCGGTTATATGTGATATAGCCGGGTTATCGGATCAAGTGTTGATTCGATAAGATGATTCATATGATATTAGTCAGTTGTATGTGATATAGCCGGATTATTAAATCAAGTGTTGATTTGATAATTTAATGTATAATTATATATTTGATATATTAACTTACATTAACTAATATTTGCTTACTAAGTATTATTTTTCTCACTTGTGTGCATGTAGTATATATGTGATATATATTAATGTACATTTTATTGTGTCATGCTTGATGATACATGATTCATGGGTGTATGAGACTTGTACCATGCTTGATTTAATGTATGGTTTTTATTTATCTAAGTAATTCAAAAATAGATGGATTTTTGCCATGGTTACAAGCTTGTAGAAGCTTGTAGAAATGTTGACCAAGTCCACTCTTTTTGTTTCGCTTGTAGATATTTATTAACCTAACCATTAAAACTCACCCATGGTCAAGTCTCTATATGAGTTAGTGCATGACACTAACTCACCCATGGTTCACATTCTCACCTCATGAGTTTCATTTGTTCATCACTTCATCTTCTTCTTCCTCATGAAAAGCTTGCTAGCTTTTTCAAATGGTGAGAAAATATTGAGAGAAAAAGAAAACTAAAGAGAGCCCATTTCCTACATCATCATCCTCTACTATTAGCCATTTAGTTTAGGGTGTTTGCTTCACTAAACCCTAATTTAGTGAAGAGTTAGCATGAGCTTGAGTCTCCTCGACGTAGATCATCTTCGGCCTCAAAGACTTCGAGCAAGTTTGCATCTTTCACCTTGTGGAGCCTCTCAAGAGTTCGGGAGATCATACTTGCAACCAAGGGACATCTACACGGAGCATTTGAAGTGAAGGACCGGTCTACAAAGGTTGTATTCTTCATTCACTTAATATGTAAAGTTGTTTGCATGCTTATTGTTTATATCTCTAGTTAAAGATCTATGGTTAAAGTTCTTTAGTTTGGCAATTTTTTGAAAATGGCATGGTCGATGCCTCTCGAAACCTTGCTTCCTTGTAAGTAACCCTACAGGATTGCATCATGGATGATGATAACCCAACTAGTTTTGAGCAGGCCATCATAAGTGGAGACTCTGTGAAATGGCTGGATGCTATGCGATCTGAGATGGAATCCATGTACACCAACAAAGTATGGACTTTGGAAGTTGCTCCTGAAGGGGTAAAACCCATTGGGAGCAAGTGGATCTTTATGAAGAAAATTGGTGTAGATGGAATGGTTGAGACCTTCAAAGCTAGACTTGTAGCAAAAGGTTTTCGTCGACGACCAGGTGTCGACTATGATGAAACCTTTTCTCCTGTCACCATGCTTAAGTCCATCAGGATTCTACTTGCCATTGTTGCATACCATGACTACGAAATCTTGTAGATGGACGTCAAGACCGCTTTTCTAAATGGTGATTTAGTAGGGAGCGTGTACATGACACAGCTAGAGGGCTTCATAGACAGTGGGAGTAGAGGAAGCATGTGCAAGCTACTTAAATCAATCTACAGATCAAAGCAGACATCGCGGAGCTGGAACATCTGTTTCGATGAAGCTATCAAAGAGTTTGACTTCATCAAAAACGTAGATAAACCTTGTTTATACAAGAAGGTTGTACAGAGTAAGGTTGTCTTCCTCGTATTGTATGTGGATGGTATACTTTTGATAGGAAACGATGTTCCTATGCTACACTCGGTCAAGCTCTTCTTATCACAAAAATTCTCCATAAAAGATCTAGGTGATGCCTCCTACAACTTGGGGATAAAGATCTATAGAGATAGTGTTGGATATATATGCCCTAGAGGCCTACATTGTATAGGATGCTTGGGATATGTATGTACATGACAGTCTTGCTTGATATGATAGTACGCTATTTGGTTTGACTTTGTCTTAACGTATAATATATTTTACTTAGTATTTATATATATATGTTGATAAAGCCCATAGGGTGTTTTTCTGACTACCGGCGTTATGATGGCAGTCATACTAGTGGGAGCTGGATAGTCAATAGACACACCCTTAGATGTCCCTGGTCGCAGGAGTATCGAGATTGGGCATCGATACTCCGGAGTAGACTAGTGTATACATATCTAGACCCTGACGAGGGGCAATGGATTGGTCCCGCAACCATTGGTGGTGTTCACCTAAGATTGTATACAGATGCTCACTGGGTGTGAGTACACCGGACAGGACTCGCCGAGAACTGACTGGATGGTATTATACCTAACGTCAGATAGCAGTTCTCAGGTGACATGTGTGTAGATAGTCCGTTGACTTAAGGTCATCATTTGTCTCGTGTGAGTTCCCACTGTGCTTTGATTGTTACCCTACCACGGCTCAAAGGAGTCGTGCAAACAGGTTTCAGTTGGGCACAGTCCCGAGCCACATGGAGGCAGTAAGCGACTGTTAGGGATTCGTCTCTCCCGGTATAGGGAGTTGATATCGCACTGTGGTCGTTTGGTCATTACCATAAGTCCCTGGCCAGGGCTGATTGAGAATTACTGATAGGTTGATCAGTAGATTCTCGAATGGTGATAAAGCCATACCGACACGACTTGTACGGTTATTAGGGGTCTGACGTCCACCACCTCCCTAGACCATACATGCGATACTCTTAGACGAACAGACCGGACTGTGCGGATATTGTCACAGACAGGCTCAGTAGGATTTCAGATGGGTTACCTCATCAGCTTTCTTATCGACAACTACTTGGGGAACGTTACGTACTGCTAGTGCCGCTTGCGGTCTGTGGTTAAACCCACTGCCAGCGTAGTAGTCGAGTCTTTAGAGTCCCACACAGAGATTTCCCAAACCCAGGCGAAAAGATATAGAGGTCGTATGGTTTTACGACAAAGGTTCGGACGCATACGTGTTTGATCGCACGTGCGACATTCGAACAGTTTTTACTAGCCGGCTTTGGTTTAAGCCAGATTCTAGTATCAGGTTATTGGATTTATACAGTCTAAAGTTTTTCTGTGTTTACGGATGAGAGGGGCGTTCTCGTAATTTTCCGAGAAGCTTCTAGAAGGATGTGACATAAAAAGAGAGGTGGCATTTTCATTTAATGTTTAAGTGACTCATTGTGAGTGATTCATCATATCATTAATGCATCATTAATTGCTTAATGACTCACATGATGAATCACCCACTTGATTAAATGAAACATGATGAATATTCACTTATTATTCATTTCTTTTAAATTCATTATGTTTCATATATATCAAGTGAGAAACTTTATTCAATATAATATTATCATTATCATCTTCTCACTCTCTCTCTTCAAGTTCTCTCTCCTTCACCAAAGCCTAATCCTACCCCTCATGAGTTGAGAACAAGGATTAGGAAAGACTAATTACTCCATAACCTATCTCTACATCATCTTAGCTACTCTATTTAGCAACTAGAGAAACTAAGTAACCTCAAGTTTAGAGGTTATAGCTTGGATTAGGGTTCTCGGGTGGATCGTCTATCACGGGAGAAAGCCGAAGAGGACGTGGAGATCCAAAGAGGCCGTAGACAACATCAAGATGAAGGACTAGAACCGTTTGGTATAATCTCTTCGCATAGTAGATTAAAACTCTAAAGCTTATGTTAAAACTTGTATAGCAAACGATTCGTACGGTTAATCGATGTTTGATCATAGAACTTGATTGTTATTCATATTTCCGCCTCCCCACAAGTATTGGGGTGTTGAACATCGACTTACAGATAGATCTTAGCAGATGTTGGGATTATCCCAATCTTTACATTGACACCATACTAAAGAGGTTTAGTATGGAAGATTCTAAGCGTGGTAATTTGCCCGCTTGCCCAGGAATAACTCTCTCCAAAGAGATGTCTTCCAAAACTGATTTGGAGAGGGCTCGCATGCAAGGGATACCCTATGCTTCGGAAGTCGGGTCTATCATGTATGCAATGTAAAGTACCAGACCAGATGTTGCTTACTCACTAGGTGTAGTGAGTAGGTATCAATCAGATCCAGGCGAGAAACACTGGACAGCTATGAAGAAGACTCTTAAGTACTTTAGATGGACTAATGAAACGTTCTTGGTGTATGGTAATGGTGAACTCCAGGCGGAGTCCTTTACCGATTCGAGCTTCCAGAGTGATAAGGATGACAGTAAGTCGGTCTCGGGTTTTGTCATCACCCTCAATGGAGGGGCGGTATGTTGGAAGAGTTCCAAGCAAGATACCAAAGCAGACTCAATGATGGAGGCTGAATACATCGCTGCCAACGATGCTGCCAAAGAGGCTATTTGGACGAAGAAGTTCATTGCTGAACTTAGTGTGGTTCCAACCATTGAACATCCAATACCTGTGTATTGTGATAACAATAGAGCTGTGGTTTTGGCCAAGGAACCCTGGTCCCGTCAGAGATCCAGACATATTCTTAGGCGGTATCACCTGATCCGGTAGATAGTAGATCGACGTGAGATCGAGGTCAGGAGAGTTGACACGAAAGACAACGTAGCGGATCCACTCATGAAGGCCCTCCCCAAAATACGGTTTGAGAGACTTTTTGGGATGTTGGGTATGAGATACTACAACATATGGCCTTAGTGCAAATAGGAGATTGTTAGGAATAAGTATGCCCTAAAGGCCATTATTGTATGATATAGTGGATGCTGTAGGGTTACTAGGCATACTAAGGAGGCTCTACAAGGCATCGACCATGCCGGATTAAAAAATTTATGTTCCGAACAACCCTTAGCAAGATCGTTAACTAAAGATTAGGCGAATCAAAAGCTAGTAAACCACTTTTACACTAGAGGAAAGGGATTACAACCTTTGTAGATCTGGTCCACCATTTCGAAATCTCCGTGACGACGTCCCTTCGCTGTGATCATCCAACTCCCGGACTCTCGGACGGCTCCTTGAGAAATTGCAACGGGATCGCTTGAAGTCTTCGAGGTCGAAGATGATCTACGTCGAGAGAATACAGACTCAAGCTTCTACCTCACTAACCAAAGAATTTGTGAAGCAAACACCCTAAACTAAAGTGCTAGTCTAGTAGAGGATGGTGAGATAGGAAATGGGTACTCTTTAGATTTTCATTTCTTAGTTTGCATCTCTCTCTTTTTCAAACCCTAGAATGAAAACTCAACGAGGAAGAAGATGGGCTCAAATGAAAAATGGATAAATGATCAAGAGAGAGAGTCATCTAACCATGGTGAGTTAGTATCAAATACTAACTCATGTAGAGACTTTACCATTGTTAATTATAGTGGTTAGGTTAGTAAATATATTAAGTAAAACAAAACAAGTGGAATAAGTGTAAGTGCACGGCGGCGCCCCAGCCGTCAAACCGACGGCCAAATGCGGAAGCGGTGATAAACTTTAATTTTGCGAACTTAGCAAACCGGCACCACCGCGCACTAAACCCCGGATCGGGCCATTAAACTTGTCCTAGCTAACTAACAAGATAGGGAAGAGATATACCGACTGATCCGAGTCCTCCGGTCTTCAACTCCACTCCGATCTCCTCGCGGGATCTCCGTCCGTCTCCTCCTCGTCGGAAAGGGCACCACGAAGCCGGGTACTTTTACGGGCTCCCACCTCAATACCGAGGCAACTCGGGCATGAAGCTGGCAAGTCGACATGCCCAAGACTTGCTGTAGGATGTGTAGAGTCTATGTCTCATTGGGGTTTTGGTTGCCATGAAGGATGAAGAGAATCATGAACTTTGGAGAGGGTTTTGAGAATTTGGCAAGCATGAAAAGGAGATGTGAATTAATCCCTCATACAAAGTTGGGACCTCTCATTTTTCCTCCCCTCTCAATATATGGCCGGCCCTTGCAATATGAGAATGGTGGAGGGAAAAACAACTAAGGGAGGTGAGTGTAGGAAAAAGGTGGAGGGTGACCACATCCAAAACATCAACCATACTTCTTACTTTAAACCCATACCCTCTCATTAATCACCATTAATGCAAGAGAATGGATGAAAGATATCATAATCCCACAATTGCAAGAAACCCCCTCCACAAATGTTATTTGCATAATTGCAAATAACCCCCTCCATCGGAAAAGTCCGGCCGGGAAAGAACAAAGGAAAACCGGCCGGAACGGAATGCAAACTGGCAACTCCAGAAAACTGGTCCCGTAATAAATTACAGGAAAACCCCGATACTGTGCATACACACCCGCATCTGTATTCCGTCCGGATACAAATGCAACGAGACAAAATCTACACTGTACTATACTAGGATCCGGTTTAAACAAAAGCCGGCCAGTAATGTTCGTCCGATCCTGATCCGTGCAATACCGCACGTATCTGACGAACCCTGCCATATAACTATACGGCCTCTAGTACAAACCGTCCGATCCTGATCTGTGCAATACCGCACGTATCTGATCGGACCCTGCCATATCTCCATACGGCCTCTACAGCGTTTCGCCCGAAAGCTGAGTAACTGAAAGTGTGGTGGACTCTAAAGACTCGTCAATACTATGGCTGTGGATTTAACCACTAGCACGTCAGAGGTATAAGCCAATACGTAACGGGCCACCAGCTATTGACCAAAAGGGACGTCGATGAGCGAACTCATCCTGACACCCTACTGAGCCTGTCAGTGACAATATCTGTACAGTCCGGTCCGTTCGTCTATGAGCATCGCATGTCGGGCCTAGGGGGTGGGTAAAAGTCAGACCCCCAAAAGCGGTACAAGTCGTGTCGGAGTGTAGCCCATAACACCCTGAGATACTACAGGAATACCTACCAGTAAACCTCCTGCCTTGGCCAAGGACTTCGTGTAATGGCTCTCCTAGACACAGCGCGACCTCACCCCCAATACCGGGAGAGACGAACCCCCGAAGATCCGCTCACTGCCTCCATGTGGCTCGGGACTGTACCCAACTAAAACCTGTTTGCACGACTCCTTTGAGCCGTGGTAGGGTAGTAATCAAAGCACAGTGGGAACTCACACGAGACAAATGACGATCCCCAGGTCGATGAACTAACCTGTACACATGTCACCTGGGAACTGCTATCTGACGTCAGGTATAAGACCAACTAGCATGTTCCCGGCGAGTCCTGTCCGGTGTACTCATAACCCAATGAGCACCTGTATACATCTTAGGTGAACCAACTGACACCAGTGGCTTGTGAGACCGGCCACCGCCCCTCGTCGGGGTCTCGACTGTATACACTAGTCTACTCTGGAGAATCGATG
Source organism: Agapanthus africanus (assembly GCA_030015575.1). Classification (NCBI taxonomy): domain Eukaryota; kingdom Viridiplantae; phylum Streptophyta; class Magnoliopsida; order Asparagales; family Amaryllidaceae; genus Agapanthus; species Agapanthus africanus. The sequence continues at coordinate 154,435,333 of CM057343.1, forward strand.
CCCTGTCTCGAAACTCCCACGACTAGGGACCTTTTAAGGATATGCTTGTAGACTCCAGCTCTCACTTATATGATCGCCCTCATACTGCCGGCAGTCAAGCAAGAATCCTAGGGGCTCTATCAACGTGCAATAGTGACATGTCAGGTCACCTAAAGCAGTACACGATGAAAAAGGTAAACCAGATAGCAAACTATCATCTCGAGTAAGACTGTCGTACTGGGATAGGTCCTCCCTCAATCATTGCAATCACGTGCCTGTGATCCAATAATTGACTCTGAGGGCACTATCTCCAACAATCTCCCACTTGCACTCAAGGCTAATTATTACGATGTCGCATACTCACAGCCCGTGTGATACCGAACACCCAACTCCTCTACTAATCAGTCTCACGAAGCCTGTTTGCGAAACTCTTGCGTTCGAGGAATAGCCTCAGCGAGTGGATCCGCTCTGAAGTTTCTTTCTATGTCTCTCTCTATATCTCAAATTCGCGGAGAAAACCATCTCCCGAAATGAGCAATACCTGTCTTAGAATGTGTCTGGATGTCTGATGGGACATAGCTCATAAATGAACTCCAAATCCAAACTTCTTAGACTGTATCGTTAACTGAACTTAATCAGTATCCTGCGCCATGCCACCCTCAGTATTGCCTTGGACCACCTGTCCAAAATACTGCCCCTCATCAGAAGGAAAACTATAGCTCTGACAACCTCCTTGTCGTCCATGTCACCTTGGAAGCCTGGAATGATAACTGTTTCCCGAATGAGGCTGTCGTTATCATATCCCTAGAACATCTACTTATGTTCTAAAACTGCTTCCGACTGTTTCTCCAGGATTGGATTAATGTCAACTTATTGCATCTAGTGCAAGAACAACATCTGGTGTGGTACTTGACATCTCATGATTGACTCAATTGCCTGAGCAAGTGATCTGTCAATCATGCACATCCCTCTCTACTTTAGTCTGTAAGACACCTTTAGAGAGGGTGACTCCATCACTTGCAGGTACACTACCGTGCCAGGAGTCATCCATTCTAAATACCCTTAGAATGCTGTCAAAGTACCCTGATTGTGAAACCACCCAAATCTAGATCTAAAACCATAGATCTAGTAACCAATATGTCTGATATAAAATCCATTTCCTTTGTGGAGAAACCACTGTGTGATGACCAAAGTGTAACCGATCGTAGTATAGGAATATCACTTCCTACTCTGTGTATGTCATCCAAATACCAGGATATCACACCCTACTACCTACCCAACAGATCCATCCCCTATTCTGATGACGTCAAACCTATGACTGTCACATCAGAAATGGATGATCTTTCTCCGCTATATCTGCTTTAGTCTATAAATAGACATAAGCCTGATGTCCACCAATGCTTCCGCTGCTCCCACTGACTACGATAACCCTCTGGCAGAGTCATATAGACGTGCACTTCTAAAGCTAGTTTAGAACGACGCTATACTCATCCTCCTGCCGGGTCTCGCAGCCTGGAACAACAACAATGGCAAGTGTGGGTAAACAAGAACTTCCCTGTCACCGTCCTTGAGGCTATCGGAGTACCTCTCGGGTGCCTGAAGTTACCCACCTTATCTGCGGAGTGGCCAATGGAATGTCAAACCAGATTGAATCTTTAGGTTCCTTATCAAATCTTCAGTAATCGTTTGTGGTTCTGGAATCATTTCCAGTTCTACCATACTCCCACTACTGTTTTTGGAAAAATCCATTTTTATTAAAACTGTGGCGAGTCAAGAACAATATCACTATTGATCTTTCTTATGGTAGAAAATCAACCCTCGTCATAGCCTGGGTCAACCCACAAACAGCCATTACAGAAACGTGCCTTGAGTTATCCAGAGTCTGGTTTTAATCATAAGCCGGACAACTCCCCGTACCTTAACAACGTTAAGATATGAACTGTATTATATCCAATATAGAACCAGAGGCACTGATTTAATTTAACCAGATTCAAATCATGCAGCTGTCTCCAGTGCATGTCAACTAAATGGAGAGAGGCCGATCAGCGTTACTCAACTTAGGAATGCTTCCAATTATGAGTAACCTGAAAGAGAAGCAATTTCTCTTTATCATTACTATCAACTGAATACCATACACAAGTATCTACATTTTCGATCACCTTGAAGAATCCCGATACTTGCTACACCTGGTTCTCTACTCTATTCAAATACCTATAACTCCTCAAAACTTAGACCCTGTGTTTCTACGAAACACATGTCTAAGAACTAGAGAAGTTAAAAGTAAACAGAATATAGTATGAGGACCAACCCCTCTGTCCTAATGGACACTGGACAACATACAATACTCTGTATAAGTCCGCCGAGTCTAACAACTCTTTCACTGTGTGTCGTAGGTTGAAAACTGTACTTATGGTTAAGAAGAATTACACTGCTGTTTGATGCTCCTTACCTAACCATCCACTGATATAGGTAAATGTCATCGACATAATATCAAAAGGTATATCTCACTCTATTGAAATAGACGTACAGATACATCAATTTGAAATTGGTGCACAACAGCAGATATTCAAAACCAAATATTTGCTGACCGGCAAATAGCCCAGATGATCTCCTCAAATATCACCGATTACAACGAATCCCGATACAATGAGGATGATCACCCAATTCCCAATAACTTACTCCCACTCATCATCTGTAAAACCATACAGATGTGAGAATCAAAACTGGTAAATACATACCCTGGAGCAAGTGTCTAATCGGGAAATCAGTTTTCTTTTAACAGTACACAGTAGAACTGAAACATTGAAATGTTTCGATGGGGTATCCTGGTATTCCTAGTAATGCCTCTACCATTATCCAGATTCACAACTATAACCGTATAATTCTTTGCCACCTCTCCAAATCCCTTTATATGTCTTTAGTCGTTACCTTCTGCACACCTCTTAGGCCAAATGGTTTTCTTCCTTCCCTACCGTTCGGCACCAGCCTATGGTTTGGAAGAAGACTATCCAATAAGCATAATGGGTGTACTGTCCTAGTCCTAGGAGCACTCGCAATGCGAGAGAAGGTGAAGATAAAAGACAACTGAATAAACCTTATTCCTATTTCTCCTGGACCAGAATCCATCCCCGAACTGGAACAAGTTCCTTTCGAGTTCGTATATAACCATACGATGGAGTATCCAATAAACTGTGGATCTTCGTAGTGATACGGAGTGTCCTGGAGAAATACAAAGGTGATTTAGGATTGGCGGAGAAATATTTGGTTTGGTCGTGAATATCAGTCGCAATTTACTTTGCCCTCTTACTAATCCCTTACTTTGTCTTAATCTTAATACCTTCTGTACACCGTTTAGGCTAACTGGTTTTCTTCATTCCCTACCGGTCGGCACCAGCCTATGGTTTGGAAGAAGACTATCCAATTTGCGTAATAGGTGTACTACTCCTAAACCAAGGAGTACTCGCAACCTGAGAGAAGGTGAAAAGAAAAGACAACTGAATAATCCTATTCGTTTTCTCCAGAACCGGAAACCATCCTCGAATTCCTTCGAGTTCGTATCTAACCATACGATGGTTTTGTCCAATGGAAGTGGACGTTCGTAGTAATACGGGGTATCCTGGAGAAAAGGGTAAAAGTAGGAGTGGCAATGAGGTTTGCGACTCTGACAATCCAAAAGCCAGTGTTAAGAAGGTTCGGTCAACTTGGTCACTGAGTCAAAGTCTAGGGTCGGGTCAATGGTCGCTGCCAAAGAGAGAGAGAAAAGAAACACTCAGCGTGCACTCTAACCTAGATCAGAATGGTTACCAATTTATCTAATCAGGAAACCTCCCACTGTACCTCAAATTCTCCTCCAAACCTGAAAGAAGAATTAGTCGGGGTCACCCGAGGAGTAAACCAACTCATCAGTGGGAATCGGGATCCAACTCTCATCGCATGATAACGTGACGGAATCCGCTCACGGTATCACACTCCAGAAGGTATGCGCATATCTGGCAAGTTTCAGTTCTTTTGAAACTTCCGATGTGATTTTTTTTACCCCATGCTCTTATGACCTTGACTTTGGCCAACATATCATAAGTCACATGTCAAGTTCAACCCGTCATTCTCCAGGTTAATTTGAGTCCACCCGTACATACCCTTGACTTGGGCCAAAATGGTAGTACGACTGCCCCAAACCAACACATCTATCTATGCTGCATATGAATAACCAACAGCTACCAAACACTGTGCCTTGACTTTGGCCAACATACACAGCTTGAATACTATTGACTACCCATATGAAACGACGGAGGGCTACGAATGGTTTCTGGCGAAAACCTTTAACGTAATGAACTTGATATCGTTGAAGGAACGGATAGCTTTTTAGAAAATATAGTGACGAAAACCTTTACTAAAGAGGTCACTCCCGGTGAAGGGATCTCGGCTCTTTCCCCATAGAATGAGGTGCAGGATATTCCAACTGAATACCACGATGCAAAGCAAAAGTAATCGGCTATAGTGAAGTTAATGCCCTGACGCAAACTTCTGTCCAAGGGGTCACTCCCGGTGAAGGGATCTCGGCCCTTGCTGTAAGTGCACGGCGGCGCCCCGGCCGTCAATCCTACGGCCAATTGCGGAAGCGGTGATAAACTTAAATTTTGCGGACTTAGCAAACCGGCACCACCGCGCACTATAACCGGGATCGAACCATTAACTAGTCCTAGCTAACTACAAGAAAAGGAAGAGAGATATACCGACGATCCAAGTCCTCCGGTCTTCTCGTCATGGTCCCGATCTCCTGCGGAAAGTCCTGTCTCCTCCTCGTCGCCGGAAGTGCACCACATCGCCTACTTTGTTTACGGGCTCCCACCTCAATGCCGAGGCAACTCGGGTGCGAAGTTGGCTAGCCGACGCACCCAAGATTTGCTGTAGAATAGTGTAGCAAGAGGGTCTCTTTGGGGTTTATGATGAGTTGCCATGATGGAGAAATTGAGCATGCAAAGGAAATGAAAATGGAGCCTCTCTCAAAAATTGAGCTCGGCCACCAACACAAGAATGAGCTCTCTGGGAAAAATGAATGAAGCCAAGTCTCTGGAGAATGCAACCAAATGAATAAATATATTAATTCATCCACTCCTCAAAACCAATTCCAGCACACACTCTCATTTATATTCCATCTCAATCAAGCAATATTAATTAATCCCAAACTCACAAAAATTCTCCTGCACACTCAACCTCACAACAGTGGCCGGCCCCCCATATCCAATCTAATCATAATAAAACCCATACCCTCTCAAAACACAATCATAACCTACAATGGTCAAGCCATCATGGAAAAGAAAGAGTCAAAGGATAGGCTCTATCATGAAACCATCATGATACAAGGAAACATGCAAAGACCCCCTCCACTAAAGCTTATTTGCAACAATGCAAATAAGCCCTCCTCCACCAAACTTCGGCCAATGAACGGAACAAAGGAAATCGGCCGAAACTAAAAGCAAACTGGCAACTCCAGAAAACTGGTCCCGTAATAAATTACAGGAAAACCCCGATACTGTGCATACACACCCGCATCTGTATTTCGACCGAAATACAAATGCAATGAGACAAAATCTACACTATCTAAAACTAGAATCCGGCTTAAGCCAAAGCCGGCTAGTAAAATCCGTCCGATCACGATCCGTGCAATACCGCACGTATCTGATCTCACCCTGCCATATCTCCATACGGCCTCTACAGCGTTTCGCCCGAAAGCTGAGTAACTGAATGTGGGGGACTCTAAAGACTCGTCAACACCTCGGTTGTGGATTTAACCACTAGCACGTCAGAGGTATAAGCCAATACGTAACGGGCTACCAGGTACTGACTAAAAGGGATGTCTGTGAGTGAACTCAGCCTGACAACCCTATGTAAGTCCATATTGCGACCCCCGGTTCTTACGGGGAGGCGGAAACGGTATAAAAAACGAATTTTTATCGCAAGAGGCAACATGGACTAACTTATGGTCGGGATCGTTACCTAAACTAAAACTAGCAAACTAAGCTAAAGATATTTAGCTACTCGGATGAAGATGGTTATACCTAAACTTGAACTCCTTCTCTTCAAGCTCCGGTGGTGGTCCGATGGCTCCTTCTCGTCGTCTCCGTACGCCGAAGATAGATCCACTTGAAAGCTCCAACCTTTAGCTCCTTCTTCGGTCTTTGAAGAAACTAGTTCACTTGGTTTGCTAAACCTAGTGAACTAGAATGAGTAGAGAGGAAATAGAATGGGATTTTATCTATGGTTCTTGATTCTCAACTCATGAGACAAGAGAACCATAGATCAAGAGAGGGAGCAAGAGGTTGAGGGTGAGAGCAAGGGGAGAGCTCAAGAACAAGAGAGAGAATGAGCAAGAAAGAATGAGGCTCTCTTTTCTCTCTCACCCTCTCATAATCCAAAGTGATCATAACTCATCATATCAAAAAAGTCTTTTGGTGATGGTTAGAAGCAACCATAAGGTTATCATATCATGCACTCATTTTACTCAAAAAAGCAAGCAAGAAAAAAGTCTTTGGCATGAAATGATAACCATGGTCATCATGATGGTCAACTAGTCAAGCCTAGTCAACCGGTCAACAAGTCAACAAAAGTCAACAAGTCACCAAAGTCAACAAGTCAACAAAAGTCAACAAGTCAACAACCATATCACCATAATACTTAATTAATATAATAGTTAATCACAAATCATATTCTCATTAGGGTTGAGCATAAAGTCAAAAAGTCAACGGTCAACTGTCAACAACCCTAATGAGAATCCGCTGCCTCTGCCTCCCTGTCAACTGTGCATACACACCCGCATCCGCGTTCCGAGGAACACGAATGCAAACTGGATAAATCCAATCCCATAAGGTACACTAGGATCTGGCTTAAACCAAAGCCCGCTAGTGTAAACTGTCCGGACACTGTACGTGCACAAGTGCACGGATGTGACCGAACCCTGTCGCAAAACCATGCGACCTGTCGCAATACCATGCGACCTCTACTCTTTTGCCTAAAGGCGAAAAGCTTTCTGTGTGGGACTCTAAAGACTCGACACTACGCTGGCAGTGGGTTTAACCACAGACCGCAAGCGGCACTAGCTGTGCGTAACGGTCCCCAGGTAATGCCGACAAGAAGACCGACGAGGCGAAACCCATCTGAACTCCTACTGAGCCTGAGTGTGACATTCTCCGTACAGTCCGGTCTGTTCGTCTGATACATCGCATGGCGGGCCTAGGGGGCGGTAAACGTCAGTCCCCCAATAGCGGTACAAGTCGTGCCGGAGTGAAGCCCAATACACCCTGAGATAACACTGGAAACCTACCAGTATATCTCGTTTGCCCTGGCCAGGGACTACTCGTGTAATGGCTCTCCTAGACACAGCGCGATGTCAACCCCCAATACCGGGAGAGACGAATCCTGTCTAACCGTCACTGCCTCCAAGTGCTTCGGGACTGCACCCAACCACCACCTGTTTGCACGACTCCTTTGAGCCGTGGTAGGGTAGTAATCAAAGTACAGTGGGAACACACCCGAGGCGAAGTGACAGTGTCAAGTCAGCGGACTAAGCTGTACTCATGTCACCTGGGAACTGATAACTGACGATAGGTATAATACCAACTAGTCAGTTCCCGACGAGTCCTGTCCAGTGTACCCGTAACCTAACGAGCACCCGCATACTATCTCAAGTACGACGTACTGACGGCTGTGGGACAGACCGTCTCCCACACTGGGATGAGAAGCGCATGCGCTGGTCTACTCCGGAGTATCGATGCCCTGTCTCGATAGTCCTGCGACCAGGGACCTGAATAAGGATGTGCTTATAGATTACCCAGCCCCCACTAGTGTGACTGCCATCACAACGCTGGTAATCAAGCAAAGATCCTAAGGGCTCCACTAATGCGTATAAGTGATATACTGAAATAAACACAAGTACACATTGAAGTAGAAACAAACCAAGTAGCATACTACTATTTTGAGCAAGATTGTATATACAAGGTGAATATCCCAAGCATCCATTAAGTAATATACAAACCAGTATGATACAGTAATGGCCTCTAGGGCATATACACTAACAATCTCCCACTTGCACTAAGGCCATGTACTGGCGTATCGAAGACCTATCATCTCGATTAGCCGCTCGAACTGAGTCTGGGGCAGGGCCTTGGTGAATGGATCAGCAGTGTTATCTTCTGAAGCGACTCTCCGAACCTCGATCTCCTGGCGATCTACGATCTCCCTGATCAGGTGATACCGCCTTAAGATGTGCCTGGATTTCTGATGGGACCTGGGTTCCTTCGCTAAAGCTATAGCCCCGTTGTTGTCGCAATACAGAGGTATTGGATCAACAATGGACGGAACCACCTGAAGTTCTTTCAAGAACTTCCTCATCCAGACAGCTTCTTTTGCGGCATCAGATGCAGCGATGTATTCCGCTTCCATCGTCGAGTCTGCAACGGTTTCCTGTTTGGAACTCTTCCAACACACCGCCCCTCCATTGAGGGTAAAGACAAAACCCGACATGGACTAGGAATCATCCTTGTCACTCTGGAAGCTGGAGTCAGCAAAGGCCTCGATCTGGAGGTCTTTTCCGCCATACACCAAGAACATCTCCTTAGTCCTTCTCAGGTACTTGAGAATGTTCTTTACCGCTATCCAGTGTTTCTCCCCTGGGTTAGACTGATACCGGCTTACCACACTCAGTGCATAAGCTACATCCGGTCTGGTACACAACATCGCATACATTATAGAGCCTACCGCAGAAGCGTAGGGTATAATAGACATGCGATCCCTCTCCAAATCAGTCTTGGGAGACATCTCTTTAGAGAGGGTGATCCCGTGACAAGCCGGTAGGTTACCGCGCTTGGAATCTTCCATACTGAACCTCTTCAGTATGGTGTCGATGTACCTGGACTGTGAAAGTCCTAATATCCTCTTGGATCTGTCACGGTAGATCCGGATACCCAGAATGTATGAGGCATCACCCAGGTCTTTCATGGAGAACCTGTGTGACAAGAACCCCTTGACAGATTGTAGCATAGGAATGTCATTTCCTATTAAGAGAATGTCATCCACGTATAAAACGAGGAATACTACAGTTCTCGCTACAAATCTACTATAGATGCATGGTTCATCTGGATTTTTGATAAAGCCAAATTCTTTGACCGTCTCATCAAAGCAGATGTTCCAACTCCGCGATGCCTGCTTTAGTCCATAGATGGACTTAAGCAACTTGCACACCTTTCCGCTGCTCCCACTCTGAATGAAACCCTCTGGCTGGTCCATATAGACACACTCCTCTAAATTTCCATTTAGAAAAGCTGTCTTTACGTCCATTTGCCAGATCTCATAATCGTGGAAGGCAGCAATGGCAAGAAGGATCCGAATGGATTTCAGCATGGCTACTGGAGAAAAGGTTTCGTCGTAGTCCAAGCCAGGTCTTTGACGAAAACCCTATGCTACCAGCCTAGCTTTATAGGTCTCAACCTGTCCATCTACACCAATCTTCCTTTTGAAGATCCACTTGCATCCTACGGGTTTTACCCCGTCTGGAGCAATGTCCAACGTCCATACCTTGTTGGTGTACATGGACTCCATTTCGGTCCGCATTGCATCCAGCCATTTCACTGAGTCAACGCTCTGAACGGCCTGCTGGAAGCTAGTAGGCTCATCATAATCTATGATGCAATCCTCTCTATCCCCGTCTATGAGAAAACCGTAGTATCTCTCGGGCGGATGAGACTGCCTACTACTCCTGCGGAGCGGCGTAGGAATGTCCTGTTCTGTTGAACCCTCTGGTTCCATCAAGCTTTCAGTAACAGTCTGTGGTTCTGGAATTTCTTCCAGTTCTACTGCGCTCCCACTTATTTCTTTTTCTATGAACTGGTGTTCTAGAAAGTGGGCATGTCGAGAAACAAGAACTTTTTGTTCCTCTTCACAGTAGAAGAAATATCCCTTGGAATTCTTTGGATATCCCACAAACTTGCACAGTACTGAGCGTGCCTCGAGCTTGTCCGTATGCTGCTTTTTGACAAAAGCTGGACTTCCCCATATCTTAATGTGATTAAGATGGGGTCTCTTCCCACACCACATCTCAAATGGCGTGGTAGGCACAGTCTTAGTGGGAACTCGGTTCAAAAGGTATGCGGCTGATTCTAGCGCATACCCCCAGAATGATCGCGGTAACTCAGCGTTACTCATCATGGACCGCACCATATCCAATAGGGTGCGGTTCCGTCTCTCCGATACACCGTTATGTTGCGGGGTGTATGGAGGAGTAAGCTGAGAGAGAATTCCGTTCTCTTTTAAATAGTCCAGGAATTCGGCACTTAAGTATTCTCCACCTCGATCCGATCTTAGAATCTTAATACTTTTGCCGGTCTGTTTCTCTACTTCATTCTTATACTCCTGGAATTTTCCAAAGGCCTCGGACTTATGTTTCATTAAGAAGACATAACCGTACCTTGAGAAGTCATCCGTAAAAGTAATGAAGTAAGAATGTCCGCTTCGGGCATGTGTAGACATTGGACCGCACACGTCACTGTGTACGAGTCCCAAGAGCTCGCTCGCTCTTACTCCTTGTCCAGTAAACGGAGTCTTTGTCATCTTTCCTTTGAGACAAGATTGACAAGTGGCATACGATTGATATTCGAACGCATTCAAATATCCTTCTGTATGTAACTTAGTCAACCTTCTCTCATTGATGTGACCCAATCTACAATGCCATAAGAAAGTCTGATTTATTTCTGGAGACTTTCTTTTGTGTGTATTCTGGACGTTGAAAATCTGTGGTTGGTTTAACACGTACATACCATTACTCAATGTACCTGACCCAATCAAAACTTGATTAAGGTGAATGTTTACAACATTACTTACAAACGCAAATTCATAACCTTCTTTAGAAACTAAAGATACAGAAATGATATTACAAGTTGCGTTGGGTACAAAAAAGCAATTACGCAAAACCAAAACATGTCCATCTGACATTCCCAGGTGATAGTCCCCCACGGCTTTAGCATCCATGCTAGCTCCGTTCGCAACTTTGAGGGTCATGTCACCTGCCTTCAAAACACTACGGTTTCTCAACGCCTGCAAAGAATTACAGATATGAGATCCTGATCCGGTATCCAATACCCAGGAAGTAGAGTTTATTGAAAGACAGTTTTCAATAACATACACACCTGAAGCTGAAGCTGCAACCTGCTTCAATTCCTGTGTTCTGGCCTTCCAGGCCCTGCAATCATTCTTCCAGTGTCCTTTCTTATGACAATAGAAGCATTCTTCCTTATCCACAAGCTTCCCCGCTATCTTTGTTGCTTTGCCTTTTCCCTTCGTATCCACTTTACCAACACCGCCCCTTGGTTTGGCGGGGGCCTTCTTCTTCTTTCCCTTGGCTTTCGCCTTGGACCTAGAAGAAGATGATCCTCCTACAAACAAAGTGGATGTTTTCCTACCTTTCTGTAGGGTGCCCTCTGCGCTCCTCAGCATGTTGAGGAGCTCTGATAGTTCAACCTCTTTTTCTTGTAGGTTGAAGTTCAGTATAAACTGGGCGTAAGTGGAAGGAAGGGACTGGAGAACTATATCCGTATATAGCTCACTCTCCAATGTGATCCCTAGGTCAGCGAGCTCCTCAATGAAGCCGATCATCTTTAGCACATGCTCGGCTACTGATGATCCGACGGCCATTCTTGTCGAAAATAACTTTTTCGACGCTTCGTATCTTGCGATACGTGATTGCTCTCCATACAGTTCTTTTGTATGGAGCAATATGGACTCCATGTCCATATTCTCATGCCTCCTCTGATGTTCGTTGTCCATCGAGGCAAGCAGGAGGCACTTGGCCTTCGCGCTATCAATCTCCCAAGTCTTGCGGATTTCCTTATCCGCGACGCTGGAAGTTGGACCAGGGACAGGGGGAGCTTTGGTGGTAAGAAGATACCCCAGCTTGTCATAAGTGATTGCTATCTTGACATTCCTGAGCCAATCTTTGTAGTTTGGCCCTGTCAGTTTGTTTTTATCTAGGAGTAACTTAAGTCCAGTCATGTTGATTGGTCGCTGCAATTAGGAGAGAGAAGAAGAAACACTCAGCATGATGCTCTTGCAAGTTTAGAGTGGTTTTTAGTTTGTCTAAACAGGATGGCTCCCACTGTTTCTCGAATCCCTCCTCAAACCATAAAGGAAGAATTAGTCAGGATCAATCCCACCGTACAATACTTGCTTAACCGTTCAGCCAGGCCGGTGTTGGTACTTCGAGGGAGGTTTTCCAACGCTTTCGCGAAGTTCTTTAATTAGAGAACCTCTTTTCCCTGGGGGCGTAGCCCCGCTAACACCTTTCTAGGCACCTACTAGGTTTATAGCATTGATCGTTAAGTGAGAAATTTCCCGAGGAGTAGCATATACTCACAGTAGGATCGGGATCCAAATATCATTGCGTGACGAAACTGAAGGAATCCTACCAGAATCATCACACTCCAAATGGTATGCAAATCTAGCAAGTTTCAGTACTTATGAAACTCCCGATGTGGATTTTTGCCCCATGCTCTTATGACCTTGACTTTGGCCAAAATATCATAAGTCACATGTCAAGTTCTACCCGTCATTATCCAGGTTAATTTGGATCCATCCGTACCTACCCTTGACTTTGGCCAAAATGGCAGTACGACTGTCCCAAACCAACGCATCTATCTATGCTACACATGAACACCCAATAGCTACCAATCACTGTGCCTTGACTTTGGCCAACATACACAGCTTGAATACTATTGACTATTCATGTGAAACGACGGAGGGCTACGGATGGTTTTGGCAAAACCGTGAACGTAGTGAACTTGATATGGTCGATGGAACGAGATAGCTTTTAAATGGAGTGGCTCAAACTCCGTATTTTAAAAGTTTGTTTTGAAAAGAACCGAGTGGTTTTTCGAAAGTGTTCCAACGACTTTAACTTGGTTTATTATCTTGCATTAGTTCTTTTAATGCGTGATATTCTTGCATTAGTTCTTTTAATGCGTCCCATCATTTAACCCTACCATTGCAGAAAACAACCAAAATATGACGTACGCTTATGCCATTCGCATTCGCCACTGGGCCCCGTCATTACCCGTTAGGTTACTTAACTAACGACAGAGCGGGGGCTGGGCTAGCGCGTCTGTAAAACATAAGCAACGCCTAAATAGTAAGCAATGATAGACATTACAGATCACAGATGAATGCATTGGATATACTAGCAATCCGCAATCTTTTCGAGCCTGAAACGAAAAGCGGATAACACGGTCGCGGTGAATAGCCAAATACCCCACCCAAGACCCCTACGGGTGCGGCAAACTACCCGCCAAGTACTCGGTAGTTTGTGCACCCCTCCATGGGTCTATCCTAGGAGCAAAAACAGTAAAAAGAATTATACAATGACGGCTACAACCCCGACCCGGTTGTGCGGCCAAACAAATAATAATTATTACATCAATTTACATTTACAATGAATGAAAGAAAAACAAAAGCTCATCTCACATCCACCCCGGCTATTCACCCGCGACAGTCCAACACATTCATATACACATTCCAGCACATTACAGATCATGTATAACCCCGACTAATCGACTTATAGCGATTAGCCGACGTTCAATACATGCAAGCATCACAGATATAACCATCATAGTCAAAGTGCAGTGAAGTTCGGAAAAAATACGGAATTATAGGACCCCAAAAGGAAACTTCTTTTCTGGAAAATCTGGGCACATATAATATATTTTAAAAATCCCAAAACCAACACACAAACACACTGCACGAAAAACGATGCAGAGAAGAAACCAAGTCGCGGCGGTTCCGCGGCGTCCAAGAAGGATCACGCGGCGGAAGCGCGGCACTTTAGGCGAATCACTGTATCGTTTTTCTTGGGTGTTCACACAAAACCCTGAGCCGAATTTAGGAGTATAAAGTTTTTCATTTTGACCAGGAAAAATTTCAACAGAAACTCAGATTTTGTAAAGTTTGATTTTTGGATTTTTCCGGTTCCGAACTTCGTTACACTTCACTACCAAGCTAGTTTAAGTTTAGTTAGGCTCTGATACCACTGTAAGTCCATATTGCGACCCCCGGTTCTTACGGGGAGGCGGAAACGGTATAAAAAACGAATTTTTATCGCAAGAGGCAACATGGACTAACTTATGGTCGGGATCGTTACCTAAACTAAAACTAGCAAACTAAGCTAAAGATATTTAGCTACTCGGATGAAGATGGTTATACCTAAACTTGAACTCCTTCTCTTCAAGCTCCGGTGGTGGTCCGATGGCTCCTTCTCGTCGTCTCCGTACGCCGAAGATAGATCCACTTGAAAGCTCCAACCTTTAGCTCCTTCTTCGGTCTTTGAAGAAACTAGTTCACTTGGTTTGCTAAACCTAGTGAACTAGAATGAGTAGAGAGGAAATAGAATGGGATTTTATCTATGGTTCTTGATTCTCAACTCATGAGACAAGAGAACCATAGATCAAGAGAGGGAGCAAGAGGTTGAGGGTGAGAGCAAGGGGAGAGCTCAAGAACAAGAGAGAGAATGAGCAAGAAAGAATGAGGCTCTCTTTTCTCTCTCACCCTCTCATAATCCAAAGTGATCATAACTCATCATATCAAAAAAGTCTTTTGGTGATGGTTAGAAGCAACCATAAGGTTATCATATCATGCACTCATTTTACTCAAAAAAGCAAGCAAGAAAAAAGTCTTTGGCATGAAATGATAACCATGGTCATCATGATGGTCAACTAGTCAAGCCTAGTCAACCGGTCAACAAGTCAACAAAAGTCAACAAGTCACCAAAGTCAACAAGTCAACAAAAGTCAACAAGTCAACAACCATATCACCATAATACTTAATTAATATAATAGTTAATCACAAATCATATTCTCATTAGGGTTGAGCATAAAGTCAAAAAGTCAACGGTCAACTGTCAACAACCCTAATGAGAATCCGCTGCCTCTGCCTCCCTGTCAACTGTGCATACACACCCGCATCCGCGTTCCGAGGAACACGAATGCAAACTGGATAAATCCAATCCCATAAGGTACACTAGGATCTGGCTTAAACCAAAGCCCGCTAGTGTAAACTGTCCGGACACTGTACGTGCACAAGTGCACGGATGTGACCGAACCCTGTCGCAAAACCATGCGACCTGTCGCAATACCATGCGACCTCTACTCTTTTGCCTAAAGGCGAAAAGCTTTCTGTGTGGGACTCTAAAGACTCGACACTACGCTGGCAGTGGGTTTAACCACAGACCGCAAGCGGCACTAGCTGTGCGTAACGGTCCCCAGGTAATGCCGACAAGAAGACCGACGAGGCGAAACCCATCTGAACTCCTACTGAGCCTGAGTGTGACATTCTCCGTACAGTCCGGTCTGTTCGTCTGATACATCGCATGGCGGGCCTAGGGGGCGGTAAACGTCAGTCCCCCAATAGCGGTACAAGTCGTGCCGGAGTGAAGCCCAATACACCCTGAGATAACACTGGAAACCTACCAGTATATCTCGTTTGCCCTGGCCAGGGACTACTCGTGTAATGGCTCTCCTAGACACAGCGCGATGTCAACCCCCAATACCGGGAGAGACGAATCCTGTCTAACCGTCACTGCCTCCAAGTGCTTCGGGACTGCACCCAACCACCACCTGTTTGCACGACTCCTTTGAGCCGTGGTAGGGTAGTAATCAAAGTACAGTGGGAACACACCCGAGGCGAAGTGACAGTGTCAAGTCAGCGGACTAAGCTGTACTCATGTCACCTGGGAACTGATAACTGACGATAGGTATAATACCAACTAGTCAGTTCCCGACGAGTCCTGTCCAGTGTACCCGTAACCTAACGAGCACCCGCATACTATCTCAAGTACGACGTACTGACGGCTGTGGGACAGACCGTCTCCCACACTGGGATGAGAAGCGCATGCGCTGGTCTACTCCGGAGTATCGATGCCCTGTCTCGATAGTCCTGCGACCAGGGACCTGAATAAGGATGTGCTTATAGATTACCCAGCCCCCACTAGTGTGACTGCCATCACAACGCTGGTAATCAAGCAAAGATCCTAAGGGCTCCACTAATGCGTATAAGTGATATACTGAAATAAACACAAGTACACATTGAAGTAGAAACAAACCAAGTAGCATACTACTATTTTGAGCAAGATTGTATATACAAGGTGAATATCCCAAGCATCCATTAAGTAATATACAAACCAGTATGATACAGTAATGGCCTCTAGGGCATATACACTAACACCCTACTGAGCCTGTCAGTGACAATATCCGTACAGTCCGGTCCGTTCGTCTATGAGTATCGCATGGCGGGCCTAGGGGGTTGGTAAAAGTCAGACCCCCAAAAGCGGTACAAGTCGTGTCGGAGTGTAGCCCAGAACACCCTGAGATACTACTGGAATACCAACCAGTAAATCTCCTTGCCTTGGCTAAGGACTTTGTGTAATGGCTCTCCTAGACACAGCACGACCTCACCCCCAATACCGGGAGAGACGAACCCCTGAAGATACGCTCACTGCCTCCATGTGGCTCGGGACTGTACCCAACTAAAACCTGTTTGCACGACTCCTTTGAGCCGTGGTAGGGTAGTAATCAAAGTACAGTGGGAACTCACATGAGACAAATGACGATCCCCAGGTCGATGAACTAACCTGCACACATGTCACCAGGGAACTGCCATCTGACGTCTGGTATATGACCAACTAGCATGTTCCCGGCGAGTCCTGTCCGGTGTACTCATAACCCAATGAGCACCTGTATACATCTTAGGTGATCCAACTGACACCAGTGGCTTGTGAGACCGGCCACCGCCCCTCGTCGGGGTCTCGACTGTATACACTAGTCTACTATGGATTATCGATGCCCGGTCTCGAAACTCCCACGACTAGGGACCTTTTAAGGATATGCTTGTAGACCCCCAGCTCTCACTTATATGATCGCCCTCATACTGCTGGTGGTCAAGCAAGAATCCTAGGGGCTCTATCAACGTGTAATAGCGACGTGTCAGGTCACCTAAAACAGTACACGATGATAAAGGTAAACCAGATAGCATACTATCATCTCGAGTAAGACTGTCCTACCGGGATAGGTCCTCCCTCAATCATTGCAATCACGTGCCTGTGATCCAATAATTGACTCTGAGGGCACTATCTCCAACAATCTCCTACTTGCACTCAAGGCTAATTATTGCGATGTCGCATACTCACAGCCCGTCTGATACCGAACACCCAACTCCTCTACTTGTCAGTCTCACCAAGCTCGTTTGCGAAACTATTGCGTTCGAGGAATAGCCTCAGTGAGTGGATCCGCTCTGATGTTTCTTTCTATGTCTCTCTATATCTCATGTTCGCGGAGAAAACCATCTCCCGAAAAGAGCAATACCTGTCTCAGAATATGTCTGGATGTCTGATGGGACCTAGCTCATAAATGAACTCCAAATCCAAACTTCTTAGACTGTATCGTCAACTGAACTAAATCAGTATCCTGCGCGCCAGGCCTCCCTCAGTATTGCCTTGGACCACCTGTCCAAAATACTGCCCCTCATCAGAAGGAAAACTATAACCCTGACAACCTCCTTGTCGTCCATGTCACCTTGGAAGCCTGGAATGATAACTGTCTCCTGAATGAGGCTGTCGTTATCATATCCCTAGAACATCCACTTATGTTCTAAAACTGCTTCCGACTGTTTCTCCAGGATTGGATTAATGTCAACTTATTGCATCTAGTGCAAGAACAACATCTGGTGTGGTACTTGACATCTCACGATTGACTCAATTGCCTGAGCAAGTGATCTGCCAATCGTGCCCGTCCCTCTCCCCTTTAGTCTGTAAGACACCTTTGGAGAGGGTGACTCCATTACCTGCAGGTACACTACCGTGCCAGAAGTCGTCCATCCTAAATACTCTTAGAATGCTGTCAAGTACCCTGATTGGGAAACCACCCAAATCTAGATCTAAAACCATATATCTAGTAACCAGTATGTCTGATATAAAATCCATTTCCTTTGTGGAGAAACTACTGTGTGACGACCAAAGTATAACCGATCGTAGTGTAGGAGTTTCTTTTCCTACTCTGTGTATATCATCCAAATACCAGGATATCACACCCTACTACCTTCTCAACAGATCCATCCCCTATTCTGATGAAGTCAAACCCATGACTGTCACGTCAGAAATAGATGATCTATCTCCGCTACATCTGCTCTAGTCTATAAATAGACATAAGCAACCTGTCCACCAATGCTTCCGCTGCTCCCACTGACTACGACAACCCTCTGGCAGAGTCATATAGACGTACACTTCTAAAACTGGTTTAGAACGACGCTATACTCATCCTCCCGCCGGGTCTCGTAACCTGGAACAACAGCAATGGCAATTGTGGGTAAACAAGAACTTCCCTGTCACCGTCCTTGAGGCTACCGTAGTGCCTCTCGGGTGCCTGAAGTTACCCATCTTATCTGCGGAGTGGCCAATGGAATGTCAATCCAGATTGAATCTTTAGGTTCCTTATCAAATCTTCAGTAATCGTTTGTGGTTCTGGAATTACTTCCAGTTCTACCATACTCCCACTACTGTTTTCTGAAAAAATCCATTTTTAATAAAACTGTGGCGAGTCTAGAACAATATTGCTATTGTTCATCCAGATGGTAGAAAATCAACCCGCGTCATAGCCTGGGTCAACCCACAAATAGCCATTACAGAAACGTGCCTTGAGTTATCCAGAGTCTGGTTTTAAGCATAATCCGGACAACTCCCCGTACCTTAACATCGTTAAGATACGAACTGTTCTATATCCAATATAGGACCAGAGGAACTGATTTAATTGAACCAGATTCAAATCATGCAGCTGTCCCCAGCGCATGTCAACTAAATGGAAGGAGGCCGATCAGCGTTACTCAACTTAGGAATACTTCCAATTATGAGTAACCTGAAAGAGAAGCAAGATCTCTTTATCATTACTATCAACTGAATACCATACACAAGTATCTACATCTTCGATCTCTTTGAAGAATCCCGATACTTGCTATACCTGGTTCTCTACTTTATTCAAATACCTATAACTTCTCAAAATTCAGATCCTGTGTTTCCACGAAACACCTGTCTAAAAACTAGAGAAGTCATAAGTAAACTGAATGTAGTACGAGGACCAACCCTTCTGTCCTGATGGACCCTGGACAACATACAATCCTTTGTATATGTCCCTTGAGTCTGATAACTCATTCACTGTGTGTCGTAGGTTGAAAACTGTACTTATGGTTAAGAAGAATTACACCGCTGTTTAATGCTCCTTACCTAACCATCCACTGATATAGGTAAATGTCGTAGACATAATTTCAGAAAGGTATATCTCACTCTATGAATATAGACGTACAGATATATCAATTTGAAATTGGTGCATAACAGCGGATATTCAAAACCAAATATTTGCCGACCGGCAAACAGCCCAGGTGATTTCCTCAAATATCACCGATTACAACGAATCACGATATAATGAGGATGATCACTCAATTCCCAATAACTTACTCCCACTCATCATCTGTAAAACCATACAGATGTGAGAATCATACCTGGTAAATACATACCCTGGAGCAAGTGTCTAACTGGGAAATCAGTTTTCCTTTAACAGTACACAGTGAGACTGAAACATTGAAATGTTTCGATGGGGTATCTCGGTATTCCTAGTAATGCCTTTTCCATTATCCAGATTCACAACTGTAACCGTATAATTCTTTGCCACCTCTCCAAATCCCTTCATATGTCTTTAGTCTTTACCTTCTGCACACCCCTTTAGGCCAAATGGTTTTCTTCCTTCCCTACCGTTCGGCACCAGCCTATGGTTTGGAAGAAGACTATCCAATAAACATAATGGGTGTAATGTCCCAATCCTAGGAACACTCGCAATGCGAGAGAAGGTGAAGATAAAAGACACCTGAATAAACCTTATTCATATTTCTCTTGGACCAGAATCCATCCCCGAACTGGAACAAGTTCCATTCGAGTTCGTATATAACCATACGATGGAGTATCCAAATAAACTGTGGATCTTCGTAGTGATACGGAGTGTCTTGGAGAAATACAAAGGTGATGTGGGAGTGGTAACGAAATATTTGGTTTGGTCGTGAATATCTGTTGCAATTTACTTTGCCCTCTTACCAATCCCTTTCTTTGTTTGAACTTAATACCTTCTGCACACCATCGTTATGCTAATTGGTTTTCTTCATTCCCTACCGGTCGGCACCAGGCTAAGGTTTGGAAGAAGACAATCCAATTTGCGTAATAGGTGTACTACCCCTAAACCAAGGAGTACTCGTAACCTGAGAGAGGGTAAAAGGAAAAGACAACTGAATAATCCTATCCGTTTTCTCCAGAACCGGAAACCATCCTCGAATAAATTCTTTCGAGTTCGTATCTAACCATACGATGGTTTTGTCCAATGGAAGTGGACGTTCGTAGTAAAACGGGGTGTCCTGGAGAAAAGGGTAAAAGCAGGAGTGGCAATGAGGTCTGCAACTCTGACAATCCAAAAGCCTGTGTTAAGAAGGTTCGGTCAACTTGGTCACTGAGTCAAAGTCTTAGGGCCGGGTCAATTGGTCGCTGCCATAGAGAGAGAGAAAAGAAACACTCAGCGTGCACTCTAACCTAGATCAGAATGGTCACCAATTTATCTAATCTGGAAACCTCCCACTGTACCTCAAATTCTCCTCCAAACCTGAAAGAAGAATTAGTCGGGGTCACCCGAGGAGTAAACCAACTCATCAGTGGGAATCGGGATCCAACTCTCATCACATGATAACGTGACGGAATCCGCTCACGTCATCACACTCCAGAAGGTATGCGCATATATGGCAAGTTTCAGTTCTTTTGAAACTCCCGATGTGATTTCTGCCCCATGCTCTTATGACCTTGACTTTGGCCAACATATCATAAGTCACATGTCAAGTTCTACCCGTCATTCTCCAGGTTAATTTGAATCCACCCGTACATACCCTTGACTTTGGCCAAAATGGCAGTACGACTGTCCCAAACTAACGCATCTATCTATGCTGCATATGAATACCCCAATAGCTACCAATCACTGTGCCTTGACTTTGGCCAACATACACAGCTTGAATACTATTGACCACCCATATGAAACGACGGAGGGCTACGAATGGTTTCTGGCGAAAACCTTTAACGTAATGAACTTGATATCGTTGAAGGAACGGATAGCTTTTAAAAATATAGTGACGAAAACCGTTGCTAAAGAGGTCACTCCCGGTGAAGGGATCTCGGCTCTTTCCCCGTAGAATGGGGTGCAGGATATTCCAACTGAATACCACGATGCAAAGCAAAAGTAATCGGCTATAGTGAAGTTAATGCCCTGACGCAAACTTTTTGTCCAAGGGGTCACTCCCGGTGAAGGGATCTCGGCCCTTGCCTCGTCGACTGAGGAGCAGGATATTCCAACTGAATATCACGATGCAAAACAAAAGTGAACGTCCTTGCAATAACAGCTTTTTGAAAAGTGTTCCAACAACATCAGATTAGGTTTGTTTTTAACTTGCATTGATCAAAATCAATGCAGTCCCATCAATTGATCACACCACAAAGAACGAAAATATACTGATGTACGTATATGCCATCCGCATTCGCCACTGGGTCCCGTCATTACCCGTTAGGTTAGCTTACTAACGACAGAGCGGGGACTGGACTAGCGCGGATGAAAAACATATACAACATCTACTAATATATATACCAATATATTATATTTCGCTCGAGGCGTGAATAAAATGCAACATCACAGAAATGTACAGCATCACAGAAACAATACAGATATCTGGGATCCCCGGGTTTCACAGAGCCACTACTGAAACCCGACGTTCCCCTGGTCGTGTGGATAGCCTGTGCAAAGAAATCCTAGACCCCTACGGGCGCGGCAAGTCACCCGCCAAAACCTGAAGCGAGGCAGCCCCCTTCAGCGCCGTGAATGGACCACCCAGCACTTCACGGAATCCGGCAACTTGGGCACCCCTCCTGGGTCAACCTGTACCCCCTACGAGTGCGGCGAATAGCCCGCCAATCCTAGAGTGAAGCCCCCTCCGTCTCAATGCCATGAGATGCGGGCTTGTTGCCCTCCAGAACCCGGCTATCCGTGCACCCCTCCACGGGGCAATCCTAGTACAGAAATAAAATATACATACAACGGGTACATCGACCGCAACCAGGTCGTGCCCCAAAATAATAATACAAACAGGCAGTGACGACAGTCCACATGTCGGACGCTCGCCCCGCAATATCAAATGTACATAATACAACCACAACTGTACTAGCATTGCATCCAGGCTATCCCCTACGACCGATCCGCAACATCACAGCAAATACATAGAACATCAACGTGAAAGTCACGTTCGCAAATCCGTCTAACCGGCTATAGCAGTTAGACGGGATTTACCGATCAAGTGACATTCACGGTCGCAGATATAATGTAAATACTGTGAAAAATGTGTTTAAAATATCCGATCGATCAAAAATTAACAAGTGGGCCCCAAAACAATACTGTAGCAGTTAAAGAAATACTTGGCCCAAATTTAATATTCCAAAACCCCCAAAATAAGCCCAGAAGCCCACTAGAAAAATATGACACAGTGAGGATACAATTGTGCGGCGGAACCGCGGCCCAATGGGGTGTTTGGCCGCGGTTCCGCGCTCCAGGTATTGAGTCACTGTGTCGAACTTTTCCAGTAACCTTATAATTTCCTGCACATCAATTTTATACAACCTGAAAAAATTTTCGACACCAAAAATTTCCAACAGAAAACTGATGTGTACAAAAATTGGGTTTTTGGAATTTTGATCGATCGGAACTGAAAAACACATTACACCAAGCTAGACTAAGTTAATGGCGAGGCTCTGATACCACTGTAAGTGCACGGCGGCGCCCCGGCCGTCAATCCTACGGCCAATTGCGGAAGCGGTGATAAACTTAAATTTTGCGGACTTAGCAAACCGGCACCACCGCGCACTATAACCGGGATCGAACCATTAACTAGTCCTAGCTAACTACAAGAAAGGGAAGAGAGATATACCGACGATCCAAGTCCTCCGGTCTTCTCGTCATGGTCCCGATCTCCTGCGGAAAGTCCTTTCTCCTCCTCGTCGCCGGAAGTGCACCACATCGCCTACTTTGTTTACGGGCTCCCACCTCAATGCCGAGGCAACTCGGGTGCGAAGTTGGCTAGCCGACGCGCCCAAGATTTGCTGTAGAATAGTGTAGCAAGAGGGTCTCTTTGGGGTTTATGAGGAGTTGCCATGATGGAGAAATTGAGCATGCAAAGGAAATGAAAATGGAGCCTCTCTCAAAAATTGAGCTCGGCCACCAACACAAGAATGAGCTCTCTGGGAAAAATGAATGAAGCCAAGTCTCTGGAGAATGCAACCAAATGAATAAATATATTAATTCATCCACTCCTCAAAACCAATTCCAGCACACACTCTCATTTATATTCCATCTCAATCAAGCAATATTAATTAATCCCAAACTCACAAAAATTCTCCTGCACACTCAACCTCACAACAGTGGCCGGCCCCCCATATCCAATCTAATCATAATAAAACCCATACCCTCTCAAAACACAATCATAACCTACAATGGTCAAGCCATCATGGAAAAGAAAGAGTCAAAGGATAGGCTCTATCATGAAACCATCATGATACAAGGAAACATGCAAAGACCCCCTCCACTAAAGCTTATTTGCAACAATGCAAATAAGCCCTCCTCCACCAAACTTCGGCCAATGAACGGAACAAAGGAAATCGGCCGAAACTAAAAGCAAACTGGCAACTCCAGAAAACTGGTCCCGTAATAAATTACAGGAAAACCCCGATACTGTGCATACACACCCGCATCTGTATTTCGACCGAAATACAAATGCAATGAGACAAAATCTACACTATCTAAAACTAGAATCCGGCTTAAGCCAAAGCCGGCTAGTAAAATCCGTCCGATCACGATCCGTGCAATACCGCACGTATCTGATCTCATCCTGCTATATCTCCATACGGCCTCTACAGCGTTTCACCCGAAAGCTGAGTAACTGAATGTGGGGGACTCTAAAGACTCGTCAACACCTCGGTTGTGGATTTAACCACTAGCACGTCAGAGGTATAAGCCAATACGTAACGGGCTACCAGGTACTGACTAAAAGGGATGTCTGTGAGTGAACTCAGCCTGACAACCCTACTGAGCCTGTCAGTGACAATATCCGTACAGTCCGGTCCGTTCGTCTATGAGTATCGCATGGCGGGCCTAGGGGGTTGGTAAAAGTCAGACCCCCAAAAGCGGTACAAGTCGTGTCGGAGTGTAGCCCAGAACACCCTGAGATACTACTGGAATACCTACCAGTAAATCTCCTTGCCTTGGCCAAGGACTTTGTGTAATGGCTCTCCTAGACACAGCACGACCTCACCCCCAATACCGGGAGAGACAACCCCTGAAGATACGCTCACTGCCTCCATGTGGCTCG
The DNA here is from genome assembly GCA_030015575.1 of Agapanthus africanus. Taxonomy (NCBI): domain Eukaryota; kingdom Viridiplantae; phylum Streptophyta; class Magnoliopsida; order Asparagales; family Amaryllidaceae; genus Agapanthus; species Agapanthus africanus. Next base: position 154,459,822 of record CM057343.1, read on the forward strand.
GGACTGTACCCAACTAAAACCTGTTTGCACGACTCCTTTGAGCCGTGGTAGGGTAGTAATCAAAGTACAGTAGGAACTCACACGAGACAAATGACGATCCCAGGTCGATGAACTAACCTGCACACATGTCACCAGGGATCTGCCATCTGACGTCTGGTATATGACCAACTAGCATGTTCCCGGCGAGTCCTGTCGGTGTACTCATAACCCAATGAGCACTGTATACATCTTAGGTGATCCAACTGACACCAGTGGCTTGTGAGACCGGCCACCGCCCCTCGTCGGGGTCTCGACTGTATACACTAGTCTACTATGGAGTATCGATGCCCGGTCTCGAAACTCCCACGACTAGGGACCTTTTAAGGATATGCTTGTAGACCCCCAGCTCCCACTTATATGATCGCCCTCATACTGCTGGTGGTCAAGCAAGAATCCTAGGGGCTCTATCAACGTGTAATAGCGACGTGTCAGATCACCTAAAACAGTACACGATGATAAAGGTAAACCAGATAGCATACTATCATCTCGAGTAAGACTGTCCTACCGGGATAGGTCCTCCCTCAATCATTGCAATCACGTGCCTGTGATCCAATAATTGACTCTGAGGGCACTATCTCCAACACTTGCCTCGTTGACTGAGGAGCAGGATATTCCAAATGAATACCACGATGCAAAACAAAAGTGAACGTCTTTGCAATAACAGCTTTTTGAAAAGTGTTCCAACAACATCAGATTAGGTTTGTTTATCTTGCATTGATCCGAATCAACGCAGTCCCATCAATTGATCACACCACAAAGAACGAAAATATACTGACGTACGTATATGCCATCTGCATTCGCCACTGGGTCCCGTCATCACCCGTTAGGTTAGCTAACTAACGGCAGAGCGGGGACTGGACTAGCGCGGATGAAACACATATACAACATCTACTAATATATATACCAATATATAGTATTTCGCTCAAGGCGTGAATAAAATGCAACATCACAGAAATGTACAGCATCACAGAACAATACAGATATCTGGGATCCCCGGGTTTCACAGAGCCACTGCTGAAACCCGACGTTCCCCTGGTCGTATGGATAGCCTGTGCAATGAAAACCTAGACCCCTACGGGCGCGGCAAGTCACCCGCCAAAACCTGAAGCGAGGCAGCCCCTTTCAGCGCCGTGAATGGACCACCCAGCACTTCACGGAATCCGGTAACTTGGGCACCCCTCCTGGGTCAACCTGTACCCCCTACGAGTGCGGCGAATAGCCCGCCAATTCCAGACTGAAGCCCCTCCGTCTCAATGCCCTGAGATGCGGGCTTGTTGCCCTCCAGAACCCGGCTATCCGTGCACCCCACCGCGGGGCAATCCTAGTACAGAAAGTAAAATATACATACTACGGGTACATCGACCGCAACCAGGTCGTGCCCCAAAAGAATAATACAAACAGGCAGTGACGGCAGTCCACATGTCGGACGCTCGCCCCGCAATATCAAATGTACATAATACAACAACACTGTACTAGCATTGCATCCAGGCTATCCCCACGACCGATCCGCAACATCACAGCAAAACATAGAACATCAACGTGAAAGTCACGTTCGCAATTCCGTCTAACCGGGCTATAGCAGTTAGACCGGATTTACCGATCAAGTGACATTCACGGTCGCAGATATAATGTAAATACTGTGAAAAAATGTGTTTAAAATATCCGATCGATCAAAAATTAACAAGTGGGCCCCCAAGCAATACTGTAGCACACACAGAAAATCTGGGCCCAATATTAATATTCCAAAACCCCTAAAATGAGCCCATAAGCCCACTGGAAAAAAAATGATACAGTGTCGACACCAAAGTGCGGCGGAACCGCGGCCCAAGGAGGGTTTTGGCCGCGGTTCCGCGCTTCAGTGATCGAGTCACTGCGTCGAATTTTTACAGCAGTCTTAGAACTCCCTGCACATCATTCTGAGACAACCTGAAAAATTTTTGGACATCAAAAAATTTCGACAGAAAACTGATGTGAGTGAAAATGTAGTTTTTGGAATTTTGGTCGATCGGAAATGCAAAACACATCAAACGAAGCTAGACGAAGTTAATGGCGAGGCTCTGATACCACTGTAAGTGCACGGCGGCGCCCCGGCCGTCAAACCGACGGCCAAATGCGGAAGCGGTGATAAACTTTAATTTTGCGAACTTAGCAAACCGGCACCACCGCGCACTAAACCTCGGATCGGGCCATTAAACTAGGTCTAGCTAAAAACAAGACGGGTTAGAGATATACCGACTGATCCGAGTCCTCCGGTCTTCAACTCCACTCCGATCTCCTCGCGGGATCTCCGTCCGTCTCCTCCTCGTCGGAAAGGACACCACGAAGCCGGGTACTTTTACGGGCTCCCACCTCAATACCGAGGCAACTCGGGCATGAAGCTGGCAAGTCGACATGCCCAAGACTTGCTGTAGGATGTGTAGAGTCTATGTCTCATTGGGGTTTTGGTTGCCATGAAGGATGAAGAGAATCATGAACTTTGGAGAGGGTTTTTGAGAATTTGGCAAGCATGAAAAGGAGATGTGAATTAATCCCTCATACAAAGTTGGGACCTCTCATTTTTCCTCCCCTCTCAATATATGGCCGGCCCTTGCAATGTGAGAATGGTGGAGGGAAAAACAACTAAGGGAGGTGAGTGTAGGAAAAAGGTGGAGGGTGACAACATCCAAAACATCAACCATACTTCTTACTTTAAACCCATACCCTCTCATTAATCACCATTAATGCAAGAGAATGGATGAAAGATATCATAATCCCACAATTGCAACAAACCCCCTCCACAAATGTTATTTGCACAATTGCAAATAACCCCCTCCATCGGAAAAGTCCGGCCGGGAAAGAACAAAGGAAAACCGGCCGGAACGGAATGCAAACTGGCAACTCCAGAAAACTGGTCCCGTAATAAATTACAGGAAAACCCCGATACTGTGCATACACACCCGCATCTGTATTCCGTCCGGATACAAATGCAACGAGACAAAATCTACACTGTACTATACTAGGATCCGGCTTAAACCAAAGCCGGCCAGTAATGTTCGTCCGATCCTGATCCGTGCAATACCGCACGTATCTGATCGAACCCTGCCATATAACTATACGGCCTCTAGTACAAACCGTCCGATCCTGATCTGTGCAATACCGCACGTATCTGATCGGACCCTGCCATATCTCCATACGGCCTCTACAGCGTTTCGCCCGAAAGCTGAGTAACTGAAAGTGTGGTGGACTCTAAAGACTCGTCAATACTATGGCTGTGGATTTAACCACTAGCACGTCAGAGGTATAAGCCAATACGTAACGGGCCACCAGCTATTGACCAAAAGGGACGTCGATGAGCGAACTCATCCTGACACCCTACTGAGCCTGTCAGTGACAATATCCGTACAGTCCGGTCCGTTCGTCTATGAGCATCGCATGTCGGGCCTAGGGGGTGGGTAAAAGTCAGACCCCCAAAAGCGGTTGTAACCCTTCGAAAATCGTTTAGGCAGTTTTTCGGTAATCGGCCAATTTTTCGGCTTTTTCCGTAAAAAGTCAAAATTGATATTTTTCATTGTAGACCTAATTATACAAAATTTAGATAAGATATTACTATAATTTTGTCACTAAAATGTCACTTATAATTATCTAGTTAAATAAAAAAAAAATTCGTAATTAATTATTTTTTTATTATTTTAAGCCTTTTTAAATACATTTAATTAGGGATAAATACAAATTTAATTAGGTAAATTTCTTAATTAGGAGTCTTTATAAGCTAAAATATGGTGTTAATAAAATTATATCATGTCTTGCAAACTTTTAGATTTTTGGTGGGAAAATTATGAAAAAAATTGGCTTAAAAAGGGGTTTTTTTGGAAAAAGGTTGATATGAAAGCATGATATGATATCATATGATGTTGTAATTAGCTAGAAACTTCCCCAAAATTCCCTCATCTCCCCTCCTTGTTGCAGCCGACCCCAATCCTGCAGGTTCCCCCTCTTCCCACTTCATTCTTGCTTCTTTTTCTTGCTAAAAATCAATAAAAATTCACATTTTTCCATCTCCATTCAAAGCCTAACCCTAATTCCTTCTCTCTTCAACCCAAATTTGTTCAAAAACATGATGAAAGGAGGCTTCTTGGAGACTTGATCAAGCTAGGGTTCAAGCTTGAGAGGTGAAAATTTTAATCCTTTTGTTAACTTGTGGTTTAATTATGCTAGAATTGAAATTCTAAGTATTAATTTAGTGTAAATCCTTGTTCATGAAAAATCAAGAGAAGGTTTTGATTTTAAAAATTAGGGTTTGTAGCATAATGGTTGGATTATGTTAGGGATGGTTATCTAATTGATTAGAATGGTTAATGGTGAAATTATATGCTTGCTAAATCGACAAATTTCAATGTTTGTATCAAATCGGCTAGAACTTCGCTTACTAGATTTTTGTAGAAAATAGAATGCGGTCAATTTGCGTTAGGTTAGCAATATTATTAGCTTCGTATAGGATTATTAGAATGCGCGGACGCGGGGTTTCGTCTAGTCGGGTGGTAGTTTGTCGATTTCCCCGAAATGACGATTTTTGTTAAAGGATTGCGATTTTCGTGCGTTTTTCCGCGCACCGAGGGCATGCTATGATTAATTTGTGAGCGTCAATATTTGTATAATGTGACTTGCATCGTTTAGGGTTATGTAATCTTATACTTGGTATTGTGCAAATTTAGGATCGGTCGGAGAAACATCGGACACGGCGCGTAAAGGCAAAGCGGTGGCCGGATCAGATTAGCGGGGATTTCTGGTGAGTAGATATATTCATCTATGGGGGAATGTCTGGATGGCGCGAGGCGCCCCCCTAGTTAGGATTACCCTACTTTTTACAAGATTATATTGTTAGTTAGCTTACCCATTCATGTACACTGCATACCCTTATAGCGAACAGTATGTTAAATTGCATGGACATTCATCTCTACCTATGCGATATCATTTCGTAGGACACGAACACCTTACCATTGGCATATGTTGCACGCGCACTATTCATGTGACACACACGCCTTGGTAATTGACATGCCACGTGCACGATAGAACCTGTTTATCTTAATATCATCACCTGCATTCATACTTGATATATGAAACTGCATCGCATGCACATATCTCGCATCATCATCATATTTACATAGAACTCTAGCCAAAATTTACATCCTACACATTGATATCATAGACATTTGTCATATATATAACATGTGGACATTATGATTTTCTTGAGAATTTCAGTTTTGCTGCGATTTCTGGATTTTTGGGGAAAACCGCAAGAATTTAATAAAACCTTATATTTATCCTTTTCAAAACAAAAGTTGCGGTTTTCTCGTGATGTATGTGTCGTCCACCATGAGTTTTCATGTTTTCTGTTGGATTTCGAGACCCGATTCGAGGAGTGGATGAACCGTCTCGGGTATATGGTGGGCCCGGTATGGTACCCCGGGGCAAGAAGATCGAGTTGTAGACGATGAGCCTGGCAGGGGAAGACTACCTACCGGTGATGTCTGGCGCGGCGGATATCCGGAGGATACCGACCGTTGTCGTGAGATTTATGATATGGGCCGATCCGGACTGACGGAGCCCGATATTGAGACAGATATGATTCCTTTTTGGTGTCGATGCTTGACACGGGTTTTCAGATGATTTCTTGATGATATTTAGCTATTATACAGATATTCATGTTCTAAAGTTAAGAATTCAATAACCTTAGCAGTTAAAACACTTAAAGACTTAATAATGACATTGCATACCTGTGCATGCATACTAGAGATATCATAGTACATTTGGACATGCAAGTTGTGGTGCATTGCGTGCATTCTTACGATTGCCTTATTAGATGTTATATTTACTCACGAGCTGGCAACTCACCCCCGTTGTGCCACAGTGTCTTACAGGTCGGACCCGTCAGTCTTGTAGCGGCGGGCTATCTTGTCATCAGTTCCTTTTGCTCAGACTCGCGACATCGCCCGTAGGTGGGTTGCGAGTATACTTTATTTCTTTTTGCTTTATCATTGTATCTAGTATTCTCCATCTACCACTTGTTTTGTATATGCGACCTAGTGATGAGACTGAGAGACTTGTATATTTGTGGTTCTTTTGGGTCGAGCTCACTTGAGCCGACGTGTGTTTTCTGGTATTTTGCGTTTCTTTATGTTCTTCTCTTGATATTACTATTATATTGCATGTGGTTGTGATCTGCCTTGGGCGAAGAGCTAGCTCCCGCTTGGGGATGCCATTTTTATGATTACAGGTTTATTATCTTGTTGTACCCATTTTGGGGGATAGAAAATACAGGGGAGACTCTGCCGAAATTTTCGGGAATTTTTGACGTTTTTAAAAAGGAATTCTATGCAACTTAATTGATTTAAAAACCGTTTTCATTTAAGGTTTTCCTTCACTCTCTTTCGATTTTGGGTTAGATTTCTGGGCTTTGGCTGACTTAGGTTACGGTACGCCTTTAGACGTCTCGTAATCTAAGTGCCAGTCACGTTCCGTACTTTCGGGTCGTGACAAAGTTGGTATCAGAGCCAGGTTTTACCTTTCTGAGTGTAGGACGACCTTGGTAGATGGAGTAGGTGACTTAAGCAGAGTGGCGTAGCGTGGGTATGATCCGCGGCATACTTACGATAAGGTACTCCGCCTAAGTAACCTTAGGACATAATTGCTTGTATTTCCTTTCTTGATTCCTTGCATTCCTTGATTCAATTGCAATGTCCTTATCGGTCATGTTTCTTATTCCAGCTTCGATGCCGCCAAAGACTACGAGAGCTCAGCGGGCTGCCGCTAGGGATGAGATTCGGGCAGGCCCGTCTGAGGCGAGGATCGAGCGGGAGGATACGCCTACCCCTCAGGGTCATACTGATCCGCCTTATCCTGACCGTATTGCCAGATTAGAGGCCGGCATGCAAGAGTTGCGGCAGATGATAGGATCTTTAGTTGAGTCCAGCCGGGCACAGAGATCCGAGGACGTTCCTTCCACCGCACAGACCACGATCGTACCTGCTGCACAGATGGTCACTCCTGCTGCTACTACGGAGACTATCCCTGTTTCACTACAGGAGTTCATGAGATTGAGACCTCCAGCTTTTACCGGTACAGATGCGACAGAGGACCCACAGGCATTTCTTGATAGGATGGCTCGGATTTGTCGTTCGTTGAGGTGTTCTGAGGATAGATTGGTGGAGTTTGCGAGTTTTCGTCTGGAGGGTCTTGCCCAGACATGGTACGACTCAGTAGAGAGAGGCCGAGCTGCAGGTCTGCCTTCTATGACCTGGGATGAGTTTACAGCTGCATTTCTTGCCCGTTTTCTTCCGGAGAGTGTCCGAGTTGCTCGAGCCCGCAGTTTTGAGTCTCTGCGCAAGACTCCTGGGATGACAGTGTCGGAGTATGATATACAGTTTACCCAGTTGTCTCGATATGCACCGTACCTAGTCGACACAGAAGAGAAGAGGATAAAGAGGTTTGTACGAGGGCTTGATACACAGCTATTCCTTGCCATCGGCACCCAGCACTTTGATACATACGCAGCCGCGATGGATGCAGCCTTACTTTTGGAGGAGCGTATTTCTGAGACTCCGGTCGCTTCTGGGCCGAAGAGGATCCGTACTGATACGCCAGCTCAGCGGCAGATGGGCAGACATCGTGATAGATTATTTCCGGGAGATGGCGGAGGCAGAGGATTGAGACGAGGTCAGTTATTTGGTTCATATCCACAGACCCAGCAGTCGTCTCCAGGATATTTTCGGTGTGGGAGTCAGTATCACCGTGTCAGAGACTGTACCATGGGACGTCCGGGCGCGGCGACAGTCCCGCATGTGACTTTACCACCTTCATCACCATCGCAGAGAGCTTTACTTCCTACTCCTGATGATGCTTCACGCCAGCCAGATGCTTCTAGAGGCCGTGGGCGTGGCGGTCCGGTTCAGAGAGGACGAGGCGGCAGAGGCAGAGGCCGAGGTAGAGGCAGAGCACAGCCAGCTATTAGTGGTGGACAGGCCCGAGTGTTCGCATTGACTCCTCAGGATGCACAGGCATCCAATGCCGTCGTGACAGGTACTCTGCCAGTATGTTCTTTTGATGCACGGGTATTATTTGATCCAGACTCCACACATTCCTATGTATCCACGTATTTTGCACCGAGGTTGGGCCGAGAGTCTTGTCCGTTAGATCAGCCGCTTGTCGTTATTACCCCGGTAGGCGAGTCTTTTGTTGCCCGTTTTGTGTACCGATCTTGTTCCGTTCGTATCGGGGAGAGAGATTCTTCAGTAGATTTGATTCTCCTCGATATGCTAGACTTTGACGTTCTTCTTGGTATGGACTGGCTAGCCACCTGCTATGCATCCGTGGACTGCCGTGAAAAAGCAGTCAGATTCAGTTTTCCTGGCGAGCCGGTTCTTATTATTCAGGGAGATCGTAGCGCTACCCTTCCCAGCTTGATTTCATCTCTTCGTGCTGGTCAGCTCTTAAGGAAAGGGTGTCAGGGATTCTTAGCCTATGTTTGTGATACTAGCTCCACAGAGGTTTCGTTGGACCAGGTCCCTGTTGTGAGAGAGTTTCCTGATGTATTTCCTGACGAGCTGCCTGGTCTGCCACCAGAGCGCGAGATTAAGTTCTGTATTGACTTGATCCCTAGCACGGGGCCTATCTCTATACCTCCTTATCGGATGGCCCCGGTGGAGCTGAGAGAGCTAAAGGATCAGTTACAGGACTTGCTGGACAAAGGGCTTATCCGACCGAGTGTGTCACCTTGGGGTGCTCCCGTCCTGTTTGTTAAGAAGAAGGACGGAAGTATGCGCTTATGCATTGATTATCGTCAGCTGAACCGGGTTACTGTGCGGAACAGGTATCCCCTACCCCGCATTGATGACTTATTTGATCAGCTTCAGGGTGCAGGGTTTTTCTCGAAGGTTGATTTACGGTCAGGTTATCACCAGTTGCGGGTTCGGAAGGAGGATATTCCGAAGACCGCCTTCCGTACTCGTTATGGTTATTATGAGTTCTTGGTGATGTCGTTCGGGCTCACCAATGCCCCGGCAGCATTTATGGATTTGATGAACCGCGTATTCAGGCCGTATCTCGATCAGTTCATCATTGTGTTCATTGACGACATCTTGGTTTATTCTCGGAGCCGGGAGGAGCATGAGCAGCACTTACGTATCACATTGCAGACTTTGAGGGAGCATCAGCTGTTCGCCAAATTCTCCAAGTGCGCATTCTGGCTAGACAGTGTCGACTTCTTGGGTCATGTGGTGACGAGAGATGGTATTTGCGTGGACCCGAAGAAGATCGAGGCAGTTCAGCGTTAGCCTAGACCAGTATCAGTCACAGAGGTTCGCAGTTTTCTAGGTCTGGCCGGCTATTATCGACGTTTTGTCCAGGATTTCTCCCGCATTGCTGCACCGTTGACCGGGTTGACCCGGAAGGGGGTTCCTTTTGATTGGACCCAGGCATGTGAGGATAGCTTCCAGCAGTTGAAAACTCGTCTGACTACTGCACCAGTATTAGCATTGCCTTCAGGATCAGGCGGGTTCGTGGTATATTGTGATGCTTCTAGAGTGGGGCTGGGATGTGTGTTGATGCAGCACGACAGAGTTATCGTGTATGCTTCTCGGCAGCTGAGGAAACACGAACAGAACTACCCCACCCATGATTTAGAGATGGCTGCAGTGGTATTTGCACTTAAGATCTGGAGACATTACCTATACGGTGAGTCGTGCCAGATATTCACTGACCACAAGAGTTTGAAGTATATCTTCCAGCAGCGAGACCTGAACCTGAGACAGCGCCGTTGGATGGAGTTGGTGAAGGATTATGACTGCGAGATTCTATACCATCCGGGCAAGGCGAATGTGGTGGCAGATGCTTTAAGTAGGAGGCCCGGAGGTAGCTTATCTTGTTTGAGCGCAGTACAGATGCAGTCGACGCCGGATTGGCAGGTTTTATGTGATAGCAGAGTGCAATTCGAGTTCACTCCTACAGGGGGACAGCTAGCCCATTTCAGAGCACGCCCACAGTTACTTGACCGTATTCGCGAGGCACAGTCCGGCGATGCCCGTATCTTAGAGATTATTGAGCAGATTCGGCAGGGCAGAGTTTCTGAGTTCGTGATTGATGATCAGGGGATGCTTCGATTTGGGACTCGACTGTGTGTGCCAGATTCAGAGGGACTGAGGCGTGATATTCTCGAGGAGGCACATAGATCAGTATACAGTGTTCACCCAGGTTCCACCAAGATGTATCGTGATTTGAGAGAGGTTTACTGGTGGGACGGGATGAAGAAGGATATTACAGACTTTGTGTCGAGATGCCTGACTTGTCAGCAAGTCAAGGCCGAGCACCAGAGGCCAGCCGGCGAGTTACAGCCTTTGCCCATCCCTGAGTGGAAGTGGGAGCAGGTCTTCATGGACTTCGTGGTGGGTCTACCCAGGACCAGTCGAGGGTACGACTCTAGCTGGGTGATTGTGGATCGACTGACGAAAGCGGCTCACTTTCTGCCAGTGAAGACCACTTTTGGATTTTCTCAGTACGCCCAGGTTTATATTGATGAGATTGTGCGACTGCATGGTGTTCCGACTTGCATCGTGTCCGACCGTGGCACCCAGTTTACCAGCCGATTGTGGCAGAAACTCCAGGAAGCTTTGGGCACCCGATTGAGTTTTAGCATAGCCTTTCATCCTCAGACTGACGGTCAGTCGGAGCGTACGATTCAGACTCTTGAGGACATGCTCAGAGATTGTGTTTTGGATTTCGGTGGTAGCTGGGATCGTCATTTGCCTTTAATCGAGTTTTCCTACAATAATAGCTTCCAGGAGACGATTCAGATGGCACCTTTTGAGGCTTTATATGGGAGGAGATGTCGATCGCCTGTATGTTGGACAGAGCTCAGGGAGAGCAGTATTTTGGGGCCGCAGATCGTACAGGAGACGACCGAGAAAATACAGCTGATTCGGGACAGGATGAGAGCGGCACAGAGCAGGCAGAAATCTTATGCTGACAGGCGTCGTCGCCGACTCGAGTTCGCTGTTGGCGATCATGTTTTCCTGAAGGTCTCTCCGATGAAGGGGTGTGATGAGATTTGGGCGGAAAGGGAAACTGAGTCCTAGATATGTTGGTCCTTTCGAGATCCTAGAGCGTGTTGGTCCAGTCGCTTATCGGTTAGCTCTTCCGCCCAGCTTCCCCGATGTTCACCCCGTATTCCATGTCTCGATGCTCCGCAAGTACCTTCATGATCCTTCCCAGGCGATTCAGCACCAGACGATCCAGTTAGAGCGTGATCTTTCTTTCACCGAGCAGCCGGTGGTCATTTTGGATCGGCAGGTGAAGAAATTGAGGTCGAAGGTCATACCGTCTGTCAAGGTTCTTTGGCGTGGCCCGAACAGCGAGGAGGTCACCTGGGAGACCGAGGTCGAGATGAGGAAGAGATATCCCCATCTTTTTGAAGGTACGCGTAGTTAAATTCTAAATTCGGGGACCGAATTTCTTTAAGGAGGGAAAATTGTAACCCTTCGAAAATCGTTTAGGCAGTTTTTCGGTAATCGGCCAATTTTTCGGCTTTTTCCGTAAAAAGTCAAAATTGATATTTTTCATTGTAGACCTAATTATACAAAATTTAGATAAGATATTACTATAATTTTGTCACTAAAATGTCACTTATAATTATCTAGTTAAATAAAAAAAAAATTCGTAATTAATTATTTTTTTATTATTTTAAGCCTTTTTAAATACATTTAATTAGGGATAAATACAAATTTAATTAGGTAAATTTCTTAATTAGGAGTCTTTATAAGCTAAAATATGGTGTTAATAAAATTATATCATGTCTTGCAAACTTTTAGATTTTTGGTGGGAAAATTATGAAAAAAATTGGCTTAAAAAGGGGTTTTTTTGGAAAAAGGTTGATATGAAAGCATGATATGATATCATATGATGTTGTAATTAGCTAGAAACTTCCCCAAAATTCCCTCATCTCCCCTCCTTGTTGCAGCCGACCCCAATCCTGCAGGTTCCCCCTCTTCCCACTTCATTCTTGCTTCTTTTTCTTGCTAAAAATCAATAAAAATTCACATTTTTCCATCTCCATTCAAAGCCTAACCCTAATTCCTTCTCTCTTCAACCCAAATTTGTTCAAAAACATGATGAAAGGAGGCTTCTTGGAGACTTGATCAAGCTAGGGTTCAAGCTTGAGAGGTGAAAATTTTAATCCTTTTGTTAACTTGTGGTTTAATTATGCTAGAATTGAAATTCTAAGTATTAATTTAGTGTAAATCCTTGTTCATGAAAAATCAAGAGAAGGTTTTGATTTTAAAAATTAGGGTTTGTAGCATAATGGTTGGATTATGTTAGGGATGGTTATCTAATTGATTAGAATGGTTAATGGTGAAATTATATGCTTGCTAAATCGACAAATTTCAATGTTTGTATCAAATCGGCTAGAACTTCGCTTACTAGATTTTTGTAGAAAATAGAATGCGGTCAATTTGCGTTAGGTTAGCAATATTATTAGCTTCGTATAGGATTATTAGAATGCGCGGACGCGGGGTTTCGTCTAGTCGGGTGGTAGTTTGTCGATTTCCCCGAAATGACGATTTTTGTTAAAGGATTGCGATTTTCGTGCGTTTTTCCGCGCACCGAGGGCATGCTATGATTAATTTGTGAGCGTCAATATTTGTATAATGTGACTTGCATCGTTTAGGGTTATGTAATCTTATACTTGGTATTGTGCAAATTTAGGATCGGTCGGAGAAACATCGGACACGGCGCGTAAAGGCAAAGCGGTGGCCGGATCAGATTAGCGGGGATTTCTGGTGAGTAGATATATTCATCTATGGGGGAATGTCTGGATGGCGCGAGGCGCCCCCCTAGTTAGGATTACCCTACTTTTTACAAGATTATATTGTTAGTTAGCTTACCCATTCATGTACACTGCATACCCTTATAGCGAACAGTATGTTAAATTGCATGGACATTCATCTCTACCTATGCGATATCATTTCGTAGGACACGAACACCTTACCATTGGCATATGTTGCACGCGCACTATTCATGTGACACACACGCCTTGGTAATTGACATGCCACGTGCACGATAGAACCTGTTTATCTTAATATCATCACCTGCATTCATACTTGATATATGAAACTGCATCGCATGCACATATCTCGCATCATCATCATATTTACATAGAACTCTAGCCAAAATTTACATCCTACACATTGATATCATAGACATTTGTCATATATATAACATGTGGACATTATGATTTTCTTGAGAATTTCAGTTTTGCTGCGATTTCTGGATTTTTGGGGAAAACCGCAAGAATTTAATAAAACCTTATATTTATCCTTTTCAAAACAAAAGTTGCGGTTTTCTCGTGATGTATGTGTCGTCCACCATGAGTTTTCATGTTTTCTGTTGGATTTCGAGACCCGATTCGAGGAGTGGATGAACCGTCTCGGGTATATGGTGGGCCCGGTATGGTACCCCGGGGCAAGAAGATCGAGTTGTAGACGATGAGCCTGGCAGGGGAAGACTACCTACCGGTGATGTCTGGCGCGGCGGATATCCGGAGGATACCGACCGTTGTCGTGAGATTTATGATATGGGCCGATCCGGACTGACGGAGCCCGATATTGAGACAGATATGATTCCTTTTTGGTGTCGATGCTTGACACGGGTTTTCAGATGATTTCTTGATGATATTTAGCTATTATACAGATATTCATGTTCTAAAGTTAAGAATTCAATAACCTTAGCAGTTAAAACACTTAAAGACTTAATAATGACATTGCATACCTGTGCATGCATACTAGAGATATCATAGTACATTTGGACATGCAAGTTGTGGTGCATTGCGTGCATTCTTACGATTGCCTTATTAGATGTTATATTTACTCACGAGCTGGCAACTCACCCCCGTTGTGCCACAGTGTCTTACAGGTCGGACCCGTCAGTCTTGTAGCGGCGGGCTATCTTGTCATCAGTTCCTTTTGCTCAGACTCGCGACATCGCCCGTAGGTGGGTTGCGAGTATACTTTATTTCTTTTTGCTTTATCATTGTATCTAGTATTCTCCATCTACCACTTGTTTTGTATATGCGACCTAGTGATGAGACTGAGAGACTTGTATATTTGTGGTTCTTTTGGGTCGAGCTCACTTGAGCCGACGTGTGTTTTCTGGTATTTTGCGTTTCTTTATGTTCTTCTCTTGATATTACTATTATATTGCATGTGGTTGTGATCTGCCTTGGGCGAAGAGCTAGCTCCCGCTTGGGGATGCCATTTTTATGATTACAGGTTTATTATCTTGTTGTACCCATTTTGGGGGATAGAAAATACAGGGGAGACTCTGCCGAAATTTTCGGGAATTTTTGACGTTTTTAAAAAGGAATTCTATGCAACTTAATTGATTTAAAAACCGTTTTCATTTAAGGTTTTCCTTCACTCTCTTTCGATTTTGGGTTAGATTTCTGGGCTTTGGCTGACTTAGGTTACGGTACGCCTTTAGACGTCTCGTAATCTAAGTGCCAGTCACGTTCCGTACTTTCGGGTCGTGACAGCGGTACAAGTCGTGTCGGAGTGTAGCCCAGAACACCCTGAGATACTACTGGAATACCTACCAGTAAATCTCCTGCCTTGGCCAAGGATTCGTGTAATGGCTCTCCTAGACACAGCGCGACCTCACCCCCAATACCGGGAGAGACGAACCCCCGAAGATCCGCTCACTGCCTCCATGTGGCTCGGGACTGTACCCAACTAAAACCTGTTTGCACGACTCCTTTGAGCCGTGGTAGGGTAGTAATCAAAGCACAGTGGGAACTCACACGAGACAAATGACGATCCCCAGGTCGATGACCTAACCTGTACACATGTCACCTGGGAACTGCTATCTGACGTCAGGTATAAGACCAACTAGCATGTTCCCGGCGAGTCCTGTCCGGTGTACTCATAACCCAATGAGCACCTGTATACATCTTAGGTGAACCAACTGACACCAGTGGCTTGTGAGACCGGCCACCGCCCCTCGTCGGGGTCTCGACTGTATACACTAGTCTACTCTGGAGAATCGATGCCCTGTCTCGAAACTCCCACGACTAGGGACCTTTTAAGGATATGCTTGTAGACTCCAGCTCTCACTTATATGATCGCCCTCATACTGCCGGCAGTCAAGCAAGAATCCTAGGGGCTCTATCAACGTGCAATAGTGACATGTCAGGTCACCTAAAGCAGTACACGATGATAAAGGTAAACCAGATAGCAAACTATCATCTCGAGTAAGACTGTCGTACCGGGATAGGTCCTCCCTCAATCATTGCAATCACATGCCTGTGATCCAATAATTGACTCTGAGGGCACTATCTCCAACAATAAGTCAAAGCATCCATAAGCTTCATGAAGCTTCATTTATGTTAGCTCATTATCCAATTGTTTTTGAATTACTTTAAATATAAAAACCTAAACCTATAATTAGTATGGTATTTGTCTTGTACGCCCATGACTTTTGTATCAACAACCATGATACAAATTTGTACACAAATGAATATATATCACATATAAATTAACTTGTGCACAAGTGAGAAAAACAAATGCTTAAAGTGAACCAATGTTAGTTAATGTAAATTAGTATATCATATATACAATTATACACTAAATTATTAAATCAATACTTGACTTAACAATCCGGTTATATCACATGTAACCGACTAACATGCAATGTATCGACTTATCGAATCAACCCTTGATTCGATAACTTGGTTATATCGCATATAACCGATGATATAACCGATGACACAAACATCACGAGAATAGAATACGGTATCACATACACGCACTATTCTCGGTCCCGCACATATCATATATGCGCTCCTATCTCGTTTCGCCTGAGCCAGTACAACCTCTATGTAGGACTCTAAAGACTCGTCAATACGCCGGCAGTAGGTGATGATCATATCAAACACCCACAAGCCGTCAGCAGTACTAGCTGGATGTAACGGCTACCCGGGTATTGAGCGATCAGAAGATCAGCAAGCAAGCCCGTTCCAACTCCTGCAAAAAGCCTGACAGTGACACTACCGTACAGTCCGGTCTCCTCGTCTGATATGTCGCATATCAAGTCTACGGGTGGTAAACGTCAGACCCCAATAACCGATAAGTCGTGCCGATATGAGGCTCATAACGGGTCGAGAAACTACGGGTAACACTTACCAGTAAATCTCTAAACCAGCCCTGGCCAGGGACTTCCTTATTATGGCCAATCGAGCACAGCGCAACATCAACCCCCAATACCGGGAGAGACGAAACCACTCCTATCGCTCATTGCCTCCATATGACTCGAGACTGTACCCAATAACCACCGTTTTGCATGCCCTCTTGGATATGGTAAGGTGGAAATCAAAGCATAGTGGGAATCACACAAGACTCTATGACGATCTCGGGTCTACAGACTAACCTGTACCAGTGTCACCAGAGAACTGCCATCTGACGTAAGGTATAATACCATCTGGGAGTTCTCGGCGAGTCCGTCCAGTGTACCCAATCTCTATTGAGCACCCGTATATCATCTCTGATGTCAAACACCAATGGATATGGGATCATCCATCGCCCATCTGTATGGGTCGAGAAGGTATACGCTAGTCTACTCTGGTATATCGATGCCCCGTCTCGATATACCCACGACTAGGGACCTTGAAGGATGTACTTATGGACTACCATGTCCCCACTAGTATGATCCGCATCACAGTCCAGGTAGTCAAGTACACATCCTAAGGGCTTTACCAACATGTAACAGAGAGACAATCAGTATATACGTTAAGGTAAAGAGTAACCAGATAGCATACTATCATGTCGAGTAAGAAAGTCCTCCCTACATATGTTCGAGCATCCACTACAATATACAACGAATGTATAGTAATGGCCTCTAGGGCATACATATAACTAACAGATGCTTGGACATATATATAGAGGACCTTCTTGCTCGACATAACAGTATGCTATCCGGTTGCTCTTTATCTATAGGGTTTTTAGGCACACGCACAAGGGTCTACGGGGCATCAACCATGCCCGATTAAAATTTTAGCTGTGCCGAACAACCCAAGCCGGATCTTTAAAGTAGAGTTTATGCGAAAACAAGCATGTTAAACATTTTAACACTAAGTGAGAGGGATTACAACCTTTGTAGATCCGGTCCTTCACTTCTTAAGTTCCGTGTTGAGGTCCCTTCACTGCGATCATCGTGTTCCGGACTCTCGAGAGGCTCCGCGAAGAGAAAGATGCAAGCTTGCTTCCGATCTTCAATAACAAAGATGATCTACCTTGAAGTTTCATTAACACAAGCTAACACTCATAAAATGATGTGAACACCCTCATCTAAATAGCAAGGGTAGATGAGAATGATGATGTAGGATTTTTACCCTCTTTTATTTTCTTATTCTCACTCATTTTCATCACTTGGAAAAAAGCTAGAAAGCTTTTTTTCGTGAAAGAAAGAAGGAAGAAGAAGATGAATAATCATTTGAAATCTTTTGTGATGAATAATGAAAGGATAAAGATGATAAATAATGCAACCATGGTTGACTGAACCTTTGTAGAGAATTAACTAAGGCTAGGGTTTGAGTTAGGTTAAGAATGAGTCACTTGAAAATATCTTTACAAAAACAAAAGAAAACCTTCTAGAAACATCTAGAAAGCATTAACCCAAATCAAACCCTAATCTTGTTTAATCTCTACTAAACATGTTGCATTAGTTATCATATCATGTTACAATATTATATATCACATATATAATATTTATTGTAACAAAAGAAAATAATACAATTAACATATATCGCATATATATCAATGTATTACCCGAGTGAGAAAAAGAATTATTTAGTGAGCTAATATTAGTTAATGTAATTTAATATATCATATATATTATTATACATTAAATTATCGAATCAACACTTGATCCGACAATCCGGCTATATCGCATATAACAGACTAATATATCATATACCGATTCATCGAATCAACACTTGATCCGATGATCCGGCTGATATCAAATATCGCGAGAATATAATACGGTATCACATATCGCATTATCCTCGGTCCTGCACATATCACATATGTGCCCCTACTCCGTTTTGCCTGAGTCAAGAAAGCTCTGTGTAGGACTCTAAAGAATCTTCAATACGCCGGCAGTATGTGATGATCATATCAAACACCCACAAGCTGCAAGCGGTCAGCTAAACGTAACAGCCACCCAGGTATTGAGCGCTCAGAAGATCAACAAGCAAGCCTGTACATTCTCCTGTGAATCCAATCAGTAACACTCCCGTACAGTCCGGTCTCGTCGTCTGATATGTCGCATATCTCGCCTAGGGGTGGTAAACGTCAGACCCCAGTAGCTCGATAAATCGTGTCGATATGAGGTCTATAACAGTTTGAGAAACTACTGATAACACTTATCAGTAAATCTCAGCAACCCTAGCCAGGGATTTCAAGTTATAGCCAATCGAACACAGCGCAACATCAACTTCCTATACCGGGAGAGACGAATCCCCTCCTATCGCTCATTGCCTCCATGTGATTCGGGATTGTACCCAAAAGCCACCTTTTTGCACGCCCTCTTGGACGTGGTATGATGGAAATCAAAGCACAGTGGGAATCACACAAGACTCTATGACGATCTCGGGTCAACAGACTACTTTGTACCAGTGTCACCGGAGAACTGCCATCTGACGTGAGGTATAATACCATCTGGGAGTTCTCGGCGAGTCCGTCCAGTGTACGCAGTCTCTACTGAGCATCCGTACACCATCCTTGATGTCAAACACAGATGGATATGGGATCATCCATCGCCCATCCTATAGGTCAAGATGCGTATACGCTAGTCTACTCTGGTGTATCGATGCCCTGTCGCGATATACCCTTGACTAGGAACAGTTATAGGATGTACTCGTCGACTACCGTGGCCCCACAAGTATGATCTCATCATAGTCCCAGTAGTCGAGTACATATCCTAAAAGCTTTATCAACATGTAACATAGAGACAATCAGAGTACATGTTAAGATAAAATACAACCAGATAGCATACTATCATGCCGAGCAAGAAAGTCCTCCCTATATATGTCCAAGCATCCATTACAATATACATCGTATGTACAGTAATGGCCTCTAGGGCATACATATAACTAACAATCTCCCACTTGCGCTAGGGCCATCTGGTGTGGTATCACATACCCAACAATTAGCTGTGGTTGAATTATCTCATACTCAACCATCCCATAAAAGTCTCTACTGGGAAAAAGGCCTTTGTGAGTGGATCCGCGCTGTTGTCCTCTGTGTCTACTCTCCTAACCTCGATTTCCCTGGAGATCAACCATCTCCATGATCAGGTGATACTGCCTAAGAATTATATCTGGATTTATGATAGGACGGGCGTTCCTTGGTATAAGCCACAACTCCATTATCACATAATGGTAGGAACGAAGTTCATCTCATGAACTTATATATCCAGACTGCCTCTTTGGTGGCATCTTTGGTAATGATGTATCTTGCCTTTAATCGTCTAGCAAGTCATGGTATCTAGCTTAGAACTCTTCTAACATACCGTCCCTCCACTGAGGGTAAAGACAATGCCTGCGACTGACATTCAGTCGTCCTTATCACCCTGGAACCTTTCCAGTGATTCTCCTCAGGATCGATTGATACCATCTCACTACAAATAGTGAGAATCCTAACATCCAATTAGATCTATCTCATAGATCCAAAACCCAGGATTTAGGAGGTATCACCTTGATCCTATATGGAGAATCCTCATGATAAGCGGAGATTGACCGAGCGTAGCATAGGAAACTCCTTCCCTATCAAGAGTATGTCATCCACGTACTCTACGAGGATCACCACCATACTCCCTACTACCTTTTTGTATATACAAGGTTCATCTACCATTTTGATGAAGTCAAACTCTTTGACTACCACATCAAAACAGACGTTCTAACTCCGCGATGCCTGCTTTATCACATAAAACATCTTGTGCACGTTTCCGCTGCTCCCACTGTATACGAAGCCCTCTGGCCGTGTACTTATAGACGCTCTCTTCTAAAACATCATTTAGAAAAGCAGTCATGACATCCAACCACCAGATATCGTAGTCATGATATGTAGCAGTGGCAAGTAGGATCTGGATGGACTTAAGCATAGATTTGAAAGTCTCAACTTTTCCATGTACACCAAGTAATCTTCTCAAGATATACTTGCTCCTGATGGGGATTTAACCCTTCAGATAAAGCAACCAAAGTCCATACTTTGTTGGTGTATAAGGATTCCATCTCAAATCGATAAGCATCCAGCCATTCTTACAGAGTCCCACTCCTGATAGCCTGCTCGAAACAAGTTGGGTCATCATCTCATGATGCAATCCTCGCTCCCACTGTCATAGAGAAACCGAAGTATCTCTCAGGTGGGTGAGGAACCCTACTAGATCGGCGGAGAGGCTGAGGTTCGTTGGTTACTATTGAATCCTTCGGTTCTACCAAATCATCTACTGTAGTTTGTATAGCTGGAACTCTTTCCAGTTCTACCTCATGACCACTAATTTTTCCACAAGAAATTCCCTTTCACAAAGGTGGCATGTTGAGAAATAAAACACTTTTGTTTCTCGGTTTGGTAGAAGATATTCCCTTGCAAATGCTTGGGATATCCAACAAACTTCCACAGATCTGACTTTACCTCGAGCTTGTCCGGATTTTGCTTTTTAGACATAGGCCGGACAACCCAAAATCTTAACAAACTTAAGATATGGGCTCTTCCCTTTCCATATCACATATGAAGTGGTAGGCAACTGATTTGATTTGAACCCTATTCAATAGGTATGCAAGCTTCTCAAGTGCATAACTCCCAAAAGGAAATAGGAAACTCAGTAGTACTCATCATAGAGCACACCATATCACATAGGGTGCTATTGCTCCGTCCCGATATACCATCGTGCTATGGTGTATACGGAGGAGTAATGTTGAGAGAGAATCTCATTTTCCTTTAGAATAGTCCAGGAATCCCGTGCTTAAGTATTCTCCTCCTTGATCTCATCAAAGGACATAATACTTATACCTATTTTTGGTTCTCTACTTCTAACTTATATTCTGTGAATATCTCAAAAGGTTCAGACTTGTGTTTCAACAGGAACATATGTCTGAATCTTGAGAGATCATTAGAGAATGTAATGAAGTAAAAAGAACCAGTCTTGGCATGTGTAAACAGGAGACCTTCATACATCAGCATGTATCAATCCCAAAAGTTCACTAACTTTTTCTCTGTTTCCAATAAACAGAGCTATGGTCATCTTATCTTTATAACATGACCGACAAGTTTTACAAGATGTAAATTCAAACTAATTTAAATATACATCCAAATGTAACTTCAGCTAGTCGGGTCGCATTATTCAACAATACAAAGAAGGATCCGTTCATTTCTGAACTCTTCCTCTTGTGTCTGTTCTGTATACTAAGAACTGTAGTTTGATTTATAACGTCAATGCTTTTAGATAACGTACCTGAACCGATCAACTCTTGAGATAGGAAATGGTCAAAATATTATTCAACAATACAAAATTATATCCTTTCTTTACTAATAAAGAGACTGATATGATGTTGTATATCAGGTTCGGTATCTAATAACATTCGTTCAGAATCAATGTATTCTGGTAATACAGGGTGATTGTGACCAACAGACTTGGCTGCAACACTTGCACCGTTTTCTGTCTCATGAAACTTATCACCCGTTCTCAGTTCTCTACCTTTATGTAGCCCATGTAACAGATTACATATGCGGGATCCTGATCCGGTATCTCATACCCAGGACGTAAAGGATACTGAGAAATAGTTCTCTGTAATGAACACGCCCGAAGAAGATGCATCAGCATGCACTTTCTTCGTTTGGGCGGCACGGGAAATCTGGTATTCCCCAATTTCCTGCTCTGTCTTATAACAATTATAAGTTGGAGCGGGACCAACGTTCCCCAGCTCAGTATAACAAGCGGGTTCGGTCAATTCATCCATTTTATTATCTTGATTAAGGCGTGATATGGTCGCTACCTGGAAAGAGAGAGAGAAGAAAGCACTCAGCGTATGCTCTTGCAAGATTAGATTGGTTATCTAATATATCTAATCAGGATGTCTCCCACTGTTTTATTCAAATCTTCCTTCAAACCCTAAAAGGAAAGAATAGTCGGGATTAATTACACGCTACAAGTTCGCCAATCTTTCAGCCAGGCCAGTGCCGGTACTTTGAGGGAGGTCCCCTGTGCTTTCGCACGAACCTAATTAAAGTAAACCTCGTTTTCCCAGGGGCGTAACCCCGTTAACACCTTTCTAAACACCTACTTGATCGGCTAATTGTAATGTGTAAAACTCTCCCAGGAGTAACTCTTACTCGCAGCGGGTATCGAGATCCAACTATCTCATAGAAAGTATGCAATCTCATTGCAAATTTCAACACTTGAAATTCCTGATAATATTTTGCCCCTAGCAACTTATGACCTTGGCTAAGGTCAACAAATCATAAGTGCTAGCCAAGTTCAACCCGTCATTTCCCGATTGAATTAAACCCACCCGCACGACCCTTGGCTAAGGTTAACAAAGTCGCACGACTACCCTAACTCAATCGCATCATATGCTTATACAGATAAGCACTAATCAGCTACCGCACACTACGCCTTGGCTAAGGTCAACAAACGCAGCATGAATACTAACCAGTACTTATCTGAAATGACGGAGGGCTACGACAGGTTTTTAAGAAAACCTTTTGCGTAATGAACTTGATATCGTTGTAGAATCGAGTGATTTTAAATGGAGTGTTTTTGAGGCTTTTCTAGTTTTTTGCTTAAGGGGTCACTCCCGGTGAAGGGATCGTCGGCCCTTTCCTCATCGAATAAGGTGCAGGATATTTCGCAAATATCACTATGCAAAGCAAAAACTATGGAAGCAATCAAAAGACAAACCGAGTTTGTAGCATCTGCTAGTTTCACTAAAGAGGTCACTCCCGGTGAAGGGATCTCGGCTCTTTCCTTATCAAATAAGGTGCTGGATGTTCTACAAGGAACACCGCTATGCAAAGCAAGAACTAGAGCTACCAGTTTTTAAACAAGTTTCTACAACTTCTTAGGTTTCTTTTATTTCATTAATCTCATTAATGAAGTCCCATTTTAATATGTTTCACAAGCATCAGATATGAAACGAAATCAACAATATATAATATATATCTCATATATATAATATAAACATTCGTCTCAGGAAGTAATATGATCTCATCACAGAACATTGCAGCAGAAGAACATATATGAAATATTGGATATACTAGGATGTCCGTGTTTTCAATACGAGCCTGTATAAAACACGGATTCCACGGTTGCGATGAATAGCCAAACCCACATCCCTAGACCCCTACGAGAGCGGCAAGCAACAATGCCAATTCTAGGGTTAGGAGACCCGTTCTCGACTCCTCGAGATGGTCTCCCACTGGACCCTAGAACCAGGTTACTTGTGCTCCCCGCTTTGGGCCTACCTAATGCGGAAAAGTAAATAATATACAATAGTGACATCATCCTCAGCCCGGAAGTGCCCCAATAAAAGATTATTACATACAAATGAATTTTACATGAATGAAAAAGAAAAAACTCTCATCTCACATAAAAACCCCGGCTATTCAGAACGCAACGATCCAATATAACATATCACAGCAACACATAATATCTCATATCAACAACGTAAGCAAGTATGCGTATCCCGATTGTCGTTGATGTATAGCAACGAAACCGGCGATACACCACATACTACGCTTACGGTCACAGAAAAGAAAGTGTAAAACTATAACAGTTGGAATCCGCAACCACCTTAGACATCGCATGCCTAACCAAATGAATTCCTTAGACATCACATGCCTAACAATTATAAACCCCGCATTTTAGTCTCATTATCAAAAACTCTTTTCAATATCAAGTCGGGCAATTCAACAAGATTCCCGACATCCTGATCGAATGCTCGTCGCAAACTTTAGTAGACAGCCGCACCCCCGGATGCCGTCGACGAAGTGCACTAAGGCAGAACACCGCTGCCGCGAGCACCCGAACGGATGCTTTTGGTGACGGGGTTGTCCGACAGTCACTTGGTCGGGGCTTTGGGGTGTGGCTGTCTATTAAGTTTACCCGTCGAGTATCCGTGTACGCTACGTGATTGCGACAGACTTTTGACCACATCAAAATTCTGTGGCAACCGATCATCTGAGACTAAACTGCTAGATTTATAACATTCAAATCAGTTATCTCATAACTACATGTGGATTCCAAATATTGTATCACATTCCAGATAAATAGACAGTGTTAAACATTCCGATCGAATAAGCAAACACTCAAGATTTCCCTTTAAGTTCTCAACACTTGAAATAAGTTCAAAAACATTCATCACATGCCACGGTACCAATGGTTCAGCCGTAGAAGAGTCAAGCCAACGCCTCACATGTGGCACGCCGTACTGCCACAAACCCTAAGGTTTAGAGGCAGTTCATGACGGTCACATAATCGAGTTAAGGTTTGTTGTCTTCTAGAGGGTCCACCGCATTACTTGCACGACATAGAACGTTCTTAAACAACGAAAAAATCAAACTTTTGAAAAATTTTCCGACAGGGGAAAAAGTGAGTTATTGATATCCGTTCGAACATTTTAACAGTTTCTAAAATTATCCGGAAAAAACTTAAACGAAGTTTAATTATCCGATCGAATCAATGAGTCCCCAATACAACCCTAGAAAACTTAACGCTTGAGTGGAATTAAAAAATTCCCAAAAAAAAATGACAAGAAAAGACCTAAGAATAAATATATGAAATATGAGGGACTAAGTCCAAATTTTGGCCGCGGAACCTCCGCCAAACCCTTGGTTTGGCCGCGGTTTCGCGGTCAAGTGAGTTACTTAGTGGACCATACTTCACAGTAATTCTTAGTTTTTCCTGCTTGTTTTTATGAGCATTTTTAATTCAAAAAAAACACATTTTTGAAATATGTCCAGAAAGGGGTAAACATCGGGGTTTCCGGGTTCGATCGAACTTTAAACTTCGCTCAGACTTCGCCTAAAGCTCTAACTTGGCTCTGATACCACTGTAGGGTTGCTAGGCACACGTACAAGGGTCTACGGGGCATCAACCATACCCGATTAAAATTTTAGCCGTGCCGAACAACCCAAAGCCGGATTTTTAAACTAGAGTTTATGCGAAAACAAGCATGTTAAACATTTTAACACTAAGTGAGAGGGATTACATCCTTTGTAGATCCGGTCCTTCACTTCTTAAGCTCCGTGTTGAGGTCCCTTCGCTGCGATAATCGTGTTCCGGACTCTCGAGAGGCTCTGCGAAGAGAAAGATGCAAGCTTGCTTCCGATCTTCGATAACAAAGATGATCTACCTTGAAGTTTCATTAACACAAGCTAACACTCATAAAATGATGTGAACACCCTCATCTAAATGGCAAGGGTAGATGAGGATGATGAAGTAGGATTTTTGATCTCTTTTATTTTCTTATTCTCACTCATTTTCATCACTTGGAAAAAAGCTAGAAAACTTTTTTTCATGAGAGAAAGAAGGAAGAAGAAGATGAATAATCATTTGAAATCTTTTGTGATGAATAATGAAAGGATAAAGATGATCAATAATGCAACCATGGTTGACTAAACCTTTGTAGAGAATTAACCAAGGCTAGTGTTTGAGTTAGGTTAAGAATGAGTCACTTGAAAATATCTTTACAAAAACAAAAGAAAACCTTCTAGAAACATCTAGAAAGCATTAACCCAAATCAAACCCTAATCTTGTTTAATCTCTACTAAACATGTTACATTAGTTATCATATCATGTTACAATATTATATATCACATATATAATATTTATTGTAACAAAAGAAAATAATACAATTAACATATATCGCATATATATCAATGTATTACCCGAGTGAGAAAAAGAATTATTTAGTTAGCTAATATTAGTTAATGTAATTTAATATATCCTATATATTATTATACATTAAATTATCGAATCAACACTTGATCCGACAATCCGGTTATATCGCATATAACCGACTAATATATCATATACCGATTCATCGAATCAACACTTGATCCGATGATCAGGCTGATATCAAATATCGCAAGAATATAATACGGTATCACATATCGCATTATCCTCGGTCCTGTACATATCACATATGTGCCCCTACTCCGTTTTGCCTGAGTCAAGAAAGCTCTGTGTAGGACTCTAAAGAATCGTCAATACGCCGGCAGTAGGTGATGATCATATCAAACACCCACAAGCTGCAAGCGGTCAGCTAAATGTAACAGCCACCCAGGTATTGAGCGCTCAGAAGATCAACAAGCAAGCCTGTACATTCTCCTGTGAATCCAATCAGTAACACTCCCGTACAGTCCGGTCTCGTCGTCTGATATGTCGCATATCTCGCCTAGGGGTGGTAAACGTCAGACCCCAGTAGCTCGATAAGTCGTGTCGATATGAGGTCTATAACAGTTTGAGAAACTACTGATAACACTTATCAGTAAATCTCAGCAACCTTAGCCAGGGATTTCAAGTTATAGCCAATCGAACACAGCGCAACATCAACTTCCTATACCGGGAGAGACGAATCCCCTCCTATCGCTCATTGCCTCCATGTGATTCGGGACTGTACCTAAAAGCCACCTTTTTGCACGCCCTCTTGGACGTGGTATGATGGAAATCAAAGCATAGTGGGAATCACACAAGACTCTATGACGATCTCGGGTCAACAGACTACTCTGTACCAGTGTCACCGGAGAACTGCCATCAGACGTGAGGTATAATACCATCTGGGAGTTCTCGGCGAGTCCGTCCAGTGTACCCAGTCTTTACTGAGCACCCGTACACCATCCTTGATGTCAAACACCGATGGATATGGGATCATCCATCGCCCATCATATGGGTCAAGATGCGTATACGCTAGTCTACTCTGGTGTATCGATGCCCTGTCTCGATACACCCTCGACTAGGAACAGTTATAGGATGTACTCGTCGACTATCATGGCCGCACTAGTATGATCTCATCATAGTCCCAGTAGTCGAGTACATATCCTAAGGGCTTTATCAACATGTAACATAGAGACAATCAGAGTACATGTTAAGATAAAGTACAACCAGATAGCATACTATCATGTCGAGCAAGAAAGTCCTCCTTATATATGTCTAAGCATCCATTACAATAAACATCGTATGTACATTAATGGCCTCTAAGGCATGCATATTACTAACATTATCTTAACATGTACACTAGTATTATTATACCGTCTCTCTGATACATGTTGATAAAGCCCCTAGAATGTTTGCTTGACTACCAAGACTATGATGCGGATCATACTACTGGGACTTGTATAGTCCATAAGCACATCCTTTAATTGTTCCTAGTCGGGGGAGTATCGAGACAGGGAATCGATATTCCAAAATAAACTAGTGTGTACGTTTCTTGACCCTGTATGGGGCGATGGTTGATCCCATAACCATAGTGTTTGATATCAAAGATTGTACACAGGTGCTCATTAGAGAATGGGTACACTGACTAGGACTCGCTGTGAACTCCTAGTTGGTACTGTACTTAGCGTCATATAGCAGTTCTCTAGTGACACTGGTGCAGGTTAGTCTGTAGACCCGAGATCGTCATAGAGACTTGTGTGGTACCCACTGTGCTTCGATTTCCTCCCTACCACGGCTTAAAGGAGTTGTGCAAATAGGTGGATTTTGGGTACAGTCCCGAATCATATGGAGGTAGTGAGCGATAAGAGGGGTTTTGTCTCTCCCGATATTGGGAGTTGATGTTGCGCTATACTCGATCGGCTATAACAGTAAGTCCCTGGTTAGGGCTGATGAGATTTATTGGTAAGTGTTATTTGTAGTTTCTCAAACCGTTATGAGCCATACATCGGCATGACTTATCAAGTTACCGGGGTCTGACGATTCCACCCCTAGACTCGATATGTGACATATCAGATGAAGAGAACGGACTGTACGGTAAGTGTTACTTATAAGCTTCATGAGATTTTGGACAAGCTTGCTTGTTGATCTTCTAATCGCTCAATACTTGGGTAGCCATTACATCGAGCTAGTACCGCTGATGGCTTCTGGATGACTGATGTGATCGTCACCTACTGCTGGCGTATTGATGAGTATTTAGATTCCCACACAGAGGTTTTCTAGTTCAAGCGAAACGAATTAGGGCACATATGCTGATATGTGGGGGGCCTAATTAAATACGGGTATGTGATACCGTATTCTAATCTGGCAGTAATCTGATATTGATTAGGTTATATATGAAATAACCGGATTATCGAATCAAGTGTTGATTTGATAATGTGATATACAGATAAATGATATTAGTCGGTTATATGTGATATAACTGAATTATTGAATCAAGTGGTGATTTAATAATATGATATATATTTATATTTGATATAATTATATATTAACTAATATTATTGCTCACTAATTATTTTTTTATATATTAATATATATATATATGATATATATATATATATATATGAACAATGATGTAAATTCTATTTTGCGAAAATAGAATGATGGGGTGGAAAAGAGGTGATATTTGAGAAAAGGGATGAAGCCATACTACACACACTTGTTCATTTCCTCACTTGAGCTCATGTGATGAGTTATCCTCTCTAGCTCTCTCCATCTTCTTCATCCTTCACCTCCATGCTCAATCCCTCACATGAGTTGTGAAACCTTGAGCTTGTGAGAACTCTAGTGAGTTTTGAACCCCTACTACACTATCTTAGTTTGAATTAGCAATATGAACTAGTGTGTTTCCTTCACTAAAGAGTTTAGTGAAGAAATAGCTTGGATTAGCAGAGCTTCGGGTGGATCATCTTCAGCACGAAGATCGCAAAGGAAGCTCGATCCAACTTAAAGTGGAGCCTAGTGGAGTCGCGTGGACTACTACACGGAGCTATAGAAGAGAAGGACAAGGTCTATAAAGGTTGTAGCCTCCATCTCTTAGAATAGTTTATGTTATATCAAAGGTTATACCCTAATCAATCTAGTTCTATTCTAGGTAAGTGTTGATCAGCACCCCGAATTTTTAAAAATTGGCATGCTTGATGCTAGGAAAACCCAGTGGTGGTGCTAATAAACACTTTCACGTTTCTTGACCCTGTATGGGGCGATGGTTAATCCCATATTCATTGGTGTTTGATATCAAAGATTGTACACAGGTGCTCATTAGAGAATAGGTACACCGAACAGGACTCGCCGAGAACTCCTAGATGGTACCATACCTATCGTCAGATAGCAGTTCTCTGGTGACACTTGTACAGGTTAGTCTATAGACTCGAGATCGTCATAGAGTCTTGTGTGGTTCTCACTGTGCTTTGATTTCCTCCTACCACGGCTCAACGGAGTCGTACAAACAGGTGGATTTTGTTAGTGTATATGCCCTAGAGGCCATTACTGTATCATACTAGTTTGTATATTACTTAATGGAAGCTTGGGATATTCACCTTGTATAAACAATCTTGCTCAATATAGTAGTATGCTACTTGGTTTGTTTCTACTTCAATGTGTACATGTGTTTATTTTAGTATATCACCTATACGCATTAGTGGAGCCCTTAGGATCTTTGCTTGATTACCAGCGTTGTGATGGCAGTCACACTAGTGGGGGCTGGATAATCTATAAGCACATCCTTATACAGGTCCCTAGTCGCAGGACTATCGAGACAGGGCATCGATACTCCGGAGTAGACTAGCGTATGCGCTTCTCATCCCAGTGTGGGAGATGATCTGTCCCACAGCCATCAGTACGTCGTAGTGGAGATAGTATACGGGTGCTCGTTGGGTTACGAGTACACTGGACAGGACTCGTCGGGAACTGACAAGTTGGTATTATACCTATCGTCAGTTATCAGTTCCCAGGTGACATGAGTACAGCTTAGTCCGCTGACTTGACACTGGCACTTCGCCTCGAGTGTGTTCCCACTGCACTTTGATCACTACCCTACCATGGCTCAAAGGAGTCGTGCAAACAGGTGATGGTTGGGTGCAGTCCCGAAGCACTTGGAGGCAGTGACAGTTAGACAGGATTCGTCTCTCCCGGTATTGGGGTTTGACATCGCGCTGTGTCTAGGAGAGCCATTACACGAGTAGTCCCTGGCCAGGGCGAGCGAGATGTACTGGTAGGCTTCCAGTGTTATCTCAGGGTGTTTTGGGCTTCACTCCGACACGACTTGTACCGCTATTAGGGGACTGACGTTTACCGCCCCCTAGGCCCGACATGCGATGTATTAGAAGAACAGACCGGACTGTACGGAGAATGTCACATTCAGACTCAGTAGGAGTTCAGATGGGGTTCACCTCGTCAGTCTTCTTGTCGGCATCTACCTGTGGACCGTTACGCACAGCTAGTGCCGCTTGCGGTCTGTGGTTAAACCCACTGCCAGCGTAGTGTCGAGTTTTTAGAGTCCCACACAGAGGGCTATTCGCCTCTGGGCAAAACAGAGTAGAGGTCGCATGGTTTTGCGACAGGGTTCGTTCTCATCCGCGCACTTGTGCACGTTTGGAGTCCGGACAAATATTACTAGTAGGCTCTGGTTTGAGCCAGATACTGGTATATGTTTTGGGGTTGATTTTATCTCTTGGTATTCATGTTCCTCGGAACAAGAATGCGGGTGTGTATGCACAGTTGATTGAGGCGGATGAAGAGGATTTTCATTAGGGTTTCGGAACGGGTGCGTATGCACATTTGACAGTCGTCTTTTTCCAAACCCTAATGGAATTATGATATATCAATTAATAATATTAATTAAATGAAATTGTATCATGGTTGGGTTTTGTTGACTTGTTGACCATGGTTGACTTGTTGACCATGGTTGAAGGTTTGACCATCATCATTACTTTACAAAGATGCTCTTTGATTCTAGCAAATTTCATTTAATGAAGGTAATGATAATGGTCATTCCAAACCATCCATCAACTATTTCATTTTTATTATTATTGTTAATTTGATAATTGCTTTTCTTTTTGTTATGGTTGTAAAAAGAAAAGAGAGCTCATTCTATCATAACACTTCTCTCTCCTCATTTGTTCTTCTTCCTCCTATAGTTCAAGGAGAATCCTTCTCATGAGTTGAGAATCCCTCTCCTTGAGATAAAAACACCCCAAAGACACTCTCTACTCACTCTAGGGTTAGAGGTTTAGCAAGCCGAAGATCCTAGTTCTCTCAAAGTTCGAGAAAGAGCCCGAAGGTTGAACCCTCAGATGGATCCATCTTTGACGGAAGAAGGCAACGAGGAAAGCACCATCAACCCCTACAAAGGTTTCAAGAAGAAGGAGTTCAAGTTAGGTATAACTTCTTTTCCGAGTAGCTAACTCTCTTTAGCATTCTTGCTAGTTTAGTTTAGGAAAAGATCCCGACTTTGTTAGTCCATGTTGCCCCATGCGCTAAAAATTTGTTTTTTTATACCGTTTCCGCCTTCCCGCAAGAACCGGGGGTCGCAACATGGACTTACAGTGGTATCAGAGCCTAACTAAACTTAAACTAGCTTAGTAGTAAAGTGTATGGAAGTTCGATCGTGAAAAATCGCAAAACCGGAAAATCAAAAACCCTAAGTTTCTGTTGAAATTTTTTGTGCTCTAAAAGTAAAAATATTTACTCCTAAAATCGGCTCAGGGTTTTGTGAAAACACCCACGAAATACGATCGCATGATTCCTTGAAACCGCCGCGGTTCCGCGGCAATGGGTGGCTTAGGCCGCGGAACCGCCGCCGTTTTGTCTCCTCTTGTGATCGTGTTTTGTGCAGTGTTCTTCTGGTAGGGTTTTGGGATTTTTCAAATATGTTATTTGTGCCCAGTTTTTCCAGAAAAGAAATTTGTTTTTGGGGGCCTATAAATCCGTATTTTTATCGAACTTCACTGCACTTTGACTACAATGGTTATATCTGTGATCTGTGTTTGTTGATGGTATGTGTATATGAAAGGATTGGATTGTCGCGGGTGAATAGCCGGGATGGATGTGAGATGAGTGTTGTTTTTCTTTCATTCATTTGTAATATGTAAATTGATGTAATATTATTATTTGTATGGCCGCACAACCGGGTCGGGGTTGTAGCCGTCATTGTATAATTCTTTTTACTGTTTTTGCTCCTAGGATAGACCCATGGAGGGGTGCACAAACTACCGGGTACTTGGCGGGTAGTTTGCCGCACCCGTAGGGGTCTTGGGTGGGGTATTGGCTATTCACCGCGACCGTGTAATCCGCTTTTCGTTGCAGGCTCGAACGGATTGCGGATTCCTAGTATATCCAGTGTATTCATCTGTGATCTGTAATTTCTATCATTGCTATATATTTATAACTATTTAGGCGTTGCTTATGTTTTACAGCCGCGCTAGCCCAGCCCCCGCTCTGTCGTTAGTTAAGTAACCTAACGGGTAATGACGGGGCCCCGTGGCGAATGCGAATGGCATAAGCGTACGTCATATTTTGGTTGTTTTCTGCAATGGTAGGATTAAATGATGGGACGCATTAAAAGAACTAATGCAAGAATATCACGCATTAAAAGAACTAATGCAAGATAATAAACCAAGTTAAAGTCGTTGGAACACTTTCGAAAAACCACTCGGTTCTTTTCAAAACTAACTTTTAAATGCGGAGATTGAGCCACTCCTTCTAAAAGCTATCTCGTTCCATCAATTATATCAAGTTCTCTACGTTCACGGTTTCGCCAAAACCATTCGTAGCCCTCCGTCGTTTCACATGAATAGTCAAAAGTATTCAAGCTGTGTTTGTTGGCCAAAGTCAAGGCATAGTGATTGGTAGCTATTGGGTATTCATGTGCAGCATAGATAGATGCGTTGGTTTGGAACAGTCGTACTGCCTTGTTGGCCAAAGTCAAGGGTAGGTACGGGTGGATTCAAATTAACCTGGAGAACGACGGGTAGGACTTGACATGTGACTTATGATTTGTTGGCCAAAGTCAAGGTCATAAGAGCATAGGGCAAAAATCCACATCGGGAGTTTCATAAGTACTGAAACTTGCTAGATTTGCATACCATTTGGAGTGTGGTGATTCTGGTAGGATTCCTTCAGTTTCATCACGCGATGATATTTGGATCCCGATCCTACTGTGAGTATATGCTACTCCTCGGGAAATTTCTCACTAAACGATCAATGCTATAAACCAAGTAGGTGTCTAGAAAGGTGTTAGCGGGGCTACGCCCCCAGGGAAAAGAGGTTCTTTAATTAAGGAACTTCACGAAAGCGTTGGAAAACCTCCCTCGAAGTACCGACACTGGCCTGGCTGAACGGTTAAGCAGGTATTGTGCGGTGGGATTGATCCCGACTAATTCTTCCGTTATGGTTTGAGGAGGGATTCGAGAGACAGTGGGAGCCATCCTGTTTAGACAAATTAAAAACCATTCTAAACTTGTAAGAGCATCATGCTGAGTGTTTCTTCTTCTCTCTCCTAATTGCAGCGACCAATCGACATGACTGGACTTAAGTTACTTCTAGATAAAAACATACTGACAGGGCCAAACTACAAAGATTGGCTCAGGAATGTCAAAATGGCAATCACTTACGATAAGCTGGGGTATCTTCTTACCACCAAAGCTCCCCCCGTCCCAGGTCCCACCTCCAGCGTCGCGGATAAGGAAATCCGTAAGACTTGGGAGATTGATTGCGCGAATGCCAGGTGCCTCGTGCTTGCCTTTATGGACAACGAACATCATAGGAGGCACGAGAATATGGACCTGGAATCCATATTTCTTCATACAAAAGAACTGTATGGAGAGCAGTCTCGTATCGCAAGATACGAAGTGTCGAAGAAGTTATTTTCGGCAAAATTGGCCGTCGGATCATCGGTAGCGGACCACGTGCTTAAGATGATTGGCTACATTGAGGAGCTCGCGGAACTTGGGACCACGTTGGAAAGTGAACTCTATACGGATTTAATTCTCAAGTCCCTTCCATCCACTTACGCCCAGTTTATACTGAACTTCAACTTACAAGAAAAGGAAGTTGAACTTTCAGAACGCCTCAACATGCTGAGGAGCACAGAGGGCACCCTACAGAAAGGTAGGGAAACACCCGCTTTGTTTGTAGGAGGATCTTCTTCTTCTAGGTCCAAGGCGAAAGCCAAGGGAAAGAGGAAGAAAGCCCCCGCCAAACCAAGGGGCGGTGTTAGTAAAGTGGGTACGAAGGGAAAAGAAAAGGCAACAATGATAGCGGGGAAGCTTGTGGGTAAAGAAGAATGCTTCTATTGTCATAAAAGTGGACACTGGAAGAAAGATTGCAGGGCTTGGAAAGCCAGGACACAGGAACTGAAGCATGTTGCGGCTTCAGCTTCAGGTGTGTATGTTATTGAAAACTGTCTTTCGATAAACTCTACTTCCTGGGTATTGGATACCGGATCAGGATCTCATATCTGTAATTCTTTGCAGGCGTTGAGAAACCGTAGGTTTTTGAAGGCAGGTGACATGACCCTCAGAGTTGCGAACGGAGCTAGCATGGATGCTAAAGCCGTGGGGGACTATCACCTGGGAATGTCAGATGGGCATGTTTTGGTTTTGCGTAATTTCTTTTTTGTACCCAACGCAACTTGTAATATCATTTCTGTATCTTTGGTTTCTAAAGAAGGTTATGAATTTGCGTTTGTAAGTAATGTTGTAAACATTCACCTTAATCAAGTTCTGATTGGGTCAGGTACACTGAGCAATGGTATATACGTGTTAAACCAACCACAGATTTTCAATGTCCAGAATACACACAAAAGAAAGTCTCCAGATATCAATCAGACTTTCTTATGGCATTGTAGACTGGGTCACATCAATGAGAGAAGGTTGACTAAGTTACATACAGAAGGATATTTGGACCCGTTCGAATATCAATCGTATGCCACTTGTCAATCCTGTCTCAAAGGAAAGATGACAAAGACTC
This sequence comes from Agapanthus africanus, assembly GCA_030015575.1. Lineage (NCBI taxonomy): Eukaryota > Viridiplantae > Streptophyta > Magnoliopsida > Asparagales > Amaryllidaceae > Agapanthus > Agapanthus africanus. The sequence continues at coordinate 154,494,838 of CM057343.1, forward strand.
CGTTCACTGGACACGGAGTAAGAGCGAGCGAGCTCTTCGGACTCGTACACAGCGACGTGTGCGGTCCAATGTCTACACATGCGCGAAGCGGTCACTCTTACTTCATTACTTTTACGGATGATTTTTCAAGGTACGGTTATGTCTTCTTAATGAAACATAAGTCCGAAGCCTTTGAAAAGTTCCAGGAATATAAGAATGAAGTAGAGAAACAAACCAGCAAAAGTATTAAGATTCTAAGATCGGATCGAGGTGGAGAATACTTAAGTGCCGAGTTCCTGAATTATTTAAAAGAGAACGGAATTCTCTCTCAGCTTACTCCTCCATACACTCCGCAACATAACGATGTATCGGAGAGACGGAACCGAACCCTATTGGATATGGTACGGTCCATGATGAATGACGCTGAGTTACCGCGATCATTCTGGGGGTATGCGCTAGAATCAGTTGCGTACCTTTTGAACCGAGTTCCTACTAAGACTGTGCTTACTACACCATATGAGATGTGGTGTGGGAAGAGGCCCCATCTCAGTCACATTAAGACATGGGGATATCCAGCTTTTGTTAAAAAGTAGCATGCGGACAAGCTCGAGGCATGCTCAGTACAGTGTAAGTTCGTGGGATATCCAAAGAACTCCAAGGGATATTTCTTCTACTGCGAGGAGGAACAAAAAGTCCTTGTTTCTCGTCATGCCTACTTCTTGGAAACTGAGTTTTTGGAAACTCAGATAAGTGGGAGCACAGTAGAACTGGAAGAAATTCCAGAACCACAGACTATTACTGAAAGCTTAGTGGAACCAGAGGGTTCAAAAGAACAGGACATTTCTACGCCGCTCCGCAGGAGTAGTAGGCAGTCTCATCCGCCCGAGAGATACTACGGTTTTCTCATAGACGGGGATAGAGAGGATTGCATCATAGATTATGATGAGCCTACTAGCTTCCAGCAGGCCGTTCAGAGCGTTGACTCGGTAAAATGGATGGATGCAATGCGGACCGAAATGGAGTCCATGTACACCAACAAAGTATGGACGTTGGACATTGCTCCAGACGGGGTAAAACCCGTAGGATGCAAGTGGATCTTCAAAAGGAAGATTGGTGTAGATGGACAGGTTGAGACCTATAAAGCTAGACTTGTAGCAAAGGGTTTCCGTCAAAGACCTGGTTTGGACTATGACGAAACCTTTTCTCCAGTGGCTATGCTGAAATCCATTCGGATCCTTCTTGCCATTGCTGCCTTCCACGATTATGAGATTTGGCAAATGGACGTAAAAACCGCTTTTCTAAATGGAAATTTAGAGGAGTGTGTCTATATGGACCAGCCAGAGGGCTTCATTCAGAGTGGGAGCAGCGGAAAGGTGTGCAAGTTGCTTAAGTCCATCTATGGACTAAAGCAGGCATCGCGGAGTTGGAACATCTGCTTTGATGAGACGGTCAAGGAATTTGGCTTTATCAAAAATCCAGATGAACCATGCATCTATAGTAGATTTATAGCGAGAACTATAGTATTCCTCGTTTTATACGTGGATGACATTCTCTTAATAGGAAATGACATTCCTATGCTACAATCTGTCAAGGGGTTCTTGTCACACAGGTTCTCCATGAAAGACCTGGGTGATGCCTCATATATCCTGGGGATCCGGATCCATCGTGATAGATCCAAGAGGATATTAGGACTTTCTCAGTCCAGGTACATCGACACCATACTGAAAAGATTCAGTATGGAAGATTCCAAGCGCGGTAACCTACCGGCTTGTCACGGGATCACCCTCTCTAAAGAGATGTCCCCCAAGACTGATTTGGAGAGGGATCGCATGTCTATTATACCCTACGCTTCTGCGGTAGGCTCTATAATGTATGCGATGTTGTGTACCAGACCGGATGTAGCTTATGCACTGAGTGTGGTAAGCCGGTATCAGTCAAACCCTGGTGAGAAACACTGGATAGCGGTAAAGAACATTCTCAAGTACCTGAGAAGGACTAAGGAGATGTTCTTGGTGTATGGCGGAAATGACCTCCAGATCGAGGCCTTTGCTGACTCCAGCTTCCAGAGTGACAAGGATGATTCCAAGTCCATGTCAGGTTTTGTCTTTACCCTCAATGGAGGGGCGATGTGTTGGAAGAGTTCCAAACAGGAAACCGTTGCAGACTCGACGAGGGAAGCGGAATACATCGCTGCATCTGATGCCGCAAAAGAAGCTGTCTGGATGAGGAAGTTCTTGAAAGAACTTCAGGTGGTTCCGTCCATTGTTGACCCAATACCTCTGTATTGCGACAACAACGGGGCTATAGCTTTAGCGAAGGAACCCAGGTCCCATCAGAGATCCAGGCACATCTTGAGGCGGTATCACCTGATCAGGGAGATCGTGGATCGTAAGGAGATCGAGGTTCGGAGGGTTGCTTCAGAAGAAAACACTGCAGATCCATTCACCAAGGCCCTGCCCCAGACTCAGTTCGAGCGGCTGATCGAGATGATAGGTCTTCGATACGCCAGTACATGGCCTTAGTGCAAGTGGTAGATTGTTAGTGTATATGCCCTAGAGGCCATTACTGTATCATACTAGTTTGTATATTACTTAATGGAAGCTTGGGATATTCACCTTGTATAAACAATCTTGCTCAATATAGTAGTATGCTACTTGGTTTGTTTCTACTTCAATGTGTACATGTGTTTATTTTAGTATATCACCTATACGCATTAGTGGAGCCCTTAGGATCTTTGCTTGATTACCAGCGTTGTGATGGCAGTCACACTAGTGGGGGCTGGGTAATCTATAAGAACATCCTTATACAGGTCCCTAGTCGCAGGACTATCGAGACAGGGCATCGATACTCCGGAGTAGACTAGCGTATGCGCTTCTCATCCCAGTATGGGAGATGGTCTGTCCCACAGCCATCAGTACGTCGTACTGGAGATAGTATACGGGTGCTCGTTGGGTTACGAGTACACTGGACAGGACTCGTCGGGAACTGACAAGTTGGTATTATACCTATCGTCAGTTATCAGTTCCCAGGTGACATGAGTACAGCTTAGTCCGCTGACTTGACACTGGCACTTCGCCTCGAGTGTGTTCCCACTGCACTTTGATCACTACCCTACCACGGCTCAAAGGAGTCGTGCAAACAGGTGATGGTTGGGTGCAGTCCCGAAGCACTTGGAGGCAGTGACGGTTAGACAGGATTCGTCTCTCCCGGTATTGGGGGTTGACATCGCGCTGTGTCTAGGAGAGCCATTACACGAGTAGTCCCTGGCCAGGGCAAGCGAGATGTACTGGTAGGCTTCCAGTGTTATCTCAGGGTGTTTTGGGCTTCACTCCGACACGACTTGTACCGCTATTAGGGGACTGACGTTTACCACCCCCTAGGCCCGACATGCAATGTATTAGACGAACAGACCGGACTGTACGGAGAATGTCACATTCAGACTCAGTAGGAGTTCAGATGGGGTTCACCTCGTCAGTCTTCTTGTCGGCATCTACCTGGGGACCGTTACGCACAGCTAGTGCCGCTTGCGGTCTGTGGTTAAACCCACTGCCAGCGTAGTGTCGAGTCTTTAGAGTCCCACACAGAGGGCTATTCGCCTCTGGGCAAAATAGAGTAGAGGTCGCATGGTTTTGCGACAGGGTTCGTTCTCATCCGCGCACTTATGCGCGTTTGGAGTCCGGACAGATATTACTACTAGGCTCTGGTTTGAGCCAGATACTGGTATACGTTTTGGGGTTGATTTTATCTCTTGGTATTCATGTTCCTCGGAACAAGAATGCGGGTGTGTATGCACAGTTGATTGAGGCGGATGAAGAGGATTTTCATTAGGGTTTCGGAACGGGTGCGTATGCACATTTGACAGTCGTCTTTTTCCAAACCCTAATGGAATTATGATATATCAATTAATAATATTAATTAAATGAAATTGTATCATGGTTGGGTTTTTTTGACTTGTTGACCATGGTTGACTTGTTGACCATGGTTGAAGGTTTGACCATCATCGTTACTTTACAAAGATGCTCTTTGATTCTAGCAAATTTCATTTAATGAAGGTAATGATAATGGTCATTCCAAACCATCCATCAACTATTTCATTTTTATTATCATTGTTAATTTGATAATTGCTTTTCTTTTTGTTATGGTTGTAAAAAGAAAAGAGAGCTCATTCTATCATAACACTTCTCTCTCCTCACTTGTTCTTCTTCCTCCTCTAGTTCAAGGAGAATCCTTCTCATGAGTTGAGAATCCCTCTCCTTGAGATAAAAACACCCCAAAGACACTCTCTACTCACTCTAAGGTTAGAGGTTTAGCAAGCCGAAGATCCTAGTTCTCTCAAAGTTCGAGAAAGAGCCCGAAGGTTGAACCCTCAGGTGGATCCATCTTTGACGGAAGAAGGCAACGAGGAAAGCACCATCAACCCCTACAAAGGTTTCAAGAAGAAGGAGTTCAAGTTAGGTATAACTTCTTTTCCGAGTAGCTAACTCTCTTTAGCATTCTTGCTAGTTTAGTTTAGGAAAAGATTCCGACTTTGTTAGTCCATGTTGCCCCATGCGCTAAAAATTTGTTTTTTTATACCGTTTCCGCCTCCCCGCAAGAACCGGGGGTCGCAACGTGGACTTACAGATTTTGGGTACAGTCCTGAGTCATATGGAAGCAATGAGCGATAGGAGGGATTTCGTCTCTCCCGGTATTAGGAGTTGATGTTGCGCTATGCTCGATTGGCTATAACAGCAAGTCCCCGGCCAGGGCTGATAAGATTTACTGGTAAGTGTTATCAGTAATTTCTCGAATGGTTATAGGCCACACATCGACATGACTTATCAAGTTACTGGGGTCTGACAATTCCACCCCTAAACTTGATATGCGACATATCAGACGAAGAGACCGGACTGTACGGTAAGTGTTGCTTATAGGCTTTGCGGGAGTTTGTGTTAGTTATATGTATGCCTTAGAGGCTATTACTGTACATGCGATGTATATTGTAGTGGATGCTTGGACATATATAGGGAAGACTTTCTTGCTCGACATGATAGTATGATATCTGGTTGCTCTTTATCTTGACATGTACACTTATTGTCTCTCTATTACATGTTGATAAAGCCCTTAGGATGAGTACTTGACTACAAAGATTATGATGCAGATCATACTAGTGAGGCATAGGTAGTCGGTAAGTACATCCTTGAAATGTTCCTAGTCGTGGGAGTATCGAGACGGGGCATCGATATTCCAGAGTAGACTAGCGTATGCGCTTCTCGACCCATATGATAGGCGATGGATGATCCCATCCATTGGTGTTTGACATCAGAGAAGGTATACCGATGCTCAGTGGAGACTGGGTACACTGGAAGGATTCGCCGAGAACTCCTAGATGGTATTATACCTATCGTCAGATAGCAGTTCTCTGGTGACACTGGTACAGGTTAGTCTGTCGACCCGAGATCGTCATAAAGTCTTGTGTGATTACCACTGTGCTTTGATTTCCACCATACCACGTTCAAGAGATCGTGCAAAAAGGTGGTTTTTGGATACAGTCCCGAGTCACATAGAGGCAATGAGCGATAGGAGGGGATTTGTCTCTCCCGGTATTGAGGGTTGATGTTGCGCTATGCTCGATTAGCCATAACAGGAAATCCCTGACCAGGGTTGCTGAGATCTACTGGTAAGTGCTATCAGTAGTTTCTCGAACGGTTATGGACCTCACATTGGCATGACTTATCAGGCTATTGGGTTCTGACGTTTACCACCCCAGGCTGTGATATGCAACATATCTGACGAAGAGACCGGACTGTACGGTAGTGTTACTTATTGGATTTACAGGAGTATGAGCAGGCTTGCTTGTTGATCTTCTGATCACTCAATACCCGGGTGGCCGTTACGTTTAGCAGACCGCTTGCGGCTTGTGGGTGTTTGATATGATCATCACCTACTGCCGGCGTATTGACGAGTCTTTAGAGTCCTACACAAAGGTTTCCGGGTTCATGCAAAATGAAGTAGGAGCACATATGTGATATGTGTGGGACTGAGATTAATACGATATGTGACACCGTATTCTATTCTTACGATATATGATATCGGTCGGTTATATATGATATAGCCGGGTTATCGGATCAAGTGTTGATTCGATAAGTTGATTCATATGATATTAGTCGGTTGTATGAGATATAGCCGGATTATTAAATCAAGTGTTTATTTGATAATTTAATGTATAATTATATATTTGATATATTAACTTACATTAACTAATATTTGCTCATTAAAATTTTTTTTCTCTCACTAGGGTACACTTAGTATATATGTGATTTATATATATTAATCTACATCTTTTGTGTCATGCTAGATGCCACATGCTACATGGGTGTATGAGACTCACACCATGCTTATAATAATGATAAGGTTTTATTTATTTAAAGTAAATCAAATTAGTTGGAATTTAGTCACATGGTTGAAGCTTGTGGAAGCTTGTGGAACCATTGACCAAGTCCACTAATTTTGTTTTACTTGTAGATATTTATTAACCTAACCATTATTGTTAACCATGGTATATTCTCTACATGAGTTAGTGCATGACACTAACTCACCTATGGTTGCTATTCTCACCTCATGAGTTTCATTCTCGTCTCCACTACATCTTCTTCTTTCTCATGAGAAAGCTTTCTAGCTTTTCAAATGGTGATGAAATATTGTGAGAAAAATTAATCTTAATTGAGCCCAATACCTACTTCATCATCCTCGATTATATTAGCCATTTAGTTTAGGGTGTTTGTTTCACTAATCTACCATTAGTGAAGAGGTAGCATGAGCTTGAGTCTCCTCGACGTAGATCGTCTTCGGCCTCGAATACATCGAGCAAGCTTGTTCATTTCTTCATGTGAACCCTTACTAGAGTTCGGGTGTGTTAGCTATAGTGCCCTCAAAGTCAATTATTGGATCGCAGGCACGTTATTGCAATGATTGAGGGAGGACCTATACCGGTAGGATAGTCTTACTCGAGATGATAATATGTTATCCGGTTTGTCTTTATCATCGTGTACATGCTTCAGGTAACATTACGGATCACTATTACATGTTGATAGAGCCCATAGGATTCTTGCTTGACTACCAGCAGTATGATGGCGATCATATACGTGAGAGTTGGGTAGTCTATAAGCACATCCTTAAAGTGTCCCTAGTCGTGGGAGTTTTGAGACTGAGCATCGATACTCCATGAGTAGACTAGTGTATACAGATCAAGACCCCGATAAGGGGCGGTAGCCGGTCTCACAAGCCATTGGTGTCAGTTGGTTCACCTAAAATGTATATAGGTGCTCATTGGGTTATGAGTACACCGGACGGACTCGCCGGGAACATGCTAGTTGGTATTATACCTGTCGTCAGATAGCAGTTCCCTGGTGACAAGTGTACAGGTTAGTCAATCGACCTGAGATCCTCATTTTTCTCGTGTGACTTCCCACTATGCTTTGACTACTACCCTACCACGGCTCAAAAGAGCCGTGCAAATAGGTTTTAGTTGGGTACAGTCCCGAGCCACATGGAGGCAGTGAGCGGATCAGCAGGGGATTCATCTCTCCCGGTATTGGAGGTGATATCGCGCTGTGTTTAGGAGAGCCATTACACAAAGTCCTTGGCCAAGGAAAGTGAGATTTACTGGTAGGTATTCCAGTAGTTTCTCACGGTGTTCTGGGATACACTCCGACACGACTTATACCGCTATTAGGGGTCTGACGTTTACCATCCCCCTAGGCCCGATATGCGATACTCATAGACGAACGGACCGGACTGTACGGATATTGTCACTGTCAGGCTCAGTAGGGTTTCCGGATGAGTTCGCTCATCGGCCTCCCTTTCGTTCAATACCTGGGTAGCCGTTACGTACAGCTAGTGCCACTGACGTGCTTGTGGTTAAACCCACTGACAGCGTATTGACAAGTCTTTAGAGTCCTACACAGAGGGTTTCCCTAGTTCGGGCGAAACATTGTTGAGGCCGTATGGTTTTATGGCAGGGTTCGATCATATACGTGCACTCGTGCATGGATCATGATCGGACGGATCATACTAGTGGGCTTTGGTTTAAGTCGGATCATAGTATTAGATTGGTTGGATTACTTTCATCTCGTAGTATTCGTATTCAGTCGAAATACGAATGCGGGCATGTATATACGAATGAGGGGTATTCTTGTAATTCGTTACAATATTTCTTTAGTTGATGACATTTCCTTTTTTCTTGATTGAACATTTTAGTTTAAATGTTTAATGGTGGAATATGTGACTCATTCTTGGCATGGCTTGGTTTTTGTCATGACTAAGATATTTTTTAGGGGAGCTTAGATAGTTATGTGAATGTATGAGTGTAGAGATATTTTGTGAGTGTGTGAGGCTCATTTACACATAACAATATATCAAAACACCCACTCACTAAAAATTGGGGCAGCCATCACATTATTTGTGAGCCATCTCATTCTTTTTGTTTTTGCTACCTCACTTGATATTTTCTTGAGCTCACAACTTCCATCATGGGCATCTTCTTCAACCTCCACTCTATCCCTCTCATGTGTTGAGAATCCTAGAGTGTATTGAAACAAATTAATCACACACTATCTCTACTTCATCTTGAGCACCTAGGTTAGAAAACTAGTTGTTCGAGTTGCTTCGGTTTGAAGCGGGAGCCCGTATTACTAATTCTCGATGTGGTTCGTCTTCGACGAGAGTGACCGGAGAGCGAGCTTGTTTGGGGGCAGCTGCGAGAAGCTTGGCACAGAGATTGAAGACCGAAGGACACGGATCGATCGGTATAATCTCTCCAAACACTTTTTTAGTTAACTAGTATAGGGTTAATGGAACGATCCGGGTTTTAGGGTTACGTTATGGTCGTTTTAAAAAGCTTTTGTTCCGCATTTGGCCTCGGATTGATGGTTGGGGCGCTGCCGTAGCCTTACAGGGTGTTCAATACTTGGAGCGAAGGGACTACTACACGGAGCCTTAGAAGTGAAGGATCGGTCTGCAAAGGTTGTATTCCTCATTCACTTAGATATAAAGTTGTTTACATTGTTGTTTCATCTAAATCTTTAGTTAAGATTCTAGGGTTAGGATTCTTTAGTATGACAAATTTTTCAAATTGGCATGGGCGATGCCTCCCGAAACCTTGCTGCCGCCCTAGGGAACCCTACAGTTTGGACAAGCTTTCTTATTGATCTTCTATTCACTCAATACCTAGGTAGCCGTTACGTCCAGCTAGTACCGCTGACGGCTTGTGGGTGACTGATGTGATCATTACCTACTTCTGGCGTATTGACGAATCTTTAGAGTCCCACACAAAGATTTCATAGCTCAAGCGAAATGAAGTAGGGCACATATGGTGATATGTGCAGGAGCTTGATTAAATACGAGTATATGATACTATATTCTAATCTCGCGATATTTGATATCGGTTAGGTTATATGTGATATAACCAGATTGTTGAATCAAGTTTTGATTCAATGATATGTTATATGTATATATATTTGATACTGGCCGGTTATACATGATATGACCGGATTATCGAATCAAGTGTTGATTTAATGTAGTAATGAATATTTGTCGTTTATATGTGATATGACCGGGTTATTGAATCAAGTGTTGATTCGATAATGTGATATACATATAAGTGACATTAGTCGGTTATATATGATATGACCGGATTATTGAATCAAGTGTTGGTTTAATAATTTGATATATATTTTTATATTTGATATATTAACTAATATTGTGCTCACTAATGATTTTCTTCTCTTCTAATACTTTTAATATATATGTGATATATATTAATATATATATTTATATTATGTATCATGCTTGATGATACATTGAACATGGGTGTATAAGATTCACACCATGACCTAAAGATTATTGGGTGATTATTTATTAAGAGTTAAATAAAAATGAGTGGATTAGTGGGCATGGCTTGGATGCTTGTGGAAGCATGTAGAAGCCATGACTCACCTCTCAATTTTGTTTTTACTCTAGATATTTTTCTCACCCATCCTTATCTTTAACTCATGGTTAACTCTCTCGTTCAACACACTTGAGATATTTCTTCACCCAAGTTCATCTTCTTCTTCTCTAGGTTTTCTTGAGTTGAAGAAAGAAAAAGAGAAATAGATTTCTAAACTGAGCAAAATTCCTACTTCATCAACCTACTCTCATCTAGCCCATAAGGTTAGGTTGTTTGCATCACTAATTCTTTATTAGTGAAGAGGTAGCATGAGTTAGAGAAACTTCAAGGTGGATTATCTTCGGCCTCGAAAACGACGAAGCAATCTCGTTCCTTTCACCAAGTGGAGCCTAAGAAGAGTTCTAGGGACTACTACTTGGAGATTATGAACTACTACTTGGAGCTTTAGAAGTGAAGGACCGGTCTACAAATGTTGTATTCTCTATTCACTTAGTGTAAAGCTTGTTTACTTGCTTTCAAACCCTAATTCTCTAGTTTGATTCTAGGTTAGTGTAGCTTAGACCTCTACATTTTTTAAAATTGCATACTTAATGAATGTGGAAACCTAGTAGAGGTGCTAAGACACACTTTCACGAGGCATCACCTAGGTCTTTCATGGAGAACCTTTGTAACAAGAACAGCTCGACCAATTGTAGCATAGGAATATCATTCCTATCAAAAGAATATCGTCCACGTACAAGAAAGTAGGGTTTTTGGTCGTGTTTTCGGGATTTCCAAGATCGAATTTCTAAAGACTTTGCTAACTACCTAGTTAAGGTTTTATAGGTTCTGATACCACTGTAAGACGATGTCGCGCACCCCGCGGTTCGCGGGGAGGCGGAATTTACAAAAAAAATTGATTTTGACTACGCAACACCGGCTATAACTCCAGGATCTTTACTAAACCCTTAACCGGCTAATCTATCTAGAGGTTTAACTACTCTGTAGAATGGTTATACCTCCAAGATCGAGCCCTTTGGGTCTTCTAGTGTTCCTCTCCAAAGCTCCTCGGTGATCGGATTGGGTTTGCTCCATCGGCCTTCTCTTGTCAAAGATGATCCACCACGAGAGAATGTGCTTCAAGCTTCAGCCTCTAATGAGGTAACTAAGGTAGATGGTTTGCTAAACCAACTAGACTAGGAGATATAGAGAATGCTGATGGATTGTTTGTCTTACTAAACCCTTGGCTCATAACACATGTGAAGGTTAGGATTTAGTTAGAGGAAGAAAGAGATGGAGGAAACCTAGAGAGCTCAAGAGAGGAGAGCAACTCAAGAAAAATCAAGTGAACATCAAGAATGGCAAGTGTGGATAATAGCTAATATATTTTCTCTTCTCACTTATTGAGCCATGAAATAAACGACCATATAATATGTTTGCCATACCTCAATAGTGAGTCAAGATGAATAAAATAAGCATAATAGCCATTCATCACCGTGCCATCAAAGTCTCCTCTATTTCCACCTCATTAATCCATTTAAGTAAATGGATAAAACTAAATAATGAGGTGGCACTTTCTAGAAGCATGCATTGACAAATTAAAAGAATGCCTCTCTCACCGTATATACATACCCGTATCCGTATTCCGAAAAATACGGATACACTGAGACAATAACAATCCAATAATACAATACTAGGATCCGGCTTAAACCAAAGCCCACTAGTATTGTCTGCCCGATCAGCATCCGTGTACAAGTACACCTACGTGATCAAAGCCCAGTCGTAAAATCATACGACGTCTACATCAATTGCCTGAAGAAGGGAAACCCTCTATATGAGACTCTAAAGACTCGACAGTATGCTGGCAGTGGGTTTAACCATAAATCGTCAGCGGTACTAGCTGCACGTAACAGCTACCCAGGTATCTGTCGATAAGAAGACCGATGAGCAAACTCACCCGGACTCTTACTAAGCCTATCGGTGACAATCTCCGTACAGTCCGTTCTGTTCGTCTGAGATACTCGCATATCCGCCTAGGGGATGGTAAACGTCAGACCCCTAACAACGTGATAAGTCGTGTCGGAGGAGAGCCCAATACACCATGAGAAACTACTATAGTACCTTACCAGTATTTCTCGACTGCCTTGGCAAGGGACTGTTAGTTGTATGTATGCCCTAGAGGCCAGTATTGTACAGATGATGTATTTTATATTGGATGCTTGGACATATATAGAGATGACTTTCTTGCTCGATATGATAGTATGCTATCTGGTTGCTCTTTATCTTAACATGTACACTTGTCTCTTTAAACTGTCTTATAGTTACATGTTGGTAAAGCCCTTAGGATGTGTACTTGACTACCTGGACTATGATGCAGATCATACTAGTGGGGACATGGTAGTCCATAGGTACAGCCTTCAAGGTCCCTAGTCGTGGGTGTATCGAGACGGGGCATCGATATACCAGTGTAGACTAGCGTATATGCTTCTCGACCCATGAGATGGGCGATGGATGATCCTATATGTAGGGTTCCTAGGCACTCTCAAGAGGTCTCACAAGGCATCAACCATGCCAATTTCAAAAATTATGGTGCCGAGAAACCCTAGTGTACGGATCATTTGCTAGAAAACTAGGCGAACAAGCTAACTAGTTAACACTTAACTACAAGATACGGAAATACAACCTTTGTAGATCCGTTTGTCCACCTCCATAGCTCCATGAAGAAGTCATCTCCGCTGTACAAATCCAAAATCCGGGCTCTTGCGTCGGCTTCATTGGAGAAGAAGCGGGCTAGGTCATCGACGACGTGCCGAAGATGATCTACGTCGAGGCATCGCTAAATCAAGCTCCGACTTCACCAAGTCAAGAAACTTGTGAAGTAAACACACTCTACTACTTGGCAAGAGGTAGAGGATGAAGAAATAGGAGTTGGGTTCACTTTAGAATTGGATTTCTCACTCATCTTCAGCAATCACCATTGATGAAGTGGAGGTTTCTTCATGGAAGAAGATGAAGAAGAAAAAGAAAGAATTATGATAAGTTCATTATATTTGGAAAAGAAAATGAATACTTATCATATTAGAACCATGGTCAAGTGTAGAGAATTAACTAAGGTTAGATTAATGGTTAGGGTTAAAGATGAAGACAAGAATGGTTACAAAGTCAAAGCTTCATGAAGCTTCAACTAAACTCCAAAATTAGCAACCATTCTTTTCTTATCTTTTCTAAATAAATAAAAAAATAAATAAGTAATAAAAAGAAAACCCTAATCATTAGTTTAACCATGGCTTAATTCATTACACTTAACTATAGTTAAACATGTATCATCAAACATGATACAATCAAGTGTACAAAAGTATATCACATATACAATGTGCACAAACCAAGTGAGAAAATCCGTTTAAAGTGAACCAATACTAGTTAGTGCAAAGTAATATATCAAATATATAATTATGCATTAAATCATTAAATCAACACTTGATTCAATGATCCGGTCATGTCGCACACGACCGACTAGTATTCAATGTATCGGCTTATCGAATCAATACTTGATTCGATACCTAGGTTATATCGCATACAACCATTCGATACAATCATCGCGAGAATAGAATACGGTATCACATACACGCATTATTCTCGGTCCCGCACATATCTCATATGCGCTCCTATTTCGTTTCGCTTGAGCCAGGAAACCTCTGTGTAGGACTCTAAAGACTCGTCAATACGCCGGCAGCAGATGATGATCATATCAAACACCCACAAGCCGCAAGCGGTCTGCTAAACGTAACGGCCACTCGGGTATTGAGCGATCTGAAGATCGACGAGCAAGCCCGCTCACACTCCAGTGAATCCGACCAGTAACACTACCGTACAGTCCGGTCTGATCGTCTGATATGTCGCATATCTTGCCTAGGGGTGGTAAACGTCAGACCCCAATAGCTCGATAAGTCGTGTCGATATGAGGTCTATAACTGTTCGAGAAACTACTGGTAACACTTACCAGTAAATCTCAGCAACCCTGGCCAGGGATTTCCTGTTATAGCCAATCGAACACAGCGCAACATCAACTCCCTATACCGGGAGAGACGAATCCCCTCCTATCGCTCATTGCCTCCATGTGACTCGGGACTGTACCCAAAAACCACCGTTTTGCACGCCCTCTTGGACGTGGTAAGATGGAAATCAAAGCACAGTGGGAACCACACAAGACTCTATGACGATCTCGGGTCAACAGACTACTCTGTACCAGTGTCACCAGAGAACTGCCATCTGACGTGAGGTATAATACCATCTGGGAGTTCTCGGCGAGTCCGTCCAGTGTACCCAGTCTTCACTGAGCACCCGTATATCATCTCTGATGTCAAACACCAATGGATATGGGATCATCCATCGCCCATCTGTATGGGTCGAGAAGGTACACGCTAGTCTACTCTGGTATATCGATGCCCCGTCTCGATACACCCACGACTAGGGACATTGAAGGATGTACTTATGGACTACCATGTCCCCACTAGTATGATCCGCATCATAGTCCAGGTAGTCAAGTACAGATCCTAAGGGCTTTACCAACATGTAACAGAGAGACAATCAGCATACACGTTAAGGTAAAGGGTAACCAGATAGCATACTATCATGTCGAGCAAGAAAGTCCTCCCTATATATGTCCCAGCATCCACTACAATATACATCCTATGTACAGTAATGGCCTCTAGGGCATACATATAACTAACAATCTCCCACTTGCACTAGGGCCATCTGTAGCAGTGGTTGCAGTATCTCATACTCAACCATCCCATAAAAGTCTCTCTCTGGGAACAGGCCTTTGTGAGTGGATCCGCTGTGTTGTCCTCTGAGTCTACTCTCCTAACCTTGATCCCTTGGAGATCAACCATCTCCACGATCAGGTGACACTGCCTTAGAATACGTCTGGATCACTGATGGGACGGACGTTCCTTGGCATAAGCCACAACTCCATTGTCACACAATGGGAGGAACATAGTTCATCTCATGAACCAATAAACACCCAAACAGCCTCTTTGGTAGCATCTTAAGTAGCGATGTATCCAGCCTTTATCGTCTAGTATGTCACGGTATCTAGCTTGGAACTCTTCCAACATACCGTCCCTTTACTGAGGGTAAAGACAATGCCTGCGACTGACATTCAGTCGTCTTTATCACCCTGGAACACTTCCAGTGATTCTCCCCAGGATCGATTGATACCATCTCACTACAACTAGTGAGAATCCTAACATCCAATTAGATCTATCTCATAGATCCAAAACCCAGGATTTAGGAGGTATCATCTTGATCCTATGTGGAGAATCATTGTGATAAGCGGAGATTGATCGAGCGTAGCATAGGAAACTACTTCCCTATCAAGAGTATGTCATCCACGTACTCTACGAGGATCACCACCATACTCCCTACTACCTTTTTGTTTATACAAGGTTCATCTACCATTTTGATGATGTCAAACTCTTTGACTACTTCATCAAAACAGATGTTCCAACTCCACGATGCCTGCTTTATCCTATAAAGCATCTTGCACACGTTTCCGCTGCTCCCACTGTCTACGAAGCCCTCTGGCTGTGTACTTATAGACGCACTCTTCTAAAACAACATTTAGAAAAGCTGTCATGACACCCAACCACCAGATATCGTAGTCATGGTCTGTAGCCGTGGCAAGTAGGATCTGGATGGACTTAAGCATAGATCCTTAGAAAAAGGTTTCATTATGATCCATATCTGGTCAATTATGCAAACCTTTAACAAGTCTAGCTTTGAAAGTCTCAACTTTTCCATGTACACCAAGTAATCTTCTCAAGATATACTTGCTCCTGATGGGGATTTAACCCTTCAGATATAGCAACTAAAGTCCATACTTTGTTGGTGTATAAGGATTCCATCTCAGATCACTAAACATCCAGCCATTCTTACAGAGTCTTACTCTCGATGGCCTGCTCGAAACTAGTTGGGTCATCATCTCATGATGCAATCCTCGCTCCCACTGTCATAGAGAAACCGAAGTATCTCTCAGGTGGGTGAGGAATCCTACTAGATCGGCGGAGAGGCTGAGGTTCTTTGGAATCTACTGAATCCTTTGGCTCTATTAAATCATCTGCTGCAGTTTGTATAGCTGGAACATTTCCAGTTCTACATTACAGACTTTGCCTCGAGCTTGTCCGGATTTTGCTTTTAAACATAGGCCGGACAACCCCAAATCTTAACTAGCTTAAGACATGGGCTCTTCCCTTTCCATATCACATATGAAATGGTAGGCAACTGATTTGATTGGAACCCTATTCAATAGGTATGCAACTTCTCAAGTGCATAACTCCCAAAAGGAAATAGTTAACTCAGTAGTACTCATCATAGAGCACACCTTATCATATAGGGTGTGATTGCACCGCCCTGATATACCATCGTGCTATGGTGTATACAGAGGAGTAATGCTGAGAGAGAATCTCATTCTCCTTTAGAATAGTCCAGTATTTCCGTGCTCAAGTATTCTCCTCCTTGATCTCATCAAAGAACATAATACTTATACCCGTATTTTGGTTCTCTACTTCTAGCTTATATTCTGTGAATATCTCAAAAGGTTCGGACTTGTGTTTCAACAGGAACATAGGTCTGAATCTTGAGAGATTATCAGAGAATGTAACGAAGTACAAAGAACCAGTCTTGGCATGTGTAGACAGGGGACCTTACATACATCAACATGTATTATCCCAAGAGTTTACTAACTCTTTCTCTGTTTCCAATAAACGGAGCTATGGTCATTTTATCTTTGTGACATGACTGGCGAGTTTCACAAGATGTAAATTCAAACTAATTTAAATATGCATCTAAATGTAACTTCAGCCAGTCGGGTCGCATTGATATGACCTAGTCTACAATGCCTCTAGAAGGATTCGTTCATTTCTGAACTCTTCCTCTTGTGTGTGTTCCGTATACTAAGAACTGTAGTTTGATTTAGAACATCAATGCTTTTAGATAACGTGCCTGAACCGATCAACTTTTGATATAGGAAATGTTCAAAACATTATCCAACAATACAAAATTTTATCATTTCTTTACTAATAAAGAGATTGATATGATTTTGTATATCCGGTTCGGTATCTAATAACATTCGTTCAGAATCAATGTATTGGTAATACAGGGTGACAGTGACCAACAGACTTGGCTGCAACTCTTGCCCCGTTTTCTGCCTCATGAAACTTATCACCCGTTCTCAGTTCTCTACCTATCTGTAGCCCTATGTAACAGATTACATATCTGGGATCCTGATTTGGTATCACATACCCAGGACGTAAAGGATACTGAGAAACAGTTCTCTGTAATGAACACACCCGAAGATGATGCATCAGCATGCACTCTCTTCGTTTGGGCGGCACGGGAATTCTGGTAATCCCCTATTTCCTGCTCTGTCTTATAACATTTATAAGTTGGAGCGGGACCAACGTTCCCCAGCTCAGTATAACAAGCGGGTTCGGTCAATATTCCGTATTATTATCTTGATTAAGGCGTGATATGGTCGCTACCTGGAGAGAGAGAGAAGAAAACACTCAGCGTGCGCTCTTACAAGAATAGATTGGTTATTATTTTATCTAATCAGGATGGCTCCCACTGCTTTTTATCAAATCTTCCTTCAAACCCTAAAAGGAAAGACTAGCCGGGATTAATTACACACTACAAGTTCGCCAATCTTTCAGCCAGGCCAGTGTCGGTACTTTGAGGGAGGTCCCCCGTGCTTTCGCACGAACCTAATTAATGTAAACCTCGTTTTCCCAGAGGCGTAACCCCGTTGATACCTTTCTAGACACCTACTTGATCGGCTAATTGTAATGTATAAAACACTCCCAGGAGTAACTCTTACTCGCAGTGGGTATCGGGATCCAACTATCTCATAGAAGGTATGCAATCTCATTGCAAATTTCAACACTTGAAATTCCCGATAATATTTTACCCCTAGCAGCTATATGACCTTAACATAGTCAACAAATCATAAGTGCTAGTCAAGTTCAACCCGTCATTTCCCGATTGAATTAAACCCACCCGCACGACCCTTAACATAGTCAACAAAGTCGCACGACTACCCTAATCCAATCGCATCATATGCATAAGCAGATAAACACCAGTTAGCTACCGCACACTGCGCCTTGACAAAGGCCAACAAACGCAGCACGAATACTAACTACTACTTATCTGAAATGACGGAGGGCTACGACAGGTTTTTATGAAAACCTATTGCGTAATGAACTTGATATTGTTGTAGGATCGAATGAATTTTGAAATGGAGTGCTTTTGAGGCTTTTCTAGTTTTGCTAAAGGAGTCACTCCCGGTAAAGGGATCGTCGGTCCTTTCCTCGTCGAATGAGGTGCGGGATATATCATATATATCACTGTGCAAAGCAAAAACACTTAAAAGCAATCAAAAGACAAACCGAGTGTGTAGCATCTGCCAGTTATTGCTAAAGGAGTCACTCCCGGTGAAGGGATCTCGGTCCTTTCCTCATCGAATAAGGTGCGGGATATATCACATATACCTCTGTGCAAAGCAAGAACTGTAGCTACCTGTTTTATTTTGAAATTCGATTCTACAACATCTTTAGGTTTCTTTTATTTCATTAATCTCATTAATGAAGTCCCATCATTTAAGTACCTAAACATCACAGATAAATACGACGTACACTTATGCCATCCGCATTCGCCTCGATGTCCCCTCGTGCACCGTTAGGTTAGGTAACTAACGGCAGAGCAGGGCAGGGCTAGCGCGGGTGTAAAACATAAGTAACGTCTATATAATATATCATATATACTATATATAGTATCTATCACAGAACATCACATGATCACATCACAGATATCGCAGCAGAAGAATCATATGAAATATTGGATATACTAGGACGTCCGTGTTTTCAATACGAGCCAGTATAAAACACGGATTCCACGGTCGCGATGAATAGCCAAACCCACACCCCTAGACCCCTACGACAGCGGCAAGCAACCCTACCAATTCTAGGGTTAGGAGACCCGGACTCGACTCCTCGAGATGGTCTCCCACTGGACCCTAGAACCCGGTTACTTGTGCTCCCCTCCTTGGGTCTATCCTAGTGCGGAAAAGTAAATAATATACGAAGGGTGACATCTTCCGCAACCTGGAAGTGCCCCAATAAAAGAATATTACAAACAAGTTTTTACATGAATGAAAATGAAAAACACTCATCTCACATAAAAACCCCCCGGCTATTCAAACACGACGATCCAATATAACATATCCAGCAACACATAACATCACATGTTATCAACGTAAGTAAATATGCGCATCCCAATTGTCGTTGACATATAGCAACGAAACCGGCGATATCACATATTACACTTACGGTCACAGAAAAGAAAGTGTAAAACTACAACAGTTGGAATCCGCAACCTCCTCAAACATCGCATGCCTGACCAAATGAATTCTTTAGACATCGCATGCCTAACAATTATAAACCCCGCATTTTAGTCTCTTTATCGAAAACACTTTTCAATACCTAGTCGGGCAATTCAACAGGATTCCCGACATGCTGATCGAATGCTCGTCGCAAACTTCAGTAGACGGCCGCACCCCCGACACCGTCGACGAAGTGCACCAAGGCGGAACACCGCTGCCGCGAGCACCCGAACGGATGCTTTCGGCGACGGGGTTCTCCTACAGTCACTTGGTCGGGGCTATGGAGTGAGGCTGTCTATTAAGTTTACCCGGCGAGTATCCGCGTACATTACGTGATTGCGACGGACTTTTGATCACATCAAAATTCCGTGGCAACCGATCAAGTGAGACTAAAGTGCTATGTTTATAACATTCATTTAGTTATCTCATAACTTTTTGTGAATTCCAATTATTGTATCCCATTCCAGATAATTAGAAAATGTTAAACTTTCCGATCGAACATTCTAACACCCAAGTTTTCCCGATACAGATCAACACATGAAATTAGTCTAACAACATTCAGTTCGTACCTCAGTACCAACGGTCCAGCCGTAGAAGGGTCAAGCCAACGCCTCACATGTGGCACGCCGTACTGCCCCAAACCCGAAGGTTCAAAGGGCAGTTCAAGACGGTCACATAATCGAGTTAAGATTTGTTGTCTTCTAGAGGAACCATCGCGTTACTTGCACTACTTAGAACGTCGTTAAACTACGGAAAAATCCAACACTTGGAAATTTCCCGACAGGGGAAAAATTGGGTATTTATATCCGGTCGAACTATTTAACATATTCTAAAATTTATCCGGAAAGCCAAATAGACAAAATTTGATACCCCGATCGAAACACCAAATCCCCAAAACAACTCCAGAAAATTCAACTCTTGAAACAGTATTAAAAATGCCCAGAAAATACAAACAACAGAGGTATGAATTACTGTGCAAAGAACCGTCGCTAATGCCTTCAATGCGCCGCGGAACCGCCGCTATAGGGGGGTCAACGCCGCGGTTCCGCGGTCAACCTGGGGAATTAGTGGCTCGTTTTCCATGGTAATTCATACAATACCCTGCTGAATTTTTTAAGCACTTTTAATTTGGAAAAATCCACGTTTTTAAAATCTGGACAGAGAGCAATTTTGGGGTCGTGTTTTGGTTCGATCGGACTTCAAAATCCGTCTAGACTTCGCCTAAGGCTCTATCTAGGCTCTGATACCACTGTAGGGTTCCTAGGCACTCTCAAGAGGTCTCACAAGGCATCAACCATGCCAATTTCAAAAATTATGGTGCCGAGAAACCCTAGTGTACGGATCGTTTGCTAGAAAACTAGGCGAACAAGCTAACTAGTTAACACTTAACTACAAGATACGGAAATACAACCTTTGTAGATCCGTTTGTCCACCTCCATAGCTCCATGAAGAAGTCATCTCCGCTGTACAAATCTGAAATCCGGGCTCTTGCGTCGGCTTCATCGGAGAAGAAGCGGGCTAGGTCATCGACGACGTGCCGAAGATGATCTACGTCGAGGCATCGCTAAATCAAGCTCCGACTTCACCAAGTCAAGAAACTTGTGAAGTAAACACACTCTACTACTTGGCAAGAGGTAGAGGATGAAGAAATAGGAGTTGGGTTCACTTTAGAATTGGATTTCTCACTCATCTTCATCAATCACCATTGATGAAGTGGAGGTTTCTTCATGGAAGAAGATGAAGAAGAAAAAGAAAGAATTATGATAAGTTCATTATATTTGGAAAAGAAAATGAATACTTATCATATTAGAACCATGGTCAAGTGTAGAGAATTAACTAAGGTTAGATTAATGGTTAGGGTTAAAGATGAAGATAAGAATGGTTACAAAGTCAAAGCTTCATGAAGCTTCAACTAAACTCCAAAATTAGCAACCATTCTTTTCTTATCTTTTCTAAATAAATAAATAAGTAATAAAAAGAAAACCCTAATCATTATTTTAACCATAGCTTAATTCATTACACTTAACTATAGTTAAACATGTATCATCAAACATGATATAATCAAGTGTACAAAAGTATATCACATATACAATGTGCACAAACCAAGTGAGAAAATCCGTTTAAAGTGAACCAATACTAGTTAGTGCAAAGTAATATATCAAATATATAATTATGCATTAAATCATTAAATCAACACTTGATTCAATGATCCGGTCATGTCGCACACGACCGACTAGTATTCAATGTATCGGCTTATCGAATCAATACTTGATTCGATACCTAGGTTATATCGCATACAACCATTCGATACAATCATCACGAGAATAGAATACGGTATCACATACACGCATTATTCTCGGTCCCGCACATATCTCATATGCGCTCCCATTTCGTTTCGCTTGAGCCAGGAAACCTCTGTGTAGGACTCTAAAGACTCGTCAATACGCCGGCAGCAGATGATGATCATATCAAACACCCACAAGCCGCAAGCGGTCTGCTAAACGTAACGGCCACCCGGGTATTGAGCGATCTGAAGATCGACGAGCAAGCCCGCTCACACTCCAGTGAATCCGACCAGTAACACTACCGTACAGTCCGGTCTGATCGTCTGATATGTCGCATATCTTGCCTAGGGGTGGTAAACGTCAGACCCCAATAGCTCGATAAGTCGTGTCGATATGAGGTCTATAACTGTTCGAGAAACTACTGGTAACACTTACCAGTAAATCTCAGCAACCCTGGCCAGGGATTTCCTGTTATAGCCAATCGAACACAGCGCAACATCAACTCCCTATACCGGAAGAGACGAATCCCCTCCTATCGCTCATTGCCTCCATGTGACTCGGGACTGTACCCAAAAACCACCGTTTTGCACACCCTCTTGGACGTGGTAAGATGGAAATCAAAGCACAGTGGGAACCACACAAGACTCTATGACGATCTCGGGTCAACAGACTACTCTGTACCAGTGTCACCAGAGAACTGCCATCTGACGTGAGGTATAATACCATCTGGGAGTTCTCGGCGAGTCCGTCCAGTGTACCCAGTCTTCACTGAGCACCCGTATATCATCTCTGATGTCAAACACCAATGGATATGGGATCATCCATCGCCCATCTGTATGGGTCGAGAAGGTACACGCTAGTCTACTCTAGTATATCGATGCCCCGTCTCGATACACCCACGACTAGGGACATTGAAGGATGTACTTATGGACTACCATGTCCCCACTAGTATGATCCGCATCATAGTCCAGGTAGTCAAGTACAGATCCTAAGGGCTTTACCAACATGTAACAGAGAGACAATCAGCATACACGTTAAGGTAAAGGGTAACCAGATAGCATACTATCATGTCGAGCAAGAAAGTCCTCCCTATATATGTCCCAGCATCCACTACAATATACATCCTATGTACAGTAATGGCCTCTAGGGCATACATATAACTAACACTATATCCATTGGTGTTTGACATCAGAGATGGTATACGGGTGCTCAGTGGAGACTGGGTACACTGGACGGACTCGCCGAGAACTCCCAGATGGTATTATACCTCACGTCAGATGGCAGTTCTCAGGTGACACTTGTGCAGGTTAGTCTGTAGACCCGAGATCGTCATAAAGTCTTGTGTGATTCCCACTGTGCTTTGATCTTCACCTTACCACGTCCATGAGGGCGTGCAAAACGGTGGTTTTTGGGTACAGTCCCGAGTCACATGGAGGCAATGAGCGATAGGAGGGGTTTCGTCTCTCCCGGTATTGGGGGTTGATGTTGCGCTCGATTGGCCGTAACAGGGAAGTCCCTGGCCAGGGCTGATCAGAGTTTTGCTGGTAAGTGTTAACAGTAGTTTCTCGACCCGTTATGTGCCTCACATTGGCACGACTTATCGGTTATTGGGGTCTGACGTTTTCCACCCCTAGACTTGATATGCGACATATCAGACGAACAGACCGGACTGTACGGTAAGTGTTACTGGTTGGATTCACAGGAGTGTCAGCGGGCTTGCTCGTCGATCTTCTGATCGCTCAATACCCGGGTGGCCGTTACGTTTAGCAGACCGCTTGCGGCTTGTGGGTGCTTGATATGATCATCATCTGCTACCGGCGTATTGACGAGTGTTTAGAGTCCTACACAAAGGTTACCTAGCTCAAGCGAAACGAAATAGGAGCGCATATGAGATATGTGCGGGACCGAGAATAATGCGTGTATGTGATACCGTATTTCATTCTCGCGATGAATGTTTCGATTGGTTGTATGCGATATAACCTAGTTATCGAATCACTGATTCGATAAATCGATACATTGAATACTAGTCGGTTATGTGCGACATGACCGGATCATTGAATCAAGTGTTGATTTAATGATTTAATGTATAATTATATATTTGATATATTACTTTGCATTAACTAGTATTGGTTCACTTTAAAAGTTTTTTCTCACTTGATGTGCACATTGTATATGTGATATATTTTTATGTACACTTAATTGTATCATGTTTGATGATACATGTTTACTTGTGTATGTGTAAGGATTAAACCATGGTTATGTAATGGTTAGGGTTTTTCTTTTCCTTACTTATTTATTTATTTTGGAAAAGATAAAAGAGAAAATGGTGGCTTTCTTTGTTTGTTGTTGAAGCTTCATGAAGCTTTGACTAAAGTGACCATTTTGTCTTCATGCTTAACCCTAACCATTCAAACTAACCATGGTCTTTTCTCTACACCTAACCAAGGTTAGGATATGATAAGTATTGATATTATTTTCATTTTAAAGAAACACTTATCATATTCTTTCTTCTTCTTCATCATCTCTGACAAGAAGAAAAGCTTACTAGCTTTAATGGCATCTTGAGAAAAAGAGTGAGAAATCCAATTCTAAAGTGAACCCACCTCCTATTTCTTCACCCTCTACCTCTTGCCAAGTAGTATAGGGTGTTTTCTTCACAAGTTTCACGACTTGGTGAAGTTGGAGCTCGATCTAGAGTTGCCTCGACGTAGATCATCTTCGGCATCGAAGCCGACGACCTAGCCCGCCCATTTCTCCGATGAAGCCGATGCTAGAGTCCGGGATCCGATATGGACAGCGAGAGGACGTCTACGTGGAGCTAAGGAAGTGGAAAACCGGATCTACAAAGGTTGTAGCTTCTTACTTTTAGTTAAGTTGTTAACTACTTTCACTTTTCGCCTAAACTCTAGTCAACGAATCCGTATTAGGGTTTCTCGGCACTTGTATAATTTGAAATTGGCATGGTTGATGCCTTGTTAGACCTCATTAGAGTGCCTAGGAACTCTACAGTGGTATCAGAGCCTAGCTAGAGTCTTAGGCGAAGCCTAGACGACGTTTGAAATCCGAACGAACATCGAAAACCTAACTTTGCATGCTCTCTGGACTTTTTTCAAAAACTGGGTTTTTTCCAGATTAAAAATTCTTAAAAAATTCAGCTGGAAATTCTAAGAATTACGGTGCAAAATTTTCCAAAAGATACCTCCAAAGAGCGGCGGAACCGCGGCAGAAGCCTGGCTTCTGCGGCGGTTCCGCGGCCATATAATGACGTCAGCCTTCCTATTTTGCACAGTAATCTGTTATTTGAGGTGCTGAGTTTTCTGGGATTTTTTTTAATCTAAACTCAAGAGTTGAGTTTTCTGGGGTGTTTTGGAGCCTCGTAGATTCGATCGGATTATCAAACTTTGTCTATGTGTTTTTCCGGATAATTTTAGAATATGTTGAAAAGTTCGACCGGATGTAAATATCCAATCTTTCCCCTGCCGGAATATTTCCAAGTGTTGGACTTTTCTGTGGTTTAAGGACGTTCCAATTAGTGCAAGTAACGCGATGGTCCCTCTAGAAGACAACAAACCTTAACTCGATTATGTGACCGTCTTGAACTGCCCTTTGAACCTTAGGGTTTGGGGCAGTACGGCGTGCCACATGTGAGGCGTTGGCTTGACCCTTCTACGTCTGGACCGTTGGTACTGAGGCATGAAGTTAATGTATTTGAACTTATTTCATTTGTTGAACGGTTTCGGGAAAACTTGGGTGTTCGAATGTTCGATCGGAAAGTTTAATATTTTCTATTTATCCGGAATGGGATACAATAATTGGAATTCACAAACAGTTATGAGATAACTGGATGAATGTTATAAATCTAGCGGTTTAGTCTCACTTGATATTGAAAAGAGTTTTCGATAATGGGACTAAAATGCGGGGTTTATAATTGTTAGGCATGTGATGTCTAAGTATTTCATTTGATTAGGCATGCGATGTCTAAAGAGGTTGTGGATTCCAACTGTTGTAGTTTTACACTTTCTTTTTTGTGACCGTAAGTGTAATATGTGATATCGCCGGTTTCGTTGCTATATGTCAACGACAATTGGGATGCGCATATTTACTTACGTTGATGACATGCGATGTTATGTGTTGCTGGATATGTTATATTGGATAGTCATGTTTGAATAGCCGGGGGTTTTTATGTGAGATGAGTGTTTTTCATTTTCATTCATGTAAAAACTTGTATGTAATATTCTTATATTGGGGCACTTCCAGGTTGCGGAAGATGTCACCGTTTGTATATTATTTACTTTTCCGCACTAGAATAGACCCAAGTAGGGGAGCACAAGTAACCGGGTTCTGGAGTCCAGTGGGAGACCACCTTGAGGAGTCGAGTCCGGGTCTCCTAACTCTAGAATTGGTAGGGTTGCTTGCCGCTCTCGTAGGGGTCTAGGGATATGGGTTTGGCTATTCATCGCGACCGTGGAATCCGTGTTTTATACTGGCTCGTATTGAAAACACGGATGTCCTAGTATATCCAATATTTCATATGATTCTTCTGCTGCGATATCTGTGATGTTCTGTGATAGATACTGTATATAGTATATATGATATATTATATAGGCGTTACTTATGTTTTACACCCACGCTAGCCCTGCCCCGCTCTGCCGTTAGTTACCTAACCTAACGGTGCACGAGGGGACATCGAGGCGAATGCGGATGGCATAAGTGTACGTCGTATTTATCTGTGATGTTTAGGTATTTAAATGATGGGACTTCATTAATGTGATTAATGAAATAAAAGAAACCTAAAGATGTTGTAGAATCGAATTTCAAAATAAAACAGGTAGCTACAGTTCTTGCTTTGCATAGTGGTATATATGATATACCTTGCACCTTATTCGATGAGGAAAGGACCGAGATCCCTTCACCGGGAGTGACTCCTTTAGCAATAACTGGCAGATGCTACACACTCGGTTTTCTTTTGATTACTTTTTGAGTTTTACTTTGCACAGCGATATATATGATATATCCCGCACCTCATTCGACGAGGAAAGGGCCGACGATCCCTTCACCAGGAGTGACCCCTTTAGCAAAACTAGAAAAAGCCTCAAAAACACTCCATTTCAAAATCATTCGATTCTACAACGATATCAAGTTCATTAAGCAATAGGTTTTCAGAAAAACCTGACGTAGCCCTCCGTCATTTCAGATAAGTTGCATATAGTATTCGTGCTACATTTGTTGGCTTTCGTCAAGGCGTAGTGTGCGGTAGCTATGTGCTGCTTATCTGCTGCATATGATGCGACTGGATTAGGGTAGTCGTACGGCTTTGTTGGCTTTCGTCAAGGGTCGTGCGGGTGGGTTTAATTCAGTCAAGAAATGTACGGGTTGAACTTGACTAGCGGGCTGTGGTTTGTTAGCTTTCGTCAAGGTCATAGCACGCTAGGGGCAAAAGCATTATCGGGAATTTCAAGTGTTGAAATTTGCAATGAGATTGCATACCTTCTATGAGATAGTTGGATCCCGATACCCACTGCGAGTAAGAGTTACTCCTGGGAGAGTTTTACACATTACAATTAGCCGATCAAGTAGGTGTCTAGAAAGGTGTCAACGGGGTTACGCCTCTGGGAAAACGAGGTTTACTTTAATTAGGTCCGTGCGAAAGCACGGGGAACCTCCCTCAAAGTACCGACACTGGCCTGGCTGAAAGATTGGCGAAGTTGTAGGGTGTAATTAATCCCGGCTAGTCTTTCCTTTTAGGGTTTGAAGGAAGATTTGATAAAAACCAGTGGGAGCCATCCTGATTAGATAAGATAATAACCAATCTGATCTTGCAAGAGCATACGCTAAAGTGTTTTCTTCTCTCTCTCTCCAGGTAGCGACCATGTCATGCCCTAATAAAGATAATAATATGGATGTATTGACTGAACCCGCATGTTTTACTGTGCTGGGGAACGTTGGTTCCATTCTTTCTTATAAGAGTTATAGGAATGAACAGGACATAGGGGAATACCAGGATTCCCAAGCCACCCGAATGAAGAAAGTACATGATGATGCATTTTCTTCGGGTGTGTTCGTTACAGAGAACTGTTTCTCCATTTGCTCTACGTCCTGGGTATTAGATACCGGGTCAGGATCCCATATATGTAATCAATTACATGGGCTCAGAAAAGGTAGAGAACTTGGAGATGGTGATAAAGACATTAGAGTTGGAAATGGTGCAATTGTTGCAGCTAAGACTGTCGGGGAATATCACCTTGCATTACCAACTGGTAATACATTGGTTTTGAACGAATGCTATTACATGCCGAACCTGATATGCAACATTATATCAGTTTCTTTATTGAGTAAAGAGGGATATAATTTTGTATTACAGGATAATGTTATGAACATTTTCCGTAACCAAAAGTTGGTTGGATCAGGCACGTTGTGCAATATCATTTATGTTCTAAATCAATCAACAGTTCTGAGCATAACGAACACACACAAAAGGAAGAGTTCAGAACTGAACGAATCTTTCTTATGGCATTGTAGACTGGGTCACATCAATGCGACACGACTAGCTAAGTTGCATAAGGATGGATAGTTGAAACCATTCGAATTTTCATCTTATGACACTTGCCAGTCATGTCTCAAAGGCAAGATGACCAAAACTCCGTTTACGGGACACAGACATAGAGTTACCGAACTCTTGGGAATGATACATAGTGATGTATGCGTTCCCATGTCTACACATGCCAGGGATGGTTCTTCGTACTTCATTACATTCACTGACGATCTCTCAAGATACGGACATGTGTACTTGATAAGACACAAGTCTGAAGCTTTTGAGAAATTTAGAGAATATAAACAAGAAGTCGAGAACCAAACTGGAAAAAGTATTAAAATCCTTCGATCTGATCGAAGAGGTGAATACTTAAGAAATGAATTCCTGGACTTCCTAAAAGAGAATGGGATTCTCTCTCAGCTGACTCCTCCATATACACCACAGCACAATGGTGTATCAGAACGGAGGAACCGCACCCTATTACATATGGTGCGCTCTATGATGAGCACAGCTGAGTTACCTATTTCCTTCTAGGGGTATGCACTTGAGACAGCCATACATCTATTGAATATGGTCCCCACCAAATCTGTGCCTACCACTCCATATGAGATATGGAAAGGGAAGAGACCATGTCTTAACTGTGTTAAGATATGGGGTTGTCCAGCCTATGTCAAACAACAAAATCCGGACAAACTCGAGGTACAGTCTGTTCTATGCAAATTTATAGGATATCCCAAAATGTCACAAGGGTATATCTTCTACCACCCTGAGGAACAAAGAGTGTTTGTTTCTCGGCATGCCACCTTTTTAGAAAAGGAATTTCTTGAAAAAGAGATTAGTGGTCATGAGGTAGAACTGGAAGAGGTTCGAGCTACAGAAGCTACAACAGAAGATCTGGTGGAACCAGAGGATTCAATAGTTCCTAATGAACCCCAGCCACTCCGCCGATCTAGTAGGGTTCCTCGCCAACCTGAGAGATACTACGGTTTTCTCATGGATGGTAGGAGCGAGGATTGCATCATGGAGGATGATGACCCAACTAGCTTCGAGCAGGCCATCATGAGTAGGGACTCAGTGAAATGGCTGGATGCAATGCGGTCTGAGATGGAATCCAAGTACACCAACAAAGTGTGGACTTTGGAAGTTGGTCCTGAAAAGGTAAAACCCATTGGGAGCAAGTGGATCTTCAAGAAAAAACTTGGTGTAGATGGGAAAGTGGAGACTTTCAAAGCTAGACTTGTTGCAAAGGGTTTTCGTCAAAGAACAGGTGTGGATTATGACGAAACCTTTTCTCCAGTGGCTATGCTTAAATCCATCCGGATCATGCTTGCCATCGCTGCATATCATGATTACGAAATCTGGCAAATGGATGTTAAGACCGCCTTTCTAAACGGTGATTTAGAAGAGTGCGTGTACATGACTCAGCCAGAGGGCTTCGTAGACAGTGGGAGCAGCGGGAAGGTGTGCAAGCTACTTAAATCCATTTATGGATTAAAGCAAGCATCGCGGAGTTGGAACATCTTCTTTGACGTCGTTATCAAAGAGTTTGATTTCGTCAAAAACCCAGATGAACCTTGTATCTACAAGAAGGTGGCAGAGAGTAAGGTTGTCTTCCTCGTACTGTACGTGGACGACATACTCTTGATAGGAAATGATATTCCTATGCAGCAATCGGTCAAGCTCTTCTTATCACAAAGATTCTTAATGAAAGATCTTGGTGATGCCTCCTGCATATTGGGAATTAGGATCTATAGGGATAGATCCAAACGGATATTGGGATTGTCCCAATCCAGGTACATTGACACCATACTAAAGAGGTTTAGTATGGAAGAATCCAAGCGTGGGAACTTGCCCACGATCTCTGGAGTCACTCTCTCCAAAGAGATGTCTCCCAAGACTGATTTGGAGAGAGCTCGCATGCAAGGGCCCTATGCTTCGGCTGTAGGCTCTATCATGTACGCGATGCTATGTACCAGACCTGATGTAGCATACTCACTAAGTGTAGTGAGCAGGTATCAAGCTGATCCTGGAGAGAGTCACTGGACAGCTGTGAAGAGCATTCTCAAGTACTTACGAAGGACTAAAGAGATTCTCTTGGTGTATGGTCACGGAGAACTCCAAGTGGAGTCCTTTACCGATTCGAGCTTCCAGAGTGATAAGGACGACTCTAAGTCGCAGTCGGGATTTGTCTTTACCCTTTACGGAGGGGCGGTTAGCTGGAAGAGTTCCAAGTAGGAAACCGTGGCAGACTCGACGATGGAGGCTGAATATATCGCCGCCAACGATGCTGCTAAAGAGGCTGTCTGGATCAAGAAGTTCATTACTGAACTTTAAGTGGTTCCATCCATTGAGCATCCAATACCTTTGTATTGTGATAACAATGGAGCAGTGGCTTTGGCCAAGAAACCCAGGTCCCATCAGTGATCCAGGCATATTCTGAGGCGGTATCACCTGATCCGGGAGATAGTTGATCGCCGGGAGATCGAGGTCAGGAGGGTTGACACGAAGAACAACACGGCGGATCCACTCATGAAGACCATTCCCGAAATATAGTTTGAGAGACTCTTCGGGATGCTCGGTATGCGATACTACAGCAGCTGGCCCTAGTGCAAGTGGGAGATTGTTAGTTGTATGTATGCCCTATAGGCCAGTATTGTACAGATGATGTATTTTATATTGGATGCTTGGACATATATAGAGATGACTTTCTTGCTCGATATGATAGTATGCTATCTTGTTGCTCTTTATCTTACCATGTACACTTGTCTCTTTAAACTGTCTTATAGTTACATGTTGGTAAAGCCCTTAGGATGTGTACTTGACTACCTGGACTATGATGCAGATCATACTAGTAGAGACATGGTAGTCCATAGGTACATCCTTCAAGGTCCCTAGTCGTGGGTGTATCGAGACGGGGCATCGATATACCAGTGTAGACTAGCGTATATTCTTCTCGACCCATGAGATGGGCGATGGATGATCCCATATCCATTGGTGTTTGACATCAGAGATGGTATACGGGTGCTCAGTAGAGACTGGGTACACTGGACGGACTCACCGAGAACTCCCAGATGGTATTATACCTCACGTCAGATGGCAGTTCTCAGGTGACACTTGTGCAGGTTAGTCTGTAGACCCGAGATCGTCATAGAGTCTTGTGTGATTCCCACTGTGCTTTGATCTCCACCTTACCACGTCCATGAGGGCGTGCAAAACGGTGGTTTTTGGGTACAGTCCCGAGTCACATGGAGGCAATGAGCGATAGGAGGGGTTTCGTCTCTCCCGGTATCGGGGGTTGATGTTGCGCTGTGGTCGATTGGCCGTAACAGGGAAGTCCCTGGCCAGGGCTGATCAGAGTTTTACTGGTAAGTGTTACCAGTAGTTTCTCGACCCGTTATGAGCCTCACATCGGCACGACTTATCGGTTATTGGGGTCTGACGTTTACCACCCCTAGACTTGATATGCGACATATCAGACGAACAGACCGGACTGTACGGTAAGTGTTACTGGTTGGATTCACAGGAGTGTGAGCGGGCTTGCTCGTCGATCTTCTGATCGCTCAATACCCGGGTGGCCGTTACGTTTAGCAGACTGCTTGCGGCTTGTGGGTGCTTGATATGATCATCATCTGCTACCGGCGTATTGACGAGTCTTTAAAGTCCTACACAGAGGTTTCCTAGCTCAAGCGAAACGAAATAGGAGCGCATATGAGATATGTGCGGGACCGAGAATAATGCGTGTATGTGATACCGTATTTCATTCTCACGATGAATGTTTCGATTGGTTGTATGCGATATAACCTAGTTATCGAATCACTGATTCGATAAATCGATACATTGAATACTAGTCGGTTATGTGCGACATGACCGGATCATTGAATCAAGTGTTGATTTAATGATTTAATGTATAATTATATATTTGATATATTACTTTGCATTAACTAGTATTGGTTCACTTTAAAAGGTTTTTCTCACTTGATGTGCACATTGTATATGTGATATATTTTTATGTACACTTAATTGTATCATGTTTGATGATACATGTTTACTTGTGTATGTATAAGGATTAAACCATGGTTATGTAATGGTTAGGGTTTTTCTTTTCCTTACTTATTTATTTATTTTGAAAAAGATAAAAGAGAAAATGGTGGCTTTCTTTGTTTGTTGTTGAAGCTTCATGAAGCTTTGACTAAAGTGACCATTTTGTCTTCATGCTTAACCCTAACCATTCAAACTAACCATGGTCTTTTCTCTACACCTAACCAAGGTTAGGATATGATAAGTATTGATATTATTTTCATTTTAAAGAAACACTTATCATATTCTTTCTTCTTCTTCATCATCTTTGACAAGATGAAAGCTTACTAGCTTTAATGGCATCTTGAGAAAAAGAGTGAGAAATCCAATTCTAAAGTGAACCCACCTCTTATTTCTTCACCCTCTACCTCTTGCCAAGTAGTATAGGGTGTTTTCTTCACAAGTTTCACGACTTGGTGAAGTTGGAGCTCGATCTAGAATTGCCTCGACGTAGATCATCTTCGGCATCGAAGCCGACCTAGCCCGCCCATTTCTCCGATGAAGCCGATGCTAGAGTCCGGGATCCGATATGGACAGCGAGAGGACGTCTACGTGGAGCTAAGGAAGTGGAAAACCGGATCTACAAAGGTTGTAGCTTCTTACTTTTAGTTAAGTTGTTAACTACTTTCACTTTTCGCCTAAACTCTAGTCAATGAATCCGTATTAGGGTTTCTCGGCACTTGTATAATTTGAAATTGGCAAGGTTGATGCCTTGTGAGACCTCATTAGAGTGCCTAGGAACCCTACAGGGACTTTGTGTAATGGCTTTCCGAACACTGCACGATATCAACCCCCAATACCAGGAGAGATGAATCCTATCTGATCGCTGCTGTCTCCAAGTGCTTCGGGACTACACCCAACTACTACCTGTTTGCACGACTCCTTTGAGTATGGTAGGGTAGTAATAAAAGTGGAGTGGGAACACACTCTAGATGAAGTAGCGATGGCAAGTCAACAGACTAAGCTATACTCATTCCACCTAGGAACTGCTACCTGACGATAGGTATAATACCAACCAGCAGTTCCCGGCGAGTCCTGTCCAGTGTAACTCACAACCCAGTGAGCACCAGCATACCTTCTCCAGTACGTCATACTAATGGCTGTGGGACAGACCATATCCCCTACTGGGATGAGAAGCGTATACACTAGTCTACTCCGGAGTATCGATGCCCCATCTCGATAATCCAACGACTAAGTGTTGGCTATAGTGCCCTCAATGTCAATTATTGGATCACAGGCACGTGATTGCAATGATTGAGGGAGGACCTATACCGGTAGGACAGTCTTACTCGAAATGATAGCATGCTATCTGGTTTGTCTTTATTATCGTGTACATGCTTCAGGTGACATTACAGATTACTATTACATGTTGATAGAGCCTATAGGATTCTTGCTTGACTACCAGCAGTATGATGGCAATCATATACGTGAGAGTTGGGTGGTCTATAAGCACATCCTTAAAGTGTCCCTAGTCGAAGGAGTTTCGAGACAGGGCATAAATACTCCAGAGTAGATTAGTGTATATAGATCAAGACCCCGACGAGGGGCGTGTAAGTCCATGTCACACACCATGTAGGGTTCCTAGGCACACTAATGAAGTCTCACAAGGCATCAAACATGGCTAATTCAAATTTTATGGGTGCCTACAAACCCTAATACGGATCGTTAACTAGATATCAAGGCGATGCAAGCAAGTAAACGGGATTATAGCTAAAGGGAAGGGGCTACAACCTTTGTAGATCCGGTCCTCCACCTCCTAAGCTCCGTGATGAAGTCCTCTCCACTGTCCAAATCGAACCATGACTCTCACGGTGGTTTCATCGGAGAAAAAAAGGCGGGCTAGGTCGTCAACAACGTGCCGAAGATGATCTACGTCGAGGCATCACTAGATCAAGCTCTACCTTCACCAAGCCATGAAAACTTGTGAAGGAAACACCCTATACTACTTGGCAAGAGGTAGAGGATGAAGAAATAGGAAGTGGGTTCACTTTAGAATTGGATTTCTCACTAGTTTTCATCACTTGCCATTGGAGTAGCAAGCTTTCTTCATGGAAGAAGAGGATGAAGAAGAAGAAAAAGATATGATAAGTTATATTAAAAATATAAAGTAATATGATACTTATCATATCTTTAACCTTAGTTAGGTGTAGAGAATTGACTAAGGTTAGTTTGAAGGGTTAGGGTTAAGCATGAAGACAAAATGGTCACTTAGTCAAAGTTTCAAGAAACTTCAACTACAAACAAATCAAGCCACCATTTCATTTTCTTTATCATTTTCTTTTTCCAAAATAAACAAAAAGAATAAATAAATGAATAAGTAAATAAAATGAAACCCTAACCATTCATATAACCATGGTCAATTTTTTACACAAACCCAAGCTTGCATGTATCATCAAACATGATACAATCTTGTGCACAAAAAAATATATCACATATACAATATGCACATCAAGTGAGAAAATCCATTTAAAGTGAACCAATACTAGTTGATGCAAAGTAATATATCAAATATATAATTCTACATTAAATCATTAAATCAACACTTGATTTAACGATCCGGTCATGTCGCATATAACCGGCTAGTATCCAATGTATCGGCTTATCGAATCAATCCTTGATTCGATAACTAGGTTATATCGCATATAACCAATCGATACATTCATCGCGAGAATAGAATACGGTATCACATACACGCATTATTCTCGGTCCCGCACATATCTAATATGCGCTCCTATTTCGTTTCGCTTGAGCCAGGAAACCTCTGTGTAGGACTCTAAAGATTCGTCAATACGCCGGCAGCAGGTGATAATCATATCAAACACCCACAAGCCGCAAGCGGTCTGCTAAACGTAACGGCCACTCGGGTATTGAGCGATCAGAAGATCGACGAGCAAGCCCGCTCACACTCCTGTGAATCCAACCAGTAACACTTACCGTACAGTCCGGTCTGTCCGTCTGATATGTCGCATATCTCGCCTAGGGGTGGTAAACGTCAGACCCCAATAGCTTGATAAGTCATGCCGACGTAGGGTCCATAACTTTCGTGAAACTACTGATAACTCTTACCAGTATATCACAGCAACCCTGGCCAGGGATTTCCTGTTATGGCCAGTCGTGCATTGCGCAACATCAACCCCCAATACCGGGAGAGACGAATCCCTTCCTATCGCTCATTGCCTCCATGTGAATCGGGACTGTACCCAAAAACCACCTGTTTGCACAACTCAGTAGAGCCGTGGTAGGGTGGAAATCAAAGCACAGTGGGAGACACACAAGACTCTATGACGATCTCGGGTCAACAGACTAAGCTGTACCAGTGTCACCAGAGAACTGCTATCTGACGTGAGGTATAATACCATCTGGGAGTTCTCGGCGAGTCCGTTCAGTGTACCCAGTCTCCAATGAGCACCCGCATACCATCTCCGATGTCAAACACCAATAGATATGGGATCATCCATCGCCCATCACATGGGTCGAGAAGATATACGCTAGTCTACTCTGGAATATCGATGCCCCGTCTCGATATTCCCACGACTAGGAACAATGAAGGATGTACTCATTGACTACCCAGGCCCCACTAGTATGATCTACATCATAGTCCTGGAAGTCGAGTACACATCCTAAGGGCTTTATCAACATGTAATCAGAGAGACAGAAAGTATACATATTAAGATAAAGAGCAACCAGATAGCTTACTATCATGTCGAGCAAGAAAGTCCTACCTATATATGTCCTAGCATCCACTACAATATACATCCAATGTACAGTAATGGCCTCTAGGGCATACATATAACTAACAATCTCCCACTTGCACTAGGGCCATCTGTAGCAGTGGTTGCAGTATCTAATACTCAACCATCCCATAGGAGTCTCTCTCTGGGAAAAGGCCTTCGTGAGTGGATCCGCCGTGTTGTCCTCTGAGTCTACTCTCCTAACCTCGATCACCCCGGAGATCAACTATCTCCTTGATCAGGTGATGCTTCCTCAGAATATGTCTGGGTCACTGATGGGACCAGGGTTCCAGGGCCAAAGCCACATTTCCATTGTAACACAATGGCAGGAACTTAGTTCATCTTATGAACCAATATACACCCAAACTGCCTCTTTGGTAGTATCTTTAATAGCGATGTTACCAGCCTTTATCGTCTAGTTTCCCACGGTATCTAGCTTGGAACTCTTCCAACATACCGTCCCTTTACTGAGGGTAAAGACAATGCCTGTGACTGACATTCAGTCGTCTTTATCACTCTGGAACCCTTCCAGTGATTCTCCCCATGATCGATTGATACCATCTCACTACAATTAGTGAGTATCCTAACATCCAATTAGATCTATCTTATAGATCCAAAGCTTAGGATTTAGTAGGTATCACTTTGATCCTATATGGAAAATCATTGTGATAAGCGGAGATTGATCGACCGTAGCATAGGAAACTCCTTCCCTAACAAGAGTATGTCATCCACGTACTCTACGAGGATCGTCACCATACTCCCTACTACCTTTTTGTTTATACAAGGTTCATCTACCATTTTGATGATGTCAACTTCTTTGACTAATCCATCAAAACAGATGTTCCAACTCCGCGATGCCTGCTTTATCCTATAAAGCATCTTGCACACGTTTTCGCTGCTCCCACTGTCTACGAGGCCCTCTGGCTATTTTCTTATAGACGTTCTCTTCTAAATCAATATTTAGAAAAGTAGTCATGGCACCCAACCACCAGATATCGTAGTCATGGTATGTAGCCGTGGCAAGTAGGATCTGGATGGACTTAAACATAGTCCCTGGAAAAGGTTTCATCATTATCCGTGCTTGGTTGATGACGAAAACCTCTAACAAGTCTAGCTTTGAAAGTCTCAACTTTTCCATGTACACCAAGTAATCTTCTCAAGATATACTTGCTCCTGATGGGGATTTAACCCTTCAGATATAGCAACCAAAGTCCATACTTTGTTGGTGTATAAGGATTCCATCTCAGATCACTAAGCATCCAGCCATTCTTACAGAGTCCCTACTCTCGATGGCCTGCTCGAAACTGGTTGGGTCATCATTTCATGATGCAATCCTCGCTCCCACTGTCATCGAGAAACCGAGGTATCTCTCAGGCAGGCGAGGAACCCTACCAGATCGGCGGAGAGGCTGAGATTCGTCGGGGACTATAGAATCCTTTGGTTCTGTCAAATCTTCAGCTGTAGTTTCGAATAGCTGGAACCTTTCCAGTTCTACAGAACTGACCTTGCCTCGATCTTGTCCGGATTTTGCTTTTGACATAGGCCGGACAATCCTAAATCTTAACTTACTTAAGAGATAGGATCTTCCCACACCATATCTTATATGGAGTGGTAGGCACTGATTTGATTGGAACCCTATTCAATAGGTATGCAGCTTCTCAAGCGCATAACTCCCAAAAGGGAATAGGTAACTCAGTAATACTCATCATAGAGCACACCATATCTAATATTGTGCGATTGCTCCGCCCTGATACACCGTTGTGCTGTGGTGTATTCAGAGGAGTAATACGGAGAGAGAATCTCATTTTCTTTTAGAATAGTCCAGGAATGCCATGCACAAGAATTCTCCTCCCTGATCTTATCATAGGACATAATACTTATACCCGGTTGTTGGTTCTCTACTTCTAACTTATATTCTGTGAATATCTCAAAAGGTTCGGACTTGTGTTTCAATAGGAACATATGTCAGAATCTTGAGAGATCATCAGAGAACGTAATGAAGTATAAAGAACCAGTCCTGGCAAGTGTAGACAGGAGACCTTACATACATCATCATGTATCAGTCCCAAGAGTTTACCAACTCTTCCTCTGTTTCCAGTAATCAGAGCTGGTGTCAGTATATCTTTGTGACATGACTGGCAAGTTTCACAAGATGTAAATTCAAACTGATTTAAATATGCATCTAAATATAACTTCAGCTAGTCGGGTCGCATTGATATGACCTAGTCTACAAAACCTCAAGAAGAATTCGTTCATTTCTGAACTCTTCCTCTTGTGTGTGTTCTGAATACTAAGAACTGTAGTTTGATTTAGAACGTCAATGCTTTTAGATAACGTGCCTGAACCGATCAACTTTTGATATAGGAAATGTTCAAAACATTATCCATCAATACAAAATTTTATCATTTCTTTACTAATAAAGAGACTGATATGATTTTGTATATCAGGTTCGGTATCTAATAGCATTTGTTCAGAATCAATGTATTGGTAATACAGGGTGACAGTGACCAACAGACTTGGCTGCAACACTTGCCCCGTTTTCTGTCTCATGAAACTTATCACCCGTTCTCAGTTTTTCTACCTTTTTGTAGCCCTATGTAACAGATTACATATCTGGGATCCTGATCCGGTATCATATACCCAGGATGCAGAGGATACTGAGAAACAGTTCTTTGTAATGAACACATCCAAAGGAGATGCATCATATGCACTTTCTTCGTTTGGGCGGCATAGGAATTCTGGTATTCCCCAATTTCCTGCTCTGTCTTATAACAATTATAAGTTGGAGCGGGACCAACGTTCCCCAGCTCAGTATAACAAGCGGGTTCGGTCAATTATCCGTATTATTATCTTGATTAAGGCGTGACATGGTCGCTACCAGGAGAGAGAGAGAAGAAAACACTCTGCATGCGCTCTTGCAAGATTAAATTGGTTATTTATTTTATCTAATCAGGATGGCTCCCACTGTTTTTATCAAATCTTCCTTCAAACCTTAAAAGGAAAGACTAGCCGGGATTAATTACACTCTACAAGTTCGCCAATCTTTCAGCCAGGCCAGTGTCGGTACTTTGAGGGAGGTTCCCCGTGCTTTCGCACGGACCTAATTACAGTAAACCTCGTTTTTCCAGAGGCGTAACCCCGTTGACACCTTTCTAGACACCTACTTGATCGGCTAATTGCAAAGTGCAAAACTCTCCCAGGAGTAACAACTACTCGCAGTGGGTATCGGGATCCAACTATCATATAGAAGGTATGCAATCTCATTGCAAATTTCAACACTTGAAACCCCCGATAAAGATTTTTACCCCTAGCACTTATGACCTTAACTATGGTCAACAAATCATAAGCACTAATCAAGTTCTACCCGTCATTTCTTGATTAATCAGACCCACCCACATGACCCTTAACTAAGGTCAACAAAGTCACGCGACTGTCCTAACTAATCGCATCATATGCGGTGTAGGAAGACATCACTTAGCTACCGTACACTATGCCTTGACTATGGTCAACAAACACAGCATGAATACTAAGTACTCTACTTCCTAAAATGACGGAGGGTTGCGAATGGTTTTTGTGAAAACCTTTAACGCTTTGAACTTGATCTCGTTGTGGAATCAAATGGTTTTTAAATGGAATGTTTTTGAGGCTTTTCTAGTTTTGCTAAAGGGGTCACTCCCGGTGAAGGGATCGTCGGCCCTTTCCTCGTCGAATGAGGTGCGGGATATATCATATATATCACTGTGCAAAGCGGAAACTATAGAAG
This sequence comes from Agapanthus africanus, assembly GCA_030015575.1. Lineage (NCBI taxonomy): Eukaryota > Viridiplantae > Streptophyta > Magnoliopsida > Asparagales > Amaryllidaceae > Agapanthus > Agapanthus africanus. The sequence continues at coordinate 154,534,548 of CM057343.1, forward strand.
CGATCAAAGACAAACCGAGGGTTGTAGCATCTGCCAGTTATTGCTAAAGGAGTCACTCCCGGTGAAGGGATCTCGGTCCTTTCCTCATCGAATAAGGTGCAGGATGTTCTATAATGAACACCGCGATGCAAAGCAAGAACTGTAGCTACCTGTTATTATTTTGAAATTCGATTCCACAACATCAATTAGGTTTATTTTCTTTCATTAATCTCATTAATGAATATCCCATCATTAAGGTCCACCTAAACATCACAGATAAATATAACGTACGCTTATGCCATCCGCATTTGCCTCGATGTCCCGTCTGCACCGTTAGGTTAGGTAACTAACGGCAGAGCGGGGCAGGGCTAGCACGGGTGTAAAACATAAGCAACGTTTATATAATATATCATATATACTATATATAATATCTGTCACAGAACATCACATGATCACATCACAGATAAATCACAGCAGAAGAAACATATGAAATATTGGATATACTAGGACATCCGTGTTTTCAATACGGGCCAGTATAAAACACGGATTCCACGGTCGTGATGAATAGCCTATCCCACACCCCTAGACCCCTACGAGAGCGGCAAACAACCCTACCAATTCTAGGGTTAGGAGACCCGGACTCGACTCCTCGAGATGGTCTCCCACTGGACCCTAGAACCCGGTTACTTGTGCTCCCCTCCTTGGGTCTATCCTAGTGCAGAAAAATAAATAATATACATCAACGGTGACAACTTCCGCAACCTGGAAGTGCCCCAATAAAATAATATTACATACAAGTTTTTACATGAATGAAAATGAAAAACACTCATCTCACATAAAAACCCCCCGGCTATTCAAACACGACGATCCATTATAACATATCCAGCAACACATAACATCACATGTCATCAACGTAAGTAAATATGCGCATCCCAATTGCCGTTGACATATAGCAACGAAACCGGCGATATCACATATTACACTTACGGTCACAGAAAAGAAAGTGTAAAATTACAACAGTTGGAATCCGCAACCACCTCAGACATCGCATGCCTGACCAAATGAATTCCTTAGACATCGCATGCCTAACAATTATAAACCCCGCATTTTAGTCTAAAAATCGAAAACAGTTTTCAATATCAAGTCGGGCAATTCAACAGGATTCTCGACATTCTGATCGAATGCTCGTCGCAAACTTTAGTAGGCGGCCGCACCCCCGACGCCGTCGACAAAGTGCACCAAGGCGGAATACCGCTGCCGCGAGCACCCGAAAGGATGCTTTCGGCGACGGGGTTCTCCTACAGTCACCTGGTCGGGGCTATGGAGTGAGGCTGTCTATTAAGTTTACCCGGCGAGTATCCGCGTACACTACGTGATTGCGACGGACTTTTGATCACATCAAAATTCCGTGGCAACCGATCAAATGAGACTAAAGTGCTATGTTTATAATATTCATTCAGTTATCTCATAACTACTTGTGAATTCCAATTATTGTATCACATTCCGGATAAAATAGAAAATGTTAAACTTTCCGATCGAACATTCGAACACCCAAGTTTTCCCGAAACAGCTCAACACATGAAATAAGTCTAACAACATTCAGTTCGTGCCTCAGTACCAACGGTCCAGCCGTAGAAGGGTCAAGCCAACGCCTCACATGTGGCACGCCGTACTGCCCCAAACCCGAAGGTTCAAAGGGCAGTTCAAGACGGTCACATAATCGAGTTAAGGTTTGTTGTCTTCTAGAGGGACCATCGCGTTACTTGCACTACTTAGAACGTCGTTAAACCACGGAAAGATCCAACACTTGGAAATTTCCCGACAGGGGAAAAAGTGGGTATTTATATCCGGTCGAACTTTTTAACATATTCTAAAAAATACCCGGAAAAGCACACAGACAGAATTAGACAATCCGATCGGTACACCGAGTCTCCAATACAACCCAGAAAATTCAACTCTTGAATAATTATTAAAAATTCTCAGAAAAACCATAAATAATATATAAGAATTACTGTGCAGCAAAAAGTGTCAGAAGAAATCAAGTTGATGCGGAACCGCCGCATTGGGCATGACAATGCCGCGGTTCCGCCGCACTATTATCGATTCATGGGTCCCGTTTTACACAGTAATTCTTAGAATATTCCACTTAGTTTTCTGCATATTTTTAATTCACAAAAATCCACGAATTTCAAAAATGTCCAGAGAGCATGTTTTAATCGGGGTTTCGGGTCGATCGGACTTCTAACTCCGTCTACGCATCGCCTAAGGCTCTAGCTAGGCTCTGATACCACTGTAGGGTTCCTAGGCACACTAATGAAGTCTCACAAGGCATCAAACATGGCTAATTCAAATTTTATGGGTGCCTACAAACCCTAATACGGATCGTTAACTAGATATCAAGGCGATGCAAGCAAGTAAACGGAATTATAGCTAAAGGGAAGGGGCTACAACCTTTGTAGATCCGGTCCTCCACCTCCTAAGCTCCGTGATGAAGTCCTCTCCGCTGTCCAAATCGAACCATGACTCTCACGGTGGTTTCATCGGAGAAAAGGCGGGCTAGGTCGTCGACAACGTGCCGAAGATGATCTACGTCGAGGCATCACTAGATCAAGCTCTACCTTCACCAAGCCATGAAAACTTGTGAAGGAAAAACCCTATACTACTTGGCAAGAGATAGAGGATGAAGAAATAGGAAGTGGGTTCACTTTAGAATTGGATTTCTCACTAGTTTTCATCACTTGCCATTGGAGTAGCAAGCTTTCTTCATGGAAGAAGAGGATGAAGAAGAAGAAAAAGATATGATAAATTATATTAAAAATATAAAGTAAAATGATACTTATCATATCTTTAACCTTAGTTAGGTGTAGAGAATTGACTAAGCTTAGTTTGAAGGGTTAGGGTTAAGCATGAAGACAAAATGGTCACTTAGTCAAAGTTTCAAGAAACTTCAACTACAAACAAATCAAGCCACCATTTCATTTTCTTTATCATTTCCTTTTTCCAAAATAAAAAAAAAGAATAAATAAATGAATAAGTAAATAAAATGAAACCCTAACCATTCATATAACCATGGTCAATTCTTTACACAAACCCAAGCTTGCATGTATCATCAAACATGATACAATCTTGTGCACAAAAAAATATATCACATATACAATATGCACATCAAGTGAGAAAATCCATTTAAAGTGAACCAATACTAGTTGATGCAAAGTAATATATCAAATATATAATTCTACATTAAATCATTAAATCAACACTTGATTTAACGATCCGGTCATGTCGCATATAACCGGCTAGTATCCAATGTATCGGCTTATCGAATCAATCCTTGATTCGATAACTAGGTTATATCGCATATAACCAATCGATACATTCATCGCGAGAATGGAATACGGTATCACATACACGCATTATTCTCGGTCCCGCACATATCTCATATGCGCTCCTATTTCGTTTCCCTTGAGCCAGGAAACCTCAGTGTAGGACTCTAAAGACTCGTCAATACGCCGGCAGCAGGTGATGATCATATCAAACACCCACAATCCGCAAGCGGTCTGCTAAATGTAACGGCCACCCGGGTATTGAGCGATCAGAAGATCGACGAGCAAGCCCGCTCACACTCCTGTGAATCCAACCAGTAACACTTACCGTACAGTCCGGTCTGTCCGTCTGATATGTCGCATATCTCGCCTAGGGGTGGTAAACGTCAGACCCCAATAGCTTGATAAGTCATGCCGACGTAGGGTCCATAACTTTCGTGAAACTACTGATAACTCTTACCAGTATATCACAGCAACCCTGGCCAGGGATTTCCTGTTATGGCCAGTCGTGCATTGCACAATATCAACCCCCAATACCGGGAGAGACGAATCCCCTCCTATCGCTCATTGCCTCCATGTGAATCGGGACTGTACCCAAAAACCACCTGTTTGCACAACTCAGTAGAGCCGTGGTAGGGTGGAAATCAAAGCACAGTGGGAGACACACAAGACTCTATGACGATCTCGGGACAACAGACTAAGCTGTACCAGTGTCACCAGAGAACTGCCATCTGACGTGAGGTATAATACCATCTGGGAGTTCTCGGCGAGTCCGTTCAGTGTAACCAGTCTCCACTGAGCACCCGCATACCATCTCCGATGTCAAACACCAATGGATATGGGATCATCCATCGCCCATCACATGGGTCGAGAAGATATACGCTAGTCTACTCTGGAATATCGATGCCCCGTCTCGATATTCCCACGACTAGGAACAATGAAGGATGTACTCATTGACTACCCAGGCCCCACTAGTATGATCTACATCATAGTCCTGGAAGTCGAGTACACATCCTAAGGGCTTTATCAACATGTAATCAGAGAGACAGAAAGTATACATATTAAGATAAAGAGCAACCAGATAGCTTACTATCATGTCGAGCAAGAAAGTCCTACCTATATATGTCCCAGCATCCACTACAATATACATCCAATGTGCAGTAATGGCCTCTAAGGCATACATATAACTAACACACCCCACGTGTTCGCGAGGAGGCGGAATATATGAAAAACAATTATCAAAGCTTCGTAACATGGACTTGAGCACACGGATCGTGTCTAAACCATTACTAGCAAACTACGAGAGGTTTAACTACTCGGATTCGAAGTTATACCTCACGTTACTTGTCCTTCGGGTCTTCATCGCTGTCCTCCACACCTCGTAGGCTCTATGAATACATGGGCACCTCAATGGCCTTCTCGAGTCAAAGACGATCCACCCGAGAGTCTATAGTCCGAGCTCCTATCTCGAATCTGAGATAACTACGGCTTCTAGCTTGCTAATCTAGAAGTCCTAGAAGGTGTAGAGTATTTAGATGGATTACTTAGTCACTTTAAACCCTAGGATTCTCAACTCATGAGAGCTTTTAGGGTTTGAGGAAGAAGATGAAGACTTGAGGAGAGAGAAGTTTTTTATGATAATGAAATGAATAATACTCATGCTAGAATATTATGAAGCATAATAATATCTCTATTGATAATATCAAGATAATATCTAGCATGCTTCATTTAATTCTAAGGGTGAATCACCTCATGAGTCATTTAAGCATTTAATGTAAACATACACCTTATCCTCCACCTCATTTAGTTTAAATCCTAAAAGGAAATAAACACAAATGAGTCACCTTCTTATAGAAGCTTCTCGAGAAATTACGAGACTGCCCCTCCCATCCATATTTCCGAAAAACTCGGATAATGTTTGACTGAATAAATCCATCTGTATAATACTAGAATCTGCCTTAAACCAAAGCCCGCTAATATTATCTGCCCGATCATAGTACGTGCACAAGTGTACGTAAGTGATCGTGGCCCTGCCGTAAAACCATACGGCCTTTACACCTTTTACCCGGTGCAGGGAAACTCTCCGTGTGGGAATCTAAAGACTCGACACTATGCTGGCAGTGGGTTTAACCACAAGCCGCAAGCGGTACTAGCTGTACGTAACGGTCCACAGGTAGATGTCGATAAGAAGGTCGATGAGGAAACCCATCCGAACTCCTACAGAGCCTGATGTGACAATCTCCGTACAGTCCGGTCTGTTCGTCTAGGACTATCGCATATCGGGCCTATGGGGGCGGTAAACGTCTGCCCCTAATAGCAGTATAAGTCGTGTCGGAGTGAAGCCCATTACACCTTGAGAAACTACTGGAACCTACCAGTAAATCTAGCTTTCCTTGGCCAGGGACTTTGCGTAATGGCTCTCCATACAGAGCATGATATCAACCCCCAATACTGGGAGAGACGAATCCTGTCTAACCGCCACTGCCTCCAAGTGCTTCGGGACTGCACCCAACTACTACCTGTTTGCACGACTCCTTTGAGCCGTGGTAGGGTAGTAATCTAAGTACAGTGGGAACACACCCGAGGCGAAGTAGCAGTGTCAAGTCGATGGACTAAGCTGTACTTATGTCACCGGGGAACTACTATCTGACGATGGGTATAGAACCAACCTGCAGTTCCCGGCGAGTCCTATCCGGTGTACTCGTACCTAATGAGCACCTGCATACTATCTCTAGTACGACATACTGATGGCTGTGGGACAGACCATCTCCCCAACTGGGATGAGAAGCGTATACACAAGTCTACTCCGGAGTATCGATGCCCCGTCTCAATAATCTTACGTTCAGGGACCTGAATAGGATGTGCTTATAGACTACCCAAGCCCCACCAGTGTGACTGCAATCACAACGCTGGTAATTAAGCAAAGATCCTAAGGTCTCTACTAATATTTATATGCGATATGTTAAAAGAAACACATCCACATATTAAAGTAGACACAAACCAAGTAGCATACTACCATTTTTAGCAAGACTTTCAATACAACCGTGAATATTCCAAGCTTCTATTAAGTAATATACAAACTAGTATGATAGAGTAATGGCCTCTAGGGCATAAACACTAACAGGGCGGTGGCCGGTCTCACAAGCCATTGGTGTCAGTTGGTTCACCTAAGATGTTTACAGGTGCTCATTGGGTCATGAGTACACCGCACGGACTCGCTGGGAACATGCTAGTTGGTATTATACCTGTCGTCAGATAGCAGTTCCCTGGTGACATGTGTACAGGTTAGTCTATCGACCTGAGATCGTCATTTGTCTCATATGAGTTCCCACTGTGCTTTGACTACTACCCTACCACGGCTCAAAGGAGTCGTGCAAACAGGTTTTAGTTGGGTACAGTCCCGAGCCACATGGAGGCAGTGAGCGGATCCGTAGGGGATTCGTCTCTCCCGGTATTAGGGGTGATATCGCGCTGTGTCTAGAGAGCCATTACACAAAGCCCTTGGCCAAGGCAAGTGAGGTTTACTGGTAGGTATTCCAGTAGTTTCTCAGGGTGTTCTGGGCTACACTCCGACATGACTTATACCGCTATTAGGGGTCAAACGTTTACCATCCCCCTAGGCCCGATATGCGATACTCATAGACGAACGGACCAGACTGTATGAATATTATCACTGTCAGGCTCAGTAGGGTTTCAGGAAGAGTTCGCTCGTCGGCCTTCCTTTCGCTCAATACTTGGGTAGCTGTTACGTACAGCTAGTGCTACTGACGTGCTTGTGGTTAAACCCACTGCCAGCTTGTTGACGAGTCTTTAGAGTCCCACACAGAGGGTTTCCCTAGTTCGGGCGAAATGTTGTAGGGGCCGTATGGTTTTATAACAGGGTTCAATCATATATATGCATTCGTGCACGGATCATGATCGGACAGATCATACTAATGGACTTTGGGTTAAGCCGGATCCTAGTATTAGATTGGTTGGATTACTTTTTTCTCGTAGTATTCGTATTCAGTCAGAATACGGATGCGGGTATGTATATACGGATGAGGGGTATTCTTGTAATTCGTTACAGGATAACTTTAGATGATGCCATTTTCTTTTTGTGTGGATTAAACATTTATGTTTAAATGTTTAATGTGGAAATTGTGACTCATTCTTGGCATGACTCATTTTTGTCATGGCTAAGATATTTTCTATGTGAGCTTTTAGATATTTTGTGAGTGTGTGAGGCTCATTTTCTAGAAACAAAATATCTAAACACTCACACACACATGAGAGGGCAGCCATCATTTTTTTTAGAGCCATCTCATTCTTTTTGTTTTAGCTAGCTCACTTGATATTTTCTTGAGCTCACAACTTCCACCATGGGCATCTTCTTCAACCTCCACTCTATCCCTCTCATGTGTTGAGAATCCTATAGTGTATTGAGACAAAGTAATCACACACTATCTCTACATCATCTTGAGCACCTAGGTTAGCAAACTAGTTGTTCGAGTTGCTTCGGTTTGAAGCGGGAGCCAGTATTACTAATCCTCTATGTGGTTCGTCTTCGACGAGAGAGACCGAAGAGCGATCTTGTTCGGGGGTAGCTGCGAGGAGCTTGGCGCAGAGATTGAAGACTGAAGGACGTGGATCGATCGGTATAATCTCTCCCAACTCCTGTACAGTTAACTAGTATAGGGTTAATGGCACGATCCGGGTTTTAGGGTTACATTAGCGCTGTTTTGAAAAGTTTTTGTTCCGCATTTGGCCTCGGATTGACGGCCGGGGTGCTGTCGTAGCCTTACATGGTATCAGAGCCAAACCATTAACCACATACTAGATGGTTTAGACAATGTTAAACTATCGAAACCGAAACAACCCCAAAACAATACCCGATACATTGCAGTTTCTGTCGAATTTCAAAGTTTCTTCAAAAATTATTTAAACAACTGCAGAAGACTACTTACATGACCTATAAACTACACCCCAAATACGAAGCACTTCCACCAAAATTTGGCCGAGCACAATGCTCAAAAATCCGAGGAGGCCGGCCTGAATGAAGCTTCTGGGTTTCGTTTTTTGGGTGTGGTTTTGTCTCTGTAATGTTGGTTCAGTGGTATTGTTTGTTTAGCCCAGTTTGGATATGGTTTTATCTAGTTGTTTGGGGCTATTCGAGGGTTATTTCGAAGTCGATATTTTCTAACATTGTTTAAATTTTGCAGTACTTACATTACTATCTACGACTGTGAATGTCATTCGAGCGGTATAACTTATCTAATTGCTATAGCTCTTTTAGACGGGTTTGCGAACGTGACATTCACGTTGATGTTCTGTGTTGTGGTGTATTGTTGTGGATTCGTCGTGGTGGATAGCTTGCATGCAATGTTAGTACAGTTTGGATTTATTTGTACATTTGATATCGCGGGAGAGCGTCCGACATGTGGACCACCGTCACTGCATGTTTGTATATTATTTGTTTGGGGAACGACCAGGTTGAGGTCGATGTCACCGTTGTACATATTTTCTTTTCTGTACTAAGATTACCCCGCGATGGAGTGAACGGATAGCCGGGTTCTGCAGGGAAACGGGTCCGCATCTCATGGCGTTGAGAAGGAGGGGGCCTCACTCTAAAATAGGCGGGCTATTCGCTGCACTCGTATTGGGTACAGGTTGACCCAAGGTGGGGTGTTCAAGTTACCGGATTCCGTGAAGTGCTGGGTGGTCCATTCACTTCACTGAAGGGGGCTGCCGTGCTTCAGGTTTTGACAGGTAACTTGCCGCACTCGTAGGGGTCTAGGTTTTCATTGCACGGGCTATCCACACGACCCGGGGAGCGTCTGGTTTCAGTTGCGGCTCAGGCTCCAAAATTATCTGTATTGTTCTGTGATACTTATTACTTTTCTGTGATGTTGCATTTATCATGCCTGGAGAGATTATTATATATTGTTATATATACTAGTAGATGTTGTATATGTTTTACACCCGCGCTAGTCCAGTCCCCGCTCTGTCGTTAGTTAAGTAACCTAACGGGTGATGACGGGACCCAGTGGCAAATGCGGATGGTATATACGTACATCATATTTTCGTTCTTTGTGGTGTGATTAATTGATGGGACTGCATTAATTCTGATCAACGCAAGGAAAACAGACCTCTTCGATGTTGTTGGAATAATTTTCAAAAAACTGTTATTGAAAAAGCGTTTTCTTTTGTTTTGCACAGAGGTATTCAGCTATGAATATCCAGCACCTCATTCGACGAGGCAAGGGCGGAGATCCCTTCATCGAGAGTGACCCCTTCGGCAGAAGTTTGTGTCAGGATAATAACTTCACTATAGTCGATTACTTTTTGCTTTGCATCACGGTATTCCGTTATGAATATCCAACACCTCATTCTACGAGGAAAGACCCGAGATCGCTTCACCGGGAGTGACCTCTTTAGCAAAGGTTTTCGCCACTATATATTTATAACAAACTATCTGGTTCCTTCAAAGATATCAAGTTCATTACGTTAAAGGTTTTTCGCCAAAAACCATCCGTAGCCCTCCGTCATTTCAGACGGGTAGCACTTAGTATTCATGCTATGTATGTTGGCCTTCGTAAAGGCATAGTGTATGATAGCTATTTGTTGCTTTTCTGTTGCATAGATAGATGCGTTGGTTTAGGACAGTCGTACTACCATTTTGGCCTTCGTCAAGGGTATGTACGGGTGGGTTCAAATTAGCCTGGATGATGATGAGTAGCACTTGACATGTGACTTATGATATGTTGGCTCTCATCATGGTCATACGAGCATGGGGTAAAAATCACATTGGGAGTTTCAAACATATAAGAAACTTTCCAGGCTTGTGCATACCTTCCGGAGTGTGATAACGTGAGTGGATTCCATCACGTTATCATACGATGATAGTTGGATCCCGATCCCACTGATGAGTTAGTTTACTCCTCGGGTGATCCTGACTAATTCTTCTTTTATGTTTGGAGGAGAATTTGAGGTTACAATAGGAGACATCCTGATTAGATAAAGTGATTAACCATTCTGATCTAGATTAGAGTTCACGCAGAGTGTTTCTTTTCTCTCTCTCTTTGGCAGCGACCATGGCCCGACCCTAGACTATGACTCAGTGACCAAGTTAGCCGAACTTTCTTAAAACACTGGCTTTTGGATTGTCTGAGTTGCATAAATCATTGCCACTCCTTCTTTTACCCTTTGCTTTTCTCCGGAACATTCCGTATCACTACGTAGATCCACATTTTATTTGGATATGACCATCGTATGGTTATATATGAACTCGAAGGAACTTATTCCAGATTCGAGGATTGTTTTCGGTTCTGGAGAAAATGAATAGGACTATTCTGTCGTCTTTTCCTTTTACCTTCTCTCAGATTGTGAGGGCTCCTAGGATTAGGAAATAGTACACCTATTACGCTTATTGGATAGTCTTCTTCCAAACCATAGGCAGGTGCCGAAAGGTGGGGAAGGAAGAAAACCAATTAGCCTAAGTGTGGTGTACAGAAGGTAATAAGTAAAGACAATAAATGGATTAGAAAGTGGGCAAAGTAAATTGCAACTGCTATCATTCATGACCAAACCACGTATTTCATCGCCACTCCTATTTCACCTTTGTTTTTCTCAAGAACACCCCGTATCACTATGAAGATCCAAGTTATTGGATAATCCATCGTATGGTTATATACGAACTCGAGAGAACTTGTTCCAGTTCGGGGATGGATTCTGGTTCAGGAGAAATGGAATAAGCTTTATTCAGTTGTCTTTTATCTTTACCTTCTCTCAAGTAACGAGTACTCCTAGGATTAGGAGAGTATACCTATTATACTTATTGGATAGTCTTCTTCCAAATCATAGGCTGGTGTCGAACGGTAGGGAAGGAAGAAAATCAATTAGCCTAAGTGTAGTGTATAGAAGGTAATGAGTCAAGACAAATAAAGTGATTTGGAGAGATGGCAATGAAATATATGGTTACAGTCGTAAATCTGATAATGGAAGAGGCATTACTAGGAATACCCGGATACCCTTTCGAAACTTATTCATGTTTCAGTTTCACAGTGTATTGTTAATAGAAAACTGATTTCCCAATTAGCCCTTGCTCCAGGGTATGCATTTACCAGGTTTGATTCTCACATCTGTATGGTTTTACAGATGATGAGTGGGAGTAAGTTATTGGGAATTAGGTGATCATCCTCATTATATCGGAATTCGTTGTAATTGGTGATATTTGAGGAAATCGCCAGGGTTTTTTGCTGGAAGGCAAATATTTGGTTTTGAATATCCGTTGTTATGCACCAATTTCAAACTGATATATCTGTATGTTTATTTTATAAAGTGAGATATAACTTTTTGAAATTATGTCCATGACATTTACCTATATCAATTGATGGTTAGGTAAGAAGCATTCAACAACGGTGTAATTCTTCATAACCATAGTACAATTTTCAACCTACTGTAAGTCTACGGTAGCGCCCCGGCCATCTTTCAGATGCCAAATGCGGAACAAAAACTTTTTTAACTGGCGCTATTGCATAGTATAACCCGGATCTGCCATTAAGGCTAAACTAACAAACTGTAAAGAGGGTAGAAAGGTTATAGCGAACGATCCGAGTCCTTCGTTCTTTAACCATCATCCCACGCTCCGTTGCGGCTGCTCCGATCTCGTCGATCTCCGATCTCCTCGTCCAGGTGGCACCACGTCATCGGATCTTTAAACGGGCTCCCGCCTCTGACTCGAGGCAACTCGGTCATTAAGTTTGCTAAAAGAGACGACCAAGAATGATGTAAAGAATGAGCAGAAGACTTTGTCTCGCTTCGTCCAAAGCCATGGATGAACGGCTAATGAAGTTGCCAATTGAGACGGGTGATGGAATGAAATGAGCTATGAAATTTTCATACACCTAAATCTATCATCTTTTTTCCAAATGAATCAAATCAAATGAGTGAATGAGAGAGGGGAGAGGCCGGCCACATATATCAAGAGGTGGGGGTGTGAGTGTAGGAGCAAAGAGGTAACCATAAGATAAAAGATTTCACACAAAATATCTTAAGGTTAACAAGAAACATTAATGCTAAAGGATGACTCATATTAACACATCATCACCACAATTAATGCTTAACAATGAATCACCATACCATTAAATGCTAACCATAAGTCACCAAATCTAGAACCTTCTAGAACCATGACTCAACCAAGAAAAGATAAATCCGTCTTTAACCGAATGATAAAGACGGGTGATAGAAAACTGGAAACTGGCAACTTCCAAAAGCGATCCTGAAACGAATTTCAGGACAACCCCATAACCGTATAAACATACCCGCATTTGTATTACGACCGAATACAAATGCAACTGAGATAAATATATTATATCTACTCTGTATAATACATGGATCCGGCTTAAACCAAAGCCCAGCAGTATTATCTGCCCGTAATATGACACGTGCGTAAATGGACGTGCATTTTTCGAACCCTGCCATAAAACCATACGGCCTCTACAACGTTTCGCCCGAACTTGGGAAACAATCTGTGGGGACTCTAATGACTCGTCAGTACCCTGGCAGTGGGTTTAACCACAAGCCGTCAGCGGCACTAGCTGTGCGTAACGGCTGCTCATGGACTGGCCTCAAGGGAGGCCGATGAGCGAACTCATCCGGAAACCCTACTGAGCCTGACAGTGACAATGTATATACTGTCCGGTCCGTTCGTCTATGAGTATCGCATATCCAGCCTAGGGGACTAGTAACGTCAGACCCCCAATAGCTGTATAAGTCGTGTCGGAGACAAGCCCTGAACACCCTGAGATACTACTCGAGTACCTACCAGTAAATCTCACCTGCCTTGGCCAAGGACTTGGTGTAATGGCTTTCTCAGACACAGCACGATCTCAACCCCCAATACCGGGAGAGACGAATCCCCTTCCGATCCGCTCACGTGCCTCCATGTGGCTCGGGACTGTACCCAAAATCTACCTGTTTGCACGACTCCTTTGAGCCGTGGTAGGGTAGAAATCAAAGCACAGTGGGAACTCACACGAGACAAATGACAACCTCATGTCGATGAACTAAGCTGTACACATGTCACCAGGGAACTGCTATCTGACGATAGGTATAATACCAACTAGCAGATTCCCGGCGAGTCCTGTCCGGTGTACTCATAACCCAATGAGCACCTGTATAAATCTTAGGTGATCCAACTGACACCAGTGGCTTGTGAGACCGGCTACCGCCCCTCGTCGGGGTCTCGACTGTATACACTAGTCTGTAAGTCGATGTACTTCACCCCAGTACTTGTGGGGAGGCGAAATTTTCAAAAACGATCATGTTTAAAGAACGAACATCGACTAACCGCTTAAATCGAAGCTAAACTATAAATAACCGTACACAAAGTGTTTCTTAACTATTGTGTTTAGGGATTATACCAAATGAAACTAGTCCTTCGTCTTTACGATCTCCTTGTTCTCCTCGGCCTTCTCTAGGTAGTAGACGATCCACCCGAGAGCAAAACTCTAAGCTACACCTCTAACTTGAGGCAACTAATCTACTTTGATTGCTAATCAAAGAAGAAAGGATGATATAGAGTGAAGGTAATGGATGTTTAAGTCTAACTAATCCTTTGATCTCAACACATGAGGATTAAGGATTAGTCTCTTGAAGATGAGAGCTTGAGGAGAGAGAATGTAAGATGAGATAATGAGATGAGAGAGAGAGTGTATCATAATATATTATGAAGCATTCTTATTTTTAGAATAATGAATAATAGAAATGAATAAGCATGCTTCATAAATGCAAAATGGTGATTCATTAAGCATGTGTCATTATCATTTATGGTGCAATAATGATAATGATGAATCACCCTCATGACTCACAATCTTATCCAAAGTAACCTCCTTAGTCACATCTTCTAGAAGCTTCTCGCACAATTACGAGAACGCCCCTCCGATCCGCAAAAATACGGAAAAACTTTAGACTGTAAAAATCCAATAACCGGATACCAGTAACTGGCTTAAACCAAAGCCGACTGGTAAAAACTGTCCGAAAGTCGTACGTGCGTAAACGCACGTATGCGTCCGAACCCTTTGTCGCAAAACCATGCAACCTCTATATCGTTTCGCCTGGAGTAGGAAACTCTCTGTGTGGGACTCTAGAGACTCGACTACTACGCTGGCAGTGGGTTTAACCACAGACCGCAAGCGGCACTAGCTGTACGTAACGGTCCCCAGGTAGTTGTCGATAAGAAGGCCGATGAGGAAACCCATCCGAACTCCTACTGAGTCTGATGTGACAATCTCCATACAGTCCGGTCCGTTCGTCCAAGACTATCGCATATCGGGCCTAGGGGGGCGGCAAGCGTCGGTCCCCTAATAGCGGTATAAGTCGTGTCGGAGTGAAGCCCATTACACCCTGAGAAACTACTGGAACCTACCAGCAAATCTCGCTTGCCCTGGCCAGGGACTTTGCGTAATGGCTCTCTGACACAGCACGATATCTACTCCCAATACCGGGAGGGACGAATCCTGTCTAACCGCCACTGCCTCCAAGTGCTCGGGACTGCACCCAACTACTATCTGTTTGCACGGCTCCTTTGAGCCGTGGTAGGGTAGCAATCTAAGAACAGTGGGACACACTCGAGGCGAAGTAGCAGTGTCAAGTCTGCGGACTACGCTGTACTCATGTCACCTGGGAACTGCTCACTGACGACTGGTATCAAACCAACCAACAGTTCCCTGTGAGTCCTGTCCGGTGTACCCGTAACCTAACGAGCACCTGCATACTATCTCCAGTACGACGTACTGACGGCTGTGGGACAGACCATCTCCCCAACTGGGATGAGAAGCGTACACACCAGTCTACAACGGAGTATCGATGCTCTGTCTCGATAATCCAACAACCAGGGACCTGAATAAGGATGTGCTTGTAGACTACCCAGCCCCCACTAGTGTGACTGCCATCACAACGCTGGTAGACAAGCAAGATCCTAAGAGCTCTATCAATACGTACACTCACATATTAAGATAGAAAAACCAAGTAGCATACTACCATGTTTAGCAAGACTGTTATATACTTGTGAATATCCCAAGCTTCCATTAAGTAATATACAAACTAGTATGATACAGTAATGTCCTTCTAGGGCATAAACACTAACAATCTCCCACTTGCACTAGGGCCATGTACTGGCATATCGTAGACCGATGATCTCGAGTAGCCTCTCGAACTGAATCTGAGGAAGGGCCTTCGTGAATGGATCAGCAATGTTCTCTTCAGAAGCAACTCTCCGAACCTCGATCTCCTGACGATCAATGATCTCCCTGATCAGGTGATACCGCCTCAAGATGTGTCTGGACTTCTGATGGGACCTTGGTTCCTTTGCTAAAGCTATAGCTCCGTTGTTGTCGCAATACAGAGGTATTGGATCAACTATGGTAGGAACCACCTGAAGTTCTGTTAGGAACTTCTTCATCCAGACTGCTTCTTTTGCGGCATCGCAAGCAGCAATATACTCCGCTTCCATCGTCGAGTCAGCAACGGTGTCCTGCTTGGAGCTCTTCCAGCACACCGCCCCTCCATTGAGGGTAAAGACATAACCTGACATGGACTTGGAATCGTCCTTATCACTCTGGAAGCCGGAATCAGCAAAGGCCTCCAACCTGAGGTCTTTTGCGCCGTAAACCAAGAACATCTCCTTAGTCCTCCTCAGGTACTTGAGAATGTTCTTTACTGCTATCCAGTGTTTCTCCCCTGGGTCTGACTGATACCGGCTTACCACGCTTAGTGCGTAAGCTACATCTGGTCTGGTACACAACATCGCATACATTATAGAGCCTACTGCAGAAGCGTAGGGTATAATAGACATGCGTTCCCTTTCCAAATCAGTCTTGGGAGACATCTCTTTGGAGAGGGTGATTCCGTGACAAGCCGGTAGATTACCGCGCTTAGAATCTTCTATACTGAATCTTTTCAGTACAGTGTCGATATACCTGGACTGCGAAAGTCCCAACATCCTCTTGGATCTATCACGATAGATCCGGATCCCCAGAATGTAAGAGGCATCACCCAGGTCTTTCATGGAGAACCTGTGTGACAAGAATCCTTTGACAGATTGTAGCATAGGAATGTCATTTCCTATCAATAGAATGTCATCCACGTACAAGACGAGGAATACGACACTTCTGGCCACAACTTTACTATATATGCACGGTTCATCTGGATTTTTGATAAAGTCATATTCTTTGACTGTCTCATCAAAACAGATGTTCCAACTCCGCGATGCCTGCTTTAGTCCATAAATAGACTTAAGCAGCTTGCATACTTTCCCGCTGCTCCCACTCTGATTGAAACCCTCTGGCTGATCCATATAGACGCTCTCTTCTAAATTTCCATTCAGAAAAGCCGTTTTTACGTCCATCTGCCAGATTTCATAATCATGGAAGGCAGCAATAGCAAGAAGGACCCGAATGGATTTGAGCATAGCCACTGGAGAAAAAGTTTCGTCATAGTCCAAACCAGGTCTTTGACGAAAACCCTTTGCAACAAGTCTAGCCTTATAGGTTTCCACCTGTCCATCTACACCAATCTTTTTCTTGAAGATCCATTTGCATCCTATGGGTTTTACCCCATCTGGAGCAAAGTCCAAAGTCCATAATTTGTTGGTGTACATGGACTCCATCTCGGTCCGCATTGCATCTAGCCATCGTACCGAGTCGCCGCTCTGGATGGCCTGCCGGAAGTCAGTAGGTTCATCATCATCTATGATGCAATCCTCTCTATCCCCATCTATGAGAAAACCGTAGTATCTCTCAGGCGGATGAGACGGCCTACTACTCCTGCGGAGGGGTGCGGGAATGTTCTGTTCTTCTTGAACCTCTGGTTCTACCAAACTTTCAGTAGCAGTTTGTGGTTCTGGAATTTCTTCCAGTTCTACTACGCTCCCACTCTTCTGATTTTCCAAAAATTCAGTTTCTAAGAAGCGGGCATGACGAGAAACAAAAACCTTTTGTTCCTCTGCGTAATAGAAACAATATCCTGTAGAGTTCTTCGGATATCCCACAAACTTACACTCTACTGAGCGTGCCTCGAGCTTGTCCGGATGCTGCTTTTTTACAAAAGCTGGACATCCCCATGTCTTCAGGTACTGAAGATAGGGTTTCTTCCCACTCCACATCTGATATGGTGTGGTAGGCACAGTTTTGGTTGGAACTCTGTTCAAAAGATGTATCGCTGATTCTAGCGCATATCCCCAGAAAGATCGCGGTAACTCAGCATTACTCATCATGGATCGTACCATATCCAATAGGGTTCGATTCCGTCTCTCCGATACACCGTTGTGCTGTGGAGTGTATGGAGGAGTAAGCTGAGAGAGAATTCCTTTCTCTTTTAAGTAACCTAGGAACTCGGCACTTAAGTATTCTCCACCTCGATCAGATCTGAGTGTCTTAATACTTTTGCCTGTTTGGTTTTCCGCTTCACTCTTATATTCCTTGAATTTCTCAAAGGCTTCGGATTTATGCTTCATCAAGAAGACATGTCCAAACCTAGAGAAATCATCTATAAAAGTAATTAAGTAGGAATAACCACCTCTCGCATGTGTAGACATTGGACCGCATACATCACTGTGTATGAGTCCTAAGAGCTCGCTCGCTCTTACTCCTTGTCCAGTAAATGGAGTCTTTGTCATCTTTCCTTTGAGACAGGATTGACAAGTGTCATAAGATTGATATTCGAACGTGTCCAAATATCCTTCTCTATGCAACTTAGTCAACCTTCTCTCATTGATGTGACCCAGTCTACAATGCCATAAGAAAGCTTTATTTAAATCTGGAGACTTTCTTTTTAGTGTGTTCTGGACATTGAAAATTTGGAGTTGGTTTAAAACATATATGCCGTTATTTAGAGTACCGGACCCAATCAAACCATGATTAAGGTGGATGTTAACAACATCTCTTACAAACGTGAAATCATAACCTTTATTTGATAACAAGGAAACCGATATGATATTACACGTTAAGCTTGGTACAAAATAACAGTTATGTAAAACCAAAATGTGTCCACTCGTCAATCCTAGGTGATAATCCCCGACGGACGCAGCTCCCACGCTAGCTCCGTTAGCAACCCTGAGGATCATATCACCTTCCTTCAGAACTCTACGGTTTCTCAGTGCCTGTAATGAATTGTAAATATGAGATCCTGATCCGGTATCCAATACCCAGGAAGTAGAGTTGATCAACAGACAATTCTCAATTACAAACACACCTGAATTCGAAGCCACAGCTTGCTTCGGTTCCTGGTTCTTGGCGTTCCACGCCTTGCAATCCTTCTTCCAGTGCCCTTTCCTGTGACAATGGAAGCACTCATCCGGGCCAACTATCGGTACTGCTATCTTTTTCTTTCCCTTCTTTCCCACCTTACTAACACCTCCTCTAGGTTTGGGTGCGGCCTTCTTCTTCCTTCCTTTGGCCCTAGCCTTGGACCCGGAAGAAGATGCACCGCCAACAAACATAGCGGGTGTTTCCCTTGCTTTCTTCAAGGTGCCCTCTGCACTCCTTAACATGTTCAGGAGTTCCGCAAGTTCAACTTCTTTTCCTTGAAGATTGAAGTTGAGGATAAACTGGGCGTAGGTGGGAGGAAGGGACTGGAGAATAAGGTCTGTATACAGCTCATTATCCAAAGTCGTCCCAAGGTCCACGAGCTCTTCAATATAGCCGATCATCTGTAGGACATGTTCACCTACCGATGACCCGACAGCCAACCTCGCTCGAAACAAGTTCTTAGAGGTCTCGTATCTTGCTATACGAGATTTCTCTCCATAAAGTTCCTTTGTATGGAGAAATATGCCATCTAGGGACATATCCTCGTGCCTCCTCTGATGTTCATTGTCCATAGAGGCAAGCACGATGCACTTGGCTCTCGCGCAATCTAAATCCCAGGTTTTGCGGATTTCCTTATCCGCATTGCTGGATTTGGGACCAGGGACAGCAGGTGCCGTAGCGGTGAGGACGTACCCCAGTTTGTCATAGGTCAAGGCCATTTTGACATTCCGCAGCCAATCTTTATAGTTTGGCCCCGTCAGTATATTCTTTTCTAAAAGTAACTTAAGTCCGGTCATTTTCAGGGTCGCTGCAATTAGGAGAGAGAGAAGAAAACACTTTAGCATGATGCTCTTGCAAGTTTAGAGTGGTTTTTAGTTTATCTAAACTGGATGGCTCCCACTGTTTCTCGAATCCTTCCTCAAACCATAAAAGAAGAATTAGCCAGGACTATTCTCACCGTACAATACTTGCTTAACCGTTCAGCCAGGCCAGTGTCGATACTTCGAGGGAGGTTTTCCAACGCTTTCGCGAAGTTCCTTAATTAAATAACCTCTTTTCTCTGGGGGCGTAACCCCGCTGACACCTTTCTGGACACCTACTAGGTTTATAGCATTGATCGTTAAGTGACGAATATCCTGATAAGTAGCATATACTCACAGTAGGATCGGGATCCAAATATCATCGTATGATAATGTTGAAGGAATCCTACCAACATTCATCAAACTCCAAATGGTATGCATCTCTTTGCAAATTTCAGTTTCTTTAGAAATTCCCGACATAAGTTTTTGCCCCATGCTCTTATGACCTTGACGTATGCCAACAAATCATAAGTCACATGTCAAGTTCTGCCCATCATTATCTTGTTAATTTGAACCCACCCATATATACCCTTGACGTATGCCAACAAGGTAATGCGACTGTCCCAAACCAACACATCTATCTATGCAACAAATGAATACCCCAGCAGCTACCAAACACTATGCCTTGATGTATGCCAACAAGCATAGCTTGAATACTACTGACCATCCATAAGAAATGACGGAGGGCTACGACTGGTTTTGGCGAAACCGTGAACGTAGTGAACTTGATATAACCGAAGGAATCTGATAGCTTTTAAAAGGAGTGGTTAAAGCTCCGCATTTAAAAAATATCTGTTTTAAAAATAACCGAGTGGTTTCTTTTAAATTGTTCCAACGATTTAAACTTTGGTTTGTTTTTCTTTGCATTATAGATAATGCGTCCCATCATTAACCTATCATTGCAGAAAACAACGAAAATACAACGTCCTCTTATGCCATCCGCATTCGCCACTGGGTCCCGTCATCACCCGTTAGGTTACTTAACTAACGACAGAGCGGGGGCTGGGCTAGCGCGGGTGTAAAACATAAGTGACGTCTAAATAGCTACAATATATATAGATATTTTACATTCGTCTGACGCAATGATATTCATTCCAGAACACAGATAAACAATATTGGATTTGCAAGCAATCTGTATTTCTTTTGAGCCTGCAAGAAAAGACAGATTACACAGTTGTGATGAATAGCCGTTACCCCACCCTCGACCCCTACGGGTACGGCAAACTACCCACCCGGCAGTTTGTGTACCCCATCTTGGGTCAGTCCTAGGAGCATAAACAGTAAAATGAAATAATACAACGGTGGCTACAACCGCAACCTGGAAGTGCCCCGCAAAAATAATATTACAACAAATTACATTTACAACAAATGAATTAAACAATAACCCATTGCATAACCCCGGCTAAACACCACAACAGTCCAATACAGTTTATATGCACAAACAGATATAACCATTTCAGAAATGTGCAACCCCCTGCCAACCGACATACTAGCAGTTAGGGGAGGTTTACGAACACATTAAACAATCACAGATATAATCCAACATGCAAATACTGTACAATTTCGATCGATTAAACAACATTAATATTGCTCCAAAAACTGCTCTGTTAAACTGAAACCTGGGCAAATATTAAATATTCCAGAAAACCCCAAATATCACAGAGAAGCAACAGAAGAAAAATGGTTTCCTGACTCGCCAACTCGGCGGCGGAAGCGTGGCGACTCAGTAGGCTGAGGCCGCGGTTCCGCGGCGAGTTTGGCGATTCAGGCGACTGTTTTTCTTGGGTGTTCTACTGTGGTCATTTCAAGCTTTCTGAGATCACCTGAAAAATTTTTGGACTTCATTTTAAGTTCTACAGAAACTGATAATTTTTAGGGTTTTCCGGCTTTGTTTTTCCGTTCGAAATTCGTACAAATTTGCAATCAAGTTATTTAGTGTTTAGCGAGGCTCTGATACCACTGTAAGTCGATGTACTTCACCCCAGTACTTGTGGAGAGGCGGAATTTTCAAAAACGATCATGTTTAAAGAACGAACATCGACTAACCGCTTAAATCGAAGCTAAACTATAAATAACCGTACACAAAGTGTTTCTTAACTATTGTGTTTAGGGATTATACCAAATGAAACTAGTCCTTCGTCTTTACGATCTCCTTGTTCTCCTCGGCCTTCTCTAGGTAGTAGACGATCCACCCGAGAGCAAAACTCCAAGCTACACCTCTAACTTGAGGCAACTAATCTACTTTGATTGCTAATCAAAGAAGAAAGGATGATATAGAGTGAAGGTAATGGATGTTTAAGTCTAACTAATCCTTTGATCTCAACACATGAGGATTAAGGATTAGTCTCTTGAAGATGAGAGCTTGAGGAGAGAGAATGTAAGATGAGATAATGAGATGAGAGAGAGAGTGTATCATAATAAATTATGAAGCATTCTTATTTTTAGAATAATGAATAATAGAAATGAATAAGCATGCTTCATAAATGCAAAATGGTGATTCATTAAGCATGTGTCATTATCATTTATGGTGCAATAATGATAATGATGAATCACCCTCATGACTCACAATCTTATCCAAAGTAACCTCCTTAGTCACATCTTCTAGAAGCTTCTCGCACAATTATGAGAACGCCCCTCCGATCCGCAAAAATACGGAAAAACTTTAGACTGTAAAAATCCAATAACCGGATACCAGTAACTGGCTTAAACCAAAGCCGACTGGTAAAAACTGTCCGAAAGTCGTACGTGCGTAAACGCACGTATGCGTCCGAACCCTTTGTCGCAAAACCATGCAACCTCTATATCGTTTCGCCTGGAGTAGGAAACTCTCTGTGTGGGACTCTAGAGACTCGACTACTACGCTGGCAGTGGGTTTAACCACAGACCGCAAGCGGCACTAGCTGTACGTAACGGTCCCCAGGTAGTTGTCGATAAGAAGGCCGATGAGGAAACCCATCCGAACTCCTACTGAGTCTGATGTGACAATCTCCATACAGTTCGGTCCGTTCGTCCAAGACTATCGCATATCGGGCCTAGGGGGGCGGCAAGCGTCGGTCCCCTAATAGCGGTATAAGTCGTGTCGGAGTGAAGCCCATTACACCCTGAGAAACTACTGGAACCTACCAGCAAATCTCGCTTGCCCTGGCCAGGGACTTTGCGTAATGGCTCTCTGACACAGCACGATATCTACTCCCAATACCGGGAGGGACGAATCCTGTTTAACCGCTACTGCCTCCAAGTGCTCGGGACTGCACCCAACTACTACCTGTTTGCACGACTCCTTTGAGCCGTGGTAGGGTAGCAATCTAAGAACAGTGGGACACACTCGAGGCGAAGTAGCAGTGTCAAGTCTGCGGACTACGCTGTACTCATGTCACCTGGGAACTGCTCACTGACGACTGGTATCAAACCAACCAACAGTTCCCTGTGAGTCCTGTCCGGTGTACCCGTAACCTAACGAGCACCTGCATACTATGTCCAGTACGACGTACTGACGGCTGTGGGACAGACCATCTCCCCAACTGGGATGAGAAGCGTACACACCAGTCTACAACGGAGTATCGATGCTCTGTCTCGATAATCCAACGACCAGGGACCTGAATAAGGATGTGCTTGTAGACTACCCAGCCCCCACTAGTGTGACTGCCATCACAACGCTGGTAGACAAGCAAGATCCTAAGAGCTCTATCAATACGTACACTCACATATTAAGATAGAAAAACCAAGTAGCATACTACCATGTTTAGCAAGACTGTTATATACATGTGAATATCCCAAGCTTCCATTAAGTAATATACAAACTAGTATGATACAGTAATGGCCTTCTAGGGCATAAACACTAACATAGTCTACTCCGGAGTATCGATGCCCTGTCTCAAAACTCCCACGACTAGGGACCACTTTTAAGGAAATGCTTATAGACCATCCAACTCTCACGTATATGATCGCCCTCATACTGTTGGTAGTCAAGCAAGATCCTAAGGGCTCTATCAAAGTGTAATCGTGATCAGTCACCTGAACCTATACACGACTGATAAAGGCAAACCAGATAGCATACTATCATCTCGAGTAAGACTGTCATACCGGCATAGGTCCTCCTCAATCATTGCAATCACGTACCTGTGATCCAATAATTGACTTTGAGGGCACTATATCCAACAATCTCCCACTTGCACTTAAGGCTAATTATTGCGATGTCGCATACTCACAGCCCGTGTGAAACCAACACCCAACTCCTCTACTAATCAGTTTCACAAAGCCCGTTTGTAAAACTATTGTGTTCGAGAAATAGCCTCCGTGAGTGGATCTGCCCTAATGTTTCTTTCTATGTCTCTCTTAATCTCAAGTTTGCGGAGAAAGCCATCTCCCGAATTGAGTAATACCTGTCTTAGAATTTTTCTGGATATCTTATGGGACCTAGTTCATAAATGAACTCCAAATCCAAACTTCTTAGACTGTATCGATAACTGAACCTAATCAGTATCCTGCACCAAGCCTCCCACAGTATCCTCTTGGACCACCTGTCCATAATACTGCCCCCTTCGTCAGAGGGAAAACTATAACTCTGACAATCACTCTGTCATCCATGTCACCTTTGAAGCCTGGAATGATAACCGTCTCCCGATGGAGGCTGCCGTCATCAAATCCCTAGAACGTGCACTTATGTTCTAAAACTGCTTCCTTATGTTTCTCCAGGATTGGATTAATACAAACTTATTGCATCTATTGCAAAAACAACATTTGGTGTAGTACTTGACATCTCATAATTGACTCAGTTGCCTAAGCAAGTGATCTGCCAATCATGCACATCCCTCTCCCCTTTAGTCTGTAAGACACCTTTAGAGAGGGTGACTCCATCACCTGCAGGTACACCACCATGCCAGGAGTCATCTATTCTAAAAACCATTAGAATACTGTTAAAGTACCCACATTGGGAAACTACCCAAATCCAGATCTAAAACCATAGATCCAGAAAACAAAATGTCAGATATTATATCCATATCCTGTCTGGAGAAACAACTGTGTGGCGACCATAGTACAACCGATCGTAGTATAGGAATTTTACTTCCTACTCTGTATATGTCATCCAAATACCAGGACATCACACCCTACTACCTTCTTAACAGATCCATCCCCCATTCTGATGAAGTCAAACCCATGACTGTCACATCAAAATTAGATGATCAATCTTCGCTATAACTGCTCAAGTCTATAAATAGACATAAGCTACTTTCCCACTATGTTTCCGCTGCTCCCACTGACCACAACAACCTTCCTACCGGGTCTCATAGCCTGGAACAACAGTAGTGTCAAGTCTGGGTAGATAAGAACCTCCCTGTCACCGTCCTTGAGGCTACCGAAGTACCTCTCGGGTGTCTGAGGTTACCCACCATATCTGCGGCGTGGCTATTGGAATGTCAAACCTGAATGAATCTATAGGTCCTATTAAATTTTCCGTAATCATTTGCGGTTCTGGAATCACTTTCAGTTCTACCATACTCCCACTACTGTTTTCTGAAAAAATCCATTTTACTAAAACTGCGGCTTGTCAAGAACAATATCACTATTGATCTTCCAGATGGTAGAAAGTCAACCCTCGACATAGCCCGGGCCAACCCACAAACTGCCATTACAGAAACGTGCCCTGAGTTATCCAGAGTCTGGTTTTAAGCATAAACTGGACAACTCACCTATATCCAATATAGAAACTTTGGTACTTATTTAATTGGAACCAGATTCAAAACATGCAGCTGTCTCCAGTGCATATCAACTTAATGGAGAGAGGCTAATCAGCATTACTCAACTTAGGAATACATCCAATTATGAGTAACCTAAAAGAGAAACAAGTTTCTCAAAACCATCACTATCAACTGAATACCAATCACAAGTATCTACATCTTCGATCTCTTTGAAGAATCCTGATACTTGCGATGTCTGGTTCTCTACTTTATTCTTATACCCACAACTTCTCAAAACTTAGACCTTGTATTTCTACGAAACACTTGTCTAAAAACTAGAGAAGTCATAAGTAAACAGAACATAGTACGAGGACCTACCCCTTTGTCCTGATGGACACTGGACAACATACAATTCTCTGTATAAGTCCGCTGAGTTGAATAACTCAAAACCTGTGCATCGTAGGTTGAAAACTGTACTTATAGTTAAGAACTACTCCTTTGTTCAATGCTCCTTACCCAATCGTCAACTGATGTAGGTAAATGTCTTCGACATAATATCAAAAAGTTATATCTCACTTTATAAAAATAAACGTACAGATATATCATTTTGAAATTGGTGCACAATAACGGATACTCAAAACCAAATACATGCCTGCCGGCAATAACCCAGGCGACTTCCTCAAATATCACCAATTACAACGAATTCCGATATAATGAGGATGATCACCTAATTCCCAATAACTTCCTCCCACTCATCATCTGTAAAACCATACAGATGTGAGAATGAAACCTGGTAAATACATACCCTGGAGTAAGTATCTAATCGGGAAATCAATTTTCCTTTAACAATGCACTGAAACATGAAAATGTTTCGTAGGAGTATCCTGGTATTCATAGTAATGCCTCTTCCATAATCCAATTCATGACTTTAACCGTATATTTCTTTGCCATCTCTCCAAATCCCTTTATTTGTCTTTAGTCGTTACCTTCTATACACCATCGTTAGGCTAAATGGTTTTCTTCCTTCCCTACCGTTCGGCACCAGCCTATGGTTTGGAAGAAGACTATCCAGTAAGTATAATAGGTGTACCCTCCTAAACTAAGGAGTACTCGTAACTTGAGAGAAGGTGATGATAAAAGACAACTGAATAATACCATATTCTTTTAAAGGCGAAATAGGAGTGGCGATGAAGTACGCGGTTTGGTCGTGAATGATAACAGTCGCAATTTACTTTGCCCTCTTTCAAATCCCTTTATTTTGTCTTTACATATTACCTTCTGTACACCCTACTTAGGCTAATTGGTTTTCTTCATTCCCTACCTTTCGGCACCTGCCTATGGTTTGGAAGAAGACTATCCAATAAGCGTAATAGGTGTACTCTCCTAAACCAAGGAGCCCTCGCAACCTGAGAGAAGGTGATAATAAAAGACAACTGAATAAAACAATTCTATTTCTCCTGAACCTGGATCCATCCTCGAAGAAGTCCCTTCGAGTTCGTATATAACCATACGATGGATCTATCCAATGGAAGTGGATGTCCGTAGTAATACGGGGTGTTCTAAGAAATTCAAAGGGTAAAAGAAGGAGTGGCAATGACTTATGCAACTAAGACAATCCAAAAGACAATATTTTAAGAAGGTTCGGTCAACTTGGTCACTGAGTCATAGTCTAGGGTCGGTCAAAGGTCGCTGCCAAAGAGAGAGAAAAAAGAAACACTCTGCGTGCACTCTAACCTAGATTAGAATGGTTATCACTTTATCTAATCAGGAAACCTCCCACTGTACTGTCAAATTCTCCTCCAAACCTGAAAGAAGAATCAATCGGGATCACCCGAAGAGTAAACCAACTCATCAGTGGGAATCGGGATCCAACTCTCATCGCATGATAACGTGACGGAATCCACTCACGTTATCACACTCCAGAAGGTATGCGCATGCCTGGCAAGTTTCAGTTTCTTTAGAAACTCCCGATGTGATTTTTACCCCATGTTCTTATGACCTTGACGAAAGCCAACAAATCATAAGTCACATGTCAAGTTCTGCCCGTCATTATCTTGTTAATTCGAACCAACCCGTAAATACCCTTAACGAAAGCCAACAAGGTAATACGACTATCCCAAACCAACTCATCTATCTATGCAACAAATGAATACCCCGGCAACTACCAGACACTATGCCTTGACGAAAGCCAACAAACATAACTTGAATATTACTGACAATCCATAAGAAATGACGAAGGGCTATGGCTGGTTTTTGGCGAAAAACCTTTAACGTAATGAACTTGATCTCGTTGAAGGAACCTGATAGCTTTTTATAAAAATATAGTGGCGAAAACCTTTGCTAAAGAGGTCACTCCCGGTGAAGGGATCTCGGCTCTTTCCTCGTGGAATGAGGTGCAGGATATTCCACTGAATACCACGATGCAAAGCAACATGTAATCGACTATAGTGAAGTTATTACCCTGACGCAAAATTCTGCCAAAGGGGTCAGTCCCGGTGAAAGGATATCGGCCCTTGCCCCGTCGAATGAGGTGCAGAATATTCCAACCGAATACCACTATGCAAAACAAAAGGAAACGTCTTTGTAATAACACTTTTTAAAATTGTTCCAACAATATCGAAACAGGTTTGTTTTACTTTACATTGATCAGAATCAACGCAGTCCCATCAATTAATCACACCAGAATAGAACGAAAATAAAATGTACGTATATGCCATCCGCATTCGTCACTGGGTCCCGTCATCACCCGTTAGGTTACTTAACTAACGACAGAGCGGGGACTAAACTAGCGCGGGTGCAAAACATATACAACATCTACAAGTATATATACCAATATACAATAATCGCTCCAGGCGTGATAATATACAACATTACAGAAAAGTAATAAGCATCACAGAACAATACAGATATTTGGGATCCTCAGGTTTCACAGAGCCGCTACTGAAACCCGACGTTCCCCTGGTCGTGTGGATAGCCTGTGCAATGAAACCTAGACCCCTACGGGTGCGGCAAGTCACCCGCCAAAACCTGAAGCGAGGCAGCCCCCTACAGCAAAGTGAGTGGACCACCTTGCACTTCACGGAATCCGTTAACTTGAGCACCCCTCCTTGGGTCAACCTGTACCCCCTACGAGTGCGGCGAATAGTCTTCCAATTCTAGAGTGAGGCCCCTTGTAACGCTTTGAAAATCGTTTCGGTGAAATTTCGAAAAATCGGTAAAATAAGGGGGTTTTCTGTAAAAGTCAAAATGCAAATATCTTATTATAAAAATTAAATATACATATTCTAGCTATGTAATTTCTATTATTTGGTGTTTATTGAGCCGCTGGTGAAATTTCAAATTTTCTGAAAAAAAATATTATTTTATTATTATTTAAGCCGTCACTAATACATTTAATTAGGGAAAATTACAAATTGGAATGAGTTGAAACAAATTTTATTCATCATAAAACATTAAATAAAATTTTATCATGTGGTTTTTGGAACGAAATCATTTTCCAAAACGGTTTAGAAATTATTGAAGAAAAAAGGCTTTTTTTTAGCGTAAATGGATGTTTGGGGTATTGTATTTATCATTTTTCATCACCCCACACCCGTACCCACACCCACACACCCCCATTCACTTATCCCCTTGAAGAATTCAGCAGCCCCCTCTTTTTTCCCCACTTGGATTTCAAGGAAAAGAAATGAAAGAAAAGAAAAGGAAATGAATGAAATTAGATAATAAGATATGGGCTTAGTTGACTTTGACCATTCCATTGACCCACACCATACATTCTCTCTCTCCCCCTCCCCATATCAGCCGAAACCTACAGCCCCTCTCAACAGCAGCCCTTCCCCCTTGCTTCTTGCTCCTTCTTGTTCAAAGAAAACCCCAAATTTCCATTAAAATCCAAAGAAAAACACTCAAAATCAAACCGAAATCAAAATCCACCTCCTACCCATTTTCCCTTGGCTACCATAGCATGGATCTAGGGATTTAGATTTCAATTTTGGAGGCTAAGTGTGCTTGGGGGATCTTCAAATTAATTGGATATAAATTTCTAACCTTTTTGCTTAATGTGTTGTTAATTGTTTTAAGTTAGCTTAATTAAGTGTTAATGGAGAGTTGTAAATTCTAGGAAAAAGGGTTTGGATCAAGTTAGGGATTGAATTCAATATGGTTGTTGTCACTTGTTTATGTTTGCAAGGTGTAGTTTGGCATGAGAAGACATGGAAAACCTAATTTAGTTAATAATTACAAATTGTTACTTGCAAAATGTCCATGCTTAAGCTTTTTAACAAACTAGTTTTTGGAAACTATGAATATAATTGGGATTAAACTCTAATTAGGGTTTCTATCGTTAGAGTATGGTTTTAATGAGTAGGTTAACATGAAATTTAATCAAAAAGCTAAACTTGTAACTAGTTTGCTAATTTCTAGTTTAAAATTGTTAAACGTGGTTAATATTGCAAACTAGGTTTTTAGTTTTAATTCAAAATATGAGATTAAAAATATGGTTAGGGTTTTTATCATATTATTAACTTTATTAAGTGTAGTTTAACACTTTAGTTCATAGGAATCCAACCTAAATTGTAGTTTGTGCATTTTGCTATGAAATTGTTAAAAAGGGTATTTTGTAAACTAGAATATTAGGGTTTTTGGAATTTAATGAGATTAAATTCCGGAAATTGTTTCTATGACTTATTTAAGATATTTAATAAATATATTGGCCGCTACATTCATTTAAACATCCTGTTTTGTACAAAAACGGCGAATTGTGCTTGCTAGATTTTCGGAAAAGTGACTTTTTAAGTAAAGTTGGGGTTTTTGTGAGTTTTAACCTAGTTTATATTTAAATTAGTGTTCGTGAATGGGCAAATGAGTGTGATTGGATTTTTCTCGATTGTTTGACGTCTGTACATCGACATCGAGGGTTGGTTTGACTATTCTTGCATGCGTAGGCGATAGGTTTGGACCTATGCGTGATACGCGTGCCGATTTGATTTTCGTATGCCGTTTCGATTTCGAATTTAGTTTTAATGCGATACAGTGCGTTATGATATGTAGGTACCCCAGGTGAACTTCAAGACGACAAGCAAGCGCGTGGCGACGTCGGCACCGACGAACGAGGACCAGGTGAGTAGATTTATATCTACGGGGAGAAGTCGGGTGGATGGCGTATAGCACCCCCGCAGTCCGTGGTGATGTATACGGATGCGTATACACACCAACAATTTATGATATGTTGTTAGGATTTATTATTGATGATTTTAGATGGATATTGGTGTTAGATTGGTGCATGGTTACGAAACCTTAGGTAGTGGTTGCACCACACATACACACACACCCATATTTGCATACATTCTTCTTTCATATGTGCGTAAATGGGATTATATATTGATGTGTATATTTACACATGGGTATGGGACTGTGTGTTTATATACTGAATTTGAGGATAGTAATTGGGATTTGAGATGAGTCGATGATATTGGGCTTGAGGCCAGAAGATCCGTGATGTGTTTTGGTTCGTATTGAGATACGACATGATGTTTTAGCGGGTCTTTTGACGTAGTGATTCTTACATGCATGCATACATAGATGGTATCAATATGGTACTAGACGTAGATCAGTACCCCGATCATGATATTTGATAAAGAGGATACCCGGTGAATAGTATGATGAATGTGATATTGACCCGTACCCAGATTGGGATGCCGTACGACGGATTTACGTACGAGCTATATTGATGATTGATCCGCACTCTTGACTTGGGATGCCTGAATATAGATAGGTTATCGGATATGATATTATTGAGGCGGGATCACCGACTATACATATACAGGTATGTATATGTATTGACTCAGATGATAGGCGGTTTCCCTTAACTGTAGTTCAGCATGTTAGTTCAGCCGTATAGTTTAGTGTAGTTGTTAGATTAGATTAGACTTCGTACCTATTTCAAAAACCAATGAATCGTGGGCATTCTTAAAGACAGCCCAAGGGATCCTACGGATATTTCAAAAGACGTATCTTTTCATAAAAACACCGTAGCCCCCTATTTTCAAAACCCATGATTCGTGTTATTTCAAAAGGCACCATTTGTAGGACTTATATTAGATTAATGCAGATTGTTATAGTTGCGTCTAGTTTTCAGCTCCCGCTCATTTTTGTGGTCCGCTTCGCATCGCATGCTTATTTTTATGTTTCATACTCCATTAGTGATATCATACTGTTAGGGCACCAGCACCATTACCGATGATGCGTATGTAACACGTACACTTAATTGCCGGCTCACACACATCTTCATCGGTAATTGCCATGTCACGTACACCTTAGAAAATATTATTGCTTAACTTAGCTAGATAGCTAGTAGTTTGACATAATATTAGTGTACTTACGTTATATGCCAGCTTAGATATTGTAGTTATTACTTGTCACTTCATGCATACTGTTATTCATCGTTATGCCGCATTCATGGATTCTCATGCATATATTCACTATTTTAGGTGTTATAGAGGTTTTGGATTCGGATTTCCATGAGATTTTCTGGATTTGGAGGAAAACCGCAAAAACATAAATAAACCTTTTCTCTCTTTTAAAATAAAAGGTGCGGTTTTCCTATGATGTATGAGTCGTCCACCATGAGTTTGCTGATGGATTTCGAGACCCGATTCGAGGAGTGGAGGAACCGTTTCGGGTACATGGTGGACCCGGTATGGTACCCCGGGGCAAGAGGAATGTGGTGTTGACGTTGAGCCTGGCTGGGGAGCACTACCTACCGGTGATATTACCTGACGCGTCGGATATCCGGAGGATACCGTCGTGGTCTTGAGATGGATGGTAGGGGCCGGTCTGGACTGACGGCGCCCTAGATATTGAGATTGAGACATTGATATTTCGAGACATTGAGATTTATGTTTTGTGTCGATGCTAGACACTGTTGATACTGATTTCATTTATGATACCTCAGATTAAAAATACAAAGGAAATCTCACTAATTTATGAAAACAGTTCTTCATTTACATGTATTCTGTTTTCAAGCATTCATACCTCGTTCATATGATATATTGCTACCAGAGGCACTGACACGGGCACATGAGATTACACTCGGGTTAGATATTTACCCTAGCCTTGTTATAGGCTACGTGTTATTCATATTTTTGAGGATATATTATGATCATTGACCTAGGATTGCGTTATTTATGCGATTTCTGTGCGCAAATGTTTTTCTATTCACGAGTTGGCAACTCACCCCCGTTGTGCCCCAGTTTCTTGCAGGTTTGCCGTACAGGTTTCTTTACGGCTTTGCGGGCTCAGTTTCATTCGGGTGACTTGCTAGTAGGTGGGTTTTTCTTGTATCGTACCCATCATATTACCTTGTATAATATTATTCCGTTGTATCTAGTAAATTCCATCAACCAAACATGTATTTATTTTTGAGATAGAGACCAGTGATGTTATTCTTTCGACCTTAGAGTCGCGCGTTATATTTCTGGTGGTTTTGAGTTTCCTTTTGAGTTTTGATCCTCGCCGTGGGCGTTGTATATTATATTGCTTGTGTGGTTGTGACCGTCGATTGACGAAGAGCTAGCTCCCGCTTGGGGATGCCTTTTTTCTTGATTTCGTATACTATTCATGTTGTATCCCGTTTGGGGGCCAGTATTTACAAAGGAAACTCTGCCGAAATTTTCATTAAATTTTTGATGTTTTAAAAACCGCATAATTCGGCTTATGCTATTGAAATTACTTGCTTTAAGTTGGTTTTTCCTGCACTCTACTACTTTTCTTGGTTTGGATTTCTGGGTTTTCGGTTTACTTAGATTACGTACGTCTCCAGACGTTCGTAGTTTAGGTGCCGGTCATGTTCCGTACTTTCGGGCCGTGACAAAGTTGGTATCAGAGCGTTAGGTTTTAACCTTCGGAGCGTAGGATGACCCTTGGTTGATGGAATAGGTGACTAAAGTAGAGTGACGTACCGTTGGTATGTTCCGCGGCATATTTACGACACGCCACTCCACTTATGAAGCCTTAGGATGTATATTTCCTTGTTCAGTATTATATTCCTTTCTGATCTAGCCTCATCGGTACCAGTTTGGTTTTGCTGCTACGGTTACGGGCAGGGAGAGCTACGGCTAGAGTTGCGGTCAGCACAAGCTCGTCACGAACGAGGACTGACCAGGGCGAAATTCCGGCGACACACGATTGCAGAGATGTGTCTTTTTACTGTGTTTCCGCGCCACGAGCGTTTGGCGGATTGCTTTTATGAGGTTACTCGGATGTGCTGATCGACACTAGAGGATTGAGCCAATGATAGAGGCCAGCCAGATTTTGATGACCATTGAAGTATTGCTTACTCCTGATGATTGAGGCACCGTTCAGCGTGAAGACGAGCGAGCTAGTTATTCCTGCGAACGACGAGATATTGCCCCAGATGCTGGAGTTAGTGCAGAATGAGTTATACTAAGAGATGGTAGAAGGTCGCTAGTCATCGAGGATGAATGACTAGGACATGTGGATCGTTCGCTTACCCCGATGCGAGGTCATCAGATAGATTGATTCCAGCTAGAGACGACTTCACGCAGAGACGTGAGGGTCGACAGAGACGATCGAATGTCGGAAACCTATTATTCCAAGTTTAAAGTAGTCGAAAAGACATGTAGTCAATTCTATGGTCCCTCTAGAAGAATGAAACCCTAACTCGACTTAATGACCGTGTGAAAGCCTTTGAACCTTCGGGTTTGCGGCAGTTCTACGGCGCCATTAGTGAGGCTTGGGTTTGCCCTTCTACGGCTGGACCACCGATGCTGTGGTATGTACTCGATACTATTAAACTGTACCCAAGATGTTGAGCCCTTGGGGGATTATGAAGTTTTGACAATCGATTGGATGGTTCGACTTAATTCGGATGCTAGGTGGTGAGATGCATTTTTTGGGAGACTCCAGATTCGAGGATAGTCGTTGGAGCTCAGTCCATGCAGCCGCGATGAGACGAGTCCAAAGTAGACGACATTATAGAAAAGTGGAGTAAGAGGTTCGCACCAGATCTAGATGAGATGATGTTCCACTCCGCCGACATCAGAGAGGCGATGCGCATGCCGAGGCATGGTACTTGGACTTACCTTCCAGAAGGAGTCGCGATGAGTATGCAGTCATTCCAGAGCAAGATGCAGATATAGGAAAGGACAATGACTTCCGGACAGTTGGCAGAGACGAGACATGGAAGAGACCGTGAGCAGGATTCCTTCCAGGACACTGCTGCAATGATACTTGCACTCAGGATCAGATGTGTCACGTACATTCAGAGAGCCAGAGGCCGACGCCAGTGATATGCTGTCTTACGAGTGATCGCGATGATTGACCAAGAGATGACCAGAGAAGTGCCAGAACGGAATCGTCCCCGTTAGCACACCTGACAGGGCCGATGAGCCGATGGACCGAAAGATTGGTAATTCACAGTGAAGACCTTGACCCAGGAGTGGTCATGGTTACGCACACCCGCAGGCCAGAGTTCATGATCATCGACGAGACGCCCCATTAGTGACCGCGACAGTTGGCCCGAGATTCTTAGAGGATGCACTTGAGCGATACTATTCCGCCATTATTGATTTTGATGTTTTGGGTGATTTATTCGCATGATTTGATTTTGATGATTGAGGATTTACGATCTTTGCACAGTGTTGCACTTGATATCGTTTTCGTGCTTGGGTTTCACATGTTTGTGATTTTACGGTTTTAGACATTTGAGTTGATTTTGTGCGTATGCACGCACACGAATTGGTTCCTGCACTCTGTATAGTTATTATATGCTTGTAGTGTGCACTGGACTTCGATTTCGATTTTGATACTCGATATTTGTTTTGTGCACCTTGTGCACCTGATTGATTTTGCGCACGTTCGGCACTTGATATTGGATTTCATGATTTCGTGCACGATGGATGCACCTGATTTGGATTTTCGCGCATGTTGAGCGCATGTCTTGAGATGCGATTTTGGTGCACACCAGATGCACTAAATCGAGATTTTTCGTGCATGTCAGATGCACCTGATTTTGCTGTCAGGCACACATGTTGCCTACGACAGATGTTTC
The DNA here is from genome assembly GCA_030015575.1 of Agapanthus africanus. NCBI lineage: Eukaryota > Viridiplantae > Streptophyta > Magnoliopsida > Asparagales > Amaryllidaceae > Agapanthus > Agapanthus africanus. The sequence continues at coordinate 154,569,744 of CM057343.1, forward strand.
GTGCACACCTGATGCACTTAGATATTGTTTCTGTGCGCATATATGGCACATTCATGGATTTTGATTTCCGTGCGCACCAGACGCACGTAGCATTCATGTGCATATTTTGGGGATCGATTTCATATAGAGCAGTACGTTTTTATGATATTGCTATGTGTTTTCGTACTGAGCAGGACTAGTCAGAGGACAGTACTTGAATATATTTTGCATGCATTGATAGTTATTGAAGGGATTTCCAAAAAGCGAGCTATAGCCTCAGTATTTACCTACGTGTCTGATATGACACGAAATGTTTAAAACAAGGAGACCCTTCTAAATTGTTTCCAAAACGGCGGAACGTACATTTCAAACAAAGGTATATATGTATATAGTTATTTTCTTATGATAGACGTCCGCCACTGTGCAGTGTTATACGCGTTGCACAGCGACTTAAAGAGATTTGGCATGCATTTCCTTCAGATACTTACAGAGATAGATCGATATTTACATGTATAGTTTCGAGTTATGTCATATTGGTTTTGATTTGGATTTGGCATTGATATCTTCTCCATGACTCCGATGATTGTGGGATACTTGACGGAGTTTTGATTTGAGTTATATGCTCATTTTTCAAGCGCATGCGCTGCGCTACGATTTGTTTTATGTATTTACAATTTCGGAGCCCCGACGACTTGATGGGTTTTCTTAGATGTTTTAGTATTTGGGGGAGTTTGAATTTAAATTCGGGGACCGAATTTCTTTAAGGGGGAAGATTGTAACGCTTTGAAAATCGTTTCGGTGAAATTTCGAAAAATCGGTAAAATAAGGGGGTTTTCTGTAAAAAGTCAAAATGCAAATATCTTATTATAAAAATTAAATATACATATTCTAGCTATGTAATTTCTATTATTTGGTGTTTATTAAGCCGCTGGTGAAATTTCAAATTTTCTGAAAAAAATATTATTTTATTATTATTTAAGCCGTCACTAATACATTTAATTAGGGAAAATTACAAATTGGAATGAGTTGAAACAAATTTTGTGCATCATAAAACATTAAATAAAATTTTATCATGTGGTTTTTGGAACAAAATCATTTGCCAAAACGATTTAAAAATTATTGAAGAAAAAAGGCTTTTTTTTAGCGTAAATGGATGTTTGGGGTATTGTATTTATCATTTTTCATCACCCCACACCCGTACCCACACCCACACACCCCCATTCACTTATGCCCTTGAAGAATTCAGCAGCCCCCTCTTTTGTCCCCACTTGGATTTCAAGGAAAAGAAATGAAAGAAAAGAAAAGGAAATGAATGAAATTAGATAATAAGATATGGACTTAGTTGACTTTGACCATTCCATTGACCCACACCATACATTCTCTCTCTCCCCCTCCCCATATCAGCCGAAACCTACAGCCCCTCTCAACAGCAGCCCTTCCCCCTTGCTTCTTGCTCCTTCTTGTTCAAAGAAAACCCCAAATTTCCATTAAAATCCAAAGAAAAACACTCAAAATCAAACCGAAATCAAAATCCACCTCCTACCCATTTTCCCTTGGCTACCATAGCATGGATCTAGGGATTTAGATTTCAATTTTGGAGGCTAAGTGTGCTTGGGGGATCTTCAAATTAATTGGGTATAAATTTCTAACCTTTTTGCTTAATGTGTTGTTAATTGTTTTAAGTTAGCTTAATTAAGTGTTAATGGAGAGTTGTAAATTCTAGGAAAAAGAGTTTGGATCAAGTTAGGGTTTGAATTCAATATGGTTGTTGTCACTTGTTTATGTTTGCAAGGTGTAGTTTGGCATTAGAAGACATGGAAAACCTAATTTAGTTAATAATTACAAATTGTTACTTGCAAAATGTCCATGCTTAAGCTTTTTAACAAACTAGTTTTTGGAAACTATGAATATAATTGGGATTAAAATCTAATTAGGGTTTCTATCGTTAGAGTATGGTTTTAATGAGTAGGTAAACTTGAAATTTAATGAAAAAGCTAAACTTGTAACTAGTTTGCTAATTTCTAGTTTAAAATTGTTAAAGGTGGTTAATATTGCAAACTACGTTTTTAGTTTTAATTCAAAATATGAGATTAAAAATATGGTTAGGGTTTTTATCATATTATTAACTTTATTAAGTGTAGTTTAACACTTTAGTTCATAGGAATCCAACCTAAATTGTAGTTTGTGCATTTTGCTATGAAATTGTTAAAAAGGGTATTTTGTAAACTAGAATATTAGGGTTTTTGGAATTTAATGAGATTAAATTCCGGAAATTGTTTCTATGACTTATTTAAGATATTTAATAAATATATTGGCCGCTACATTCATTTAAACATCCTGTTTTGTACAAAAACGGCGAATTGTGCTTGCTAGATTTTCGGAAAAGTGACTTTTTAAGTAAAGTTGGGGTTTTTGTGAGTTTTAACCTAGTTTATATTAAAATTAGTGTTCGTGAATGTGCAAATGAGTGTGATTGGATTTTTCTCAATTGTTTGACGTCTGTACATCGACATCGAGGGTTGGTTTGACTATTCTTGCATGCGTAGGCGATAGGTTTGGACCTATGCGTGATACGCGTGCCGATTTGATTTTCGTATGACGTTTCGATTTCGAATTTAGTTTTAATGCGATACAGTGCGTTATGATATGTAGGTACCCCAGGTGAACTTCAAGACGACAAGCAAGCGCGTGGCGACGTCGGCACCGACGAACGAGGACCAGGTGAGTAGATTTATATCTACGGGGAGAAGTCGGGTGGATGGTGTATAGCACCTCCGCAGTCCGTGGTGATGTATACGGATGCGTATACACACCAACAATTTATGATATGTTGTTAGGATTTATTATTGATGATTTTAGATGGATATTGGTGTTGGATTGGTGCATGGTTACGAAACCTTAGGTAGTGGTTGCACCACACATACACACACACCCATATTTGCATACATTCTTCTTTCATATGTGCGTAAATGGGATTATATATTGATGTGTATATTTACACATGGGTATGGGACTGTGTGTTTATATACTGAATTTGAGGATAGTAATTGGGATTTGAGATGAGTCGATGATATTGGGCTTGAGGCCAGAAGATCCGTGATGTGTTTTGGTTCGTATTGAGATACGACATGATGTTTTAGCGGGTCTTTTGACGTAGTGATTCTTACATGCATGCATACATAGATGGTATCAATATGGTACTAGACGTAGATCAGTACCCCGATCATGATATTTGATAAAGAGGATACCCGGTGAATAGTATGATGAATGTGATATTGACCCGTACCCAGATTGGGATGTCGTACGACGGATTTACGTACGAGCTATATTGATGATTGATCCGCACTCTTGACTTGGGATGCCTGAATATAGATAGGGTATCGGATATGATATTATTGAGGCGGGATCACCGACTATACATATACAGGTATGTATATGTATCGACTCAGATGATATGCGGTTTCCCTTACCTGTAGTTCAGCTTGTTAGTTCAGCCGTATAGTTTAGTGTAGTTGTTAGATTAGATTAGACTTCGTACCTATTTCAAAAACCAACGAATCGTGGGCATTCTTAAAGACAGCCCAAGGGATCCTACGGATATTTCAAAAGACGTATCTTTTCATAAAAACACCGTAGCCCCCTATTTTCAAAACCCATGATTCGTGTTATTTCAAAAAGCACCATTTGTAGGACTTATATTAGATTAATGCAGATTGTTATAGTTGCGTCTAGTTTTCAGCTCCCGCTCATTTTTGTGGTCCGCTTCGCATCGCATGCTTATTTTTATGTTTCATACTCCATTAGTGATATCATGCTGTTAGGGCACCAGCACCATTACCGATGATGCGTATGTACCACGTACACTTAATTGCCGGCTCACACACATCTTCATCGGTAATTGCCATGTCACGTACACCTGAGAAAATATTATTGCTTAACTTAGCTAGATAGCTAGTAGTTTGACATAATATTAGTGTACTTACCTTATATGCCAGCTTAGATATTGTAGTTATTACTTGTCACTTCATGCATACTGTTATTCATCGTTATGCCGCATTCATGGATTCTCATGCATATATTCACTATTTTACGTGTTATTGTGGTTTTGGATTCGGATTTCCATGAGATTTTCTGGATTTGGAGGAAAACCGCAAAAACATAAATAAACCTTTTCTCTCTTTTAAAATAAAAAGTGCGGTTTTCCTATGATGTATGAGTCGTCCACCATGAGTTTGCTGATGGATTTCGAGACCCGATTCGAGGAGTGGAGGAACCGTTTCGGGTACATGGTGGACCCGGTATGGTATCCCGGGGAAAGAGGAATGTGGTGTTGACGTTGAGCCTGGCTGGGGAGCACTACCTACCGGTGATATTACCCGACGCATCGGATATCCGGAGGATACCGTCGTGGTCTTGAGATGGATGGTAGGGGCCGGTCTGGACTGACGGCGCCCTAGATATTGAGATTGAGACATTGATATTTCGAGACATTGAGATTTATGTTTTGTGTCGATGCTAGACACTGTTGATACTGATTTCATTTATGATACCTCAGATTAAAAATACAAAGGAAATCTCACTAATTTATGAAAACAGTTCTTCATTTACATGTATTCTGTTTTCATGCATTCATACCTCGTTCATATGATATATTGCTACCTGAGGCACTGACACGGGCATATGAGATTACACTCGGGTTAGATATTTACCCTAGCCTTATAATAGGCTACGTGTTATTCATATTTTTGAGGATATATTATGATCATTGACCTAGGATTGCGTTATTTATGCGATTTCTGTGCGCAGATGTTTTTCTATTCACGAGTTGGCAACTCACCCCCGTTGTGCCCCAGTTTCTTGCAGGTTTGCCGTACAGGTTTCTTTACGGCTTTGCGGGCTCAGTTTCATTCGGGTGACTTGCTAGTAGGTGGGTTTTTCTTGTATCTTACCCATCATATTACCCTGTATAATATTATTCCGTTGTATCTAGTAAATTCAATCAACCAAACATGTATTTATTTTTTAGATAGAGACCAGTTATGTTATTCTTTCGACCTTAGAGTCGCGCGTTATATTTCTGGTGGTTTTGAGTTTCATTTTGAGTTTTGATCATCGCCGTGGGCGTTGTATATTATATTGCTTGTGTGGTTGTGACCGTCGATTGACGAAGAGCTAGCTCCCGCTTGGGGATGCCTTTTTTCTTGATTTCGTATACTATTCATGTTGTATCCCGTTTGGGGGCCAGTATTTACAAAGGAGACTCTGCCGAAATTTTCAGTAAATTTTTGATGTTTTAAAAACCGCATAATTCGGCTTATGCTATTGAAATTACTTGCTTTAAGTTGGTTTTTCCTGTACTCTACTACTTTTCTTGGTTTGGATTTCTGGGTTTTCGGTTTACTTAGATTACGTACGTCTCGAGACGTTCGTAGTTTAGGTGCCGGTCATGTTCCGTACTTTCGGGCCGTGACACCCCTCTGCCTCTCAAAACCATGAGATGCGGACCCGTTGCCCCCCAGAACCCGGCTATCCGTGCACTCCGTCGCGGGGCAAAACCTAGTACAGAAATGAAAAATATGTACAACGGGTACATCGACCTCAACCCGGTCGTGTCCCAAAAGAATATTATACAACAGGCAGTGACGGCAGTCCACATGTTGGACGCTCGCCCTGCAATATCAAATGTACAAATAAACTCAAACTGCACTATCATTGCACACTGCTATCCACCACGACAAATCCGCAACATCACAGCACAATACAGAACATCAACGCGAATGTCACGTTCACAAACCCGTCTAAAAGAACTATAGCAATCAGACGCGGTTTACCGATCAAATGACATTCACGGTCGGAGATATAATGTAAGTACTGTAAACTAACGCGTTTAAATTTCGATCAACAAAATTTCCTGAAGTGGGCCCCACGCAAATCTGCTGTATAGTAAAAAACACTGGGCCCAAATCAACAGTTCCAGAAATCACAATTTCCCAAGTAGAAGCTACTATAGAAATTTGACAAGTTGATTTCACTTTCCTGCGGCGGATCCACGGCCAAACCCATGCTTGGGCCGCGGATCCGCGGCGGAACAGTGATATCACTTAGTCGAATTTCTCCAGTTTTCCTTACAAACCCTGCTCGATTTTCTGGTATGGTCAAAATGATTTTTAGACCAGTTTGAAAATTAACAGAAACTTTAACACTAGAAATTGCGATTTTCGAAAATCCGTTCGATCGATCTTTTAAACGCGTTAGCACAAGTTAGTAAAGCTTAATGGCGTGGCTCTGATACCATGTAAGTCTACGGTAGCGCCCCGGCCGTCTTTCAGACGCCAAATGCGGAACAAAAACTTTTATAACTGGCGCTATCGGATACTATAACCCGGATCTGCCATTAACGCTGAACTAACAAACTGTAAAGACGGTAAAAAGGTTATATCGAATGATCTGAGTCCTTCATTCTTGAACCATCATCCCATACTCCGTTGCGGCTGCTCCGATCTCGTCGATCTCCGATCTCCTCGTCCAGGTGGCACCACGTCATCGGATCTTTAAACGGGCTCCCGCCTCTGACTCGAGGCAACTTGGTCGTCAAGTTTGCTAAAAGAGACAACCAAGAATGATGTAGAGAATGAGTAGAAGACTTTGTCTCGCTTCGTCCAAAGCCATGGACGAACGGTTAATGAAGTTGCCAATTGAGACGGGTGATGGAATGAAATGAGCTATGAAATTTTCATACACCTAAATCTATCATGTTTTTTCCAAATGAATCAAATCAAGTAAGTGAATGAGAGAGGGGAGGGGCTGGCCACATATATGAAGAGGTAGGGGGGTGAGTGTAGGAGCAAAGAGGTAACCATAAGATAAAAGATCTCACACAAAATATCTTAAGGTTAACAAGAAACATTAATGCTAAAGGATGACTCATATTAACACATCATCACCACAATTAATGCTTAAAAATGAATCACCATACCATTAAATGCTAACCATGAGTCACCAAATCTAGAACCTTCTAGAACCATGACTCACCCAAGAAAAGATAAATCCGTCTTTAACCGAATGATAAAGACGGGTGATAGAAAACTGGAAACTGGCAACTTCCAAAAGCGATCCTGAAACGAATTTCAGGACAACCCCGTAACAGTATAAACATACCCGCATTTGTATTACGACCGAATACAAATGCAACTGAGACAAAGATATTATATCTACTCTGTATAATACATGGATCCGGCTTAAACCAAAGCCCGCCAATATTATTTGCCCGAAATATGACACGTGCGTAAACGCACGTGCATTTTCCGAACCCTGCCATAAAACCATACGGCCTCTACAACGTTTCGCCCGAACTTGGGAAACAATCTGTGGGGGACTCTAATGACTCGCCAGTACCCTGGCAGTAGGTTTAACCACAAGCCGTCAGCGGCACTAGCTGTGCGTAACGGCTGCCCATGGACTGACCTCAAGGGAAGCCGATGAGCGAACTCATCCGGAAACCCTACTGAGCCTGACAGTGACAATGTATATACTGTCCGGTCCGTTCGTCTATGAGTATCGCATATCCAGCCTAGGGGGCTAGTAACGTCAGTCCTCCAATAGCTGTATAAGTCGTGTCGGAGACAAGCCCTGAACACCCTGAGATATTACTGGAGTACCTACCAGTAAATCTCACCTACCTTGGCCAAGGACTTGGTGTAATGGCTTTCCTAGACATAGCACGATCTTAACCCCCAATACCGGGAGTGACGAATCCCCTACCGATCCGTTCACGTGCCTCCATGTGGCTCGGGACTGTACCCAAAAACTACCTGTTTGCACGACTCTTTTGAGCCGTGGTAGGGTAGAAATAAAAGAACAGTGGGAACTCACACGAGACAAATGACGACCTCAGGTCGATGAACTAACCAGTACACATGTCACCAGGGAACTGCTATCTGACGATAGGTATAATACCAACTAGCAGATTCCCGGCGAGTCCTGTCCGGTGTACTCATAACCCAATGAGCACCTGTATAAATCTTAGGTGATCCAGCTGACACCAGTGGCTTGTGAGACCGGCCATCGCCCCTCATCGAGGTCTCGACTGTATACACTAGTCTACTCCGGAGTATCGATGCCCTGTCTCGAAACTCCCATGACTAGGGACCACTTTTAAGGAAATGCTTATAGACCATCCAACTTTCACGTATATGATCGCCCTCATACTGTTGGTAGTCAAGCAAGATCCTAAGGGCTCTATCAAAGTGTAATCGTGATCAGTCACCTGAACCTATACACGACTGATAAAGGCAAACCAGATAGCATACTATCATCTCGAGTAAGACTGTCATATCGGCATAGGTCCTCCTCAATCATTGCAATCACGTACCTGCGATCCAATAATTGACTTTGAGGGCACTATATCCAACACCTACGACGCACAGGGTTTGAGTTATTCAACTCAGGGGACTTATACAAAGTATTGTATGTTGTCTAGTGTCCATTAGGACAGAGGGGTTGGTCCTCATACTATATTCTGTTTACTTATGACTTCTCCAGTTTTAGAAAAGTGTTTCGTGGAAATACAAAGTCCAAGTTTTGAGAAGTTATAAGTACAAGAATAAATTAGAAAACCATGTGTTGCAAGTATCAGGATTCTTCAAGATAATCGAAGATGTAGATACTTGTGATTGGTATTCAGTTGATAGTAATGGTTTTGAGAAACTTGTTTCTCTTTCAGGTTACCCATATCTGGATGCACTCCTAAGTTGAGTAATGCTGATCGGCTTCTCTCCATTTAGTTGACATGCACTGAAGACAGCTGCATGATTTGAATCTGGTTCCAATTAAATTAGTACCTCTGTTTCTAAATTGTATATAGAATGGTTAATATCTTAATGATGTTATGGTATTTGGAGTTGTCCGGCTTATGCTTAAAACCAGACTCTGGATAACTCAAGGCACATTTCAGTAATGGCAGTTTGTGGGTTAACCCGGGCTTTGACGAGGATTAACTTTCTACCATCTGGAAGATCAATAGTGATATTGTTCTTGACTCGCCACAGTTTTAGTAAAATGGACTTTTTCAGAAAACAGTAGTGGGAGTATGGTAGAACTAGAAGTGATTCCAGAACCACAGACGATTACTGAAAATTTAATAGGACCAAAAGATTCAATCAGGTTTGACATTCCATTAGCCACTCCACAGATATGATAGGTAACCTCAGGCACCCGAGAGGTACTTCGGTATTTTCAGAGACGGTAACAGGGAGGTTCTTGTTTACCCAGACTTGCCATTACTGTTGTTCAAGACTATGAGACCCGGCAGGAGGATGAGTATAGCGTCGTTCTGAACTAGTTTTAGAAGTGCACGTGTATATGACTCTGCCAGAGGGCTGCTGTGGTCAGTGGGAGCAGCGGAAGCATAGTGGAAAAGCAGCTTATGTATATTTATAGAGTAGAGCAGATATAGCGGAGATAGATCATCTATTTTTGATGTGACAATCATGGGCTTTGACTTCATCAGAATAGGAGATGGATCTGTTATGAAGGAAGTAGGGTGGTATGTCCTGGTATTTAGATGACATACACTTTGTAGGAAGTGAAATTCCTATCCTGCAATCGATTATGCTGTGGTTGTCACACAGTGGTTTCTCTGGTTACTAAATCTATAGTTTTAGATCTAGATTTGGGTAGTGTCCCAATACAGGTACTTATACTGTATTCTAAAGGTGTTTTAGAATGGAAGACTCCTGGCACGGTAGTATACCTGCAAGTGATGGAGTCACCCTCTTTAAAGGTGTCTTACGGACTAAAGGGGAGAGGGATGTGCAAGTGGGATATTGTTGGCTATAGTGCCCTCAAAGTCAATTATTGGATCGCAGGCACGTGATTGCAATGATTGAGGGAGGACCTATACCGGTAGGACGGTCTTACTCGAGATGATAGTATGCTATCTGGTTTGTCTTTATCATCGTGTACATGCTTCAGGTGACATTACTGAACACTATTACATGTTGATAGAGCCCATAGGATTCTTGCTTGACTACCAGTAGTATGATGGCGATCATATACATGAGAGTTGGGTGGTCTATAAGCACATCCTTAAAATGTCCCTAGTTGAGGGAGTTTCGAGACAGGGCATCGATACTCCAGAGTAGACTAATGTATATAGATCGAGACCCCGACGAGGGGTGGTGGCCGGTCTCACAAGCCATTAGTGTCAGTTGGTTTACCTAAGATGTATACAGCTGCCCATTGGGTTATGAGTACACCGGACGGACTCGCCGGGAACATGCTAGTTGGTATTATACCTGTCGTCAGATAGCAGTTCCCTGGTGACATGTGTACAGGTTAGTCTATCGACCTGAGATCGTCATTTTTCTCGTGTGACTTCCCACTCTGCTTTGAATACTTCCCTACCACGGCTCAACGGAGTCGTGCAAACAGGTTTTAGTTGGGTACAGTCCCGAGCCACATGGAAGCAGTTGTTAGTTATATGTATGCCCTAGAGGCCATTACTGTACATATGATGTATATTGTAATGGATACTTGGACATATATAGGGAGGACTTTCTTGCTCGACATGATAGTATGCTATCTGGTTGTACTTTATCTTAACATGTACTCTGATGTCTCTTTATTACATGTTGATAAAGCCCTACGGATATGTACTCGACTACTGGGACTATGATGAGATCATACTAGTGGGGCCATGGTACTCGACGAATATATCCTATAACAGTTCTAAGTCGAGGGTGTATCGAGATAGGGCATCGATGCACCAGAGTAGACTAGCGTATACGCATCTTGACCCATATGATGGGCGATAGATGATCCCATATCCATCGGTGTTTGACATCAAGAATGGTGTACGGGTGCTCAGTGGAGACTGGGTATACTGGACAGACTCGCCGAGAACTCCCAGATGGTATTATACCCTACGTCAGATGGCAGTTCTCCGGTGACACTGGTACAAGTTAGTCTGTAGACCCGAGATCATCATAGAGTCTTGTGTGATTCCCACTGTGCTTTGATTTCCATCATACCACGTCCAAGAGGGCGTGCAAAAAGGTGGCTTTTGGGTACAGTCCCGAATCACATGGAAGCAATGAGCGATAGGAAGGAATTCGTCTTTCCCGGTATAAGGAGTTGATGTTGTTCTGTGTTCGATTGGCTATAACTGGAAATCCCTGGCCAGGATTGCTGAGATTTACTGGTATGTGTTATCAGTGTTAGTTGTATGTATGCCCTAGAGGCCAGTATTGTACAGATGATGTATATTATATTGGATGCTTGGACATATATAGAGATGACTTTCTTGCTCGATATGATAGTATGCTATCTGTTTGCACTTTATCTTAACAAGTATACTTGTCTCTTTATACTGTCTTAGAGTTACATGTTGGTAAAGCCCTTAGGATGTGTACTTGACTACCTGGACTATGATGCGGATCATACTAGTGGGGACATGGTAGTCCATAAGTACATCCTTCAAGGTCCCTAATCGTGGGTGTATTGAGACGGGGCATCGATATACCAGTGTAGACTAGCGTATACGCTTCTCGACCCATGAGATGGGCGATGGATGATCCCATATCCATTGGTGTTTTACATCAGAGATGGTATACGAGTGCTCAGTGGAGACTGGGTACACTGGACGGACTCGCCGAGAACTCCCAGATGGTATTATACCTCACGTCAGATGGCAGTTCTCAGGTGACACTTGTGCAGGTTAGTCTGTAGACCCGAGATCGTCATAGAGTCTTGTGTGATTCCCACTGTGCTTTGATCTCCACCTTACCACGTCCATGAGGGCATGCAAAACGGTGGTTTTTGGGTACAGTCCCGAGTCATATGGAGGCAATGAGCGATAGGAGGGGTTTCGTCTCTCCCGGTATTGGGGGTTGATGTTGCGCTGTGCTCGATTGGCCGTAATAGGGAAGTCCCTTGCCAGGGCTGATTAGAGATTTGCTGGTAAGTGTTACCAGTAGTTTCTCGACCCGTTATGAGCCTCACATCGGCACGACTTATCGATTATTGGGGTCTGACGTTTACCACCCCTAAACTCGATATGCGACATATCAGACGAGGAGACCGGACTGTACGGGAAGTGTTGCCGGTTGGCTCGACGGGAGTTGTAGCAGGTTCGCTTGTTCTCTTCTGATCGCTCAATACCCGGGTGGCCGTTACGTTAAGCTGACCGCTTACGGCTTGGGGGTGCTTGATATGATCATCACCCACTGCCGGCGTATTGACGAGTCTCAGAGTCCTACAATGGAGTTTCCTAGTCCAGGCGAAACGTTGTGGTGCGCGTATGCGATATGCGCATGGACCGGATTAAAATACGCGTATAGGATACCGTATATTGATCGGGAGGCTTGCTTTTGGTTAGGGTCATGTGTGATATGGCCGGATTGATAAATCAAGTGTTGATTTATCATTTAACCATTAGATTCTCACTAGAAATCCTTTCTTGTTTTCTATGGATGTATGAATGCATGTATGCATTCCTTATTGTTTCATGCACATATGGATGTGCATGCACACATGCATACATACATCATACCATCATGGTTGATTATACAAGGAAATGGTGGCAATATAAAACTCACACCATGGGATTTTATTTGGATTATTATTTGATTTTTGGTTAAAACAAAATGGATAAAGGAAAAGATAATTCATGACTAGTTTCTACATCCTTTAACCATTCTCACCCACCTCTTGACCATGGATTACTTTTCCTTTTGTGTTTTTAACTCAAGATCAATAATATCCTAACCATGGTTTGATATGAGATGAGGAAAATATATATTGATATATTTTCTATTTTCATTCATGAGTCATTCTTATCTTCTTCTCAAATTGCCATCATCTTCTTCTTCCTCTCTCATTTTGCTCTATAGTTTTTTGTAGTGAGCAATATACTCATCAAGATTGGATTTTGAAGTGAGAATAAGAACCACAACATCATTCTAAACAATTTTAGCCAACTTGTTTAGAGTGCTAGCTTCATTTCGTTCACTTGATCGGATAAAGTTGTAAGCTTGGACAAAGCGGACTCCGGGTGGATCATCGGTGACCTCGAGGAGTTCAAGCGGAGCTTTTGCAAACCCCAAGTAGCTGAGGAGTCTAGCGTAGGGAGCTACAAAGGTTGTACTCTCAAAACCCTAGCCTTTCTTTCATATGGTGATGTGAAAAACTTAGAAACCCTAATTTTTCTAGGAATGATTCTATGTTCGTTAACTTAGTACCCTAAAGACTCCACCTTTGGTTCATTTGATGCTTCCAAACCCTTGATGAGGTGCTAGGCTAACCCAACATTGGTATCAGAGACGACCTAGAACATTAGGCGACACTTTAGCGAAGTAAAAACTCCGATCGAACCGAAATACGGATTTTTTTGGCGCTCTCTGGCTTTTTTTTCAAAACTGCACTTTTTCAGAATTAAAAATATGTAAAAAATTCAGCAGGTAAATATAAGAATTACTGTATAAAAATGATGCGATGAACAGTTATTCTTGCCGCGGAAACGCGGCCTAAGCTTGCTTAGGCCGCTGTTCCGCGGCCATTTACATCAATCAATGCATCATTTTCATACAGTAATGCTGGGTTCTGCTTGTATATTTTTTAGGGTATTTTTAATCTGAATTTAGTGCTGAAAATTTTGGAGATGGTTTTGGACTCGGCGGTTCGATCGGAATTTTGATTTCGTGTCTTTTCGGGATAAATTAGAAAGTATTGAGGTGTTTGAACGAGTATCATTTGCTCACTTTTCACGGGGTTACAATATTCTGGAGATACGTGCAAGTTTTGTGGTGGACCCTCTAGAAGACAACAAACCTTAACTCGATTATGTGACCGTCTTGAACTGCCCTTTGAACCTTAGGGTTTGGGGCAGTACGGCATGCCACATGTGAGGCGTTGGCTTGACTGTTCTACGACTGGACCGCTACTACTGTGTCACACTCCGGGTTTTTGAACTCCGCTCAAGTGTTGAGCTGTAGGGAATCTTGTGTATTTGATCGTTCGTTCGAAAACTTTAATACTGTCTGTTTATCTGGAATATGATGCAATGTGTGGAATTCATATTATAAGACATGAAATACGAGGTATGTGATACTTCGCATTTACGATGTCTAAAGAGAATGTGGATTCCAAATATTGCAGTTTTACACTTTCTTTTCTGTGACCGTAAGTGTAGTATGTATTTACCGATTGTCGTTACTATACGTCGACGACAATAGGTGTATGCATACTTACTTACGTTGATGATATGAGATATTATGTGTTCCTGAGATATGATGTGCAGGATTGTCGCGATTGAATAGCCGGGGTTTTTTATGTGAGATGAGAGTTTTACATTTTCATTCATGTAAATTTAAATGTAATGTAATATTCTTTTATTTGGGGCACTTCCGAGTTGAGGTTGATACCACCAGTGTTATATATTATTTACTTTTCCGTATTAAGATGGACCCAAGGAGGGGAGCATGAGTGACCGGGTTCTGGGGTTCAGTGGGAGGCCATCTCGAGGAGTCGAGACCGGGTCTCCTAAACTCCAGAATTGGTAGGGTCGCTTGCCGCTCTCGTAGGGGTCCAGGGTGTGGGCTTGGCTATTCATCACGGCTGTGGAATTCGTATTTTCTATTGCTGGCTAAATACTAAATACGGACATCCTAGTATATCCCACATTATATCTATGTTTCTGCTGCGATATCTGTGATATGATCATTTGATATGTTCTGATGGATACAGTATATAGTATATATGATATATTATATAGACGTTACTTATGTTTTACACCCGCACTAGCCCTGCCATGCTCTGTCGTTAGTTACCTAACCTAACGGTGCACGAGGGGACATCGAGGCGAATGCGGATGGCATAAGTGTACGTCATATTTATCTGTGATGTTTAGGTGACTTAAATGATGGGACTTCATTAATGTGATTAATGAAAGAAAAGAAACCTAAAAGATGTTGTAGAATCATATTTTAAATAAAAAGGGTAGCTACAGTTTTGCTTTGCATAGTGGTATATATGATATACCCTGCACCTTATTCGATGAGGAAAGAGCCGAGACCCCTTCACCGGGAGTGACCTCTTTAGCGAAACTGGCAGATGCTACAACACTCGGTTTGCTTTTGATTGCTTTTGGAGTTTTGCTTTGCACAGTGATATATATGATATATCCCGCACCTTATTCGATGAGGAAAGAGCCGAGATCCCTTCACCGGGAGTGACCTCTTTAGCAAAACTAATAAAAGCCTCAAAATCACTCCATTTCAAAACTTCACTTGATTCTACAACGATATCAAGTTCATTACGCTCATGGTTTTCAGAAAAACCTGCATAGCCCTCCGTCAATTCAGATCTGTAATATTTACTATTCGTGCTACGGTTGTTCGGCTTGCGTCAAGGCGTAGTGTACGGTAACTGATTATTACTAATCTGTAGCATGAGATGCGATTGGATTAAGGTATTCGTACGGCGTTGTTTTGCATGCGTCAAGGGTCGTACGGGTGGGTTTAATTCAATCACGAATTGTACGGGTTGAACTTGACTAGCGGACTATGGGTTGTTTGGCATGTGTCAAGGTCATAGCACGCTAGGGGAAAAATATTATCGGGAATTTCAAGTGTTGAGATTTGCAATGAGATAGTTGGATCCCGATACCCACTGCGAGTAATTGTTACTCCCGGGAGAGTTTTACACAGGACAATTAGCCAATCAAGTAGGTGTCTAGAAAGGTGTCAACGGGGTTACGCCTCTGGGAAAACGAGGTTTACTTTAATTAGGTCCGTGCGAAAGCACGGGGAACCTCCCTCAAAGTACCGACACTGGCCTGGCTGAAAGATCGGCGAAGTTGTAGGGTGTAATTAATCCCGGCTAATCTTTCCTTTTAGGGTTTGAAGGAAGATTTGATAAAAACCAGTGGGAGCCATCCTGATTAGATAAGATAATAACCAATCTGATCTTGCAAGAGCATATGCTAAAATGTTTTCTTCTCTATCTCTCCAGGTAGCGACCATGTCATGCCTTAATCAAGGTAATAATATGGATGTATTGACCGAACCCCCATGTTATACTGTGCAGGGGAACGTTGGACCCGTTCTTTCTTATAAGAGTTATAAGACTGAACAGGGAATAGGAGAATATCTAGATTCTCAAGCCGCCCAAAAGAACATGCATGTTGATGCATCTTCTTCAGGTGTGTTAGTTATTGAGAACTGTTTCTCAGTTCACCCTACGTCCTGGTATTTGATACCGGATCAGGATCCCACATATGTAAAATGTTACATGGGCTACGGAAAGGTAGAGAACTGGGAAAAGGTGATCATTCCGTTCATGTAGGGAATGGGGCAAATGTTGCAGCCAAAGCAGTTGGCGAGTATCACCTAGTATTACCAAGTGGTAATACACTGATTTTAAATGAATGCTATTATATACCAAACATGATGTGCAACATTATATCAGTTTCTTTATTAAGTAAAGAAGGATATAATTTTGTAGTAAAGGATAATGTTATGAACATATTCCTAGATCAAAAGTTGATTGCATCAGGCTCGCTACATAATGGCATATTCATTCTAAATCAAAATACAGTCCTCAATATACAAAACACACAAGAGGAAAAGTTCAGAAATGAACGAATCCTTCTTGTGGCATTGTAGACTTGGTCACATCAATGCGACACGACTAGCTAAGTTGCATAAGGATGGATATTTAAATCCATTTGAATTTTCATCTTATGACACTTGCCAGTCATGTCTCAAAGGCAAGATGACCAAAACTCCGTTTACGGGACACAGAGAAAGAGTTACGGAACTCTTAGGGCTGATACATAGTGATGTATGCGGTCCCATGTCTACACATGCCAGGGACGGTTCTTCCTACTTCATTACATTCACTGACGATCTCTCTAGATAGGGACATTTGTTCCTGATGAAACACAAGTCTGAAGCTTTTGAGAAATTCAGAGAATATAAGCACGAAGTAGAGAACCAAACGGGCAAAAGTATTAAGATCCTTCGATCTGATCGAGGAGGAGAATACTTGAGCAATGATTTTCTGGATTATTTAAAAGAGAATGGGATTCCCTCTCAGCTCACTCCTCCTTATACACCACAGCACAACGGTGTATCGGAACGGAGAAACCGCACCCTATTAGATATGGTGCGCTAAATGATGAGTACAACTCAGTTACCTATTTCCTTCTGGGGATATGCGCTAGAGACAGCCATGGACCTATTCAATAGAGTTCCTACCAAATCAGTGCCTACCACTCCATATGAGATATGGAAAGGGAAGAGACCACATCTTAATTACATTAAGATATGGGGTTGTCCAGCCTATGTCAAAAGACAAAATCCGGACAAACTCGAGGCAAGATCAGTCCTATGTAAGTTTATAGGATATCCCAAAAATTCACAAGGGTATATCTTCTACCACCCCGAGGAACAAAAGGTGTTTGTTTCTCGACATGCCACTTTCTTAGAAAAAGGTTTTCTTATGAAACAGACAAGTGGTATTGAGCTAGAACTGGAAGAGGTTCCAGCGACACAAACTATAACAGAAGACTTGGTAGAACCAGAGGATTCAGTAGTACCTGACGAACCCCAGCCGCTCCGCCGATCTAGCAGGGTTTCTCATCCGCCTGAGAGATACTACGGTTTTCTCATTGATGGTAGAAGCGAGGATTGCATCATGGAAGATGATGACCCAACTAGCTTCGAGCAGGCCATCACGAGTAAGGACTCAGTGAAATGGCTGGATGCAATGCGGTCTGAGATGGAATCCATATACACCAACAAAGTATGGACTTTGGAAGTTGCTCCTGAATGGGTAAAACCCATTGGGAGCAAGTGGATCTTCAAGAAAAAACTTGGTGTAGATGGGAAAGTGGAGACTTTCAAAGCTAGACTTGTTGCAAAGGGTTTTCGTCAAAGACCAGGTGTGGACTATGAAGAAACCTTTTCTCCAGTGGCTATGCTTAAATCCATCCGGATCATGCTTGCCATCGCTGCATATCATGACTACGAAATCTGGCAAATGGATGTTAAGACCGCCTTTCTAAACGGTGATTTAGAAGAGTGCGTGTACATGACTCAGCCAGAGGAATTCGTAGACAGTGGGAGCAGCGGAAAGGTGTGCAAGCTGCTTAAATCCATTTATGGATTAAAGCAAGTATCGCGGAGTTGGAACATCTGCTTTGACGTCGTTATCAAAGAGTTTGATTTCGTCAAAAATGTAGATGAACCTTGTATCTACAAGAAGGTGGCAGAGAGTAAGGTTGTCTTCCTCGTATTGTACGTGGACGATATACTCTTGATAGGAAATGATATTCCTATGCTGCAATCGGTCAAGCTCTTCTTATCACAATGATTCTCAATGAAAGATCTTGGTGATGCCTCCTGCATATTGGGAATTAGGATCTATAGAGATAGATCAAAACGGATATTGGGATTGTCCCAATCGAGATACATTGACACCATACTAAAGAGGTTTAGTATGGAAGAATCCAAGCGTGGGAACTTGCCCACGATCTCTGGAGTCACTCTCTCTAAAGAGATGTCTCCCAAGACTGATTTAGAGAGAGCTCGCATGCAAGGGATACCTTATGCTTCGGCTGTAGGCTCTATCATGTATGCGATGCTATGTACCAGACCCGATGTAGCATACTCACTAAGTGTAGTGAGTAGGTATCAAGATGATCCTGGAGAGAGTCACTGGACAGCTGTGAAGAGCATTCTCAAGTACTTGCGAAGGACTAAAGAGATGCTCTTGGTGTATGGTAACGGAGAACTCCAAGTGGAGTCCTTTACCGATTCGAGCTTCCAGAGTGATAAGGACGACTCTAAGTCGCAGTCGGGATTTGTCTTTACTCTTTACGGAGGGGCGGTTAGTTGGAAGAGTTCCAACCAAGAAACCGTGGCAGACTCGACGATGGAGGCTGAATACATCGCTGCCAACGATGCTGCCAAAGAGGCTGTCTGGATCAAGAAGTTCATTACTGAACTTGGAGTGGTTCCATCCATTGAGCAGCCAATACCTTTGTATTGCGATAACAATGGAGCGGTGGCTTTGGCCAAGGAACCTAAGTCCTATCAGCGATCCAGGCATATTCTGAGGCGGTATCACCTGATCCGGGAGATAGTTGATCGCCGGGAGATCGAGGTCAGGAGGGTTGACACGAAGAATAACACAGCGGATCCACTCACGAAGGCCATTCCCCAGACACAGTTTGAGAGACTCTTCGGGATGCTCGGTATGCGATACTACAGCAGCTGGCCCTAGTGCAAGTGGGAGATTGTTAGTTTTATGTATGCCCTAGAGGCCAGTATTGTACAGATGATGTATATTATATTGGATGCTTGGACATATATAGAGATGACTTTCTTGCTCGATATGATAGGATGCTATCTGGTTGCACTTTATCTTAACATGTATACTTGTCTCTTTTTACTGTCTTAGAGTTACATGTTGGTAAAGCCCTTAGGATGTGTACTTGACTACCTGGACTATGATGCGGATCATACTAGTGGGGACATGGTAGTCCATAAGTACATCCTTCAAGGTCCGTAGTCGTGGGTGTATCGAGACGGGGCATCGATATACCAGTGTAGACTAGCGTATACGCTTCTCGACCCATGAGATGGGCGATGGATGATCCCATATCCATTGGTGTTTGACATCAGAGATGGTATACGGGTGCTCAGTGGAGACTGGGTATACTGGACGGACTCGCCGAGAACTCCCAGATGGTATTATACCTCACGTTAGATGGCAGTTCTCAGGTGACACTTGTGCAGGTTAGTCTGTAGACCCGAGATCGTCATAGAGTCTTGTGTGATTCCCACTGTGCTTTGATCTCCACCTTACCACGTCCATGAGGGCGTGCAAAACGGTGGTTTTTGGGTACAGTCCTGAGTCACATGGAGGCAATGAGCGATAGGAGGGGTTTCGTCTCTCCCGGTATTGGGGGTTGATGTTGCGCTGTGATCGATTGGCCGTAACAGGGAAGTCCCTGGCCAGAGCTGATTAGAGATTTGCTGGTAAGTGTTACCAGTAGTTTCTCGACCCGTTATGAGCCTCACATCGGCACGACTTATCGGTTATTTGGGTCTGACGTTTACCACCCATAGACTTGATATGCGACATATCAGACGAGGAGACCGGACAGTACGGGAAGTGTTGCCGGTTGGCTCGACGGGAGTTGTAGCAGGTTCGCTTTTTCTCTTCTGATCGCTCAATACCCGGGTGGCCGTTACGTTTCGCTGACCGCTTGCGGCTTGAGGGTGCTTGATATGATCATCACCCACTGCCGGCGTATTGACGAGTCTTAGAGTCCCACAATGGAGTTTCCTAGTCCAGGCGAAATGTTGTGGTGCGCGTATGCGATATGCGCATGGACCGGATTAAAATACGCGTATAGGATACCGTATATTGATCGGGCGGCTTGCTTTTGGTTAGGGTCATATGTGATATGGCCGGATTGATAAATCAAGTGTTGATTTATCATTTAACCATTAGATTCTCACTAGAAATCCTTTCTTGTTTTCTATGGATGTATGGATGCATGTATGCATTCCTTATTGTTTCATGCACATATGGATGTGCATGCACACATGCATACATACATCATACCATCATGGTTGATTATACAAGGAAATGGTGGCAATATAAGACTCACACGATGGGTTTTTATTTGGATTATTATTTGATTTTTGGTTAAAACAAAATGGATAAAGGAAAAGATAATTCATGACTAGTTTCTACATCCTTCTTGACCTAACCATTCTCACCCACCTCTTGACCATGGATTACTTTTCCTTTTGTGTTTTTAACTCAAGATCAATAATATCCTAACCATGGTTTGATATGAGAAGAGGAAAAAATATATTGATATATTTTCTATTTTCTTTCATGAGTCATTCTTATCTTCTTCTCAAATTGCCATCATCTTCTTCTTCCTCTCTCATTTTGCTCTCTAGTTTTTTGTAGTGAGCAATATACTCATCAAGATTGGATTTTGAAGTGAGAATAAGAACCACAACATTATTTTACACAAGTTTAGCCAACTTGTTTAGAGTGTTAGCTTCATTTCGTTCACTTGATCGGATAAAGTTGTAAGCTTGGACAAAGCGGACTCCGGGTGGATCATCGGTGACCTCGAGGAGTTCAAGCGGAGATTTTGCAAACCCCAAGTAGTCGAGGAGTCTAGCGTAGGGAGCTACAAAGGTTGTACTCTCAAAACCCTAGCCTTTCTTTCATATGGTGATGTGAAAAATTTAGAAACCCTAATTTTTCTAGGAACGATTCTATGTTCGTTAACTTAGCACCCTAAAGTCTCCACCTTTGCTTCATGTGATGCTTCCAAACCCTTGATGAGGTGCTAGGCTAACCCAACAATCAGTAGTTTCTCCAACTGTTATAGACCTCATATCGATATGACTTATCAAGCTACTGGGGACTGACGTTTACCACCCCTAAGCGAGATATGCAACATATCAGACGACGAGACCGGACTGTACGGGAGTGTTTCTGATTGGATTCGCAGGAGAATGTACAGGCTTGCTTGTTGATCTTCTGATCGCTCAATACCTGGGTGGCTGTTACGTTTAGCTGACCGCTTGCAGCTTGTGGGTGTTTGATATGATCATCACTTACTGCCGGCGTATTGACGATTCTTTAGAGTCCTACACAGAGGTTTCTTGACTCAGGCGAAACGGAGTAGGGGCACATATGTGATATGTGCAGGACCGAGGATAATGCGATATGAGATACCATATTATATTCTCGTGATATTTGATATCAGCCGGGTCATCGGATCAAGTGTTGATTCGATGAATCGGTAAATGATATATTAGTCGGTTATATGCGATATAGCCGGATTGTCGGATCAAGTGTTGATTCGATGATTTTGTGTATAATTATATATATGATATATTAAATTACATTAACTAATATTAGCTCACTAAAAGATTCTTTTTCTCTCTCGGGTAATACATTGATATATATGCGATATATGCTAATTGTATTATTTTATTTTGTTACAATAAATATTATATATGTGATATATAATATTGCAACATGATATGATTACTAATGCAACATATTTTGTGGAGATTAAACAAGGTTAGGGTTTGAATTGGGTTAGTTCTTTCATGAAAATTTTAGAAGGTTTCTTTTTGTTTTGAGTTAAGATATTATGCTTGATATTTTGTAATGACTCATTCTTAACCCAACCCAAACCCTAGCCCTAGTTAAATCTCTACAAAGGTTTAGTTGACCATGGTTACATTATTAATCATATATTATTTCATTATTCATCACAAAAGGTTTTAAATTATTATTCATTCATCTTCTTCTTCCTCTTTGCAAAGCTTTCTTGCTTTGCTTTTTGTGATGAAAGTGAGTGAGTTAATGAAAACAAATGAGAGCTAATATCCTACTTCATCATCCTCATCTACCCTTGCCATTTAGATGAGGGTGTTCACTTCATTTTGTGAGTGAGAGCTTGTGTTAATGAAACTTCAAGGTAGATCATCTTTGTTATCGATGATCGGAAGCAAGCTTGCATCTTTCTCTTCGTGGATCCTCTCTAGAGTCTGGATGCACGATGATCGCAGCGAAGGGACCTCAACACGGAGCTTTAGAAGTGAAGGACAGGATCTACAAAGATTGTAATCCCTCTCACTTAGTGTTAAAGTGTTTAACATGCTTGTTTTTGCCTAATCTCTAGTTTAAAGATCTTGGTTAGGGTTGTTCGGCACGTCTAAATTTTAAATCGGGCATGGTTGATGCCTTATAGACCCTTGTGAGAGTGCCTAGTAATCCTAAAGTGGTATCAGAGCCAAGCTAGAGCTTTAGGTGAAGTCTAGGCGAAGTTTAATGTCCGATCGAACTCCGAATACCCGATAAAACATAGTTTCTGGAAATTTTTTAAAAATGTTGATTTTTTCTTGTTAAAAATATCCAGAAAATTATGCAGGGAAATATAGGAATTACTGTGAAGTACGGACCACAGATTCGATCACGTGACCGTGGAACCACGGTTGAACCACGCACGTGGCGGCGGTTCCGCGGCCAAACAGTGTCCTTGGGGCCCACTGCTTCACAGTAATATTCCTGGGTTCTTTTGCATTATTCTGGGAATTTTTAATTCCACTCAAGTGTTGAGTTTTCTGGGTTGTATTGGGAGCTCGTTGATTCGATCGGAAAGTTTAAATTTGTTTAAAGTTTGTCCGGGTAATTTTTTAGAACGTATTAAAAAGTTCAAACGGATATCAATAACTCACTTTTTCCCCTGCCGGAAAATTTCCAAGTGTTGGATTTTTCCGTAGTTTAAGAACATTCTAAGTCATGCAAGGAACGCGGTAGACCCTCTAGAAGACAAAAAACCTTAACTCGATTATGTGACCGTCTTGAACTGCCTCTGAAACTTAGGGTTTGGGCAAGTACGGCATTGCCACATGTGAGGCGTTGGCTTGACCCTTCTACGGCTGGACCATTGGTACTGTGGCATGCGATGGATGTTTTTAATCTAATTTCAAGTGTTGAGAACTATTTGGGAAAACTTAGGTGTTTGATTATTCGATCGGAAAGTTTAACATTGTCTATTTATCTGGAATGTGATACAATATTTGGAATCCACAAGTAGTTATGAGATAACTAATTTGAATGTTATAAATCTAGCAGTTCAGTCTCAGATGATCGGTTGCCACGGGATTTTGATGTGATCAAAAGTCCGTCGCAATCACGTAGCGTACGCGGATACTCGCCGGGTAAACTTAACAGACATCCACGCCCCATAACCCTGACCAAGTGACTGTAGGAGAACCCCGTCGCCAAAAGCATCCGTTCGGGTGCTCACGGCAGCGGTGTTCCGCCTTAGTGCACTTCGTCGACGGCATACGGGGGTGCGGCCGTCTACTAAAGTTTGCGACGAGCATTCGATCAGAATATCGGGAATCTTGTTGAATTGCCCGACTAGATATTGAAAAGAGTTTTCGATAATGAGAATAAAATGCAGGGTTTATAATTGTTAGGCATGCGATGTCTAAGGAATTCATTTGGTTAGGCAGGAGATGTCTAAGGAGGTTGCGGATTCCAACTGTTGTAGTTTTACACTTTCTTTTCTGCGACCGTAAGCGTAGTATGTGGTGTATCGCCGGCTTCGTTTCTATACATCAACGACAATCGGGATACACATACTTGCTTACGTTGATGATATGTGATATTATGTGTTGCTGTGATATGTTATATTGGATCGTCGCATTCTGAATAGCCGGGGGGTTTTATGTAAGATGAAAGTTTTTCTTTTTCATTCGTGTAAAATTCATTTGTATGTAATATTCTTTTATTGGGGCACTTCCGGGCTGAGGATGATGTCACCATTGTATATTATTTACTTTTCCGCATTAGGTAGACCCAAGGTGGGGAGCACAAGTAACCGGGTTCTAGGGTCCAGTGGAAGACTATCTCGAGGAGTCGAGACCGGGTCTCCTAACCGAAGAATTGGCAGTGTTGCTTTCCGCTCTCGTAGGGGTCTAGGGATGTGGGTTTGGCTATTCATCGCGACCGTGGAATCCATGTTTTATACAGGCTCGTACTAAAACACAGACTTCCTAGTATATCCAATATTTCATATATGTTTCTTCTGCTGCAATGTTCTGTGATGAGATCATATTACTGCCTGAGACGAATGTTTATATTATATATATGAGATATATGTTATATTGCAGATTTCGTTTCAAATGTGATGCTTGTGAAACATAATAAAATGGGACTTCATTAATGAGATTAAAGAAACTAAAAAGAAACCTAAAGATGTTGTAGAAACTTGTCTCAAAAACAGGTAGCTCTAGTTCTTGTTTTGCATAGTGGTGTTCCTTGTAGAACATCCAGCGCCTTATTCGATAAGGAAAGAGCCGAGATCCCTTCACCGGGAGTGACTTCTTTAGTGAAACTAGCAGATGCTACGAACACGGTTTGTCTTTTGATTGCTTCTATAGTTTTTTCTTTGCACAACGGTATTTGTGAAATATCCTGCACCTTATTCGATGAAGAAAGAGCCGATGATCCCTTCACCGGGAATGACCTCTTTAGCAAAACTAGAAAAGGCCTCAAAAACATTCCATTTAAAACCACTCGATTCTACAACGATATAAAGTTCATTACGCAAAGGGTTTTCTTAAAAACCTGTCGTAGCCTTCCGTCATTTCAGATAAGTAGTTTTTAGTATTCGTGCTGCGTTTGTTGACTTAGTCAAGGCGTAGTGTGCGGTAGCTGATTAGTGCTTATCTGCAAAGCATATGATGCAATTGGATTAGGGTAGTCGTGCGGCCTTGTTGACTCGGTTAAGGGTCGTGCAGGTGGGTTTAATTCAATTGGGAAATGACGGGTTAAACTTTCCTTGCGGTGTATGGTTTTTTGACTTAGTCAAGGTCATAGAACGCTTGGGGCAAAATATTATTGGTAATTTCAAGTGTTGAAATTTGCAATGAGATTGCATACCTTTTATGAGATAGTTGGATCCCGATACCCACTGCGAGTAAGAGTTACTCCTGGGAGAGTTTTACACATTACAATTTGCCGATCAAGTAGGTGTCTAGAAAGGTGTCAACGGGGTTACGCCTCTGGGAAAACGAGGTTTACTTTAATTAGGTCCGTGCGAAAGCATAGGGAACCTCCCTCAAAGTACCGGCACTGGCCTGGCTGAAAGATTGGCGAACTGGTAAGGTGAAATTAATCCCGGCTAGTCTTTCCTTTTAGGGTTTGAAGGAAGATTTGACTAAAACAGCGGGAGCCATCCTGATTAGATAAATTGATAACCAATCTAATCTTGAAAGAGCATACGCTGAGTGTTTTCTTCTCTCTCTCTCCAGGTAGCAACCATATCACGCCTTAATCAAGATAATAATACGGATGTATTGACCGAACCCGCTTGTTATACTGAGCTGGGGAACGTTGGTCCCGCTCCAACTTATAATTATTATAAGACAGAGCAGGAAATAGGGGATTACCAGAATTCCCGTGCCGCCCGAACGAAGAAAGTGCATGCTGATGCATCTTCTTCGAGTGTGTTCATTATAAAGAACAGTTTCTCAGTATCCTTCACGTCCTGGATATGAGATACCGGATCATGACCCCATATATGTAATTTGTTACATGGGCTACAGATAGGTAGAGAACTGAGAACGGGTGATAAGTTTCATGAGATAGAAACGTTGTAAGTGTTGCAGCCAAGTCTGTTGGTCACTATCACCCTGTATTACCAGAATACATTGATTCTGAACGAATGTTATTAGATACCGAACCTGATATACAACATCATATCAGTCTCTTTATTAGTAAAGAAAGGATATAATTTTGTATTGTTGGATAATGTTTTGAACATTTCATATATCAAGAGTTGATCGGTTCAGGTACGTTATCTAAAAGCAAAGACGTTCTAAATCAAACTACAGTTCTTAGTATACATAACACACGCAAGAGGAAGAGTTCAGAAATGAACGAATCCTTCTTGAGGCATTGTAGACTAGGTCATATCAATGCGACCCGACTAGCTGAAGTTACATATAGATGAATTTTTAAATTAGTTTGAATTTACATCTTGTGAAACTTGCCGGTCATGTCACAGGGATAAGATGACCACAGCTCCGTTTATTGGAAACAGAGAAAGAGTTAGTGAACTCTTGGGATTGATACATGCTGATGTATGAAGGTCCCCTGTCTACACATGCCAGGACCGGTTCTTTGTACTTCATTACATTCACTGATGATCTCTCAAGATTCAGACATATGTTCCTGTTGAAACACAAGTCCGAAACTTTTGAGATAATCACAGAATATAAGTTAGAAGTAGAGAACCAAAAATGGGTATAAGTATTATGTCCTTTGTTGAGGTCAAGGAGGAGAATACTTGAGCACGAAATTCCTGGACTATTCTAAAGGAGAATGAGATTCTCTCTCAGCATTACTCCTCCGTATACACCATAGCAGATGGTATATCGGGGTGGAGCAATAACACCTATGTGATATGGTGTGCTCTATGATGAGTACTACTGAGTTACTATTTCCTTTTGGAAGTTATGCACTTGAGAAGTTGCATACCTATTGAATAGGGTTCAAATCAAATCAGTTGCCTACCACTTCATATGTGATATGGAAAGGGAAGAGCCCATATCTTAAGTTTGTTAAGATTTGGGGTTGTCCGACCTATGTCTAAAAAGAAAAATCCGAACAAGCTCGAGGCAAAGTCAGTTCTGTGAAAGTTTGTTGGATATCCCAAGCATTAGCAAGGGAATATCTTCTACCAAACCGAGGAACAAAAGATGTTTTGTTTCTCAGCATGCCACCTTTGTGAAAAGGAATTTCTTGTGAAGAAATTATTGGTCATGAGGTAGAACTGGAAAGAGTTCCAGCTATACAAACTGTAGCTGATGATTTAGTAGAACCAAAGGATTCAATAGTTTCCAACGAACCTCAGCCTCTCCGCCGATCTAGTAGGTTTCCTCACCCACCTGAGAGACACTTCGGTTTCTCTATGACAGTGAGAGCGAGGATTGAATCATGAGATGATGACCCAACTAGTTTCGAGCTGGCCATCAGGAGTAGAACTCTGTAAGAATGGCTGGATGCTTAGCGATCTGAGATGGAATCCTTATACACCAACAAAGTATGGATTTTGGTTACTTTATCTGAAGGGTTAAATCCCCATCAGGAGCAATTATATCTTGAGAAGATTACTTGGTGTACATGGAAAAGTTGAGACTTTCAAAGCTATGCTTAAGTCCATCCAGATCCTACTTGCCATGGCTACATACCATGACTACGATATCTGGCGGTTGGGTGTCATGACTGCTTTTCTAAATGTTAATTTAGAAGAGAGCGTCTATAAATACACAGCCAGAGTGCTTCATAGACAGTGGGAGCAGCGGAAACGTGTGCAAGATGTTTTATGTAATAAAGCAGGCATCGCGGAGTTGGAACGTCTGTTTTGATGTGGTAGTCAAAGAGTTTGAATTCATCAAAATGGTAGATGAACCTTGTATATACAAAAAGGTAGTAGAGAGTATGGTGGTGATCCTCGTAGAGTGCGTGGATGACATACTCTTGATAGGAAAGTAGTTTCCTATGCTACGCTCGGTCAATCTCCTCTTATCACAAGGATTCTCCATATAGGATCAAAGTGATACCTCCTAAATCCTAAGTTTTGGATCTATGAGATAGATCTAATTAGATGTTAGGATACTCACTAGTTGTAGTGAGATGGTATCAATAGATCCTGGGGAGAATCACTGGAATGGTTCCAGGGTGGTAAGGTCGACTGAATGTCAGTCACAGGCATTGTCTTTTACCCTCAGTGGAGAGACGGTATGTTGGAAGAGTTCCAAGCTAGATACCGTGACTTACTAGACGATTAAAGGTAAGATACATCGTTACCAAGGATTCTACCAAAGAGGCAGTCTGGATACATATAAGTTCATGAGATGAACTTCATTCCAACCATTATGTGACAATGGAGTAAAGGCTTTGGCCTAGGAACACCCGTCCCATCAGAAATCCAGATATAATTCTTAGACAGTATCACCTAATCATGAAGATGGTTGATCACCAGGGAGATCGAGGTTAGGAGAGTAGACACAGAGGACAACAGCGCGGATCCACTCACAAAGGCCTTTTTCCCAGTAGAGACTTTTATGGGATGGTTGAGTATGAGATACCTCAACCACAGCTAATTGTTGGGTATGTGATACCACAACAGATGGCCCTAGTGCAAGTGGGAGATTGTTAGTTATATGTATTCCCTAGAGGCCATTACTGTACATATGATGTATATTGTAATGGATACTTTGACATATATAGGGAGAACTTTCTTGCTCGACATGATAGTATGCTATCTGGTTGTACTTTATCTTAACATGTACTCTGATGTCTCTATGTTACATGTTGATAAAGCCCTTAGGATATGTACTCGACTACTGGGACTATGATGAGATCATACTAGTGGGGCCACGGTAGTCGACGAGTACATCCTATAACTGTTCCTAGTCGAGGGTGTATCGAGACAGGGCATCGATGCACCAGAGTAGACTAGCGTATACGCATCTTGACGTATATGATGGGCGATGGATGATCCCATATCCATCGGTGTTTGACATCAAGGATGGTGTACGGGTGCTCAGTGGAGACTGGGTACACTGGACGGACTCGCCGAGAACTCCCAGATGGTATTATACCTCACGTCAGATGGCAGTTCTCCAGTGACACTGGTACAGGTTAGTCTGTAGACCCGAGATCGTCATAGAGTCTTGTGTGATTCCCACTGTGCTTTGATTTCCATCATACCACGTCCAAGAGGGCATGCAAAAAGGTGGCGTTTGGGTACAGTCCCGAATCATATGGAGGCAATGAGCGATAGGAGGGGATTCGTCTCTCCCGGTATAGGGAGTTGATATTGTGCTGTGTTCGATTGGCTATAACTGGAAATCCCTGGCCAGGGTTGCTGAGATTTACTGGTAAGTGTTATCAGTAGTTTCTCGAACTGTTATAGACCTCATATCGACACGACTTATCAAGCTACCGGGGTCTGACGTTTACCACCCCTAGGCGAGATATGCGACATATCAGACGATGACACCGGACTGTACGGGAGTGTTACTGATTGGATTCATAGGAGAATGTACAGGCTTGCTTGTTGATCTTCTTATCGCTCAATACCTGGGTGGCTGTTACGTTTAGCTGACCGCTTGCAGCTTGTTGGTGTTTGATATGATCATCACCTACTGCCGGCGTATTGACGATTCTTTATAGTCCTACACAGAGATTTCTTGACTCAGGCAAAACGGAGTAGGGGCACATATGTGATATGTGCAGGACCGAGGATAACGCGATATGAGATACCGTATTATATTCTCGCGATATTTGATATCAGCCGGGTCATCGGATCAAGTGTTGATTCGATGAATCGGTAAATGATATATTAGTCGATTATATGCGATATAGCCGGATTGTCGGATCAAGTGTTGATTCGATGATTTAGTGTATAATTATATATATGATATATTAAATTGCATTAACTAATATTAGCTCACTAAAAGATTCTTTTTCTCACTCGGGTAATACATTGATATATATGCGATATATGTTAATTGTATTATTTTATTTTGTTACAATAAATATTATATATGTGATATATAATATTGTAACATGATATGATTACTAATGCAACATGTTTTGTGGAGATTAAATAAGGTTAGGGTTTGAATTGAGTTAGTTCTTTCATGAACATTCTAGAAGGTTTCTTTTTATTTTGAGTTAAGATATTATACTTGATATTTTGTAATGACTCATTCTTAACCCAACCCAAACGCTAGCCCTAGTTAAATCTCTACAAAGGTTTAGTTGACCATGGTTACATTATTAATCATATATTATTTCATTATTCATCACAAAAGGTTTTAAATTATTATTCATTCATCTTCTTCTTCCTCTTTGCAAAGCTTTCTTGCTTTGATTTTTGTGATGAAAGTGAGTGAGTTAATGAAAACAAATGAGAGCTAATATCCTACTTCATCATCCGCATCTACCCTTGCCATTTAGATGAGTGTGTTCACTTCATTTTGTGAGTGAGATCTTGTGTTAATGAAACTTCAAGGTAGATAATCTTTGTTATCGAAGATCGGAAGCAAGCTTGCATCTTTCTCTTCGTGGAGCCTCTCTAGAGTCTGGATGCACGATGATCGCAGCGAAGGGACCTCAACACGGAGTTTTAGAAGTGAAGAACAGGGTCTACAAAGGTTGTAATCCATCTCACTTAGTGTTAAAGTGTTTAACATGCTTGTTTTTGCCTAATCTCTAGTTTAAAGATCTTGGTTAGGATTGTTCGGCACGTCTAAATTTTAAATCGGGCATGGTTGATGCCTTATAGACCCTTGTGAGAGTGCCTAGTAACCCTACAGCAGTGAGCGGATCAGCAGGGGATTCATCTCTCCCGGTATTGGTGGTGATATCGCACTTTGTCTGGAGAGCCGTTACATAAAGTCATTGGCCAAGGCAAATGAGATTTACTGGTAGGTATTCCAGTAGTTTCTCAGGGTGTTCTGAGCTACACTCCGACATGACTTATACCGCTATTTGGGGTCTGACGTTTACCATCCCCCTAAGCCCGATATGCGATATTCATAGACGAATGGACTGGACTGTACGGATATTATCACTGTCAGGCTCAGTAGAGTTTCAAGATGAGTTCGCTCGTTGGCCTCCCTTTCGCTCAATACCTCGGTAGCCGTTACGTACAGCTAGTGCCACTGACGTGTTTGTGGTTAAACTCACTGCAAGCATGTTGACGAGTCTTTAGAGTCCCATACTGAGGGTTTCCCTAGTTCGGGCGAAACGTTGTAGAGGTCGTATGGTTTTATGGCAGGGTTCGATCATATACGTGCACTCGTGCACGGATCATGATCGGACGGATCATACCAGTGGGCTTTGGTTTAAGCCGGATCCTAGTATTAGATCGGTTGGATTACTTTGGTCTCGTAGTATTCGTATTCAGTCGGATTACGAATGCGGGTATGTATATACGGATGAGGGGTATTCTTGTAATTCGTTACAAGATAACATTAGATGATTCCATTTTCTTTTTGTGTAGATTAAACATTTATGTTTAAATGTTTAATGTGGAAATTGTGACTCATTCTTGGCATGACTCATTTTTGTCATGGCTAAGATATTTTCTATGTGTGCTTTTAGATATATTGTAAGTGTGTGAGTGTAGAGATATTTTGTGAGTGTGTGAGGCTCATTTTCTAGAAACAAAATATCTAAACACTCACACACACATGAGAGGGCAGCCATCATTATTTTAGAGCCATCTCATTCTTTTTGTTTTAGCTAGCTCACTTGATATTTTATTGAGCTCACAACTGCCACCATGGGCATCTTCTTCAACCACCACTCTATCCTTCTCATGTGTTGAGAATCCTAGAGTGTATTGAGACAAAATAATCACACACTATCTCTACTTCATCTTGGGCACCTAGGTTAGCAAACTAGTTGTTCGAATTGCTTCGGTTTGAAGTGGGAGCCCGTATTACTAATTTTCGGTGTGGTTCGTCTTCGACGAGAGAGACCGGAGAGCGAGCTTGTTCAGAGGCAGCCGCGAGGAGCTTGGCGCAGAGATTGAAGACCGATGGACACGGATCGATCGGTATAATCTCTCAAAACTCTTTTATAGTTAACTCGTATAGGGTTAATGGCACGATCTGGGTTTTAGGGTTATGTTAGCGCCGTTTTGAAAAGTTTTTGTTCCGCATTTGACCTCGGATTGACGGCCGGGGCGCTGTCGTAGCCTTACACTAAGGACCTGTATAAGGATGTGCTTATAGACTACCCAGCCCCATGAGTGTGACTGCCATCACAATGCTGCTAGTCAAGCAAAGATCATAAGGGCTCTACCAATATGTATAAGCGATATGCTAAAAGAAACACATGCACATATTGAGGTAGAATCAAACCAGGTAGCATAGTACCATATCGAGCAAGACTGTTACTATAACTGTGAAATATCCCAAGCATCCAATATGTAATATGCAATCCAGTATAATACAATAATGGCCTCTAGGGCATATATCACTAACAATCTCCCACTTGCACTAAGGCCATGTATTAGCATATCGCAGACTTATCATCTCGATTAGCCGCTCGAACTGAGTCTGAGGTATAGCCTTTATGAGTGGATCTGCAGTGTTGTTCTCTGTCTCTAATCTCCGCACATCGATCTCCCGTCGATCAATGATCTCCCTGATCAGGTGGAACCGCCTCAGGATGTGTCTGGACTTCTGATGGGACCTTGGTTCCTTCGCCAAAGCTATAGCATCGTTGTTGTCACAATACAGCGGTATTGGATCAACAATGGATGGAACCACCTGAAGCTCTGTCATGAACTTCCTGATCCAGACTGCTTCCTTTGCAGCATCACAAGTAGCAATATACTCCATTTCAATAGTTGAGTCAGCAACGGTTTCCTGTTTGGAGCTCTTCCAAACAACCGCCCCTCCATTGAGGGTAAAGACATGACCCGACATGGGCTTGGAGTCATCCTTGTCACTCTAGAAGCTGGAGTCGGCAAAGGCCTCGATCTGGAGGTCTTCCCTGCCGTACACCAAGAACATCTCCTTAGTTCTTCTCAGGTACTTGAGAATGTTCTTCACTGCTATCCAGTGTTTCTCCCATGGGGTTAACTGACACCGGCTTACAACGCTCAGGGCGTATGCTACATCTAGTCTGGTACACAACATCACATACATTATAGACCCTACCACAGATGCGTAGGGTATAATGAACATGAGATCCCTTTCAAAATAAGTATTGGGAGACATCTCTTTGGTGAGGGTGATTCTGTGACAAGCCGATATATTACCGCGCTTAGAATCTTCCATACTGAATCGTTTCAGTATAGTGTCGATGTACCTTGACTGTGAGAGTCCCAACATCCGTTTAGATCTGTCACAATAGATCTGGATCTCCAAAATGTAGAATATCATTTCCTATCAAGAGAATGTCATCCACGTACAGGATGAGGAATACCACACTTCTCGCTACAATTTTACTATATATGCATGGTTCATCTGGATTATTGATAAAGTCTAATTCTTTGACCGTCTCATCAAAACAGATGTTCCAACTCCGCGATGCCTGCTTTAGCCCATAAATGGACTTAAGCAACTTGCACACCTTTCCGCTGATCCCACTCTGAATGAAACCCTCTTGCTGATTCATATAGACGCACTCTTCTAAATTTCCATTTAGAAAAGCGGTCTTTACGTCCATCTGCCAGATCTCATAGTCGTGGAAGGCAGCAATGGAAAGAAGGATCCGAATGGATTTGAGCATAGCCACTGAAGAAAAGGTTTCATCATAGTCCAAACCAGGTCTTTGAAGAAAACATTTTGTAACAAGTCAAGCCTTATAGGTTTCCACATGTCCATCTACACCAATTTTCTTTCTGAAGATCCATTTGCAGCCTACGGGTTTTATCCCTTCTGGAGCAAAGTCCAAAGTCCATACTTTGTTGGTGTACATGGACTCCATTTAGGTCTGCATTGCATCCAGCCATTTTACCGAATCTCTGCTCTGAATGGCTTGCTGGAAGCTAGTTGGCTCATCATCTTCGATGATGCAATCCTCTCGATCCCCGTCTATGTGAAAACTATAGTATCTCTCGGGCGGATGAAATAGCCTACCAGTTCTGCGGAGTGGCGCGGGTATGTCAGGTTCTTTCGAAACATCTGGTTCCACCATGCTTTTAGTAATAGTTTGCGGTTCTGGAATTTCTTCCGGTTCTATTGCGCTCCCACTTATCTTATTTTCTAAAAATTGAGTTTCCAAGATGTGGGCATACCGAGAAACAAAAACTTTTTGTTCCTCTGCGTAATAGAAAAGACACCCCCTGGAGTTCTTTGGGTATCCCACAAACTTACACAATACTGATCGTGCCTCGAGCTTGTCCGCATGCTGCTTTTTTACAGAAGCTGGACATCCCCATGTCTTAAGGTACATATGATAGGGTTTCTTCCCACTCCACATCTGATATTGTGTGGTAGGCACTGACTTAGTAAGAACCTTGTTCAAAAGATATGCAGCTGATTCTAGTGCATAGCCCCAGAAGGATCGCGGTAACTCAGCATTACTCATCATAGAACGAACCATATCCAATAGGGTTCTGTTCCGCCTTTCTGATACACCGTTGTGCTGGGGTGTGTATGGAGGAGTAAGCTGAGAGAGAATTCTATTCTCTTTTAAATAGCCCAGGAACTCGGCACTTAAGTATTCACCACCTCGATCAGATCTCAGTGTCTTGATATTTTTGTCGGTTTGTTTTTCCACTTCATTCTTGTATTCCCAGAATTTCTCAAAGGCCTCAGATTTATGTTTCATCAAGAATACATGTCCATACTTAGAGAAATCATCCGTAAAAGTAATGAAGTAGGAATAACCACTTCTTGTATGTGTAGATATTGGACCACACACATCGCTGTGTATGAGTCCCAAGAGCCCGCTCGCTCTTACTCCATGTTCAGTGAATGGAGTTTTTGTCATCTTTCCTTTCAAACATGATTGACAAGTTGCATAGGACTGA
Source organism: Agapanthus africanus (assembly GCA_030015575.1). Taxonomy (NCBI): domain Eukaryota; kingdom Viridiplantae; phylum Streptophyta; class Magnoliopsida; order Asparagales; family Amaryllidaceae; genus Agapanthus; species Agapanthus africanus. The sequence goes on from CM057343.1 coordinate 154,604,857, forward strand.
TATTCGAACGGATCCAAATATCCCTTTTTATGTAACTTCGTTAACCGTGTTTCATTGATGTGACTGAGTCTACAATGCCATAAGAAAGCCTGATTTACTTCCGAAGACTTTCTTTTAAGTGTGTTCAGGACACTGAAAACCGGAGCTTGATTCAATACGTATATACTGTTATCTAATGTACTTGACCCAATCAAATTTTGATTTAGATGGATGTGTACTACATCGTTTACAAATGTAAAATCATATCCTTCTTTAGAAAGTAAAGATACAGATATGATATTACAGGCTAGACTATGTACATACAAACAGTTACGTAGAATCAATATCTGCCCACTTGTCAATCCTAAGCGATATGCCCCTACGGATTCAACATCCACACTCATTCCGTTAGCAACTCTAAGAGTCATATTACCTGTCTTGATAACTCTACGGTTTCTCAATACGAGTAATGAATTACAGATATAAGATCCTGATCCGGTATCTAGTACCCAGGAAATAGAGTTAATAGATAGACAGTTTTCAATTACAAACACACTCGAAGCCGAAGCCACAACGTGCTTCGAATCCTGGCTTCTGGCTTTCCAAGCCCTGCAGTCCTTCTAATAATGCCATTTCCCGTGACTACAAAGACATGCCTCCTTCCCTACTACTAGCCCAGAAACTTTTGCCATGCCCTTTCCCTCTACCTTACTGACACCGCTTATCGGCATGTTGGAGGTCTTCTTTTTCTCTCCCTTGGCTTTCGCCTCGGATCTAGAAGAGGAAAATTCCCCAATAAGCAGAGCGCGTGTCTCCCTGAATTCTTTTAGGGTACCCTCTGAGCTCCTCAATAAATTGAGGAGACTTGGAAGTGTAACTTTCTTCCTTTGAATTTTGCAATTCAAGATAAATTGGGCGTAGGTAGATGGTAGGGACTCTATAATCAAGTCAATGCATAACTCGTTCTCCAATGTGGTCCCATGGTCCATGAGCTGTTCAATATAGCTAATCATCATAAGGACGTGGTCCTCTACAGATGACCCGACAGCCAACCTCGCTTGAAGCAATATCTTCGAGGTCTTATATCTTGCGATTCGAGATTGCTCTCCATATAAAACTTTGGTATGGAGGAAGATGGAAGCTAAGTCCATCTTCTCGTGCTGCCTCTGGTGTTCACTATCCATTGAGGCTAACATGAGGCACTTAGCTCTCGCACAATCCTTTTCCCATGTAAGACGGATATCCATATGTCACGACCCGTAATTTAGCACGTGACCGGCACTTAAATTATGCAACGTTAAAAGGCGTGACGTAAATCAAGTAAGCCGAAGCATATAAAAATCTAAACCTTTTTGCGGAAAATAGTGGGGGTGCAGTTTGAAATAAAGGTATAATGAATCATGTTTTTCTTTAAAAATTTGGGCAGCACCTCCCTTGTACATTTTGATCCAAAACCATATACACAACAATATATAGGCATCCCCAAGCGGGAGCTAGCTTTTCGCCAACTGGCGGAATCACAACCATGCAATAACATATATACGACACCCAACGGCGAAGAATCAACCCAGAAAGAACAAATAAAGAAGAAAGACATCAAAACTCAAGAAAGAGATCATAAACCCATCGCTCTAAGTCTCGCATAATAACCAAGTCTGACTAGGTCTACCAATATACAATTCTAGTCTCTGATTTGATCTGTTCTGATGGAGTATTTTATCTAGATACAACGGAGTATAAAGTATGAGAGTGGGAACGATCCAACATGTGTCCTACCTACCAAAGCAAAGCACCCTGGATGAAGCTGTGTGCCTGCGATACCGCAACTGATCCCAAGCGATCAAATCTGCAAGAACTGTGGCATGACGGAGGTGAGTTGCCAACTCGTGAGTAGAAAACATCAGCAAGTAGAAATCGAAAAAAACAACGATTTCCTAGGTCACTATATCCTGAAGGTAATACTATGATATCTAGGGTGACCATGTGTGCATATATGTCAACAATCGAGTCAATAAAATGACATATATAAATAAACATCTGACATCATATGCCTGTATACATGTGGATATCATCCACGTGTCCATCAATGACACAAACAATATCATGGAACATAAGTTTCCCATACCGACACTCGAACATCATGAAAACATATGCATGTATATATATATGAGGATATAAACCACGTGTGTCCATCAATGACACATCAAAATCATGGAACCTAAGTGTCCCACACCGACACTCGAACATCATGAAAACATATGACTGTATATATATATATATATATGAGGATATAAACCACGTGTGTCCATCAACGACACATCAAAATCATGGAACCTGAGTGTCCAACACCAATACTCGAAACATCATGAAACCCGTGTCCAACATTGACACGTAAATCCTCATATCTCAGGCACCGCATACTCAGATCGGCCCTCATATCTACCTCATCTGAGGCGCCGCATCCACAGATCGTTCCTCATATCCATCTCATATCATAACTCCAAAATGGTATCCTACGGATATCCGCCGAGTTCTATACAATCACCGGTAAGTAGTGCTCCCCTGCCAGGCTCACCGCCTAACAATACGAGTCTTCTTGCCCCGGAGTACCTCATCGGGTCCACCATCTACCCTCAGAACCGATAAAACTCATGGTGGACACCTCGAAATATCATATCAAGAGAAACCGTATTTTTAAAACAATACACAATTTTCTTTGAAATTAAACTGTGGTTCTCAAATCCAGAGATCTCATAAAAACAGCATCTCAATGCATATAACCATAAAGTACGATGTATGCAACATAGAGTAGTATGAGCATATCGAGTATATCATGTAAGCATGTCAAGTGATAGTACTGAACAATGAATGTACTTTTACTTTTAAGATTAATCTCATAATATGGAAGTTCTACTGTGTAAATGGCACGACAATTCTATTGTGCAAGTGACATGGAAATTCTACTGTGTAAGTGACATGGCAATTACTGATGAAGAATGTGTGTGAGCCGGCATATCTGTGTATGTGTAACATGCGCATCAACGGTAATTATGCAAGTGTACTAGCAAATGATATCATATAGCAATAAATAACGTCACGTGGTATGTACATCACGATGGGTAATATCCTACACAACATGAACAATAAATGGGTATATCTATTTACACAAGAATCATACGGTCACTTTTTAAACGATACACATCATCGTTTTGATAATAGGTATGGTTCAGGTGGTAATCTTTATATCGGCGATCCCGCCTCATAACATCCAATATGACAATAATCCTCGATCATCATCCTCAAATTACTAGCTTGGATCAATCATCCGGTACATCTTATCACGTACGGTAATCCATCGTACGGGGTCAACAAACAGAATAGGGAATCTATCGACCTATACAATAATGTGGGTACGGATCTAAAGTCGCGTACGACATATTACTCATTATTCTCATAAATATATATATATACACACATATATCTCAAATCATATTTGTATAAACGTCATATCTTATTAATTACACCGCACCTCTATCTCAATCTCGTTTCGTGCTTATCGATCTCGCTCTCATATCATACCATTAACAACTCATACTTGTCCACTTTCAAATCATACTTATAATGATTCACTTCCTCATTTCATATTCTCATATATCAATATATTCATTGTTTGTAACATTTCAGAAAATATAAAATATTATTTTTGGAATTTAATATTAAAATAATATATTTCCCGAAAACTGCCCGATTTGCGAAATTGGGGTTTTCGAAAAAGGGTATAAATATATGCCGATAATTGTGAAATAAATGGAAATTAAAATTATTTATTCATTTAAAAATATATTTAAAGGATTTGGCATTTTTAAAATTTATTATATGCAGTTTGGATAAAAACCCGATTAGTGCACTGCTAATCGCGATTAAGCCAAATCCGCCTTTCTACAGTTTTTCGTGGCTAGTGCACCATATCATGTTATATTTTGATTACATGTTGTGTTCTTGTGTTATTTTGGGTATTATGTGATTTGGGTTTTAAATAAAAAGAAAGGGTTAAAAAGAGAAAGGATAAAAGGGTAATATTGAAAGAGAGGGTTAGAATAAGTGAGGAGAGAGAGGGGCTGCCTCATTTTCTTTCCTCCTCATTTCTTTTCATCTTCTTCATCTTCACCTTCCCTCCACCTTTACCCCAAGGTATCATCTCAAAAACTCCATCAAAACCCTAAACCCCTTTCATTAAAGTTGATCTCCTCCTTCTCCTCTACACATTAGACCAAGAAAAATGGGATTTTGACAACGTTGGCAAACTAGGGTTTTTCTTGAGTTGCATCCATGAGGTATATCTTCTTCCATTTAGTGTAGTTTTTAGTTCTTTATTTCTAGTTTAGTTTTAAAGTGGTTTAAGTGTGTAATGGTGAAGTTAGAAATTCCTAGAGAATGATTAGGGTTGGATTGTGTTATGGTGATGGAAGTTGCTGTTATAAGACCCCTAGTGCTGTTTTCACTGGCCAAGACCCGGGTTAGAAACCATTATACGAACTTTTGATTCATCGATATCGGAAAATTGTTGAAATTGTGATTGTATTTAGGAATCTGCTAACACTCGGAGATCTGGAAAATTATTTAGCGAACACAGTGACACATACAGGCACCCAGGAAGCTACCACAGAGACCCGAGACCCCAACTCCACCCAATGGCCGCAGATTTAATCATTCTGGCCACAATTTGCGGCCAGAGTAGGGTGGATTTGGTCCATGTTTGTTCCAGGGCTTTATCTCCAGTAAATTAGACCTTCCATAGGTGCATAATTGGCTAAATTGACCTAGGGTAAAATCTGGGACCATTTTCTTGAGGTGCTGCCTTGTATTTCGCGATGTTTTTGAATTTAAGTTTTGGTATTTGTTATTGTATTTGGTCGTGTGGCGTTTGAATGTCAACGACTAGGATTTTAGTCGTGTTTTGCACACGAAGCTATAGGTTTTAACCTATGAGCGAAACTTGTTCCGTTTTGGTTTTCAGAACTTGACTTTAATAGCGTTACGATATGTGTTATTATTGTAGGTACCTTCACGTAGATTCTGAGGCGACGGAGCGTAGCGTCATCGACTTCGGCAAGTAACAACCAAGGTGAGTAGATCTATATCTATGGAGGAAGTCGGGTGAATGGCATATAGCACCCCCGCAAAGTTTTGGTGGAAACCGATTTGTAGCATATGGTTAAGAAAACCTAGATTAGGAAATTAGGGTTAGAATTAAAAGATTGTTAGTGAAACCATATTATAAACTAAAGGATAGTTGGAACTGATATGATACGGCTAATATATGATGACGGGACTTAAGGATGAGATTTGATAATATTGCCATTTAGGGTACTATAGGGCTAGATAGTCGTCGTATATGTGTCATCCGAACCATACATATTTCTAAACTGAAAGATCATATGCATCTTTTAAACAGATACCTTAAGGGATGTTACGGATTTTCAAATGATATCTTTTCTTTAAAAAAAACACCATGGCCCCTACTTTCAAAACTACGATTGCTTCTTTTAAAAAAACTGATTGTATGGTTCGGGCATGTATGTTAGATTAGATACGTTTGGTTATAGTAAGGATAGATGGTATAGGTAAAATTGACTTCATGTGGGATATGAATGTGATGGAAAGAATATAAGACGCGATATGATGATTTGATGATATGTTGGTATACGGATGCGAGTCGATTGAGATGATTTATACCCTGTCGGTCCCCTGATATGAGATCATTGCAGATGTGACATAGGACATAGGTATATAGAGATATATATATGTGTTATGAATCGTAAGTGTTAGCCGTACGTGGCGTTAGGTCCGTACCTTCCTCGTCTTATAGGTTGATAGGATCCCTGATAGCTTAATGCCACCGTACGATGATTTTCCGTGCGTGATGAGTTTGACTTGATGATTGATCCTTACCCTTGACTACAGGTTGCTGTACGATGGATTGTATCGTACGCGATGTGGTGTGGCTAGACGCCGATTGTTAGATTCACCGACTCGGTCATGTTAGATACGTATACCCATCAGCATTTGCACATGATTTACCTTATTCTGCATTCATGTTATTCACATTTCATTACTTATACCTATGCTAGTACACTTACACCATTATCGATGATGAGTATGTTACACGCACACAGATTGCCGGCTCACACACTTCATCATCGATAATTGCCATGTCACTACACAGTAGGATTGCAGCATCATGATATGACTCTTTGCATAATTTACTTGTTATAGTTACCTATGCACCTTTATACGATGTTGCATTTGACTTTGGAGATATTGGGAACCGTATATTATATTTTCAAAATTGGAATCACTTAAAAGAGCGGTTTTCCCTTAATATATCGTATCACTGTTCCATGTTGCATGATATACGGATATGCTTACATTTCTATTATATGTCGCATACATCATGCTCTATGATTTTACGCATTGAGATATGTTGTTTTCATGAAATTTCTGGATTTGAGAACCGTGGACATTTTAAAAGAAAGCATATACTGTTTTAAAAACCCGGTTTCTCTTGATATGATATTTCAGTGCGTTCACCATGTGTTTTCTCGGTTCTGAGAGTGACATGTGAAACTCGATTCGAGGAGTTGGATGAGGCCGATTGCAGGTACATGGTGGACCCGGTATGGTACCCCGGGGCAAGAACGGATTGCTGTGCTGCAGACGGTGAGCCTGGAAGTGGGACTACTACCTACCGGTGATAGTATTTGGGCTCGGCGGATATCCTAAGGATACCGACCGGAGTCGAGAGATGATATGGGCCGATCCGGACTGACGGAGCCCGTGGGCCGATCTGGACTGACGGAGCCCGAGATATAAGGATTTACGTGTCGATGCTGGATACGGGTTTCATGATGTTTTGGGGTGTCGATGTTGGACACACAGGTTCCATGATTTTTGATGTTTCGCGAGGGACACCGTTGATTTATCTCCTCATACTTTCATGCACTCTTTTATGATATTTACGTGCATACAGACATTGATTATATGGTTGGACGAGATCCACATGCATACATACATTGATTATATGGTTGGACGAGATCCACATGCATACATACATTGATTATACTGTTGGATTATATACGCATACATATAGGTATTGATTACATTGTTGGCTCATATGATGACCCGGTCACCCTAGATATCATAGTATTACCTTTATGATATAGTTGACCTAGGAGTCGTTGTTTGTTCGATTTCTACTTGTTGATGTTTTTCTACTCACAAGTAGGCAACTCATCCCCATTGTGCCACAGTTCTTGCAGGTTGTTCGCTTGGATCAGTAGCGGCATCACTGGCACACAGTTGCATTCGGGTGTTTTGCTTTGGTAGGTGGGACATTTGTATCGTACCCACTATTATAATTATATTTCATATTGTATCTAGTCAACTCCATCAATCAAAATTAGTAAATTGTATAAGTAATGGGACTTAGAGAGATTGTGGTTGCGAAACTTAGAGCGAGGGGTTTTACGCTACTTGTGGTTTTGATGTAACACCTTAGGTTGTGATTAGTGGCTAATTATATTTTAATATATGGTTTATGATAAAAGTTTACCAAAACGATTTTCAAATAATTTATCAAATTTAATGAATATTTTATTAGAATTTTTCTAAGCTTGCACACACAAGTGCATGTAAACTAGGGTTAAATGGGGTTAGACCATGATTAGCAACCATGGTTTACTAACCATTTTGTTAAGCTAACTTAAAGTTTTTATTTAAGTGTTTTAGGTTGTTTTATTTTTAAAATGGAAATGATTTGTGTTATGGTTGACTAGGAGGGAGAGAGAGAGAGAGGATGGGCATCATGGCATGAGCCCATGCTTGCATTAAATGAGAGAGAGAGAGCGTGTTGACTCTTTTGTTCTCTCATTTCTTTTTTTTTTGTGTTAACCCTTTCTCACTTCTCTCTCTCACTCATACACACACACACTCACAACAATAGCAGCAGCAGCAGCAGAATACACAGCAGCAGCAGCACCCAGTAGCATCAGCTGAAGCAATAGCAGCAGCTCCGGAAGCATCAGCAGTAGCTCCGGAAGCAGCAGCACCTCATCTTCTTCTTCTCCTCATTCTCCTGCTTCCCAGGGTTTATTGGGGTATATTTCTTAAACCCAACTCCTTTTTGCTAAGCTTGTGTGTTAAATAGCTTCGGTTAGTGTCAATTATGCGTTTTAGTGATAGAAATGGTGTTTTGTGTGAAGTTATGGCCAAGTGATGATTTTATTGGTTAGCCTAGCCTAATTAAGTGTTATTAAGGCTACATAAACCTAGCTTCAACTCAGATTTCACCAAAATACCCTAGATCTTCTTTTTGTGCAAAATGTAACGTTTTTAAGCAAAACTTGGCCTCTCTGTGATCTGCTATAGACCCGGTTACTTCAGAGAAAAACTGAGATATCTGGAGCATATTTGATAGACCTTGAGCACACCACCAGAGCACGAGCCTCATATTCCTAACCCAGGCCGCCGTTTTATTCGTTCTGGCCGCAATTTGTGGCCAGATAGAGGACTTAAGGGTTAGGGTTTTGGCTAGGGTAGTCTGCTGTGTAGTTGTGTAGTTTGGTATGTGCAACTTTTCCCTTTTGTGCCCGAGTCAAAATCTGGAAGCATATATCGTATTTCTAATATGTTTTGTTTGCGCGACACGTGTGATACGTGAGTGGGTTCTATGTTCCAACGTATCGCGACGTTTCGGGGTAGTTTCAGACGCGTATACATACGTTTTAGTGTATCAGACACACGCGCGTTTAGTTCGCAACGCGAGTTTCTCGTTTGATTTCGATATCGCGTTTTGCAAGATATTTGATTATGTGGATTCTCTATGTGAATTCTAGGTTCACAGGCGGGTACGTCGGGCGCCACAAAGAAAGGGAAGCAAGTGGTCGGCTACGCTTAGCACGCGACCAGGTGAGTAGATTTAACATCTACGGGGAAATCGCCCATATGGCGTTAAGCGTCGGGGCGTAATAGGATGTTTAGTCGTAGATGTTTATAGATATTCATATTAGTGCATACCTTCATTGATATATCACTAGTGCACACATATATTGATATCTTCATACTGCGCACATGCACATTATATATTCATACCAGTGCACACATATATTGATATCTTCATACTTGCATACATGCACACTGTATATTCATACCAGTGCACACATATATTGATATCTTCATACTTGCACACATGCACACTTTATATTCATACCAGTGCACACATATATTGATATCTTCATACTTGCGCACATGCACACTGTATATTTATACCAGTGCACACAAATATTGATATCTTCATACGTGCGCACATGCACACTGTATATTCATACCAGTGCACACATATATTGATATCTTCATACCTCCGCACATGCACACTGTATATTCATACCAGTGCACACATATATTGATATCTTCGTACCTGCGCACATGCACACTGTATATTCATACCAGTGCACACATATATTGATATCTTCGTACTTGCGCATATGAACACTGTATATTCATACTAGTGCTACACTCATATTTGTGTATATATCCATTTGCACATCCATACCTACATACATACATATGTCACATACATGGATGATATTGATTTGATTTCATGAAAATAGGGACTGCATGAGATATTTTCAAAACTGGATTCTTTTAAAACAGCGGTTTTCCCTTTTTACTCTTAGTGTCATACGACACATTGTATGGATTTACGCATTGAGTTGGATTTATGGGATTTCTGGATTTGAGAACCGTGGTATTATTTTAAGAAAATACGCACTGTTTTAAAAACCCGGTTTCTCTTGATTTGATATTTCAGTGCGTCCACCATGAGTTTTCTCGGTTCTAGAGAGCTTGTGAGAGTATACCCAATTCGAGGAGTGGTAGGCACCGATTGCGGGTACATGGTGGACCCAGTATGGTACCCGGGGCAAGAAAACTCGTATTGTTAGACGGTGAGCCCGACGGAGGGACTACTACCTACCGATGATTGGTTGGACCTGGCGGTTATCCGGAGGATACTGACCAGAGCTGAGAGATGGATACAGGACGACACGTACCGCCGGGGGCCGAGGGTCGATTCCGCAGACGGAGCCCGTGGGCCAATCCAGACTGACGGAGCCCGATATTTGAGGATTTGCGTGTCGATGCTAGACGCGATTATTTTATGATATTTCGAGTGCCGATATTGGGCACTCACGATTCTACGAGATTTACTAGATTTGAGGGCCGATTGGAGTGACGGAGCCTGAGTTTTACTGGGATTTGAGTGTATTGATGGACACCGGTTATTTTCCACGTTGACATTCCATGTAGATGTTATTTATTTCCATGCTCAGCATTCAATGTTATACATCTCATCCTGTATTTGTAGTACCTGATAGAGTACACTTGCTATGCACGATTATTGCATACCCTACTCATCCTATATAGATACTATTAGATTGCACATTCTATGCACGATTATTGCATACCCTGCTCATCATATAGAGATGTTATTAGATCGCACTTGTTGCATGATTATTACTTATCTAGCTCATCATATAGATGTTATATGTTGGCATAGGTTAGAGTATCGCAGCACGTGCATACTCGTGATTACCTTTATATGTTATCTACTATTCACGAGTTGGCAACTCACCCCCGTTGTGCCACAGTGTTTGCAGGTTGCCCCTCAGAGTAGTCGCGGCAGGCTGCTTTCTTGCATCTTTTGATACAGATACCACTGCAGTTGGCGCGTGAGCCCTTTTGCTGATAGGTGGGTTTTTGTGTGGTATCTGTTTATTTTTCCAGTTGTATAGACCATTGTATCTAGTACTCTCCATCTACTACTTATGTATTTATTTAGAGACCAGTTATGAGGACGATGTATATTATTTTGTACTCTGGTGTCGAGCTCGTTGTGAGCCGACTTTATTTATGCAGCTTTATCTTTCATGGTATTTGATTTCACTTATATTTCTCATTCTTCACTACGGCGTCGTATATTATCATTATGGTGATTGTTTCCGCCGTTGGGCGTGATTGCTCCCGTTTGGGATGCTTTATTCCTATTGTATATCATTTTACTCATCTATTGTCTTGGACCCGATTTCGGGGCTAGTTTTTACAAAGGAAATGCTGCCAAAACTTTTAAGATAATATCTTGAACTTTAAAGAATTTTACTAAATTACTTAAGGTTTTCTAAACATTTTAACAAATATTTCTATCAAAACATTTTAACACTCAATACTTTTAATGGTTTTGATTTCTAGGTTTTGGCTTACCTAGTCACGTTACGCCTGTAGACGTTACGTGGTTAAGTGCCGGTCACTGGCCGAACTTTGGGTCGTGACAAAGTTGGTATCAGAGCGTAGGTTTTACTTTCGAAGTGTAGGATGACCCTGGTATGATGGAGTAGGTAGCTGAAGCAGAGTGGCGTAGTGTGCGTATGTTCCGCGGCATACTCACCACATGGTACTCCGTCTAAGCGAACTTAGGACTTATTGATTGGAATTCCTTCATGATTGTATACATTCTCATGATTCGATTTCCGTATCCTTATCGAATCCTACTTTCTTTTCAGCCATTATGCCGCCAAAGACTACGAGGGCGCAGAGAGCGGCTGGGAGAGCCGAGATTCGAATAGACTTATCCGAGACGAGGACTGATCCGGGCAGTACACCAGTTGTACCAGAGCAGACTGTTCCTCCTATGACAGATCAGATCACTATGCTAGGGGCCGATATGCAGGAGATGCGCCAGATGATAGGGTCGCTAGTCGAGACGCTTCGAGCGCAGCGACCAGAGGTAGTTCCACCCGTTACGGGGACTGCGATGGTACATACAGTACAGGCAGTTGCCCCTGCATCCACATAGGTTATTACAGTATCGCTATCAGAGTTCATGAGGCTGAAGCCTCCGGTCTTCACAGGCACCGATGCAGCCGAGGACCCACAGTCTTTTATTGATAGGATGGCCTGGATATATCGTTCACTCAGATGCTCAGATGCAAGATGGGTAGAGTTCACGAGCTTTCGCCTGGAGGGTCTTGCGCAGAAATGGTGTGAGTCGGTCGAGAAGGGTAGAGCAGCAGATCTTCCTCCTATGTCCTGGACCGAGTTTGTGACGGTATTTCTAGCCCGTTTCCTTCCCCAGAGTGTCAGGGATGCCCGAGGGCACAGATTCGAGTCCTTACGCCAGATGCCAGAGATGACAGTGGCAGAGTATGATGTGCTGTTCACCGAACTATCTGTTTATGCCCCATACCTAGTGGCTACTGAGGAGATGCGAGTCAAGAGATTTGTTCGAGGCTTACTTACCCACTGTTCCTCACGATCAGCGCACAGTATTGCGAGACTTATGCAGCAGCTGTAGACGCAGCCCTATTAGTGGAGGAGCGCCTTGCAGAGACTACGGTAGTTCCAGTGCCGAAGAGGGTTCGTACTGATATAGCAGCATGAAGACTTCCATTCGGACGCCGTGATAGATGTCGTACAGGTGGCAGAGACTCAGAGCGAGATCAGATGTTTAGCTCTTATCCCCAGGAGGGTCAGCAGTCGTCGCGTGGATGCTTTGGGTGTGGTAGTCCCTGTCACCGCTGTTAGTTGTATGTATGCCCTAGAGACCAATATTGTGCAGATGATGTATATTATATTGGATGCTTGGACATATATATAGAGGACTTTCTTGCTCGATATGATAGTATGCCATCTGGTTGCACTTTACTTTAACATGTATACTTGTCTCTTTATACTGTCTTATAGTTACATGTTGGTAAAGCCCTTAGGATGTGTACTTGACTACCTGGACTATGATGCGGATCATACTAGTGGGGACATGGTAGTCCATAAGTACATCCTTCAAGGTCCCTAGTCTTGGGTGTATCGAGACGGGGCATTGATATACCAGTGTAGACTAGCGTATACACTTCTCGACCCATGAGATGGGTGATGGATGATCCCATATCCATTGGTGTTTGACATTAGAGATGGTATACGGGTGCTCAATGGAGACTGGGTACACTGGACGGACTCGCCGAGAACTCCCAGATGGTATTATACCTCACGTCAGATGGCAGTTCTCTGGTGACACTTGTGCAGGTTAGTCTGTATACCCGAGATCGTCATAGAGTCTTGTGTGATTCCCACTATGCTTTGATTTCCACCTTACCACGTCCATGAGGGCGTGCAAAACGGTGGTTTTTGGGTACAGTCTCGAGTCACATGGAGCCAATGAGCGATAGGAGGGGTTTCGTCTCTCCCAGTATTGGGGGTTGATGTTGCGCTGTGCTCGATTGGCCATAACAGGGAAGTCCCTAGCCAGGGCTGATTAGAGATTTACTGGTAAGTGTTACCGGTAGTTTCTCGACCCGTTATGAGCCTCACATCGGCACGACTTATCGGTTATTGGGGTTTGACGTTTACCACCCCTAGACTTGATATGCGACATATCAGACGCGGAGACCGGACTGTACGGGAAGTGTTACCGGCAGGCTTTTACAGGAGTTGGAGCGGGCTTGCTTGCTGATCTTCTGATTGCTCAATACCCGGGTAGCCATTTCGTCCAGTAGTACCGCTGACGGCTTGTGGGTGCTTGATGTGATCATCACCTACTGCCGGCGTATTGATAAGTCTTTATAGTCCTACATAGAGGTTTTACTGGCTCAGGCAAAACGAAATAGGAGCGCATATATGATATGTGCGAGACCGAGAATAATGCATGTATGTTATACCGTATTCTATTCTCGCGACTTTTTGAATCGGTCGGTTATATATGATATAGCCGGGTTATTGAATCAAGTGTTGATTCGATAAGTCGATACAATGCATGTTAGCCGGTTATATGAGATATGACCGGATTTGTCACGTCCCGAAAGTACGGAATATGACCGGCACTTAAACTACGAACGTCTCGAGGCGTACGTAATCTAAGTAAGCCGAAACCCAGAAATCCAAACCAAGAAAAGTAGTAGAGTGAAGGAAAACCAATTAAAACAAGTGGTTTCAATAGCATAAGCCGAATTATGCGGTTTTAAAAAAACATCAAACATTTCCCGAAAATTTCGGCAGAGTCTCCTTTGTAAAAACTGGCTCCGAAACGGGATACAACATGAATAGTATACGAAATCAAAAGGGCATCCCCAAGCGGGAGCTAGCTCTTCGTCAATCGACGGTCACAACCACACAAGAAATATAATATACAACGCCAAGGGCGAGGATAAAAACTCAAAAGGAAACTCAAAACCACCAGAAATCCACAGAAATATAACGAGCGACTCTAAGGTCGAAAGAATAAACATCACCGGTCTCTATCTCTGAAATAAATACATGTTTGGTTGATGGAACTTCTAGATACAACAGAATAATAATATACAAGATATATAATGGGGGTACGATACAAGTAAGCCCACCTCCTAGCAAGTCACCCGGAAATGGGAAGCAGTGCGAGCAAAGCCGTAATGAAACCTGTACGGCAAAACCTGCAAGAAACTGGGGCACAACGGGGGTGAGTTGCCAACTCGTGAATAGAAAAAACATCTACGGAAAGAAATCGCATAAATAATGCAACCTAGGTCAATGATCATAATATATCCTCAATTATATATATAACATGCAGCCTATAACAAAGGCTAGGGTAAATATCTAACCCGGGTGTAATCTCATGTGCCCGTGTCAGTGCCTGAGGTAGCAATATATCAAATGAATGAGGTATGAATGCATGAAAACAGAATACATGTAAATGAAGAAACTGTTTTCATAATTTAGTGAGATTTCCTTTGTATTTTTAAAATGAGGTATCATAATGAAATCGGCATAAAACAGTGCCTAGCATTGGCACAAAACGTAATCCCAATATCTCGATATCTCTGTATCACAGTCTCTGTACCTCAATATCTTGAAATCTCAATGTCTCAATCACAATATCTAGGGCGCCGTCAGTCCAGACCGGCCCCTACCATCCATCTCAAGACCACGACGGTATCCTCCGGATATCCGACGCGTCGGGTAATATCACTGGTCGGTAGTGCTCCCCTGCCAGGCTCAACGTCAACGACACGATCCTCTTGCCCCGGGGTACCGCACCGGGCCCACCATGTACCCGAAACGGTTCCTCCACTCCTCGAATCGGGTCTCGAAATCCATCAGCAAACTCATGGTGGACGACTCATACATATCATGGAAAAACCGCACTTTTTATTTAAAAGAGAGGGAAGAAGCTTATACAAGTTTTGCGGTTTTCCCCCAAATCCAGAAAATCTCATAGAAATCCGAATCCAAATCATCAATAGCATATAAACCCATGAATATAGGCATAAGAATCCATGAATACGGCATAACAATGAATAACAGTATGCAAGAAATGACAAGTAATAACTACAATATCTAAGCTGGCATATAAGGTAAGTACACTAATATTATGTCAAACTACTAGCTATCAAGCTAAGTTAAGCAATAATATTTTCTAAGGTATACGTGACATGGCAATTACCGATGAAGATGTGTGTGAGCCGGCAAGTAAGTGTACGTGGTACATACGCATCATTGGTAATGGTGCTGGTGTCCTAACAGCATAATGTCAACAATGCAATATGAAATAACAATGTAAGTATGCGATGCGGAGCGAGCAACCAAAATGAGCGAGAGCTAAATATTATACAATGGTGCCATTTGAAATAACACGAATCGTGGGGTTTTGAAAATAGGGGCTACGGTGTTTTTACGAAAAGATACGTCTTTTGAAATATCCGTAGGATCCCGTGGGCTGTCTTTTAAAATACCCACGATTCGTTAGTTTTTGAAATAGGTAAGAATCGAATCTAATCTAACAACTAAACTAAACTAAAGGGCCAAGCTAACAAGCTGGACTACAGGAAAGGAAACCGCCTAACATCTGAGTCGATACATATACATACCTGTATATATATTAGTCGGTGATCCCGTCTCAATAATATCATATCCGATACCATATCTATAATCAGACATCCCAAGTCAAGAGTGCGGATCAATCATCAAAATATAGCTCGTACGTAAATCCGTCGTACGGCATCCCCAAATCTGGGTACGGGTTAATATCATATTCATCACACTATTCATCTGGTATCCTCTTTATCCAAGATCATAGTCCAGGGTACTGACCTATGTCTAGTATAATACTAATATCATCAATATAGTCATGATCTGACTACTGATCGACAGTCTCGTACAAACCGATATCATCAGCACATATCATCATCAAGGGGTATACATCGCCCAATACGGCCTAGTATCAATATCCTAGCATATCATATCTCATATCACGATCACATGTCGACCAATTTATTTATAGCACTATTCACCCGTATCGTCGTTCAAAGACCCGCTATAACATCAGGACGTATCTCAAATACGAATCCTGCCATATCACCGATATCACAACCTCAACACAAATCTCATCGACTCATCTCAAACCCAAGTATCATCCTCAAATCCGTATGTGAACACATAGTCCCATACCCATGTGAACACATAACTATATATTCCCGAATAAGCACAAATGAAAGAAGAAAGTATGCAAGTATGGGTGGTTGTGTGCATGTATGGTGCGACCACTACTCTAGGGTTTCGCGACACTAAATCATCCAAGAACACCAAATATCCATATTATCATCAATATACTCAAACAAAATATAATCAATATATATATGTGTGTATACGTATGCGTATACATCACCACGAACTGCGGGGGTGCTATACGCCATCCACCCGACTTCTCCCCGTAGATATAAATCTACTCACCTGGTCCTCGCTCGCCGGTGCCGACGTCGCCACGCGCTTGCTTATCGTCTCGAAGTCCACATGGGTACCGACATATCATAACGCACCGTATCGCATTAAAATCCGACTCATGATCAAAACGACACACGAAACCCACATAGGTCAAAACCTATGGTTGTTTTCACAAAAACCCAAAATTCACTTTAAAAGCCATTTTTCCGAAAATCTAGCAAGCACAAATTACCCGTTTTAGTACAAAACTCGATGTTTGAACAAATTTAATGGCCATAATACTTATTAAACAACTTAAATAAGTCATAAAAACCATTTCCATTATTTAATCTCATTAAATTTCTTTAGCCCCAAAATTCTAGTTTACAATATACCCAAATTTTAACAATTTTATAGCAAAAATGCACAAACAACAATTTAGCTAGGATTTTCATGAACTAAAGACATTAAACCACACTTAATAATGTTAATGAAGTCAAGAAAAACCTAATTACATTTTTCTCTTAATCAAATTCAAGGTTTACAAAAACCTAGTTTGTAATTTAAGCAATTTGGACAAATTACATATAACAAGTGCAATTTAATCAACCAAACTAGGTTTTACATACATTAAGATGTTAAACTAAACCTTGCATGTAGGGTTCCTAGGAACCCTAATGAGGTCTCACAAGGCATCAACCATGCCCATTTCAAATTCTAACGGTGCCGAGAAACCCGACTACGGATCGTTGGCTAGAAAACTAGGCGAAAAAGAAACTAGTTAACAACTTAACTAAGGTTTATACGGAAATATAACCTTTGTAGATCCGGTGCTCCACCTCCATAGCTCCGCAACGAAGTCCCCTTGCTATCCAAGTGAATTCCCGGGCTCTAGCGTCGGCTTCATCGGAGAATAGGCGGGCTAGATCGTCGATGTCCATGCCGAAGATGATCTACGTCGAGGCATCGCTAGATCAAGCTCCCACTTCACCAAGTCATGAAACTTGTGAAGAAAACACCCTATACTACTTAGCAAGAGGCAGAGGATGAAGAAATAGGAAGTGGGTTCACTTTAGAATTGGATTTCTCACTCATTTTCATCAATCACCATTGATGAAGTGAAGGTTTCTTCATTGAAGAAGATGAAGAAGAAGATGATGATGATTATGATAAGTTAATAAAAATAGAAAAGAAATATAATACTTATCATAACTTTAACCATGGTAAAGTGTAGAGAATTAACTTTAGTTAGGTGGAATGGTTAGGGTTAGAGAAGAAGACAAGAATGGTTGCTTTGGTCAAAGTTGCATGAAGCTTGAAGAAGCTTCTAAGAAAGCAACCATTTGTTTTCTTTTCTCATTCTTTTCATCCAAAAATAAATAGATAAATGAATGAATAAATAAATAAGCAAATAATAAACCCTAACCATTTCATTAACCAAGGTTTAATTCTTTATACTTGACCAATTTTATATGCACCATCAAACATGATACAAGCATGTGCACAAAATCATATCACATATATAATGCGCACATCCGAGCGAGAAAATCCATTTAAAGTGAACCGATACTAGTTAATGCAAAGTAATATATCAAGTATATAATTATGCATTAAATCATTAAATCAACACTTGATTTAACGATCCGGTCATATCGCATATAACCGACTAATATCCAATGTATTGATTTATCGAATCAATCTTCGATTCGATAACTAGGTTATATCGCATACAACCACTCGACACATTCATCGCGAGAATGAAATACGGTATCACATACACGCATTATTCTCGGTCCCGCACATATCTCATATGCGCTCCTATTTCGTTTCGCTTGAGCCAGGAAACCTCTGTGTAGGACTCTAAAGACTCGTCAATACGCCGGCAGCAGATGATGATCATATCAAACATCCACAAGCTGCAAGCGGTCTGCTAAACGTAACGGCCACCCGGGTATTAAGCGATCAGAAGATCGACGAGCAAGCCCGCTCACACTCCAGTGAATCCAACCAGTAACACTACCGTACAGTCCGGTCTGATCGTCTGATATGTCGCATATCTCGCCTAGGGGTGGTAAACGTCAGACCCCAATAGCTCGATAAGTCGTGTCGATATAAGGTCTATAACAATTCGAGAAACTACTGGTAACACTTACCAGTAAATCTCAGCAACCCTGGCCAGGGATTTCCTGTTATAGCCAATCGAACACAGCGCAACATCAACTCCCTATACCGGGAGAGACGAATCCCCTCCTATCGCTCATTGCCTCCATGTGACTCGGGACTGTACCCAAAAACCACCGTTTTGCACGCCCTCTTGGACGTGGTAAAATGGAAATCAAAGCACAGTGGGAACCACACAAGACTCTATGACGATCTCGGGTCAACAGACTACTCTATACCAGTGTCACCAGAGAACTGCCATCTGACGTAAGGTATAATACCATCTGGGAGTTCTCGGCGAGTCCGTCCAGTGTACCCAGTCTCTACTGAGCACCCGTATATCCCCTCTGATGTCAAACACCAATGGATATGGGATCATCCATCGCCCATCTGTATGGGTCGAGAAGGTACACGCTAGTCTACTCTGGTATATCGATGCCCTGTCTCGATACACCCACGACTAGGGACTTTGAAGGATGTACTTATAGACTACCATGCCCCCACTAGTATGATCCGCATCATAGTCCAGGTGGTCAAGTACACATCCTAAGGGCTTTACCAACATGTAACAGAGAGACAATTAGTGTACACGTTAAGGTAAAGATCAACCAGATAGCATACTATCATGTCGAGCAAAAAAGTCCTACCTATATATGTCCCAGCATCCACTACAATATACATCCAATGTACAGTAATGGCCTCTAAGGCATACATATAACTAAAAATCTCCCACTTGCACTAGGGCCATCTGTAGCAGTGGTTGTAGTATCTCATACTCAACCATCCCATAAAAGCCTCTCTCTGGGAACAGGCCTTTGTGAGTGGATCCGCTGTGTTGTCCTCTGAGTATACTCTCCTAACCTCGATCTCCCTGGAGATCAACCATCTCCATGATCAAGTGATACTGCCTTAGAATATGTCTGGATCACTGATGGGACCGGCGTTCCTTGGCATAGGCCACAACTCCATTGTCACACAATGGGAGGAACATAGTTCATCTCATGAACCAATATACACCCAAACAGCCTCTTTAGTAGCATCTTAGGTAGCGATGTATCCAGCCTTTATCGTCTAGTATGTCACGGTATCTAGCTTGGAACTCTTCCAACATACCGTCCCTTTACTGAGGGTATAGATAATGCCTGTGACTGACATTCAGTCGTCTTTATCACCCTGGAACACTTCCAGTGATTTTCCCCAGGATCAACTGATACCATCTCACTACAACTAGTGAGTATCCTAACATCTATTTAGATCTATCTCATAGATCCAAAACCCAGGATTTAGGAGGTATCACTTTGATCCTATATGGAGAATCATGGTGATAAGCGGAGATTGATCGAGCGTAGCATAGGAAACTCCTTCCCTATCAAGAGTATGTCATCCACGTACTCTATGAGGATCGTCACCATACTCCCTACTACCTTTTTGTATATACAAGGTTCATCTACCATTTTGATGATGTCAAACTCTTTGACCGCTTCATCAAAACAGATGTTCCAACTCCGCGATGCCTGCTTTATCCTATAAAGCATCTTGCACACGTTTCCGCTGCTCCCACTGTCTACGAAGCCCTCTGGATGTGTACTTATAGACGTTATCTTCTAAAACATCATTTAGAAAAGCAGTCATGGCACCCAACCGCCAGATATCGTAGTCATGGTATGTAGCCGTGGCAAGTAGGATCTGGATGGACTTAAGCATAGTTACTTGAAAAGGTTTCATCATTATCCACACCTGGTCAATGATGCAAACTTTAACAAGTCTAGCTTTGAAAGTCTCAACTTTTCCATCTACACCAAGTAATCTTCTCAAGATATACTTTCTCCTGATGGGGATTTAACCCTTCAGATATAGCAACCAAAGTCCATACTTTGTTGGTGTATAAGGATTCCATCTCAGATCGCTAATCATCCAGCCATTCTTACAGAGTCCCACTCCTGATGGCCAGCTCGAAACTAGTTGGGTCATCATCTCATGATGCATTCCTCGCTCCCACTGTCATAGAGAAACAGAAGTATCTCTCAGGTGGGTGAGTAACCCTACTAGATCGGCGGAGAGGCTGAAGTTCGTTGGAATCTACTGAATCCTTTGGTTCTACCAAATCATCTGCTGTTGTTTGTATAGCTGGAACCTTTCCGTTGTACATAACAGATCTTGCCTCGAGCTTGTCCGGATTTTGCTTTTCAGACATAGGCTGGACAACCCTAAATCTCAACAAACTTGAGAGATGGGCTCTTCCCATATCATATCAAATATGAAGTGGTAGGCAACTGATTTGATTCGAACCTTATTCAATAGGTATGCAGCTTCTCAAGCGCATAACTCCCAAAAAGGAAAAAGGTAACTCAGTGGTACTCATCATAGAGCACACCTTATCATATAGGGTGTGATTGCTCCGCCCCGATATACCATCATGCAATGGTGTATATGGAGGAGTAATGCTGAGAGAGAATCTCATTCTCCTTTAGAATAGTCCAGGATTTCCGTGCTCAAGTATTCTCCTCCTTGATCACATCAATGGACATAATACTTATACCCGTATATTGGTTCTCTACTTCTAACTTATATTCTGTGAATATCTCAAAAGGTTCGGACTTGTGTTTCAACGGGAACATAGGTCTGAATCTTGAGAGATCATCAGAGAATGTAATGAAGTACAAAGAACCGGTCTTGGCATGTGTAGACAGGGGACCTACATACATCAACATGTATCATCCCAAGAGTTTACATAACTCTTTCTCTGTTTCCAATAAACGGAGCTATGGTCATTTTATCTTTGTGACATGACTGGCAAGTTTCACAAGATGTAAGTTCAAACTGATTTAAATATGCATCTATATGTAACTTCAGCTAGTCGGGTCACATTGATATGACCTAGTCTACAATGCCTCAAGAAGGATTCGTTCATTTCTGAACTCTTCCTCTTTTGTGTGTTCCGTATACTAAGAACTGTAGTTTGATTTAGAACATTAATGCTTTTAGATAACGTGCCTGAACCGATCAACTTTTGATATAGGAAATGTTCAAAACATTATCCAACAATACAAAATTTTACCGTTTCTTTACTAATAAAGAGACAGATATGATTTTGTATATCAGGTTCGGTATCTAATAACATTCGTTCAGAATCAATGTATTTGTAATACAGGGTGACAGTGACCAACAGACTTGGCTGCAACATTTGCCCCGTTTTCTGCCTCATGAAACTTATCACCCGTTCTCAGTTCTTTGCCTATCTGTAGCCCATGTAACATATTACATATGCGGGATCCTGATCCGGTATCATATACCCAGGACGTAAAGGACACTGAGAAACAGTTCTTTGTAACGAACACACCCGAAGATGATGCATCAGCATGCACTCTCTTCGTTTGGGCGGCACGGGAATTCTGGTAATCCCCAATTTCCTGCTCTGTCTTATAACAATTATAAGTTGGAGCGGGACCAACGTTCCCCAGCTCAGTATAACAAGCAAGTTCGGTCAAAATTCCGTATTATTATCTTGATTAAGGCGTGATATGGTCGCTACCTGAAGAGAGAGAGAAGAAAACACTCAGCGTGCGCTCTTGCAAGAATAGATTGGTTATTATTTTATCTAATCAGGATGGCTCCCACTGTTTTTATCAAATCTTCCTTCAAACCCTAAAAGGAAAGACTAGCCGGGATTAATTACACACTACAAGTTCGCCAATTTTCAGCCAGGCCAGTGTCGGTACTTTGAGGGAGGTCCCCCGTGCTTTCGCACGAACCTAATTACAGTAAACCTCGTTTTCCCAGAGGCGTAACTCCGTTGACACCTTTCTAGACACCTACTTGATCGGCTAATTGTAATATGTAAAACTCTCCCAGGAGTAACTCTTACTCGCAGCGGGTATCGGGATCCAACTATCTCATAGAAGGTATGCAATCTCATTGCAAATTTCAACACTTGAAATTCCCGATAATATTTTGCCCCTAACGTGCTATGACCTTGACGAAAGCCAACAAACCATAGCCCGCTAGTCAAGTTCAACCCGTACATTTCTTGATTGAATTAAACCCACCCGCACGACTCTTGACGAAAGCCAACAAAGCCGCACGACTACCCTAATCCAATCGCATCGTATGCTGGCAGATAAGCAGCATATAGCTACCGCACACTGCACCTTGACGAAAGCCAACAAATGCAGCACGAATACTATATACAACTTATCTGAAATGACGGAGGGCTACGACAGGTTTTTCTGAAAACCTATTGCTTAATGAACTTGATATCGTTGTAGAATCAAATGAAGTTTTGAAATGGAGTGTTTTTGAGGCTTTTCTAGTTTTGCTAAAGGAGTCACTCCCGGTGAAGGGATCGTCGGTCCTTTCCTCGTCGAATGAGGTGCGGGATATATCATATATATCACTGTGCAAAGCAAAAACTCTTAAAAGCAATCAAAAGACAAACCGAGTGTGTAGCATCTGCCAGTTATTGCTAAAGGGGTCACTCCCGGTGAAGGGATCTCGGTCCTTTCCTTATCGAATAAAGTGAAGGATATATCATATATACCTCTGTGCAAAGCAAGAACTGTAGCTACCCTTTTTTATTTTGAAATTCAATTCTACAACATCTTAGGTTTCTTTTCTTTCATTAATCTCATTAATGAAGTCCCATCATTTAAATTTCCTAAACATCACAGATAAATACGACGTACACTTATGCCATCCGCATTCGCCTCGATGTCCCTTCGTGCACCGTTAGGTTAGGTAACTAACGGCAGAGCGGGGCAGGGCTAGCGCGGGTGTAAAACATAAGTAACGCCTACATAATATATCATATATACTATATACTGTATCTATCACAGAACATATCACATGATCACATCACATATATCGCAGCTGAAGAAACATATGAAATATTGGATATACTAGGACGTCCGTGTTTTCAATACGAGCCAGTATAAAACACGGATTCCACGGTCGCGATGAATAGCCAAACCCACACCCCTAGACCCCTACGAGAGCGGCAAGCAACCCTACCAATTCTACGGTTAGGAGACCCGGACTCGACTCCTCGAGATGGTCTCCCACTGGACCCCAGAACCCGGTTACTTGTGCTCCCTTCCTTGGGTCTATCCTAGTGCGGAAAAGTAAATAATATACAAACGGTGACATCTTCCGCAACCTGGAAGTGCCCCAATAAAAGAATATTACATACAAGTTTTTACATAAATGAAAATGAAAAACACTCATCTCACATAAAAACCCCCGGCTATTCAAACACGACGATCCAATATAACATATCCAGCA
The DNA here is from genome assembly GCA_030015575.1 of Agapanthus africanus. Taxonomy (NCBI): domain Eukaryota; kingdom Viridiplantae; phylum Streptophyta; class Magnoliopsida; order Asparagales; family Amaryllidaceae; genus Agapanthus; species Agapanthus africanus. The sequence continues at coordinate 154,629,049 of CM057343.1, forward strand.
ACACATAACATCACATGTCATCAACGTAAGTAAATATGCGCATCCCAATTGTCGTTGACATATAGCAACGAAACCGGCGATATCACATATTACACTTACGGTCACAAAAAAGAAAGTGTAAAACTACAACAGTTGGAATCCGCAACCACCTCAGACATCGCATGCCTGACCAAATGAATTTCTTTAGACATCGCATGCCTAACAATTATAAACCCCGCATTTTAGTCTCTTTATCGAAAACACTTTTCAATACCTTGTCGGGCAATTCAACAAGATTCCCGAAAAACTGATCGAATGCTCGTCGCAAACTTTAGTAGGCGGCTGCACACCTGATACCATCGACGAAGTGCACCAAGGCGGAACACCGCTGCCGCGAGCACCCGAACGGATGCTTTCGGCGACGGGGTTCTCCTACAGTCACTTGGTCGGGGCTATGGAGTGAGGCTGTCTATTAAGTTTACCCGGCGAGTATCCGCGTACGCTACGTGATTACGACGGACTTTTGATCACATCAAAATTCCGTGGCAACCGATCAAGTGAGACTAAACTGCTGTGTTTATAACATTCATTCAGTTATCTCATAACTTCTTGTGAATTCCAATTATTGTATCCCATTCCAGATAAACAGAAAATGTTAAACTTTTCGATCGAACAGTCAAACACCCAAGTTTTCCCGATACAGCTCAACACATGAAATAAGTCTAACAACATTCAGTTCGTGCCTCAGTACCAACGGTCCGGCCGTAGAAGGGTCAAGCTAACGCCTCATATGTGGCATGCCGTACTGCCCCAAACCCGAAGGTTCAAAGGGCAGTTCAAGACGGTCACATAATCGAGTTAAGGTTTGTTGTCTTCTAGAGGGTCCATCGCGTTACTTGCACTACTTAGAACGTCGTTAAACTACGGAAAAATCCAACACTTGGAAACTTCCCGACAGGGGAAAAATTGGGTATTTATATCCGGTCGAACTTTTTAACATATTCAAAAAATTATCCGGAAAGCCACACAGACAAAATTTGATACTCCGATCAAAACACCGAATCCCCAAAACAACTCCAGAAAATTCAACTCTTGAATAAATTTTAAAAATACCCATAGAACTCAGCACCTGAAACAATGAATTACTGTGCAAACAGTTAGGTCTGACGTCACAATTCTGCCGCGGAACCGCCGCCTAAGCTAGGCTTATGCCGCGGTTCCGCCGCCGATTACACTGTTCATGCAAAACTTTTTGCGCCGTAATTCTTATATTTCCCTGCTGTGTTTTCTGCATATTTTTAATTTGGAAAAATCCACGATTTTAGAAAAAGTACAGAGAGCCATATTTGGGGTTGGGTTTCGGTTCGATCGGGTTTCAAATTCCGTCTAGACTTCGCCTAAGGCTCTAGCTAGGCTCTGATACCACTGTAGGGTTCCTAGGCATCCTAATGAGGTCTCACAAGGCATCAACCATGCCTATTTCAAATTCTAACGGTGCCGAGAAACCCGACTACGGATCGTTGGCTAGAAAACTAGGCGAAAAAGAAACTAGTTAACAACTTAACTAAGGTTTATACGGAAATACAAACTTTGTAGATCCGGTGCTCCACCTCCATAGCTCTGCAACGAAGTCCCCTTGCTATCCAAGTGAATTCCCGGGCTCTAGCGTCGGCTTCATCAGAGAATAGGCGGGCTAGATCGTCGATGTCCATGCCGAAGATGATCTACGTCGAGGCATCGCTAGATCAAGCTCCCACTTCCCCAAGTCATGAAACTTATGAAGAAAACACCCTATACTACTTGGCAAGAGGCGGAGGATGAAGAAATAGGAAGTGGGTTCACTTTAGAATTGGATTTCTCACTCATTTTCATCAATCACCATTGATGAAGTGAAGGTTTCTTCATTGAAGAAGATGAAGAAGAAGATGATGATGATTATGATAAGTTAATAAAAATAGAAAAGAAATATAATACTTATCATAACTTTAACCATGGTAAAGTGTAGAGAATTAACTTTAGTTAGGTGGAATGGTTAGGGTTAGAGAAGAAGACAAGAATGGTTGCTTTGGTCAACGTTGCATGAAGCTTGAAGAAGCTTCTAAGAAAGCAACCATTTGTTTTCTTTTCTCATTCTTTTCATCCAAAAAGAAATAGATAAATGAATGAATAAATAAATAAGCAAATAATAAACCCTAACCATTTCATTAACCAAGGTTTAATTCTTTATACTTAACCAATTTTACATGCACCATCAAACATGATACAAGCATGTGCACAAAATCATATCACATATATAATGCGCACATCAGAGCGAGAAAATCCATTTAAAGTGAACCGATACTAGTTAATGCAAAGTAATATATCAAGTATATAATTATGCATTAAATCATTAAATCAACACTTGATTTAACGATCCGGTCATATCGCATATAACCGACTAATATCCAATGTATCGATTTATCGAATCAATCTTCGATTCGATAACTAGGTTATATCGCATACAACCACTCGACACATTCATCGCGAGAATGAAATACGGTATCACATACACGCATTATTCTCGGTCCCGCACATATCTCATATGCGCTCCTATTTCGTTTCGCTTGAGCCAGGAAACCTCTGTGTAGGACTCTAAAGACTCGTCAATACGCCGGCAGCAGATGATGATCATATCAAACATCCACAAGCCGCAAGCGGTCTGCTAAACGTAACGGCCACCCGGGTATTGAGCGATCAGAAGATCGACGAGCAAGCCCGCTCACACTCCAGTGAATCCAACCAGTAACACTACCGTACAGTCCGGTCTGATCGTCTGATATGTCGCATATCTCGCCTAGGGGTGGTAAACGTCAGACCCCAATAGCTCGATAAGTCGTGTCGATATAAGGTCTATAACAATTCGAGAAACTACTGGTAACACTTACCAGTAAATCTCAGCAACCCTGGCCATGGATTTTCTGTTATAGCCAATCGAACACAGCGCAACATCAACTCCCTATACCGGGAGAGACGAATCCCCTCCTATCGCTCATTGCCTCCATGTGACTCGGGACTGTCCCAAAAACCACCGTTTTGCACGCCCTCTTGGACGTGGTAAGATGGAAATCAAAGCACAGTGGGAACCACACAAGACTCTATGACGATCTCGGGTCAACAGACTACTCTGTACCAGTGTCACCAGAGAACTGCCATCTGACGTAAGGTATAATACCATCTAGGGGTTCTCGGCGAGTCCGTCCAGTGTACCCAGTCTCTACTGAGCACCCGTATATCTCCTCTGATGTCAAACACCAATGGATATGGGATCATCCATCGCCCATCTGTATGGGTCGAGAAGGTACACGCTAGTCTACTCTGGTATATCGATGCCCTGTCTCGATACACCCACGACTAGGGACTTTGAAGGATGTACTTATAGACTACCATGCCCCCACTAGTATGATCCGCATCATAGTCCAGGTGGTCAAGTACACATCCTAAGGGCTTTACCAACATGTAACAGAGAGACAATTAGTGTACACGTTAAGGTAAAGATCAACCAGATAGCATACTATCATGTCGAGCAAGAAAGTCCTCCCTATATATGTCCCAGCATCCACTACAATATACATCCAATGTACAGTAATGGCCTCTAGGGCATACATATAACTAACATTGCATCCCTAATGATATGATAAAAACCCTAATTGAAATCACAAAGCCTTACTATATTTTTCAAAATATTCAATTAATCCCAAACTATTAACTAATTATGCTAGATTTAAAGTATTCAAACAACAATTAGACATAAGGTTAAGAATTTACCCCCACAATCATCTTGAAATCTAGCACAAATCTAGCCTCCCAAACATGCTTCCCCTCACCAAGATCCATACTAGAATGGTCAAGTAAAAATGGGTAGGGATTAGATTTTGGTTTTGTGGAATTTTTGAAGCATTTTGGATGATTTTTTTTGATGGAATTTTGTAAAGAAAAGAGAAGAAGAAATGGAGGGGGGGCTGCTGCTGTTGGTTTCAGTAGAGGAAGAGGGGTAAAAATGTGAGGGGATGATGCCAAAAGATCCAAGTCAAAGCCCCTCCCAATTACCATAATACCCCCATCTACTTTACTATATATAAAAACCTTATTTTAACCCATTTCTCACATGATTTAAGGTCAAAAAGAGGGAAATAAAATTCTTGGGCTACTACAATAGTGTGGGGCCGGCCAAGTGGAGTGAGGGTGAGTGTGAGAGACTTTACAAAAAAATTCTATGCAAAAAGACCCCCCACAATACCATATTTGCAAGTTTTAGTTCAAAATAACTATATTTTTGTTTTCCATAAAATAAATCAATTAAAACTTGAAATAAAATACTAAAAAATTATATTACAACTAGATTTTAATTAACATGATTTTAAAGATTAAAATTAACCCATTTAAATTTGTAATTATCGCTAATTTAATATATTTTCTTACCGGCTTAAAATAATATTAAAATAATTAATTTCGGAAAAATTTTAAGAAAATTTGAAATTTCAGCAGTGGCTCAATAAACACCAAATACTAGCAATTACATATCTAGAATATGTATATTTAATTTTATAATAAAGATATTTGCATTTTGACTTTTTACAGAAAACCCTCTTATTTTACCGTTTTTTCGAAATTTCACCGAAACGATTTTCAAAACGTTACAATCTTCCCCCCTAAAGAAATTCGGTCCCCAAATTTAAATTAAAACTCCCCCCAAATACTAAAACATCTAAGCAAAACCATCAAGTCGTCGGGGCTCCGAAATCGTAAATACATAAAACAAATTGTAGCGCAGCGCATGCGCATGAAAAATGAGCATATAACTCAAATCAAAACTCCGTTAAGCATCCCGCAATCATCGGAGTCATGGGAAAGACATCAATGCCAAATCCAAAGCAAAACCAATATGATATAACTCGAAACTATACATGTAAATATCGAATCTATATATGTAAGTATCTGAAGGAAATGCATGCCAAATCTCTTTAAGTCGTTGTGCAACGCGTATTACACTGCACAGTGGCGGACGTCTATCATAAGAAAATAACTATATACATATATACCTTTGTTTGAAATGTACGTTCCGCCGTTTTGGAAACAATTTAGAAGGGTCTCCTTGTTTTAAACATTTCGTGTCATATCAGACACGTAGGTAAATACTGAGGCTATAGCTCGCTTTTTGGAAATCCCTTCAATAACTATCAATGCATGCAAAATATATTCAGGTACTGTCCTCTGACTAGTCCTGCTTAGTACGAAAACACATCGCAATTATCATAAAAAAAACGTACTGCTCTATAAGAAATCAATCCCAAAATACGCGTATGAATACTACGTGCGTCTGGTGCGCACGACAATCAAAATCCATATACGTGCCATATAAGTGCACAGAAACAAGATCTAAGTGCATCGGGTGTGCACAAAGCATCTGTCGTAGGCAACGTGTGTGCCTGACAGCAAAATTAGGTACATCTGACATACACGAAAAAAAATCTCGATTTAGTGCATCTGGTGTGCACCAAAATCGCATCTCAAGACATGCGCTCAACATGCGCGAAAACCCAAAACCAGGGGCATCCATCATGCACGAAATCATGAAATCCAATATCAAGCGCCGAACATGCGCAAAATCAAATCAGGTGCACAAGGTGCACAAAACAAATATCGAGTATCACAATCGAAATCGAATTCCAGTGCATCTAAGTGCCCGAAAGGCGTATCACTGCACTGCAAGCATATATAAACTATACAGAGTGCAGGAACCAAATCGTGTGCGTGAATACGCACAAAATCAACTCAAATGTCTAAAACCGTAAAATCACAAACATGTGAAACCAAAGCACGAAAACGATATCAAGTGCAACACTATGCAAAGATCGTAATCCTCAATCATCAAAATCAAATCATAAGAATAAATCACCCAAAATATCGAAATCAATAATGGCGGAATAGTACCGCTCAAGTGCATCCTCTAAGAATCTCGGGCCAACTGTCGCGGTCACTAGTGGGACGTCTCGTCGATGATCATGAACTCTGGCCTGCTGGTGTGCGTAACAATGACCACTCCTGGGTCAAGATCTTCACTGTGAATTACCAATCTCTCGGTCCATCGGCTCATCGGCCCTGTCAGGTGTGCTAACGGGGATGATTCCGTTCTGGCACTTCTCTGGTCATCTCTCGGTCAATCATCGCGACCACTCGTAAGACAGCATATCACTGGCGTCGGCCTCTGGCTCTCTGAATGTACGTGACACATCTGATCCTGGGTGCAAGTATCATTGCAGCAGTGTCCTGGAAGGAATCCTGCTCACGGTCTCTTCCATGTCTCGTCTCTGCCAACTGTCCGTAAGTCATCGTCCTTTCCTATATCTGCATCTTGCTCTGGAACGACTGCATACTCATCGCGACTCCTTCTGGAAGGTAAATCCAAGTACCGTGCCTCGGCATACGCATCGCATCTCTGATGTCGGCAGAGTGGAACGTAGTCTCATCAAGATCTCGTACGAACCTCTTACTCCACTTTTCTCTAACGTCGACTGCTTCAGACTCGTCTCGTCGTGGCTGCATGGACTGAGCTCCAACGGCTATCCTCGTATCTGGAGTCTCCCAAGAATGCATCTCACCACCTAGCATCCGATTGAAGTCGAACCATCCGATTGATTCGTCAGAACCTCATAATCCCCCAAAAGCTCAACATCTTGGGTACAATTTAACAGTATCGAGTACGTACCACAGCATCGATGGTCCAGCCGTAGAAGGGCAAACCCAAGCCTCACTAATGGCGCCGTGGAACTGCCGCAAACCCAAAGGTTCAAAGGCTTTCACACGGTCATTATGTCGAGTTAGGGTTTCATTCTTCTAGAGGGTCCATAGAATTGCCTGCATGTCTTTCCGAATACTTTAAACTTGGAATAATAGGTTTCTGACATTCGATCGTCTCTGTCGACTCTCAACGTCTCCGCGTGAAGTCGTCTCTTGCTGGAATCAATCTATCTGATGACCTCTCATCGGGTAGGCGAACGAACCACATGTCCTAGTCATTCATCCTCGGGTTACTAGCGACCTTCTATCATCTCTTAGTACAACCTGTACTGCAATAGCTCCAACATATGGGGCGATATCTCGTCGCTCGCAGCAACAACTGGCTCACTCGTCTGCATGCTGAAAAGTGCCTCAATCATCATGAGTAAGCAATACACCAACGGTCATCAAAATCTGGCTGGCCTCTATCATTGGCTCAATCCTCTAGTGTCGATCAGCACATCCGTGTAACCTCATAAAGGCGATCCGCCAAACGCTCGTGGCGCGGAAACACAGTAAAAAGACACATCTCCGCAATCGTGTGTCGCCGGAATTTCGCCCTGGTCAGTCCTCGTTCGTGACGAGCTCGTGCTGACCGCAACTCTAGCTGTAGCTCTCCCTGCCCGTAATCGTGGCAGCAAACCGCAACTGGTACCGATGAGACTAGATCAGGAATGAATATGATACTGAGCAAAGAAATGTATATCCTAAGGTTCCTTAAGTGGAGTAGCGTATCGTAAGTATGCCGCGGAACATACCCACGGTACGTCACTCTACTTTAGTCATCTATTCCATCAACCAAGGGTCATCCTACGCTCCGAAGGTAACGCTCTGATACCAACTTTGTCACGTCCCGAAAGTACGGAATATGACCGGCACTTAAACTACGAACGTCTCGAGGCGTACGTAATCTAAGTAAGCCGAAACCCAGAAATCCAAACCAAGAAAAGTAGTAGAGTGAAGGAAAACCAATTAAAATAAGAGGTTTCAATAGCATAAGCCGAATTATGCGGTTTTAAAAAAAAACATCAAACATTTCCCGAAAATATCGGCAGAGTCCCCTTTGTAAAAACTGACCCCCAAACGGGATACAACATGAATAGTATACGAAATCAAAAAGGCATCCCTAAGCGGGAGCTAGCACTTCATCAATCGACGGTCACAACCACACAAGCAATATAATATACAACGCCAAGGGCGAGGATCAAAACTCAAAAGGAAACTCAAAACCACCAGAAATCCACAGAAATATAACGCGCGACTCTAAGGTCGAAAGAATAAACATCACTGGTCTCTATCTCTGAAATAAATACATGTTTGGTTGATGGAACTTCTAGATACAACAGAATAATGATATACAAGATATATAATGGGGGTACGATACAAGTAAACCCACCTACTAGCAAGTCACCCGGAAATGGGAAGCAGTGCCAGCAAAGCCGTAATGAAACCTGTACGGCAAAACCTGCAAGAAACTGGGGCACAATGGGGGTGAGTTGCCAACTCGTGAATAGAAAAAAACATCTACGGAAAGAAATCGCATAAATAACGCAACCTAGGTCAATGATCATAATATATCCTCAATTATATATATAACATGCAGCCTATAATAAAGGCTAGGGTAAATATCTAACCCGAGTGTAATCTCATGTGCCCGTGTCAGTGCCTCAGGTAGCAATATATCAAATGAATGAGGTATGAATGCATGAAAACAGAATACATGTAAATGAAGAAACTGTTTTCATAATTTAGTGAGATTTCCTTTGTATTTTTAAAATGAGGTATTATAATGAAATCAGCATAAAACAGTGCCTAGCATCGGCACAAAACGTAATCCCAATATCTCGATATCTCTGTATCACAGTCTCTGTACCTCAATATCTCGAAATCTCAATGTCTCAATCATAATATCTAGGGCGCCGTCAGTCCAGACTGGCCCCTACCATCCATCTCAAGACCATGACGGTATCCTCCGGATATCCGACGCGTCGGGTAATATCACCGGTCGGTAGTGCTCCCCTGCCAGGCTCAACGTCAACAACACGATCCTCTTGCCCCGGGGTACCGCACCGGGCCCACCATGTACCCGAAACGGTTCCTCCACTCCTCGAATCGGGTCTCGAGATCCATTAGCAAACTCATAATGGACGACTCATACATCATGGGAAAACCGCACTTTTTATTTAAAAGAGAGGGAAGAAGCTTATACAAGTTTTGCTGTTTTCCCCCAAATCCAGAAAATCTCATAGAAATCCGAATCCAAATCATCAATAGCATATAAACCCATGAATATAGGCATAAGAATCCATGAATACGGCATAACAATGAATAACAGTATGCATGAAGTGACAAGTAATAACTACAATATCTAAGATGGCATATAAAGTAAGTACACTAATATTATGTCAAACTACTAGCTATCAAGCTAAGTTAATAATATTTTCTAAGGTGTACGTGACATGGCAATTACCGATGAAGATGTGTCTGAGCCGACAAGTAAGTTTACGTGGTACATACGCATCATCGGTAATAGTGCTGGTGTCCTAACAGCATAATGTCAACAATGCAATATGAAATAACAATGTAAGTATGCGATGCGGAGCGAGCAACCAAAATGAGCGGGAGCTAAATATTAAACAATGGTGCCATTTGAAATAACACGAATCGTGGCGTTTTGAAAATAGGTGCTACGGTGTTTTTATGAAAAGATACGTCTTTTGAAATATCCGTAGGATCCCTTGGGCTGTCTTTTAAAATACCAACGATTCGTTAGTTTTAGAAATAGGTAAGAATCGAATCTAATCTAACAACTAAACTAAACTAAAGGGCTAAGCTAACAAGCTGGACTACAGGTAAGGAAACCGCCTAACATCTGAGTCGATACATATACATACCTATATATATATTAGTCGGTGATCCCGCCTCAATAATATCATATCCGATACCATATCTATAATCAGACATCCCAAGTCAAGAGTGCGGATCATGTTAGTTATGTATATGCCCTAGAGGCCATTGTTGTACATATGATGTATATTATAATGGATGCTTGGATATATATAGAGATGACTTTCTTGCTCGTCATGATAGTATGCTATTTGGTTTCACTTTATCTTAACATGTTGACTTGTATTGGTTTACTGTTTTACTCTCACATGTTGATAAAGCCCTTAGGATCTGTACTCGACTACTGGGACTATGATGAGATCATACAAGTGGGGCCATCGTAGTCGATGAGTACATCCTATAACTGTTCCTAGTCGAGGGTATATCGAGACAGGGCATCGATACACCAGAGTAGACTAGCGTATACGCATCTTGACCCATATGATGTGCGATGGATGATCCCATATCCATCGGTGTTAGACATCAGAGATGGTGTACGGGTGCTCAGTGGAGACTGGGTACACTGGACGGACTCGCCGAGAACTCCCAGATGGTGATATACCACACGTCAGATGGCAGTTCTCCGGTGACACTGGTACAGGGTAGTCTGTAGACCTGAGATCGTCATAGAGTCTTGTGTGATACCCACTGTGCTTTGATTTCCACCTTACGACGTCCAAGAGGGCGTGCAAAACGGTGGCTTTTGGGTACAGTCCCGAATCACATGGAGGCAATGAGCGATAGGAGGGGATTCGTCTCTCCCGGTATAGGGAGTTGATGTTGTGCTATGTTCGATTGGCTATAACTGGAAGTCCCTGGCTAGGGCTGATATAGAGATTTACTGGTAAGTGTTAGTAGTAGTTTTTCGACCCGTTATGAGCCACACATCGACACGACTTATCGGTTACTGGGGTCTGACGTATACCACCCCTAGACTTGATATGCGACATATCAGACGAACAGACCGGACTGTACGGGAGTGTTGCTGATTGGATTCACAGGAGAACGCACAGGCTAGCTTGTTGATCTTCTGATCGCTCAATACCTGGGTGGCTGTTACGTTTAGCTGACCGCTTGCAGCTTGCGGGTGATTGATATGATCATCACCTGCTGCCGGCGTATTGACGATTCTTTAGAGTCCTACACAGAGGTTTCTTGGCTCAGGCGAAACGGAGTAGAGGCACATATGTGATATGTGCAGGACCGAGAATAATGCGATATGGGATACCGTATTATATTCTCGCGATATTTAGATTTGAACCGGTTCATCGGATCAAGTGTTGATTCGATGAATCGGTACATGATATATTAGTCGGTAATATTCGATATGGCCGGATCATCGAATCAAGTGTTGATTCGATGATTTAATGTATAATAATATATATGATATATTGTATTACATTATCTAATATTGGCTCGCTTTATTATTTCATTTTCTCACTGGATGATACATTGATATATATGCGATATATGTTAATTGTATTATTTTCTTTTGTTGCAAATATATAATATATATGTGATATATATTATTGTGACATGATATGATTAATTGTTAAACATGTTTAAGGATGATTAATTGAGGTTAGGGTTTGATTTGGGTTAGTTGCTTCATGCACCTTCTAGAAGCTTTTTCTTTTGTCATTCTTAAGATATTTTAGGATGACACATTCTTAACCCAATCAAACCCTAACTCTAGTTTATTCTCTACTAAATCTTAGCCACTCATCCTTGACCATGGTTAATACTTCAATCATATACTTTTATTTCTATTCATCACAAAAGGAATTATCATTATCTTTTCCATTATCATCTTCTTCTCTCTAAAAGAAAGCTTACTAGATTTTCTTTATGTGATGAAATAATATGAGAAAATGATTTAAAAAGAAAGCAAAAATACTACTCTCTCATCCTCATCTCATCTAGCCCATGAGATTAGTGTGTTCATCTCTTTAGAGTGAGATAGCTTGAGTCTTTGCAACTTCGAGGTAGATCATCTGAGATTTGGAATACTTCGAGCTAGCATGGATCGTTCGAGTCGTGGAGCCTCTCATGAGTCCGGGAGATCGTGGATCGCGGCAAAGGGACTTTTACTCGGAGCTTGTGAAGCGAAGAAGCGGACTACAAAGGTTGTAATCCCTCACACTTAGATAAAAGTTATCATCTTGCATGTTTAACCCTAATAATCTAGCAAAGATCCCGTCTTTGGGTTGTTCGGCACGTCTAAATTTTTATCCGGGCATGTTTGATGCCTTATGAACCTTCACAAGAGTGCCTAGGAACCCTACAGTGGTATCAGAGCCTAGCTAGAGCATTAGGCGATGTGTTTACGAAGTTAAAACTCCGATCGAACCCGAAACGACAAAATTAGACCCCTCTCTGGAAATTTTTTAAATTTTGGGATTTTTCTGAATTAAAAATATGTAAAAAAATCAGCAGGGAATTCTAAGAATTACCATAAAACCCGGGCCCCCAATTCGACCAAACGGCGGCGGAACCGCGGCGAAAACATGCTTTTCGCGGCGGTTCCGCGGCGGAATGATGGAGTGGTGACACGTGGTTTCCATGGTAATGTCCGTAGGTGCTTGTTGATGCTTCTGGGTATTTTTAATCTGTTTTAAGTGTTAATACTTATGGGGTTTGTTTTGTAATAGTAGGTTCGATCGGAATATTTAAATTCGTATTTCTTTCCGGATATTTAGAAACTGTTAAACTATTTGAACGGATATCATTAACTCACTGTTTCCCGGTACGGCAAACTTTCAAGTGTTGAAAATTTTATCGGGTTTAAATCTTTAGGAAAAATTGTACAAGTTAAGCGGTGGACCCTCTAGAAGACAACAAACCTTAACTCGATTATGTGACCGTCTTGAACTGCCTTTTGAACCTTCGGGTTTGGGGCAGTACGGCGTGCCACATGTGAGGCGTTGGCTTGACCCTTCTACGGCTGGATCATTGGTACTTTGACATATTCTGGGATTATTTGAACTCCGCTCAAGAGTTGAGCACTTTAGGAAATTTTGGGTATTTGATCATCTGTTCGAAAAGTTTAATACTGTCTATTTATCTGGAATGTGATACAATATGTGGAATTCATAGAGTTAGGCATGAAATGCGAAGTATGTGATATTTCGGATTTACGATGTCTAAAGTGATTGTGGATTCCAAATGTTATAGTTTTACACTTTCTTTTCTGTGACCGTAAGTGTAATATGTGATATCGCCGGTTTCGTTGCTATATGTCAACGACAATTGGGATGCGCATATTTACTTACGTTGATGATATGTGATATTATGTGTTGCTGTGATATGTTATATTGGATCGTCGCGTTCAGAATAGCCGGGGGTTTTTATGTGAGATGAGGGTTTTTATTTTCATTCATGTAAAATTCATTTGTAATGTAATATTCTTTTATTTGGGGCACTTCCAGGTTGCGGTTGCTGTCACCAGTGTATATTATTTACTTTTCCGCATTAGGTAGACCCAAGGAGGGGAGCACAAGTAACCGGGTTCTAGGGTCCAGTGGGAGGCCATCTCGAGGAGTCGAGACCGGGTCTCCTAACCCTAGAATTGGCAGTGTTACTTGCCGCTCTCGTAGGGGTCTTGGGATGTGGGTTTGGCTATTCGTCGCGACCGTGGAATCCGTGTTTTATACAGGCTCGTATTGAAAACACGGACGTCCTAGTATATCCAATATTTCATATATGTTCTTCTGCTGCTATGTTCTGTGATGAGATCATATTACTGCCTGAGACGAATGCTTATATTATATATATATGCTGATATATAAATATTACTGCTTTCGTTTCTTCTGTGATGCTTAGGAAGCATAAGCTGATGGGATATTTATTAATGAGATTAATAAAAAAAAAGAAACCTAAAGATGTTGTAGAATCAAAAACTTTATAAAAAGGGTAGCTACAGTTTTGCTTTGCACAGTGATATATATGATATATCCTGCACCTTATTCGATGGGGAAAGAGCCGACGATCCCTTCACCGGGAGTGACCTCTTTAGCGAAACTGGCAGATGCTATAAAATGCGGTTTGTCTTTTGATTGCTTTTAGAGTTTTGCTTTGCACAGCGGTATATATGATATATCCTGCACCTTATTCGATGAGGAAAGGGCTGAGGATCCCTTCACCGGGAGTGACCCCTTTAGCGAAACTAAGAAAAGCCTCAAAAACACTCCTTTTCAAAACTTCACTCGATTCTACGAAGATATCAAGTTCATTACGCTCAGGGTTTTCTGAAAAACCTGACGTAGCCCTCCGTTATTTCAGATAAGTCCTATTTAGTATTCGTGCTACGTTTGTTGACCTCCGTCAAGGCGTAGTGTACGGTAGCTGACTAGTTTTTTTATCTGATTATGCATTTGATGCAGATTGGATTAGGGCAGTCGTACGGCCTTGTTGACCTCCGTCAAGGGTCGTGCGGATGGGTTTAATTCAATCAAGAAATGACAGGTTGAACTTGACTAGTAGCCTATGGTTTGTTGACCTCCGTCAAGGTCATAGGACACTAGGGGCACAAATATTATTGGGAATTTCAAGTGTTGAAATTTGCAATGAGATTGCATACCTCCTATGAGATAGTTGGATCCCGATACCTACTGCGAGTAAGAGTTACTCCTGGGAGAGTTTTACACAGGACAATTAGTCATTCAAGTAGGTGTCTAGAAAAGTGTTAACAAGGTTACGCCTCTGGGAAAACGAGGTTTATTTTAATTAGGTCCGTGCGAAAGCACGGGGAACCTCCCTCAAAGTACCGACACTGATCTGGCTGAAAGATTGACGAAATTGTAAGGTGTAATTAATCCCGGCTGATCTTACCTTTTAGGGTTTTAAGGTAGATTTGATAAAAACAGTGGGAGACATCCTGATTAGATAAGATAATAACCAATCTAATCTTACAAAAGCATACGCTAAAGTGTTTTCTTCTCTCTCTCTCCAGGTAGCGACCATGTCATGCCATAATCAAGATAATAATATGGATGTATTGACTGAACCCAATTATTGTACTGAGCTAGGGAATGTTGGACCCGTTCTTTCTTATAAGAGTTATAAGACTGAACAGGAAACAGGAGAATATCTGGATTCTCAAGCCGCCCAAAAGAACATACATGTTGATGCATCTTCTTCGGGTGTGTTAGTTATTGAGAACTGTTTCTCAGTTCACCCTACGTCCTGGGTATTAGATACCGGATCAAGATCCCACATATGTAAACAGTTACATGGGCTACGTAAAGGTAGAGAACTGGGAAAAGGTGATCATTCCGTTCAAGTAGGGAACGGTGCAAGTATTGTAGCCAAAGCAGTTGGCGAATATCACCTTGTATTACCAAGTCGTGATACACTGATTCTAAATGAGTGCTATTATATACCGAACATGATGTGCAACATTATATCAGTCTCCTTATTAAGTAAAGAAGGATATAATTTTGTAGTACAGGATAATGTTATGAACATATTCCTAGATCAAAAGTTGATTGCATCAGGCTCGTTACATAATGGCATATTCATTCTAAATCAGAATACAGTCCTGAATATACAAAACACACACAAGAGGAAAAGTTCGGATATGAACGAATCCTACTTGTGGCATTGTAGACTTGGTCATATCAATGCGACACGACTGGCTAAGTTACATAAAGATGGTTATTTGAATCCGTTCGAATTATCATCTTATGATACTTGCCATTCATGTCTCAAAAGAAAAATGACCAAAGCTCCGTTTAGTGGACACGGAGAAAGAGTTACTGAACTCTTAGGACTGATACATAGTGATGTATGCGGTCCCATGTCTACGCATGCCAGGAACGGTTCTTCCTACTTCATTACATTCACTGACGATCTCTCCAGATACGGACATGTGTTCCTGTTGAAACACAAGTCTGAAGCTTTTGAGAAATTCAGAGAATATAAGCACGAAGTAGAGAACCAAACGGGCAAAAGTATTAAGATCCTTTGATCTGATCGAGGAGGAGAATACTTGAGAAGTGAGTTCCTAGATTATCTAAAAGAGAATGGGATTCTCTCTCAGCTTACTCCTCCTTATACACCACAGCACAACGGTGTATCGGAGCGAAGGAATCGCACCCTATTAGATATGGTGCGCTCTATGATGAGTACAGCTGAGTTACCTATTTCCTTCTGGGGGTATGCGCTTGAGACAGCGGCATACATACTGAATAAAGTTCCTACCAAATCTGTGCCTACCACCCCATATGAGATATGGGAAGGGAAGAGACCATATCTTAATTTTATTAAGATATGGGGTTGCCCGGCTTATGTCAAAAGACGAAACCCGGACAAACTCGAGGCAAGATCTGTTTTATGTAAGTTTATTGGATATCCCAAGCATTCGCGAGGGTATATTTTCTACCACAGTGAGGAACAAAGGGTGTTTGTTGCTCAACACGCCACCTTTTTAGAAAAGGAATTTCTTGCAAAAGAGATTAGTGGCTCTGAGGTAGAACTGGAAGAAGTTCCAGCAGAACAAACTACAACAGATGATTTAGTGGAACCAGAGGATTCAGTAGTACCCGACGAACCCCAGCCTCTCCGCCGATCTACTAGGGTTTCTCGTCCACCTGAGAGATACTACGGTTTTCTCATTGATGGTGGAAGCGAGGATTGCATCATGGATGATGATGACCCGACTAGTTTCGAACAGGCCATCACGAGTGGTGACTCTGTGAAATGGCTGGATGCAATGCGATCTGAGATGGAATCCATGTACACCAATAAAGTATGAATTTTGGAAAATGCTCCTGAAGGGGTAAAACCCATTGGGAGCAAGTGGATTTTTAAAAAGAAATTTGGTGTAGATGGAAAAGTTTAGACTTTCAAAGCTAGACTTGTAGCAAAGGGTTTTCGTCAACGACCAGGTGTGGACTATGACGAAACCTTTTCTCCAGTGGCTATGCTTAAGTCCATCCGGATCTTACTTGCCATTGCTGCATACCATGACTATGAAATCTGGCAAATGGATGTTAAGACCGCCTTTCTAAACGGTGATTTAGAAGAGAGCGTGTACATGACTCAACCAGAAGGCTTCGTAGACAGTGGGAGCAGCGGAAAGGTGTGCAAGCTGCTTAAATCCATTTATGGGTTAAACCAAGCATCGCAGAGTTGGAACATCTGTTTTGATGTTGTAGTCAAAGAGTTTGACTTCATCAAAAATATAGATGAACCTTGTATCTATAAGAAGGTAGCAGAGGGTAAGGTTGTCTTCCTCGTATTGTACGTAGATGACATACTCTTGATAGGAAATGATATTCCTATGCTGCAATCAGTCAAGCTCTTCTTATCACAGAGATTCTCAATGAAAGATCTAGGTGATGCCTCCTGCGTATTGGGAATCATGATCTATAGAGATAGATCTAAACGGATACTGGGATTGTCCCAATCCAGGTACATTGACACCATACTAAAGAGGTTTAGTATGGAAGAATCCAAGCGTGGGAACCAACCCACGATCTCTGGACTCACTCTCTCCAAAGAGATGTCTCCCAAGACTGATTTGGAGAGAGCTCGCATGCAAGGGATACCCTATGCTTCGGCCGTAGGCTCTATCATGTATGCGATGCTATGTACCAGACCCGATGTAGCATACTCACTAAGTGTAGTGAGTCGGTATCAAGCAGATCCTGGAGAGAGTCACTGGACAGCTGTGAAGAACATTCTCAAGTACTTACGAAGGACTAAGGAGATGTTCTTGGTGTATGGTAACGGAGAACTCCAAGTGGAGTCCTTTACCGATTCCAGCTTCCAAAGTGATAAGGACGACTCTAAGTTGCATTCGGGTTTTGTCTTTACCCTCAATGGAGGGGCGGTATGTTGGAAGAGTTCCAAACAGGATACCGTTGCAGACTCAACGATGGAGGCTGAATACATCGCTGCCAACGATGCTGCCAAGGAGGCTGTCTGGATAAAGAAGTTCATTAGTGAACTTGGTGTGGTTCCATCCATTGAGCATCCAATACCTCTGTATTGCGATAACAATGGAGCTGTGGCATTGGCCAAGGAACCCAGATCCCATCAAAAGTCCAGACATATTCTAAGGCGGTATCACCTGATCAGGGAGATAGTTGATCGCCGGGAGATCGAGGTCAGGAGAGTAGATACGAAGGACAACACTGCGGATCCATTCACGAAAGCTATTCCCCAGATACAGTTTGAGAGATTATTCGGGATGCTAGGTATGAGATACTACAGCAGCTGGCCTTAGTGCAAGTGGGAGATTGTTAGTTATGTATATGCCCTAGAGGCCATTGTTGTACATATGATGTATATTATAATGGATGCTTGGATATATATAGAGATGACTTTCTTGCTCGTCATGATAGTATGCTATTTGGTTTCACTTTATCTTAACATGATGACTTGTATTGGTTTACTGTTTTACTCTCACATGTTGATAAAGCCCTTAGGATCTGTACTCGACTACTGGGACTATGATGAGATCATACTAGTGGGGCCATCGTAGTCGATGAGTACATCCTATAACTGTTCCTAGTCGAGGGTATATCGAGACAGGGCATCGATACACCAGAGTAGACTAGCGTATACGCATCTTGACCCATATGATGGGCGATGGATGATCCCATATCCATCGGTGTTAGACATCAGAGATGGTGTACGGGTGCTCAGTGGAGACTGGGTACACTGGACGGACTCGCCGAGAACTCCCAGATGGTGATATACCACACGTCAGATGGCAGTTCTCCGGTGACACTGGTACAGGGTAGTCTGTAGACCCAAGATCGTCATAGAGTCTTGTGTGATACCCACTGTGCTTTGATTTCCACCTTACCACGTCCAAGTGGGCGTGCAAAACGGTGGCTTTTGGGTACAGTCCCGAATCACATGGAGGCAATGAGCGATAGGAGGGGATTCGTCTCTCCCGGTATAGGGAGTTGATGTTTGTTGTAGGGTGTTTTTCGTCACCCCATTGAGATGGGAATACGCGCGCGCTTGTCAGGCGTACTACAGATTCCCCCGGCCTAGGGTAGGCCGGGGTTTAATGATTGTGGGGATCCGAATCTCCGGCAGCCGCGGACTAAGCTGCCGTTAATTACCCATCGCCTTTGGGGCGAGGGAACCTCCGATTAACGGGTTAAACTGGTCATGCGAACTCAATGTGCAGTATACGTGTGTTCAGTTCTGAAAGGGGGGTTTGGATATATCGGGAGCCACGCAGAGTTTTTACGGGGGTCCCGCTACCCGGATAGCGGGCTGGGGGTCAAGGGGGCTAGCAGCCCCCTTGCGGGGTGCGGGGCAGCGCCCCGTTAGAAATTTTTTTCTAACAGGGACAGTGTCGTGGAGTACGTGTATGTATAAATTTGTATACATATGTATATGTGTATATATGTACACAAAAGAGGGGGAAAAGACATCCAAGGGATGCGCAGGTGCGCAAGCGCGCGCGCCACGTGTCGGCACGCGGGCGACTTGCGCACTTGCGCAGTTGCGCAAGCGCGCGCGCCATGTGTCGGCACGCGGGCGCCTTGCGCAACTGCGCAGGTGCGCAAGCGCGCGCGCCACGTGTCGGCACGCGGGCGACTTGCGCACTTGCGCAGTTGCGCAAGCGCGCGCGCCACGTGTCGGCACGCGGACGACTTGCGCACACAACAGGCTTTTAGCCTAAAAAGATTTCTCTGAAGAGAAATCAAAGAGGAGTTAGACTCCTGAGTGTTTTTTTTTTTTTGTTGGGTTAATGGAAGGGTTCTTCTTCTTCCTCCTGTTGCTTGCTGGATCTTGAAGATCAAGAGATGTAAAATCTCAAAATCTCTCCTTTTTAAGATCTGATGGCAGATCCAAGTTCCCCTTTGTGGGTTTTGTGGTGGAAAACTATTTAGTTTTGAAAAAGGAAGAGTAAAACTCTTGATTTAATTCAAGAGAAAGAAGAAGGTTTTGGAACCTTGAAGAAGGAGAAAGAGCTCAGCTCTAATTTTTGTTGAGAGAATGAAAAGGTATCTTTTTTTTTATTCATCATCATGTTGCCTTTTATAGGCTTACATATTTACATATAGCCCCTTGGGCTTTACAAAAATGGCATTTTGCCCATCCCATGGCTTATGTGCCATTTTATTTTTTGCACTTAAGCCATGGGCTTACAAAATATTGGCTTTATGCCCATTTTGCATACATTCATGTATAAAAAATTACATAAAAATTATTTATTACATGATTCATATTTTAGCATGGAGGAGGCTGGCCGCGGGCTCGACTTGGGTATGGACCCGCTTGACCTGGGCTTGGGCCCACCTGACTTGGGGTTGACCTTGACTTTGACTCGGTCAACCGGGGTGTAAATTTTTACCCCAACAAAGTGCCCCCCATCAATAAATGCACACCGCACATTTGAGTTGTGTGCATGAAATTGATGGATCTTGAAGCTGAACTTCGAGGTGGAACATCATTCCAGAGGCGAAGCATCATCCCGGGGAGCATGATTCCCGAGAATCGGAGCATCATTTCGATGAGCGGAGCATGATTTCAGGGTTCGGAGCATCATTCCGAAAGGAAGAGCATAATTCCAGAGACCGGAGCATCTTTCCGAAGAGCGGAGCATAATTCCAGAGTTCGGAGCATCATTCCGAAAGGCAGAGCATAATTCCAGAGACCGGAGCATCTTTCCGAAGAGCGGAGCATAATTCCAGAGATCGGAGCATCGTTCCGATGGGCGGAGCATTATTCCAGGGTTCGGAGCGTCGTTCCGAAGAGCGGAGCATAATTCCAGGATTCGGAGCATCATTCCGAAGGGCGGAGCATGATTTCAGGGTTCGGAGCATCATTCCGAAAGGCAGAGCATAATTCCAGAGACCGGAGCATCTTTCCGAAGAGTGGAGCATAATTCCAGAGTTCGGAGCATCATTCCGAAAGGCAGAGCATAATTCCAGAGACTGGAGCATCTTTCCGAAGAGCGGAGCATAATTCCAGAGATCGGAGCATCGTTCCGATGGGCGGAGCATGATTCCAGGGATCGGAGCATGATTCCAGAGTTCGGAGCATCTTTCCGAAGAGCGGAGCATAGTTCCAGAGATATCGGAGCATCATTCCGAAGAGCGGAGCATAATTCCAGGATCGGAGCATCATTCCGAAGGGCGGAGCATGATTCCAGAGATCGGAGCATCTTTCCGAAGGGCGGAGCATGATTCCAAGGATCGGAGCATCATTCCGATGAGCGGAGCATGATTCCAAGGATCGGAGCATCATTCCAATGAGCGGAGCATGATTCCATGATTCGGAGCATCATTCCGATGGGCGGAGCATAATTCCAGAGATATCGGAGCATAATTCCGAAGAGCGGCAGACATTTTGACCGAAGCATAATTTCGATGCAGAGGTTGATTCCCAGGAGAAGCGTAATTTCGATAAGGAAGGCAGATATTCCGAGGCGAAGCATTGATTTCGACACGGGATACATTCTGAGACGGAGCATGATTCTGGCGCAGAGCTTGTTGGCTGACTTGATTTCGAGAGGAAACATAATTTCGACAGGGAAGGCAGGTACACCGAGGCGAAGCATCATTTCGACACGGGGTGCATTCTGAGACGAAGCATAATTCCGACGCAGAGCTTGCTGGTTGACTTGATTCCGAGGTGGAGCATAATTCCGACGAGGAGGTCGTTGGTTGATTCCGAGCCGAAGCATAATTCCGACATGGAAGGCAGATACACCGAGGCGAAGCATCATTTCGACATGGGGTGCATATTCTGAGACGAAGCATGATTCCGACGCAGAGCTTGTTGGTTGATTTGATTCCGAGGCGGAGCATAATTCCGGCAGGAAGAGTAGATATCCCGAGGCGAAGCATGATTTCGACACGGGATAAATTCTGGGACGGAGCATGATTCCGCCGTAGAGGTTGTTGGTTTGATTTGATTTGGGTTGACATCAGCATCGCTACACTGGAATATGATACCAGGAGCGAATCATCACTTGTCATGAGAGGATTTGGGATTTTTTTTTTTTTTTTTTTTTTTTTTGGCATCAGCATCGCTACACTGGAATATGGTACCAGGAGCGAATCATCATTTGCCATGAGTGGATTTGAGGATTTCGGTTTTGGTTTGGCATCTGCATTGCTGCACTGGAATGATGCCAGGAGCAACTCATCATTTGCCCCGAGAGGATTTGGGAATTGTTGGCTTATGAGGCAGGTTTAGATCCCTGTCACCTAAGGCTTTTCCATTTTGTGAGCCGTAAGGGTCTCACAAAGCATTTTCTCCCTACGGGTCGTAAGGATCCCGTAGGTGTATTTTCTCCTTAGGAGTCGTGAGGACCCCCAAGTGTGTTGCTCCTTTGTGAGTCGTAAGGATCTCACGCGGGAATTTTCTCCTCACGAAGTCGAGAGGAATTTGCGAGCGCATTTCATCTCTTTTTTTTTTTACGAGTTTGCGTCCTTTCGGGTTTTCACAAACTCGCCGGCAGTCCTGCTGTTTTTACTCACGGAGCCCTTTCGGGTTTTCATCCGTGCCCATTTTGCATATGGACATACCATTTTATTTATTTTATTTTTCAATCAAAATTTTTTTTGGACTTTGAATGCGGTCTCACCAGTAGGACTTGGGAGAGGTTGGGATCGTTTTACGCCCGTGGATTGTATACGGTTTTGCAGGATGTATGATCCAGACCGTAGGGCCGTAAAAAAAAATTTTGGAGCTTTGTTGGCGTCTGCATCGCTGCACTGGAATATGGTACCAGGAGCGACTCATCATTCGCCGTTGGGGTATGGGATTTGGAATTTGGTTGGCGTCTGCATCGCTGCACTGGAATATGGTACCAGGAGCGACTCATCATTCGCCACTTGGGGATTGGGGAGCGATGGCTTAGGAGACAGGTTTGGATCCCTATCACCTAAGACTTTTCAATTTTATGATCCAGACCGTAGGGCCGTAAAAAAAAAATTTTGGGGCTTTGTTGGCGTCTGCATCGCTGCACTGGAATATGGTACCAGGAGCGACTCATCATTCGCCGTTGGGGTATGGGATTTGGAATTTGGTTGGCGTCTGCATCGCTGCACTGGAATATGGTACCAGGAGCGACTCATCATTCGCCACTTGGGGATTGGGGAGCGATGGCTTAGGAGACAGGTTTGGATCCCTATCACCTAAGACTTTTCAATTTTATGGGCCGTGAGGGTCCCATAAAAGCATTTTCTCCTTACGAGTCGTAAGGATCCCGCAGGTGTACTTTCTCCTTAAGAGTCGTGAGGACTCCTAAGTGTGTTTTTCCTTGGTGAGTCGTAAGGATCTCACGAAGGTTTGTTCTCCTCATGCATCATGAGGACACATGAGTGGGTCTTTCCAATGAAGCATAATTCCAAAGTCGGAGACCAGCCGCGTAACTGGTGGTTGCGGTGAGGCATGGGTATGCTGAGAATTATTTAAGCCCGTGGATTGTATACGGTAGTCAATTTGGGGACTGGCCGTAGGGCTGGAAGAATTTTGAGAATTTAAATTTTTGTTGGCGTCTGCATCGCTACACTGGAATATGGTACCAGGAGCGACTCATCATTCGCCGTTGTTTTTTTTTGTTGTTTTTTTTTTTTTTTTTACCGCGATTGCTCTACCATTTCAGCTTTTCTTATCGCGAAGGTCGCGATTGCCCTATCATTTCTGCTATTTATTCGCGGTTGCCCCATCATTTCGGCTTTATTTTCATTTTTATTTTTACTCGCTGATTTTTATTGCGAGTTGCCCCATCATTTCGGCTTTTCTTTATTTTTCTTTTATTTACACGTTTTTTTTTATTTACATTTTTTTTTACATTTCCAGTTTAACGACTTAGAGGTCGATTGTTCCCAGTTTAATGACGTGGTGGTCGATTGTTCCCAGTTTAATGACGTGGTGGTCGACTGTTTTCAGAGAAAGGCATATGTCTGAGAGAATCCGTTTCACAAAGAACTTCAGTCTCCGTTTGTATGAAATTGGCGGTCGCGTCTTGACTGTTTACTAACACGCCTTTGGACAGTTCTATCTCTCCTGCCTTATATTGCTTTTCGACCCAATCTTTGAAGACGAAGCAGTCCTCAATGGCATGGCCTATCACTCTGTGATAGGGGCAGTATTTGGGGTCGTCGGTCCTATTCGCTTCCTGCGGTCTTTTTGACTCTGGCAGTTGTAGACCGTTCTTCAGGGCGTCTTTGAATATTTTACGGATTTTGTCCCTTCTGAAGGAATAGACCTTATCCAGCTTCTCTTTCAGTGGAGATTCTCCTCCCTCTCCGAACACTGGCTTCCGAGGCTGGTTAGCGCTAGGCCCGCTCACCCCTTGCTTATTTCGGTTAGCCGAAGTGTTGAAAGATTCAGAATCATCGGAATTTCCGCCTTTGCGATTATCGTCCTTTCGGTTTTTCCAGGACCTATTGTTATTTTGGGAATCCGAGGAGGACTCCTGCTTTGAGCGCTCCAGCATTTGAACTTTCCTGGTCAGCTCTTGGAATGTTTTGAGACCCGCGGTGCATAGAAACGGGGCCATCCAATTGTTGAGATTTCCGACAAGGAGACTGACAGATTGGTCCTGCTCTATCGGTGGTTCACATTTGACGGAGAGATTACGCCATCGGGTTATAAAATCCGTGTTGCTTTCGTTGTTCTTAGGCTTGGTCCTTACGAGCTCGGCAATGGTGATCTTATCGCTGACGCTCATGAACCTTTGTCGAAACAAAGATTCCATTTGGACGAAAGTAGTAACGGAGCCATCTGGTATGCTCGCGTACCAGTCGAAAGCAACATCGGTCAAGCTATTAACGAACTGGCGAAGGAGAAGCGCATCATTGCCCCCAGTATTCCCGCATGAGGCTTTGAAGTGGGCGATGTGCTGATTCGCATTTCCTGTCCCATCGAATCTTCCGAATTTGGGGATGACATAGCCGCTAGGAAATTCTACCAGATCATACTGAGCAGGATATGGTCTCCCACTACTGCTGATATCTTTTTGCGCTTCGGCTTCGGCTACCAAGGTTTTGACTTTGTTGGCAACCAAATCCATGATTTGATCTTGAGTTAGCGGGCTACTGTCATCGGTAGCCAAGACATTTCCCGAGATAGGATGCGACTGATTTTCATATAGTTCGCCCACTTTTGGATTTGAGGGAATAGGTGTCGGCTGCTTTGGGGCACCACTTCCCGGTTCACGAGCAGAGCCCTCCGCTTGATTGGACGGCTGAGAGGCAAGTCGGGCCGTGAGCCGTAAGACGACATTTGTCAAGTCGTCGATCTTTGAGTAGAGCTTGGCCATCTCCTTATCTTTGCTTCTGAGCTGTTTTCGGAGCTCTTGGAGAAGTTGCTGCTCTATGGTCTTAGGACGGAAAGTTGGCTCATCTTCGCTTTCCGAGCCTGACTCCTCATGAATTGAGGGCTCTCTCTGCCTATCAGCCTCATCGAGAGGGTTTTCATCATCCAGCGGAGGCGGCTGTTCTTGGGAAGTGGCAACCACATTAAAGCCAGATTGGATTTGAGATGTGGTAGCCCCGTCCTTGCTCTTGCTGCGCGTGCCCACCACGTAGACAGTATGGATAACACATTCAGCCATCCCCTCATCTTTGGCGGGGTAACCCTGTTCTTCGAACCTCATGAGGTTTAGCCTGGCAGTAGCCCTAGCCCTTTTGTTGGCTCTATATCTGAGCCTTTTCTCCCTCAGCTTCTCAATTTTGAAGGCTTGGCCGGCATCCGCTATCCGGGAAGCCATTGTGAGTTGATCAACGGAGAGCTTAGAGAAGACACCCGATCGAGCATTTGTCAGGGGCGCCGCTGGAGCTTGCTCGGGACGCGTTGTAGCTTTGTTGGTGTTGATGGCCTGGCCCCCAGCTGTGGCCAAGGAAATTCGTTCAGATACAGACTTGTGCTTGGGCTGAGGTGCCCTCACGACCACCACATTTGGTCTCCTGCCTTTCGAGACCGGTTTGTCTGCCACCGGGGCTTGAGGAGCTGGGATGGCACCAACTGGAATGAACACAATAGAGCCGAATGGTAGCAGCGGCTCCTCCCATTGTCGCCCGAGACTGGCCGGAAGGACCGTCCTGGAGTCTATCTTCATCGTGTAGGAGACAGGAGCTGAGTTCATCATCGAATACATCGTCGGAAGATGATTGCTTGAAAATCTGCATGAAAGAGCATTATTTTAGTATAAATATAGACATGTAAATTGATTGAGTTCGCATGAACGTTTAACCCGAAATATGGGAGGAGAGATTGGTCCCACCGGGCGTGCCAGAATCTGTAGGGTGTTTTTCGTCACCCCATTGAGATGGGAATACGCGCGCGCTTGTCAGGCGTACTACAGATTCCCCCGGCCTAGGGTAGGCCGGGGTTTAATGATTGTGGGGATCCGAATCTCCGGCAGCCGCGGACTAAGCTGCCGTTAATTACCCATCGCCTTTGGGGCGAGGGAACCTCCGATTAACGGGTTAAACTGGTCATGCGAACTCAATGTGCAGTATACGTGTGTTCAGTTCTGAAAGGGGGGTTTGGATATATCGGGAGCCACGCAGAGTTTTTACGGGGGTCCCGCTACCCGGATAGCGGGCTGGGGGTCAAGGGGGCTAGCAGCCCCCTTGCGGGGTGCGGGGCAGCGCCCCGTTAGAAATTTTTTTCTAACAGGGACAGTGTCGTGGAGTACGTGTATGTATAAATTTGTATACATATGTATATGTGTATATATGTACACAAAAGAGGGGGAAAAGACATCCAAGGGATGCGCAGGTGCGCAAGCGCGCGCGCCACGTGTCGGCACGCGGGCGACTTGCGCACTTGCGCAGTTGCGCAAGCGCGCGCGCCACGTGTCGGCACGCGGGCGCCTTGCGCAACTGCGCAGGTGCGCAAGCGCGCGCGCCACGTGTCGGCACGCGGGCGACTTGCGCACTTGCGCAGTTGCGCAAGCGCGCGCGCCACGTGTCGGCACGCGGACGACTTGCGCACACAACAGGCTTTTAGCCTAAAAAGATTTCTCTGAAGAGAAATCAAAGAGGAGTTAGACTCCTGAGTGTTTTTTTTTTTTTTGTTGGGTTAATGGAAGGGTTCTTCTTCTTCCTCCTGTTGCTTGCTGGATCTTGAAGATCAAGAGATGTAAAATCTCAAAATCTCTCCTTTTTAAGATCTGATGGCAGATCCAAGTTCCCCTTTGTGGGTTTTGTGGTGGAAAACTATTTAGTTTTGAAAAAGGAAGAGTAAAACTCTTGATTTAATTCAAGAGAAAGAAGAAGGTTTTGGAACCTTGAAGAAGGAGAAAGAGCTCAGCTCTAATTTTTGTTGAGAGAATGAAAAGGTATCTTTTTTTTTATTCATCATCATGTTGCCTTTTATAGGCTTACATATTTACATATAGCCCCTTGGGCTTTACAAAAATGGCATTTTGCCCATCCCATGGCTTATGTGCCATTTTATTTTTTGCACTTAAGCCATGGGCTTACAAAATATTGGCTTTATGCCCATTTTGCATACATTCATGTATAAAAAATTACATAAAAATTATTTATTACATGATTCATATTTTAGCATGGAGGAGGCTGGCCGCGGGCTCGACTTGGGTATGGACCCGCTTGACCTGGGCTTGGGCCCACCTGACTTGGGGTTGACCTTGACTTTGACTCGGTCAACCGGGGTGTAAATTTTTACCCCAACAGTTGTGCTGTGTTCGATTGGCTATAACTGGAAGTCCCTGGCCAGGGCTGATATAGAGATTTACTGGTAAGTGTTACTAGTAGTTTCTCGACCCGTTATGAGCCACACATCGACACGACTTATCGGTTACTGGGGTCTGACGTATACCACCCCTAGACTTGATATGCGACATATCAGACGAACAGACCGGACTGTACGGGAGTGTTGCTGATTGGATTCACAGGAGAACGCATAGGCTAGCTTGTTGATCTTCTGATCGCTCAATACCTGGGTGGCTGTTACGTTTAGCTGACCGCTTGCAGCTTGCGGGTGTTTGATATGATCATCATCTGCTGCCGGCGTATTGACGATTCTTTAGAGTCCTACACAGAGGTTTCTTGGCTCAGGCGAAACGGAGTAGAGGCACATATGTGATATGTGCAGGACCGAGAATAATGCGATATGGGATACCGTATTATATTCTCGCGATATTTAGATTTGAACCGGTTCATCGGATCAAGTGTTGATTCGATGAATCGGTACATGATATATTAGTCGGTAATATTCGATATGGCCGGATCATCAAATCAAGTGTTGATTCGATAATTTAATGTATAATAATATATATGATATATTGTATTACATTATCTAATATTGGCTCGCTTTATTATTTCATTTTCTCACTGGATGATACATTGATATATATGCGATATATGTTAATTGTATTATTTTCTTTTGTTGCAAATATATAATATATATGTGATATATATTATTGTGACATGATATGATTAATTGTTAAACATGTTTAAGGATGATTAATTGAGGTTAGGGTTTGATTTGGGTTAGTTGCTTCATGCACCTTCTAGAAGCTTTTTCTTTTGTCATTCTTAAGATATTTTAGGATGACACATTCTTAACCCAATCAAACCCTAACTCTAGTTTATTCTCTACTAAATCTTAGCCACTCATCCTTGACCATGGTTAATACTTCAATCATATACTTTTATTTCTATTCATCACAAAAGGAATTATCATTATCTTTTCCATTATCATCTTCTTCTCTCTAAAAGAAAGCTTACTAGATTTTCTTTATGTGATGAAATAATATGAGAAAATGATTTAAAAAGAAAGCAAAAATACTACTCTCTCATCCTCATCTCATCTAGCCCATGAGATTAGTGTGTTCATCTCTTTAGAGTGAGATAGCTTGAGTCTTTGCAACTTCGAGGTAGATCATCGGAGATTTGGAATACTTCGAGCTAGCATGGATCGTTCGAGTCGTGGAGCCTCTCATGAGTGCGGGAGATCGTGGATCGCGGCAAAGGGACTTCTACTCGGAGCTTGTGAAGCGAAGGAGCGGACTACAAAGGTTGTAATCCCTCACACTTAGATAAAAGTTATCATCTTGCATGTTTAACCCTAATAATCTAGCAAAGATCCCGGCTTTGGGTTGTTCGGCACGTCTAAATTTTTATCCGGGCATGTTTGATGCCTTATGAACCTTCACAAGAGTGCCTAGGAACCCTACAGATCAATCATCAAAATATAGCTCGTACGTAAATCCGTCGTACGGCATCCCCAAATCTGGGTACGGGTTAATATCATATTCATCACACTATTCATCTGGTATCCTCTTTATCCAAGATCATAATCCAGGGTACTGACCTATGTCTAGTACAATACTAATATCATCAATATAGTCATGATCTGACTACTGATCGACAGTCTCGTACAAACCGATATCATCAGCACATATCATCATCAAGGGGTATACATCGCCCAATACGGCCTAGTATCAATATCCTAGCATATCATATCTCATATCACGGTCACATGTCGACCAATTTATTTATAGCACTATTCACCCGTATCGTCGTTCAAAGACCCGCTATAACATCAGGACGTATCTCAAATACGAATCCTGCTATATCACCGATATCACAAGCTCAACACAAATCTCATAGACTCATCTCAAACCCAAGTATCATCCTCAAATCCGTATGTGAACACATAGTCCCATACCCATGTGAACACATAACTATATATTCCCGAATAAGCATAAATGAAAGAAGAAAGTATGCAAGTATGGGTGGTTGTGTGCATGTGTGGTGCGACCACTACTCTAGGGTTTCGCGACACTAAATCATCCAAGAACACCAAATATCCATATTACCACAATATACTCAAACAAAATATAATCAATATATATATGTGTGTATACGTATGCGTATACATCACCACGAACTGCGGGGGTGCTATACGCCATCCACCCGACTTCTCCCCGTAGATATAAATCTATTCACCTGGTCCTCGCTCGCCGGTGCCGACGTCGCCACGCGCTTGCTTGTCGTCTCGAAGTCCACATGGGTACCTACATATCATAACGCACCGTATCGCATTAAAATCCGACTCATGATCAAAACGACACACGAAATCCACATAGGTCAAAACCTATGGTTGCTTTCACAAAAACCCAAAATTCACTTTAAAAGCCCTTTTTCCGAAAATGTAGCAAGCACAAATTACCCGTTTTAGTACAAAACTCGACGTTTGAACAAATTTAATGGCCATAATACTTTTTAAACAACTTAAATAAGTCATAAAAACCATTTCCATTATTTAATCTCATTAAATTTCTTTAGCCCCAAAATTCTAGTTTACAATATACCCAAATTTTAACAATTTTATAGTAAAAATGCACAAACAACAATTTAGCTAGGATTTTCATGAACCAAAGACATTAAACCACACTTAATAATGTTAATGAAGTCAAGAAAAACCTAATTACATTTTTCTCTTAATCAAATTCAAGGTTTACAAAAACCTAGTTTGCAATTTAAGCAATTTGGACAAATTACATATAACAAGTGCAATTTAATCAACCAAACTAGGTTTTACATACATTAAGATATTAAACTAAACCTTGCATCCCTAATGATATGATAAAAACCCTAATTGAAATCATAAACCCTTACTATATTTTTCAAAACATTCAATTAATCCCAAACTATTAACTAATTATGCTAGATTTAAAGTATTCAAACAACAATTAGACATAAGGTTAAGAATTTACCCCCACAATCATCTTGAAATCTAGCACAAATCTAGCCTCCCAAACATGCTTCCCTTCACCAAGATCCATACTAGAATGGTCAAGTAAAAATGGGTAGGGATTAGATTTTGATTTTGTGGAATTTTTGAAGCATTTTGGATGATTTTTTTGATGGAATTTTGAAGAGAAAAGAGAAGAAGAAATGGAGGGGCTGCTGCTGCTGCTGGTTTCAGCAGAGGAAGAGGGGGAAAAAGGTGAGGGGATGATGCCAAAAGATCCAAGTCAAAGCCCCTCCCAATTACCATAATACCCCCACCTACTTTAATATATATAAAAATCTTATTTTAACCCATTTCTCACATGATTTAAGGTCAAAAAGAGGGAAATAAAATTCTTGGGCTACTACAATAGTGTAGGGCCGGCCAAGGGGAGTGAGGGTGAGTGTGAGAGACTTTACAAAAAAATTCTATGCAAAAAGACCCCCCACAATACCATATTTGCAAGTTTTAGTTCAAAATAACTATATTTTTGTTTTCCATAAAATAAATCAATTAAAACTTGAAATAAAATACTAAAAAATTATATTACAACTAGATTTTAATTAACATGATTTTAAATATTAAAATTATCCCATTTAAATTTGTATTTATCGCTAATTTAATGTATTTTCTTACCGGCTTAAAATAATATTAAAATAATTAATTTCGGAAATATTTTCAGAAAATTTGAAATTTTAGCAGTGGCTCAATAAACACCAAATACTAGCAATTACATAGATAGAATATGTATATTTAATTTTATAATAAAGATATTTGTATTTTGACTTTTTAGAGAAAACCCCCTTATTTTACCGTTTTTTTCGAAATTTCCCCGAAACGATTTTCAAAACGTTACAGGATTATTAAGTCAAGTGTTGATTTAATAATTAAGTGTATAATTATATATTAGATATACTAATTTACATTTACTAACACTTGTTCACTTTAGGGTTTTTCTCATATATACACTAATTTAACATATATATGATATATGTTAAAATGTGTTATCTTATTGTATCATGGTTGATGATACAACATTCATGTGTGTATGAGACATACACCATTCTATGTATTATGGTGGGTTATGATTATTTAAGATAATTACAAAATTAGTGGAGTTTTGGAATGAGCATGAAGCTTGTAGAAGCTTACTTTGCTTTGACAAAGTCTACTAGCTTTGTCTTTACCTTAGATTCCTTTTAACCCAACCATAATCAATTAGCTATGGTTATGGCTCTACAAGGGTTAGTATATGATACTCACTCACCATGGTTACCCTTCACACTTGATCATTATCCTCTTCACTTTCTTTTGTTCATCTTCTTCTTCATTGAACAAGAGAAAAAGAAAAACTAGGGTTTGATCCAAAGTGAGAAAGATTGTGAGAAACAAAATTCTAAAGAGAACCCACTTCCTATTTCTCCATCCTCTACTAGACTAGCACTTTAGTTTAGGGTTTTTACTTCCTTAATTCTCTAGTTTGTGAAGTGGGAGCTTGAGTCAGAATTCCCTCGACGTAGATCATCTTCGGCCTCGGAGACTTCAAGCAAGGTCACATCCTTCGCGTCGTGAAGCCATGCAAGAGCCCGGGAGAACCTTGATCGCAGCGAAGGGACTTCAACAAGGAGCAAATGAAGTGGAGGACCGATCTATAAAGGCTGTATTTCGTGTTCCCTTTAGAGTAAAGTTGTTTGCTTGCTTTTAGATTCGCCTAAACTCTAGTACACGATCTTGCTTAGGGTTGTTAGGCACCTAAATTTTTTAAAACGGACATGGTCGATGCCTTGTAGAGCCTTGTTAGTGTGCCTAGTAACCCTACAGTGGTATCAGAGCCTAGCTAGAGCATTAGGCGATGTGTTAACAAAGTTAAAACCCCGATCGAACCCGACAACATCAAAATGAACCCCTCTCTGTACATTTTTTAAAATCTGTGATTTTTCTGAATTAAAAATACCTAAAAAAATCAGTAGGTAAATATAACATTAATATAGAAAACAAGCCCATGAACAGTAAAGCCCACCGCGGAACCGCGGCCAAACCTCTCTTGAGCCGTGGATCCGCGGCAGTACTGTAGCTATGGGCTTCGAATTTTCTGCAGTAATGTTTATTTCTGTGAGTATATCTTTCTGGGTATTTTGTATTCTGACTCAAGTGTTGAGTATTTTGGGGTTTATTTTGAAATCGTCGATTCGATCGGAGAATTTAATTTTGTTATGTTATTCCGGATAATTTAGAAAGTATTAAAATGTTTGAACGGATATCATTAACTCAATTTTTCCCGGCACGAAAAACATTCAAGTGTTGAATTTTTCTCCGGTTTAAATATTTCGGAAAAACGTGCATGTGACGCGATGGACCCTCTAGAAGACAACAAAGCTTAACTCGATTATGTGACCGTCTTGAACTGCCTTTCGAACCTTAGGGTTTGGGGCAGTACGGCGTGCCACATGTGAGGCGTTGGCTTGACCCTTCTACGGCTGGACCGTTGCTACTGTGACGTATTCTGGAATTTTCAAACTCCGCTCAAGTGTTGGGCTATTTAGGAAATTTTGAGTATTTGATTATCTGTTCGGAGAGTTTAATGCTGTCAATTTATCTGGAATGTGATACAATATGTGGAATTCATACAGTTAGGCATGAAATGCGAAGTATGTGATATTTCGGATTTACGATGTCTAAAGAGATTGTGGATTCCAAATGTTGTAGTTTTACACTTTCTTTTCTGTGACCGTAAGTGTAATATGTGATATCTCCGGTTTCGTTACTATATGTCAACGACAATTGGGATGCGCATATTTACTTACGTTGATGACATGTGATGTTATGTGTTGCTGGATATGTTATATTGGATCGTCGCGTTCTGAATAGCCGGGGGGGTTTTATGTGAGATGAGGGTTTTAATTTTCATTCATGTAAAATAAAATGTATGTAATATTCTTTTATTGGGGCACTTCCGGGATGAGGTTGATGTCACATTTTACATATTATTTACTTTTCCGCACTAGGATAGACCCAAGGAGGAGAGCATAAGTGTCACGACCCGAAAGTACGGAACGTGACCGGCACTTAGATTACGAAGCGTCTAGAGGCGCCACGTAACCTAAGTAAGCCGAAGCCCAGAAATCTAAACCATAAAAGAAGAAGAATAAGAAAAAGAAAACAAGTTTAAAAGCATCAGCAAATTTTCTCAAAAAATTCGGCAGAGTCTCCTCTATAAAAACTGGCCTCCAAACGGGTACAACAAGTATAATATACATAAACAATAAAAAGCATCCCCAAACGGGAGCTAGCATCAACGCCAACAGACGGAAATAATCACAACAAGCACAATAATATACAACGCCAAAGGGCGAGGCTCAAAACTCAAAGAAAACAAAACCACCAAATCAGAACAATACATGCGCGACTCTAAGGTCAAAATAAAAGACTGGTCCAATAAACTTATCAAGTAATACAAGTATGGTTGATGGAGCTTACTAGATACAAATGAAAGAATAAAAATACAATGATGGTTCAGATACAAGTGATCCAACCTACCGTGCAAATCACCCTGAAGAAAAGATGTGCCAGCAAGCTGCCAGGGAAACCTGTACATCGATCCTGTAATAAAATTTGGCACAACGGGGGTGGGTTGCCAACTCGTGAGTAGAAGACATCTACGAAAAGAAATCGAATGCACGACGCTATCCTAGGTCATAATAATACACTATTATATCCTAATCATCTAGTAATAGCAGGGTAAAACTACATGTAAATGCAGATACTCCGTGCTCGTGTTAGTGCCTCATATAATACTATATCATATGAATGGGTATGCATGCACCATGAATATAAAATAATCAATCCTGAAATCCAGATATATCTGTATAAGAAATCTTTAGCTGTTATCATAGTAAAATGTGTATAGGAATCTGAAATCTCAACAATGAAATCCATGGAAATCCGTGTCAAGCATCGACACAAACATGTAAATCTCAAGTCTCATAGTCTCAATATCTCGGGCTCCGTCAGTCCGGATCGGCCCATATCATCAAATCTCACGACAACGGTCGATATCCTCCGGATATCCGCCGCGCCAGACATCACCGGTAGGTAGCCTTCCCCTGCCAGGCTCATCGTCTACAACTCGATCTTCTTGCCCCGGGGTACCATACCGGGCCCACCATGTACCCGAGACGGTTCATCCACTCCTCGAATCGGGTCTCGAAATCCAACAGAAAACATGAAATCTCATGGTGGACGACACATACATCACGAGAAAACCGCCTCTTATTTTAAAAAAAGAAGAGGAGAGAGAGAGAAGTTTTATATATTCTTGCGGTTTTCCCTAAAAATCCAGAAATCTCATAGAAATCCAAATCTTAAAATCATGAGTAAGTATATGATAAGTGTCGCCATATGCCCATGATACTGCATGATAACATAAAAATATGAATGCATGAATGTCTAAGTGATAAATATCATGTCTATACTAACATCAGAAAGTAATCATAATATTATATCGGTCTAGTTGTTAACTGATTCTATCAATAAAAGATAATATGATCTAAAGTGTACGTGACATAGCAATTACCGATGATGATGTGTGTGAGCCGGCAAATGAGTGTGCGTGGAATATGCGCATCATCGGTAATGGTGCTGGTGTCCTAACAGGTACAGTCTATACTGATTATAGCAACATATGTATGAACATGCAACATGATGATTACAGTGTGAAAGTAAAGACGGATGTGTGTTATCCACTCATTTGATATATTATTACCACTACCACTATATGACTCGATCCTAACCTAGTGTCCATCTAACCTCCTAAGGAACAAAATCTAAGAAACTAGTCATTAAGAAACAAGAGTCTACCTAGGTCTGAATCAATATCTCTAATAGTCGGCGATCCAGCCTCAATAGCGTCACGTACGTAGTACGGCTTCCTCGAATCAAGAGTGCGAATCAATCATCATATTTATGCCTCGTACGGTAAAATCCATCGTACGGCATCCCAATATCAGGGTACGGGTCAAGTATCTCCTAGGTGTCTCATCATTAGTATAATGTCATCATCAACACATCTCATGATCAAGGTGCTAAACTGTGATCGCATACATCAATCATATATCATTGCCTTCATAATAAGCATCATTAGTTTATCCTCAGAAATATCATGTCATATGTATCATATCTTCCTCAAGTCACACATTTATGATATCGACATCAGGTTACACATATATGATGTCGTAATCAAGTCATACATATCCCATATCGTCATCAATCACAAGTTACAGTCCGGGTCTATTTTAGAGTCCCATGTACCTCAATATCATCACCACCCATTATAATTTAAGTATACATGTTCATTATCTCATTCTCTAATGATCCGCTAACACTTAATACGACTGTATAGCCAAGAATCACGGCATCAAGCCCAGTTACACTATTTTCATCATACCTCGGATATCATATCACATCAATGTATCCCATATACGTGTTGTATATATATACCTATACCTCGTCCTATATAAATATATATACACATGCACGTATACACCATGTCGAGTTTCAGTGGGTGCGTGTGTGTGTTTCTACCTGAAACCTACGAACCTCTTCCAAGGTATTCATCTTCTGGTATTGTTTTCCTAAATCAGTCTAGTCCAGCCTAGGGTCATTAGTAGGGTCCTACTCATTAAGAATCTAGGGTCACATCTGGTTTCCTAATGTCAATAAGTACTATTCCTATTCTACGTTGCGGGAGTGCTAAACGCCATCCACCCGACTTCCCCCCGTAGATATACATCTACTCACCTGGTCCATGTCTGCCGAAGACGGTGTCGCCATCCTCCTCTTCATCGTCCGCAGTCCATGTGAGGGGTACCTAAACGCAAACATATAAATAGCATCGTAAACTGAATCACATACAAAAGTCAAAACGACGCAAGGAACAAGCATAGGTTGAAACCTATGTCCCGTCCACGCAAAAGAACCAAATTTCGCTCGATATCGGCGTACAAACTCCGATGGATCGAGATAAACATCAACAAATAACTCGTAGTGTTAAAACACATTACTTATATTATAAAACATGATTAAATCCATCGAAACCCTAAAATCCATCAAACCGTCCAATTTCGTAAAACCCGAAAATGCCAATTTACCGTTTTTCATCAAAACTTGACATTTAAATGAAACCAATGGTCATAAAACTCATTAAATAGCCTAACTATATTATAAAAACCATTACTATATTTTTATTACACAATTTTGTATAAATTTGGAATTTCTAGTTTACAACCTTTATAGATTTTCAACACTTTGCAATCTAAAATTTCATAATATCACAACCAAACATGATTTTACATGAATTCACTTACTAAACCACAATTCATGATGATAATAATATAATGAAACTATAATTCAAATTTTTAATCTCATATATTTAGGAATTTCCAAAACCTAGTTTACGAAAATAGCAATTTTATTAGTATTTTCCAATTATCAAAAGAAACTAGTGATCAAACTAAGTTTTTCATTCCTTTAATATGCTAATATTCTCATTAAAACTACCATCTAATGATAACAACCTTAATAAGAATTTTATTTTACCCACAAACACATTTTGAAAAAATCTAGTTAGCTAAATAGCTTAATTAAAACAATTTGAATAAACAATTTATTATACAATAACCATGCAAGATTTTTCCACTCTAAAAGATGTTAAACTATCTATTATAACCTTATTTAATTAATAAAAACCACAACTTGAATTTACAAACCCTAACTTGAATTTTAAAATTTGCAACTAGAATTAATATATTAAATCTAATTATATTTAAAAGAAACAACTAATAACAATAAATAAAAAGGAGAAGATTTATACCTCCAAACTATGAAATCCAAACATGAAAATGAGCCTCCAAAATGCATGCTTTTCCACTCCAAAATCCATGTAAAAATGAGCAAGAATAAAAGGGTAGGAAATAAATAGGATTTTGTACAATTTTTGTTGAATTTTGATGGATTTTTGATGTATTTTGGAGCAAAATAAAATGAGGAAAATGGGGGCTACCATGGGGGGTGAGGCCGGCCATTTTTGTGGAGGTGAGGGAGAGAAAGAAGAAGGTGAGAAAGTGTGTAGAAGTCTCCACCAAAATATCACTTCAATATGTCTTTTCATGCATTTCTTTATTTTCTTTTATTTCTTTACTATAACAACTCAAGAAAACTCTAGAAAATAGGAAAAATTTGCAAATAAATTTTGCATGATACACACTAAGTTATAACATGCCATGGTTCATTTTTACAAATTAAAACCATTCAAATTTGTAATTTACACTAATTTAGTGTAAAAATAAAGCTTATGTTAATATTTAAAATAATTAATTTAGGAAAAATATTTAATTAAACTAAAAATTTATAAGTGGCTAAATAAACACCATTTACTAGTAATTACATAATTAAAATAGGTATTTTTGAAATTATAATGAAAAACAATTACGGTTTTGTTTTACGAAAAATACATTTTACTTTGCCGAAAATCATAAAATTCACTTAAACAATTTTATTCATTTAATTATTTATTTAATTATTTTTAGAATGTTACAATCTTCACCCCTTTAAGAAATTCGGTCCCCGAATTTAAATTAAAACTCCCCCTCCAAATACTAAAACATTTAGCAAAACACTCAAATCGTCGGGGCTCCGAAATCATCAATACATAACAAAAATCAACTCCATCAAGCATAACGCAATCATCGGAGTTACGGTGAAGATAAAATATCAAAACCCAATATGAAAACCATCATAATATGCATCAATCTATAACTTATATATAGTGTGCATCATAGTAAAATCGCCTAAACATCATAATAAAGAAGCATACAAAAACCCCTCTTGAAAATCGCCGTGCAATGCACGTGTCACGGCATAAGTAGCGGACGTTTATTTATTTATTTATTTTTAATAAAAAAATAGCTATATATATATATCTTTTATTTAACATACACGTCCCGCCTGGTTATTAAATCAAATAATAATGATTATGAAACATACTGCTCAAACTGAAATCAGTCCCAATCACATCAATAAAATATCATGTGCGTCCGGTGCGCACTGAAATCGAAACCAAATACAGATACCACGACTACACCCAAAAACAAAATTTAGTGCAACAGGAGTGCACCAAAAATATCTGTCAAGTGCAACGGGCGTGCACGACTCAATATCAGGTGCATCTAATCTGCACAAAACCCCGATTTAGTGCATCTGGTGTGCACAAAATCGCATCAAGTACGCCAAGTATGCGCAAGAATCCTAATCAGGTGCACATGGTGCACGGAAACAAACATCAATTATCGAAATCGAAATCACAGTACAAATGCATGAAAACTAGGTCGAAACATATATCAAAATCATGTGTAACCCATATGCACGAAATCAAATCAAAAATCTCAAAATATATAAAACCAAATCAAGTGTACTGGGTGTATACTAAACAATATCAGTACAACAGATATATAAAACACAAATAGAATATAATGAAGGTACACATAAGAAATACCAATCGTAGAACAAAATCCTCAAAATACCAAAATCCAATAACAGAAATATGAAATTCAAATCACCAAATCACAATCGTAAACACTATCGTCAATGTGCGCCTCTTTCCTCGGATGTCGGCTGCTTCAAACTCGTCTCTTCGTAGCTGTGCTGACTGCGCTACTAATGGCAATACTCATATCTATAGTCTCCCACATAGTCGATCCCTTCACTTGATATCCGGACTACATTAAACTTTTCGATCGATCCATCAAAATCCCATAATTCCCCGAGAGCTCAACACTCAAGTACAGTTTAAGAATATCCGGTACATACCCCAGCATCGATGATCCAGCCGTAGAAGGGCAAACCCAAGCCTCACTAATGGCACCGCGGAACTGCCGTAAACCCTAAGGTTCAAGGGCGTTCTCGTGGTCATTATGTCGAGTTAGGGTTTCATTCTTCTAGAGGGTCCATCGAAATACCTGCATGTTCTTCCGAATACTTTAAACTTGGGAAAATGGTTTTCTGATAATCGTTCGAACCCTTTAACTTCATCCGGACAGCATGTGAATACCCTTCGTTCGCACGCTAAACAATGCTTCAATCCTCAAGAATAACCAATACTCTAATGGTTATCGCATTCGAGCCGCAGCTCCCTCTGCCAGTGCGCCCGTGGTAACAGAATCACCCTCCGACATCGACGAAGATAGATCAAAGGAACGAATGAAATACGGTGCAAACAATGTACATCCTAGGGCTCCTTAAGCAGAGTAGCGTATCGTAAGTATGCCGCGGACCATACCCACGGTACGTTACTCTACCTAAATCGCCTACTCCATCAACCAAGGGTCACCTAGACTTATACAAGGTTAAACCTAGCGCTCTGATACCAACTTTGTCACGACCCGAAAGTACGGAACGTGACCGGCACTTAGATTACGAAGCGTCTAGAGGCGCCACGTAACCTAAGTAAGCCGAAGCCCAGAAATCTAAACCATAAAAGAAGAAGAATAAGAAAAAGAAAACAAGTTTAAAAGCATCAGCAAATTTTCTCAAAAAATTCGGCAGAGTCTCCTCTATAAAAACTGGCCTCCAAACGGGTACAACAAGTATAATATACATAAACAATAAAAAGCATCCCCAAACGGGAGCTAGCATCAACGCCAACAGACGGAAACAATCACAACAAGAACAATAATATACAACGCCAAAGGGCGAGGCTCAAAACTCAAAGAAAACAAAACCACCAAATCAGAACAATACATGCGCGACTCTAAGGTCAAAATAAAAGACTGGTCCAATAAACTTATCAAGTAATACAAGTATGGTTGATGGAGCTTACTAGATACAAATGAAAGAATAAAAATACAATGATGGTTCAGATACAAGTGAACCAACCTACCGTGCAAATCACCCTGAAGAAAAGATGTGCCAGCAAGCTGCCAGGGAAACCTGTACATCGATCCTGTAATAAAATTTGGCACAACGGGGGTGAGTTGCCAACTCGTGAGTAGAAGACATCTACGAAAAGAAATCGAATGCACGACGCTATCCTAGGTCATAATAATACACTATTATATCCTAATCATCTAGTAATAGCAGGGTAAAACTACATGTAAATGCAGATACTCCGTGCTCGTGTCAGTGCCTCATATAATACTATGTCATATGAATGGGTATGCATGCACCATGAATATAAAATAATCAATCCTGAAATCCAGATATATCTGTATAAGAAATCTTTAGCTGTTATCATAGTAAAATGTGTATAGGAATCTGAAATCTCAACAATGAAATCCATGGAAATCCGTGTCAAGTATCGACACAAACATGTAAATCTCAAGTCTCATAGTCTCAATATCTCGGGCTCCGTCAGTCCGGATCGGCCCATATCATCAAATCTCACGACAACGGTCGATATCCTCCGGATATCCGCCGCGCCAGACATCACCGGTAGGTAGCCTTCCCCTGCCAGGCTCATCGTCTACAACTCGATCTTCTTGCCCCGGGGTACCATACCGGGCCCACCATATACCCGAGACGGTTCATCCACTCCTCGAATCGGGTCTCGAAATCCAACAGAAAACATGAAATCTCATGGTGGACGACACATACATCACGAGAAAACCGCCTCTTATTTTAAAAAAAGAAGAGGAGAGAGAGAGAAGTTTCATATATTCTTGCGGTTTTCCCCAAAAATCCAGAAATCTCATAGAAATCCAAATCTTAAAATCATGAGTAAGTATATGATAAGTGTCGCCATATGCCCATGATACTGCATGATAACATAAAAATATGAATGCATGAATGTCTAAGTGATAAATATCATGTCTATACTAACATCAGAAAGTAATCATAATATTATATCGGTCTAGTTGTTAACTGATTCTATCAATAAAAGATAATATGATCTAAAGTGTACGTGACATAGCAATTACCGATGATGATGTGTGTGAGCCGGCAAATGAGTGTGCGTGGAATATGCGCATCATCGGTAATGGTGCTGGTGTCCTAACAGGTACAGTCTATACTGATTATAGCAACATATGTATGAACATGCAACATGATGATTACAGTGTGAAAGTAAAGACGGATGTGTGTTATCCACTCATTTGATATACCATTACCACTACCACTATATGACTCGATCCTAACCTAGTGTCCATCTAACCTCCTAAGGAACAAAATCTAAGAAACTAGTCATTAAGAAACAAGAGTCTACCTAGGTCTGAATCAATATCTCTAATAGTCGGCGATCCAGCCTCAATAGCGTCACGTACGTAGTACGGCTTCCTCGAATCAAGAGTGCGAATCAATCATCATATTTATGCCTCGTACGGTAAAATCCATCGTACGGCATCCCAATATCAGGGTACGGGTCAAGTATCTCCTAGGTGTCTCATCATTAGTATAATGTCATCATCAACACATCTCATGATCAAGGTGCTAAACTGTGATCGCATACATCAATCATATATCATTGCCTTCATAATAAGCATCATTAGTTTATCCTCAGAAATATCATGTCATATGTATCATATCTTCCTCAAGTCACACATTTATGATATCGACATCAGGTCACACCTATATGATGTCGTAATCAAGTCATACATATCCCATATCGTCATCAATCACAAGTTACAGTCCGGGTCTATTTTAGAGTCCCATGTACCTCAATATCATCACCACCCATTATAATTTAAGTATACATGTTCATTATCTCATTCTCTAATGATCCGCTAACACTTAATACGACTGTATAGCCAAGAATCACGGCATCAAGCCCAGTTACACTATTTTCATCATACCTCGGATATCATATCACATCAATGTATCCCATATACGTGTTGTATATATATACCTATACCTCGTCCTATATAAATATATATACACATGCACGTATACACCATGTCGAATTTCAGTGGGTGCGTGTGTGTGTTTCTACCTGAAACCTACGAACCTCTTCCAAGGTATTCATCTTCTGGTATTGTTTTCCTAAATCAGTCTAGTCCAGCCTAGGGTCATTAGTAGGGTCCTACTCATTAAGAATCTAGGGTCACATCTGGTTTCCTAATGTCAATAAGTACTATTCCTATTCTACGTTGCGGGAGTGCTAAACGCCATCCACCCGACTTCCCCCCGTAGATATACATCTACTCACCTGGTCCATGTCTGCCGAAGACGGTGTCGCCATCCTCCTCTTCATCGTCCGCAGTCCACGTGAGGGGTACCTAAACGCAAACATATAAATAGCATCGTAAACTGAATCACATACAAAAGTCAAAACGACGCAAGGAACAAGCATAGGTTGAAACCTATGTCCCGTCCACGCAAAAGAACCAAATTTCGCTCGATATCGGCGTACAAACTCCGATGGATCGAGATAAACATCAACAAATAACTCGTAGTGTTAAAACACATTACTTATATTATAAAACATGATTAAATCCATCGAAACCCTAAAATCCATCAAACCGTCCAATTTCGTAAAACCCGAAAATGCCAATTTACCGTTTTTCATCAAAACTTGACATTTAAATGAAACCAATGGTCATAAAACTCATTAAATAGCCTAACTATATTATAAAAACCATTACTATATTTTTATTACACAATTTTGTATAAATTTGGAATTTCTAGTTTACAACCTTTATAGATTTTCAACACTTTGCAATCTAAAATTTCATAATATCACAACCAAACATGATTTTACATGAATTCACTTACTAAACCACAATTCATGATGATAATAATATAATGAAACTATAATTCAAATTTTTAATCTCATATATTTAGGAATTTCCAAAACCTAGTTTACGAAAATAGCAATTTTATTAGTATTTTCCAATTATCAAAAGAAACTAGTGATCAAACTAAGTTTTTCATTCCTTTAATATGCTAATATTCTCATTAAAACTACCATCTAATGATAACAACCTTAATAAGAATT
The DNA here is from genome assembly GCA_030015575.1 of Agapanthus africanus. NCBI lineage: Eukaryota > Viridiplantae > Streptophyta > Magnoliopsida > Asparagales > Amaryllidaceae > Agapanthus > Agapanthus africanus. The sequence goes on from CM057343.1 coordinate 154,672,409, forward strand.
TTATTTTACCCACAAACACATTTTGGAAAAATCTAGTTAGCTAAATAGCTTAATTAAAACAATTTGAATAAACAATTTATTATACAACAACCATGCAAGATTTTTCCACTCTAAAAGATGTTAAACTATCTATTATAACCTTATTTAATTAATAAAAACCACAACTTGAATTTACAAACCCTAACTTGAATTTTAAAATTTGCAACTAGAATTAATATATTAAATCTAATTATATTTAAAAGAAACAACTAATAACAATAAATAAAAAGGAGAAGATTTATACCTCCAAACTATGAAATCCAAACATGAAAATGAGCCTCCAAAATGCATGCTTTTCCACTCCAAAATCCATGTAAAAATGAGCAAGAATAAAAGGGTAGGAAATAAATAGGATTTTGTACAATTTTTGTTGAATTTTGATGGATTTTTGATGTATTTTGGAGCAAAATAAAATGAGGAAAATGGGGGCTACCATGGGGGGTGAGGCCGGCCATTTTTGTGGAGGTGAGGGAGAGAAAGAAGAGGGTGAGAAAGTGTGTAGAAGTCTCCACCAAAATATCACTTCAATATGTCTTTTCATGCATTTCTTTATTTTCTTTTATTTCTTTACTATAACAACTCAAGAAAACTCTAGAAAATAGGAAAAATTTGCAAATAAATTTTGCATGATACACACTAAGTTATAACATGCCATGGTTCATTTTTACAAATTAAAACCATTCAAATTTGTAATTTACACTAATTTAGTGTAAAAATAAAGCTTATGTTAATATTTAAAATAATTAATTTAGGAAAAATATTTAATTAAACTAAAAATTTATAAGTGGCTAAATAAACACCATTTACTAGTAATTACATAATTAAAATAGGTATTTTTGAAATTATAATGAAAAACAATTACGGTTTTGTTTTACGAAAAATACATTTTACTTTGCCGAAAATCATAAAATTCACTTAAACAATTTTATTCATTTAATTATTTTTAGAATGTTACAATAAGTAACCGGGTTCTGGAGTCCAGTGGGAGACCAACTCGAGAAGTCGAGTCCGGGTCTCCTAACTCTAGAATTGGTAGGGTTGCTTGCCGTTCTCGTAGGGGTCTAGGGGTGTGGGTTTGGCTATTCATCGCGACCGTGGAATCCGTGTTTCATAGAGGCTTAAAATAAAGCACGGACGTCCTAGTATATCCAATCTTTCATATGTTTCTTCTGCTGCGATATCTGTGATGTGATCATTTGATGTGTACTGTATATAGTATATATGATATATTATATAGGCGTTACTTATGTTTTACACCAGCGCTAGCCCTGCCCCACTCTGCCGTTAGTTACCTAACCAAACGGTGCACGAGGGGACATCGAGGCGAATGCGGATGGCATAAGTGTACGTCGTATTTATCTGTGATGTTTAGGTGACTTAAATGATGGAACTTCATTAATGTGATTAATGAAAGAAAAGAAACCTAAAAGATGTTGTAGAATCAAATTTTAATAAAAAAGGGTAACTACAGTTTTGCTTTGCATAGCGGTATATATGACATACCCTGCACCTTATTCGATGAGGAAAGAGCCGAGATCCCTTCACAGGGAGTGACCTCTTTAGCAAAACTGGCAGATACTACAACACTCGGTTTGCTTTTGATTGCTTTTGGAGTTTTGCTTTGCATAGTGATGTATATGATATATCCTGCACCTTATTCCATAAGGAAAGAGCCGAGATCCCTTCACCGGGAGTGACCTCTTTAGCAAAACTAATGAAAGCCTCAAAATCACTCCATTTTAAAATTCACATGATTCTACAACGATATAAGATTCATTACGCAATAGGTTTTCAGAAAAACCTGTCGTAGCCCTCCGTCATTTCAGATAAGTCCTACATAGTATTCGTGCTACGTTTGTTGGCCTGCGTCAAGACATAGTGTGCGGTAGCTAACTAGTATTTATCTGCTTATACATATGATGCAGATTGGATTAGGGTAGTCGTGCGACTTTGTTGGCCTGCGTCAAGGGTCGTACGGGTGGGTTTAATTCAATTAAGAAATGACGGGTTGAACTTGACTAACGCACTATGGTTTGTTGGCCTGCGTCAAGGTCATGGGACGCTAGGGGCAAAATATTATCGGGAATTTCAAGTGTTGAGATTTGCAATGAGATTGCATACCTTCTATGAGATAGTTGGATCCCGATACCCACTGTGAGTAATTGTTAGTCCTGGGAGAATTTTACACAGGACAATTAGCCGATCAAGTAGGTGTCTAGAAAAGTGTCAACGGGGTTACGCCTCTGGGAAAACGAGGTTTACTTTAATTAGGTCCGTGCGAAAGCACGGGGAACCTCCCTCAAAGTACCGACACTGGCCTGGCTGCAAGATTGGCGAAGTTGTAGGGTGTAATTAATCCCGGCTAGTCTTTTCTTTTAGGGTTTGAAGGAAGATTTGATAAAAACAGTGGGAGCCATCCTGGTTAGATAAAATAATAACCAATCTGTTCTTGCAAGAGCATACGCTAAAGGGTTTTCTTCTCTCTCTCTCCAGGTAGCGACCATATCATGCCTTAATAAAGATAATAATATGGATGTATTGACCGAACCCGCATGTTATACTGTGCTGGGGAACGTTGGTCCCGTTCTTTCTTATAATAGTTATAGGACTGAACAGGATATAGGGGAATACCGGGATTCCCATGCCACCCGAATAAAGAAAGTATATGTTGATGCATTTTCTTTGGGTATGTTCGTTACAGAGAATTGTTTCTCCATTTCCTCTACGTCCTGGGTATTAGATACCGGGTCAGGATCCCATATATGTAATCAGTTACATAGTCTTAGGAAAGGTAGAGAACTTGGAGAAGGTGATAAAGACATAAGGGTTGGAAATGGTGCAATTGTTGCAGCTAAAACCGTCGGGGAATATCACCTTGTATTGCCAACTGGTAATACATTGATTCTGAACGAATGCTATTATATACCGAACCTGATATGCAACATTATATCGATTTCTTTGTTGAGTAAAGAGGGATATAATTTTGTATTACAGGAAAATGTTATGAACATTTTTCTAAACCAAAAGTTGGTTGGATCAGGCACGATGTGCAATGGCATTTATGTTCTAAATCAATCAACAGTTCTGAGCATAACAAACACACACAAGAGGAAGAGTTCAGAAATGAACGAATCCTTCTTATGGCATTGTAGACTGGGTCACATCAATGCGACACGACTAGCTAAGTTGCATAAGGATGGATATTTAAATCTGTTTGAATTTTCATCTTATGACACTTACCAGTCATGTCTCAAAGGCAAGATGACCAAAACTCCGTTTACGGGACACGGAGAGAGAGTTACGGAACTCTTGGGACTGGTACATAGTGATGTATGCGGCCCCATGTCTACACATGCCAGGAATGGTTCTGCGTATTTCATTACATTCACTGACGATCTCTCTAGATTCGGGTATGTGTTCCTGATGAAACACAAATCAGAAGCTTTTGAGAAATTTAGAGAACATAAACAAGAAGTCGAGAACCAAACCGGGAAATGTATTAAAATCCTTCGATCTGATCGAAGAGGTGAATACTTGAGCAATGAATTCCTGGACTTCCTAAAAGAGAATGGGATTCTCTCTCAGCTGACTCTTCCATATACACCACAGCACAACGGTGTATCGGAATGGAGGAACCGCACCCTATTAGATATGGTGTGCTCTATGATGAGCACAACTGAGTTACCTATTTCCTTCTGGGGGTATGCACTGGAAATAGCTGCAGACTTATTGAATATGGTTCCCACCAAATCTGTGCCAACCACTCCATATGAGATATGGAAAGGAAAGGGACCATGTCTTAATTATGTTAAGATATGGGGTTGTCCGGCCTATGTAAAAACGCAAAATCCGGACAAACTCGCGGCAAGGTCCATTCTGTGTAAGTTTATTGGATATCCCAAACATTCGCGCGGGTATATCTTCTACCAAACCGAGGAACAAAAAGTGTTTGTTTCTCGACATGCCGCCTTTTTAGAAAAGGAATTTCTTGAAAAAGAGATTAGTGGCATGGAGGTGGAACTGGAAGAGGTTCCAGCAATACAGACTACGACAGAAGATTTGATTGAACCGGAGGATTCAGTAGTTCCCAACGAACCTCAGCCTCTCCGCCGATCTAGTAGGGTCCCTCACCCACCTGAGAGATACTACGGTTTTCTCATGGATGGTGGGAGCGAGGATTGCATAATGGTTGATGATGACCCAACTAGCTTCGAGCAGGCCATCACGAGTGGAGACTCAGTGAAATGGCTGGATGCAATGCGGTCCGAGATGGAATCCATGTACACCAACAAAGTATGAACTTTGGAAAATACTCCTGAAGGGGTAAAACCCATTAGGAGCAAGTGGATCTTCAAGAAAAAACTTGGTGTAGATGGGAAAGTGGAGACATTCAAAGCTAGACTTGTTGCAAAGGGTTTTCGTCAAAGACCAGGTGTGGACTATGACGAAACCTTTTCTCCAGTAGGTATGCTTAAATCCATCTGGATCATGCTTGCCATCACTGCATATCATGACTATGAAATCTAGCAAATGGATGTTAAGACCGCCTTTCTAAACGGTGATTTAGAAGAGAGCGTGTACATGACTCAGCCAGAGGGCTTCGTAGATAGTGGGAGCAGCGGGAAGGTATGCAAGCTGCTTAAATCCATTTATGGATTAAAGCAAGTATCACGGAGTTGGAACATCTGCTTCGACGTCGTTATCAAAGACTTTGATTTCGTCAAAAACGTAGATGAACCTTGTATCTACAAGAAGGTGGCAGAGAGTAAGGTTGTCTTCCTTGTATTGTACGTGGATGACATACTCTTGATAGGAAATGACATTCCTATGCTGCAATCGGTCAAGCTCTTCTTATCACAAAGATTCTCAATGAAAGATCTTGGTGATGCCTCCTGCATATTGGGAATTAGGATCTATAGAGATAGATCTAAACGGATATTAGGATTGTCCCAATCCAGGTACATTGACACCATACTAAAGGGGTTTAGTATGGAAGAGTCCAAACGTGGGTTTTTACCCACGATTTCAGGGCTCACTCTCTCCAAAGAGATGTCTCCCAAGACTGATTTGGAGAGAGCTCGCATGCAAGGGATACCCTATGCATCGGTTGTAGGCTCTATCATGTATGCGATACTATGTACCAGACCCGATGTAGCATACTTACTAACTGTAGTGAGTAGGTATCAAGCTGATCCTGGAGAGAGTCACTGGACAGCTGTGAAGAGCATTCTCAAGTACTTACGAAGGACTAAAGAGATGCTCTTGGTGTATGGTAACGGAGAACTCCAAGTGGAGTCATTTACCGATTCGAGCTTCCACAGTGATAAGGACGACTCTAAGTCGCAGTCGGGATTTGTCTTTACCCTTTACGGAGGGGCGGTTAGCTGGAAGAGTTCCAAGCAGGAAACCGTGGCAGACTCGACGATGGAGGATGAATACATCGCTGCCAACGATGCTGCCAAAGAGGCTGTCTGGATCAAGAAGTTCATTACTGAATTTGGAGTGGTTCCATCCATTGAGCATCCAATACCTTTGTATTGCGATAACAATGGAGCGGTGGCTTTGGCCAAGGAACCTAGGTCCCATCAACGATCCAGGCATATTCTGAGGCGGTATCACCTGATCCGGGAGATAGTTGATCGCCGGGAGATCGAGGTCAGGAGGGTTGACACGAAGAACAACACAGCGGATCCACTCACGAAGGCCATTCCCCAGATACAGTTTGAGAGACTTTTCGGGATGCTCGGTATGCGATACTACAGCAGCTGGCCCTAGTGCAAGTGGGAGATTGTTAGTTGTATGTATGCCCTAGAGGCCAGTATTGTACAGATGATGTATATTATATTGGATGCTTGGACATATATAGAGAGGACTTTCTTGCTCGATATGATAGTATGCTATCTGGTTGCACTTTACTTTAACATGTATACTTGTCTCTTTATACTGTCTTATAGTTACATGTTGGTAAAGCCCTTAGGATGTGTACTTGACTACCTGGACTATGATGCGGATCATACTAGTGGGGATTTGGTAGTCCATAAGTATATCCTTCAAGGTCCCTAGTCGTGGGTGTATCGAGACGGGGCATCGATATACCAGTGTAGACTAGCGTATACGCTTCTCGACCCATGAGATGGGCGATGGATGATCCCATATCCATTGGTGTTTGATATCAGAGATGGTATACGGGTGCTCAGTGGAGACTGGGTACACTGAACGGACTCGCCGAGAACTCTCAGATGGTATTATACCTCACGTCAGATGGCAGTTCTCTGGTGACACTTGTGCAGGTTAGTCTGTAGACCCGAGATCGTCATAGAGTCTTGTGTGATTCCCACTGTGCTTTGATTTCCACCTTACCACGTCTATGAGGGCGTGCAAAACGGTGGTTTTTGGGTACAGTCCCGAGTCACATGGAGGCAATGAGCGATAGGAGGGGTTTCGTCTCTCCCGGTATTGGGGGTTGATGTTGCGCTGTGCTCGATTGGCTAGGGAAGTCCCTGGCTAGGGCTGATTGGAGATTTACTGGTAAGTGTTACCAGTAGTTTCTCGACCCGTTATGAGCCTCACATCGGCACGACTTATCGGTTATTGGGGTCTGACGTTTACCACCCGTAGACTTGATATGCGACATATCAGACGAGGAGACCGGACTGTACGGGAAGTGTTACCGGCAGGCTTTTACAGGAGTTGGAGCGGGCTTGCTTGCTGATCTTCTGATCGCTCAATACCCGGGTAGCCGTTATGTCCAGCTAGTACCGCTGACGGCTTATGGGTGCTTGATGTGATCATCACCTACTGCTTGCGTAATGACGAGTCTTTAGAGTCCTACATAGAGGTTTTACTGGCTCAGGCAAAACGAAATAGGAGCGCATATGTGATATGTCCGAGACCGAGAATAATGCATGTATGTGATACCGTATTCTATTCTCGCGACTTTTTGTATCGGTCGGTTATATATGATATAGCCAGGTTATCGAATCAAGTGTTGATTCGATAAGTCGATACAATGGATGTTAGCCGGTTATATGAGATATGACCGGATTATTAAGTCGAGTGTTGATTTAATAATTAAGTGTATAATTGTATATTAGATATACCAATTTACATTTACTAACACTTGTTCACTTTAGGGTTTTTCTCACATGTACACTACTTTAACATATATATGATATATGTTAAAATGTGTTATCTTATTGTATCATGGTTGATGATACTTTTACAAGTGCCGAGAAACCCTAATACGGATCGTTAACTAGAATTTTAGGCGAAACAAAGAAACTAGTTAACAACTTAACTAAAAGAACGGAAATACAACCTTTGTAGATCTGGTCCTCCACCTCCATAGCTCCATGATGAAGTCTCTTCACTGTCCAAATAGAATCCCGGGCTCTAGCGTCGGCTTCATCGGAGAAATGGGCGGGCTTGGTCGTCGGCTTCGATGCCGAAAATGATCTACGTCGAGGCAACACTAGATCAAGCTCCAACTTCACCAAGTCAAGAAACTTGTGAAGAAAACACCCTATACTACTTGGCAAGAGGTAGAGGATGAAGAAATAGGAAGTGGGTTCACTTTAGAATTGGATTTCTCACTCTTTTCATCAAATCACCATTGATGGTGCAAGCTTTTCTTCTTTGTAAAGATGAAGAAGAAGAAGAAGATGAATATGATAAGTTTTATCCCAAAATGAAAATAAATGAATACTTATCATAATGTCAACCATGATTATGTGTAGAGAGTAAACTATAGTTAGGTGAATGGTTAGATCTAGGATGAAGACAAAGTGGTGGACTTTCAAAGATGCTTTGAAGCTTCAAGAAGCTTCAAGCAAAGAAAGAAAAATAAATCCACCATTTTATCTTTTCCAAAAAGAATAAATAAATAAATTAATTAATTAATTAAAACCCTAACCATTTACTTAACTAAGGTTTAATCAAACATACACACAAACATGCATGTATCATCAAACATGATACAAACAAGTGCACAAAAGTATATCACATATACAATGTGCACATCCGAGTGAGAAAATCCATTTAAAGTGAACCGATACTAGTTAATGTAAAGTAATATATCAAATATATAATTATGCATTAAATCATTAAATCAACACTGAATTTAACGATCCGGTCATATCGCACATAACCGACTAATATGCAATGTATCGGCTTATCGAATCAATACTTGATTCGATAACTAGGTTATATCGCATACAACCAATCGATACATTCATCGCGAGGATAGAATACAGTATCACATACACGCATTATTCTCAGTCCCGCACATATCTCATATGCGCTCCTATTTCGTTCCGTTTGTGCCAGGAAACCTCTGTGTAGGACTCTAAAAACTCGTCAATACGCCGGCAGTAGGTGATGATCATATCAAACACCCGCAAGCCGCAAGCGGTCTGCTAAACGTAACGGCCACCCGAGTATTGAGCAATCAGAAGATCGACGAGCAAGCCCGCTCACACTCCTGTGAATCCAACCAGTAACACTTACCGTACAGTCCGGTCTGATCGTCTGATATGTCGCATATCTCGCCTAGGGGTAGTAAACGTCAGACCCCAATAGCTCGATAAGTCGTGTCGATATGAGGTCCATAACAATTCGAGAAACTACTGGTAACACTTACCAGTAAATCTCAGCAACCCTGGCCAGGGATTTCCGGTTATAGCCAATCGAACACAGCGCAACATCAACTCCCTATACCGGGAGAGACGAATCCCCTCCTATCGCTCATTGCCTCCATGTGATTCGGGACTGTACCCAAAAACCACCGTTTTGCACGCCCTCTTGGATGTGGTAAGGTGGAAATCAAAGCACAGTGGGAACCACACAAGACTCTATGACGATCTCGGGTCAACAGACTACTCTATACCAGTGTCACCTGAGAACTGCCATCTGACGTAAGGTATAATACCATCTGGGAGTTCTCGGCGAGTCCGTCCAGTGTACCCAGTCTCCACTGAGCACCCGTATATCATCTCTGATGTCAAACACCAATGGATATGGGATCATCCATCGCCCATCTGTATGGGTCGAGAAGGTATACGCTAGTCTACTCTGGTATATCGATGCCCCGTCTCGATACACCCACAACTAGGGACCTTGAAGGATGTACTTATTGACTACCTTGTCCCCACTAGTATGATCCGCATCATAGTCCAGGTAGTCAAGTACACATCCTAAGGGCTTTACCAACATGCAACAGAGAGACAATCAATGTACACGTTAAGGTAAAGAGCAACCAGATAGCATACTATCATGTCGAGCAAGAAAGTCCTCCCTATATATGTCCCAGCATCCACTACAATATACATCCTATGTATAGTAATGGCCTCTAGGGCATACATATAACTAACAATCTCCCACTTGCACTAGGGCCATCTGATAGCAGTGGTTGTAGTATCTCATACTCAACCATCCCATAAAAGTCTCTCTCTGGGAAAAGGCCTTTGTGAGTGGATCCGCCGTGTTGTCCTCTGAGTCTACTCTCCTAACCTCGATCACCCTGGAGATCAACCATCTCCATGATCAGGTGACACTGCCTTAGAATATGTCTGGATCACTGATGGGACTGGCGTTCCTTGGCATAAGCCACAACTCCATTGTCACACAATGGGAGGAACTTAGTTCATCTCATGAACTAGTATACACCCAGACAGCCTCTTTGGTAGCATCTTAAGTAGCGATGTATCCAGCCTTAATCGTCTAGTATGCCACGGTATCTAGCTTGGAACTCTTCCAACATACCGTCCCTTTACTGAGGGTAAAGACAATGCCTGCGACTGACATTCAGTCGTCTTTATCACCCTGGAACCCTTCCGGTGATTCTCCCCAGGATCGATTGATACCATCTCACTACAACTAGTGAGAATCCTAACATCCAATTAGATCTATCTCATAGATCCAAAACCCAGGATTTAGGAGGTATAACTTTGATCCTATATGGAGAATTATTGTGATAAGCGGAGATTGACCGAGCGTAGCATAGGAAACTCCTTCCCTATCAAGAGCATGTCATCCACGTACTCTACGAGGATCGTCACTATACTCCCTACTACCTTTATTGTTTATACAAGGTTCATCTACCATTTTGATGATGTCAAACTCTTTGACTAACACATCAAAATAGATGTTCCAACTCCGCGATGCCTGCTTTATCCTATAAAGCATCTTGTACACGTTTCCGCTGCTCCCACTGTCTACGAAGCCCTCTGGCTGTGTACTTATAGACTCTCTCTTCTAAAACATCATTTAGAAAAGCAGTCATGACACCCAACCGCCAGATATCGTAGTTATGGTATGTAGCCGTGGCAAGTAGGATCTAGATGGACTTAAGCATAGCCACTTGAAAAGGTTTCATCATTATCCACGCCTGGTCGATGACGAAAAGCTTTAACAAGTCTAGCTTTGAAAGTCTCAACTTTTCCATCTACACCAAGTAATCTTCTCAAGATATACTTGCTCCTGATGGGGATTTAACCCTTCAGATATAGCAACCAAAGTCCATACTTTGTTGGTGTACATGGATTCCATCTCAGATCGCTAAGCATCCAGCCATTCTTACAGAGTCCCACTCCTGATGGCCAGCTCGAAACTAGTTGGGTCATCATCTTATGATGCAATCCTCGCTCCCACTGTCATAGAGAAACCGAAGTATCTCTCAGGCGGGTGAGGAACCTTACTAGATCGGCGGAGAGGCTGAGGTTCGTTGGTAACTATTGAATCCTTTGGTTCTGTCAAATCATCAGCTGCAGTTTTGTATAGCTGGAACCTTTCCAGTTCTACATAACAGATCTTGCCTCGAGTTTGTCCGGATTTTGCTTTTCAGACATAGGCTGGACAACCCCAAATCTTAACTAACTTAAGAGATGGGCTCTTCCCTTATCATATCAAATATGAAGTGGTAGGCAACTGATTTGATTTGAACCCTATTCGATAGGTATGCAGCTTCTCAAGTGCATAACTCCCAAAAAGGAAATAGGTAACTCAGCAGTACTCATTATAGAGCACACCATATCGCATAGGGTGCTATTGCTCCGCCCCGATATACCATCGTGCTATGGTGTATACGGAGGAGTAATGCTGAGAGAGAATCTCATTCTCCTTTTAGAATAGCCCTGGATTTCCGTGCTCAAGTATTCTCCTCCTCGATCACATCAAAGGACATAATACTTATACCCTCTATTGGTTCTCTACTTCTAGCTTATATTCTGTGAATATCTCAAAAGGTTCAGACTTGTGTTTTAACAGGAACATAGGTCCGAATCTCGAAAGATCATCAGAGAATGTAATGAAGTATAAAGAACCGGTCTTGGCAAGTGTAGACAGGGGACCTACATACATCAACATGTATCATCCCAAGAGTTCACTAACTCTTTCTCTGTTTCCAGTAAACGGAGCTATGGTCATCTTATCTCTGTGACATGACTGGCAAGTTTCATAATATGTAAATTCAAACTGATTTAAATATGCATCTAAAATGTAACTTCAGCCAGTCGGATCACATTGATATGACCTAGTCTACAATGCCTCAAGAAGGATTCATTTATTTCTGAACTCTTCCTCTTGTGTGTGTTCCGTATACTAAAGAACTGTAGTTTGATTTAGAACATCAATGCTTTTAGATAACGTGCCTGAACCGATCAACTTTTGATATAGGAAATGTTCAAAACATTATCCAACAATACAAAATTATATCCTTTCTTTACTAATAAAGAGACTGATATGATTTTGTATATCAGGTTCGGTATCTAATAACATTCGTTCAGAATCAATGTATTTGGAATACAGGGTGACAGTGACCAACAGACTTGGCTGCAACACTTGCCCCGTTTTCTGTCTCATGAAACTTATCACCCGTTCTCAGTTCTCTACCTTTCTGTAGCCCTATGTAACAGATTACATATCTGGGATCCTGATCTGGTATCACATACCCAGGACGTAGAGGATACAGAGAAACAGTTCTTTGTAATGAACACACCCGAAGATGATGCATCAGCATGCACTCTCTTCGTTAGGGTGGCACGGGAATTCTGGTAATCCCCTATTTCCTGCTCTGTCTTATAACAATTATAAGTTGGAGCGGGACCAACGTTCCCCAGCTCAGTATAACAAGCGGGTTCGGTCAATAATCCGTATTATTATCTTGATTAAGGCGTGATATGGTCGCTACCTGGAGAGAGAGAGAGAAGAAAACACTCAGCGTGTGCTCTTGCAAGAATAGATTGGTTATTATTTTATCTAATCAGGATGGCTCCCACTGTTTTTTATCAAATCTTCCTTCAAACCCTAAAAGGAAAGACTAGCCGGGATTAATTATACACTACAAGTTCGCCAATCTTTCAGCCAGGCCAGTGTCGGTACTTTGAGGGAGGTCCCCCGTGCTTTCGCACGAACCTAATTACAGTAAAGCTCGTTTTTCCAGAGGCGTAACCCCGTTGACACCTTTCTAGACACCTACTTGATCGGCTAATTGCAATGTGTAAAACTCTCCCAGGAGTAACAATTACTCACAGCGGGTATCGGGATCCAACTATCTCATAGAAGGTATGCAATCTCATTGCAAATTTCAACACTTGAAATTCCCGATAATATTTTGCCCCAAGCGATCTATGACCTTGACTGAGTCAACAAACCATAGACCGCAAGTAAAGTTCAACCCGTCATTTCTCGATTGAATTAAACCCACCCGCACGACCCTTGACTGAGTCAACAAGGCCGCACGACTACCCTAATCCAATCGCATCATATGCTTTGCAGATAAGCACTAATCAGCTACCGCACACTACGCCTTGACTGAGTCAACAAACGCAGCACGAATACTAACTAGGACTTATCTGAAATGACGGAGGGCTACGACAGGTTTTTAAGAAAACCTTTTGCGTAATGAACTTTATATCGTTGTAGAATCAAATAATTTTAAAATGGAGTGCTTTTGAGGCTTTTCTAGTTTTTCTAAAGGAGTCACAACCGGTGAAGGGATCGTCGGTCCTTTCCTCGTCGAATGAGGTGCGGGATATATCATATATATCACTGTGCAAAGCAAAAACTCTTAAAAGCAATCAAAAGACAAACCGAGTGTGTAGCATCTGCCAGTTATTGCTAAAGGAGTCACTCCTGGTGAAGGGATCTCGGTCCTTTCCTCATCGAATAAGGTGCAGGATATATCATATATACCTCTGTGCAAAGCAAGAACTCTAGCTACCTGTTTTATTTTGAAATTCGACTCTACAACATCTTTAGGTTTCTTTTACTTTCATTAATCTCATTAATGAAGTCCCATCATTTAAGTACCTAATCATCACAGATAAATACGACGTACACTTATGCCATCCGCATTCGCCTCGATGTCCCCTCGTGCACCGTTAGGTTAGGTAACTAACGGCAGAGCGGGGCAGGGCTAGCGCGGGTGTAAAACATAAGTAACGCCTATATAATATATCATATATACTATATAAAGTATCCATCACAGAACATATCACATGATCACATCACAGATATCGCAGCAGAAGATTCATATGAAATATTGGATATACTAGGACGTCCGTGTTTTCAATACGAGCCAGTATAAAACACGGATTCCACGGTTGCGATGAATAGCCAAACCCACACCCCTAGACCCCTACGAGAGCGGTAAGCAACCCTACCAATTCTAGGGTTAGGAGAACCGGACTCGACTCCTCGAGATGGTCTCCCACTGGACCCTAGAACCTAGTTACTTGTGCTCCCCTCCTTGGGTCTATCCTAGTGCGGAAAAGTAAATAATATACAAAGGGTGACATCTTCCGCAACCTGGAAGTGCCCAAAATAAAAGAATATTACATACAAGTTTTTACATGAATGAAAATGAAAAACACTCATCTCACATAAAAAAAACCCCGGCTATTCAAACACGACGATCCAATATAACATATCCAGCAACACATAACATCACATGTCAACAACGTAAGTAAATATGCGCATCCCAATTGTCGTTGACATATAGCAACGAAACCGGCGATATCACATATTACACTTACGGTCACAGAAAAGAAAGTGTAAAACTACAACAGTTGGAATCCGCAACCTACATAGACATCGCATGCCTAATCAAATGAATTCCTTAGACATCGCATGCCTAACAATTATAAACCCCGCATTTTAGTCTCATTATCGAAAACACTTTTCAATATCAAGTCGGGTAATTCAACAAGATTCCCGACATCCTGATCGAATACTCGTCGCAAACTTTAGTAGGCGGCCGCACCCCCGACGCCGCTGACGAAGTACACCAAGGCGGAACACCGCTGCCGCGAGCACCCGGACGGATGCTTTCGGCGACGGGGTTCTCCTACAGTCACTTGGTCGGGGCTATGGAGTGAGGCTGTCTGTTAAGTTTACCCGGCGAGTATCCGCGTACGCTACGTGATTGCGACGGACTTTTGATCACATCAAAATTCCGTGGCAACCGATCAAGTGAGACTAAAGTGCTATGTTTATAACATTCATTCAGTTATCTCATAACTTATTGTGAATTCTAATTATTGTATCATATTCTGGATAAATAGAAAATATTAAACTTTCCGATCGAACAATCAAACACCCAGGTTTTCCCCATACAGCTCAACACATGAAATAAGTCTAAAAACATTCAGTTCATGCCTCAGTACCAACGGTCCAGCCGTAGAAGGGTCAAGCCAACGCCTCACATGTGGCACGCCGTACTGCCCCAAACCCGAAGGTTCAAAGGGCAGTTCAAGACGGTCACATAATCGAGTTAAGGTTTGTTGTCTTCTAGAGGACCATAGCGTTACTTGCACTACTTAGAACGTCTTTAAACTATAGAAAAATCCAACAATTGGAAATTTCCCGGCAGGGGAAAAAGTGGGTATTTATATCCGGTCGAACTTTTTAACATATTCTAAAATATCCGGAAAGCCACATAGACAAAGTCTGATAATCCGATCGAATCATCCAAGCTCCAAAACACCCCAGAAAACTCAACTCTTGAGTTCAAATTAAAAATTCCCAGAAAACTCAGCACCAGAAAACATGAATTACTGTGCAAAATTCATAAATTAATGCGACAAAATGGCCGCGGAACCGCCGCACAAGCCATGCTTGTGCCGCGGTTCCGCCGCGCTTTAGTTGAATCAGCCCCTCGAATTTCACAGTAATTCAAATAACACCCTGCTGAATTTTTTAGCAATTTTTAATTCACAAAAATCCAAATTTTCAGAAAATTTCCAGAGAGCATTTTAGAGTTAGGGTTTCGGGTTCGTTCAGATTTCAAACGTCGTCTAGACTTCGCCTAAGGCTCTAGCTAGTCTCTGATACCACTGTAGGGTTCCTAGGCACACTAATGAGGTCTCACAAGGCATCAACCATGCCAATTTTAAATTTTACAAGTGCCGAGAAACCCTAATACGGATCGTTAACTAGAATTTTAGGCGAAACAAAGAAACTAGTTAACAACTTAACTAAAAGAACGGAAATACAACCTTTGTAGATCCGGTCCTCCACCTCCATAGCTGCATGATGAAGTCTCCTCACTGTCCAAATAGAATCCCGGGCTCTAGCGTCGGCTTCATCGGAGAAATGGGCGGGCTTGGTCGTCGGCTTCGATGCCGAAGATGATCTACGTCGAGGCAACACTAGATCAAGCTCCAACTTCACCAAGTCAAGAAACTTGTGAAGAAAACACTCTATACTACTTGGCAAGAGGTAGAGGATGAATAAATAGGAAGTGGGTTCACTTTAGAATTGGATTTCTCACTCTTTTCATCAAATCACCATTGATGGTGCAAGCTTTTCTTCTTTGTAAAGATGAAGAAGAAGAAGAAGAAGATGAATATGATAAGTTTTATCCTAAAAAGAAAATAAATGAATACTTATCATAATGTCAACCATGATTATGTGTAGAGAGTAAACTATAGTTAGGTGAATGGTTAGGTTTAGGATGAAGACAAAGTGGTGGACTTTCAAAGATGCTTTGAAGCTTCAAGAAGCTTCAAGCAAAGAAAGAAAAATAAATCCACCATTTTATCTTTTCCAAAAAGAATAAATAAATAAATAAATTAATTAATTAAAACCCTAACCATTTACTTAACTAAGGTTTAATCAAACATACACACAAACATGCATGTATCATCAAACATGATACAAACAAGTGCACAAAAGTATATCACATATACAATGTGCACATCCGAGTGAGAAAATCCATTTAAAGTGAACCGATACTAGTTAATGCAAAGTAATATATCAAATATATAATTATGCATTAAATCATTAAATCAACACTTGATTTAACGATCCGGTCATATCGCACATAACCGACTAATATGCAATGTATCGGCTTATCGAATCAATACTTGATTCGATAACTAGGTTATATCGCATACAACCAATCGATACATTCATCGCGAGGATAGAATACGGTATCACATACACGCATTATTCTCGGTCCCTTACACATCTCATATGCACTCCTATTTCGTTTCGCTTGAGCCAGGAAACCTCTGTGTAGGACTCTAAAGACTCGTCAATATGCCGGCAGCAGGTGATGATCATATCAAACACCCGCAAGCCGCAAGTGGTCTGCTAAACGTAACGGCCACCCGGGTATTGAGCGATCAGAAGATCAACGAGCAAGCCCTCTCACACTCCTGTGAATCCAACCAGTAACACTTACCGTACAGTCCGGTCTGATCGTCTGATATGTCGCATATCTCGCCTAGGGGTGGAAAACGTCAGACCCCAATAGGTCGATAAGTCATGTCGATATGAGGTCTATAACAATTCGAGAAACTACTGGTAACACTTACCAGTAAATCTCAGCAACCCTGGCCAAGGATTTCCGGTTATAGCCAATCGAACACAGCGCAACATCAACTCCCTATACCGGGAGAGACGAATCCCCTCCTATCGCTCATTGCCTCCATGTGATTCGGGACTGTACCCAAAAACCACCATTTTGCACGCCCTCTTGGACGTGGTAAGGTGGAAATCAAAGCACAGTGGGAACCACACAAGACTCTATGACGATCTCGGGTCAACAGACTACTCTGTACCAGTGTCACCTGAGAACTGCCATCTGACGTAAGGTATAATACCATCTGGGAGTTCTCGGCGAGTCCGTCCAGTGTACCCAGTCTCCACTGAGCACCCGTATATCATCTCTGATGTCAAACACCAATGGATATGGGATCATCCATCGCCTATCTGTATGGGTCGAGAAGGTATACGCTAGTCTACTCTGGTATATCGATGCCCCGTCTCGATACACCCATGACTAGGGACCTTGAAGGATGTACTTATTGACTACCATGTCCTCACTAGTATGATCCGCATCATAGTCTAGGTAGTCAAGTACACATCCTAAGGGCTTTACCAACATGCAACAGAGAGACAATCAATGTACACGTTAAGGTAAAGAGCAACCAGATAGCATACTATCATGTCAAGCAAGAAAGTCCTCCCTATATATGTCCCAGCATCCACTACAATATACATCCTATGTATAGTAATGGCCTCTAGGGCATACATATAACTAACAGATACAACATTCATGTGTGTATGAGACATACACCATTCTATGTATTATGGTGGGTTATGATTATTTAAGATAATTACAAAATTAGTGGAGTTTTGGAATGAGCATGAAGCTTGTAGAAGCTTACTTTGCTTTGACAAAGTCTACTAGCTTTGTCTTTACCTTAGATTCCTTTTAACCCAACCATAATCAATTAGCTATGGTTATGGCTCTACAAGGGTTAGTATATGATACTCACTCACCATGGTTACCCTTCACACTTGATCATTATCCTCTTCACTTTCTTTTGTTCATCTTCTTCTTCATTGAACAAGAGAAAAAGAAAAACTAGGGTTTGATCCAAAGTGAGAAAGATTGTGAGAAACAAAATTCTAAAGAGAACCCACTTCCTATTTCTCCATCCTCTACTAGACTAGCACTTTAATTTAGGGTGTTTACTTCACTAATTCTCTAGTTAGTGAAGTAGGAGCTTGAGTCGGAATTCCCTCGACGTAGATCATTTTTGGCCTCGGAGACTTCAAGCAAGGTTGCATCCTTCGCGTCGTGAAGCCATGCAAGAGCCCGGGAGAACCTTGATCGCAGCGAAGGGACTTCAACAAGGAGCAAATGAAGTGGAGGACCGATCTACAGAGGTTGTATTTCATGTTCCCTTTAGAGTAAAGTTGTTTACTTGCTTTTAGATTCACCTAAACTCTAGTACACGATCTTGCCTAGGGTTGTTAGGAACCTAAATTTTTTAAAACGGACATGGTCGATGCCTTGTAGAGCCTTGTTGGTGTGCCTAGTAACCCTACAACCGCGTCGGAGATTGTACCGAGATACGCCGGAGGGAGCCAGCAGTACCACATGTCACACTTCCACCTTCCCCACCCAAGAGGGCGTTGCCTATTGTACCTACTGTTGCTCCGCGTCAGACTCATGCACAGAGCGGCCGTGGTCATGAAGGGTTTACTCATAGAAGATGAGGTGGCCGAGGCAGAGGACAGCCAGCTGCCGGTAGAGTACAGCCAATTGCTAGTAGGGGACCGCCAGTCGCAGGTAGAGGATAGGCATAGGTTTTCACGTTGACGCATCAAGACGCGTAGGCGTCCAATGCGGTGGTCTCGGGTACCCTATCAGTATGTTCTGTTAACGCACATGTGTTGTTTGATCCCGGATCCACGCACTCATACGTTTCCACATGCTTCTTGCCGAGTTTGGGTAAAGAGTCCGATTTGCTTGATCAGCCGCTTATTGTGACCACTCCTGAGGGAGAGTCGTTTGTTGATAGGCACGTGTTCCGATCCTGTGTTGTCCGTATTGGCGAGAGAGAGTTGCCTGTCGACTTGATCCTTCTTGAGATGTTGGACTTCGACGTTCTTTTGGGCATGGATTGGTTAGCCACGTGCTATGCGTCTGTGGACTGCCTTGAGAAGACAGTTAGATTTTGTTTTCCCGACGAGTCGGCTTTTGTTGTGCAGGGGGACTGTTGTGCTGCCCTTCACAGTTTGATCTCTTCTTTTCGCGCTGGACAGCTGTTGAGGAAGAGATGTCAGGGATTCCTAGCCTATGTTTGTGATACTAGAGCTACGAATGTTCCGTTGGACCAGGTTCCGATTGTTTGTGAGTTCCCTGATGTTTTCCCTGACGAGCTTCTTTGGCTACCGCCTGAGCGCGATATTGCTTTCTGTATTGATTTGATTCCTGTCACGGGGCCTATTTCTATACCACCTTATCGGATGGCCTCGGCGGAAGTTAGTGAGTTGAAAGGTCAGTTGCAAGATTTGCTGGATAAGGGACTTATTCGACTCAGTGTTTCTCCTTGGGGTGCTCCGGTCCTGTTTGTCAAGAAGAAGGACGGCAGTTTGCGCTTGTGTATCGACTACCGCCAGCTGAATAGGCTTACCGTGCGGAACAGATATCCTTTGCCACGCATCGATGACTTGTTCGACCAGCTTCAGGGCACAGGGTATTTTTCGAGGATCGACTTGCGATCAGGATACCATCAGCTGCGGGCTCGACAGGAGAATATACCGGGGACAGCTTTCCGCACGCGCTATGGCTATTATGAGTTTTTGGTGATGTCGTTCGGACTCACCAACGCCCCAGCAGCATTTATGGATTTGATGAACCGTATTTTCAGGCCGTATCTTGACTTGTTCATCATCGTATTCATTGACGATATTTTGGTGTATTCTCGGAGCCGAGAGGAGCACGAGCAGCACCTGCGGATCACACTGCAGACTTTGAGGGAGCACCAGCTATTCGCAAAATTCTCCAAGTGCGCATTCTGGCTTAACAGCGTAGACTTCTTGGGTCACGTGATTACACGAGACGGTATATGTGTGGACCCGAGGAAGATCGAGGCCGTTCGGAGTTGGCCCAGACCCACATCAGTTACGGAGATCCGCAGTTTTCTAGGACTGGCCGGCTACTACAGGCGATTTGTATAGGATTTCTCCTGCATTGCCGCACCTTTGACCGGGTTGACCCGGAAGGGAGTTCCTTTCGATTGGACGGAGGAGTGCGAGCATAGCTTTCAGCAGCTACGGACTTGTTTGACTACGGCGCCGGTGTTATCATTGCCTTCAGGATCGGGCAGATTTGTGGTCTATTGTGATGCTTCTCGAGTGGGGCTAGGGTGCGTATTGATGCAGCATGACAGGGTGATCGCGTATGCTTCACGGCAGTTGAAGAAAAATGAACAGAACTACCCCACTCATGATTTGGAGATGGCTGCATTGGTCTTTGCACTCAAGATCTGCCGACATTACCTATACGGCGAGTCGTGCCAGATATTCACTGATCATAAGAGCTTAAAGTATATATTTCAGCAGCGAGACCTGAATCATTGACAGCGCCGTTGGATGGAACTAGTAAAGGACTACGATTGCGAGATCTTGTATCACCCGGGCAAGGCTAATGTAGTAGCAGATGCTTTAAGCAGGAGGCCCGGGGGTAGTCTATCTTGTTTGAGCGCAGTGCAGAGGCAGTCGTCGGCAGATTGGCAAGTTTTATGCAACAGCCGAGTGCAGTTCGAGTTCACGTCGATCAGGGGACAGCTTGCGCATGTTCGTGCACGCCCATAGTTGCTTGACCGCATACATAAGGCACAGTATAGTGATGACCGTTGCTCAGAGATCGTAGCACAGATTGGACGGGGCAGATTTTCCGAGTTCGTGATCGATGATCAGGGGATACTGCGATTTGGGACTAGACTGTGCGTACCAGATGCCGAGGGATTTGTTCACACCATAATATTGTATTATTATATTCTCCATTCTTATTCTTTTTATAAATAAACAGGTGCTTTTGACGCATGTCTGCTACATGTTACAGGTTACAGGTTCTTGGAGCGAAAATAGTGAAAAAGAAAAAAGACGACACAAAAAAGGGACTTTGACTAACAAATAGAAGGATCTTAATCAAGCCTACACAAAAGATCAGTACAAGGCAACGCAAGGTCCAAGATTACAAAGCAAACGGTTAACAGTCCACTGCAATTGTTCACTGGAGATCTGGAAAAAATAGAGAAGCCAAATTGAATAAAGATCCAAAGAAATAAAAAGCCCAAGAAGCCCATAATCAGTTCCAAAATTTCCAGACAATGTTCTCATAATTGGGCCGCGGAACCGCAGCCTGATCCCCACCCAAGCCGCGGTTCCGCGGCCATATGGAGCCTGGAGATGGAGAATTTTTTACCAAAGCTTAGAGTCTACTCTGACTTGGTCTTCCTATGGGTATTTTTGTAAATGCAGACATGCGAATCAATTGTAACCTAGGGTTTCCTATCCTCTATAAATAGGAACTCAAATTCTTGTATTAGGTCATGCCTCCCTATGCCTCCTTTCATTAAGAAAATTTAGATTTCATTTGGAGAGCATCGATACCTCTTTTCATTTCAGAAATTCTGATCTGACAAGTCTTGTGTTGATATTTAGAGAGAGCCATCTGTAAAGTAAGTAATTAATTTCAATTGTTGCCCTAGGTAATTTTTCATTCTCTGCCCTAGTATAAATTTAATTCCTTGCCCTAGTTAGATAGTTAGATCTTTAATTCAATTGCCCTAGATTAATTTAGTTTTTAGATTTAATTAATCCATTCACACCGTTCGGAATTAACTCGTAAGAGCGATTAGGAAATTCACAACATCCCTGTGGACCGACCCGTACTCACCGGCTAGCTGCAAAGCGACCCCGTTCTTGATTGCGGTTAATAGATAGTTTTTGAGATCAATCAAATGGCGCCGTTGCCGGGGATGGCGTAGAAATTTCCTTTTTGCAATTTCGGGTTAATATAAATTAAAAAATCATAAGAATCTGAAAAATCACAAAAAAATATAAAAATATATCCTCTGTTATTTTTAGAAGGGTATTCTTGTTTGAATCTTGCAGGATTTGCACACATATTCGGATCTGGAAATCTACAGACAGCGAAACAGAAAACAATAGATAATAACAGAGGGAGATTTGAAAAACGGAACAGAAGAGAAATTCTCAGGCTCTGCAACCTCCACCAGACCGCGGATCCGCTGCGATAGCCCTGCTCCAGCCGTGGAAACGCGGTGCTTTGGTGGAATTAGCAGCCCCAAAATTTTCTCGGGATCCGAGACGACTTCCCCGCCGCGGAACCGCGGCGGGATCCCTCTTTGGCCGCGGAAGGGCGGCGCACTGGTGACGACATCTTCTGCAAAATTTTCTGTAAGACTCTCTGTTCTTTCTCTGGAAATCTAGATATATCTTTTCTGAAAAATTCCTGCAGGATTCCGTGCACTTTAAAAATATTCCCCCTTCCAAATAACATGTCTTGTGCAGGATTTGTGCGCCTCGTTTAAAATAGAAATTGATTGCAAGTAATCTTTCCTGTTTGCATATCTTTTATCAAAAATCTTTTTGCAACAATTTCCAAATAAAGAAAAAGGAAAAAGGAAAAATCTTTTTTAACAACTCGCAAAATTTTTCCCGCTAGGAAATCCTTGCACCACCCAACCTTCTTTCTTTTCCCCTTTCTTCTATCATGGGTACCCCACATTATAAATCACTTTTCGAACTTTGGTATCCCGAACCTAACTTTGCCTCGTACGTCAATTGTTTCGTTCGATTTAAGGAAGATCCCTCCGTGCCTAAAATTTCTTTGAAAGATCAAATAGAAGCGTCTAGGAGAAACAGTTTGACTTTGCAACCCACTTTGTGTCAACCAAGTCAACCTTTACCACCTTCATATGTTGATACCACTTTTTCAAGTCCTGCTGTAACTCCTAAACCGATGTCCATTGCTGAGAATATTGCTCAATCTCGTAGCCGATCTTTCACCCCTCTCCACACATCTAGTTCTAGGGATCAACAAGTCCATTCACCTTTTTATCCACGTGTTGACCCTACTCCTGTCCAACCATCCAATTCCTACCAGTCCTACCCGACTTTCCCATCTTCACTAGACATTAATTCTACACAGCCTTACGGGAGTTTCACGTATCCAAACAATTTTGAATCTTTTACCGAAATCCCTTTACAACCCATGTCTAGTTTGGAACAGTCGTTGGAGGCGTACATTGCACCAACAAACAAAATGGTAAGGAATGTGGATGCGTCCATTGCCGCCCTTAGACGACCTAGTAAACCGGTAGCTAGTTTCCAACTAGCTTCAAATTTTTCAATGTATGAGGAGGCGGTTGGACATAGTGAGAATTTGCGAGAAGCGAGTGAGTTCTACACATTTCCAAATCAAACCTACCCTTACCCAATTGAAGCCCACAACTCCAGTTTTCCATCGAATGTCCTAAATGATTCATAAGTTCAAAATAAAAACGAGTTGTGTGATTTTGTAATGCTTGATTTGCCAAATTGTGAAGAACCCCTTTCGAGTGAAACCACACTTAATCCTTTTGATCTTTACACCTTCACTCTAGAACCTAAATCGATAAATATCCATGCTTTTGATGAGGTGTCAGAAAAAATTGATTTTCACTTGATTGGGGATATAGACGCCAGGATTATTTCGGATGATGAACCTGTCGATTTGATTGAAATTTTATGTCCAATTCATCATCCCGAGTCATTAGATGTTTCTCCCGAACTTCATATGCGTCTTGATTTTGATGATAATAGCATGGATGAGTTAAATATTGAGGAGAATTATGAGGATAGTATTGAGGAGAATATTGAGGAAACTATTGAGGATGAACCAGTTTTAGTTGATGAGTCGGATTTCCCAATTCATAATGTCCCTTCCACTGATTGTGTACACCCTCCTAAGTCTTTAACTAATACCCTTCCTCACTCACTTCCCTCCGTCCTCGTTCCGACCTTGCAAGAGACCGTTACGCTTTCATCTCCAATACCAAGTTCAACGTACCCATGTTTGCTCACGAATCTTGAGGGATTTAATCTCAATTTCCCGCGGGTTGATAGATTAGCGCAATCGCTTTTTACACATCGATCATTAAAAATTGTGCTAATTTATACGCCCCATCCACACCCTCAAGTTCGTATTCCCACCTTCTTTGGTTCTTCTAATCGTCCTTTACTGATACCGAATGTTGATGAATCACAATCTGATATTTTGAGTTCGGTAATTTTCAATTGGACCTTCGATGAAATTTTCAAAGATATTTTCGCCGACGAACTCGCATTCTTAAACGATACGAATTTTGTGATTAATCAACCTCCACTCGAAGAAGTAGAACCACTTCCATTTCTTTTTCCCTTCCGTCATTCTTCTCCTCCGCCGAGACCTTATACCGTTTCTACCTCCACACGGTCTCGTGTGCTTCTCATTTCTTTTCTTTCCACTCCATTCTTTCACCAAATCTACCATTACCACGATAGAATTTTTGAATGGTTGGTGCTAACCTTTGGCTTGTGTAAGGCCAAGCTTAAGTTTGGGGGGAACCTTGTTGTATATATATTTTTGTTTTTCTTTTGACAATAAAAATTAAAAATTAAAAAAAATTAAAAATAAAATAATTTTTTTTTATAAATAAATAAACAGGGGAGTGCCGACAATTTTGACCCTCTTGGTGTGGCATGACAGTGAGGACACTGTCAAGTTTAAGTTTGGAGGTGTGCTCGGTAAGCCTTCTTCCTTCGCATTCATATGTATATTTTTTGCATTTGCATACTTATTTTAAAACCCATAAAAATTGAAAAATTCAAAATTTATAAAAATTAATGTATTCAATTTTGGCCGTATTTGACTTAAGTTTGACAAAAAGGTTAACTAGTTAGGAACAACTATATCTTAGACTTAGTAAATTAAAAACCCTAAAAATAACCTTCTTTAAAGTTTAACGGTAGAAAGTATATGTCTTTGTAGTTTATTTAGAAATAGGCAAATTTTGAGTTCACTTCTTGGGCTAAGTTAAAAAAAAGGAAAACTATTGATATTTTTATTAAAGTATAAGTTTGAAAAATAATTCCTAGCTTAAGTCTAGATTCTGAAAATGTCTACCCTACAATTTGCACAAACACGCACCTTGAAACTTGGAATAGTAGAAGAGACCTTGAAATGCTCTTGTCTAAAGTCCTTAGTACAAAGAAAATAAAAGGAAAAAAAATGAATAAAGAGAAAAAAATGAACACTGGTTTTTGCGATTACTTAAGGCTAAAAATAGAACAATATTTAGCGAGGGTGCTTCATCACCTAGTGCCTTAGACCAACTGGTTTGGGAGTCACTGCTAAAGCCTTGGGTGTTGCAAGACTAGGAAGTACGCTTTAAAGTGCTAACGCATCTTCTAATCGGTTGTTGGTACCTCAAGAAGTATTAACGATCGCATAAAGGATGTGTAAGCAAAATTCAATTAAAAATTCACCAATTAATAAGTGCTTTGGACAACGAACAAGAGTATGATTGGTTGATTTTAATTTCCAAGTGTAGAGGTAATTTATACATACACGTAGGGGTATGTGATTGGGATTTAGATAAGAGAAAGGATTGAAGAATAGAACTTGTATCTTTAGTAGAGTTGATAAAAATTCCTAAGTTGAGATAGAACCCTAGAAGGAAAACTTAAGAGATGCCGAAAGCTAAGTAAGTCTGCAGAACATATATAATCTTAAGTTAAACGATAAAGAAGTGTGAATAATATGGGTGGATAATTTACAAGTCGACGATAATAGAATTCCTTGTTAGAAAACCTAATTGGAGAATTAAAGTCGAAAAGCCGAATTTATAGGATTTTGTGGGTAGTATCCGCTAAAAACTCTCAGGAGACAACACTCCTCCTACTAGGGACACCTAGAGGTTTAACAGCTTGTTGCACGAGCTCAGTGTAATCGCGTTTCCCTGCGAAAGTGCGGTTAGGTTTTTGTAGAGAATAAAAAAATAAGTTTGCTCGAGGACGAGCAAAAGATAAGTTTGTGGGTATTTGTTCACACCATAATATTGTATTATTATATTCCCCATTCTTATTCTTATTATAAATAAACAGGTACTTTTGACGCATATCTGCTACATATTACAGGTTACAGGTTCTTGGAGCGAAAACAGTGAGAAAGACAAAAGACGACACAAAAAAGGGACTTTGACCAACAAATAGAAGGATCTTAATCTAGCCTACACAAAAGATCAGTACAAGGCAATGCAAGGTCCAAGATTACAAAGAAACGGTTAACGATCCACTGTAATTGTTCACTGGAGATCTGGAAGAAATAGAGAAGCCAAATTGAATAAAGATCCAAAGAAATAAAAAGCCCAAGAAGCCCAGAATCAGTTCAAAAATTTCCAGACAATGTTCTCATAATTGGGCCTCGGAACCGCGGCCCAATCCCTACCCAAGCCGCGGTTCCGCGGCTATATGTGTCACGACCCGAAATTGGCACGTGACGGCCCTAATACTACGCAACGTCTACAGGCGTAACGCAGTAAAAGAAAGCCAAAACCCAGAAATCTAAACCAGTAAAAGACAAGAAAAGATAAGAATTATTGTTTAAAAGTCTTTGAAATCACAACCCAAATTCTTTAAAAGTCCAACTTTATTTCCATAAAATTTTGGCAGCACCTCCTTTATAAAAACCAACCCCAAAAGTGGGTACAACATAAATAAAAAGTAAGGCATCCCCAATGGGAGCAAATCCACGTCCAAAGGCGGAAAACAATCACCACAACAAATATACGACGCCGTAGCGAAGAAATAGAAGACGATAGAAAGGAAACTGTATAAAAGACAACAAATCCAACATAATATACAACATCGTCCTCACCAAGTCTCTAAGTCAACATGAAAATAGTAGATGGAGAGTACAGGGATACAACGAATATACAATACAACGAATAACCACAAAACCCACCTAAGCAAACTGCACACTGTGAGCTGATGCGGTATCCGTAGCAAAAGATGATAAGATGTGTGATAATAGCCTGCCTCTGACTATCCTGAGGAACACCTGCAAATACTGTGGCACAACGGGGGTGAGTTGCCAACTCGTGAATAGTAAATAACATATGCAGGTAATCGCAAGTATGAACGTAAAGCGTGAATCTAAGATATGCAATTAACAGTAATAACATGTCATATGAATGCAGAATAATGGAAAGTACACTAGCAGGTACAACCAATATATATAAAGCAATAATGATATGACAACAGTATGCAATAATCATGCGATAGGGATATGAGAATGTAAATGTGCAACAATCAAGAAAGGTACACTAACAGGTACTACTAGTACATGAAGCAATGCACAACAGATAAGGTGAGGTATGGTGTGAAGTATGTCATTTCCACGGAATCCTGACATCGTGGTAGGATCACAATCCAGCAAGACAATTTAAATACCAATTCCTCGAATCAGCCCCCAAATTGGCTCTCATATTATCTAAGTATCACATCTCCTCAATTGTACAATATCAAGTATATCTCATATATCCCGAATGTACAACCTCAAGTATATCTCACATATATCGAATGTACAATCATCAGGTATATCTCGTATATATCGAATGTACAAAATCAAGTGGATCTCACATATCTCGTATGTACAATATCAAGTATATCTCACATATCTCGAATGTACAACAGCAAGTAGATCTCATATATCTCGAATGTACAATATCAAGTAGATCTCACATATCTATCCAGTATCCAATCTCAAATGAATCTCTTATATCCCGAATCAAATCTCCAGCAAAATTCTAACATCCTAAATATAATGACATAAATAAATATGATGAGGTCAATACGCATATATTAGCGTCCCATTCCACTAATATTGGTGTAAAGGTATATATAACAGCGGCTCAATCCCCTGTTATATATAAAAAAGAGTAATTAGAAATATCATGAAACCAATGTGCCAAACATCGACACAGAAATACTGATCTATCAGGTGCTGTCACCACGACTGGCCCCCTGATAGGTACGTATCATACGCTATCCCGAAAGCTCGAGTACCTAGCTCTGACCCTCGCCTCTCGACGTATCTATATATACATGACTCTCAATGGTATCCCCACGATCCCCGCCGAGTCATTGGTACTGTCACCGGTAGGTACTCGCCCGCCTCCAGGCTCAATCGGCAAAGTCCATCGATCTTGTTGCCGAGGGGAACCATACTGGGCCCCACTATGTACCCTCATACGTCATCCACACCTCGTATGGAGTATATAATTAGAACCGATAAATCTCATGGTGGCTGCGCAAATATCATATCAAGGAAACCGGATTTTTCAATTAATGCACAATTTCATGAACTCCCGCGGTTCCCAAATCCAGAAAACATCATGTAAAATCCAAATTACAATGCGCAAATTCAGGAATAAATATGTGCGATATATCTGAAATGCGAGCATATAAAGGAAAATATGTAGCTGAAGCCAGATGTATGCGAAATCAATATGGTACAGCTAAGTATAGGTGTCTACCTATAAGCAAATGATGTAGTATACCCCCTGGGTATAAGTAAAATATGTAGGGTACCCCTGGGTATAAGTAACATATATGCAAAGCATACCTGTAGTTGTATCGTAAAGTGTGTAGGCACCTATCACTAATGGTACGATACACTATAGGTATACAGATAACTAGCATGTAAGTATGTCAGAACATATGTGTAAGCATGTAGGTATACAGGTATGCTATAAGTCAATGCGTAAAGAAATATGAATCAAAGTCTCAATGTCTCTAACCAAGCAATATCATATCTATAAGTGGGTTGTGCGTGACATGGAAATTATTGACGGTGTGTATAGCATACAATCAGTGCTCGTGCAATATTAATCGTCAATAATATGTGCAGTGTCCTAAGGATACTAGTCCAAGCACAACAATATCTAAGTAATAGGGTAAATGCGCAATTCTAAATATGACATAGAATATGCGATAGAAATAACATCTCTAGCCCAGACGCATAACGCCATGCGGGCGATTCTCCTGTAGATGTTAAATCTACTCATCAACGCTCCAAGCTAGGTGATGCCTACCACCTGTTTTCCCCTTGTCGTAGCGTCCGAAGTCCCCGCTTGCGAACCTAAAATTTCACAAACACATCCAAAAATCCTAAATAGGGTCGCCAAACTACGAAACACCTAGTCTAGATTCCGATCGTCCAGATCGTGCAATCTAAACACAAAAATAAACGTGGACTCATAATAAATAATGTCGCAACGCCAAAAGAAACCTACGCCTAAAAGTTACCGAAATCTAGTAAGCAGTACTTATCTTGATAGCACAAAACTACAAGTTTTACCAAAACTATAATTTACATATATCTTCAAATAGCAAGTATAAACCATTTAAACCATTTCTATATTTTTAGACTTGCTTAATTAAGATTTAGCAAAAACCTAGTAAGCAAAAACCCTTAATTAAACAAAGTAGTAATTAACAAAAATTAGCATTTTCTACTAGGTTAACCTTCTCCAAAACATAAATTAACACCTCAAATAAACATTAAACACATAAATCAAGTTTTACCCTAACTAGATTATCATAAAAATTAAGTCTTGAATTTCAAACATGAAATTAAAATCTTAAACTAACATCTAATTAAGCTAGCATAAAGTATTAAGCAACAAAAAAAGAGATTAGAGTTAAGGTTTTATACCTTCAAGAACACCACTTGAATCAAGGATAAAACCAAACTTTAGCCTCCAAAATGCTCACTAGAATGAAGATCTAAGAAACTTTTATAAAGAAGAATGAAGGTTTTGGATTTTATTTGAATTTCTATGAATTAAATTGGATTTTTCATGATTTATTTGTGCAAGAAATGATGAAAAATGAGTGAGAAAAGAAAAGGGTAGCCAAGAACAAGTAGTGGCCGGCCATGAGGGAGTGTGGGGGGTTTTGTGCAAAAATGTGAAGAAATTTCTAGCAAAAATCATTAAATGCTTCATTAAATGCAAAAAATGACATCTTTTCTTTCTTTTCTTTTCTTTTTTAATTCAAAACCTTTTGCACTAAAAAAATATCTAGATATTTAGAAAGAAGGTTCTAAAAATAATTGTAGTGATGATTTCTAAGAATTTTCATTTAGAAAAATTTTCCGATTTACGTGCACCAAATACTGCTTAAATTAATATTTTATTTGGGAAAAATTCTATCTGAACCAAAACCTCCCAAATACCCCTAAAGTTCACGCACAACCTTTATTTTAGATAAAATAGGTGTCGGTAAGCTTATACGGACGTTTGATCGAAATCGGGTTAAAACGGGAAAAACCGACAATTTTGCCCTAAAACGGAAAAATTCGCAAAACGATTTCTGAAACGTTACAATCTCCCCCCTTATAAAAATTCGTCCCCGAATTTAAAATTTTCACTAAGCGCACCTTCAAAAAGAAGAGTACAAAACTCTCAATTCTCGCTCGCAGCCTCCCGAGTGATCATCTCACTATACAGCTACGTCCAAGAAAACTCTCCACAGATAGCAAGACCCTTGACCGAAGTTTCTCCACCTGCCGGGCCATTAACACAATTGGCTGCTGGTGAACGTAAGACCGCGTCCAAACTAAATGGTCTGGTGCTGAATCATGTGAGAAAGGTCATGAAGGTAATTGCAAAGTATCGACACAAGGAATACAGGGTGAAAACTCAATAATCTGGAAGGAAGTGCCAAATTAAAGGCAACGAACTAACTCACTTAAAGGATCTCGAAAGGACCTACAATTCTGGGTAAGCTTCCCAAAACTCAACACGTCCTTCATCGGAAAAATCCGTAAGAATACATGATCTCCTACAGCGAACTCGAGCCTGCGATCACCATGGTCGGCATAAGACCTCTGTCCGCACAGGACTGTCATCATCCTCACCTGAAACAGCTGGATCAGAAGTCTCTAGACAAGCTGGGGTCCAAAAATCCTACTACGCAGAGTCATAAAAACAGACTGGAGATCGACACCACCTAACAAACAAAACATAAAGGTTGCCAATCGGAATGTCTCCTGATAACTGCTATCGAAGGAGAATCCGAACAATGGCAAGTGACGATCCCAACTGCCGAAAACAATTAATACGTATGCATGAGTATAACCTCTAGAGTCGGTATAGCCCGCTCTCACAAAACCATCATCCTGCGGATGGAAAGACGGAGCTAAACCTCAACCAGTACCCAAGGCTCCCTGAAGCTCCTGCCCAAGACGGCAAGCGAGCAGGGTGCCTTCATTGGATACGACCCTCGAAGGAACTCCATGCAACGCACAAACTTAACAAAGAATAACTGAGCAGACTGAGAAAAACCGGACAACAAGCATCCGAATGGAGTCACACCCTGACTAAACCTGGGTAGACACCATAACGAATTTCATGGAGATCTGTTCCCATTCCCATTTCGGAACAGTTAAAGATTGCAACTCTCCAGCCGGTCTCAGATGCTCAACCCAAAACACACAACAAGACAAACACCTTGAAACGAAACCTGAAATTTCTCTTTACATTCCTGTCCACGCGTAACTATCTCACAAGTCACATCAATGTTGGTGGAACTTGAATGAATACAGAGAATTGACAGATGTGCCAGCTCTAGGATTTCACGTCTTTACCCGATAATATCAGGTACACAAACGCGTCCCTAACATAGCACACTATTGTCACAAATCAAGGACTCCGAATCATTACCCAGCCGAGTGTGCTCAAGTATCTCTAACGAACGAGCGTCGGCGGGCAGTGCCTCACGAAAGCGATTAAGGACAAGTGGTCGGGCGCGGATATGAGCAAGATGTCCCCTCCGCAGGGACGAACCTAAGCTGTACTCAACGATCACACAAGAACTGTAAATCTGCAAAAGACTGTCTCAATAATCTACACCCGCTGCAGGAAGATATATATTAAGCTTTGGTAATCCGTGAAAATCTGACACAACTCTCGAACAAGTAGTGTCTCTAAATCTCCATCATAAAACCACCGCGGCCATCTCCAGATCATGAGTGGGATATCATGCTAGTACTTCCTCCAAGTGTAGGGAAGAAAAAGCGATAACTCTATAATGTCACCTCTGTACACGCTCGAGCCCCACTCATGAAACATTACAGTTAAACAACAAGGTCGCCCGAACCAGAAAGCAAAGAAAGACTGATGCAGTTGTTAACCGAGTCTTCAACTGCCGAAAACTCCGCACACATGCCTCAGTCCAAGGAAAAAGAACCTCCTTTCCGGTCAGTTCAGTCAACTGTGCAGCGATACACAGGCAATCCTGCATGAAACGGCTGTAGAAACCTGCTATGCCCAAAATCTGCGGACCTTCGTCCGTACACAAGCCTGGGCCAAAGCTGTACGACCTCGATCTTCCTCGGGACCATACGAAAACCATCTCCCGTAACTACAAGACCTAGGAGTCAACACAAACAAGCCTGAAGGAACACTCCGAGAATCTAGCAACAGCTGGGCTCTCCCATGTCTGCAAAACAAATCCTCAAGTGCTACTCCTGTTCCTCACGACACATTGAATAGACCAGAATGTCGTCAATAACACAACAATAACTGGTAGAGGAACGGCCTGAAGAAATCTGGTGTATCATGTCTACGAATGCTGCTAGGGCATTGGCGAGTCCAAAGACACCACCAAAACACACAAAGTCGTAGCATGCACAAGGCAGCCTTCGGAATGCCATCACTCCGAACCCGCAACAATGATGACCTGATCCCAACAACTTAGAAAAAGTCTCGCACTTAGGAGCCGATCGAAGAAATCGTCAATGCGAGGTAAATGATACCTATCTGCACCGTAAGCCGGTTCAATTGACGATCTATCAATACACAACCTCAACTACCGTCCTTCTCCTTGACGAACAGAAATAGGAGCTCCTCAAGGTGAAACACACAGATGCACAAACCCCTCAACAAACAACTCTGCCGCTGATCCTTAAGCTCCCTAAGCTCCGCCGGCTCATCTGGAACAACGTCGGAAAACTCTTGCACGATAAGAACCCTGTCCAACAAACCCACTATGGCTCCGGTATCACGAATGAACGCAAAGAATCCTCGACATTCTCTCCTCAAAAGCCGACTAGCGAAAAAGGATGAATTCGAGTTGTGAGAGGCGACACCACTGTCCCCCTGCACAACAAGAACTGACTTGCCGGGAGAACAAACCTGACCGTTTCCTCACGGTAGTCCACAGATGCCTAGCACGTAACTAACCAGTCCATGCCCAGGAGAACGTCAAATCCAACATCTCTAGATGGATCAAGTGATGGATAAATCTCCTAACCGATTGGCATACGACTGAAATACGTGTCGCGCAACAAAATAATCGCTGACAAAAGTTAACACAACAAATGGCTGATCTAGCTAACACGAATCCCCTCGTCCCAAATCTCTGCTACTCCCGCAACGGTCACGAAAGCTGTCTCGACGACTAGGCCTCTGTCTCTGAGCTGATACCCCGGTACGAGTCCTCCACGGTTCCGGAACTCCCGAAGTCTCTGGAATACGTGTCTCGTCAACTAGGGTTGCATCCACTAGTGCTATGTAACTGACGGAAAGCTGTGTGCTGATCGCAAAGAACAACTGGGTAACAGGGGTGACAACCTCCTGTCGCTGCGCTCGAATGGTCTCTACTAAAGAACTCCTCGTCTGGCGCAAGTCCAGCATCTCTGCCACAAGCCTAGCGATACTATCTGTCAAAGGCAGATCCGTCTGCACCTGTGCAACGAGCATGCCATTCTGGTTAGTCCTCGCTCTCCCCGAGTCAATACTGACATCGGCCCTCGATGCACCTTACTGAGTCTCCATAGTCGTCGTCGGCAAAGGCTATAAATTGGAATAGGATTCGATATGAACACGGAAATCGAATCACAAGGATATGAATCATCAAGGAAGGAATTTCAAGTAATTTTACTTAGGTCACTTTAGACGGAGTACTGCATCGTGAGTATGCTGCAGACATACACACACTACGTTACTCTGTTTAAGCTACCTACTCCATCATATCAAGGTCATCCTACACTCCGTAAGGTAAAAACCTAGCGCTCTGATACCAACTTTATCACGACCCAAAATTGGCACGTGACGGCCCTAATAGTACGCAACGTCTACAGGCGTAACGCAGTAAAAGAAAGCCAAAACCCAGAAATCTAAACCAGTAAAAGACAAGAAAAGATAAGAATTATTGTTCAAAAGTCTTTGAAATCACAACACAAATTCTTTAAAAGTCCAACTTTATTTCCTTAAAATTTTGGCAGCACCTCCTTTATAAAAACCAACCCTAAAAGTGGGTACAACATAAATAAAAAGTAAGGCATCCCCAACGGGAGCAAATCCACGCCCAAAGGCGGAAAACAATCACCACAACAAATATACGACGCCGTAGCGAAGAAATAGAAGACGATAGAAAGGAAATTGTATAAAAGACAACAAATCCAACATAATATACAACATCGTCCTCACCAAGTCTCTAAGTCAATATGAAAATAGTAGATGGAGAGTACAGGGATACAACGAATATACAACACAACAAATAACCATAAAACACACCTAAGCAAACTGCACACTGTGAGCTGATGCGGTATCCGTAGCAAAAGATGATAAGATGTGTGATAATAGCCTGCCTCTGACTATCCTGAGGAACACCTGTAAACACTGTGGCACAACGGGGGTGAGTTGCCAACTCATGAATAGTAAATAACATATGCAGGTAATCGCAAGTATGCACGTAAAGCGTGAATCTAAGATATGCAATTAACAGTAATAACATGTCATATGAATGCAGAATAATGGAAAGTACATTAGCAGGTACAACCAATATATATAAAACAATAATGATATGACAACAGTATGCAATAATCATGCGATAGGGATATGAGAATGTAAATGTGCAACAATCATGAAAGATACACTAACAGGTACTACTAGTACATGAAGCAATGCACAATAGATAAGGTGAGGTATGGTGTGAAGTATGTCATTTCCACGGAATCCTGACATTGTGGTAGGATCACAATCCAGCAAGACAATTTAAATACCAATTCCTCAAATCAGCCCCCAAATTTGCTCTCATATTATCTAAGTATCACATCTCCTCAATTGCACAATATCAAGTATATCTCATATATCCCGAATGTACAACCTCAAGTATATCTCACATATATCGGATGTACAATCATCAGGTATATCTCACATATATCGGATGTACAATCATCAGGTATATCTCGTATATATCGAATGTACAAAATCAAGTGGATCTCACATATCTCGTATGTACAATATCAAGTATATCTCACATATCTCGAATGTACAACAGCAAGTAGATCTCATATATCTCGAATGTACAATATCAAGTAGACCTCACATATCTATCCAGTATCCAATCTCAAATGAATCTTTTATATCCCGAATCAAATCTCCAGCAAAATTCTAACATCCTAAATATAATGACATAAATAAATATAATGAGGTCAATACACATATATTAGCGTCCTATTCCACTAATATTGGTGTAAGGGTATATATAACAGCGGCTCAATCCCCTGTTATATATACAAAAGAGTAATTAGAAATATCATGAAACCAATGTGCCAAACATCGACACAAGAATACTGATCTATCAGGTGCTGTCACCACGACTGGCCCCGTGATAGGTACGTATCATATGCTATCCCGAAAGCTCGAGTGCCTAGCTCTGACCCTCGCCTCTCGACGTATCTATACGTACATGACTCCCAACGGTATCCCCACGATCCCCGCCGAGTCATTGGTACTATCACCGGTAGGTACTCGCCCGCCTCCAGGCTCAATCGGCAAAGTCCATCGATCTTCTTGCCGAGGGGAACCATACCGGGCCTCCACCATGTACCCTCATACGACATCCACACCTCGTATGGAGTATATAATCAGAACCGATAAATCTCATGGTGGCTGCGCAAATATCATATCAGGGAAACCGGGTTTTTCAATTAATGCATAATTTCATGAACTCCCGCGGTTCCTAAATCCAGAAAACATCATGTAAAATCCAAATAACAATGCGCAAATTCCGGAATAAATATGTGCGATATATCTGAAATGCGAGCATATAAAGGAAAATATGTAGCTGAAACCAGATGTATGCGAAATCAATATGGTACAGCTAAGTATAGGTGTTTACCTATAAGCAAATGATGTAGTATACCCCCGTGGGTATAAGTAAAATATGTAGGGTACCCTCCGGGTATAAGTAACATATATGCAAAGTATACCTGTAGTTGTATCGTAAAGTGTGTAGGCACCTATCACTAATGGTACGATACACTATAGGTATACAAATAACTAGCATGTAAGTATGTCAGAACATATGTGTAAGCATGTAGGTATACAGGTTTGCTATAAGTCAATGCGTAAAGAAATATGAATCAAAGTCTCAATGTCCCTAACCAAGCAATATCATATCTATAAGTGGGTTGTGCATGACACGGCAATTATTGACGGTATGTGTAGCATACAATCAGTGCTCGTGCAACATGAATCGTGAAAATATGTGCAGTGTCCTAAGGATACTAGTCCAAGCACAACAATATCTAAGTAATAGGGTAAATGCGCAATTCTAAATATGACATAGAATATGCGACAGAAATAACATCTCTAGCCCAGACGCATAACGCCATGCGGGCGATTCCCCTGTAGATGTTAAATCTACTCACCAACGCTCCAAGTTAGGTGAAGCCTACCACCTATTTTCCCCTTGTCGTAGCGTCCGAAGTCCCCGCTTGCAAACCTAAAATTTCACAAACACGTCACATAAGCATATATTCTACATCGACGAAAAGACATCGAAACGCAAGAATAACGCCCTGAAAATTACACTGCGCGTTTAGCGTATCTAACGCGTACGACATCGGCCAAAAATCCTAACTAGGGTTGCCAAACTACGAAACACCTAGTCTAGATTCCGATCGTCCCGATCGCGCAATTAAAACACAAAAATAAATGTGAACTCATAATAAATAACGTCGCAACGCTAAAAGAAACCTACGCCTAAAAGTTACCGAAATCTAGTAAGCAGTACTTATCTTGATAGCACAAAACTACAAGTTTTACCAAGACTATAATTTACAAATATCTTCAAATAGAAAGGTTAAACCATTTAAACCATTTCTATATTTTAAAACTTGCTTAATTAAGCTTTAGCAAAAACCTAGTAAGAAAAAACCCTTAATTAAACAAAGTAGTAATTAACAAAAATTAGCATTTTCTACTAGGTTAAGTTTCTCCAAAACATAAATTAACACTTCAAATAAACATTAAACACATAAATCAAGTTTTACCCTAACTAGATTATCATAAAAATCAAGTCTTGAATTTCAAACATGAAATTAAAATCTTAAACTAACATCTAATTAAGCTAGCATAAAGTATTAAGCAACAAAAAAAGAGATTAGAGTTAAGGTTTTATACTTTCAAGAACACCACTTGAATCAAGGATAAAACCAAACTTTAGCCTCAAAAATTCTCACTAGAATGAAGATCCAAGCAACTTTTGTGAAGAAGAATGAAGGTTTTGGATTTTATTTGAATTTCTATGAATTAAATTGGATTTTTCATGATTTATTTGTGCAAGAAATGATGAAAAATGAGTGAGAAAAGAAAAGGGCAGCCAAGAACAAGTAGTGGCCGGCCATGAGGGAGTGTGGGGGGTTTTGTGCAAAAAAGTGAAGAAATTTCTAGCAAAAATCATTAAATACTTCATTAAATGCAAAAAATGACACCTTTTCTTTCTTTTCTTTTCTTTTTTAATTCAAAACCTTTTGCACTAAAAAAATATCTAGATATTTAGAAAGAAGGTTCTAAAAATAATTGTAGTGATGATTTCCAAGAATTTTCATTTAGAAAAATTTTCCGATTTACGTGCACCAAATACCGTTTAAAATAATATTTTATTTGGGAAAAATTCTATCTGAACCAAAACCTCCCAAATACCCTTAAAGTTCGCGCACAAGCTTTATTTTAGCTAAAATAGGTGCCGGTAGGTTTATACGGACGTTTGATCGAAATCTGGTTAAAACGGGAAAAACCGACAATTTTGCCCTAAAACGGAAAAATTCGCAAAACGATTTCTGAAACGTTACAATATGGAGCCTGGAGATGGAGAATTTTTTACCAAAGCTTGGAGTCTACTCTGACTAGGTCTTTCTATGGGTATTTTTGTAAATGCAGACATGCGAATCAATTGTAACCTAGGATTTCCTATCCTCTATAAATAGGAACTATAATTCTTGTATTAGGTCATGCCTCCCTATGCCTCCTTTCATTAAGTAAATTTAGATTTCTTTTGGAGAGCATCGATGCCTCTTTTCGTTTCAGAAATTCAGATCTGACAAGTCTTGTGTTGATGTTTGGAGAGAGCCATCTGTAAAGTAAGTAATTAATTTCAATTCTTGCCCTAGGTAATTTTTCATTCTCTGCCCTAGTATAAATTTAATTCCTTGCCCTAGTTAGATAGTTAGATTTTCAATTCAATTGCCCTAGATTAATTTAGTTTTTAGATTTAATTAATCCATTCACACCGTTCAGAATTAACTCATAAGAGCGACTAGGAAATTCACAACATCCCTGTGGGCCGACCCGTACTCACCGGCTAGCTGCAAAGCGATGCCGTTCTTGATTGCGGTTAATAGATAGTTTTTGAGATCAATCAGGATTGCGGCGCGAGATTCTTGAGGAGGCACATAGATCGGTGTATAGTGTTCATCCGGGTTCCACCAAGATGTACCATGATTTGAGAGATGTTTACTGGTGGGACGGAATGAAGAAGGATATCACAGACTTCGTGTCGAGATGCCTGACTTGTCAACAAGTCAAAGCCGAGCACCAGAGGCCTGCAGGAGAGCTACAGTCGTTACCCATTCCGGAGTGGAAATGAGAACAGATTTCGATGGATTTCGTTGTGGGTCTACCCAGGACTGGGCGAGGGTATGACTCCATTTGGGTGATCGTGGATCGATTGACGAAAGCGGCTCACTTCCTGCCGGTGAAGACGACTTTCGGATTTGCTCAGTATGCCCAGATTTACATCGACGAGATTGTACGACTGCATAGAGTCCCGACGTGTATCGTGTCCGACCGAGGTACCCAGTTTAACAGCCGACTATGGCAGAGGCTTCAAGAGGCTTTGGGCACCCGCTTGAGTTTCAGCACAGCATTTCATCCGCAGACCGATGGCCAGTCAGAGCGGACTATTCAGACTCTCTAGGACATGCTCCGAGCGTGCGTTTTAGACTTTGGTGGTAGCTGGAATCATCATTTACCCTTCGTGGAGTTCTCCTATAACAATAGTTTCCAGGATACTATTCAGATGGCACCTTTCGAGGCCTTGTATGGGAGGAGATGTAGATCGCCCGTCTGTTGGACAGAGCTTAGTGAGAGCAGTATTTTGGGGCCGCAGATCGTACAGGAGACGACCGAGAAAATACAGCTGATTCGAGATAGGATGAGGGCAGTTCAGAGCAGGCAGAAATCGTATACTGACAGAAGCCGCCGTAGATTAGAGTTCGCAGTTGGCGATCACGTTTTTCTGAGGGTCTTTCCGATGAAGGGAGTGATGAGGTTTGGACGGAAGGGGAAGCTTAGCCCCAGATTCATAGGTCCCTTCGAGATCCTCGAGCGTGTGGGCGCAGGAGCATATCGTTTGGCTCTTCCACCGACTTCCCAGATGTTCACCCCATATTCCACGTGTCGATGCTTCGCAGATACCTACATGACCCTTCGCACATGATTCAGCATCAGACCGTTCAGCTCGAGCGCGATCTTTCGTTCACCGAGCGGCCAGTCGTGATATTGGACTGGCAGGTGAAGAAACTTCGATCGAAGGTCTTACCGTCTGTGAAGGTGCTTTGGCGAAGCCCGAATGGTGAAGAGATCACTTGGGATGCCGAGAGCGAGATGCGAAAGAAGTTCCCTCATCTCTTTGAAGGTATGCGTAGCTTTATATTTTTAAATTCGGCGACGAATTTCTTTAAAGGGGGAAGATTGTAACACCTTAGATTGTGATTAGTGGCTAATTATATTTTAATATATGGTTTTTAATAAAAGTTTACCAAAACGATTTTCAAATAATTTATCAAATTTAATGAATATTTTATTAGAATTTTTCTAAGCTTGCACACATATGTGCATGTAAACTAGGGTTAAATGGGGTTAGACCATGATTAGCAACCATGGTGGACTAACCATTTTGTTAAGCTAACTTAAAGTTTTTATTTAAGTGTTTTGGGTTGTTTTATTTTTAAAATAGAAATGATTTGTGTTATGGTTGACTAGGAGGGAGAGAGAGAGAGAGAGGATGGGCATCATGGCATGTGCCCATGCTTGCATTAAATGAGAGAGAGAGAGGGTGTTGACTCTTTTGTTCTCTCATTTCTTTTTTTTTGTGTTAACCCTTTCTCACTTCTCTCTCTCACTCATACACACACACACACTCACAACAATAGCAGCAGCAGCAGCAGCAGAAGACACAGTAGCAGCAGCACCTAGTAGCAGCAGCTGAAGCAATAGTAGCAGCACCAGCTTCAGCAACAGCAACAACATCAGCTCCAGCAGCATCAGCAGCAGCTCCAGCAACACCACATCTTCTTCTTCTCCTCCTCCTCCTGCTTCTCCTGCTTCCTAGGGTTTATTGGGGTATATTTCTTAAACCCAACTCCATTTTTCTAAGCTTGTGTGTTAAATAGGTTCGGTTAGTGTTAATTATGCGTTTTAGTGCTAGAAATGGTGTTTTGTGTGAAGTTGTGGCCAAGTGATAATTTTATTGGTTAGAGCCTAATTAAGTGTTATTAGGGCCACATAAACCAAGCTTCAACCCAGATTTCACCAAAATACCCTAGATCTTCTTTTTATGCAAAATGTAACGTTTTTAAGCAAAACTTGGCCTTTCTATGATCTGCTATAGACCCGGTTACTTCAGAGAAAAATTGGGTTAACTGGAGCATATTTAATAGACCTTGAGCACACCACCACAGCACGAGCCCCATATTCCCAACCCACGCCGCCGTTTTATTCGTTCTGGCCGCAATTTTCGGCCAGATAGGGGACTTAGGGGTTAGGGTTTTGGCAAGGGTAGTCTGCTGTGTAGTTGTGTAGTTTGGTATGTGCAACTTTTCCCTTTTGTGCTCGAGTCAAAATCTGGAACCATATATCGTTTTTCCAATACGTTTTGTTTGCGCGACACGTGAGATACGTGAGTGGGTTCTGTGTTCCAGCGTATCATGACGTGTCGGGCTAGTTTCAGATGCGTATACACACGTTTTAGCGTATCGGACACACGCGCGTTTAGTTCACGACGCGAGTTTCTCGTTGGATTTCGATATCGCGTTTTGCGAGATATTTGCTTATGTGGATTCTCTATGTGAATTCTAGGTTCGCAGGCGGGTACGTCAGATGCCATAAAGAAAGGAAAGCAAGTGGTCGGCTATGCTTAGCACGCGACCAGGTGAGTAGATTTAACATGTACGGGGAAATCGCCCGTATGGCGTTAAGCGTCAGGGCGTAATAGGATGTTTAGTCGTAGATATTTAGAGATATTCATATTAGTGCATATCTTCATTGATATATCCCCAGTGCACACATATATTGATATCTTCATACTGCGCACATGCACACTGTATATTCATACCAGTGCACACATATATTGATATCTTCATACTTGCGCACATGCACACATATATTGATATCTTCATACTTGCGCACATGCACACTGAATATTCATACCAGTGCACACACATATTGATATCTTCATACCTACGCACATGCATACTGTATATTCATACCAGTGCACACATATATTGATATCTTCATACCTACGCACATGCACACTGTATATTCATACCAGTGCACACATATATTGATATCTTCATACCTACGCACATACACACTGTATATTCATACCAGTGCACACATATATTGATATCTTCATACTTGCGCACATGCACACTGTATATTCATACTAGTGCTACACTTATATTCGCGTATATATCCATTTGCACATCCATACCTACATATATACATATGTCACATACATGGATGATATTGATTTGATTTCATGAAAATAGGGACCGCATGAGATATTTTCAAAACTGGATTCTTTTAAAAGAGCGGTTTTTCCTTTTTACTCTTAGTGTCATACGACACATTGCATGGATTTACGCATTGAGTTATATTTATGGGATTTCTGGATTTGAGAACCGTGGTATTATTTTAAGAAAATACACACTGTTTTAAAAACCCGGTTTCTCTTGATATGATATTTCAGTGCGTCCACCATGATTTTTCTCGGATTCAGAGAGCTTGTGTGAGTATACCCGATTCGAGGAGTGGTAGGCACCGATTGCAGGTACATGGTGGACCCGGCATGGTACCCCGGGACAAGAAGACTCGTATTGTTAGACGGTGAGCCCGGCGGAGGGACTACTACCTACCGGTGATTGGTTGGACCTGGCGGTTATTCGGAGGATACTGACCAGAGTTGAGAGATGGATACGGGACGACACGTACTGCTGGGGGCCAAGGGCCGATTCCACAGACGGAGCCCGTGGGCCGATCCGGACTGACGGAGCCCGATATTTGAGGATTTGCGTGTCGATGCTATACACGATTATTTTATGATATTTCGAGTATTGATGTTGGGCACTCACGATTCTACGAGATTTACAGGATTTGAGGGCCGATTGGAGTGACGACGCCTGAGTTTTACTGGGATTTGGGTGTATTGATGGACACCGG
Source organism: Agapanthus africanus (assembly GCA_030015575.1). NCBI lineage: Eukaryota > Viridiplantae > Streptophyta > Magnoliopsida > Asparagales > Amaryllidaceae > Agapanthus > Agapanthus africanus. The sequence continues at coordinate 154,715,092 of CM057343.1, forward strand.
TTATTTTCCACGTTGACATTCCGTGTAGATGTTATTTATTCCCATGCTCAGCATTCAATGTTATACATCTCATCCTGTATTTGTAGTACCTGATAGAGTACATTTGCTATGCACGATTATTGCATACCCTGCTCATCCTATATAGATATTATTAGATTGCACATGCTATGCATGATTATTGCATACCCTGCTCATCATATAGAGATGTTATTAGACCGCACTTGTTGCATGATTATTACTCATCTAGCTCATCATATAGATGTTATCTGTTGGCATAGATTAGAGTATTGCAGCACGTGCGTACTTGCGATTACCTTTATATGTTATCTATTATTCACGAGTTGGCAACTCACCCCCGTTGTGCCACAGTGTTTGCAGGTTGCCTCTCAGAGTAGTCGCGGTAGGCTGCTTTCTTGCATCTTTTGATACAAATACCACTGTAGTTGGCGCGTGAGCTCTTTTGCTGATAGGTGGGTTTTTATGCGGTATCTGTTTATTTTTCCAATGGTATACACCATTGTATCTAGTACTCTCCATCTACTACTTATGTATTGACTTAGAGACCAGTTGTGAGGACGATATATATTATTTTGTACTCTGGTGTCGAGCTCGTTGTGAGCCGAATTTATTTATGCAGCTTTATCTTTAATGGTACTTGTTTTCAATTATATTGCTTATTCTTCATTACGGCGTCGTATATTATCATTGTGGTAATTGTTTCCGCCGTTGGGCGTGATTGCTCCCGTTTGGGATGCTTTATTCCTATTGTATATCATTTTACTCATATATTGTCTTGTACCCAATTTCGGGGCTAGTTTTTACAAAGGAAATGCTGCCAAAATTTTTAAGATAATTACTAGAACTTTAAAGAATTTTACTAAATTACTTAAGGTTTTCTAAACGTTTTAACAAATATTTCCATCAAAACGTTTTAACATTCAATACTTTTAATGGTTTTGATTTCTGGGTTTCGGCTTACTTAGTCTCGTTACGCCTGTAGACATTACGTGGTTAAGTGCCGGTCACGGGCCGAACTTTAGATCGTGACATTTGATGACTTGCTTATTTTTTTTATCTTTTTGTGGTGAACTGCGCCGTTGGGCGTCGTATACTTATATATACTGTCTTGCATGGTTGTGATCTGCCGTTTGGCGAAGAGCTTGCTACCGCTTGGGGATGCAATTATTCTTATTATGTATTGTGGTTTTGGATCAAAATATGCAAAGGAAGTGCTGCCCAAATTTTCAAAAGACGAAATATGTTTTCAAACTAGTAAATTTCACTTGTATTATTTATGTTCCTTTTCTATGCATTTAAGAAAACTTGATTTCATTATACATTAATTTCAAAACTTCACCTCCTTTATTTTCTTAAAAAGGTTTAGATTTCTGGGTTTCGGCTTACTTGAATTACGTTACGCCTTTATACGTTGCATGATTTAAGTTCTGGTCACGATCTAATATATCGGATCGTGACAAAATTGGTATCAGAGCGTTAGGTTTAACCTTGGTTCGAGTCTATGTTTGACTATGCGGAGTCTAAGGCGGATATGTATTTCGGAACCTAGGCTTGACCTTACGGAACTTAGACTTGAACAGGGGGTATTAGACCCGAGCTTTCGTTTCATAGGCTGACCCTGATTGATGGAGTAGGTAACTTGAGTGGAGTGACGTACCGTACGTATGTTCCACGGCATATTTACGATACGATACTCCACTTAAGAAACCTTAGGATGTACATATTTTTGTGATTTATGATTCTCTTCATACCCATGATTATACATCCATTTGAGATCCTTGATTCTATTCGTTTCCATGATCATACTCTCATTGATGTTGTTCCTTCTTATGATCATGTATCCATTCTGGATCTGTCGTTCCTTTCATGCCCTTGATCTGTTTTCATCAATACATGATTGAGGTTCCTGTCACCATGTTTGAGCGCAGATTGAGCTGCTGCTAGTATGCGGTCAGGGAGAGCTCGTTTGGTACGAGGGCTGACCATTATGTTTTCTAGTAATATGGGAATGTCTTGATGTAGTGTTTGTGTTGTGACCTCTTGTGGAGGCGAGTGCTTGGTTTTACACCAGATGATCGGGCCATTGTTAGAGCTGCCAGCTGCGAGGGACTGTTGATGTATAGCCGACCTCAGAGATTGTGATGTCGTCTACCGTACAGACAGATGACCCAGCTGTTGCTGAGATTGATGGGATGTCGCTTCTAGAGTTTACGAGCTGAGATCGCTAGAGCTTCCAGGCAGAGATGCGATAGATGATAGCTAGTCTACACCGATTTGAGAGACGAAGGTGATTCGTCAAATTGATGCGCCGACGCAGGCCCAGTTGAGTTGAAGATTTTCATGTGTGCAGAGTCTTACTCGGATCTAGAGCAGACCGATCCAGAGATGACTATTGATGTACCATCTTTCCTGGAGGATTGAGGCATTGTTTAGCGTGCGGACGGAGGGTATTCGCATGTCGCCTAGGCGAAGTTAAAAAGTTCGAACGAATGTCAAGAACCCATTTTTCCCAGTTTAAGTATTCGAAAGAACATGCAGGTAATTCTGTGGACCCTCTAGAAGAATGAAACCCTAACTCGACATGATGACCATGGAACCGCTTTTGAACCTTAGGGTTTGCGGCAGTTTAGCGGTGCCATCAGAGAGGCTTGAGTTTTCCCTTCTACGGCTGGTCCAGAGGTACTGTGGTATGTACTAGATATTTTTAGACTGTGCTCAGGTGTTGAGCCTTAGGGAATTTTGGGACTTTGATGACTCGATCGAAAGTTTTAACGTCGTCCGGATATCATAAGATAAGAGATCAGCAAGCTGACCAGTTTCGGATAGAGGACCTCACCCAGATGCATTGTGAGTTGATAGAGAACAGACGAGTATTGAGTATTCCTCCGATGGTTGGGACGAGTTCCCGAGGACGTTTCGGCCAGATATCTTCTACAGAGTTATGAAGCCACAGAGTATGCGATTTCGAGTTCGTACGAGAGACTTCGGATTGACCGTGGCCGAGAACAGTTGCAGTGTGCAGATAGCATGGCGTGACATCATAGTGGACAATGATAAAGACGAGTGGAACCAGAGGTTCGTGCGAAACGCTGACGAGCTGTTATTACTCCCCATCAAGATCAGAGACCTGATATGCTTTCAGAGGCGTTGGGATACGGCCAGTTCTCGAGGAAATGTGTGCGTAACACGAAAATGTCCAGAAAACGAGAAAAGATTATGTAAGAGTACCAACCTCCGTACAGTTCGGCATGGGCGAGATCGGAAGAGACCTTGAGCAGGATTCCTTCCAGGACACTGCTGCAATGAGATTTGCACCCAGGATCAGTTGTGTTACGTGTATTCAGAAGACCAGCGGCCGACGCCAGTAACATGCTGCTTTATGAGTGGTCATGATGATTGGCCGAGAGATGACCAGAGAAGTGCTAGAGCAGAATCGTTCCTGTTAGCACACCTGACCGGGCTGATGAGCCGATGGATTGCGAGGTTGGTGAATCTGCAGAGAATATATGGACCCAGAGATAGAGGACGCCAGACCGTGAGCAGGAGGCAAGCGGATGTTCTTGCTCTGCCAGTTTGGGCACACCGACATTTTTTTCGACATTGTAAGAGGTATACCTCGATGTCATTTATTGCGATGTGCGTTGTGATCCGAGTATCACGCTTATATCGCTTGGATTTGAGTTTTGATGATTGAGTTTCATGATATTGGTTTTCGTGCACCATGGCTGCACCTGCTAGGTATTTACATTTTTTGGCACGGTTTTTGCACTGGATATATATTTTATACACCGTTGTGTTGATTTGCGATTTGTGCATACCTATTGCGTTGATGTCGAATTTGTACCTTCGTATCATGTGTTTATGATTTCATGGATTTCATACGGATGATGTGATTTTTTCACTCGGTATAACTCACATGTGCTTGCAGTGCATTGATACGGATATTGTGCACATAGTTGCACACATTTTGACTTATACACCTTGGTGTACTCGGTGTTACTTTTTATACGTTTGAGTTATTGATTGTATTTCGTGCATTTGATGCACCAGATGTTGTTTTCGTGCACAATAGATGTGCCAGATGTGTTGTCGTGCACACCCGTTGCACTGGACAGATGTTTTCGTGCACACCTGTTGCACTTAATTTTGGACTTTGTGCATATTGTGGCACCTGTATTTGGATTTGATTTCCGTGCGCACCAGACGCATGTGATTATTCGATACGCCTTTTGAGGCTGCTATTGCTTTTGAGCACTTTGTTTTCATGATAGGTACTATATATTATATAGTAGCCGAACATGACTGATCTGAGGACAGTACCTGAGTACTTTGCATGCATTAAAAACTTACCAAGAGGTTTTCAAAGGATCTATAGTCTCGCTATTTCCTACATGTTCGTGAGCGACGCGAACGTTTTTTTAAAGGAAAATATTTTAGGATATTTTGAAACGACGGAATGTATATTTAGCAAAACATATATGGACATATATTAATATCTTACAAATGAGCGTCCGTCGCTTATGCTGTGAGTTAAGCATCATGCGGCGATTCAGAAAAGATTTTGCATGTATTTTATTCAGATTTTGGAGTTTGAAGGATGCGTACTATACACGTATTATGGTATTTGACAAGTGTATATTGGATTTCAGTAGTAGATTTCGAGATCTGTTTCTCCATGTTAACTCCGAGGATATGCGTGCAAATCAGATGATTTGCGTGACGCTTGACGGAATTCGATTTTGAGTTTCGTATTCGTGTTCAGGCGCACACGACACGCTGTGTTATTTCTGCGTTTTCCATGATTTCGGAGCCCCGTTGATTTGAGCTGATTATGAAAATGTTTTAGATTTTGGGGGTTTAAATTTAAATTCAGGGACTGAATTTATTTAAGAGGGGAAGATTGTAACATTTCATAAAATATAAAATATTATTTTTGGAATTTAATATTAAAATAATATTTTTCCCGAAAACTGCCCGATTTGCTAAATTAGGGTTTTCGAAAAAAGGTATAAATATATACCGATAATTGTGAAATAAATGGAAATTAAAATGATTTATTCATTTAAAAATATATTTAAATGATTTGGCATTTTTAAAATTTATTATATGTAGTTTGGATAAAAACCCGATTAGTACACTGCTAATCGCGATGAAGCCAAATCCGCGTTTCTACAGTTTTTCATGGCTAGTGCATCATGTCATGTTATATTTTGATTACATGTTGTGTTCTTGTGTTATTTTGGGTATTATGTGATTTGGGTTTTAAATATAAAAAAAGGGTTAAAAAGAGAAAGGGTAAAATGGTAATATTGAGAGAGAGGGTTAGAATAAATGAGGAGGGAGAGAGGGGCTGCCTCATTTCCTTTTCTCCTCATTTCTTTTCATCTTCTTCATCTTCACCTTCCTTCCAGCTTCACCCCAAGGTATCATCTCAAAAACTCCATCAAAACCCTAAACCCCTTTCATTAAAGTTGATCTCCTCCTTCTCCTCTACACATTGGGCCAAGAAAAATGGGATTTTGACAACATTAGCAAACTAGGGTTTTCTTGAGTTGCATCCATGAGGTATATCTTCTTCCATTTAGTGTAGTTTTTATTTCTTTATATTCTAGTTTAGTTTAAAAGTGGTTTAAGTGTGTAATGGTGAAGTTAGAATTTCCTAAAGAAGGATTAGGGTTGGATTGTGTTGTGGTGATGGAAGTTGTTGTTATAAGACCCCTAGTGTTGTTTTTACTGGCTAAGGCCCGGGTTAGAAACCATTATACGAACTTTTAATTCGTCGATATTGGAAAATTGTGAAAATTGTGATGGTATTTTGGAATCTGCTACCACTCAGAGACCTGGAAAATTATTTAGCGGACACAGTGACACATGCAGGCACCCAGGAAGCTACCACAGAGACCCGAGACCCCAACTCCACCCAATGGCCGCAGATTTAATCATTCTAGCCGCAATTTGCGGCCTGAGTAGGGTGGATTTGGTCCATGTTTGTTCCAGGGTTTTATCTCCAGTAAATTAGACCCTCCATATGTGCAGAATTGGCTAAATTGACCTAGGGTAAAATCTATGACCATTTTCTTGAGTTGCTGCCTTTTATTTCGAGATGTTTTTGAATTTAAGTTTTGGTATTTGTTATTGTATTTGGTCATGTGGCGTTTCAACGTCAACGACTAGGATTTTAGTCGTGTTTTGCATGCGAAGCTATAGGTTTTAACCTATGAGCGAAACATGTGCCGTTTTGGTGTCTTGCTTATTTCTTTATCTTTTTGTGGTGACTTCGACGTTGGGCGTCGTATACTTACAGATACTGTCTTGCGTGGTTGTGATCCGCCGTTTGGCGAAGAGCTAGCTCCCGCTTGGGGATGCAATTATTCTTGTTATGTATTGTGGTTTTGGATCAAAATATACAAAGTATGTGCTGCCTTAATTTTCAAAAGACGAAATATGTTTTCAAACTAGTAAATTTCACTTGTATTATTCATGTTCCTTTTCTATGAATTTAAGAAAAATTGATTTCATTATACCTTTATTTCAAAACTTCACCTCCTTTATTTTGTTAAAAAGGTTTAGATTTTTGGGTTTCGGCTTACTTGAATTACGTTATGCCTTTAGACGTTGCGTGATTTAAGTGCTGGTCACGAGCTAATATTTCGGGTCGCGACATTGTTAGTTATGTATATGCCCTAAAGGCCATTATTGTAAATATGATGTATATTATAGTGGATGCTTGGATATATATAGAGAGGACTTTCTTGCTCGACATGATAGTATGCTATCTGGTTGTACTTTGTCTTAACATGTAGACTTGTATTGTGAAACTGTCTTGCTCTCACATGTTGATAAAGCCTTTAGGATGAGTACTTGACTACTAGAACTATGATGGAGATCATACTAGTGGGGCCAGGGTAGTCCACAAGTACATCCTATAATTGTTCCTAGTCGAGGGTGTATCGAGACAGGGCATCGATACTCCAGAGTAGACTAGCGTATACGCTTCTTGACCAATATGATGGGCGATGGATGATCCCACATCCATTGGTGTTTGACATTAAAGATGGTATACGAGTGCTTAGTGGAAACTTGGTACACTGAACGGACTCGCCGAGAACTCCTAGTTGGTATTATAACTATCGTCAGATAGCAGTTCTCTGGTAACACTGGTACAGGTTAGTCTGTAGACCCGAGATCGTCATAGAGTCTTGTGTGATTCCCACCGTGCTTTGATTTCAACCTTACCACGTTCAAGAGAACGTGCAAAATGGTGGCTTTTGGGTACAGTCCCGAATCACATGGAGGCAATGAGCAATAGGAGGGATTTCGTCTCTCCCGGTATTGGGGGTTGATGTTGCACTTTGCTCGATTGGCTATAACAGGAAGTCCCTGGCCAGGGCTGTTATGGAGATCTACTGGTAAGTGTTATCAGTAGTTTCTCGACCCCATATGAGCTTCACATTGGCACGACTTATCGGTTACTGGGTCCTGACGTTTACCACCCCTAGACTGGATATGCGATATATCAGACGAAGAGACCGGAATGTACGGTAGTGTTACTGACAGGCTTTACAGGAGTATGAGCAGGCTTGATTTTTGATCTTCTGATCGCTCAATACCCGGTTAGCCATTACGGCCAGCTAGTACCGTTGACGGCTTATGGGTGCTTGATGTGATCATCACCTACTGCCGGCGTATTGACGATTCTTTAGAGTCCTACACAGAGGTTTACTGGCTCAGGCAAAACGAAGTAGGAGCACATATGTGATATGTACAGGATCGAGAATAATACGAGTATGTGATACCGTATTCTATTCTCGCGATATATGATATCGGTCGGTTATATGTGATATAGCCGGGTTATCTAATCAAGTGTTGATTCGATAAGATGATACATATTCTATTAGTCGATTATATGTGATATAGCCGGATTATTAAATCAAATGTTGATTTGATAATTTAATGTATAATTGTATATTTGATATGCTAATTTACATTAACTAATATTTGCTCACTTATACTTTTCTTTTCTCACATGTGCACACTTAATATATATGTGATATATATTATTTGTGTTTTCTTTTTGCGTCATGCTTGATGATACACACTACATGGGTGTATGAGATTTATACCATGCCATTAGATTATTAGGGTTTTTATTTATTTATGCAAATATAAATTGGTGGGAATAATGCATGGTTGCAAGCTTTGGAAGCTTGTGGAAACCCTTGACTAGGTCCACTACATTTTTCTTGCACTAGATATTTATAAACCTAACCATAATCTTTACCCGTGGTTTATTCTCTACAAGAATTATATGAGATATTTCTCACCCATGGTTGCCATTCACACTCTCACAAAATTATCTCTTCATCATCATCTTCATCAAGAGCTTAGCTCTCTAGCTTTTGAGAAAGTGAGAAAAAATAGTGAGAAAAAGAAATCTAAAGTAAGAAAAAATCCTACTTCATCATCCTCTACTAGATTAGCCATTTAGTTTAGGGTGTTAGCTTCACTAATCCGTAATTAGTGAAGAGGTGGCTTTGGTTGGTGTCTCCTCGACGTAGATCATCTTCGGCTTTGAAGACTTCAAGCAAGTTTGCATCTTCCACCTTGTGGAGCCTCTCAAGAGTTCGGGAGATCATTACTCGCAGCGAAAGGAATTTTACACGGAGCATTTTATGTGAAGGACTGGTTTACAAAGGTTGTATTCCTCATTCACCTAGTTGTAAAGTTGTTTATATATCGTATCGTATAAATCTCAAGCTAAGATTCTAGGGTTAGGGTTAAATAGCATGGAAAAAATTTGAAAATGGCATGGACGATGCCCCCCGAAACCTTGTTGTTGTGATAAGTAACCCTACAGTGGTATCAGAGCCAAGCTAGAGAATTAGACTATGTTTGATAGATTACGAAACCGAAACTACTCCGAAACTTGAAACAATGAAAACTGGTTTCTCTCGATTTTTAAACGGGCTCTAAAATTTTTTTTAGCAACTGCAGAATGTTGTATGTGATATAACATGAACACCAAAGAAATTTGAAGCAATTTGGTCGGATTTTGGCCGGCCACATCCAGAGAAAATCCGAGCAGGCCGGTTTTCTGGAGGAGTTTTGGCTACAAAATTATTTGGTGTTCCAGTCTCTGGGTTTTGGTGTTTCAGGTGTTGCTGTTTTTTTCTAAAATTGCATGAGATGTTATTTTTCTATAAAGGCAATTCAGAGTGTTTCGTAGTCGTAATTCTAACATTTTTTCTGGTTATTTATACGGCGTTAAAAAGTTCGAACGGATATCAAATACCCACTTTAACTCTAGCTGGAAATTTTCCAAGAGTTGGATTTGTTTCAAAGTTTGAAACATTCAAATATCGTGCAGGTGATTCGATGGACCCTCTGAAAGAATGAAACCCTAACTCGATTCTATGACCATAAGAACTACTGCTAAACTCTAGGGTTTGCGCTAGTTCCGCGGCGCCATAGGTGAGGCAAGGGTTTACCCTTCTACGGTTGGTCCATAGGTACTGTGGCATGTGATGGGTACTTTTAAACTACGCTCAAGTGTTGACCTTTTTGGGAAATTTTGGGTGTTTGTTGATTCGATCGGAATGTTTAACATCGTCTAACTATTTGTGGAATGTGATACAATATTTGGAATTCATATTGTTAGGCATGAAATCCGAGGTATGTGATATTTCGGGTTTATGATGTCTAAGGTAATTGTGGATTCCAAATGTTGTAATTTGACATTTTCTTTTCTGCGACCGTAAGTGTAATATGTGGTGTATCACCAGTTTCGGTGCTATATGTCAATGACAATTGGGATACACATATTTACTTACGTTGATGACATGTGATGTTATGTGTTGCTGTGATATGTTATATTGGATCGTCGTGTTTTGAATAGCCGGGGGTTTTATGTGAAATGAGAGTTTTATTTTCATTCATGTAAAATTCATTGTATGTAATATTCTTTATTGAGGCACTTCCGGGTTGAAAATGATGTCACCATTATTGTATATTATTTACTTTTCCGCATTAGGATAGACCCAAGGTGGGGAGCACAACTGACCGGGTTCTAAAGTCCAGTGGGAGACCATCTCGAGGAGTCGAGTCCGGGTCTCCTAACTCTAGAATTGGTAGGGTTGCTTTCCACTCTCGTAGGGGTCTAGGGATGTGGGTTTGGCTATTCATCATGACCGTGGAATCCGTGTTTTATACTGGTTTAATTTAAAACACGGAATTCCTAGTATATCAAATATTTCATATGTTATCTTCTGCTGCTGGTATTCTGTGATGTGATCACTATATATGCATGAGACGAATGCTTTATTATTATATATATGATATATAATAAACGTTGCTTATGTTTTGCACCCGTGCTAGTCCCGCCCCGGTATGCCGTTAGTTAAGTAACCTAACGGTGCATAACGGGACACTGTGCCGAATGCGGATGGCATAAGTGTATGTTGTATTTTCGTTTCTTCTGTGATGCTTAGGAAGCATAATTGATGGGACTTCATTTATGAGATTAATGAAAGAAAAGAAACCTAAAAGATGTAGAATCAAATTTTCAAAATGGGTAGCTCTAGTTTTTGCTTTGCATAGCGGTATTCCTTGTAGAATATCCAGCACCTTATTTGATAAGGAAAGAGCCGAGATCCCTTCACCGGGAGTGACCGCTTTAGCAAAACTAGCAGATGCTACAACTCACTAGGTTTTGTTTTTGATTGCTTCTTGTAGGGTTCCTAGGCACTCTCAAGAAGTCTCACAAGGCATCAACCATGCCAATTTCAAATTTTACGGGTGCCGAGAAACCCTAATACGGATCGTTGGCTAGATTTTTAGGCGACAAAGCAAACTAGTTAACACTTAACTACAAGAATACGGAAATACAACCTTTGTAGATCCGGTCCTCCACCTCCACGGCTCCGTGATGAAGTCCTCTCCGCTGTCCAAATCAAATCCCGGGCTCTAGCGTCGGCTTCATCGGAGAAGAAGCGGGCTAGGTCATCGACGACGTGCCGAAGATGATCTACGTCGAGGCATCGCTAGATCAAGCTCCAACTTCACCAAGTCAAGAAAACTTGTGAAGGAAACACACTCTACTACTTGGCAAGTGGTAGAGGATGAAGAAATAGGAAGTGGGTTCACTTTAGAATTGGATTTCTCACTCATTTTCATCAATCACCATTGATGAAGTGAAGCTTTCTTCAATGAAGAAGATAAAGAAGAAGAAGAAAGTGTTATGATAAGTTAATTAATATTGAAAAGAAAATCAATACTTATCATATAATGAACCATGGTCAAGTGTAGAGAACTAACTAAGGTTTAAGTGAAAGGTTAGGGTTAAGCATGAGACAAAATGGTCACTTTAGTCAAAGCTTCATGAAGCTTCAAAGATAAAACAAAACTAGCAACCATTTTCCCATTTTCTTTCCAAAGTAAATAAATAAATAAATAATAAAGAAAAGCAAAACCCTAATCATTAACTTAACCATGGTTTAATCTTTACACTTAACCAAGTTATCATGTATCATCAAACATGATACAATCAAGTGCACAAAAGTATATCACATATACAACTTGTGAACTTCAAGTGAGAAAATCCATTTAAAGTGAACCAATTCTAGTTAATGCAAAGTAATATATAAAATATATAATTATACATTAAATCATTAAATCAACACTTGATTTAACGACCCGGTCATATCGCATATAACCGACTAATATTCAATGTATCGGCTTATCGAATCAATACTTGATTCGATAACTAGGTTATATCGCATACAACCAATCGATACATTCATCGCGAGAATAGAATACGGTATCACATACACGCATTATTCTCGGTCCCGCACATATCTCATATGCGCTCCTATTTCGTTTCGCTTGAGCCAGGAAACCTCTGTGTAGGACTCTAAAGACTCGTCAATACGCCGGCAGCAGGTGATGATCATATCAAACACCCAAAATCCGCAAGGGGTCTGCTAAACGTAACGGCCACCCGGGTATTGAGCGATCAGAAGATCGACGAGCAAGCCCGCTCACACTCCAGTGAATCCAACCAGTAACACTACCGTACAGTCCGGTCTGATCGTCTGATATGTCGCATATCTCGCTTAGGGGTGGTAAACGTCAGACCCCAATAGCTTGATAAGTCGTGTCGATATGAGGTCTATAACAAATCGAGAAACTACTGGTAACACTTACCAGTAAATCTCAGCAACCCTGGCCAGGGATTTCCTGTTATAGCCAATCGAACACAGCGCAACATCAACTCCCTATACCAGGAGAGACGAATCCCCTCCTATCGCTCATTGCCTCCATGTGACTCGGGACTGTACCCAAAAACCACCGTTTTGCACGCCCTCTTGGACGTGGTAAGGTGGAAATCAAAGCACAGTGGGAACCACACAAGACTCTATGACGATCTCGGGTCAACAGACTACTCTGTACCAGTGTCACCAGAGAACTGCCATCTGACGTAAGGTATAATACCATCTGGGAGTTCTCGGCGAGTCCGTCTAGTGTACCCAGTCTCCACTGAGCACCCGTATATAATCTCCGATGTCAAACACCAATGGATATGGGATCATCCATCGCCTATTTGTATGGGTCAAGAAGGTATACGCTAGTCTACTCTGGTATATCGATGCCCCGTCTCGATACACCCACGACTAGGGACTTTGAAGGATGTACTTATGGACTACCATGTCCCCACTAGTATGATCCGCATCATAGTCCAGGTAGTCAAGTACACATCCTAAGGGCTTTACCAACATGTAACATGGAGACAATCAGTGTACACGTTAAGGTAAAGATCAACCAGATAGCATACTATCATGTCGAGCAAGAAAGTCCTCCCTATATATGTCCCAGCATCCACTACAATATACATCCTATGTATAGTAATGGCCTCTAGGGCATACATATAACTAACACTTCTATAGTTCTTGCTTTGCATAGTGGTATTTATGAAATATCTTGCACCTTATTCGATTAGGAAAGAGCCGAGATCCCTTCACCTGGAGTGACCTCTTTAGCGAAACTAGTAAAACCCTCAAAAACACTCCTTTTCAAAATCACTCGATGTTGGGTTTTGCCGGCACCCCGGCTATCAATCCGTCGCCAAATGCAGAATAAAAACTTTCAAAACTTTAGCGCAAACAAAACCCGCACAAGATCGAACCAAAAACCCTATACTAGCAAACATGCAAAGAGGAGTTTGGAGAGGTTATACAGATCGATCCGTGTCCTTCGGTCTTCAACCTCTTCACAAGCTCCTCGCTGCTGCCCCGACGAAATTCGCTCTCCGGTCTTGCTCGTCGAAGAGGATCCACGTCGAGGATTCTTTATACGGGATCCCGCTTCTAAACCGAAGCAACTCGGACATCAAGTTTGCTAGCCGAGATGACCAAGATGAAGTAGAGAGTTTTTGTGATCATTTTGTCTCAAGACTTCCATTGATTCTCAACACATGAGAGTGTATGGATGGTGGTTGAAGAAGAAGCCATGGATGGAAAATGTGAAGCTCAAGAAAGAAGCAAGTGAGCAAGCCAAGAGAGAGAAAAAGAGATGGCTGCCCTCTCTCATGTGTGTGTGTGTGATATTTTTTTGAGATAAAGAAAAATCCTAGCATAAAATATCACACACCAAACCCAAGACCATGAGTCACCAAGTGAGCACATGCCTCAATAAATGCCCAAGGACAAAACTGTTGGAGATAGTGCCCTCAGAGTCAATTATTGGATCACAGGCACGTGATTGCAATGATTGAGGGAGGACCTGTCCCAGTAGGAAAGTCTTACTCAAGATGATAGTATGCTATCTGGTTTATCTTTATCATCGTGTACTGCTTTAGGTGACTTTACAGGTCGCTATTATATGTTGATAGAGCCCCTAGGATTCTTGCTTGACTGCCAACAGTATGAGGGCGATCATATACGTGGGAGCTGGGGTCTATAAGCACATCCTTAAAAGGTCCCTAGTCGTGGGAGTTTCGAGACAGGGCATCGATACTCCAGAGTAGACTAGTGTATACAGTCGAGACCCCGACGAGGGGTGGTGGCCGGTCTCATAAGCCATTGGTGTCAGTTGGTTCACCTAAGATGTATACAGGTGCTCATTGGGTTATGAGTACACCGGACAGGACTCGCCGGAAACATGCCGGTTGGTCTTATACCTGACGTCAGATAGCAGTTCCCTGGTGACATGTGTACAGGTTAGTTCATCGACCTGAGATCGTCATTTGTCTCGTGTGAGTTCCCACTGTACTTTGATTACTACCCTACCACGCTCAAAGGAGACATGCAAACAGGTTTTAGTTGGGTATAGTCCCGAGCCATATGGAGGCAGTGAGCGGATCTGCAGGGGTTCGTCTCTCCCGGTATTGGGGGTAAGGTCACGCTGTGTCTAGGAGAGCCATTACACGAAGTCCATGGCCAAGGCAGGAGATTTACTGGTAGGTATTCCAGTAGTATCTCAGGGTGTTCTGGGCTACACTCCGACACGACTTGTACCGCTTTTAGAGGTCTGACTTTTACCAACCCCCTAGGCCCGCCATGCGATGGTCATAGACGAACGGACCGGACTATACAGATATTGTCACTGACAGGCTCAGTAGGGTGTCAGGATGAGTTCGCTCATCGACGTCGCTTTTGGTCAATACCTGGTAGCAGGTTATGTATGGCTAATACCTCTGACTTGCTAGTGGTTAAATCCACAGCCAAAGTGTTGACGAGTCTTTAGAGTCCCCCACAGACCAGTTACTCAAGTTTCGGGCGAAACGCTGTAGAGGCCATATGGAGATATGGCAGGGTTCGATCAGTTACGTGCGGTATTGCACGGATCATGATCGGACGGAAAATACTAGCGGGCTTTGGTTTAAACCGGATCCTAGTATTGTACAGTGTAGATTTTGTCTCTTTGCATTTGTATTCGGTCGGAATACAAATGCGGGTATGTATATACAGTAGCAGGGTTTTTCCTGTAATTTATTACGGGATCAGTTTTCTGAAGTTGCCAGTTTGCTTTCCGTTTCGGCCATTTTTCTTTGTATCTTTCATTGGCTGAAGATTGGTGGAGGAGGGCTTATTTGCAAATATGCAAATAAGCATTTTGGAGGGTTGTCTTTGCATATTGTAGTGTCATGATTGTTGCACCACCATTGACTTCATAACTTCATGATTGCTTGACTTTTGGAAGTCATGATGGTTGTTTGAGTATTGGTTTTGATTAGTGATCATCTCTTCACATCATAACCTTTTTTCTCTCTCTTTGATTATTGGCTCACTCACTCACCTCATTCATACTCTCCCTAATCATTCTCTCCTTGAGTGTTGGCCGGCCACATGAGGTAGGGGCTGTCCCAATTTGTTGTGTGGGGATATATTCTCATTTGGCTTGCAAAATGATATAGTTCATCTCAAAAAGCTTTCATCTTTTTTCCTCCACCAAAACCTTGGCAACTTCAACCCCATTGAGAAAAAAGAGCACTACACTATTCTACAGCAATCCTTGGGCACGTCGGCTCACCAACTTCGTGCCCGAGTTGCCTCGGTCCAGAGGTGGGAGCCCGTAAAAGAACCCGGCGATGTGGTGCCCGTTCCGGCGAGGAGGTGAAGACCGGAGATTCCGCGGGGAGATCGGGACGATGACGAGAAGACCGAAGGACACGGATCGCTCGGTATATCTCTCTACCCCTTCTCTAGTTAGCTAGGATTAGATTAATGGCCCGATCTGTTTTTTTTGTGCGCGGTGGTGCCGGTTCAAAAGATAAAGTAAAGTATCGTTTCCGCATTTTGGCCTCGGATTGACGGCCGGGGCGCCGCCATGCACTTACAAAAACTTATGCTCATAATTTCCATCACAATAAAACATTAAACCAAATGTTTAAACAAAAAGAATGGCATCTTCTAAAGTAAACTCGTAACGAATTACAAGAATACCCCTCATATGTATATACATACCTGCATCCGTATTCCGACTGAATATAAATACAACGAGACGAAAATAATCTAACAATATAATACTAGGATCTGGCTTAAACCAAAGCCCACTAGTATTACCTGTCCGATCATGATCCGTGCATAAGTGCATGTATATGATCGAACCCTGCCATAAAACCATACGGCCTCTACAACGTTTCGCCCGAACTTGGGAAACTCTCTGTGTGGGACTCTAAAGACACATCAATATGCTGGCAGTGGGTTTAACCACAATCACGTCAGTGGCACTAGCTGTACGTAACGGTTGCCCAGGTATTGAGCGAAAGGGAGGCCGACGAGCGAACTCATCGTGAAACCCTACTGAGCCTGACAATGACAATATCCGTACAGTCCATTCCGTTCATCTATGAGTATCGCATATCAGGCCTAGGGGGATGGTAAACGTCAAACCCCTAATAGGGGTATAAGTCGTGTCGGAGTATAGCCCAGAACACCCTGAGAAACTACTGGAATACCAACCAGTAAATCTCAATTATCTTGGCCAAGGACTTTGTGTAATGGCTCTCCAAACACAGCACGATATCAACCCCCAATACTGAGCGAGACGAATCCCCTGCCGATCCGCTCACTGCCTCCATGTGGCTCGGGACTGTACCCAACTAAAACCTGTTTGCACGACTCCTTTGAGCGGTGGTAGGGTAGTAATCAAAGCACAGTGGGAACTCACACGAGACAAATGAGGATCTCAGGTCGATAGACTAACCTGTACACATGTCACCAGGGAACTGCTATCTGACGATAGGTATAATACCAACTAGCATGTTCCCGGCGAGTCTGTCCGGTGTACTCATAACCTAATGAGCACCTGTATACTATCTTAAGTGAACCAACTGACATCAATGGCTTGTGAGACCGGCCCTCGCCCCTCATCGGGGTCTTGATCTGTATACACTAGTCTACTCTCGGAGTATCGATGCCCAGTCTCGAAACTCCCATGACTAGGGACACTTTAAGGATGTGCTTATAGACTACCCAACTCTCACGTATATGATCGCCATCATAATGCTGGTAGTCAAGCAAGAATCCTATGGGCTCTATCAACATGTAATAGTGATCTGTAATGTCACCTGAAGCATGTACATGATGATAAAGACAAACCAGATAGCATACTATTATCTTGAGTAAGACTCTTCTACCGGTATATGTCCTCCCTCAATCATTGCAATCATGTGCCTGCGATCCAATAATTGACTTGAGGGCACTATAGCCAACAATCTCCCACTTGCACTTAAGGCTAATTATTGCGGTGTCGCATACTCACAGCCTGTGTGATACCGAACACCCAACTTCTCTACTAATCAGCTTTTCAAAGCTCGTTTGTAAAACTATTGCTTTCGAGAAATAGCCTCAGTGAATGGATCCACTCTGATGTTTCTTTCTATGTCTCTCTTTATCTCAAGTTCGCGGAGAAAGCCATCTCCCGAAATGAGCAATACCTGTCTTAGAATATATCTGGTATCTGATGGGACCTAGTTCATAAATGAACTTGAAATCCAGTAAACTTCTTAGACTATATCGTCAACTGAATTTAATCAGTATCCTGCCCCACGCCTCTCTCAGTATCCGCTTGGACCACCTGTCCAAACTACTGCCCCTCGTCAGAGGGAAAACTATAACTCTGATGGTCACTTTGTCATCCAGGTCACCTTGGAAGCGTGGAATGATAACTGTCTCCCAAAGGAGGCTGCCGTTATCATATCCCTAGAACATATCACTTATGTTCTAAAAATGCTTCCGAACGTTTGTCCAGGATTGGATTAATACATCAAATTATTGCAGCTAGTGCAAAAACAATATCTGGTGTGGTACTTGACATTTCATGATTGACTCAATTCCTAAGCATGTGATATGCCAATCATGCACATCCCTCTTCCCTTTAGTCTGTAAGACACCTTTAGAGAGGGTGACTCCATCACCTGCAGGTACACCACCATGCCAGGAGTCGTCCATTCTGAAACACCTTTAGAATACTGTCTAAGTACCCAGATTGGGAAACTACCTAAATCAAGATTTAAAACCATAGATCTAGTAACCAGAATGCCCGATATTATATCCATATCCTATGTGGAAAAACCACTATGTGACAACCACAGTATAACCGATTATAGTATAGGAATTTCACTTCCTACTATGTGTATGTCATCCAAATACCAAGACATCACACCCTACTACCTTCTTAATAGATCTATCCCCTATTCTGATGAAGTCTAAATCTATGACTCTCATATCAAAAATAGATGATCTATCTCCGCTATATCTGCTTTAGTCTATAAATAGACATAAACTACTTTTCCACTATGTTTCCACTGCTCCTATTGACCACAACAACCCTCTGGCAGAGTCATATGCACGTGCACTTCTAAAGCTATTTTAGAACGATGCTATACTCATCCTCCTGTCGGATCTCATAGTCTAGAACAGCAGTAATGGCAAGTTTGGGTAAATAAGAACCTCCCTGTCACCGTTTTTTAGGATACCGAAGTACCTCTCGGGAGCCTGAGGTTACCCACCATATCTGCGGAGTGACTAATGGAATGTCAAACCCGATCGAATCTTTAGGTCCTATTAAATTTTCAGTAATCGTTTGTGGTTCTGGAATCACTTCCAGTTCTACCATACTCCCACTACTGTTTTCTGAAAAAGTCCATTTTACTAAAACTATGGCGAGTCAAGAACAATATCACTATTGATCTTCCAGATGGTAGAAAGTTAACCCTCATCATAGCCCGGGATAACCCACAAACTGCCATTACAGAAACGTGCCTTGAGTTATCCAGAGTCTGGTTTTAAGCATAAGCCGAAAAACTCCATATACCTTAACATCGTTAAGATATGAACTATTCTATATATAATATAGAAACAGATGCACTGATTTAATTGGAACCAGATTCAAATCATGCAGCTGTCTCCAGTGCATGTCAACTAAATGGAGAGAGGCCGATCAACATTACTCAAGTTAGGAGTGCATCCAGATATGAGTAACCTGAAAGAGAAGCAAGTTCTCAAAACCATTACTATCAACTGAATACCAAACACAAGTATCTAGTTCTTCGATCACCTCGAAGAATCCTGATACTCGCAACACATTGTTCTCTACTTTATTCTTGTACCTATAACTTCTCAAAACTTAGACCTTGTATTTCTACGAAACACTTGTCTAAAACTGGAGAAGTAACAAGTAAACGGAATATAATATGAGTACCAACCCCTCTATCCCAATGGACACTGGACAACATACAATACTTTGTATAAGTCACCTGAGTTCAATAACTCAAACCATGTGCATCGTAAGTTGAAAACTGTACTATGGTTATAAAGAATTACACAGCTGTTTAATGCTCCTTACCTAACCATCAACTGATATAGGTAAATGTCATGGACATAATTTCAAAAAGTTATATTACACTTTATAAAATAAACGTACAGATATATCAGTTTGAAATTGGTGCATAACAACGGATATTCAAAACCAAATATTTGCCGTCCGGCAAAAACCCAGGCGATTTCCTCAAATATCACCAATTACAACGAATCCCGATATAATGAGGATGATCACCTAATTCCCAATAACTTACTCCCACTCATCATCTATAAAACCATACAGATGTGAGAATCAAACCTGGTAAATACATACCTTGGAGTAAGTATCTAATTGGAAAATCAGTTTTCCTTTAACAACGCATAGTGAAACTGAAACATGAAAATTTTTCGAAGGTGTAGCCAGGTATTCCCAGTAATGCATCTTCTATTATCCAGGTTCATGACTGTAACTGTATATTTCTTTTCCATCTCTCCAAATCCCTTTATTTGTCTTTACTCAATACCTTCTGTACACCACCCTTAGGCTAAATGGTTTTCTTTTTCCCTACCGTTCGGCACCAACCTATGGTTTGGAAGAAGTCTATCCAATAAGCGTAACAAGTGTACTCTTCTAATCCTAGGAGCCCTCGCAACCTGAGAGAAGGTAAAGATAAAAAACAACTGAATAAACCTTATTTTCTTTCTCCTGAACCAGAATCCATCCTCGAACTGGAACGAGTTCTTTCGAGTTCGTATATAACCATACGATGGATTATCCAATAACCGTGGATCTTCGTAGTGATACGGGGTGTTCTGGAGAAATACAAAGGTGAAGTAGGAGTGACGATGAAATACGTGGTTTGGTCGTGAATGATACCAGTCGCAGTTTACTTTTCCCTCTTTCTAATCCCTTTATTTGTCTTTACTTATTATCTTCTGTACACCACACTTAGGCTAATTGGTTTTCTTTATTCCATACCTTTTGGCACTTGCCTATGGTTTGGAAGAAGACTATCCAATAAGTGCAATAGGTGTACCCTCTCCTAATCCTAGGAGCCCTCATAACCTGAGAGAAGGTAAAAGGAAAAGACAACTGAATAGTCCTATTCAATTTCTCCAGAACCGGAAACCATCCTCGAATCTGAAACATGTTTCTTCGAGTTCGTATGTAACTATACGATGGTTATATACAATAAGTGTGGATCTTCGTTGTGATACGGGATGTTCCGGAGAAAAGCAAAGGGTAAATGTAGGAGTGGCAATGAAGTATGCAACTCTAACAATCCAAAAGCCAAAGTTTTAAGAAAGTTCGGTTAACTTGGTTACTGAGTTATAGTCTAGGGTCGGGACATAGTCGTTGCCAAAGAGAGAGAGAGAAAAGAAACACTCTGCGTGCACTCTAACCTAGATCAGAATGGTTAATCACTTTATCTAATCAGAATGTCTCGCACTGTATCCTCAAATTCTCCTCCAAACATGAAAGAAGAATTAGTCGGGATCATCTAAAATCACCCGAGGAGTAAACCAACTCATCAGTGGGTATCGGGATCCAACTATCATCGCATGATAACCTGATGGAATCCATTCACGTTATCACACTCCAGAAGGTATGCGCATGGCTGGCAAGTTTCCTGTATGTTTGAAACTCCCGATGTGATTTTACCCCATGCTCTTATGACCTTGACTAAGGCTAACAAATCATAAGTCACATGTCAAGTTATACCCGTCATTGTCCAGGTTAATTTGAACTCACCCGTACTCAACCTTGACTAGGGCCAACAAGGCTGTACGACTGTCCCAAACCAACGCATCTATCTATGCAATAGAAAAGTAACAAATAGTTACCATACACTATGCCTTGACTAAGGCCAACAAACATAGCATGAATATTAAGTGCTACCCATCTGAAATGACGGAGGGCTACGAATGGTTTTTGGCAAAAAGCCTTTAACATAATGAACTTGATATCGTTGAAGGAACTGGATAGCTTTTTACAAATATATAGTGGCGAAAATTTTTGCTAAAAAGGTCACTCCTGGAGAAGGGATCTCGCCTCTTTCCTCGTAGAATGAGGTGTAGGATATACCCACTGAATACCGCGATGCAAAGCAAAAAGTAATCGAATATAGTGAAGTTATTACCCAGACGCAAACTTCTGCCTAAGGGGTCACTTCCGATGAAGGGATCTCAGCCTTGCCTCGTCGAATAAGGTGCTGGATATTCATAACCGAATACCACTATGCAAAAAAAAAAAGAACGTCCTTGTAATAACAGCTTTTGAAAATTGTTCCAACAACATCGAATAGGTATGTTTTCCTTGCATTGATCTGAATCAACGTAGTCCCATCAATTAATCACACTACAAAAGAACGAAAATATGATGTATGTATATGCCATTCGAATTCGCCACTAGGTCCCGTCATCACCCGTTAGGTTACTTAACTAACGACAGAGCGGGGACTGGACTAGCGCGGGTGTAAAACATATACAACATCTACTAGTATATATATAACAATATATAATAATTGCTCTAGGCGTGATAAATGCAACATCACAAAAAATTAATAAGCATCACAGAACAATACAGATAATCTGGGAGCCCTGGGTTTCCTTTGAGCTGCAAGTGAAACCCGACGTTCCTCTGGTCGTGAGGATAGCCTGTGCAATGAAAACCTAGACCCCTACGAGTGCGGCAAGTTACCCGTAAAAACCGAAAGCGAGGCAGCCCCCTTCAACAAAGTGAATGGGCCACCCGGCACTTCACGAAATCCGGTAACTTTAGCACCCCTCCTTGGGTCAACCTGTACCCCCTACGAGTGCGGCAAATAGCCCATCAATTCTAGAGTGAGGCCCCTTCTGTCTCAACGCCATGAGATGCGGACTCGTTGCCCTCCAGAACCTGGCTATCCGTGCACTCCATCGTGGGGTAATCCTAGTACAGAAAAGAAAATATGTACAACGGTGACATCGACCTCAACCCGGTCGTGCCGCAAAAGAATAATATACAAACAGGTAGTGACGGCAGTCCACATGTCGGACGCTCAGCCCGTGATATCAAATGTACAAATAAAACGAAACTGTACTATCATTGCACGCAAGCTATCCACCACGACAAATCCGCAACAACCATAACCAAATTTATCCACAGAAACAAGTAACTGAATCAAGTGTGTAACCCCATCTAATTGAGCATATAGCAATTAGACAACGTTACCAACATATCCACGCATGCAAATGAAGTCATGACATTAGAATCTTAAATCACAATTAGCACACATCCCAAATATGCTAAGGATCAAAAACCAAGTGCACTAAACATCCAAAAAAGTCGAGTTTTGAGCCAATTCGGAGGTCCGAATCAAAATGAAATGCGCCCGAACTTTCGTGGGGAGTTAGAGCATGAAATTAACTTCGAGTCGGGGGGCCTAGAGAGGGTACCCTACCCCCGAGGCCACCACGAGGTGGCCAGAGGGTGAGGCAGACCTGAAACTGCCCATGCAGCCATTTGGTCCCCCCCGGGGTGCCCACGCAGCACCCCACGGCATCTCGGTTCAAACTGAGAGCCCGCGGGGTGTGCAAATATCTCAAAAATCAAAAATTCGAGACTGTTTTTTCGACAATTTTCGATGCCCGAAAAAACGTGAATTCTAATGTCGCAACTAGCTAGTTTAAGGTGTTTGGGTGGCTCTGATACCATGTTGGGTTTTGCCGGCGCCTCGGCCATCAATCCGTGGCCAAATGCGGAACAAAAACTTTCAAAACTTTGGCGCAAACAAAACCCGCACAAGATCGAACCAAAAACCCTATACTAGCAAACAAGCAAAGAGGAGTTTGGAGAGGTTATACCGATCGATCTGTGTCCTTCGGTCTTCAACCTCTTCCTAAGCTCCTCACGGCTGCCCCAAAGAAATTCGCTCTCTGGTTTTGCTCGTCGAAGAGGATCCACGTCGAGGATTCTTTATACGGGCTCCCGCTTCTAAACCGAAGCAACTCGGACATCAAGTTTGCTAGCCGAGATGACAAAGATGAAGTAGAGAGTGTGTGATCATTTTATCTCAAGACATCCATTGATTCTCAATACATGAGACGGTATGGATGGAGGATGAAGAAGAAGCCATGAATGGAAAATGTGAAGCTCAAGAAAGAAGCAAGTGAGCAAGCCAAGAGGGAGAAAAAGAGATGGCTGCCCTCTCTCGTGTGTGTGTTTGTTGTGTGATATTTTTTGAGATAAAGAAAAATCCTAGCATAAAATATCACACACCAAACCCAAGACCATGAGTCACCAAGTGAGCACATTCCACAATAAATGCCCAAGGACAAAACTTATGCTCACAATTTCCATCAAAATAAAACATTAAACCAAATGTTTAAACAAAAAGAATGGCATCTTCTAAAGTAAACTCGTAACGAATTACAAGAATACCCCTCATCTGCATATACATACCTGCATCCGCATTCCGACTGAATACAAATACAACGAGACGAAAATAATCCAACAATATAATACTAAGATCCAGCTTAAACGAAAATCAGCTAGTATTACCTGTCTGATCATGATCCGTGCATAAGTGCACGTATATGATCGAACCCTGTCATAAAACCATATGGCCTCTACAACGTTTTGCCCGAACATAAGAAACTCTCTGTGTGGGACTCTAAAGACTCGTTAATATGCTGGTAGTGGGTTTAACCACAAGCACGTCAGTGGCACTAGCTGTACGTAACGGCTGCCCAGGTATTGAGCGAAAGGGAGGCTGATGAGAGAACTCATCCTGAAACCCTACTAAACCTGACAGTGACAATATCCGAACAGTCCGGTCCGTTCGTCTATGAATTGTAGGGTTCCTAGGCACTCTAATGGAGTCTCACAAGGCATCAAACATGGCTATTTCAAATTTTATAAGTGCCGAGAAACCCTAATACGGATCGTTAACTAGATGTATAGATGATGCGATGCAAGTAAACGGAAATACAGCTAAAGGGAAGGGGCTACAACCTTTGTAGATCCGGTCCTCCACCTCCTAGGCTCCGTGATGAAGTCCTCTCCGCTGTCAAAATCGAACCATGACTCTCACGGTGGTTTCATCGGAGAAAAAAAAAAGGCGGGCTAGGTCGTCGACAACGTGCCGAAGATGATCTACGTCGAGGCATCACTAGATCAAGCTCCACCTTCACCAAACCATGAAAACTTGTGAAGGAAACACCCTATACTACTTGGCAAGAGGTAGAGGATGAAGAAATAGGAAGTGGGTTCACTTTAGAATTGGATTTCTCACTTGTTTTCAACACTTGCCATTGATGTAGCAAGCTTTCTTCATGGAAGAAGAAGATGAAGAAGAAGAAGAATATATGATAAGTCTTTTTTAAATTAGATAAAAATCAATACATATCATACTTTCAACTATAGTTAAGTGTAGAGAATTAACTTGGGTTAGTTAAATGGTTAGGGTTATGTATAAGACAAGAATGGAGACTAAGTCAAAACTTCATGAATGTTCAACTAAAAACAAAACAAGTAACCATTCATTTATCCTTTTCATTTTCCAAAATGAGTAAATAAATAAGATAAATGAATAAGTAATTAAGTAAACAAAACCCTAATCATTAACTTAACCAAAGTTTAATTCTTTACAATTAACCAAATAAGCATGTATCATCAAACATGATACAATCATGTGCACAAAAGTATATCACATATACAACTTGCACAATTCAAGTGAGAAAATCCTTTTAAAGTGAACCAATACTAGTTAATGCAAAGTAATATATCAAATATATAATTATACATTAAATCATTAAATCAACACTTGATTCAATGATCCGGTCATGTCGCATATAACCGGCTAGTATCCAATGTATCGGCTTATCGAATCGATCCTTGATTCGATAACTAGGTTATATCGCATATAACCAATCAATACATTCATCTCGAGAATGAAATACGGTATCACATACACGCATTATTCTCGGTCCCGCACATATCTCATATGCGCTCCTATTTCGTTTCGCTTGAGCCAGGAAACCTCTGTGTAGGACTCTAAAGACTCGTCAATACGCCGTTAGCGGATGATGATCATATCAAACATCCACAAGCCGCAAGCGGTCTGCTAAACGTAACGGCCACCTGGGTATTGAGCGATTAGAAGATCGATGAGCAAGCCCGCTCACACTCCTGTGAATCCAACCAGTAACACTTACCGTACAGTCCGGTCTGTTCGTCTGATATGTCGCATATCTCGCCTAGGGGTGGTAAACGTCAGACCCCATTAGCTCGATAAGTCATGCCGACGTGAAGTCCATGACATGTGTGAAACTACTGATAACTCTTACCAGTATATCACTGCAACCCTGGCTAGGGATTTCCTGTTATGGCCAGTCGTACATAGCGCAACATCAACCCCCAATACCGGGAGAGACGAATCACCTCCTATCGCTCATTGCCTCCATGTGAATCGGGACTGTACCCAAAAACCACCTGTTTGCACGCCTCAGTAGAGCCGTGGTAGGGTGCAATCAAAGCACAGTGGGAGACACACAAGACTCTATGACGATCTCGGGTCAACAGACTAAGCTGTACCAGTGTCACCAGAGAACTGCCATCTGACGTGAGGTATAATACCATCTGGGAGTTCTCGGCGAGTCCGTTCAGTGTACCCAGTCTCCACTGAGCACCCGCATACCATCTCCGATGTCAAACACCAATGGATATGGGATCATCCATCGCCCATCGCATGGGTCGAGAAGATATACGCTAGTCTACTCTGGAATATCGATGCCCCGTCTCGATATTCCCTCGACTAGGAACATTGAAGGATGTACTCATAGACTATCCAGGCCCCACTAGTATGATCTACATCACAGTCCTGGAAGTCGAGTACACATCCTAAGGGCTTTATCAACATGTAACAGAGAGACAGAAAGTATACACGTTAAGATAAAGAGCAACCAGATAGCGTACTATCATGTCGAGCAAGAAAGTCCTACCTATATATGTTCCAGCATCCACTACAATATACATCCAATGTACAGTAATGGCCTCTAGGGCATACATATAACTAACAATCTCTCACTTGCACTAGGGCCATCTGTAGCAGTGGTTGCAGTATTACATACTCAACCATCCCCTAAAAGTCTCTCTTTGGGAAAAGGCCTTCGTGAGTGGATCCGCCGTGTTGTCCTTTGAGTCTACTTTCCTAACCTTGATCACCCTGGAGATCAACTATCTCCATGATCAGGTGATGCTGCCTCAGAATATGTCTGGGTCACTGATGGGACCAGGGTTCCAGGGCCAAAGCCACAGTTCCATTGTCACACAATGGTAGGAACCTAGTTCATCCTATGAACCAATATACACCCAAACTGCCTCTTTGGTAGTATCTTTAATAGCGATGTTACCAGCCTTTATCTTCTAGTTTGTCACGGTATCTAGCTTGGAAATCTTCCAACATACCGTCCCTTTACTGAGGGTAAAGACAATGCCTGTGACTGACATTCAGTCGTCTTTATCACCCTGGAACCCTTCCAGTGATTCTCCCCAGGATCGATTGATACCATCTCACTACATTTAGTGAGAATCCTAGTATCTAATTACATCTATCTCATAGATGAAAACTCAGGATTTTAGGAGGAATCACTTTGATCCTATTGGAGAATCTTTGTGATAATAGGAGATCGACCGATCGTAGCATAGGAAACTCTTTTCCTATCAAGAGTATGTTGTCCACGTACAATACGAGGATAACTACCTTACTCTCTACTACCGTTTTGTATATACAAGGTTCATCTACTATTTTGATGAAGTCAAATACTTTGACTACCACATCAAAACAGATGTTCCAACTCCGCGATGCCTGCTTCATCACATAAAACATCTTGCACACGTTTCCGCTGCTCCCACTGTTTACGTAGCCCTCTGGCTGTGTTCTTATAGACATTTTCTTCTAAATCATTATTTAGAAAATTAGTCATGGCACCCAACCACCTGATATCGTAGTCATGGTATGTAGCCGTGGCAAGTAGGATCTAGATGGACTTAAGCATAGTCCCTGGACAAGGTTTCATCATTATTCGTGCCTGGTCGATGACGAAAACCTTTAACAAGTCTAGCTTTGAAAATCTCAACTTGTCCATCTACACCAAGTAATCTTCTCAAGATATACTTGCTCCTGATGGAGATTTAACCCTTCAGATATAGCAACCAAAGTCCATACTTTGTTGGTGTATAAGGATTCCATCTCAGATCACTAAGCATCCAGCCATTCTTACAGAGTCCCACTCTTGATGGCCAGTTTGAAACTAGTTGGGTCATCATCTCATGATGCATTCCATGCTCCCACTGTCATCGAGAAACCAAGGTATCCCTCAGGTGGGTGAGGAACCCTACTAGATCGGCGGAGAGGCTGAGGTTTGTTGGAATCTACTGAATCCTTTGGTTCTACCAAATTATCTGCTGTAGTTTGTATAGCTGGAACCTTTCCGGTTCTACATTACAGACCTTGCCTCGAGCCTGTCCGGATATTGCTTTTAGACATAGGCCGGACAATCCCAAATCTTAACTGACTTAAGATATGGGCTCTTCCCTTTCCATATCACATATGAAGTGGTAGGCAGTGATTTGATTCGAACCTAATTCAATAGGAATGCAGCTTCTCAAGCGCATAACATCCAAAATGAAATAGGTAACTCAGTAATACTCATCATAGAGCACACGATATCTAATATTGTGTGATTGCTCCGCCCCGATACACCGTTGTGCTGTGGTGTATTCAGAGGAGTAATACTGAGAGAGAATCTCATTTTCCTTTAGAATGGTCCAGGAATGCCATGCACAAGTATTCTCCTCCCTGATCTTATCATAGGACATAATACTTATACCCGTATTTTGGTTCTCTACTTCCTACTTATATTCTGTGAATACCTCAGAGGGTTCGGACTTATATTTCAACAGCAATATATGACTGAATCTTGAGAGATTATCAGAGAATATAATGAAGTATAAAGAACCGGTCCTGGCATTTGTAGACAGGAGACTTTACATACATCATCATGTATTAGTCCCAAGAGTTTACTAACTCTTTCTCTGTTTCCAATAAACAGGGCTGAGGTCATTATATCTTTGTGACATGACTCGCAAGTTTCATAAGATGTAAATTCAAACTGATTTAAATATGCATCTAAAATGCAACTTCAGCCAGTCGGGTCGCATTGATATGACCTAGTCTACAATGCCTCAAGAAGAATTTGTTCATTTCTGAACTCTTCCTCTTGTGTGTATTCAGTATACAAGGAACTGTAGTTTGATTTAGAACGTCAATGCTTTTAGATAACGTGCCTGAACCGATCAACTTTTGATATAGAAAATGTTCAAAACATTATCCAACAATACAAAATTATATCATTTCTTTACTAATAAAGAGACTGATATGATTTTGTATATCAGGTTCGGTATCTAATAGCATTTGTTCAGAATCAATATATTGGTAATACAGGGTGACAGTGACCAACAGACCTGGCTGCAACACTTGCCCCGTTTTCTGTCTCATGAAACTTATCACCCGTTCTCAGTTTTTCTACCTTTTTGTAGCCCTATGTAACATATTACATATCTGGGATCCTGATCCGGTATCAGATACCCAGTATGCAGAGGATACTGAGAAACAGTTCTGTATAATGAACACACCCGAAGGAGATGCATCATATGCACTTTCTTCGTTTGGGCGGCATAGGAATTCTGGTATTCCCCTATTTCCTGCTCTGTCTTATAACAATTATAAGTTGGAGCGGGACCAACGTTCCCCAGCTCAGTATAACAAGCGGGTTCGGTCAATACATCCATTTTATTATCTTGATTAAGGCGTGATATGGTCGCTACCAGGAAAGAGAGAGAAGAAAACACTTAGCGTGCGCTCTTGCAAGATTAGATTGGTTATGTATTTTATCTAATCAGGATGGCTCCCACTGTTTTTATCAAATCTTCCTTCAAACCCTAAAAGGAAAGACTAGCCGGGATTAATTACACTCTACAAGTTCGCCAATCTTTCAGCCAGGCCAGTGTCGGTACTTTGAGGGAGGTTTCCCGTGCTTTCGCACGGACCTAATTACAGTAAACCTCGTTTTCCCAGAGGCATAACCCC
This sequence comes from Agapanthus africanus, assembly GCA_030015575.1. Classification (NCBI taxonomy): domain Eukaryota; kingdom Viridiplantae; phylum Streptophyta; class Magnoliopsida; order Asparagales; family Amaryllidaceae; genus Agapanthus; species Agapanthus africanus. Next base: position 154,744,541 of record CM057343.1, read on the forward strand.
GTTGACACCTTTCTAGACACCAACTTGATCGGCTAATTGCAAAGTGCAAAACTCTCCCAGGAGTAACAATTACTCGCAGTGGGTATTGGGATCCAACTATCACATAGAAGGTATGCAATCTCATTGCAAATTTCAACACTTGAAACTCCCGATAAAGATTTTTACCCCTAGCACTTATGACCTTAACTATGGTCAACAAATCATAAGCACTAGTCAAGTTCTACCCGTCATTTCGTGATTAATTAGACCCACCCACATGACCCTTAACTAAGGTCAACAAAGTCACGCGACTGTCCTAACTAATCGCATCATATGCGGTGTAGGAAGACATCACTTAGCTACCGTACACTGTGCCTTGACTATGGTCAACAAACACAGCACGAATACTAAGTACTCTACTTCCTAAAATGACGGAGGGTTGCGAATGGTTTTTGAGAAAACCTTTAACGCTTTGAACTTGATCTCGTTGCGGAATCAAATGGTTTTTAAATGGAATGTTTTTGAAGCTTTTCTAGTTTTGCTAAAGGGGTCACTCCCGGTGAAGGGATCGGCGGCCCTTTCCTCGTCGAATGAGGTGCGGGATATATCATATATATCACTGTGCAAAGCAGAAACTATAGAAGCAATCAAAGGACAAACCGAGTGTGTAGCATCTGCCAGTTATTGCTAAAGGAGTCACTCCCGGTGAAGGGATCTCGGTCCTTTCCTCATCGAATAAGTTGCAGGATGTTCTATAATGAACACCGCGATGCAAAGCAAGAACTGTTGCTACCTGTTTTATTTTGAAATTCGATTCCACAACATCAATTAGGTTTATTTTCTTTCATTAATATCATTAATGAATATCCCATCATATAAGTCCACCTAACCATCACAGATAAATATGACGTACGCTTATGCCATCCGCATTCGCCTCGATGTCCCGTCTGCACCGTTAGGTTAGGTAATTAACGCCAGAGCGAGGCAGGGCTAGCGCGAGTGTAAAACATAAGCAACGTCTATATAATATATCATATATACTATATATAATGTCTGTGACAGAACATCATATGATCACATCACAGATAACGCAGTAGAAAATATCATATGAAATATTGGATATACTAGGACGTCCGTGTTTTCAATACGAGCAAGTATAAAACACGGATTCCACGGTCGTGATGAATAGCCAATCCCACGCCCCTAGACCCCTACGAGAGCGGCAAGCAACCCTACCAATTCTAGGGTTAGGAGACCCGGACTCGACTCCTCGAGTTGGTCTCCCATTGGACCCCAGAACCCGGTTACTTATGCTCCCCTCCTTGGGTCTATCCTAGTGCAGAAAAGTAAATAATATACAAAAGGTGACATCATCCGCAACCTGGAAGTGCCCCAATAAAAGAATATTACATACAAGTTTTTACATGAATGAAAATGAAAAAACACTCATCTCACATAAAAACCCCCGGCTATTCAAACACGACGATCCAATATAACATATCCAGCAACACATAACATCACATGTCATCAACGTAAGCAAACATGCGTATCCCAATTGTCGTTGACATATAGCAACGAAACCGACGATATCACATATTACACTTACGGTCACATAAAAGAAAGTATAAAACTACAACAGTTGGAATCCACAATCTCATTAGACATCGCATGCCTAACCAAATGAATTCTTTAGACATCGCATGCCTAACAATTATAAACCCCGCATTTTAGTCTCAAAATTGAAAACACTTTTCAACATAAAGTCGGGCAATTCAACAGGATTCCCGACATTCAGATCGAATGCTCGTCGCAAACTTAAGTAGGCGGCCGCACCCCCGACGCCGTCGACGAAGTGCACCAAGGCGGAACACCGCTGCCGCGAGCACCCGAACGGATGTTTTCGGCGACGGGGTTCTCCTACAGTCACTTGGTCGGGGCTATGGAGTGTAGCAGTCTATTAAGTTTACCCGGCGAGTATCCGCGTACGCTACGTGATTGCGACGGACTTTTGATCACATCAAAATTCCGTGGCAACCGATCAAGTGAGACTAAACTGCTATGTTTATAACATTCATTCAGTTATCTCATAACTCTTTGTGAATTCCAATTATTGTATCACATTCCGGATAAATAGAAAACGCTAAACTTTTCGATCGAACAATCGAACACCCAAGTTTTCCCGATACAGCTCAACACATGAAATAAGTCTAACAGCATTCAGTTCGTGCCTCAGTACCAACGGTCCAGCCGTAGAAGGGTCAAGCCAACGCCTCACATGTGGCACGCCGTACTACCCCAAACCCGAAGGTTCAAACGACAGTTCAAGACGGTCACATAATCGAGTTAAGGTTTGTTGTCTTCTAGAGGGTCCATCGCGTTACTTGCACTACTTAGAACGTCGTTAAACTACGGAAAAATCCAACAATTGGAAATTTCCCGGCAGGGGAAAAATTGGGTATTTATATCCGGTCGAACTTTTTAACATATTCTAAAATACCCGGAAAAACACTCTGACAAAATTAGACAATCCGATCGATACACTGAGTTCCCAATACAACCCAGAAAATAAAACTCTGGAATAAATATTAAAAATTCCCAGAAACACCAACAATAAACTATAAGAATTACTGTGCAGAAAAATGTGCCAGAGGAGACCAACTTGCCGCGGAACCGCCGCATTATGCATGCATTTGCGGCGGTTCCGCCGCACTATGAACGATTCAGGGCCCCCGTTTTAAACAGTAATTCTTATAATATTGCACTGAGGTTTCTGCATATTTTTAATCTACAAAAATCCACATTTTACAGAATTGTCCAGAGAGCATTTTAAAGTCGGGGTTTTGGGTCGATCGGACTTCTAACTCCGTCTACGCATCGCCTAAGGCTCTAGCTAGGCTCTGATACCACTGTAGGGTTCCTAGGCACTCTAATGGAGTCTCACAAGGCATCAAACATGGCTATTTCAAATTTTATAAGTGCCGAGAAACCCTAATACGGATCGTTAACTAGATGTATAGATGATGCGATGCAAGTAAACGGAAATACATCTAAAGGGAAGGGGCTACAACCTTTGTAGATCCGGTCCTCCACCTCCTAGGCTCCGTGATGAAGTCCTCTCCGCTGTCCAAATCGAACCATGACTCTCACGGTGGTTTCATCGGAGAAAAAAAAAAGGCGGGCTAGGTCGTCGACAACGTGCCGCAGATCACTAGATCAAGCTCCACCTTCACCAAGCCATGAAAACTTGTGAAGGAAACACCCTATACTACTTGGCAAGAGGTAGAGGATGAAGAAATAGGAAGTGGGTTCACTTTAGAATTGGATTTCTCACTTGTTTTCAACACTTGCCATTGATGTAGCAAGCTTTCTTCATGGAAGAAGAAGATGAAGAAGAAGAAGAATATATGATAAGTCTTTTTTAAATTAGATAAAAATCAATACTTATCATACTTTCAACTATAGTTAAGTGTAGAGAATTAACTTGAGTTAGTTAAATGGTTAGGGTTAAGTATAAGACAAGAATGGAGACTAAGTCAAAACTTCATGAATGTTCAACTAAAAACAAAACAAGTAACCATTCATTTATCCTTTTCATTTTCCAAAATGAATAAATAAATAAGATAAATGAATAAGTAATTAAGTAAACAAAACCCTAATCATTAACTTAACCATAGTTTAATTCTTTACACTTAACCAAATAAGCATGTATCATCAAACATGATACAATCATGTGCACAAAAGTATATCACATATACAACTTGCACAATTCAAGTGAGAAAATCCTTTTAAAGTGAACCAATACTAGTTAATGCAAAGTAATATATCAAATATATAATTATACATTAAATCATTAAATCAACACTTGATTCAATGATCCGGTCATGTCGCATATAACCGGCTAGTATCCAATGTATCGGCTTATCAAATCGATCCTTGATTCGATAGATAGGTTATATCGCATATAACCAATCAATACATTCATCTCGAGAATGAAATACGGTATCACATACACGCATTATTCTCGGTCCCGCACATATCTCATATGCGCTCCTATTTCGTTTCGCTTGAGCCAGGAAACCTCTGTGTAGGACTCTAAAGACTCGTCAATACGCCGGTAGCGGATGATGATCATATCAAACATCCACAAGCCGCAAGCGGTCTGCTAAACGTAACGGCCACCCGGGTATTGAGCGATCAGAAGATCGACGAGCAAGCCCGCTCACACTCCTGTGAATCCAACCAGTAACACTTACCGTACAGTCCGGTCTGTTCGTCTGATATGTCGCATATCTCGCCTAGGGGTGGTAAACGTCAGACCCCAGTAGCTCGATAAGTCATGCCGACGTGAAGTCCATGACTTGTGTGAAACTACTGATAACTCTTACCAGTATATCACTGCAACCCTGGCCAGGGATTTCCTATTATGGCCAGTCGTACATAGCGCAACATCAACCCCCAATACCGGGAGAGACGAATCCCCTCCTATCGCTCATTGCCTCCATGTGAATCGGGACTGTACCCAAAAACCACCTGTTTGCACGCCTCAGTAGAGCCGTGGTAGGGTGGAAATCAAAGCACAGTGGGAGACACACAAGACTTTATGATGATCTCGGGTCAACAGACTAAGCTGTACCAGTGTCACCAGAGAACTGCCATCTGACGTGAGGTATAATACCATCTGGGAGTTCTCGGCGAGTCCGTTCAGTGTACCCAGTCTCCACTGAGCACCCGCATACCATCTCCGATATCAAACACCAATGGATATGGGATCATCCATCGCCCATCGCATGGGTCGAGAAGATATACGCTAGTCTACTCTGGAATATCGATGCCCCGTCTCGATATTCCCTCGACTAGGAACATTGAAGGATGTACTCATGGACTATCCAGGCCCCACTAGTATGATCTATATCACAGTCCTGGAAGTCGAGTACACATCCTAAAGGCTTTATCAACATGTAACAGAGAGACAGAAAGTATACACGTTAAGATAAAGAGCAACCAGATAGCGTACTATCATGTCGAGCAAGAAAGTCCTACCTATATATGTCCCAGCATCCACTACAATATACATCCAATGTACAGTAATGGCCTCTAGGGCATACATATAACTAACATGAATATCGCATATCGGGCCTAGGGGAATGGTAAACGTTAGACCCCTAATAGCGGTATAAGTCGTGTCGGAGTGTAGCCCAGAACATCCTGAGAAACTACTGGAATACCTACCAGTAAATCTCACTTGCATTGGCCAAGGACTTTGTGCAATGGCTCTCCAAACACAGCGCGATATCAACCCCCAATGCCGTGAGAGACGAATCCCCTGCCGATCCGCTCACTGCCTTCATGTGGCTCAGGACTGCACCCAACTAAAACCTGTTTGCACGACTCTTTTGAGCCGTGGTAGGGTAGTAATGAAAGCATAGTAGGAACTCACACGAGAAAAATGACGATTTCAGGTCGATAGACTAACCTGTACACATGTCACCAGGGAACTGCTATCTGACGATAGGTATAATACCAACTAGCATGTTCCCGGCGAGTCCGTCCGGTGTACTCATAACCTAATGAGCACCTGTATACTATCTTAGGAGAACCAACTGACACCAATGGCTTGTGAAACCGGCCATCGCCCCTCGTCGGGGTCTCGATCCGTATACACTAGTCTACTCTCGGAGTATCGATGCCCAGTCTCGAAACTCCCACGACTAGGGTCACTTTAAGGATGTTCTTATAAACTACCCAACTCTCACGTATATGATCGCCATCATACTGCTGGTAGTCAAGCAAGAATCGTATGGGCTCTATCAACATGTAATAGTGATCTATAATGTCACCTGAAGAATGTACATGATGATAAAGACAAACCAGATATCATACTATCCGGTATAGGTCCTCTCTCAATCATTGCAATCACGTGCCTGCGATCCAATAATTGACTTTAGGGCACTATAGCCAACACTTGATTCTACAACGATATCAAGTTCATTGCGCGAAAGGTTTTTCTAAAATCCTGTCGTAGCCCTCCGTCATTTCAGATAAGTACTACTTAGTATTCGTGCTACGTTTGTTGGCAAGCCTCAAGGCGTAGTGTACGATAGCTAACTAGTGCTTATCTGCAACATAAGATGAGATTGGATTAGGGTAGTCGTGCGACTTTGTTGTCCAGCGTCAAGGGTCGTGCGGGTGGATTTAATTCAATCAGGAAATGTATGGGTTGAACTTGACTAGCGAACTATGATTTGTTGGCCTGCATCAAGGTCATAGGATGCTAGGGGCAAAAGTATTACTGGGAATTTCAAGTGTTGAAATTTGCAATGAGATTTCATACCTTCTATGAGATAGTTGGATCCCAATACCCACTGCGAGTAATAGTTACTCTTGGGAGAGTTTTACACATCACAATTAGCCAATCAAGTAGGTGCCTAGAAAGGTGTTAACGGGGTTACGCCCCTGGGAAAACAAGGTTTATTTTAATTAGGTCCGTGCAAAAGCACGGGGAACCTCCCTCAAAGTACCAACACTGGCCTGGCTGAAAGATCGGCGAACTTGTAAGGTATAATTAATCCCGGCTTGTCTTACCTTTTAGGGTTTGAAGGAAGATTTGATAAAAACAGTGGGAGTTATCCTGATTAGATAAGATAATAACCAATCTACTCTTGAAAGAGCATACACTAAAGTGTTTTCTTCTCTCTCTCTCCACGTAGAGACCATGTCAGGCCTTAATCAAGATAATAATATGGATGTATTGACTGAACCCACTTGTTATAGTGAGCAGGAGAACGTTGGTTCCGTTCTTTCTTATAATTGTTATAAGACTGAGCAGGGAATATGGACATATCCGGATTCCCACGCCGCCCAAATGAAGAATGAGCATGTTGATGCATCTTCTTCGGGTGTTTTAATCACCGAGAACTGTTTCTCAGTAAACTCTACATCTTGGGTATTAGATACCGGATCGGGATCCCATATATGTAATATGTTGCATGGGCTAAGGAAAGGTAGAGAACTGGGAATGGGTGATCATTCCGTAAGAGTAGAGAATGGTGCAAATGTTACAGCCAAAGCAGCTGGTGAATATCACCTTGTGTTACCAAATGGTAATACATTGATTCTGAACGAATGCTATTACATACCGACCCTGATATGCAATCTTATATCAGTTTTTTTATTGAGTAAAGAAGGATATAATTTTGTAGTAGAGGATAATATTATGAACATCTTCCTGGATCAAAAGTTGATTGGATCAGGCTCGTTAAATAATGGCATATACGTTTTAAATCAAACCACGGTTCTTAATGTACAAAACACACACAAGAGGAAGAGTTCAGAAATGAACGAATCCTTCTTGTGGCATTGTGGACTAGGTCATATCAATGCGACACGGCTGGCTAAGTTACATAAAGATGGATATTTGAATCCGTTCGAATTATCATCTTATGAAACTTGCCAGTCATGTCTCAAAGGCAAAATGACCAAAACTCCGTTTACTAGACACGGAGAAAGAGTTACGGAACTCTTGGGACTGATACAAAGTGATGTATGTGGTCCTATGTCTACACATGCCAGGAATGGTTCCTCATACTTCATTACATTCATTAACGATCTCTCAAGATACGGACATGTGTTCTTGTTGAAACACCTGTCTGAAGCTTTTGAGAAATTCAAAGAATATAAGCACGAAGTAGAGAACCAAACGGGTAAAAGTATTAAAATCCTTCAATCTGATCGAGGAGGAGAATACTTAAGCAATGAGTTCCGAGACTATCTAAAAGAGAATGGGATTCTCTCTCAGCTTACTCCTCCATATACACCACAGCACAACGGTGTATCGGAATGGAAGAATCACACCCTATTAGATATGGTGTGCTCTATGATGAGCACCACTGAGTTACCTATTTCCTTTTGGGGATATGCACTGGAGACAGCTGCAGACCTATTGAATATGGTTCCCACCAAATCTGTGCTAACCACTCCATATGAGATAAAGAAAGGAAAGAGACCATATCTTAATTATGTTAAGATATGGGGTTGTTCGGCATATGTGAAAACACAAAATCCGGACAAGCTCGAGGTAAGGTCTTTTCTATGTAAGTTTATTGGAAATCCCAAACATTCCCGAGGGTACATCTTCTACGACACCGAAGAACAAAAGGTGTTTGTTTCTCGACGTGCCACATTTTTAGAAAAGGAATTTCTTGAAAAAGAAATTAGTGGCAAGGAGGTAGAACTGGAAGAGATTCCAGCTATACAAACTACGACAGAAGATTTGATAGAACCAAAGGATTCGATAGTTCCGAACGAACCTCAGCCTCTCGGCCGATCTAGTAGGGTTCCTCATCCACCTGAGAGATACTGCGGTTTTTTCATTGATGGTGGGAGCGAGGATTACATCATGGAAGATGATGACCCAACTAGCTTCGAGCGGGCCATCACGAGTGGGGACTCTGTGAAATGGCTGGATGCAATGCGATCTGAGATGGAATCCATGTACACCAACAAAGTATGGACTTTGGAAGTTGCTCCTGAAGGGGTAAAACCCATTGGGAGAAAATGAATCTTTAAGAAGAAACTTGGTCTAGATGGAAAAGTTGAGACTTTCAAAGCTAGACTAGTTGCAAAAGGTTTTTATCAACAACTAGGTGTGGATTATAGTTAAACTTCTTCTCCAGTGGCTATGCTTATGTCCATCCGGATCCTACTTGCCATCGCTGCATACCTTGACTATGAAATCTGGCAAATCGATGTTAAGACCGCCTTTCTAAATGGTGATTTAGAAGAGTGCGTGTGCATGACTTAGCCAGAAAGCTTCGTAGACAGTGGGAGCAGCGGAAAGGTGTGCAAGCTGCTTAAATCTACCTACGGGTTAAAGCAGGCATCGCGGAGTTGGAACATCTGTTTTGATGTGGTAGTCAAAGAGTTTGACTTCATCAAGAACGTAGATGAACCTTGTATATACAAAAAGGTGGCAGAGAGTAAGGTTGTCTTCCTGGTATTGTACGTGGATGACATACTCTTGATAGGAAATGATGTTCCTATGCTGCACTCGGTCAAACTCTTCTTAACACAAAGATTCTCAATGAAAGATCTAGGTGATGCCTCCTATATCTTGGGGATTAAGATCTAAACGGATACTGGGATTGCCCCAATCCAGATACATTGACACCATACTAAAGAGGTTTAGTATGGAAGAATACAAGCGTGGGAATTTACCCACGATTACAGGACTCACTCTTGTAGGGTTACTAGGCACACTCACAAGGTTCTACAAGGCATCAACCATGCCCAATTTAAAATTTAGACATGCCGAACAACCCAAACCAAGATCTTTAAACTAGAGATTAGGCAAAACAAAGCATGTTAAACAATTTAACATCTAAGAGTTTGGGATTACAACCTTTGTAGTCCTGTCCTTCACTTCATAAGCTCCGTGTTGAGGTCCCTTCGCTGCGATCATCAAGAATCCGGACTCTAGAGAGGCTCCACAAAAGAAAGATGCAAGCTTACTTCCGATCTTCGATAACTAAGATGATCTACCTTGAAAAAACTTTAACTCAAGCTCTCACTCACAAATAAAATGAACACCCTAACCTAAATGGCTAGGATAGATTAGGATGATGAAGTAGGATTTTAGCTCTCATTTGTTTTCTTAATCTCACTCATTTTCATCACCTCTCAAAAAGCTAGAAAGCTTTTCAAGCAAGAAGGAAGAAGAAGAAGAAGCCAACTCTTTTGTGATGAATAATGAATAACTCAAATGTAAGGTTAGAAATGCAACCATGGTATAAGTGAGAAGAACTAACCCTTGTACAGATTGAACCATGGTTAAAGGGTTGGGTTGGGTTAAATAAATATCATCCAAAATATCATAAAAAATATCTTTGCTTAAAACAAAAGCAAAGCTTCTAGAAGCTACTAGAAAGAATTAACCCAAATCAGACCCTAACCATGTTTAATCTCCACTAAAAATGTTGTATTAATAACCCTAACATGTTACAATATTATATATCACATTTACAATATTTATTGTAACAAAATAAAATAATACAATTAACATATATATCAATGTATTACCCGAGTGAGAAAAAGAATCTTTTAATGAGCTTATATTAGTTAATTTAATTTAATATATCAAATATATAATTATACATTAAATTATCGAATCAACACTTGATCCGATAATCCGGCTATTTCACAAATAACCGACTAATATAATCTGTATCAGTTCATCGAATCAACACTTGATCCGATGACTCGGCTATATCTCATATACCCGGCCGATATCCCATATCGCAAGAATCTAATACGGTATCACATACATGTATTGTTCTTGGTCCCGCACATATCACATATGTGCCCCTACTCCGTTTTGCCTGAGTCAAGAAACCTCTGTGTAGGACTCTAAAGAATCGTCAATACGCCGGCAGTAGGTGATGATCATATCAAACACCCATAAGCTACAAGCGGTCAGCTAAACGTAACAGCCACCCAGGTATTGAGCGATCAGAAGATCAACAAGCAAGCCTGTACATTCTCCCATGAATCCAGTCAGTAACACTCCCGTACAGTCCGGTCTCTTCGTCTGATATGTCGCATATCTCGCCTAGGGGTGGTAAACATTTGACCCCAGTAGCTTGATAGGGATTTCCAGTTATAGCCAATCGAACACAGTGCAACATCAACTCCCTATACCGGGAGAGAAGAATCCCCTCCTATCGCTCATTGCCTCCATGTGATTCGGGACTTTACCTAAAAGCCACCTTTTTGCACGCCCTCTTGGACGTCGTATGATGGAAATCAAAGCACAGTGGGAATCATACAAGGCTCTATGACGATCTCGGGTCTAGAGACTAACCTGTACCAGTGTCACTAGAGAACTGCCATCTGACGTGAGGTATAATACCATCTGGGAGTTCACGGCGAGTCCGTCCAGTGTACCAAGTCTCTCTACTAAGCACCCGTACACCATCCTTGATGTCAAACACTGATGGATATGGGATCATCCATCGCCCATCATATGGGTCAAGATGCGTATACGCTAGTCTACTCTGGTGTATTGATGCCCTATCTCGATACACCCTCGACTAGGAATAGTTATAGGATGTACTCGTCGACTATCGTGGCCCCATTAGTATGATCTCATCATAGTCCCAGTAGTCGAGTACATATCCTAAGGGCTTTATCAACATGTAACATAGAGACAATCAGCGTACATGTCAAGATAAAGTACAACCAGATAGCATACTATCATGTCGAGCAAGAAAGTCCTCCCTATATATGTCTAAGCATCCATTACAATATACATCATATGTACAGTAATGACCTCTAGGGCATACATATAACTAACAATCTCCCACTTGCACTAGGGCCATCTGTTGTGGTATCACATACCCAACAATTAGCTGTGCTTGAAGTATCTCATACTCAACCATCCCATAAAAGTCTCTACTTGGAAAAAGGCCTTTATGAGTGGATCCGTGCTGTTGTCCTCTGTATCTACTCTCCTAAGCTCGATCTCCCTGGAGATCAACCATATCCATGATCAGATGATACTGCCTAAAAATTATATCTGGATTTCTGATGGGACGAGGGTTCCTTGGCTTAAGCCTCAACTCCATTGTCACACAATGGTAGGAACGAAGTTCATCTTATGAACTCATATATATCCAGACTTTCTCTTTGGTAGCATCCTTGGTAACGATGTTTCTTTCCTTTAATCGTCTAGTAAGTCACGGTATCTAGCTTGGAACTCTTCCAACATACCGTCCCTCCACTGAGGGTAAAGACAAAGCCTGCGACTGACATTCTGTCGTCCTTATCACCCTGGAACCTTTCCAGTGATTCTCCCCAGGATCGTTTGATACCATCTCACTACAACTAGTGAGATTCCTAACATCCAATTAGATCTATCCCATAGATTCATAACCCAGGATTTAGGAGGTATCACCTTGATCCTATATGGAGAATCATTGTGATAAGAGGAGATTGACCGAGCGTAGCATAGGAAACTCCTTCCCTATTAAGAGTATGGCATCCACGTACTCTACGAGGATCACCACCATACTCTCTACTACCTTTTTGTATATATAAGGTTTATCTACCATTTTGATGAAGTCAAACTCTATGACTATCTCATCAAAACAGACGTTCCAACTCCGCGATGCCTGATTTATCACATAAAATATCTTGCTTACGTTTCCGTTGCTCCCACTGTCTACGAAGCCCTCTGGCTGTGTACTTATAGACGCTCCCTTCCAAATCATCATTTAGAAAAGCAGTCATGACACCCAACCACCAGATATCGTAGTCATGGTATATAGCCGTGGCAAGTAGGATCTGGATGGACTTTAAGCATAGCTTTGAAAGTCTCAACTTTTCCATGTACACCAAGTAATCTTCTCAAGATATACATGCTCCTGATGGGGATTTAACCCTTCAGATAAAGCAACCAAAGTCCATACTTTGTTGGTGTATAAGAATTCCATCTCAGATCGCTAAGCATCCAGCCATTCTTACAGAGTCCCACTCCTGATGTCCAGCTCAAAACTAGTTGGGTCATCATCTCATGATGCAATCCTCGCTCCCACTGTCATAGAGAAAACCGAAGTATCTCTCAGGTGGGTGAGGAACCCTACTATATCGGCGGAGAGGCTGAGGTTCATTGGAAACTATTGAATCTTTTGGTTCTACCAAATCATCAGCTGCATTTTGTATAGCTGGAACTCTTTCCGGTTCTACCTCATGACCAATAATTTCTTCATAAGAAATTCCCTTTCACAAAGGTGGCATGCTGAGAAACAAAACATCTTTTGTTCCTCGGTTTGGTAGAAGATATTCCCTTGCGAATGCTTGGGATATCCAACAAACTTCTACAGAACTGACTTTGCCTCGAGCTTGTCCGGATTTTGCTTTTAGACATAGGCCGGACAACCCCAAATCTTAACTTACTTAAGATATGGGCTCTTCCCATTATATATCACATATGAAGTGGTAGGCAAATGATTTGGTTGGAACCCTATTCAATAGGTATGCAACTTCTCTAGTGCATAACCCCAAAAGAAAAATAGGCAACTCAGTAGTACTTACCATTGAGCACACCATATCACATAGGGTGTCATTGCTCTGCCCCGATACACCGACGTGCTGTGGTGTATACAGAGAAGTAATGCTGAGAGAGAATCTTATTCTCCTTTAGAATAGTCCAGGAATTCCGTGCTCAAGTATTCTCCTCCTTGATCTCATCAAAGGACATAATACTTATACCCGTTTTTGGTTCTCTATTTCTAACTTATATTTTGTGATTATCTCAAAAGTTTCGGACTTGTGTTTCAATAGGAACATATGTCTGAATCTTGAGAGATCATCAGTGAATGTAATGAAGTACAAAGAACTGGTCCTGGCATGTGTAGACAGGGGACTTTCATACATCAGCATGTATCAATCCCAAGAGTTCACTAACTCTTTCTCTGTTTTCAATAAACGGAGCTGTGGTCATCTTATCTCTGTGACATGACCGGCAAGTTTCACAAGATGTAAATTCAAACTAATTTAAATATGCATCTTTATGTAACTTCAGCTAGTCGGGTCGCATTGATATGACCTAGTCTACAATGCCTCAAGAAGGATTCGTTCATTTTGTGAACTCTTCCTCTTGTGTGTGTTCTGTACATTAAGAACTATAGTTTGATTTAGAACGTCTATGTTTTTAGATAACGTGCCTGAACCGATCAACTCTTGATATAGAAAATGTTCAAAACATTATCCAACAATACAAAATTATATCCATCTTTACTAATAAAGAGACTGATATGATGTTGTATATCAGGTTCGGTATCTAATAACATTCGTTCCGAATCAATGTATTCTGGTAATACAGGGTGATAACTACCAACAGAATTGGCTGCAACACTTGCACCGTTTCTATCTCATGAAATTTATCACCCGTTCTTAGTTCTCTACCTATCTGTAGCCCATGTAACAAATTACATTTGCGGGATCCTGATCCGGTATCTCATACCCAGGACGTAAAGGACACTGAGAAACAGTTCTCGGTAATGAACACACCCGAAGAAGATGCATCAACATGTATATTCTTCGTTTGGGCGGCATGGGAATTCTTGTAATCCCCTATTTCCTGCTCTGCCTTATAACAATTATAAGTTGGAGCAGGACCAACGTTCCCTAGCGCAGTATAACAAGCGGGTTCGGTCAATACATCCGTATTATTATCTTGATTAAGGCGTGACATGGTCGCTACCTGGAGAGAGATAGAAGAAAACACTCAGCGTGCGCTTTTACAAGATTAGATTGGTTACCATTTTATCTAATCAGGATGTCTCCCACTATTTTAATCAAATCTTCCTTCAAACCCTAAAAGGAAAGACTAGCCGGGATTAATTACATTCTATAAGTTCGCCAATATTTAAGCCAGGCCAGTGCCGGTACTTTGAGGGAAGTTCCCCGTGCTTTCGCACGGACCTAATTAAAGTAAATCTCGTTTTCCCAGGGGCGTAACCCCGTTAACACCTTTCTAGACACCTACTTGATCGGCTAATTGTAATGTGTAAAACTCTCCCAGGAGTAACTCTTACTCGCAGCTGGTATCGGGATCCAACTATCTCATAGAAGGTATGCAATCTCATTGCAAATTTCAACACTTGAAATTCACAATAATATTTTACCCCTAGCGTCCTATGACCTTGACGCAGGCCAACAAATCATAGTCCGCTAGTCAAGTTCAACCCGTCATTTCCCGATTGAATTAAACCTACCCGCACGACCCTTGACGCAGGCCAACAAAGTCGTACGACTACCCTAACTCAATCGCATCATATGCTTTTGCAGATAAGCATAAATAGCTACCGCACTACGCCTTGACGCAGGCCAACAAAAGCAGCATGAATACTATGAAGTACTTATCTGAAATGACGGAGGGCTATAACAGGTTTTTAAGAAAACCCTTTGTGTAATTAACTTGATATCGTTGTAGAATCGAGTGATTTTAAATGGAATGTTTTTTAGGCCTTTTCTAGTTTTGCTAAAGAGGTCACTCCCGGTGAAAGGATCGTCGGCTCTTTCCTCATCGAATAAGGTGCAGGATTTTTCACAAATATCACTATGCAAAGTAAAAACTATAAAAACAATCAAAAGACAAACCGAGTTTGTAGCATCTGCTAGTTTCGCTAAAGAGGTCACTCCCGGTGAAGGGATCTCGGCTCTTTCCTTATCGAATAAGGTGCTGGATGTTCTAAAAGGAACACCGCTATGCAAAGCAAGAACTAGAGCTACCAGTTTTTAAGACAAGTTTCTACAACATCTTTAGGTTTCTTTTAGTTTCATTAATCTCATTAATGAGGTCCCATTTTATTATGCTTCACAAGCATCATATTTGAAACGAAATCTGCAATATAACATATATCTCATATATATAATATAAACATTCGTCTCAGGCAGTAATATGATCTCATCACAGAACATTGCAGCAGAAGAAACATATATGAAATATTGGATATACTAGGTGGTCTGTGTTTTAGTACGAGCCGGTATAAAACACGGATTCCACGGTCGTGATGAATAGCCAAACCCACATCCCTAGACCCCTACGAGAGCGACAAGCAACACTGCCAATTCTAGGGTTAGGAGACCCGGTCTCGACTCCTCGAGATGGTCGCCCACTGGACCCTAGAACCCGGTTACTTGTGCTCCCCGCCTTGGGTCTACCTAATGCGGAAAAGTAAATAATATACAATGGTGACATCATCCTCAGCCCGGAAGTGCCCCAATAAAAGAATATTACATACAAATGAATTTTACATGAATGAAAAAGAAAAACTCTCATCTCACATAAAACCCCCGGCTATTCAGAACACGACAATCCAATATAACATATCACAGCAACACGTAATATCTCATATCATCAACGTAAGCAAGTATGCGTATCTCGATTGTCGTTGATGTATAGCAACGAAGCCGGCGATACACCACATACTATGCTTACGGTCGCAGAAAAGAAAGTGTAAAACTACAACAGTTGGAATCTGCAACCTCCTTAGACATCTCATGCCTAACCAAATGAATTCCTTAGACATCGCATGCCTAACTATTATAAACCCCGCATTTTAGTCTCATTATCGAAAACTCTTTTCAATATCAAGTTGGGCAATTCAACAAGATTCCCGGCATCCTGATCGAATGCTCATCGCAAACTTTAGTAGACGGCCGCACCCCCGGATGCCGTCGACGAAGTGCACTAAGGCGGAACACCGCTGCTGCGAGCACCCAAACGGATGCTTTTGGCGACGAGGTTCTCCTACAGTCACTCGGTCGGGGCTATGGGGCGTGGCTATCTATTAAGTTTACCCGGCGAGTATCCGCGTACGCTACGTGATTGCGACGGACTTTTGATCGCATCAAAATCCCGTGGCAACCGATCATCTGAGACTAAACTGCTAGATTTATAACATTCAAATTAGTTATTTCATAACTGCTTGTGGATTCCAAATATTGTATCACATTTCAGATAAATAGACAATGTTAAACTTTCCGATCGAATAAACAAACACCCAAGATTTCCCAAATAGCTCAACACTTGAGCGGAGTTCAAAAAGTATCCATCACATGCCACAGTACCAATGGTCCAGCCGTAGAAGGGTCAAACCAATGCCTCACATGTGGCAATGCCGTACTGCCACAAACCCTAAGGTTTAGAGGCGGTTCAGACGGTCACATAATCGAGTTAAGGTTTGTGTACTTCTAGAGGGTCCACCGCGTTACTTGCACGACTTAGAACGTTCTTAAACTACGGAAAAATCCAACACTTGGAAATTTTCCGGTAGGGGAAAAAGTGAGTTATTGATATCCGTTCGAACTTTTTAACAAGTTCTAAAATTACCCGGAAAAACTTAAACGAAGTTAAATTATCCGATCGAATCAAGGAGTTACCAATACATCCCAGAAAACTCAACATTTGAGTAGAATTAAAAATTCCCAGAATAATGAAAAAGGACCCAAGAATATATACCTGAAGTAGTGGGCCCCATCTTCACTGTTTGGCCCCGGAACCGCCGCCAAACGCGTGGTTCGGCCCCAGTTCCGCGGTCATATTGGCGAGTTGGTGGTCCGTACTTCACAGTAATTCTTATATTTCCCTGCTTAATTTTCTGACTATTTTTAATATGAAAAATGTCAACTTTTGAAATTTTTCCAGAAACTAGGTTTTATCGGGTATTCGGAGTTCGATCGGACTTTAAACGTCGCCTAGACTTCGCCTAAAACTCTAGCTTGGCTCTGATACCACTGTAGAGTTACTAGGCACACTCACAAGGTTCTACAAGGTATCAACCATGCCCGATTTAAAATTTAGACGTGCCGAACAACCCTAACCAAGATCTTTAAACTAGAGATTAGGCGAAACAAAGCATGTTAAACACTTTAACATCTAAGAGTTTAGGATTACAACCTTTGTAGTCCAGTTCTTCACTTCATAAGCTCCGTGTTGAGGTTCTTTCGCTGCGATCATCAAGAATCCGGACTCTAGATAGGCTCCACAAAAGAAAGATGCAAGCTTGTTTCCGATCTTCGATAACTAAGATGATCTACCTTGAAGAAACTTTAACTCAAGCTCTCACTCACTAATACAGTGAACACCCTAATCTAAATGGTTGGGAAAGATTAGGATGATGAAGTAGGATTTTAGCTCTCATTTGTTTTCTTAATCTCACTCATTTTCATCACCTCTCAAAAAGCTAGAAAGCTTTTCAAGCAAAAAGGAAGAAGAAGAAGAAGCTAACTCTTTTGTGATGAATAATGAATAACTCAAGTGTAATGTTAGAAATACAACCATGGTATAAGTGAGAAGAACTAACCCTTGTACAGATTGAACCATGGTTAAAGGGTTGGGTTGGGTTAAATAAATATCATCCAAAATATCATAACAAATATCTTTGCTTAAAACAAAAGCAAAGCTTCTAGAAGCTACTAGAAAGAATTAACCTAAATCAAACCCTAACCATATTTAATCTCCACTAAACATGTTACATTAATAACCCTAACATGTTACAATATTATATATCATATATACAATATTTATTGTAACAAAATAAAATAATACAATTAACATATATCGCATATATATCAATGTATTATCCGAGTGAGATAAAGAATCTTTTAGTGAGATTATATTAGTTAATGTAATTCAATATATCAAATATATAATTATACATTAAATTATCGAATCAACACTTGATCCGATAATCCGGCTATTTCACAAATAACCGATTAATATAATATGTATCAGTTCATCGAATCTACACTTGATCCGATGACTCGGCTATATCTCATATACCCAGCCGATATCTCATATCGCGAGAATCTAATACGGTATCACATACACGTATTGTTCTCGGTCCCGCACATCACATATGTGCCCCTACTCCGTTTTGCCTGAGTCAAGAAACCTCTGTGTAGGACTCTAAAGAATCGTCAATACGCCGGCAGTAGGTGATGATCATATCAAACACCCACAAGCTGCAAGCGGTCGGCTAAACATAACAGCCACCCAGGTATTGAGCGATCAGAAGATCAAAAAGCAAGCCTGTACATTCTCCCGTGAATCCAGTCAGTAACACTCCCGTACAGTCCGGTCTCTTCGTCTGATATGTTGCATATCTCGCCTAGGGGTGGTAAACGTCAGACACCAGTAGCTTGATAAGTCGTGTTGATATGAGGTCTATAACAGTTCGAGAAACTACTGATAACACTTACCAGTAAATCTCAGCAACCCTGGCCAGGGATTTCCAGTTATAGCCAATCGAACACAGCGCAACATCAACTCCCTATACCGGGAGAGACGAATCCCCTCCTATCACTCATTGCCTCCATGTGATTCGGGACTGTACCCAAAAGCCACCTTTTTGCACGCCCTCTTAGACGTGGTATGATGGAAATCAAAGCATAGTGGGAATCATACAAGACTCTATGACGATCTCAGGTCTACAGACTAACCTGTACCAGTGTCACTAGAGAACCGCCATCTGACGTGAGGTATAATAGCATCTGGGAGTTCTCGGCGAGTCCGTCCAGTGTACCCAGTCTCCACTGAGCACCCATACACTATCCTTGATGTCAAACACCGATGGATATGGGATCATCCATCGCCCATCATATGGGTCAAGATGAGTATACGCTAGTCTACTCTGGTGTATCGATGCCCTGTCTCGATACACCCTCGACTAGGAACAGTTATAGGATGTACTCGTCGACTACCGTGGCCCCACTAGTATGATCTCATCATAGTCCCAGTAGTCGAGTACATATCCTAAGGGCTTTATCAACATGTAACATAGAGACAATCAGCGTACATGTCAAGATAAAGTACAACCAAATAGCATACTATCATATCGAGCAAGAAAGTCCTCCCTATATATGTCCAAGCATCCATTACAATATACATCATATGTACAGTAATGGCCTCTAGGGCATACATATAACTAACAACTCTCTCCAAAGAGATGTCTCCCAAGACTGATTTGGAGAGAGCTCGCATGCAAGGGATACCCTATGTTTCGGCAGTAGGCTCTATCATGTACGCGATGCTATGTACCTGACCCAATGTAGCATACTCACTAAGTGTAGTAAGTAGGTATCAAGCGGATCCTGGAGAGAGTCACTGGACAGCTGTGAAGAACATTCTCAAGTACTTGAGAAGGACTAAAGATATGTTGTTGGTGTATGGTAACGGAGAACTCCAAGTGGAGTCCTTTACTGATTCGAGCTTCCAGATTGATGAGGACGACTCTAAGTCGGTCTCGGAATTTGTCTTTACCCTCAATGGAGGGGTGGTTTGTTGGAAGAGTTCCAAACAGGAAACCGTGGCAGACTCGACGATGGAGGCTGAATACATCGCTGCCAACGATACTGCCAAAGAGGCTGTCTGGATGAAGAAGTTCATAAACGAACTTGGTGTAGTTCCATCCATCGATCATCCAATACCTTTGTATTGTGATAACAATGGAGCTGTGGCTTTGGCCAAGGAACCCAGGTCCCATCAGCGATCCAGACATATTCTAAGGCGGTATAACCTGGTCCGGGAGATAGTTAATCGCCGGGAGATCGAGGTCAGAAGAGTTGACACGAAGGACAACACAGTGGATCCACTCACAAAGGCTATACCCCAAATACAATTTGAAGGACTCTTCGGGATGTTGGGTATGAGATACTACAACAACCGGCCTTAATGCAAGTAGGAGATTGTTAGTTATGTATATGCCCTAGAAGCCATTATTTTACATATGATGTATATTATAGTGGATGCTTGGATATATATATATAGAGAGGACTTTCTTGCTCGACATGATAGTATGCTATCTGGTTGCACTTTGTCTTAACATGTAGACTTGTATTGTGATACTATCTTGCTCTCATATGTTAATAAAGCCCTTAGGATGAGTACTTGACTACTAGGACTATGATGGAGATCATACTAGTGCGGCTAGGGTAGTCCACAAGTATATCCTATAATTGTTCCTAGTCGAGGGTGTATCGAGACAGGGCATCGATACTCCAGAGTAGACTAGCATATACGCTTCTTGACCCATATGATAGGCAATGGATGATCCCACATCAATTGGTATTTGACATCAAAAATAGTATACGGGTGCTCAGTGGAGACTGGGTACACTGAACGGACTCGCCGAGAACTCCTAGTTGGTATTATACCTATCATCAGATAGCAGTTCTCTGGTGACACTGGTATAGGTTAGTCTGTAGACCCGAGATCGTCAAAGAGTCTTGTGTGATTCCCACTGTGCTTTGATTTACACCTTACCACGTTCAAGAGAACATGCAAAACGGTGGCTTTTGGGTACAGTCCCGAATCACATGGAGGCAATGAGCGATAGGAGGGGTTTCGTCTCTCCCGGTATCGGGGGTTGATGTTACGCTATGCTCGATTGGCTAAAACAGGAAGTCCCTGGCCACGGATGATTTGGAGATCTACTTGTAAGTGTTATCAGTAGTTTCTCGACCCGTTATGAGCCTCACATCGGCATGACTTATCGGTTACTGGGGTTTGACGTTTACTACCCCTAGACTGGATATGCGACATATCAGACGAAAAGACCGGACTGTACGGTAGTATTACTGACAGGCTTTACAGGAGTATGAGCAGGCTTGCTTGTTGATCTTCTAATCGCTCAATACCTGGGTAGCCGTTACGTCCAGCTAGTACCGTTGGCGGTTTGTGGATGCGTGATGTGATCATCACCTACTGCCGGCGTATTGACGAGTCTTTAGAATCCTACACAGAGGTTTACTGGCTCAAGAAAAATGAAGTAGGAGCACATATGTAATATGTGCGGGACCGAGAATAATATGAGTATGTGATACCGTATTCTATTCTCGTGATATGTGATATCGGTCGGTTATATATGATATAGCCGGGTTATCGAATCATGTTTTGATTCTATAAGAGGATACATATTATATTAGTCGGTTATATATGATATAGCCGGATTATTAAATCAAATGTTGATTTGATAATTTAATGTATAATTGTATATTTGATATGCTAATTTACATTAACTAATATTTTCTTACTTATACTTTTCTTTTCTCACATGTGCACACTTAATATATATGTGATATATATTATTTGTGTTTTCTTTTTGTGTCATACTTGATGATACACACTACATGGGTGTATAAGACTTATACCATGCCATTAGATTATTAGGGTTTTTTTTTATTTATGCAAATATAAATTGGTGGGAATTAAGCATGGTTGCAAGCTTTGGAAGCTTGTGGAAACCCTTGACTCAGTCCACTACATTTGTCTTTCACTAGATATTTATAAACCTAACCATAATCTTTACCCATGGTTTATTCTCTACAAGGGTTATATAAGATATTTCTCATCCATGGTTGCCATTCACATTCTCACAACATGATCTCTTCATCTTCATCTTCAACAAGAGCTTAGCTCTCTAGCTTTTGAGAAAGTGAGAAAAAATTGTGAGAAAAAGAAATCTAAAGTAACCAAAATTCCCACTTCATCATCTTATACTAAATTAACCATTTAGTTTAGGGTGTTAAATTCACTAATCCCTAATTAGTGAAGAGGTAGCTTGGGTTAGTGTCTCCTCGACGTAGATCGTCTTCGGCTTTGATGACTTTAAGCAAGTTTGCATCTTTCACCTTGTGGAGCCTCTCAAGAGTTCGGGAGATCATTACTCGTAGCGAAGGGACTTCTACACAGAGCATTTGAAGTGAAGGACCTGCCTACAAAGGTTGTATTCCGCATTCACCTAGTTGTAAAGTTGTTTACATATCGTATCGTCTAAATCTCAAGTTAAGATTCTAGGGTTAGGGTTAAGTAGAATGGCAAAAATTTGAAAATGGCATGGATGATGCCCCCGAAACCTTGCTGTTGTGCTAAGTAACCCTACATTCATTAGTGTCAACTATTATCACATCATCTTTTACTAAATCCTATAATCATGTTATCATAAGTTCGTAGCATATCCTTTTATCAATGGTTGCGGGGGTGCTATACGCTATCCACCCGACTTTCCCCGTAGATATAAATCTACTCACCTGCTAAACTCCTCGCTTAGCCGAAGTCGATGTGCTTCATCGTCTCGGAAGTACACGTGAAGGTACCTACAATCAATACACAATCGCAATGCAATTCTATTAAAACCAACATGAAAAAACCGATACGGCACATGGATTCGCTCATAGGTTAAAACCTATAGCTTCGCATGCAAATCAACCAAATAACCCTCGTCTGTTGACGTACAAACGTCCAACGACAGAATCCAAATCAAATACCAAACGAAGTTTCACAAATTGCATAACACGAAATCAGCAATTAAGGAAATCTATCCCAGATTTTGACTCGAGTAAAATTAGCCAATTTTGCACATAGGGTTGCTCTAGATATCAGATAAGAAGGCCACAAACCAAAAATCATCACCTTTCACCATGACCAGGCCGCAAATTGCGGACTGGGGGATTTTATTTGCGGCTTGGGAAAGGAGTAGGGGTCTCGGGTCTTGGGGTTAGCTTCTAGGTCACCTGCTCGTCTCTCTGTGTTTGCTAAATAAGTTTTGGTGTCTCCGGGTTATAACAGATCTCAGTATCCCCTCACAAAATCCACAAAATACGATATCGGGGAATTTCTAAGTTCGTGTTTTGGTTTTTATTCTCTGTTCTTGGCCAGGTAATCACCTCTAAAGTCTTGCAAACACTCATTACACCTCTATTTACCACTTAAAAGCAACTTGGAATTTTCTAAGA
Source organism: Agapanthus africanus (assembly GCA_030015575.1). NCBI lineage: Eukaryota > Viridiplantae > Streptophyta > Magnoliopsida > Asparagales > Amaryllidaceae > Agapanthus > Agapanthus africanus. The sequence continues at coordinate 154,767,815 of CM057343.1, forward strand.
TCACATAACCCAATTAAATCAAATTCTAAACTAGACTAGGATATTTAAACATAAACACTAATTTAAAAGTGAAGGGATTACCTCATTTGGCAACTAAAGAAAATTCTTGAGTTGCCCAAAGTCTTCAAAATCTACACTTGATTGGTTCAAAGGATATAGAATGAGGTTGTGCATGTTTTATATAAAGGTGGCATAGGGTTTTGAGAAGGAATTGGAGATGATGCATGGAGGTAGAGTGAGAATGAAGGAGATGAAGAAAAACATGAAGAAAACAATGGGGAATGATAAAGGGCAGCCAAGTCTCACACTCTCTCTTATCCTCACTCTCTCTCAAAATATCTATTTTGTTTCTTCTCTTTTTTTGTTTCTCACTCATAACTTTTCTCTTTTGTTTTCTTTTTCTTTTCTTTTCTCTTTTCTAAATATCATTCTTATAAAACTCATAAGTCACAAACACAAACACTTAACAACATGCACATGACATGGTGTACTAGCCATGGAAAAAATGTAAAAATACGGATTTGGCTTAATCGCGATTAGTAGTGCACTATTCAATTTTAATTTAAAGCTGCATATAATTAATTATAAAAATGCCAAAATCCGATAAATATCTTTTAAATGAATAAATCATTTTAATCTCCGATTATTTTCCAAATATCGGCATATACTTATACCATTTTACGAAAAGCCCCTATTCGCAAATCGAATAGTTTTCGCGAAATATATTATTTTAATATTAAATTTTCAAAAATAAAATTTTATATTTATGTAATGTTACACCATATCCACGACGATAGAACTTGGACCTGGGACGGCGGAGGGTTTTGTAGTAAGGAGGTAGTCTAGCTTGTCACAAGTAAGTGCCATCTAGACATACCATAGCCAATTAATATAGTTTGGCCCAGTCAAATTATTAGCTAATAACCTATGTCTGGTCATTGTGGTTGCTGCAATTACGAGAGAGAGAAGAAACACTTAGCATGATGCTCTTGCAAGTTTAGATTGGTTATTAGTTTATCTTAACAGAATGGCTCCCACCGTTTCCTCGAATCCTTCCTCAAACCATAAAAGAAGAATTAGTCAGGATTAATCTCACTTTTATAATTCTTGCTTAACCTTTCAGCTAGGCTGGTGTCGGTACTTCGATGGAGGTTTTCCAAAGCTTTCGCCCTGTTCCTTAATTACATAACCTCTTTTCCCTGGAGGCGTAGCCCCGCTAACACTGTTCTGACACCTACTTGGTTTATAGCATTGATCGTTTAGTGAAAAATCTCCCAAAGAGTAGCGCATACTCACAGTAGGATCGGAATCCAAATATCATTGTGTGATAACCAAGAAGGAAGCCTACCAAGATTATCACACTGCAAATGGTAAGCAACACTAGCAAGTTTCAGTACCTTAGAAACTCCCGATGTGAATTTTTGCCCCATGCTCTTATGACCTTGACGAAGGCCAACATATCATAAGTCACATGTCAAGTTCTACCCGTCATTATCCAGGTTAATTTGAACTCACCCGTACATACCCTTGACGAAGGCCAGCATAGTAGTACGACTGTCCCAAACCAACGCATCTATCTATGCTACATATGAATACCCAGCAGCTACCAATCACTATGCCTTGGCGAAGGTCAAAATACATAGCTTGAATACTACTGAATATTCATATGAAATGACGGAAGGCTACCGATGGTTTTGACGAAACTGTGAACGTAGTGAACTTGATATAGTCGATGGAACCATGATAGCTTTTTAAAAGGAGTAGTTTAAGCTCTGCATTTAAAATTGCTTTTGAAGAAAACCGAGTGGTTTTGAAATTGTTCTAACGATTAAGCTTTGGTTTGTTTTATCTTGCATTAATCTTTGTTAATGCGGTCCCATCATTTACAACCTATCATTGCAGCAAAATAAACGAAAATACAATGTACGCTTTGTTGGTTATATGTATGCCCTAGAGGCCATTACTGTACATGCGATGTATATTGTAGTGGATGCTTGGACATATATAGGAAGGACTTTCTTGCTCGACATGATAGTATGCTATCTGGTTGCACTTTATCTTAACATGTACACTTATTGTCTCTCTATTACATGTTGATAAAGCCCTTAGGATGAGTACTTGACTACCAGGATTATGATGCAGATCATACTAGTGGGGCAGAGGTAGTCGATAATTACATCCTTTAAATGTTCCTAGACGTGGGGGTATCGAGACGGGGCATCGATATTCCAGAGTAGACTCGCGTATATGCTTCTCGACCTATATGATGTGCGATGGATGATCCCATATCCATTATTAGGCATGAAATCCGAACTATATGATATTTCGGGTTTATGATGTCTAAGGTGATTGTGGATTCCAAATGTTGTAGTTTGACATTTTCTTTTCTGCGATCGTAAGTGTAATATGTGGTGTATCGCCGATTTCGTTGCTATATGTCAACGACAATTGGGATATGCATATTTACTTACGTTGATGACATGTGATGTTATGTGTTGTTGTGATATGTTATATTGGATCGTCGTGTTTTGAATAGCTAAGGGTTTTTATGTGAATGAGAGTTTTTCATTTTCATTCATGTAAAAACTTGTATGTAATATTCTTTTATTGGGGAACTTCCGGATTGAGGATGATGTCACCATTGATGTATATTATTTACTTTTCCGCATTAAGATAGACCCAAGGAGGAGAGCACAAGTAATCAGGTTCTAAGGTCCAGTGGGAGACCATCTCGAGGAGTCAAGACCGGGTTTCCTAACTCTAGAATTGGGAGGGTTGCTTGCCGCTCTCGTAGGGGTCTAGGGATGTGGGTTTGGATATTCATCGCGATCGTGGAATCTGCGTTTTTTACTGGCTTAATTAAAACACGGAATTCCTAGTATATTCAATGTTTCATATGTGTTCTTTTGCTGCTGATATTCTGTGATATGATCACTTTATATGTTGAGACGAATGCTTATATTATATATATGATGATATATAATAAATATTGATGCTTTCGTTTCTTCTATAATGCTTAGGAAGCATAATTTGATGGGACTTCATTAATGAGATTAATGAAATAAAAGAAACTTAAAGATGTTGCAGAATCATGTTTTAAAAACCGGTATCTCTTGTTCTTGCTTTGCATAGCGCTATTCCTTATAGAATATCCAGCACTTTATTCGATAAGGAAAGAGCCGAGATCCCTTCATCGGGAAATCGTATGTTTCAAATAGCTGAAAACCACTAAAAAAGACCTCTTTAGCGAATTTAGCAGATGCTACAACCCACTCGGTTTGTCTTTTGATTGCTTCTATAGTTTTTGCTTTGCATAGTGGTATTTGCGAAATATCCTGCACCTCATTCAATGAGAAAGGGCCGAGATCCCTGTTAGTTATATGTATGCCCTAGAGGCCATTACTATACATAGGATGTATATTGTAGTAGATGCTGGGACATATATAGGGAGGACTTTCTTGCTCGACATGATAGTATGCTATCTGGTTGATCTTTACCTTAACGTGTATACTGATTGTCTCTCTGTTACATGTTGGTAAAGCCCTTAGGATCTGTACTTGACTACCTGGACTATGATGCGGATCATACTAGCGTAAACCTTCTCGACCCATACAGATGGGCGATGGATGATCCCATATCCATTGGTGTTTGACATCAGAGATGATAGACGGGTGCTCAGTAGAGACTGGGTACACTGGACGGACTCGCCGAGAACCCCAGATGGTATTATACCTCACGTCAGATGGCAGTTCTCTGGTGACACTGGTACAGAGTAGTCTGTTGACCCGAGATCGTCATAGAGACTTGTGTGGTTCCCACTGTGCTTTGATTTCCATCTTACCACGTCCAAGAGGACGTGCAAAACGGTGGTTTTTGGGTACAGTCCCGAGTCACATGGAGGCAATGAGCGATAGGAGGGGATTCGTCTCTCCCGGTATAGGGAGTTGATGTTGCACAGTGTTCGATTGGCTATAACAGGAAGTCCCTGGCCAGGGCTGCTCAGAGAATTGCTGGTAAGTGTTACCAGTAGTTTCTCGACCCGTTATGAGCCTCATATCGACACGACTTATCGAGCTATTGGGGTCTGACGTTTACCACCCCTAGGCAAGATATGCGACATATCAGACGATCAGACCGGACTGTACGGTAGTGTTACTGGTTGGATTCACTGGAGTGTGAGCGGGCTTGCTCGTCGATCTTCAGATCGCTCAATACCCGGGTGGCCGTTACGTTTAGCAGACCGCTTGCGGCTTGTGGGTGTTTGATATGATCATCACCTGCTGCCGGCGTATTGACGAGTCTTTAGAGTCCTACACAGAGGTTTCCTGGCTCAAGCGAAAAGAAATAGGAGCGCATATGAGATATGTGCGGGACCGAGAATAATACGTGTATGTGATACCGTATTACATTCTCGCGATGAATGTGTCGTATGGTTATATGCGATATAACCTAGTTATCGAATCGAGGGTTGATTCGATAAGACGATACATTGGATACTAGTCGGTTATATGCGATATGACCGGATCGTTAAATCAAGTGTTGATTTAATGATTTAATGCATAATTATATATTTGATATATTACTTTGCGTTAACTAGTATTGGTTCACTTTAAATGGATTTTCTCGCTCGGATTGTACACATTGTATATGTGATATACTTTTGTGCACTTCATTGTATCATGTTTGATGATACATGTTATGCTAGGGTTTTTGTGTAAAGATCAAACCATGGTTACATGATTATGGTTAGGGTTTTGTTTTATTCACTTATTTATTTATCCATTTCTTTTGGAAAATAAATGGAAAGGAGAAAAGAATGGTGGCTTAATTTGGAGTTTAGTTGAAGCTTCATGAAACTTTGATCAAGTCAACCATTCTTATCTCATCCTTAACCCTAACCATTCCCACTAACCATGATTCATTCTCTACACTTGACTAGAGTTAATATTATGATAAGTATTGTTATTCTTTTCTTTTTTAAAATAATCTTATCACAATATTCTTCTTCTTCTTCATCTTCTTTCATGAAGAAAAAGCTTTCTTCATCAATGGTGATTGATGATAAAGAGTGAGAAATCCAATTCTAAATTGAACCCACTTCCTATTTCTTCATCCTCTACCTCTTGCCAAGTAGTAGAGTGTGTTTTCTTCACAAGTTTCTTGACTTGATGAAGTCGGAGCTTGATTTAGCGATGCCTCGACGTAGATCATCTTCGGCATGGACATCGACGACCTAGCTCGCTTATTCTCCGATGAAGTCGACGCTAGAGCCTGGATTCTTTTTGGACAGCGGAGAGGACTTCGTTGCGGAGCTATGGAGGTGGAGCACCGGATCTACAAAGGTTGTATTTCCGTATTCCCTTAGTTAAGTGTTAACTAGTTAGCCTTTTCGCCTAGATTTCTAGCCAACGATCCGTAGTCGGGTCTCTCGGCACCCATAAAATTTTATATTGGCATGTTCGATGCCTTGTGAGACCTCACTAGGGTGCCTAGGAACCCTACAGTTGTATCAGAGCCTAGCTAGAGCCTTAGGCGAAGTCTAGACGGAGTTTGAAACCCGGACGAACCGAAATCCAAACCCCAAAATAGCTCTCTGGAAATTTTTCAAATTTGTGGTTTTTTGTCAATTAAAAATGCTTTAAAAAATCAGCAATAAAATCTAAGAATTACTGTGCAAAACGTTTCCTGTGAACAGTATAAACTGCGGCGGAACTGCGGCAGAAGCATGGCTTCTGCGGCGGTTCCGCGGCTCCTTGATGACGTCAGCCCCACTTCTTTGCACAGTAATACCTGATTAATTGTTCTGAGTTTTCTGGGAATTTTAATTTGACTGCAGAGTTGAGTATTCTGGGGTTGTGTAGGGAATCAACGATTCGATCGGATTATCGAACTTTGTCTAAGTGTTTTCCGGATAATTTTTTTTGAATATGTTAAAAGTTCGACCGGATATAAATACCCAATCTTTCCCCTGCCTAAAATATCCAAGTGTTGGATTATTGTGTGGTTTAAGGACGTTCTGAGTAGTGCAAGTAACGCGATGGTCCCTCTAGAAGACAACAAACCTTAACTCGATTATGTGACCGTCTTGAACTGCCCTTTGAACCTTCGGGTTTGGGGCAGTACGGCGTGCCACATGTGAGGCGTTGGCTTGACCCTTCTATGGCTGGACCGTTGGTACTGAGGCATGAAACGAATGTCTTTGAACCTATTTCATGTGTTGGATGGTTTCGGGAAAACTTGGGTGTTCGATTGTTCGATCGGAAAGTTTGACATTTTCTATTTATCCGGAATGGGATACAATAATTGGAATTCACAAGTAGTTATGTGATAACTAAATGAATGATATAAACATAGCAGTTTAGTCTCACTTGATCGGTTGCCACGGAATTTTGATGTAATCAAAAGTCCGTCGCAATCACGTAGCGTACGCGGATACTCGCCGGGTAAACTTAATAGACAGCCTCACTCCATAGCCCCGACCAAGTGACTGTAGGAGAACCCCGTCGCCGAAAGCATCCCTCCGGGTGCTCGCGGTAGCGGTGTTCCGCCTTGGTGCACTTCGTCGACGGTATCGGGGGTGCAGCCGCCTACTAAAGTTTGCGACGAGCATTCGATCAGGATGTCGGGAATCTTGTTGAATTACCCGACTTGATATTGAAAAGTATTTTCGATTTTGAGACTAAAATGCGGGGTTTATAATTGTTAGGCATGTGATGTCTAAGGAATTCATTTGGTCAGGCATGCGATGTCTGAGGTGATTGCGGATTCCAACTGTTGTAGTTTTACACTTTCTTTTCTGTGACCGTAAGTGTAATATGTGATATCGCCGGTTTCGTTGCTATATGTCAACGACAATTGGGATGGACATATTTACTTACGTTGATGACATGTGATGTTATGTGTTGCTGGATATGTTATATTGGATCGTCGCGTTTGAATAGCCGGGGGTTTTTATGTGAGATGAGTGTTTTTCATTTTCATTCATGTAAAAACTTGTATGTAATATTCTTTTATTGGGGCACTTCCAGGTTGCGGAAGTTGTCACCGTTGTTGTATATTATTTTCTTTTCCGCACTAGGATAGACCCAAGGAGGAGGGCACAAGTAACCGGGTTCTGGAGTCCAGTGGGAGACCAACTCGAGGAGTCGAGTCCGGGTCTCCTAACTCCAGAATTGGTAGGGTTGCTTGCCGCTCTCGTAGGGGTCTAGGGGTGTGGGTTTGGCTATTCATCACGACCGTGGAATCCGTGTTTTATACTGGCTCGTATTGAAAATACAGACGTCCTAGTATATCCAATATTTCATATGTTTCTTCTGCTGCGATATCTGTGATGTGATCATGTGATGTTCTGTGATAGATACAGTATATAGTATATATATGATATATTATATAGACGTTACTTATGTTTTACACCCGCGCTAGCCCTGCCCTGCTCTGCCGTTAGTTACCTAACCTAACGGTGCACGAGGGGACATCGAGGCGAATGCGGATGGCATAAGTGTACGTCGTATTTATCTGTGATGTTTAGGTATTTAAATGATGGGACTTCATTAATGTGATTAATGAAATAAAAGAAACCTAAGATGTTGTAGAATCGAATTTCAAAATAAAACAGGTAGCTACAGTTCTTGCTTTGCACAGAGGTATATGTGATATATCCTACACCTTATTCGATGAGGAAAGGACCGAGATCCCTTCACCGGGAGTGACTCCTTTAGCAATAACTGGCAGATGCTACACACTCGGTTTGTATTTTGATTGCTTTTAAGTGTTTTTGCTTTGCACAGTGATATATATGATATATCCCGCACTTCATTCGACGAGGAAAGGACCGACGATCCCTTCACCGGGAGTGACTCCTTTAGCAAAACTAGAAAAGCCTCAAAAGCACTCCATTTCAAAACTTCATTTGATTCTACAACGATATCAAGTTCATTACGCTCATAGTTTTATGAAAACCTGCGTAGCCCTCCGTCATTTCAGATAAGTACTAGTTAGTATTCGTGCTGCGGTTGTTTGGCATGCGTCAAGGCGTAGTGTACTGTAGCTAACTAGTGCTCATTTGCTAGCATACGATGCGATTGGATTAGGGTATTCGCACGGCGTTGTTTGGCATGCGTCAAGGGTCGTGCGGGTGGGTTTAATTCAATCAAGAAATGTACGGGTTGAACTTGACTAGCGGACTATGGGTTGTTTGGCATGCGTCAAGGTCATAGCACGCTAGGGGCAAAATATTATCGGGAATTTCAAGTGTTGAAATTTGCAATGAGATTGCATACCTTCTATGAGATAGTTGGATCCCGATACCCGCTGCGAGTAAGAGTTACTCCTGGGAGAGTTTTATACATTACAATTAGCCGATCAAGTAGGTGTCTAGAAAGGTGTCAACGAGGTTACGCCTCTGGGAAAATGGGGTTTACATTAATTAGGTTCGTGCGAAAGCACGGGGGACCTCCCTCAAAGTACCGACACTGGCCTGGCTGAAAGATTGGCGAACTTATAGTGTGTAATTAATCCCGGCTAGTCTTTCCTTTTAGGGTTTGAAGGAAGATTTGATAAAAAGCAGTGGGAGCCATCCTGATTAGATAAAATAATAACCAATCTATTCTTGCAAGAGCGCACGCTAAGTGTTTTCTTCTCTCTCTCCTGGTAGCGACCATATCACGCCTTAATCAAGATAATAATACGGATATTTGTCCGAACCCGCTTGTTATACTGAGCTGGGGAACGTTGGTCCCGCTCCAACTTATAATTGTTATAAGACAGAGCAGGAAATTGGGGATTACCAGAATTTCCGTGCCGCCCAAACGAAGAGAGTACATGCTGATGCATCATCTTCGGGTGTGTTCATTATACAGAACTGTTTCTCTGTATCCTCTACGTCCTGGGTATGTGATACCAGATCAGGATCCCAGATATGTAATCTGTTACATAGGGCTACAGAAAGGTAGAGAACTGAGAACGGGTGATAAGTTTCATGAGGCAGAAACGGGGCAAGTGTTGCAGCCAAGTTTGTTGGTCACTGTCACCCTGTATTACCAATACATTGATTCTGAACGAATGTTATTAGATACCGAACCTGATATACAAAATCATATCAGTCTCTTTATTAGTAAAGAAAGGATATAATTTTGTATTGTTGGATAATGTTTTGAACATTTCCTATATCAAAAGTTGATCGGTTCAGGCACGTTATCTAAAAGCGTTGATGTTCTAAATCAAACTACAGTTCTTAGTATATGGAACACACACAAGAGGAAGAGTTCAGAAATGAACGAATTCTTCTTGAGGCATTGTAGACTAGGTCAGATCAATGTGACCCGACTAGCTAGAGTTACATTCAGATGCATATTTAAATCAGTTTGAATTTACATCTTGTGAAACTCGCCAGTCATGTCACAAAGATAAGATGACCATAGCTCCGTTTACTGGAAACAGAGAAAGAGTTAATGAACTCTTGGGACTGATACATGATGATGTATGTAAGGTCTCCTGTCTACACATGCCAGGACTGGTTCTTTATACTTCATTACATTCTCTGATGATCTTTCGAGATTCAGACCTATGTTCCTGTTGAAACACAAGTCTGAACCTTTTGAGATATTCACAGAATATAAGCGAGAAGTAGAGAACCAGAATACGGGTATAAATATTATGTCCTATGATGAGATCAAGGAGGAGAATACTTGAGCACGGAAATACTGGACTATTCTAAAGGAGAATGAGATTCTCTCTCAGCATTACTCCTCCGCATACACCATAGCACGATGGTATATCGGGATGGAGCAATCATACCCTATATGATAAGGTGTGCTCTATGATGAGTACTACTGAGTTACCTATTTCCTTTTAGGGAGTTATGCACTTGAGAAGCTGCATACCTATTGAATAGGGTTCAAATCAAATCAGTTGCCTACCATTTCATATGTGATATGGAAAGGGAAGAACCCATGTCTTAAGCTAGTTAAGATCTGGGGTTGTCCGGCCTATGTCTAAAAGCATAATCCGGACAAGCTCGAGGCAAGGTCTGTAATGTAGAACTGGAAAGGTTCCAGATATACAAACTGCAGCTGATGATTTGAAAGAACCAAAGGATTCAATAGTTACCAACGAACCTCAGCCTCTCGGCCGATCTAGTAAGGTTCCTCACCCACCTGAGAGCTACTTCGGTTTCTCTATGACAGTGGGAGCGAGGATTGCATCATGAGATGATGACCCAACTAGTTTCGAGCTGGCCATCAGGAGTAAGAATCTATAAGAATGGCTGGATGCTTAGTGATCTGAGATGGAATCCTTATACACCAACAAAATATGGACTTTGGTTGCTATATCTGAAGGGTTAAATCCCCATCAGGAGCAAGTATATCTTGAGAAGATTACTTGGTGTACATGGAAAAGTTGAGACTTTCAAAGCTAGACTTGATAAAAGTTTGCATCATTGACCAGGTGTGGATCATGATGAAACTTTTTCTAAGGATCTATGCTTAAGTCCATCCAGATCCTACTTGCCACGGCTACGTACCATGACTACGATATCTGGCGGTTGGGTGCCATGACTGCTTTTCTAAATGATGTTTTAGAAGAGAGCGTCTATAAGTACACAGCCAGAGGGCTTCGTAGACAGTGGGAGCAGCGGAAACGTGTGCAAGATGTTTTATAGGATTAAAGCAGGCATCGCGGAGTTGGAACATCTGTTTTGATGGATTAGTCAAAGAGTTTGACATCATCAAAATGGTAGATGATCCTTGTATAAACAAAAAGGTAGTAGGGAGTATGGTGATGATCCTCGTAGAGTACGTGGATGACATACTCTTGATGGGGAAGGAGTTTCCTATGCTACGCTCGGTCAATCTCCGCTTATCACCATAATTCTCCATATAGGATCAAAATTGATACCTCCTAAATCCTGGTGTTTGGATCTATGAGATAGATCTAATTGGATGTTAGGACTCTCACTAGTTGTAGTGAGATGGTGTCAACCGATCCTGGGGAGAATCACTGGAAGGGTTCCAGGGTGATAATGACGACTGAGTGTCAGTCACAGGCATTGTCTTTACCCTCAGTAAAGGGACGGTATGGTGGAAAAGTTCCAATCTAGATACCGTGACATACTAGACGATAAAGGCACGATACATCGCTACTTAAGATGCTACCGAAGAGGCTGTTTGGGTGTATATTGGTTCATAAGATGAACTACGTTCCTGCCATTGTGTGACAATGGGGTTGTGGCTTATGCCAAGGAACGTCCGTCCCATCAGTGATCCAGACATATTCTAAGGCAGTATCACCTGATCATGGAGATGGTTGATCTCCAGGGGATCGAGGTTAGGAGAGTAGACTCAGAGGACAACACAGCGGATCCACTCACAAAGGCCTGTTCCCAGAGAGAGACTTTTATGGGATGGTTGAGTATGAGATACTACAACCACTGCTATCAGATGGCCCTAGTGCAAGTGGGAGATTGTTAGTTATATGTATGCCCTAGAGGCCATTACTATACATAGGATGTATATTGTAGTGGATACTGGGACATATATAGGGAGGACTTTCTTGCTCGACATGATAGTATGCTATCTGGTTGATCTTTACCTTAACGTGTATACTGATTGTCTCTCTGTTACATGTTGGTAAAGCCCTTAGGATCTGTACTTGACTACCTGGACTATGATGCGGATCATACTAGTGGGGACATGGTAGTCCATAAGTACATCCTTCAAAGTCCCTAGTCGTGGGTGTATCGAGATGGGGCATCGATATACCATAGTAGACTAGCGTATACCTTCTCGACCCATACAGATGGGCGATGGATGATCCCATATCCATTGGTGTTTGACATCAGAGATGATATACGGGTGCTCAGTAGAGACTGGGTACACTGGACGGACTCGCCGAGAACTCCCAGATGGTATTATACCTCACGTCAGATGGCAGTTCTCTGGTGACACTGGTAAAGAGTAGTTTGTTGACCCGAGATCGTCATAGAGTCTTGTGTGGTTCCCACTGTTCTTTGATTTCCATCTTACCACGTCCAAGAGGGCGTGCAAAACGGTGGTTTTTGGGTACAGTCCCGAGTCACATGGAGGCAATGAGCGATAGGAGGGGATTCGTCTCTCCCGGTATAGGGAGTTGATGTTGCACAGTGTTCGATTGGCTATAACAGGAAGTCCCTGGCCAGGGCTGCTCAGAGAATTGCTGGTAAGTGTTACCAGTAGTTTTTCGACCCGTTATGAGCCTCATATCGACACGACTTATCGAGCTATTGGGGTCTGACGTTTACCACCCCTAGGCAAGATATGCGACATATCAGACGATCAGACCGGACTGTACGGTAGTGTTACTGGTTGGATTCACTGGAGTGTGAGCGGGCTTGCTCGTCGATCTTCAGATCGCTCAATACCCGGATGGCCGTTACGTTTAGCAGACCGCTTGCGGCTTGTGGGTGTTTGATATGATCATCACCTGCTGCCGGCGTATTGACGAGTCTTTAGAGTCCTACACAGAGGTTTCCTGGCTCAAGCGAAACGAAATAGGAGCGCATATGAGATATGTGCGGGACCGAGAATAATACGTGTATGTGATACCGTATTACATTCTCGCGATGAATGTGTCGTATGGTTATATGCGATATAACCTAGTTATCGAATCGAGGGTTGATTCGATAAGACGATACATTGGATACTAGTCGGTTATATGCGATATGACCGGATCGTTAAATCAAGTGTTGATTTAATGATTTAATGCATAATTATATATTTGATATATTACTTTGCGTTAACTAGTATTGGTTCACTTTAAATGGATTTTCTCGCTCGGATTGTACACATTGTATATGTGATATACTTTTGTGCACTTCATTGTATCATGTTTGATGATACATGTTATGCTAGGGTTTTTGTGTAAAGATCAAACCATGGTTACATGATTATGGTTAGGGTTTTGTTTTATTCACTTATTTATTTATCCATTTCTTTTGGAAAATAAATGGAAAGGAGAAAAGAATGGTGGCTTAATTTGGAGTTTAGTTGAAGCTTCATGAAACTTTGATCAAGTCAACCATTCTTATCTCATCCTTAACCCTAACCATTCCCACTAACCATGATTCATTCTCTACACTTGACTAGAGTTAATATTATGATAAGTATTGTTATTCTTTTCTTTTTTAAAATAATCTTATCACAATATTCTTCTTCTTCTTCATCTTCTTTCATGAAGAAAAAGCTTTCTTCATCAATGGTGATTGATGATAAAGAGTGAGAAATCCAATTCTAAATTGAACCCACTTCCTATTTCTTCATCCTCTACCTCTTGCCAAGTAGTAGAGTGTGTTTTCTTCACAAGTTTCTTGACTTGATGAAGTCGGAGCTTGATTTAGCGATGCCTCGACGTAGATCATCTTCGGCATGGACATCGACGACCTAGCTCGCTTATTCTCCGATGAAGTCGACGCTAGAGCCTGGATTCTTTTTGGACAGCGGAGAGGACTTCGTTGCGGAGCTATGGAGGTGGAGCACCGGATCTACAAAGGTTGTATTTCCGTATTCCCTTAGTTAAGTGTTAACTAGTTAGCCTTTTCGCCTAGATTTCTAGCCAACGATCCGTAGTCGGGTCTCTCGGCATCCATAAAATTTTATATTGGCATGTTCGATGCCTTGTGAGACCTCACTAGGGTGCCTAGGAACCCTACAATCCCTTCACCGGGAGTGACCTCTTTAGCAAAACTAGCAAAAGCCTAAAAAACGCACCTTTTTCAAAATCACTCGATTCTACAACGATATCAAGTTCATTACGCAAATGGTTTTCTTAAAAACCTATCGTAGCTCTCTGTCATTTCAGATAAGTAGTATTTAGTATTCGTAATATGTTTGTTGGTTTTCGTTAAGGCGTAGTGTGCGGTAGCTGATTAGTGCTTATCTGCTTAAGCATGTGATGCGATTGGATTAGGGTAGTCATACGACTTTGTTGGCTTTCCTCAAGGGTCTTGCGGGTGGGTTTAATTCAATCATGAAATGTACGGGTTGAACTTGACTAGTGGACTATGGTTTGTTGGCTTTCGTCAAGGTAATAAGACGCTAAGGGCAAAATATTATCGGGAATTTCAAGTGTTGAAATTTGCAATGAGATTGCATACTTTCTATGAGATAGTTGGATCTCGATAACCACTGCGAGTAAGAGATACTCCTGGGAGAGTTTTACACATTACAATTAACCGATCAAGTAGGTGTCTAGAAAGGTGTTAACGGGGTTATGCCCTTGGGAAAACGAGGTTTATTTTAATTAGGTCCGTGCGAAAACACGGGGAACCTCCCTCAAAGTACCAACACTGGCCTGGCCGAAAGCTTGGTGAACTTGTAAGGTGTAATTAATCCCGGCTAGTCTTACCTTTTAGGGTTTGAAGGAAGATTTGATAAAAACAGTGGGAGCCATCCTGATTAGATAAAATAATAACTAATCTAATCTTGCAAGAACGCACGCAGAGTGTTTTCTTCTCTCTCTCCTGGTAGCAACCATGTCACGCCTTAATCAAGATAATAATATGGATGCATTGACCGAACCTGCTTATTATACTGGGCTAGGGAACGATGGTTCTGTTCTTTCTTATAATTGTTATAAGGCTAAGCAGAAAATAGGGGAATATCCGGATTTCCACGCGACCCAATCGAAAAAAGTGCATGTTGATGCATCTTCTTCGGGTATGTTCATTACCAAGAACTGTTTCTCAGTATCCTCTACGTCCTGGGTATGTGATACCGGATCAGGATCCTGCATATGTAATATATTACATAGGCTACAGACAGGTAGATAACTGAGATTGGGTGATATGTCTCTAAGTGTTAGAGAATAGTGCAAGTGTTGCAACCAAATCAGTTGGAAAATATCACCTTGTATTAATACATTGATTCTGAACTAATGTTATTACATACCGAACCTGATATACAACATTACATCGGTTTTTTTAATGAGTTAAAGAAGGATATAATTCTGTATTGGAGGATAATGTTGTGAACATTTTCTTGAATCAAGAGTTGATTGGATCAGGCACGTTATATAATAGCATATACGTTCTAAATCAAAACACAGTTCAAAGTATATAGAACACATGCAAGAGGAGTAGTTCAGAAATGAACGAATCCTTCTTGAGGCATTGTAGACTAGGTCATATCAATGCGACACGACCAGATAAGTTACATAACGATGAATATGAGAATCTGTTTGAATTTTCATCTTATGATACTTTCCAGTCTTATCTCAAAGATAATATAACCAATACTCCGTTTACTGGAAACAGAGAAAGAGTTAGTGAACTCTTGGGACAGATACATGATGATGTATACGGTCCTATGTCTACAAATGCCAGGGTTGGTTCTTGGTACTTCATTACATTTATCGACTATCTCTCAAGATTCGGACATGTGTTCCTGTTGAAACACGAGTCTGAAAGTTTTGAGAAATTCAAGGAATATAAGCATGAAGATTGAGAACCAAACGGGTATAAGTATTAAAGTCCTACGATATGATCGAGGAGGAGAATACTTGCGCATGGAGTTTCTAAAAGGAGAATAGGATTCTCTCTTAGCTCACTCCTTCGTATACACCACGGCACAACGGTGTATCGGGGCGGAGGTATCGCACCCTATGAGATATGGTGCACTCTATGATGAGTATTGCTAAGTTACCTATTTCCTTTTGGTGTTATGCACTTGAGAAGCTGCATACCTATTGAATGGGGTTCCATCCAAATCAATGCCTACCACTCCATATGAGATATGGTATGGGAAGAGACCATGTCTTAAACGAGTTAAGATATGGGGTTGTCCGGCCTATGTTGAAAAGCAAAATCCGGACAAACTTGAGGCAAGGTCAGTTCTATAAGTTTTTTGGAAATCCCAAACATTTATGAGGGAATATCTTCTACCACACTGAGGAGCAAAAAGTGTTTTGTTTCGCAGCATGCCAACTTTTTAGAAAAGGAATTTCTTGTAAAGAAATTAGTGGTAATGAGGTAGAACTGGAAGGAGTTCTATCTTGAGAAACTAACAGCTGATGATTTAGTGGAACCAAAGGATTCAAAAGTCTCCAATGAACCTCAACCTCTCCGGGAATCTGGTAGCGTTCCTCATCCACTTGAGAGATACTACGGTCTTCTCGGTGACAGTGGAAGCGAGGATTGCTGTAACATTTCAGAAAAATAAAATATTATTTTTGGGAATTTTTATAATTAAATAATAAATATTATGAATATTTTAATATTGCGGTATAATTAAATACCGATAAATTGGGAAATATTTAGAAAATTATAGAAATTACAAAAAAGAGAGTGTTTTATATGAATTAAGCAAATTTTAAATTCCTAAGATTTATTTTATTCAATTTTAATACTAATCGCGATTAAATATCACTAATCGTGCAATAAACTTGATTTGTGCACATGACATGCACCATGTCAAATTATACATTGTTACATTTTCCACCATGTCTTTTCTTTATTTCTTCATGCCTTGTTTTGGTTTTAATAATGAGAAGAAGAGAAGAGAAAAGAAAAGAAAATGATAAAGAATGAGGTATAGGCATGAGAGAGAAGGAGGGTGAGGGGTCAACCTAAGTCTTGGCTCATTTCCCTCTTCATTATTTCCATCATTTTTTCCCCACCCCCTCTCCCATGGCTGCCCTCTCCTTCCCCTCCTCTTCATCCCCACAAAACAACCCTAAATCAACATAAAAACCTCATCCCCCTTTCATTAAAAACATGCACAAGCTCACTACAAGCACTTTGGACCAAGAAAAATCGGATTTTGAGCATTTGGTGCAACTCAAGAATTTTCTTGAGTTGCCAAATGAGGTAATTTCATCACCATTTGTATTGTATTTGATTCACTTTAGTACCCTTGCATGTTTAGAAGTGGTATGGTGATGTTTAGTGAACTTTAAAAATTCCAAATTAGGGTTTGGAGGGATTCTTGAATTAAGATTGGTTAATAGTGTTATTAGCGACCTTAAAACCCTGTAGGGATGGTATTTTGGACTGAAACCTAAGAGTAAACCCCAAATTCATAAACTTAGAAACCCTGATATCGTATTTTTGTTAACTGTTGTGATGAAGTTTTGTGATCTGCTATCACCCAGGACACCTGAAAAATATTTAGCAAATACAGAGACACAAGCAGGCAATCTAGAACCTATACCCAAAACCCAGGACCCCAATTCCCTTGCCAGGCCACAGATTTATCCAATCTGGCCGCAAATTGCGGCCAGGGTAGGATAATTTGGTCTCGTGTTTATTCTGTGGCTTTATCTCCAGTAAAATAGACCATTTACATATGCAAAATTGGATAATTTCACTTAAAGTAAAATCTGGGACCATTTTCTTGAGTTGCTGCTTGTTTTGCGATTTTGTTTTGACTTGAATTTTTGTATTTGATGTATTGTATTCCGTCGTGTCGCGTTTGAACGCCAACGACTAGGGTTATTGGTCGTGTTTTGCATACGAGGCTATAGGTTTTGACCTATGGACGAAACGTGTGCCGTTTTGGTTTTCTGACTTGGTTTTAATATGCGATATGATGTGTTATGATATGTAGGTACCCCCATGAGGACTTCGAGACGACAAGCAAGCGTGTGGCGACATCGACTTCGGCAAGCAAGATCAAGGTGAGTAGATCTATATCTACGGAGGAAGTCGGGTTGATGGCGTATAGACCCCCGCGTGTTTTTGATGGAAACCGATAAATAGAATATGGTTAAGAGAACCTAGATTAGAAAAATGAGGATATGGTTTAAAAGATAGTTAGAGATGATGTGAAGGATTGAATATGTATATCGAGAGATGAGATGAAAGCTTTTAAGATATGAAAAGTGAATGTGGATCACGACTTGTAGATATATATATAGTTGCACTAGAATAAGTATGAATTTTAGAGCAACATGGCATTTGATGTATAGGGTAGAATGTATATATATATATATATAACTTACTTAATGTGATGAAATGAATATACAATGTGGTATGATGACTTGATGATATGTTGGTATACGGATGCGAGTCGATTGAGAGCATTGATACCCTTGCAGGTCCCCCGATACGAGATTATTATGGATGCGTCCTGGGACATAGGTATATAGATATATATAGAATTTCGTGAATCATGAGTGATATGCCGTACGAGACGTTAGGTCCGTACCTCTCATTGTCACATAGGATGATAGGATCCCCGATGATTTAATGCCGCCGTACGATGTTTTTCCGTACGTGATGAGTTGGGCTTGATGATTGATCCATACCCTTGACTAGAGGATGCCATATGATGGATTTACCATACGTGATGTTGTGAGGCTAGATGCCGATTGATAAATTCACCGACTCGGTCATGTTAGATACGTATACCTGTCAGCATTTGCATACAATTTACTTTATGCTACACTCATGTCACTCTCATTGCATTACATATACCTGTGCTAGTACACCTGCACCATTACCGATGATGCGTATGTTACATTTACACGGATTTGCTGGCTCACACACTTCATCATCGTTAATTGCCAAGTCACTACACAGTAGGACTGCTGCATCAGGATATGACTCCTTACATAATTTATTTGCTATAGTTGCATATGCACCTTTATACGATGTTGCATTGGACTTTGGAGAATTTGGGAACCGCAGGATATATTTTAAAACTGGATTCATTTAAAAGAGCGGTTTTCCCTTGATATGTGCATATTACTGTTCCATGCTGCATGATATACGGATATGCTTACATTTCTGTTATATGTCGCATAGATCATGCTTTACGATTATACGCATTGAGATATGCTGTTTTCATGAGATTTCTGAATTTGAGAACCGTGGTCATTTTAAAAAGGAAAGTATGCATTGTTTTAAAAACCTGGTTTATCTTGATATGATATTTCAGTGCGTCCACCATGCGTTTTATCCGTTCTGAGACATGTGACAGTGATACCCAATTCGAGGAGCTGGATGAGGCCGATTGCGGGTACATGGTTGACCTGGTATGGTACCCCGGGGCGAGAACAGATTTGTTGTGCAGTAGACGGTGAACCTGGCAGAGGGACTACTACCTACCGGTGATTGGTTGGACCTGGCGGTTATCCAAGGATACCGACCGGAGTCGGGAGATGGATAGGGGCCGACCCGTTCTGCCGGAGCCCGAGGGCCGATCCCGCAGACGGAGCCCGTGTGCCGATCCGGACTGATGGAGCCCGAGATATGAGGATTTACGTGTCGATGCTGGACACGGATTTCATGATGTTTCGAGTGTCGATACTGGACACTCAGGTTCCATGATTTTGATGTGTCGCGAGGGACACACGTTGATTGATATCCTCATACTTTCATGCATATACTTTTATGATATTTACATGCATGATGTTGTTGTGTCATCGGTTGATACGTGGACGAGATCCACATGCACACAGGCATTTCTTATTACCGTTGGATGTTATCCTCATGCTCAGAGGCATTGATTACATTGTTGACACATATACAGATACGGTCACCTTAGATATCATAGTATTACCTTTATGATATAGTTAACATAGGAGTCGTTGTTTATTTGATTTCTAACTGTAGATGTTTTTCTATTCACGAGTTGGCAACTCACCCCCGTTGTGCCACAGTTCTTGCAGGTTGGCCGCATAGATCCATAGCGACATCGCTGGCACATAGCTTCATTTGGGTATTTGCTTGGTAGGTGGGGCATTTGTATCATACCCACTCTTGCATTCTTATTATATATTGTATCTAGTCAACTCCATCAATCAAATTTAGTAATTGTATAAGTAATGGGACTTAGTGAGACTTGTGGTTGCGAGACTTAGAGCGAGGGGTATTCCGCTACTTGTGGTTTTGATATCTTGCTTTTCATTATCTTTTGTGTGGATCTTTGCCGTTGGGTGTCGTATACTTATATATATTGTCTTGTGTAGTTGTGACCCGCTGATTGGCGAAGAGCTAGCTCCCGCTTGGGGATGCCTTTATCATTATCTTGTATATGTGGTTTTGGATCAAAAAATACAAAGGAGGTGCTATCCAAATTTTAAATAAAAAGACGAAACATGTTTTTCAACTAGTAAATCCACTTGCATTTTTATGTTCCCTTGTTCATGTATTTAGGAAAAGCTTGATTTCATCGTACCTTATTTTCAAAACTTCACCTCTTTTATTTTCTTAAAAAGGTTTAGATTTCTGGGTTTTCGGCTTACTTGAATTATGTTACGCCTTCAGACGTTGCATGATTTAAGTGTCGGTCATGAGCTAATTTCGGGTCGTGACAAAGTTGGTATCAAAACGCTAGGTTTAACCTTGGTTCGAGTCTATATTTGACTATACGGAGTCTAGGGCAGATATGTATTTCGGAACCTAGGCTTGACCTTACGGAACATGGACATGGATAGGGGAGTATTAGACCCGAACTTTTGTTTCATAAGCTGACCTTGATTGATGGAGTAGCTAGCTTGAGTAGAGTGACGTACCGTACGTATGTTCCACGGTATATTTACGATACGATACTCCACTTAAGAAACCTTAGGATGTGCATATTTTGAGATCCTTGATTCTGTTCGTCTCTATGATCATACTTTCATTGATACTGTTTCTTTTTATGATCATGTATCCATTCTGGATCTGTCGTTTCCTTCCATGCCCTTGATCTGTTTTCATCGATACACGCTTGAAGTTCCTGTCACCATGGTTTGAGCGCAGATTGAGCTGCTGCTAGTTATGTGGTCAGGGCGAGCTCGTCAAGGGCGAGGACTGACCATTGTGTTTTCTGTTGACATGGGAACGTCTCGATGTAGTGTTGTATTGTGACCTCTTATTGAGGTAAGTGTTTGGTTTTGCACCGGATGATCGAGCCATTGATAGAGGCTGCCTATTGTGAGAGGACTGTTGATGTACAGCCTACCTCAGAGATTGTAATGTCATCTACCGTGCAGACAGATGACCCAGCTGTTGCTGAGATTGATAGGATGTCACCTCCAGAGTTTACGAGCTGAGAACGGTGGAGCGTTCAGGCAGCGATACGACAGATGATAGCTAGTCTACCTTGAATTGAGAGACGGAAGGTATTCACATGTCGGCTAGACGAAGCTAAAAAGTTCCAACGAATGTCAGAAACCCATTTTTCCAAGATTAAAGTATTTGGAGGAACATGCAAGTAATTCTGTGGACCCTCTAGAAGAATGAAACCCTAACTCGACATGATGATCATGGAACCGCTTCTGAACCTTAGGGCTTGCAGCAGTTCAGCGGTGCCATCAGTGAGGCTTGGGTTTGCCCTTCTACGGTTGGTCTATAGGTACTATAGCATATACTGGATATTGTTAGACGGTGCTCAGGTGTTGAGCTTTCGGGGAATTATGGGACTTTGATAAATCGATCGAAAAGTTTAACGTCGTCCGAATATCATGTGATAAGAGATCAACAAGCTGACCAGTTTAAGATAGAGGACCTCACCCAGATGCATTGTGAGTTGATAGAGAACGGACGAGTATTGAGTATTCCTCCGATGGTTGGGATGAATTCCCGAGGACGTGTTCGGCTAGAGATCTTCTACAGAGTGATGAAGATACCGAGTTTGTGATTTCGAGTCCGTGTGAGAGACTTCGGATTTACTGTAGCCGAGAACATTTGCAGTACGCAGATAGCGTGACGTGACGTCGAAGTGGACGATGATACAGAACAGTAGGACCAGAGGTTCGTGCGAGATGCTGACGAGCTGTTATTACTCCCCATTGAGATTAGAGATCTGATATGTATACAGAGGCGTTGGGATGCGACCAGTTCCCAAGGAAATGCTGTGCTGAGAATGCAGATGTCCAGAAAGCGAGAAAGGATTATGCAAGAGTACCAGCCTCCGTATAGTTCGGCATAGGTGAGATCGGAAGAGACCCTGAGCAGGTTATTTCCAGGACACTGCTGCGATAGGATTTGCACTGAGGATTAGTTGTGTCACGAGTATTCAGAGGGCCAGAGGCCGATGCCAGTGACGTGCTGCTTTACGAGTGGTCGTGATAATTGGCCGAGAGATGACCAGAGAAGTGCCAGAGCGGAATCGTTCCCGTTAGCACACCTGACCGGGCCGATGAGCCGATGGATTTTGAGATTGATAATCCACAGAGAAATGAGGACCCAGAGACAGAGGACGCCAGACCGTGGGCAGGAGGCAAGCAGATGTTCTTACTCTGCCGGTTCTAGGGCGCACCGACATTTTTCGACATTGTAGGAGGTGTACCTTAATGTCATTTGCTGCGATTTACGTTTGTGATCCGAGTTTCACGCTTATATCGCTTCGATTTGAGTTTTGATGATTAAGTTTCATGTTATTGTTTTCGTGTATCATGACTGCACCTACTGGGTATTTATATTTGGTGCATAGTTATTGCACTTGAGATATGCTTTATACACCGTTGTGTTGGTTTATAATTTGTGCATATTTATTGCACTTGATATCGGTTTTGTGCTTGGGTAGCACGTAGTTGTGATTTTGTAGATTTCATACGGCTGATTTGATTTTGTGCATATGGTATGCACTCGATTTAATTTTGCACTCGGTATAGCTCATATATGCTTGTAGTGCATTGATACGTGTTTTGTGCACGCGGTTGCACATGTCTATGATTTCATACACCTTGGTCCACTCGGTATTTCTTTTATACGCATTTGAGTTATTGATGAGTTTCCGTGCATTTATTGCACCAGATTCGTATTTTGTGCATTGTTTCCCTATCTTAGTATTTTGTGCATTAGTTGCACCGGCTTTATACTCTATGCCTTGGTTGCATCCGATCTATTTCTTTGAGCATTTGCGTTATCAGATTGCATTTTTCATGCGCGTTGGCACTTTCTGTGCGTTTTCATACATGCTACTGCACTAGATGCTTTTTACGAACCTGACGCGCTTGGATTGGATTTTTGTGCATATTCGGCACTCGATATTGGATTTTGTGCACTCCGGATGCACTCGATTTGGGATTTTTCATTCGTGCATGTTAGTTGCACTGGATTGAGATTTCGTACGCTATAGATGCACTAGATGTTGTTGTCGTGTACACCCGTTGCATTGGACAAATGCTTTCGTGCACACCCGTTGCACTTAGTTTTGCTTTTGTGCACATTCGTAGCACTTGTATTTGGATTTGATTCCCGTGCGCACTAGACGCACGTGATTATTGGATACGCCTTTTGAAGCTGATTTTGCTTTGAGGCACTTTGTTTTCATGATGGATACTATATTATGTGTAGTAATCGAACATGACTGATCTGAGAACAGTACCTGAGTATTTTGCATGCATTAAACGCTTAACCAGAGGTTTACAAAAAGGAGCTATAGTCTCGCAATATCCTACGTGTCCGTGAGCGACACGAATGTTTACAAGGAAAACCTTTTAGGATATTTCAAAAAGGCGGAACGTATGTTTAGCAAAACTAATATGAGCATATATTTATTACTTTACAAATGAGCATCCGTCACTTGTGCCGTGAGTTACGCATCACACAGCGATTCAGAAAAGATTTTGCATGTATTTTATTCAGAT
Source organism: Agapanthus africanus (assembly GCA_030015575.1). Classification (NCBI taxonomy): domain Eukaryota; kingdom Viridiplantae; phylum Streptophyta; class Magnoliopsida; order Asparagales; family Amaryllidaceae; genus Agapanthus; species Agapanthus africanus. The sequence continues at coordinate 154,791,365 of CM057343.1, forward strand.
TTTGAAGTTTTCAAGGATGCGTACTATACACGTATTGTAGTATTTGATTAGTGTACATTGGATTTCTGTAGTGGATTTCAAGATTTGTATCTCCAATATAACTCCGAGGATATGCGTGCAAATCCGGTGATTTCCATGACGCTTGACGGAGTTCGATTTTTGAGTTTCGTACTCGTTTTCGTGCGCACGCGATGCGCTGTGGTATTTCTATATCTTCCGTGATTTCGGACCCCCGTTGTTGGAGTTGAACTTTGAAATGTTTTAGTATTTGGGGGTTTAAATTTAAATTCGGGGACCGAATTTCTTTAAGGGGGGAAGATTGTAACATTTCAGAAAAATAAAATATTATTTTTGGGAATTTTTATAATTAAATAATAAATATTATGAATATTTTAATATTGCGGTATAATTAAATACCGATAAATTGGGAAATATTTGGAAAATTATAGAAATTACTAAAAAGAGGGTGTTTTATATGAATTAAGCAAATTTTAAATTCCTATGATTTATTTTATTCCATTTTAATGCTGATCGCGATTAAATATCACTAATCGTGCATTAAACTTGATTTGTGCACATGACTTGCACCATATCAAATTATACATTTTTACATTTTCCACCATGTCTTTTCTTTATTTCTTCATGCCTTGTTTTGGTTTTAATAATGAGAAGAAGAGAAGAGAAAAGAAAAGAAAAGAAAAGAAAATAATAAGGAATGAGGTATGGGCATCAGAGAGAGAGGGTGAGGGGTCAACCTAAGTCTTGGCTCATTTCCCTCTTCATTATTGTCACGACCCGAAATGGTACGCGACTGGCACTTGAATCATATGAAGTCTATAAGACCCCATCTAATTCAAGTAAGCCAAGAAATCCCAGAAATCTAAACCATTTAAAGAAAGAGTGAAGAAAATATGTTTTAAAACAATTGGTTTTTAAATAAGTAAGCCGAATATGCATTTTTAAAATCTCAAGTCTTTTCTGAAAATTTCGGCGGAGTTTCCTTTGTAAAATCTGGCCCCCAAACGGGGTACAATATGAATAATATATGCACAATGATAAAAGGCATCCCCAAGCGGGAGCTAGCTCTTCGTCAATCGACGATCACAACCACGCAAGCAATATAATATACAACGCTGAAGGGCGAGAATCAAAACTCAAAAGGAAAGTCAAAATCATCCAAAAAAAAACATAATACTACAAAGCGCGACTCTAAGGTCGAAATAATACACAACTGGTTTTCTAAGTCTTAAATAAATATACAAGTCTGGTTGATGGAATTTTTCTAGATACAACTGAAAATAAATAAGTACAATGGTGGTCACGATGCGAGTGAACCCACCTACCAAAGCAATCACCCATAAAGGAAGCAGTGTGCCAGAAAGCCGCAAGAACCTGTACGACAAAACCTGCAAGAAATTGTGGCACAACGGGGGTGAGTTGCCAACTCGTGAGTAGAAAACATCACAGAGCAGAAATCGTATGTATGACTATATCCTAGGTCAAATGATCAGTAATAATATATATATCCTCAATAAGATAAAATCTGAAGCATGATAAGGTGGCAAGGGTAAACATCTATATATAAGTGTAATACCAAGTGCTCATGTCAGTGCCTCAGGTAGCAACATATCATAAATATGTGGTATGATCAATGTAATCAACATAAAATCAGTGTCAACTATATCATGAAGTCTATAAGTATATGGATATCATCCAACTATGTAATCAATGCCTGCATGCATGTGGATCTCGTCCACGGCTCAACTAATGACACAAAACATCATGCATATAAATATCATAAAGCATATGCATGAAGGTATGCGGATATAAATCAACGTGTGTCCCTTGCGACACATCAAAATCATGGAATCTGAGTGTCTAGTATCGACACTCGAAAACATCATGAAACACATGCCCAGCATCGGCACGTAAATCCTCATATATCGGGCTCCGTCAGTTCGGATCGGCCCACGGGCTCCGTCAGTCCGGATCGGCCCATATCATCTCTCAACTCCGGTCGGTATCCTCCGGATATCCGCCGAGCCCAAATACTATCACCGGTAGGTAGTGGTCCCTCTGCCAGGCTCATCGTCATCCATACGAAATCTCTCTCTCGCCCTGAGGAACCATACCGGGTCCACCATGTACCCGCAAACGGAATCATCCGCCTCCTCGAATCGGGTTTCACATGTCACTCTCCGACCGAGAAAACACATGGTGAACGCACTGAAATATCATATCAAGAGAAACCGGGTTTTTAAAACAGTACATGCTTTCTTTTGAAATCGCCACGGTTCTCAAATCCATAAATCTCATGAAAACAGTATATTTCAATGCGTAAAAGCGTAAAGCATGATGTATGCGACATATAACAGAAACGTAAGCATATCCGTATATCATGCAACATAGAACAGTTATATGCTCACATCGAGAGAAAACCGATCTTTTAAATGAATCCAGTTATAAAATATATCTTGCGATTCCCAAATCTCTAAAATCAAGCCAGAATCATCTATGTATGTGCAAATACGTATGTATGCAAGTATGGGTGTACAATATGTGTGTACGCAAGTATGCGTGTACAATATGTATGTACGCAAGTACGAGTGTACAATATTTTTGTGCACCAATATAGATGTACAAGTAGATATCTACGCAAGTATAAGTGTACAATATGTCTGTGCGCCAATATGGATGTACAAGTAGGTATATACGCAAGTATGAGTGTAAAATATGCCTGTGCGCCAATATGGATGTATAAGTAGGTATATACGTAAGTATGAGTGTACAATGTGCATGTGCGCCAATATGGATGTACAAGTAGGTATATACGCAAGTATGAGTGTACAATATGCCTATGCACCAATATGGATGTACAAGTAGGTATATACACAAGTATAAGTGTACAATGTGTATGTGTACCAGTATGTCATACAAGGAGTCATATCCTGATGCAGCAATCTTACTGTGTAGTGACATGGCAATTGTCACGACCCGAAATAGCCCGTGACTGGCACTTGAATCATATGAAGCCTATAGGACCCCATCTAATTCAAGTAAGCCAAAAGCCCAGAAATCTAAAACCATTTTAAGTAATAAATAAAGGAAAACTAGTTTTAAAGAAGCGAATAAAACATGTTTTAAAACAAGGGTTTTTAACTAACATAAGCCGAATATGCATTTTAAAAATCTCATGCCCTTTCTGAAAATTTCGGCAGAGTTTCCTTTGTAAATACTGGCCCCGAACGGGGTACAACAAGAATAATATGTATGCACAATGAAAAGGCAACCCCAAGCGGGAGCTAGCTCTTCGTCAATCGACGGTCACAACCACGCAAGCAATATAATATACAACGCCAAAGGGAGAAGATCAAAACTAAAAAAAAGAAACTCAAAATCAACAAGAAAACCATAATACTACAACGCGCGACTCTAAGGTCGAAATAATACATAACTGGTTTTCTAAGTCTGAAACAATATACAAGTTTTGGTTGATGGAATTACTAGATACAACTGAACAAAATAAATACAAGGGTGGTCACGCTGCGAGTGAACCCACCTACCAATGCAATCACCCAGAAAGGAAGCAGTGTGCCAGAAAAGCCGCAATGAAACCTGTACGGCAAAACCTGCAAGAAACTGTGGCACAACGGGGGTGAGTTTTCAACTCGTGAATAGAAAACATCGCAGAGTAGAAATCGTATGCATGACATAATCGTAGGTCAATACGATCGGATATATATATATATATAAACCTCAAATGAATAAGTCTGAAGCAGGATAAGGTGGCAATGTAACATCTATACAAGAGTGTATTGCCAAGTGCTCGTGCCAGTGCCTCAGGTAATAACATATCATATATATGAGGTATGATCAATGTCGACTATATCAGGAAGTCTATGAGTATGTAGATGTCATCCAACTATGTGATCAATGTCAATATATGTATGTGGAAATCATCCACGTGTCACCTAAAGACAATAAGCATCACGCATATAAATATCATAAACATATGCATGGAAGTATGAGGATGCAAATCAACATGTGTCGCTCGCGACATATCAAAATCATGGAACCTGAGTGTCAAACACCGACACTCGAAAACATCATGAAAGCTGTGCCTAGCATCGGCACGAAAATCCTCATATATCAGGCCCCGGCAGTCCGGATCGGCCCATATCATCTCTCAACTCCGGTCGGTATCCTCCGGATATCCGCCGAGCTCAAATAAAATCACAGGTAGGTAGTAGTCTCTCTGCCAGGCTCACCGTCTGTATACATAGTATCCCTTTCTTGCCCCGGGTACCATACCGGGCCCACCATGTACCCACAATCGGCCTCACCGCCTCCTCGAATCGGGTTTCACATGTCGCTCTCAGCACCGAGAAAACACATAGTGGACGCACTGAAATTCATATCAAGGGTAACCGGGTTTTTAAAACAATTACATACTCTCTTTTGAAATATCCAAAGTTCCCAAATCCAGAAATATCATGGAAACAACATATCTCAATTCGTATAATCAAAAGCATAATGTATGCGACATGTAAAAGAAATGTAAGCATATCAGTATATCGTGCAATATAGAATAGTAATATGCACATATTGAGGGAAAACTGCTCTTTTAAAATGAATCAGTTTTAAAAAGTATCTTGCGGTTCCCAAATCTCTAATCAAGCCAGAATCATCTATGTATGTGCAAATACTTATGTATGTAGGTAAGGGTGTACAAGGGGTATGTACACAAGTATGCCATGCAAGAGATCATATCCTGAATGCAACAGTGCTACAGTGTAGTGACATGGCAATTATCAATGATGAAGTGTGTGAGCCGGCAAGCAGGTGTACGTGGAACATATGCACATCGATAATGGTGCTGGTGTCGTAACAGCATGAGTTTAATATGGCAATAACCATTTGCACATGCAATGCGATGCGAATAACAAGAATATGCAGGAATCGACAAATAAATGCAATAGTGATGCATCTGCATCAATATAAAAGGTCATACAGTTTGCCATTTGAAATAAGACGAATCGGGGTTTTTAGTAAAATAAGGGCTACGGTGTTTTTAAGAAAAGATTCGTCTTTTGAAAATATCCATAGAATTCCTTTGCCTGTCTTTAAAATACTCCCAATTCGTTAGTTTTGAAATAGGTATGACTCGGGTCAAGTCTAACATCTACTAGCAAAACTACAGCTCTAACTAACAAGTCAATCGGGAGGGTATGGAAACCACCTAAATCTGAGTCGATATATATATACACAAATATAATAGTCGGTGATCCTGCTTCAAAGGTACCACGTACGATACAATATCATATGACATCCTCGATTCATGAGTGCGGATCTATCATCAATATAAAGCTCGTACGGTAAATCATCGTACGACATCCCAAAATCTGGGTATGGGTCAATATCATATTCATCTCATCAATTATCTGGTATCCTTATCGTCATATCATATGATCTGGGGTACTTATCTAATGTCTTGTACAAATCGACACCATCTATATAAATATAAATGCGTGTGTGATGCACACGTCCCAAGGCCCTCTAAAATCACATGTCGTATCCCAAATACGAATCACATCAAATCACCTATCTTATGGCACTATGCCCAATATCATCGACTCGTCTCCAAATACCATACACTATCCTCGTCATCTAGGTAGAACCATAACAAATAAGCATGTGTGTGCGTGTGGGTGTAAGCCTATTCTAGGGTTCGCAACTAGGAACTATACTAGTTTTCTTCTATGCCCTAATCAAATCATAGTACACCTAATCTCATCTCAAATATCCACGACACACTATAAGCTTTCATATATATTTAGTATATATAGTATACTAGACATCGAACTGCGGGGATGCTATACGCCATCCACCCGACTTCCGCCGTAGATATAATCTACTCACCTTGTATCTTACTTGTCGATGTTGATGTCGCCTTCATCTTCTTCATCGTCTCGAATCGTCGTGGGGGTACCTACAAGGTAACACAATCACAAAAGCATCTTAAAATCATATCGAGAAAACCAAACGACGCGCTAAGGCCTATAGGTTAGAACCTATAGACTACGTTTTCAAAACCATCAAACAACCCTCTATATCGTCGTACAAACGTCAAGTGATCGAGGTGAAACACAAATACGCAAATCCAGAATTCAAAATATGAGAAACGAAACACGAATCCAAAACAGCAACTACAGAAAAGGGTCCAATATTTCACCCTAGGTCAAATCAGACAATTTTGCATATACCAAGGGTCTATTGTACATGAAATAAAGCTATAGAACCAACACGAGGCCAAATGGCCTAGGTCTAGCCGCAATTTACGGCCAGGCAGAATAAATCTACGGCCAAGGAAGGGAACTAGGGGCTGGGGTCTTGGGTTAGCTTTCTGGGTGCATACACATCTCGATGTGTTCACAAAATAATTTTCAGAGTCTCGGGGTGATAGCAGATTCCATTTAACCCTCACAGTTTCCACAATTTCCTGATATCGGGTTTCTAAATCCGTATTCCGGGTTTCAAGTCTCTGGTTTAGGCCTTTATTCTAGCACTAGGGGGTTGTGTGGCCTCTACTGAGCTTAATTGTCCAACACAACTCTCAATTTCCACTAACTCTAACTAGGTTTTTTCTAAGTCCATAAAACCACCCGATATCGGTTCAAATCTAACATGGGGGTATAAGTAATGGAAAAATTAAGCTCATGGTTCAGAAATTACCTTATTTGGCAACTCAAGAAAATTTTTGAGTTGCCCCAAGTGGCCAAAATCATTGCTTTCTTGGTTCAATGTTCTTCCCTTGAGCTTGTGCATCTTTTTTGTGAAAAGGAGATAGGGTTTTGGAGTGATATTCATGGTGTTTGAGAGGGTTGAAGAGAAGGAGGGGGCTAGGGCAGCAGCAGCAAGTGAAGAGAGGGGAGAGGATAATGGTGAAGAGAGATGAATTGCGAAGAGAATGGTCAAAGTCAAGTAACCCCTCCTCACCTTTCTCTCTCACCCATACCTACATATTTTATTCCTTTCCTTTTTCTTTTCTTTTCTTTTCTCTAATCCATTTTTCTTCTCTCATCAATAGTAAACCCAAAAGAAACTATGGTAGAAAATGCACAAGCAAAAAAAGAAATATGGTGCATGTTTTGCACAAAATAAGCTTAAACGCGATTAGCGATTTTTAATCGCGATTAGCACTAAATTAGCATATAATTAATTATAAAAACTTAAAATTTGCATAATTCACATAAAACATCCTCTTTCTAGTAATTTCTATAATTTTCCAATTTTTTCCCCATTTATTGGTATTTAATTATACCGAAATATTAAAATATTCATTAAAATTAATATGAAATTATAAAAAGTCCCAAAAATAATATTTTATTTTTTTGAAATGTTACAATCTTCCCCTTTAAAGAAATTCGGTCCCCGAATTTAAATTTAAACCCCCAAATTCTAAAACATTCAATAGAAAGTCCAAGTCGTCGGGGCTCCGAAATCATCAATACATAAAACGCATCATGGCGCAACGCATGCGCAGGAACAATGAGCAGATAACTCAAAATTATAACTCCGTCATGTATCCCGCAATCATCGGAGTCATGGTAAAGACACAAATGTCAAATCCAAAATAAAACCACTATGATATAAATCAGAACTATACATGTAAATAGCTGAAGTAAATGCATGCCAAATCTTTTTAAGTCGATGTGCGATGCGCATAACACTGCACAGTGGCAGACGTCTATTATAAGAAAATAACCATATACGTATATATCTTTTATTTAATATGTACGTTCCGCCTTTTTGAAAACAATTTAGAAGGGTTTTCTAGTTTTAAACGTTTCGTGTCATATCAGACACGTAGGTAAATACTGAGACTATAGCTCCCTTTTTGGAAATCCCTTCGATAACTATCAATGCATGCAAAATATATCCAGGCACTGTCCTCTGACTAGTCCTGCTCAGTACAAAAACCTATAGCAAAAATCATAAAAACGTACTGCTCCATAAGAAATCAATCACAAAAATGTGCATATAGAGGATACGTGTGTCTGGTGCGCACGGAAATCAAAATCCATATATGTGCCATACATGTGCACAGAAACATCATCTACGTGCAACGGGTGTGCACGAAACATCTGCCAAGGGCAACGGGCGTGCCTAACAGCAAAATCAGGTGTAGCGTTTTGAAAATCGTTTCGGTGAAATTTCGGAAAATCGGTAAAATGAGGGGGTTTTCTGTAAAAAGTCAAAATACAAATATCTTATTATAAAAATTAAATATACATATTCTAGCTATGTAATTGCTATTATTTGGTGTTTATTGAGCCGCTGGTGAAATTTCAAATTTTCTGAAAAAAATATTATTTTATTATTATTTTAAGCCGTCACTAATACATTTAATTAGGGAAAATTACAAATTGGAATGAGTTGAAAAAATTTTGTGCATCATAAAACATTAAATAAAATTTTATCATGTGGTTTTTGGAACGAAATCATTTGCCAAAACGGTTTAGAAATTATTGAAGAAAAAAGGATTTTTTTTAACGTAAATGGATATTTGGGGTATCATATTTATCATTTTTCATCACCCCACACCCGTACCCACACCCACACACCCCCACTTACTCCTCCCCTTAGCCAAATTCAGCAGCCCTCACTTTTTCCCCACTTGGTTTGCAAAGGAAAGAAAAGGAAAAGAAAAGAAAAGAAAAGAAAAGAGTAGAAAATGATATATTTTGAGTTGACTTTGACTTGAAACAACTTTTCCCACCTCACTCTCTCTCCTCACTCACCCACCCCCCCTCAAATCTGGCCGAAACTGATCCATAGAGCAGCAGCCCCCCTCCCCCAAGTTCTCACTCCATTTTTGCTTCAAAAATCCATAAAAAAGCTTCAAAATCCATACAATTTCAAAGCTTTTTTCCAAATCCAACACTTACCCATTATTCCTTAGCATTTCAAGCATCAATCCTTGTGAAAAGAGAGCATTTTGGAGTGCCATGGATGCTTGTGGATCTTCTTATGCTTTTGGGTATATTTCTAAACATTTTGTTGCTTAAATTGTTACTAATTTCTTATGCTAATTTATTTAAGTGTTATTTGGATATGTGAGTTTAATTGCAAGTTTTGGAATTCAAGTTGTGAAATTGAATGCAAGTTAGGGTTTATAAAATTGGTGTATGGTTGTGTGTTATAATTAGGTTTTGTTGTCATGTTAATACAAGTTTAGTAGCTAGTGCTAATGGCTAGCTTAAAAATTGTGTTAAATTGCTAATTTGCTTACTAGGTTTTTTGAAAATTGTTAAATTCTTGAGATTAAAAATGTGATTAGGTTTTTCTTGGCTTCATTAACTTTATTAAGTGTGGTTTAATGCTTTGGATCATGCAAATCTAAGCTAGATTGTAGTTTGTGCATTTTTGCTTTGAAATTGTTAAAAAGGGTATTTTTGTAAACTAGAATATTAGGATTTTTCGAATTTAATAAGATTAAATTCCGGAAATTGTTTATACGACTTATTTAAGATATTTAATAAATATATTGGCCGCTACATTTATTTAAACATCGTGTTTTGTACAAAAACGGCGAATTGTGCTTGCTAGATTTTCGGAAAAATGACTTTTTGAGTGAAATTGGCGTTTTTGTGAGTTTTAACCTAGTTTATATTAAAATTAGTGTTCGTGAATGTGCAAATGAGTGTATTTGGGTTTTTATCGATGGTTTGGCGTTTGTACGCCAACGTCGAGGGTTTTTGGATTGATTTGGGAAAGCAACCATAGGTCTTGACCTATGTGGGATTCGCGCGTCGTTTTGGTCATGAGTCGGATTTTAATGAGATATGGTGCGTTATGATATGTAGGTACCCCCATGTGGACTTAGAGACGACAAACAAGCGCGTGGCAACGTAGGCACCGGCTAGCGAGGACCAGGTGAGTAGATTTATATCTACGGGGAGAAGTCGGGTGGACGGCGTATAGCACCCCCGCAGTCCGTGGTGGTGTATACGGATGCGTATACACACCAATAATTATTATATGTCATTTGGCATTATTAACGATACTTAGGATGGATATTGGTGTGTTAGATTATTTTAGCGTTGCGAACCCTAGGGTAGTGTTGCACACACATACACACATACATACTTGCATACATTCCTATTGATATGTGCTCATGGGATTCTTTATAGTTATGTGTTCACATGGGTATGGGACTATGTGTTCACATACGGATTGAGGATGATACTTGGGGTTGAGCTGAGTCGATGAGATTTGATTTGAGGCCGTGAGATCGGTGATATAGCAGGGTTCGTATCTTAGATACGACATGACGTTGTAGCGGGTCCTTGACGTAGTGTTTCACACACGTCCATGCATGCGTAGGCGGTATCAGTATGGTACTAGACGTAGATCAGTACCCCGATCATGATATTTGATAAAGAGGATACCAGGTGAATAGTATGATGAATGTGATATTGACCCGTACCCAGATTGGGATGCCGTACGACGGATTTACGTACGAGCTATATTGATGATTGATCCGCACTCTTGACTTGGGATGCCTGATTATAGATATGGTATCAGATATGATATTATTGAGGCGGGATCACCGACTATACATATACAGGTATGTATATGTATCGACTCAGATGATAGGCGGTTTCCTTACCTGTAGTTCAGCTTGTTAGTTCAGCCGTATAGTTTAGTGTAGTTGTTAGATTAGATTAGACTTCTTACCTATTTCAAAAACTAACGAATCGTGGGCATTTTTAAAGACTGCTCAAGGGAATCTACGGATATTTCAAAAACGACGTATCTTTTCATAAAAACACCGTAGCCCCTATTTTCAAAACCCCATGATTCGTGTTATTTCAAAAGGCACCATTTGTAGGACTTATATTAGATTATTGCAGATTAGTTATCGTTGTGTCTAGTATTCAGCTCCCGCACATTATTGCTGTTCGCTCTGCCTCGCATATTTATTTTGCTGCATATTCCATTATTGATATCATGCTGTTAGGACACTAGCACCATTACCGATGATGCGTATGTACCACGTACACCTACTTGCCGGCTCACACACATCTTCATCGGTAATTGCCATGTCACGTACACTTTAGAGAATATAATTGCTTGACTTAGATTGTTAGCTAGTAGTTTTGACATGATATTAGTGTACTTCCCTTATATGCCATATTAGACATTGTAGTTATTACCTACCACTTCATGCATACTGTTATTCAGTTGTATCTAGTAAATTCCATCAACCAAACATGTATCTATTGAGATAGAGACCAGTGTTGTTTATTCTTTCGACCTTAGAGTCGCTCGTTATAATTCTGGTGGTTTTGAGTTCCCTTTTGAGTTTTTGATCCTCGCCGTTGGCGTTGTATATTATATTGCTTGTGTGGTTGTAACCGTCGATTGACGAAGAGCTAGCTCCCGCTTGGGGATGCCTTTTTCTTGATTTCGTATACTATTCATGTTGTATCCCGTTTGGGGGCCAGTTTTTACAAAGGAGACTCTGCCGAAATTTTCAGTAAATTTTTGATGTTTTTAAAACCGCATAACTCGGCTTATGCTATTGAAACTACTTGCTTTAAGTTGGTTTTCCTGCACTCTACTACTTTTCTTGGTTTGGATTTCTGGGTTTTCGGTTTACTTAGATTACGTACGCCTCGAGACGTTCGTAGTTTAAGTGCCGGTCATGTTCCGTACTTTCGGGTCGTGACAAAGTTGGTATCAGAGCGTTAGGTTTTAACCTTCGGAGCGTAGGATGACCCTTGGTTGATGGAATTGGTGACTAAAGTAGAGTGACGTACCGTTGGTATGTTCCGCGGCATATTTACGACACGCCACTCCACTTATGAAGCCTTAGGATGTACATTTCCTTGTTCAGTATTATATTCCTTCGTGATCTAGCCTCGTCGGTACCAGTTTGGTTTTGCTACTACGGTTACGGGCAGGGAAAGCTACTGCTAGAGTTGCGGTCAGCACGAGCTCGTCACGAACGAGGACTGACCAGGGTGAAATTCCGGCAACACACGATTGCAGAGATGTGTCTTTTTACTGTGTTTCCGCGCCACGAGCGTTTGGCGGATCGCCTTTATGAGGTTACTCGGATGTGCTGATCGACACTAGAGGATTGAGCCACTGACAGAGGCCAGCCAGATTTTGATGACCGTTGGTGTGTTGCTTACTCCTGATGATTGAGGCACTGTCCAGCGTGCAGACGAGCGAGCCAGTTGTTGCTGCGAGCGACGAGATATCGCCCCATATGTTGGAACTATGGCGGGGCGAGTTGTACGAATAGATGATAGAAGGTCGCTAGTCACCCGATGATGAATGACTAGGACAGGTGGTTCGTTCGCTTACCCCGATGCGAGGTCATCAGATAGATTGATTCCAGCTAGATACGACTTCACGCGGAGACGTTGGGAGTCGACAGAGACGATCGAATGTCAGAAACCTATTTATCCAAGTTTAAAGTAGTCGGAAAGACATGCAGGCAATTCTATGGTCCCTCTAGAAGAATGAAACCCTAACTCGACTTAATGACCGTGTAAAAGCCTTTGAACCTTCGGGTTTGCGGCAGTTCTACGGCGCCATTAGTGAGGCTTGGGTTTGCCCTTCTACGGCTGGGCCACCGATGCTGTGGTATGTATTCGATACTATTAAACTGTGCCCAAGAGGTTGAGCTCTTGGGGGATTATGAGGTTTTGACGAATCGATCGAATGGTTCGACTTCAATCGGATGCTAGGTGGTGAGACGCATTCTTGGGAGACTCCAGATATGAGGATAGTCGTTGGAGCTCAGTCCATGCAGCCGCGACGAGACGAGTCCAAAGCAGACGACATTAGAGAAAAGTGGAGTAAGAGGTTCGCACCAGATCTAGATGAGATGACGTTCCACTCCGCCGACATCAGAGATGCGATGCGCATGCCGAGGCATGGTACTTGGACTCACCTTCCAGAAGGAGTCGCGATGAGTATGCAGTCGTTCCAGAGCAAGATGCAGATATAGGAAAGGACGATGACTTCCGGACAGTTGGCAGAGACGAGACATGGAATAGACCGTGAGCAGGATTCCTTCCAGGACACTGCTGCAATGATACTTGCACCCAGGATCAGATGTGTCACGTACATTCAGAGAGCCAGAGGCCGACGCCAGTGATATGCTGTCTTACGAGTGGTCGCGATGATTGACCGGGAGATGACAAGAGACGTGCCAGAACTGGATCATCCCCGTTAGCACACCCGACAGGGCCAATGAGCCGATGGATCGAAAGATTGGTAATCCACAGTGAAGACCTTGACCCAGGAGTGGTCATGGTTACGCACACTAGCAGGACAGATTTCATGATCATCGACGAGACGTCCCACTAGTGACCGCGACAGTTGGCCGAGATTCTTAGAGGATGCGCTTGAGCAGTACTATTCCGCCATTATTGATTACGATGTTTTGGGTGATTTATTCGTACGATTTGATTTTGATGATTAAGGATTTACGATGTTTTGGGTGATTTATTCGTATGATTTGATTTTGATGATTGAGGATTTACGATCTTTGCACAGTGTTGCACTTGATATTGTTTTCGTGCTTTAGTTTCACATGTTTGTGATTTTACGGTTTTAAACAGTTGAGTTGGTTTTGTGTGTATGCATGCACGCGATTTCGTTCCTGCACTCTGTATAGTTTATATATGCTTGCAGTGCAGTGATACGCCTTTTGTGCACTTAGATGCACTGGACTTCGATTTCGATTGTGATACTCGATATTTGTTTTGTGCACCTTATGCACCTGATTGATTTTGCGCACGTTCGGCGCTTGATATTGGATTTCATGATTTCGTGCACGATGGATGCACCTGATTTGGACTTTCGCGCATGTTGGGCGTATGTTTTGAAGGGCGATTTTGGTGCACACCAGAGGCACTAAATCGAGAATTTTTTTTTCGTGCATGTCAGATGCACCTGATTTTGCTGTCAGGCACACATGTTGCCTACGACAGATGTTTCGTGCACACCCGATGCACTTAGATGTTGTTTCTGTGCGCATGTATGGCACATTCATGGATTTTGATTTCCGTGCGCACCAGACGCACGTAGTATTCATGTGCATATTTTGGGATTGATTTCGTATAGAGCAGTACGTTTTTATGATATTGCTATGTGTTTTCGTACTAAGCAGGACTAGTCAGAGGACAGTACCTGAATATATTTTGCATGCATTGATAGTTATGGAAGGGATTTCCAAAAAGCGAGCTATAGCCTCAGTATTTACCTACGTGTCTGATATGACACGAAATGTTTAAAACAAGGAGACCTTTCTAAATTGTTTCCAAAACGGCGGAACGTACATTTCAAACAAAGGTATATATGTATATAGTTATTTTCTTATGATAAACGTCCGCCACTGTGCTGTGTTATACGCGTTGCACAGCGACTTAAAGAGGTTTGGCATGCCTTTCCTTCAGATACTTACAGATATAACTCGAAACTATACATGTAAATATCGAATCTATATCTGGATTTGGCATTGATGTCTTCTCCATGACTCCGATGATTGCGGGATGCTTGACGGAGTTTTGATTTGAGTTATATACTCATTTTTCAAGCGCATGCGCTGCGCTACGATTTGTTTTATGTATTTACAATTTCGGAGCCCCGACGACTTGATGGTTTTTCTTAGATGTTTTAGTATTTGGGGGAGTTTGAATTTAAATTCGGGGACCGATTTTCTTTAAGGGGGGAAGATTGTAGCGTTTTGAAAATCGTTTCGGTGAAATTTCGGAAAATCGGTAAAATGAGTGGGTTTTCTGTAAAAAGTCAAAATACAAATATCTTATTATAAAAATTAAATATACATATTCTAGCTATGTAATTGCTATTATTTGGTGTTTATTGAGCCGCTGGTGAAATTTCAAATTTTCTGAAAAAAATATTATTTTATTATTATTTTAAGCCGTCACTAATACATTTAATTAGGGAAAATTACAAATTGGAATGAGTTGAAAAAATTTTGTGCATCATAAAACATTAAATAAAATTTTATCATGTGGTTTTTGGAAAGAAATCATTTGCCAAAACGGTTTAGAAATTATTGAAGAAAAAAGGCTTTTTTTTAGCGTAAATAGATATTTGGGGTATCGTATTTATCATTTTTCATCACCCCACACCCGTACCCACACCCACACACCCCCACTTACTCCTCCCCTTAGCCAAATTCAGCAGCCCTCACTTTTTCCCCACTTGGTTTGCAAAGGAAAGAAAAGGAAAAGAAAAGAAAAGAAAAGAGTAGAAAATGATATATTTTGAGTTGACTTTGACTTGAAACAACTTTCCCCACCTCACTCTCTCTCCTCACTCACCCACCCCCCCTCAAATCTAGCCCAAACTGATCCATAGAGCAGCAGCCCCCCTCCCCCAAGTTCTCACTCCATTTTTGCTTCAAAAATCCATAAAAAAAGCTTCAAAATCCATACAATTTCAAAGCTTTTTTCCAAATCCAACACTTACCCATTATTCCTTAGCATTTCAAGCATGAATCCTTGTGAAAAGAGAGCATTTTGGAGTGCCATGGATGCTTGTGGATCTTCTTATGCTTTTGGGTATATTTCTAAACATTTTGTTGCTTAAATTGTTACTAATTTCTTATGCTAATTTATTTAAGTGTTATTTGGATATGTGAGTTTAATTGCAAGTTTTGGAATTCAAGTTGTGAAATTGAAAGCAAGTTAGGGTTTATAAAATTGGTGTATGGTTGTGTTATAATTAGGCTTTGTTGTCATGTTAATACAAGTTTAGTAGCTAGTGCTAATGGCTAGCTTAAAAATTGTGTTAAATTGCTAATTTGCTTACTAGGTTTTTTGAAAATTGTTAAATTCTTGAGATTAAAAATGTGATTAGGTTTTTCTTGGCTTCATTAACTTTATTAAGTGTGGTTTAATGCTTTGGATCATGCAAATCTAAGCTAGATTGTAGTTTGTGCATTTTTGCTTTGAAATTGTTAAAAAGGGTATTTTTGTAAACTAGAATATTAGGATTTTTGGAATTTAATAAGATTAAATTCCGGAAATTGTTTATACGAATTATTTAAGATATTTAATAAATATATTGGCTGCTACATTCATTTAAACATCGTGTTTTGTACAAAAACGGCGAATTGTGCTTGCTAGATTTTCGGAAAAATGACTTTTTGAGTGAAATTGGCGTTTTTGTGAGTTTTAACCTAGTTTATATTAAAATTAGTGTTCGTGAATGTGCAAATGAGTGTATTTGGGTTTTTTTCGATGGTTTGGCGTTTGTACGCCGACGTCGAGGGTTTTTGGATTGATTTGTGAAAGCAACCATAGGTTTTGACCTATGTGGGATTCGTGCGTCGTTTTGGTCATGAGTCGGATTTTAATGAGATATGGTGCGTTATGATATGTAGGTACCCCCATGTGGACTTCGAGACGACAAACAAGCGTGTGGCAACGTAGGCACCGGCTAGCGAGGACCAGGTGAGTAGATTTATATCTACGGGGAGAAGTCGGGTCGATGGCGTATAGCACCCCCGCAGTCCGTGGTGGTGTATACGGATGCGTATACACACCAATAATTATTATATGTCATTTGGTATTATTAACGATACTTAGGATGGATATTGGTGTGTTAGATTATTTTAGCATTGCGAACCCTAGGGTAGTGTTGCACACACATACACACATACATACTTGCATACATTCCTATTGATATGTGCTCATGGGATTCTTTATAGTTATGTGTTCACATGGGTATGGGACTATGTGTTCATATACGGATTGAGGATGATACTTGGGATTGAGCCGAGTCGATGAGATTTGATTTGAGGCCGTGAGATCGGTGATATAGCAGGGTTCGTATCTTAGATACGACATGACGTTGTAGCGGGTCCTTGACGTAGTGTTTCACACACGTCCATGCATGCGTAGGCGGTATCAGTATGGTACTAGACGTAGATCAGTATCCCGATCATGATATTTGATAAAGAGAATACCAGGTGAATAGTATGATGAATGTGATATTGACCCGTACCCAGATTGGGATGCCGTACGACGGATTTACGTACGAGCTATATTGATGATTGATCCGCACTCTTGACTTGGGATGCCTGATTATAGATATGGTATCGGATATGATATTATTGAGGCGGGATCACCGACTATACATATACAGGTATGTATATGTATCGACTCAGATGATAGGCGGTTTCCTTACCTGTAGTTCAGCTTGTTAGTTCAGCCGTATAGTTTAGTGTAGTTGTTAGATTAGATTAGACTTCTTACCTATTTCAAAAACTAACGAATCGTGGGCATTTTTAAAGACAGCTCAAGGGAATCTACGGATATTTCAAAAACGACGTATCTTTTCATAAAAACACCGTAGCCCCTATTTTCAAAATCCCATGATTCGTGTTATTTCAAAAGGCACCATTTGTAGGACTTATATTAGATTATTGCAGATTAGTTATCGTTGTGTCTAGTATTCAGCTCCCGCACATTATTGTTGTTCGCTCTGCCTGGCATATTTATTTTGCTGCATATTCCATTATTGATATCATGCTGTTAGGACACTAGCACCATTACCGATGATACGTATGTACCACGTACACCTACTTGCCGGCTCACACACATCTTCATCGGTAATTGCCATGTCACGTACACTTTAGAGAATATAATTGCTTGACTTAGATTGTTAGCTAGTAGTTTTGACATGATATTAGTGTACTTCCCTTATATGCCATATTAGACATTGTAGTTATTACCTACCACTTCATGCATACTGTTATTCAGTGGTATCTAGTAAATTCCATCAACCAAACATGTATCTATTGAGATAGAGACCAGTGTTGTTTATTCTTTCGACCTTAGAGTCGCTCGTTATAATTCTGGTGGTTTTGAGTTCCCTTTTGAGTTTTTGATCCTCGCCGTTGGCGTTGTATATTATATTGCTTGTGTGGTTGTAACCGTCGATTGACGAAGAGCTAGCTCCCGCTTGGGGATGCCTTTTTCTTGATTTCGTATACTATTCATGTTGTATCCCGTTTGGGGGCCAGTTTTTACAAAGGAGACTCTGCCGAAATTTTCAGTAAATTTTTGATGTTTTTAAAACCGCATAACTCGGCTTATGCTATTGAAACTACTTGCTTTAAGTTGGTTTTCCTGCACTCTACTACTTTTCTTGGTTTGGATTTCTGGGTTTTCGGTTTACTTAGATTACGTACGCCTCGAGACGTTCGTAGTTTAAGTGCCGGTCATGTTCCATACTTTCGGGTCGTGACATCAGGTGCATCTGACATGCACAAGGAATCCCGATTTAGTGCATCTGGTGTGCACCAAAACCGTATCTCAAAAACATGCGCTCAACACGCGCGAAAATCCAAATCAAATGCACGGAGTGCAAGAAATCAACCTCAATATCAGAATCAAAATCGACGGTATACTATACGGCTCAATCCAAATCAGGTATACCGCGGTGTATAAACTCACAATCATGTGCATCAGCGTGCACAAATCAAATCAAAACACTAAAAGTGCATGAAAACTATGCTGGAAGCTTAAATCAAATCACCGTCATAAAATAGGCATGAAATCACAATCAATACCTCAAGCGTAATAATTACGCGCAAAATATCAATACCCAGTAGGTGGAACCATGGTGCATGAAAACAAATATCATGAAGCTCAGCCATCAAGACTAAATCATGCGAATAGATCGCCCAAAATACCGAAATCCAAGGTGACAGATACGTGATAATCGAATCTCAAAATCACAAATCATAAATACCGTCGTCGATATATCCTCCTTCAAAGTTAAGAAGGTGTCGGTGCATCCAATGCTGGCAGCGCAAGATATCTACTTACCTCCTGTTCATGATCTGGCGTCCTTTGTCTCTGGGTCCTTATCTTCTCTGCGGATTATCTATCTCGCAATCAATCGGCTCATCGGCCTTATCAGGTGTGCTAACGGGGACGATTCCGTTCTGGTACTGCTCTGATCATCTGCGTCCTCAGCACAACATTTTCTCGGAAACCGGTAGCATCCCAACGCCTCTGCATGCGTATCGCATTTCTGATGTCAGCGGAGTGGAACGTCATCTCGTCGAAATCTCGTGCGAACTCTTTACTTCACTCTGCTCCAATGTCAACTGATTCGGACTCTTCTTCTCGTGGCTGCATAGACTGCGCTCCAACGGCTATACTCGTATCTGGAGTCTCTCAAATAATGCATCCCATCATATGATATCCGAAAGATGTCAAAACCTTTTGATCGATTCGTCAAAACCTCATAATCCCCCAAGAGATCAACATCTTGAGTACAGTTCAATAGTATCGAGTACATACCTCAGCATCGGTGGACCAGCCGTAGAAGGGCAAACCCAAGCCTCACTAATGGCGCCGCGGAACTGCCGCAAACCCTAGGGTTCAAAGGCTTTCACACGGTCATTATGTCGAGTTAGGATTTCATTCTTCTAGAGGGTCCATAGAATCTCTTGAATGTCTTTCCGAATACTTTAAACTTGGAATATAGGTTTCTGACATTCGATCGTCTCTATCGACTCTCAACGAATCTGCGTGAAGTCGTCTCTTGCTGGAATCAATCAATCTGATGACCTCGCATCGGGGTAAGCGAACGAACCACATGTCATAGTCATTCATCCTTGGGTGACTAGCGACCTTCCATCATATCTCTAAGTATATACTTATGCTGCAGTAGCTCCAACATCTGGGCGATATCTCAACATTTGCAGCAGCAACTGGCTCATTCGTCTGTACGCTGAACAGTTCCTCAATCATCATGAATAAGCGATACCTCAATGGTCATCACATCCTGGCTGGCCTCTATCAGTGGCTTAATCCTCTGGTGCCGATCAGCACATCCGAGAAATCTCATAACAGCGATCTGTCAAACGCTCCTGGCGCGAAAATACAATAAAACGATGCCTCTTTATGCAATCGTACGTCTTTGGAATCACGCCTTAATCAGTCCTCGTCCATGACGAGCTCAAGCTGACACAACTCTAGCCGTAGCTCTCTCTGCCCGTGTAGTCATAGCAGCAAAATCATAACCAGTATCGATGAGGATAGATCATAGGAATGAATATAATATCGTGCAAGGAAATGTACATCCTAAGGTCTCTTAAGCGGAGTAGCGTATCATAAATATGCTGCGGAACATACGTACGGTACGTCACTCTACTCAAGCCACCTACTCCATCAACCAAGGGTCATCCTACGCGACGAAAGTTCGGGTATGATACCCACTCGACTAAGTCTATATTCCGTAAGGTCAAGCCTAAGTTCCGTATATATATAAACGCCCTAGGCTCCGCATAGTCAAATTTAGACTCTAACCAAGGTTAACCTAGCGCTCTGATACCAACTTTGTCATGACCCGAAATAGCCCGTGACTGGCACTTGAATCATATGAAGCCTATAGGACCCTATCTAATTCAAGTAAGCCAAAAGCCCAGAAATCTAAAACCATTTTAAGTAATAAATAAAGGAAAACTAGTTTTAAAGAAGCGAAGAAAACATGTTTTAAAACAAGGGTTTTTAACTAACATAATCCGAATATGCATTTTAAAAATTTCATGTCCTTTCTGAAAATTTCGGCAGAGTTTCCTTTGTAAATACAGGCCCCGAACGGGGTACAACAAGAATAATATATATGCACAATGAAAAGGCATGCCCAAGCGGGAGCTAGCTCTTCGTCAATCGACAGTCACAAACACACAAGCAATATAATATACAACGCCAAAGGGCGAGGACCAAAACTCAAGAAAAAGAAACTCAAAATCAACATGAAAACTATAATACTACAACGCGCGACTCTAAGGTTGAAATAATACATAACTGGTTTTCTAAGTCTGAAACAATATACATGTTTTGGTTGATGGAATTACTAGATACAACTGAACAAAATAAATACAAGGGTGGTCACGATGCGAGTGAACCCACCTACCAATGCAATCATCCAGAAAGGAAGCAGTGTGCTAGAAAAGCCGCAATGAAACCTGTACGGTAAAACCTGCAAGAAACTGTGGCACTACGGGGGTGAGTTGCCAACTCGTGAATAGAAGACATCGCAGAGTAGAAATCGTATGCATGACATAATCCTAGGTCAATACGATCGGATATATATAAACCTCAAATGAATAAGTCTGAAGTAGGATAAGGTGGCAATGTAACATCTGTACAAGAGTGTAGTGCCAAGTGCTCGTGCCAGTGCCTCAGGTAATAACATATCATATATATGAGGTATGATCAATGTCGACTATATCAGGAAGTCTATGAGTATGTAGATATCATCCAACTATGTGATCAATGTCAATAAATGTATGTGGAAATCATCCACGTGTCATCCAATGACAATAAACATCAAGCATGTAAATATCATAAACATATGCATGGAAGTATGAGGATGTAAATCAACATGTGTCGCTCGCGACATATCAAAATCATGGAACCTGAGTGTCAAGCACTGACACTCGAAAACATCATGAAACCTGTGCCTAGCATCGGCACGAAAATCCTTATATATCGAGTCTCGGCAGTCCGGATCGGCCCATATCATCTTTCAACTCCGGTCGGTATCCTCCGGATATCCGCCGAACTCAAATACAATCACCGGTAGATAGTAGTCTCTCTGCCAGGCTCACCGTCTGTATACACAGCATCCCTTTCTTGCCCCGGGGTACCATACCGGGCTCACCATGTACCCGCAATCGGCCTCACCGCCTCCTCGAATCGGGTTTCACATGTCCCTCTCAGCACCGAGAAAACACATGGTGGACACACTGAAATATCATATCAAGGGTAAACGGGTTTTTAAAACAATTGCATGCTCTCTTTTGAAATATCCACGGTTCCCAAATCCAGAAATATCATGGAAACAACATATCTCAATGCGTATAATCAAAAGCATGATGTATGCGACATGTAGAAGAAATGTAAGCATATCAGTATATCATGCAATATAGAATAGTAATATGCACATATTGAGGGAAAACCGCTCTTTTAAAATGAATCAGTTTTAAAGAGTATGTTGCGGTTCCCAAATCTCTAATCAAGCCAGAATCATCTATGTATGTGCAAATACTTATGTATGTAAGTACGGGTGTACAAGGGGTATGTACACAAGTATGCCATGCAAGAGATCATATCCTGAATGCAACAATGCTATATTATAGTGACATAGCAATTATCGATGATGAAGTGTGTGAGCCGGCAAGCAGGTGTACGTGGAACATATGCATCATCGATAATGGTGCTGGTGTCCTAACAGCATGAGTTTAATATAGTAATAACCATTTGCACATACAATGCGATGCAAATAACAAGAATATGCAGGAATCGACTAATAAATGCAACAGTGACGCATCTGCATCAATATAAAAGGTCATACAGTTTTCCATTTGAAATAAGATGAATCAGGGTTTTAAGTAAAATAAGGGCTACGGTGTTTTTAAGAAAAGATGCGTCTTTTGAAAATATCCGTAGAATTCCTTTGCCTGTCTTTAAAATACTCCCGATTCGTTAGTTTTGAAATAGGTATGACTCGGGTCTAGTCTAACATCTACTAGCAAAACTACAGCTCTAACTAACAAGTCAATCGGGAGGGTATGGAACCCACCTAAATCTGAGTCGATATATATACACAAATATAATAGTCGGTGATCCCACCTCAAAGGTACCGCGTACAATACAATATCATATGACATCCTCGAGTCATGAGTGCGGATCTATCATCAATATAAAGCTCGTACGGTAAATCATCGTACGACATCCCAAAAGCTGGGTACGGGTCAATATCATATTCATCTCATCAATTATCTGGTATCCTTATCGTCATATCACATGATCTGGGGTACTGATTTAATGTCTAGTACAAATCGACACCATCTATATAAATATAAATGCGTGTGTGAAACACACGTCCCCAGGCCCGCTAAAATCACATGTCGTATCCCAAACACGAATCACATCACATCACCGATCCCATGGCACTATGCCCAATATCATCGACTCGTCTCCAAATATCATACACTATCCTCGTCATCTTGGTATAAACATAACAAATAAGCATGTGTGTGCGTGTGGGTGTAAGCCTATTCTAGGGTTCGCAACTAGGAACTATACTAGTTTACTTCTACGCCCTAATCAAATCGCAGTACACCTAATCTCATCTCAAATATCCATGACACACTATAAGCTTTCATATATATTTAGTATATATATTATACTAGACATCGAACTGCGGGGGCGCTATACAACATCCACCGACTTCCCCCGTAGATATAATCTACTCACCTTGCATCTTGCTTGTCGATGTTGATGTCGCCTTCATCTTCTTCATTGTCTCGAATCGTCGTCGGGGTACCTACAAGGTAACACAATCGCAAAAGCATCTTAAAATCATATCGAGAAAACCAAACGACGCGCTAAGGCCTATAGGTTAGAACCTATAGACTACGTTTTCAAAACCATCAAACAACCCTCGATATCGTCGTACAAACGTCAAGAGATCGAGGTGAAACACAAATACGCAAATCCAGAATTCAAAATACAAGAAACGAAACACGAATCCAAAACAGCAACTACAGAAAAGGGTCCCAGATTTCACCCAAGGTCAAATCAGACAATTTTGCATATACCAAGGGTCTATTGTACATGAAATAAAGCTACAGAACCAACACGAGGCCAAATGGCCTAGGTCTGGCCCCAATTTGCGGCCAGGCAGAATAAATCTGCGGCCAAGGAAAGGAACTAGGGGCTGGGGTCTTGGGGTTAGCTTTCTGGGTGCCTGCACATCTCGATGTTTTCACAAAATAATTTTCAGAGTCTCGGGGTGATAGCAGATTCCATTTAACCCTCACAGATTCCACAATTTCCCGATATCGGGTTTCTAAATCCGTATTCCGGGTTTCAAGTCTCTGGTTTAGGCCTTTATTCTAGCACTAGGGGAGTTGTGTGGCCTCTACTGAGCTTAATTGCCCAACGCAACTCTCAATTTCCACTAAGCCTAACTAGGTTTTTCCTAAGTCCACAAAACCACCCGATATCGGTTCAAATCTAACATGGGGGTATAAGTAATGGAAAAAGTAAGCTCATGGTTCAGAAATTACCTTATTTGGCAACTCAAGAAATTTCTTGAGTTGCCCCAAGTGGCCAAAATCCTTGCTTTCTTGGTCCAATGTGCTTCCCTTGAGCTTGTGCATCTTTTTTGTGAAAATGAGATAGGGTTTTGGAGTGATATTCATGGTGTTTGAGAGGGTTGAAGAGAAGGAGGGGTCTAGGGCAGAGGATAATGGTGAAGAGAGATGAATTGCAAAGAGAATGGTCAAAGTCAAGTAACCCCGCCCCCCTCACCTTTCTCTCTCACCCATACCTACATATTTTATTCCTTTCCTTTTTCTTTTCTTTTCTTTTCTCTAATCCATTTTCCTTCTCTCATCAATAGTAAACCCAAAAGAAACCATGGTAGAAGATGCACAAGTAAAAAAAAGATATGGTGCATGTTTTGCACAAAACAAGCTTAAACGCGATTAGCGATTTTTAATCGCGATTAGCACTAAATTAGCATATAATTAATTATAAAAACTTAAAATTTGCATAATTTGCATAAAACACCCTCTTTCTAGTAATTTCTATAATTTTCCAAATTTTTCCCCATTTATCGGTATTTAATTATACCGAAATATTAAAATATTGATTAAAATTAATATTAAATTATAAAAATTCCCAAAAATAATATTTTATTGTTTTTGAAATGTTACAACAATTATCGATGATGAAGTGTGTAAACCGGCAAGCAGGTGTACGTGGAACATACGCATCATCGATAATGGTGCTGGTGTCCGGACATCATGGGTTTAATATAACAATAAACACATTTAAACATGCAATGCGATGCGAATAGCAAGAATATGCGGAAATTGAATAATAAACGCAACAGTGAAGAATCTACATCAATATATATATGTCATACAGGCTTTCCATTTGAAATAATACGAATCGTGGTGTTTAGAGAAATAAGGGCTACGGTGTTTTTAAGAAAATACGCGTCTTTTGAAAATATCCATAGAATCCCTTGGCCTGTATATAAAATACTCACGATTCGTTAGTTTTGAAATAGGTATGACTCGAGTCTAGTCTAACATCTATAAGTTAACTACAGGACTAATCGAAAGGTAAGGAAACCACCTAAATCTGAGTCGATACATATAATTATAATAGTCGGTGATCCCGCTTCAATAGTATCACATATGATACAATAAATAACATGACATCCTCGAGTCAAGAGTGTAGATCAATGATCAATATAAAGCTCGTACGGTAAATCCATCATACGGCATCCCAATCTGGGTACGGGTCGAATATTATATATATCTCATCAATTATCCGGTATCCTTATCATCATATCTCATGAGCTGGGGGTACTGATCTAAATCTAGTACAAACTGATACCATCTGCATATATATGCGTGTATGCAAACACGCGCCTAAAGGCCCGCTAAAATCTTATGGCGTATCTCCAAATACGAACCACAACATATCACCGATCTCGTGGCATCATGCCCAATCTCATCGACTCATCTCCAAATATCATCCACTATCCTCATTATCCATGTATAGGGGTGTGTGTGTGTGTGTGTGTGTGTGTATACGTATCCCCATATACGCACAAGTAATAATAATAATGCATGCAAGGGTGTATGTATGCGTGTGTGCAAACCTATTCTATGGTTCGCGACTAAGAAATCAATCACTACACTATCTTCCAAATTCACAACACATATGTAAATGTATAACAAAACATAAGCTACACTACGAACTGCGGGGGTGCTATACGCCATCCACCCGACTTCCTCCGTAGATGTGTATCTACTCACATTGCTGTTCGCTTGTCGTTGCCGACGTCGCCAGGCGCTTGCTTGTCGTCTCGAAATCCATGTGGGGGTACCTACAACCAATATATAATCACAAATGCGTATTAAAACCAAGTCGGAAAACCAAAAGGGCATACGTTTCGCTCATAGATTAAAACCTATAGCCTATGCCTGCAAAACCACCAAACAACCCCCATCGCTGACGAACAAACATCAGACGACGGAACACAAAATCAAATACCAAATCCTAAATTAAAACGAAGTCACAAAACAATGCGGCAACTCAAGAAAATGGTCCCAGATTTTACCCTAAGTGAAATTAGCCAAAGTTGCATATGGGAGGGGTCTATTTTACTGGAGATAATGCCACAGAACCAATTCAAACCAATTCCAACCTACCTAGGCCGTAATTTGCGGCCAATGGGAATAATATTGTGGCTAAGAAATGTCCAGGGGGTCTCAGGTTTCAGTGGTAGCTCCTAGGGTGCCTGCATGTATCATTGTGTATGCTAAATAATTTTCAGAGGCTCCGGGTGTTAGCAGATCTCCATTTCCCTACACAGAATCCATACTTCTCTGATATCGGGCTTTCTAAGTTTGTATTCTGGGGTTCTAGTCTCTGGTTTGGGTCTGAATTCTAGCTCTAGGGGGCTTGTGTGGCCTCTACTAAGCTCAATTACACATCACAACTCAAGAATTCCATAAACCCTAACTAGAAATTTCTTACCCTCACTAAACATCACTAAAACACCTCAAATCAAACATGGAAGCTAAAGAGAATGAAGTACAATGCAAATGGTATAGGAATTACCTCATTCGGCAACTCAAGAAATTTTTTGAGTTGCCCCAAGTGTCCAAAATCAAAACTTGCTTTGTCCAAAGTGTTTGCCATGAGGTTGTGCATAAATTTAATGAAGTGGGGATGGAATTTCGATGAGTTTTTGATGATGAATTGAGGGTTTAGAGGAGGGGGAAGAAGGAGGGCAGCAGCCATAGAAGAGATGAAGGAGAGAAATGGTGAGAAAAATGAATGAAACAATTGCCATGACCAAGGTTTGACCCCTCTCCTCTCTCTCTCTCTTGCCCATGCCTCATATTTTATTGTTTATTCCATTTCTTTTTGTTTTCATTTCTTTTCTTCTATTTGAAATAGGAAACCCAAAACAAATAACCATACACACAAGAATCATGTAGGAAAAAATGTAACAAGTGTGAAAATGATATGTGCAAGTCATGTGCACAAAACACGCTTAAAACCCGATTAGCGATTTTTAATCGCGATTAGCATTAAAATATAATATAATAAATCATAAAATTTTACAATTTTCTTAAATCCAATAAAACACCCTCTTTTTAGTAATTTCTATAATTTTCCAAATTTTTCCCAAATTTATCGGTATTTAATTATACTGCCTTATTAAAATATTCAATATAATATTATTTAATTATAAAAATTCCCAAAAATAATATTTTATTTTTCTGAAATGTTATAATCTTCCCCCTCAAAGAAATTCGGTCCCCGAATTTAAATTTAAACCCCTCAAATATGAAAACATTTCATTAAAAAGTCTAAGTCGTCGGCGCTCCGAAATCATCAATACATAAAACGCATCATAGCGCAATGCATACGCATGAACAATGAGCAGATAACTCCAAATCAAAACTCCGTCAAGCATCCCGCAATCATCGGAGTCATGGTGAAGACACAAATGTCAAATCCAATATGAAAACCAATATGATATACGTCAAAACTATACATGTAAACATCTGAAGGAAATGCATGCCAAACCTTTCATGTTGCTGTGCGATGCGCGTATCGCAGCACAGTGGAGGATGCCTATTGTAAGAAAATAACTATATATATACTTATCCTTTGTTTAATATGTACATCCCGCCGTTTTTTTGAAAATAATTTAGAAGGGTTTCCTTTATAAAATGTTTCGTGTCAGCTCAGACATGTAGGTAAATACTGAGACTATAGCTCCCTCTTTTGAAATCCCTTCGATAGCTATCAATGCATGCAAATTATATCCAGGTACTGTCCTCTGACTAGTCCTACTCATTACGAAAACAAATAGTAAATGCCATAAAAATGTACTGCTCCATAAGAAATCAATCCCAAAATGTGCATAAAAATGCCACGTGCGTCTGGTGGACACGGGAACCAAAATCCATGAATGTGCCATACACGTGCATAGAACAACATCTAAGTGCAACGGGTGTGTACGAAACACCTGTCAGAGGAAACAGTGTGCCTGACAGCAATATCAGGTGCATCTGATATGCACGAAGAATCCTGATTTAGTGCATCTGATGTACACCAAAATCGCATCTCATAACATGCGCCCAACATGCGCGAAAATCCAAATCAGGTGCATCCATCATGCACGAATAAAATCTAAATCATGTGCGTCCAACATGCACGAAATCACGAAATCCAATATCAAGCACCGAACATGCGCAAAATCCAATCCAAGCGCGCCAAATATGCGCAAGAATCCAAATCAAATGCACAGAGTGCACGAAATCAACATCAATATCATAATCGAAATCGACGGTATACAATAAACCTCAATCCAAATCAGGTATACCGCGGTATATAATCTCACAACCATATGCATCAGCGTGCACAAATCAAATCAAAATACTAAAAGTGCATGAAAACTATGCCGAAAGTATATGTCAAATCACATGCACAACATAGGCATGAAATCAAAATCAACATATCGAATAACATCAAACCGAAGTCAGGTGCAACCGTGGTACACAAAATACGTATCAATGCACTGCAAGCATATATGAACTATACCAAGTGCAACAACCAAATCGTGTGCGTACCATATGCACAAAATCAACCCAACTGTATGAAATCCATGAAATCATAAACATGTGCGACCAAGGCACAAAACGATATTAAGTGCAATAACTGTGCACAAATCATAAATCAACACAATGGTGTATAAAGCATATCTCAAGGGTAATAACTATGCACAAAATATGAATACCTAGTAGGTGCAACCATGGTGCACGAAAACAAATATCATGAAACTCAGTCATCAAAACTAAATCATGCGAATAGACCGCCCAAAATACCGAAATCCAAGGTGACGGATACGTGATAATCGAATCACCAAATCATAAATCATAAATACCGTCATCGATATTTCCTCTTTCAAAGTCGAGAAGGTGTCGGTCCATCCAATTCTAGCAGAGCAAGATATCTACTTGCCTCCTATTCATGGTCTGGCGTCTAGTGCTTTTAGGCTCTTGTCTCTCACTGTGCATTGCTAAATATATAGCTCCTCGGCTCAACAACCCAATATGGAATGACGACGGAAACAGTCCCGCTCTGAGATATCCTTTAAAGAACTCTGGCCAACTATCTCATCGACGATGCCGAACTCTGGCCTACTGGGTGTGCGCAATATGACTTCTCCTGGGTCCAAGTCTTCTCGTATAGTATTCCAGAAAGGTCCTGTCGAGATCTCTCTCAAATCTCGTTTATGCCGAACTACCCGGAAGTTACCACCCTTTAATATATCTGTTTCTTGTTCCGGAACGGCTAAATTCTCATCGCGACTCCTTCTGGAAGATATATCAATAATCAATGCCTCTGCATGCGTATAGCATCTCTGATGTCAACGGATTAGAACGTCATCTCGTCGAAATCTCGTGCGAACTCTTTACTCCACTTTTTCTGTAATGTCGACTTCTTCGAACTCGTCTCTTCGTGGCTGCATGGACTGTGCTCCAATGGCTATACTCGTATCTGGAGTCTCCTAAGCAATGCATCACATCACATGATATCCGAAAGATGTCGAACCATTCGATTGATTCGTTAAAACCTCATAACCCCCCCAAGAGCTCAACATCTTGAGTACAGTTTAATAATATCGAGTACATGCCACAGCACCTATGGACCAACCGTAGAAGAGCAAACCCAAGCCTCATTAATGGCACCGCTGAACTGCCACAACCCTAAGGTTTCAAAGCATTCTCATGCTCATTATGTCGAGTTAGGGTTTCATTCTTCTAGAGGGTCCATAGCATTACTTGCATTTGTCTCTAAATACTTTAAACTTGGAAAATGGGCTTCTGACATTCGATCGTCTCTATCGACTCCCAACGTACCTGCGTGAAGTCGTCTCTAGCTGGAATCAATCAATCTGATGATCTCGCATCGGGGTAAGCGAATGAACCGCATGTCCTAGTCATTCATCCTCGGTTGACTAGCGACCATCTATCATATCTCTGAGTGCAACTCATACTGCAATAGCTCCAACATCTAGGGCGATATCCCGTCGTTTGCAGCAACTACTGGCTCATTCGTCTGCACGCTGAACAATACCTCAATCATCAGGAATAATCTGTGCATTGACGGTTATCAAAAATCTGGCTGGCCTCTATCAGTAGCCTGATCTTCTAGTGCTGATCTGCACGTCCACGAAATCTCGTAAAAGCGATCCATCAAACGCTCATGGAGCGAAAACACAATAAAATGACGCCTCTATGCAATCGTATGTCCCTGGAATCATGCCCTGGTCAGTCCTCGTCCGCGACGAGCTCATGCTGATGCAACTCTAGCCGTAGCTCTCTCTGCCCATGTAATCGTGGCAGCAAAATCATAACCAATATCGATGAGGATAGATCATAGGAATGAATATAATACTGTGAAAGGAAATGTACATCCTAAGGCTCCTTAAGCGGAGTAGCATATCGTATGTATGCCGCGGAACATACACACGGTACGTCATTCTCCTTAAGTCACCTACTCCATCAACTAAGGTCAACCTATGCGACGAAAGTTCGGGTCTAATACCCCCTTGACTAAGTATAAGTTCCGTAAGGTCAAGCCTAAGTTCCGAATATATACAAATGCTCTGGGCTCCGCATAATCAAACTTTGACTCGAATCAAGGTTAACCTAGCGCTCTGATACCAACTTTGTCACGACCCGAAATGGTACGCAACTGGCACTTGAATCATACAAAGTCTATAGGACCCCATCTAATTCAAGTAAGCCAAGAAATCCCAGAAATCTAAACCATTTAAAGAAAGAAGTGAAGAAAACATGTTTTAAAACAAGGGGTTTTTAAATAAGTAAGCCGAATATGTATTTTTAAAATCTCAAGTCTTTTATGAAAATTTCGGCAGAGTTTCCCTTATAAAAACTGGCCCCCAAACGGGGTACAACATGAATAATATATGCACAATGATAAAAGGCATCTCCAAGTGGGAGCTAGCTCTTCGTCAATCGACGGTCACAACCACGCAAGCAATATAATATACAACGCCGAAGGGCGAGGATCAAAACTCAAAAGGAAACTCAAAATCATTAAGAAAACCATAATACTACAACGCGCGACTCTAAGGTCGAAATAATACACAATTGGTTTTCTAAGTCTGAAATAAATATACAAGTCTGGTTGATGGAATTTTTCTAGATACAACTGAAAATAAATAAGTATAATGGTGGTCACGATGCGAGTGAAACCACCTACCAAAGCAATCGCCCAGAAAGGAAGCAGTGTGCTAGAAAGCCGCAAGAACCTGTACGGAAAAACCTGCAAGAAACTGTGGCACAACGGGGGTGAGTTGCCAACTCGTGAGTAGAAAACATCACAGAGCAGAAATCCTATGTATGACTCAATCCTAGGTCAAACGATCAGTAATAATATATATATCCTCAATATGATAAAATCTGAAGCATGATATGGTGGCAAGGGTAAACTTCTATACATAAGTGTAATACTAAGTGCTCGTGTCAGTGCCTCAAGTAGCAACATATCATAAATATAAGGTATGATCAATATAATCAACATAAAATCAGTGTCAACTATATCATGTAGTCTATAGGTATAGATATCATCCAACTATGTAATCAATGCCTGCATGCATGTGGATCTCGTCTACGGGTCAACCAATGACACAAAACATCATGCATGTAAATATCATAAAGCATATGCATGAAGGTATGAGGATATAAATCAACATGTGTCCCTCGCGACACATCAAAATCATGGAACCTAAGTGTCTAGCATCGACACTCGAAAACATCAAGAAACCCGTGCCCAGCATCGGCACGTAAATCCTCATATGTTGGGCTCCGTCAGTCCGGATCGGCCCACGAGCTCCGTCAGTCCGGATCGGCCCATATCATCTTTCGACTCCGGTCGGTATCCTCCGGATATCCGCCGAGCCCAAATACTATCACCGGTAGGTAGTGGTCCCTCTGCCAGGCTCATCGTCATCCACACGAAATCTCTCTCTCGCCCCGGGAAACCATACCGGGTCCACCATGTACCCGCAAACGGAATCATCTGTCTCCTCGAATCGGGTTTCACATGTCACTCTCCGAACCGAGAAAACACATGGTGGACGCACTGAAATATCATATCAAGAGAAACCGGGTTTTTAAAACAGAACATGCTTTCTTTTGAAATCGCCACGGTTCTCAAGTCCAGAAATCTCATGAAAATAGCATATCTCAATGCGTAAAAGCGTAAAGCATAATGTATGCGACATATAACAGAAACGTAAGCATATCCGTATATCATGCAACATGGAACAGTAATATGCACACATTGAGGGAAAACCGCTCTTTTAAATGAATCCAGTTTTAAAATATATCTTGCGGTTCCCAAATCTCCAAAATCAAGCCAGAATCATCTATGTATGTGCAAATACGTATGTATGCAAGTATGGGTGTACAATACGTGTGTACGCAAGTATGATTGTACAATATGTATGTACGCAAGTATGAGTGTACAATATGTATGTACGCAAGTATGAGTGTACAATATTTATGTGCGCCATTATAGATGTACAAGTAGATATATACGCAAGTATGAGTGTACAATATGCCTGTGCGCCAATATAGATGTACAAGTAGGTATATACGCAAGTATGAGTGTACAATATGCCTGTGCGCCAATATGGATGTACAAGTAGGTATATACGCAAGTATGGGTGTATAATGTGCCTGTGCGCC
The DNA here is from genome assembly GCA_030015575.1 of Agapanthus africanus. NCBI lineage: Eukaryota > Viridiplantae > Streptophyta > Magnoliopsida > Asparagales > Amaryllidaceae > Agapanthus > Agapanthus africanus. The sequence goes on from CM057343.1 coordinate 154,824,273, forward strand.
AATATGGATATACAAGTAGGTATATACGCAAGTATGAGTGTACAATATGCCTGTACGCTAATATGGATGTACAAGTAGGTATATACGCAAGAAAGAGTGTACAATGTGCATGTGTGCCAGTATGTCATACAAGGAGTCATATCCTGATGCAACAATCCTACTGTGTAGTGATATGACAATTATCGATGATGAAGTGTGTGAGCTGGTAAGCAGGTGTACGTGGAACTTACGCATCATCGATAATGGTGCTGGTGTCCTGACAGCATGGGTTTAATATAACAATAAACACATTTAAACATGCAATGCGATGCGAATAGCAAGAATATGCGGAAATTGAATAACAAACGCAACAGTGAAGAATCTACATCAATATATATATATATATGTCATACAGTTTTACCATTTGAAATAATACGAATCAAGGTGTTTAGAAAAATAAGGGCTACGGTGTTTTTAAGAAAAGATGCGTCTTTTGAAAATATCCGTAGAATCCCTTGGCCTGTCTTTAAAATACTCAAGATTCGTTAGTTTTGAAATAGGTATGACTCGAGTCTAGTCTAACATCTATAAGTAAACTACAGGACTAATCGAAAGGTAAGGAAACCACCTAATTCTGAGTCGATACATACAAATATAATAGTCTGTGATCCCGCCTCAATAGTATCACATACGATACAATTAATAACATGACATCCTCAAGTCAAGAATGCGGATCAATGATCAATATAAAGCTCGTACGGTAAATCCATCGTACGACATCCCAATCTAGGTATGGGTCGAATATCATATATATCTCATCAATTATCCGGTATCCTTATCATCATATCTCATGCACTAAGGGTACTGATCTAAGTCTAGTAAAAACTGATACCATCTACATACATATGCGTGTATGAAAACACAGGCCTAAAGGCCTACTAAAATCTCGTGTCGTATCTCCTAATACGAACCACAACATATCACCGATCTTATGTCATCATGCCCAATCTCATCGACTCATCTTCAAATATCATCCACTATCCTCATTATCCATGTATATATATATATATATATATATATACACACACGTATCCCCATATACGCACAAGTAATAATAATAATGCATGCAAGGGTGTATGTGTGCGTGTGTGCAAATCTATTCTATGGTTCGCGACTAAGAAATCAATCTTTACACTATCTTCCGAATTCATAACACATATGTAAATGTATAACAAAACATAAGCTACACTACAAACTGCGGGGGGGGGGGGCTATACGCCATCTACCCGACTTCCCCCGTAGATGTGTATCTACTCACATTGCTGTTCGCTTATCGTTGCCGACGTCGCCAGGCGCTTGCTTGTTGTCTCAAAATCCATATGGGTGTACCTACAACCAATACACAATCGCAAATGCGTATTAAAATCAAGTCGGAAAACCAAAACGGCAGACGTTTCGCTCAAAGGTTAAAACCTATAGCCTATGCCTGCAAAACCACCAAACAACCCCCGTCGCTGACGTACAAACATCAGATGACAGAACACAAAATCAAATACCAAATCCCTAATTAAAACGAAGTCATAAAACAATGCAGCAACTTAAGAAAATAGTCCCAGATTTTATCCTAAGTGAAATTAGCCAAAGTTGTATATGGGAGGAGTCTATTTACTGGAGATAATGCTACAGAACCAATTCGAACCAATTCCAACCTACCCAGGCCGCAATTTGCGGCCAAAGGGAATAATATTGCGGCCAAGAATTGTCCAGGGGGTCTCAGGTTTCAGTGGTAGCTCCCAGAGTGCCTGCATGTATCACTGTGTATGCTAAATAATTTTTAGAGGCTCCGGGTGTTAGCAGATCTCCATTTCCCTACACAGAATCCATACTTCTCCAATGTCGGGTTTTCTAAGTTCATAGTCCGGGATTCTAGTCTCTGGTTTGGGTCTGAATTCTAGCTCTAGGGGGTTTATGTGGCCTCTACTAAGCTCAATTACACATCATAACTCAAGAATTCCAAAAACCCTAACTAGAAATTTCCTACCCTCACTAAACAACACTAAAACACCTCAAATCAAACATGGAAGCTAAAGAGAATGAAATACAATGCAAATGGTATAGGAATTACCTCATTCGGCAACTCAAGAAATTTCTTGAGTTGCCCCAAGTGTCCAAAATCAAAACTTGCTTGGTCCAAAGTGTTTGCCATAAGCTTGTGCATAAATTTAATGAAGTGGGGAAGGACTTTGGATGAGTTTTTGATGATGAATTGAGGGTTTAGAGGAGGGGGAAGAAAGAGGGAAGCAGCCATAGGAGAGATGGAGAGAAATGGTGAGAAAAATGAATGAAACAATTGCCATGACCAAGGTTTGATCCCTCTCCTCTCTCTTTCTTTTGCCCATGCCTCATATTTTCTTGTTTATTCCATTTCTTTTTGTTTTCTTTTGTTTTCTTCTCTTTGAAATAGGAAACCCAAAACAAATAACCATACATACAAGAATCATGTAGGAAAAAAATATAACAAGTGTGAAAATGATATGTACATGTCATGTGCACAAAACACGCTTAAAACCCGATTAGCGATTTTTAATCGCGATTAGCATTAAAATAGAATATAATAAATCATAAAATTTCACAATTTGCTTAAATCCAATAAAATGCCCTCTTTTTAGTAATTTCTATAATTTTCCAAATTTTTCCCAAATTTATCGGTATTTAATTATACCGCCTTATTAAAATATTCAATATAATATTATTTAATTATAAAAATTCCCAAAAATAATATTTTATTTTTCTGAAATGTTACAATTATTTCCTTCATTTTTTCTCCACTCCCTCTCCCATGTCTTCCCTCTCCTTCCCCTCGTCTTCATCCCCACAAAACAACCCCAAATCAACATAAAAACCTCATCCTCCTTTCATTTAAAACATGCACAAGCTCACTACAAGCACTTTGGACCAACAAAAATCGGATTTTGAGCACTTGGGGCAACTCAAGAATTTTCTTGAGTTGCCAAAAGAGGTAATTTCAACACCATTTGTTATCACGACCCGAAATAGCACGTGATTGGCACTTGAATCATATGAAATCTATAAGACCCCATCTAATCCAAGTAAGCCAAAAGCCCAGAAATCTAAAACCATTTTAAGGAGTAAATGAAGAAAACTAGTTTTTAAGAAGTGAAGAAAACATATTTTAAAAACAAGGTTTTTAAAATAAGTAAGCCGAATATGCATTTTAAATCCTCAATGTCTTTTCTGAAAATTTCGGCAGAGTTTCCTTTGTAAATACTTGCCCCAAACGGGGTACAACATGAATAGTATATATACAATGATAAAAGGCATCCCCAAGTGGGAGCTAGCTCTTCGTCAATCGACGGTCCCAACCACGCAAGCAATATAATATACAACGCCAAAGGGCGAGGATCAAAACTCAAAAAGGAAACTCAAAATCAGCATGAAAACCATAATACTACAACGCGCGACTCTAAGGTCGAAATAGTACACAAATGGTTTTCTAAGTCTGAAACAATATACAAGTTTGGTTGAAGGAATTACTAGATACAACTGAGTAATACATATACAATGGTGGTTCTGATGCAAAAGAACACACCTACCAAAGCAAATCACCCCTAAGGAAAGCAGTGTGCCAGAAAAGCCGCAATAGAACCTGTACGGCAAAACCTACAAGAACTGTGGCACAACGGGGGTGAGTTGCCAGCTCGTGAATAGAAAACATCGCAGAGCAGAAATCGTATGTATGACACAGTCCTAGGTCAATACGAACAGTGATAATAATATCCTCAAATGAATAAGTCTGAAGCATGATAAGGTGGCAATATAACATTTATACATGAGTGTAGTGCCAGGTGCTCATGCCAGTGCCTCAGGTAACAACATATTATAAATATGAGGTATGATCAATGTCGACTATATCAAGAAGTCTATGAATATGTGGATATCATCCAACTGTGTGATCAATATCATCAATGTCAATATATGTAGGTGAAAATCGTCCACGTGTCACCCAATGACAATAAACATCATGCATGAAAATATCATAAAGCATATGCATAGAAGTATGAGGATATAATCAACATGTGTCCCTCGCGACACATCAAAATCATGGAATCGGAGTGTCCAGTATCGACACTCGAAAACATCATGAAAGCTGTGCCTAGCATCGGCACGTAAATCCTCATATATCGGGCTCCGTCAGTCCGGATCGGCCCACGGGTTCCGTAAGTCCGGATCGGCCCATATCATCTTTCGACTCCGGTCGGTATCCTCTGGATATCCGCCGAGCCCAAATAATATCACTGGTAGGTAGTAGTCCCTCTGCCAGGCTCACCGTCTGCAACAAAGCGATCTGTTCTCGCCCCGGGGTACCATACCGGGTCCACCATGTACCCGCAATCGGTCTCATCCAGCTCTTCGATTCGGATTCATATGTCGCACGTCTCAACACCGAGAAAATGCATGGCGGACGCACTGAAATATCATATCAAGGGAAACCGGGTTTTTAAAACAATACAGATCCTCTTTTGAAATAACCACGGTTCCCAAATCCAGAAATCTCATGAAAACAAATATCTCAATGCGTATAATCATGAGCATGATGTATGCGACATATAAGGGAATGTAAGCATATCAGTATATCATGCGATATAAAACAGTAATATGCACATAACGAGGGAAAACCGCTCTTTTGAAATGAATCAGTTTTGAAAGTATCTTGCGGTTCCCAAATCACAAATCAAGCCAGAATCATCTATGTATGTGCACAAATGTGAGTATACAATATGTGAGTACACAGGTATGAATGTACAATAGGTATGTGCACAAGTATGCCATGCAAGGGGTCATATCCTGAATGCAACAGTCCTACAGTGTAGTGACATGGCAATTATCGATGATGAAGTGTGTGAGCCGGCAAGCAGGTGTATGTGGAACATATGCATCATCGATAATGGTGCTGGTGTCCTAACAGCATGGTTTTGATATAACAATAAACATATTTAAACATGCAATGCGATGCGAAAAGCAAGAATATGAGGCAAATGAATAATAACCACCACATTGAAGAATCTACATCAATATAAAAATGTCATACAGTTTTGCCATTTGAAATAAGACGAATCGGGGTTTTTTGTAAAATAAGGGCTACGGTGTTTTTAAGAAAAGGTGCGTCTTTTAGAAGTATCCGTAGAATCCCTTTGCCTGTCTTTAAAATACTCCCGATTCGTTAGTTTTTGAAATAGGTATGACATCGGCCTAGCCTAACATCTACTAGCAAAACTACAGCTCTAACTAACAAGTCTATCAGGAGGGGTATGAAAACCACCTAATCTGAGTCGATATATATATATATATATATAGTCGGTGTTCCCGCCTTAAAGGTACCGCGTACGATCCAATATCATATGACATCCTCGAGTCATGAGTGCGGATCTATCATCAATATGAAGCTCCTACGGTAAATCATCGTACGGCATCCCAAAAGCTGGGTACGGGTCAATATCACATTCCTCTCATCAATTATCAGGTATCCTTATCATCATATCTCATGATCTGGGGTACTGATCTAAGTCTAGTACAAATCGATACCATCTAGTTAAATATAAATGCCTGTGTGAACACACGTCCAAAGGCCCGCTAAAATCACATGTCGTATCCCAAATACGAATCACATCATATCACCGATCTCATGGCGCTATGCCCAATATCATCGACTCATCTCCAAATATCAACCACTATCCTCATCATCTAAGTATATGTATAACAAATAAGCATGTGTGTGCGTGTGGGTGTAAACCTATTCTAGGGTTCGCAACTAGGAACTATACTAGTTTACTTCTACGCCCTAATCTAACCATAGTACACCTAGTCTCATCTCAAATATCCACGACACACAATAAGCTATCATATATAGTATATATATACTATACTAAATATCGAAGTGCGGGGGTGCTATACGCTATCCACCCAACTTCCCCCGTAGATATAATCTACTTACCTTGCATCCTGCGTGTCGGTGTCGATGTCGCCTTCATCTTCTTCCTCGTATGAAGCCCTTCAGAAGGTACCTACAAGGTAACACAATCGCAAAATCATCTTAAAATCACATCGAGAAAACCAAACGACGCGCTATGGCCTATAGGTTAGAACCTATGGACTACGCTTTAAAAACCATCAAACAATCCTCGATATTGTCGTATAAATGCCAAGTAATCGAGGTAAAACACAATTATAGAAATCCAGAATTTAAAATACGCAATACGAAAACATGAATCAAAACAGCAACTATAGAAAAGGGACCCAGATTTCACCCTAGGTCAAATTAGACAATTTTGCATATACCAAGGGTCTAGTGTACATGAAATAAAGTTTCAGAACCAACTTGAGCCAAAATGGTGGGACCCAGGTCGCAATTTGCGGCCAATTGGATTAAATCTGTGGCCAGTTTAGGAATCAGGGGCTAGGGTTTTGGGGTTAGCTTCCTGGGTGCATACATGTCTTACTTTCCTTACAAAATAATTTTCAGAGTCTCGGGGTGATAGCAGATTCCAAATAGCCCTCACAGATTCCACAATTTCCCGATATCGGCTTTTCTAAATCCGTATTCTGGGGTTCTAGCCTCTGGTTTAGGCCTGGATTCTATCACTAGGGGGTTTGTGTGGCCTCTACTGAGCTCAACTTCACATCACAACTCTCAAATTCCTTTAACCCTAACTAGAATTCTTCTAAGTCCACAAAATCACTCGAAATCGGTTCTAATCTAACATGGGGGTAGAAGTAATGGAAACACTAAGCTTATGGTTCAGAAAATACCTCATTTGGCAACTCAAGAAAATTCTTGAGTTGCCCCAAGTTGCCAAAATCCTTGCTTTCTTGGTCCAATGTGCTTCCCTTGAGGTTGTGCATCTTTTTTGTGAAATGGGATTTGGGTTTTGAGTTGATTTTCATGAAGTTTTATGGCTTGAAGAGGGAGGAGGAGGGAGAGGCAGCAGCAGCAGCAACAAGAGGAGGGGAGAGGGAATGAGTGAAGGAAAATGATGGGGGATGGCTCAAGACAAGGTTGACCCCTCACACTCTCTTTCTCTCTCTCACCCATACCTCACACTATTCCGTTCTTTATTCAATTTCTTTTCTTTTCTAATCCATTTTCCTTCTCTCCTCAATAGTAAACCCAAAATAAAAGCCATGCAAAAATGCAACAAGTGTAAAAATGATACGTTGCAACATTTTGCACAAAAAACGCTTAAAGCGCGATTAGTGATTTTTAATCGCGATTAGCACTAAATTAGTGTCAAACTAATCATAAAAACTTAAAATTTGCATAATTCACATAAAACACTCTCTTTTAATAATTTCTATAATTTTCAAAAAATTTCCCCATTTATCGGTATTTAATTATACCGCCTTATTTAAAATATTCAATATTTTATTATTCAATTATAAAAATTCCCTAAAATAATATTTTATTTTTTAAATATTACAATCTTCACCCCTTAAAGAAATTTGGTCCCCGAATTTAAATTTTAACCCCCAAATTCTAAATCATTTCAATAAAAGTCTAAGTCGTCGGGGTTCCGAAATCATCAATACATAGACGCATCATAGCGCAATGCATGCGCATGAACAATGAGCAGATAACTCAAAATCAAAACTCCGTCAAGCATCCCGCAATCATCAGAGTCATGGTAAAGACACAAATGTCAAATCCAAAACAAAAGCAATATGATATACATCAAAATTATACATGTAGACATCAAATCTATACATGTAAATAGCTGAAGGAAATGCATGCAAAATATATTTAGGTACTGTCCTCTGACTAGTCCTGCTCAGTACGAAAACATATAGCAAATATCATAAAAACGTACTGCTCCATAAGAAATCAATCCCAAAATGTATATAAGAATATTCTGTACGTCTGGTGCGTACGGAAATCAAAATCCATGTATGTGCCATACATGTGCACAGAAACAACATCTAGATGCAACGGGTGTGCACGAAACATCTGTCATAGACAACGTGTGTTCCTGACAGCAAAATCAGGTGCATTTGACATGCACAAAGAATCCCGATTTAGTGCATCCGGTGTGCACCAAAACCGCATCTCAAAACATGCGCTCAACACGCGCGAAAATCCAAATCAAATGCACGGAGTGCAAGAAATCAACATCAATATCAGAATCAAAATCGACGGTATACAATACGACTCAATCAAATCAAGTATACCGCAGTATATAAGCTCACAACCATGTGCATCAGCGTACACAAATCAAATCAAAACACTAAAAGGGCATGTAAACGATGCCAAAGGCATAAGTCAAATCGCATGCATAACATAGGCATGAAATTAAAATCAACATATCGAATGATATCAAATCGAAGTCAGGTGCAACCGTAGTGCACAAAATATAAATCCGGTGCAACAAAGGCACGAAATATAAATCTGGTGTGATAAATGCACGAAGTATAAAACTGGTGCATCCTGTGCACAAATATGAATACCCAGTAGGTGCAACTATGGTGCACGAAAACAGAAATCATGGAACTCAGCCATCAAGACCAAATCATGCGAATAGATCGCCCAAAATACCGAAATCCAACTGACGGATACATGATAATCGAATCACAAAATCACAAATCATAAATACCTTCGTCGGTATATTCTCCTTCAAAGTCGAGAAGGTGTTGGTGCATCCAATGCTAGCAGCGCAAGATATCTACTTGCCTCTTGCTCACGGTCTGGCGTCCTCTGTCTCCGGGCCCTTATCTATTCTGTGGATTACCAATCTCGCAATCCGTCGGCTCATCGGCCCTGTCAGGTGTGCTAACGGGGACGATTCCGTTCTGGCACTTCTCCGGTCCTCTGAATACACATTAGACATCTGATCCCGAGTGCAAATCTTATTTTATCAGTGTCCTGGAAGGAATCCTGCTCAAGGTCTCTTCCGATCTTGCCTATGCCGAACTGTACGGAGGCTGGTACTCTTGCATAATCTTTTCTCGCTCTCTGGATATCTGCATTCTCAGTACAGCATTTACTCGGAAGCTGGTCGCATCACAACGCCTCTATAGACATATCCGACCTTAAATCTTAACGGGAGTAACAACAGCTCGTCAGCATCTCGTACGAACCTCTTGTCCCGCTTATCTGTATCATCGTCCACTTCGATGTCACGTCTCTATCTGCGCACTGCAAATGTTCTCGGCTACGGTCAATCCGAAGTATCTCACGCGGACTCAAAATCACGAACTCAGTATCTTCATCACTCTGTGGAAGATATCTAGCCGAACACGTCCTCCGGAACTCGTCCCAATCCGTGGAGGTATACTCCATACTCGTCCTTTCTTGATCAATTCACAACGCATCTGGGTGAGGTCCTCTATCCGAACCTTGTCAACTATCTCGTCGACGATGCCAAACTCTGGCCTGCTGGGTGGGCGCAATATGACCACTCCTGGGTCCAAGTCTTCTCGTATAGTATTCCAGAAAGGTCCTGTCGAGGTCTCTTTCAAAGCTCATTTCTGTCGAATTGCCCGGAAGTTACTATCCTTTTCTATATCTATGTCTTGTTCCGGAACGGCTGCATACTCATCGCGACTCCTTCTGGACAGTATATCAATAATCAACGCCTCTGCATGCGTATCGCATCTCTGATGTCAGCGGAGTGGAACGTCATCTCGTCAAATTCTCGTGCGACCTCTTTACTCCACTCTGTTCCAATGTCGACTGATTCAGACTCGTCTTCTCGTGGCTGTATGGACTGCGCTCCAACGGCTATACTCGTATCTGGAGTCTCCCAAGTAATGTGTCCCATTAAATGATATCCGAATGATGTCGAACCGTCCGATCTATTTCTCAAAACCTCATAATCCCCCAAGAGATCAACATCTTGAGTATAGTTTAATAGTATTCCAGTACATACCACAGCACCTGTGGACCAACCGTAGAAGGGCAAACCCAAGCCTCACAAATGGCACCGCTAAGCTGCCGCAAACCCTAAGGTTCGGAGGCGTTCCATGGTCATTACGTCGAGTTAGGGTTTCATTCTTCTAGAGGGTCCATATCATTACTTGCATTGTCTTTCGAATACCTTAAACTTGGAATCGGGTTCCTGACATTCGATCGTTTCTATCGACTCTCAATGAATCTGCATGAAGTCGTCTCTAGCTGGAATCAATCTATCTGATGACCTCGCATCGGGGTAAGCGAACTAACCACATGTCCTAGTCACTCATCCTCGGGTGATTAGCGACCTTCCATCATATCTCTAAGCATAAACTCAAGCTGCGGTAGCTCCAATCATCTGGGCGATATCTCGTCATTTGCAGCAACAACTGGCTCATTCGTCTGTACGCTGAACAGAGCCTCAATCATCATGAATAAGTGATATATCAATGGTCATCACATTCTGGCTGGCCTCTACCAGTAGCCTGATCCTCTGGTGCTGATCTGCACGTCCGAGAAATCTCGTAAAAGCGATCTTTCAAACGCTCATGGCGCGAAAACACACTAAAACGACACCTCTCTATGCAATCGTACGTCTCTAGAATCACGCCCTGGCCAGTCCTCGTCCGTGACGAGCTCGTGCTGACCGCTACTCTAGCTGTAGCTCTCTCTGCCCGTGTAATCGTGGCAGCAAAATCATAACCAATATAGATGAGGATGGATCATAGGAATAAATATAATACTGTGCAAGGAAATGTACATCCTGAGGCTCCTTAAGCGGAGTAGCGTATCGTAAGTATGTTGCGGAACATACGTACGGTATGTCACTCTTCTTAAGTCACCTACTCCATCAACCAAGGTCAACCTACGCGACGAAAGTTCTGGTATAATACCCTCTCGACTAAGTCTAAGTTCCGTAAGGTCAAGCCTAAGTTCCGTATTTATATAAACGCTCTAGGCTCCACATAGTCAAACTTAGACTCAAACCAAGGTTAACCTAGCGCTCTGATACCAACTTTGTCACGACCCGAAATAGCATGTGACTGGCACTTGAATCATATGAAGTCTATAGGACCCCATCTAATCCAAGTAAGCCAAAAGCCCAGAAATCTAAAACATTTTGAGTAAATGAAGAAAACTAGTTTTTAAGAAGTGAAGAAAACATATTTTAAAAACAAGGTTTTTAAAATAAGTAAACCGAATATGCATTTTAAATCCTCAATATCTTTTCTGAAAATTTCGGCAGAGTTTCCTTTGTAAATACTGGCCCCAAACAGGGTACAACATGAATAGTATATATAAAATGATAAAAGGCATCCCCAAGCGGGAGCTAGCTCTTCGTCAATCGACGGTCATAACCACGCAAGCAATATAATATACAACGCCAAAGGGCAAGGATCAAAACTCAAAAACGAAACTCAAAATCAGCATGAAAACCATAATACTACAACGCGCGACTCTAAGGTCGAAATAGTACACAACTGGTTTTCTAAGTCTGAAACAATATACATATTTGGTTGATGGAATTACTAGATACAACTGAATAATAAATATACAATGGTGGTTCTGATGCAAAAGAACCCACCTACCAAAGCAAATCACCCGTAAGGAAAGCAGTGTGCCAGAAAAGCCGCAATGGAACCTGCACGGCAAAACCTGCAAGAACTGTGGCACAACGGGGGTGAGTTGCCAACTCATGAATAGAAAACATCGCAGAGAAGAAATCATATGTATGACACAGTCCTAGGTCAATACGATCAGTGATAATAATATCCTCAAATGAATAAATCTAATGCATGATAAGGTGGCAATGTAACATCTATACATGAGTGTAGTGCCAGGTGCTCGTGCCAGCGCCTCAGGTAACAACATATCATAAATATGAGGTATGATCAATGTCGACTATATCAAGAAGTCTATGAATATGTGGATATCATCCAACTGTGTGATCAATATCATCAATGTCAATATATGTAGGTGAAAATCGTCCACGTGTCACTCAATGACAATAAACATCATGCATGAAAATATCATAAAGCATATGCATGGAAGTATGAGGATATAATCAACATGTGTCCCTCGCGACACATCAAAATCATGGAATCGGAGTGTCCAGTATCGACACTCGAAAACATCATGAAAGCTGTGTTTAGCATCGGCACGTAAATCCTCATATATCGGGCTCCGTCAGTCCGGATCGGCCCACGGGCTCCGTCAGTCCGGATCGGCCCATATCATCTCTCGACTCCGGTCGGTATCCTTCGGATATCCGCCGAGCCCAAATAATATCACCGGTAGGTAGTAGTCCCTCTTCCAGGCTCACCGTCTGCAACAAAGCGATCCGTTCTCGCCCCGGGTACCATACCGGGTCCACCATGTACCCGCAATCGGCCTCATCCAGCTCCTCGATTCGGGTTCACATGTCACACGTCTCAGCACTGAAAAAATGCATGGTGGACGTACTGAAATATCATATCAAGGGAAACCATGTTTTTAAAACAATACAGATTCATTTTTGAAATAACCACGGTTCCCAAATCCAGAAATCTCATGAAAACAAATATCTCAATGCGTATAATCATGAGCATGATGCATGCGACATATAAGGGAATGTAAGCATATCAGTATATCATGCGACATAAAACAGTAATATGCACATAGCGAGGGAAAACCGCTCTTTTGAAATGAATCAGTTTTGAAAGTATCTTGCGGTTCCCAAATCACAAATCAAGCCAGAATCATCTATGTATGTGCACAAATGTGAGTATACAATATGTGAGTACACAAGTATGAATGTATAATAGGAATGTGCACAAGTATGCCATGCAAGGGGTCATATCCTGAATGCAACAGTCCTACAGTGTAGTGACATGGCAATTATCGATGATGAAGTGAGTGAGCCGGCAAGCAGGTGTACGTAGAACATATGCATCATCGATAATGGTGCTGGTGTCCTAACAGCATGGATTTGATATAACAATAAACATATTTAAACATGCAATGCTATGCGAAAAGCAAGAATATGCGGCAAATGAATAATAACCACCACATTGAAGAATCTACATCAATATAAAAATGTCATACAGTTTTGCCATTTGAATTAAGACGAATCGGGGTTTTTAGTAAAATAAGGGCTACGGTGCTTTTAAGAAAAGGTGCGTCTTTTGAAAGTATCCGTAGAATCCCTTTGCCTGTCTTTAAAATACTCCCGATTTGTTAGTTTTTGAAATAGGTATGATATCGGCCTAGCCTAACATCTACTAGCAAAACTACAACTCTAACTAACAAGTCAATCAGGAGGGGTATGGAAACCACCTAATCTGAGTCGATATATATATATATATACATAATAGTCGGTAATCCCGCCTCAAAGGTACCGCGTACGATCCAATATCATATTACATCCTCGAGTCATAAGTGCAGATCTATCATCAATATGAAGCTCGTACGGTAAATCATCATACGGCATCCCAAAAGCTGGGTACGGGTCAATATCACATTCCTATCATCAATTATCAGGTATCCTTATCATCATATCTCATGATCTGGGGTACTGATCTAAGTCTAGTACAAATCGATACCATCTAGGTAAATATAAATGCGTGTGTGAACACACGTCCAAAGGCCCGCTAAAATCACATGCCATATCCCAAATACGAATCACATCATATCACCGATCTCATGGCGCTATGCCAAATATCATCGACTCATCTCCAAATAGCAACCACTATCCTCATCATCTAGGTTATTTATAACAAATAAGCATGTGTGCGTGTGTGGGTGTAAACCTATTCTAGGGTTTGTAATTAGGAACTATACTAGTTTACTTCTACGCCATAATCTAACCATAGTACACCTAGTCTCATCTCAAATATCCATGACACACAATAATCTATCATATATAGTATATATATACTATACTAAATATCAAACCGCGGGGGTGCTATACACCATCCACCCGACTTCCCCCGCAGATATAATCTTCTCACCTTACATCCTGCGTGTCGGTGTCGATATCACCTTCATCTTCTTCCTCATATGAAGCCCTCGAGAAGGTACCTACAAGGTAACACAATCGCAAAAGTATCTTAAAATCACATCGAGAAAACCAAACGACGCACTAAGGCCTATAGATTAGAACCTATGGACTACGCTTTCAAAACCATCAAACAATCCTCGATATTGTCATATAAACGCCAAGTAATCGAGGTAAAACGCAATTATACAAATTCAGAATTTAAAATACGCAATACGAAAACACGAATCAAAACAGCAACTACAGAAATGGGTCCCAGATTTCACCCTAGGTCAAATTAGACAATTTTGCATATACCAAGGGTCTAGTGTACATGAAATAAAGCTTCAGAACCAACACGAGCCAAAATGGTGGGACCCAGGCCGCAATTTGCGACCAATTGGATTAAATCTGCGGCCAGTTTGGGGAATCAGGGGCTAGGGTTTTGGGGTTAGCTTCCTGGGTGCCTGCATGTCCCACTTTCCTTACACAATAATTTTCAGAGTTTCGGGGTGATAGCAGATTCCATAATTTCCCGATATCTGCTTTTCTAAATCCGTATTCCGGAGTTCTAGTCTCTGGTTTAGGCCTGGATTCTAGCACTAAGGGGTTGGTGTGGCCTCTTCTGAGCTCAACTTCACATCACAACTCTCAAATTCCTTTAACCCTAACTAGAATTCTTCTAAGTCGACAAAATCACTCGATATCGGTTCTAATCTAACATGGGGGTAGAAGTAATGGAAACACTAAGTTTATAGTTCAGAAAATGCCTCATTTGGCAACTCAAGAAAATTCTTGAGTTGCCTCAAGCGGCCAAAATCCTTGCTTTCTTGGTCCAATGTGCTTCCCTTGAGCTTGTGCATCTTTTTGTGAAATGGGATTTGGGTTTTGAGTTGATTTTCATGGAGTTTTGTGGCTTGAAGAGGGAGGAGGAGGGAGAGGCAGCAGCAGCAGCAGCAAGAGGAGGGGAGAGGGAATGAATGAAGGAAAATGATGGGGGATGGCTCAAGACAAGGTTGACCCCTCACACTCTCTTTCTCTCTCTCACCCATACCTCACACTATTCCATTCTTTATTCAATTTCTTTTCTTTTCTAATCCATTTTCCTTCTCTTATCAATAGTAAACCCAAAATAAAAGCCATGCAAAAATGCAACAAGTGTAAAAATGATACGGTGCAACGTTTTGCACAAAATACGCTTAAAGCGCGATTAGCGATTTTTAATCGCGATTAGCACTAAATTAGTGTCAAACTTATCATAAAAACTTAAAATTTGCATAATTCACATAAAACACCCTCTTTTAATAATTTCTAAAATTTTCAAAAAATTTCCCCATTTATCGGTATTTAATTATACCGCCTTATTTAAAATATTCAATATTTTATTATTAAATTATAAAAATTCCCCAAAATAATATTTTATTTTTTGAAATGTTACATTTGTATTGTATTTGATTCACTTTAGCACCCTTGCATGTTTAGAAGTGGTATTGTGATGTTTAGTGAACTTCGAAAATTCCAAGTTAGGGCTTGGAGGGATTCTTGAATTGAGATAGGTTAATGGTGATATTAGCGACCTTAAAACCCTGTAGGGATGGTATTTTGGACTGAAACCTTAGAGTAAACCCTAAATTCATAAACTTAGAAACCCCGATATCGTATTTTTGTTAACTGTTGTGATGAAGTTTTATGATCTGCTATCACCCGGGACACCTGAAAAATATTTAGCAAGTACAGAGATACAAGCAGGCAACCTAGAACCTATACCCAATACCCAGGACCCTAATTCCCTTGCTAGGCCACAGATTTAATCAATCTGGCCGCAAATTGCGGCCAGGGTAGGATCATTTGGTCTCGTGTTTGTTCTGTGGCTTTATCTCCAGTATAATAGACCCTTCACATATGCAAAATTGGATAATTTCACTTAGGGTAAAATCTGGGACCATTTTCTTGAGTTGCTACTTGTTTTGCGATTTTGTTTTGACTTGAATTTTGGTATTTGATGTATTGTATTATGTCGTGTGGCGTTTGAACGCCAACGACTAGGGTTATTGGTCGTGTTTTGCATGCGATGCTATAGATTTTGACCTATGGGAGAAACATGTGCCGTTTTGGTTTTCTGACTTGGTCCTAATATGCGATACGATTGTTAGTGTATATGCCCTAGAGGCCATTACTGTATCATACTAGTTTGTATATTACTTAATGGAAGCTTGGGATATTCACCTTGTATAAACAATCTTGCTCAATATAGTAGTATGCTACTTGGTTTGTTTCTACTTCAATGTGTACATGCGTTTATTTTGCGATATCACCTATACGCATTAGTGGAGCCCTTAGGATCTTTGCTTGATTACCAGCGTTGTGATGGCAGTCACACTAGTGGGGGCTGGGTAATCTATAAGCACATCCTTATACAGGTCCCTAGTCGCAGGACTATCGAGACAGGGCATCGATACTCCGGAGTAGACTAGCGTATGCGCTTCTCATCCCAGTGTGGGAGATGGTCTGTCTCACAGCCATCAGTACGTCGTACTGGAGATAGTATACGGGTGCTCGTTAGGTTTCGAGTACACTGGACAGGACTCGTCGGGAACTGACAGGTTGGTATTATACCTATCGTCAGTTATCAGTTCCCAGGTGACATGAGTACAGCTTAGTCCGCTGACTTGACACTGGCACTTCGCCTCGAGTGTGTTCCCACTGCACTTTGATCACTACCCTACCACGGCTCAAAGGAGTCGTGCAAACAGGTAGTGGTTGGGTGCAGTCCCGAAGCACTTGGAGGCAGTGACGGTTAGACAGGATTCGTCTCTCCCGGTATTGGGGGTTGACATCGCGCTGTGTCTAGGAGAGCCATTACACAAGTAGTCCCTGGCCAGGGCAAGCGAGATATACTGGTAGGCTTCTAGTGTTATCTCAGGGTGTTTTGGGCTTCACTCCGACACGACTTGTACCGCTATTGGGGGACTGACGTTTTACCGCCCCCTAGGCCCGACATGCGATGTATCAGATGAACAGACCGGACTGTACGGAGAATGTCACATTCAGACTCAGTAGGAGTTCAGATGGGGTTCACCTCGTCAGCCTTCTTGTCGGCATCTACCTGGAGACCGTTACGCACAGCTAGAGCCGCTTGCGGTCTGTGGTTAAACCCACTGCCAGCGTAGTGTCGAGTCTTTAGAGTCCCATACAGAGGGTATTCGCCTCTGGGCAAAACAGAGTAGAGGTCGCATGGTTTTGCGGCAGGGTTCGTTCTCATCCGCGCACTTGTGCACGTTTCGAGTCCGGACGGATTATACTGGCGGGCTCTGGTTTGAGCCAGATACTGGTATATGTTTTGGGGTTGCTTTTATATCTTGGTATTCTTGTTCCTCGGAACGAGAATGCAGGTGTGTATGCACAGTTGCTTGAGGCGGAGGATGAGGTATTTCATTAGGGTTTCGGAACGGGTGCGTATGCACAGTTGACAGTCGTCATTTTCCAAACCCTAATAGATTTATGAAATATCAATTAATAATGGTAATTAAATGAAATATTGTTATGGTTGATTTTGTTGACTTGTTGACCATGGTTGACTTGTTGACCATGGTTGAATGTTGACCACCATCATGCTTTGAAAGGATACTCCTTGATTCTTGCTTACACTCATTTATTGAAAGTTATGATAGTGGTCATTCCAAATACAACCATCAACTATTTCATTTTTGATTTATTATTATTAATTAGATAATTCCTTTTCTTTTAGTTATGGTTGCAAAAGAAAAGAGCTCATTCTATCATAATCATTCTCTCTCCTCATTTCATCTTCTTCTTCCTCAAGCTCAAGGTGATTCCTTCTCATGTGTTGAGAATCCCTCACCTTGGAAAAGAAAGCACCCCATAGATACTCTCTACTCTCTCTAGGGTTGAAGGTTTAGCAAGCCGGAGATCCTAGTTCACTCAAAGTTCGAGGAAGAGCCCGAAGGTTGAACCCTCAGGTGGATCCATCTTCGACGGAAGAAGGCGACGAGGAAAGAACCATCAACCTCTACAAAGTTTGAAGAAGAAGGATTTCAAGTTTTGGTATAACCATCTTTCCGAGTAGCCAACTCTCTTTAGCAAGTTTGCTAGTTTTAGTTTAGGAAAAGATCCCGACTTTGTTAGTCCATGTTGCCCCATGCGCTAAAAATTTGTTTTTTATACCGTTTCTGCCTCCCCGTAAGAACCGGGGGTCGCAAAGTGGACTTACAGTGGTATCATAGCTTAACTAAACTTAAACTAGCTTGGTAGTGAAGTGTAACGAAGTTCGGAACCGAAAAAATCCAAAATCCAAACTTTTACAAAACCCTAGTTTCTGTTAAAAATTTTTCTGGTCAAAACAAGATTTGTTATACACCTAAAATCGGCTCAGGGTTTTGTGTGAACACCCAAGAAAAACGATCCCCTGATTCCTTCAAACAGCCGCGTTTCCGCGGCATGAGGTAGGTATTTGCCGCGGAACCGCCGCCGTATGGGGTCCTCTCGTGATCGGGTTTCGTGCAGTGTTCTTCTGGTAGGGTTTTGGGATTTTTCAAATATGTTATATGTGCCCAGATTTTCCAGAACAGAAATTTGCTTTTGGGGTCCTATAATTCCGTATTTTTTTCCGAACTTCACTGCACTTTGACTATGATGGTTATATCTGTGATGTTTGCATGTATTGAACGTCGGCTAATCGCTATAAGTCGATTAGTCGGGGTTATACATCTCTGTGATCTGTGTTTGATATTGGAATGTTTATATGAATGTGTTGGACTGTCGCGGGTGAATAGCCGGGGTGGATATGAGATGAGCTTTTGTTTTTCTTTCATTCATTTGTAAATGTAAATTGATGTAATAATATTATTTGTATGGCCGCACAACCGGGTCGGGGTTGTAGCCATCATTGTATAATTCTTTTTACTGTTTTTGCTCCTAGGATAGACCCATGGAGGGGTGCACAAACTACCGGGTACTTGGCGGGTAGTTTGCCGCACCCGTAGGGGTCTTGGGTGGGGTATTTGCTATTCACCGCGACCGTGTAATCCGCTTTTCGTTGCAGGCTCGAACGGATTGCGGATCAGTAGTATATCCAATATATTCATCTGTGATCTGTAATGTCTATCATTGCTTTATATTTAGGCGTTGCTTATGTTTTACAGCCGCGCTAGCCCAGCCCCCGCTCTGTCGTTAGTTAAGTAACCTAACGGGTGATGACGGGACCCCGTGGCGAATGCGAATGGCATAAGCGTACGTCATATTTTGGTTGTTTTCTGCAATGGTAGGATTAAATGACGGGACGCATTAAAAGAACTAATGCAAGAATATCACGCATTAAAAGAACTAATGCAAGATAATAAACCAAGCTAAAGTCGTTGGAACACTTTCGAAAAACCACTCGGTTCTTTTCAAAACTAACTTTTAAATGCGGAGCTTGAGCCACTCCTTCTAAAAGCTATCTCGTTCCATCGATTATATCAAGTTCACTACGTTCACGGTTTCGCCAAAACCATTCGTAGCCCTCCATCATTTCAGTTAAATATACGGTAGTATTCAAGCTATGTATTTTGACCTCACGCCAAGGCATAGTGATTGGTAGCTGCCGGATATTTATCTGTTGCATAGATAGAATGCGTTGGTTTGAGACAGTCGTACTGCCATTTTGGCCTACGTCAAGGGTAGGTACGGGTGGGTTCAAATTAACCAGGATAATGATGGGAAGAACTTGACATGTGACTTATGACATTTTGACCTCACGCCAAGGTCATAAGAGCATGGGGCAAAAATCCACATCGGGAGTTTCACAAGTACTGAAACTTGCTAGATTTGCATACCATTTGGAGTGTGATGATTCTGGTAGGATTCCTTCAGTTTCGTCACGTGATGATATTTGGATCCCGATCCTACTGTGAGTATATGCTACTCCTCGGGAAATTTCTCACTAAACGATCAATGCTATAAACCTAGTAGGTGCCTAGAAAGGTGTTAGCGGGGCTACGCCCCCAGGGAAAAGAGGTTCTTAAATTAAGGAACTTCGCGAAAGCGTTGGAAAACCTCCCTCGAAGTACCGACACCGGCCTGGCTGAACGGTTAAGCAAGTATTGTACGGTGGGATTGATCCCGACTAATTCTTCCTTTGTGGTTTGAGGAGGGATTCGAGAGACAGTGGGAGCCATCCTGTTTAGACAAATTAAAAACCATTCTAAACTTGCAAGAGCATCGTGCTAAGTGTTTCTTCTCTCCCCCTGCAGCGACCAAATCGAAATGACTGGACTTAAGTTACTTCTAGATAAAAACATACTGACAGGGCTAAACTACAAAGATTGGCTCAGGAATGTCAAAATGGCAATCACTTACGACAAGCTGGGGTATCTTCTTACCACCAAAGCTCCCCCCGTCCCAGGTCCCACCTCCAGCGTCGCGGATAAGGAAATCCGTAAGACTTGGGAGATTGATTGCGCGAAGGCCAGGTGCCTCGTGCTTGCCTCTATGGACAACGATCACCAGAGGAGGCACGAGAATATGGACTTGGAGTCCATATTTCTCCATACAAAAGAACTGTATGGAGAGCAGTCTCGTATCGCAAGATACGAAGTGTCGAAGAAGTTATTTTCGACAAAGTTGGCCGTCGGATCATCGGTAGCGGACCACGTGCTTAAGATGATTGGCTACACTGAGGAGCTCGCGGAACTTAGGACCACGTTGGACAGTGAACTCTATACGGATTTAATTCTCCAGTCCCTTCCATCCACTTACGCCCAGTTCATACTGAATTTCAACTTGCAAGAAAAGGAAGTTGAACTTTCAGAACTCCTCAACATGCTGAGGAGCGTAGAGGGCACCCTACAGAAGGGTAGGGAAACACCCGCTTTGTTTGTAGGAGGATCTTCTTCCTCTAGGTCCAAGGCGAAAGCCAAGGGAAAGAGGAAGAAAGCCCCCGCCAAACCAAGAGGCGGTGTTAGTAAAGTGGGTACGAAGGGAAAGGAAAAGGCAACAAAGATAGCGGGGAAGCTTGTGGGTAAAGAGGAATGCTTCTATTGTCACAAGAGTGGACACTGGAAGAAAGATTGCAGGGCTTGGAAAGCCAGGACACAGGAACTGAAGCAGGTTGCGGCTTCAGCTTCTGGTGTGTATGTTATTGAAAACTGTCTTTCTATAAACTCTACTTCCTGGGTATTGGATACCGGATCAGGATCTCATATCTGTAATTCTTTGCAGGCGTTGAGAAACCATAGGGTTTTGAAGGTGGGTGACATGACCCTCAGAGTTGCGAACGGAGCTAGCATGGATGCTAAAGCCGTGGGGGACTATCACCTGGGAATGTCAGATGGGCATGTTTTGGTTTTGCGTAATTGCTTTTTTGTACCCAACGCAACTTGTAATATCATTTCTGTATCTTTGGTTTCTAAAGAAGGTTATGAATTTGCGTTTGTAAGTAATGTTGTAAACATTCACCTTAATCAAGTTCTGATTGGGTCAGGTACATTGAGCAATGGTATATACGTATTGAACCAACCACAGATTTTTAATGTCCAGAATACACACAAAAGAAAGTCTCCGGAAATCAATCAGACTTTCTTATGGCATTATAGACTGGGTCACATCATTGAGAGAAGGTTGACTAAGTTACATACAGAAGGGTATTTGGATCCGTTCGAATATCAATCGTATGCCACTTGTCAATCCTGTCTCAAAGGAAAGATGACAAAGACTCCGTTCACTGGACACGGAGTAAGAGCGAGCGAGCTCTTGGGACTCGTACACAGCGATGTGTGCGGTCCAATGTCTACACATGCGCGAAGCGGTTATTCTTACTTCATTACTTTTACGGATGATTTTTCAAGATACGGTTATGTCTTCTTAATGAAACATAAGTCCGAAGCTTTTGAAAAGTTCCAGGAATATAAGAATGAAGTGGAAAAACAGACCGGCAAAAGTATCAAGATTCTAAGATCGGATCGAGGTGGAGAATACTTAAGTGCCGAGTTCCTGAATTACTTAAAAGAGAATGGAATTTTCTCTCAGCTTACTCCTCCATACACTCCGCAACACAACGGTGTATCGGAGAGACGGAACCGAACCCTATTGGATATGGTACGGTCCATGATGAGTAACGCTGAGTTACCGCGATCTTTCTGGGGGTATGCGCTAGAAACAGCTGCATACCTTTTGAACCGAGTTCCTACTAAGACTGTGCCTACCACACCATATGAGTTATGGAGTGGGAAGAAACCCTATCTTCAGTACCTGAAGATTTGGGGATGTCCAGCTTATGTCAAAAAGCAGCATACGGACAAGCTCGAGGCACGCTCAGTACTGTGCAAGTTTGTGGGATACCCAAAGAACTCTAGGGGGTATCTTTTCTATTACGCAGAGGAACAAAAAGTCCTTGTTTCTCGTAATGCCCATTTCCTGGAACATCAGTTCTTGGAAAAAGAAGTAAGTGGGAGCGCAATAGAACTGGAAGAAATTCCAGAACCTCAGACTATTACTGAAAGCTTAGTGGAACCAGAGGGTTCGAAAGAACAGGACATTCCTATGCCGCTCCACAGGAGTAGTAGGCAGTCTCATCCGCCCGAGAGATACTACGGTTTTCTCATAGACGGGGATAGAGAGGATTGCATCATAGCCTATGATGAGCCTACTAGCTTCCAGCAGGCCGTTCAGAGCATTGACTCGGTAAAATGGCTGGATGCAATGCGGACCGAAATGGAGTCCATGTACACCAACAAAGTATGGACGTTGGACATTGCTCCAGACGGGGTAAAACCCGTAGGATGCAAGTGGATCTTCAAAAGGAAGATTGGTGTAGATGGACAGGTTGAGACCTATAAAGCTAGACATGTAGCAAAGGGTTTCCGTCAAAGACCTGGCTTGGACTATGACGAAACCTTTTCTCCAGTGGCTATGCTGAAATCCATTCGGATCCTTCTTGCCATTGCTGCCTTCCACGATTATGAGATTTGGCAGATGGACGTAAAAACCGCTTTTCTAAATGGAAATTTAGAGGAGTGTGTCTATATGGATCAGCCAGAGGGTTTCATTCAGAGTGGGAGCAGCGGAAAGGTGTGCAAGTTGCTTAAGTCCATCTATGGACTAAAGCAGGCATCACGGAGTTGGAACATCTGTTTTGATGAGACGGTCAAGGAATTTGGCTTTATCAAAAATCCAGATGAACCATGCATCTATAGTAGATTTGTAGCGAGAACTGTAGTATTCCTCGTTTTATACGTGGATGACATTCTCTTAATAGGAAATGACATTCCTATGCTACAATCTGTCAAGGGGTTCTTGTCACACAGGTTCTCCATGAAAGACCTGGGTGATGCCTCATACATCCTGGGGATCCGGATCCATCGTGATAGATCCAAGAGGATATTAGGACTTTCACAGTCCAGGTACATCGACACCGTACTGAAAAGATTCAGTATGGAAGATTCCAAGCGCGGTAACCTACCGGCTTGTCACGGGATCACCCTCTCTAAAGAGATGTCTCCCAAGACGGATTTGGAGAGGGATCGCATGTCTATTATACCCTACGCTTCTGCGGTAGGCTCTATAATGTATGCGATGTTGTGTACCAGACCGGATGTAGCTTATGCACTGAGTGTAGTAAGCCGGTATCAGTCAAACCCTGGGGAGAAACACTGGATAGCAGTAAAGAACATTCTCAAGTACCTGAGAAGGACTAAGGAGATGTTCTTGGTGTATGGCGGAAAAGACCTCCAGATCGAGGCCTTTGCTGACTCCAGCTTCCAGAGTGACAAGGATGATTTTAAGTCCATGTCGGGTTTTGTCTTTACCCTCAATGGAGGGGCGGTGTGTTGGAAGAGTTCCAAACAGGAAACCGTTGCAGACTCGACGATGGAAGCGGAATACATCGCTGCATCTGATGCCGCAAAAGAAGCTGTCTGGATAAGGAAGTTCTTGAAAGAACTTCAGGTGGTTCCGTCCATTGTTGACCCAATACCTCTGTATTGCGACAACAACGGGGCTATAGCTTTAGCAAAGGAACCCAGGTCCCATCAGAGATCCAGGCACATCTTGAGGCGGTATCACCTGATCAGGGAGATCGTGGATCGCAAGGAGATCGAGGTTCGGAGGGTTGCTTCAGAAGAAAACACTGCAGATCCATTCACCAAGGCCCTACCCTAGACTCAGTTCGAGCGGCTGATCGAGATGATAGGTCTTCGATACGCCAGTACATGGCCTTAGTGCAAGTGGGAGATTGTTAGTGTATATACCCTAGAGGCCATTACTGTATCATACTAGTTTGTATATTACTTAATGGAAGCTTGGGATATTCACCTTATATAAACAATCTTGCACAATATAGTAGTATGCTACTTGGTTTGTTTCTACTTCAATGTGTACATGCGTTTATTTTGCGATATCACCTATACGCAGTAGTGGAGCCCTTAGGATCTTTGCTTGATTACCAGCGTTGTGATGGCAGTCACACTAGTGGGGGCTGGGTAATCTATAAGCACATCCTTATACATGTCCCTAGTCGCAGGACTATCGAGACAGGGCATCGATACTCCGGAGTAGACTAGCGTATGCGCTTCTCATCCCAGTGTGGGAGATGGTCTGTCCCACAGCCATCAGTACGTCGTACTGGAGATAGTATACGGGTGCTCATTAGGTTACGAGTACACTAGACAGGACTCGTCGGGAACTGACAGGTTGGTATTATACCTATCGTCAGTTATCAGTTCCCAGGTGACATGAGTACAGCTTAGTCCGCTGACTTGACACTGGCACTTCGCCTCGAGTGTGTTCCCACTGCACTTTGATCACTACCCTACCACGGCTCAAAGGAGTCGTGCAAACAGGTAGTGGTTGGGTGCAGTCCCGAAGCACTTGGAGGCAGTGACGGTTAGACAGGATTCGTCTCTCCCGGTATTGGGGGTTGACATCGCGCTGTGTCTAGGAGAGCCATTACACAAGTAGTCCCTGGCCAGGGCAAGCGAGATATACTGGTAGGCTTCCAGTGTTATCTCAGGGTGTTTTGGGCTTCACTCCGACACGACTTGTACCGCTATTGGGGGACTGACATTTTACCGCCCCCTAGGCCAGACATGTGATGTATCAGACGAACAGACCGGACTGTACGGAGAATGTCACATTCAGACTCAGTAGGAGTTCAGATGGGGTTCACCTCGTCAGCCTTCTTGTCGGCATCTACCTGGGGACCGTTACGCACAGCTAGTGCCCTTGTGGTCTGTGGTTAAACCCACTGCCAGCGTAGTGTCGAGTCTTTAGAGTCCCACACAGAGGGTATTCGCCTCTGGGCAAAACAGAGTAGAGGTCGCTTGGTTTTGCGGCAGGGTTCGTTCTCATCCGCGCACTTGTGCACGTTTCGAGTCCGGACGGATTATACTGGCGGGCTCTGGTTTGAGCCAGATACTGGTATATGTTTTGGGGTTGCTTTTATATCTTGGTATTCTTGTTCCTCGGAACGAGAATGCAGGTGTGTATGCACAGTTGCTTGAGGCGGAGGATGAGGTATTTCATTAGGGTTTCGGAACGGGTGCGTATGCACAGTTGACAGTCGTCATTTTCCAAACCCTAATAGATTTATGAAATATCAATTAATAATGGTAATTAAATGAAATATTGTTATGGTTGATTTTGTTGACTTGTTGACCATGGTTGACTTGTTGACCATGGTTGAATGTTGACCACCATCATGCTTTGAAAGGATACTCCTTGATTCTTGCTTACACTCATTTATTGAAAGTTATGATAGTGGTCATTCCAAATACAACCATCAACTATTTCATTTTTGATTTATTATTATTAATTAGATAATTCCTTTTCTTTTAGTTATGGTTGCAAAAGAAAAGAGCTCATTCTATCATAATCATTCTCTCTCCTCATTTCATCTTCTTCTTCCTCAAGCTCAAGGTGATTCCTTCTCATGTGTTGAGAATCCCTCACCTTGGAAAAGAAAGCACCCCAAAGATACTCTCTACTCTCTCTAGGGTTCAAGGTTTAGCAAGCCGGAGATCCTAGTTCACTCAAAGTTCGAGGAAGAGCCCGAAGGTTGAACCCTCAGGTGGATCCATCTTCGACGGAAGAAGGCGACGAGGAAAGAACCATCAACCTCTACAAAGTTTGAAGAAGGAGTTCAAGTTTAGGTATAACCATCTTTCCGAGTAGCTAACTCTCTTTAGCAAGTTTGCTAGTTTTAGTTTAGGAAAAGATCCTGACTTTGTTAGTCCATGTTGCCCCATGCGCTAAAAATTTGTTTTTTATACCGTTTCCGCCTCCCCGTAAGAACCGGGGGTCGCAAAGTGGACTTACAACGATGTGTTATGATATATAGGTACCCCCATGAGTACTTTGAGATGACAAGAAAGCGCGTGGCGACATCGACTTCGGCAAGCAAGATCAAAGTGAGTAGATCTATATCTACGGGGGAAGTCGGGTTGATGGCGTATAGCACCCCCATATGTTTTTGATGGAAACCGATATATAGAATATGGTTAAGAGAACCTAGATTATAAAACTAAGGATATGGTTTAAAAGATAGTTAGAGATGATGTGAAGGATTGAATATGGATATCGAGAGATGAGATGAAAGCTTTTAAGATATGAAAAGTGAATGTGAATCACGACTTGTAGATATATATATAGTTGCGCTAGAATAAGTATGAATTTTAGAGTAACATGACATTTGATGTATAGGGTAGAATGTATATATATAACTTACTTAATTTGATGAAACGAATATATAATGTGATATGATGACTTGATGATATGTTGGTATACGGATGCGAGTCGATTGAGAGGATTGATACCCTTGCAGGTCTCCCGATACGAGATTATTATGGATGCGACCTGGGACATAGGTATATAGATATATATAGAATGTCGTGAATCATGAGTGATATGCCGTACGAGACGTTAGGTCCGTACCCCACATTGTCACATAGGATGATAGGATCCCCGATGGTTTAATGCCGCCGTATGATGATTTTCCATACGAGATGAGTTGGGCTTGATGATTGATCCATACCCTTGACTATAGGATGTCATACGATGGATTTTATCGTACGTAATGTTGTGAGGCTGGATGCCGATTGATAGATTCACCGACTCGGTCATGTTAGATACATATACCTGTCAGCATTTGCATACGATTTACTTTATGCTACGCTCATGTCATTCTCATTGCATTACATATACCCGTGTTAGTACACCTGCACCATTACCGATGATGCGTATGTTACACTTACACGGATTTGCCGGCTCACACACTTCATCATCGATAATTGCCAAGTCACTATACAGTAGGACTGCTGCATCAGGATATGACTCTTTGCATAATTTATTTGCTATAGTTGCATATGCACCTTTATACGATGTTGCATTAGATTTGGAGAATTTGGGAACCGCAGGATATATTTTAAAACTGGATTCATTTAAAAGAGCGGTTTTCCCTCGATATGTGCATATTACTGTTCCATGCTGCATGATATACGGATATGCTTATATTTCTGTTATATGTCGCATACATCATGCTTTACGATTATACGCATTGAGATATGCTGTTTTCATGAGATTTCTGGATTTGAGAACCGTGGTCATTTTAAAAAGGAAAGTATGCATTGTTTTAAAAACCCGGTTTCTCTTGATATGATATTTCAGTGCGTCCACCATGCGTTTTATCGGTTCTGAGACGTGTGACAGTGATACCCAATTCGAGGAGCTGGATGAAGATGATTGCGGGTACATGGTGGACCCGGTATGGTACCCCGGGGCGAGAACGAATTTGCTGTGCAGTAGACGGTGAGCCTGGCAGAGGGACTTCTACCTACAGATGATTGGTTGGACCTGGCGGTTATCCGGATGATACCGGCCGGAGTCGAGAGATGGATAGGGGCCGACCTGTTCTGCTGGAGCCCAAGGGCCGATCCCGCAGTCGGAGCCCGTGGGCCGATCCGGACTGAGGGAGCCCGAGATATGAGGATTTACGTGTCGATGCTGGACACGGGTTTCATGGTGTTTCGAGTGTCGATCCCGACACCCAGGTTCCATGATTTTGATGTGTCGCGAGAGACACACCTTGATTGATATCCTCATACTTTCATGCATATACTTTTATAATATTTACATGCATGATGTTGTTGTGTCATCGGTTGACACGTGGACGAGATCCACATGCACACGACATTTGTTATTACTATTGGATGTTATCCGCATGCTCATAGGTATTGATTACATTGTTAGCACATATACAGATACGATCACCCTAGATATCAAAGTATTACCTTTATGATATAGTTGACTTAGGAGTCGTTGTTTATTTGATTTCTATCTGTAGATGTTTTTCTACTCACGAGTTGGCAACTCACCCCCGTTGTGTCACAGTTCTTGCAGGTTGGCCGCATGGATCCGTAGCGGCATCGTTGGCACATAGCTTCATTTGGGTGTTTACTTGGTAGGTGGGGCATTTGTATCGTACTCACTCTTGCATTCTTATTGTATATTGCATCTAGTCAATTCCATCAATCAAATTTAGTAATTGTATAAGTAATGGGACTTAGTAAGACTTGTGGTTGCGAGACTTAGAGCGAGGGGTATTCCGCTACTTGTAGTTTTGATGTCTTGCTTTTCATTATCTTTTGTGTGGATCTTCGCCGTTGGGCGTCGTATACTTATATATACTGTCTTGCGTGGTTGTGACCCGTCGATTGGCGAAGAGCTAGCTCCCTCTTGGGGATGCCTTTATCATTATCTTGTATATGTGGTTTTGAATCAAAAAATACAAAGAAGGTGCGGTCCAAATTTTTAAAAAAAGACGAAGCATGTTTTTCAACTAGTAAATCCACTTGCATTTTTATGTTCCATTGTTTATGTATTTAGGAAAAGCTTGATTTCATTATACCTTATTTTCAAAACTTCATCTCTTTTATTTTCTTAAAAAGGTTTAGATTTCTGGGTTTTCGGCTTACTTGAATTATATTACGCCTTTAGACATTGTATGATTTAAGTGCCGGTCACGAGTTAATTTCGGGTCGTGACAATTGCATCATGGTAGATGATAGCCCAACTAGGTTCAGGCAGGCCATCACAAGTGGGGACTCTGTGAAATAGCTGGATGCTATGCGATCAAAGATGGAATCTATGTACACCAACAAAGTATGACTTTGAATGTTGCACCTGAAGGGGTAAAACCCATTGGGTGCAAATGGATCTTGAGAAGATTCTTGTTGTAGATGGAAAACTTGAGACTTTCAAACCTATGCTTAAGTCCATCAGGATCAATGCGCGCATCGCGGAGTTGGAAAATCTGTTTTGATGTGACAGTCAAAGCGTTTGACTTCATCAAAAAGGTAGGTGAACCTTGTATATACAAGAAGGTCGTAGAGAGTAAGGTTGTGGACGTATTGTATGTGTTGGGTTACCCTAGTGCCCCAGCCAATTTCCGTGGCCAAATACGGAACAAAAATTTCAAGACGAACGAAAACTTGGCACTAGATTAACCTTTAACCAGATTTCTATCAAAAACCTAGTTTAGCTATTCTAGAGTTCTATCTACTATGATAAAGGATTCTCACCCAACGAACCAAGTCCTTCGGTCTTCGTTCTTCATCCTCGGCTCCTAGTAAACACCTTGAACATGCTTGATCTCCAACTCCGGCTCTATCGGTCCTCCGGGATCGAGCTTGTTCTCCGGCCTTCCTTTGTCGTGGATGATCCACCCGGGGAATATGATCCATGGCTCTAGCTCCTAATCAAATGACTACAAGGAGCAACTAGAGAACTTGGGTTGCTAAACCAAGTGGTCTAGGATGTAGTGAGTGTGTCTAAGTGTTTGCTATTTTTCTAACCTCTTCACTTGTTTCTCAACTCATGAGAATGTTAGTGAAGAGGAAGAAGATGAAGGTGGAGGAAAGCAAGAGGAGGGAGGAGCTTGGAGAGAAAATGGAGCTCAAGAAAATTATGAAGCCAAGCATGAAAGAGAAAATACACTACTAGGTTTTGTGTATGAATTCTTTTATTAAACAATAGCAACCATGCTTCAATAGTAACCACAAAATGAATTATAAATTCATTTGTAAACTATTGAAGCATGGTCAACTCCATACCTCCCTCACCTCTCACTTTACACCTCATTTCCATTTATCAAATAAATGGAAAATCCAAAATGAGGTGGCCACCTTCTAGAAGGAAATCTGTAATAAATACGGATTTCAGTCTACTGTACATATATACCGGCAATCAGATAAAAATCCGAACGCCCAAAGATATAGAATAACACGAAGAACGTAATACTAGAATATATATATCGAAATACATATACGTAAATTATTAAATCAATACCTGATTTAATAATCCG
Source organism: Agapanthus africanus (assembly GCA_030015575.1). Taxonomy (NCBI): domain Eukaryota; kingdom Viridiplantae; phylum Streptophyta; class Magnoliopsida; order Asparagales; family Amaryllidaceae; genus Agapanthus; species Agapanthus africanus. Next base: position 154,854,579 of record CM057343.1, read on the forward strand.
GCTCAAACCCGAGCCGGCTAGTATTACCAACTGTCCGACCGAAAGTCCGAGTACAAAGTACATCAATCGATCGAACCCTGCACATATCCAATACGGCTACTATATCATTTCGCCTGAATCAAGGAAACCCTCTGTGTGGGACTCTAAAGACTCGACAGTACTCTGGCATGGGTTTAACCACAAGCACGTCAGCGGCACTAGCTGTACGTAACGACTACCCAGGTACCTGTCGAAATGGAAGGCCGATGAGCAAGCTCGTCCGAACTCCTAATGAGCTTATCCATGATAATATCCATACAGCTCGGTCTCTTCATCAAAGAGTATCGCATACCGGGTCTAGGGGGTGGTGAACGTCAGACCCTAACAACCTGATAAGTCGTGCCGATGTGGCTCAGGACCAATCTGGGAAACTACTTATCAAACTATCAGCAAATCCCAAATGCCTTGGCCAAGGTCTTATGGTCCTGACCAATCGAATCACAGTGCGATATCGACTCCCTATACCGGGAGAGATGAATCCTCGACAATCGCTCACTGCCTCCATGTGGCTCGGGACTGAACCCAACCAAAACCTGTTTGCATGACTCAGTAGAGCCGTGGTAGGATAGTGATCAAAGTTTAGTGGGAACTCACACGAGAAAAATGCCGATCTCGGGTCCAAAGACTAACTTGTACACATGTCACCTAAGAACTTCCATCTGACGATAGGTATAGTACCACATAGAAGTTCTCGGTGAGTCCGTCCAGTGTACTCACACCCAGTGAGCACCTGCATACGATCTTAGGTGCATCAGACCAATAGCTGCGGGACCAACCATCCCCCGACGGGGCTAGAAACATATACACCAGTCTACTCTGGAGTATCAATGCCCAGTCTCAATACTCACGCGACTAGGGACCATTTAAGGATGTGGTTATGGACTACCCTGCTCCCACAAGTATGATCACCATCACAACGCAGGTAGTCAACAAGATCCTAGGGGCTTTATCAACATGTAACTGCAATATGTAATAACGAGTATGACATATGCCATGTTAAGATAAAGACAAACCACAATAGTATACTGCTGTATCGAGTCTTTATCAATATGTGCAAGCTAGATATAACAACAATAAAAATAAATACACATATCTCGATAAAGACAAGTCAAATAATATACTATAAAACTGAGCAAGATTGTTCTGTACATACATATCCCTAGTATCCATATGTATACATATACAATACTGGCCTCTAGGGCATACATATCCAACAGTACGTAGATGACATACTCTTGATAGGAAAGGGTTTCCTATGCTACACTTGGTCAAGCTCCTCTTATCACAAGGATTCTCAATAGAAGATCTTGATGATACCTACTACATCTTGTGGATTATGATCTATGGTGATAGATCTAAGAGGATACTGGGAGTGTCCCAAATCCAGGTACATTAACACCATTCTAAAGGGGTTTAGTATGGAAGATTCTAAGCGTGGTGGTTCGCCTACTTACTCATTGATCACTCTCTCCAAAAAAATGTCTCCCAAGACTGATTTGGAGAGAGCTCGCGTGCAAGGGATACCCTATGCTTCGGCAGTAGGCTTTATCATGTATGCGATATTATTTACCAGACCAGATGTAGATAACTCACTAGGTCTAGTGATCAGGAATTAATCGGATCTTGGGAGAATCACTGGACAGTTGTGGAGGACATTCTTTAGTACTTAAGAAGCATTAAAAGAATGTTCTTGGTTCGAGCTTCCAGAGTGATATGGATGACTGAAAGTCAGTCACGTGCATTGTCTTTACCCTCAGTGGAGGGACGGTATGTTGGAAGAGTTCCAAGCTAGATACCGTGACATACTAGATGATAAAGGCTGAATACATTGCTACCAATGATGCTGCCAAAGTGGCTGTCTGGACATTTCTTGTTCATGAGATGAACATGGTTCCTACCATTGAGCGTCCAATAACTGTTATTGTGACAACAATGGAGTTGTGGCTTTAGACTAGGAACACAAGTCCCATCAGCGTTCCAGACATATTCTGAGGCCAGTATACCCTGATCGGGGAGATGGTTAATCTCCAAAGGATCAAGGTTAGGAGAGTTGACACGAAAGATAACACGGCGTATCCACTCACAGAGGCCTTTCCCTAGAGAGACTTCTATAGGACGTTAAGTATGAGATACTGCAACAAATGGCCTTAGTGCAAGTGGGAGATTGTTAGTTATATGTATGCCCTAGAGACCATTACTGTACATGTGATGTATATTATTGTGGATGCTTGGACATATATAGGGAGGACTTTCTTGCTCGACATGATAGTATGCTATCTGGTTGCACTTTATCTTAACATGTACACTTATTGTCTCTCTATTACATGTTGATAAAACCCTTTGGATGAGTACTTGATTACCAAGACTATGATGCAGATCATACTAGTGGGGCAGAGGTAGTCGGTAAGTACATCCTTCAAATGTTCCTAGTCGTAGGAGTATCGAGATAGAGTATCGATACTCCAGAGCAGACTTGCGTATACGCTTCTCGACACATATGATGGGCGATGGATGATCCCATATCCATTGGTGTTTGATATCAGAGAAGGTATACAGGTGCTCAGTGGAGACTGGGTACACTGGACAGACTCGCCGAGAACTCCTAGATGGCATTATACCTATCGTCAGATAGCAGTTCTCTGGTGACACTGGTACAGGTTAGTCTGTCAACCCGAGATCGTTATAGAGTCTTTTGTGATTCCCACTGTGCTTTGATTTCCACCATACCATGTTCAAGAGATCATGCAAAATGGTGGTTTTTGGGTACAGTCCCGAGTTACATGGAGGCAATGAGCGATAGGAGGGGATTCGTCTCTCCCGGTATTGGGGGTTGATGTTGTGCTATGCTTGTTTGGCTAAACAGGAAATCCCTGGCCAGGGTTGCTGAGATCTACTGGTTAGTGTTATCAGTAGTTTCTCGAACCGTTATGGACTTGGCATCGGCATGACTTATCAGGCTATTGGGGTCTGACGTTATACCACCCCCAGGCTGCGATATGCGACATATCTGACGAAGTGACCGGACTGTACGATAGTATTACTGATTGGATTCGCAGGAGTATGAGCAGCCTTGCTTATTGAACTTCTGATCGCTCAATACCCGGGTGGATGTTACATTTAGCAGACCGCTTGCGACTTGTGGGTGTTTGATATGATCATCACATACTGCCGGCGTATTGACGAGTCTTTATAGTCCTACACAGAGGTTTCCTGGTTCATACAAAAAAAAGTAGGAGCATATATGTAATATGTGCGGGACCGAGATTAATGCGCGTATGTGATACCACATTCTATTCTCGCGATATATGATATCGTTCGGTTATATGTGATATAGCCGGATTATCGGATCAAGTGTTGATTCGATAGATTGTTACATTAGATATTAGTCGGTTGTATGTGATATAGCCAGATTATTAAATCAAGTGTTGATTTGATAATTTAATGTATAATTATGTATTTGATATATTGACTTATATTAACTAATATTTGCTCACTAAACATTTCTTTTTCTCACTTGTGTACATATAGTATATATGTGATATATATTAATGTACATTTTATCGTGTCATACTTGATGCCACATGCTTCATAGGTGTATGAGACTTACACTATAGTTAGGATAATTCTAGGCTTTTTATTTATCAAAGTAAATCACAAATTGATGGAATTTTGTCATGGCTAAAAGCTTGGAGAAGCTTGTTGATAACCATTGACTAAGTCCACTAGTTTTGTTTTGCTTGAGATATTTATTAACCTAACCATTATCCTTACCATGGTTTATTCTCTACATGAGTTAGTGTATGACACTAACTCACCCATGGTTTCTATTCTCACCTCATGAGTTTCATTCTCATCTTCAACTTCTTCTTCATTCAGAAAAAAACTTGCTAGTTTTTTTCTGAGTGAGAAAATATTTTGAGAAAATTAAATCTAAAGTGAGCCCATTTCCTACTTCATCATCCTCTAGTATATTAGTCATTTAGTTTAGGGTGTTTGCTTCACTAATCTACCATTAGTAAAGAGGTAGCATGAGCTTGAGTCTCCTCGACGTAGATCATCTTCGGCCTCGAAGACTTGGAGCAAGCTTGTTCATTTCTTCATGTGAACCCTTACTAGAGTTCGGGTGTTCACTACTTGGAGCAAAGGGACTACTACACGGAGCTTTAGAAGTGAAGGACCAGTTTACAAAGGTTGTATTTCTCATTCACTTGTATGCAAACTTGTTTGCATGTTGTATTGTCTAAATCTCTAGTTAAGATTCTAGGGTTAGGGTTGTTTAGCATGGAAAAAATTTGAAATTGGCATGGAAGATGCCTCCCAAAACCTTGTTGTCGCGCTACGTAACCCTACAATTACTGTACATGCGATGTATATTGTAGTGGATGCTTGGACATATATAGGTAGGACTTTCTTGCTCGATATGATAGTATGCTATCTGGTTGCACTTTATCTTAACATGTACACCTATTGTCTCTTTATTACATGTTGATAAAGCCCTTAGAATGAGTACTTGACTACCAGGATTATGATGCAGATCATATTAGTGGGGAAGAGGTAGTCGGTAAGTACATCCTTCAAATGTTCCTAGTCGTGGGGGTATCGAGACGGGGCATCGATATTCTAGAGTAGACTAGCGTATACGCTTCTCGACCCATATGATGGGCGATGGATGATCCCATATCCATTGGTGTTTGTCATCAGAGAAAGTATACGGGTGCTCAGCGGAGACTGGGTACACTGAACGGACTCGCCGAGAACGCCTAGATGGTACTATACCTATCGTCAGATAGCAGTTCTCTGGTAACACCGGTACAGGTTAGTCTATCGACCCGAGATCGTCATAGAGGCTTGGGTGATTCCCATTGTGCTTTGATTTCCACCATACCACGTTCAAGAGATCGTGCAAAAAGTTGGTTTTTGGGTACAGTCCCGAGTCACATGGAGGCAATGAGCGATAAGAGGGGATTCGTCTCTCCCGGTATTGGGAGTTGATGTTGCGCTATGCTCGATTGGCCAGAATAGGAAATCCCTGGCCAGGGTTGCTGAGATTTACTGGTAAGTGTTATCAGTAGTTTCTCGAACCATTATGGACCTTGCATCGGCATAACTTATCAGGCTATTGAGGTCTGGCGTTATACCATCCCCAGGCTGTGATATGCGACATATCCGACGAAGAGACCGGACTGTACGGCAGTGTTACTGATTGGATTCGCAGGAGTATGAGCAGGCTTTCTTGTTGATCTTCAGATCGCTCAATACCCAGGTGGCCGTTACGTTTAGAAGACCGCTTGCGGCTTGTGCGTATTTGATATGATCATCACCTACTGCCGGCGTATTGACGGGTCTTTAGAGTCCTATACAGAGGATTCCTGGTTCATGCGAAACCAAGTAGGAGAACATATGTGATATCTGCGGTACTGAGATTAATGCGCGTATGTGATACCACATTCTATTCTCGCGATATGTGATATCGGTCGGTTATATGAGATATAGCCGGGTTATCGGATTAAGTGTTGATTCGATAAGTTGATGCATTTGGTATTAGTCGGTTGTATGTGATATAGCCGGATTATTAGATCAACTGTTGATTTAATGATTTAATGTATAATTATATATTTGATATATTAATTTACATTAACTAATATTAGCTCACTTAAGAATTCTTTTGCTCACTTGTGTGCATATAGTATATATGTGATATATATTAATGTACATTTTATTTGTGTCATGCTTGATGCCACATGCTTCATGGGTGTATGAGACTCATACCATGCTTATAATAATGTGAGGGTTTTTATTTATTTAAAGTAAATCAAATTAGTTGGTAATTAGTCACATGGTTGAAGCTTGTAGAAGCTTGTGAAACCATTGACCAAGTCCACTAATTTTGGTTTACTTGTAGATATTTATTAACCTAACCATTATTGTTAGCCATGGTTTATTCTCTACATGAGTTAGTGTATGACACTAAGTCATCCATGGTTGCTATTCTCATCTCATGAGTTTCATTCTAATCTCCACTTCATCTTCTTCTTCATTGAGAGAAAGCTTGCTAGCTTTTCTCAAAGTGAGAAAATATTGTGAGAAAATTAAATCTAAAGTGAGCCCATTTTCTACTTCATCATCCTCTACTATATTTCTCATTTAGTTTAGGGTGTTTGCTTCACTAATCTACCATTAGTGAAGAGATAGCATGAGCTTGAGTCTCCTCGACGTAGATCATCTTCGGCCTCGAAGACTTCGAGCAAGCTTGTTCATTTCTTCATGTGAACCCTTACTAGAGTTCGGGTGTTCACTACTAGGAGCGAAGGGACTACTACACGGAGCTTTAGAAGTGAAGGACCAGTCTACAAAGGTTGTATTCCTTATTCACTTAGATGTAAATTTGTTTACATGTATGTTCGTCTAAATCTCTAGTTAAGATTCTAGGGTTAGGGTTCTTTACTACGGCAAAAATTTGAAAACGGCATGGACGATACCTCCCGAAACCTTGCTGCCGCCCTATGGAACCCAACACGCTTATGCCATCCACATTCGTCACTGGGCCCCGTCTAACACCGTTAGGTTACTTAACTAACGCAAGAGCGGGGGCTGGACTAGCGCGGGTGCAAAACATAAGCAACGTCTATTAGATATATAATATATATATATATATATATGCATTCATCTCACGCAATAATAGGCATTCCAGATCACAAATGAATATATTGGATATACTAGGAATTCCGCTTTTCGTTTAAGCCTGTAATGAAAGACGGATTCCACGGTCGTGATTAATAGCCAAACCCCACCCCAGACCCCTATGGGTGCGGCAAACTACCTGCCAAATTCCCGAAGTGAAGCAACCTCCCTCAGTAAAATGAGTAAGCCACTCGGCACTTCAAAGAACCAGATAGTTTGTGCACCCCAACTTGGGTCACTACTACAAATAAGGGTTGCCCCTACGGATTTATCGGTAGGGGCAACCCACTGCCCCTACGGATATCTACGTAGGGGCGAAAAAAGACCCCGTAGGTGCAAAGGCCGCAGGTGCAAGTTGAGGTCCTGAACTTGCCCCTACGGGCAAATCAGAGCCCCTACGGATATATCTGTAGGTGTTATAGCCCCTACGGAGTACTCCGTAGGGGTAATCAAATCATATATGTATTTTTTTTTTTGAATATATTGTATATACCTACGGATAAATCCGTAGGTCCTTATTCTACCCTTACGGATAACTCCGTAGGGGATAGAAGGTGGCCCCTACGGATAAGTCCGTAGGGGCACTCCCAACACCCTGCACTGAGATCAGGGGGGAAAATATCAGGAAACCTGATATTTTGCCCCTACGGATAAATTCGTAGGGGATAAACATTGGTCCCTACGGACATATCCGTAGGGGCACTCCCAACACCCTGCACTGATATCAGGTGGGAAAATATCAGGTTTCCTGATAGTTTGCCCCTACGGATATGACCGTAGGGGCAACATATATACCTACTTCTTAATCCGTAGGTACATGTTGTCTGTATTTTTTTTAAAAAAATAGGCTGCTAGATTTTTTCCCGCCCTGTGCACAATACTATATACATCAATCAAATCATATATTGCAGTATTCATAATCACATCTCACGCATATATATAATATACAAAAGAAACCCAAAAACTGAATATGATATAAATACAAACCAATATCAATATCGTTTCAAAATGTAGTACAATGTGATATAAATACATGTTTCAAAAAATAAGAAGCAAAAAGCTACCCTAGTTCGGTCCAGCTCCACCTCCGAATAACGTTAGAATAACGCGCGCCTGCTCCTCGGTCAATACACTCTGCAATGCTACATATAAGGGAGTCTGAGCGGCATGTGGAGCTGGCGATGTGGTCTGCGCAGCCGCCGTCGAGGTAGTCGCTTGCGGAGCCGCGGCTGCGGGAGTCTGAGTGGGCGGTGGAGCTACAGGAGCTGTCTGCGGAACCGCAGCCGATGTAGTGGCTTGCGGAGCCGCAGCCGAAGGAGATGCATGTGGAGGCTCGGCCGATCTACCCTGTCGCGTCTGGACATAACGTGTGTAAGAAGCGTGTAAGAACTGTGTATTATTCGAATTCGTTTCATTATTAAGTTATTTCGAAACCCTGTTTGGATATCTAGTTTGGAAAAGCGTTGTTTATTTTAATTACATATGTATGTAAGATTAATCAAACTTAAGTCTAAAACCAAATAAGCTCAAGCTACGTACTAATTATGGATATGTTGATATGTATATAATATGAAATGATATTTTACTATAAAGTAGTATACATACCAGCATCTCCTTCAACTCCTGAACGGTGGCCCTCAAGCTATCCAGTTCCTGATGGACATGACGGTCACTGGAGACGGAGGAAGTAACCGCCGGGGTGGAGTCCAACCTCATATGGGCCCTGCTAGGGCCCAATCCCCGGCCTCTCTCCCAACCTCCGTGGTGCCCTCCGTGTGCGGCGTCCAGAACTGGGGTCAGCAGCCTCGGATCGTTCTGTCCGGTAAAATCGATCCCCGAGGCCTGGGCCTGCTCAACCACCCGCTCCTACACCCACATTAAGCAGTAAAGTATAAGTATAAAATTTAAACTTGAACCTTCCAAAACTAAAATTTCAAATTTGGGTAGAAAAAATATTAACACTTACGCAGTACTCCTGGGTAGCGACGTCGGGACATCGAAGCTCGCCCGTGGCGGGATCTGTCGAGGTGCCGTGGACGGCAAGATATGCGGACAGCACGCTCGGTGTACCACCTGACGCCACGGTCCGAGATGTCTGCAATATTAGAAAGTAACTCTTAATATTAGAAATATTAGAGAATAACTCTTAATATTGCAGAATATTAGAGAATAACTCTTAATTTACCGATAACTCCATGGCTCGAGTAATGTTCCTCGAGCCACCTGTGTAAGTGGGGCGACCCCTCTTCGCCGACTTCCTGTTCTCCGAATTCTGAGCGGCCTGTTTCTGCACAACGCATTAACATTTAGTTTTCTAATTAAGAAACACAAAGAAATAAATTATATCATAAATAATGAATTAAATTTAAAATACATACTTGTTTGCGTTCGGAGTCGAAATAAGCGCACAATAGAGGCCATGTCTCTACGTCGACTCTCGCAAACGCCGGAGTAGATAGGAGGGCCGCTCTCTCTGCCTCGGGGGTCGCTATCCACAGGGAGTAGCAGTCGGCCTTCAGCTCATTCCTGTTGTATCGGACCTTGGCCTGCATGTTCTTCATCAGGCCATTGTACAGAGCATGAAGGTCGAGCACCCTCCCCGGGTGATCAGGGTCGGCTACAGGTTGAAAATCGTAATCCAACTGAAAATACAAAAAAAAAACATTGTTATTAGATTGCAAGTGTTAATAATAAATATATTGGATAGATCAAATGAAAATATATATTAATACATACCCGAGCCTGATCAAAGAAGAGGGCGAATGAGCGCTGGTGCTGCTCGCCCCACTCAACGTGAAGTGGATAGTTCTTCACGATCCGGCTCTCGTCCCCCAAATACCGGCCGAACCTCTCGGCATGAGGACCGGTATAGCGATAGTCAAGGGTAAAAAATAGGGGGAATGCTGCCTCCCCCTAGCTCTATCAGGCCTCAGCCTATGGGACTGATTCGGGCCTCAAGTCCCCCTCTGGGGATGGAGAGGCCCTGCGTCTGCACGAAATATCAAGACAATCAATAATAAGACAAAGTTGTATTAAGAAATCAAGGTTAAACAAAAATTCAAGTGTGATATATACCTCCGGTGAATAGCGCACGAGCCTGGGCCCGAGCAGCAGCACGAGCGGGACGATAGTTCCTCCGGTGAGGAACAACCGGGGTCCCGGACCCGGACGCATCCCCTCCAACTATAAAATAAACATCGACGCTAAATCTCCATGAAGTTCATATTTATTCTATAGAGCATATGTAAAATAAATAAATATTTTAAATTTATTCATACTAACCTGCAGACGATGCGGAGGGTATGGAAGCGGCAGGAGTGGCCCCTGTGGAAGGTGTGGACGCACCACCTATAATTAGACAATTAAAAATAGATTTTATAAGTAATTGCAAAAAGAATGTGCAGATCAATAATATAACGTTCTAAATCAATATGCATGCACTATAGGACATATAAACATACCCGCAGGTGCGGTGGTGTCACCACCTACAGCTAGACAATAATAAAAATTGCTAAGTAAGAGCAAAAGGAACGTGTATATTTATGATATAGCATTCTAAATCAATATACATACACTATATGATATATAAACATACCTGGAGGAGCGGGGGTGGCCTCTGTCCCAGATGTGGACGCAGGACCAACAACTAGACAATTAAAAATAGATTTTATAAGTAATTGCAAAAAGAATGTGTAGATCAATAATATAACGTTCTAAATCAATATGCATGCACTATAGGACATATAAACATACCCGCAGGTGCGGTGGTGTCACCACCTACAGCTAGACAATAATAAAAATTGCTAAGTAAGAGCAAAAGGAATGTGTATATTTATGATATAGCATTCTAAATCAATATACATACACTATATGATATATAAACATACCTGGAGGAGCGGGGGTGGCCTCTATCCCAGATGTGGACGCAGGACCAACAACTAGACAATCAAACATTGACAATATAAGTAATTTTGACATAAACATGCATGAATATCTGTAATATTACATTGAAAATGGATATGCGTGCAGTATACCTGGAGGTGTGGCAAAATCCACACGGAAGGAGGCATCCGAAGGGGTCTCCGATCTGGGTGCAAGACCGGCCCTCTGAAGCTCCCTACGGAGCTCTCCGGGCGGCAGAACCGCTCTGCCTCTGCCTCTGCCTCTACCGCGGCTGGAGCTCCTGCCGCCCCTCGCTGCTCCCGACATCGTCATCAAATCTAGATAAACGGTTCGTGGACGCATTAGACAATCATTAAAAGTATTGACTATATATGATCTAGAGGGTAAAATGTGAAGTAATAATATAACATTACTGATAACCTTTTTCGTTTCGTGGGCGCATCATACATATCTACTTGGATTTCATCGTCGATATCATTTCTAACCCACGTAACTTCATGATCGGTCGAAGACAACCCATCCTTCGAAACAGACGGTCGGAGCACTTTAAGCCTTCTCTCTTCTTCGTCCTCATCGCTGTCCTCGTATTCTGGGACATCGTAGACATCTCTAGGTTTCCATCGGCATACAACACTCCACCCCGGATGCTTCAAACACTGTGAGTAGTATACTTGGAACGCTTGGTTCGGAAAGATAAACGGATCGTCCTGACCGTAAAATCGAAGTGTGTTCACACTGGTCAATCCATATTCATCTTTCTAAGTCCCAAGACTGCTTCTCCATATGTCTGTATCGGTTCGCGGATCGTACCAAGTACAGTGGAATATATAAAAGGGTTCTGATCGTCCGGGATAGTGGATGCCGAGTATACAATTTAAGTACCCATAGTAAATCACACCGTCCGATCCTACCGTCGCAATCCCACTATTCTGAGTGATTCTAGATGTTTCTATGTCCTTAACTTCGAATTTGTATCCAAGGACACCAAATCCTTTGTAATATGCAACCTCCATACTAGGAAATTGAGCTAAACATCTTGAATCACTCTCAAATGTTGCAGACAAGTTCGGATCGTGGATCTAACAAAACAAATTTTACGATAAATACATAACGATACAAGTTTAGATTAAAACTGATAGCAATAAAATGTAATTCGAATAACTTACATGCTCTGTGACCCAATCAAAAAAATTATCCTGATGGTATTTTTCCAAACGCTCTTCGTTCCAATCAGGATGCCCCTCACGTACCTCGTTAAAATGAGTTCTGTTTTCGACAAATAATTGTGACATTAATATTATGTCATTTCATACACACACAAACACAGATATAACAATTAATCCAAAAGAACTTACTCTCTAATTTGTTCAAGACATGCGCAATTAAGCAAGATAAACCGGTATATCTTGTTGATAAACATAATGTCTACCCTCTTATACTCGGCTTTACCATATGGCCCGTCTTGAATTCTTCGTGGTCGGTTAAGCCTTGTCTCAATGTTCTCGTCCAGATAGCGGGAACAAAATGTGGTTGCTTCATCAAGAAGATAACCTTGCATGATAGAACCCTATGGTCGATTTTTATTGCGTATATACTTCTTAAGAGTGTAAAGGTACCTAATGAGAATATGTTGAATAAATAAACATGGGCATACAGGACAAAAATAAAATTATAAATTGCGCGAAACGAAAAATTACACGTACCTCTCGACGGGATACATCCATCGATATTGTACGGGTCCGGCTAACTTCGCCTCAGTTGCAAGATGAACCGTCAAGTGTATTATGATATCGAAGAATGACGGTGGGAAAATACGCTCAAACTTGCAAAGTATCAACGCAATAGAATTTTCTAGTTTATCCAGCGTCGCAACCTCCAGTGTTTTAGCACACAACTCCCGGAAAAAACAACATAGGTCGTTGATTACTAGACCAACCGAGTCGGGGAGAGAAGTCCTGAGGGCAAATGGAAGAAGGTGCTCCACGATAACATGGTGATCATGACTTTTCAGCCCATCGATCTTGCCCTTCACAATTTTTATTTTCTTGCTGAATGATCCTGAGAAACCTGTGGGGACTTTCAAATCATGAAACACCTGCAGGAATCTTTTCTTCTCCGGTTGTGACATATGATAAGCGGCATTGGGAAGTACAAACTTGCCCGGTTTACCCTCTACCGGTTTAGGGTGCAGTTCACTTCTTATTCCCCACTCTTGTAGATCCATCCGGGCATTCATGTTGTCTTTCGATTTCCCGTCTTTACACAGAAGCAAGTTAAGTATGTGCTCTGATACTCCCTTCTCTATATGCATGACGTCCAGACAATGACGCACTGAATTTGTAGACCAGTACAGAAGCTCGAAGAAAATGCTTAACTTGTTCCAATATTGTGGTTTTGTAAGTGCACGGCGGCGCCCCGGCCGTCACTCTGACGGCCAAATGCGGAAACGGTGATAAACTTTAATTTTGCGAACTTAGCAAACCGGCACCACCGCGCACTAAACCCCGGATCGGGCCATTAAACTTGTCCTAGCTAACTAACAAGATAGGTTAGAGATATACCGAGTGATCCGAGTCCTCCGGTCTTCTCGTCGTCGTCCCGATCTCTCACGGAAACTCCGGTCGTCGCCTCCTCGCCGGAAGGGCACCACATCGCCTGCATCTTTTACGGGCTCCCGCCTCTATACCGAGGCAACTCGGGCATGAAGGTGGAAAGTCGACATGCCCAAGAAGTGCTGTAGAATGTAGTGCTTTGTCTCTTTGGGGTTATGTTGCCTTGATGGAGGAATGAGGTTGGAAAATGAACTTGGGGATTTTGGTAGCAATGGAAAAATGAGATGGAAGATTAATTTCCCACACCAAATGAAAATGAACCTCTCTCATTTTTCTTCCCCTCATCAAATGTGGCCGGCCATCCTCACTAGGAAATGGTGGAGGGAATCAAAACAAATACAAGAGGGAGGTGAGTGTAGGAGAAAACAAGAGGTGACCACAAACAAACATCAACCATGCTTACACCTTAATCACATCAAATCTCATAAATGCACCATCATTGAAGAATAAGATGCATATCCTATCATAATGAATACATATGCAAGAAACCCCCTCCACAAATGTTATTTGCACAATTGCAAATAACCCCCTCCATCGGAAAAGTCCGGCCGGGAAAGAACAAAGGAAAACCGGCCGGAACGGAAAGCAAACTGGCAACTCCAGAAAACTGGTCCCGTAATAAATTACAGGAAAAACCCGATACTGTGCATACACACCCGCATCTGTATTCCGTCCGGATACAAATGCAAAGAGACAAAATCTACACTGTACTAAACTAGGATCCGGCTCAAACCAAAGCCGGCTAGTAATATCCGTCCGATCCTGATCCGTGCAATACCGCACGTATGTGATCGAACCCTGCCATATATCTATACGGCCTCTAGTACAAACCGTCCGATCCTGATCCGTGCAATACCGCACGTATCTGATCGGACCCTGCCATATCTCCATACGGCTTCTACAGCGTTTCGCCCGAAAGCTGAGTAACTGAAAGTGTGGTGGACTCTAAAGACTCGTCAATACTATGGTTGTGGATTTAACCACTAGCACGTCAGAGGTATAAGCCAATACGTAACGGGCCACCAGCTATTGACCAAAAGGGACGTCGATGAGCGAACTCATCCTGACACCCTACTGAGCCTGTCAGTGACAACATCCGTACAGTCCGGTCCGTTCGTCTATGAGCATCGCATGTCGGGCCTAGGGGGTGGGTAAAAGTCAGACCCCCAAAAGCGGTACAAGTCGTGTCGGAGTGTAGCCCAGAACACCCTGAGATACTACTGGAATACCTACCAGTAAATCTCCTGCCTTGGCCAAGGACTTCGTGTAATGGCTCTCATAGACACAGCGCGACCTCACCCCCAATACCGGGAGAGACGAACCCCCGAAGATCCGCTCACTGCCTCCATGTGGCTCGGGACTGTACCCAACTAAAACCTGTTTGCACGACTCCTTTGAGCCGTGGTAGGGTAGTAATCAAAGCACAGTGAGAACTCACATGAGACAAATGACGATCCCCAGGTCGATGAACTAACCTGTACACATGTCACCTGGGAACTGCTATCTGACATGAGGTATAAGACCAACTAGCATGTTCCCGGCGAGTCCTGTCCGGTGTACTCATAACCCAATGAGCACCTGTATACATCTTAGGTGAACCAACTGACACCAGTGGCTTGTGAGACCGGCCACTGCCCCTCGTCGGGGTCTCGACTGTATACACTAGTCTACTCTGGAGAATCGATGCCCTGTCTCGAAACTCCCACGACTAGGGACCTTTTAAGGATGTGCTTATAGACTACCAGCTCCCACGTATATGATCGCCCTCATACTGCTGGCAGTCAAGCAAGAATCCTAGGGGCTCTATCAACGTGTAATAGCGACCTGTAAGGTCACCTGAAACAGTACACGATGATAAAGGTAAACCAGATAGCATACTATCATCTCGAGTAAGACTGTCCTACCGGGATAGGTCCTCCCTCAATCATTGCAATCACGTGCCTGTGATCCAATAATTGACTCTGAGGGCACTATCTCCAACAATCTCCCACTTGCACTCAACGATAATTATTGCGATGTCGCATACTCACAGCCCGTGTGATACCGAACACCCAACTCCTCTACTAGTCAGTCTCACAAAGCCTGTTTGGAAGACTACTGCGTTCGAGGAATAGCCTCAGTGAGTGGATCCGCCTTGAAGTTTCTTTCTATGTCTCTCTATATCTCAAGTTCGCGGAGAAAGCCATCTCCCGAAATGAGCAATACCTGTCTTAGAGTGTCTGGATGTCTGATGGGACCGAGCTCATAAATGAACTCCAAATCCAAACTTCTTAGACTGTATCGTCAACTGAACTTAATCAGTATCCTGCGCCATGCCACCCTCAGTATTTCCTTGGACCACCTGTCCAAAATACTGCCCCTCTTCAGAAGGAAAACTATAACTCTGACAACCACCTTGTCGTCCAAGTCACCTTGGAAGCCTGGAATGATAACTGTCTCCCAAATGAGGCTGTCGTTATCATATCCCTAGAACATCCACTTATGTTCTAAAACTGCTTCCGACTGTTTCTCCAGGATTGGATCAATGTCAACTTATTGCATCTAGTGCAAGAACAACATCTGGTGTAGTACTTGACATCTCATGATTGACTCAATTGCCTGAGCAAGTGATCTGCCAATCATGCACATCCCTCTACTTTAGTCTATAAGACACCATTAGAGAGGGTAACTCCATCACCTGCAGGTACACTACCGTGCCCGGAGTCGTCCATTCTAAATACTCTTAGAATGCTGTCAAGGTACCCTGATTGGGAAACCACCCAAATCTAGATCTAAAACTATAGATCCAGTAACCAGTATGTCTGATATTATATCCAAGTCCTATGTGGAGAAACCACTGTGTGACGACCAAAGTATAACCGATCGTAGTATAGGAATGTCACTTCCTATTTTGTGTATGTCATCCAAATACCAGGATATCACACCCTACTACCTTCTTATCAGATCCATCCCCTATCCTGATGACGTCAAACCTATGACTGTCACATCAGAAATGGATGATCTATCTCCGCTATATCTGCTTTAGTCTATAAATAGACATAAGCCTGATGTCCACAAATGCTTCCGCTGCTCCCACTGACTACGACAACCCTCTGGCAGAGTCATATAGACGTGCACTTCTAAAGCTAGTTTAGAACGACGCTATATTCATCCTCCTGCCGGGTCTCACAGCCTGGAACAACAACAATGGCAAGTGTGGGTAAACAAGAACTTCCCTGTCACCGTCCTTGAGGCTACCGGAGTACTTCTCGGGTGCCTGAAGTTACCCACCTTATCTGCGGAGTGGCCAATGGAATGTCAAATCAGATTGAATCTTTAGGTTCCTTATCAAATCTTCAGTAATCGTTTGCGGTTCTGGAATCACTTCCAGTTCTACCATACTCCCACTACTGTTTTAGGAAAAAATCCATTTTTATTAAAACTGTGGCGAGTCAAGAACAATATCACTATTGATCTTTCTTATGGTAGAGAATCAACCCTCGTCATAGCCTGGGTCAACCCACAAATAGCCATTACAGAAACGTGCCTTGAGTTATCCAGAGTCTGGTTTTAATCATAAGCCGGACAACTCCCCGTACCTTAACAATGTTAAGATATGAACTGTACTATATCCAATATAGCACCAGAGGCACTGATTTAATTGAACCAGATTCAAATCATGCAGCTATCTCCAGTGCATGTCAACTAAATGGAGAGAGGCCGATCAGCGTTACGCAACTTAGGAATGCTTCCAATTATGAGTAACCTGAAAGAGAAGCAATTTCTCTTTATCATTACTATCAACTGAATACCATACACAAGTATCTACATCTTCGATCACTTTGAAGAATCCCGATACTTGCTACACCTAGTTCTCTACTCTATTCAAATACCTATAACTCCTCAAAACCTAGACCCTGTGTTTTTACGAAACACATGTCTAAGAACTAGAGAAGTTAAAAGTAAACAGAATATAGTATGAGGACCTACCCCTCTGTCCCAATGGACACTGGACAACATACAATACTCTGTATAAGTCCGCTGAGTCTAACAACTCTTTCACTGTGTGTCGTAGGTTGAAAACTGTACTTATGATTAAGAAGAATTACACCGCTGTTTAATGCTCCTTACCTAACCATCCACTGATATAGGTAAATGTCATCGACATAATATCAAAAGGTATATCTCACTCTATGAAAATAGACGTACAGATATATCAATTTGAAATTGGTACACAACAGCGGATATTCAAAACCAAATATTTGCCGACCGGCAAACAGCCTAGATGATCTCCTCAAATATCAGCGATTACAACGAATCCCGATATAATGAGGATGATCACCCTATTCCCAATAACCTACTCCCACTCATCATCTGCAAAACCATACAGATGTGAGAATCATACCTGGTAAATACATACCCTGGAGCAAGTGTCTAATCGGGAAATCAGTTTTCTTTTAACAGTACACAGTTGAACTGAAACATTGAAATGTTTCGATGGGGTATCCTGGTATTCCTAGTAATGCCTCTTCCATTCACAACTGTAACCGTATAATTCTTTGCCACCTCTCCAAATCCCTTTATATGTCTTTAGTCATTACCTTCTGCACACCCCTTAGGCCAAATGGTTTTCTTCCTTCCCTACCGTTCGGCACCAGCCTATGGTTTGGAAGAAGACTATCCAATAAGCATAATGGGTGTACTGTCCTAATCCTAGGAGCACTCGCAATGCGAGAGAAGGTGAAAATAAAAGACAACCGAATAAACCTTATTCCTATTTCTCCTGGACCAGAATCCATCCCCGAACTGGAACAAGTTCCTTTCGAGTTCGTATATAACCATACGATGGAGTATCCAATAAACTGTGGATCTTCGTAGTGATACGGAGTGTCCTGGAGAAATACAAAGGTGATTTAGGATTGGCGAAGAAATACTTGGTTTGGTCGTGAATATCAGTTGCAATTTACTTTGCCCACTTACTAATCCCTTGCTTTGTCTTAATCTTAATACCTTCTGCACACCATTTAGGCTAATTGGTTTTCTTCATTTCCTACCGGTCGGCACCAGCCTAAGGTTTGGAAGAAGACTATCCAATTTGCGCAATAGGTGTACTATCCCCTAAACCAAGGAGTACTCGCAACCTGAGAGAAGGTAAAAGGAAAAGACAACTGAATAATCCTATCCGTTTTCTCTAAAACCGGAAACCATCCTCGAATAAATTCCTTCGAGTTCGTATCTTACCATACGATGGTTTTGTCCTCCAATGGAAGTGGACGTTCGTAGTAATACGGGGTGTCCTGGAGAAAAGGGTAAAAGTAGGAGTGGCAATGAGGTCTGCAACTCTGACAATCCAAAAGCCAGTGTTAAGAAGGTTCGGTCAACTTGGTTACTGAGTCATAGTCTAGGGTCGGGTCAATGGTCGCTGCCAGAGAGAGAGAGAGAAAAGAAACACTCAGCGTGCACTCAAACCTAGATCAGAATGGTTACCAATTTATCTAATCACGAAACCTCCCACTGTACCTCAAATTCTCCTCCAAACCTGAAAGAAGAATTAGTCGGGGTCACCCGAGGAGTAAACCAACTCATCAGTGGGAATCGGGATCCAACTATCATCGCATGATAACGTGACGGAATCCGCTCACGCTATAACACTCCAGAAGGTATGCGTATATCTGGCAAGTTTCAGTTCTTTTGAAACTCCCGATGTGATTTTTACCCCATGCTCTTATGACCTTGACTAAGGCCAACAAATCATAAGTCACATGTCAAGTTCTACCCGTCATTGTCCAGGTTAATTTGAACCCACCCGTACAAGCCCTTGACTAAGGCCAACAAGGCTATACGACTGTCCCAAACCAACGCATCTATCTATGCTACATTTGAACACCCAATAGCTACCAAACACCGTGCCTTGACTATGGCCAACAAACACAGCTTGAATACTATTGACTATCCATATGAAATGACGGAGGGCTACGAATGGTTTCTGGCGAAAACCTTTAACGTAATGAACTTGACGTTGAAGGAATGGATAGCTTTTTAGAAAATATAGTGACGAAAACCTTTACTAAAGAGGTCACTCCCGGTGAAGGGATCTCGGCTCTTTCCCCATAGAATGGGGTGCAGGATATTCCAAATGAATACCACGATGCAAAACAAAAGTGAACGTCCTTGCAATAACAGCTTTTTGAAAAGTGTTCCAACAACATCAGATTAGGTTTGTTTAACTTGCATTGATCCGAATCAATGCAGTCCCATCAATTGATCACACCACAAAGAACGAAAATATACTGACGTACGTATATGCCATCCGCATTCGCCACTGGGTCCCGTCATTACCCGTTAGGTTAGCTAACTAACGGCAGAGCGGGGACTGGACTAGCGCGGATGAAAAACATATACAACATCTACTAATATATATACCAATATATAGTATTTCGCTCAAGGCGTGAATAAAATGCAACATCACAGAAATGTACAGCATCACAGAACAATACAGATATCTGGGATACCCGGGTTTCACAGAGCCACTACTGAAACCCGACGTTCCCCTGGTCGTGTGGATAGCCTGTGCAATGAAATCCTAGACCCCTACGGGCGCGGCAAGCCACCCGCCAAAACCTGAAGCGAGGCAGCCCCCTTCAGCACCGTGAATGGACCACCCAGCACTTCACGGAATCCGGTAACTTGGGCACCCCTCCTGGGTCAACCTGTACCCCCCTACGAGTGCGGCGAATAGCCTGCCAATTCCAGACTGAAGCCCCCTCCGTCTCAATGCCATGAGATGCGGACTTGTTGCCCTCCAGAACCCGGCTATCCGTGCACCCCACCGCGGGGCAATCCTAGTACAGAAAGTAAAATAGACATACAATGGGTACATCGACCGCAACCAGGTCGTGCCCCAAAAGAATAATACAAACAGGCAGTGACGGCAGTCCACATGTCGGACGCTCGCCCCGCAACAACAAATGTCCATGATACAACAGAAACTGTACTAGCATTGCATCCAGGCTATCCCCCACGACCGATCCGCAACATCACATCAAAATCACAGAACATCAACGTGAAAGTCACGTTCGCAAATCCGTCTAGCCGGGCTAAAGCAGTTAGACCGGATTTACCGATCGAGTGACATTCACGGTCGCAGATATAATGTAAATACTGTGAAATAATGTGTTTAAAATATCCGATCGATCAAAAATAACAAGTGGGCCCCAAGCAATACTGCAGCACTCACAGAAAATCTGGGCCCAATATTAATATTCCAAAACCCCTAAAATAAGCCCAGAAGCCCACTGGAGAAATTGGACACAGTGAGGACACCAATGCGCGGCGGAACCGCGGCCCAAGGGGGGGTTTGGCCGCGGTTCCGCGCTTCAGTCGTCGACTGACTGTGTCGAATTTTCCCAGTAGTCTTAGAATTTCCAGTACATCAATATTTTACAACCTGAAAAATTTTTCGAGACCAAAAAATTTCAACAGAAAACTGATGTGAACAAAAATGCAAGTTTTGGAATTTTGGTCGATCGGAAATGCAAAACACATCAAACGAAGCTAGACGAAGTTAATGGCGAGGCTCTGATACCACTGTAAGTGCACGGCGGCGCCCCGGCCGTCACTCTGACGGCCAAATGCGGAAACGGTGATAAACTTTAATTTTGCGAACTTAGCAAACCGGCACCACCGTGCACTAAACCCCGGATCAGGCCATTAAACTTGTCCTAGCTAACTAACAAGATAGGTTAGAGATATACCGAGTGATCCGAGTCCTCCGGTCTTCTCGCCGTCGTCCCGATCTCTTGCGGAAACTCCGGTCGTCGCCTCCTCGCCGGAAGGGCACCACATCGCCTGCATCTTTTACGGGCTCCCGCCTCTATACCGAGGCAACTCGGGCATGAAGCTGGCAAGTCGACATGCCCAAGAAGTGCTGTAGAATGTAGTGCTTTGTCTCTTTGGGGTTATGTTGCCTTGATGGAGGAATGAGGTTGGAAAATGAACTTGGGGATTTTGGTAGCAATGGAAAAATGAGATGGAAGATTAATTTCCCACACCAAATGAAAATGAACCTCTCTCATTTTTCTTCCCCTCATCAAATGTGGCCGGCCATCCTCACTAGGAAATGGTGGAGGGAATCAAAACAAATACAAGAGGGAGGTGAGTGTAGGAGAAAACAAGAGGTGACCACAAACAAACATCAACCATGCTTACACCTTAATCACATCAAATCTCATAAATGCACCATCATGGAAGAATAAGATGCATATCCTATCATAATGAATACATATGCAAGAAACCCCCTCCACAAATGTTATTTGCACAATTGCAAATAACCCCCTCCATCCGAAAAGTCCGGCCGGGAAAGAACAAAGGAAAACCGGCCGGAACGGAAAGCAAACTGGCAACTCCAGAAAACTGGTCCCGTAATAAATTACAGGAAAAACCCGATACTGTGCATACACACCCGCATCTGTATTCCGTCCGGATACAAATGCAAAGAGACAAAATCTACACTGTACTAAACTAGGATCCGGCTCAAACCAAAGCCGGCTAGTAATATCCGTCCGATCCTGATCCGTGCAATACCGCACGTATCTGATCGAACCCTGCCATATATCTATACGGCCTCTAGTACAAACCGTTCGATCCTGATCCGTGCAATACCGCACGTATCTGATCGGACCCTGCCATATCTCCATACGGCCTCTACAGCGTTTCGCCCGAAAGCTGAGTAACTGAAAGTGTGGTGGACTCTAAAGACTCGTCAATACTATGGTTGTGGATTTAACCACTAGCACGTCAGAGGTATAAGCCAATACGTAACGGGCCACCAGCTATTGACCAAAAGGGACGTCGATGAGCGAACTCATCCTGACACCCTACTGAGCCTGTCAGTGACAATATCCGTACAGTCCGGTCCGTTCGTCTATGAGCATCGCATGTCGGGCCTAGGGGGTGGGTAAAAGTCAGACCCCCAAAAGCGGTACAAGTCGTGTCGGAGTGTAGCCCAGAACACCCTGAGATACTACTGGAATACCTACCAGTAAATCTCCTGCCTTGGCCAAGGACTTCGTGTAATGGCTCTCATAGACACAGCACGACCTCACCCCCAATACCGGGAGAGACGAACCTCCGAAGATCCGCTCACTGCCTCCATATGGCTCGGGACTGTACCCAACTAAAACCTGTTTGCACGACTCCTTTGAGCCGTGGTAGGGTAGTAATCAAAGCACAGTGGGAACTCACACGAGACAAATGACGATCCCCAGGTCAATGAACTAACCTGTACACATGTCACCTGGGAACTGCTATCTGACATGAGGTATAAGACCAACTAGCATGTTCCCGGCGAGTCCTGTCCGGTGTACTCATAACCCAATGAGCACCTGTATACATCTTAGGTGAACCAACTGACACCAGTGGCTTGTGAGACCGGCCACTGCCCCTCGTCGGGGTCTCGACTGTATACACTAGTCTACTCTGGAGAATCGATGCCCTGTCTCGAAACTCCCACGACTAGGGACCTTTTAAGGATGTGCTTATAGACTACCAGCTCCCACGTATATGATCGCCCTCATACTGCTGGCAGTCAAGCAAGAATCCTAGGGGCTCTATCAACGTGTAATAGCGACCTGTGTAAGTGCACGGCGGCGCCCCGGCCGTCAATCCGACGCCGGAATGCGGAAGCGGTGAATAACTAAAATTTTGCGGACTTTGCAAACCGGCACCACCGCGCACTAAACTCCGGATCGAACCATTAACTAGTCTAAGCTATCTACAAGAAAGGGAATAGAGATATACCGACGATCCAAGTCCTCCGGTCTTCTCGTCATGGTCCCGATCTCCTGCGGAAAAGTCCCGTCTCCTCCTCGTCGCCGGAAGTGCACCACATCGCCTTCTTTGTTTACGGGCTCCCACCTCAATGCCGAGGCAACTCGGGCACGAAGCCGGCTACTCGACGTGCCCAAGAATCGCTGTAGAATGTGTGGTAAAACTTGTGTCTCATTTGGGATTATGGAGTTGCTCTTTTGTGGAGGAAGAAGAACTTGGTGAGAGGTGGGAAAAATGTGGCATACAAGAGAATGAGCATAACAATTTTTCCCCCCATCAAAAGAAATGAATCCCATCCCCTTTTGAGGAATGGCCGGCCACACCCCCCCATCATGTGTGATTGGAGAGAGAAAAGAGAGCAAGGTCAAGGGAGTGGGTGGAACAATAATGAAAAGAGATGATGAAAGAATCCAATGATCACAACCATAACCCACACTCAACCAACCTCACCCCTCATCATCATCAACCATCATGCCCACTAAAAGTCAAGCCATCATGATAGCTAGAAGTCAAGGTCAATGAGAGGCTATCATGATAAAACAATAAGCAAAGAACCCCTCCACAAACACTTATTTGCAACAATGCAAATAAGCCCTCCTCCACCAATCTTCGGCCAATGAACGGAACAATGGAAATTGGCCGAAACGAAAAGCAAACTGGCAACTCCAGAAAACTGGTCCCGTAATAAATTACAGGAAAACCCCGATACTGTGCATACACACCCGCATCTGTATTTCGACCGAAATACAAATGCAATGAGACAAAGTCTACACTGTACTATACTAGGATCCGGCTTATACCAAAGCCGGCTAGTAATATCTGTTCGATCCTGATCCGTGCAATACCGCACGTATCTGATCGAACCCTGCCATATAACCATACGGCCTATAGTACAAACTGTCCGATCCTGATCCGTGCAATACCGCACGTATCTGATCGGACCTTACCATATCTCCATACGGCCTCTACAACCTTTCGCCCGAAAGCTGAGTAACTGAAAATGTGGCGGACTCTAAAGACTCGTCAACACCTTGGTTGTGGATTTAACCACTAGCACGTCAGAGGTATAAGCCAATACGTGACGGGCTACCAGGTACTGACCAAATGGGACGTCGATGAGGAAGCTCACCCCGACACCCAACTGAGCCTGTCAGTGACAATATCCGTGCAGTCCGGTCCGTTCGTCTATGAGCATCGCATGGCGGGCCTAGGGGGTTGGTAAAAGTCAGACCCCCAAAAGCGGTACAAGTCGTGTCGGAGTGTAGCCCAGAACACCCTGAGATACTACTGGAATACCTACCAGTAAATCTCCTTGCCTTGGCCAAGGACTTTGTGTAATGGCTCTCCTAGACACAGCACGACCTCACCCCCAATACCGGGAGAGACGAACCCCTGAAGATACGCTCACTGCCTCCATGTGGCTCGGGACTGTACCCAACTAAAACCTGTTTGCACGACTCCTTTGAGCCGTGGTAGGGTAGTAATCAAAGTACAGTGGGAACTCACACGAGACAAATGACGATCCCCAGGTCGATGAACTAACCTGCACACATGTCACCAGGGAACTGCCATCTGACGTCTGGTATATGACCAACTAGCATGTTCCCGGCGAGTCCTGTCCGGTGTACTCATAACCCAATGAGCACCTGTATACATCTTAGGTGATCCAACTGACACCAGTGGCTTGTGAGACCGGCCACCGCCCCTCGTCGGGGTCTCGACTGTATACACTAGTCTACTAATGGAGTATCGATGCCCGGTCTCGAAACTCCCACGACTAGGGACCTTTTAAGGATATGCTTGTAGACCCCCAGCTCCCACTTATATGATCGCCCTCATACTGCTGGTGGTCAAGCAAGAATCCTAGGGGCTCTATCAACGTGTAATAGCGACGTGTCATGTCACCTAAAGCAGTACACGATGATAAAGGTAAACCAGATAGCATACTATCATCTCGAGTAAGACTGTCCTACCGGGATAGGTCCTCCCTCAATCATTACAATCACGTACCTGTGACCTAATAATTGACTCTGAGGGCACTATCTCCAACAATCTCCCACTTGCACTCAAGGCTAATTATTGCGATGTCGCATACTCACAGCCCGTGTGATACCGAACATCTAACTCCTCTACTAGTCAGTCTCACAAAGCTCGTTTGCGGAACTATTGCGTTCGAGGAATAGCCTCAGTGAGTGGATCCGCTTTGCTGTTTCTTTCTATGTCTCTCTACATCTCAAGTTCGCGGAGAAAGCCATCTCCCGAAAAGAGCAATACCTGTCTTAGGATGTGTCTGGATGTCTGATGGGACATAGCTCATAAATGAACTCCAAATCCAAACTTCTTAGACTGTATCGTCAACTGAACTTAATCAGTATCCTGCGCGCCATGCCTCCCTCAGTATTGCCTTGGACCACCTGTCCAAAATACTGCCCCTCATCAGAAGGAAAACTATAACTCTGACAACCTCCTTGTCGTCTATGTCACCTTGGAAGCCTGGAATGATAACTGTCTCCTGAATGAGGCTATCGTTATCATATCCCTAGAACATCCACTTATGTTCTAAAACTGCTTCCGACTGTTCCTCCAGGATTGGATCAAAATCAACTTATTGCATTTCGTGCAAGAACAACATCTGGTGTGGTACTTGACATCTCATGATTGACTCAATTGCCTAAGCAAGTGATCTGCCAATCATGCACATCCCTCTCCACTTTAGTCTATAAGACACCTTTGGAGAGGGTGACTCCATTACCTGCAGGTACACTACCGTGCCAGGAGTCGCCCATCCTAAATACTCTTAGAACGCTGTCAAGTACCCTGATTGGGAAACCACCCAAATCTAGATCTAAGACCATAGATCTAGTAACCAGTATGTCTGATATAAAATCCATTTCCTTTGTGGAGAAACAACTGTGTGACGACCAAACTATAACCGATCGTAGTGTAGGAGTTTCCTTTCCTACTCTGTGTATATCATCCAAATACCAGGATATCACACCCTACTACCTTCTCAACAGATCCATCCCCTATTCTGATGAAGTCAAACCCATGACTGTCACGTCAGAAATAGATGATCTATCTCCGCTACATCTGCTCTAGTCTATAAATAGACATAAGCAACCTGTCCACCAATGCTTCCGCTGCTCCCACTGACTACGACAACCCTCTGGCAGAGTCATATAGACGTACACTTCTAAAACTGGTTTAGAACGACGCTATACTCATCCTCCCGCCGGGTCTCGTAACCTGGAACAACAGCAATGGCAATTGTGGGTAAACAAGAACTTCCCTGTCACCGTCCTTGAGGCTACCGGAGTACCTCTCGGGTGCCTGAAGTTACCCACCTTATCTGCGGAGTGGCCAATGGAATGTCAATCCAGATTGAATCTTTAGGTTCCTTATCAAATCTTCAGTAATCGTTTGTGGTTCTGGAATCACTTCCAGTTCTACCATACTCCCACTACTGTTTTCTGAAAAAATCCATTTTTAATAAAACTGTGGCGAGTCTAGAACAATATTGCTATTGTTCATCCAGATGGTAGAAAGTCAACCCTCGTCATAGCCTGGGTCAACCCACAAACAGCCATTACAGAAACATGCCTTGAGTCATCCAGAGTCTGGTTTTAATCATAAGCCGGACAACTCCCCGTACCTTAACATCGTTAAGATATGAACTGTTCTATATCCAATATAGAAACAGAGGCACTGATTTAATTGAACCAGATTCAAATCATGCAGCTGTCCCCAGCGCATGTCAACTTAATGGAAGGAGGCCGATCAGCGTTACTCAACTTAGGAATACTTCCAATTATGAGTAACCTGAAAGAGAAGCAAGATCTCTTTATCATTACTATCAACTGAATACCATACACAAGTATCTACATCTTCGATCACTTTGAAGAATCCCGATACTTGCTACACCTGGTTCTCTACTCTATTCAAATACCTATAACTCCTCAAAACTTAGACCCTGTGTTTCTACGAAACACATGTCTAAGAACTAGAGAAGTTAAAAGTAAACAGAATATAGTATGAGGACCAACCCCTTTGTCCTGATAGACCCTGGACAACATACAATCCTTTGTATAAGTCCCTTGAGTCTGATAACTCATTCACTGTGTGTCGTAGGTTGAAAACTGTACTTATGGTTAAGAAGAATTACACCGCTGTTTAATGCTCCTTACCTAACCATCCACTGATATAGGTAAATGTCGTAGACATAATTTCAGAAAGGTATATCTCACTCTATGAAAATAGACGTACAGATATATCAATTTGAAATTGGTGCATAACAGCGGATATTCAAAACCAAATATTTGCCGACCGGCAAACAGCCCAGGTGATTTCCTCAAATATCACTGATTACAACGAATCCCGATATAATGAGGATAATCACCCAATTCCCAATAACTTACTCCCACTCATCATCTGTAAAACCATACAGATGTGAGAATCGTACCTGGTAAATACATACCCTGGAGTAAGTATCTAATCGGGAAATCAGTTTTCCTTTAACATTACACAGTGAAACTGAAACATTGAAATGTTCCGATGGGGTATCCCGGTATTCCTAGTAATGCCTCTTCCAGATTCACGACTGTAACCGTATAGTTCTTTGCCACCTCTCCAAATCCCTTCATATGTCTTTAGTCTTTACCTTCTGCACACCCTTTTAGGCCAAATGGTTTTCTTCCTTCCCTACCGTTCGGCACCAGCCTATGGTTTGGAAGAAGACTATCCAATAAGCATAATGGATGTACTGTCCCGATCCTAGGAACACTCGCAATGCGAGAGAAGGTGAAGATAAAAGACACCTGAATAAATCTTATTCCTATTTCTCCTGAACCAGAATCCATCCCCGAACTGGAACAAGTTCCTTTCGAGTTCGTATATAACCATACGATGGAGTATCCAATAAACTGTGGATCTTCGTAGTGACACGGAGTGTCCTGGAGAAATACAAAGGTGATGTGGGAGTGGTAACGAAATATTTGGTTTGGTCGTGAATATCTGTTGCAATTTACTTTGCCCTCTTACTAATCCCTTGCTTTGTCTGAACTTAATACCTTCTGCACACCATCGTTATGTTAATTGGTTTTCTTCATTCCCTACCGGTCGGCACCAGCCTAAGGTTTGGAAGAAGACAATCCAATTTGCGTAATAGGTGTACTACCCCTAAACCAAGGAGTACTCGTAACCTGAGAGAGGGTAAAAGGAAAAGACAACTGAATAATCCTATCCGTTTTCTCCAGAACCTGAAACCATCCTCGAATAAATTCTTTCGAGTTCGTATCTAACCATACGATGGTTTTGTCCAATGGAAGTGGACGTTCGTAGTAAAACGGGGTGTCCTGGAGAAAAGGGTAAAAGTAGGAGTGGCAATGAGGTTTGCAACTCTGACAATCCAAAAGCCGGTGTTTAAGAAGGTTCGGTCAACTTGGTCACTGAGTCAAAGTCTTAGGGTCGGGTCAATGGTCGCTGCCAAAGAGAGAGAGAAAAGAAACACTCAGCATGCACTCTAACCTAGATCAGAATGGTCACCAATTTATCTAATCTGGAAACCTCCCACTGTACCTCAAATTCTCCTCCAAACCTGAAAGAAGAATTAGTCGGGGTTACCCGAGGAGTAAACTAACTCATCAGTGGGAATCGGGATCCAACTATCATCGCATGATAACGTGACGGAATCCGCTCACGCTATCACACTCCAGAAGGTATGCGCATATCTGGCAAGTTTCAGTTCTTTTGAAACTCCCGATGTGATTTCTGCCCCATGCTCTTATGACCTTGGCGAAGGTCAACAAATCATAAGTCACATGTCAAGTTCTACCCGTCATTATCCAGGTTAATTTGAATCCACCCGTACAAGCCCTTGACGAAGGTCAACAAGGCTATACGACTGTCCCAAACCAACGCATCTATCTATGCAGCAGAAAGGTAACAAGCAGCTACCATACACTATGCCTTGACGAAGGTCAACAAACATAGCATGAATACTACGTGCTACCCGTCTGAAACGACGGAGGGCTACGAATGGTTTCTGGCGAAAACCTTTAACGTAATGAACTTGATATCGTTGAAGGAACGGATAGCTTTTTGAAAATATAGTGACGAAAACCGTTGCTAAAGAGGTCACTCCCGGTGAAGGGATCTCGGCTCTTTCCCCGTAGAATGGGGTGCAGGATATTCCAAATGAATACCACGGTGCAAAGCAAAAGTAATCGGCTATAGTGAAGTCATTGCCTTGACGCAAACTTTTTGTCCAAGGGGTCACTCCCGGTGAAGGGATCTCGGCCCTTGCCTCGTCGACTGAGGAGCAGGATATTCCAATGAATACCACGATGCAAAACCAAAGTAAACGTCCTTGCAATAACAGCTTTTTGAAAAAGTGTTCCAACAACATCAGATTAGGTTTGTTTTTAACTTTGCATTGATCCGAATCAATGCAGTCCCATCAATTGATCACACCAAAAAGAACGAAAATATACTGATGTACGTATATGCCATCCGCATTCGCCACTGGGTCCCGTCATTACCCGTTAGGTTAGCTAACTAACGACAGAGCGGGGACTGGACTAGCGCGGATGCAAAACATATACAACATCTACTAATATATATACCAATATATTATATTCGCTCAAGGCGTGAATAAAATGCAACATCACAGAAATGTACAGCATCACAGAAACAATACAGATATCTGGGATCCCCGGGTTTCACAGAGCCGCTGAAACCCGACGTTCCCCTGGTCGTGTGGATAGCCTGTGCAATGAAATCCTAGACCCCTACGGGCGCGGCAAGTCACCCGCCAAAACCTGAAGCGAGGCAGCCCCCTTCAGCGCCGTGAATGGACCACCCAGCACTTCACGGAATCCGGCAACTTGGGCACCCCTCCTGGGTCAACCTGTACCCCCTACGAGTGCGGCGAATAGCCCGCCAATCCTAGAGTGAAGCCCCCTCCGTCTCAATGCCATGAGATGCGGGCTTGTTGCCCTCCAGAACCCGGCTATCCGCGGGGCAATCCTAGTACAGAAAGTAAAATATACATACACCGGGTACATCGACCGCAACCAGGTCGTGCCCCAAAATAATAATACAATCAGGCAGTGACGGCAGTCCACATGTCGGACGCTCGCCCCGCAATATCAAATGTACATAATACAACCACAACTGTACTAGCATTGCATCCAGGCTATCCCCCACGACCGATCCGCAACATCACAGCAAAAAACAAAACATCAACGTGAAAATCACGTTCGCAAATCCGTCTAACCGGGCTATAGCAGTTAGACCGGATTTACCGATCAAGTGACATTCACGGTCGCAGATATAATGTAAATACTGTGAAAAATGTGTTTAAAAAAATTTCCGATTGATCAAACTTTAACAAGTGGGCCCCAAAGAAAACTGTAGCACTCACAGAAACAATTGGCCCAATTTTAATGTTCCAAAACCCATATTTTAAGCCCAGAAGGCCTCTGTAAAAAAATGGTGAAGTGAAGTGAATAGTGCGGGCGGAAGGGCCGCACAAACGGGGTTTTCGCGGCGGTTCCGCGCTCCAACTGTGGAGTTACTTCATCAAATTTTTACAGAACTCTTAGATTATCCAGTACATCAATATTTTATAACCTGAAAAATTTTTGGAGACTGAAAAATTTCAACAGAAACTGTCGTGGGTAAAATGCAGTTTTGGAACTTTTTGATCGATCGGAAATGCAAACACATTACACAAAGCTAGACTAAGTTAATGGCGAGGCTCTGATACCACTGTAAGTGCACGGCGGCGCCCCGGCCGTCAATCCGACGCCGGAATGCGGAAGCGGTGAATAACTAAAATTTTGCGGACTTTGCAAACCGGCACCACCGCGCACTAAACTCCGGATCGAACCATTAACTAGTCTAATCTATCTACAAGAAAGGGAATAGAGATATACCGACGATCCAAGTCCTCCGGTCTTCTCGTCATGGTCCCGATCTCCTGCGGAAAAGTCCCGTCTCCTCCTCGTCGCCGGAAGTGCACCACATCGCCTTCTTTGTTTACGGGCTCCCACCTCAATGCCGAGGCAACTCGGGCACGAAGCCGGCTACTCGACGTGCCCAAGAATCGCTGTAGAATGTGTGGTAGAACTTGTGTCTCATTTGGGATTATGGAGTTGCTCTTTTGTGGAGGAAGAAGAACTTGGTGAGAGGTGGGAAAAATGTGGCATACAAGAGAATGAGCATAACAATTTTTCCCCCCATCAAAAGAAATGAATCCCATCCCCTTTTGAGGAATGGCCGGCCACACCCCCCCATCATGTGTGATTGGAGAGAGAAAAGAGAGCAAGGTCAAGGGAGTGGGTGGAACAATAATGAAAAGAGATGATGAAAGAATCCAATGATCACAACCATAACCCACACTCAACCAACCTCACCCCTCATCATCATCAACCATCATGCCCACTAAAAGTCAAGCCATCATGATAGCTAGAAGTCAAGGTCAATGAGAGGCTATCATGATAAAACAATAAGCAAAGAACCCCTCCACAAACACTTATTTGCAACAATGCAAATAAGCCCTCCTCCACCAATCTTCGGCCAATGAACGGAACAATGGAAATTGGCCGAAACGAAAAGCAAACTGGCAACTCCAGAAAACTGGTCCCGTAATAAATTACAGGAAAACCCCGATACTGTGCATACACACCCGCATCTGTATTTCGACCGAAATACAAATGCAATGAGACAAAGTCTACACTGTACTATACTAGGATCCGGCTTATACCAAAGCCGGCTAGTAATATCTGTTCGATCCTGATCCGTGCAATACCGCACGTATCTGATCGAACCCTGCCATATAACCATACGGCCTATAGTACAAACTGTCCGATCCTGATCCGTGCAATACCGCACGTATCTGATCGGACCTTACCATATCTCCATACGGCCTCTACAACCTTTCGCCCGAAAGCTGAGTAACTGAAAATGTGGCGGACTCTAAAGACTCGTCAACACCTTGGTTGTGGATTTAACCACTAGCACGTCAGAGGTATAAGCCAATACGTGACGGGCTACCAGGTACTGACCAAATGGGACGTCGATGAGGAAGCTCACCCCGACACCCAACTGAGCCTGTCAGTGACAATATCCGTGCAGTCCGGTCCGTTCGTCTATGAGCATCGCATGGCGGGCCTAGGGGGTTGGTAAAAGTCAGACCCCCAAAAGCGGTACAAGTCGTGTCGGAGTGTAGCCCAGAACACCCTGAGATACTACTGGAATACCTACCAGTAAATCTCCTTGCCTTGGCCAAGGACTTTGTGTAATGGCTCTCCTAGACACAGCACGACCTCACCCCCAATACCGGGAGAGACGAACCCCTGAAGATACGCTCACTGCCTCCATGTGGCTCGGGACTGTACCCAACTAAAACCTGTTTGCACGACTCCTTTGAGCCGTGGTAGGGTAGTAATCAAAGTACAGTGGGAACTCACACGAGACAAATGACGATCCCCAGGTCGATGAACTAACCTGCACACATGTCACCAGGGAACTGCCATCTGACGTCTGGTATATGACCAACTAGCATGTTCCCGGTGAGTCCTGTCCGGTGTACTCATAACCCAATGAGCACCTGTATACATCTTAGGTGATCCAACTGACACCAGTGGCTTGTGAGACCGGCCACCGCCCCTCGTCGGGGTCTCGACTGTATACACTAGTCTACTAATGGAGTATCGATGCCCGGTCTCGAAACTCCTACGACTAGGGACCTTTTAAGGATATGCTTGTAGACCCCCAGCTCCCACTTATATGATCGCCCTCATACTGCTGGTGGTCAAGCAAGAATCCTAGGGGCTCTATCAACGTGTAATAGCGACGTGTCATGTCACCTAAAGCAGTACACGATGATAAAGGTAAACCAGATAGCATACTATCATCTCGAGTAAGACTGTCCTACCGGGATAGGTCCTCCCTCAATCATTACAATCACGTACCTGTGACCTAATAATTGACTCTGAGGGCACTATCTCCAACAACCTGTAAGGTCACCTGAAACAGTACAAGATGATAAAGGTAAACCAGATAGCATACTATCATTTCGAGTAAGACTGTCCTACCTGGATAGGTCCTCCCTCAATCATTGCAATCACGTGCCTGTGATCCAATAATTGACTCTGAGGGCACTATCTCCAACAGGTTTGACCTATCTCGTCGGATCCATCCCGAATGTCACGTTATTGTAACCATCCCATTTAGCAGTCACGTCCTCTCCGGACAATGGGGATGGAGGCCCAAGAAGCTCCTGATGACCATCAAAGTGAACCGTGTCTAACCTATAGGGGTGGTCTGGAGGCAGAAAACGTCGATGGCCGCAATAACAAACCTTCCTGCTAAAATTCAAAAATTTTGATGTTGTGTGTTCATGGCAATGAGGACATGCTTTGTGACTATGTACGGACCAACCTGATAGCATTCCATATGCAGGAAAGTCATTAATTGTCCACATTAAAGCCGCACGCAGTATGAAGGTTGTATTTGTGTTTGAATCATATGTCTCTACACCATCAATGAACAAAGTTTTCAGCTCCTCGATCAGAGGTCGGAGATAGACGTCGATATTGTTCCCCGGTGAGTTTGGTCCGTCGATAAGAAGAGGCATCATAAAGTATGATTGGTCCATAGCCAACCAAGGCGACAGATTATAAATTATCATTACAACGGGCCATGTACTGTGACTTCCAGCCATATAGTTGAATGGGCAGAAGCCATCGGCAGCCAGTCCGAGCCGGACATTGCGAGGATCGCTACTAAATATTGCGTGCCTCCTATCGAAATCCTTCCATGCCGGTGAATCTCTTGGATGGCTCATTTTTCCATTTTCGCTTGGAGGAGCACGGTGATGCCAAATCATTGCCTCGGCTGTTTTCTTGCACCCGAATAGCCTCCGTAGCCTCTGTGTTATGGGAAAATATCGTGCTATCTTCACAGGTATATCAGGCTTCTTATCAGAATCTTTCGGCTTATACCTGTCCTCTCCGCATGTTGGACACTCTTTCAAATCTGAATTCTCTTTCCGGTACAACACGCAATTTTTAGGACATGCTTGAATCTTCTCGCAGTTTAGACCCAAATCAGACATCATTTTCTGGGCTTCGTACCAGCTTTCGGGCACATTATTTCCCGTAGGCATAGAATCTTTCAAGAACGAAAGAAGCATTGTGAATGACTTGTTGCTCCATCCATTTAGGCACTTAATTTAGAAAAGTTGGACGAACCTTGAGAGGGTGGAATACTTCGCATTCTCATAAATTGGTTTCCTAGCATCATTCATGAAATTTTCATATTTATCCGCACGCGGTCCTTGACCGGAAGGAATGTCATCTTCGGTACGAATAGATTCACCTAGGGCAGCCTCTACCATATCCTCCATTTCTTCTGATGGAAATAAATTTCCGTATCCTGCCGTATTACCGAAATCTTCTTCTTCTCCTGCCGCATTATCGTGTTCTCCTTCTTCTTCTACCGCAGTACTGCATTCTTCTCCTTCCCCGTGATATTTCCAAGTTGAATAAAGTCTAGTAAACCCATGTTTTACAATATGAAGCTCTGCCAATTCTACCTTCTGCCAGTACTTATTGCCACATCTATCGCACGGACAGAGAATCTTCTCTATTATGATCTTATTATGTGCTCGTGCAAATTCAAGGAAAGCAGCAACTCCTGCGACAAACTTAGGTTGCATACGTTGTTTCCAATCCACATACATCCAGTCCTTAACTCTGACATACTCATGGGCCATGTTAGACTGAATAACATATAAATTGTAGGTTATGCTGACTATATTGAGAAATATAAGAACGGGATAGTTACTGACAAAGGAGAAAATCCGTGTATATGCTTTGTGTGTGCGTTTGTCGTTGAAAAGAATAAATTATCGCACGTTATGTTGACCGATAGACGGGGACTAAGTGGCGCTTTTAGTTTCATATATGGGTATCGATGGGAATATGAAGGTTTCATATTATCATATATTGGTTTTAACCCGAACATCTCGAATCGCTCTCTGATTATGCGTTTGTATGTATGTGTTCCGGCTATCGGGGGTAGGCTTCTATCCCATTAAGAATGTATAGAGCGAACGCCCATCACTTGTGCTTTCAACCGTTTCGAGTAAATTTCGGCAGCACCTCCCGGCTGTTCTCCGAGTACACTGTAATAGAATAGATAATCATTTCAAAGCTGTGAAACAACGTTGAAATGAACATCTAATCTATCTTTGTACACGGAGAACCAGCGGAAAGATACCGACGAAATATCTCGAAACGGATGAAAACACAAGTGAATGAAGGCGTTTGCTTTATACATTCTTAACTTGTCCACACGGGACAAATCTATGGGTTACCATACGATTGAATTTTCTCGTTGCGTAGACTATACGACGGTTGTTAGTATCGAGCTATACTGTCCGATATTTAACAACCTTCATATAGTTCTAGGTCACGACGAGCATCGCACGTATGTTAACCGATAGACGGGGACTAAGTGGCGCTTTTAGTTTCATATATGGGTATCGATGGGAATATGAAGGTTTCATATTATCATCGAGTATCATATATTGGTTTTAACCCGAACATCTCGAATCTCTCTCTAATTATGCGTTTGTATGTATGTGTTCCGGCTGTCGGGGGTAGGCTTCTATCCCATTAAGAATGTATAGAGGGAACGCCCATCACTTGTGCTTTCAACCGTTTCGAGTAAATTTCGGCAGCACCTCCCCGCTGTTCTCCGAGTACACTGTAATAGAATAGATAATCATTTCAAAGCTGTGAAACAACGTTGAAATGAACATCTAATCTATCTTTGTACACGGAGAACCAGCGGAAAGATACCGAC
This sequence comes from Agapanthus africanus, assembly GCA_030015575.1. Classification (NCBI taxonomy): domain Eukaryota; kingdom Viridiplantae; phylum Streptophyta; class Magnoliopsida; order Asparagales; family Amaryllidaceae; genus Agapanthus; species Agapanthus africanus. The sequence goes on from CM057343.1 coordinate 154,890,494, forward strand.
GAAATATCTCGAAACGGATGAAAACACAAGTGAATGAAGGCGTTTGCTTTATACATTCTTAACTTGTCCACACGGGACAAATCTATGGGTTACCATACGATTGAATTTTCTCGTCGCGTAGACTATACGACGGTTGTTAGTATCGAACTATACTGTCCGATATTTAACAACCTTCGTATAGTTCTAGGTCACGACGAGCATCGCACGTATGTTAACCGATAGACGGGGACTAAGTGGCGCTTTTAGTTTCATATATGGGTATCGATGGGAATATGAAGGTTTCATATTATCATCGAGTATCATATATTGGTTTTAACCTGAATATCTCGAGTCGCTCTCTAATTATGCGTTTGTTGTGCATTCGTGTTGTATGTGTAACATGATTTTAAACCATTGAGATCAAGATTGATAGAACTGATCATCCTACATTGCAATAGCATTCATCAACCAAAAACTATTATTGCAATGGTATATATCTATAACAATCAACAATTAAAACTACAAATATAGGATACTGATATCATAAAGCGTTATGAGACACGTCATCTGCCACGTGTCGTGATCATGGAAATCGCTAATATTGAGCATCATCAAGATTAGATTATGGTTTTGAAGCAAGTTATTGAGCATCTTGGATTGATTGTCAAGTGTTGATTTTTATTTCAACACTTGACAGAATGAAAATCATAAATACAGTTGCAAAATGTATTCCTCACCCCCATAAAGTGGATCTTAACAATCCAGACAAGACCATCATTGTTCAAATTGCCAAGGTAGACATAATCTCAGCAGTTATTTACGGTTGCTAGCTTGTATTGCTTGTTGCTATTCTTTTTTTTTCCTTGTCCTTTCTTTCTTTCTTTTTTTTAGGGGGTGGGGGGTTGTGTTTGAAAAGTTTTAACCAACTCACTGCTATTTCTAGGCAATGCAGGAATATAACTAGTTTTATCCCCCAAAAGAAAGAGCTTCAGGCTTCATGAGTCAAGCGATGTGTACGTATAATTATAGGATTTTCTTGCTAGCGGTTCATTTACAACTATTCTTTAGTCTATATACCTAGCATCTGCTACTAGATATTACATCTTGCATCAACACCCTGCATGTTAAAATCAAAATTGATTATTTTTTTCTTGATCTTTTTCTGATTTTCTACCATCTGTGTCGAGTAAATTATGATTAACATTGTATTTGTCAACTAATCAGAATAGCCATTCAACCAGCCCCACCGTAACCCTAACCCCAGCCCCACTACCGTAACCCTAACCCCAGCCCCACCGTAACCCTAACCCCAGCCCCACCCCAGCAGCAGCCGAACCCCAACCCTAACCCTACCCCGACCCCGACCCCGACCGCCACCGCGACCCCTGCCCAACCCCAACTCTCGCGCGCGCAACCCAGACCCAGCCATGAACCCTAAGCCCAAAATAATCCAAAAATGCTTTAATTTACCTCGAGATTTATACCTGAACGGCTGCTGGTGGGCTGGAGCGACGACGGTGGCGACGAAACCGGCGGTGGCGACGACGGTGGCGACGACGGTGGCGACGAAACAGGTGCTGGCGACGACGGTGGCGACGAAACCGGCGGGTGGCGACGACGGAGGCGACGGTGGCGACGACGGAGGCGATTTGGGGTTTTTTCTCGCGCGCGATTGAGAGAGAGAGAAAGTGAGCGTAGGCGATCGATCTGGGGTTTTGTTAAATAGATATTTACTTGCCCCTACGGATATACCCGTAGGTCCTTTGTTTGCGGCTCCGTAGGGGCAAACACCAAATTAAGAATTAATATTTTTATTCTTGGACGTCTGTGCCCGTAGGGGCAACCTTTTAGCCCTACGGATTAATCCGTAGGGCCAAGTAAAATCTGCCCCAACGGATATTTTCATCCGTAGGGGCAAACCCCTATTTTACTAGTGGGTCTATCCTAGGAGCAGAAACAGTAAAGAAATAATATACAACGGTGGCTACAATCTCGAACCGGATGTGCCCCGCAAAATAATATTACATCAATATTATAAATTACATGAATGAAAGAAAAAAAAAAGCACTCTCCTCACATCCCCCCAGCTATTCATCCACGACGATCCAATAAAATCCATATCCACAAACCAAACATCACAGATATGTGTAACCCCAAACTAACTCACATATAGCAATTAGCTGAAGTTTATGAACACATATATCAAACACAGAAGAACCCGATTAAACAAAGTACTTAGAATTTCGATCGATAACCAAATTTGAATCTACCCCAAGTACAACACAGTACACAAACGATCCCGGGCAGAAACAAAATATCCCATAACTCACAACATCACAGAATAGAACAAATGAAAATTTTTGGACCGATTCGGAGTCGACTCGGCCGCGGAACGGCGGCAGAATGCTCTGTTCTGGCGCGATTCTGCGGCAGTCTAACCGATTCAGGAGCCCAAATTTTTTGTGTTTCTAGAAAAACCCTGCATGTATTTTTCAGGCCCATGAAAATAATTTTGGACCTATTTTGAAAATCGACAGAAAGTAGGGTTTTCGGTCGTGTTTTCGGGATTTTTCTGCGATCGAATTTCTAAAGACTTTGCTAACAAGCTAGTTAAGGTTTTGTAGGCTCTGATACAACTGTAATCCGATGTCGCGCACCCCGCGGTTCGCGGGGAGGTGGAATTTACAAAAAATGATGATTTTGACTACGCAACACCGGCTATAACTCCAGGATCTTTACTAAACCCTTAACTGGCTAATCTATCTAGAGGTTTAACTACTCTGTAGAATGGTTATACCTCCAAGATCGAGTCCTTCGAGTCTTCTAGTGTTCCTCTCCAAAGCTCCTCGGTGATCGGATCGGGTTTGCTCCATCGGCCTTCTCTTGTCAAAGATGATCCACAGCGAGAGAATGTGCTCCAAGCTTCAACCTCTAAATGAGGTAACTAAGGTAGATGGTTTGCTAAACCAACTAGCCTAGGAGATGTAGAGAATTCTAATGGATTATTTGTCTCACTAAACCCTTGGCTCACAACACATGTGAAGGTTAGGGTTTAGTTAGAGGAAGAAGGAGATGGAGGAAACCTAGAGAGCTCAAGAGAGGAGAGCAAATCAAGAAAAATCAACTGAACATCAAGAATGGCAAGTGTGGAGAATGGCTAATATATTTTCTCTTCTCACTTATTGAGCCATGGAATAAAAGACCATATAATATGTGTTCCATGTATCAATAGTGAGTCAAGATGAATAAAATAAGCATAATAGCCATGCTTCACCATGCCATCAAAGTCTCCTCCATTTCCACCTCATTAATCCATTTAAGTAAATGGATAAAACTAAATAATGAGGTGGCACCTTCTAGAAGCATGCCTTGACAAATTATAAGAATTCCCCTCTCACCGTATATATATACCCGTATCCGTATTCCGAAAAATACGGATACACTGAGACGATAACAATCCAATAATACAATACTGCGATCCGGCTTAAACCAAAGCCCGCTAGTATTTTCTGCCCGATCAGCATCCATGTACAAGTACACCTACGTGATCGAAGCCCAGTCGTAAAACCATACGACGTCTACATCAGTTGCCTGAAGCAGGGAAACTCTCTGTGTGGGACTCTAAAGACTCGACAGTACGCTGGCAGTGGGTTTAACCACAAGCCGTCAGCGGTACTAGCTGCACATAACGGCTACACAGGTATCTGTCGATAAGAAGACCGATGAGCAAACTCACCCGGACTCCTACTGAGCCTATCGGTGACAATCTCCGTACAGTCCGGTCTGTTCGTCTGAGATACTCGCATCTCCGCCTAGGGGGATGGTAAACGTCAGACCCCTAACAACGTGATAAGTCATGTCAGAGGAGAGCCCAATACACCATGAGAAACTACTAAAGTACCTTACCAGTATTTATCGACTGCCCTGGCCAGGGACTTTGTGTAAAGGCTTTCCGAACACTGCGCGATATCAACCCCAATACCGGGAGAGACGAATCCTATCTGATCGCTTCTGTCTCCAAGTGCTTCGGGACTACACCCAACTACTACCTGTTTGCATGACTTCTTTAAGCATGGTAGGGTAGTAATCAAAGTGGAGTGGGAACACACTCGAGACGAAGTAGCGATGGTAAGTCAACGGACTAAGTTGTACTCATGCCACCTGAGAACTGCTACCTGATGATAGGTATAATACCAACCAGCAGTTCCCGGTGAGTCCTGTCCAGTGTAACTCATAACCCAGTGAGCACCTGCATACTTTCTCCATTACGTCGTAATAATGGCTATAGGACAGACCATATCCCCTGCTGGGATGAGAAGCGTATACACTAGTCTACTCCGGAGTATCGATGTCCCGTCTCGATAATCTAACGACTGGAGACCTATATAAGGATGTGCTTAAAGAATACCCAGCCCCCACGAGTATGACTACCATCACAACGCTGGTAGTCAAGCAAATATCCTAAGGGCTCTACCAATATGTATAAGCGATATGCTAAAAGAAACACATGCACATATTGAGATAGAATCAAACCAGGTAGCATACTACCATATCGAGCAAGACTGTTATTATAACTGTGAAATATTCCAAGCATCCAATATGTAATATATAATCTAGGATGATACAATAATGGCCTCTAGGGCATATATCACTAACACCGAATGGATTTGAGTATAACCACTGGAGAAAAGGTTTCATCATAGTCCACACCTAGTCTTTGGCGAAAACCTTTTGCAACAAGTCTAGCCTTATAGGTTTCTACCTGCCCATCTACACCATATTTCCTTTTGTAAATCTATTTGCATCCAACGGGTTTTACCCTAGGTGGAGCAATATCCAAGGTCCACACTTTATTGGTGTACATGGAATCCATTTCAGATCGCATAGCATCCAGCCATTTATCAGAGTCCCTACTGATAATGACATGCCTGAAACTAATAGTATCGTCTTCTTCCAAGATGCAATCCTCTCGATCCCCATCTATAAGAAAACCGTAGTATCTTTCGGTCGGATGAGAAATCCTACTAGATCTGCGGAGTGGCTGAGGTTCGTCTGGGACTTCTAAATCTTGAGGTTATACCAAATCCTCAGTTTAAGTTTGTGGTTCTGACATTTCATCCAGTTCTACCGTGCTCCCACTTATTTCTTTTGCAAGAAATTGCCACTCTAAAAAAGTGACGCGACAAGCAACGAACACTTTCTATTCCTCAGTGTTGTAGAACAGATAGCCTAGAGAATTTTTAGGATATCCCACGAACTTGCATAAAACTGACCATGCCTGAAGTTTTTCCGGATTTTTTACTTTTACATAGGCCGGACAACCCCATATCTTAATACGTTCAAGATACGGTCTTTTACCACTCCATATTTCATATGGAGTCTTAGGCACAGATTTGGATGGAACCTGATTCAATAGATATGCTGTTGTTTGAAGCGCATGTTCCCAAAATGAAAGAGGCAACTCAGAGTTACTCATCATGGAGCGGACCATGTCCAATAGAGTACTGTTCCTCCACTCCGATATGCCGTTGTGCTGTGGTGTATACGGAGGAGTAAGCTGAGAGAGAATTCCATTCTCTTTTAGGTATTCTAGGAATTCCGTGCATAAGTACTCCCCTTCTCTATCAGATCGGAGGATCTTGATACTTTTGCCAGTCTGGTTCTCTAATTTGTTTCTGTATTCTTTGAATTTCTCAAAAGTTTCAAATTTTTGTTTCATGAGATACACATATCCAAACCTAGAGAGATCGTTAGTGAATGTGATGAAGTATGAGAACCCACCAGTGCATGTATAGATATTGGACCACATACATCACTGTGTATGAGTCCTAAGAGCTCTGCTGCTCTTTTTCCGTGTCCGGACGGAGATTTGGTCATTTTTCCTTTGAGACAGGACTGACAAGTTTCATAAGATGAAAATTCGAACATATTCAAATATCCATCCTTATGCAATTTACTCAGTCTTTTCTCTCCGATATGACCAGTCTACAATGCCACAAGTAGGATTCGTTCTTTTCTGAACTCTTCCACTTGCGTGTGTTTTGTAAATTGAAAACCGCGTTTTGATTTAGAACATAGATACCATTATATAGTGTACCTTGTGCAACCAATACTTGTTGGATATATGTATGCCCTAGAGGCCATTATTTGTATAGTGGATGGTTGGACATGTATATGTTAGTTGTATGTATGCCCTAGAGGCCATTGTTGTACATGAGATGTATATTATAGTGGATGGTTGGACATATATAGGGAGGACTTTCTTGCTCGACATGATAGTACGCTATCCGGTTGCTCTTTATCTTAACATGTACACTTACTGTCTCTCTTTTACATGTTGATAAAGCCGTTAGGATGTGTACTTGACTACCAGGATTATGATGCAGATCATACTAGTGGGGCCTGTGCAGTCTATGAGTCCATCCTTCAATGTTCCTAGTCGTAGGAGTATCGAGACGGGGCATCGATATTCCAGAGTAGACTAGCGTATACGCTTCTTGACCCAGATGATGGGTGATGGGTGATCCCATATCCATTGGTCTTTGACATCAGAGATCGTATATGGGTTCTTAGTGGAGACTGGGTACACTGAACGGACTCGCCGAGAACTCCTAGATGGTATTATACCTCAAGTCAGATAGCAGTTCTCTAGTGACACTGGTACAGGTTAGTTTGTCGACCCGAGCTCGTCATAGAGTCTTGTGTGTCTCCCACTGTGCTTTGATTTCCACCCTACCACGGCTTTACTGAGTCGTACAAACAGGTGGTTTTTGGGTACAGTCCCGAGTCACATGGAGGCAATGAGCGATAGGAGGGGATTTCATCTCTTCCGGTATTGGGGGTTGATGTTGCGCTTTGCTCGATTGGCCATAACTGGAAATCCATCACATTATGTGACACATGCACAAAGAAAGAGACCATGAGTCATCACTTGTGCATGTGTCATAATTAATGCTCCAAATGATGATTTATAGCTCATAATTTCCATATGTAAACATTAACCCAAATGTTTACAACAAAAAAAAGATATGGCAACATCTAAAATAAACTCGTGACGGATCACAAGGATACCCCTCACATGTATATACATACCTGCATCCGCATTCCGACCGAATGCGAATGCGATGAGACTAAAGTAATCCAACAAATCTAATACTAGGATCCGGCTTAAACCAAAGCCCACTAGTATGATCCGCTCGATCATGATCCGTGCACTACTGCACGTATATGATTAGACCCTGCCATATATCATACGGCCTATACAACGTTTCGTCCGGAACTTGAGAAACTGTCTGTGGGGGACTCTATAAACTCGTCAATACTTTGGCTGCGGATTTAACCACTAGCACGTCAGAGGCACTAGCTGTACGTAACGGGATACCAGGTATTGACCAAAAGGGAGGTCGATGAGCGAACTCATCCTGACACCCTACTGAGCCTGTCAGTGACAATATCCGTACATTCCGGTCCGTTCGTCTATAAGCATCGTATGGCGGGCCTAAGGGGTTGGTAAAAGTTAGACCCCCAAAAGCGGTACAAGTTGTGTCAGAGTGTAGCCCAGAACACCCTGAGATACTACTGGAATACCTACCAGTAAATCTCCTGCCTTGGCCAAGGACTTCGTGTAATGACTCTCCTAGTTACAGCGCGATCTCACTCCCAATATCGGGAGAGACGAAACCCCTGCCGATCCGCTCACTGCCTTCATGTGGTTCGGGACTGTACCCAAATAAAACCTGTTTGCACGACTCCATTGAGCCATGGTAGGGTAGTAATCAAAGCACAGTGGGAACTCACACGAGACAAATGAAGATCCCAGGTCGATGAACTAACATGTACACATGTCACCAGAGAATTGCTATCTGACGTCAGGTATAATACCAACTAGCATGTTCCCGACGAGTCCTGTCCGGTGTACTCATAACCCAATGAGCACCTGTATACATCTTAGGTGATCCAACTGACACCAATGGCTTGTGAGACCGGCCACCGCCCCTCGTCGGGGTCTCGACTGTATACACTAGTCTACTAATGGAGTATCGATGCCCAGTCTCGAAACTCCCACGACTAGGGACCACTTTAAGGATGTGCTTATAGACCCCAGCTTCCACATATATGATCGCCATCATACTGCTGGTAGTCAAGCAAGAATCCTAAGGGCTCTATCAATGTGTAATAGCGACCTATAAGGTCACCTAAAGAAGTACACGATGATAAAGATAAACCAGATAGTATACTATCATCTTGAGTAAGATTGTCCTACCGGTATAGGTCCTCCATCAATCATTGCAATCACGTGCCTCTGATCCAATAATTTACTCTGAGTGCACTATATCCAACACGACCTTTTTGACGAGCTTGACCGGAGGGCGAACTTTGTTGAGGCAGCCGCAACATGCTAAGGACTGAGATTTGAGACCGAAGGACACAGATCGATCGGTATAATGTCTTAAACCATTTACAGTTTACTAATATAGGGTTATTGGTACGATTGGGGGTTTTGGCGTGGCGGTTTTCATAAATAGCGACCCTAGATTGGGGTATTGGCTATGTTTTTCCGGTATTTGGATTTCTTGGTTTTGCGACTGGATATTGGATATGGTCGTTAGACGTTTATACGTCAACGGCGAGGGTGTTTGGTTGTTTTTCATGCGTAGGCTATAGGTTCTAACCTATGAGCGCACCGCGTACCGTATTTGGATTTCGAAATTTAATGTTAATAGCTTTGCGAATTCATATTGATTGTAGGTACATTCGCGTGGATTTCCGAGACGACGAAGTACATCGACTGCGGCAAAGCGAAAAGTTTAGCAGGTGAGTAAATTTATATCTACGGAGGATGTCGGGTGGATGGCGTATAACACCCCCGCAACCATTGATATGGAATATCGTTTGATTATTTTATCCCGATAAATGATATGCGACGGACATGATTGTAGGATTTACAAACTGTAATATGATAGAAGTTGATGCTAATGGATATATTGACATATGAGAATATAATGATAAGTGAATCATGATAGGTACGAATTTGAAAGAGAACAAATGTGACGTTTTTTTTATACAAGAGATTAATGTGATGAATGAGTATACGATGTGATATGATGACTTAGTGCGATATGTCATTATATGGATTCGAGTCGATATGAGATTGTTGATACCTTTGTAGGTCCCCTGATACGTGTTTGACATGGATGTGACCTGAGAGATAGGTATACTTATATGGATAATGATTGCAGAATGAGTGATCTGCCGTACGAGACTTAGATCCGTACCCCGATGTTGTATAGGTTGATAGAATCCCTATTTGTTTAATGCTGCCGTATGATAGATTACCGTACGCGATGAATTTTACTTGTTGATTTATCCATACCCTTAATTAATGGATGCCGTACGATGGATTGTACCGTACGTGATGTTGTGAGGCTGGATGCCGATTAATAGATTCACAGACTCGGTCATGTTAGATACGTATACCTTATAGCATTTAGTTCACAATATGCATTATGCTGCATTCATATTATTCTCCTTGCATTTCATATACCTGTGCTAGTACACCTACACCATTATCGATGATGTGTATGTTACACTTACACAGATTGCCGGCTCACACACTTCATCATCGATAATTGCTATGTCACTACACGGTAGAATTGCTACATCATGCCATGATATACTTGCTATGCTCACATCACTATGCTATGTTGCATGATATACTTGCTATGTTCATATCACTGTTCCACGTTGCATGAGATATACGGATATGCTTACATTCTGTTATATGCTGCATACTTACATGCTTACACATATACTCTGCTATAGCTACACGTTCACATTCATATGATGTTATTTGGATGTTTTACTCGTAAGTATATATATCAATGGTATGGGACGCTGTTATATATGAATATATATATATCAGTGGTATGTGACGCTGTTACATATGTATATATATATATATATAATTTATCATCATGATCTATGCAAGTATTCTTATTCTTTACTTGATATTTGGATGCAATTCACTCTGAGACTTGTTTTATAAACCGATACATGGATCACAAGTGTCGGTGTTTGACACTTAGGATTCGAGGAGCATATAAACTGATACGTGGATCACAAGTGTCGGTGTTTGACACTTAGGATTCAAGGAGCGTATAAACCGATACGTGGATCACAAGTGTCCGTGTTTGACACGTAGGATTCGAGGAGCGTATAAACCGATGCGTGGATCACAAGTGTCGGCGTTTGACACTTAGGATCCGAGGAACCTATGTATTTATGTGTCGATGCTGGACACGGGTTTCATGATGTTTAGAGTGTCGATGTTGGACACTTAGGTTCCATGATTTTGTTGTGTCGCGAGAGAAACACGATGATTTACATCCTCATTTTTACCTGCATATGCTTTTATGATATTTACATACCGGAGTTGTTGTGTCAGTGGTTGACACGTGGACGAGATCCACTGCATACATGCATTGCTTATATTGTGGACTAGATCTACTACATACATGCATTGATTATATTGTGGACGAGATCCACTGTTAGTTATATGTATGCCCTAGAGGCCATTACTATACATAGGATGTATATTGTAGTGGATGCTTGGACATATATAGGGAGGACTTTCTTGCTCGACATGATAGTATGCTATCTGGTTGATCTTTACCTTAACGTGTACACTGATTGTCTCTCTGTTACATGTTGGTAAAGCCCTTAGGATGTGTACTTGACTACCAGGACTGTGATGCGGATCATACTAGTGGGGACATGGTAGTCTATAAGTACATCCTTCAAGGTCCCTAATCGTGGGTGTATCGAGACGGGGCATCGATATACCAGAGTAGACTAGCGTATACCTTCTCGACCCATACAGATGGGCGATGGATGATCCCATATCTATTGGTGTTTGACATCAGAGATGATATACGGGTGCTCAGTGGAGACTGGGTACACTGGACGGACTCGCCGAGAACTCCCAGATGGTATTATATCTTACGTCAGATGGCAGTTCTCTGGTGACACTGGTACAGAGTAGTCTGTTGACCCGAGATCGTCATAGAGTCTTGTGTGATTCCCACTGTGCTTTGATTTCCACCTTACCACGTCCAAGAGAGCGTGCAAAACGGTGGTTTTTGGGTACAGTCCCGAGTCACATGGAGGCAATGAGCGATAGGAGGGGATTCGTCTCTCCCGGTATAGGGAGTTGATGTTGCGCTGTGTTCGATTGGCTATAACCGGAAATCCCTGGCCAGGGTTGCTGAGATTTACTGGTAAGTGTTACCAGTAGTTTCTCGAACTGTTATAGACCTTATATCGACACGACTTATCGAGCTATTGGGGTCTGACGTTTACCACCCCTAGGCGAAATATGCGACATATCAGACGACGAGACCGGACTGTACGGTATGTGTTACTGGTTGGATTCACAGGAGTGTGAGCGGGCTTGCTCGTCGATCTTCTGATCGCTCAATACCCGGGTGGCCGTTACGTTTAGCAGACCGCTTGCGGCTTGCGGGTGTTTGATATGATCATCATCTGCTGCCGGCGTATTGACGAATCTTTAGAGTCCTACACAGAGGTTTCTTGGCTCAAGCGAAACGAAATAGGAGCGCATATGAGATATGTACGGGACCGAGAATAATGCGTGTATGTGATACCGTATTCTATTCTCGCGATAAATGTATCGATTGGTTGTATGTGATATAACCTAGTTATCGAATCGAGGATTGATTCGATAATTCGGTACATTGGATATTAGTCGGTCATATGCGATATGACCGGATCGTTAAATCAATTGTTGATTTAATGATTTGTTATATAATTATATATTTGATATATTACTTTGCATTAACTAGTATTGGTTCACTTAAGATGGATTTTCTCACTTGTTGTGCACATTGTATATGTGATATATTTTTGTGCACAAGTTTGTATCATGTTTGATGATACATGCAAACTTGGGTGTATGTTTGATTTGAACCATGTTTAGTAAATGGTTAGGGTTTCATTCCATTTGTTTTATTTACTTATTCATTTATTTATTTATTCATTTTGGTTAGAAATAAAATGGTGACTTTATTTGGATTTCACTTGAAACTTCATGAAGCTTTGAAAGTCATACCATTTTGTTTCTTTCCTAAACCCTAACCCTTTAACTAAACCCTAGTTCATTCTCTACACTTAACCATGGTTGCTAAAATGATAAGAATGGCTTTATTTCCATTATTCATTATTCTTATCATTTTCTTTTTCTTCTTCTTCTTCTTCTTCAAGAAGAAAGAAGCTTGCTAGCTTCAATGGTGAATTGAGAAAAAGAGTGAGAAATCAAATTCTAAAGTGAACCCACTTCCTATTTATTCATCCTCTACCACTTTCCAAGTGGTATAGGGTGTTTTCTTCACAAGTTTCATGGCTTGGTGAAGTTGGAGCTTGATCTTGTGTTGCCTCGACGTAGATCATCTTCGGCATCAAAGTCGACGACCTAACCCGATCATTTCTTCGACGAAACCATTACTAGAGTCCGGGATCCGATGATCGCAGCGGAGGAACGTCAACGTGGAGCTATGGAGGTGGAGGACCGGATCTACAAAGGTTGTATTTCCGTTCACTTAGTAGTTAAGTTGTTAACTAGCTTGTAGTTTCGCCTAATCTCTAGTCAACGATCGCATTAGGGTTTCTCGGCACCGGAAATTTTTGAATTTGGCATGATTGATGCCTTGTGTGACCTCATTAGTGTGCCTAGGATCCCTACGGTGGTATCAGAGCCTAGCTAGAGCCTTAGGCGATGAGTAGACGAAGCTAGAAGTCCGTTCGAACTCGAAACCCTAACCGAATACCCCTCTCTGTACATTTTTTCAAAACTGGGTTTTTTCCAGATTAAAAATGCTTAAAAAATTCAGCAGGAAGTTCTAAGAATTACAGTGCAAAACGACAAAGTGATACGCCCAAAGCGCCGCGAAAGCGCGGCAGAAGCTTGGTTTCTGCGGCAGTTCCGCGGCAATATGATGACATCAGCCTTCAATTTTTGCACAGTAATTTGTTACTTTAGGTGCTGAGTTTTCTGGGAATTTTTAATTTGTACTCAAGAGTTGAGTTTTCTGGAGTGTTTTGGGCTTCGATGATTCGATCGGAAATTTCAAACTTTGTCTATGTGTTTTTCCGGATAATTTTAGAATATATTAAAAAGTTCGACCGAATATAAATACCCACTTTTTCCCCTGCCGAGAAATTTCCAATTGTTGGATTTTTCCGTAGTTTAATGACGTTCCAAGTAGTGCAAGTAACGCGATGGTCGCTCTAGAAGACAACAAACCTTAACTCGATTATGTGACCGTCTTGAACTGCCCTTTGAACCTTAGGGTTTGGGACAGTACGACGTGCCACATGTGAGGCGTTGGCTTGACCCTTCTACGGCTGGATCGTTGGTACTGAGGCATGAAGTGAATGTTTTTAAACTTATTTCATGTGTTGAGCTGTTTCGGGAAAACTTGGGTGTTTGATTGTTCGATCGGAAAGTTTAACATTTTCTATTTATCTGGAATGTGATACAATATTTGGAATCCACACATAGTTATGAGATAACTGAATGAATGTTATAAACATTGCACTTTAGTCTCACTTGATCGGTTGCCACGGAATTTTGATGCGATCAAAAGTCCGTCGCAATCATGTAGCGTACGCGGATACTCGCCGGATAAACTTAATAGACAGCTACACCCCTTAGCCCCGACCAAGTGACTATAGGAGAACCCCGTCGCCGAAAGCATCCGTTCGGGTGCTCGCGGCAGCGGTGTTCCGCCTTGGTGCACTTCGTCGGAGGCATCGGGGGTGCAGCCGTCTACTGAAGTTTGCGACGAGCATTAGATCAGGATGTCAGGAATCTTGTTGAATTGCCCGACTTGATATTGAAAAGAGTTTTCGATAATGAGACTAAAATGCGGGGTTTATAATTGTTAGGCATGCGATGTCTAAGGAATTCATTTGATTAGGCATGCGATGTCTAAAGAGATTGCGGATTCCAACTGTTGTAGTTTTACACTTTCTTTTCTGTTACTGTAAGTGTAATATGTGATATCGCCGGTTTCGTTGTTATATGTCAACGACAATTGGGATGCGTATATTTACTTACGTTGATGACATATGATGTTATGTGTTGCTGGATATGTTATATTGGATCGTCGTGTTTGAATAGCCGGGGTTTTTTTATGTAAGATGAATGTTTTTCATTTTCATTCATGTAAAAACTTGTATGTAATATTCTTTTATTGGGGCACTTCCAGGTTGCGGAAGATGTCACCTTTTGTATATTATTTACTTTTCCGTACTAGGATAGACCCAAGGAGGAGGGCACAAGTAACCGGGTTCTGGAGTCCAGTGGGAGACCAACTCGAGGAGTCGAGTTCGGGTCTCCTAACTCTAGAATTGGTAGGGTTGCTTGCCGCTCTCGTAGAGGTCTAGGGGTGTGGGTTTGGCTATTCATCGCGATCGTGGAATCCGTGTTTTATACTGGCTCGTATTGAAAATACGGACGTCCTAGTATATCCAATGTTTCATATGTTTCTCCTGCTGCGATATCTGTGATGTGATCATGTGATGTTCTGTGATAAATACAGTATATAGTATATATGATATATTATATAGACGTTACTTATGTTTTACACCCGCGCTAGCCCTGCCCCGCTCTGCCGTTAGTTACCTAACCTAACGATGCACGAGGGGACATCGAGGCGAATGCGGATGGCATAAGTGTACGTCGTATTTATCTGTGATGTTTAGGTACTTAAATGATGGGACTTCATTAATATGATTAATGAAAGAAAAAGAAACCAAAAGATGTTGTGGAATCGAATTTCAAAAATAAAACAGGTAGCTACAGTTCTTGCTTTGCACAGCGGTATATATGATATATCCTGCACCTTATTCGATGAGGAAAGGGCCGACGATCCCTTCACCGGGAGTGACCCCTTTAGAAATAACTGGCAGATGCTACACACTCGGTTTGTCTTTTGATAGCTTCTATAGTTTCTGCTTTGCACAGTGATATATATGATATATCCCGCACCTCATTCGACGAGGAAAGGGCCGACGATCCCTTCACCGGGAGTGACCCCTTTAGCAAAACTAGAAAAGCCTAAAAAACACTCCATTTCAAAATCATTTGATTCTACAACGATATCAAGTTCATTACGCAATAGGTTTTCAGAAAAACCTGTCGTAGCCCTCCGTCATTTCAGATAAGTCCTGTTTAGTATTCGTGCTTCGTTTGTTGATCTTGTCAAGGCGCAGTGTGCGGTAGCTAACCAGTATTTATCTGCTTATGCATATGATGCAGATTGGGTTAGGGTAGTCGTACGGCCTTGTTGACCTTGTCAAGGGTCGTGCGGGTGGGTTTGATTCAATCAAGAAATGACGGGTTGAACTTGACTTACGGTCTATGGTTTGTTGATCTTGTCAAGGTCATAGATCGTTTGGGGCAAAATTATTGGGAATTTCAAGTGTTGAAATTTGCAATGAGATTGCATAACTTCTATGAGATAGTTGGATCCTGATACCCGCTGCGAGTAAGAGTTACTTCTGGGAGAGTTTTACACATTACAATTAGCCGATCGAGTAGGTGTCTAGAAAGGTGTTAACGAGGTTACGCCTCTAGGAAAATGAGGTTTACATTAATTAGGTTCGTGCGAAAGCACGGGTGACCTCCCTCAAAGTACCGACACTGGCCTGGCTGAAAGATTGGCGAACTTGTAGCGTGTAATTAATCCCGGCTAGTCTTTCCTTTTAGGGTTTGAAGGAAGATTTGATAAAAATAGTGGGAGCCATCCTGATTAGATAAAATAATAACCAATCTATTCTTGCAAGAGCGCACGCTGAGTGTTTTCTTCTCTCTCTCTCTCCAGGTAGCGACCATATCACGCCTTAATCAAGATAATAATACGGAATATTGACCGAACCCGCTTGTTATACTGAGCTGGGGAACGTTGGTCCCGCTCCAACTTATAATTGTTATAAGACAGAGTAGGAAATAGGGGATTGCCAGAATTCCCGTGCCACCCAAACGAAGAGAGTGCATGCTGATGCATCATCTTCGGGTGTGTTCATTATACAGAACTGTTTCTCAGTATTCTTTACGTCCTGGATATGAGATACCGGATCAGGATCCCGCATATGTAATTTGTTACGCGGACTACAGATAGGTAAAGAACTGAGAACGGGTGATAAGTTTCATGAGACAGAAAACGGGGCAAGTGTTGCAGCCAAGTCTGTTGGTCACTGTCACCCTGTATTATCAGTACATTGATTCTGAACAAATGTTATTAGATATCGAACCTGATATACAAAATCATATCAATCTCTTTATTAGTAAAGAAACGATAAAATTTTGTATTGATGGATAATGTTTTGAACATTTCTTATATCAAAAGTTGATCGGTTCAGGCACGTTATTTAAAAGCATTGATGTTTTAAATCAAACTACAGTTCTTTAGTATACGGAACACACACAAGAGGAAGAGTTCAGAAATGAACGGATCCTTCTTGAGGTATTGTAGACTAGGTCATATCAATGCGACTCGACTAGCTAAGTTGCACAAAGATGCATATTTAAATCTGTTTGAATTTACATCTTGTGAAAACTTGCCGGTCATGTCACAAAGATAAGATGACCACAGCTCTGTTTATTTGAAGCAGAGAAAGAGTTAGTGAACTCTTGGGATGATACATGTTGATGTATGTAGGTCCCCTGTCTACGCATGCCAAGACCGGTTCTTTGTACATCATTAAATTCTCTGATGATCTTTCGAGATTCAGACCTATGTTCCTGTTGAAACACAAGTCCGAACCTTTTGAGATATTCACAAAATATAAGTTAGAAGTAGAGAACCAAAACACGGGTATAAGTATTATGTCCTTTGATGTGATCAGGGAGGAGAATACTTTAGCACGGAAATCCTGGACTATTCTAAAGGAGAATGAGATTCTCTCTCAGCATTACTCCTTCGTATACACCAAAGTACGATGGTATATCGGGGCGGAGTAATCACACCCTATATGATAAGGTGTGCTCTACAATGAGTACTACTGAGTTACCTATTTTCTTTTGGGAGTTATGCACTTGAGAAGCTGCATACCTATTGAAAAGGGTTCAAATCAAATCAGTTGCCTACCACTTCATATGTGATATGGAAAGGGAAGAGCCCATATCTTAAGTTAGTTAAGATTTGGGGTTGTCCAGCCTTTGTCTGAAAAGCAACATCCGGACAAGCTCGAGGCAAGATCTGTTATGTAGAACTGGAAATGTTCTAGCTATACAAACTGCAGCTGATGATTTGATAGAACCAAAGGATTCAGTAGATTCCAACGAACCTCTGCCTCTTCGCCGATCTAGTAGGGTTCCTCACCCACCTGAGAGTTACTTCGGTTTCTCTATGACAGTGGGAGCGAGGATTGCATCATGAGATGATGACCCAACTAGTTTCGAGCTGGCCATCAGGAGTGAGACTCTGTAAGAATGGCTGGATGCTTAGTGATCTGAGATGGAATCCATGTACACAACCAAAGTATGGACTTTAGTTGCTATATCTGAAGGGTTAAATCCCCATCAGGAGCAAGTATATCTTGAGAAGATTACTTGGTGTAGATGGAAAAGTTGAGATTTTCAAAGCTAGACTTGTTAAAAGTTTTCGTCATCGACCAGGTGTGGATAATGATGAAACCTTTTTTATCCAGTGGCTATGCTTAAGTCCATCCAGATCCTACTTACCACGGCTACAAACCTTGACTACGACATCTGACGGTTGGGTGCCATGACAGCTTTTTTAAATGATGTTTTAGAAGAGTGCGTCTATAAGTACACAGTCAGAGGGCTTCGTAGACAGTGGGAGCAGCGGAAACGTGTGCAAGATGTTTTATGTGATAAAGCAGGCATCGCGGAGTTAGAACGTCTGTTTTGATGTGTTAGTCAAAGAGTTTGACATCATCAAAATGGTAGATGAACCTTGTATAAACAAAAGGGTAGTAGGGAGTATGGTGGTGATCCTCGTGGAGTACGTGGATGATATACTCTTGATAAGAAAGGAGTTTCTTATGCTACGCTCGGTCAATCTTCGCTTATCACAATGATTCTCCATATAGGATCAAAGTGATACCTCCTAAATCCTGGTTTTTGGATCTATGAGATAGATCTAATTGGATGTTAGGATACTCACTAGTTGTAGTATGTGTTGCGCCACGGCAGCGCCCCGGCCGTCTTACCGAGGCCAAAATGCGGAATCAAAAATTTTCCTTACTTGGAAACTGGCGCTACCATGGACAATGAAAACCCGGATCGTTAACCATTAACCTATACTAGCTAACAAGAGATGGGAAGAGAAGTATACCAAGGGATCCGAGTCCTCCGGTCTTCTCGTCATCATCCCGATCTCCCGCGGAAAGTCCTGTCTCCATGTCGTCGCCTCCTCGCCGGAAGGGCACCACGTCGTCTGCATCTTTTACGGGCTCCTGCCTCAATACCGAGGCAACTCGGGCATGAAGCCGGCAAGTCGACATGCCCAAGATTAGCTGTAGAATGTAGTGTAGAAACTATGTCTCTTGGAGTTTATGTAGTTGCCATTGATGGATGGAGGAAGATGTAAAGAAAATTGGTGCTTTCAATTTTCTAGCAAGAAGAAGATGAGATGAAGAATTCCTCACATAACAAAATGAACTCTCTCATTCTTTTTCTCTCAAGTGAAGCATCTCTCTTGAAGTGAGAATGGTGGAGGAATGAATATCAAAAACATAACAAGAAGGGAGGTGAGTGTAGTAAAAGCAAGGGGGTGACCACAACCCTAAAGAAATGATAACCATCTCAAATCAATATCAAATCCACTCTAATCACCATAAAGCAAGTGATAAGAAGGAAAAAGAATCTCATCATGAAAAACTATCATGATGACACCAAAAAGCAAGATACCCCCTCCACAAATGTTATTTGCAAACTTGCAAATAACACCCTCCATCGGAAAAGTCCGGCCGGGAAAGAACAAAGGAAAAACCGGCCGGAACGGAATGCAAACTGGCAACTCCAGAAAACTGGTCCCGTAATAAATTACAGGAAAACCCCAACACTGTGCATACACACCCGCATCTGTATTCCGACTGGATACAAATGCAAAGAGACAAAATCTACAATGTACTATACTAGGATCCGGCTTAAACCAAAGCCGGCTAGTAATATCCGTCCGATCCTGATCCGTGCAATACCGCACGTATCTGATCGAACCCTGCCATATATCCATACGGCCACTAGTACAAACCGTCCGATCCTGATCCGTGCAATACCGCACGTATCTGATCGGACCCTGCCATATCTCCATACGGCCTCTACAGCATTTCGCCCGAAAGCTTGAGTAACTGAAAGTGTGGTGGACTCTAAAGACTCGTCAATACTATGGCTGTGGATTTAACCACTAGCACGTCAGAGGTATTAGCCAATACGTGACGGGCCACCAGCTATTGACCAAAAGGGACGTCGATGAGCGAACTCATCCTGACACCCTACTGAGCCTGTCAGTGACAATATCCGTACAGTCCGGTCCGTTCGTCTATGAGTATCGCATGGCGGGCCTAGGGGGTTGGTAAAAGTCAGACCCCCAAAAGCGGTACAAGTCGTGTCGGAGTGTAGCCCAGAACACCCTGAGATACTACTGGAATACCTACCAGTAAATCTCCTGCCTCGGCCGAGGGCTTTGTGTAATGGCTCTCCTAGACACAGCGCGACCTCACCCCCAATACCGGGAGAGACGAACCCCTGCAGATCCGCTCACTGCCTCCATGTGGCTCGGGACTGTACCCAACTAAAACCTGTTTGTACGACTCCTTTGAGCCGTGGTAGGGTAGTAATCAAAGCACAGTGGGAACTCACACGAGACAAATGACGATCTCAGGTCGATGAACTAACCTGTACACATGTCACCTGGGAACTGCTATCTGACGTCTGGTATAATCCCAACTAGCAGGTTCCCGGCGAGTCCTGTCCGGTGTACTCATAACCCAATGAGCACCTGTATACATCTTAGGTGAACCAACTGACACCAGTGGCTTGTGAGACCGGCCACCGTCCCTCGTCGGGGTCTCGACTGTATACACTAGTCTACTAATGGAGTATCGATGCCCAGTCTCGAAACTCCCACGACTAGGGACCATTTAAGGATGTGCTTATAGACCACCAGCTCTCACGTATAAGATCGCCATCATACTGCTGGCAGTCAAGCAAGAATCCTAGGGGCTCTATCAGCGTGTAATAGCGACCTGTAAGGTCACCTGAAGCAGTACACGATGATAAAGGTAAACCAGATAGCATACTATCATCTCGAGTAAGACTGTCCTCCTGGGATAGGTCCTCCCTCAATCATTGCAATCACGTGCCTGTGATCCAATAATCGACTCTGAGGGCACTATCTCCAACAATCTCCCACTTTCACTCAAGGCTAATTATTGCGATGTCGCATACTCACAGCCCGTGTGATACCGAACACCCAACTCCTCTACTAGTCAGTCTCACAAAGCTCGTTTGCGAAACTATTGCGTTCGAGGAATAGCCTCAATGAGTGGATCCGCTGTGATGTTTCTTTCTATTTCTCTCTATATCTCAAGTTCGCGGAGAAAACCATCTCCCGAAATGAGCAATACCTGTCTTAGAATATTTCTGGATGTCTGATGTGTCTTAGAATATTTCTGGATGTCTGATGGGACCCAGCTCATAAGTGAACTCCAAATCCAAACTTCTTAGACTGTATCTTCAACTGAACTTAATCAGTATCCTGCGCCATGCCTCCCTCAGTATTGCCTTGGACCACCTGTCCAAAATACTGCCCCTCTTCAGAAGGAAAACTATAACTCTGACAACCTCCCTGTCGTCCATGTCACCTTGGAAGCCTGGAATGATAACTGTCTCCTGAAAGAGGCTGTCGTTATCATATCCCTAGAACATCCACTTATGTTCTAAAACTGCTTCCTACTGTTTCTCCAGGATTGGATTAATATCAACTTATTGCATCTAGTGCAAGAACAACATCTGGTGTGGTACTTGACATCTCATGATTGACTCAATTGCCTAAGCAAATGATCTGCCAATCATGCACGTCCCTCTCCAAATTAGTCTGTAAGACACCTTTAGAGAGGGTGACTCCATCTCCTGCAGGTACACTACCGTGTCAGGAGTCGTCCATTCTAAATACTCTTAGAATGCTGTCTCAGTACCCTCAATTGGGAAACTACCCAAATCTAGATCTAAAACCATAGATCCAGTAACCAGTATGCCTGATATAATGTCCAAGTCCCATGTGGAGAAAACACTGTGTGACGATCAAAGTATAACCGATTGTAGTATAGGAGTTTCTTTTCCTACTCTGTGTATGTCATCCAAATACCAGGACATCACACCCTACTACCTTCTCAACAGATCTATCCCTTATTCTGATGAAGTCAAACCTATGATTGTCACGTCAGAAATAGATGATCTATCTCCGCTATAACTGCTTTAGTCTATAAATAGACATAAGCCACCTGTCCTCTAATGCTTCCGCTGCTCCCACTGACTACGACAACTCTCTGACAGAGTCATATAGACGTACACTTCTAAAGCTAGTTTAGAACGACGCTATACCCATCCTCCCGCTGGGTCTCGCAACCTTGAACAACAGCAATGGCAATTGTGGGTAAACAAGAACTTCCCTGTCACCGTCCTTGAGGCTACCGGAGTACCTCTCGGGTGCCTGAAGTTACCCACCTTATCTGCGGAGTGGCCAATGGAATGTCAAACCAGATTGAATCTTTAAGTTCCTATCAAATCTTCAGTAATCTTTTATGGTTCTGGAATCACTTCCAGTTCTACCATACTCCCACTACTGTTTTTCTGAAAAAATCCATTTTAAATAAAACTGTGGCGAGTCTAGAACAATATTGCTATTGTTCATCCAGATGGTAGAAAGTCAACCCTCGTCATAGCCTGGGTCAACCCACAAACAGCCATTACAGAAACGTGCCTTGAGTTATCCAGAGTCTGGTTTTAAGCATAAACCGGACAACTCCCCGTACCTTAACATCGTTAAGAAATGAACTGTTCTATATGCAATATAGAAACAGAGGCACTGATTTAATTGAACCAGATCCAAATCATGCAACTGTCTCCAGTGCATGTCAACTAAATGGAAGAAGGCCTATCAGCGTTACTCAACTTAGGAATGCTTCCAATTATGAGTAACCTGAAAGAGAAGCAAGATCTCTTTATCATTACTATCAACTGAATACCATACCCAAGTATCTACATCTTCGATCACTTTGAAGAATCCCGATACTTGCTACACCTGGTTCTCTACTCTATTCAAATACCTATAACTTCTCAACATTCAGACCCTGTGTTTCAGCGAAACACCTGTCTAAAAACTAGAGAAGTCATAAGTAAACCGAATATAGTACGAGGACCAACCCCTCTGTCCTGATGGACCCTGGACAACATACAATACTCTGTATAAGTCCCTTGAGTCTGATAACTCATTCACTGTGTGTCGTAGGTTGAAAACTGTACTTATGGTTAAGAAGAATTACACCGCTGTTTAATGCTCCTTACCTAACCAGCCACTGATATAGGTAAATGTCACAGACATAATTTCAGAAAGGTATATCTCACTCTATGAAAATAGACGTACAGATATATCAATTTGAAATTGGTGCATAACAGCGGATATTCAAAACCAAATATTTGCCGACCGGCAAACAACCCAGGTGACTTCCTCAAATATCACCGATTACATCGAATCCCGATATAATGAGGATGATCACCCAATTCCCAATAACTTACTCCCACTCATCATCTGTAAAACCATACAGATGTGAGAATCAAACCTGGTAAATACATACCCTGGAGCAAGTGTCAAACTGGGAAATCAGTTTTCTTTCAACATTACACAGTGAAACTGAAACATTAAAATGTTTCGATGGGGTATCCCGGTATTCCTAGTAATGCCTCTTCCAGATTCACGACTGTAACCGTATAATTCTTTGCCACCTCTCCAAATCCCTTCATATGTCTTTAGTCTTTACCTTCTGTACACCCCTTAGGCCAAATGGTTTTCTTCCTTCCCTACCGTTCGGCACTAGCCTATGGTTTGGAAGAAGACTATCCAATAAGCATAATGGGTGTACTGTCCTAATCCTAGGAACACTCGCAATGCGAGAGAAGGTGAAGATAAAAGACACCTGAATAAATCTTATTCCTATTTCTCCTGAACCAGAATCCATCCCCGAACTGGAACAAGTTCCTTTCGAGTTCGTATATAACCATACGATGGAGTATCCAATAAACTGTGGATCTTCGTAGTGATACGGAGTGTCCTGGAGAAATACAAAGGTGATTTAGGATTGGCGAAGGAATACTTGGTTTGGTCGTGAATATCTGTTGCAATTTACTTTGCCCTCTCACTAATCCCTTGCTTTGTCTTAACTTAATACCTTCTATACACCATCGTTAGGCTAATTGGTTTTCTTCATTCCCTACCGGTCGGCACCAGCCTAAGGTTTGGAAGAAGACAATCCAATTTGCGTAATAGGTGTACTACCCCTAAACCAAGGAGTACTCGTAACCTGAGAGAGGGTAAAAGGAAAAGTCAACTGAATAATCCTATCCGTTTTCTCCAGAACCGGAAACCATCCTCGAATTCCTTCAAGTTCGTATCTAACCATACGATGGTTTTGTCCAATGGAAGTGGACGTTCGTAGTAATACGGGGTGTCCTGGAGAAAAGGGTAAAAGTAGGAGTGGCAATGAGGTCTGCAACTCTGACAATCCAAAAGCCAGTGTTAAGAAGGTTCGGTCAACTTGGTCACTGAGTCATAGTCTTAGGGTCGGGTCAATGGTCGCTGCCAAAGAGAGAGAGAAAAGAAACACTCAGCGTGCACTCTAACCTAGATCAGAATGGTTACCAATTTATCTAATCTGGAAACCTCCCACTGTACCTCAAATTCTCTTCCAAACCTGAAAGAAGAATTAGTCGGGGTCACCCGAGGAGTAAACTAACTCATCAGTGGGAATCGGGATCCAACTATCATCGCATGATAACGTGACGGAATCCGCTCACGTCATCACACTCCAGAAGGTATGCGCATATCTGGCAAGTTTCAGTTCTTTTGAAACTCCCGATGTGGATTTCTGCCCCATGCTCTTATGACCTTGGCGTGAGGTCAAAATATCATAAGTCACATGTCAAGTTCTACCCATCATTATCCAGGTTAATTTGAATCCATCCGTACATACCCTTGACGTAGGCCAAAATAGTAGTACGACTGTCCTAAACCAACGCATCTATCTATGCAACAGATAAATACCCGGCAGCTACCAAACACTATGCCTTGGCGTGAGGTCAAAATACATAGCTTGAATACTACCGAATATTTAACTGAAATAATGGAGGTCTACGAATGGTTTTTGGCGAAAAACCTTTAACGTAATGAACTTGATATCGTTGAAGGAACTGCATAACTTTTTATAAAAATATAGTGACGAAAACCTTTGCTAAAGAGGTCACTCCGGGTGAAGGGATCTCGGCTCTTTCCCCGTAGAATGAGGTGCAGGATATTCCAACTGAATGCCACGATGCAAAGCAAAAGTAATCGGCTATAGTGAAGTTAATGCCCTGACGCAAACTTCTGTCCAAGGGGTCACTCCCGGTGAAGGGATCTCGGCCCTTGCCTCGTCGACTGAGGAGCAGGATATTCCAAATGAATACCACGATGCAAAACAAAAGTGAACGTCCTTGCAATAACAGCTTTTTGAAAAAAAAAGTTCCAACAACATCAGATTAGGTTTGTTTTTAACTTGCATTGATCCGAATCAACGCAGTCCCATCAATTGATCACACCACAAAGAAGGAAAATATACTGATGTACGTATATGCCATCCGCATTCGCCACTAGGTCCCGTCATTACCCGTTAGGTTAGCTAACTAACGACAGAGCGGGGACTGGACTAGCGCGGATGCAAAACATATACTACATCTACTAATATATATACCAATATATTATATTCGCTCAAGGCGTGATAAGAAATGCAACATCACAGAGAATGAACAGCATCACAGAAACAATACAGATATCTGGGATCCCCGGGTTTCACAGAGCCGCCGAAACCCGACGTTCCCCTGGTCGTGTGGATAGCCTGTGCAATGAAATCCTAGACCCCTACGGGCGCGGCAAGTTACCCGCCAAAACCTGAAGCGAGGAAGCCCCCTTCAGCACCGTGAATGGACCACCCAGCACTTCACGGAGTCCGGTAACTCGGGCACCCCTCCTGGGTCAACCTGTACCCCCTACGAGTGCGGCGAATAGCCCGCCAATTCTAGAGTGAAGCCCCCTCCGTCTCAATGCCATGAGATGCGGGCTTGTTGCCCTCTAGAACCCGGCTATCCGTGCACCCCTCCGCGAGGCAATCCTAGTACAGAAAGTAAAATATACATACAACGGGTACAACGACCGCAACCTGGCCGTGTCCCAAAAAAATAATAACAGGCAGTGACGGCAGTCCACATATCGGACGCTCGTCCCGCAATATCAAATGTACATATAAAACAAAACTGTACTAACATTGCATCCAGGCTATCCCCCACGACCGATCCGCAACAACACAGCATAAACATAGAACATCAACGTGAAAAGTCACGTTCGCAAATCCGTCTAACCGGGCTATAGCAGTTAGACAGGATTTACCGATCAAGTGACATTCACGGTCGCAGATATAATGTAAATACTGTGAAATAATGTGTTTAAAATATCCAATCGATCAAAAATTAACAAGTGGGCCCCCAAGCAATACTGTAGCACTCACAGAAATTCTGGGCCCAATTTTAATATTCCAAAACCTCACTTTTCACCCCAGAAAGCCTCTGTAAAAAATTGGTGCAGCAAACCCAAAGTAGTGCGGCGGAACCGCGGCCCAAGGGGGTGTTTGGCCGCGGTTCCGTGCTCCTACAGTGGAGTTACGTCATCGAATTTTCACAGAACTCTTAGATTTTCCAGTACATCACTTTTCTGTAACCTGAAAAAATTTTCGACACCAAAAAATTTCAACAGAAAACTAATGTGAACAAAAATGTAGATTTTGGAATTTTGGTCGATCGGAAATGCAAAACACATTAAACAAAGCTAGACTAAGTTAATGGCGAGGCTCTGATACCATGTTGCGCCACGGCAGCGCCCCAGCCGTCTTACCGAGGCCAAAATGCGGAATCAAAAATTTTCCTTACTTGGAAACTGGCGCTACCGCGGACAATAAAAACCCGGATCGTTAACCATTAACCTATACTAGCTAACAAGAGATGGGAAGAGAAGTATACCAAGGGATCCGAGTCCTCCGGTCTTCTCGTCATCATCCCGATCTCCCGCGGAAAGTCCTGTCTCCATGTCGTCGCCTCCTCGCCGGAAGGGCACCACGTCGTCTGCATCTTTTACGGGCTCCTGCCTCAATACTGAGGCAACTCGGGCATGAAGCCGGCAAGTCGACATGCCCAAGATTAGCTGTAGAATGTAGTGTAGAAACTTTGTCTCTTGGAGTTTATGTAGTTGCCATTGATGGATGGAGGAAGAGGTAAAGAAAATTGGCGCTTTCAATTTTCTAGAAAGAAGAAGATGAGATGAAGAATTCCTCACATAACAAAATGAACTCTCTCATTCATTTTCTCTCAAGTGAAGCATCTCTCTTGAAGTGAGAATGGTGGAGGAATGAATATCAAAAACATAACAAGAAGGGAAGTGAGTGAAGTAAAAGCAAGGGGGTGACCACAACCCTAAAGAAATGATAACCATCTCAAATCAATATCAAATCCACTATAATCACCATAAAGCAAGTGATAAGAAGGAAAAAGAATCTCATCATGAAAAACTATCATGATGACACCAAAAAGCAAGATACCCTCTCCACAAATGTTATTTGCAAACTTGTAAATAACACCCTCCATCGGAAAAGTCCGGCCGGGAAAGAACAAAGGAAAAACCGGCCGGAACGGAATGCAAACTGGCAACTCCAGAAAACTGGTCCCGTAATAAATTACAGGAAAACCCCAACACTGTGCATACACACCCGCATCTGTATTCCGACCGGATACAAATGCAAAGAGACAAAATCTACAATGTACTATACTAGGATCCGGCTTAAACCAAAGCCGGCTAGTAATATCCGTCCGATCCTGATCCGTGCAATACCGCACGTATCTGATCGAACCCTGCCATATATCCATACGGCCACTAGTACAAACCGCCCGATCCTGATCCGTGCTATACCGCACGTATCTGATCGGACCCTGCCATATCTCCATACGGCCTCTACAGCGTTTCGCCCGAAAGCTTGAGTAACTGAAAGTGTGGTGGACTCTAAAGACTAGTCAATACTATGGCTGTGGATTTAACCACTAGCACGTCAGAGATATTAGCCAATACGTGACGGGCCACCAGCTATTGACCAAAAGGGACGTCGATGAGCGAACTCATCCTGACACCCTACTGAGCCTGTCAGTGACAATATCCGTACAGTCCGGTCCGTTTGTCTATGAGTATCGCATGGCGGGCCTAGGGGGTTGGTAAAAGTCAGACCCCCAAAAGCGGTACAAGTCGTGTCGGAGTGTAGCCCAGAACACCCTGAGATACTACTGGAATACCTACCAATAAATCTCCTGCCTCGGCCGAGGGCTTTATGTAATGGCTCTCCTAGACACAGCGCGACCTCACCCCCAATACCGGGAGAAACGAACCCCTGCAGATCCGCTCACTGCCTCCATGTGGCTCGGGACTGTACCCAACTAAAACCTGTTTGCACGACTCCTTTGAGCCGTGGTAAGGTAGTAATCAAAGCACAGTGGGAACTCACACGAGACAAATGACGATCTCAGGTCGATGAACTAACCTGTACACATGTCACCTGGGAACTGCTATCTGACGTCTGGTATAATCCCAACTAGCAGGTTCCTGGCGAGTCCTGTCCGGTGTACTCATAACCCAATGAGCACCTGTATACATCTTAGGTGAACCAACTGACACCAGTGGCTTGTGAGACCGGCCACCGCCCCTCGTCGGGGTCTCGACTGTATACACTAGTCTACTAATGGAGTATCGATGCCCAGTCTCGAAACTCCCACGACTAGGGACCATTTAAGGATGTGCTTATAGACCACCAGCTCTCACGTATATGATCGCCATCATACTGCTGGCAGTCAAGCAAGAATCCTAGGGGCTCTATCAGCGTGTAATAGCGACCTGTAAGGTCACCTGAAGCAGTACACGATGATAAAGGTAAACCAGATAGCATACTATCATCTCGAGTAAGACTGTCCTCCTGGGATAGGTCCTCCCTCAATCATTGCAATCACGTGCCTGTGATCCAATAATCGACTCTGAGGGCACTATCTCCAACAGTATGCTGGTATCAATTGATCCTAGGGAGAATCACTGGAAAGGTTCCAGGGTGATAACGACGACTGAATGTCAGTCACAGGCATTGTCTTTACCCTCAGTAAAGGGTGGGTATGTTTGAAGAGTTCCAAGCTAGATACCGTGGCATACTAGACGATAAAGGCTGGATACATCACTACTTAAGATACTACCAAAGAGGCAGTCTGGATGTATACTAGTTCATGAGATGAACTTAGTTTCTCCCATTTTGTGACAATGGAGTTGTGGCTTATGCCAAGGAACGTCCGTCCCATCAGTGATCCAGACATATTCTAAGGCAGTATCACCTGATCGTGGAGATGGTTGATCTCCAGGGGATCGAGGTCAGGAGAGTAGACTCAGAGGACAACACGGCGGATCCACTCACAAAGGCTTTTTCCTAGAGAGAGACTTTTATGGGATGGTTGAGTATGAGATACTGCAACCACAGCTACAGATGGCCCTAGTGCAAGTGGGAGATTGTTAGTTATATGTATGCCCTAGAGCCCATTACTATTGTAACATTTCAAAAAAATAAAATATTATTTTTTGGAAATTTTTATAATTTAATATTAGTTTAATGAATATTTTAATATTTTGGTAGTATTATATACAAATAAAGAGGAAAAATTTTGGAAAAATTATGGAAAATTCTAAAATAAGGTATTTTAGGGAATTATGCCATTTCCTAAGTTTTTATGATTAGTTATATGTTAATTTAGTGCTAATCGCGATTAAAAATCGCTAATCGGATTTTTAGCATTTTTGTGCAAAAATGTGCACATATCATTTTTCATACACTTGTGTATTTTCTACCATGGTTTCTCATTTGGGTTTACTAATTGAGTGAGAAGGAATTAAGAGAAAAGGAGAAAAGAAAAGAAAAGGCTTCATCATGAAAGAGAGAGAGACCAAGTCAACCTTTACCTTTTTGAACCATACTCCCACCATTTCCCTTCTCATTTTCTCTCCCCCTTCATAAAGGGCTGCTGCTGCTCCTGCTCCCTCTTCTTCCTCCTCTCTCTTCAACCCTAGATCCACAATGAAATCCACCCTAAAACCCTATTCCCATTTCACAATAAATGTTCCCGAGCTCACTAGCTACACTTTGAGCCTAGCAAGAATGGATTTGGAGGACTTTGAGCAACTCAAGAATTTTCTTGAGTTGCCAAAGAAGGTAATTTTTGCACCCCTACTTTAGTATTTCAATTCTTATTGCATCAATTCTAGTTTCATATCGATATGATGTCGTTTGATGGACTTGTGAACTTCAAGTTAGGGTTTAGGATTAGACCTGAGATTACAAGTGAAATTGAGGCTTGTGATGACCCTAGAACCCCTGGTGTGATGATAGATTGGACCAAACCTTAAGCTAGAACACATAATACGGATTGACGGAATCGATATCGGAGAAAACTGTGAATCTATGATCGTATTTTGGAATCTGCTATCACCCCGAGACCCCAAAAATAAAACTGAGTTGACAGTGAGATTTGCATGCACCATGGAGCCACCACACCAAACCCTAGCCCACAACTCCAACTCCAGGCCGCCAATTTATTCCAATTGGCCGCAATTTGCGGCCATACCAGTCCCGTTTTGCCTCGTTTTGGTTTTACTGCTCCTACATGTATAGATTAGACCCCTGGTATATATAGATTTGTCTAATTTGACTTAGGTTGAAATCTGGGGCATTTTTCCTTAGTTGCTGTTTTGGATTCGTATTTCCGTATTCCGTATTTGTAAGTCTGAATTTGTGTATTGTGTTTTACCTCGACTATTTGGCGTTTATACGACGATATCGAGGGTTGTTGTTGGTTTTGGAAGGCGCTGTCCATAGGTTCTAACCTATAGATCATAGCGTATCGTTTTGGGTTTCGTGTGCCGTTTTAGATTTGATTTGGTTTTAATGCGCATTTGTGATACGTTAATGTGTAGGTACCCCATGAAGACTTCGGGACGACAACCAAACACGTGGTGACGTCGACAACAAAGACGCAAGGTGAGTAGATTATATTTACAGGAGGAAGTCGGGTGGATGGCGTATAACACCCCCGCAGTCCGTAGTTGTTATATATATATATATATATATGATAGTTAGGTGTATTATGGATGGTTTAGGGTTAAAGGTAACTAGTGTAGTTCATAGCCGTGAACCCGAGAATAGATTTACACCTACACGCACACCCTTGCATATTCATTATACTTGCACTGTGTTTGATGATATTGGATGACATTGGAGATGTGTCGATGATGTTGGGCATTGTGACGCGAGATCGGTGATTTGATATGATTCGTATTTGGGATACGACATGTGATATTTAGAGGGCCTTAGGACGTGTGCTTACACATCGGTGATAAATGGTATCAGTTGTACTAGACTTAGATCAGTACCCCAGATTATGTGATATGATGATGAGGATACCAAATAATTGATGAGCTGATTATGATATTGACCCGTACCCAGCCATTGGGATGCCATACGCGATTTACCGTACGAGCCTATATTGATGATAGATGCGCACTCATGACTTGAGGATGTCATATAATATATTGTATCGTGCGCGATACTATTGAGGCGGGATCACCAACTATTATATTATATATATATATATATCAACTCAGATTTAGGTAGTTTCCTTACCCCTCCTGATGGACTGGGCTTAGTAGATGTTAGACTAGACCCGAGTCATACCTATTTCAAAACTAACGAATCGGGAATATCTTAAGGAAAAGTAAAGGGATTCTACGGGTATTTTCAAAAAGACGCATCTATTCTTAAAAACACCGTAACCCTTATTTTACTAAAACCCCGATTCGTCTTATTTCAAATGGCACCGCTGCATGACATATACATATTGGTGTAGATTCTTCACTGTTGCGTTGATTTATTCGATTCCGCATCTCATTGTATGTGCATACTATCATTCCATGTTGCATGATATCCTGTTATACTTGCATTTCATTTATATGTCACATACATCATGTTTTCTGATTATACGCATCGAGATATTCGTTTTAATGATATTTCTGGATTTGGGAACCATGGATAATTTCAAAGGAAAGTATGTACTTATTTGAAAAACCCGGTTTCCTTGATATGATATTTGCGCTGCCGCCATGAGATTTATCGGTTCTGATTTTATACCCCTTACGAGGAGTTGGTGCCGTATGAGGGTACATGGTGGGGCCCGATATATGAGATTGTGGGGCTGACCCGGACTGACGGATGCCCGATATATGAGATAGTGGGGCTGACCCGGACTGACGGATGCCCGATATATGAGATAGTGGGGCTGACCCGGACTGACGGATGCCCGATATATGAGAGAGTGGGCTGACCCGGACTGACGGATGCCCGATATATGAGGACTTACGTGCCGATGCTAGGCACAGGTTTCATGATGTTTTCCATGATTTTGATTATATCCTCACATTTACATGCATGATTCTTATTGTCATTGGGTGACGAGTGGACAGGATCCACGGTTACACAGACTTTGATCACATATAGACTTTTATTACATTGATCATACTTCATTTTGTAGGGTTCCTAGGAACCCTAATGAGGTCACACAAGGCATCAACCATGCCAATTTCTAAAATACGGTGCCGAGAAACCCTAGACTACGGATCGTTAGCTAGATGTCTAGGCGAAAAGGAAACTAGTTAACAGCTTAACTAAAGTTTAAACGGAAATACAACCTTTGTAGATCCGGTGCTCCACCTCCATAGCTCCGCAACGAAGTCCCCTCGCTGTCCAAATGAATTCCCAGGCTCTAGCGTCGGCTTCATCGGAGAAATGGCGAGCTAGGTCGTCGATGTCCATGCCGAAGATGATCTACGTCGAGGCATCGCTAAATCAAGCTCCACCTTCACCAAGTCATGAAAACTTGTGAAGGAAACACACTCTACTACTTGGCAAGAGGTAGAGGATGAAGAAATAGGAAGTGGGTAGACTTTAGAATTGGATTTCTCACTCATTTCCATCAATCACCATTGATGGAGCTTGCTTTCTTCAAGTGAAGAAAGGAAGAAGAAGAAGAATTATGTTATGATAAGTTATTTTCTAAAAAGAAAATAATAAGAATACTTATCATCTCCTAACCCTAGTTAAGTGTAGAGAGTAGACCATGGTTTGATTAAATGGTTAGGGTTAAGCATGAAGACAAAATGGTTACAAAGTCAAACCTTCATGAAGATTCAACTACAAAACAAATCAAGCCACCATTTTATATTCATACCATTTATTTTCCAAAAAGAATAAACAAATTAATAAATGAATAAATAAGTAATGGATAAATAAAACCCTAATCATTAGTTTAACCATGGTTTATTCTTTACACTTAACCAAGTAAACATGCATCATCAAACATGATATAATCATGTGCACAAAACTATATCAAATATACAATGTGCACATCCGAGCGAGAAAATCCATTTAAAGTGAACCGATACTAGTTAATGCAAAGTAATATATCAAATATATAATTATGCATTAAATAATTAAATCAACACTTGATTTAACGATCCGGTCATATCGCATATAACCGACTAGTATCCAATGTATCGGCTTATCGAATCAACCCTCGATTCGATAACTAGGTTATATCGCATATAACCATTCGATACATTCATCGCGAGAATTGAATACGGTATCACATACACACATTATTCTCGGTCCCGCACATATCTCATATGCGCTCCTATTTCGTTTCGCTTGAGCCAGGAAACCTCTGTGTAGGACTCTAAAGACTCGTCAATACGCCGGCAGCAGATGATGATCATATCAAACACCCACAAGCCGCAAGCGGTCTGCTAAACGTAACGGCCATCCGGGTATTGAGCGATCTGAAGATCGACGAGCAAGCCCGCTCACACTCCAGTGAATCCCACCAGTAACACTACCGTACAGTCCGGTCTGATCGTCTGATATGTCGCATATCTCGCCTAGGGGTGGTAAACGTCAGACCCCAATAGCTCGATAAGTCGTGTCGATATGAGGTCTATAAAAATTCGAGAAACTACTGGTAACACTTACCAGTAAATCTCAGCAACCCTGGCCAGGGATTTCCTGTTATAGCCAATCGAACACAGCGCAACATCAACCCCCTATACCGGGAGAGACGAATCCCCTCCTATCGCTCATTGCCTCCATGTGACTCGGGACTGTACCCAAAAACCACCGTTTTGCACACCCTCTTGGACGTGGTAAGATGGAAATCAAAGCACAGTGGGAACCACACAAGACTCTATGACGATCTCGGGTCAACAGACTACTCTGTACCAGTGTCACCAGAGAACTGTCATCTGACGTAAGGTATAATACCATCTGGGAGTTCTCGGCGAGTCCGTCCAGTGTACCCAGTCTCTAATGAGCACCCGTTTATGATCTCTGATGTCAAACACCAATGGATATGGGATCATCCATCGCCCATCTGTATGGGTCGAGAAGGTATACGCTAGTCTACTCTGGTATATCGAGATATATCGATGCCCCGTCTCGATATACCCACGACTAGGGACTTTGAAGGATGTACTTATGGACTACCATGTCCCCACTAGTATGATCCGCATCATAGTCCAGGTAGTCAAGTACACATCCTAAGGGCTTTACCAACATGTAACAGAGAGACAATCAGTGTACACGTTAAGGTAAAGATCAACCAGATAGCATACTATCATGTCGAGCAAGAAAGTCCTCCCTATATATATCCAAGCATCCACTACAATATACATCCTATGTATAGTAATGGCCTCTAGGGCATACATATAACTAACAATCTCCCACTTGCACTAGGGCCATCTGATAGCAGTGGTTGTAGTATCTCATACTCAACCATCCCATAAAAATCTCTCTCTGGGAACAGGCCTTTGTGAGTGGATCCGCTGTGTTGTCCTCTGAGTCTACTCTTCTAACCTCGATCTCCTTGGAGATCAACCATCTCCATGATCAGGTGATACTGCCTTAGAATATGTCTGGATCACTGATGGGACCGGCGTTCCTTGGCATAAGCCACAACTCCATTGTCACACAATGGGAGGAACAAAGCTCATCTTATGAACTAATATACACCCAGACTGCCTCTTTGGTAGCATCTTAAGTAGCGATGTATCCAGCCTTTACATCTAGTATGCCACGGTATTTAGCTTGGAACCTTTCCAACATACCGTCCCTCCACTGAGGGTAAAGACAATGCCTGTGATTGACATTCAGTCGTCTTTATCACCCTGGAACCCTTCTGTGATTCTCTCCAGGATCAATTGATACCATCTCACTACAGCTAGTGAGTATTCTAATATCCATTTAGATCTATCTCATAGGTCCAAAACCCAGGATTTAGTAGGTATCACTTTGATCCTATGTGGAGAATCATTGTGATAGGCGGAGATTGATCGAGCGTAGCATAGGAAACTCTTTCCCTATCAAGAGTATGTCATCCACGTACTCTACGAGGATCATCACCATACTCCCTACTACCTTTTTGTATATACAAGGTTCATCTACCATTTTGATGATGTCAACTTCTTTGACTAATCTATCAAAACAGATGTTCCAACTCCGCGATGCCTGCTTTATCCTATAAAGCATCTTGCACACGTTTCCGCCGCTCCCACTGTCTATGAGGCCCTCTGGCTGTGTACTTATAGACGCACTCTTCTAAAACATCATTTAGAAAAGCAGTCATGGCACCCAACCGCCAGATATCGTAGTCATGGTATGTAGCCGTGGCAAGTAGGATCTGGATGGACTTAAGCATAGATCCTTAGAAAAAGTTTCATCATAATCCACGCCTGGTCGATGACGAAAACCTTTAACAAGTCAAGCTTTGAAAGTCTCAACTTTTCCATCTACACCAAGTAATCTTCTAAAGATATACTTGCTCCTGATAGGGATTTAACCCTTCAGATATAGCAACCAAAGTCCATACTTTGTTGGTGTATAAGGATTCCATCTCAGATCACTAAGCATCCAGCCATTCTTACAGAGTCCCACTCCTGATGGCCAGCTCGAAACTAGTTGGGTCATCATCTCATGATGCAATCCTCGCTCCCACTATCATAGAGAAACCGAAGTATCTCTCAGGTGGGTGAGGAACCCTTCTTGATCAGCGGAGAGGCTGAGGTTCGTTGGAATCTACTGAATCCTTTGGTTCTACCAAATCATCTGCTATAGCTTGTATAGCTGGAACTTTTCCAGTTCTACATAACAGACCTTGCCTCGAACTTGTCCGGATTATGGTTTTAGACATAGCCCGGACAACCCCAAATCTTAACCAACTTAAGATATGGGCTCTTCCCTTTCCATATCATATATGAAGCGGTAGGCATTGATTTGATTCGAACCCAATTCAATAGGTATGCAGGTTCTCAAGCGCATAATTCCCAAAAGAAAATAGGAAACTCAGTAGTACTCATCATAGAGCACACCATATCATATAGGGTGCTATTGCTCCGCCCCGATATACCATCGTGCTATGGTGTATACGGAGGAGTAATGCTGAGAGAGAATCTCATTCTCCTTTAGAATAGTCCAGAAATTCCGTGTTAGAGTATTCTCCTCCTCGATCACATCAAAGGACATAATACTTTTACCCTTATTGGTTCTCTACTTCTAGCTTATATTCTATGAATATCTGAAAAGGTTCAGACTTGTGTTTCAACAGGAACATATGTCTGAATCTTGAGAGATTATCAGAGAACGTAATGAAGTATAAAGAACCGGTCTTGGCATGTGTAGACAGGGGACCTACATACATCAACATGTATCATCCCAAGAGTTCATCAACTCTTTTTCTGTTTCCAGTAAACAGAGCTATGGTCATCTTATCTTTGTGACATGACTGGCGAGTTTCATAAGATGTAAATTCAAACTGATTTAAATATGCATCTACATGTAACTTCAGCTAGTCGGGTCGCATTGATATGACCTAGTCTACAATGCCTCAAGAAGGATCCGTTCATTTCTGAACCTTTCCTCTTGTGTGTGTTCCGTATACTAAGAACTGTAGTTTGATTTAGAACATCAATGCTTTTAGATAACGTGCCTGAACCGATCAACTTTTGATATAGGAAATGTTCAAAACATTATCCATCTATACAAAATTTTATCATTTCTTTACTAATAAAGAGACTGATATGATTTTGTATATCAGGTTCGGTATCTAATAACATTCGTTCAGAATCAATGTATTGATAATACAGGGTGACAGTGACCAACAGACTTGGCTGCAACACTTGCCCCGTTTTCTGCCTCATGAAACTTATCACCCGTTCTCAATTCTCTACCTTTCTGTAGCCCTATGTAACAGATTACATATCTGGGATCCTGATCTGGTATCACATACCCAGGACGTAAAGGATACTGAGAAACAGTTCTTTGTAATGAACACACCTGAAGATGATGCATCAGCATGCACTCTCTTCGTTTGGGCGGCGCGGGAATTCTGGTAATCCCCAATTTCCTGCTCTGTCTTATAACAATTATAAGTTGGAGCGAGAGCAACGTTCCCCAGCTCAGTATAACAAGCGGGTTCGGTCAATATTCCGTATTATTATCTTGATTAAGGCGTGATATGGTCGCTACCTGGAGAGAGAGAGAGAAGAAAACACTCAGCGTGCGCTCTGTCAAGAATAGATTGGTTATTATTTTATCTAATCAGGATGGCTCCCACTGCTTTTTATCAAATCTTCCTTCAAACCCTAAAAGGAAAGACTAGCCGGGATTAATTACACACTACAAGTTCGCCAATCTTTCAGCCAGGCCAGTGTCGGTACTTTGAGGGAGGTGCCCCGTGCTTTCGCACGAACCTAATTAATGTAAACCTCGTTTTCCCAGGGGCGTAACCCCGTTGACACCTTTCTAGACACCTACTTGATCGGCTAATTGTAATGTGTAAAACTCTCCCAGGAGTAACAATTACTCGCAGCGGGTATCGGGATCCAACTATCTCATAGAAGGTATGCAATCTCATTGCAAATTTCAACACTTGAAATTCACGATAATATTTTGCCCCTAGCGTCCTATGACCTTGACGGAGGTCAACAAACCATAGGGTACTAGTCAAGTTCAACCCGTCATTTCTTGATCGAATTAAACCCACCCGCACGACCCTTGACGGAGGTCAACAAGGCCGCACGACTACCCTAATCCAATCTGCATCATATGCATAAGCAGATAAATACTAGTTAGCTACCGCACACTATGCCTTGACGGAGGTCAACAAACGTAGCACGAATACTAAATAGGACTTATCTGAAATGACGGAGGGCTACGACAGGTTTTTCTGAAAACCTATTGCGTAATGAACTTGATATCGTTGTAGAATCAAATGATTTTAAAAATGGAGTACTTTTGAGGCTTTTCTAGTTTTGCTAAAGGAGTCACTCCCGGTGAAGGGATCGTCGGTCCTTTCCTCGCCGAATGAGGTGCGGGATATATCATATATATCACTGTGCAAAGCAAAAACTCTTAAAAGCAATCAAAAGACAAACCGAGTGTGTAGCATTTGCCAGTTATTGCTAAAGGAATCACTCCCGGTGAAGGGATCTCGGTCCTTTCCTCATCGAATAAGGTGCAGGATATATCACATATACCGCTGTGCAAAGCAAGAACTGTAGCTACCCTTTTTATTTTGAAATTCGATTCTACAACATCATTAGGTTTCTTTTATTTCATTAATCACATTAATGAAGTCCCATCATATAAATACCTAAACATCACAGATAAATACGACGTACACTTATGCCATCCGCATTCGCCTCGATGTCCCCTCGTGCACCGTTAGGTTAGGTAACTAACGGCAGAGCGGGGCAGGGCTAGCGCGGGTGTAAAACATAAGTAACATCTATATAATATATCATATATACTATATACTGTATCTATTACAGAACATCACATGATCACATCACAGATATCGCAGCAGAAGAAACATATGAAATATTGGATATACTAGGACGTCCGTGTTTTCAATACGAGCCAGTATAAAACACGGATTCCACGGTCGTGATGAATAGCCAAACCCACACCCCTAGACCCCTACGAGAGCGGCAAGCAACCCTACCAATTCTAGAGTTAGGAGACCCGGATTCGACTCCTCGAGTTGGTCTCCCACTGGACTCCAGAACCCGGTTACTTGTGCTCTCCTCCTTGGGTCTATCCTAGTGCGGAAAAGTAAATAATATACAAACGGTGACATCTTCCGCAACCTGGATGCGCCCCAATAAAAGAATATTACATACAAGTTTTTACATGAATGAAAATGAAAAACACTCATCTCACATAAAAACCCCCGGCTATTCGAACACGACGATCCAATATAACATATCCAGCAAAACATAACATCACATGTCATCAACGTAAGTAAATATGCGCATCCTAATTGTCGTTGACATATAGCAACGAAACCGGCGATATCACATATTACACTTACGGTCACAGAAAAGAATGTGTAAAACTACAACAGTTGGAATCCGCAACCACATCAGACATCGCATGCCTGACCAAATGAATTACTTAGACATCGCATGCCTAATAATTATAAACCCCGCATTTTAGTCTCATTATCGAAAACACTTTTCAATATCAAGTCGGGCAATTCAACAAGATTCCCGAAAAACTGATCGAATGCTCGTCGCAAACTTTAGTAGGCGGCCGCACCCCTGATACCGTCGACGAAGTGCACCAAGGCGGAACACCGCTACCGTGAGCACCCGAACGGATGCTTTCGGCGACGGGGTTCTCCTACAGTCACTTGGTCGGGGCTATGGATTGAGGCTGTCTATTAAGTTTACCCGGCGAGTATCCGCGTACGCTACGTGATTGCGACGGACTTTTGATCGCATCAAAATTCCGTGGCAACCGATCAAGTGAGACTAAAGTGCTATGTTTATAACATTCATTCAGTTATCTCATAACTTATTGTGAATTCCAATTATTGTATCACATTCCGGATAAATAGAAAATGCTAAACTTTTCGATCGAACAATCGAACACCCAAGTTTTCCCAAAACAGATCAACACATGAAACAAGTCTAAAAACATTCAGTTCGTGCCTCAGTACCAGCGGTCCAGCCGTAGAAGGGTCAAGCCAACGCCTCACATGTGGCACGCCGTACTGCCCCAAACCCGAAGGTTCAAAGGGCAGTTCAAGACGGTCACATAATCGAGTTAAGGTTTGTTGTCTTCTAGAGGGTCCATCGAGTTACTTGCACTACTTAGAACGTCTTTAAACTACGGAAAAATCCAACACTTGGAAATTTCCCGACAAGGGAAAAATTGGGTATTTATATCCGGTCGAACTTTTTAACATATTCTAAAATTTATCCGGAAAGCCACATAGACAAAATTTGATACTCCGATCGAAACACCGAATCCCCAAAACAACCCCAGAAAATTCAACTCCTGAATAAATATTAAAAATTCCCAGAAAACCCAGCATATTAAAATAGGAATTACTGTGCAACAATGGGAAGGTGACGTCATCACCTAGCCGCGGAACCGCCGCAGAAGCTGGGCTTCTGCCGCGGTTCCGCGGCGTTTTGGATGAATCATGGGTCCAATTTTGCGCCGTAACTCATATATTTCCCTGCTGAATTTTTTAGCAATTTTTAATTTGGAAAAATCCACGTTTTCAGAAAAAGTCCAGAAAGCGTGGAAATTTTGGGGTTTCGGTTTCGTTCGGACTTCAAACTCCGTCTAGACTTCGCCTAAGGCTCTAGCTAGGCTCTGATACCACTGTAGGGTTCCTAGACACCCTAATGAGGTCACACAAGGCATCAACCATGCCAATTTCTAAAATACGGTGCCGAGAAACCCTAGACTACGGATCATTAGCTAGATGTCTAGGCGAAAAGGAAACTAGTTAACAGCTTAACTAAAGTTTAAACGGAAATACAACCTTTGTAGATCCGGTGCTCCACCTCCATAGCTCCGCAACGAAATCCCCTCGCTGTCCAAATGAATTCCCGGGCTCTAGCGTCCGCTTCGTCGGAGAAATGGCGAGCTAGGTCGTCGATGTCCATGCCGAAGATGATCTACGTCGAGGCATCGCTAA
Source organism: Agapanthus africanus (assembly GCA_030015575.1). Lineage (NCBI taxonomy): Eukaryota > Viridiplantae > Streptophyta > Magnoliopsida > Asparagales > Amaryllidaceae > Agapanthus > Agapanthus africanus. The sequence continues at coordinate 154,930,983 of CM057343.1, forward strand.
ATCAAGCTCCACCTTCACCAAGTCATGAAAACTTGTGAAGGAAACACACTCTACTACTTGGCAAGAGGTAGAGGATGAAGAAATAGGAAGTGGGTAGACTTTAGAATTGGATTTCTCACTCATTTCCATCAATCACTATTGATGGAGCTTGCTTTCTTCAAGTGAAGAAAGGAAGAAGAAGAAGAATTATGTTATGATAAGTTATTTTCTAAAAAGAAAATAATAAGAATACTTATCATCTCCTAACCCTAGTTAAGTGTAGAGAGTAGACCATGGTTTGATTAAATGGTTAGGGTTAAGCATGAAGACAAAATGGTTACAAAGTCAAACCTTCATGAAGATTCAACTACAAAACAAATCAAGCCACCATTTTATATTCATGCCATTTATTTTCCAAAAAGAATAAACAAATTAATAAATGGATAAATAAGTAATGGATAAATAAAACCCTAATCATTAGTTTAACCATGGTTTATTCTTTACACTTAACCAAGTAAACATGCATCATCAAAAATGATACAATCATGTGCACAAAACTATATCAAATATACAATGTGCACATCCGAGCGAGAAAATCCATTTAAAGTGAACCGATACTAGTTAATGCAAAGTAATATATCAAATATATAATTATGCATTAAATAATTAAATCAACACTTGATTTAACGATCCGGTCATATCGCATATAACCGACTAGTATCTAATGTATCGGCTTATCGAATCAACCCTCGATTCGATAACTAGGTTATATCGCATATAACCATTCGATACATTCATCGCGAGAATTGAATACGGTATCACATACACGCATTATTCTCGGTCCCGCACATATCTCATATGCGCTCCTATTTCGTTTCGCTTGAGCCAGGAAACCTCTGTGTAGGACTCTAAAGACTCGTCAATACGCCGGCAGCAGGTGATGATCATATCAAACACCCACAAGCCGCAAGCGGTCTACTAAACGTAACGGCCACCCGGGTATTGAGCGATCTGAAGATCGACGAGCAAGCCCGCTCACACTCTATTGAATCCAACCAGTAACACTACCGTACAGTCCGGTCTGATCGTCTGATATGTCGCATATCTCGCCTAGGGGTGGTAAACGTCAGACCCCAATAGCTCGATAAGTCGTGTCGATATGAGGTCTATAACAATTGGAGAAACTACTGGTAACACTTACCAGTAAATCTCAGCAACCCTGGCCAGGGATTTCCTGTTATAGCCAATCGAACACAGCGCAACATCAACCCCCTATACCGGGAGAGACGAATCCCCTCCTATCGCTCATTGCCTCCATGTGACTCGGGACTGTACCCAAAAACCACCGTTTTGCACGCCCTCTTGGACGTGGTAAGATGGAAATCAAAGCACAGTGGGAACCACACAAGACTCTATGACGATCTCGGGTCAACAGACTACTCTGTACCAGTGTCACCAGAGAACTGCCATCTGACATAAGGTATAATACCATCTGGGAGTTCTCGGCGAGTCCGTCCAGTGTACCCAGTCTCTACTGAGCACCCGTATATGATCTCTGATGTCAAACACCAATGGATATGGGATCATCCATCGCCCATCTGTATGGGTCGAGAAGGTATACGCTAGTCTACTCTGGTATATCGATGCCCCGTCTCGATATACCCACGACTAGGGACTTTGAAGGATGTACTTATGGACTACCATGTCCCCACTAGTATGATCCGCATCATAGTCCAGGTAGTCAAGTACACATCCTAAGGGCTTTACCAACATGTAACAGAGAGACAATCAGTGTACACGTTAAGGTAAAGATCAACCAGATAGCATACTATCATGTCGAGCAAGAAAGTCCTCCCTATATATGTCCAAGCATCCACTACAATATACATCCTATGTATAGTAATGGCCTTTAGGGCATACATATAACTAACACATTTGTGTATATATCTTGGTATGAGGGCGCTGTTATATATACCCTTACACCAATATTAGTGGAATGGGACGCTAATATATGTGTATTGATTTTCATTTGATACTTCATCATATTTACTTCATGCAGACATACCTTATATTTATGACATGTTATTACCTGAGGCACTACCTACATGTTTAGATGTTACATTGCCACCTTATCACGCTTCATACTTACTCTTGAGGTTTATATCATATGCTGATCGTATTGACTTAGGATTATGTCTTGCATTTTGTTTCTGCTTGTAGATATTTTCTTTTCACGAGTTGGCAACTCACCCCCGTTGTGCCACAGTTCTTGCAGGTTTTGCCGTACAGGTTCCATAGCGGCATTTCTGGCATACTGCTTCTTTGCGGGTGAAATGCTTTTGGTAGGTGGGTTCTTTTGCATCAAGAACCACCATTGTACTTATATTATTCCTTGTATCTAGAATTCCATCAACCAAAACTTGTATATTGTTTCAGACTTAAACATTTGTGATGTATTATTCGACCTTAGAGTCGCGCTTAGTAGTATTGCGGTTTTTCATGCTTATTGAGTTTCTTTTGGATTTGACCCTCGCCATTTGGCGTTGTATATTATTGCTTGCGTGGTTGTGACCGTCAATTGACGAAGAGCTAGCTCCCGCTTGGGGATGCCTTTTATCATGCATATATATTGTTCTTGTTGTACCCCGTTCGGGGCCAGTATTTACAAAAGAAACTCTGCCGAAATTTTTAGAAAAGACTTTACACTTTAAAATGTACATTCGGCTTAGTTATTTAAAAACCTTGACTTCAAACATGTTTTTCTTCACTTCTTTAAACCAGTTTTCTTTACTTACTCTTAAAATGGTTTTAGATTTCTGGGCTTTTGGCTTACTTAGATCAGATGGAGTCCTATAGACTTCATATGGTTCTAGGGCCAGTCACGTGCTCTTTCGGGTCGTAACAAAGTTGGTATCAGAGCGCTAGGTTGACCTTGGTTCGAGTCTAAATTTGACTATGTGGAGCCTAGGGCGTTTATATATATACGGAACTTAGGCTTGACCTTACGGAACTTAGACTTAGTCGAGGGGGTATTAGACCCGAACTTTCGTCGCGTAGGATGACCCTTGGTTGATGGAATAGGTGACTAAAGTAGAGTGACGTACCGTGGGTATGTTCCGCGGCATACTTACGACACGCCACTCCGCTTAAGGAACCTTAGGATGTACATATTTCGAGATCAGTAATTCTTTTCATATCCATGATTATGCATCCATTTGAGATCCTCGATTCTATTAGTTCCATGATCATACCTTCATTGATGCTATTCCTTCTTATGATCATGTATCCACTCTGGATTGTTGTTTTCTTTCTTGCCTTTGATCTGCTCTCTTCGATACTTGATTGAGGTTCCTGTCGCCATGTTTGAGCGCGGTTTGGGCTGCTGCTAGGGTTATGGTCAGGGCGAGCTCGCGTGGTATGAGGGCCGACCATTTTGTTTTCTGGTGACATGAGAACGACTCGAGTTAGTATTGGTGATTGCGACCTCTAGTGGAGGCAAGTGCTTGGTTTTGCACTGGATGATCAGGCCATTGTTAGAGCTGCCAGTTGAGAGAGGACTGTTGATGTACAACATACCTCAGAGATTATGATGTCGTCTACCGTGCAGACAGATGGACCAGCTGTTGCTGAGATTGACAGGATGTCGCTTCCGGAGCTTACGAGCTGAGATCGCCGGAGCTTCCAGGCGGATATAAGACAGATGACGGCTAGTCTACCCAATTTGAAAGACGAAGGTGATTCGTTCGATTGTGCGCCGGAGCAGGCCCAGATGAGTTGAAGATTTCCAGTGTGGAGAGTCTTACTCAGATCTAGAGCAAACCGATTTAGAGAGGACCACCAATGTATCGCCTTTCCTGAAGGATTGAGGCGCTGTTCAGCATACAAACGAAAGAGCCAGTTGTTGCTGCAAACGACGAGAATCGCCCAGATGATTGGAGCTACTGCAGCATGAGTATATACTTAGAGATATGATGGAAGGTCACTAGTCACCTGAGGATGAATGACTAGGACAGGTGTTCGTTCGCTTACCCCGATGCGAGGTCATCAGATAGATTGCTTCCAGCTAGAGACGACTTCACGCGGAGACGTTGAGAGTCGACAGAGACGATCGAATGTCAGCCCATTTTCCAAATTTAAAGTATACGGAAAGACATGCAGGAGATTCTATGGACCCTCTAGAAGAAAGAAACCCTAACTCGACTTAATGACCGTGTGAAAGCCTTTGAACCTTAGGGTTTGCGGCAGTTTCGCGGCGCTATTAGTGAGGCTTGGGTTTGCCCTTCTACGGCTGGACAACCGACGCTGTGGCATGTACTCGATACTATTAAACCGTACTCAAGATGTTGATCTCTTGGGGGATTATGAGGTTCTAACGAGTCGATCGAATGTTTCGACATCATTCGGATATCATGTGATGGGATGCTTTGCTTGGGAGCCTCCAGATACGAGTATAACCGTTGGAGCACAGTCCATGCAGCCACGATGAGACGAGTCCGAATCAGTCGACATTGAAGCAGAGTGAAGTAAAGAGTTCGCTAGAGATTTCGACGATTTGACGTCCCACTCTGCTGACATCAGAGATGCGATACGCACGCAGAGGCGTTGTATATGGATATACCTTGCAGAAGGAGTTGCGACGAGTATGCATCCATTCCGAAACAAGAATTAGCTTCAGCATTGGACGATGACTTTCGGGCAATTCGGCAGAAAAGAGATATGCTAGAGACTTCGTATCGACCATAGCCGAGAGCATTGCAGTGCGCAGATTGAGACGTGACGTCGAAGTGGACGGAAATACAGACAAGCAGACAATAGGTTCGTGCGAGACGCTGACGAGCTGTCATTACTTCCCGTCGAGACTAGAGGTCAGATATGCTTACCGAGGCATTGGGATGCAACCAGATTCCGAGAAATGTTGTGCTGAGGACACAAATGTCCATTGAGCGAGAAGAGATTATGCAAGAGTACCAGCCTCCGTACAGATCGGCATAGGCATGATTGGAAGAGACCCTAAGCAGGATTCCTTCCAGGACACTGCTGCAATGATGCTTGCACCCAGGATCAGATATGTGACGTGCATTCAGAGAGCCAGAGGCCGACGCCAGTAATATGCAGCTTTATGAGTGGTCGTGAGGATTGACCGAGAGATGACCAGAGAAGTGCCAGAACGGAATTGTCCCCGTTAGCACACCTGACAGGGCCGATGAGCCGATTGACTACGAGATAGGTAATCCGCAGAGAAGATAAGGACCCAGAGTCAGAGGACGCCAGACCGTGAGCAAGGGGCAAGTAGATATCTTGCGCTGCTAGCTTTGGATGCACCGACTTCTTCTCGACCATGAAGGAGGAACTACCGACGACGGTATTTGTGATTTGTAATTTTGTGATTCGATTATCACGTATCCGTCATCTTGGATTTTGGTATTTTGAGCATTCTGTTTGCATGATTTAGTTTTGATGACTGAGTTTCATGATATTTGTTTTCATGCACCCACCGGGTATTGATATTTTGCGCATAGTCGTTACATTTGAGCTATTGATTGTGATTTCACGCCTATCTTATGCAGTGATTTGATTTACACTTCCAGCATAGTTTTCAGGCACCTTTAGTGTTTTGGATATACGATTTTGGTGCACGCCAGATGCACTAAATCGGGATTCTTCGTGCATGTCATATGCACCTGATTTTGCTGTCAGGCACACACGTTGCCTATGACAGATGTTTTGTGCACGCCAGTTGCACCTAGATGTTGTTTTGTGCCCATGTATGGCACATATATGGATTTTGATTTCCGTGCGCACCAGACGCACCAGATATTCTTATATACATTTTGGGGATTGATTTCTTATAGAGCAGTACATTTTTATGATATTCGCTACGTATTGATGTTTTCGGAACCCCGACAATTTGGATTTTTACGGAAATGTTTTGGTATTTGGGGGTTTAAATTTAAATTCGGGGACCGAATTTATTTAAGGGGGGTAGATTGTAACATTTCAAAAAAATAAAATATTAATTTTTGGGAATTTTTATAATTTCATATTATTTTAATGAATATTTTAATATTTTGGTAGTATTAAATACAAATATAGGGGAAAATTTTTGGAAAAATTATGGAAAATTCTAAAATAAAGTATTTTAGGGAATTATGCCATTTCCTAAGTTTTTATGATTAGTTATATGCTAATTTAGTGCTAATCGCGATTAAAAATCGCTAATCGGATTTTTAGCATTTTTGTGCAAAAATGTGCACATATCATTTTTCTTACACTTGTGTATTTTCTACCATGGTTTCTCATTTAGGTTTACTATTTGAGTGAGAAGGAATTAAGAGAAAAGGAGAAAAGAAAAGAAAAGGCTTCATCATGAGAGAGAGAGAGACCAAGTCAACCTTTACCTTTTTGAACCATACTCCCATCATTTCCCTTCTCATTTTCTCTCCCCCCTTCATGAAGGGCTGCTGCTGCTCCTGCTCCCTCTTCTTCCTCCTCTCTCTTCAACCCTAGATCTACAATGAAATCCACCCCAAAACCCTATTCCTATTTCACAATAAATGTTCCCGAGCTCACAAGCTACACTTTAAGCCTAGCAAGAATGGATTTGGAGGACTTTGAGCAACTCAAGAATTTTCTTGAGTTGCCAAAGAAGGAAATTTCTGCACCCCTAGTTTAGTATTTCAATTCTTATTGCATCAATTCTAGTTTCATGTCGATATGATGTCGTTTGATGGGCTTATGAACTTCAAGTTAGGGTTTAGGATTAGACCTGAGATTAAAAGTGAAATTGAGGCTTGTGATGACCCTAGAACCCCTAGTGTGTTGATAGATTGGACCAAACCTTAAGCTAGAACACATAATACGGATTGACGGAATCGATATCGGGGAAAACTGTGAATCTGTGATCGTATTTTGGAATCTACTATCACCCCGAGACCCCAAAAATAAAACTGAGTTGACAGTGAGATGTGCAGGCACCATGGAGCCACCACACCAAACCCTAGCCCCCAACTCCAACTCCAGACCGCCAATTTATTCCAATTGGCCGCAATTTGCGGCCATACCTGTCCCATTTTGCCTCGTTTTGGTTCTACTGCTCCTACATGTATAGATCAGACCCCTAGTATATATAGATATGTCTAATTTGACCTAGGGTTAAATCTGGGGCATTTTTCCTTAGTTGCTGTTTTGGATTCGTGTTTCCGTATTCCGTATTTGTAAGTCTGAATTTGTGTATTGTGTTTTACCTCGACTATTTGGCGTTTATACGACGATATCGAGGGTTGTTGTTGGTTTTGGAAGGCGTTGTCCATAGGTTCTAACCTAAAGATCATAGCGTATCGTTTTGGGTTTCGTGTGCCGTTTTAGATTTGATTTGGTTTTAATGCGCATTTGTGATACGTTAATGTGTAGGTACCCCATGAAGACTTCGGGACGACAAGCAAACACGTGGTGACGTCGAAAACGAAGACGCAAGGTGAGTAGATTATATTTACAGGGGGCAGTCGGGTGGATGGCGTATAGCACCCCCGCAGTCCGTAGTTGTTATATATATATATATATATATATATATATATGATAGTTAGGTGTATTATGTAGTGTTCCTGGGCACGCTAATGAGGTCTCACAAGGCATCAACCATGCCAATTTCAAATTTTTCATGTGCCGAGAAACCCTAATACGGATCGTTAACTAGAATTTTAGGCGAAACATGCAACTAGTTAACAACTTAACTAAGGGAACGGAAATACAACCTTTGTAGATCCGGTTCTCCACCTCCATAGCTCCATGATGAAGTCTCCTTGCTGTCCAAATCGAATCACGGGCTCTAGCGTCGGCTTCATCGGAGAAATGGGCGGGCTTGGTCGTCGGCTTCGATGCCGAAGATGATCTACGTCGAGGCATCACAAGATCAAGCTCCCACTTCACCAAGTCATGAAACTTGTGAAGAAAACACCCTATACTACTTGGCAAGAGGTAGAGGATGAAGAAATAGGAGGTGGGTTCACTTTAGAATTGGATTTCTCACTCTTTTTCTCAAGTTGCCATTGATGGAGGCAAGCTTTCTTCTTTGTTCAAGAAGAAGAAGATGAAGAAAAGAATATGATAAGAATTAATGAGAAAATAGAAAATAGATCATTCTTATCATAATTTGAACCATGGTTAGAAGTAGAGAATAAACTAAGGTTAAAATGAATGGTTAGGATTAAGCATGAGACAAAAATGGTGGACTTGTTCAAAGCTTCATGAAGCTTCAACAAACAAGCAAAGAAAAGACACCATTTCTTATTTATCTTTCCAAAATGAAAAATAAATAAATGAATAAGAAAAATGCAAACCCTAATCATCAACTTAACCATGGTTTAATTCTTTACACAAACCCAAGTGAGCATGTATCATCAAACATGATACAAACAAGTGTACAAAAGTATATCACATATACAGCTTGTGCACATCAAGTGAGAAAATCCATTTAAAGTGAACCAATACTAGTTAATGCTAAGTAATATATCAAATATATATAATTAAACATTAAATCATTGAATTAACACTTTATTTAATGATCCGGTCATATCGCATACAACCGACTAGTATCTAATGTATCGACTTATCGAATCAATCCTTGATTCGATAACTAGGTTATATCGCATACAACCATTCGATACATTCATCGCGAGAATAGAATGCGGTATCACATACACGCATTATTCTCGGTCCCGCACATATCTCATATGCGCTCCTATTTCGTTTCGCTTGAGTCAGGAAACCTCTGTGTAGGACTCTAAAGACTCGTCAATACGCCGGCAGCAGGTGATGATCATATCAAACACCCACAAGCCGCAAGCGGTCTGCTAAACGTAACGGCCACCCTAGTATTGAGCGATCAGAAGATCGACGAGCAAGCCCGCTCACACTCCTGTGAATCCAACCAGTAACACTTACCGTACAGTCTGGTCTGTTCGTCTGATATGTCGCATATCTCGCCTAGGGGTGGTAAACGTCAGACCCCAACAGCTCGATAAGTCGTGTCGATATGAGGTCTATAACTGTTCGAGAAACTACTGGTAACACTTACCAGTAAATCTCAGCAACCCTGGCCAGGGATTTCCGGTTATAGCCAATCGAACACAGCGCAACATCAACTCCCTATACCGGGAGAGACGAATCCCCTCCTATCGCTCATTGCCTGCATGTGATTCGGGACTGTACCTAAAAACCACCGTTTTGCATGCCCTCTTGGACGTGGTAAGGTGGAAATCAAAGCACAGTGGGAACCACACAAGACTCTATGACGATCTCGGGTCAACAGACTACTCTGTACCAGTGTCACCAGAGAACTGCCATCTGACGTAAGGTATAATACCATCTGGGAGTTCTCGGCGAGTCCGTCCAGTGTACCCAGTCTCCACTGAGCACCCGTATATCATCTCTGATGTCAAACACCAATGGATATGGGATCATCCATCGCCCATCTGTATGGGTTGAGAAGGTATACGCTAGTCTACACTGGTATATCGATGCCCCGTCTCGATACACCCACGACTAGGGACCTTGAAGGATGTACTTATGGACAACCATGTCCCCACTAGTATGATATACATCATAGTCCAGGTAGTCAAGTACACATCCTAAGGGCTTTACCAACATGCAACAGAGAGACAATCAGTATACACGTTAAGGTAAAGAGCAACCAGATAGCATACTATCATGTCGAGCAAGAAAGTCCTCCCTATATATGTCCCAGCATCCACTACAATATACATCCAATGTATAGTAATGGCCTCTAGGGCATACATATAACTAACAATCTCCCACTTGCACTAGGGCCATCTGTAGCAGTGGTTGTAGTATCTCATACTCAACCATCCCTTAAAAGTCTCTCTCTGGGAATAGGCCTTCGTGAGTGGATCCGCCGTGTTATCCTCTGAGTCTGCTCTCCTAACCTCGATCATCCTGGAGATCAACTATCTCCATGATCAGGTGACACTGCCTCAGAATATGGCTGGATCACTGATGGGAAGGGCGTTCCTAGGCCTAAGCCACAACTCCATTGTCACACAATGGGAGGAACTAAGTTCATCTCATGAACAAATATACATCCAGACTGCCTCTTTGGTAGCATCTTAAGTAGCGATGTATCCAGCCTTTATCGTCTAGTATGCCACGGTATCTAGCTTGGAACTCTTCCAACATACCGTCCCTTTACTGAGGGTAAAGACAATGCCTGCGACTGACATTCAGTCGTCCTTATCACCCTGGAACCTTTCCAGTGATTCTCCCCAGGATCGATTGATACCATCTTACTACAACTAGTGAGAATCCTAACATCCATTTAGATCTATCTCATATATCCAAAACCCAGGATTTAGGAGGTATCACTTTGATCCTATATGGAGAATCATTGTGATAAGCGGAGATTGACTGAGCGTAGCATAGGAAACTCCTTCCCTATCAAGAGTATGTCATCCACGTACTCTACGAGGATCACCACCATACTCCCTACAACCTTTTTGTATATACAAGGTTCATCTACTATTTTGATGAAGTCAAACTATTTGACTACTACATCAAAACAGATGTTCCAACTTCGCGATGCTTGCTTTATCCTATAAAACATCTTGCACACGTTTCCGCTGCTCCCACTGTTTGCGAAGCCCTCTGGCTGTGTACTTACAGACGTTCTCTTCTAAAACATCATTTAGAAAAGCAGTCATGACACCCAACCACCAGATATCGTAGTCATGGTATGTAGCCGTGGCAAGTAGGATCTGGATAGACTTAAGCATCGCTACTTAGAAAAGGTTTCAACAAAATCCATACCTGGTCAATGATGCAAACCTTTAACAAGTCTAGCTTTGAAAGTCTCAACTTTTCCAAGTACACCAAGTAATCTTCTCAAGATATACTTGCTCCTGATGGGGATTTAACCCGTCAGATATAGCAACCAAAGTCTATACTTTGTTGGTGTATAAGGATTCCATCTCAGATCGCTAAGCATCTAGCCATTCTTACAGAGTCCCGCTCCTGATGGCCAGCTCGAAACTAGTTGGGTCATCATCTCATGATGCAATCCTCGCTCCCACTGTCATCGAGAAACCGAAGTATCTCTCAGGTGGGTGAGGAACCCTACTAGATCGGCGGAGAGGCTGAGGTTCGTTGGTAACTATTGAATCCTTTGGTTCTTTCAAATCATCAGCTGCAGTTTGTATAGCTGGAACATTTCCAGTTCTACATAACAGACCTTGCCTCGAGCTTGTCCGGATTATGCTTTTAGACATAGCCCGGACAACCCCAAATCTTAACCAACTTAAGATATGGGCTCTTCCCTTTCCATATCACATATGAAGCGGTAGGCAACTGATTTGATTGGAACCCAATTCAATTGGTATACAGCTTCTCAAGTGCATAACTCCCAAAAGGAAATAGGAAACTCAGTAGTACTCATCATAGAGCACACCATATCACATAGGGTGCTATTGCTCCTCCCCGATATACCATCGTGCTATGGTGTATACGGAGGAGTAATGCTGAGAGAGAATCTCATTCTCCTTTAGAATAATCCAGGATTTCCGTGCTCAAGTATTCTCCTCCTCGATCTCATCAAAGGACATAATACTTATACCCGTGTTTTGGTTTTCTACTTCTAAATCATATTCTGTGAATATCTCAAAAGGTTCGGACTTGTGTTTCAACAGGAACATATGTCTGAATCTAAAGAGATCATCAGAGAATGTAATGATGTACAAAGAACCGGTCTTGGCATGTGTAGACAGGGGACCTTACATACATCAACATGTATTATCCCAAGAGTTCACTAACTCTTTCTCTATTTCTAATAAACAGAGCTGGTGTCATTATATCTTTGTGACATGACTGGCAAGTTTCACAAGATGTAGATTCAAATTGATTTAAATATGAATCTTCATGTAACTTCAGCTAGTCGGGTCGCATTGATATGACCTAGTCTACAATACCTCAAGAAGGATTCGTTCAGTTCTGAACTCTTCCTCTTGTGTATGTTCTGTATACTAAGAACTGTAGTTTGATTTAGAACATTAATGCTTTTAGATAACGTGCCTGAACCGATCAACTTTTGATATAGGAAATGTTCAAAACATTATCCAACAATACAAAATTATATCCTTTCTTTACTAATAAAGAGACTGATATTATTTTGTATATCAGGTTCGGTATCTAATAACATTCGTTCAGAATCAATGTATTTGGAATACAGGGTGACAGTGACCAACAGACTTGGCTGCAACTCTTGCCCCGTTTTCTGCCTCATGAAACTTATCACCCGTTCTCAGTTCTCTACCTTTCTGTAGCCCTATGTAACATATTATATATCTGGAATCCTGATCCGGTATCAAATACCCAGGATGTAGAGAATAGAGAAACAGTTCTGTATAAAGAACACACCCGAAGATGATGCATCAGCATGCACTCTCTTCGTTTGGGTGGCACGGGAATTCTGGTAATCCCCTAATTCCTGCTCTGTCTTATAACAATTATAAGTTGGAGCGGGACCAACATTCCCCAGCTCAGTATAACAAGCGGGTTCGGTCAATACATCCGTATTATTATCTTGATTAAGGCGTGATATGGTCGCTACCTGGAGAGAGAGAGAAGAAAACACTCAGCGTGCGCTCTTGCAAGAATAGATTAGTTATTATTTTATCTAATCAGGATGGCTCCCACTGTTTTTATCAAATCTTCCTTCAAACCCTAAAAGGAAAGACTAGCCGGGATTAATTACACACTACAAGTTCGCCAATCTTTCAGCCAGGCTAGTGTCGGTACTTTGAGGGAGGTCCCCCGTGCTTTCGCACGAACCTAATTAATGTAAATCTCGTTTTTCCATAGGCGTAACCCCGTTGACACCTTTCTAGACACCTACTTGATCGGCTAATTGTAATGTGTAAAACTCTCCCAGGAGTAACAATTACTCGCAGCGGGTATCGGGATCCAACTATCTCATAGAAGGTATGCAATCTCATTGCAAATTTCAACACTTGAAATTCCCGATAATATTTTGCCCCTAGCGTCCTATGACCTTGACGGAGGTCAACAAACCATAGGGTACTAGTCAAGTTCAACCCGTCATTTCTTGATCGAATTAAACCCACCCGCACGACCCTTGACGGAGGTCAACAAGGCCGCACGACTACCCTAATCCAATCTGCATCATATGCATAAGCAGATAAATACTAGTTAGCTACCGCACACTATGCCTTGACGGAGGTCAACAAACGTAGCACGAATACTAAGTAGGACTTATCTGAAATGACGGAGGGCTACGACAGGTTTTTCTGAAAACCTATTGCGTAATGAACTTGATATCGTTGTAGAATCAAATGATTTTGAAATGGAGTGTTTTTTATGCTTTTCTAGTTTTGCTAAAGGGGTCACTCCCGGTGAAGGGATCGTCGGCCCTTTCCTCGTCGAATGAAGTGCGGGATATATCATATATATCACCGTGCAAAGCAAAAACTCTTAAAAGCAATCAAAAGACAAACCGAGTGTGTAGCATCTGCCAGTTATTGCTAAAGGAGTCACTCCCGGTGAAGGTATCTCGGTCCTTTCCTCATCGAATAAGGTGCAGGATATATCACATATACCTCTGTGCAAAGCAAGAACTGTAGCTACCCTTTTTATTTTTGAAATTCGATTCTACAACATCTTAGGTTTCTTTTCTTTCATTAATCATATTAATGAAGTCCCATCATTTAAGTACCTAAACATCACAGATAAATACGACGTACACTTATGCCATCCGCATTCGCCTCGATGTCCCCTCGTGCACCGTTAGGTTAGGTAACTAACGGCAGAGCGGGGCAGGGCTAGTGCGAGTGCAAAACACAAGTAATGCCTATATAATATATCATATATACTATATACTGTATCCATCACAGAACATATCACATGATCACATCACAGATATCGCAGCAGAAAAAACATATGAAATATTGGATATACTAGGACGTCCGTGTTTTCAGTACGAGCCAGTATAAAACACGGATTCCACGGTCGCGATGAATAGCCAAACCCACACCCCTAGACCCCTACGAGAGCGGCAAGCAACCCTACCAATTCTAGAGTTAGGAGACCCAGACTCGAATCCTCGAGTTGGTCTCCCACTGGACTCCAGAACCCGGTTACTTGTGCTCCCCTCCTTGGGTCCATCCTAGTACGGAAAAGTAAATAATATACAAAAGGTGACATCTTCCGCAATCTGGAAGTGCCCCAATAAAAGAATATTACATACAAGTTTTTACATGAATGAAAATGAAAAACACTCATCTCACATAAAAAACCCCGGCTATTCAAACACGACGATCCAATATAACATATCCAGCAACACATAACATCACATGTCATCAACGTAAGTAAATATGCGCATCCCAATTGTCGTTGACATATAGCAACGAAACCGGCGATATCACATATTACACTTACGGTCACAGAAAAGAAAGTGTAAAACTACAACAGTTGGAATCCGCAACCTCATTTAGACATCACATGCCTAACCAAATGAATTCCTTAGACATCGCATGCCTAACAATTATAAACCCCGCATTTTAGTCTCATTATCGAAAACACTTTTCAATATCAAGTCGGGCAATTCAACAAGATTCCCGACATCCTGATCGAATGCTCGTCGCAAACTTTAGTAGGCGGCCGCACCCCCGACGCCGACGACGAAGTGCACCAAGGCGAAACACCGCTGCCGCGAGCACCCAAACGGATGCTTTCGGCGACGGGGTTCTCCTACAGTCACTTGGTCGGGACTATGGGGCAAGGCTGTCTATTAAGTTTACCCGGCGAGTATCCGCGTACACTACGTGATTGCGACGGACTTTTGATCGCATCAAAATTCCGTGGCAACCGATCAAGTGAGACTAAACTGCTAGATTTATAACATTCATTCAGTTATCTCATAACAACTTGTGAATTCCAATTATTGTATCACATTCCAGATAAATAGAAAATGTTAAACTTTCCTATCGAACATTTAAACACCCAAGTTTTCCCGAAATAGCTCAACTCATGAAATAAGTTCAAAGACATTCACTTCGTGCCTCAGTACCAACGGTCCAGCCGTAGAAGGGTCAAGCCAACGCCTCACATGTGGCACGCCGTACTACCCCAAACCCTATGGTTCAAAGGGCAGTTCAAGACGGTCACATAATCGAGTTAAGGTTTGTTGTCTTCTAGAGGGTCCATCGCGTTACTTGCACTACTTAGAACGTCTTTAAACTACGGAAAAATCCAACACTTGGAAATTTCCCGACAGGGAAAAATTGGGTATTTATATCCGGCCGAACTTTTTAACATATTCAAAAATTATCCGGAAAACACCTAGACAAAGTTTGATAATCCGATCAAATAATCGAATCCCCAAAACAACCCAAAATATTCAACTCTTGAATAATTATTAAAAATTCCCAGAAAACTCAGCACTGCAAAATAGGAATTACTGTGCAAAATTCAATGCAAGAGGAGACTAAAGGGCCGCGGAACCGCCGCATTAGCATGCTAATGCCGCGGTTCCGCCGCGCTTTGATGGACTCAGGAGTACGGGCTTCTTAGTAATTCTTAGAATCTCCTGCTGGGTTTTCTGCATATTTTTAATTCTCAAAAATCCACGATTTCAGAAAATGTACAGAGAGCAAGTTTGAATTAGGGTTTCGGTTCGATCGGACTTCTAACTCCGTCAACGCATCGCCTAAGGCTCTAGCTAGGCTCTGATACCACTGTAGGGTTCCTGGGCGTGCTAATGAGGTCTCACAAGGCATCAACCATGCCAATTTCAAATTTTTCATGTGCCGAGAAACCCTAATACGGATCGTTAACTAGAATTTTAGGCGAAACAAGCAACTAGTTAACAACTTAACTAAGGGAACGGAAATACAACCTTTGTAGATCCGATTCTTCACCTCCATAGCTCCATGATGAAGTCTCCTTGCTGTCCAAATCGAATCCCGGGCTCTAGCGTCGGCTTCATCGGAGAAATGGGCGGGCTTGGTCGTCGGCTTCGATGCCGAAGATGATCTACGTCGAGGCATCACAAGATCAAGCTCCCACTTCACCAAGTCATGAAACTTATGAAGAAAACATCCTATACTACTTGGCAAGAGGTAGAGGATGAAGAAATAGGAGGTGGGTTCACTTTAGAATTGGATTTCTCACTCTTTTTCTCAAGTTGCCATTGATGGAGGCAAGCTTTCTTCTTTGTTCAAGAAGAAGAAGATGTAGAAAAGAATATGATAAGAATTAATGAGAAAATAGAAAATAGATCATTCTTATCATAATTTGAACCATGGTTAGAAGTAGAGAATAAACTAAGGTTAAATTGAATGGTTAGGGTTAAGCATGAGACAAAAATGGTGGACTTGTTCAAAGCTTCATGAAGCTTCAACAAGCAAACAAAGAAAGCCACCATTTCTTATTTATCTTTCCAAAATGAAAAATAAATAAATGAATAAGAAAAATGTAAACCCTAATCATCAACTTAACCATGGTTTAATTCTTTACACAAACCCAAGTGAGCATGTATCATCAAACATAATACAAACAAGTGCACAAAAGTATATCACATATACAGCTTGTGCACATCAAGTGAGAAAATCCATTTAAAGTGAACCAATACTAGTTAATAATAAGTAATATATCAAATATATATAATTAAACATTAAATCATTGAATCAACAATTGATTTAATGATCCGGTCATATCGCATACAACCGACTAGTATCTAATGTATCGACTTATCGAATCAATCCTTGATTCGATAACTAGGTTATATCGCATACAACCATTCGATACATTCATCGCAAGAATAGAATGCGGTATCACATACACGCATTATTCTCGGTCCCGCACATATCTCATATGCGCTCCTATTTCGTTTCGCTTGAGCCAGGAAACCTCTATGTAGGACTCTAAAGACTCGTCAACACGCCGGCAGCAGGTGATGATCATATCAAACACCCACAAGCCGCAAGCGGTCTGCTAAACGTAACGGCCACCCGGGTATTGAGCGATCAGAAGATCGACGAGCAAGCCCGCTCACACTCCTGTGAATCCAACCAGTAACACTTACCGTACAGTCCGGTCTGTTCGTCTGATATGTCGCATATCTCGCCTAGGGGTGGTAAACGTCAGACCCCAACAGCTCGATAAGTCGTGTCGATATGAGGTCTATAACAGTTCGAGAAACTACTGGTAACACTTACCAGTAAATCTCAGCAACCCTGGCCAGGGATTTCTGGTTATAGCCAATCAAACACAGCGCAACATCAACTCCCTATACCGGGAGAGACGAATCCCTTCCTATCGCTCATTGCCTCCATGTGATTCGGGACTGTACCCAAAAACCACCGTTTTGCACGCCCTCTTGGACGTGGTAAGGTGGAAATCAAAGCACAGTGGGAACCACACAAGACTCTATGACGATCTCGGGTCAACAGACTCCTCTGTACCAGTGTCACCAGAGAACTGCCATCTGACGTAAGGTATAATACCATCTGGGAGTTCTCGGCGAGTCCGTCCAGTGTACCCAGTCTCCACTGAGCACCCGTATATCATCTCTGATGTCAAACACCAATGGATATGGGATCATCCATCGCCCATCTGTATGGGTTGAGAAGGTATACGCTAGTCTACACTGGTATATCGATGCCCCGTCTCGATACACCCACGACTAGGGACCTTGAAGGATGTAGTTATGGACTACCATGTCCCCACTAGTATGATCGGCATCATAGTCCTGATAGTCAAGTACACATCCTAAGGGCTTTACCAACATGCAACAGAGAGACAATCAGTATACATGTTAAGGTAAAGAGCAACCAGATAGCATACTATCATGTCGAGCAAGAAAGTCCTCCCTATATATGTCCCAGCATCCACTACAATATACATCCAATGTACAGTAATGGCCTCTACGGCATACATATAACTAACATATTATGGATAGTTTAGGGTTAAAGGTAACTAGTGTAGTTCATAGCCGCGAACCCGAGAATAGATTTACACCTACACGCACACCCTTGCATATTCATTATACTTGCACTATGTTTGATGATATTGGATGACATTGGAGATGAGTCGATGATGTTGGGCATTGTGACGCGAGATCGGTGATTTGATATGATTCGTATTTGGGATACGACATGTGATCTTTAGAGGGCCTTAGGACGTGTGCTTACACATCAGAGATAGATGGTATCAGTTGTACTAGACTTAGATCAGTACCCCAGATTATGTGATATGATGATGAGGATACCAAATAATTGATGAGCTGATTGTGATATTGACCCATACCCATCCATTGGGATGCCGTACGACGATTTACCGTACGAGCTTATATTGATGATAGATCCGCACTCATGACTTGAGGATGTCATATGATATACTGTATCGTACGCGATACTATTGAGGCGGGATCACCAACTATTATATTATATATATATATATATCGACTCAGATTTAGGTAGTTTCCTTACCCCTCCTGATGGACTGGGCTTAGTAGATGTTAGACTAGACCCGAGTCATACCATTTCAAAACTAACGAATCGGGAATACTTTAAGGACAAGTAAAGGGATTCTACGGGTATTTTCAAAAAGACGCATCTATTCATAAAAACACCGTAACCCTTATTTTACTAAAACCCCGATTCGTCATATTTCAAATGGCACCGCTGCATGACATATACATATTAGTGTAGATCCTTCACTGTTGCGTTGATTTATTCGATTCCGCATCTCATTGTATGTGCATATTATCATTCCATGTTGCATGATATCCTGTTATACTTGCATTTCATTTATATGTCACATACATCATGTTTTCTGATTATACGCATCGAGATATTCGTTTTCATGATATTTCTGGATTTGGGAACCGTGGATAATTTCAAAGGAAAGTATGTACTTATTTGAAAAACCCGGTTTCCTTGATATGATATTTGCGCTGCCACCATGAGATTTATCGGTTCTGATTTTATACCCCTTACGAGGAGTGGGTGCCGTATGAGGGTACATGGTGGGGCCCGATATATGAGATAGTGGGGCTGACCCGGACTGACGGATGCCCGATATATGAGATAGTGGGGCTGACCCGGACTGACGGATGCCCGATATATGAGATAGTGGGGCTGACCCGGACTGACGGATGCCCGATATATGAGATAGTGGGGCTGACCCGGACTGACGGATGCCCGATATATGAGATAGTGGGCTGACCCGGACTGACGGATGCCCGATATATGAGAGAGTGGGCTGACCCGGACTGACGGATGCCCGATATATGAGGACTTACGTGCCGATGCTAAGCACAGGTTTCATGATGTTTTCCATGATTTTGATTATATCCTCACATTTACATGCATGATTCTTATTGTCATTGGGTACGAGTAGACAGGATCCACGGTTACACAGACTTTGATCACATATAGACTTTTATTACATTGATCATACTTCATTTGTATATATAACAGGGTATGAGGGCGCTGTTATATATACCCTTACACTAATATTAGTGGAATGGGACGCTAATATATGTGTATTGATTTTCATTTGATACTTCATCATATTTACTTCATGCAGACATACCTTATATTTATGACATGTTATTACCTGAGGCACTACCAACATGTTTAGATGTTACATTGCCACCTTATCACACTTCATACTTACTCTTGAGGTTTATATCATATGCTGATCGTATTGACTTAGGATTATGTCTTGCATTCGGTTTCTGCTTGTAGATATTTTCTATTCACGAGTTGGCAACTCACCCCCGTTGTGCCACAGTTCTTGCAGGTTTTGCCGTACAGGTTCCATAGCGGCATTTCTGGCACACTGCTTCTTTGCGGGTGAATTGCTTTTGGTAGGTGGGTTCTTTTGCATCAAGAACCACCATTGTACTTATATTATTCCTTGTATCTAGAATTCCATCAACCAAAACTTGTATATTGTTTCAGACTTAGACATTTGTGATGTACTATTCGACCTTAGAGTCGCGCTTAGTAGTATTGCGGTTTTTCATGCTTATAGAGTTTCTTTTGGATTTGACCCTCGCCATTCGGCGTTGTATATTATTGCTTGCGTAGTTGTGACCGTCAATTGACGAAGAGCTAGCTCCCGCTTGGGGATGCCTTTTATCATGCATATATATTGTTCTTGTTGTACCCCGTTCGGGGCCAGTATTTACAAAAGAAACTCTGCCGAAATTTTTAGAAAAGACTTTACACTTTAAAATGTACATTCGGCTTAGTTATTTAAAAACCTTGACTTCAAACATGTTTTTCTTCACTTCTTTAAACCAGTTTTCTTTACTTACTCTTAAAATGGTTTTAGATTTCTGGGCTTTTGGCTTACTTGGATCAGATGGAGTCCTATAGACTTCATATGGTTCAAGGGCCAGTCACGTGCTCTTTCGGGTCGTGACAACTATACATAGGATGTATATTGTAGTGGATGCTTGGACATATATAGGGAGGACTTTCTTGCTCGACATGATAGTATGCTATCTGGTTGATCTTTACCTTAACGTGTACACTGATTGTCCTTCTGTTACATGTTGGTAAAGCCCTTAGGATGTGTACTTGACTACCTGGACTGTGATGCGGATCATACTAGTGGGGACATGGTAGTCTATAAATACATCCTTCAAGGTCCCTAGTCGTGGGTGTATCGAGACGGGGCATCGATATACCAGAGTAGACTAGCGTATACCTTCTCGACCCATACAGATGGGCTATGGATGATCCCATATCCATTGGTGTTTGACATCAGAGATGATATACGGGTGCTCAGTGGAGACTGGGTACACTGGACAGACTCGCCGAGAAATCCTAGATGGTATTATACCTTACGTCAGATGGCAGTTCTCTGGTGACACTGGTACAGAGTAGTCTGTTGACCCGAGATCGTCATAGAGTCTTGTGTGATTCCCACTGTGCTTTGATTTCCAACTTACCACGTCCAAGAGGGCGTGCAAAATGGTGGTTTTTGGATACAGTCCCGAGTCACATGGAGGCAATGAGCGATAGGAGGGGATTCGTCTCTCCCGGTATAGGGAGTTGATGTTGCGCTGTGTTCGATTGGCTATAACCGGAAATCCCTGGCCAGGGTTGCTGAGATTTACTGGTAAGTGTTACCAGTAGTTTCTCGAACTGTTATAGACCTCATATCGACACGACTTATCGAGCTGTTGGGGTCTGACGTTTACCACCCCTAGGCGAGATATGCGACATATCAGACGACGAGACCGGACTGTACGGTAAGTGTTACTGGTTGGATTCACAGGAGTGTGAGCGGGATTGCTCGTCGATCTTCTGATCGCTCAATACCCGGGTGGCCGTTACGTTTAGCAGACCGCTTGCGGCTTGTGGGTGCTTGATATGATCATTATCTGCTGCCGGCGTATTGACGAGTCTTTAGAGTCCTACACAGAGGTTTCCTGGCTCAAGCGAAACAAAATAGGAGCGCATATGAGATATGTGCGGGACCGAGAATAATGCGTGTATGTGATACCGTATTCTATTCTCGCGATAAATGTATCGATTGGTTTTATGCGATATAACCTAGTTATCGAATCGAGGATTGATTCGATAATTCGGTACATTGGATATTAGTCGGTCATATGTGATATGACCGGATCGTTAAATCAATTGTTGATTTAATGATTTGATGTATAATTATATATTTGATATATTACTTTGCATTAACTAGTATTGGTTCACTCAAGATGGATTTTCTCACTTGTTGTGCACATTGTATATGTGATATATTTTTGTGCACAAGTTTGTATCATGTTTGATGATACATGCAAACTTGGGTGTATGTTTGATTTGAACCATGTTTAGTAAATGGTTAGGGTTTCATTCCATTTGTTTTATTTACTTATTCATTTATTTATTTATTCATTTTGGTTAGAAATAAAATGGTGACTTTATTTGGATTTCACTTGAAACTTCATGAAGCTTTGAAAGTCAAACCATTTTGTTTCTTTCCTAAACCCTAACCCTTTAACTAAACCCTAGTTCATTCTCTACACTTAACCATGGTTGCTAAAATGATAAGAATGGCTTTATTTCCATTATTCATTATTCTTATCATTTTCTTCTTCTTCTTCTTCTTCTTCTAGAAGAAAGAAGCTTGCTAGCTTCAATGGTGAATTGAGAAAAAGAGTGAGAAATCCAATTATAAAGTGAACCCACTTCCTATTTCTTCATCCTCTACCACTTGCCAAGTAGTATAGGGAGTTTTCTTTATAAGTTTCATGGCTTGGTGAAGTTGGAGCTTGATCTTGTGTTGCCTCGACGTAGATCATCTTCGGCATCAAAGTCGACGACCTAGCCCAATCATTTCTTCGACGAAACCATTACTAGAGTCCGGGATCCGATGATCGCAGCGGAGGAACGTCAACGCGGAGCTATGGAGGTGGAGGACCGGATCTACAAAGGTTGTATTTCCGTTCACTTAGTAGTTAAGTTGTTAACTAGCTTGTAGTTTCGCCTAATCTCTAGTCAACGATCGCATTAGGGTTTCTCGGCACCGGAAATTTTTGAATTTGGCATGGTTGATGCCTTGTGAGACCTCATTAGTGTGCCTAGGATCCCTACATCCACTGCATACATGCATTGATTATATTGTTGGACGAGATCCACTGCATACATGCATTGATTATATTGTTGGATGATATCCACTTGCTGTTAGGCATTTTCTATGTGTTGGCACATATGTAGTTACAGTCACCCTAGATATCATAGTATTACCATTATGATATAATTGACCTAGGAATCGTTGTTTATTTCGATTTCTACCTGATGATGTTTTCTATTCACGAGTTGGCAACTCACCCCCGTTATGCCACAGTTCTTACAGGCCGCATGGATCAGTAGCGGCATCGTTGGCTCATAGCTGTTTTCGGGTGATTTGCTTTTGGTAGGTGATACCTATTGGATCGTGCCACTCTTGTATTTTTATTCCTATTGTATCTAGTAAACTCCATCTATTCATAAAATAGTTATTGTATATGTTACAGACTTAGAAGACTTGTAGTTGCGAGACTTGAGCGATGGGTTTTATATTCGCCTTTGGGGTTGATGTCTTACTTTACTTTATCTTTTTTGTTGATCTTCGCCGTTAGGCGTCGTATACTTGTTATTTATACTTGTGGTGGTTGTTTCCGCCGTTGGACGTGATTTGCTCCCATTTGGGGATGCTTTATTATATTCTGTGCTGTACCCGTTTTCGGGGTTAGTTTTTACAAGGGAGGTGCTGCCCATAATTTTCAAAAGACAAAACATGATTTACTATACTTTTATTTCAAAGCTTCACCTCTTTATTTCTTAAAAAGGTTTAGATTTCTGGGTTTCAGCTTGCTTGAATTATGTTACGCTTGTAGACGTCGCGTGATTTAAGTGCTGGTCACGAGCTAATATTTCGGGTCGTGACAAAGTTGGTTTCAGAGCGCTAGGTTTAACCTTGGTTCGAGTCTAGGTTTGACTATGTGGAGTCTAGGGAGTATATATTTTAGAACCTAGACTTGACCTTACGGAACTTAGACTTGAACAGGGGGGTGTTAGACCCGAACTTTCGTTACATAGGCTGACCCTGATTGATGGAGTAGGTAGCTTGAGTAGAGTGACGTACAGTACGTATGTTCCGCGGCATATTTACGATACCATACTCCACCTATGTGACCTTATGATGTACATATCTTGAGACCGGTGATTCTCTTTGTTTCCTTGATTATACATCCATTTGAGATCCTTGATTTTATTCACTTCCATAATCATATTCTCAGTGATTTGACTTCTCCTTATGATCATGTATCCATTTTGGGATCTGTTGACTCTTTTCATCCCTGTGATCTTTTCATCGATACTTGATTAAGGTTCCTGTCACCATGGTTTGAGCGCATATTGAGCTGCTGCTGGTGATGCGGTCAGGGTGAGCTCGTCGTGGACGAGGACTGACCATCTTGTTTTCTGGTGACATTGGAACGTATCGATTTAGTGTGGTGTTGTGACCTCTCGTTTGAGACGAGTGTGCGGTTTTGTGCCGGATGATCAGGCTATTGTTAGTGGCTGCCTACTGTGAGAGGACTGTTGATGTGTAGCATACCTCAGAGATTTGTGATGTCATCGACCGTGCAAACAGATGACCCAGCTATTGTTGAGATTGATGTGATGCCGCTTCCAGAGCTTACAAGCTGAGATTGCCGGAGCTTTCAGGCAGAGAGGCGACAGGTGATAACTAGTCTATCTTGAGTTGAGAGACGGAGGTGATTCGTTAGATTTGATGAGCCGACGCAGGCCTTGTTGAGTTGAAGATTTCCAGTGTGAACAGTCTTACTCAGATATAGAGTAGATCGATCCAGAGATGAAGTTGTTCATCGGATGTTCCGATATGAGATCGGTAAGCTTTCAGATAGAGGACCTCACCCAGATGTGTTGTGAGTTGATCGAGAAACGGATGGGTATTGAGTATTCCTCCGATGGTTGGGACGAGTTCCCGAGGACATGTTCGGCTAAAGATCTTTTACAGCGTGATAAAAATACCGAGTTTGTGATTTTGAGTCCGTGCGAAAGATTCCGGATTGATTGTCGCCGAGAACATTTGCAGTACGCAGATAGCATGACATGATGTCAAAGTGGATGATAATAAGGACGAGTGGAACAAGAGGTTCGTGCGTGATGATGACGAGCTATTGTTACTCCTCGTCGAGATTAGAGATCTGATATATATGCAGAGACGTTGGGATACGGCCAGTTCCCGAGAAAATGTTGTGCTGAGAATTCAGATGTCCAGAGAATGAGAAAAGATTATGTAAGAGTACCAGCCTCCGTATAGTTCGGTATAGTCGAGATCGAAAGAGACCCTGAGCAGGCTCCTTCCAGGACACTGCTGCATTAAGACTTGCACTGAGGATCAGATGTGTCGCGTGTATTTAGAGGACCAGAGGATGACGCCAGTGACGTGCTGCCTTATGAGTGATCATACTAATTGACCGAGGAGTGCCAGAGCGGAATCATTTCCGTTAGCACACCTGACCGGGCCGATGAGCCGATAGATTGCAAGATTGGCAATCCGCAGAGAAATGAGGACCCAGAGACAGAGGATGCCAGACCGTGAGTAGGAGGCTAGTAGATGATCTTGCTTAGTTTTGGGCGCGCCGATATTTATCGACATTGTAGGAGGTGTACCTCAATGTCATCTGTTGCGATTTGCGTTTGTGATCTGAGTATCATTATATCGCTTGGGTTTGAGTTTTAATGATTGAGTTTCATGATATTATTTTCGTGCACCATGGCTGCATCTGCTGGGTATTTACATTTTGTGCATAGTTATTGCACTTGATATACGTTTTACACACTGTTGTGTTGGTTTATGATTTGTGCACATCTATTTGCACTTAATATTGATTTTGCGCCTTGGCTGCACATGTTTATGATTTCGTGGATTTCAAACGGTTGATTTGATTGGTGCATGTGGTACGCACTCGATTTGATTTTTGCACTCGGTATAGATCGCATATGCTTGCAGTGCATTGATACGTGTTTTGTGCACGCAGTTGCACACGTTTATGAGTTTTATACACCTGGGTACACTCGGTGTAGTTTTCACACGCATTTGAGTTATTGATGATATTTCATGCACTGGATGCACAGGATTTGGTATTTCGTGCACTGGATGCACAGGATTTGTATTTCGTGCTCTGGATGCACCCGATTTGTATTTTGTGCATTTGTTGCACCGGATGCGTATTTCGTGCATGTGGGATGCACTTGATTTCGATTTTGTTTGTGCATGACAGACACACTTGATTTGGACTTTCGTGCACATTGGGCGCGTGATATGATTTTTCTGCATACCTGATACACTCAATTGGGGTTTTCATTCGTGCATGTTAGTTGTACTGGATTGAGATTTTTGGTCACTTTTGATGCACTAGTACTTATTGTCGTGCACGCCAGTTGCATTGGACAGATGCTTTCGTGTACACCCGTTGCACTTAGTCTTACTTTTATGCATATTGTGGCACCTATATTTGAATTTGATTTCCGTGCGCACCAGACGCACGTGATAGTTGGACATGCCTTTTGAGGCTGATATTGCTTTTGAGCATTTTGTTTTCATGATGAGGCCCTATACTTTGTAGTACCCTAGCAAGACTGATCCGAGGACAGTACCTTTGCACTTTGCATGCATAAAAGTTACCAAGAGGTTTTTTTTCAAAAAAGGAGCTATAGTCTCACTATTTCTTACGTGTCTGCGAGTGACATGAACGTTTACAAAGGAAAAACCTTTTGATATATTTCAAAAAGGCGGAACGTATATTTTGGCAAAACATATATGAATATACATTATTACTTCATAAATGAGCGTCCGTCACTTGTGCCGTGAGTTACGCATCACACGACAATTCAGAAAAGATTCTGCATATGTTTTTATTCAGTTTTAAGAGTTTTTTTCAAGGATGCGTACTATATATATATTATAGTATATGACTAATGCATATTGGATTTCAGTAGTGGATTTCGAGATCTGTATCTCCTTTGTAACTCTGATGATTTGTGTGCAAATCTGATGATTTGCGTGACGCTTGACGGAGTTCGACTTTGATTTTCGTACTCGTTTTCAGGCGCATAAGATGCGCTGTGGTATTTCTGTATCTTCCGTGATTTCGGAGCCCCGTTGATTTGAGCTGATTATTGAAATGTTTTAGAAATTGGGGGTTTAAATATAAATTCAGGAACCGAATTTATTTAAGGGGGAAAATTGTAACATTTTAGAAAATATAAAATATTATTTTTGGAATTTAATATTAAAATAATATATTTTGCGAGAATTACCGATTTGCGAATTTGGGGTTTTCGTAAAATGGTATAAATATAAATTATAGGTTCATGTTTGTGTATTGTTTTTGCCCATTTCCTTACCATTCTCATTTGGCCGAACCTTGAGTGGGCATTTTTGTATTTGGGTTTGGTGAGTCATTGTTTCCTTGCAATTAATAGGCATGGCTAACTTTGTGAGTCATGCATTCATTTATTGCTTTTGTTTTAAGCTTAAGATTTTTATGATGGATATTTTGTGATGAGGATTGCTAATGGTCACCACTTCCTTAGCTTATGATCACCCCCCATTTCACAGTGAACTCCTTATTGTGGCCGGCCCCACTTGTTTTGGGAGATGATATATTTTTCTATGTTTATTTATACATTTGCTCACTTCATCATTTCATTTCACAGTGAACAAAATGAATGCCCCCCCATTTTTGGTGTGAGCTTAATTTATTTCCACGCTCATAAATCCTATGCTCATCTCATCGCAATCTCCATGGCAACTTCATTTACCTCTACCCAAATCCTTAGGTGCCTTGAGACAAGGTATCCTTCACTCTCTCTACTTCTTTCTTGGACATCTAGGCTAGCAAACTGGATATCCGAGTTGCCTCGGTTTTGAGGCGGGAGCCCGTATAAAGAATTCTCGACATGCGACCTTTTTGACGAGCTTGACCGGAGGGCGAACTTTGTCGAAGAAGCCGTAACATGCTAAGGACCGAGATTTAAGACCGAAGGACACGGATCGATCGGTATAATGTCTTAAACCATTTACAGTTTACTAATATAGGGTTATTGGTACGATTGGGGTTTTTGGTGTGGCGGTTTTCATAAATAGCGACCCTAGATTGGGGTTTCGGCTATATTTTCCGGTATTTGGATTTCTTGGTTTTGCGACTGGATATTGTATATGTTCGTTAGACGTTTGTACGTCAATGACGAGGGTGTTTGGTTATTTTGCATGCATACGCTGTAGGTTCTAACCTATGAGCGCACCGCGTGCCGTATTTGGATTTCGGAATTTAATGTTAATAGCTTTGCGAATTCATAGTGATTGTAAGTACATTCACGTGGATTTCCGAGACGACGAAGCACATCGACTACGGCTAAGCAAGGAGTTTAGCAGGTGAGTAGATTTATATCTATGGGGGAAGTCGGGTGGATGGCGTATAGCACCCCCGCAACTATTGATATGGAATATTGTTTGATTATTTTATCCTGATAAATGATATGCGACGGACATGATTGTAGGATTTACAAACGATAATATGATAGAAGTTAATGCTAATGGACATATTGACATATGAGAATATAGTTATAAGTGAATCATGATAAGTACGATTTTGAAAGAGAACAATTGTGACGTTTTTTTTTTATACAAGATATTAGTGTGATGAATGAGTATACGATGTGATATGATAACTTAGTGTGATATGTCGTTATATGGATTCGAGTTGATATTACATTGTTGATACCATTGTAGGTCCCCTGATACGAGTTTGAAATGGATGTGACCTGAGAGATAGGTATACTTATATGGATAAAGATTGCAGAATGAGTGATATGCCGTACGAGACTTAGATACGTACCCCAATATTGTATAGGTTGATAGAATCACTATTTGTTTAATGCTACCGTACGATAGATTATCGTACACGATGAGTTTTACTTGTTGATTTATCCATACCCTTGATTAAAGGATGTCGTACGATGGATTTTACCGTACGTGATGTTGTGAGGCTGGATGCCGATTGATAGATTCATCGACTCGGTCATGTTAGATACGTATACCTTATAGCATTTAGTTCACGATGTGCATTATGCTGCATTCATATTATTCTCCTTGCATTTCATATACCTGTGCAAGTACACCTACACCATTATCGATGATGCGTATGTTACACTTACACAGATTGCCGGCTCACACACTTCATCATCTATAATTGCTATGTCACTACACAGTAGAATTGCTAAATCATGACATGATATACTTGCTATACTCACATCACTATGCTATGTTGCATGATATACTTGCTATGTTCATATCACTGTTCCACGTTGCATGAGATATACGGATATGCTTACATTCTGTTATATGCTGCATACTTACATGCTTACACATATACCCTGCTATAGCTACATGTTCACATTCATATGATGTTTTCTGGATGTTTTACTCCTAAGTATATATATCAATGGTATGGGACGCTGTTATATATGCATATATATATATATATATATATATATATCAGTGGTATGTGACGCTGTTATATATGTATATATATAATTTATCATCATGATCTATGCAAGTATTCTTATCCTTTACTTGATATTTGGATGCAATTCACTCTGACACTTGTTTTATAAACCAACACGTAGATCACAAGTGTCGGTGTTTGACACTTAGGATTCGAGGAGCGTATAAACCGATACGTGGATCACAAGTGTCGGTGTTTGACACTTAGGATTCGAGGAGCATATAAACTGATGCGTGGATCACAAGTGTCGGTGTTTGACACTTAGGATTCGAGGAATGTATGTATTTATGTATCGATGCTGGACACGGGTTTCATGGTGTTTAGTGTGTCGATGTTGGACACTCAGGTTCCATGATTTTGTTGTGTCGCGAGGGACACACATTGATTTACATCCTCATTTTTACCTGCATATGCTTTTATGATATTTACATGCAGGAGTTTTTGTGTCAGTGGTTGACACGTGGACGAGATCCATTGCATACATGCATTGATTATATTGTGGACGAGATCCACTGCATACATGCATTGTTTATATTGTTGGACGAGATCCACTGCATACATGCATTGATTATATTGATGGATGATATCCACTTGTTGTTAGGCATTTACTATGTGTTGGCACATATGCAGTTACGGTCACCCTAGATATCATAGTATTACCTTTATGATATAGTTGACCTAGGAATCGTTATTTATTTCGATTTCTACCTGATGATGTTTTCTATTCACGAGTTGGCAACTCACCCCCGTTGTGCCACAGTTCTTGCAGGTTGACCGCATGGATCAGTAGCGGCATCGTTGGCTCATAGCTGTTTTCGGGTGATTTGCTTTTGGTAGATGGTACCTATTGGATCGTGCCACTCTTGTATTTTTATTCCTATTGTATCTAGTAAACTCCATCAATTCAAAAAATAGTTATTGTATATGTTGCAGACTTAGAAGACTTGTAGTTGCGAGACTTGAGCGATGGGTTTTATATTCGCTTTTGGGATTGATGTCTTGCTTTACTTTATTTTTTGTGTTGATCTTCACCGTTAGGCGTCGTATACTTGTTATTTATACTTGTGGTGGTTGTTTCCGCCGTTGGGCGTGATTTTCTCCCGTTTGGGGATGTTTTATTATATTCTGTGTTGTACCCATTTTCGGGGTTAGTTTTTACAAGGGAGATGCTGCCAAAAATTTTCAAAAGACAAAACGTAATTTACTATACCTTTATTTCAAAGCTTTACCTCTTTATTTCTTAAAAAGGTTTAGATTTCTGGGTTTCAGCTTGCTTGAATTACGTTACGTCTGTAGACGTCGCGTGATTTTAGTGCTGGTCACGAGCTAATATTTCGGGTCGTGACAGTATGAATGGCTGGATGCTAAGCGATCTGAGATGGAATCCATGTACACCAACAAAGTATGGACTTTGGTTGCTATATCTGAAGGGTTAAATCCCCATCAGGAGCAAGTATATCTTGAGAAGATTATTTGGTGTAGATGGAAAATTTGAGACTTTCAAAGGTAGACTTGTTGCAAAAGGTTCTCGTCATTGACCAGGCGTGAATAATGATGAAACCTTTTCTCCAGTGGCTATGCTTAAGTCCATCCGGATCCTACTTGCCATTGCTACATACCATGACTACGATATCTGGCGGTTGGGTGTCATGACTGCTTTTCTAAATAATGATTTAGAGGAGAGCGTCTATAAGTACATAGCCAGAGGGCTTCGTAGACAGTGGGAGCAGCGGAAACATGTGCAAGTTGCTTTATGCGTTAAAGCAGGCATCACTGAGTTGGAACATCTATTTTTATGTGATAGTCAAAGCGTTTGACATCATCAAAATGGTAGATGAAACTTGTATATACAAAAGGGTAGTAGAGAGTAAGGCGGTCTTCCTCGTATTATACGTGGATGCCATACTCTTGATAGGGAAGATGTTTCCTATACTACGCTCGGTCAATCTCCTCTTATCACATTGATTCTCCTTATAGGATCTAGATTATACCTCATAAATCCTGGTTTTTGGATCTATGAGATAAATCTAAATGAATGTTAGGATTCTTACTTGGTGTAATGAGATGGTATCAAATGATCCTGGGGAGAATCACTGGACAGCTGTGAAAAACATTCTCAAGTAGTTGAGAAGCATTAAAGAAGTGTTCTTGGTGTTTGGTAACAGTGCACTCCTTGCCGAGTCCTTTATCGATTCAAGCTTCCAGAGTGATGAAGTTGACTGAAAGTCAGTCACAAGCACTGTCTTTACCCTCAGTGGAGAGACGGTATGTTGGAAGAGTTCCAAGCTAGATACCAGGACAGACTAGACGATAAAGGCTGGATACATCGCTATCAAAGATACTACCAAAGAGGCAGTCTGGGTGTATATTTGTTCATGAGATGAACTAGGTTCCTACCATTATATGACAATGGAGGTGTGGCTTTGGCCTAGGAACCACGGTCCCATCAGTGACCCAGACATATTCTATGTCAGCATCACCTGATCATTAAGATGGTTGATCTCCAAGAGATTGAGGTTAGGAGAGTAGACTCGGAGGTTAATACGGCGGATCCACTCACTGAGGCCTTTCCTGCAAGAGACTTTTATAGGACGTTGGGTATGCTATACTACAACAACTGGCCTTAGTGCAAGTGGGAGATTGTTAGTTGCATGTATGCCCTAAAGGCCATTATTGTACATGAGATGTATATTATAGTAGATGCTTGGACATATATAGGGAGGACTTTCTTGCTCGACATGATAGTACGCTATCTGGTTGCTCTTTATCTTAACATGTACACTTACTCTCTCTCTGTTATATGTTGATAAAGCCCTTAGAATGTGTACTTGACTACCAGGATTATGATGCAGATCATACTAGTGGGGACTTTGTAGTCCATGAGTTAATCCTTCAATGTTCCTAGTCGTGGGAGTATCGAGACGGGGCATCGATATTCCAGAGTAGACTAGCGTATACACTTCTCGACCCATATGATGGGCGATGGATGATCCCATATCCATTGGTGTTTGGCATCAGAGATTGTATACGGGTACTCAGTGGAGACTGGGTAAACTGAACGGACTCGCCGAGAACTCCTAGATGGTATTATACCTCACGTGAGATAGCAGTTCTCTGGTGACACTGGTACAGGTTAGTCTGTCGACCCGAGATCGTCATAGAGTCTTGTGTGTCTCCTACTGTGCTTTGATTTCCACCCTATCACGATTCTACTGAGTCGTGGAAACAGGTGGTTTTTTGGTACAGTCCCGAGTTATATGGAGGCAATGAGCGATAGGAGTGGATTTCATCTCTCCCGGTATTGGGGGTTGATGTTGCGCTATGCTCGATTAGCCATAACTGGAAATCCCTGGCCAGGGTAGATGAGATTTACTAGTAAGTGTTATCAGTAGTTTCACGACCCGTTATGGACCTTACATCGGCATGACTTATCAAGCTATTGAGGTCTGACGTTTACCACCGCTAGGCGAGATATGCGACATATCAGATGAAGACCGGACTGTACGGTAGTGTTACTAATTGGATTCGCAGGAGTATGAGTAGGCTTGCTTGTTGATCTTATGATCGCTCAATACCCGGGTGGCCGTTACGTTTAGCAGGCCTCTTGCGGCTTGTGGGTGTTTGATATGATCATCACCTCCTGCCAACGTATTGACGAGTCTTTAGAGTCCTACACAGAGGTTTCCTGGCTTAAGCGAAACAGAGTAGGAGCATATATGTGATATGTGCAGGACCGAGATTAATACGAGTATGTGATACTGTATTTTATTCTCGCGATTTGTGTCATCGGTCGGTTATATGCGATATTGCCGGGTTATCGAATCAAGTGTTGATTCGATAAATTGATACACATAATATTAGTCGGTTATATGTGATATAGCAGGATTATTAAATCAAGTGTTGATTTAAAAATCTAATGTTTAATTATATATTTGATATATTAATTTGCATTAACTAGTATTAGCTCACTTAAGATTTCTTTTCTCACTTGATTGTTCATTAGTATATATGTGATATATATTAGTGTGCATTATTTCGTGTCATGCTAGATGCCACATGCTACATGGGTGTATGAGACTCACACCATGCTTATAATAATGTGAGGGTTTTATTTATTTAAAGTACATCAAAATTGGTGGGAAATTGTCACATGGTTAAAGCTTGTAAAATCTTGTGGAACCATTGACCAAGTCCACTCCTTTTGTTTTACTTGTAGATATTTGTTAGCATAACCATTATTGTAACCCACGGTTTATTCTCTACATGAGTTAGTGTATGATACTAACTTACCCATGGTTGCTATTCTTACCTCATTAGTTTTCATTTTCTGATCTTGATCATTTTCATCTTCTTCTTCCTCATGAAAGCTTTCTAGCTTTTAAAATGGTGAGAAAATATTGTGAGAAAATAAAATCTAAAGTGAGCCCATTTCCTACTTCATCATCCTACACTACTAGCCATTTATTATAGGGTGTTCTCTTCACAAAGTTCATCACCTAGTGAAGATGTAGCTTGGGTTTGAGACTCCTCGACGTAGATCATCTTCGGCCTCGAAGACTTCGAGCAAGCTTGTTCATTTCTCCAAGGGAACTCATACTAGAGTTCGGGAGATCACCACTTGCAGCGAAGGGACTACTACACGGAGCTTTTGAAGTGAAGGATCGGTATACAAAAGTTGTATTCCTCATTCACTTAGTGTAATGGTTGATTACATGCTTTATATTGTCTATTCACTCTAGTTAGATCCTAGGTTAGGGTTCATTAGCACTCTAGAAAATTTGAAATTGGTATGCTTGATGTCCTGAAAACCCAGTAGGGTGCTGAGGAATCTCAACAGTATATATAGAGAGGACATTCTTGCTCGACATGATAGTATGATATCCGGTTTCCCTTTATCTTAACATCTTCACTTGATTGTGTATAATGTTCATTTGTTACATGTTGATAAAGCCATCAGGATATCATCTTGATTATCATGATTATGATGCAGATCATACTGTAGGGGTAGATCAGCACCTTAGCAAGATTTTGGCAAGTATCAATCATGCTACGTTAAAAAAATTTAGGGTGCTAAACAAACCAACCAAGTAATCGAACTAGAGAATTAGGGTTAAACATGATATGTAAACTCTTTACATCTAAGTGAACAAGGAAAACAACCTTTGTAGATCATTCCTTCACTTCAATAGCTCTGTGTAGTAGTACCTTCACCGCGATCACGAATTTCAGGACTCTAGAGAGGCTCCCATGAAGAAACGAACAAGCTTGCTTCAAAGTCTTCGAGGCCGAAGATGATCTACGTCGTGGAGACACTAGCTCATGCTACCTCTTCACTAATGGTGAGATTAATGAAGCAAACACCCTAAACTAAATGGCTAATAGTAGAGGATGATGAAGTAGGAAGTAGGCTCACTTTAGATTTCAATTTCTCACAATCTATCATCACTTTCGCAAAAGCTAAAAGCTTAAAATGGGGAAGAAGAAATGAAGCTCGAGAGATGAAAGAATAAATCATATATCTCATTTTTTCAAATGCAACCATGGGTGAGTATAACAACCATATAGTTACTCATGTAGAGAGTTAACCATGGTAAGGGGTTAAAGGTTAAGTCACAAAATATCTTAAGTAAAAACAAAGGAGTGGACTTAGTCAATGCTTATCAATAAGCTTCTACAAGCTTCTAGCTATGATTAAATCCACTAATTTGTAATTACTTAATGATAAATGAAACCCTAACATAAACCCTAGCATGGTATGAGTCTCATACATACATGTTGCATGTGTAACCTAGCATGACACTAAAATATATCACATATATTTATGTGTGCAAAAACAATATAATTAACATATATCATATATATATTAATGTAACATAATGAGAAAATTGACTACTTAAGTGAGCCAATATTAGTTAATGTAATTTAATATATCAAATATATTAATTCTATATTATATTATTAAATCAACATTTGATTTAATAATCCGGCTATATTACATATAACCAACTAATATCAAATGTGACAACTTATCGAATCAACACTTGATCCGATAACCCGGCTATATCTTATATAACCATTGATGTCACATATCACGAGAATAGAATGCGGTAGCACATACGCGCATTAATCTCAGTCCCACACATATCACATATATGCTCCTACTCCGTTTCGCATGAACCAGGAAACCTCTGTATAGGACTCTAAAGACTCGTCAATACGCAGGCAGTAGGTTCTTGATCATATCAAACACCCACAAGCCACAAGCGGTCTGCTAAACGTAACGGCCACCTAGGTATTGAGCGATCAGAAAATCAACAAGCAAGCCTGCTCACACTCCAGCGAATCCAATCAGTAACACTACCGTATAGTCCGGTCTCTTCGTCTGATATGTCGCATATCACAGCCTGGGGGTGGTATAACGTCAGACCCCAATAGCCTGATAAGTTATGGAGATGCAAGGTCCATAACGGTTTGAGAAACTACTGATAACACTTACCAGTAAATCTCAGCAACCCTGGCCAGGGATTTCCTGTTATGGCCAATCGAGCATAGCGCAACATCAACTCCCAATACCGGGAGAGACGAAACCCCTCCTATCGCTCATTGCCTCCATGTGACTCGGGACTGTACCCAAAAGCCACCGTTTTGCACGATCTCTTGACCGTGGTATGGTGAAAATCAAAGAACAGTGGGAATCACACAAGACTCGATAACGATCTTGGGTCTACAGACTAACCTGTACGAGTGTCACCAGAGAACTGCTATCTGAAGATTGGTATAATACAATCTAGAAGTTCTCGGCGAGTCCGTCCAGTGTACCCAGTCTCCACTGAGCACCCGTATACCTTCTTTGATGTCAAACACCAATGGATATTGGATCATCCATCGCCCATCATATGGGTTGAGAAGCACATAAGCTAGTCTACTCTAGAGTATCGATGTCCTGTCTCGATACTTCCATGACTAGGAACATTTAAAGGATGTACTTATCGACTACCCTATCCCCACTAATATGATTTGCATCATAATCCTGGTAGTCTAGTAATCATCCTAAGGGCTTTATCAACATGTGATCACAAAACAGTATTTGTTAATATGTTAAGATAAAGTGCAACCAGATAGCATACTATCATGTCGAGCAAGAAAGTCATCCCTATATATCTCCAAGCATCCACTACTGTATACATCGCATGTACAGTAATGGCCTCTAGGGCATACATATAACTAACAATCTCCCACTTGCACTAAGGCCATCTGTTGTAGTATCCAATACCCAACAATATAGCAGAGGCTCAACTATTGTAAAGTCCCATACTCAACCATTGTAAAGAAGTCTATCTAGGGGTAAGGCCTTTATGAGTGCATCCGCTGTGTTATCCTTCATGTCAACTCTCTTAGCCTCGATCCCTTGGAGATCAACCATCTCCCTGATCAGGTGATACTAGCCTCAGAATTTTTCTGGAACGCTAATGGGACCGGTGTTCCTAGGCCAAAGCCACAACTCCATTGTTGTCACAATAACAGTTATTGGACGCTCAATGGTAGGAACCTTGTTCATCTTATGAACAAGAAATGTCCAGACAGGCACTTTGGTAATATCATTGGTAGCAATGTATTCAGCCTTTATCGTCTAGTATGTCACGATATCTATCTTGGAACTCTTCCAACATACTGTCCCTCCATTGAGGGTAAAGACAATGCCTGTGACTGACTCTCAGTCGAACTTATCACTCTGGAAGCTGGAACCAAGAACTTTCTTTTAGTGCTTCTCAAGTACTTAAGAATGTCATCCACAGTTGTCCAGCGATTCTCCCAAGATCCGATTGATTCCTGATCACTACACCTAGTGAGTCATCTACATCTGGTCTGGTACATAACATCGCACACTCTGATAGAGCCTACTGCCGTAGCATAGGGTATCCCTTGTATACGAGCTCTCTCCAAATCAGTATTGGAGAGAGTGATCCATGAGTAAGTGGACGAACCACCACGCTTAGAATCTTCCATACTAAACCCCTTTAGTATGGTGTTAATGTACCTAGATTTGGGACACTCCTAACATCTACTTAGATCTATCACCATAGATCATAATGTATAAGATGTAGCAGGCATCATCCAGATCTTCTATTGAGAATCTTTGTGATAAGAGGAGCTTGACCGAGTGTAGCATAGGAAACCATTTCCTATCAAGAGTATGTTATCTACGTACAATATGTGTAAGACAAACTTACTCTCTACAACCTTCTTATATATACAAGGTTCATCTACCATTCTGATGAAGTCAAACTCTTTGACTATCACATCAAAACAGACGTTCCAACTGCCTGAACCCGGTTGGGCCATCATCTCATGATGCAATCCTCGCTCCCACTATCTCCGAGAAAACCGAAGTATCTCTCAAGTGGATGAGGAACCCTACCAGATTCGTGAAGAGGCTTAGAGACTATTGAATCCTTTGGTTTCATCAAATCATCAGCTTTTAGTTTGTCTAGCTGGAACTCCTTCCAGTTCTACCTCATGACCACTAATTTCTTCACAATAAATTCCTTTTCTAAAATGGTGGCATGCTGAGAAACAAAACGCCTTTTGCTCCTCAGAGTGGTAGAAGATATTCCCTCACTAATGTTTAGGATATCCTGACAAACTTACACAACTGACCTTGCCTAGAGCTTGTCCGGATTCTGCCTTTCAACATAGGCCGGACAACCCCATATCTTAACTCATTTAAGACATGGTCTCTTCCCATTCTATATCTCATATGGAGTTGATTTGGATGGAACCCCATTCAATAGGTATGCAGCTTCTCAATTGCATAGCACCAAAAAGGAAATAGGTAACTCAGCAATACTCATCATAGAGCGCGCCATATCTCATAGGGTGCGATACCTCCGCCCTGATACACCGTTGTGCTGTGGTGTATACGAAGGAGTAAGCTGAGAGAGAATCACATTCTCCTTTTAGAAACTCCAAGAACTCCATACACAAGTATTCGGCTCCTCGATCACATCGTAGGACTTTAATACTTTTACCGGTTTCGTTCTCAAAAGAACCAACCTTGGCATTTGCAGACATTGGACCGTATACATCAGCATGTATCCGTCCCAAGAGTTCAGTAACTCTTTCTCTATTTCCAGTAAACGGAGTATTGGTCATTTTATCTTTGAGACAAGACTAGCAAGTAGCATAAGATGAAAATTCGAATAGATTCTCATATTCATCCTTTTGTAACTTAGCTGGTCGTGTCACACTGTATGACCTAGTCTACAATGCCTTAAGAAGGATTCGTTCATTCCTAAACTACTCCTCTTGTCTGTGTTCTATATGCTTTGAACTGTGGTTTGATTTAGAACGTATATGCTATTATATAACGTGCCTGATAGAATCAACTCTTGATTCAGGAAAATGTTCACAACGTTATCCTCCAATACAGAATTATATCCTTCTTTAACTCAGTAAAGAACATGATATAATGTTGTATATCAGGTTCGGTATGTAATAACATTTTTTCAGAATCAATGTATTAATACAAGGTGATATCTGCCAACTTATTTGGCTGCAACAATTGCACCATTTTATAACACTTAGAGACATATCACCCATTCTCAGTTCTCTACCTTTCTGTATCCTATGTAACATATTATATATGCGGGATCCTGATTCGGTATCATATACCCAGGACGTAGAGGATACTGAAAAACAGTTCTCGGTAATAAGGACACCCGAAGAATATGCATCAACATGTACATTCTTCGAATTGGGTGGCATGGGAATCCGGATATTCCCCTATTTCCTGCTCGGACATATAACAATTATAAGATTGAGCGGAACCAATGTTCCCTAGCTCAGTTTAATAAACTGGTTCGGTCAATGCATCCATATTATTATCTTGATTAAGGCGTGACATGGTCGCTACCAGGAAAGAGAGAAGAAAACACTATGCATGCGCTCTTGAAGGATTAGATTGGTTATTAGTTTATCTAATCAGAATGGCTCCTACTGTTTTCATCAAATCTATCTTCAAACCCTAAATGGTAAGACTAGCTGGGATTAATTACACCCTTCGCCAATCTTTCGGCCAGGCCAGTGTTGGTACTTTGAAGGAGGTTCCTCGTGCTTTCGCACGGACCTAATTAATATAAATCTCATTTTCCCAGAGGCATAACCACGTTAACACCTTTCTAGACACCTACTTGATCGGCTAATTGTAATGTGTAAAACTCTCCCAGGAGTAACTCTTACTCGTAGTGGGTATCGGGATCCAATTAACTCATAGAAGGTATGCAATCTCAATGCAAATTTCAACACTTGAAATTCCCGATAACAGTTTTTACCCCTAGCACCTATGACCTTGGCTATGGTCAACATATCATAAGCACTAGTCAAGTTCTATCCTTCATTTCGTGGTTAATTAGACCCACCCACATGACTCTCGGTTATGGTCAACATAATCATGTAACTGTCCTAACTAATCACATCATATGCTGTGTAGGAAAGACATTAATTAGCTACCGTATACTACGCCTCGGCTATGGTCGACATACGCAGCACGAATACTAAGTACTCTACTTCCTAAAATGACGGAGGGCTACGCAGGTTTTTAAGAAAACCATGAGCGTAATGAACTTGATATCGTTGTAAAATTGAGTGAATTTTAAAAGGTGTGTTTTTTAGGCTTTTACTAGTTTTGCTAAAGAGGTCACTCCCGGTGAAGGGATCTCGGCTCTTTCCTTATCGAATAAGGTGCAGGATATTTCACAAACACCACTATGCAAAGCAAAAACTATAGAAGCAATCAAAAAACAAACCGAGTGGGTTGTAGTATCTGCTAGTTTCTCTAAAGAGGTCACTCCCGGTGAAGGGATCTCGTCTCTTTTCTTATCGAATAAGGTGCTGGATATTCTACAAGGAATACCTCTATACAAAGCAAGAACTAGAGCTACCAGTTTTTAAACAAGTTTCTATAACATCTTTAGGTTTCTTTTTTTTTTATTTCATTAATCTCATTAATGAAGTCCCATCTGTTATGCTTCCTAAGCATCATATAAGAAACGAAAGAAGCAATATTTATTATATCTCATATATATAATATAGGTTTCGTCTTAGAACATTTCAAATGATCACATCACAGAATATCAGCAGCAGAAGAATCACATATGAAATATTGGATATAGTAGGAATTTCGTGTTTTATTTAAGCCAGTATAAAACACGGATTCCACCGTCGCGATGAATAGCCAAACCACATCCCTAGAGCCCTATGAGAGCGGCAAGAAACCCTACCAATTCTAGAGTTAGGAGACCCGGTCTCGACTCCTTGAGATGATCTCCCACTGTACCCTAGAACCCGGTTACTTGTGCTTCCCGCCTTGGGTCTATCCTAATGCGGAAAAGTAAATAATATACAATGGTGACATCATCTTCAACCTGGAAGTGCCCCAATAAAAGAATATTACATACAAGCTTTTACATGAATGAAAATGAAAAACTCTCATCTCACATAAAACCCCCGGCTATACAAAACACGACGATTCAATATAACATATCACATCAACACATAACACCACATGTCATCAACGTAAGTAAATATGTGTATTCTAATTTTCGTTGACATATAGCACCGAAACCGGCGATATACCACATATTACACTTACGGTCGCAGAAAAGAAAGTGAAAAACTACAACCGTTGGAATCCACAACCATCTTAGACATCATAAACCCAATATATCACATACATTGGATTTCTGTCACGACCCGAGAGTACGGAACGTGACCGGCACTTAGATTACGAAGCGTCTAGAGGCGCCACGTAACCTAAGTAAGCCGAAGCCCAGAAATCTAAACCATATAAAAGAAGAAGAAGTAAAAGAAACATGAAGAAAAACAAGTTTAAAAGTATCAGCAAATTTTCCCAAAAATTTCGGCAGAGTCTCCTATGTAAAAACTGGCCCCCAAATGGGTACAACAAGTATAATATACATAAACAATAAAAAGCATCCCCAAACGGGTGCTAGCTCAACGCCAACTGGCGGAAACAACCACAACGAGCACAATAATATACAACGCCAAAGGGCGAGGCTCAAAACTCAAAATAAAATAAAACCACCAGATCAGAATAATATATGCGCGACTCTAATGTCAAAATAAAA
Organism: Agapanthus africanus; assembly: GCA_030015575.1. Classification (NCBI taxonomy): domain Eukaryota; kingdom Viridiplantae; phylum Streptophyta; class Magnoliopsida; order Asparagales; family Amaryllidaceae; genus Agapanthus; species Agapanthus africanus. The sequence continues at coordinate 154,972,230 of CM057343.1, forward strand.
GACTGGTCCAATAAACTTATCAAGTAATACAAGTATGGTTGATGGAGCTTACTAGATACAAATGAATGAATAAAAGTACAATGATGGTTCGGATACAAGTGAACCAACCTACCGTGCAAATCACCATGAAAGAATAGATGTGCCAGCAAGCTGCCAGGGAAACCTGTACACCGAACCTGTAATAAAATTTGGCACAACAGGGGTGAGTTGCCAACTCGTGAGTAGAAGACATCTACGAAAAGAAATCGAATGCACGACGCTATCCTAGGTCATAATAATACACTACTAAGTCCCAATCATCTAGTAATAGCAGGGTAATACTACGTGTAAGTGCAGATACTCCGTGCTCGTGTCAGTACCTCATATAATACTATGTCATATGAATGAAATGCATGCACCATGAATGTAAAGTAACAAATCCTGAAATCCTGATATATATGTATAAGAAATCTTTAGTTGTTATCATAGTAGAATGTGTATAAGAATCTGAAATCTAAATAATAAAATCCATGGAAATCCGTGTCAAGCATCGACACAACACATGAAATCTCAAGTCTCAATATCTCGGGCTCCGTCAGTCCGGATCGGCCCATATCATCAAATCTCACGACAACGGTCGGTATCCTCCGGATATCCGCCGCGCCAGACATCACCGGTAGGTAGCCTTCCCCTGCCAGGCTCATCGTCTACAACTCGATCTTCTTGCCCCGGGGTACCATACCGGGCCCACCATGTACCCGAGACGGTTCATCCACTCCTCCAATCGGGTCTCGAAATCCAACAGAAAACATGAAATACTCATGGTGGACGACGCATACATCACGAGAAAACCGCATCTTATTTTAAAAAGAGAAGAGGAGAGAGAGAGAGAAGTTTTTTTTTATATATTTTTGCGGTTTTCCCCAAAAATCCAGAAATCTCATAGAAATCCAAATCTCAAAATCATGAGTAACTATATGATAAGTGTCGGCATATGCCCATAATACTGCATGATAACATGAAAATATGAATGCATGGATGTCTAAGTAATAAATATCATGTCTATACTAACATCAGAGAATAATCACAATATTATATCGGTCTAGTTGTTAACTGATTCTATCCATAAAAGACAATATGATCTAAAGTGTACGTGACATAGCAATTACCGATGATGATGTGTATGAGCCGGCAAATAAGTGTGCGTGTGTGTTTCTATCAGAAACCTACGAACCTCTCCCAAAGTATTCATCCTCAGGTATGGTTTTCCTAAATCAGTCTAGTCCCGCCTAGGGTCATTACTAGGGTCCTGCTCAGTAAGAATCTAGGGCCACATCGGGTTTCCTAGTGTCAATAAGTACTATTCCTATTCTACGTTGCGGGGGTGCTAAACGCCATCCACCCGACTTCCCCCCGTAGATATGCATCTACTCACCTGGTCCATGTCTGCCGAAGACGGTGTCGCCATCCTCCTCTTCATCGCCCGCAGTCCACGTGAGGGGTACCTAAACGCAAACATAATAATACTATCGTAAACTGAATCACATACAAAAGTCAAAACGACGCAAGGAACAAGCATAGGTTAAAACCTATGTCCCGTCCACGCAAAAGAACCAAATATCGCTCGATATCGGCTTACAAACTCCGATGGATCGAGATAAACATCAACAGATAACTCGTAGTTTTAAAACACATTACTTATATTGTAAAACATGATCAAATTCATCGAAACACTAAAATCGATCAAATCGTCCGTTTTCGAAAAACCCGAAAATGCCAATTTACCGTTTTTCATCAAAACTTGACATTTAAATGAAACCAATGGTCATAAAACTCATTAAATAGCATCACTAGACTATACAAACCATTACTATATTTTTATTACACAATTTTGTATAAATTTGAAATTTCTAGTTTGCACCCTTTAACAATTTTCAACATTTTTCAAGCAAAATACCACAATTCCACCACAAAACATGATTTTGCATAAATTAATGACTTAAACCATAATTCATGATGACAATGATATAATGAAACCATAATTATATTTTTAATCTCATTTATATAGGAATTTCTAAAATCTAGTTTACAAAATTAGCAATTTTTATCACAATTTATCAATTAACCATAGAAACTAGCAATCAAACTAAGTTTTTCTTTCCATTAACATGATAATATTCCCACTAAAACTATAATCCAATGATAACAACCCAAATTAGAATTTTATATTAACCACAACCACATTTTGCAAAAACCTAGTTAACTAAATCCTAATTTAAAACAATTTTTGAATAACAATTTGTTAAACAATAACCATGCAAGATTTCCTAATACTAAAATTGTTAAACTAACTACTATAACCCTAATTAATTATTAAAAATCATAACTTGAATTTAGAACCCTAGCTTGCATTTTAAAAAAAAGAACATAGAATTAATTCATTAAATCTAATTAAGCTTAATATGAACATCTAATAACAATAAATCAAAAGAAAGAAAATTATACCTTCAAAATGTGAAATCCAAACAAGAATTGAGCCTCCAAAATGTATGCTTTCCATCTCCAAATTTCATACAAAAATGAGCAAGGAATAAAGAATATGGAATAAATAGGATTTTGTGGAATTTTTGATGTGTTTTTGATGAATTTTGAATAAAAATGAGGTGGAAAATGGGGGGGGGGCAGCCATGGGGGGTTTGTGGCCGGCCCTAGAGAGGTGAGGGAGAGAAAGAAGAGAGTGGGAAAAGTGTGTAGAAGTTTCAAGAGAAGAAACATCAACAAAAGTCTTTTCATGTTTTATTTATTTATTTATTTATTTTTTTACTATAGCAACTCAAGAAAGCTCTAGAAAATAGGACAAATTTGCAAATAATTTTTGCATGATACACACTAAATTCTAATATACCATGGTTCATTTTTACAAATTAAAACCATTCAAATTTGTAATTTACACTAATTTAGTGTAAAAATAAAGCTTATGTTAATATTTAAAATAATTAATTTAGGAAAAATATTTTATTAAACTAAAAATTTATAAGTGGCTAAATAAACACCATTTACTAGTAATTTCATAATTAAAATATATATTTTTAAAATTATAATGAAAAACAATCACGGTTTGGTTTTACGAAAAATACATTTTACTTTACCGAAAATCCTAAAATTCACTTAAACATTTTTATTCATTTAATTATTTATTTAATCATTTTTAAAACGTTACAATTTCATGCCTAACCAAATGAATTCTTTAGACATCACATGCCTAATAATTATAAACCCCGAATTTTAGTCTCGATATTGAAAACACTTTCCGATAACCTGTCGGGTTATTCAACAAGATTCCCGATAATGTGATCGAATGCTCGTCGGAAACTTTAATACACGGCCGCACCTCCCGGTGCCATCGACGAAGTGCACTTAGGCGGAACACCACAGCCGCAAGAACCCGAACGGATGCTTTTGGCGACGGGGTTCTCGTACAGTCACTTGGTTGGGGCTATGGGGCGTGGCTCTCTAGTAAGGCTACCCGGCGAGTATCCGCGTACACAACGTAATTGCGACGGACTTTTGATCCACATCAAAATCCCTTGGCAACCGATCAATTGAGACTAAACTACTAGATTTATAAAATTCAAACTAGTTATCACATAACCAATTCTGTGGATTCCAAATATTGTATCACAATCACAGATAGCTAGGCGAAATTAGATAATTCGATCGATGCAACGAATTCCCAAAAATTCCCAGAGAGCTCAACACTTGAGCAAAGTTAAAGTTAACCAGAGACATGCCACAGCACCTACTGACCATCAGCTGTAGGGCCTGACCCAAGCTTCTCAAGTGGCGCCGCGGATCCGCCGCCAAAACTATGTTTTGGCCGCGGATCCGCGGTCACTCGGACGAGTTAGGGTTTCGTTCGTCATGTGTGTCCATAGAATTCCCTGCATGATTTTCTGAGTATTTTTTACATGGAAAATCCAACTTTTGGAAATATTTCCAGAAAGGGGGTCATTTCGGGCTTTCGGAGTTCGATCGGACTTTAAACTTCGTCTAGACAACGCCTAATGCTCTAGCTTGGCTCTGATACCACAGTAAGGGTAGCTTAGCACCTTAGCAAGGTTTTGGCAAGCATCAATCATGCTACTTTAAAAAATTTTAGGGTGCTAAACAAACCAACCAAGTAATCGAACTAGAGAATTAGGGTTAAACATGATATGTAAACTCTTTACATCTAAGTGAATAAGGAACACAACATTTGTAGATCGGTCCTTCACTTCAATAGCTCTGTGTAGTGGTCACTTCGCTGCGATCATGAACTTCCGGACTCTAGAGAATCTCCCATGAAGAAATGAACAAGCTTGCTTCGAAATCTTCGAGGCCGAAGATGATCTACGTCGAGGAAACACTAGCTCATGCTACCTCTTCATTAATGATGAGATTAGTGAAGCAAACACCCTAAACTAAATGGCTAATAGTAGAGGACGATGAAGTAGGAAGTGGGCTCACTTTAGATTTCAATTTCTCACAATCTATCATCACTTTCACAAAAGCTAAAAAGCTTAAAATGAAGAAGAAGAAAATGAAGCTCAAGTGATGAAAGAATAAATCATATATCTCATTTTTTCAAATGCAACCATGGGTGAGTATAACAACCATATAGTTACTCATGTAGAGAGTTAACCATGGTAAGGGGTTAAAGGTTAAGTCACAAAATATCTTAAGTAAAAACAAAGGAGTGGACTTAGTCAATGCTTATTAACAAACTTCTACAAGCTTCTAGCTATGATTAAATCCACTAATTTGTAATTACTTAATAATAAATGAAACCCTAACATAAACTCTAGCATGGTATGAGTCTCATACATACATGTTGCATGTGTAACCTAGTATGACACACTAAAATATTTCACATATATTTATGTGTGCAAAAACAATACAATTAACATATATCACATATATATTAATGTATCATAATGAGAAAAATGAATACTTAAGTAAGCCAATATTAGTTAATGTAATTTAATATATCAAATATATTAATTCTATATTAAATTATTAAATCAACATTTGATTTAATAATTCGGCTATATTACATATAACCAACTAAAATCAAATGTGACAACTTATCGAATCAACACTTGATCCGATAACCCGGCTATATCTTATATAACCTTTGATGTCACATATCACGATAATAAAATGCGGTAGCACATACGCGCATTAATCTCAGTCCCACACATATCACATATGTGCTCCTACTCCGTTTCGCATGAACCAGGAAACCTCTGTATAGGATTCTAAATACTCGCCAATACGCAGGCAGTAGGTTCTTGATCATATCAAACACCCACAAGCCGCAAGCGGTCTTCTAAACGTAACAGCCACCCGGGTATTGAGCGATCAGAAGATCAACAAGCAAGCCTGCTCACACTCCAGCGAATCCAATCAGTAACACTACCGTATAGTCCGGTCTCTTCGTCTGATATGTCGCATATCACAGCCTGGGGGTGGTATAACGTCAGACCCCAATAGCCTGATAAGTTATGGAGATGCAAGGTCCATAACGGTTTGAGAAACTACTGATAACACTTACCAGTAAATCTCAGCAACCCTGGCCAAGGATTTCCTGTTATGGCCAATCGAGCATAGCGCAACATCAACTCCCAATACCGGGAGAGACGAAACCCCTCCTATCGCTCATTGCCTCCATGTGACTCGGGACTGTACCCAAAAGCCACCGTTTTGCACGATCTCTTGACCGTGGTATGGTGAAAATCAAAGAACAGTGGGAATCACACAAGACTCGATAACGATCTTGGGTCTACAGACTAACCTGTACGAGTGTCACCAGAGAACTGCTATCTGAAGATTGGTATAATACAATCTAGAAGTTCTCGGCGAGTCCGTCCAGTGTACCCAGTCTCCACTGAGCACCCGTATACCTTCTCTGATGTCAAACACCAATGGATATGGGATCATCCATCGCCCATCATATGGGTCGAGAAGCGCATACGCTAGTCTACTCTGGAGTATCGATGTCTGTCTCAATACACCCACGACTAGGAACATTTGAAGAATGTACTTATCGACTACCCTGTCCCCACTAATATGATCTACATCATAATCCTGGTAGTCTAGTAATCATCCTAGGGGCTTTATCAACATGTGATTACAAAACAGTATTTGTTAATATGTTAAGATAAAGTGCAACCAGATAGCATACTATCATGTCGAGCAAGAAAGTCCTCCAAATATATGTCCAAGCATCCACTATAATATACATCGCATGTACAGTAATGGCCTCTAGGGCAAATATATAACTAACACATACTAGTGGGGCATGAGTAGTCTATAAGAATATCTTTAATTGTTCCTAGTCGTGGGTATATCGAGACGGGGCATCGATATTCCTGAGTAGACTAGAGTTACGTTTCTTGACCCAGTTGAGGGGGCGATGGATGATCCCATATCCATTGGTGTTAGGCATCAAAGATTGTATACGGGTGCTCATTGGAGACTGAGTACACTGAACGGACTCGCCGAGAACTCCTATATGGTATTATATATGTCGTCGAATAGCAGTTCTCAGGTGACACATGTACAGGTTACTCTGTAGACCTGAGATCATCATAGAGTCTTGTGTGTTTCCCACTGTGCTTTCATTTCCACCCTACCACGGCTCTACTGAGTCGTGCAAACAGGTGGTTTTTGGGTACAGTCCCGAGACACATGCAGGCAATGAGCGATAGAAGGGGTTTCGTCTCTCCCGGTATTGGGAGTTGATGTTGCCCTATGCTCGATTGGCTATGTCACGACCCGAAATTGGCACGTGACGGCCTTAATACTACGCGACGCCTACAGACGTAACGCAGTAAAAGAAAGCCAAAACCCAGAAATCTAAACCATTAAAAAGACAAGAAAAGATAATAGAAGTTTTTAAAACATTTGAAATCACAACCCAAATTCTTTAAAAGTCCAACTTTTCTTTCTTTAAAATTTTGGCAGCACCTCCTTTGTAAAAACTAGCCCCAAAAATGGGTACAGCATAAATATAAATGAAGCATCCCCAAACGGGAGCAAATACACGCCCAAAGGAGGAAAACAAACACCACAACAAATATACGACGCCGTAGCGAAGAAATAAAAGACGATAGAAAGAAAGCTGTATAAAAGACAAACAAGTCACAAATAATATACAATATCGTCATCACCAAGTCTCTAAGTCAATAAAATAATAGTTGATGGAGAGTACAAGGATACAACGAATATACAGTACAACAATACAGATAACCACAAAACCCACCTAAGAAAAACTGCACACTATCAGGTGAAGCGGTATCCGTAGAAAAAGATGATCAGATAGATGAATAGCCAGCCTCAACTACTCTGGGGAACACCATGCAAAACAACTGTGGCACAACGAGGGTGAGTTGCCAACTCGTGAATAGTAAATAACATATGCAGGTAATCGCAAGTATGCACGTACAGCGTGAATCTAACATAGGAAATTAATAGCAATAACAGGTCATATGAATGCAATAATCATGAAAAGTACACTAGCAGGTACAACTAATACATGAAGTAATAATAATATGACAATCAGTATGCAATAATCATGCAATAATGATATGAAAATGAGTATATAAATAAAGGTGGAGTATGGAATGAAATATGTCATTTCCACGGAATCCTGACATCGTGGTAGGATCAAAATCCATCAAGACAATCCAAATTCCAATTCCTCAAATCAGCCCCCAAATTGGCTCTCATATCATATAAGTCTCACAAATCCTGAATGTACACTTTCGAATAAATCTCCTATATCCTGAATGTACAAATCAGCAATCTCATATATATCATGTATCAAATCTCAAATAAATCACCTATATCCCAAATCTAATCTCAAGTAAAAGTCTAACACCCTAAATATATTTGCATGAATTAATATGATGATGTATATAAATTAATGTCAATACACATATATTAGCGTCTCATTCCACTAATATTAGTGTAAGGGCATATATAACAGCGGCCTAATCCCCTGTTATATATATAAAGGAGTAAAAAGAAATATCATGAAACCAATGTGTCAAGTATCGACACAGAAATGCTGATCTATCAGGTGTTGTCACCAAGACTGGCACCCTGATAGGTACGTATCATACGCTATACTGAAAGCACGAGTGCCTAGCTCTGACCCTCGCCTTTCGACGTATCCATACGCACATGACTCCCGTCTGTATCCCTATGATAACCGCCGAGTCATAGGTAATATTACCGGATGGTATGGTTCCCCTGCCGGGCATGGCATGGTGCATCGACATCCCTTTGTTGCCCCGGGGTACCTCCGGGCCCCACCATGTACCCTCATACGGCCTCGATGCCTCCTCGTAGGAGTGTATATATATATCAGAACCGATAAAACTCATGGTGGATGCTGAAATATCATATCAAGGGAAACCGGGTTTTTCAAATAATGCATAATTTCATAAACTCCCACGTTCCCCAAATCCAGAAAATATCATGAAAAATCCATATAACAATGCGAAAATCAATGAATATGATATATGCAACAAAAACTGAAATGTAAGCATATAAAGGAAAAGCCGCTAATTAACTGCAACAAGTTAATATAAAATATCATGTGGTTCCTATTTTATCCAATTCTAAATAATATCAAGTAAAGGTAAATATGTAGCTATAACTGATATATGTGTACACACAAACGTATAGCAAGGTATATGTATCTACCTATAAGTAATGATGTAGTATACCCCCTGGTATAAGTAAAATATGTGTGCAAGTATACCTGTAGCTATGTCGTAAAGTGTGTATGTACCTATCACTGATGGTATAATACTCTATAGGTATACATGTATCTAGCATATAAGTATGTGAAGGCATATGTGTAAGCATGTGGGTATACAGGTATGCTATATGTCATATGCGATAAGAATATGAATCAATGTCATAATGTCCCTAACCAAGAAATATCATATCTTTAAGTGGGTTGTGTGTGATATGGCAATTATTGACGGTGTGTAGCATACAATCAGTGCTCGTGCAATATGAATCGTCAATAATATGTGCAGTGTCCTAAGGCTACTAGTCCAAGCACAACAACATCTAAGTAATAGGGTAATTGCGCAATTCTAAACATGACATAGAATATGCGACAAGTATTAACATCTCTAGCCCAGACGCATAACGCCATGCGGGCGATTCCCCTATAGATGTTAAATCTACTCACCAACGCTCCAAGCTAGGTGAATCCTACCACCTGTTTTCCCTTTGTAGCAGTGTCCGTAGTCCCCGCCTGCGAACCTGCAACATTGAAACAACAAAGCAAATATATATTAATAATAGACCTAAAATACTTACAATCTACACGGACCAACACGACACACCTATGTACACTAAAGGGTTTGTGTTGTAGCTAACGCGTATAGCGACACTACGAAACCAACTCAGTGCAACAGTAACACAGAACACGCATCGTATCGGATAACGTATCACGCGAAACAAAACACTAGAAATATACGCGAAACAAAACACTAGAAATATGCAAAGTGATCCCAGATTTTTCTGTGTTAATAATTTGTAAAAATTGCAAGTACCATGAGACTAAAATTAACCCCAGAGACCCCTACACCAAAAACCAACACCCAGGTCCCTACTCTTGCCGAAAATTGCGTCCAGAACCATTAAATCTGCGGCCGGAGTTGGAGGAAGTGGGCTCGTATTTTGAGGGCAGGTTCTAGGTCTCTATACTAGGTTACCGTCAAGTCAATTTTTGCAACAAATACTTAGTTTAACAACAGATCATCTGAGACCCCAAATCGATACTAAAAATACGATATTTATCCGAAACGATACGATATGCGATAAAAACAACAACTTTAAAGCTAAGCTACACAAAAATGACTTAAACAACAGCAAGGAAACATTACCTAATCAAAAGAACACAAAGATCCAAGCTTTGTACACTCCATGGCATCCAAGAGGAAAAATGTGAACAAAGATGTGATTTTGATGAAGTTTTGGTGAATATGTGATGGATTTTGTGAAGAAAAGATCAAGTGTTCAGTTGATGAGGGAGAGATGAGAGAAATGTGAAAGAATAAGTGAGAAAGAATAAGAGAGTGTGAGGAAATGAGAGAGGGAGGTGAGTGTAGGGTGAGGTGAGAGGTGAGTGTATCATAGCCATTAATTGCAACCCATGACTCACATTTAATGCCCCAAACCTCATCATTCCAAAACAATTATCTCTCTCTCTTACAAAAGATTAAGGGTAAATGAAAAAGGGTGGATTTAAAGCAAAGGGTTTAGAATTAAGGTTAAGTGCCATGGTTGCTAAAACTAGATTAGCACAAACAAAACTCACATTTAAGTGCACACGTGCGTGCATGCTTATAACAAATAATAATAAATTATTAATTAAATGTTATAAAATGTGAGGAACCCGAATTGGTAAACTTTTTACAGTAAACCCGCACTAACGTCTAAACGAACACTAACCGAAATCTAAGGCATTACAATCTCCCCCCTTAAAAAATTTGTCCCCGAATTTAAAATTCTTACTAAGCGTACCTTTAAAGAGAAGATTACAAACTCTCATATCTCGCTCGCAGCCTCTCAAGTGATTACCTTATTATACGGCTACGTCCAAGAAAAACCTTCACAAATGGCAAGACCCTTGACCAAAGTTTCTTCACCTGCCGAGCCATTAACACAATTGGCTGCTGGTGAACGATAGATCGCGTCCAAGCTAAATGGTCTGGTGCTGAATCATGTGAGAAAGGTCATGAAGGTAATTGCAAAATATCGACACCAGGAATACGGGTTGAATACTCAATAATCTGGGCGGAAGTGCAAAATTAAAGGCAACGAAACTAACTCTCCTTAAGGATCTCAAAAGGACTTACAATTCTGGGATAAGCTTCCCAAAACTCAATACGTCATTTATCGGAAAAATCTGTAGGAATACATGATCTGCCACTGCGAACTCAAGTTTACGACCAACACGGTCGGCATAAGACCTCTGTCCGCAATGGACAATTCTCATCCTGACCTAAAACAACTGGATCATCTTCGAAGTCTCTAGACTAGCTGGGGTCCAAAAATCCTACAACACAGAGTCAGAAAAATGGACGGGTGATCGACACGACCTAGGCCCTAAACCTAAAGGTTACCAATTGGAGTGTCTCCTGATAACATCTATCGAAGGAGAACCTTAACAATGGCGAGTGACGATCCCCAACTACCGACAACAATTATTATGTACGCACAAACTTAACAAAGAACAACTGAGCAAACTGAGTATAACCGGATGACAAGCATCCAAATGGAGTCACGCCCTGACTAAACCTAGGTATACACCATAACGAAATTCGTGGAGATCTTCTCCCACTCCAACTTCAGAACGGTTAAAGGTTGCAACTCTCCAGCCGGTCTCAGATGCTCAACCAAAACACACAACAAGACAAACACCTTGAAACGAAATCCGAAACTTCTCTTTACATCCTTGCCCACCTGTAACTATCTCACAAGTCACGTCAAATGTTGGTAGAACTTGAATGAGCACAGAGAGTTGACAGATGTGCCTGCTCTAGGATTTTACGTCTCTACCCAATAATATCAGGTACACAAACGCATCCATAAACTTAGCACACCCTTGTCAGAATTCAAGGACTCTGAATCTTTACCCAGCCGATTATGCTCAAGTATCTCTGGCGAACGAGCATCGGCGGGCAGTGTCTCGTGAAAGCGATTAAAGAAAAGTGGTCGGGCACGGACATGAGCAAGTTGCCCCCTCAGTAGAGACGAACTTAAGCTGTACTCAACGATCGCACAAGAACTGTAAATCTACAGAAGACTGTTTCAACAATCAACACCTGCTGCAGGAAGATGTATATTAAGCTCTGGCGGTCCGTGAAAATCTGACACGACTCTCGAACAAGTAGTGTCTCCAAATCTCCAACGCATGACCACCGCGGCCATCTCCAGATCATGAGTGGGATATCCTTCTCATACATCCTCCAATGTAGGGAAGCAAAAGCGATAACTCTATAGTGTTGCCTCAGTACACAATCGAGCCCCACTCGTGAAACATTACAGTTAAACAACAAGTTGCCCGAACCAGAAGCAAAGAAAGAACTAATGCAGTTGTTAACCGAATCTTCAACTGCCGAAAACTCCGCACACATGCCTCAGTCCAAAGAAAAGAAACCTCCATTCCGGTCAATTTAGTCGACGGTGCAGCACTACTCTAGCAATCCTGCACAAAACGGCGGTAAAAACCTGCTAAGCCCAAAAATCTGCAGACCTCCGTCCTGCACACAAGTCTGGACATAAGCTGTACGGCCTCGATCTTTCTCTTAACCATACGAAAACCGTCTCCCGTAACTACAAGACCTAGGAGTCAACATAAACAAGCCCGAAGGAATACTCCGAGAATCTAGCAAACCGCTGGGGCTCTCCCAATGTTTGCAAAACAAATCCTCAAGTGCTACTCCTGTCCCTCAAGGCACATTAAATAGACCAAAATGTCGTCAATAACACAATAAAAACTGGTCGAGGAACGGCCTGAAGAAGTCTGGTTCATCATATCTACGAATGCCGCTAGGGCATTGGTGAATCCAATGACACACCAATACACACGAAGCCCGTAGCACGCACAAGGCAGTCTTCGGAATGTCATCACTCCGAACCCGCAACAATGATGACTTGATCCGAAACAAACTTAGAAAATGTATCGCACTCTGGAGCTGATCGAAGAAATCGTCAATGCGAGGTAAAGGATTCCTATCCGCACTGTAAGCCGGTTCAATTAACGATCCATCGATATACAACCTCAATCTGTCGTCTTTCTCCTTGACGAACAGAAATAGGAGCTTCCAAAAGCGAAACACTCGGACGCACAATCCCCCCCGACAAACAACTCTGCAGCTGACCCTTAAGCTTCCTGAGCTTCGCCGGCTCATCTGGAACAACGTCGAAAAACTCTCGCACGATAGAAACCCTGTCCAACAAACCAACTGTGGCTCCGGTATCATGAATGAACGCCAAGAATCCACGGCATCTCCTTAAAAGCCGACTAGCAAAAAGGCTAAATTCAAGCTGTGAGAGGCGGCACAACTATCCACCTGCAAAACAAGAACTGACTAGCCGGGGAAAACAAAACCTGACTGTTTCTTCACGGTAGTCCACAGACGCCTAGCACGTAGCTAACCAGTCCGTGCCCAGGAGAAAGCCAAATCCAACATCTCCAAAAGGATCAAGGGACGGATGAATCTCCTAACCGATTGGCACATGACTGAAATACGTGTTGCGCAACAAAAGAATTGCTGACAGAAATTAACACAACAAACGGCTGATCTACCTAACACGACTCTCGTCCCAACCACGGCACAAGTGTGAAAAATAAACAAATACTTCAAAAGAACATACGAATTAAGGATACCTGAAAACTCAACATTGGACGCCCGTGCGTCCCGATGAATAGAATCAAACTCTCATGTCTGCCCCCTACCCGCAACTGGCTGAACTCCTCTTCTGGTAACCTGTCCCCTCTGAGCGAACCTTCCGCGTCCACGAACTCTTTGAATATGACCCTGACGCGGTGTTAGGGAACAACTCCTGATGTGGTGATGAAGGCTCCCGCACCGATAGCATCCAGAATAAAGCTGCTGACCTTCCTGGGGTTGAGAGCTGGACGACTGTCCTTGTCCAAAGCCTCTGCTACTCCTCTGACGATCACGAAATCTGTCTCGACGACTAAGCCTCTGTCTCTGGGCTGGTACACCAGTACGATTCCTCCACTGTTCCGGAACTCTCAAAGTCTCTGGAAGACGTGTCTTGTAAACTGGGGCTACATCCACTGGTGCTATGTAGGTGACGGAATGCTGCATGCTGATCGCTAGGAACAACTGAGTAACAGGGGTGACAACCTCCTGTCGTTACGCTCGAATGGTCTCAACCAATGAACTCATCATCTGGCGCAAGTCCTGCATCTCTGTCATAAGCCTAGCAAGCTGATCTGTCGAAGGAGGATCCGTCTGCACCAGTGCAACTAGCGTGCCATCCTGGTCAGTGCTCGTCTCACCCGAACTAACTCTGACCTCGGCCCTCGCTGCATCACTCTGAGTCCCCATAGTCATCGGCGGCAAGGCTATAAATGGAAATACAATTCGATAAGAACACGGAAATCGAATCACAAGGATATGAATCATCAAAGAAGGAATTTCAAGCAATGTACTTAGGTCACTTTATTCGAAGTACCACATCGTGAGTATGTTGCAGACATACACACACTACGTTACTCTGCTTAAGCTACCTACTCCATCATACCAAGGTCATCCTACACTCCGAAAGGTAAAACCTAGCACTCTGATACCAACTTTGTCACGACCCGAAATTGGCACGTGACGGCCCTAATACTACGCAACGCCTACAGACGTAACACAGTAAAAGAAAGCCAAAACTGAGAAATCTAAACCATTAAAAAGACAAGAAAAGATAATAGAAGTTTTTAAAACATTTGAAATCACAACCCAAATTCTTTAAAAATCCAACTTTTCTTTCTTTAAAATTTTGGCAGCACCTCCTTTGTAAAAACTAGCCCCAAAAATGGGTACAACATAAATATAAATGAAGCATCCCCAAACGGGAGCAAATACACGCCCAAAGGATGAAAACAAACACCACAACAAATATACGACGCCGTAGCGAAGAAATAAAAGACGATAGAAAGAAAGCTGTATGAAAGACAAACAAGTCACAAATAATATACAATATCGTCCTCACCAAGTCTCTAAGTCAACAAAATAATACTAGATGGAGAGTTCAAGGATACAACGAATATATAATACAACTGTAAATCCACGTTGCCCACCCCGATGCTTGCGGGGAGGCGGAAAACGGAATAAAAATCAAATTTTTATCACTTTAGGCAACATGGACTAGACAAAGAAGGATCTTTGCTAAACAAAAACAAGCTAAAGCTAACTAGAAACTAGCTAAGGGTAGAATGGTTATACCTAGGGCTTTATGTCCCTCTCTCCTTGCTCCTTGGAGTAGTAGAAAGAGGTCACCTTTGTCGTCTTCTCACGTCGAAGAAAGATCCACCCGAAAGCCTCAACCTTTGGCTTCAACTCCAAGCTAGAAGTAACTAGGGTGCAAGAAGTGCTAATCCTAGAACCCTAGATGAGAGTAGAGATTATCAAGAAGAGGTTTTTCTCAAGCTCAAGTGTTTCTCAACATATGAGAGGGGAGAGCTTGAGGGAGAGGAAGAACAAGAGAGAGAAAGTAAATGATAGAATGAGAGAATAAAACAACCATTCTCACATATATGTGTGAATTATTATAAATTGATAATTAGCTAGATAATTGTCATGGTTAATCAAGACATGACCATTATCATTTCATATTTAATGCTAATTGCAAGGATCAAAGAGCATCTTTTATATGGAATGATGATGGTCAACATGTCAACTAAGGTCAACAAGTCAAGATAGTCAAATGGTCAACAACCATAACCATGCACAATTATATTAAACTAATATCAATTAACCATAATACACACATAAGAATTAGGGTTAATAAAATGACAATAGTCATTAACCCTAATCAAAGTGCTCTCCCTCTGTCTCAAGCAACTGTCCATACGCACCAGTATTCGTGATCCGAGGAATACGAATACAAAGAGAAAAAACCAATCCCAAATCATATACTAGGATCCGGCTTAAACCAAAGCCTGCTAGTATAAGCTGTCCGGACAGCAAACGTGCATAAGTGCGCGGATGTGAACGAACCCTGTCGCAAAACCATGCGACCTCTACTCATTTTGCCAAAAAGCGAATAGCTCTCTGTGTGGGACTCTAAAGACTTGACACTACGCTGACAGTGGGTTAACCACAGACCGCAAGCGGCACTAGCTGTACGTAACGGTCCCCAGGTAGATGTCGATAAGAAGACTGACGAGGTGAACCCCATCTGAACTCCTACTGAGCCTGTATGTGACAGTCTCTGTACAGTCCGGTCTGTTCATCTGATACATCGCATGGCGGGCCTAGGGGGCGGTGAACGTCAATCCCCTAATAGCGGTACAAGTCGTGTCGGAGTGTAGCCCAGAACACCCTGAGATAACACTGGAAACCTACCAGTATATCTCACTTGCCCTGGCCAGGGACTACTCGTGTAATGGCTCTCCTGGACACAGCGCGATGTCAACCCCCAATACCGGGAGAGACGAATCCTGTCTAACCATCACTGCCTCCAAGTGCTTCGGGACTGCACCAAAAAACTACCTGTTTTCACGACTCCTTTGAGCCGTGGTAGGGTAGTAATCAAAGTACAGTGGGAACACACTCGAGGCGAAGTGACAGTGTCAAGTCAACGGACTAAGCTGTACTCATGTCACCTGGGAACTGATAACTGACGATAGGTATAATACCAACCAACAGTCCCCGACGAGTCCTGTCCAGTGTACTCGTAACCTAACGAGCACCCGCATACTATCTCAAGTACGACGTACTGACGGCTGTGGGACAGACCGTCTCCCACGCTGGGATGAGAAGCGCATACGCTAGTCTACTCCGGAGTATCGATGCCCTGTCTCGATAGTCCAACGACCAGGGACCTGTATAAGGATGTGCTTATGGATTACCCAGCTCCCACGAGTGTAAGCGCCATCACAACGCTGGTAATCAAGCAAAGATCCTAAGGGCTCTACTAATATGTATATCAGTGATATGCTAAAAGAAACACATGCACATATTAAAGCAGAGACAAACCAGGTAGCATACTACCATTTCGAGCAAGATTGTATATACAACTGTGAATATCCCAAGCTTCCATCAAGTAATATACAAACTAGTATGATACAGTAATGGCCTCTAGGGCATATACACTAACAATCTCCCACTTGCACTAAGGCCATGTACTGGCGTATCGAAGACCTATCATCTCGATCAGCCGCTCGAACTGAGTCTGGGGCAAGGCCTTGGTGAATGGATCTGCTGTGTTATCTTCTGAAGCAACCCTCCGAACCTCGATCTCCTGGCGATCCACGATCTCCCTGATCAGGTGATACCGCCTCAAGATGTGTCTGGATTTCTGATGGGACCTGGGTTCCTTCGCTAAAGCTATAGCCCCATTGTTGTTGCAATACAGAGGTATTGGGTCAACAATGGACGGAACCACCTGAAGTTCTTTCAAGAACTTCCTCATCCAGACAGCTTCTTTTGCGGCATCAGATGCAGCGATGTATTCCGCTTCCATAGTCGAGTCAGCAACGGTTTCCTGTTTGGAGCTCTTCCAACACACCGCCCCTCCATTGAGGGTGAAGACAAAACCCGACATGGACTTGGAATCATCATTGTCACTCTGGAAGCTGGAGTCAGCAAAGGCCTCAATCTGGAGGTCTTTTCCGCCATACACCAAGAACATCTCCTTAGTCCTTCTCAGGTACTTGAGAATGTTCTTTACTACTATCCAATGTTTCTCCCCAGGGTTTGACTGATACCTGCTTACCACACTCAGTACATAAGCCACATCCGGTCTGGTACACAACATCGCATACATTATAGAGCCTACCGCAGAAGCATAGGGTATAATAGACATGCGATCCCTCTCCAAATCAGTCTTGGGAGACATCTCTTTGGAGAGGGTGATCCCGTGACAAGCCGGTAGATTACCGCGCTTGGAATCTTCCATACTGAATCTCTTCAGTATGGTGTCGATGTACCTGGACTGTGAAAGTCCTAATATCCTCTTGGATCTGTCACGGTAGATCCGGATACCCAGAATGTATGAGGCATCACCCAGGTCTTTCATGGAGAACCTGTGTGACAAGAACCCCTTGACAGATTGTAGCATAGGAGTGTCATTTCCTATTAAGAGAATGTCATCCACGTATAAAACGAGTAATACTACAGTTCTCGCTCCAAATCTACAATAGATGCTTGGTTCATCTGGATTTTTGATAAAGCCAAATTCCTTGACCGTCTCATCAAAACAGATGTTCTAACTCCGCGATGCCTGCTTTAGTCCATAAATGGACTTAAGCAACTTGCACACTTTTCCGCTGCTCCCACTCTGAATGAAACCCTCTGGCTGGTCCATATAGACACACTCCTCTAAATGTCCATTTAGAAAAGTTGTCTTTACGTCCATCTGCCAAATCTCATAATCGTGGAAGGCAGCAATGGCAAGAAGGATCCGAATGGATTTCAGCATAGCTACTGGAGAAAAGGTTTCGTCATAGTCCAAACCTGGTCGCTGACGAAAACCCTTTACTACCAGTCTAGCTTTATAGGTCTCAACCTGTCCATCTACACCAATCTTCCTTTTGAAGATCCACTTGCATCCTACGGGTTTTACCCCATCTGGAGCAATGTCCAACGTCCATACTTTGTTAGTGTACATGGACTTCATTTCGGTCCGCATTGCATCCAGCCATTTTACCGAGTCGACGCTCTGAATGGCTTGCTGGAAGCTAGTAGGCTCATCACAATCTATGATGCAATCCTCTATATCCCTGTCAATGAGAAAACCGTAGTATCTCTCGGGCGGATGAGACTGCCTACTACTCCTACAGAGTGGCGTGGGAATGTCCTGATCTTTCGAACCCTCTGGTTCTACTAAGCTTTCAGTAATAGCTTGTGGTTCTGGAATTTCTTCCAGTTCTATTGCGCTCCTACTTATTTCTTTTTCTATGAACTGGTGTTCTAGAAAGTGGGCATGGCGAGAAACAAAAACCTTTTGTTCCTCTTCGCAATAGAAGAAATATCCCTTGGAGTTCTTTGGATATCCCACAAACTTGCACTGTACTGAGCGTGCCTCGAGCTTGTCCGCATGCTGCTTTTTTACAAAAGCTGGACATCCCCATGTCTTAATGTGATTAAGATAGGGTCTCTTCCCACACCATATCTGATATGGTGTAGTAGGCACAGTCTTAGTTGGAACTCGGTTCAAAAGGTATGCAGCTGATTCTAGCGCATATCCCCAGAACGATCGCGGCAACTCAGCGTTACTCATCATGGACCGTACCATATCCAATAGGGTTCGGTTCCGTCTCGCCGATACACCGTTGTGTTGCGGAGTGTATGGAGGAGTAAGCTGAGAGACAATTCCATTCTCTTTTAAGTAACCCAGGAACTCGGCACTCAAGTATTCACCACCTCGATCAGATCTCAGTGCCTTGATACTTTTGCCTGTTTGTTTTTCTACTTCATTCTTATATTCCTGGAATTTTTCAAAAGCCTCGGATTTATGTTTCATTAAGAAGACATAACCGTACTTTGAAAAGTCATCCGTAAAAGTAATGATGTAAGAATAACCGCTTCATGCATGTGTAGACATTGGACCGCACACGTCGCTGTATACGAGTCCCAAGAGCTCGCTCGCTCTTACTCCGTGTCCAGTGAACGGAGTCTTTGTCATCTTTCCTTTGAGACAGGATTGACAAGTTGTACACGATTGATATTCGAACGGATCCAAATATCCTTCTGTATGTAACTTAGTCAACCTTCTCTCATTGATGTGACCCAGTCTACAATGCCATAAGAAAGTTTTATTGATTTCTGGAGACATTCTTTTGTGTGTATTCTGGACATTGAAAATCTGTGGTTGGTTTAAAACGTATATACCGTTGTTCAATGTACCTGACCCAATCAAAACTTGATTAAGGTGAATGTTCACTACATTACTTACAAATGCAAATTCATAACCTTTTTTAGATAATAAAGATACAAAAATGATATTACAGGTTGCATTTGGTACATAATAACAACTACGCAAAACCAAAAAATGTCCATCCGACAATCCCAGGTGATAGTCCCCCACGGCCTCAGCATCCATGCTAGCATCGTTTGCAACTCTGAGGGTCATGTCACCTGCCTTCAAAACTCTACGCTTTCTCAACGCCTGCAAAGAATTATAGATATGAGATCCTGATCCGGTATCCAATACCCAGGATGTAGAGTTTATTGATAGACAGTTTTCAATAACATACACACCTGAAGCTGAAGCCGCAACTCGCTTCAAATCCTGTGTTCTGGCCTTCCAAGCCTTGCAATCCTGTTTCCAGTGACCACTTTTGTGACAATAGAAGCATTCTTCCTTCCCCACCAGCTTTCCCGCTACCTTTGTTGCTTTTCCTTTTCCCTTCGTATCCACTTTACTGACACCGCCTCTTGGTTTGGCGGGGGCTTTCTTCTTCTTGCCCTTGGCTTTCGCCCTGGACCTAGAAGAGGAAGAGTCTCCTACAAACAAAGTGGATGTCTCCCTACCCTTCTGTAGGGTGCCCTCAGCACTCCTCAACATGTTCAGAAGTTCGGAAATTTCAACCTCCTTTCCTTGCATGTTGAAGTTAAGGATAAACTGGGCGTAAGTGGAAGGAAGGGACTGGAGAATCAAATCAGTATAGAGTTCATTCTCCAACGTGGTCCCAAGGTCCGCGAGCTCCTCTATGTAGCTAATCATTTTAAGCACGTGTTCCGCTACCGATGATCCGACGGCCAACCTTGCCGAAAACAACTTCTTCGACACTTCGTATCTGGCGATACGAGACTGCTCTCCATACAGTTCTTCTGTATGAAGAAATATGGACTCTAGGTCCATATTCTCGTGCCTCCTCTGATGTTCGTTGTCCATCGAGGCAAGTACGAGGCATTTGGCCTTCGCGCAATCTATTTCCCATGTCTTACGGATTTCCCTATCCGCGATACTGGTTTTGGGACCTGGAACAGGGGGAGCTTTGGTGGTAAGGACATACCCCAACTTGTCATAAGTGATTGCCATCTTGACATTCCTGAGCCAATCTTTGTAGTTTAGCCCTGTCAATATGTTTTTATCTAGTAATAACTTAAGTCCGGTCATGTTGAATGGTCGCTGCAATTAGGAGAGAGAAAAGAAACACTTTAGCATGATGCTCTTGCATGTTTAGAGTGGTTTTTAGTTTGTCTAAACAGGATGGCTCCCACTGTCTCTCGAATCCCTTCTCAAACCGTAAAGAAAGGATTAGTAGGGATCAATCTCACCGTATAATACTTGCTTAACCGTTCAGCCAGGCCAGTGTCGGTACTTCGAGGGAGGTTTTCCATCGCTTTCGCGAAGTTTCTTAATTAAGTAACCTCTTTTCCCTGTGGGCGTAGCCCCGCTAACACCTTTCTAGACACCTACTAGGTTTATAGCATTGATCGTTAAGTGAGAGTTTTCCCGAGGAGTAGCATATACTCACAGTAGGATCAGGATCCAAATATCATCGTGTGATAAAACCGAAGGAATCCTACCAGAATTATCACACTCCAAATGGTATGCAGCGCTAGCAAGTTTCAGTACTTATGAAACTCCCGATGTGGATTTTTGCCCCATGCTCTTATGACCTTGACTTTGGCCAAAATATCATAAGTCACATGTCAAATTCTACCCGTCATTCTCCTGGTTAATTTGGACCCACCCATACCTACCCTTGACTTTGGCCAAAATGGCAGCACGACTGTCCCAAACCAACGCATCTATCTATGCTGCACATGAATGCCCAATAGCTACCAATCACTATGCCTTGACTTTGGCCAAAATACATAGCTTGAATACTTTTTGACCATTCATGTGGAATGACGGAGGGCTACGTATGGTTTTGGCGAAACCGTGAACGTAGTGAACTTGATATAATCGATGGAACGAGAAAGCTTTTAAAAGGAGTGGTTCAAGCTCTGCGTTTAAAAGTTTAGTTTTGAAAAGAACCGAGTGGTTTTCAAAGTGTTACAATCGACTTTTACTTGGTTTATTTTCTTGCATTAGTTCTTTTAATGCGTCCCATCATTTAATCCTACCATTGCAGAAAACAACCAAAATATGACGTACGCTTATGCCATTCGCATTCGCCACGGGGCCCCGTCATCACCCGTTAGGTTACTTAACTAACGACAGAGCGGGGGCTGGGCTAGCGCGGCTGTAAAATATAAGCAACGCTTAAATCGTTATAATATAAATATATAGCAATGATAGACATTACAGATCACAGATGAATACATTGGATATACTAGGAATCCGCGATCCGTTCGAGCCTGCAACGAAAAGCGGATTACACGGTCGCGGTGAATTGCCAAATACCCCACCCAAGACCCCTACGGGTGCGGCAAACTACCCGCCAAGTACCCGAAGAGAAGCAACCTCCCTCACCATCGTGAGTAGGCCACTCGGCACTTCGAGATACCCGGTAGTTTGTGCACCCCCTCCATGGGTCTATCCTAGGAGCAAAAACAGTAAAAAGAATTATACAATGACGGCTACAACCCCGGCCCGGTTGTGCGGCCAAACAAATAATATTACATCAATTTACATATTACAATGAATGAAAGAAAAAGAAACACTCATCTCACATCCATCCCGGCTATTCACCCGCGACAATCCAACGCATTCATATACACATACCATCATCAAATGCAGATCACAGATATGTATAACCCCCACTGATCGACATATAGGGATTAGCCGACGTTGAATACATATAAACATCACAGATATAACCCTTTAGTCAAAGTGTATTGAAGTTCGATCAAAAATACGGATTTATAGGCCCCAAAAACAAATTTCTTTTCTGGAAAACCTGGGCACATATAAACCATCTTAAAAATCCCAAAACCAAGCCAGAAAAACACTGCACCAAACTCGACCCAGACCCGAGCCAAAACGGCCGCGGTTGCGCGGCAATAGCTTGCTATTGCCGCGGAACCGCGGCGCTTTGAGCGAATCTCTGGATCGTTTTTGGTGGCTTTCTTCACAAAACCCTGAGATGATTTTTGGAGTATGATTTATTTTGTTTTGAACAGAAAAAAATTTAACAAAAAGTTAGGGTTTTGAAAACTCGGTTTTTCGATTTTTTTTGATTGAACTTCCATACACTTTACTACCTAGCTAGTTTATGTTTAGTTAGGCTCTGATACCACTGTAAGTCCACGTTGCCCACCCCGGTGCTTGCGGGGAGGCGGAAAACGGAATAAAAATCAAATTTTTATCACTTTAGGCAACATGGACTAGACAAAGAAGGATCTTTGCTAAACAAAAACAAGCTAAAGCTAACTAGAAACTAGCCAAGGGTAGAATGGTTATACCTAGGGCTTTATGTCCTTCTCTCCTTGCTCCTTGGAGTAGTAGAAAGAGGTCACCTTTGTCGTCTTCTCACGTCGAAGAAAGATCCACCCGAAAGCCTCAACCTTTGGCTTCAACTCCAAGCTAGAAGTAACTAGGGTGCAAGAAGTGCTAATCCTAGAATCCTAGATGAGAGTAGAGATTATCAAGAAGAGGTTTTTCTCAAGGTCAAGTGTTTCTCAACACATGAGAGGGGAGAGCTTGAGGGAGAGGAAGAACAAGAGAGAGAAAGTAAATGATAGAATGAGAGAATAAAACAACCATTCTCACATATATGTGTGAATTATTATAAATTGATAATTAGCTAGATAATTGTCATGGTTAATCAAGACATGACCATTATCATTTCATATTTAATGCTAATTGCAAGGATCAAAGAGCATCTTTTATATGGAATGATGATGGTCAACATGTCAACTAAGGTCAACAAGTCAAGATAGTCAAATGATCAACAACCATAACCATGCACAATTATATTAAACTAATATCAATTAACCATAATACACACATAAGCATTAGGGTTAATAAAATGACAATAGTCATTAACCCTAATCAAAGTCCTCTCCCTCTGTCTCAAGCAACTGTGCATACGCACCCGTATTCGTGATCCGAGGAACATGAATACAAAGAGAAAAAACCAATCCCAAATCATATACTAGGATCCGGCTTAAACCAAAGCCCGCTAGTATAAGCTATCCGGACAGCAAACGTGCACAAGTGTGCGGATGTGAACGAACCCTGTCGCAAAACCATGCGACCTCTACTCATTTTGCCTAAAGGTGAATAGCTCTCTGTGTGGAACTCTAAAGACTCGACACTACGCTGGCAGTGGGTTTAACCACAAACCGCAAGCGGAACTAGCTGTACGTAACGGTCCCCAGGTAGATGTCGATAAGAAGACTGACGAGGTGAACCCCATCTGAACTCCTACTGAGCCTGTATGTGACAGTCTCCGTACAGTCCGGTCTGTTCATCTGATACATCGCATGGCGGGCCTAGGGGGCGGTGAACGTCAATCCCCTAATAGCGGTACAAGTCGTGTCGGAGTGTAGCCCAGAACACCCTGAGATAACACTGGAAACCTACCAGTATATCTCGCTTGCCCTGGCCAGGGACTACTCGTGTAATGGCTCTCCTGGACACAGCGCGATGTCAACCCCCAATACCGGGAGAGACGAATCCTGTCTAACCTTCACTGCCTCCAAGTGCTTCGGGACTGCACCCAAAAACTACCTGTTTGCACGACTCCTTTGAGCCGTGGTAGGGTAGTAATCAAAGTGCAGTGGGAACACACTCGAGGCGAAGTGACAGTATCAAGTCAGCGGACTAAGCTGTACTCATGTCACCTGGGAACTGATAACTGACGATAGGTATAATACCAACCAACAGTCCCCGACGAGTCCTGTCCAGTGTACTCGTAACCTAACGAGCACCCGCATACTATCTCAAGTACGACGTACTGTCGGCTGTTGGACAATCCGTCTCCCACGCTGGGATGAGAAGCGCATACGCTAGTCTACTCCGGAGTATCGATGCCCTATCTCGATAGTACAACGACCAGGGACCTGTATAAGGATGTGCTTATGGATTACCCAGCTCCCACGAGTGTGAGCGCCATCACAACGCTGGTAATCAAGCAAACATCCTAAGGGCTCTACTAATATATATATCAGCGATATGCTAAAAGAAACACATGCACATATTAAAGCAGAGACAAACCAGGTAGCATACTACCATTTCGAGCAAGATTGTATATACAACTGTGAATATCCCAAGCTTCCATCAAGTAATATGCAAACTAGTATGATATAGTAATGGCCTCTAGGGCATATACACTAACAACAACAATACGGATAACCACAAAACCCACCTAAGCAAAACTGCACACTTTGAGCTGAAGCGGTATCCGTAGCAAAAGATGATCAGATAGATGAATAGCCAGCCTCGACTACTCTGGGGAACACCCTGCAAAACAACTGTGGCACAACGGGTGTGAGTTGCCAACTCGTGAATAGTAAATAACATATACAGGTAATCGCAAGTATGCACGTACAGCGTGAATCTAACATAGGCAATTAATAGCAATAACAGGTCATATGAATGCAATAATCATGAAAAGTACACTAGCAGGTACAACTAATACATAAAGTAATAATAATATGACAATCAGTATGCAATAATCATGCAATAATGATATGAAAATGAGTATATAAATAAAGGTGGAGTATGAAATGAAATATGTCATTTCCACGGACTCCTGACTTCGTGGTAGGATCAAAATCCATCAAGACAATCCAAATTCCAATTCCTCAAATTAGCCCCCAAATTGGCTCTCATATCATATAAGTCTCACAAATCCTGAATGTACACTTTCGAATAAATCTCCTATATCCTGAATGTACAAATCAGCAATCTCATATATATCCTGAATCAAATCTCAAATAAATCACCTATATCCCAAATCTAATCTCAAGTAAAAGTCTAACACCCTAAATATATTTGCATGAATTAATATGATGATGTATATAAATTAATGTCAATGCACATATATTAGCGTCTCATTCCACTAATATTGGTGTAAGGGCATATATAACAGCGGCCTAATCCCCTGTTATATATACAAAGGAGTAAAAAAGAAATATCATAAAACCAATGTGTCAAGCATTGACACAGAAATGCTGATTTATCAGGTGCTGTCACCAAGACTGGCACCCTGATAGGTACGTATCATACGCTATACGGAAAGCACGAGTGCCTAGCTCTAACCCTCGCTTTTCGACGTATCCATACGCACATGACTCCCGTCGGTATCCCCATGATAACCGCCGAGTCATAGGTAATGTCACCGGATGGTATGGTTCCCCTGCCGGGCTCATCGGCGTGGTACATCGACATCCCTTTGTTGCCCCGGGGTACCTCCGGGCCCCACCATGTACCCTCATACGGTCTCGACGCCTCCTCGTAGGGGTATATATATATATATATCAGAACCGATAAAACTCATGGTGGATGCTGAAATATCATATCAAGAGAAACCGGGTTTTTCATATAATGCATAATTTCTTGAACTCCCACGGTCCCCAAATCAAGAAAACATCATGAAAAATCCATATAACAATGCGAAAATCCATGAATATGATATATGCAACATAAACTGAAATGTAAGCATATAAAGGAAAAGCCGCTAATTAACTGCAACAAGTTAATATAAAATATCATGCGGTTCCTATTTTATCTAATTCAAAATAACATCAAGTAAAGGTAAATATGTAGCTATAACTGATATATGTGTAAACACAAAGTTATAGCAAGGTATATGTATCTACCTATAAGTAATGATGTAGTATACCCCCTGGTATAAGTAAAATATGTGTGCAAGTATACCTGTAGCTATGTCGTAAATGTTAGTTATATTTATGCCCTAGAGGCCATTACTGTACATACGATGCATATTGTAGTGGATGCTTGGACATATATAGGGAGGACTTTCTTGCTCGACATGATAGTACGCTATCTGGTTGTATTTTATCTTAACATGTACTTTGATTGTCTCTATGTTACATGTTGATAAAGCCCTTAGGATATGTACTCGACTACTGGGACTATGATGAGATCATACTAGTGGGGCCACGGCAGTTGACGAGTATATCCTATAACTGTTTCTAGTCGAGGGTGTATTGAGACAGCGCATCGATACACCAGAGTAAACTAGCATATACGCATCTTGACCCATATGATGAGCGATGGATGATCCCATATCCATCGGTGTTTAACATCAAGGATGGTGTACGGGTGCTCAGTAGAGACTGGGTACACTGAACGGACTCGCCGAGAACTCCCAGATGGTATTATACCTCACGTCAGATGGCAGTTCTCAGGTGACACTGGTACAGAGTAGTCTGTTGACCCGAGATTGTCATAGAGTCTTGTGTGATTCCAACTGTGCTTTGATTTCCGTCATACCACGTCCAAGAGGGCGTGCAAAAATGTGTCTTTTGGGTACAGTCCCGAATCACATGGAGGCAATGAGCGATAGGAGGGGATTCGCCTCTCCCGGTATAGGGAGTTGATGTTGCGCTGTGTTCGATTGGCTATAACTGGAAATCTCTGGCCAGGGTTGCTGAGATTTACTGATAAGTGTTATCAGTAGTTTCTCGAACTATTATATAGACCTCATATCGACACGACTTATCAAGCTACTAGGGTTTGACGTATACCACCCCTAGGAGAGATATGCGACATATCAGACGACGAGACCGGACTGTACGGGAGTGTTACTGATTGGATTCGCAGGAGAATGTACAGGCATGCTTGTTGATATTCTGATCGCTCAATACCTGGGTGGCTGTTACGTTTAGCTGACCGCTTGCAACTTATGGGTGTTTGATATGATCATCACCTACTGCCGGCGTATTGACGATTCTTTAGAGTCCTACACAGAGCTTTCTTGACTCAGGCAAAACGGAGTAGGGGCACATATGTGATATATGCAGGACCGAGAATAATGCGATATGAGATACCGTATTCTATTCTCGCGATATTTGATATCAACCGGGTCATCGGATCAAGTGTTGATTCGATGAATCGGTAAATGATATATTAGTCGGTTATATACGATATAGCCGGATTTTCAGATCAAGTGTTGATTCGATAATTTAATGTATAATAGTATATATGATATATTAAATTATATTAATTAATATAAGCTCACTAAAAGATTCTTTTTCTCACTCGGGTAATACATTGATATATATGCAATATATGTTAATTGTATTATTTTCTTTTGTTACAAAATATATTATATATGTGATATATAATATTGTAACATGATATGATTAGTAATGCAACATGTTTACTGAAGATTAAACAAGGTTAGGGTTTGAATTGGGTTTGTTCTTTCATGAACATTCTAGAAGGTTTTTCTTTTGTCATGAATTAAGATATTATGTTGATATTTTTGGTGACTCGTTGTTAACCCAACCCAAACCCAAACCCTTGGTTAAATCTCTACATGAGTTAGCCTAGTCATTGTTAACCATGGTTGCATTATTCATCATGATTATCTTTTCATTATTCAACACAAAAGGATTATTCATCTTCTTCTTCATTGAGTTCTTTCATGAAAAGCTTTGTAGCATTTTATGAAGTGATGATTTTGAGTGAGAATAAGAAAACAAATGAGAGCTAAAATCCTACTTCATCATCCTCATCTATCCTTGCCATTTAGATGAGGGTGTTCACTTCATTTAGTGAGTGAGAGCTTGTGTTAATGAAACTTCAAGGTAGATCATCTTCATTATCGAAGATCGGAAGCAAGCTTGCATCTTTCTCTTCGTGGAGCCTCTCGAGAGTCCGGAACATGATGATCGCAGCGAAAGGACCTCAACACGGAGCTTATGAAGTGAAGGACCGGATCTACAAAGGTTGTAATCCCTCTCACTTAGTGTTAAAGTGTTTAACATGTTTGTTTTCGCCTAATCTCTAGTTTAAAGATCTAATTAAGGGTTGTTCGGCACGTCTAAATTTTAAATCAGGCATGGTTGATGCCTTGTAGAACCTTGTGAGAGTGCCTAGCATCCCTACAGTGGTATAAGAGCCAAGCTAGAGCTTTAGGCGAAGTCTAGGCGAAGTTTAAAGTCCGATCGAACTCCGAATACCCGATAAAACCTAGTTTTTGGAAAAAATTTCAAAAGTTGACATTTTTCAGATTAAAAATACTCAGAAAATTAAGCAGGTAAATCTAATAATTACTGTGAAGTACGGCCCATTAATGCGCTCACTTGACCGCGGAACTGCGGCCAAACCAAGTGTTTGGCGGCGGTTCCGTGGCCAAGATTTTGATTTGGTCCCTTGTACTTCAGGTATTTATTCTTAGGTCCTTTTTAATTGTTCTGGGAATTTTTTATTCCACTCAAGTGTTGAGTTTTCTGGGTTGTATTGGGAGCTTGTTGATTCGATCGAATAATTTAACTTCGTTTAGTTTTTCCGGGTAATTTTTAGAACGTGTTAAAAAGTTCGAACGGATATCAATAACTCACTTTTTCCCCTGCCGGAAAATTTCCAAGCGTTGGATTTTTCCGTAGTTTAAGAACGTTCTAAGTCGTGCAAGTAACGCGGTGGACCTTCTAGAAGACAACAAACCTTAACTCGATTATGTAACCGTCTTGAACTATCTCTAAACCTTAGGGTTTGCGGTAGTACGGCGTGCCATATGTGAGGCGTTGGCTTGACCCTTCTACGGCTAGACCATTGGTACTGTGGCATGTGATGGATGTTTTTAATCTAATTTCATGTGTTGAGAACTATTTGGGAAAACTTGGGTGTTTGATTATTCGATCGGAAAGTTTAACATTATCTATTTATCTGGAATGTGATACAATATTTGGAATCCACAAGTAGTTATGAGATAACTAATTTGAATGTTATAAATCTAGCGGTTTAGTCTCAAATGATCGGTTGCGACGGGATTTTGATGCGATCAAAAGTCCGTTGCAATCACCTAGCGTACGCGGATACTCGCCGGGTAAACTTAATAGACAGCCATGCCCCATAGCCCCGACTAAGTGACTGTAGGCGAACCCCGTCGCCAAAAGCATCCGTTCGGGTGCTCGCGGCAGCGGTGTTCCGCCTTAGTGCACTTCGTCGACGGCATCCGGGGTGCGGCCGTCTGCTAAAGTTTGCGACGAGCATTCGATCAGGTTGTCGGGAATCTTGTTGAATTGCCCGACTTGATATTGAAAAGAGTTTTCAATAAAAGAGACTAAAATGCGGAGTTTATAATTGTTTGGTATGCGATGTCTAAGGAATTCATTTGGTTAGGCATGCGATGTCTAAAGAGTTTGCGGATTCCAACTGTTGTAGTTTTACACTTTCCTTTTTGTGACCGTAAGCGTAGTATGTGGTGTATCGCCAGCTTCGTTGCTATACATCAACGACAATCGGGATACGCATACTTGCTTACGTTGATGGTATGAGATATTATGTGTTGCTGTGATATGTTGTATTGGATCGTCGCGTTTGAATCGCCGGGGGTTTTATGTGAAATGAGGGTTTTTATTTTCATTCCTGTAAAATTCATTTGTATGTAATATTCTTTTATTGGGGCACTTCCGGGCTGAGGATGATGTCACCAGTGTATATTATTTACTTTTCCGCATTAGGTAGACCCAAGGCGGGGAGCACAGGTAACCGGGTTCTAGGGTCCAGTGGGAGACCATCTCGAGGAGTCGAGACCGGGTCTCCTAATCTTAGAATTGGCTGTGTTGCTTGCCGCTCTCGTAGGGGTCTAGGGATGTGGGTTTGGCTATTCATCGCGACCGTGGAATCCGTGTTTTATACAGGCTCGTATTAAAACACGGACGTCCTA
This sequence comes from Agapanthus africanus, assembly GCA_030015575.1. Taxonomy (NCBI): domain Eukaryota; kingdom Viridiplantae; phylum Streptophyta; class Magnoliopsida; order Asparagales; family Amaryllidaceae; genus Agapanthus; species Agapanthus africanus. The sequence continues at coordinate 155,002,729 of CM057343.1, forward strand.
GTATATCCAATATTTCATATATGTTCTTCTGCTGCAATGTTCTGTTATGAGATCATATTACTGCCTGAGATGAATGTTTATATTATATATATGAGATATATGTTATATTGCAGATTTCATTTCAAATGTGATACTTGTGAAGCATAATAAAATGGGACTTCATTAATGAGATTAATGAAATAAAAGAAACCTAAAGATGTTGTAGAAACTTCTTTAAAAACTGGTAGCTCTAGTTCTTGCTTTGCATAGCGGTGTTCCTTATAGAACATCCAGCACCTTATTCGATAAGGAAGGAGCCGAGATCCCTTCACCGGGAGTGACCTCTTTAGTGAAACTAGCAGATGCTATAAACTCGGTTTGTATTTTGATTGCTTCTATAGTTCTTGCTTTGCACAGCGATATTTGTGAAATATCCTGCACCTTATTCGATGAAGAAAGAGCCGATGATCCCTTCACCGGGAGTGACCTCTTTAGCAGAACTAGAAAAGACGTCAAAAACATTACATTTAAAATCACTCGATTCTACAACGATATAAAGTTCATTACGCAAAGGGTTTTCTTAAAAACCTGTCGTAGCCCTCCGTCATTTCAGATAAGTAGTATTTAGTATTCGTGCTGCGTTTGTTGACCTCTGTCAAGACGTAGTGTGCGATAGCTGATTAGTGCTTATCTGTATAAACATATGATGTGATTGATTTAGGGTAGTCGTGCGGCCTTGTTGACCTCTGTCAAGGGTCGTGCGGGTGGGTTTACTTCAATCAAGAAATGACAGGTTGAACTTGACTAGTAGCCTATGGTTTGTTGACCTCTGTCAAGGTCATAGGATGCTAGGGGTAAAATATTATTGGGAATTTCAAGTGTTGAAATTTGCAATGAGATTGCATACTTTCTATGAGATAGTTGGATCCCGATACCCACTGCAAGTAAGAGTTACTCCTGGGAGAGTTTTACACATTATAATTAGCCGATCAAGTAGGTGTCTAGAAAGGTGTTAACGAGGTTACACCCCTGGGAAAACAAGGTTTACTTTAATTAGGTCCGTGCGAAAGCACGGGGAACCTCCCTCAAAGTACCGGCACTGGCCTGGCTGAAAGATTGGCGAACTTGTAGGGTGTAATTAATTCCGGCTAGTCTTTCCTTTTAGGGTTTGAGGAAGATTTGACTAAAACAGTGGGAGACATCCTGATTAGATAAATTGATAACCAATCTAGTCTTGTAAAAGCGCACGCTGAGTGTTTTCTTCTCTCTCTCTCCTGGTTACGACTATGTCGCGCCTTAATCAAGATAATAATACGGATGTATTGACCGGACCCGCTTGTTATACTGTGCTAGGGAACGTTGGTCCCGCTCCAACTTATAATTGTTATAAGACAAAACAGGAAATTGGGGAATACGAGATTTCCCGTGCCGCCAAAACGAAGAAAGTGCATGTTGATGCATCATCTTCGGGTGTGTTCATTACAGAGAACTGTTTCTCAGTATCATTTACGTCCTGGGTATGAGATACCAGATCAGGATCCCGCAAATTTAATTTGTTACATGGGCTACAGATAGGTAGAGAACTGAGAACGGGTGATAAATTTCATGAGATAGAAACGGTGCAAGTATTGCAGCCAAGTCTGTTGGTAGTTATCACCCTGTATTACCAGAATACATTGATTCTGAACGAATATTATTAGATACCGAACTTGATATACAACATCATATCAGTCTCTTTATTAGTAAAGAAGGATATAATTTTGTATTGTTAGATAATGTCTTGAACATTTCCTATATCAAGAGTTGATCGGATCAGGCACGTTATCTAAAAACATAGGCGTTCTAAATCAAACCACAGTTCTTAATGTACAGAACACACACAAGAGGAAGAGTTCAGAAATGAACGAATCCTTCTTGAGGTATTGTAGACTAGGTCATATCAATGCGACCCGACTAGCTGAAGTTATATAAAGATGCATATTTAAATTAATTTGAATTTACATCTTGTGAAACTTGCCGGTCATGTCACAGAGATAAGATGACCACAGCTCCGTTTATTGGAAATAGAAAAAGAGTTAGTGAACTCTTGAGATTGATACATGCTGATGTATGAAGGTCCTATGTCTACAGATGCCAAGACCGGTTCTTTGTACTTCATTACATTCACTGATGATCTCTCAAGATTCAGACATATATTCCTGTTGAAACACAAGTCCGAAACTTTTGAGATAATCACAGAATATAAGTTAGAAGTAGAGAACCAAAAACGGGTATAAGTATTATGTCCTTTGATGAGATCAAGGAGGAGAATACTTGAGCACGGAAATCCTAGACTATTCTAAAGGAGAATGAGATTCTCTCTCAGCATTACTCCTCCGTATACACCACAACACGTCGGTGTATCGGGGCGGAGCAATTGCACCCTATTAGATATGGTGTGCTCTATGATGAGTACTACTGAGTTTCCTATTTCCTTTTGGGAGTTATGCACTTGAGAAGCTGCATACCTATTGAATAGGGTTCCAATCAAATCAGCTGCTTGCCACTTCGTATGTGATATGGAATGGGAAGAGCCCATATCTTAAGTAAGTTAAGATTTGGGGTTGTCCAGGCTATGTCTAAAAACATAATCCGGACAAGCTCGAGGCAAAGTCAGTTCTGTGGAAGTTTGTTGGATATCCCAAGCATTCACAAGGGAATATCTTCTACCAAACCGAGGAACAAAAGATGTTTTGTTTCTCAGCATGCCACCTTTGTGAAAGGGAATTTCTTGTGAAGAAATTAATGGTCATGAGGTAGAAATGGAAAGAGTTCCAGCTATACAAACTGCAGTTGATGATTTGGTAGAACCAAAAGATTCAATAGTTTCTAATGAACCTCAGCCTCTCCGTCGATCTAGTAGGGTTACTCACCCACCCGAGAGATACTTCGGTTTCTCTATGACAGTGGGAGCGAGGATTGCATCATGAGATGATGACCTAACTAGTTTCGAGCAGGCCATCAAGAGTGGGACTCTGTAAGAATGGTTGGATGCTTAGCGATCTGAGATGGAATCCTTATACACCAACAAAGTATGGACTTTGGTTGCTTTATCTGAAGGGTTAAATCCCCATCAGGAGCAAGTATATCTTGAGAAGATTACTTGGTGTACATGGAAAAGTTGAGACTTTCAAAGCTATACTTAAGTCCATCCAGATCCTACTTGCCACGGCTACATACCATGACTACGATATCTGGAGGTTGGGTGTCATGACTGCTTTTCTAAATGATGATTTGGATGAGAGCGTCTATAAGTACACAGCCAGAGGTCTTCGTAGACAGTGGGAGCAGCGGAAACGTAAGCAAGATGTTTTATGTGATAAATCAGGCATCGCGGAGTTGGAACATCTGTTTTGATGTGATAGTCAAAGAGTTTGACTTCATCAAAATGGTAGATGAACCTTGTATATACAAAAAGGTATTAGGGAGTATGGTGGTGATCCTAGTATAGTACGTGGATGACATACTCTTGATAGGGAAGGAGTTTCCTATGCTACGCTCGGTCAATCTCCGCTTATCACAAGGATTCTTCATATAGGATCAAGGTGATACCTCCTAAATCCTAGGTTCTATATCTATAAGATAGATCTAAATGGATGTTAAAATTCTCACTAGTTGTAGTAAGATGGTATCAATCGATCCTGGGGAGAATCACTGGAAAGGTTCCAGGGTGATAAGGACGACTGAATGTCAGTCACAGGCATTCTCTTTACCCTCAGTGGAGGGACGGTATGTTGGAAAAGTTCCAAGCTAGATACCGTGACTTATTAGACGATTAAAGGCAAGATACATCGTTACCAAGGATGCTACCAAAGAGGCAATCTGGATAAATATAAGTTCATGAGATGAACTTCGTTCCTACCATTGTGTGACAATGGAGTTGTGGCTTATGCCAAGGAACCCCCGTCCCATCAAAAATCCAGATATTATTCTTAGGAAGTATCACCTGATCATGGAGATGGTTGATCTCCAGGGAGATCGAGGTTAGGAGAGTAGACACAAAGGACAACAGTGCGGATCCACTCACAAAGGCCTTTTTCCCATTAGAGACTTTTATGGGATGGTTGAGTATGAGATACCTCAACGACAGCTAATTGTTGGGTATGCGATACCACAACAGATGGCCCTAGTGCAAGTGGGAGATTGTTAGTTATAAGCATGCCCTAGAGGCCATTACTGTACATATGATGTATATTGTAGTGGATGCTTGGACGTATATAGGGAGGATTTTCTTGCTCGACATGATAGTACGCTATCTGGTTGTATTTTATCTTAACATGTACTCTGATTGTCTCTATGTTACATATTGATAAAGCCCTAAGGATATGTACTCGACTACTGGGACTATGATGAGATCATACTAGTGGGGCCACGGTAGTCGACGAGTACATCCTATAACCGTTCCTAGTCGAGGGTGTATCGAGACAGGGCATCGATACACCAGAGTAGACTAGCGTATACGCATCTTGACCCATATGATGGGCGATGGATGATCCCATATCCATCGGGGTTTGACATCAAGGATGGTGTACAGGTGCTCAGTAGAGACTGGGTACACTGAACGGACTCACCGAGAACTCCCAGATGGTATTATAGCTCACGTCAGATGGCAGTTCTCAGGTGACACTGGTACAGAGTAGTCTGTTGACCCGAGATTGTCATAGAGTCTTGTGTGATTCCCATTGTTCTTTGATTTCCATCATACCACATCCAAGAGGGCGTGGAAAAAGGTGGCTTTTGGGTACAGTCTCGAATCACATAGAGGCAATGAGCGATAGGAGGGGATTCGTCTCTCCCGGTATAGGGAGTTGATGTTGCGCTGTGTTCGATTGGCTATAACTGGAAATCCCTGGCCAGGGTTTCTGAGATTTACTTGTAAGTGTTATCAGTAGTTTCTCGAACTGTTATAGACCTCATATCGACACGACTTATCAAGCTACTAGGGTCTGACGTATACCACCCCTAGGCGAGATATGCGACATATCAGACGATGAGACCGGACTGTACGGGAGTGTTACTGATTGGATTCGTAGGAGAATGTACAGGCTTGCTTGTTGATCTTCTGATCGCTCAATACCTGGGTGGCTGTTACGTTTAGCAGACCGCTTGCAGCTTGTGGGTGTTTGATATGATCATCACCTACTGCCGGCGTATTGACGATTCTTTAGAGTCCTACACAGAGGTTTCTTGACTCAGGCAAAACGGAGTAGGGGCACATATGTGATATGTGCAGGACCGAGGATAATGCGATATGAGATACCGTATTCTATTCTCGCGATATTTGATATCATCCGGGTCATCGGATCAAGTGTTGATTCGATGAATCGGTAAATGATATATTAGTCGGTTATATGCGATATAACCGGATTGTCGGATCTAGTGTTTATTCGATAATTTAATGTATAATAATATATATGATATATTAAATTACATTAACTAATATAAGCTCACTAAAAGATTCTTTTTCTCACTCGGGTAATACATTGATATATATGCGATATATGCTAATTGTATTATTTTCTTTTGTTACAAAATATATTATATATGTGATATATAATATTGTAACATGATATGATTACTAATGCAACATGTTTAGTGGAGATTAAACAAGGTTAGGGTTTGAATTGGGTTAGTTCTTTCATAAACATTCTAGAAGGTTTTTCTTTTATCATGAGTTAAGATATTATGTTGATATTTTTGGTGACTCATTGTTAACCCAACCCAAACCCAAACCCTTGGTTAAATCTCTACATGAGTTAGCCTAGTCATTGTTAACCATGGTTGCATTATTCATCATGATTATCTTTTCATTATTCAACACAAAAGGATTATTCATCTTCTTCTTCCTTGAGTTCTTTCATGAAAAGCTTTCTAGCTTTTTATGAAGTGATGATTTTGAGTGAGAATAAGAAAACAAATGAGAGCTAAAATCCTACTTCATCATCCTCATCTATCCTTACCATTTAGATGAGGGTGTTCACTTCATTTAGTGAGTGAGAGCTTGTGTTAATGAAACTTCAAGGTAGATCATCTTCGTTATCGAAGATCGGAAGCAAGCTTGCATCTTTCTCTTCGTGAAGCCTCTCGAGAGTCCGGAACATGATGATCGCAGCGAAGGGACCTCAACACGGAGCTTATGAAGTGAAGGACCGGATCTACAAAGGTTGTAATCCCTCTCACTTAGTGTTAAAGTGTTTAACATGTTTGTTTTCCGCTAATCTCTAGTTTAAAGGTCTAGTTAAGGGTTGTTCGGAACGTCTAAATTTTAAATCGGGCATGGTTGATGCCTTGTAGAACCTTGTGAGAGTTCCTAGCATCCCTACAGTAAAGTGTGTATGTACCTATCACTAATGGTACAATACTCTATAGGTATACAGGTATCTAGCATATAAGTATGTGAAGGCATATGTGTAAGAATGTGGGTATACAGGTATGCTATATGTCATATGCGATAAGAATATGAATCAATGTCGCAATGTCCCTAACCAAGCAATATCATATTTATAAGTGGGTTGTGTGTGACATGGCAATTATTGATGGTGTGTGTAGCATACAATCAGTACTCGTGCAACATGAATCATCAATAATATGTGCAGTGTCCTAAGGATACTAGTCCAAGCACAACAACATCTAAGTAATAGGGTAAATACGCAATTCTAAATATGACATAGAATATGCGACAAGTATTAACATCTCTAGCCCAGACGCATAACGCCATGCGGGCGATTCTCCTGTAGATGTTAAATCTACTCACCAACGCTCCAAGCTAGGTGAATCCTACCACCTGTTTTCCCTTTGTAGCAGTGTCCGTAGTCCTCGCCTGCGAACCTGCAACATTAAAACAACAAAGCAAATATATATTAATAATAGACCTAAAATACTTACAATTTACATGGACCAACACGACACACCTATGTACTCTAAAGGGTTCGTGATGTAGCTAATATAGGGTTAATAGGCACTCTAATAAGGTTCTATAAGGCATCAACCATGCCCGATTAAAATTTTAGTCGTGCCGAATAACCCTAAACAAGATCTTTGCTAGATTATTTGGGTTTCACATGCAAGTAAATAGCATTTACAACTAAGTGAATACGAAATACAATCTTTGCAGATCGGTCCTTCACTTCTAAAGCTCTTTGTTGTAATCCCTTTGCTACGATCATCGAACTCCCGGACTCTCGGACGGCTCCATGAGAAGAGGGCAACGATTTTGCTTGAAGTCTTCGAGGCCGAAGATGATTTACGTCGAGGGAATACCAACTCAAGCTACTACTTCACTAACTAGAGAATTAGTGAAGCAAACACCCTAAACTAAAGTGCTAGTCTAGTAGAGGATGGAGAAATAGGAAATGGATACACCTTAGAATTATTTATCTCACATTTATTTCTCACTTAATCAAAACCTAGAGAGCTTTTGAGCTCAAGGAAGGAGATGAAGAAAAATGAGATGAGGATAATGATCAAGTGAGAAAGCTAACCATGGTGAGTGAGTATTATATACTAACTCATGTAGAGACATAACCATGGCTAATCCAAATGGTTAGGTTAACAAAAATCTAAAGTAAAGACAAAATTAGTGGACTTTGTCAAACCAAAGAAAGCTTCTACAAGCTTCATGCTCTTTCCAAATCTCCACTAATTTTGTAATTACCTTAAATAAATATAACCCACCACAATAAATAGAATGGTGTATGTCTTACACACCCATGAATGATGTATCAACAACTATGAAACAAAAAGAAAACACATTTTAATATATATATCACATATATATTAAAGTTGTGCACATGTGAGAAAAATCCTTAAGTGAACAAATGTTAGTTAATGTAAATTAGTATATCATATATACAATTATACACTAAATTATTAAATCAACACTTGACTTAATAATCCGGTTATATCTCATATAACCGACTAACATCCAATGTATCGACTTATCGAATCAACACTTGATTCGATAACCCGGCTATATCACATATAACCGACCGATACAAAAAGTCGCGAGAATAGAATACGGTATCACATACACGCATTATTCTCGGTCCCGCATATATCATATATGCGCTCCTATTTCGTTTTGCCTGAGCCAGTAAAACCTCTATGTAGGACTCTAAAGACTCGTCAATACGCCGGCAGTAGGTGATGATCACATCAAGCACCCACAAGCCGTCAGCGGTACTAGATGGACGTAACGGCTACCCGGGTATTGAGCGATCAGAAGATCAGTAAGCAAGCCCGCTCCAACTCCTGCAAAAAGCCTCACAGTGACACTACCGTACAGTCCGGTCTCCTCGTCTGATATGTCGCATATCAAGTCTAGGGTGGTAAACGTCAGACCCCAATAACCGAGAAGTCGTGCCGATATGAGGCGCATAACGGATCGAGAAACTACTGGTAACACTTACCAGTAAATCTCTAAACCAGCCCTGGCCAGGGACTTCCCTGTTATGGCTAATCGAGCACAGCGCAACATCAACCCCCAATACCGGGAGAGACGAAACCCCTCCTATCGCTCATTGCCTCCATATGACTCGGGACTGTACCCAAAAACCACCGTTTTGCACGCTCTCTTGGACATGGTAAGGTGGAAATCAAAGGACAGTAGGAATCACACAAGACTCTATGGCGATCTCGGATCTACAGACTAACCTATACCAGTGTCACCAGAGAACTGCCATCTGACGTGAGGTATAATACCATCTGGGAGTTCTCGGTGAGTCCGTCCAGTGTACCCAGTCTTCACTGAGCACCCGTATACCATCTCTGATGTCAAACACCAATGGATATGCGATCATCCATCGCCCATCTATATGGGTCGAGAAACTATACGCTAGTCTACTCTGGCATATCGATGCCCCGTCTCGATACACCCACGACTAGGGACCTTGAAGGATGTACTTATGGACTACCATGTCCCCACTAGTATGATCCGCATCATAGTCCAGGTAGTCAAGTACACATCCTAAAGGCTTTACCAACATGTAGCAGAGAGACAATCAGTGTACACGTTAAGGTAAAGTGTAACCAGATAGCATACTATCATGTCGAGCAAGAAAATCCACCCTATATATGTCCAAGCATCCACTACAATATACATCTCATGTACAGTAATGGCCTCTAGGGCATACATATAACTAACAGCTAACGCGTATAGCGACACTACGAAAACAACTCAGCGCAACAACAACACAGAACACGCATCGTATCGGATAACGTATCGCGTGAAACGTAACACTAGAAATATGCAAAGTGATCCCAGATTTTTCTATGTTAACAATTTGTGAAAATTGCAAGTACCATGAGACTAAAATTAACCCCAGAGACCCCTACACCAAAAACCAACACCCAGGTCCCTACTTTGGCCGCAAATTGCGGCTAGAACCATTAAATCTGCGGCCGGAGTTGGAGGAAGTGGGCTCATATTGTGAGGGCAGGTTCTAGGTCTCTATACCAGGTTACTGTCAAGTCAATTTTTGCAACAAATACTTAGTTTAACAGCAGATAATCTGAGACCCCAAATCGATACTAAAAATACGATATTTATCTGGAACGAAATGATACGCGATAAAAACAGCAACTTTAAAGCTAAGCTACACAAAAATGACTTAAACAACAGCTAGGAAACATTACCTAATCAAAAGAACACAAAGATCCAAGCTTTGTGCACTCCATGGCATCCAAGAGGAAAAATGTGAACAAAGATGTGATTTTGATGAAGTTTTGGTGAATATGTGATGGATTTTATGAAGAAAAGCTCAAGTGTTTAGTTGATGAGGGAGAGATGAAAGAAATGTGAAAGAATAAGTGAGAAAGAATAAGTGAGTGTGAGGAAATGAGAGATGGAGGTGAGTGTAGGGTGAGGTGAATAGTGAGTGTATCATAGCCATTAATTGCAACCCATGCCTCACATTTAATGCACCATACCTCATCATTCCAAAACAATTATCTCTCTCTCTCTCTCACAAAAGATTAAGGGTAAATGAAAAAGGGTTGATTTAAAGCAAACGGTTTAGAATTAAGGTTAAGTGTCATGGTTGCTAAAACTAGATTAGCACAAACAAAGCACACATTTACTTGCACATGTGCGTGCATGCTTATAATAAATAATAATAAATTATTAATTAAATGTTATAAAATGTGAGGAACCCGAATTGGTAAACATTTTACAGTAAACCCGCACTAACGTCTAAACGAACACTAACCGAAATCTAAGGCGTTACAGGCTATAACTGGAAATCCCTGGTCAGGGCTGATGAGATTTACTGATAAGTGTTATCAGTATTTTCTCGACCTGTTATAGGCCATACATCGGCATGACTTATTGAGTTATTAGGGTCGACGATACCATCCCTAGACTCAATATGCAACATATCAGACGAAGAGACCGGACTGTACGGTAAATGTTGCTGGTTGGCTCTACGGGAGTTTGGACAAGTTCGCTTGTTGTTCATCTGTTCGCACAATACCTGGGTAGCCATTACGTGCAGCTAATACCACTGACGGTTTGTGGGTATCTGATATGATCACTGCCTACTGCTAGCGTATTGACGAGTCTTAGAGTCCCACATAGGGGTTTTCGAGCTCAGGCGAAACGAAGTGGGGTACATATGGAGATATGTGCGGGAGCTTGATTAATACGAGTATGCGATACCGTATTATAATCTGGCGTTTTCTATTAGTCGGGTTATCTGTGATATGACCGGATTATTAAATCAAGTGTTGATTTAATATAATGATTAATTGCTCATTAGTAATTCCTTTCATTATGTATGCATGTATGTATGTATATTTATATGGATTTATATACATATATACATGTGTGCATGTATCATGTTGGATGATACATTGGACATGGCTATGCTAGACTCACATAGAAGTATATTAAATGTTTAATGATTTTAAGAAAATGGAAATTGAATAATGAAGTCATGGTTCTACATTCTTCTTAAAATATCCCACTAACCATGGTTCATTATTTTAATCCCTCTACTAACTCACTCTCACAAAATATCTAAGATATTTTCCATGGCTCAATATATATTATGTGAGTGTGACTCTCTCTCTCTCTCATAGGAATTATTATCTCAAGCTTAGCCATTAGTTCATCCTCTTCCTCTTAGCTCTCTGCCCTTTTTCAAGAGAGTAAAAGTGAAAGAAAGAAATGTTTAATAGTGAGAAATTATAGGGTTGCTTAGCGCGGCAGCAAGGTTTCGGGAGGTATCGTCCATACCGTTTTCAAATTTTTGCCGTTCTAAAGGACCCTAACCCTAGAATCTTAACTAGAGAATCAAACGAAATGATATGTAAAAATCTAAGTTAATGAGGGAATACAACCTTTGTAGACCGGTCCTTCACTTCTAAAGCTCCATGTCGTAGTCCCTTCGCTGCAAGTTGTGATGACCAGGACTCTTGAGAGGGTTCACATGAAGAAATGAACAAGCTTGCTCAATGCCTTCGAAACCGAAGATGGTCTACGTCGAGGAGAATCAAGCTCATGCTATCTCTTCACTAATGGTAGATTAGTGAAGCAAACACCGTAAACTAAATGGTTAATATAGTAGAGGATGATGAAGTGGGAAGTGGGCTCTCTTTAGATTTATTTTTCTCACAATATTTCATCACCTAAGAAAAAGCTAGCAAGCTTTTTCTCATGAGGAAGAAGATGAAGTGATGAGATGAAGAATGAACTCATGATGTGAGAATAGCAACCATGGGTGAGTTAGTGTTATACACTAACCCTTGTAGAGACTTAACCATGGCTTAGGATAATGGTTGGGTTAACAAATATGTTAAGTAAAACAAAACAAGTGGATAAGTCAAGGAACTCATAAGCTTCTCCAAGCTTCTTGCCATGAAAAAATCCTATTTATTTTGAATTACTAAAATAAATACAACCCTAACCTTATCATAATCATAGTGTGAGTCTCACACACCCATGTTGCATGTATCATCTAGCATGACACAAAAACATGTACACAAATATATATCACATATATACTTTATGCACACATAAAGTGAGAAAATATAAATCATAATTGAGCAAATATTAGTTAATGTATGTCAATATATCAAATATATAATTATATATTAAATTATCAAATCAACGCTTGAATTAATAATCCGGCTATATCACATATAACCGACTAATATCTAATGTAACAACTTATCGAATCAACACTTGATCCTATAATCCGGTTATATCACATATAACCGACGAACGTCACATATCGCGAGAATAGAATGCGGTATCACATACGCGCAGTAATCTCAGTCCTGCACATATCATATATATGCTCCTACTTCATTTCGCATGAACCAAGAAACCTCTGTGTAGGACTCTAAAGACTCGTCAATACGTCGGCGGTTGGTGAAGATCATATCAAACACCCACAAGCCGCAAGCGGTTTGCTAAACGGAATGGCCATCCGGGTATTGAGCGATCAGAAGATCAACAAGTAAGCATGCTCATACTCCTATGAATCCAATCAGTAACACTAACGTACAGTCCGGTCTCTTCATCAGATATGTCTCATATCACTGCCTGGGGGTGGTATAACGTCAGAACCCAATAGCCTGATAAGTCATGCCGATGCAAGTTCCATATGTAGGGTTCCTAGGCACACTATAGAGGTCTCACAAGGCATCAACCATGCCAATTTAAAATTTTATGGGTGCCGAGAAACCCTAATACGGATCGTAGAATAGATGTTTAGGCGAAAAGATAATCTAGTTAACTACTTAACTAAAAGTTAGATGCTACAACCTTTGTAGATCCATTTCTCCACTTCCTAAGCTCCACGTAGGCGTCCTCTCGCTGTCCTAGTTGGATCTCGGACTCTCGCATCGGCTTCATCGAAGAAATGAGCGGAATAGGTCGTCGGCTTCGTGCCGAAGATGATCTACGTCGAGGTTGCACAAGTTCAAGCTCCAACTTCACCAAGTTGAGAAACTTGTGAAGAAAACACCCAAAACAACTTGGCAAGAGGTAGAGGGTGAAGAAATAGGAGGTGGGTTCACTTTAGAATTGGATTTCACTCACTTTTGCTCAAGTTGCCATTGATGGCATCTAGTTTTCTTTCTTGAAGAAGAAGGAGAAGATGAAGCTAGAATATGATAAGTGTTGTTCATAATAGAAAAATAAATCAATACTTATCGTATCTTAACCAAGGTTAAGTGTAGAGAAAAGACCATGGTAAATGAGAAGGGTTAGGGTTAAGCTAGAAGACAAAATGGTTTCTTTAGTCAAAGCTTCATGAAGCTTCAACAAGCTTCATGATAAAAAAGAAACCATTATGTTTTCATTTATCCATTTAAATAAATAAAGAATGGATAAATAAATGAGAGAATAAATCAAAACCCTAATTATCTTCTTAACCATGGTTTAATTCTTTACACTTAACCATGTGAGCAAGTATCATCAAACATGATACAAACATGTGCACAAAAGTATATCATATATACAACTTGCACATCAAGTGAGAAAATCCATTTAAAATGAACCAATACTAGTTAATGCAAAGTAATATATCAAATATATAATTATACATTAAATCATTAAATCAACACTTGATTTAACGATCCGGTCATATCGCATATAACCGACTAGTATCCTATGTATCGGCTTATCGAATCAATCCTTGATTCGATATCTAGGTTATATCGAATATAACCAATCGATACATTCATCGCGAGAATTAAATACGGTATCGCATACACGCATTATTCTCGGTCCTGCACATATCTCATACACGCTCCTATTTCGTTTCGCTTGAACCAGGAAACCTCTGTGTAGGACTCTAAAGACTCGTCAATACGCCGGTAGCAGATGATGATCATATCAAGCACCCACAAGCCGCAAGCGGTCTGCTAAACGTAACGGCCATCCAGGTATTGAGCGATCAGAAGATCGACGAGCTAGCCCGCTCACACTCCTGTGAATCCAACCAGTAACACTTACCGTACAGTCCGGTCTGTTCGTCTGATATGTCGCATATCAAGTCTAGGGGTGGTAAACGTCAAACCCCAATAACCGATAAGTCGTGCCGATGTGAGGCTCATAACGGGTCGAGAAACTACTGGTAACACTTACCAGCAAATCTCTGATCAGCCCTGGCCAGGGACTTCCCTGTTACGGCCAATCGAGCACAGCGCAACATCAACCCCCAATACCGGGAGAGACGAAACCCCTCCTATCTCTCATTGCCTCCATGTGACTCGGGACTGTACCCAAAGACCACCGTTTTGCATGCCCTCATGGACGTGGTAAGGTGGAGATCAAAGCACAGTGGGAATCACACAAGACTCTATGATGATCTCGGGTCTACAGACTAACCTGTACAAGTGTCATCTGAGAACTGCCATCTGACGTGAGGTATAATACCATCTGGGAGTTCTCGGCGAGTCCGTCCAGTGTACCCAGTCTCCACTGAGCACCCGTATACCATCTCCGATGCCAAACACCAATGGATATGGGATCATCCAATGCCCATCTCATGGGTCGAGAAGCGTATACGCTAGTCTACACTGGTATATCGATGCCCCGTCTCGATACACCTACGACTAGGGACCTTGAAGGATGTACCTATGGACTACCATGTCCCCACTAGTATGATCTGTATCATAGTCCAGGTAATCAAGTACACATCCTAAGGGCTTTACCAACATGTAACTATAAGACAGTATAAAGAGACAAGTGTACATGTTAAGATAAAGAGTAACCAGATAGCATACTATCATGTCGAGCAAGAAAATCATCTCTATATATGTCCAAGCATCCAATATAATATACATCATCTGTACAATACTGGCCTCTAGGGCATACATACAACTAACAATCTCCCACTTGCACTAGGGCCAGCTGCTGTAGTATCGCATACCGAGCATCCCGAAGAGTCTCTCAAACTGTATCTGGGGAATGGCCTTCGTGAGTGGATCCGCCGTGTTCTTCTTCGTGTCAACTCTCCTGACCTCGATTTCCCGACGATCAACTATCTCCCGGATCAGGTGATACCGCCTCAGAATATGCCTGGATCGCTGATGGGACCTGGGTTCCTTGGCCAAAGCCACCGCTCCATTGTTATCGCAATACAAAGGTATTGGATGCTCAATGGATGGAACCACTCCAAGTTCAGTAATGAACTTCTTGATCCAAACAGCCTCTTTGGCAGCATCGTTGGCAGCGATGTATTCAGCCTCCATCGTCGAGTCTGCCACGGTTTCCTGCTTGGAACTCTTCCAGCTAACCGTCCCTCCGTAAAGGGTAAAGACAAAGCCCGACTGCGACTTAGAGTCGTCCTTATCACTCTGGAAGCTCGAATCGGTAAAGGACTCCACTTGGAGTTCTCCGTTACCATACACCAAGAGCATCTCTTTAGTCCTTCGCAAGTACTTGAGAATGCTCTTCACAGCTGTCCAGTGACTCTCTCCAGGATCAGCTTGATACCTGCTCACTACACTTAGTGAGTATGCTACATCGGGTCTGGTACATAGCATCGCATACATGATAGAGCCTACAGCCGAAGCATAGGGTATCCCTTGCATGCGAGCTCTCTCCAAATCAGTCTTGGGAGACATCTCTTTGGAGAGAGTGACTCCAGAGATCGTGGGCAAGTTCCCACGCTTGGATTCTTCCATACTAAACCTCTTTAGTATGGGGTCAATGTACCTGGATTGGGACAATCCCAGTATCCGTTTGGATCTATCTTTATAGATCCTGATCCCCAATATGCAGGAGGCATCACCAAGATCTTTCATTGAGAATCTTTGTGATAAGAAGAGCTTGACCGATTGCAGCATAGGAATATCATTTCCTATCAAGAGTATGTCGTCCACGTACAATACGAGGAAGACAACCTTACTCCCTGCCACCTTCTTGTAAATACAAGGTTCATCTGGGTTTTTGACGAAATCAAACTCTTTGATAACGACATCAAAGCAGATGTTCCAACTCCGCGATGCTTGCTTTAATCCATAAATGAATTTAAGCAGCTTGCACACCTTGCCGCTGCTCCCACTGTCTACGAAGCCCTCTGGCTGAGTCATGTACACGCACTCTTCTAAATCACCATTTAGAAAGGCGGTCTTAACATCCATTTACCAGATTTCGTAATCATGATATGCAGCGATGGCAAGCATGATCCGGATGGATTTAAGCATAGCCACTGGAGAAAAGGTCTCGTCATAGTCCACACCTGGTCTTTGACGAAAACCCTTTGCTACAAGTCTAGCTTTGAAAGTCTCCACTTTCCCATCTACACCAAGTTTCTTCTTGAAGATCCACTTGCTCCCGATGGGTTTTACCCCTTCAGGAGCAACTTCCAAAGTCCATACTTTGTTGGTGTACATGGATTCCATCTCGGACCGCATAGCATCCAGCCATTTCACTAAATCCCTACTCGTGATGGCCTGCTCGAAGCTAGTTGGGTCATCATCCTCCATGATGCAATCCTCGTTGCCTCCATCCATGAGAAAACCGTAGTATCTCTCAGGTGGGCGAGGAACCCTACTAGATCGGCGGAGAGGCTGAGGTTCATTGGGAACTACTGAATCCTCTGGTTCAACCAAATCTTCTGTTGTAGTCTGTATTGCTGGAAGCTCTTCCAGTTCTACCTCCTTGCCACTAATTTCTTTTTCAAGAAATTCCTTTTCTAAAAAGGTGGCATGTCGAGAAACAAACACCTTTTGTTCCTCGGTGTGGTAGAAGATATACCCGCGCGAATGTTTGGGATATCCAATAAACTTACACAGAATGGACCTTGCCGCGAGTTTGTCCGGATTTTGCGTTTTTACATATGCCGGACAACCCCATATCTTAACATAATTAAGACATGGTCTCTTTCCTTTCCATATCTCATATGGAGTGGTTGGCACGGTTTTGGTGGGAACCATATTCAATAGATCTACAGCTGTTTCCAGTGCATATCCCCAGAAGGAAATAGGTAACTCAGCTGTGCTCATCATAGAGCGCACCATATCCAATAGGGTGCGGTTCCTCCGTTCTGATACACCGTTGTGCTGTGGTGTATATGGAGGAGTCAGCTGAGAGAGAATCCCATTCTCTTTTAGGAAGTCCAGGAATTCATTGCTTAAGTATTCTCCTCCTCGATCAGATCGAAGGATTTTAATACTTTTTCCGGTTTAGTTCTCGACTTCTTGTTTATATTCTCTAAATTTCTTAAAAGCTTCTGATTTGTGTTTCATCAGGAACACATATCCGAATCTAGAGAGATCGTCAGTGAATGTAATGAAGTACGAAGAACCATCCCTGGCATGTGTAGACATTGGACCGCATACATCACTATGTACTAGTCCTAAGAGTTCAGTAACTCTTTCTCCGTGTCCCGTAAACGGAGTTTTGGTCATCTTGCCTTTGAAACATGACTGGCAAGTGTCATAAGATGAAAATTCGAATGGTTTCAAATATCCATCCTTATGCAACTTAGCCAGTCGTGTCGCATTGATGTGACCCAGTCTACAATGCCACAAGAAGGATTCGTTCAGTTCTGAACTCTTCCTCTTGTGTGTGTTTGTTATGCTCAGAACTGTTGATTGATTTAGAACATAAACGCCATTGCACAACGTGCCTGATCCAACCAACTTTTGGTTACGGAAAATGTTCATAACATTATCCTGTAATACAAAATTATATCCCTCTTTACTCAATAAAGAAACCGATATAATGTTGCATATCAGGTTCGGCATGTAATAGCATTTGTTCAGAACCAATGTATTACCGGTTAGTAATGCAAGGTGATATTCCCCGACAGTCTTAGCTGCAACAATTGCACCATTTCCAACTCTAATGTCTTTATCACCTTCTCCAAGTTCTCTACCTTTCCTGAGCCCATGTAACTGATTACATATATGGGATCCTGACCCGGTATCTAATACCCAGGACGTAGGGCAAATGGAGAAACAGTTCTCTGTAACGAACACACCCGAAGAAAATGCATCATCATGTACTTTCTTCAATCGGGTGGCATGGGAATCCTGGTATTCCCCTATATCCTGTTCAGTCCTATAACTCTTATAGGAAAGAACGGAACCAACGTTCCCCAGCACAGTATAACATGCGGGTTCGGTCAATACATCCATATTATTATCTTTATTAGGGCAGGAAATGGTCGCTACCTGGAGAGAGAGAGAAGAAAACACTTTAGCGTATGCTCGTGCAAGATCAGATTGGTTATTATCTTATCTAATCAGGATGGCTCCCACTGCTTTTTATCAAATCTTCCTTCAAACCCTAAAAGGAAAGACTAGCCGGGATTAATTACACACTACAAGTTCGCCAATCTTTCAGCCAGGCCAGTGTCGGTACTTTGAGGGAGGTCCCCCGTGCTTTCGCACGAACCTAATTAATGTAAACCTCGTTTTCCCAGAGGCGTAACCTCGTTAACACCTTTCTAGACACCTACTTGATCGGCTAATTGTAATATGTAAAACTCTCCCAGGAGTAACTCTTACTCGCAGCGGGTATCGGGATCCAACTATCTCATAGAAGGTATGCAATCTCATTGCAAATTTCAACACTTGAAATTCCCGATAATATTTTGCCCCTAGCGTCCTATGACCTTGACGCAGGCCAACAAACCATAGTGCGCTAGTCAAGTTCAACCCGTCATTTCCTGATTGAATTAAACCCACCCGTACGACCCTTGACGCAGGCCAACAAAGTCGCACGACTACCCTAATCCAATCTGCATCATATGCATAAGCAGGTAAATACTAGTTAGCTACCGCACACTACGCCTTGACGCAGGCCAACAAATGTAGAACGAATACTAACTACTACTTATCTGAAATGACGGAGGGCTACGACAGGTTTTTCTGAAAACCTATTGCGTAATGAACTTGATATCGTTGTAGAATCAAATGAAGTTTTGAAATGGAGTGATTTTGAGGCTTTTCTAGTTTTGCTAAAGGGGTCACTCCCGGTGAAGGGATCGTCGGCCCTTTCCTCGTCGAATGAGGTGCAGGATATATCATATATATCACTGTGCAAAGCAGAAACTATAGAAGCTTTCAAAAACAAACCGAGTGTGCAGCATCTGCCAGTTATTGCTAAAGGAGTCACTCCCGGTGAAGGGATCTCGGTCCTTTCCTCATCGAATAAGGTGCGGGATATATCATATATATCGCTGTGCAAAGCAAGAACTGTAGCTACCTGTTTTATTTAAAATTTGATTCCACAACATCTTAGGTTTCTTTTCTTTCATTAATCACATTAATGAAGTCCCATCATTTAAATACCTAAACATCACAGTTAAATACGACGTACACTTATGCCATCCGTGTAAGTCCATATTGCGACCCCCGGTGCTTACGGGGAGGCGGAAACGGTATAAAAAACGAATTTTTATCGCAAGAGGCAACATGGACTAAACAAGGTCGGGATCGTTGTCTAAACTAAAACTAGTATTCTTGCTAAAGAGAGTTAGCTACTATGGAAGATGGTTATACCTAAACTTGAACTCCTTCTCCTTCAAACCTTGTAGAGGTTGATGGTTCTCTTTTCGTCGCCTTCTCCCGTCGAAGATGGATCCACCTCGAAGGTTCGACCTTTGGGCTCTTCCTCGATCTTTGAGTGAACTAGGGTTTCCGGCTTGCTAAACCTTCATCCTAGAATGAGTAGAGAGTGATTAGGGTTTGCTTTTCCTTTTAAAGAGAATGATTCTCAACACATGAGAAGGTTTCTCTTTGCTAGAGGAAGAAGAAGATGAAATGAGGAGAGAGAGAGGTTATGATAGAATGAGCTCAATTATTTCTTTCTTGCAACCATATTGCAAAAGAAAAGAATTATCTAAATGATAATAATTGAAATAAGAATAGTTGATGGTTATATTTGGAATGACCACTATCATGCTTCTTTAAATGAAGTGTAAGCATGAATCAAGGAGGATCTTTCAAAGCATGATGGTGGTCAATGGTCAACAAGTCAACTAAGGTCAACAAGTCAACAAAAAAAATCAACCATAACATAATTCTCATTTAATTACTATTATTAATAGATAATATATAAATCCATTAGGGTTTGGAAAATGATAACTGTCAACTGTGCATACGCACCCGATCCGAAACCCTAATGAAAAACCTCATTCTCCGCCTCAAGCAACTGTGCATACACACCTGCATTCTCGTTTCGAGGAACAAGAATACCAAGAGATAAAAGCAACCCTAAAACATATACCAGTATCTGGCTCAAACCAGAGCCTGCCAGTATAATCCGTCCGGACTCCAAACGTGCACAAGTGCGCGGATGAGAACGAACCCTGTCGCAAAACCATGCGACCTCTACTCTGTTTTGCCCAGAGGCGAATACCCTCTGTGTGGGACTCTAAAGACTCGACACTACGCTGGCAGTGGGTTTAACCACAGACCGCAAGCGGCACTAGCTGTGCGTAACGGTCCCAAGGTAGATGCCGACAAGAAGGCTGACGAGGTGAAACCCCATCTGAACTCCTACTGAGTCTGAATGTGACATTCTCCGTACAGTCCGGTCTGTTCGTCTGATACATCGCATGGCGGGCCTAGGGGGCGGTAAAACGTCAGTCCCCCAATAGCGGTACAAGTCGTGTCGGAGTGAAGCCCAAAACACCCTGAGATAACACTGGAAACCTACCAGTATATCTCGCTTGCCCTGGCCAGGGACTACTCGTATAATGGCTCTCCTAGACACATTGCGATGTCAACCCCCAATACCGGGAGAGACGAATCCTGTCTAACCGTCACTGCCTCCAAGTGCTTCGGGACTGCACCCAACCACCACCTGTTTGCACGACTCCTTTGAGCCGTGGTAGGGTAGTGATCAAAGTGCAGTGGGAACACACTCGAGGCGAAGTGTCAGTGTCAAGTCAGCGGACTAAGCTGTACTCATGTCACCTGGGAACTGATAACTGACGATAGGTATAATACCAACCTGTCAGTTCCCGACGAGTCCTGTCCAGTGTACTCGTAACCCAACGAGCACCCGTATACTATCTCCAGTACGACGTACTGATGGCTGTGGGACAGACCATCTCCCACACTGGGATGAGAAGCGCATACGCTAGTCTACTCCGGAGTATCGATGCCCTGTCTCGATAGTCCTACGACTAGGGACCTGTATAAGGATGTGCCTATAGATTACCCAGCCCCCACTAGTGTGACTGCCATCATAACGCTGGTAATCAAGCAAAGATCCTAAGGGCTCCACTAATGCGTATAAGTGATATACTGAAATAAACACAAGTACACATTGAAGTAGAAACAAACCAAGTAGCATACTACTATATTGAGCAAGATTGTTTATACAAGGTGAATATCCCAAGCTTCCATCAAGTAATATACAAACTAGTATGATACAGTAATGGCCTCTAGGGCATATACACTAACAATCTCCCACTTGCACTAAGGCCATGTACTGGCGTATCGAAGACCTATCATCTCGATCAGCCGCTCGAACTGAGTCTGGGGTAGGGCCTTGGTGAATGGATCTGCAGTGTTCTCTTCTGAAGCAACCCTCCGAACCTCGATCTCCTTGCGATCCACGATCTCCCTGATCAGGTGATACCGCCTCAAGATGTGCCTGGATCTCTGATGGGACCTGGGTTCCTTTGCTAAAGCTATAGCCCCGTTGTTGTCGCAATACAGAGGTACTGGGTCAACAATGGACGGAACCACCTGAAGTTCTTTTAAGAACTTCCTTATCCAGACAGCTTCTTTTGCGGCATCAGATGCAGCGATGTATTCCGCTTCCATAGTCGAGTCTGCAACGGTTTCCTGTTTGGAACTCTTCCAACACACCGCCCCTCCATTGAGGGTAAAGACAAAACCCGACATGGACTTGGAATCATCCTTGTCACTCTGGAAGCTGGAGTCAGCAAAGACCTCAATCTGGAGGTCTTTTCCGCCATACACCAAGAACATCTCCTTAGTCCTCCTCAGGTACTTGAGAATGTTCTTTACCGCTATCCAATGTTTCTCCCCAGGGTTTGACTGATACCGGCTTACTACACTCAGTGCATAAGCTACATCCGGTCTGGTACACAACATCGCATACATTATAGAGCCTACCGCAGAAGCGTAGGGTATAATAGACATGCGATCCCTCTCCAAATCAGTCTTGGGAGACATCTCTTTAGAGAGGGTGATCCCGTGACAAGCCGGTAAGTTACCGCGCTTGGAATCTTCCATACTGAATCTTTTCAGTACGGTGTCGATGTACCTGGACTGTGAAAGTCCTAATATCCTCTTGGATCTATCACGATGGATCCGGATCCCCAGGATGTAAGAGGCATCACCCAGGTCTTTCATGGAGAACCTGTGTGACAAGAAACCCTTGACAGATTGTAGCATAGGAATGTCATTTCCTATTAAGAGAATGTCATCCACGTATAAAACAAGGAATACCACAGTTCTCGCTACAAATCTACTATAGATGCACGGTTCATCTGGATTTTTGATAAAGTCAAATTCCTTGACCGTCTCATCAAAACAGATGTTCCAACTCCGCGATGCCTGCTTTAGTCCATAGATGGACTTAAGCAACTTGCACACCTTTCCGCTGCTCCCACTCTGAATGAAACCCTCTGGCTGATCCATATAGACACACTCCTCTAAATTTCCATTTAGAAAAGCGGTTTTTACGTCCATCTGCCAAATCTCATAATCGTGGAAGGCAGCAATGGCAAGAAGGATCCGAATGGATTTCAGCATAGCCACTGGAGAAAAGGTTTCGTCATAGTCCAAGCCAGGTCTTTGACGGAAACCCTTTGCTACAAGTCTAGCTTTATAGGTCTCAACCTGTCCATCTACACCAATCTTCCTTTTGAAGATCCACTTGCATCCTACGGGTTTTACCCCGTCTGGAGCAATGTCCAACGTCCATACTTTGTTGGTGTACATGGACTCCATTTCGGTCCGCATTGCATCCAGCCATTTTACCGAGTCAATGCTCTGAACGGCCTGCTGGAAGCTAGTAGGCTCATCATAGTCTATGATGCAATCCTCTCTATCCCCGTCTATGAGAAAACCGTAGTATCTCTCGGGCGGATGAGACTGCCTACTACTTCTGCGGAGCGGCGTAGGAATGTCCTGTTCATTTGAACCCTCTGGTTCCACTAAACTTTCAGTAATAGTCTGTGGTTCTGGAATTTCTTCCAGTTCTACTGCGCTCCCACTTAATTCTTTTTCTAAGAACTGATGTTCTAGAAAGTGGGCATGACGAGAAACAAGAACTTTTTGTTCATCTTCGTAGTAGAAGAGATATCCCTTGGAATTCTTTGGATATCCCACAAACTTACACAGTACTGAGCGCGCCTCGAGCTTGTCCGCATGCTGCTTTTTAACAAAAGCTGGACTTCCCCAAGTCTTAATGTGACTGAGATGGGGTCTCTTCCCACACCACATCTCATATGGTGTAGTAGGCACAGTCTTAGTAGGAACTCGGTTCAAAAGGTACGCAGCTGATTCTAGCGCATACCCCCAGAATGATCGCGGTAACTCAGCGTTACTCATCATGGACCGTACCATATCCAATAGGGTCCGGTTCCGTCTTTCCGATACACCGTTGTGTTGCGGAGTGTATGGAGGAGTAAGCTGAGAGAGAATCCCATTCTCTTTTAAATAATTCAGGAACTCGGCACTTAAGTATTCTCCACCTCGATCCGATCTTAGAATCTTGATACTTTTGCCGGTTTGTTTTTCTACTTCATTCTTAAATTCCTGGAATTTTTCAAAAGCTTCGGACTTATGTTTCATTAAGAAGACATAACCGTATCTTGAAAAATCATCCGTAAAAGTAATGAAGTAAGAATAACCGCTTCGCGCATGTGTAGACATTGGACCGCACACGTCGCTGTGTACGAGTCCCAAGAGCTCGCTCGCTCTTACTCCGTGTCCAGTGAACGGAGTCTTTGTCATCTTTCCTTTGAGACAGGATTGACAAGTGGCATACGATTGATATTCGAACGGATCCAAATATCCTTCTGTATGTAACTTAGTCAACCTTCTCTCATTGATGTGACCCAGTCTACAATGCCATAAGAAAGTCTGATTAATATCTGGTGACTTTCTTTTGTGTGTATTCTGGACATTGAAAATCTGTGGTTGGTTTAATACGTATATACCATTGCTCAATGTACCTGACCCAATCAGAACTTGATTAAGGTGAATGTTAACAACATTACTTACAAACGCAAATTCATAACCTTCTTTAGAAACCAAAGATACAGAAATGATATTACAAGTTGCGTTGGGTACAAAAAAGCAATTACGCAAAACCAAAACATGCCCATCTGACATTCCCAGGTGATAGTCCCCCACGGCTTTAGCATCCATGCTAGCTCCGTTCGCAACTCTGAGGGTCATGTCACCTGCCTTCAAAACCCTACGGTTTCTCAACGCCTGCAAAGAATTACAGATATGAGATCCTGATCCGGTATCCAATACCCAGGAAGTAGAGTTTATAGAAAGACAGTTTTCAATAACATACACACCTGAAGCTGAAGCCGCAACCTGCTTCAGTTCCTGTGTCCTGGCTTTCCAAGCCCTGCAATCTTTCTTCCAGTGTCCACTCTTGTGACAATAGAAGCATTCCTCTTTACCAACAAGCTTCCCCGCTATCTTTGTTGCCTTTTCCTTTCCCTTCGCACCCACTTTACTAACACCGCCTCTTGGTTTGGCGGGGGCTTTCTTCTTCTTTCCCTTGGCTTTCGCCTTGGACCTAGAAGAAGAAGATCCTCCTACAAACAAAGTGGATGTATCCCTACCCTTCTGTAGGGTGCCCTCTGCGCTCCTCAGCAGGTTGAGGAGTTCTGAAAGTTCAACTTCCTTTTCTTGCAAGTTGAAATTCAGTATGAACTGGGCGTAAGTGGATGGAAGGGACTGGAGAATTATATCTGTATAAAGTTCACTGTCCAACGTGGTCCCAAGTTCCGCGAGCTCCTCAGTGTAGCCAATCATCTTAAGCACGTGGTCCGCTACCGATGATCCGACGGCCAATCTTAGTCGAAAATAACTTCTTCGACACTTCGTATCTTGCGATACGAGACTGCTCTCCATACAGTTCTTTTGTATGAAGAAATATGGATTCCAAATCCATATTCTCGTGCCTCCTCTGATGGTCATTGTCCATCGAGGCAAGTACGAGGCATCTGGCCTTCGCGCTGTCAATCTCCCAAGTCTTACGGATTTCCTTATCCGCGACGCTGGAGGTGGGGCCTGGGACGGGGGGAGCTTTGGTGGTAAGAAGATACCCCAGCTTGTCGTAAGAGATTGCCAATTTGACATTCCTGAGCCAATCTTTGTAGTTTGGCCCTGTCAATATGTTTTTTATCTAGAAGTAACTTAAGTCCAGTCATTTCGATTTGGTCGCTGCAGGGGGAGAGAAGAAACACTTAGCACGATGCTCTTGCAAGTTTAGAATGGTTTTTAATTTGTCTAAACAGGATGGCTCCCACTGTCTCTCGAATCCCTCCTCAAACCACAAAGGAAGAATTAGCCGGGATCAATCCCACCGTACAATACTTGCTTAACCGTTCAGCCAGGCCAGTGTCGGTACTTCGAGGGAGGTTTTCCAACGCTTTCGCGAAGTTCCTTAATTTAAGAACCTCTTTTCCCTGGGGGCGTAGCCCCGCTAACACCTTTCTAGGCACCTACTAGGTTTATAGCATTGATCGTTTAGTGAGAAATTTCCCGAGGAGTAGCATATACTCACAGTAGGATCGGGATCCAAATATCATCGCGTGACGAAAATGAAGGAATCCTACCATAATCATCACACTCCAAATGGTATGCAAATCTAGCAAGTTTCAGTACTTATGAAACTCCCGATGTGGATTTTTGCCCCATGCTCTTATGACCTTGACTTTGGCCAAAATATCATAAGTCACATGTCAAGTTCTTCCCGTCACTTTCCAGGTTAATTTGGATCCACCCGTACATACCCTTGACTTTGGCCAAAATGGCAGCACGACTGTCCCAAACCAACGCATCTATCTATGCTACACATGAACACCCAATAGCTACCAATCACTGTGCCTTGACTTTGGCCAAAATACACAGCTTGAATACTATTGCCTATTCATGCGAAACGACGGAGGGCTACGAATGGTTTTGGTAAAACCGTGAACGTAGTGAACTTGATATAATCGATGGAACGAGATAGCTTTTATAAGGAGTGGCTCAAGCTCCGCATTTAAAAGTTAGTTTTGAAAAGAACCGAGTGGTTTTTCGAAAGTGTTCCATCGACTTAAACTTGGTTTATTATCTTGCATTAGTTCTTTTAATGCGTGATATTCTTGCATTAGTTCTTTTAATGCATCCCATCATTTAGTTCCTACCATTGCAGAAAACAACCAAAATATGACGTACGCTTATGCCATTCGCATTCGCCACGGGGTCCCGTCATCACTCGTTAGGTTACTTAACTAACGACAGAGCGGGGGCTGGGCTAGCGCGGCTGTAAAACATAAGCAACGCCTAAATAGAAAGCAATGATAGACATTACAGATCACAGATGAATACATTGGATATACTAGCAATCCGCAATCCTTTCGAGCCTGAAACGAAAAGCGGATAACACGGTCGCGGTGAATAGCCAAATACCCCACCCAAGACCCCTACGGGTGCGGCAAACTACCCGCCAAGTACTCGGCAGTTTGTGCACCCCTCCATGGGTCTATCCTAGGAGCATAAACAGTAAAAAGAATTATACAATGACGGCTACAACCCCGACCCGGTTGTGCGGCCAAACAAATAATATTATTACATCAATTTACATTTACAAATGAATGAAAGAAAAACAAAAGCTCATCTCACATCCACCCCGGCTATTCACCCGCGACAGTCCAACACATTCATATACACATTCCAGCACATTACAGATCATGTATAACCCCGACTAATCGACCTATAGCGATTAGCCGACGTTCAATACATGCAAACATCACAGATATAACCAACATAGCCAAAGTGCAGTGAAGTTCGGAAAAAATACGGAATTATAGGACCCCAAAAGTGAATTTCAGTTCTGGAAAATCTGGGTACATATAATATATTTTAAAAAACCCAAAACCAACACAGAAGAACACTGCACGAAAAACGATGCAAAGATGAAAACAACCTGCGGCGGTTCCGCGGCCAGATGAATAGGTGAGGCCGCGGAAGGGCGGCGGTTTGGAGGTAACATGCTATCGTTTTTGGTGGGTGTTCTTAAAAAACCCTGAGACGATTTTACAAGTATAAAGTTTTTCATTTTGAGCAGAAAAAAATTCAACAGAAACTTAGGGTTTTGTTTTTCCGGTTTTGCGATTTTTCGGTTCCGAACTTCGTTACACTTCACTACCAAGCTAGTTTAAGTTTAGTTAGGCTCTGATACCACTGTAAGTCCATATTGCGACCCCCGGTGCTTACGGGGAGGCGGAAACGGTATAAAAAACGAATTTTTATCGCAAGAGGCAACATGGACTAAACAAGGTCGGGATCGTTGTCTAAACTAAAACTAGTATTCTTGCTAAAGAGAGTTAGCTACTATGGAAGATGGTTATACCTAAACTTGAACTCCTTCTCCTTCAAACCTTGTAGAGGTTGATGGTTCTCTTTTCGTCGCCTTCTCCCGTCGAAGATGGATCCACCTCGAAGGTTCGACCTTTGGGCTCTTCCTCGATCTTTGAGTGAACTAGGGTTTCCGGCTTGCTAAACCTTCATCCTAGAATGAGTAGAGAGTGATTAGGGTTTGCTTTTCCTTTTAAAGAGAATGATTCTCAATACATGAGAAGGTTTCTCTTTGCTAGAGGAAGAAGAAGATGAAATGAGGAGAGAGAGAGGTTATGATAGAATGAGCTCAATTATTTCTTTCTTGCAACCATATTGCAAAAGAAAAGAATTATCTAAATGATAATAATTGAAATAAGAATAGTTGATGGTTATATTTGGAATGACCACTATCATGCTTCTTTAAATGAAGTGTAAGCATGAATCAAGGAGGATCTTTCAAAGCATGATGGTGGTCAATGGTCAACAAGTCAACTAAGGTCAACAAGTCAACAAAAAAAATCAACCATAACATAATTCTCATTTAATTACTATTATTAATAGATAATATATAAATCCATTAGGGTTTGGAAAATGATAACTGTCAACTGTGCATACGCACCCGATCCGAAACCCTAATGAAAAACCTCATTCTCCGCCTCAAGCAACTGTGCATACACACCTGCATTCTCGTTCCGAGGAACAAGAATACCAAGAGATAAAAGCAACCCTAAAACATATACCAGTATCTGGCTCAAACCAGAGCCTGCCAGTATAATCCGTCCGGACTCCAAACGTGCACAAGTGCGCGGATGAGAACGAACCCTGTCGCAAAACCATGCGACCTCTACTCTGTTTTGCCCAGAGGCGAATACCCTCTGTGTGGGACTCTAAAGACTCGACACTACGCTGGCAGTGGGTTTAACCACAGACCGCAAGCGGCACTAGCTGTGCGTAACGGTCCCCAGGTAGATGCCGACAAGAAGGCTGACGAGGTGAAACCCCATCTGAACTCCTACTGAGTCTGAATGTGACATTCTCCGTACAGTCCGGTCTGTTCGTCTGATACATCGCATGGCGGGCCTAGGGGGTGGTAAAACGTCAGTCCCCCAATAGCGGTACAAGTCGTGTCGGAGTGAAGCCCAAAACACCCTGAGATAACACTGGAAACCTACCAGTATATCTCGCTTGCCCTGGCCAGGGACTACTCGTGTAATGGCTCTCCTAGACACATTGCGATGTCAACCCCCAATACCGGGAGAGACGAATCCTGTCTAACCGTCACTGCCTCCAAGTGCTTCGGGACTGCACCCAACCACCACCTGTTTGCACGACTCCTTTGAGCCGTGGTAGGGTAGTGATCAAAGTGCAGTGGGAACACACTCGAGGCGAAGTGTCAGTGTCAAGTCAGCGGACTAAGCTGTACTCATGTCACCTGGGAACTGATAACTGACGATAGGTATAATACCAACCTGTCAGTTCCCGACGAGTCCTGTCCAGTGTACTCGTAACCCAACGAGCACCCATATACTATCTCCAGTACGACGTACTGATGGCTGTGGGACAGACCATCTCCCACACTGGGATGAGAAGCGCATACGCTAGTCTACTCCGGAGTATCGATGCCCTGTCTCGATAGTCCTACGACTAGGGACCTGTATAAGGATGTGCCTATAGATTACCCAGCCCCCACTAGTGTGACTGCCATCACAATGCTGGTAATCAAGCAAAGATCCTAAGGGCTCCACTAATGCGTATAAGTGATATACTGAAATAAACACAAGTACACATTGAAGTAGAAACAAACCAAGTAGCATACTACTATATTGAGCAAGATTGTTTATACAAGGTGAATATCCCAAGCTTCCATCAAGTAATATACAAACTAGTATGATACAGTAATGGCCTCTAGGGCATATACACTAACAATCCGCATTCGCCTCGATGTCCCCTCGTGCACCGTTAGGTTAGGTAACTAACGACAGAGCAGGGCAGGGCTAGTGCGGGTGCAAAACATAAGTAACGTCTATATAATATATCATATATACTATATACTGTATCTATCACAGAACATCACATGATCACATCACAGATATCGCAGCAGAAGAAACATATGAAACATTGGATATACTAGAACGTCCGTGTTTTCAATACGAGCCAGTATAAAACACGGATTCCACGGTCGTGATGAATAGCCAATCCCACACCCCTAGACCCCTACGAGAGCGGCAAGCAACCCTGCCAATTCTAGGGTTAGGAGACCCGAACTCGACTCCTCGAGTTGGTCTCCCACTGGACCCCAGAACCCGGTTACTTGTGCTCCCCTCCTTGGGTCTATCCTAATGCGGAAAAGTAAATAATATACAAAAGGTGACAACTTCCGCTACCTGGAAGTGCCCCAAATAAAAGAATATTACATACAAGTTTTTACATGAATGAAAATGGAAAACACTCATCTCACATAAAAAACCCCGGCTATTCAAACACGACAATCCAATATGACATATCCAGCAACACATAACATCACATGTCATCAACGTAAGTAAATATGCGCATCCCAATTGTCGTTGACATATAGCAACGAAAACGGCGATATCACATATTACACTTACGGTCACAGAAAAGAAAGTGTAAAACTACAACAGTTGGAATCCGCAACCTCTTTAGACATCACATGCCTAACAGTTATAAACCCCGCATTTTAGTCCCATTATCGAAAACTCTTTTCGATATCAAGTGAAACTAAACCTCTAGATTTATAACATTCATCCAGTTATCTCATAACTGTTTGTGAATTCCAATTATTGTATCCAATTCCGGATAAATAGAATATATCAAACTTTCCGATCGAACATTCGAACACCCAAGTTTTCCCGACACCGATCAACACATGAAATAAGTTCAAAGACATTCACTTCATGCCTCAGTACCAACGGTCCAGCCGTAGAAGGGTCAAGCCAACGCCTCACATGTGGCACGCCGTACTGCCCCAAACCCGAAGGTTCAAAGGGCAGTTCAAGACGGTCACATAATCGAGTAAAGTTTTGTTGTCTTCTATAGGGACCATCGCGTTACTTGCACTACTCAGAACGTCTTTAAACCACAGAAAAATCCAACACTTGGAATTTTTCCGGCAGGGGAAAACTTGGGTATTTATATCCGGTCGGACTTTTTTAACATATTCAAAAATTATCCGGAAAAACACTTAGACAAGGTTCGATAATCCGATCGAAACATCGTTTCCCAATTTAACCCCAGAACACTCAACTTAAGAGCCAATTTAAAAATTCCCAGAAAACTCAGAATAATTAATCAGGAATTACTGTGCAAACACTTAGGGCTGACGTCACCAAAGAGCCGCGGAACCGCCGCAGAAGCTAGGCTTCTGCCGCGGTTCCGCCGCACAAAGTACTGTTCATGGGAAACTTTTTGCACCATAATTCTTAGATTTCATTGCTGAATTTTTTAAGCATTTTTAATTGACAAAAAACCACAAATTTGGAAAAAGTCCAGAGAGCATTATCGGGTTAGGGTTTCGGGTTCGTTCGGACTTCAAACTCCGTCTAGACTTCGCCTAAGGCTCTAGCTAGGCTCTGATACCACTGTAGGGTTCCTAGGCACACTATAGAGGTCTCACAAGGTATCAACCATGCCAATTTAAATTTTTTATGGGTGCCGAGAAACCCTAATACGGATCGTAGACTAGATGTTTAGGCGAAAAGATAATCTAGTTAACTACTTAACTAAAAGTTAGATGCTACAACCTTTGTAGATCCGTTTCTCCACTTCCTAAGCTCCACGTAGGCGTCCTCTCGCTGTCCTAGTTGGATCTCGGACTCTCGCATCGGCTTCATCGAAGAAATGAGCGGAATAGGTCATCGGCTTCGTGCCGAAGATGATCTACGTCGAGGTTGCACAAGTTCAAGCTCCAACTTCACCAAGTTGAGAAACTTGTGAAGAAAACACCCAAAACAACTTGGCAAGAGGTATAGGGTGAAGAAATAGGAGGTGGGTTCAGTTTAGAATTGGATTTCACTCACTTTTGCTCAAGTTTCCATTGATGGCATCTAGTTTTCTTTCTTGAAGAAGAAGGAGAAGATGAAGCTAGAATATGATAAGTGTTGTTCATAATAGAAAAATAAATCAATACTTATCATATCTTAACCAAGGTTAAGTGTAGAGAAAAGACCATGGTAAATGAGAAGGGTTAGGGTTAAGCTAGAAGACAAAATGGTTTCTTTAGTCAAAGCTTCATGAAGCTTCAACAAGCTTCATGATAAAAAAGAAACCATTATGTTTTCATTTATCCATTTAAATAAATAAAGAATGGATAAATAAATGAGAGAATAAATCAAAACCCTAATTATCTTCTTAACCATGGTTTAATTCTTTACACTTAACCATGTGAGCAAGTATCATCAAACATGATACAAACATGTGCACAAAAGTATATCATATATACAACTTGCACATCAAGTGAGAAAATCCATTTAAAATGAACCAATACTAGTTAATGCAAAGTAATATATCAAATATATAATTATACATTAAATCATTAAATCAACACTTGATTTAACGATCCGGTCATATCGCATATAACCGACTAGTATCCTATGTATCGGCTTATCGAATCAATCCTTGATTCGATATCTAGGTTATATCGAATATAACCAATCGATACATTCATCGCGAGAATTAAATACGGTATCGCATACACACATAATTCTCGGTCTTGCACATATCTCATATGCGCTCCTATTTCGTTTCGCTTGAACCAGGAAACCTCTGTGTAGGACTCTAAAGACTCGTCAATACGCCGGTAGCAGATGATGATCATATCAAGCACCCACAAGCCGCAAGCGGTCTGCTAAACGTAACGGCTATCCAGGTATTGAGCGATCAGAAGATCGACGAGCTAGCCCGCTCACACTCCTGTGAATCCAACCAGTAACACTTACCGTACAGTCCGGTCTGTTCGTCTGATATGTCGCATATCAAGTCTAGGGGTGGTAAACGTCAGACCCCAATAACCGATAAGTCGTGCCGATGTGAGGCTCATAACGGGTCGAGAAACTACTGGTAACACTTACCAGCAAATCTCTGATCAGCCCTGGCCAGGGACTTCCCTGTTACGGCCAATCGAGCACAGCGCAACATCAACCCCCAATACCGGGAGAGACGAAACCCCTCCTATCGCTCATTGCCTCCATATGACTCGGGACTGTACCCAAAGACCACCGTTTTGCATGCCCTCATGGACGTGGTAAGGTGGAGATCAAAGCACAGTGGGAAACACACAAGACTCTATGACGATCTTGGGTCTACAGACTAACCTGTACAAGTGTCACCTGAGAACTGCCATCTGACGTGAGGTATAATACCATCTGGGAGTTCTCGGCGAGTCCGTCCAGTATACCCAGTCTCCACTGAGCACCCGTATACCATCTCCGATGTCAAACACCAATGGATATGGTATCATCCATCGCCCATCTCATGGGTCGAGAAGCGTATACGTTAGTCTACACTGGTATATCGATGCCCCGTCTCGATACACCTACGACTAGGGACCTTGAAGGATGTACCTATGGACTACCATGTCCCTACTAGTATGATCTGTATCATAGCCCAGGTAGTCAAGTACACATCCTAAGGGCTTTACCAACATGTAACTATAAGACAGTATAAAGAGACAAGTGTACATGTTAAGATAAAGAGTAACCAGATAGCATACTATCATGTCGAGCAAGAAAATCATCTCTATATATGTCCAAGCATCCAATATAATATACATCATCTGTACAATACTGGCCTCTAGGGCATACATACAACTAACACCATAACGGTTCGAGAAACTACTGATAACACTTACCAGTAAATCTCAGCAACCCCGGCCAGGGATTTCATCTTTTGGCCAATCGAGCATAGCGCAACATCAGCTCCCAATACCGGGAGAGATGAATCCCCTCCTATCGCTCATTGCCTCCATATGACTCGGGACTGTACCCAAAAACTACCTTTTTGCATGATCTCTTGACCGTGGTATGGTGAAAATCAAAGCACAGTGGGAATCAGACAATACTCTATGACGATCTCGGGTCGACAGACTAACCTGTACCAGTGTCACCAGAGAACTGCTATCTGATGATAGGTATAATACCATCTAGGAGTTCTCGGCGAGTCCGTTCAGTGTACCCAGTCTCTACTGAGCACCCGTATACCATCTCTGATGTTAAACACCAATGGATGTGGGATCACCCATCGCCCATCATATGGGTCGAAAAGCGCATACGCTAGTCTACTCTGGAGTATCGATGCCCTGTCTCGATACTCCCACTACTAGGAACAATCTAAGGATGTACTTACCGACTACCTTTGCCCCACTAGTATGATCTACATCATAATCCTGGTAGTCAAGTACTCATCCTAAGGGCTTTATCAACATGTAATAGAGAGACAATAAGTGTACATGTTAAGATAAAGTGCAACCAGATAGCATACTATCATGTCGAGCAAGAAAGTCCTTCCTATATATGTCCAAGCATCCACTATAACATACATCGCATGTACAGTAATGGTCTCTAGGGCATACATATAACTAACAATCTCCCACTTGCACTAAGGCCATCTGTTGTAGTATCCAATACCCAACAATATAGCAGTGGTTGTAGTATCCCATACTCAACCATCCCATAGAAGTCTCTCTAGGGGTAAGGCCTTTGTGAGTGGATCCGCTATGTTATCCTTCGTGTCCACTCTCCTGAACTCGATCCCTTGGAGATCAACCATCTCCCTGATCAGGTGATACTTGCCTCAGAATATGTCTGAATCGCTGATGGGGCCTGCGTTCCTAGGCCAAAGCCACAACTCCATTGTTGTCACAATAACAGTTATTAGACGCTCAATGGTAGGAACCTTGTTCATCTCATGAACAAGAAATGCCCAGACAGCCACTTTGGCACCATCATTGGTAGTAATGTATTCAGCCTTTATCGTCTAGTATGTCTCGGTATCTAGCTTGGAACTCATCCAACATACCGTCCCTCCACTGAGAGTAAATACATTAGCTATGACTGACTTTCAGTCAACCTTATCACTCTGAAAGCTCGAACCAAGAACATTCATTTAGTGCTTCTCAAGTACTTAAGAATGTCCTCCACGGCTGTCTAGTGATTCTCCCAAAATCCGATTGATTCCTGATCACTACACCTAGTGAGTTAGCTACATCCGGTCTGGTACATAACATCACATACATGATAGAGCCTACTGCTGAAGCATAGGGCATCACTTGCACGTGAGTTCTCTCCAAATCAGTCTTGGAAGACATCCTTTTGGAAAGAGTGATTCATGAGTAAGTGGGCGAACCACCACGCTTAGAATCTTCCATACTAAACCTCTCTAGAATGGTGTTAATGTACCTGGATTTGGGACACTCCCAACATCCACATAGATCAATCACCATAGATCATAATTCACAAGATGTAGTAGGTATCATCAAGATCTTCCTTTGAGAATCGTCGTGATAAGAGGAGCTTGACCGAGTGTAGCATAGGAAACCATTTCCTATCAAGAGTATGTCATCTACATACAATACGTGGAAGACAACCTTACTCTCTACACCTTCTTGTATATACAAGGTTCATCTATCATTTTGATGAAATCAAACTCTTTGACCGCCACATCAAAACAGATGTTCCATCTCCACGATACTTGCTTTAATCCTGATGGACTTAAGCATAGCATTGAAAGTCTCAACTTTTCCATTTGCACCAATAATCTTCTCAAGATCCATTTTCTCCCAATGGGTTTTACCCCTTCAGGTGCAACATGCAAAGTCATACTTTGTTGGTATACATGGATTCCATCTTTGATCGCATAGCATCCAGCCTTTTCACAGAGTCGCCACTAGTGATGGCCTGCCTGAACCTAGTTGGGCCATCATCTTCCATGATGCAATACTCGCTCCCACTGTCACCGAGTAGACCGTAGTATCTCAAAAGTGGATTAGGAACCCTACCAGATTCTCGGAGAGGCTGAGATTCGTTGGAGACTGTTGAATCCTTTGGTTTCACCAAATCATAAGCTGTTAGTTTGTCTAGCTGGAACTCCTTCCAGTTCTACCTCATGACCACTAATTTCTTCACAAGAAATTCCTTTTCTAAAAAGGTGTCATGCTGAAAAACAAAACACCTTTTGCTCCTCAGTGTAAGTCTACGGTAGCGCCCCGGCCGTCTTTCAGACGCCAAATGCGGAACAAAAACTTTTATAACTGGCGCTATCGCATACTATAACCCGGATCTGCCATTAACGCTAAACTAATAAACTGTAAAGAGGGTAGAAAGGTTATACCGAACGATCCAAGTCCTTCGTTCTTTAACCATTATCCTACGCTCCGTTGCGGCTGCTCCGATCTCGTCGATCTCCGATCTCCTCGTCCAGGTGGCACCACGTCATCAGATCTTTAAACGGGCTCCAGCCTCTGACTCGAGGCAACTCGGTCGTCAAGTTTGCTAAAAGAGACGACCAAGATTGATGTAGAGAATGAGTAGAAGACTTTGTCTCGCTTCGTCCAAAGCCATGGACGAACGATTAATGAAGTTGCCAATTGAGTCGGGTGATGGAATGAAATGAGCTATGAAATTTCCATACACCCAAAACTATCATAATTTATCCAAATGAATCATCAAGTGAAGTGTGAAATCTCTCATGGGCATCAAGGAGGGGCCGGCCACAATATATGGAAGGGGGTGAGTGTAGGAGAGAGTGGGGGTAACCATAAGGATAAAGATGAAGAGACAATATCCTTAGGTAAAAAAGAAACATTAAAGCTAAAGCATGAGTCACAATACACCTCATCTCTCATTTAATGCTAACAATGAATCACTAACTTAGCCACCTTCCAAGAAGCTTCCTCTCATTATCTAGAATCTTCTAGAACCATGACTCACCCAAGAAAAGATAAATCCGCATTTAACCGAATATTAAATACGGCTGATAGAAAACTGGAAACTGGTAACTTCCAAAAGTGATTCTGAAACGAATTTCAGGATAACCCCGTAACAGTATAAATATACCCGCATTTGTATTACGACCGAATATAAATGCAACTGAGACAAAGATATTATATCTACTCTGTATAATACATAGATCCGGCTTAAACCAAAGCCCACCAGTATTATCTGCCCGAAAAATAACACGTGCGTAAACGCACGTGGATTTTCCGAACCCTGCCATAAAACCATACGGCCTCTACAACGTTTCCCCCGAACTTGGGAAACTATCTGTGGGGGACTCTAATGACTCGTCAGTACCCTGGCAGTGGGTTTAACCACAAGCCGTCAGCGGCACTAGCTGTGCGTAACGGCTGCCCATGGACTGACCTCAAGGGCGGCCGATGAGCGAACTCATCCGGAAACCCTACTGAGCCTGACAGTGACAATGTATATACAGTACGGTCCGTTCGTCTATGAGTATCGCATATCCATCCTAGGGGGCTAGTAACGTCAGACCCCCAATAGCTGTATAAGTCGTGTCGGAGACAAGCCCTGAACACCCTGAGATACTACTGGAGTACCTACCAGTAAATCTCACCTGTTTTGGCCAAGGACTTGGTGTAATGGCTTTTTCTAGACACAGCACGATCTCAACCCCCAATACCGGGAGAGACGAATCCCCTGCCGATCCGCTCACGTGCCTCCATGTGGCTCGGGACTGTACCCAAAAACTACCTGTTTGCACGACTCCTTCGAGCCGTGGTAAGGTAGAAATCAAAGCACAGTGGGAACTTATACTAGACAAATGACGACCTCAGGTCGATGAACTAACCTGTACACATGTCACCAGGGAACTGCTATCTGACGATAGGTATAATACCAACTACCAGATTCCCGGCGAGTCCTGTCCGGTGTACTCATAACCCAATGAGCACCTGTATACATCTTAGGTGATCCAACTGACACCAGTGGCTTGTGAGACCGGCCACCGCCCCTCGTCGGGGTCTCGACTATATACACTAGTCTACTCCGGAGTATCGATGCTCTGTCTCGAAACTCCCACAACTAGGGACCACTTTTAAGGAAATGCTTATAGACCATCCAACTCTCACGTATATGATCGCCCTCATACTGTTAGTAGTCAAGCAAGATCGTAAGGGCTCTATCAAAGTGTAATCGTGATCAGTCACCTGAAGCTATACACGTCTGATAAAGGCAAACCAGATAGCATACTATCATCTCGAGTAAGACTGTCATACCGGCATAGGTCCTCCTCAATCATTGCAATCACGTACATGCGATCCAATAATTGACTTTGAGGGCACTATATCCAACAATCTTCCATTTGCACTAAAGGCTAATTATTGCGATGTCGCGTACTCACAGCCCGTGTGAAACCAACACGCAACTCCTCTACTAATCAGTTTCACAAAGCCCGTTTGTAAAACTATTGTGTTCGAGAAATAGCCTCAGTGAGTGGATCCGCCCTGATGTTTCTTTCTATGTCTCTCTTAGTCTCAAGTTCGCGAAGAAAGCCATCTCCCGAATTGAGTAATACCTGTCTTAGAATATGTCTGGATATCTGATGGGACCTAGTTCATAAATGAACTCCAAATCCAAACTTCTTAGACTGTATCGATAACTGAACCTAATCAGTATCCTGCACCAAGCCTTCCACAGTATCCTCTTGGACCACCTGTCCATAATACTGCCCCTTCGTCAGAGGGAAGACTATAACTCTGACAATCACTCTGTCATCCATGTCACCTTTGAAGCCTGGAATGATAACCGTCTCCCGAAGGAGGCTGCCGTCATCAAATCCGTAGAACATGCACTTATGTTCTAAAACTGCTTCCTTATGTTTCTCCAGGATTGAATTAATACAAACTTATTGCATCTAGTGCAAAAACAACATCTGGTGTGGTACTTGACATCTCATGATTGACTCAGTTGCCTAAGCAAGTGATCTACCAATCATGCACATCCCTCACCCCTTTAGTCTGTAAGACACCTTTAGAGGGTGACTCCATCACCTGCAGGTACACCACCATGCCAGGAGTCATCTATTCTAAAAACCATTAGAATACAGTCAAAGTACCCACATTGGGAAACTACCCAAATCCAGATCTAAAACCATAGATCTAGAAACCAGAATGTCAGATATTATATCCATATCCTGTCTGGAGAAAAAACTGTGTGACGACCACAGTACAACCGATCGTAGTATATGAATTTTACTTCCTACTCTGTGTGTGTCATCCATATACCAGGACATCACACCCTACTACCTTCTTAACAGGTCTATCCCCTATTCTGATGAAGTCAAACCCATGACTGTCACATTAAAATTAGATGATCAATCTTCGCTACAACTGCTCAAGTCTATAAATAGACATAAGCTACTTGCCCACTATGCTTCCACTGCTCCCATTGACCACAACAACCCTCCTACCGGGTCTCATAGCCTGGAACAACAGTAGTGTCAAGTCTGGGTAGATAAGAACCTCCCTGTCACCGTCCTTGAGGCTACCGGAGTACCTCTCGGGTGTCTGAGGTTACCCACCAAGCCAGCGGAGTGGCAAATGGAATGTCAAACCTGAATGAATCTATAAGTCCTATTAAATTTTCCGTAATCGTTTACGGTTCTGGAATCACTTCCAGTTTTACCATACTCCCACTGCTGTTTTCTGAAAAAATCCATTTTACTAAAACTGTGGCGAGTCAAGAACAATATCACTATTGATCTTCCAGATGGTAGAAAGTCAACCCTCAATATAGCCCGGGCCAACCCACAAACTGCCATTACAGAAACATGCCCTGAGTTATCCAGAGTCTGGTTTTAAGCATAAGCCGGACAACTCACCTATTCCAATATAGAAAATTTGGCACTTATTTAATTGGAACCAGATTCAAAACATGCAGCTGTCCCCAGTGCATATCAACTTAATGGAGAGAGGCTAATCAGCATTACTCAACTTAGGAATACATCCAATTATGAGTAACCTAAAAAGAGAAACAAGTTTCTCAAAACTATCACTATCAACTGAATACCAATCATAAGTATCTACATCTTCGATCTCTTTGAAGAATTCTGATACTTGCGATATCTGGTTCTCTACTTTATTCTTATACCCACAACTTCTCAAAACTTAGACCTTGTATTTCTACGAAACACTTTTCTAAAAACTAGAGAAGTCATAAGTAAACAGAACATAGTACGAGGACCAACCCTTTTGTCCTGATGGACACTGGAAAACATACAATACTCTGTATAAGTCCGCTGAGTTGAATAACTCAAAACCTGTGTATCGCAGGTTGAAAACTGTACTTATGGTTAAGAACTACTCCGTTGTTCAATGCTCCTTACCCAATCGTCAACTGATGTAGGTAAATGTCATCGACATAATATCAAAAAGTTATATCTCATTTTATAAAAATAAACGTACAGATATATCATTTTGAAATTGGTGCACAACAACGGATACTCAAAACCAAATACATGCCTGCCGGCAATAACCCAGGCGACTTCCTCAAATATCACCAATTACAACGAATTCCGATATAATGAGGATGATCACCTAATTCCCAATAACTTCCTCCCACTCATCGTCTGTAAAACCATACAGATGTGAGAATGAAACCTGGTAAATACATACCCTGGAGTAAGTATCTAATCGAGAAAACAGTTTTCCATTAACAATGCACTGAAACATGAAAATGTTTCGTAGGGGTATCCTGGTATTCATAGTAATGTCTCTTCCATAATCCAATTCATGACTTTAACCGTATATTTCTTTGACATCTCTCCAAATCCCTTTATTTGTCTTTAGTCATTACCTTCTGTACACCATCGTTAGGCTAAATGGTTTTCTTCCTTCCCTACCGTTCGGCACCAGCCTATGGTTTGGAAGAAGACTATCCAGTAAGCATAATAGGTGTACCCTCCTAAACTAAGGAGTACTCGTAACTTGAGAGAAGGTGATGATAAAAGACAACTGAATAATACCTTATTCTTTTAAAGGTGAAATAGGAGTGGCGATGAAGTGCGCGGTTTGGTCGTGAATGATAACAGTCGCAATTTACTTTGCCCTCTTTCTAATCCCTTTATTTTGTCTTTACATATTACCTTCTGTACACCCTACTTAGGCTAATTGGTTTTCTTCATTCCCTA
Source organism: Agapanthus africanus (assembly GCA_030015575.1). Classification (NCBI taxonomy): domain Eukaryota; kingdom Viridiplantae; phylum Streptophyta; class Magnoliopsida; order Asparagales; family Amaryllidaceae; genus Agapanthus; species Agapanthus africanus. The sequence continues at coordinate 155,043,424 of CM057343.1, forward strand.
CCTTTCGGCACGTGCCTATGGTTTGGTAGAAGACTATCCAATAAGCGTAATAGGTGTACTCTCCTAAACAAAGGAGCCCTCGCAACCTGAGAGAAGGTGATAATAAAAGACAACTGAATAAACCAATTCTATTTCTCCTGAACCTTGATCCATCCTCGAAGAAGTCCCTTCGAGTTCGTATATAACCATACGATGGATCTATCCAATGGAAGTGGATGTCCGTAGTAATACGGGGTGTTCTGAGAAATTCAAAGGATAAAAGAAGGAGTGGCAATGACTTATGCAACGTAGACAATCCAAAAGCTAGTATTTTAAGAAGGTTCGGTCAACTTGGTCACTGAGTCATAGTCTAGGGTCGGTCAAAGGTCGCTGCCAGAGAGAGAGAGAAAAGAAACACTCTGCGTGCACTCTACCCTAGATCAGAATGGTTATCATTTTATCTAATCCGGAAACCTCCCACTGTACTGTCAAATTCTCCTCCAAACCTAAAAGAAGAATCAATCGGGATCACCCGAAGAGTAAACCAACTCATCAGTGGAAATCGGAATCCAACTCTCATCGCATGATAACGTGATGGAATCCACTCGCGTTATCACACTCCAGAAGGTATGCACATGCCTGGCACGTTTCAGTTTCTTTAGAAACTCCCGATGTGATTTTTACCCCATGTTCTTATGACCTTGACGAAAGCCAACAAATCATAAGTCACATGTCAAGTTCTGCCCGTCATATTCTTGTCAATTTGAACCCACCCGTACATACCCTTGACAAAAGCCAACAAGGTAATATGACTATCCCAAACCAACACATCTATCTATGCAACAAATGAATACCCCAGCAGCTACCAAACACTATGCCTTGACGAAAGCCAACAAACATAGCTTGAATACTACTGACCATCCATAAGACACGACGGAGGGCTACGGCTGGTTTTTGGCGAAAAACCTTTAACGTAATGAACTTGATCTCGTTGAAGGAACTTGATAGCTTTTTATAAAAATATAGTGGCGAAAAACCTTTTGCTAAAAAGGTCACTCCCGGCGAAGGGCTCTCGGCTCTTTCCTCGTGGAATGAGGTGCAGGATATTCCACTGAATACCACGATGCAAAGCAACATGTAATCGACTATAGTGAAGTTATTACCCTGACGCAAAATTCTGCCCAAGGGGTCACTCCCGGTGAAGGGATATCGGCCCTTGCCCCGTCGAATGAGGTGCAGGATATTCCAACCGAATACCACTATCCAAAACAAAAGGAAATATCTTTGTAATAACACTTTTTAAATTGTTCCAACAACATCCAAACAGGTTTGTTTTTCCTTTGCATTGATCAGAATCAATGCAGTCCCATCAATTAATCACACCAGAAAAGAACGAAAATAAAATGTACGTATATGCCATCCGCATTCGTCACTGGGTCCTGTCATCACCCGTTAGGTTACTTAACTAACGACAGAGCGGGGACTGAACTAGCGCGGGTGTAAAACATATACAACATCTACTAGTATATATACCAATATACAATAATCGCTCCAGGCGTGATAAAAATGCAACATTACAGAAAAGTAATAAGCATCACAGAACAATACAGATATTTGGGATCCCCGGGTTTCACAGAGCCGCTGCTGAAACCCGACGTTCCCGTGGTCGTGTGGATAGCCTGTGCAATGAAACCTAGAACCCTACGGGTGCAGCAAGTTACCCGCCAAAACCTGAAGCGAGGCAGCCCCCTACAGCAAAGTGAATGGACCACCTTGCACTTCACGGAATCCGGTAGCTTGAGCACCCCTCTTTGGGTCAACCTGTACCCCTTACGAGTGTGGTGAATAGTCTGCCAATACTAGAGTGAGGCCCCTCTGCCTCTCAAAGCCATGAGATGCGGACCCTTTGCCCTCCAGAACCCGGCTATCCGTGCACTCCGTCGCGGGGTAAAACCTAGTACAGAAATGAAAAATATGTACAACGGGTACATCGACCTCGACCCGGTCGTGCCCCAAAAGAATATTATACAACAGGCAGTGACGGCAGTCTACATGTTGGACGCTCGCCCCGCAATATCAAATGTACAAATAAACTCAAATTGTACTACCATTGCACACTGCTATTCACCACGACAAATCCGCAAAATCACAGCACAACACAGAACATCAACGCGAATGTCACGTTCGCAAACCCGTCTAAAAGAACTATAGCAATCAGACGCGGTTTACCGATCAAATGACATTCACGGTCGGAGATATAATGTAAGTACTGTAAACTAACACGTTTAAATTTCGATCGACAAAATTTCCGGAAGTGGGCCCCACGCAAATCTGCTGTACAGTAAAAACACTGGGCCCAAATGAACAGTTCCAGAAACCACAATTTCCAACATTGAATCCACTGTAGAAAATTGACCAATTGATCTTACTTTCCTGCAGCGGATCCGCGGCCAAACCCTAGCTTGGGCCGCGGATCCGCGGCGGAACAGCGGAATCACTTCGTCGAATTTCTCCAGTATTTCTAAAAAACCCTGCTTGATTTTCCGGTATGGTCAAAATGATTTTTAGACCAGTTTGAAAATTAACAGAAACTTTAACACTAGAAATTGCGATTTTCGAAAAATCCGTTCGATCGATCTTTTAAACACGTTAGCACAAGTTAGTAAAGCTTAATGGCGTGGCTTTGATACCATGTAAGTCTACGGTAGCGCCCCGGCCGTCTTTCAGATGCCAAATGTGGAACAAAAACTTTTATAACTGGAGCTATCGCATACTATAACCCGGATCTGCCATTAACGCTAAACTAACAAACTGTAAAGAGGGTAGAAAGGTTATACCGAACGATCCGAGCCCTTCGTTCTTTAACCATTATCCCACGCTCCGTTGCGGCTTCTCCGATCTCGTCGATCTCCGATCTCGTCGATCTCCGATCTCCTCGTCCAGGTGGCACCACGTCATCGGATCTTTAAACGGGCTCCCGCCTCTGACTCGAGGCAACTCGGTCGTCAAGTTTGCTAAAAGAGACGACCAAGAATGATGTAGAGAATGAGTAGAAGACTTTGTCTCGCTTCGTCCAAAGCCATGGACGAACGGTTAATGAAGCTGCCAATTGAGTCGGGTGATGGAATGAAATGAGCTATGAAATTTCCATATACCCAAAACTATCATAATTTATCCAAATGAATCATCAAGTGAAGTGTGAAATCTCTCATGGGAATCAAGGAGGGGCCGGCCACAATATATGGAAGGGGGGTGAGTGTAGGAGAGAGTGGGGGTAACCATAAGGATAAAGATCAAGAGAAAATATCCTTAGGTAAACAAGAAACATTAAAGCTAAAGCATGAGTCACAATACACCTCATCTCTCATTTAATGCTAACAATGAATCACTAACTTAGCCATGTTCCAAGAAGCTTCCTCTCATCATCTAGAATCTTCTAGAACCATGACTCACCCAAGAAAAGATAAATCCGCATTTAACCGAATGTTAAATAAGGCTGATAGAAAACTGGAAACTGGCAACTTCCAAAAGTGATCCTGAAACGAATTTCAGGATAACCCCGTAACAGTATAAATATACCCGCATTTGTATTACGACCGAATACAAATGCAACTGAGACAAAGATATTATATCTACTCTGTATAATACATTGATCCGGCTTAAACCAAAGCCCACCAGTATTATCTGCCCGAAAAATAACACGTGGGTAAACGCACGTGCATTTTCCGAACCCTGCCATAAAACCATACGGCCTCTACAACATTTCGCCCGAACTTGGGAAACTATCGGTGGGGGACTCTAATGACTCGTCAGTACCCTGGCAGTGGGTTTAACCACAAGCCGTCAGCGGCACTAGCTGTGCGTAACGGCTGCCCATGGACTAACCTCAAGGGAGGCCGATGAGCGAACTCATCCGGAAACCCTACTGAGCCTGACAGTGACAATGTATATACAGTCCGGTCCGTTCGTCTATGAGTATCGCATATCCAGCCTAGGGGGCTAGTAACGTCAACCCCCAATAGCTGTATAAGTCGTGTCGGAGACAAGCCCTGAACACCCTAAGATACTACTGGAGTACCTACCAGTAAATCTCACCTGCCTTGGCCAAGGACTTGGTGTAATGGCTTTCCTAGACACAGCACGATCTCAACCCCCAATACCGGGAGAGACGAATCCCCTGCCGATCCACTCACGTGCCTCCATATGGCTCGGGACTGTACCCAAAAACTACCTGTTTGCACGACTCCTTTGAGCCGTGGTAGGGTAGAAATCAAAGCACAGTGGGAACTCATACGAGACAAATGACGACTTCAGGTCGATGAACTAACCTGTACACATGTCACCAGGAAACTGCTATCTGACGATAGGTATAATACCAACTACCAGATTCCCGGCGAGTCCTGTCTGGTGTACTCATAACCCAATGAGCACCTGTATACATCTTAGGTGATCCAACTGACACCAGTGGCTTGTGAGACCGGCCACCGCCTCTCGTCGGGGTCTCGACTGTATACACTTGTCTACTCCGGAGTATCGATGCCCTGTCTCGAAACTCCCACGACTAGGGACCACTTTTAAGGAAATGCTTATAGACCATCCAACTCTCACGTATATGATCGCCCTCATACTGTTGGTAGTCAAGCAAGATCCTAAGAGCTCTATCAAAGTGTAATCGTGATCAGTCACCTGAAGCTATACACGACTGATAAAGGCAAACCAGATAGCATACTATCATCTCGAGTAAGACTGTCATACCGGCATAGGTCCTCATCAATCATTGCAATCACGTACCTGCGATCCAATAATTGACTTTGAGGGCACTATATCCAACACTTAGTGTGGTAGAAGATATTCCCTTACGAATGTTTGGGATATCCTAACAAACTTATACAGATTGACCTTGCCTCGAGCTTTTCCGGATTTTTCTTTGCAATATAGGCCGGACAACCCCATATCTTAACTCGTTTAAAACATGGTCTCTTCCTATGACATGTCTCATATGGAGTGGTAGGCACTGATTTGGATGGAACCCCATTTAATAGGTATGCAGCTTCACAAGTGCATAACACCAAAAGAAAATAGGTAACTCAGCAATACTCATCATAGAGCGCACCATATCTCATAGGGTGTAATACCTCCGTCCCGATACACCGTTGTGCTGTAGTGTACTCGAAAGAGTAAGCTGAGAGAGAATCCTATTCTCCTTTCAGAAAATCTAGGAACTCCATGCCCAAGTATTCTCCTCCTCGATCACATCGTAGGACATTAATACTTCTACCCATTTGGTTCTCAACTTTAAGCTTATATTCCTTAAATTTCTCAAAAGTTTCAGACTTGTGTTTCAACAGGAATATATGTTTGAATCTTGAGAGATGACCAGTGAATATAATGAAATATGAAGAACCAAGCCTGGCATTTGTAGACATAGGACCGTATACATCATCATGTATCTGTCCCAAGAGTTCAATAACTCTTTCTCTGTTTCCCGTAAACGGAGTATTGGTCATTTTACCATTGAGACAAGACTGAAAAGTCTCATAAGATAAAAATTCGAACAGATTATCATATTCATCGTTATGTAACTCAGTTGGTCGTGTCGCATTGATATGACCTAGTCTATAATGCCAAAAGAAGGATTCGTTCATTTCTGAACTACTCCTCTTGTGTGTGTTCTATATATTTTGAACTGTGGTTTGATTTAGAACGTATATGCTATTTCATAACGTGCCTGATCCAATCAACTCTTGATCAAGGAAAATGTTCACAACATTATCCACCAATACAAAATTATATCCTTCTTTAATTTAATAAAGAAACCGATGTAATGTTATATATCAGGTTCGGTATGTAATAACATTCGTTTAGAATCAATGCATTAATACAAGGTGATATTTGCCAACTGATTTGGCTGCAACATTTGCACCATTCTCCACACTTAGAGACATATCACCCATTCTCAGTTCTCTACCTAACTGTAGCCCATGTAACATATTACATATGCGGGATCCTGATCCAGTGTCACATACCCAGGACGTAGAGGATACTGAGAAACGGTTCTCGATAATGAACACTCCCGAAGAAGATGCATCAACATGCACTTTCTTCGATTGGGTGTAATACCCCAGGTGGAGTTGGGGCTGAATACCACCTACCCCGTGAGAAGTGAGGTGTTATCCCGTATCAAGGTGGGGATGTAACTGATACGGATGCACACGGGGACCCACTAGAACAATGGGGAGTATCGAATTCCATTCCGAAAGAAGGCACGATCTGAACTATAAATGGAATGATACCACTCTTATAACACAGAGGTGCATTTTGGATGAATCGGAACTCCGGAGTTTTAAGAACTCCGTAGTTAAGCATGCTTGAGCCAGAGAAATTCTGGGGTGGGTGACCTACTGGGAAGTAGCCCCGGGTTCATTCAAAGGGACAAAACCGTACGGCTTCAGCCAGAGCGGACAATACCATCAGTGTTTGGGGGTGGGTCGTGACAAGTATGGTATCAAAGCCGGTCCCTCAAAAGTAGGTCTGTGGTTCGAAGACGAACCATTGTTCTAAGTAGGGGGAATATAATACCCCAGGTGGAATTGGGGCTGAATACCACCTACCCCGTAAGAAGTGAGGTGTTATCCGGTATCAAGGTAGGGATGTAACTGTTACGGATGCACACGGGGACCCACTAGAACAATGGCGAGTATCGAATTCCATTCCGAAAGAAGGCACGATCTGAACTATAAATGGAATGATACCACTCTTATAACACAGAGGCGCCTTTTGGATGAATCGGAACTCCGGAGTTTTAAGAACTCCGGAGTTTTAAGAACTCCGTAGTTAAGCGTGCTTGAGCCAGAGAAATTCTGGGATGGGTGACCTACTGGGAAGTAGCCTCGGGTTCATTCAAAGGGACAAAAACCGTGTGGCTTCGGCCAGAGCGGACAATACCATCAGTGTTCGGGGGTGGGTCGTGACATTGGGTGGCATGGGAATCCGGATATTCCCCTATTTCCTACTCGGACTTATAATAATTATAAGATGTAGCAGAACCAATGTTCCCCAGCTCAGTATAATAAGCAGGTTTGGTCAAAACATCCATATTATTAACTTGATTATGGCATTTCATGGTCGCTACCAGGAGAGAGAGAGAGGAAAACACTCTGTGTGCGCTCTTGCAAGATCAAATTGGATATTATTTTATCTAATCAGGATGGCTCCCACTGTTTTTATCAAATCTTTCTTCAAACCCTAAAAGGTAAGATTAGCCGGGATTAATTACACCCTATAAGTTCGCCAATCTTTCGGCCAGGCCAGTGTCGGTACTTTGAGGGAGGTTCTCCATACTTTCGCATGGACCTAATTAAAATAAACCTCGTTTTCCTATAGGCATAACCCCGTTAACAATTTTCTACACACCTACTTGATCGGCTAATTGGAATGTGCAAAACTCTCCCAAGAGTAACTCTTACTCTCAGTGGGTATCAGGATCCAACTATCTCATAGAAGGTATGCAATCTCATTTCAAATTTCAACACTTGAAATTCCTGATAATATTCTGCCCCAAACGATCAATGACCTTGACAAGGTCAATAAACCATAGACCACAAGTCAAGTTCAACCCGTACATTTCATGATTAAATTAAACCCATCCGCACGACCCTTGACAAGGTCAACAAGGCCGTACGACTACCCTAATCCAATCGCATCATATGCTAGCAGATTAGCACTAATCAGCTACCGCACACTACGCCTTGACAAGGTCAACAAACGCAACACGAATACTAAATACTACTTATCTGAAATGACGGAGGGCTACGACATATTTTTAAGAAAACATTTTGCGTAATGAACTTGATATCGTTGTAGAATCGAGTGATTTTGAAAATGAGTGTTTTTTAGGCTTTTACTAGTTTTGCTAAAGCGGTCACTCCCGGTGAAGGGATTTCGGCTCTTTCCTTATCGAATAAGGTGCAGGATATTTCAAAAATACCACTATGCAAAGCAAAAATTATAGAAGCAATCAAAAGACAAACCGAGTGGGTTGTAGTATCTGCCAGTTTTACTAAAGAGGTCACTCCCGGTGAAGGGATCTCGTCTCTTTCCTTATCGAATAAGGTGCTAGATATTCTACAAGGAATACTGCTATGCAAAGCAAGAACTAGAGCTACAAGTTTTTAAACAAGTTTCTACAGCATCTTTAGGTTTCTTTTATTTCATTAATCTCATTAATGAAGTCCCATCAAATTATGCTTTCTAAGCATCACAGAAGAAACGAAAGCGGCAATAGTTATTATATATCATATATATAATATAGGCATTCGTCTCAGAACATATCAAGTAATCACATCACAAAATATCAGCAGCAGAAGAAAACATGAGAAATATTGGATATACTAGAAATTCCGTGTTTTAATTATGCCAATAAAAAACGCGGATTCCACGGTCGCGATGAATAGCCAAACCCACATCCCTAAACCCCTACGAGAGTGACAAGCAGCTCTTCCGATTCTAGAGTTAGGAGACCCGGTCTCGACTCCTCGAGATGGTCTCCACTGGACCCTAGAACCCGGTTACTTGTGCTCTCCTCCTTGGGTCTATCCTAATGCGGAAAAATAAATAATATACATCAATGGTGACATCATCCTCAACCCGGAAGTGCCCCAATAAAAGAATATTACATACAAGATTTTACATGAATGAAAATGAAAACTCTTATCTCACATAAAACCCTCCGGCTATTCAAAACACGACGATCCAATATAACATATCACAGCAACTCATAACATCACATGTCATCAGCGTAAGTAAATATGCGTATCCCAATTGTCCTTGACATATAGCAACGAAACCGGCGATACACCACATATTACACTTACGGTCGTAGAAAAGAAAGTGAAAAACTAAAACAATTGGAATCCGCAACCACCTTAGACATCATAAACCCAATGTATCACATACTTTGGATTTCATGCTTAACCAATTGAATTCCTTAAACATCACATGCCTAACAATTATAAATCCCGCATTTTAGTCTCCATATTGAAAACACTTTCCAATAACCTGTCGGGTAATTCAACAAGATTCCCGATAACATGATTGAATGCTCGTCGGAAACTTTAGTAGACGTCGCACCCCCGATGCCGTCGACGAAGTGCAATTAGGCGGAACACCGCGGCCGCGAGCACCCGAACGGATGCTTTTGACGAGGGGGTTCTCCTACAGTTACTTGGTCGGGGCTATGGGATGTGGCTATCTAGTAAGGTTACCCGGCGAGTATCCGCGTACACTACATAATTGCGACGGACTTTTGATCCACATCAAAATTCCATGGCAACCGATCAAACGAGACTAAACTGCTAGATTTATAAAATTCAAACTAGTTATCACATAACTAAATTTATAGATTCCAAATATTGTATCACAATCACAGATAGCTAGACGATGTTAAACTTTTCGATCGAATAAACAAACACCCAAACTTTCACAAAGAGCTCAACACTTGAGCGAAGTTTAGAAAAGATACCCAGAACATGCCACAGCACCTATGAACCAGCCGTAGAAGGGTCAACCAATGCCTCACCCGTGGCACCGCTGAACTACAATAAACCATAGGGTTTGATGGTGGTTCTGACGGTCACAGAATCGAGTTAGGATTTCGTTCTTCTAGAGGGATCACCAGCATGATTTTCTAAATATTTTAAACAAAGAAAATTCCAACACTTGGAAAATTTCCGGCGAGGGAAAAATTGGGTTATTGAAATCCGTTCAAACTTTTTAACGTCGTCTAAATAACCCGAATACATGTTATAATTACGACTATGAAAAACACCGAATTGCATTTGCAAAAAGTTAACATCACATGCAAATTTAGCAAAAACTAGCAACACCTGAAACACCAAAACCCAGAGACCGGAACACCCAAAAAATTTGAACCCTGAACTCCTTCACAAAACCGAGCAGGCCGGTTTTAGCATCAATGTGGCCGGCCATGTTGACATTAAATGGCTTCAAATATATATGGTGTTCATGTTATATCTCATACAATATTCTGCAGTTGCTAAAAATTTTTTAGAGACTTTGAAAATTCGACAGAAACTAGGTTAAGGTGTTTCAAGTTTCGGAGTCATTTCGTTTTTGTAATTTAACAAACATCGTTTAAATCTCTAGCTTGGCTCTGATACCACTGTAGGATTTCTTAGCGCGGCGGCAAGGTTTCGGGAGGTATCGTCTATGCCATTTTCAAATTTTTGCCGTTCTAAAGAACCCTAACCCTAGAATCTTAACTAGAGAATCAAACGAAACGATATGTAAATACTTTACATCTAAGTGAATGAGGGAATACAACCTTTGTAGACCGGTCCTTCACTTCTAAAGCTCCATGTCGTAGTTTCTTCGCTGCAAGTTGTGAAGATCCGGACTCTTGAGAGGGTTCACATGAAGAAATGAACAAGCTTGCTCAATGCCTTCGAAGCCGAAGATGATCTACGTCGAGAAGACTCAAGCTCATGCTACTTCTTCACTAATGGTAGATTAGTGAAGCAAACACCCTAAATTAAATGGCTAATATAGTAGAGGATGATGAAGTAGGAAGTGAGCTCTCTTTAGATTTCTTTTTCTCACAATATTTCATCACCAAAGAAAAAGCTATCAAGCTTTTTCTCATGAGGAAGAAGATGAAGTGATGAGATGAAGAATGAACTCATGATATGAGAATAGCAACCATGGGTGAGTTAGTGTTATACACTAACCCTTGTAGAGACTTAACTATGGCTTAGGATAATGGTTGGGTTAACAAATATCTTAAGTGAAACAAAACAAGTGGACTAAGTCAAGGAACTCATAAGCTTCTCCAAGCTTCTTGCCATGAAAAAATCCTATTTATTTTGAATTACAAAAATAAATAAGACCCAAACCTTATCATAATCATAGTGTGAGTCTCACACACCCATGTTGTATGTATCATCTAGCATGACACAAAAACATGTACATAGATATATATATCACATATATACTTTATGCACACATAAAGTGAGAAAAGATAAATCCTAAGTGAAAAAATATTAGTTAATGTATGTTAATATATCAAATATATAATTATACATTAAACTATCAATCAACACTTGATTTAATCATCCGCTATTTCACATATAACCGACTAATATCTAATGTAACAACTTATCGAATCAACACTTGATCCGATAATCCGTCTATATCACATATAACCGACGGATGTCATATATCGTGAGAATAGAATGCGGTATCACATACGCGCATTAATCTCGGTCCTGCACATATCGCATATGTGCTCCTACTTCATTTTGTAGGGTTCCTAGGCACACTATAGAGGTCACACAAGGCATCAACCATGCCAATTTAAAATTTTATGGGTGCCGAGAAACCCTAATACGGATCGTCGGCTAGAATTCTAGGCGAAAAGATAATCTAGTTAACTACTTAACTAAAAGTTAGATGCTACAACCTTTGTAGATCCGGTTCTCCACTTCCTTAGCTCCACGTGGGTGTCCTCTCGCTGTCCTAGTCGGATCTCGGACTCTCGCATCGGCTTCATCAAAAGGAATGAGCGAAATAGGTCGCCAGCTTCGTGCCGAAGATGATCTACGTCGAGGTTGCACAAGTTCAAGCTCCAACTTCACCAAGTTGTGAAACTTGTGAAGAAAACACCCAAAACAACTTGGCAAGAGGTAGAGGGTGAAGAAATAGGAGGTGGGTTCACTTTAGAATTGGATTTCACTCACTTTTTCTCAAGTTGCCATTGATGGCATCTAGTTTTCTTTCTTGAAGAAGAAGGAGAAGATGAAGCTAGAATATGATAAGTATCTCCATAATAGAAAAATAAATCAATACTTATTATATCTTAACCAAGGTTAAGTGTAGAGAAAAGACCATGGTAAATGAGAAGGGTTACGGTTAAGCTAGAAGACAAAATGGTTTCTTTAGTCAAAGCTTCATGAAGCTTCAACAAGCTTCATGATAAAAAGAAACCATTATGTTTTTCATTTATCCATTTATATAAATAAAGAATGGATAAATAAATGAGAGAATAAATCAAAACCCTAATTATCTACTTAACCATGGTTTAATTCTTTACACTTAACCAAATGATCAAGTATCATCAAACATGATACAAAAATGTGCACAAAAGTATATCACATATACTTCTGGCACATCAAGTGAGAAAATCCATATAAAGTGAACCAATACTAGTTAATGCAATGCAATATATCAAATATATAATTATACATTAAATTATTAAATCAACATTTGATTCAATGATCCGGTCATGTCGCACATAACCGACTAGATACCAATGTATCGATTTATCGAATCAATGATTCGATAACTAGGTCATATCGAATATAACCAATCGAAACATATATCGCGAGAATGAAATGCGGTATCACATACACGCATTATTCTCGGTCCTGCACATATCTCATATGCGCTCCTATTTCGTTTCGCTTGAGCCAGGAAACCTCTGTGTAGGACTCTAAAGACTCGTCAATACGCCGGCAGCAGATGATGATCATATCAAGCACCCACAAGCCGCAAGCGGTCTGCTAAACGTAACGGCCATCCGGGTATTGAGCGATCAGAAGATCGACGAGCTAGCTCGCTCACACTCCTGTGAATCCAACCAGTAACACTTACCGTACAGTCCGGTCTGTTCGTCTGATATGTCGCATATCAAGTCTAGGGGTGGTATACGTCAGACCCCAATAACCGATAAGTCGTGCCGATGTGAGGCTCATAACGGGTCAAGAAACTACTGGTAACACTTACCAGCAAATCTCTGATCAGCCCTGACCAGGGACTTCCCTGTTACGGCCAATCGAGCACTGCGCAACATCAACCCCCAATACCGGGAGAGACGAAACCCCTCCTATCGCTCATTGCCTCCATGTGACTCGGGACTGTACCCAAAGACCACCGTTTTGCACGCCCTTATGGACGTGGTAAGGTGGAGATCAAAGCACAGTGGGAATCACACAAGACTCTATGACGATCTCGGGTCTACAGACTAACCTGCACAAGTGTCACCTGAGAACTGCCATCTGACGTGAGGTATAATACCATCTGGGAGTTCTCGGCGAGTCCGTCCAGTGTACCCAGTCTCCACTGAGCACCCGTATATCATCTCTGATGTCAAACACCAATGGATATGGGATCATCCATCGCCCATCTCATGGGTCGAGAAGCGTATACGCTAGTCTACACTGGTATATCGATGCCCCGTCTCGATACACCTACGACTAGGGACCTTGAAGGGTGTACCTATGGACTACCATGTCCCCACTAGTATGATCTGTATCATAGTCCAGGTAGTCAAGTACACATCCTAAGGGCTTTACCAACATGTAACTATAAGACAGTATAAAGAGACAAGTTTACATGTTAAGATAAAGAGTAACCAGATAGCATACTATCATGTCGAGCAAGAAAGTCATCTCTATATATGTCCAAGCATCCAATATAATATACATCATCTGTACAATACTGGCCTCTAGGGCATACATACAACTAACACATTTCGCATGAACCAGGAAACCTCTGTGTAGGACTCTAAAGACTCGTCAATACGCCGGCAGTAGGTGATGATCATATCGAACACCCATAAGCTGCAAGCGGTCTGCTAAACATAACAGCCACCCAGGTATTGAACGATCAGAAGATCAACAAGCAACCCAGCTCATACTCCTGCGAATCTAATCAGTAACACTACCGTACAGTCCGGTCTCTTCGTCAAACATGTCGCATATTACAGCCTATGGGTGGTATAACGTCAGACCCCAATAGCCTGATAAGTCATGCCTATGCAAGGTCCATAACAGTTTGAGAAACTGCTGATAATACTTACCAGTAATTCTCAGCAACCCTGGCCAGGGATTTCATGTTATGGCCAATCGAGCATAGCGCAACATCAACTCCCAATACCGGGAGAGACGAATCCCCTCCTATCGCTCATTGCCTCCATGTGACTCAGGATTGTACCCAAAAACCACTTTTTTGCACGATCTCTTGACCATGGTATGGTGGAAATCAAAGCACGGTGGGAATCACACAAGACTCTATGACGATCTCGGGTCGATAGACTAACATGTACCAGTGTCACCAGAGAACTGCTATCTGACGATAGGTATAATACCATCTAGGAGTTCTCGGCGAGTCCGTTCAGTGTACCCAGTCTCTACTGAGCACCCGTATACCTTCTTTGATGTCAAACATTAATGGATGTGGGATCATCCATCGCCCATCGTATGGGTCGAGAAGCGCATACGCTAGTCTACTCTGGAGTATCGATGCCCTGTCTCGATACTCCCACGACTAGGAACAATCTAAAGATGTACTTACCGACTACCTCTCCCCCACTAGTATATCTGCATCATAATCCCGGTAGTCAAGTACTGATCCTAACGGCTTTATCAACATGTAATAGAGAGACAATAAGTGTACATATTAAGATAAAGTGCAACCAGATAGCATATTATCATGTCGACCAAGAAAGTCCTCCCTATATATGTCCAAGCATCCACAACAACATACATCGCATGTACAGTAATGGCCTCTATGGCATACATATAACTAACAGAAATAACCCACTTCATCAATCTATATTAGTCTAGCACACTTGTATAGGTTGTTTGCCTCACTTCTACTTAGTTCAAGTGAAGCAAGAGCTTGAGTGTAAAGAACTCCGGGTGGATCATCGTGGACACAGAAGGCTTCAAGCGGACTTGTTCCAAGCTTCGAGTGGAGCCAAGGAGCCCAATGACTACTACACGGAGCTATAGAAGAGAAGAAGTGGTCTACAAAGGTTGTAGTTCTTTTTCTCTTAGTGTTAGACACTTTTGTATATGATACTAATGCTAATCTCTAGTTCGATTCGTGGCTTGTGTGCTTTAGCTCTCTTGATTTTTGAAAATACATCATATATTGTAGTTTAAACACTTGTAAAGATGCTATGACACACTTACAATACCTTATCAAGGTAGATGTTCATGATATTTCTAACAAGAACAAAGTTATATCCATCTTTATCAAGTAAAGAAACTGATATGATGTTGCAAATCATGGAAGATACATAGTAGCAATTTTTCAAAATCATAGTATTGCCATTTGGCAATGCTAGGTGGTATTCACCGACAGCAGAAGCATCAACTTATGCTCCATTCCCTACTCTTTGGGACATATCACCAGGTCCAACCATCCTACTTTTTCTCAGTCCCTACAATAAATTACAAATATGAGATCCTGATCCGATATCTAGTACCCAGAAAGTAGGACTGACCAAACAGCATTTCTCAATAACAAGAACACCTGAAGGAGACGCAATAGTATGCTTCTTCTTCGTTGGGATCATTAAGGAATTCATGCAATCCCCTTTCCTCTGCTCATACTCATGATTGTTGTCATAAGTTAGAGCCAAACTGACGTTCCCCAGGCCCGAATAAGAATTCGGATCAGTCAAGCAATACATTTTATTATCTTGATTAGGGCGTGAATTGGTTGCTACCTAGAGAGAGAGAGAGAGAAAAGAAACACTCAGCGTGCGCTCTTACAAGATTAGATTGGTTATTAGTTTATCTAATCAGGATGGCTCCCACTGTTTCTTCGAATTCTCCTTCAAACCTTAAAAGGAGAACTAGCTGGGATCATTAACACCTTACAAGTTCGCCAACCGTTCAGCCAGGTGAGTGTTGGTACTTCGAGGGAGGTTCCCCGTGCTCTCGCACAGACCTAATTAAAATAAACCTTATTTTCGCAGAGGCGTAGCCCCGTTAACACTTTTCTAGACACCTAATAGGTTAGCTAATTGTAAAGTGAAAAATATCTCCCAAGAGTAATCCTGCCCATCAATAGGATCGGGATCCAACTATCATTGCATAATAAACTAGATAGAAGCCACTCTAGTCACCACACTCCAGAAGGTATGCAACACTAGCAAGTTTCCTGTATGTTTGAAACTCCCGATGTGGTTTTTGCCCCTAACGACTTTATGACCTTGACAATGCCAACATATCATAAGCCGCTAGTCAAGTTCGGCCCGTCATTATCTTGATTAAGTTAGACCCACCCGCATAACCCTTGACAATGCCAACATAGTTATGCGGCTGTCCTAAATAATCGAAAACAAAGCACGTAGCACGAATACTAAGTAATACTTATAAGAAACGACGGAGGGCTACGGATGGGTTTTTGGGGAAAAACCCTTTAACATAATGAACTTGATAGCGTTGAAGGAACCGAGTAGTTTTGAAAAGGAGTGGTTTAGGCTCCGCTTTTGAAAACTTCTCATTTTGAAAAAATCGAGTAATCTACAGAATAAACTTTCGCTCAAGAGGTCACTCCCTGCGAAGGGATCTATTCTCTTGCCTCCTAGAATGAGGTGCTGGATATTCATGACCGAATACCACTATGCAAAGCGAAAGAGTATAACTATAGTTTTTCGAAATTTGTTCCAACAACATCTTTTTAGGTTTATTTTCTTGAATTAATCAAAATTAATGCGGTCCCATCAATTAACCTATCACACCAGAAAAGAACGAAAATACAATATACGTATATGACATCCGCATTCGCTACGGGGCCCCGTCATGTACCGTTAGGTTACTTAACTAACGGCAGAGCGGGGGCTGGACTAGCACGGGTGCAAAATGTAGGGTTCCTAGGCATTCTAGTGAGGTCTCACAAGGCATCGAACATGCCATATTAAAATTTTACGGTGCCTACAAACCCTAAACAACGGATCGTTTGTTAGATGTCTAGGCGAAAAACTAACTAGTTAACACTTAACTAAAAGTTTAACGGAAATACAACCTTTGTAGATCCGGTGCTCCACCTCCATAGCTCCGCAACGAGGTCCTCTCCGCTGTCCAAATCAAATCCGGGCTCTAGAGTCGGCTTCGTCGGAGAAAAAGGGAGCTAGGTCGTCGATGTCCATGCCGAAGATGATCTACGTCGAGGCATCGCTAGATCAAACTCACAACTTCACCAAGTCAAGAAACTTGTGAAGTAAACACACTCTACTACTTGGCAAGAGGTAGAGGATGAAGAAATAGCAAGTGGGTAGACTTTAGTTTTGGATTTCTCACTCTTTTCCAACAATCACCATTGATGGAGCTTGGTTTTCTTCACTTGAAGAATGAGGAAGATGAAGAAGAATATTATGATAAGTTAATTAAGAACAATAGAAAAATCAAAACTTATCATAATGTTAACTAGAGTTAAGTGTAGAGAATGAATCATGGTTAGGGTTAAGGATGAGATAAGAATGGTTGACTTGATCAAAGATTCATGAAGCTTCAACTAAACTCCAAAATAAGCCACCATTCTTTTCTCCTCTTTTCCAAAATGAATAAACAAATAAATAAATGAATAAATAAAGGAAATGAAACCCTAACCATTCTTTTAACCATGGTTTAATTCTTTGCACTTAACCAAGTAATCATGTATCATCAAACATGATACAATCAAATGCACAAAATCATATCGCATATGTAATGCGCACACCCGAGTGAGAAAATCCATTTAAAGTGAACCAATACTAGTTAATGCAAAGTAATATATCAAATATATAATTATACATTAAATCATTAAATCAACACTTGATTCAATGATCCGGTCATGTCGCACACAACCGACTAGTATTCAATGTATCGGCTTATCGAATCAACGCTTGAATCGATAACTAGGTTATATCGCATACAACCATTCGATACATTCATCGCGAGAATGGAATACGGTATCACATACACGCATTATTCTCGGTCCCGCACATATCTCATATGCGCTCCTATTTCGTTTCGCTTGAACCAGGAAACCTCTGTGTAGGACTCTAAAAACTCGTCAATACGCCGGCAGCAGGTGATGATCATATCAAGCACCCACAAGCCGCAAGCGGTCTGCTAAACGTAACGGCCACCCGGGTATTGAGCGATCTGAAGATCGACGAGCAAGCCCGCTCACACTCCAGTGAATCCAACCAGTAACACTACCGTACAGTCCGGTCTGATCGTCTGATATGTCGCATATCTCGCCTAGGGGTGGTAAACGTCAGACCCCAATAGCTCGATAAGTCGTGTCGATATGAGGTCTATAACTGTTCGAGAAACTACTGGTAACACTTACCAGTAAATCTCAGCAACCCTGGCCAGGGATTTCCTGTTATAGCCAATCGAACACAGCGCAACATCAACCCCCTATACCGGGAGAGACGAATCCCCTCCTATCGCTCATTGCCTCCATGTGATTCGGGACTGTACCCAAAAGCCACCGTTTTGCACGCCCTCTTGGACGTGGTAAGATGGAAATCAAAGCACAGTGGGAACCACACAAGACTCTATGAGGATCTCGGGTCAACAGACTACTCTGTACCAGTGTCACCAGAGAACTGCCATCTGACGTGAGGTATAATACCATCTGGGAGTTCTCGGCGAGTCCGTCCAGTGTACCCAGTCTCTACTGAGCACCCGTATACCATCTCTGATGTCAAACACCAATGGATATGGGATCATCCATCGCCCATCTGTATGGGTCGAGAAGGTACACGCTAGTCTACTCTGGTATATCGATGCCCCGTCTCGATACACCCACGACTAGGGACTTTGAAGGATGTACTTATGGACTACCATGTCCCCACTAGTATGATCCGCATCATAATCCAGGTAGTCAAGTACAGATCCTAAGGGCTTTACCAACATGTAACAGAGAGACAATCAGCATACACGTTAAGGTAAAGGTCAACCAGATAGCATACTATCATGTCGAGCAAGAAAGTCCTCCCTATATATGTCCCAGCATCCACTACAATATACATCCTATGTACAGTAATGGCCTCTAGGGCATACATATAACTAACAATCTCCCACTTGCACTAGGGCCATCTGTAGCAGTGGTTGTAGTATCTCATACTCAACCATCCCATAAAAGTCTCTCTCTGGGAACAGGCCTTTGTGAGTGGATCCGCTGTGTTTGTCCTCTGAGTCTACTCTCCTAACCTCGATCCCTTGGAGATCAAGCATCTCCATGATCAGGTGACACTGCCTTAGAATATGTCTGGATCACTGATGGGACCGGCGTTCCTTGGCATAAGCCACAACTCCATTGTCACACAATGGTAGGAACATAGTTCATCTCATGAACCTATATACACCCAAACAGCCTCTTTGGTAGCATCTTAAGTAGCGATGTATCCTGCCTTTATCGTCTAGTATGTCACGGTATCCAGCTTGGAACTCTTCCAACATACCGTCCCTTTACTGAGGGTAAAGACAATGCCTGTGACTGACATTCAGTCGTCTTTATCACCCTGGAACCCTTCCAGTGATTCTCCTCAGGATCGATTGACACCACCTCACTACATCTAGTGAGTTTCCTAACATCCATTTAGATCTATCTCATAGATCCAAAATCCAGGATTTAATAGGTATCACTTTAATCCTATATGGAGAATCTTTGTGATAAGCGGAGATTGATCGAGCGTAGCATAAGAAACTCCTTTCTTATCAAGAGTATGTCATCTACGTACTCTACGAGGATCATCACCATACTCCCTACTACCTTTTTGTTTATACAAGGTTCATCTACCATTTTGATGATGTCAAACTCATTGACTAATTCATCAAAACAGATGTTCCAACTCCGCGATGCCTGCTTTATCTTATAAAGTATCTTGCACACGTTTCCGTTGCTCCCACTGTCTACGAAACCCTCTGGCTGTGTACTTATAGACGCACTCTTCTAAAACATCATTTAGAAAAGCAGTCATGACACCCAACCACCAGATATCGTAGTCATGGTATGCAGCCGTGGTAAGTAGGATCTGGATGGACTTAAGCATAGCTACTGAAAAGGTTTCATCATTATCCACACCTGGTCGATGACGAAAACCTTTAACAATTCTAGCTTTGAAAGTCTCAACTTTTCCATGTACACCAAGTAATCTTCTCAAGATATACTTGCTCCTGATGGGGATTTAACCCTTCAGATATAGCAACCAAAGTCCATACTTTGTTGGTGTATAAGGATTCCATCTCAGATCACTAAACATCCAGCCATTCTTACAGAGTCTTACTCCTGATGGCCAGCTCGAAACTAGTTGGGTCATCATCTCATGATGCAATCCTCGCTCCCACTGTCATAGAGAAACCGAAGTATCTCTCAGGTGGGTGAGGAACCCTACTAGATCGGCGGAGAGGCTGAGGTTCGTTGGTAACTATTGAATCCTTTGGTTCTATCAAATCATGTGCTGTAGTTTGTATAGCTGGAACATTTCCAGTTCTACATTACAGACCTTGCCTCGAGTTTGTCTGGATTTTGCTTTTAGACATAGGCCGGTCAACCCCAAATCTTAACTAACTTAAGATATGGGCTCTTCCCTTTCCATATCATATATGAAGTGGTAGGCAACTGATTTGATTCGAACCCTATTCAATAGGTATGCAGCTTCTCAAGTGCATAACTCCCAAAAGGAAATAGGTAACTCAGTAGTACTCATCATAGAGCACACCATATCAAATAGGGTGTATCTGCTCCGCCCCGATATACCATCGTGCTATGGTGTATTCAGAGGAGTAATGCTGAGAGAGAATCTCATTCTCCTTTAGAATAATCCAGGAATTCCGTGCTCAAGTATTCTCCTCCTTGATCTCATCAAAGGACATAATACTTATACCCGTTATTGGTTCTCTACTTCTAACTTATATTCTATGAATATCTCAAAAGGTTCGGACTTGTGTTTCAACAGGAACATATGTCTGAATCTTGAGAGATTATCAGAGAATGTAATGAAGTACAAAGAACCGGACTTGGCATGTGTAGACAGGGGACCTACATACATCAACATGTATCATCCCAAGAGTTTACTAACTCTTTCTCTGTTTCCAATAAACAGAGCTATGGTCATCTTATCTTTGTGACATGACTGGCGAGTTTCACAAGATGTAAATTCAAACTGATTTAAATATGCATCTAAATGTAACTTCAGCTAGTCGGGTCACATTGATATGACCTAGTCTACAATGCCTCAAGAAGGATTCGTTCATTTCTGAACTCTTCCTCTTGTGTGTGTTCCGTATACTAAAGAACTGTAGTTTGATTTAGAACATCAACGCTTTTAGATAACGTGCCTGAACCGATCAACTTTTGATATAGGAAATGTTCAAAACATTATCCAACAATACAAAATTTTATCATTTCTTTACTAATAAAGAGACTGATATGATTTTGTATATCAGGTTCGGTATCAAATAACATTCGTTCAGAATCAATGTATTGTAATACAGGGTGATAGTGACCAACAGACTTGGCTGCAACTCTTGCCCCGTTTTCTGCCTCATGAAACTTATCACCCGTTCTCAGTTCTCTACCTATCTGTAGCCCTATGTAACATATTACATATCTGGGATCCTGATCTGGTATCATATACCCAGGACGTAGAGGATACAGAGAAACAGTTCTTTGTAATGAACACACCCGAAGATGATGCATCAGCATGCACTCTCTTCGTTTGGGCGGCACGGGAATTCTGGTATTCCCCAATTTCCTGCTCTGTCTTATAACAATTATAAGTTGGAGCGGGACCAACGTTCCCCAGCTCAGTATAACAAGCGGGTTCGGTCAATATTCCGTATTATTATCTTGATTAAGGCGTGATATGGTCGCTACCTGGAGAGAGAGAGAGAAGAAAACACTCAGCGTGCGCTCTTTCAAGAATAGATTGGTTATTATTTTATCTAATCAGGATGGCTCCCACTGCTTTTTATCAAATCTTCCTTCAAACCCTAAAAGGAAAGACTAGCCGGGATTAATTACACACTACAAGTTCCCCAATCTTTCAGCCAGGCCAGTGTCGGTACTTTGAGGGAGGTCCCCCGTGCTTTCGCACGAACCTAATTAATGTAAACCTCGTTTTCCCAGAGGCGTAACCTCGTTAACACCTTTCTAGACACCTACTTGATCGGCTAATTGTAATGTGTAAAACTCTCCCAGGAGTAACTCTTACTCGCAGCGGGTATCGGGATCCAACTATCTCATAGAAGGTATGCAATCTCATTGCAAATTTCAACACTTGAAATTCCCGATAATATTTTGCCCCTAGCAGCTATATGACCTTAACATAGTCAACAAATCATAAGTGCTAGTCAAGTTCAACCCGTCATTTCCCGATTGAATTAAACCCACCCGCACGACCCTTAACATAGTCAACAAAGTCGCACGACTACCCTAATCCAATCACATCATATGCTTATACAGATAAGCACTAATTAGCTACCGCACACTACGCCTTAACATAGTCAACAAACGTAGCACGAATACTAACTAGTACTTATCTGAAATGACGGAGGGCTACGACAGGTTTTTCTGATAACCTATTGCGTAATGAACTTGATATCGTTGTAGAATCAAATGAATTTTGAAATGGAGTGTTTTTGAGGCTTTTCTAGTTTTGCTAAAGGAGTCACTCCCGGTGAAGGGATCGTCGGTCCTTTCCTCGTCGAATGAGGTGCAGGATAAATCATATATATCACTGTGCAAAGCAAAAAGCCTTAAAAGCAATCAAAAGACAAACCGAGTGTGTAGCATCTGCCAGTTATTGCTAAAGGAGTCACTCCCGGTGAAGGGATCTCGGTCCTTTCCTCATCGAATAAGGTGCAGGATATATCACATATACCTCTGTGCAAAGCAAGAACTGTAGCTACCTGTTTTAATTTTGAAATTCGATTCTACAACATCTTAGGTTTCTTTTACTTTCATTAATCACATTAATGAAGTCCCATCATTTAAATACCTAAACATCACAGATAAATACGACGTACACTTATGCCATCCGCATTCGCCTCGATGTCCCCTCGTGCACCGTTAGGTTAGGTAACTAACGGCAGAGCGGGGCAGGGCTAGCGCGGGTGTAAAACATAAGTAACGTCTATATAATATATCATATATACTATATACTGTATCTATCACAGAACATCATATGATCACATCACAGATATCGCAGCAGAAGAAACATATGAAATATTGGATATACTAGGACGTCCGTGTTTTCAATACGAGCCAGTATAAAACACGGATTCCATGGCCGTGATGAATAGCCAATCCCACACCCCTAGACCCCTACGAGAGCGGCAAGCAACCCTGCCAATTCTAGGGTTAGGAGACCCGGACTCGACTCCTCGAGTTGGTCTCCCACTGGACCCCAGAACCCGGTTACTTGTGCTCCCCTCCTTGGGTCTATCCTAATGTGGAAAAGTAAATAATATACAAAGGGTGACAACTTCCGCTACCTGGAAGTGCCCCAAATGAAAGAATATTACATACAAGTTTTTACATGAATGAAAATGAAAAACACTCATCTCACATAAAAACCCCCGGCTATTCAAACACGACGATCCAATATAACATATCTAGCAACACATAACATCACATGTCATCAACGTAAGTAAATATGTGCATCCCAATTGTCGTTGACATATAGCAACGAAACCGGCGATATCACATATTACACTTACGGTCACAGAAAAGAAAGTGTAAAACTACAACAGTTGGAATCCGCAACCACCTCAGACATCGCATGCCTGACCAAATGAATTTCTTAGACATCGCATGCCTAACAATTATAAACCCCGCATTTTAGTCTCATTATCGAAAACACTTTTCAATACCAAGTCGGGTAATTCAACAAGATTCCCGACATCCTGATCGAATACTTGTCGCAAACTTCAGTAGGCGGCCGCACCCCCGACGCCGTCGACGAAGTGCACCAAGGCGGAACACCGCTGCCGCGAGCACCCTACCGGATGCTTTCGGCGACGGGGTTCTCCTACAGTCACTTGGTCGGGGCTATGGAGTGAGGCTGTCTATTAAGTTTACCCGACGAGTATCCGCGTACGCTACGTGATTGCAACGGACTTTTGATCTCATCAAAATTCCGTGGCAACCGATCAAGTGAGACTAAACTGCTATGTTTATAATATTCATTTAGTTATCTCATAACTATTGTGAATTCCAATTATTGTATCCCATTCCAGATAAATAGAAAATGTTAAACTTTCCGATCGAACATTCTAACACCCAAGTTTTCCCGATACAGATCAACACATGAAATAAGTCTAACAACATTCAGTTCGTACCTCAGTACCAACGGTCCAGCCGTAGAAGGGTCAAGCCAACGCCTCACATGTGGCATGCCGTACTGCCCCAAACCCGAAGGTTCAAAGGGCAGTTCAAGACGGTCACATAATCGAGTTATGGTTTGTTGTCTTCTAGAGGGACCATCGCGTTACTTGCACTACTTAGAACGTCGTTAAACTACGGAAAAATCCAACACTTGGAAATTTCCCGACAGGGGAAAAATTGGGTATTTATATCCGGTCGAACTTTTTAACATATTCTCAAATTTATCCGGAAAGCCAAATAGACAAAATTTGATACCCCGATGGAAACACCGAATCCCCAAATCAACTCAGAAAAATTCAACTCTTGAAAAAATATTAAAAATACCCAGGAAGACCAACACTGGAAACTAGGAGTTACTGTGTAAACTTCGTCTCACAAAACGACAAAACGGCCGCGTTTCCGCCGCACGAGCCATGCTCGTGCCGCGGAAGCGCGGCGCTTTAATGGAATTAGGGCTACGAATTGCACAGTTACTCTTAGATTTTCCTGCATGTTTTTCTGGATATTTTTAATGCTGAAAAATCCCTGTTTTTAAAAAATGGACAGAGAGCAATATTGGTTCGGGGTTTCGGGTTCGTTCGGACTTCAATTTCCGTCTGGACTTCGCCTAAGGCTCTAGCTAGTCTCTGATACCACTGTAGGGTTCCTAGGCACTCTAGTGAGGTCTCACAAGGCATCGAACATGCCATATTAAAATTTTACGGTGCCTACAAACCCTAAACAACGGATCTTTTGCTAGATGTCTAGGCGAAAAACTAACTAGTTAACACTTAACTAAAAGTTTAACGGAAATACAACCTTTGTAGATCTGGTGCTCCACCTCCATAGCTCCGCAACGAGGTCCTCTCCGCTGTCCAAATCAAATCCGGGCTCTAGAGTCGGCTTCGTCGGAGAAAAAGGGAGCTAGGTCGTCGATGTCCATGCCGAAGATGATCTACGTCGAGGCATCGCTAGATCAAGCTCACAACTTCACCAAGTCAAGAAACTTGTGAAGTAAACACACTCTACTACTTGGCAAGAGGTAGAGGATGAAGAAATAGCAAGTGGGTAGACTTTAGTTTTGGATTTCTCACTCTTTTCCAACAATCACCATTGATGGAGCTTGGTTTTCTTCACTTGAAGAATGAAGAAGATGAAGAAGAATATTATGATAAGTTAATTAAAAACAATAGAAAAATCAAAACTTATCATAATGTTAACTAGAGTTAAGTGTAGAGAATGAATCATGGTTAGTGGGAATGGTTAGGGTTAAGGATGAGATAAGAATGGTTGACTTGATCAAAGATTCATGAAGCTTCAACTAAACTCCAAAATAAGCCACCATTCTTTTCTCCTCTTTTCCAAAATGAATAAACAAATAAATAAATGAATAAATAAAGGAAATGAAACCCTAACCATTCTGTTAACCATGGTTTAATTCTTTGCACTTAACCAAGTAATCATGTATCATCAAACATGATACAATCAAATGCACAAAATCATATCGCATATGTAATGCGCACACCCGAGTGAGAAAATCCATTTAAAGTGAACCAATACTAGTTAATGCAAAGTAATATATCAAATATATAATTATACATTAAATCATTAAATCAACACTTGATTCAATGATCCGGTCATGTCGCACACAACCGACTAGTATTCAATGTATCGGCTTATCGAATCAACGCTTGAATCGATAACTAGGTTATATCGCATACAACCATTCGATACATTCATCGCGAGAATGGAATACGGTATCACATACACGCATTATTCTCGGTCCCGCACATATCTCATATGCGCTCCTATTTCGTTTCGCTTGAACCAGGAAACCTCTGTGTAGGACTCTAAAGACTCGTCAATACGCCGGCAGCAGGTGATGATCATATCAAGCACCCACAAGCCGCAAGCGGTCTGCTAAACGTAACGGCCACCCGGGTATTGAGCGATCTGAAGATCGACGAGCAAGCCCGCTCACACTCCAGTGAATCCAACCAGTAACACTACCGTACAGTCCGGTCTGATCGTCTGATATGTCGCATATCTCGCGTAGGGGTGGTAAACGTCAGACCCCAATAGCTCGATAAGTCGTGTCGATATGAGGTCTATAACTGTTCGAGAAACTACTGGTAACACTTACCAGTAAATCTCAGCAACCCTGGCCAGGGATTTCCTGTTATAGCCAATCGAACACAGCGCAACATCAACCCCCTATACCGGGAGAGACGAATCCCCTCCTATCGCTCATTGCCTCCATGTGATTCGGGACTGTACCCAAAAGCCACCGTTTTGCACGCCCTCTTGGACGTGGTAAGATGGAAATCAAAGCACAGTGGGAACCACACAAGACTCTATGAGGATCTCGGGTCAACAGACTACTCTGTACCAGTGTCACCAGAGAACTGCCATCTGACGTGAGGTATAATACCATCTGGGAGTTCTCGGCGAGTCCGTCCAGTGTACCCAGTCTCTACTGAGCACCCGTATACCATCTCTGATGTCAAACACCAATGGATATGGGATCATCCATCGCCCATCTGTATGGGTCGAGAAGGTACACGCTAGTCTACTCTGGTATATCGATGCCCCGTCTCGATACACCCACGACTAGGGACTTTGAAGGATGTACTTTTGGACTACCATGTCCCCACTAGTATGATCCGCATCATAATCCAGGTAGCCAAGTACAGATCCTAAGGGCTTTACCAACATGTAACAGAGAGACAATCAGCATACACGTTAAGGTAAAGGTCAACCAGATAGCATACTATCATGTCGAGCAAGAAAGTCCTCCCTATATATGTCCCAGCATCCACTACAATATACATCCTATGTACAGTAATGGCCTCTAGGGCATACATATAACTAACACAAAACATGTACAACATCTACTAGTATATATAAATATATATATATATATAACGTTCGTCCCAGGCATGATAATAAGCAACATCATAGAATATCAGCAAGCAACACAGAATGGTGGATTATCTTGGAGTCTCAGGTTTTATTTGAACCGCAAATAAAACCCAACGTTCCTGGTCCTGTGAATAGCCCGTGCAATGAAAACCTGGACCCCTAAGAGCGCGGCAAGTTACCCGCCAATCCCAAAAGTGAGGCAACCCCAATCAACAAAGTGAATGGGCCACCCAGCACTTCACGGGATCCGGTAACTTGAGCGCCCCTCCGTGGGTCATCCTATACCCTCTACGAGTGCGGCGAATAGCCCGCCAATTCTAGAGTGAAGCCCCCTCCGTCTCAACGCCATGAGATGCGGGCTCATTGCTCTCTAGAACCTAGCTATTCGAGCACTCCACCGCTAAGTAATCTTAGTACATAAAAGAAAAAATATATGTACAATGGTGACATCGACCTCAACCCGGTCGTGCCCCAATCAAATAATTTACAACCCGGCAGAAGCGCATGTCCACATGTCGGACGCTCGCCCCGCAATATGAATATACAAATGAATCTGAACTGTACTACTACCATTGCACTGCAAGCTATCCACCATGACAATCCAACCACAATATCAGCACAATCACAGAATATCAACATGAATGTCATGTTCGCAAACCCGTCTAAAAGAACATATAGCAGTTAGACGAGTTATACCGCTCAAATGACATTCACGGTCGCAGATAGTAATGTATGTACTGAAACTTATAAACGGTGTTAAAATAGTGACTTCAAAATACTCCGTATTGCCTCAAACCAAAGATAACAGAATATGTAATCTGGGCAAAATCAAACAATACCTTAAAACCAATATTCTAGAGTCCAGAACACCAAAAAAAATTTCAAGACCTAAAACCCTAACTTGGCCGGCCAAGCTAGGAATTTGGTGAATCTCGTCGGCCAATTTTTTGATTTTGGGGCTCGTTTTTAAATGGTGTTCTAGATACAACATGTATAGCCTTCTGCAATTGTTTAAAAAAAATTTAGAAGACTATAAAAAAATGACAGAAACTTGAATATTGAATCGATCGTTTTGGAGTTGTTTCGGTTTTGTTATTTAAAACATCGTTTAAACTGCTAGTAAGGGGTTTATAGGCTAGCTCTGATACCATGTTGGGTTACACTAACGCCCTGGCCATCTACCGTGGCCGTTTGTGGAACAAAATTTTTTCTAGGATTTGAAACTAGCGCTAGAATTACCCATTCACCGGATCTACCATAAACCCTAATCTAGCTAACTAAGAGAAGCTATCTACTATGGTAGAAAAGCCTCACCAAAAGATCCGTGTCCTTCGGTCTTCTTTCCTCTTCATTAGCTCCAAGTGACCTCCTTGAATGGGCTTGTTCATCGGTGCTCCTCCGTCAAAGATGATCCACCCGAGGGATGTAGTCCATGGCTCTAGCTCCATACTAAGTGTCAAGTGGAGCAACTAGAAGCCTTAGATTGCTGGTCTAAGAGATATAGGATGTAGTGTATGGTTCAAGGTGTATTTCTATCTCACCTCCTCTTTTGATTCTCAACACATGAGAGTGTAGAGAGGAGGTAGATGATGAAGGTGGGGGAGCTCAAGAGAAGGAGAGGAGAGTGAAGCAAATGGTGAGCTCAAGAATGAAGCATCAGAGTGAGAGAAAATCCTCACTATGGTTTGTAAAACAACTTTTACAATAAAAAATATCCAACCATGCTTCAATAGTAAGCACAAAAGAATTAAAAATTCATTTGTCAATACTATTGAGGTATGGTTCTCACCATACTCCCTTCACTTTACTTTACACCTCATTTTCCATTTAAGAATAAATGGATAATATAAAATGAGGTGTCCACCTTCTAGAATGTTTTCCGTATAAAATACGGATTACAGTCTACTGTATATACATACCCGCATTTATATAAAAATACGAATACCCGAAGAGATAGAATAACACAAAGAACATAATACTAGATATACATTATTAAATCAATACCTGATTTAATAATCAGGCTCAATCCTGAGCCGGCTAGTATTATCAACTGTCCGATTGAAAGTCCTGGTACATAGTATAATCAATCGATTGGAACCCTGCACGTATCCAATACGGCTACTATATCATTTCACCTAAACCAGGGAAACCCTCTGTGTAGGACTCTAAAGACTCGACAGTACGCGGGCAGTGAGTTACTGGATAAATCCATAACCACAAGTACGTCAGTGGCACTGGCTGTACGTAACGGCTACCCAGGTACCTGTCGAAAAGGAAGGCTGACGAGCAAACTCATCTAGATCCCTACTGAGCCTATCTGTGATAATCTCCGTACAGTCCGGTCTCTTCGTCTGAGAGTATCGCATACCGGGTCTAGAGGGTGGTAAACGTCAGACCCTAATAACCCGATAATTCGTGCTGATGCGGCTCAGTACCAATCCGGGAAACTACTGATAAACCTATCAGTAAATCCCAACTGCCTTGGCCAAGGTCTTATGGTCCTGACGAATCAACACTGTGTGATATCGACTCCCTATACCGGGAGAGACGAATCCCCAACAATCGCTGACTGCCTCCATGTGGCTCGGGACTGTACCCATCCAAAATCTATTTGCACGACTCAGTAGAGCCGTGGTAGGGTAGTGATCAAAGCACAGTGGGAACTCACATGAGACAAATAACGATCTTAGGTCTGAATACTACCCTGTACTCATGTCACCTGAGAATTGCTATCTGACGATAGGTATAGTGCCATCTAGAAGTTCTCGGTGAGTCCGTCCAGTGTACTCACCCTCAGTGAGCACATGTATACGATCTTAGGTGCAAAAGACCAATGGCTACGGGACCAACCATCGCCCCTCGTCGGGGTCTAGAAATGTATACACTAGACTAGTCCGAAATATCGATATCCAGTCTCAATACTCCCACGACAATGGACCTTTTAAGGATGTGCTTATCGACAACCCAGCTCCCACAAGCATGATCGCCATCACACCGCATGTAATCAAGCAATGATCCTATGGGCTTTATCAACATGTATAGATGATACGTAATAATAAGTAGAACATATGCACATGTTAAGACAAAGACAAACCAGATAGCATACTATCATATCGAGCATGATTTTTCTGTACATACATATGTCCAAGCATCCACATGTATACATATACAATAATGGTCTCTAGGGCATACATATCCAACATCTCTTCCACCCTTGATTCTCAACACATGAGATGGTAAGGTAGAAAACAAAGAAGAAGGAGGAGGAGCTCAAGAAAGGCTAATGAGGGGAGATGAGCAAAAATGGAGGGAATGATTTCATCCAACCAACCAAGTGATAGAAAAATATGATGTATGGTTTTGTGTAAAACCATTTTCTAATAAAAATATAGCAACCATATTTAAATAGTTTGCACAAATGAATTTACAATTCATTTGTCAACACTATTCAAGCATGGTTCTCACCATTATCACCTCACTACCTTTACACCTCATTTTCCATTTAAATTAATAAATAGATAAACTAAAATGAGGTGTCCACCCGTATAAATACGGAATACGCTCAACTGAATATACATACCCGTATTCGTATCAAAATACGAATACCAAAAGAGATAGACTAACACAAAAAACATAATACTAGAATATACATATCGAAATATATATACGTAAATTATTAAATCAATACCTGATTTAATAATCCGGCTCAATCCTAAGCCGGCTAGTATTATCAACCGTTCGATCGAAAGTCCGGGTAACTAGTACAATCATTCGATCGAAACCTTGCATGTATCAAAATACGTCTATTACATCATTTTTCCTGAACCAGGAAAACCCTCTGTGTGTGACTCTAAAAACTTGACAGTACACTGGCAATGAGTTACTGGATAAATCCATAACCATAAGCATGTCAGTGGCGCTAGCTAAATGTAACGGCTACCCAGGTACCTGTCGAAAAGGAAGGTCGACGAGCAAACTCATACGGATCCCTACTGAGCCTATCTGTGACAATCTCCGTACAGTTCGGTTTTTTCATCTAAGAGTATCGCATAACGGGTCTAGGGGGTGGACAAATTCAGAACACTAATAATGCGATATTTCGTGTCGGTGTGAAGCCCATCACCCACTGAGAAACTACTGATCCAAATCAGTAATTCTCGTCCACCTTGGCCAAGGATTTCTGGTGATGGCCACCCGTGCACAGCGCGACATCAACCCCCAATACCGGGAGAGACGAATCCCCGAAGATCCGCTCACTTCCTCCAAGTGGCTCGGGACTGTACCTAACTAAAACCTATTTGCACGACTCCTTTGTGCCGTAGTAGGGTAGTAATCAAAGCACGGTAGGAACTTACACAAGACAAATGAAGATATCAGGTCGAAGGACTAACCTGTACTCATGTTATCTGAGAACTGCTATCTGATAATAGATATAATACCAACTAGTATGTTCTCAGCGAGACCGTCTAGTGTACTCACCCCGAGTGAGCACCTGTATACGATCTTAGTTGCGAAAGACAAATGGCTGTGGGACCAACCATCGCCCCTCGTCGAGGTCTGGAAACGTATACACCAGTCTACTCCGGAATATCGCTGCTCAGTCTCGATACTCCCACGACTAGGAACATTTAAGGATGTGCTTATGGACTACCCAGCTCCCATATGTATGATCGCCATCATAACGCTGGTAGTCAAGCAATAATCCTACGGGCTTTATCAATATGTAATAGTGATCTGTACCACACAATGCATGTACATGATGATAAAGACAAACCAGATAGTATACTATTATCTTGAGTAAGACTGTTCTACCCGTATAGGTCCTCCCTCAATCATCACAATCGCCTCCCTGCGATTACAATAATTGACTTGAGGGCACTATATCCAACAATCTCCCACTTGCACTTAAGGATAATTATTGCGGTGTCGCATACTCACAGCCCATGTGATACCGAACACCCAACTTCTCTACTAATCAGTCTCACAAAGCACGTTTGTGAAACTATCGCGTTCGAGAAACATCCTTAGTGAGTAGATCCGCTCCAATGTTTCTATCTTTATTTCTCTATATCTCAATTTCGCGGAGAAAGACTATCTCCCGAAATGAGCGATACATGTCTTAGAATTTGTCTAAATATCTGATGGGACCAAGTTCACAAATGAACTCCAAATCTAACAAACTTCTTAGACCGTATCTTCCACTGAATTTAATCAGTATCCTGTGCCATGCCTTCCTCAGTATCTGCTTGGACCACCTATCATCCAGGTCACCTTGGAAGCCTGAAATGATAACCGCCTCGTGAAGGAGGCTGCCGTTACCATATACCAAGAACATCCACTTATGTTCATAAGAGCTTCCTAATGTTCCTCCAAGATTGGATTAATATATACTTATTGCATCTAGTGCAAAAAGAAATATCTGGTGTGATACATGACATATAATGATTGAATCAATTGCCTAAGCAAGTGATATGTCAATCATGCAAATCTCTCTCCTCATCAGTCTAGAAGACATTTCTTTAGAGAGGGTGACTCCATCACCTGCGGGTACACCACCACGCCAGGAGTCGTCCATTCTAAAACACTTCAGAATAGTGTCAAAGTGCCCAAATTGGAACACTTCCCAAATCTAGATCTAAAACCATAGATCTAGTGACCAAAATCCCTGATATTTTATCCAGATCCTATGTGGAGAAACATTTTGTGACAACCATAGTATAACCGATCGTAGTATAAAAACATCACTTCCTATCAGGAGTACGTCATCCGAATACCAGAACATCACTCCTTACTATCTTCTTACCAGATCCATTTATTGTTCTGATGAAGTCAAACTCTATGACTGTTACAACAAAAAAATAGACGATCGATCTCCGCTATACTTGCTTTAGTCTATAAATAAACATAAGCTACTAGCCCACCACGCTTCCGCTGCTCCCACTGACTACAACAACCTTCTGCCAAAGTCATATACCCGTATACTTCTAAAGCTAATTTAGAACGACATTATATTCATCCACCTGCCAGATCTCATAGTCTAGGACATCAGTAGTGGTAAGCTTGGGTCATCAAAATCCTCCCTGTCACCGTCTTTGAGGAGACCGAAGTACCTCTCGGGTGGCTGAGGTTACCCATTATATCTGCGGAGTGGCTAATGGCTTGTCGAATCCAATTAAATCTTTAGATTCTACTAAATTTTTAGTAATCGTTTATGGTTCTGGAATCACTTCCAGTTCTACCATACTCCTACTTGTGTTTTCTGAAAAGAACTCATTTTACAAAAGAGGTGGCGAGTCAAGAACAATAAAAATATTGATCCTCCAAATGGTAGAATGTTAACCCTCGTCAAAACCCGGGATAACCCATAAATTGCCATTACTGAAACATGCCTTGAGTTTATCCAAATTCTAGTTTTAAGCATAAGCCGGACTACTCCATATAGCTTAACTTCGTTAAGATATGAATCCATTCTATATCCAATAAAGAAACAAAGGCACTAATTTAATTTGAACCAGATTCAAAATACATGCAGCTGTTTCCAGTACATATCGACTAAATGGAAGAAGGCCAAGCAGTATTACTCATCAATGAGCATACCCACGGATGAGTAACATGAGAGAGAAGCAAGTTCTGAAATATATTAATTATGACAGAATACCTAGCATAATTATTTACACCTTCGATCACCACGAAGAATCCTGATACTTGCAACGTATGGTTCTCTACTTTATTCTTATGCCTATAACTTCTCAAAATTTAGACCTTGTATTTCAACGAAATGCTTGTCTAAAACCAGTGAAGTCATAAGTAAATGTAATATAGTATGAGTACCAACCCCTTTGTCCTAATGAAAATCGGACAACATACAATACTTTGTATGAGTCCTCTGAGTTTAATAACTCAAACCCTGTGCGTCGTAGGTTGAAAACCGTGTTATGGTTAAGAAGAATTACACCGTTGTTGAATGCACCTTACCTAACCATCAACTGATATAGGTAAACATCATAAACATAATTTCAAAAAGTTATATCTCACTTTATAAAATAAACGTACAGATATCTCAGTTTGAAATTGGTGCATAGCAACGGATATTCAAAACCAAATATTTGCCGTTAGGCAAAACGCATGCGATTTCCTCTAATATCACCAATTATAAATAATTCTGATATTGAGGATCTAATCATCCAATTCCCAAAGTTCTACTCCCACTTAGCATCTGCAATGCCATACAGATGTGAGAATAAAGTCTGGTAAATACATACCCAGGAGTAAGAATCTAATTGGGAAAGTAGTTTTCAATTAACACCGTACAGTAAGACTGAAACATGAAAATGTTTCAAAGGGGTGGCCGGGTATTCCTAGTAATGCCTCTTCCACTATCCAGATTCATGACAGTAGTA
This sequence comes from Agapanthus africanus, assembly GCA_030015575.1. NCBI lineage: Eukaryota > Viridiplantae > Streptophyta > Magnoliopsida > Asparagales > Amaryllidaceae > Agapanthus > Agapanthus africanus. Next base: position 155,077,896 of record CM057343.1, read on the forward strand.
GCAATTTTCCTTGTTTTCACTGCAATCCTTTTATATGTCTTTATTTCTTACCTTCTGTACACCATACTTAGGCTAATTGGTTTTCTTCCTTCTCTACCTTTCGGCACCTGCCTATGGTTTGGAAGAAGACCATTCAATAAGCATAATAAGTATACTCTCCTAATACTAGGAGCTCTCGCAACCTGAGAGATGGTAAAGAGAAAAGACAACCGAATAATTTATTCAATTTCTCCAGAACCAGAATCCATCCTCGAACAGAAACTAGTTTTTTTCGAGTTCGTATGTAACTATACGATGGCATCCCAAGCAATATGGATCTTCATAGTGATACAGAGTATTCTGGAGAAATGCAAAGGGGAAGTAGGAGTGGCAGATATATATGCGGTTTCGTCGTGAATGATAGTAGTCGCAATTTCCTTTATCCTCATCTAATCCCTTTATATGTCTTTACTTCTTATCTTCTGTACACCATACTTAGACTAATTGGTTTTCATCCTTCCCTACTTTTTGGCACTTGCTTATGGCTTGGAAGAAGACTATCCAATAAGCGTAATAGGTGTACTCTCCTAATACTAGGAGCTCTTGCAACCTGAGAGAAGGGAAAAAGAAAAGACAACCGAATAATCTGATTCAATTTCTCCAAAACCGGAAACCATCCTCGAACTGAAATAAGTTTCTTCGAGTTCGTATGTAACTCTACGATGGCAAACCTAAGCAATATGGATCTTCGTAGTGATACGGAGTGTTCTGGAGAAATGCAAAAGGGGAAGTAGGTGCGGCAGGGATATATGCGACTTTGTCGTGAATCATGACAATCCAAAAGCCAAAATGTTTAAAAAGATTCGGTTAACTTGGTTTATGAGTTTTAGTTTAAGGTCAGGTCATGGTCGCTGCCAAAGAGAGAGAGAAAAGAAACACTCGGCGTGCACTCTAACCAAGATTAGATTGGTTAATCATTTTATCTAATCAGGATGGCTCCCACCATTTCCTCGAATTCTCCTTCAAACCTTAAAAAGAGAACTAGTCGGAATCATTAACACTTTACAAGTTCGCTAACCGTTCAGCCAAGTCGGTGTTGGTACTCCGAGGGAGGTTCCGCGTGCTCTCGCACGGACCTAATTAAAATAAACCTCGTTTCCGCAAAGGCATAACCCCATTAACACCTTTCTAGACACCTAATAGGTCAGCTAATTGTGAAGTGAAAAATATCTTCCAAGAGTAATCCTACTCATCAGTAGGATCGAGATCCAATTATCATTGCGTGATAAACTAGATGGAAGCCACTCTAGTCACCACACTCTATAAGGTATGCAACGCTAGCATATTTCTTATATATTTGAAACTTCCGATGTGATTTTTTCCCCTAGGACCCTAGTGACCTTGACGGAGTCAACAAATCAAATAGTCCTAGTCAAGTTCAACCCGTCATTATCTTGATTGCATTAAACCAACCCGCATAACCCTTGGCGAAGTCAACAAGGTGATTGATGTGAAAAAGTGTTTGTAGAATAACCGCAATCAATAACGGTGTCGCTTGTAGCTAGCCGAGATGAGTACGGGTCGTCCGCAGGGAAATATGGAATCTTTTTATCTTACTTTAGACGTCTTGAATAAAATAGACGAAGAGAAGTGGATAGTTTATTTAAGATCTAAATTAATTACGGATGTAAATTATATAAGAAAAAGGCTTGTAGGGTTCGTTAAGATTTAGTAGTCATGGATGATTAATTAAAGATTACTCATTTTATCCTTTAATAGATTTAAAACTAAAACGACGGTGATGCATGTAGATTTAGGGTTTTCGGAGGGAATAAGGTTCCCACTCTTAACCCCTATCTTTACATGGATCTCCGTTCATGTCTAGCCTTTACCAAAACAATTGTTAATCTAATCTCAAATCACGGTCGTGACTACCAATGAATTGATAGCGCGCTCGATTAGGATGTTAACAATTCTTTTGATAAAGTTTATAAACTTTATAGGACGTAAAAAGAGTTAAAAGATTTTAATCATCCATTGATCTACCCTAATCCTACGAACCCTAACAAGCAGAGAATTACTCACGTATGTTGGGAATAGAAGAAGAAAGGATAGTTAAAGAAATCATAATGCAGAAATAATAAAGAAAATAAATAATTAAACAAAATGATCTACCTTTATTAATTAACTTCACAAGTACAAATCCTACGAATTTAGATTACAAGAGGAAGAAGTTTCTCTCGATCTCTGCTCCGTAGGAAGTAGATGCTTCGTCGACTTTCACGTCTCTCTATCACGTCGAATCGCGGATCTGTCGTGGATCACTTGTTCTTTGACTATGATTTGCTTCGTGGTAAAGGTGATGCCCTCTAACTCTAGCCATCGGTCTTTTATATAGCTCTCAAATCAGAAAACCAAGTTAATATGGTGATTTCCTAATATGGTGATTTCCATACCTGGATTCTGAGTCTCTGTCGGTATTGATTTTATGATTTGGGCAGATTTTTTATCCTGACATCTTGAACATCTTGATATCTCGACCTGAGCTAAATCTTTCACAATATCTCTATGAATAATGTTAGTACTATTTATTAAATTAGAGAGAGTATCTTAATAAATCTTTAAGAATATTTAATATTCTATGCATCTTTTAATTACTAAAATATTATGCATATATTTTGAAACATTATTCTAACCATTTGTATGATATTATTTCTTTTAAGAATCTTGATTAGAATATTTGATATAATATGCAAATTTAAATTATCAAAATATCTTATAAATATTATATGCATATATTTTCCTTCATAATGTTAATTATAATATATAAACATATGGTAAATAGTATTTTGCAGACAAATCCAAATATGTTCTATATTTATAATAAACATTTTTAAATATTTAAGAAAAGTAAGGAAAATATTATATCAAAAGTGTAGTTTTTTCAACTGAACAAATACCCCCAAACTTAACTTTGATCATCCCGAGCAAACTTTTTATTCAAGAAAGGGAGAAAGAAGAAAATAAAAACTAACTAGTGTTAGTTATATGTATGCCCTAGAGGCCATTACTGTACATAGGATGTATATTGTAGTGGATGCTGGGACATATATAGGGAGGACTTTCTTGCTCGACATGATAGTATGCTATCTGGTTACCCTTTACCTTAACGTGTATGCTGATTGTCTCTCTGTTACATGTTGGTAAAGCCCTTAGGATCTGTACTTGACTACCTGGACTATGATGTGGATCATACTAGTGGGGACATGGTAGTCCATAAGTACATCCTTCAAAGTCCCTAGTCGTGGGTGTATCGAGACGGGGCATCGATATACCAGAGTAGACTAGCGTATACCTTCTTGACCCATACAGATGGGCGATGGATGATCCCATATCCATTGGTGTTTGACATCAGAGATGATATACGGGTGCTCAGTAAAGACTGGGTACACTGGACGGACTCGCCGAGAACTCCCAGATGGTATTATACCTCACGTCAGATGGCAGTTCTCTGGTGACACTGGTACAGAGTAGTCTGTTGACCCGAGATCGTCATAGAGTCTTGTGTGGTTCCCACTGTGCTTTGATTTCCATCTTACCACGTCCAAGAGGGCGTGCAAAACGGTGGTTTTTGGGTACAGTCCCGAGTCACATGGAGGCAATGAGCGATAGGAGGGGATTCGTCTCTCCCGGTATAGGGAGTAGATGTTGCGCTGTGTTCGATTGGCTATAACAGGAAATCCCTGGCCAGGGTTGCTGAGATTTACTGGTAAGTGTTACCAGTAGTTTCTCGAATTGTTATAGACCTCATATCGACACGACTTATCGAGCTATTGGGGTCTGACGTTTACCACCCCTAGGCGAGATATGCGACATATCAGACGATCAAACCGGACTGTACGGTAGTGTTACTGGTCGGATTCACTGGAGTGTGAGCGGGCTTGCTCGTCGATCTTCAGATCGCTCAATACCCGGGTGGCCGTTACGTTTAGCAGACCGCTTGCGGCTTGTGGGTGTTTGATATGATCATCACCTGCTGCCGGCGTATTGACGAGTCTTTAGAGTCCTACACAGAGGTTTCCTGGCTCAAGCGAAACGAAATAGGAGCGCATATGAGATATGTGCGGGACCGAGAATAATACGAGTATGTGATACTGTATTCGATTCTCGCGATATGACATTGATCGGTTATATGTGATATAGCCGGGTTATCGGATCAAGTGTTGATTCGATAAGTTGTTACTAATGATACTAGCCGGTTATATGCGATATGACCGGATCGTTAAATCAAGTGTTGATTTAATGATTTGATGCATAATTATATATTTGATATATTACTTTGCATCAACTAGTATCGGTTCACTTTATAATGGATTTTCTCACTCGGATGTGCGCATTATATATGTGATATGATTTTGTGCACTAGCTTGTATCATGTTTGATGATACATGCTTTTTGGTTAAGTGTAAAGTGTTAAACCTTGGTTAATGAATAGGTTAGGGTTTATTATTTGTTATTCATTTATCTTATTTAATTATCCATTTATTTATGATAAATGAATAAAAGAAAATGAAATGAAATGGTTGCTAATTTTGGATTCTAGTTGAAGCTTCTTGATCTTTTGACTAAGTGACCATTTTGTCTCTAGCTTGACCCTAACCATTCCTTTAACCATGATTGACTCTCTACAATTAACCATGGTCTTTTTATGATAAGGTTTGATTATTAATTTCATTTTTAATTAACCTATCATAACTTTCTTCTTCTTCTTCATCTTCTTCTTTGAAGAAGCTTGAGGTCATCAATGGTGGATTGATGATTTGAGTGAGAAATCCAATTCTAAAGTCTACCCACTTCCTATTTCTTCATCCTCTACCTCTTGCCAAGTAGTAGAGTGTGTTTTCTTCACAAGTTTTTAGGGCTTGGTGAAGGTGGAGCTTGATTTAGCGATGCTTCGACGTAGATCATCTTCGGCATCGACATCGATGACCTAGCTTGCTCATTCTCCGTCGAAGCCGACGCTAGAGCCCGGATTTGATTTAGACAGCGGAGACGACTTCGTTGCGGATCTATGGAGGTGGAGCACTGGATCTACAAAGGTTGTATTCCCGATATCTCATAGTTAAGTGTTAACTAGTTAGCTTTTTCGCCTAGTTTTCTAGCAAACGATCCGTAGTCGGGTCTCTCGGCACCTATAATTTTTGAAATTGCCATAGTTGATGGGTTGTGAGACCTCACTTGTGTGCCTAGGAACCCTACAGTGGTATCAGAGCCTAGCTAGAGCCTTAGGCGAAGTCTAAACGGATTTTGAAAGCCGGACGAACCGAAACCCCAACCCTAAAAATGCTCTCTGTCTAATTTTTTTAAACTGGGATTTTTCTAAATTAAAAATATGCAGAAAATCAAGCAGGGTTTTCTAAGAATTACTGTAAATTTTGTGGGCCTAAGTCAACTTTTCCACCGCGGAACCGCGGCACGTGCTACGCATGGCGCGGCGGTTCAGCGGCGGTTCTGTCGTTTTGTGCATTTTGTTTTTCACAGTAATTCTCAGATTTCTGTGCTGATTTCCCTGGGATATTTTAATATTTTTTATACAGTTAAGTTTTCAGGGGTTGTTTTGGGTTTTTCATGAGTTCGATCGGATTATCAAATTTTGTCTGTGTGGCTTTCCGGATAAATTTTAGAATATGTTAAAAAGTTCGACCGGATATAAATACCCAACTTTTCCCCTGTCGGGAAATTTCCAAGTGTTGGATTTTTCCGTAGTTTGACGACGTTCTAAGTAGTGCAAGTAACGCGATGGTCCCTCTAGAAGACAACAAACCTTAACTCGATTATGTGACCGTCTTGAACTGCCCTTTGAACCTTCGGGTTTGGGGCAGTACGGCGTGCCACATGTGAGGCGTTGGCTTGACCCTTCTACGGCTGGACCGTTGGTACTGAGGCATGAACGGAATGTTGTTAGACTTGTTTCATGTGTTGATCTGTATCGGGAAAACTTGGGTGTTCGATTGTTCGATCGGAAAGTTTGACATTTTCTATTTATCCGGAATGGGATACAATAATTGGAATCCACAAATTGTTATGAGATAACGGAATGAATATTATAAACATAGCAGTTTAGTCTCACTTGATCGGTTGCCACGGAATTTTGATGTGATCAAAAGTCCGTCGCAATCACGTAGCGTATGCGGATACTCGCCGGGTAAACTTAATAGACAGCCTCACTCCATAGCCCCGACCAAGTGACTGTAGGAGAACCCCGTCGCCGAAAGCATCCGTCCCGGTGCTCGCGGTAGCGGTGTTCCGCCTTGGTGCACTTCGTCGACGGTATCGGGGGTGCGGCCGCCTACTAAAGTTTGCGACGAGCATTCGATCAGGATGTCGGGAATCTTGTTAAATTGCCCGACTTGATATTGAAAAGTGTTTTCGATTTTGAGACTAAAATGTGGGGTTTATAATTGTTAGGCATGTGATGTCTAAGTAATTCATTTGGTCAGGCATGCGATGTCTGAGGTGGTTGCGGATTCCAACTGTTGTAGTTTTACACTTTCTTTTCTGTGACCGTAAGTGTAATATGTGATATCGCCGGTTTCGTTGCTATATGTCAACGACAATTGGGATGCGCATATTTACTTACGTTGATGACATGTGATGTTATGTGTTGCTGGATATGTTATATTGGATCGTCGTGTTTGAATAGCCGGGGTTTTTTATGTGAGATGAGTGTTTTTCATTTTCATTCATGTAAAAACTTATATGTAATATTCTTTTATTTGGGGCGCTTCCAGGTTACGGAAGTTGTCACCGTTTGTATATTATTTACTTTTCCGCACTAGGATAGACCCAAGGAGGAGGGCACAAGTAACCGGGTTCTGGAGTCCAGTGGGAGACCAACTCGAGGAGTCGAGTCCGGGTCTCCTAACTCTAGAATTGGCAGGGTTGCTTGCCGCTCTCGTAGGGGTCTAGGGGTGTGGGTTTGGCTATTCATCACGACCGTGGAATCTGTGTTTTATACTGGCTCGTATTGAAAACACGGACGTCCTAGTATATCCAATATTTCATATGTTTATTCTGCTGCGATATCTGTGATGTGTTTCTGTGATGGATATAACATATAGTATATATGATATATTATATAGGCGTTACTTATGTTTTACACCCGCACTAGCCCTGCCCTGCTCTGCCGTTAGTCACCTAACCTAACGGTGCACGAGGGGACATCGAGGCGAATGCGGATGGCATAAGTGTACGTCGTATTTATCTGTGATGTTTAGGTACTTAAATGATGGGACTTCATTAATGTGATTAATGAAATAAAAGAAACCTAAGATGTTGTAAAATCGAATTTCAAAATAAAACAGGTAGCTACAGTTCTTGCTTTGCACAGAGGTATATGAGATATATCCTGCACCTTATTCGATGAGGAAAGGACCGAGATCCCTTCACCGGGAGTGACTCCTTTAGCAATAACTGGCAGATGCTACACACTCGGTTTGTCTTTTGATTGCTTTTAAGAGTTTTTGCTTTGCACAGTGATATATATGATATATCCCGCACCTCATTCGACGAGGAAAGGACCGACGATCCCTTCACCGGGAGTGACTCCTTTAGCAAAACTAGAAAAGCCTCAAAAGCACTCCATTTTAAAATCATTTGATTCTACAACGATATAAAGTTCATTACGCAAAAGGTTTTCTTAAAAACCTGTCGTAGCCCTCCGTCATTTCAGATAGGTAATAGTTAGTATTCGTGCTGCGTTTGTTGACTCAGTCAAGGCGTAGTGTGCGGTAGCTGATTATTGCTTATCTGCAAAGCATATGATGCGATTGGATTAGGGTAGTCGTGCAGCCTTGTTGACTCAGTCAAGGGTCGTGCGGGTGGGTTTAATTCAATCGAGAAATGACGGGTTGAACTTTACTTGTGGTCTATGATTTGTTGACTCAGTCAAGGTCATAGATCGCTTGGGGCAAAATATTATCGGGAATTTCAAGTGTTGAAATTTGCAATGAGATTGCATACCTTCTATGAGATAGTTGGATCCCGATACCCACTGCGAGTAAGAGTTACTCCTGGGAGAGTTTTATACATTACAATTAGCCGATCAAGTAGGTGTCTAGAAAGGTGTCAACGGGGTTACGCCTCTGGGAAAACGAGGTTTACAGTAATTAGGTTCGTGCGAAAGCACGGGGGACCTCCCTCAAAGTACCGACACTGGCCTGGCTGAAAGATTGGCGAACTTGTAGTGTGTAATTAATCCCGGCTAGTCTTTCCTTTTAGGGTTTGAAAGAAGATTTGATGAAAAGCAGTGGGAGCCATCCTGATTAGATAAAATAAAAACCAATCTATTCTTGACAGAGCGCACGCTGAGTGTTTTCTTCTCTCTCTCTCCAGGTAGCGACCATATCACGCCTTAATCAAGATAATAATACGGAATATTGACCGAACCCGCTTGTTATACTGAGCTAGGGAACGTTGGTCCCGCTCCAACTTATAATTGTTATAAGACAGAGCAGGAAATTGGGGATTACCAGATTTCCCGTGCCGCCCAAACGAAGAGAGTGCATGCTGATGCATTATCTTCGGGTGTGTTCGTTACAAAGAACTGTTTCTCAGTACCCTTTACGTCCTGGGTATGTGATACCAGATCAGGATCCCAGATATGTAATCTGTTACATAGGGCTACAGATAGGTAGAGAACTGAGAACGGGTGATAAGTTTCATGAGGCAGAAAACGGGGCAAGAGTTGCAGCCAAGTCTGTTGGTCACTGTCACCCTGTATTACCAATACATTGATTCTGAACGAATGTTATTAGATACCGAACCTGATATACAAAATCATATCTATCTCTTTATCAGTAAAGAAATGATAAAATTTTGTATAGATGGTTAATGTTTTGAACATTTCCTATATCAAAAGTTGATCGGTTCCGGCACGTTATCTAAAAGCATTGATGTTCTAAATCAAACTACAGTTCTTAGTATACGGATCACACACAAGAGGAAGAGTTCAGAAATGAACGAATTCTTCTTGAGGTATTGTAGACTAGGTCAGATCAATATGACCCGACTAGCTAGAGTTACATAAAGATGCATATTTAAATTAGTTTGAATTTACATCTTGTGAAACTCGCCAGTCATGTCACAAAGATATAATGGCACCAGCTCCGTTTACTGGAAACAGAGAAAGAGTTAGTAAACTCTTGGGATGATACATGTTGATGTATGTAGGTCCCCTGTCTACACATGCCAAGACCGGTTCTTTTACTTCATTACATTCTCTGATAATCTCTCAAGATTCAGACATACGTTCCTGTTGAAACATAAGTCCGAACCTTTTGAGATATTCACAGAATATAAGTTAGAAGTAGAAAACCAGAATACGGGTATAAGTATTATGTCCTATGATGAGATCAGGGAGGAGAATACTTGTGCACGGAAATCCTGGACTATTCTAAAGGAGAATGAGATTCTCTCTCGGCATTATTCCTCCGTATACACCATAGCATAATGGTATATCGGGGCGGAGCAGATACACCCTATATGATATGGTGTGCTCTATGATGAGTACTACTGAGTTAACTATTTCCTTTTGGGTGTTATGCACTTGAGGAGTTGCATACCTATTGAATAGGGTTCGAATCAAATCAGTTGCCTACCACTTCATATATGATATGGAAAGGGAAGAGCCCATATCTTAAGTTGGTTAAGATTTGGGGTTGTCCGGCCCAGGTCTAAAACCATAATCCGGACAAGTTCGAGGCAAGGTTTGTTATGTAGAACTGGAATAGTTCCAGCTATACAAGCTAAAGCAGATGATTTGGTAGAACCAAAGGATTCAGTAGATTCCAACGAACCTCAGCCTCTCCGCCGATCTAGTAGGGTTCCTCACCCACCTGAGAGATACTTCGGTTTCTCTATGACAGTGGGAGCGAGGATTGCATCATGAGATGATGACCCAACTAGTTTCGAGCTGGCCATCGAGAGTAAGACTCTGTAAGAATGGCTGGATGCTTAGTGATCTGAGATGGAATCCTTATACACCGACAAAGTATGGACTTTAGTTGCTATATCTGAAGGGTTAAATCCCCATCAGGAGCAAGTATATCTTGAGAAGATTACTTGGTGTACATGGAAAGGTTGAGACTTTCAAAGCTAGACTTGTTAAAGGTTTTCGTCATCGACCAGGTGTGGATAATGATGAAACCTTTTCAAGTAGCTATGCTTAAGTCCATCCAGATCCTACTTACCACGGCTGCATACCATGACTACGATCTCTGATGGTTGGGTGTCTTGACTGCTTTTCTAAATAATGATTTGGAAGAGAGCGTCTATAAGTACACAGCCAGAGGGCTTCGTAGACAGTGGGAGCAGCGGAAACGTGTGCAAGATGCTTTATAGGATAAAGCAGGCATCGCGGAGTTGGAACGTCTGTTTTGATGGATTAGTCAAAGAGTTTGACATCATCAAAATGGTAGATGAACCTTGTATAAACAAAAAGGTAGTAGGGGGTATGGTGGTGATCCTCGTAGAGTACGTGGATGACATACTCTTGATAAGAAAGGAGTTTCTTATGCTACGCTCGATCAATCTCCGTTTATCACATGGATTCTCCACATAAGGATCAAAGTGATACCTACTAAATCCTGGATTTTGAATCTATGAGATAGATCTAAATGGATGTTAGGAATCTCACTAGTAGTAGTGAGATGGTATCAATCGATCCTGGGGAGAATCACTGGAAGGGTTCCAGGGTGATAAAGACGACTGAATGTCAGTCGCAGGCATTGTCTTTACCCTCAGTGGAGGGACGGTATGTTGGAAGAGTTCCAAGCTAGATACCGTGACATACTAGACAATAAAGGCTGGATACATCGCTACTTAAGATGCTACCAAAGAGGTTGTTTGGGTGTATGTTGGTTCATGAGATGAACCATGTTTCTCCCATTGTGTGACAATGGAGTTGTGACTTATGCCAAGGAACGCCGGTCCCATCAGTGATCCAGACATATTCTAAGGCAGTATCACTTGATCATGGAGATGGATGATCTCCAGGGTGATCTAGGTTTGGAGAGTAGACTCAGAGGACAACACAGCGGATCCACTCGCAAAGGCCTGTTCCCAGAGAGAGATTTTTATGGGATGGTTGAGTATGAGATACAGCAACCACTGCTACAGATGGCCCTAGTGCAAGTGGGAGATTGTTAGTTATATGTATGCCCTAGAGGCCATTACTGTACATAGGATGTATATTGTAGTGGATGCTGGGACATATATAGGGAGGACTTTCTTGCTCGACATGATAGTATGCTATCTGGTTACCCTTTACCTTAACGTGTATGCTGATTGTCTCTCTGTTACATGTTGGTAAAGCCCTTAGGATCTGTACTTGACTACCTGGACTATGATGCGGATCATACTAGTGGGGACATGGTAGTCCATAAGTACATCCTTCAAAGTCCCTAGTCGTGGGTGTATCGAGACGGGGCATCGATATACCAGAGTAGACTAGCGTATACCTTCTTGACCCATACAGATGGGCGATGGATGATCCCATATCCATTGGTGTTTGACATCAGAGATGATATACGGGTGCTCAGTAAAGACTGGGTACACTGGACGGACTCGCCGAGAACTCCCAGATGGTATTATACCTCACGTCAGATGGCAGTTCTCTGGTGACACTGGTACAGAGTAGTCTGTTGACCCGAGATCGTCATAGAGTCTTGTGTGGTTCCCACTGTGCTTTGATTTCCATCTTACCATGTCCAAGAGGGCGCGCAAAACGGTGGTTTTTGGGTACAGTCCCGAGTCACATGGAGGCAATGAGCGATAGGAGGGGATTCGTCTCTCCCGGTATAGGGAGTAGATGTTGCGCTGTGTTCGATTGGCTATAACAGGAAATCCCTGGCCAGGGTTGCTGAGATTTACTGGTAAGTGTTACCAGTAGTTTCTCAAATTGTTATAGACCTCATATCGACACGACTTATCGAGCTATTGGGGTCTGACGTTTACCACCCCTAGGCGAGATATGCGACATATCAGACGATCAAACCGGACTGTACGGTAGTGTTACTGGTCGGATTCACTGGAGTGTGAGCGGGCTTGCTCGTCGATCTTCAGATCGCTCAATACCCGGGTGGCCGTTACGTTTAGCAGACCGCTTGCGGCTTGTGGGTGTTTGATATGATCATCACCTGCTGCCGGCGTATTGACGAGTCTTTAGAGTCCTACACAGAGGTTTCCTGGCTCAAGCGAAACGAAATAGGAGCGCATATGAGATATGTGCGGGACCGAGAATAATACGAGTATGTGATACTGTATTCGATTCTCGCGATGTGACATTGATCGGTTATATGTGATATAGCCGGGTTATCGAATCAAGTGTTGATTCGATAAGTTGTTACTAATGATACTAGCCGGTTATATGCGATATGACCGGATCGTTAAATCAAGTGTTGATTTAATGATTTGATGCATAATTATATATTTGATATATTACTTTGCATCAACTAGTATCGGTTCACTTTATAATGGATTTTCTCACTCGGATGTGCGCATTATATATGTGATATGATTTTGTGCACTAGCTTGTATCATGTTTGATGATACATGCTTTTTGGTTAAGTGTAAAGTGTTAAACCTTGGTTAATGAATAGGTTAGGGTTTATTATTTGTTATTCATTTATCTTATTTAATTATCCATTTATTTATGATAAATGAATAAAAGAAAATGAAATGAAATGGTTGCTAATTTTGGATTCTAGTTGAAGCTTCTTGATCTTTTGACTAAGTGACCATTTTGTCTCTAGCTTGACCCTAACCATTCCTTTAACCATGATTGACTCTCTACAATTAACCATGGTCTTGTTATGATAAGGTTTGATTATTCATTTCATTTTTAATTAACGTATCATAACTTTCTTCTTCTTCTTCATCTTCTTCTTTGAAGAAGCTTGAGGTCATCAATGGTGGATTGATGATTTGAGTGAGAAATCCAATTCTAAAGTCTACCCACTTCCTATTTCTTCATCCTCTACCTCTTGCCAAGTAGTAGAGTGTGTTTCCTTCACAAGTTTTTAGGGCTTGGTGAAGGTGGAGCTTGATTTAGCGATGCTTTGACGTAGATCATCTTCGGCATGGACATCGACGACCTAGCTTGCCTATTCTCCGACGAAGCCGATGCTAGAGCCCGGATTTGATTTGGACAGCGGAGACGACTTCGTTGCGGAGCTATGGAGGTGGAGCACCGGATCTACAAAGGTTGTATTTCCGATATCTCATAGTTAAGTGTTAACTAGTTAGCTTTTTCGCCTAGTTTTCTAGCAAACGATCTGTAGTCGGGTCTCTCGGCACCTATAATTTTTGAAATTGCCATGGTTGATGGCTTGTGAGACCTCACTTGTGTGCCTAGGAACCCTACAACTAGCACACTTTCGTAGGCAACACGATTGCACTGAGCATGCGCAACAAGCCGTTAAACCTCTAGGTGTCCCTAATAGGAGGAGTGTTTTCTTCTGAGGGTTTTCAGCGGATTACACCCACAAAATCCTATAATAAAAGAAAGATGGTGAAAGTTACATATAAAGATAAGAACTATAAAAGAAAGAACTTGAAAATAAGCGTTTCCAACTATACTAGTTTTTCAGTCGCCATGAGCCCTATCTTAATGGTCGTGAAAAGATGTCAGAAATTACATCATCCCTCAGTAAAACATCGTCTTTATTCTTCCTCCCTATCTTTTATCCAAACATCGATCATATACCCCTACGTATGTGTAATGGACATCCTACATTTAGAGAATTCAATTCAAGCTATCATACTCTTGTCCATCTTCCACAGTACTTTATAGTTGGTGAATATTTTCGATAAAATTGCTCACACATTCTTCATGAGACCGTTAATACTTCTTGAGGTACTAACCAACCGATTACAAAATGTGCTTGCGCATTTAGGTGTAATTCCTCGTTTCGCAACACCTAAGGCTTAGCAGTGGCTCCCAAACCAGTTGGTCTAAGGCACTAGGTGATAAAGCACCATCGCTATATTTTTTTTATGTTGCCTTAATAAACTACAAAACCAGTGTTCATTTTTTCTCTTTCTTCACCACTTATATTTTTTTTTATTTTCCTTCATACTAAGGTTTTTAGACAAGACCACTTCAAGGTATCCTCTACTATCCCAAGTTTCAAGATGTGTGTAAGTGTGTATAGTAGGGTATCAACATTTAGATGTTTGGCCTTAAGAATAGGGACTATTTTTCAGACTTATTTTTATCCTCAGATTTAGCAATTTCCTTCATCTTACTAACCCTTGGGACAATAGCTCATAGCTACTTATTACTAGTTTCGTTTAAGAAGACATCTAACTTTCTTGCTTTTCTCAAACTATTTCTATCTTTCATATGTAAATTTTCACTTTCAAACTTTCATTATCAATTTTTTTGTGCTTATATATAGTATAACGCAAAGTAACGCGTAAATAAGCACAAACCTCTCCCAAACCTGTTTGCAGCAGTGTTCTCACTGTTGTCATCTTTTAAATCTCAAAATCTGTAGACTTGGGAGGAAAATTTATCAAAGGGACAAGAAATAATGAAAGTGAAATTCTTCCCCAAACTTATTTTTTTGGCTTGTAATTTTGAAAAAAATTTCTTTCAAGAGCCAATATATCCCCTCCTAAACTTGAACAAAATAGTATTAAGCGTTTAAAATTATTGGGGGGGTTAAAGTTATTGGTCAAAGTAAAGCCTTAGAAAGACCAAAAGTCAACACTAACTATTCAATGAAGCATCGATGTTGGTAGAAGAACATGTCGCCTATTGACGTGAAGAAGTGGGGAGGAGATAAGAGGTGGAATAGTACAGGTTTACGTCTTGGTCTATAGAAACGAAACAATGATGATGGATTACTCGCATTCTCGTTATTGTTAAGAAGAAGGGGTGGTGGTTCAACTTCTTTGTGTTGGGGTTGATTCATCACAACTCCCATATTTTCTAAGAATGCGAGTTCTTCAGCGAAAATTTCATCAAACCTTTCATCAATATCCCAAATAGTAATCTCATCGGAAAGAATGGGATGATACTCAAACTCCATAAATGTTTCATAATTAGCGTTAGATGTTGACCCGGACAACTCGATAGAAGGGTCCGTATGTGTATAATAAATAGCAGGGTCAAACAACAACCTAATAGCGGAGTTGAGATCAGTATCGTGAAGCTGTTCAAATTCACTGCTGTTGGAATTTATTGCTTCGACAGAAAATACTTGAGCATAGGGTTCGGAGGGTTCACTTCCCAACCTGTAAATGTTAAGCTCAATTGACATCATCCCGAAGGATAGATTCATAGAGCCGTTTTGACAATTGATTACAGCGTTGGAAGTCGCTAGAAAAGGCCGACCTAGAATCACCGGAATTTGGTTCCGTGGGTTCTTTACAGGTTGTGTATCTATAACAATAAAGTCCACAGAGAATATAAATTTCCCAACTTTTATCAACACATCCTCTAACTTACCCCTAGGTTGGGTGATAAATCGATCTGCCATCTGTAGAGTGCAATGCGACGGTTTTAACCCTCTCATACCTAATTGCTCATACACAGAATATGGAAGCAAGTTAACACTAGCACCTAAATCGAGTAGAGCACTATTGATATTTTTACCCCCAATAGAAATAGATATTGTAGGACTCCCCGGGTCCTTACGTTTCTTACGTAATTACTGGGTAAAAGCTGTGCCTACAGTACTCGTCATAAACACCTTTCTCGGAACTTAAGTTTTTCTCTTCCCAGTGCAAGTCCTTTAGAATTTTCGCATAGGACGGAACTTGTTGTATAGCAAATAGGAGAGGAATATTTACGTTAACTTGCTTAAACATTTCCACAATTTTCTCCATTTGTGTGTTAGGTTTGTTGGCCCTCAATCTGTTTGGAACGGAGCATTATTAATAAGTTTTGGGTCCAACATTTGTGGAGAAGTTTGTGGGGAAGGATTAGATCCCAGAATTGGAGTGGGAATCGTTTTAAGGAGACTCGGCGGAGGGTTCGAACATAGTGGGAAACATAGAATAGGCTCGGAAGTAGGTGGGAGACTAGACGAATTAGGGGAAGAAGTAGAAGCCGGGGTATCATTGGTATCACTAATGTCATCAACTTGTTCACCCACTCGGTTATCCAGCACTCTTCCTGATCTCAACGTAGTAACGACACTCACATTATGATTTCGTAAGTGGCCGGGATTCGGTAGGGGTTGAGATGGGAGTTTCCCTTTTTCTCTCGCACTCATCGCGGCATTCAACTGTGCAATTTGGGCTTCTATTGATGTAATACTCTCACCGTGGGAGGCGGAGTCTTTCTTTATGGTATCAGTAGAAGACCTCATATCAGCCGACATTTGGATGGAATGTTTCATAAACAAATCCAAAGTTTGTGCGAGTGAAGAGGGGTTATCGGTACTGGTCGTTTGGAAAGAATTATTAGAAGGTACAGAATTGTTGACCGGATTTTGAAAATTTTGTGATTGAAAGGGGTGCTGACTCTGTTGTCGTGGTTGCTGTTGCTGTGGAGGAGGACTTTGGTAATTGCTTTGGAACTGGTTTTGATTTTGAGTTTGGTTTTGGTTCCAAGCAAAGTTAGGATGATTCCTCCACCACTGATTGTATGTGGATGAATAAGGATTGTTTCTAGATCGCTGCTGAAAAGTAGCATTGGTGTGTTCTTGACCTTGAAACGGTGCATTCATAGGACATTCTTCCGTCAAATGTGATGGGTTGGAACAGCAACCACATATGGTTTTGGGAAGGGTAACCTGGTTTAGGGAGACTGATGAGAATTTGCTCTCTATAGCGTCGAGTTTCTTTTGTATCGCTGCCATTTCGGCTTTTACTGCGATGGAAATATCGAGCTGATAGACACCTCCTTTAGATGGTTGTGGTCTAACGCTTTCCCACTGCAAAGTATGTTCAACGAGATCTTCCAGGTATTGCCAAGCTTCACTATCGTCTTTGGACATGAAATGACATTGATACATGCTTTCAAGCATTTGCTTTGTCGCAGGATTAATGCCCTCATATATAATTCGGCACAAATCCCATCTCTTTATTCCATGATGAGGACATTGGACAAGCAGATCCTTGAACCGTTCAAAGCATTTCCAAAATGGTTCATTGGGAAGCTGGGTAAACTGGTTGATTTCGATCCGAACACGGGCGGTCTTATGGTTGGGGTAAAATTTTTTAAGGAATGCTATCACGAATTCGTCCCAATTGGTAATAGAGTGTGCGGCAGTGTTATAAAGCCATTTTTCTGCTAAGTCGCACAAGGTGAAAGGGAGAAGACGTAAGTGCATAGCATCCACAGAAAGTTGTGATGTACCCATCATTACGCATACGTTTTCGAATTTGGTGATAAAAACATATGCGTCTTTAGACTCGAGCCCATGAAATTTGGGTAACAGGTTGATGCGGTGGGTTTTAATTTCAAAATTATCCCCATTGGCTGGTGGAATGGATAGACAAGTAGAAAGGGGACCACGTATATGATAGCATCTCTCTTGGAGAGAGATGCACGGTGGGTTCTGCACACCTGCGGGTGGTGGCAGAGTGGTATCGTTCAATCCCGATGGAGATCCGTCCATTTCGGGAGATGTCGTGGGTGGAGGGAAAAAAGAAGATGATGAAGCACCGACTTCGGAGTCGATAGCCGAAATGCGGACAAGACGGGCACGAGAATCCCGTGTCCAGCCGAGCATGCACTAAGCGGGTTTAGTGCAAGTGACAGCGTATGTGTTATTTAAAAATTGGTTTGTTTTGAAAAGTGTCGGACTTAAGACAAATCACACAAAAATGCATAATTAACCCTAGAACTAAGGTCACCTAGGTCAAGTCACTAAACCGCTCCTAGACTTCCAAAGGACAAGCCGCAGGATCAATCCTCTACCACCTCTTTACTACTCTTGTGGCCAGGTAAGTGCCAGGTAAGTGGGAGGTATCCGCTATACGAATCACTGAAAATAGCGGACCTAATTAAGTAACCACTTGCCTTAGTCACACTTGCCTAGACACCACAAAAGTAATGCGGATAAGCGATAGATTACCCATGACCTTCCTCTGTCCTATTTGAGCGCGGCGGTCCTCAGAGTTTTGTCTAGATATTTTTTAATTAATGTAGGGTTGATGCGGATGCTCGTTTTGTGATTTGTGGGGCTTAGGAAGGGTGATTAAATCCCACCTAATCTGAATTTTGGTCTTGCCCCTTAAAGTCCATATTAAAATATGCAAAAACAACCCAATTACAAAACTTGCAAAAAGATTTTTGAGCGGCGATATTTTGCAAAGAATCCTGCAGAAAAAATATTTTATTGCATTTCAGAGGAGAGATAAAGATGTAAAGAAGATACCAGAGAAATTGGAAACCCTAAATCCCCTGATGCGCCGCGGTTCTGCCGCCAATAGGCTCTTTATGCCGTGGTTCCGCCGCCGACTAGGAAGATCTGATGAAAATTTTTGCTACGTGGCCTCCCTTCCTCTTCTGGGTCTTGATGAATGTCTCTGAATCTTTATCTCCTGACTCAAATGACTCCAGATTCCCTCGCAAAATTCATACAATAATCGTTAAATATACAATTTGCAGTTTTGTTTATTTATGATATGGATCGAATAAGAATTCAACACGAATAGTAAGAAAAAAAATTACGCATGTATCCCCGGCAACGGCACCATTTGATTGATGTGAAAAAGTGTTTGTAGAATAACCGCAATCAATAACGGTGTCAGTTGTAGCTAGCCGAGATGAGTACGGGTCGTCCGCAGGGAAACGTGGAATCTTTTTATCTTACTTTAGACGTGTTGAATAAAATAAACAAAAAGAAGTGGATAGTTTATTTAAGATCTAAATTAATTACGGATGTAAATTATATAAGAAAAAGGCTTGTAGGGTTCGTTAAGATTTAGTAGTCATGGATGATTAATTAAAGATTACTCCTTTTATCCTTTAATAGATTTAAAACTAGATCGACGGTAATGCATGTAGATTTAAGGTTTTCGGAGGGAATAGGGTTCCCACTCTTAACCTCTATCTTTACATGGATCTCCGTTCATGTCTAGCCTTTACCAAAACAACTATAAATCTAATCTCAAATCGCGGTCGTGACTACCAATGAATTGATAGCGCGCCCAATTAGGATGTTAACAATTCTTTTGATAAAATTTATAAATTTTATAGGACGTAAAAAGAGTTAAAAGATTTTAATCATCCATTGATCTACCCTAATCCTATGAATCCTAACAAGCGGAGAATTACTCGCGCATGTTGGGAATAGAAGAAGAAAGGAAAGTTAAAGAAATCATAATGCAGAAATAATACAGAAAATAAATAATTAAACAAAATGATCGATCTTTATTAATCAACTTCACAAGTACAAATCCTACGAATTTAGATTACAAGATGAAGAAGTTTCTCTCGATCTCTGCCCCGTAGGAAGTAGATGCTCCGTCGACTTTCACGTCGCCCTATCACGTCGAATCGCGGACCAGTTGTGGATCACTTGTTCTTTGACGATGATTTGCTTCATGGTAAAGGTGATGCCCTCTAACTTTAGCCATCAGTCCTTTATATAGCTCTCAAATCAGAAAACCAAGTTACCTAATATGGTGATTTCCTAATATGGCGATTTTCATGCCGGGATTCTGAGTCTCTTCCAGTATTGATTTTATAATTTTGGCAGATTTTTTATCCTGACATCTTGAACATCTTGATCTCTTGACCAGAGCTAAATCTTGCACAATATCTCCATGAATAATATTAGTACTATTTATTAAATTAGAGAGAGTATCTTAATAAATCTTTAAGAAACTTGATTAAGAATATTTAATATTCTATGCATCTTTTAATTACTAAAATATTATGCATATATTTTGAAACATTATTCTAACCATTTGTATGATATTATTTCTTTTAGGAATCTTGATTAGAATATTTGATATGATATGCAAATTTAAATTATCAAAATATCTTATAAATATTATATAGATATATTTTCCTTCATAATGTTAATTATAATATATAAACATAAGGTAAATAGTATTTTGCAGATAAATCCAAATATGTTCTATATTTATAAAAAACACTTTTAAATATTTAAGAAAAGTAAGAAAAATATTATATCAAAAGTGCAGTTTTTTCGACTGAACACAAGGTTACATGACTATCCTAACCAATTGCATCTAATGCTACAAACAAGCACCACTTAGCTACCGTACACTACGCCGTGACGGAGTCAACAAACATTGCATGAATATTAAGTACTACTCGTAAGAAATGATGGAGGGCTACGGCTGGTTTTTTGCGAAAACCTTTAACGTAATGAACTTGATATCGTTGAAGGAACCGAGTAGTTTTGAAAAGGATTGGTTTAAGCTCCACTTTTGAAAACTAGTGGTTTTGAAAAAACCGAGTAATCTACAGTATCATAAACTTTTGCTCAAGAGGTCACACCCCGTGAAGGGATCTAGGCTCTTGCCTCCTAGAATGAAGTGCCGGATTGTAACATTTCAAAAATATAAAATATTATTTTTGGGAAGTTAAATAATTAATTATGTATGGGTTATTACTAAACGCGATTAGTGTTTACTAATTTTTCATTAAGTATGATATGTGCATGACATGCAACATGATATGTTGCATAATATTTGTTACATTTCTTTTATTGTTTGAAAACCATGCTTCATTTCTTTTATTACTTGATTTTTTTGTTTTAGATTGAAATTAAAAGAAAAGAAAAGAAATTGGAGATATTTTGAGAGTGGGGACAAGGAGGTATGGGCAAAAGAGAGAGAGAGAGAGAGATGGTGAGGGGTCTTTGGACCATGGCTCATTGTTTCCTCACTTCATCTTCATCATTTTTCCTCTCCTTCTCCTCTTCACGGCTGCCCTCTCCCTCCACCTCCTCTACCTCCTCATAACACCCCCAAATCCACATCAAAACCTTACATCCCCTTCATTAAAATTGTGCCCAAGCTCACTACAAGCATGGTGGACCAAAAAAGTTAGGATTTTGAGCTCTAGTGGCAACTCAAGAAAATTCTTGAGTTGCCAAATGAGGTAAATCTCACACTTTTATTTAGTAATTTAGTTTCTTTGGCTTCTATTATAGTTTAGAATTGGTTACGTGAGGATTTGTGAGCTTTGAAATTTCCAAGATGATGTTTAGGGGATTCTTGAGTTGTGATGGTGCAATTGAGATGTAATTGGTGACTACAACCCCTTTTGGTGTTAAAACCTAGATCAAACCAGAGCCTAGACCATAAAATTTGAATTGAATACTTTCCGTGTCGGTTTTGTAGTTGTGATTGCCTACAGGAAATCTGGAGTGACCTGAGACCTTTACAAGAAAAACAAGCAACTCTATTGACCTAGATTTAACACTAGGAGACCACCCAGAGGAGACGAACCCAAAACATGCAGGTAAAACCAGCCAGGCCGGAATTTATGTTGATCTCGCCGGGTCATCTGTGGGTATTGGTGTTAAGGTTGGTTCTGTAGCTCACATACCCCGTAGACTACCCCGCTGTACTGTTTGTTTATCCCCAATTCACCTGACCAAAATTCTGGAGCAAGTTTTCTGAGATTGTGTTTTGGTTTCATGAGTGTTCATGACTTAAATTCAGATATGGGTGTTTTACCTCGATCGATTGGCGTTTGTACGTCGATGTCGATGGTTATTTGGTTCTTTTCCATGTGTAGACCATAGGTTTTAACCTATGTGTGACTCGTGTGCCGTTTTGGTTTTCGTGCGCAATTTCTGTTTACGATACTATGTGTTTATATATGTAGGCACCCTCATGTGGACTTTGAACAACAAGGAAGAGCGTGGCGTAATTGACTTCGGCAAGCAAGGATCAAGGTAAGTAGATGTATATCTACGGGGGAAATTGGTTGGATGGTGTATAGCACCCCCGCAATTTCGTAAGGTATGATGCGTTTATGATATATATTCATATGTGTTATTGTGAGATGTGAATACTTAGCAAGAAAGGCTTTAGGAGAGCATGGGTTGAATTTAGTGTAATTGGAAGAAAGTGCCTTTAGTTTAGTTTCTTAGTCGCGAAATCCTAGAGTAAAGGTTGACACACACACACACACTTGCACACATGTGATATGATTATGGATGTATATGTTTGTGTGTGTGTGTGTGTGTGATGTGTGTGGATGCGTTGGGGTGTGTGTGTGTGTGTGTGTGTGTACATGGATGATGAACCCAGTATATGATACTTGGGGATGAGCCGATATGATCGGGCATGATGCCGTGAGATTGTGATATGTGATTGGATCGTGATATGATATACGACATGATATTATAGTGGATCGATGGGCGATGTGTTTTCATACACAAGAGAATATATGTTTGATGATATTGGAATGTACTAGACTTTAGAACGGTACCCCTAATTCATGATTTTACGTTAAATAATACCATGTGAATAATGAGATATATGTGATATTTTACCCGTACCCCGATTTTGGGATGCCGTACGATGGATTTTACCGTACGAGGTATAGATATAATGATTGATCCGCACTCTTGACTTGAGAATGTCGTACTATGTATTTTACCGTACGTTACGCTATTGAGGCGGGATCGCCGACTACTAGATATATCGACTCGGACTTTAGGTGGTTTTCCTTACCCTTTCGACTGGGCTCGAGTCATACTTATTTTCAAAACTAACGAATCGTGAGTATTTTAAAGACAGGCCGAGAGATACTACGGATATTTCAAAAGACGTATCTTTTCTCAAAGACCCCGTAGCCCCTATTTTTCTAAAACCACGATTCATGCTATTTCAAACACCAAAAACTGTATGACTCGTATATAGAAAGGTATATTCTTCAATATTGCGGTTACTACATCATTTTCCGTATATTACTGTTGTTCTCGTTGCACTGCATGCTTATACCTGTGCTTTCGTTAGTTATTATGAACCCCTATTGTCAGGACACCAGCAGCATTACCGATGATGAGTATGCTCCACGTACACTTTCTTGCCGGCTCACACACACCATCATCGGTAATTTCCATGTCATGTACACATTAGAAAACATTACTTCATTGGTATAATTTTCTAGTTGGTAGTTTCAACATAGTACTAGTACGCTTGCTTTCATATGCTAGTTTAGTTATTGTATTCCTTACTTAGATACCGATGCATTCATATATTCATTCGGTTATATACTGTTCTGGGGCTTTATGCCGATATTCACTTTTCACTGACTCGTGATTTTGAGATTTCGGATCTTTCATGAGATTTCTGGATTTGGGAAACCGCATGTGAATTTTTATAAACTTATGATTATTTTAAAAGAAAAAGATGCGGTTTTCCTTGATACGATGAGTAGCGTTCACCATGATGTTTTCTCAATTCTGAGTTGGTTTTCGAGACCCGATTCGAGGAGTGGAGGAACCGTCTGCGGGTACATGGTGGACCCGGTAAGGTATCCCGGGGCGAGAGTGATTTTGTGAGGATGACTATGAGCCTGGCTGGGGAGCACTACCTACCGGTGATTGTATGGAAACTCGACGTATATCCAGAGGATACCGTTCGGAGTTATGAGAGAGATGGATAAGGGCCGATCTAAGGATGCGGCGCTTGAGATATGAGGATTTACGTGTTGATGTCGGACACGAGTTTCATGATGTTCGAGTGTCGATGATGGACACTCAGGTTTTATCGTGATTTTGTGTGTCGTTGCTGGACACATATTGGATGATGCATTCATACATGATACGCATCGATATATTATTATTCTTGACACAGACACGAGTACTTTGATATCATACTTATGATATACTGTTACCCTTGTTGTAGTATTGAGTATTTTCATTGTATGACATAGGAGAGAGTCATACATGCGATTTCTTCTCGGTGATGTCTTCTACTCATGAGTTGGCAACTCACCCCCGTTGTGCCACAGTTTCTTGCAGGTTTTGCCGTACAAGTTTCCTTGGCGGCTTTGCTGGCACACCATTTCTTCCGGGTGATTGCTTGGGTAGGTGGGTTCACTTGCATCGTGACCACCGTTGTACTTTTATTTATGTCAATTGTATCTAGTAAACTCCATCAACCGGACTTATATTATTTGATAGACTTAGAAAACCAGTTGTTTATTCTTTCGACCTTAGAGTTGAGCGCTTGTATTATTATGATTCTTCTCTGGTTTTCTTGAGGATGTTGGTTTTCTTTCTGAGTTTTGATCCTCGCCTTTGGCGTTGTATATTTGTATTGCTTGCGTGGTTGTTTCCGCCAATTGGCGAAGAGCTAGCTCCAGCTTGGGGATGCCTTTATTCATGACTTATGTATATTCCTGTTTGTACCCGTTTGGGGCCAGTATTTACAAAGGAAACTCTGCTGAAATTTTTGGGAAAGACTTGATGCTTTTAAAAATGCTTACCATGACTTTCAAAGTGATTTTATATGTTAACTTTAAATAATTATTCTTTCACTCCTTCTTTTAAATGGTTTAGATTTCTGGGCTTTGCCTTACTTAGATTACGTTACGCCTCTAGATGTTTCGTAATTTAAGTGCCAGTCACGTTCCGTACCTTCGGGTTGTGAAAAAGTTGGTATTAGAGCACTAGGTTTAACCTTAGTTCGAGTCTAGGTTTGACTATGCGAAGTCTAGGGCGTATATATATATATATATATATATATATATATATTCGGAACTTAGGCTTGACCTTACGGAACTTATACTTGGTCGAAGGGGTATTAGACCCGAACTTTTGTCACGTAGGTTGATTTTGGTTGATGGAGTAGGTGACTTAAGTAGAATGACGTACCGTGTGTATGTTCCACGGCATACTGACGATATGCTACTCTGCTTAAGAAGCCTTAGGATGTGCATTTCTTTGCACCTCATTCTATTCGTTTCTTTGATCTATCCTTATCGATGTCGGATGGTGGTTTCTGTTACTACGGTTTCACGGGCAGAGAGAGTTGCGGCTAGAGTTGCGGTCAGCATGAGCTCATCTTGGACGAGGACTGACCAGGGTGTAATTCCGGTGACACACGATTGCATAGATATGTCGTTTTATTGTGTTCTTCGTGACATGAGCGTCTTGATTGATTTTTTTTACTAAGATTTCTCGAACGTTCAGATCAACACCAGAGGATTGGGCCACTGTTAGAGGCCGGCTAAAATATGATGACCGTTAATGTATTGTCTATTCTTGAGGATTGAGGCATTGTTTAGCATCCGGACGAATGAGCCAGCTATTGCTGCGGCTGACAAGATATCGCCCCAGATGTTTGAAGCTATTGCAGCACGAGTTTGTACTTAGGGATATGATAGAAGATCACTAGTCTCCCATGGATGAATGACTAGGACATGTGGCTCGTTTACATACCCCGATGCGATATCGTCAGATTGATTGATTTCAGTTAGAGAAAACTTCACACAGGCACGTTGACAGTCGATAGAAAACGGACGAATGAAGAGTATTCCTCCGACGATTTAGAAGAGTTTCCGAGGGCATAGTTGGCCAGATACCTACCACAAGATATTGAGCTGTCGAGTTAGTAGTTTCGGAAGGGAGACTCTAGATATGAGTATAACCGTTTGTAGAGCAGTCCATACAGCTACGAAGAGACGAGTCTGAATCAGTCCACGTTAGAGAAAAGTGGAGTAAGAGGTTCGTACGAGATTTTGACGAGATGACGTTCCACTCCGTTGACATCAGAGATGTGATACGCATGCAGAGGCGTTGAATATGGATATATCTTTTAGAAGAAGTCGTGATGAGTATGCAGCTGTTCCAGAACAAGAAATGGATTTAGTAAAGGGTGATAACTTCCGGGCAGTCGGCAGAAACGAGATTTGGAAGAGACCCGACAGAATCTTTCTGGTATACTAAACGAAAAGACTTGGACCTAGGATCGGTCGTATCACGCACACCTAGTAGGACAGAGTTTGGCATCATCAACGAGACATGTTATGAGTGACCATGATAGTTGGCCAGAGATGTTTAGAGGATGTGCCAGAGCGGAACTGTTTCCGTCATCATTCCATATTGGGTCGTTGAACCGAGGAATTATGTAACTGGCAATCTGCAGTGGGAGACGAGAGCCTAAGGGCACAAGGCGCCAGACCATGAACATGAGGCAAGTAGATATCTTGGTCTACTAGCTTTGGATGCACCGACACCTTCTCGACTTTGAAGGAAGGACATATCGACGACAGAGTTTACGATTTGTGATTTGGTGATTCGAATATCACGTGTCCGTCATTTTGGATTTCGGTATTTTGGGCGATTTATTTGCATGATTGAGTTTTTGTGCACCACAGTTGCACTCGACTTCGATTTGATGTCGTTCGAGATGGTTGATTTCGATTTCATGCCTACGGTATGTATGTGATTTGACTTGTGCCTTCGGTGTAGTTTTCATGCACTTTTAGTACTTTGATTCGATTTTGTGCACGCTGATGCACGTGGTTGTGAGATTATATACCACGGTATACCTGATTTGGATTGAGGTATGTTGTATACCGTCAGTTTCGATTGTGATATTCGATATTTGTTTTCATGCACCTTGTATAGTTGATTTGGATTCTTGCGTATACATGGTACGCTGGATGCGATTTTGGTGTACACCAGATGCACTAAATCGGGATTCTTCATGCATATCTGATGCACCTGATTTTGTTGTCATGCACACCCGTTGCCCTTGACAGGTGTTTTCGTGCACACCCGTTGCACTCAGATTTTGAATCTGTGCACATGTATGGCATATTCATTGATTTCGATTTCTGTGCGCACCAGACGCACGTGGCATTATTACATATACTATTGAGTATGATTTCCTATGAGAAGTACGTTTTTATGGTATTTATTATTTGGTTTAGTAACCGAGCAGGACTGTACTGAGAACAGTACCTAGGTGTTTTTCCATGCATTGATAGTTACCGAAGGGATTTCTAAAAAAAAGGAAGCTACAGTCTCAATATTTTTCCTATGTGTCCGAGATGACGTGTATGTTAAACAAAGGATATATATATATAGTTATTTTTCTTACAATATGCGTCTGCTACTTGTGTCGTGATACGCGCATCGCACAGCAACTTGAAAAAGGTTCGGCATGCATTTCATTTCAGATGTTTTGACGAGTTTACAACGATGCGTACTATGTACATGTTATAGTTTTGATGTATATCATGTTGGTTTTCATATTGGACTTTGACATTGGTATCTTCACCATGACTCCGGTGACTGCGTGATACTTGACGGAGTTTTGATTTTGAATTATATACTCGTTTTTCATGCGCATGCATTGCGCTAAGATGTGTTTTAAGTATTTATGATGTCGGAGCCCCGACGACTTGAGTGTTTTGCTGAAATGTTTTAGTATTTGGGGGGAAGTTTTAATTAAATTCGGGGACCGAATTTATTTAAGGGGGGAAGACTGTAAAATTTCAGAAAAATAAAATATTATTTTTTGAAAGTTAAACAATTAATTGTGTATGGGTTATTACTAAACTCGATTAGTGTTTAGTAATTTTTCATTAAGTATGATTTGTGTATGACATGCAACATGATATGTTGCATAATACTTGTTACATTTCTTTTATTGTTTGAAAACCATGCTTCTTTTCTTTTATTACTTTTTTTTGTTTTGGATTGAAATTAAAAGAAAAGAAAAGAAATTGGAGATATTTTGAGAGTGGGGTGTTCATATCATAATATTGCATTTTATATTCCCCATTCTTATGCGTTCTATAAATAAAGAGGTGCTTTTGACGCATGTCTGCTAGATATTACAGGATACAGGTTCTTGAAGCGAAAACAGTGAAAAAGACAAAAGATGATATAGAAGAGGGACTTTTGATCCACAAGTAGAAGGATTCTAATCAAGCCAAGACGCAGACAATTCACAATTGTACAAGGCAACGTATGGTCCGAAATGTCAAAGGAAACAGTTAAAAGACCGCTACAAGTTTCACTGAAAGATCTGGAGAACACCCGGAAGCCAAATGAAGAAAAGAACTATATAAATAGAAAGCCCAAAGAATCAAGATCAAGCCCACAAAAATTGAGCAAATGATCTCACTAAAGGGCCGCGGAACCGCGGCCCTACCCCCACATTTGCCGCGGTTCCACGGCCATTTAGTGCACGTGTCGGCGCAGAATTTTTGTGTCGGTGCGTTGGTGCGAAGGTTGGGATTTTTCGGGGGTATTTTTGTAATCGCACATGTGCGAATCCTGTAACCCTAAATTTTCCTATTTCCTTATAAATATGTAATCAAAATACTGTAATAGGGATGCCTCTTTTCAATGAAATAAAATTCAGATTCAATTCAGTGGGAAGAGCGTCGTTTCTGTAAGTTCTTATTTTAATTTCTACCTTAGTTTAAAAGTAATTTCTTGCCCTAGCTCTCTAATTTAATTCTTGCCTTAGATAAATCATCCCTTTGCCTTAGTTAATTCTAGTATAGAATCTCTTAAAACTGCAATAGGAAATTAATTTAATAGATCTAAAAATGAATCTCAAAATGATGTTTTTAATAAATCCCCTAACGAGCGAGTAATTTCCTCGCTTGTTAGGGTTAGGAATAAGGGAGGGAATGAGAGATGAAGATCTCTCATCTCTTTCGTGCCCGATTATTTTTAATAACTAGAACTTCATGCAAGCATGCATGATCCGCTCCCTATGGCACCCTACCCACGAGGTAACGGTGAAACCGTAGTATAAAGGACAGGACATGCATGCCTTCCATGAAGGTTAAAGCAAATATTAGGAAAGGACGGACAAGGATCTAGAGGAAGAAACTTCGTTTCTTCCCAATCATCCTAATCCCCTTTACTAATAATTGCTATAATTTCTAAAAGATTTAATTTAAGGCATTGAAAGAGGTGTGACATTAAATCTTACCATACCCCACCTTAGACCTAACCCTAGCAAGTTCCTTAACCATCGTATAACTTAATTTTAAATTCAATTAAAAAACCAAATCACCATTGGAATCAACTCGTAAGAACACTTAGGAAAATTACACATCCCTGTGGACCGACCCGTATTCACCGGCTAGCTGCAAAGCGGCGCCGTTTCTGATTGCGCTAAAATATTTTTGGTGATCGTAAAATCCCTCTCAATCAAATGGCGCCGTTGCCGGGGATGGCGTAAAAATTTCCTATTTGTAATTTCGGGTTGATATAAATTTTAAAAATCATAAAAATCTGAAAATAAAAAAAAGTATAAAAATATTTTATCAATTTTTATCTATTTGAAGGGTTTTATTGTTTGAATCTTGCAGGAACAGCAAAGAATCTCGGATCTGGAATTTACAGAGGGCAAAACAAAAAAGGTATATCAGAACAGAGGGCAAACTCGACAACAGAATAGCACAATTTTTACAGAGCCCTGATCCCACTACTCCACCGCGTTTCCGCGGCATAAGTGGGCCCCAAACCGCGGTTCCGCCGCAGTATTGCCACGTCGGCTCCTCAATTTTGCATGGTTTGATCCCTCATTCTCCCCTCTACAACCTACAATATATCCTTTGTCAAAACTTTCTGCAGGATTTCTTTGCGCTAAAAATCTTCCTCCCCCTTCTCAATAACAGATTTTCTGCAGGTTTCTTTGCGCCGCGCTTAAAAAATTGATTACAAGTGAATTTAATGTTTTGCATAATTTAATCGGACATTAAGGGGCTATTGACCAAACTCAGATTGGGTAGGGATTTCATCACCCTTCCCAGGACCCCAGAAAGCACTTAAAGCATTTGCATTGACCACTACTAATTAAAAAATACTAGACTCAGCCCTAAGGACTTCGAGCTCAATAGGAAAAGGACTAGTATAGGCATCGACCGTTTATCCTAACCTGACTTTGCGGTGTCTAGGAAAGTGTGTCAAAGGCTAGTGGTTATTAATTAGGCCCACTATTGTGGTTCCTTCCCACTTACCTGGCACTTACCTGGCCGCAATTAGCGGTGAAGAGGCGGTTTGAGATCCTATTTCTAGCCCTAGTTAGGAGCTGTCTAGCTGACCTAGGTAACTCTAGATCTAGGCCTGATTGTGCATGTGTGGTTGATCGCATTTGTGTCACAAGTCTCTTTTCAAAAATCTCTTTGCAAAACTCTCACATAAAATTAAAAAAAAAAGAAAAAGAAAAATAAACTTTTCAAAACTTGCAACTTGTTGCTAAAGAAATCTTGCAACTCACTTACACCACTTCCTTTCATTGACGTTATCTTACCTCCACATTCTGTCTTTCATTTTTTTCCTGACTACACTACCCCTTTAGTGTATGTCACTTTGGACTAGGGACACTAACGCCCGATTAGTCCGTGTTTCGTTGGTACCGACCGACGAACCCTTCAACACCGAAGTCGACATTCCGTCCACTTTCTTACCTCCACCTTCAAATTCTTTTTCCGAAGGCATGTCGGGATTCAACCCCAACAATACCTTACCGACGGGAATGATTCCACCTCCGTTAGGTGCGAATAACCCGAATCAACCGTCTGTTGAAGCGCCCGCACGAGTTGCGCTCCAGGATCTCTTCTACCATGTCCGCACTTCTTTACCTACCTGTCTTTCACCCCCACCGGTAAATGGGGACAATTTTGAAATAAAACCACATTTCATCAATATGCTGCCAAAATTTCACGGTTTGGAATCCGAAGATGCGTATATTTTTATTAATAAATTCCAAAACGTTTGCTCTATGATGAAAACGACCCAATTAAGTGATGACGCTATAAGGCTAAGGGTCATTCCTTTTACCTTATGTGACCTAGCCGAGAAGTGGCTATACAGCACCGCATCACATTCCATTAGAAATTGGGACGAGTTTGTGAAAGCTTTTCTTAAAAAGTTCTATCCTCATCACAAAACTGCTATAATCCGTAATAAGATTATACAATTTTCACAGCTTCCTTCCGAACCATTTTGGAAGTGTTTCGAGAGATTTAAAGACCTACTCGTTCAATGCCCTCATCATGGGATCGAAAGTTGGCAACTTTGCCAAACATTATACGAGGGATTGAACTCGGCAACGAAGCAGTTACTAGAAACCATCTGTCAATGTCACTTTCTCTCCAAATCTAGTGAGGAAGCATGGCAGTTTCTTGAGGATCTTAGTGAACAAACAATTCAGTGGGAGAGTACCGAGACCACATCATCTTCTTCTAGTGGTCAATCTAGGGCAGGCATACATCAAGTAGAGATATCGATTGCTATGAAGGCCGAGATGGCCGCTCTTACGAAAAAGCTAGAAGCGATTGAGACCAAAATCTCATCGTCTTCTCCTGCCCCTGTTGTGCCTCCACGAACTGTTTGTGCTTGTTGCTCGAGTCCATCACATCTCACCGAAGAGTGTCCTTACAATACATCTACTCAAGGACAGGATCAAGTCAATGCTGCCTTTCAGCAACGACAGAGAAACGATCCATACTCTTCGACATACAATCCGGGGTGGAAGAGTCACCCAAATTTCGTTTGGAACCAAAATCAACAATTCCAAGGAAATAACAATTTTCAAGGGCCCCCTCCACAACAACAACAAGCACCTCCACAAACTTAATTTCAACAGCAACCTTACCCTAATCAAGTGAACAATTTTGTGCCTAACAATTCTTACGCGCCAAACAATTTTGTTCAACCTAACAATGACAAGGTTAGCTCGCTAGAAAGAAGTCTAGATGCATTCCTAAAGCAATCTACACAGTCTACAGCAAGACTAGAGACTTCTATTCAATCTTTGGTGCAAAACAGTGCCTCACACGATCAAAGCATCAAATCTATTGAGGCACAAATTGCACAACTCAATGCAGTATTGAGCGAGCGAGAAAAAAGAAAGCTCCCATCTCAACCACTGCCCAATCCCGGTCACGCACATGCTGCAAATCAACAGCAAACTCATAACGTAAACGCTATGACCATGTTGAGATCGGGAAAAATGTTGAAAAACAATGTGGGTATTCACGATGACACCCCTGCCGGTGGTTCTTCTTCACCTTCTTCTTCTTCATTAGATCCTGTTCTCCATCATTCATAAGGCTCTACTCCTTCTAGCTCGAACGGACCCACTTCTCACAACATGAACACATCTATACGGGGTTCTGTTCCAACTCAACAATCTGATCCGCAAAAATTGGACTCAACAACATTTCAAAATGCTCCTTTTCCAAACCGGTTAAGATCCAATAAACCAACTCCACAAATGGAGAAGATTGTTGAGCTGTTCAAACAGGTTAGCATAAATATCTCTCTTTTGGATGCAATCCAACAAGTTTCTTCATATGCAAAAATCTTAAAGGACTTATGCACCAAAAAGAGGAAGTCACAAGTACCAAAGAAAGTTTTTGTGGCTAGTGCTATTAGCGATGCTCTTGTCAATTCTTTACCCCAAAAGCAAAAGGACCCCGGTTGTCCTACTATTTCAATAACAATTGGGGACAAGAACATCAATAGAGCACTACTAGATCTTGGTGCTAGTGTCAATTTGCTACCTTATTCTGTGTACGAGCAATTAGGCATTGGAGAGCTTAAGCCCACTCACTGTACTCTCCAAATGGCTGATCGATCAATCACCCATCCAAGGGGTGAGCTAGAGGATGTGTTGATCAAAGTTGGGGAGTTCATATTCCCCGTTGATTTTATTGTTATGGACACACAACCTGTTGCCAACTCACGGAACCAAATTCCGATGATCCTCGGTCGACCATTTTTGGCCACTTCCAATGCCGTAATAAACTGTCGCAATGGCTCCATGACTCTATCCTTCGGGAAGACGTCTATTGAATTCAATATTTACAAGTTAAGAGGTCTGCCCCCCGTGCATAATGCTAGTACACAAGAAGTTTGCTCTATTCACGAAATCACGCAGGAGGACTGCGAGTTTGAAAGTTTCTTGTTTGATGAGAACAGTTTTGACGCCACTAGTGCGTCCTTCCTTGAGCCTACCACAGTTGACACAACCGATATTGATTATGATAGTTTTACTTTTTCGGATGATGATGACTCACAGCTCGAATATGAGTCTTTTGAATTTTTGGATGAGTTAGTTGAACCATCCGAATCGGTTGTTTGCAGTGATTTCGAACCTGTGTTGGAGTCCTTTGAGTTCGAGGTAGATTCCGCAATGATTTTTTCGCCTCCGAAACTCGAACTCATGTCCTTGCCGCCTCACCTTAAATATGCTTACATAGGTGAGAATGAAACCTTTCGCATTATAATATCAGCCTCTCTAGCCTTCGAGCAAGAGAACGCTATTTTAAAGGTCTTACAAGATAGGCGGCAAGTTTTCGGTTGGACTATGGCGGACATCGAGGAGATTAGTTCCCTCATAATTGAATATCATATGCAATTGATGGATGATGCCAAGTCAATAATGGACCCACAGAAACATTTTGGGGGTATTGTGGTGAGTCAACCTCCTCCTTTAGAAGTTGAACCACCCCCATTTCTTTTAATAAGCTATGAGAATGCCAATATTCCACTGACTGCTGATCATTCTCATTCTCGTTTTGATTCGTCACCACATCATATCTATTCACTTCCACATTTTCCCTACCATCACTCCTATCTACCCCAATTCTTTTTGGATCGGTACAACATGTTCTTCCAACAACCCACACTCTTTACAGATAAATTTTTCGACTGGTTGGTGTTGATGTTTGGTCTGTGCAAAGTCTGGCAATAATGTCTAACATTGTTTCACTGAAGTTTGGAGGGGCCTTTCTGTATATATTTTTGTTTTTCTTTTAACAATAAAAAAAATTAAAAAAATAAATAAACAGGGGAGTGCCGACATTTTGACCCTCTTGGTGCAGCATGACGGTGAGGACACTGTCAAGTTTAAGTTTGGGGGTATGCTCGGTACGTTTTCTTCCTTCGCATTCATCTGTACATTTTGCATTTGCATACTTATTTTGAAAAAAAAACCATAAAAAAAATTTTGAAAATTTCAAAAATTATAAAAATATATGTATTCAATTTTGACCATATTTAACTTGAGTTTGACAAAATAGGTTAACTGGCTAAGAACAACTAGATCTTAGACTTAGTAAATTAAAAACCCTAAAAATAACCTTCTTTAAAGATTAACGGTAGAGAGTATATGTCTGCGTAGTTTATTTAGAACTAGGCAAATTTTAAGTTCACTTTTGGGGCTAAGTTGAAATAAAGGAAAAATATTGATATTCTTATTAGAGTATAAGTTTGAAAAATAATTTCTAGCTTAAATCTAGATTCTGAAAATGTATACCCTACAATTTGCACAATCACGCACCTTGAAACTTGGATTAGTAGAAGAGACCTTGAAACGCTCTTGTCTAAAGTCCTTAGTACAATGAAAATAAAAGAAAAAAAAAGTGAATAAAGAAAAAAAAATGGACACTGGTTTTTGTGATTACTTAAGGCTGTAAAAATAAAAAAATATTTAGCGAGGGTGCTTCATCACCTAGTGCCTTAGACCAACTGGTTTGGGAGTCACTGCTAAAAAGCCTTGGGTGTTGCAAGACTAGGAATTACGCTTTAGAATGCAAACATATCTTGTAATCGGTTGTTGCTACCTCAAGAAGTATTAACAGTCGCATGAAGGATGTGTAAACAAAAATTCATTAAGAATTCACCAGTTAATTAGTGCTTTGGACAACGAACAAGGGTATGATTGCTTGATTTGAATTTCCAAGTGTAGGGGTGATTTATACACACACGTGGGGATATATGATTAGAGTTGAGATAAGAGAAAGGAATGAAGAATAGAACTTATATCTTTAGTGGAGTTGATAGAAAAATTCCTAAATGGAGATGGAACCTTAGAAGGAAAACTTAAGAAATGCCGAAGGCTGAATGAGTCTATCGAACATATATATTCTTAAGTTAAATGATGAGAAAGTGTGAAGAATATGGGTGGATAGTTTACAAGTCGACGATAATAGAATTCCTTGTTAGAAAACCTAATTGGAGAATTAAAGTTAATGAGCCAAATTGATAGGATTTTGTGGGTAGTATCCGCTGAAAACCCTCAGGAGACAACACTTCTCCTACTAGGGACACCTAGAGGTTTAACGGCTTGTTGCACAAGCTCAGTGCAATCGCGTTTCCCTACGAAAGTGCGGTTAGGTTTTATCGAGAATAAAATAATAAGTTTGCTCGAGGATGAGCAAAAGATAAATTTGGGGGTATTTGTTCATATTATAATATTGCATTTTATATTCCCCATTCTTATGCGTTCTATAAATAAACAGGTACTTTTGACGCATGTCTGCTACATATTAAAGGATACAGGTTCTTGAAGCGAAAACAGTGAAAAAGACAAAAGATGATACAGAAGAGGGACTTTTGATCCACAAGTAGAAGGATTCTAATCAAGCCTAGACGCAGACAATTCACAATTGTACAAGGCAACGCATGGTTCGAAATGTCAAAGGAAACAGTTAAAAGACCGCTACAAGTTTCACTGAAAGATCTGGAAAACACCCGGAAGCCAAATGAAGAAAAGAACTATATAAATAGAAAGCCTAAAGAATCAAGATCAAGCCCACAAAAATTGAGCAAATGATCTCACTGAAGGGCCACGGAACCGCGGCCCTACCCCCACATTTGCCGCGGTTCCGCGGCCATTTAGTGCACGTGTCGGCGCAGAATTTTTGTGTCGGTGCAAAGGTTGGGATTTTTCGGGGGTATTTTTGTAATCGCACATGTGCGAATCCTGTAACCCTAAATTTTCCTATTTCCTTATAAATATGTAATCAAAATACTGTAATAGGGATGCCTCTTTTCAATGAAATAAAATTCAGATTCAATTCAGTGGGAAGAGCGTCGTTTCTGTAAGTTCTTATTTTAATTTCTACCTTAGTTTAAAAGTAATTTATTGCCCTAGCTCTCTAATTTAATTCTTGCCTTAGATAAATCATCCCTTTGCCTTAGTTAATTCTAGTATAGAATCTCTTAAAACTGCAGTAGGAAATTAATTTAATAGATCTAAAAATGAATCTCAAAATGATGTTTTTAATAAATCTCCTAATGAGCGAGTAATTTCCTCGCTTGTTAGGGTTAGGAATAAGGGAGGGAATAAGAGATGAAGATCTCTCATCTCTTTCGTGCCCGATTATTTTTAATAACTAGAACTTCATGCAAGCATGCATGATCCGCTCCCAACGGCATCCTACCCACGAGGTAACGGTGAAACCGTAGTATAAAGGACCGGACATGCATGCCTTCCATGAAGGTTAAAGCAAATATTAGGAAAGGACGGACAAGGATCTAGAGGAAGAAACTTCGTTTCTTACCAATCATCCTAATCCCCTTTACTAATAATTGCTATAATTTCTACAAGATTTAATTTAGGGCATTGAAAGAGAAGTGACATCAAATCTTACCAAACCCCACCTTAGACCTAACCCTAGCAAGTTCCTTAACCATCGTATAACTTAGTTTTAGATTCAATTAAAAAACCAAACCACCATTGGAATCAACTCGTACGAACACTTAGGAAAATAACACATCCCTATGGACCGACCCGTATTCATCGGCTAGCTGCAAAGCGACGCCGTTTCTGATTGCGGTAAAATATTTTTGGTGATCGTAAAATTCCTCTCAATCATGGGGACAAGGAGGTATAGGCAAGAGAGAGAGGGGGGGTGAAGGGTCTTTAGACCATGGCTCATTGTTTCTTCACTTCATCTTCATCATTTTTCCTCTCCTTCTCCTCTCCAAGGCTGCCCTCTCCCTCCACCTCCTCTACCTCCTCACAACACCCCTAAATCCACATCAAAACCTTACACCCCCTTCATTAAAAATTGTGCCCAAGCTCGCTACAAGCATGGTGGACCAAAAAAGTTAGGATTTTGAGCTCTAGGGGCAACTCAAGAAAATTCTTGAGTTGCCAAATGAGGTAAATCTCACACTTTTAGTTTAGTAATTTAGTTTCTTTGGCTTCTATTATAGTTTAGAATTGGTTACGTGAGGATTTGTAAGCTTTGAAATTTCCAAGATGAAGTTTAGGGGATTCTTGAGTTGTGATGGTGCAATTGAGATGTAATTGGTGACTACAACCCCTTTTGGTGTTAAAACCTAGATCAAACCAGAGCCTAGACCATAAAATTTGAGTTGAATACTTTCCGTGTCGGTTTTGTAGTTGTGATTGCCTACAGGAAATCTGGAGTGACCTGAGACCTTTACAAGAAAAACAAGCAACTCTATTGACCTAGATTTAACACTAGGAGACCACCCTGAGGAGACGAACCCAAAACATGCAGGTAAAACAGGCCAGGCCGGAATTTATGTTGATCTCGCCGGGTCATCTGTGGGTATTGGTGTTAAGGTTGGTTCTGTAGCTCACATACCCCATAGACTACCCCACTGTACTGTTTGTTTATCCCCAATTCACCTGACCAAAATTCTAGAGCAAGTTTTTTGAGATTCTGTTTTGGTTTCATGATTGTTCATGACTTAAATTCAGATATGGGTGTTTTATCTCGATCGCTTGGCGTTTGTACGTCGATGTCAATGGTTATCTGGTTCTTTTGCATGCGTAGACCATAGGTTTTAACCTATGTGTGACTCGTGTGCCGTTTGGGTTTTCGTGCATGATTTCTGTTTACGATACTATGTGTTTATATATGTAGGCACCCTCATGTGGACTTTGAACAACAAGGAAGAGCATGGCGTAATTGACTTCGGCAAGCAAGGATCAAGGTGAGTAGATGTATATCTACGGGGGAAATCGGGTGGATGGCGTATAGCATCCCCGCAATTTCATAGGGTATGATGTGTTTATGATATATATTCATATGTGTTATTGTGAGATGTGAATACTTAGCAAGAAAGGCTTTAGGAGACCATGGGTTGAATTTAGTGTAATTGGAAGAAAGAGCCTTTAGTTTAGTTTCCTAGTCGCGAAACCCTAGAGTAAAGGTTGACACACACACACACACTTCCACACACGTGATATGATTATCGGTGTATATGTTTATATGTATATGTGTGTGTGTGTGTGTGTGTGTGGATGCGTTGGTGTGGGTGTGTATGTGTGTGTGTGTACACATATACGTATACACGGATGATGAGCCCAGTATATGATACTTGGAGATGGGCCGATATGATCGGGCATGATGCCGTGAGATTGTGATATGTGATTGGGTCGTGATATGATATGCGACATGATATTATAGTAGATCGATGGGCGATGTGTTTTCATACACACGAGAATATATGTTTGATGATATTGGAATGTGCTAGACTTTAGAACGGTACCCCTAATTAATGATTTTACAATAATGATACCATATGAATAATGAGATATATGTGATATTTGACCCGTATCCCAATTTTGGGATGCCGTACGATGGATTTAACCGTACGAGGTATAAATATAATGATTGCTCCGCACTCTTGACTCGAGGATGTCGTACTATGTATTTTACCGTACGTGACGCTATTGCGGCGGGATCGCCGACTACTAGATATATCGACTCGGACTTTAGGTGGTTTTCCTTACCCTTTCGACTGGGCTCGAGTCATACTCATTTTCAAAACTAACGAATCGTGAGTATTTTAAAGACAGACCGAGGGATACTACGGATATTTCAAAAGATGTATCTTTTCTCAAAGACCTCGTAGCCCCTATTTTTCTAAAACCACGATTCGTGCTATTTCAAACACCAAAAACTGTATAACTCATATATAGAAAGGTATATTCTTCAATATTGCGGTTACTACATCATTTTCCGTATATTCATGTTGTTCTCGTCGCATTGCATGTATATACCTGTGCTTTCTTTAGTTATTATGAACCCCTGTTGTCAGGACACCAGCACCATTACCGATGATGCATATGCTCCACATACACTTTCTTGCCGGCTCAAACACATCATCATCGATAATTTCCATGTCACGTACACATTAGAAAACATTACTTCATTGGTATAATTTTCTAGTTGGTAGTTTCAACATAGTACTAGTACGCTTGCTTTCATATGCTAGTTTAGTTATTGCATTCTTTACTTAGATACCGATGCATTCATATATTCATTCGGTTATGTACTTTTCTGGGGCTTTATGCCGATATTCACTGTTCACTGACTCGTGATTTTGAGATTTCGGATCTTTCATGAGATTTCTGGATTTGGGAAACCGCATGTGAATTTTTATAAACTTATGATTATTTTAAAAGAGAAAGATGCGGTTTTCCTTGATACGATGAGTAGCGTCCACCAT
The DNA here is from genome assembly GCA_030015575.1 of Agapanthus africanus. Classification (NCBI taxonomy): domain Eukaryota; kingdom Viridiplantae; phylum Streptophyta; class Magnoliopsida; order Asparagales; family Amaryllidaceae; genus Agapanthus; species Agapanthus africanus. The sequence continues at coordinate 155,117,093 of CM057343.1, forward strand.
GATGTTTTTTCGGTTCTGAGTTGGTTTTCAAGACCTGATTCGAGGAGTGGAGGAACCGTCTGTGGGTACATGGTGGACCCGGTAAGGTACCCCGGGGTGAGAGTGATTTTGTGAGAATGACGATGAGCCTGGCTGGGGAGCACTACCTACTGGTGATTGTTTGGAAACTCGACGGATATCCAGAGGATACCGTTCGGAGTTATGAGAGAGATGGATAAGGGCCGATCTGAGGATGCGGCGCCTGAGATATGAGGATTTACGTGTCGATGCCGGACACGAGTTTCATGATATTCGAGTGTCGATGATGGACACTCAGGTTTTATCATGATTTTGTGTGTTGTTGCTGGACACACGTTGGATGATGCATTCATACATGATACGTATCGATATATTATTATTCTTGACATAGACACGAGTACTTTGATATCACACTTATGATATACTGTTACCCTTGTTGTAGTATTGAGTATTTTCATTGTATGGCCTAGGAGAGAGTCATACATGCGATTTCTTCTCGGTAATTTCATCTACTCACGAGTTGGCAACTCACCCCCGTTGTGACACAGTTTCTTGCAGGTTTTGCCGTACAGGTTTCCTTGGCGGCTTTGCTGGCACACCATTTCTTCCGGGTGATTGCTTGCGTAGGTGGGTTCACTTGCATCGTGACAACCGTTGTACTTTTATTTATGTCAGTTGTGTCTAGTAAACTCCATCAACCGGACTTGTATTATTTGATAGACTTAGAAAACCAGTTGTTTATTCTTTTGACCTTAGAGTCGCGCGCTTGTATTATTATGATTCTTCTCTGTTTTTCTTGAGGATGTTTGTTTTCTTTCTGAGTTTTGATCCTTGCCTTCGGCATTGTATATTTGTATTGCTTGCGTGGTTGTTTCCGCCAATTGGCGAAGAGCTAGCTCCAGCTTGGGGATGCCTTTATTCATGACTTATGTATAACCTGTTTGTACCCGTTTGGGGCCAGTATTTACAAAGGAAACTCTTCCGAAATTTTTGGTAAAGACTTGATGCTTTTAAAAATGCTTACTACGACTTTCAAAGTTATTTTATATGTTAACTTTTAAATAAGTATTCCTTCACTCCTTCTTTTAAATGGTTTAGATTTCTGGGCTTTGGCTTACTTAGATTACGTTATGCCTCTAGACGTTTCGTAATTTAAGTGCCAGTCACGTTCCGTACCTTCGGGTCGTGACACGGATATTCATGAACGAACACCACTATGCAAAGCAAAAGAATACAACTATAGTTTTTCAAAATTTGTTCCACCAACATCTTTTTGGTTTATTTTCCTTGCATTAATCAAAATTAATGAGGTCCCATCAATTAATCCCTATAACACCAGAAAAGAACGAAAATACAATGTACGTATATGCCACCCGCATTCGCCACGGGCTCCGTCATGCACCATTAGGTTACTTAACTAACGGCAGAGTGGGGGCTGGACTAGCACGGATGCAAAACATATACAACATCTACTAGTATATATAAATATATATATAATATTCATCCCAGGCATGATATAAGCAACATCACAAAAAAGCGATAAACAAAATTGAATAGTAGATAATCTAGGAGGCACGAGTTTCATTTGAGCCGCAAATGAAACTCGACGTTCCCCGGTCGTGTGGATAGCCTGTGCAATGAAGAATCAAGACCCCTATGAGTGAAACAAGTTACCCGCTAATCCCAGAAATGAGGAAACTCCAATCAACAAAGTGAACGGGCCACCCAACACTTCACGGAATCCGGTAACTTGAGCACCCCTCTGTGGGTCATCCTATACCCCCAAGAGTGCGGCGAATAGCCCGCCAATTCTAGAGTGAGGCCCCCTCCGTCTCAACGCCATGAGATGCGGGCCCGTTACCCTCTAGAACCCGGCTACTCGAGCACCCCACCATGGGGTAATCCTAGTACAAAAAAGAAAAACATATTTACAAAGGTGACATCGACCTCAACTCGGTCGTGCCCCAATAAAAGAATATACAAATTAGCGGAAACGACGGTCTACAATTTGGACGCTTACCCTGCAATAATGAATATACAAATGAATCTAAACTGTACAATTACCATTGCATTAGAGTCTATCCAACACGACAATCCGAACATGCCATCACAGATATCAATATCACAGCAGCATAAGCAAGTATGTGCAACCCCGTCTAAATGATATATAGCTAATAGACGACGTTTGAAAAACACATACACCACATCACAGATATCAACGTCACAAAATTTCAAGGTTTGAAACATTCCAAGTTGCCCCCAAAGCAGAGAAAACACTATGTGAAATCTGGGGTAAATCAAACGAGACCAAAAATACCAATTCATAAAACCCAAGACACTGGATGAAAACGAGGTACAGAGGTGAATAGTAAACCATCCATATCGGGAATTTGGGCATTTTGGCCGGCCAAATATTGAAGGAATGCCCTCGTTTTCATCGTATGTCACATACATGTCTAAAACAAGTCTCTGCACTTGTTTAAAAAAAATTTCAGAGACCAAAAAATTTTGTGGACAAAGAGTGGTTTTTGAAATTGGAGTTTTTCAGTTTTGAAACTAATGCATCGTTTACTACTAGTTTCTAATATTTCGGTGGTTCTGATACCATGTTAGGGTTCCTAGCGCCCTGGCCGTTGACCGCGGCCGTTGCGGCACGAAAAATCATGGTTATAAAAAAAATTGGGCTAGAAACAACTACCTATAATCGAAACCAAACATGAAACTAGCAAGCTACAAAGAGGTTGTCTACCGTGATAGAGTTGTTTTAACAAAAGATCCATGTCTTTCGGTCTTCTACCCTCTTTTTTAGGTCCTTGAGGTCTCCTTGATCAAGCTTGACCGCCGGTCTTCCTCCGTCGAAGATGATCCACTTGAGAGATGTGATTCATGGCTCTAGCTCCACACTAAAAATCTAGTGGAGCAACTAAGAACTCTAGGTTGCTAGTCTAGAGTGTCTAGTGATATAGTGAGTTGTTCTTAGTGTATATCTGTCACGCCCCGCTTCCCAGAGTACGCTAAAAAGGGCACGTGACATAACCAACCATGCTACCTGTGGGTAGGAAGTATCCATCCACAGTCACATTACGGCTGTAGATATATCAAGAACAAAATAAAACTATCTAAAACATGTCCATAATCCACGATAACATGAGTCAAGAATAATAAAATGCGGAAGCGAAAGATCCAATACAAAATAACTGGAATGCATGTCCCATAATGCGGGCTCACATCAGGAAATAAATGCAGGAAGGAAAACTAACTACTGCTGACACTCATAGCTCAGCCTGTCGGCTGAAGTACTCCTGCTCCGACTGCAACAGCGGTACAGAATCTGGGCCATGCAAAACCCAGACGTCAGCGTGTCATGTCATCAAGTAATAAAATATAAACAGGTAATAGGCAATGCAATATAAACATGAATAAAGCAAGGGTAACAATAATATAAATCAGAGCAGTGCAGGATAGTGTGCAGTGGGTAAACTAAACTGTTCTATCAGGTTTTCTGTTCTAAAGTCTTTGAAACCAAATTGATGAATTATCGATGTAACTCAATAGTATCCCGTGCATGCCCGGGACCACGGTCTACAGACTCTCAGGCTGAAACCGAGACGTGCCGCTAGGCACTAACAGGAAAGGAGTACAGACCAACGATGTCACCAGCATCGTCACGAGGCGGGCCTAGCCTCTAAAACTGATCAGAACAAGTAGCGAACTGTTGAGTTACAAGTCAGGTTTCACCTTTGATTTCCCCATACCCCCAAGCTATATGTGTATGTCAAGTCAGGTATCCCGAAATCAAGAAACTAATGCCAACACAGGATCAGGTAAACAGGTTTGTCTTGATAGACAACAGGAACGGTCCATGAGGACTACATGTCAGGTTTGTTGGCATTAAGCACAAGATCAGGTAACGGGTCAGGTCATGGTACATCAGGTCAAGTCAAGCAGTATACGGTACCATGTCGGGTCAATCAATATGTATGTAGCAAGTCAGGTCAAGGTGTAAACGATATCATGGTGTGCTCACAATCATATACATAATCAAGCATGGTTATCAACAACATGATCTAAGCAACGAAGTAAGCAATAGACAGATTCACTCAATTAGCAGTACAGTTATCAGTTGTGTCACGGAGATGATTTCAATGTTATGCAAATGCAGTATGACAATTATGGCCTTTTAATCATGTTAACAAGTTTAAGAACTTCAGAGGTGCAATGATTTATATAAAGGTTCAATACAGCTATTATAGGTTAAATGCACACGAGTGTCCGAATGGAATAAAACTATAGAGATAAATGCCATAAGCTATGTCAATAGTAAAAATGTGATTAAACAGGTAAATGTGGTTATTAGGTTTAAATAAGTGATTTCAAACGGTAGGTTTCAAGCTTGGATGATAAAATGATATATAACAATATTGACATGAAGATGGGAAATTATATTACTAAAGTTAAATAGCAGGTTTAGGGTGTCATTAATGAATATGTAAATATTGTTTAGCATGTAGCAAGGGGTACTTATCTCGACGGGCCGCGGATCGGGAAAACGGAACGTAAAACGTCGGCGGGGAAAACTCGCGACGGGCGCACGGTTCACAGAATGAACCTAAACGACGAACTGTGAAGCCACACGGGTCGGGGTACCGCGCTGAAACGTTGGGACACGTCGCTGGCACGGCCGGATTCTGGCGAGATGCAAAACCAGTGAATGTCAAGAGTTGCAACAAGAAAAGAAAGTAAAGAAGAAAGGGAAGGAGGATGGAGAAGGGAAGGCTTACAATGGTCTGTGGGACGGGTGGGGGCGGTCGACCACGTCGACGGAGCTCCGGTGGTCGGCCTGCGATGACGGTGGAAAGTTTCCAAATCAAGAAACCAGAACAGAGAAGGAAGAAGAAGAAAGGAGAAGGTGAGGGGATGTGAAGCTCACCGAGGGGGTGCTTGCGAGGCCGGGGGCGGATCGAGATCGGCGGCGGCGATCCCACGAGGTGTAGGCGGTGTGCAGGCGGCGTGCAGGTGGCGTGCAGGCACTCGGGAAAGAGGGAAGAGGGGGTAGGAGGTGCAGTGGTTGCGACGAGGGCGAAGAGGCGAGAAGTCCGGTGGTGATGGCGTCGGTTTTGGGCTACGACGGCGAGGGGGTGCGCGGGTAGGGTTGCGACGAGGTTTGGGTTTCTGCGTTTTAAAAGAAAAGGAGGAAAGAAATTGAGGAGAGAGGGAGTATATATATATATATAGAGGGGAGAGAGAGAGAGAGATATAGGGAGAGAGACAGAGATGGAGACGGGGAGAGAGAAAGCGAGAGAGAGAGAGGTTAGCAAGAGGAGAGGGAGAGAGAGGTTAGCAAGAGGAGAGAGAGAGAGAAGAGGTGGGGCCCACGGGATTAAAAGGATTTTGATTGGCTGGGATAAGGGATCTGTGGGGTTAGGGAAATTAAATAAAAGATTTAGGAATTTTAAAAAATATTAGGAGGTTAAAATATACATTCGACGGTTTTTAAAAATATATTATAAATTGGGATTTTGGCGCAAAGTAAAATATTTCCAAATTGCGCCCGGATCGGGTCCAAAACTTTGAAATTGAAATAATAAAATTTTAGGCGGGATCCAAAATTTAAAATGAAGTGTTTTATAATCAAAAAGCATACCCCCAAAACGGACACACGTACGTGCGTGTAGCCATCCAAACTCGCCCGTTTCACTCAACGAGACAAGAACACGATGCACGGACGCTACAACGGGGTTAGGGGTGTCAAGAGGCCATGATGAATATTTTTAATGTTATTTTAGATGCCTTAAATTGTAATATGCATAAATGAACTGATGGGGTAAAATTACAATAAGTAACAATCAAGCAAGATAAATGAAATAAGTGCCTTACTACGTTCATACGGTAACTGAAATTAGTAGCATTGGGCTCGGTTGTTACATTATACCCAACAACAAAAAGAATTTCGTCCTCGAAATTCCAAAAATACAAAGATAGATGACAAAATAACTAGAAGAAAAGGTGAGGAAACTTCTGCTGGATTTCATCTTCTCGTTCCCAAGTGGACTCTTCATGCGAGCGATTTCCCCAAGAAACAAGCACAAGAGGGATCACCTTGTTCTTAAGAACCTTTTCCCTTCGATCCACGATTTCAATCGGTCGCTCTTCAAAAGTCAAGTCTTCTCGTACCGTCAGCTCAGAATGATCGAATACATGCGTTTCATCACGAACATACTTACGGAGTTGAGATACGTGAAACACATCGTGCATATTTCCCAAGGACTGCGGTAACGCCAAACGATACGCTACCTCACCAACACGCTCCAAGATCTCAAAGGGTCTAACGAATCGAGGACTGAGCTTTCCTCGACTTCCAAAACGAATCACCCCTCTAGTCGGTGATATCTTCAAGAATACCAAATCACCTACGGCGAACTCTAGAGATCTTCTCGACGTATCAGCCCAACTTTTCTGTCTGTCTTGTGCTGCCTTCATATGATTTCTGATAGTGTTAACATTCTTAGCTGTCTGCACAACCAAATCTAGTCCCAACAATCTTCGTTCACCGATATCGTCTCAACAAACAGGTGAACGGCATTTATGACCATACAAAGCTTCAAATGGAGCCATCTGGATAGTTGCCTGAAAACTGTTGTTGTAAGAAAACTCCACCAAATGTAGATGATCCTCCTATGAACCCTTGAAGTCCAACATGCATGCTCTCAACATATCTTCGAGAGTTTGGATTGTTCTCTCGGACTGACCATCAGTTTGAGGATGATAAGCCATGCTAAACTTCAATCGAGTCCCCAAACTTTTCTGTAAACTCCGCCAAAAGTGTGATAAGAACCGAGTGTCACGATCGGACACGATGCTTACCGGTACTCCATGCAATCTTACAATCTCCTGCATGTACCGCTCCGCCAAAGTCTCTGTTGATTGACCAACCCAAAAAGGGATAAAGTGAGCTGCCTTGGTCAATCGATCAACAATCACCCATACAGCATTGTTGCCTTTTGGACTCCGCGGTAAAGCCGTCACGAAATCCATAGTTATATGTTCCCACTTCCACTGAAGAATCGGAATTGGTTGCGATAAACCAGCAACCCTTTGATGTTCAGCCTTAACTTGCTGACACACCAAGCACTTTGCCACAAAGCGAGCAATCTCCCGTTTCATGCCTTCCCACCAGAAATGCTCTCGAATATCTCGGTACATCTTTGTGCCTCCAGGATGTACAGAATAAGCTGAACTGTGTGCCTCTTTCATAAGTTCTTCACGAGTATCTCCCTTTGGTACACACAAACGGCTACCATACCTCAACGAACCATCTTCGTGGATCACTAAATCTGTTCGTAGTCCGGCTTCAACCTGCTCTCGAAACTTTTGCAGTCTAGGATCCTGCAATTCTGCTGCTTTAATATTCTTGATCAACGATGAATGTACTTGCAGCTGCATCAACTGTCCCGTAGAATGCGGTAGCACAACCTCTAAGTCAAAACTTCGAAAATCTTCAACGAGCTCCTTTTGCGTAGTTAACACCTGAATTGCTGGTAACCGACTAAGCGCATCCGGCACGACATTAACCTTCCCCGGATGGTACTTAAGATCAAGATCGTAGTCAGCCATCAGCTCCAACCATCTACGTTGTCTCATATTAAGCTCCTTCTGAGTGAACACATACTTCAAGCTCTTATGATCAGTAAAAACTTCGACTCTTTCGCCCAAAAGGTAGTGTCTCCAAATCTTCAAGGAGAAAATCACAGCCGCAAGCTCCAAGTCATGCGTTGGGTAATTCTTCTCATGGGTCTTTAACTGTCTCGATGTGTATGCTACAACCTTCCCATGCTACATCAAAACACCTCCCAATCCTTTCCCAGATGCGTCGCTGTGAATCACCAATCCTCCGGAATTGTCTGGCACGGTCAGAATAGGAGCGGTTATCAATTTCTGCTTCAACGTCTCAAAAGCTAACGCACACTTATCCGTCCATACAAAAGGTACCTCCTTGCGCGTAAACTTGGTCAACGGCTTCGCCAGACGAGCAAAGTTCTCCACAAATCTTCTGTAGTATCCGGCCAATCCAAGGAAACTTCTTATCTCAGCAACATTCTTTGGAATTGGCCAATCACGAACTGCTGCAATCTTTTCGGGATCGACGACAATTCCATCGCCAGATACAACATGCCCCAAAAACTTTACTTCTTCCAGCCAAAACTCGCACTTACTCATCTTCGCATATAACTTCTCCTGTCTCAACGTCTGCAATGCGATCTTCAAATGTTCTGCATGCTCTTCAAAACTCTTCGAGTAAACCAGAATATCGTCAATGAACACCATAATAAATTGGTCCAAGAATGGTGAAAAGATTCGGTTCATCAAGTCCATGAATATTGCCGGCGCATTCGTTACTCCGAAAGGCATCACTAAGTACTCGTAATGTCCATACCGAGTTCGGAATGCCGTCTTGCAAATATCTTCTGCTTTCACTCGGACCTGATGATATCCGGATCGCAAATCCAGCTTCGAGAATACCCTCGCGCCACTAAGCTGCTCGAAAAGTTCGCCAATGCGAGGGATCGGGTACTTGTTCTGAATAGTCACCCGGTTTAATTCTTGATAGTCGATGCACATCCTTCTTGTGCCATCCTTCTTCTTTACTAGAAGAACTGGAGCTCCCCAAGGCGAGTTACTGCTTCGAATCCAACCATTTTCAAGCAATTCAGCAACCTGTTTCTTGACTTCTTCCAACCCTATTGGTGCCATTGGATAATACGCTTTGGATACTGGCGCTGCACCAGGAATAAGATCAATTGCGAACTCCACGTTTCGCTTCGGCGGTAATCCCGATATATCTTCAACACGTCCATAAAATCACGAACGACAGCCGGCTCCTCACTATTATCAACTTCCATCGCTGCAAGAATATTGTTTGTTAGCCTAGCCCTAAACTCGACTGGCCCGACAGAACTGCTTCCTCCGGTGAAGCTAAACTCGGGATGTCCGGGAATCTGGAAAATTACCTTCCTTGTCCTACAGTCAATGTGAGCGTGGAAAGTGCCAAGAAAATCCATTCCCAAGACGACTTCGTAGCTTCCCGTATCAATCACCAAGAAATCTGCAAAAAGCTCCCGTCCGCACACAACAGCTGTACAAACTTTACATTCCCTACTAGCTATGATTTTCCCATTCCCAGTGTGTATGTCCCAGAAACTAGACAGGGTCGTGCAGTCAATCGAGTGTGTAGTTATAAACTTGGATGACATAAAACAATGGGATGCACCAGAATCAAATAACGCTAATGCGGGAAAACCATGAATGAATAGAGTACCTGAAACAACTTCTCTTGACGCCTTGGCTTCTTCAGCTGTCAAGGTAAAAGCTCGAGCCTGATTAGGTCCTTGAGTCAGCTGTTTCTGTCCCTGGAACGGTCTCTACAGAGGCTTCTGAAGATCATCCCTCGTACGAAGCTTCGACAGACAAGCACTAACGGCGTGATCAGCCGCTCCACAAACCAAGCAGAGTCCCAGCCTCCTTCGACAATCCTTTTGCATATGTCCGTGTACATGGCAGTAGTTACAAATCACGCCCCTCTTCCGATCAACCACAATTGTTTTCTTCATTGGTGCTATGCTGCGTCTGTTCACCGAAACACTTCTACGTACGGACGTTTAGTTCAGTGCAGACGCCGGCTTCAGCTCGGTCTGTCTCTTTTGATTCTCCAGCGTTCCCCTTATCACTCGAAGCATGGCGGCTTTGTCCACACGTCTTTGGTACGTCTTTAAATTCTTACCGGCCATATTCCTGAAATCAAAATACCCAACATTAGCATGATGATAGATTCAAAATATAGATCAAGACTAGAACTCCAAGTTACTTAAATAGAGTACCGCATTATAACTATGCCACGGTATCATAGCCACAATTACATAACTCCACCCAAGTCGCCTAAGTCCTAGAGATAACAAGGAATCAGGTTTCGAGTCGATATGCAAAGGAAGTTTGCACATCGTAAAGAAATAATCAGGAAAGATTTGATTCAAGAACGGTAAAACGGCAAGGTGGCAGGACATGTTTCCTAAACACGGGTTTCCTGATTCGTGTATTGGGTACAATACCCAACTACAAAAGAATCAACCCGACTAACCTATGTCTCTGATACCAAAAGAACCATGTCACGCCCCGCTTCCCAGAGTACGCTAAAAAGGGCACGTGACATAACCAACCATGCTACCTGTGGGTAGGAAGTATCCATCCACAGTCACATTACGGCTGCAGAGATATCAAGAACAAAATAAAACTATCTAAAACATGTCCATAATCCACGATAACATGAGTCAAGAATAATAAAATGCGGAAGCGAAAGATCCAATACAAAATAACTGGAATGTATGTCCCATAATGCGGGCTCACATCAGGAAATAAATGCAGGAAGGAAAACTAACTAATGCTGACACACGCAGCTCAGCCTGTCGGCTGAAGTACTCCTGCTCCGACTGCAACAGCGGTACAGAATCGGGGCCATGCAAAACCCAGACGTCAGCGCGTCATGTCATCAAGTAATAAAATATAAACAGGTAATAGGCAATGCAATATAAACATGAATAAAGCAAGGGTAACAATAATATAAATCAGAGCAGTGCAGGGAAGTGTGCAGTGGGTAAACTAAACTGTTCTATCAGGTTTTCTGTTCTAAAGTCTTTGAAACCAAATTGATGAATTATCGATATAACTCAATGGTATCCCGTGCATGCCCGGGACCACGGTCTACAGACTCTCGGGCTGAAACCGAGACGTGCCGCTAGGCACTAACAGGAAAGGAGTACAGACCAACGATGTCAGCAGCATCATCATGAGGCGGGCCTAGCCTCTAAAACTGATCAGAACAAGTAGCGAACTGTTGAGTTACAAGTCAGATTTCACCTTTGATTTCCCCATACCGCCAAGCTATATGTGTATGTCAAGTCAGGTATCCCAAAATCAAGAAACTAATGCCAACACAGGATCAGGTAAACAGGTTTGTCTTGATAGACAACAGGAATGGTCCATGAGGACTACATGTCAGGTTTGTTGGCACTAGGCACAAGATCAGGTAACGGGTCAGGTCATGGTACATCAGGTCAAGTCAAGAAGTATACGGTACCATGTCGGGTCAATCAATATGTATGTAGCAAGTCAGGTCAAGGTGTAAACGATATCATGGTGTGCTCACAATCAGATACATAATCAAGCATGGTTATCAACAACATGATCTAAGCAACGAAGTAAGCAATAGACAGATTCACTCAATTAGCAGTACAGTTATCAGTTGTGTCACGGAGATGATTTCAATGTTATGCGAATGCGGTATGACAATTATGGCCTTTTAATCATGTTAACAAGTTTAAGAACTTCAGAGGTGCAATGATTTATATAAAGGTTCAATACAGCTATTACAGGTTAAATGCACACGAGTGTCCGAATGGAATAAAACTATAGAGATAAATGCCATAAGCTATGTCAATAGTAAAAATGTGATTAAGCTGGTAAATGTGGTTATTAGGTTTAAATAAGTGATTTCAAACGGTAGATTTCAAGCTTGGATGATAAAATGATATATAACAATATTGACATGAAGATGGGAAATTATATTACTAAAGTTAAATAGCAGGTTTAGGGTGTCATTAATGAATATGTAAATATTGTTTAGCATGTAGCAAGGGGTACTTGCCTCGACGGGCCGCGGATCGGGAAAACGGAACGTAAAACGTCGGCGGGGAAAACTCGCGACAGGCGCACAGTTCACGGAATGAACCCAAACGACGAACAGTGAAGCCATACGGGTCAGGGTACCGCGCTGAAACGTCGGGACACGTCGTCGGCACGGCCAGATTCCGGCGAGATGCAAAACCAGTGAATGTCAAGAGTTGCAACAAGAAAAGAAAAGAAAGTAAAGAAGAAAGGGAAAGAGGATGGAGAAGGGAAGACTTACAATGGTCTGTGGGACGGGTGGTGACGGTCGACCACGTCGACGGAGCTCCGGCGGTCGGCCAGCGATGATGGCGGAAAGTTTTCAGATCAAGAAACCAGAACAGAGAAGAAAGAAGAAGAAAGGAGAAGGTGAGGGGATGTGAAGCTCACCGAGGGGGTGCTTGCGAGGCCGGGGGCGGATCGAGATCGGCGGCGGCGATCCCACGAGGTGTAGGCGGTGTGCAGGAGGCGTGCAGGTGGCGTGCAAGCGCTCGAGAAAGAGGGAAGAGGGGGAAGGAGGTGCAGTGGCTGCGACGAGGGCGAAGAGGCGAGAAGTCCGGTTGTGATTGCGTCGGCGTTGGGCTACGGCGGCGAGGGGGTGCGCGGCTAGGGTTGCGACGAGGTTTGGGTTTCTGCGTTTTAAAAGAAAAGGTGGAAAGAAATTGAGGAGAGATGGAGTATATATATATAGAGGGGAGAGAGAGAGAGATATAGGGAGAGAGAGAGAGATAGAGACGGGGAGAGTGAAAGCGAGAGAGAGAGAGGTTAGCGAGAGAGGAGAGAGAGAGAGAGAAGAGGTGGGGCCCACGGGATTAAAAGGATTTTGATTGGCTGGGATAAGGGATCTGTGGGGTTAGGGAAATTAAATAAAAATTTAGGAATTTTAAAAAATATTAGGAGGTTAAAATATACATTCGACGGTTTTTAAAAATATATTATAAATTGGGATTTTGGCGCAAAGTAAAATATTTCCAAATTGCGCCCGGGTCGTGTCCAAAAATTTGAAATTGAAATAATAAAATTTTAGGCGGGATCCAAAATTTAAAATGAAGTGTTTTATAATCAAAAAGCATACCCCCCAAACGGACACACGTATATGCGCGTAGCCGTCCAAACTCGCCCGTTTCACTGAACGGGACAAGAACACGATGCACTGATGCTACAACGGGGTTAGGGGTGTCAAGAGGCTATGATGAATATTTTTAATATTATTTTAGATGCCTTAAATTGTAATATGCATAAATGAACTGACGGGGTAAAATTACAATAAGTAACAATCAACCAAGATAAATGAAATAAGTGCCACACTACGTTCATACGGTAACTGAAATTAGTAGCATTGGGCTCGGTTGTTACAATATCTATCTCTCTTCCCCCCTTGATTCTCAACACATGAGATGGTAGGGTAGAAGATAAATAAGGAGGAGGAGCTCAAGAAAGGCTGGTGAGGAGAGATGAGCAAAAATGGTGAGAATGATTTCATCCAGTCGACCAAGTGAGAGAAAAATATGAAGTATGGTTTTGTATAAAACCATTTTCCAATAAAAATATAGCAACCATACTTGAATAGTTTGTAAAAATGAATTTACAATTCATTTGTCAACACTATTCAAGCATGGTTCTCATCATTCTCACCTCTCTATCTTTATACCTCATTTCCATTTAAATTAATGAGTAGATAAACTAAAATGAGGTGTCCACCTTCTAGAATGTTTTCCGTATAAATACAGAACACGCTCAACTGTATATACATACCCGTATTCGTATCAAAATACGAATACCCAAAAAGTTAGAATAACACAAAGAACATAATACTAGAATATACATATTTAAATATATATACGTAAATTGTTAAATCAATACCTGATTTAATAATCCGGCTCAATCCTAAGTTGGCTAGTATTATCAACCATCCGAACGAAAGTCCGGATAACTAGTACAATCATTCGATCGGAACCCCGCACGTATCAAAATACAGCTACTACATCATTTCGCCTAAACCACAGAAACCCTCTGTGTAGGACTCTAAAGACTCGAAAGTACGCCGGCAGTGAGTTATTGGATAAATCCATAACCACAAGCATGTCAGCGGCACTAGCTATACGTAACGGCTACCCGGGTACTTATCGAAAAGGATGGCCAATGAGCAAACTCATCTGAATCCCTACTGAGCCTATCTGTAACAATCTCCGTACAGTTCGGTCTCCTTGTCTAAGAATATCGCATATCGGGTCTAGGGGGTGGATAAAGTCAGACCCCTAATAACGCGATATTTCGTATCGGTGTGAATCCCATCACCCACTAAGAAACTATTAATCCAAATCAGTAATTCCCGTCCACCTTGGCCAAGGATTTCTGGTGATGGCCACCCATGCACAACGCGACATCAACCCCCAATACCAGGAGAGACGAATTCCCGAAGATCTGCTCACTGCCTCCATGTGGCTTAGGACTGTACCCAACTAAAACATGTTTGCATGGCTCCTTTGAGCCGTGGTGGGGGTAGTAATCAAAGTACAGTGGGAACTCACACGAGACAAATGACGATCTCAAGTCGAAGAACTAACCTGTACTCATGTCACTTGAGAACTGCTATCTGACAATAGGTATGATACCAACTAGCATGTTCTCAACGAGTCCGTCCAGTGTACTAACCCCCAGTGAGCACCTATATACGATCTTAGGTGCGAAAGATCAATGGCTGTGGGACCAACCATCACCCCTCGTCGAGGTCTAGAAATGTTTCCACCAGTCTACTCCGGAATATCGATGCCCAGTCTCGATACTCCCACGACTAGGGATATTTAAGGATGTGCTTATGGATTACCCAGTCCCTACATGTATGATCGCCATCATAGCGCTGGTAGTCAATCAATAATCCTAAAGGCTTTATCAATATGTAATAGTGATCTGTAATACCACATAATGCATGTACATGATGATAAAGACAAACCAGATAGTATACTATCATCTTGAGTAAGACTGTTCTACCCGTATAAGTCCTTCCTCAATCATCACAAACGCCTGCCTGCGATAACAATAATTTACATGAGGGCGCTATATCCAACATCTATTTCATTAATATAATGTAAAAAGCCATGAAAAGATTGAGGTTTCAAAGAATGGAAGGGAAGAAAGTTGGTAGCTGATGGATGTCGGGATCTCCCTCAGATATCGTCATTCGTCGATCTTCTGGCCAGTGGGGCTAAACGGATGAGATTTGTATGGAAGATTGAGCATGTGGATCTTTTTAGTTGTATGTATTCCCTACAGGCCATTGTTGTACTTGATTATATATTATAATGGATGCTTAGACATATATAGAGAGGACTTTTTTGCTCAACATGATAGAATGCTATCTGGTTGTTCTTTATCTTAATATGTAGACTAGTATTATGATGCTGTCTTGCTCTCACGTGTTGGTAAAGCCCTTAGGATGTATACTTGAATACCAAGATTATGATGCAGATCATACTAGTGGGGCCAGGGTAGTCCACAAGTTCATCCTTTAATTGTTCTTAGTCGAGGGTGTATCGAGACGGGGCATCGATATTCCGGAGTAGACTAGCATATATGCTTCTTGACACATTTGATGGGTGATGGATGATCCCATATCCATTGGTGTTTGACATCAAAGATGGTATACGGGTGCTCAGTAGAGACTGGGTACACAAAACAGGACTCGCCGAGAACTCCTGGATGGTATTGTACCTAACGTCAGATAGCAATTCTCTGGTGACACTGGTACAGGTTAGTCCGTAGACCCGAGATCGTCATAGAGACTTGTGTGATTCCCACTGTGCTTTGATTTCCACCTTACCACATTCAAGAGAGCGTGAAAATGGTGCTTTTTGGGTACAGTCCCGAGTCACATGGAGGCAATGAGCGATAGGAGGGGTTTCATCTCTCCCGGTATTGGGGGTTGATGTTGCGCTGTGCTCGATTGGCCATAACAGGAAGTCTCTGGCTAAGGATGATACGGAGATTTACTGGTAAGTGTTATCAGTAGTTTCTCAATCCGTTATGAGCCTCACATCGGCATGACTTATCAAGTTACTGTGGTCTTACGTTTACCACCCCTAGACTCGATATGCGACATATCTGACGAAGAGACCGGACTGTACGGTAGTGTTACTTATTGGATTCATGGGAGTATGGACAAGCTTGCTTGTTGATCTTCTGATCGCTCAATACCCGGGTAGCCGTTACGTCCAGCTAGTACCGCTGACGGCTTGTGGGTGACTGATATGATCATCACCTACAGCTGGCGTATTGAGTCATTAGAGTCTTACACAGAGGTTTCCTAGTTCATGCGAAATGAAGTAGGACACATATATGATATGTGCGGGACTGAGATTAATAGTGTATGTGATACAGTATTCTAATCTCGCGATATAGGTTATATGTGATATAACCGGATTGTTGAATCAAGTGTTGATTCAATGATATGTTATATGTATATGTGATATGCATATAAATGATATTAGTTGGTTGTATGCGATACAACCGGGTTATTAAATCAAGTGTTGATTTAATAATTTAATGTGTAATTATAGATTTGATATATTAATATATATTAACTAATATTAGCTCACTTAAGAAGAAGTTTTCTCTTTATACATTTAATATATATGTGATATATATTAATGTACTTTTCTTTGTGTCATGATTGATGATACATTGAACTTGGGTGTATGAGACTCATACCATACTTAAGATAATGTGGGGTTTTAATTATTAAGGGAAAATCAAAATTAGGTGGTAATTAGTCATGGCTTGAAGCTTGGAGAAGCTTGGAGAAACCATTGACTTAGACCACTAATTTTATTTTACTTTAGATATTTATTAACCTAACCATTATTTTTAGCCATGGTTTAGTCTCTATATGAGTTATATATGATATTTTCTCACCCATGGTTCATTAGTTGATTCTTGAGTTCATTTTCTTCATCTCCTCAATATTTCTCTCTAGTTTTGAGTGAGAAAAGAAAATAAAGAGAGAAATTATTCTAAAGTGAGCAAATTTCCTAATTCACCAATCTATACCAAACTAGCCATTTAGTATAGGTTGTTTCTTCACTATTTTATTAATTACTGAAGATGTAGTTTAAGTTAGAGATTCTTCGACGTAGATCATCTTCGGCCTCGAAGATCCTTGAGCAAGCTTGTTCCTTTCGACTAGTGGAGCCTAGCGAGAGTCCGGGACACCACTACTTGGAGCAAAGGGACCACTACACGGAGCTTTTGAAGTGAAGGACCGGTCTACAAAGGTTATATTCCTTGTTCACTTAGTGTAAAGTAGTTTACATGTTTTATAAACCCTAATCCTCTAGTTTGATCCTTGGTTATGGGTTGCTTAGCACTCTAGGTTTTTTTAAATTGTATGCTTGATGCCCTAGAAAATGTAGTGAGGGTGCTAAGGAACCCTTTCAGTGGTACCAGAGCCAAGCTAGAGATTTAGACAATGTTAGTTAAACTACGAAACCAAAAAACTCCGAAACAGTCAAAACAAAACCCTAGTTTCTATCGAATTTTTCAGAGCCTCTAAAAAATTTTTTAATAGTTGCAGAGTGCTCTTTATTATGTAATAAGAACACCAGAGGAAAACGAGACCAAACCGCCAGATTTTGACCGGCGAAAAGAAGAAAAAAACTAGCCTCACCGGTTTTTTATTGTTATTTTGGCATCGTTTTTCTTTGGTGTTCCAGTCTCTGGGGTTTGGTTTTTCAGGTACTGTTTGATTTTGCTAAAGATTACATGTGATGTTATCTTTCTGTAATGGCCATTCGGAGTGTTTCGTATTCGTAATTTTAACATTGTTTCGGGTTTATATCTGTGATACAATATTTGGAATCCACAATAATTAGTTTTGTGAAAACTAGTTTGAATTTTGTAAACCAAGCAATTTAGTCTTATTTGATCGGTTGCCACGAGGTTTTGATATGGATCAAAACACTGTCATAATCACGCAGTGTACGCGGTTACTCGCCGGGTAACATTACTAGATAGCCATGCCCCAAATCTCCGACCAAGTGACTGTAGGAGAACCACGTTGCCAAAAGCATCCTCCCGGGTGCTCACGGTCGCGGTGTTCCGCCTAAGTGCACTTCGTCGACGGTATCGGGGGGTGCGGCCGTCTACTAAAGTTTCCGACGAGCATTCGATTAGGTTGTCGGGAATCTTGTTGAATTACCCGACTGGTTATTGAAACGTGTTTTCAATATTGAGACTAAAATGCGGGATTTATAAGGTTGGGCATGAAATTCGGAATATGAGATATTCCGAGTTTATGATGTCTAAGGAATTCATTTGGTTAGGCATGAAATCCGAACTATGTGATATTTCGGGTTTATGATGTCTAAGGTGGTTGCGGATTCCAATTGTTGTATTTTTCACTTTCTTTTATGCGACCGTAAGTGTAATATTTGGTGAATCTCCCGTTTCGTTGCTATATGTCAACAACAATTGGGATATGCATATTTATTTACATTGATGACTTGTGATGTCATGTGTTGCTGTGATATGTTATATTGGATCGTCGTGTTTGAATAGCCGGGGGTTTTTGCGTGAGATAAGAGTTTTTCATTTTCATTCATGTAAAAACTTGTATGCAATATTCTTTTAATTGGGTACTTCCGGGTTGAGGATGATGTCACCATTGAAGTATATTATTTACTTTTCCGCATTAGGATAGACCCAAGGCGGGGAGCATAAGTAACCGGATTCTAGAGTCCAGTGGGAGACCATCTCGAGGAGTCGAGACCGAGTCTCCTAATTCTAGAATTGGTAGGGTTGCTTGCCGCTCTCGTAGGAGTCTACGGATGTGGGTTGGGATATTCATCGCGACAGTGGAATCCGTGTTTTTACTGGCTTAATATAAAACACGGACCTCCTAGTATATCCAATATTTCATATGTTGACTTCTGCTATAATGTTCTGTGATATGATCACTTTATATGCAGAGATGAATGCTTTATATTATATATATGATATATAATAAACATTGCTTATGTTTTGCATCCGCGCTAGTCCTGCCCCCACTCTGCCGTTAGTTATCTAACTTAACGGTGCATAACGGGACCCCGTGACGAATGCGGATGGCATAAGCGTACTCAGTGCAGTTTTGCTTCCAGTGCCCCGACTTCTTGCAGTAGAAACACTCTCATTTTCCTGACTTCTCAGCCTTGGATTTGTCTTTTTTTTGTGCCTTTGATTCCACCTCTCGGTTTGGTGGGTTTCTTCTTGTTCCTTCCCTTAGCCTTGGCTTTTGGGACGGAAGAGGAAGATTGCCCAACGATCAGAGAGGGAGTCTTTGCCTTGAGCGTGCTCTCCGCACTTCTCAACATATTGAGAAGTTCAGGGAGTGACTTCTCCATGTTGTGCATGTTGAAGTTCACTATGAATGGAGCAAAGGCAGGGGGAAGAGACTATAGAACAATATCAACATACTGTTCGTTCTCCATTGTCCATCCGAGGCCCTCCAGCTCTTCAATAAGAGCTATCATCTTCAAGATATGGTCACCTACAGGTGTGGCTGAAGCCATCCACATCTGAAACAACTTTCGAGACGCCTCGTATCATAGGGTACAAGATTGCTCCCCATACAACTCCTTTGTATGGAGAAAGATGGATTGAACATCCATCTGCTCATGCTGCTTTTGATGTGTGTTATCCATCGATGCAAGTATGAGACATTTAGCTATGGCACAGTCAATATCCCAAGTCTTGCGGATCTCCCTATATGCTACAGAAGATTCAGGGCCTGGGATCTGTTAGTTATATGTATGCCCTAGAGGCCATTACTGTACATACGATGTATATTGTAATGGATGCTTGGACATATATAGGGAGGACTTTCTTGCTCGACATGATAGTACGCTATCTGGTTGTACTTTATCTTAACATGTACTCTGATTGTCTCTATGTTACATGTTGATAAAGCCCTTAGGATATGTACTCGACTACTGGGATTATGATGAGATCATACTAGTGGGGCCACGGTAGTCGACGAGTACATCCTATAACTGTTCCTAGTCGAGGGTGTATCGAGACAGGGCATCGATAAACCAGAGTAGACTAGCGTATACGCATCTTGACCCATATGATGGGCGATGGATGATCCCATATCCATCGGTGTTTGACATCAAGGATGGTGTACGGGTGCTCAGTGGAGACTGGGTACACTGGACGGACTCGCCGAGAACTCCCAGATGGTATTATACCTCACGTCAGATGGCAGTTCTCCGGTGACACTGGTACAGAGTAGTCTGTTGACCCGAGATCGTCATAGAGTCTTGTATGATTCCCACTGTGCTTTGATTTCCATCATACCACGTCCAAGAGGACGTGCAAAAAGGTGGCTTTTGGGTACAATCCCGAATCACATGGAGGCAATGAGCGATAGGAGGGGATTCGTCTCTCCCGGTATTGGGAGTTGATGTTGCGCTGTGTTCGATTGGCTATAATCGGAAATCCCTGGCCAGGGTTCCTGAGATTTACTGGTAAGTGTTATCAGTAGTTTCTCGAACTCTTATAGACCTCATATCGACACGACTTATCAAGCTACTGGGGTCTGACGTTTACCACCCCTAGGCGAGATATGCGACATATCAGATGACGAGACCGGACTGTACGGGAGTGTTACTGATTGGATTCACAGGAGAATGTACAGGCTTGCTTGTTGATCTTCTGAGCGCTCAATACCTGGGTGGCTGTTACGTTTAGCTGACCGCTTGCAGCTTGTGGGTGTTTGATATGATCATCACCTACTGCCGGCGTATTGACGATTCTTTAGAGTCCTACACAGAGGTCTCTTGACTCAGGCAAAACGGAGTAGGGGCATATATGTGATATGTGCGGGACCGAGGATAATGCGATATTAGATACCGTATTCTATTCTCATGATATATGATATCAGCCGGGTCATCGGATCAAGTATTGATTCGATGAATCGGTACGGATAAATATTAGTCGGTTATATGCGATATAGCCGGATTGTCGGATCAAGTGTTGATTCGATAATTTAATGTATAATAATATATATGATATATTAAATTACATTAACTAATATTAGCTCACTAAAAGATTCTTTTTCTCACTCGGGTAATATATTGATATATATGCGATATATGTTAATTGTATTATTTTATTTTGTTACAATAAATATTATATATGTGATATATAATATTGTAACATGATATGATAACTAATACAACATGTTTAGTAGAGATTAAACAAGATTAGGGTTTGATTTGAGTTAATGCTTTCTAGATGATTCTAGAAGGTTTAGTTTTGTTTTGTGAAAGATATTTTGTTATGACTCATTTCTTAACCTAACCCAAACCCTAGCCTTGGTTAATTCTCTACAATGGTTTAGTCAACCATGGTTGCATTATTGATCATCTTTATCCTTTCATTATTCATCACAAAAGGATTCTATGTTGATGGTTCATCTTCTTCCTTCCTCTTTTCATGAAAAAGCATTCTTGATTTCATTTTGTGATGAAAATTGAGTGAGAATAAGAAAATAAATGAGAGCAAAAATCCTACTTCATCATCCTCATCTATCCTTGCCATTTAGATGAGGGTGTTCACTTCATTTAATGAGTGATAGCTTGTGTTAACGAAACTTCAAGATAGATCATCTTTGTTATCGAAGATCGGAAGCAAGCTTGTACCTTTCTCTTCGCGGAGCCTCTCGAGAGTCCGGAACATGATGATCGCAGCGAAGGGACCTCAACACGGAGCTTAAGAAGTGAAGGACCGGATCTACAAAGCTTGTAATCCCTCGTAATAGTGTTAAAGAGTTTAACATGCTTGTTTTCGCCTAATCTCTAGTTTAAAGATCTCGTATCGGGTTGTTCGGTACGACTAATTTTTAAATCGGGCATGGTAGATGCCTTGTTGACCCTTGTGCGTGTGCCTAGCAACCCTACAGTGGTATCAGAGACAAGCTAGAGCTTTAGGCGAAGTCTAGACAAAGTTTAAACTCCGATCGAACCCCGAAACCCTAATTTGAACCCTTCTCTGGACATTTTTCTGAAAATGTGATTTTTTATGAATTAAAAATGCTCAGAAAATAGAGAAGGAAAAACTAAGAATTACTGTGAAGTACGGACCACTAATGCTTTTATATGACCGCGGAACCGCGGCCAAACCAAGGGTTTGGCAGCGGTTCCGCGGCCAAAATTATGACTTAGTCCCTCATATTTCATATATTCATTCTTAGGCCCTTTCTTGTCATTTTTTTCTGGGAATTTTTAATTACACTCAAATGTTGAGTTTTCTGGGTTGTATTGGGGACTCGTTGATTCGATCGGATAATTTAACTTTGTTTAGTTTGTTCCGGATATTTTTAGAAACTGTTAAAATGTTCGAACAGATATCAATAACTCACTTTTTCCCCTGTCGGAAAATTTTCAAAAGTTGGATTTTTCCTCGTGTTTGAAACTTTCGTAAAGTCATGCAAGTAACGCGGTGGACCCTCTAGAAGAAAACAAACCTTAACTCGATTATGTGACCTTCTTGAACTGGCTATAAACCTTAGGGTTTGGGGCAGTACGGCGTGCCACATGTGAGGCGTTGGCTTGACCCTTCTACGGCTGGACCATCGGTACTGTGGCATGTGATGGATGTTTTTAAACTGATTTCAAGCGTTGAGATATATTGGGGAAATCTTGGGTGTTTGATTATTCGATCGGAAAGTTTAACATTGTCTATTTATCTGGAATGTGATACAATATTTGGAATCCACAGGTAGTTATGAGATAACTAATTTGAATGTTATAAATCTAGCAGTTCAGTCTCAGATGATCGGTTGCCACGGAATTTTGATATGATCAATGGTCCGTCGCAATCACGTAGCGTACGCGGATACTCGCCTGGTAAACTTAACGGACAACCACGCCCCAAAGCACCGACCAAGTGACTGTAGGAGAACCCCGTCGCCAAAAGCATCTGTTCGGATGCTCGCGGCAGCGGTGTTTCGCCTTAGTGCACTTCGTCGACGGCATCGGGGGTGCGGCCGTCTGCTAAAGTTTGCGACGAGCATTCGATCAGGATGTCGGGAATCTTGTTGAATTGCCTGACTTGATATTGAAAAGAGTTTTCGATAAAGAGACTAAAATGCGGTGTTTATAATTGTTAGGCATACGATGTCTAAGGAATTCATTTGGTTAGGCATGCGATGTCTAAGGAGGTTGCGGATTCCAACTGTTGTAGTTTTACACTTTCTTTTCTGTGACCGTAAGCGTAGTATGTGATGTATCACCGGCTTCGTTGCTATACATCAACGACAATCGGGATACGCATACTTGCTTACGTTGATGATATGAGATATTATGTGTTGCTGTGATATGTTATATTGGATCGTCACGTTTCTGAATAGCCGGGGGTTTTATGTGAGATGAGAGATTTTTCTTTTTCATTCATGTAAAATTCATTTGTATGTAATATTCTTTTATTGGGGCACTTCCGAGCTGAGGATGATGTCACCGTTGTATATAATTTACTTTTCCGCATTAGGTAGACCCAAGGCGGGGAGCACAAATAACCGGGTTCTAGGGTCCAGTGGGAGACCATCTCGAGGAGTCGAAACCGGGTCTCCTAACCCTAAAATTGGCAGTGTTGCTTGCCGCTCTCGTAGGGGTCTAGGGATGTGGGTTTGGCTATTCATCGCGACCGTGGAATCTGTGTTTTATACAGGCTCGTATTAAAACAAGGACATCCTAATATATCCAATATTTCATATATGTTTCTCCTGCTGCAATGTTAATGAGATCATATTACTGCCTGAGATGAATGTTTATATTATATATATGAGATATATGTTATATTGCAGATTTCGTTTCAAATGTGATGCTTGTGAAGCATAATAAAATGAGACTTCATTAATGAGATTAATGAAATAAAAGAAACCTAAAGATGTTGTAGAAATTTTTTTAAAAACTGGTAGCTCTAGTTCTTGCTTTGCATAGCGGTGTTCCTTGTAGAACATCCAGCACCTTATTCGATAAGGAAAGAGCCGAGATCCCTTCACCGGGAGTGACCTCTTTAGTGAAACTAGCAGATGCTACAAACTCGGTTTGTCTTTTGATTGCTTCAATAGTTCTTGCTTTGCATAGTGGTATATATGATATACCCTGCACCTTATTCGATGAGGAAAGGGCCGACGATCCCTTCACCGGGAGTGACCCCTTTAGCAAAACTAGAAAAGCCTCAAAAACACTCCATTTAAAATCACTCGATTCTACAACGATATCAAGTTCATTACGCAAAAGGTTTTCTTAAAAACCTGTCGTAGCCCTCCGTCATTTCAGATAAGTACTTCATAGTATTTGTGCTGCGTTTGTTGGCTTTCGTCAAGGCGTAGTGTGTGGTAGCTATTTATGCTTATCTGCTTATGCATATGATGCAAATTGATTTAGGGTAGTCGTGCGACTTTGTTGGCATTCGTCAAGGGTCGTGCGGGTGGGTTTAATTCAATCGGGAAATGACGGGTTGAACTTGACTAGTAGCCTATGGTTTGTTGGCATTCATCAAGGTCATAGGACGCTAGGGGTAAAATATTATTGGGAATTTCAAGTGTTAAAATTTGCAATGAGATTGCATACCTTCTATGAGATAGTTGGATCCCGATACCCGCTGCGAGTAAGAGTTACTCCTGGGAGAGTTTTACACATTACAATTAGCTAATCAAGTAGGAGTCTAGAAAGGTGTTAACGGGGTTACGCCTCTGGGAAAACGATGTTTACTTTAATTAGGTCTGTGCGAAAGCACAGGGCACCTCCTTCAAAGTACCAACACTGGCCTGGCTGAAAGATTGGCGAACTTGTAGCGTGTAATTAATCCCGGCTAGTCTTTCCTTTTAGGGTTTGAAGGAAGATTTGACTAAAACAGTAGGAGACATCCTGATTAGATATATTAGATAACCAATCTAATCTTGCAAGAGCATACGCTGAGTGTTTTCTTCTCTCTCTCTCCAGGTAGCGACCATATCACGCCTTAATCAAGATAATAATACGGATATATTGACCGAACCCGCTTGTTATACTGAGCTGGGGAACGTTGGTCCCGCTCCAACTTATAATTGTTATAAGACAGAGCAGGAAATAAGGGATTACCAGAATTCCCGTGCCGCCCAAACGAAGAAAGTGCATGCTGATGCATCTTCTTCAGGTGTGTTCATTACAGTGAACTGTTTCTCTCTATCCTTTACGTCCTGGGTATTTGATACCGGATCAGGATTCCACATATGTAATTTGTTACATGGGCTACAGATAGATAGAGAACTGAGAACAGGTGATAAGTTTGATGAGAAAGAAACGGTGCAAGTATTGCAGCCAAGTCTGTTGGTCACTATCACCCTGTATTACCAGAATACATTGATTCTAAATGAATGTTATTAGATACCGAACCTGATATACAACATCATATCTTTTTCTTTATTAGTAAAAAAGGATATAATTTTGTATTGTTGGATAATGTTTTGAACATTTCCTAAATCAAGAGTTGATCGGTTCAGGTACGTTATCTAAAAGCATAAACGTTCTAAATCAAACTACAGTTCAAAGTATACAGAACACACACAAGAGGAATAGTTCAAAAATGAATGAATCCTTATTGAGGTATTGTAGACTAGGTCATATCAATGCGACCCGACTAGCCAAGTTACATTTAGATGCATATTTAAATTAGTTTGAATATACATCTTATGAAACTTGCCGGTCATGTCACAAAGATAAGATGACCATAGCTCTGTTTATATGAAACAGAGAAAGAGTTAGTGAACTCTTGGGATTGATACATGCTGATGTATGAAGGTCTCCTATCTACACATGCCAGGACCGGTTCTTTGTACTTCATTACATTCACTGATGATCTCTCAAGATTCAGACATATGTTCCTGTTGAAACACAAGTCCGAAACTTTTGAGATAATCACAGAATATAAGTTAGAAGTAGAGAACCAAAAACCGGGTATAAGTATTATGTCCTTTGATGAAATCAGGGAGGAGAATACTTGAGCACGGAGATTTCTGGACTATTCTAAAGGAGAATGAGATTCTCTCTCAGCATTACTCCTCTGTATACACCATAGCACGATGGTATATTGGGGCGGAGCAATAGCACCCAATGTGATATGGTGTGCTCTGTGATGAGTACTCCTGAGTTTCCTATTTCCTTTTAGGAGTTATGCACTTGAGAAGCTGCATACCTATTGAATAGGGTTCAAATCAAATCAGTTGCCTACCACTTCATATGTGATATGGAAAGAGAAGAGCCCATATCTTAGGTTTGTTAAGATTTGGGGTTGTCCGGCCTATGTCTAAAAGCAAAATCTGGACAAGCTCGAGGCAAGGTCAGCTCTATAAAACTAGAAGTAGTTCCAGCTATACAAACTGCGGCCGATGATTTAGTAGAACCAAAGGATTCAGTAGTTTCCAACGAACCTCAGCCTCTCCGCCGATCTAGTAGGGTTCTTCACCCACCAGAGAGATACTTCGGTTTCTCTATGATAGTGGGAGCGAGGATCGCGTCATGAGATGATGACCCAACTAGTTTCGAGCTGGCCATCAGGAGTAGGACTCTGTAAGAATGGCTGGATGCTTAGCGATCTGAGATGGAATCCTTATACACCAACAAAGTATGGACTTTGGTTGCTTTATCTGAAGGGTTAAATCCCCATCAGGAGCAAGTATATCTTGAGAAGATTAGTTGGTGTACATAGAAAAGTTGAGACTTTCAAAGCTATGCTTAAGTCTATCCAGATCCTACTTGCCACGGCTACATACCATGACTATGATATCTGGTGGTTGGGTGTCATGACAGCTTTTCTGAATCATGTTTTAGAAGAGAGAGTCTATAAGTACACAGCCAGAAGGCTTCGTAGACAGTGGGAGCAGCGGAAACGTGTGCAAGATGCTTTATAGGATAAAGCAGGCATCGCGGAGTTGGAACATCTGTTTTGATGTGGTAGTCAAAGAGTTTGACTTCATCAAAATGGTAGATGAACCTTGTATATACAAAAAGGTAGCAGGGAGTATGGTAGTGATCCTCGTAGAGTACGTGGATGACATACTCTTGATAGGCAAGGAGTTTCCTATGCTATGCTCGGTCAATCTCCGCTTATCACAAGGATTCTCCATATAGGATCAAAGTGATACCTCCTAAATCCTGGGTTTTGGATCTATGAGATAGATCTAATTGGATGTTAGGATACTCACTAGTAGTAGTGAGATGGTATCAATGGATCGTGAGGAGAATCACTGGAAAGGTTCCAGGGTGATAAGGACGACTGAATGTCAGTCGAAGGCATTGTCTTTACCCTTAGTGGAGGGACGGTATGTTGGAAGAGTTCCAAGCTAGATACCGTGACTTACTAGACGATTAAAGGCAAGATACATCGTTACCAAGGATGCTACAAAAGAGGCAGTCTGGATATATAAGTTCATGAGATGAACTTCGTTCCTACCATTGTGTGACAATGGAGTTGTGACTTTACCCAAGGAACTACCGTCCCATCAGAAATCCAGATATAATTCTTATGCAGTATCACCTGATCATGGAGATGATTGATCTCCAGGGAGATCAAGGTTAGGAGAGTAGACACAGAGGACAACAGCGCGGATCCATTCACAAAGGCCTTTTTCCCAGTAGAGACTTTTATGGGATGGTTGAGTATGAGATACTTCAACCACAGCAAATTGTTGGGTATGTGATACCACAACAGATGGCCCTAGTGCAAGTGGGAGATTGTTAGTTATATGTATGCCCTAGAGGCCATTACTGTACATACGATGTATATTGTAATGGATGCTTGGACATATATAGGGAGGACTTTCTTGCTCGACATTATAGTACGCTATCTGGTTGTACTTTATCTTAACATGTACTCTGATTGTCTCTATGTTACATGTTGATAAAGCCCTTAGGATATGTACTCGACTACTGGGATTATGATGAGATCATACCAGTGGGGCCACGGTAGTCGACGAGTACATCCTATAACTGTTCCTAGTCGAGGGTGTATCGAGACAGGGCATCGATAAACCAGAGTAGACTAGCGTATACACATCTTAACCTATATGATGGGCGATGGATGATCCCATATCCATCGGTGTTTGACATCAAAGATGGTGTACGGGTGCTCAGTAGAGACTGGGTACACTGTACGGACTCCCTGAGAACTCCCAGATGGTATTATACCTCACGTCAGATGGCGGTTCTCTGGTGACACTGGTACAGAGTAGTCTGTTGACCCGAGATCGTCATAGAGTCTTGTGTGATTCCCACTGTGCTTTGATTTCCATCATACCACGTCCAAAAGGGCGTGCAAAAAGGTGGCTTTTGGGTACAATCCCGAATCATATGGAGGCAATGAGCGATAGGAAGGGATTCGTCTCTCCCGGTATAGGGAGTTGATGTTGCGCTGTGTTCGATTGGCTAGAACCGGAAATCCCTGGCGAGGGTTGCTGAGATTTACTGGTAAGTGTTATTAGTAGTTTCTCGAACTGTTATAGACCTCATATCGACACGACTTATCAAGCTACTGGGTCTGACGTTTACCACCCCTAGGCGAGATATGCGACATATCAGACGACGAGACCGGACTGTACGGGAGTGTTACTGATTGGATTCACAAGAGAATGTATAGGCTTGCTTGTTGATCTTCTGAGCGCTCAATACCTAGGTGGCTGTTACGTTTAGTTGACCGCTTGCAGCTTGTGGGTGTTTGATATGATCATCACCTACTGCCGGCGTATTGATAATTCTTTAGAGTCCTACACAGAGGTCTCTTGACTCAGGCAAAACGGAGTAGGGGCACATAAGTGATATGTACGGGACCGAGGATAATGCGATATGAGATACCATATTCTATTCTCGCGATATATGATATCAGCCGGGTCATCGGATCAAGTGTTGATTCGATGAATCGGTACGGATAAATATTAGTCGGTTATATGCGATATAGCCGGATTGTCGGATCAAGTGTTGATTCGATAATTTAATGTATAATAATATATATGATATATTAAATTACATTAACTAATATTAGCTCACTAAAAGATTCTTTTTCTCACTCGGGTAATACATTGATATATATGCGATATATGTTAATTGTATTATTTTATTTTGTTACAATAAATATTATATATGTGATATATAATATTGTAACATGATATGATAACTAATGCAACATGTTTAGTAATGATTAAACAAGATTAGGGTTTGATTTGGGTTAATGCTTTCTAGATGATTCTAGAAGGTTTAGTTTTGTTTTGTGAAAGATATTTTGTTATGACTCATTTCTTAACCTAACCCAAACCCTAGCCTTGGTTAATTCTCTACAATGGTTTAGTCAACCATGGTTGCATTATTGATCATCTTTATCCTTTCATTATTCATCACAAAGTGATTCTATGTTGATGGTTCATCTCTTCCTTCCTCTTTTCATGAAAAAGCTTTCTTGATTTCATTTTGTGATGAAAATTAAGTGAGAATAAGAAAACAAATGAGAGAAAAAATCTTACTTCATCATCCTCATCTATCCTTGCCATTTAGATGAGGGTGTTCACTTCATTTAATGAGTGATAGCTTGTCTTAACGAAACTTCAAGGTAGATCATCTTTGTTATCGAAGATCGGAAGCAAGCTTGTGCCTTTCTCTTCGTGGAGCCTCTCGAGAGTCCGGAACACGATGATCGCAGCGAAGGGACCTCAACACGGAGCTTAAGAAGTGAAGGACCGGATCTGCAAAGCTTGTAATCCCTCTCACTTAGTGTTAAAGAGTTTAACATGATTGTTTTCGCCTAATCTCTAGTTTAAAGATCTCGTATCGGGTTGTTCGGCACGGCTAATTTTTAAATCGGGCATGGTAGATGCCTCGTTGACCCTTGTGCGTGTGCCTAGCAACCCTACAGGATCGGCAGGGCTGGAGCAGCGAGGACATATGATACCTTATCATATGTGAGTGCAATGTTAATCTTCCTCAGCCAGTCTTTATAGTTCGGTCTAGTTAGCTTATTTTTCTTTAATAAATGCTTAAGTCCAGTCATGGGTATCTACGATTAGGAGAGAGAAAAAAATACACTCAGCGAAAACTCTGCAAAGATTAGATTGGTTTATTATCTTATCTAATCGATGTCTCCCACTGATTTTATCAAATTTTCCTTCAAACCTTAAAAAGAAAATTAGCCAGGATTAATTACATTCTACAACTTCGCTAACCGTTCAGCCAGGCCAGTGTCGGTACTTTGGGAGGTTCCCCGTGCTTTCGCACAGACCTAATTAAAATAAACCTCGTTTTCCCAGAGGCATAACCCCGTTGACACCTTTCTAGACACCTAATAAGTTAGCTAATTGTAAAGTGCAAAACTCTCCTGGGAGTAACTCTTACTCACAGTGGGATCGGGATCCAACTATCACATAGAAGGTATGCAATCTCATTGCAAATTTCAACTCTTGAAACTCCCGATATTATTTTTACCCCTAGCACTCATGACCTTAACTATAGTCAACATATCATAAGTACTAGTCAAGTTCTACCCGTCATTTCGTGATTAATTAGACCCGCTCATATAACTTTTAACTATAGTCAACATAATCATATGAATGTCCTAACAAATCGCATCATATGCTGTGTACGAAGACATCACTTAGCTACCGTACACTGCGTCTTAACTATAGTCAAAATATACAGCACAAATACTAAGTACTTTACTTGCTAAAATGACGGAGGTCTGCGGATAGTTTTTAAGAAAACCTTTAACGCTTTGAACTTGATATCGTTGTAGAATCAAATGTTTTTCAAAAGGAGTGGCTTAAACTCCGCATTTTTGAAACTTGCTTTTTCATAAAAAGGCCGAGTGAGTTTCAAATCCGATTCTACAATATCTTTTAGGTTTCTTTTTCTTTACATTAATCTCATTAATATAGTCCCATCATTTAAGTCCTTAAGCCATCTCAGAAAAGAAACGAAAATAGAACGTACACTTATGCCATCCACATTCGCCACAGTGTCCCGTTATGCATCGTTAAGTTACTTAACTAACGGCATAGCGGGGCGGAACTAGCGCGGATGCAAAACATAAGAAACATTTATTATATATCATATATATAATACACCATTCTTCTCGGCATATAAAGTGATCACATCACAGAATATCAACAGCAGAAGTACATATATGAAAATATAGGATATACTAGGAGGTCCATATTTTGTATTTAGCCTACAATAGAAAATACGGATTCCACTGTCGTGATGAACAGCCAATCCCACATCCCTAGACCCCTACGAGAGCAGCAAGTGACCCTACCAATTCTAGAGTTAGGAGACCCGGTCTCGACTTCTCGAGATAGCCTCCCACTGGACCGTAGAACCCGGTCATTTGTGCTCCCCACCTTGGGTCTATCCCAATGCGGAAAAGTAAATAATATATAATAATGGTGACATCATCCTCAACCCGGAAGTGCCCCAATAAAAAAATATTACATACAATGAATTTTACATGAATGAAAAGAAAAACTCTCATCTAACATAAAACCCTCGGCCATTCAATCACGACGATCCTATACATCATATCTCAGCAATATATAACATCACATATCATCAATGTAAGTAAGTATGCGTATCCCAATTGTCGTTGACGTATAGCAACAAAACCGGCGATACACCACATACTACACTTACGGTCGCAGAAAAGAAAATGAAAAACTAAAACAATTGGAATCATCACTGCCTTTAGACATCATAAACCTGGAATATCACATATTCTGGATTTTATTCCCAACAATGCAAATCTTATATTTGGGTCTCATCTATGAAAACACATTTTCAAAGGAAGTCGGTTAATTCAACAAGATTCCCGATTCCACCCGAGACCGAAATTTTAAATTTACACGCAACTAATTACTTTTCACAAAACTAATTAGTGTAGATTCCAATTATTGTATCACATTCATAAATATCCAGACGATGTTAAACATTTCGATCGAATCAACAAACACCTACATTTCCCACAGAGCTCAACACTTGAGCAGAGTTAAAAAAATGCCCAAAACATGCCACAGTACCTACGGACCAACCATAGAAGGGCAAACCCTTGCCTCACCTATGGCGTCGCGGAACTGCGGCAAACCCTAGGGTTTGGCCGCGGTTCCACGGTCATAGAATCGAGTTAGGGTTTCGTTCTTCTAGAGGGTCCATAGAATTACATGTATGATTTTTCGAATATTTTTAACTTGGAAAATTCCAACTTTTGGAAAATTTACAGAGAGGGTCATGAGGTGGTGTTTGATGTACGTTCGAACTTTTTAAAGTCGACAAATTTACCCGAAACGATGTTAAAATTACGACTATGAAACATTCTAAATATACACTACAGAAAGATAACATCACATGCAATCTTTAGCAAAAACAAACAATGCCTGAAACACCAAACCCTAGAGACAGAGCACCAAACAAAAACGAGGCGATTTCCTTATATAAAAACCGGCCAGGCCGGTTTTAGTGGGCATTTCGCCGGGTCAAATCCGGTGGAATGGCTTCGTTTTCGATTGGTGTTCATATTACATCATATGAAACATTCTGCAGCTGTTAAAAATATTTTTAGAGGCTCTGAAAAATTCGAAAGAGACTGAGGTTTAGTTTCGAGGTTTCGGAGTTGTTTCGGTTTCGTAATTTATCTAACATCGTCAAAGTTTCTAGCCTGGATCTAATACCACTGTAGGGGTTTGCTTAGCACCTTAGCTAGGTTTTGGCAAGCATCTAACATGCTACTTTAAAATTTTTGAGGTGCTAACCAAACCAACCTAGAAATCAAACTAGAAATTTAGGGTAACAAAGGCAAGAATTGTTAGTTATATGTATGCCCTAGAAGCCATTACTATACATACGATGTATATTGTAGTGGATAGTTGGACATATATAGGGAGGACTTTCTTGTTCAACATGATAGTATGCTATCTGGTTACAATTTATCTTAACATGTACACTTATTGTCTCTCTATTACATGTTGATAAAGCCCTTAGGATGAGTACTTGACTACCAGGATTATGATGCAGATCATACTAGTGGGGCAAGGATAGTCGATAAGTACATCCTTCAATTGTTCCTAGTCGTGGGAGTATCGAGACGGGGCATCGATATTCCAGAGTAGACTAGCGTATACGCTTCTCGACCCATGTGATGGGTGATGGATGATCCCATATCCATTGGTGTTTGACATCAGAGATGGTATACGGGTGCTCAGTGGAGACTGGGTTGTAGGATTGCTAGGCACTCTAACAAGGGTCTACGAGACATCAACCATGCCCGATTCAAAATTTAGCCGTGCCGAACAACCCAAAGCCGGAACTTTAAACTAGAGATTAGGTGAAAACAAGCATGTTAAACACTTTAACAATAAGTGAGAGGGATTACAACCTTTGTAGATCCGGTCCTTCAGTTCTAAAGCTCCGTGTTGAGGTCCCTTCGCTGTGATCATCGTGCATCCGGACTCTAGAGAGGCTCCACGAAGAGAAAGATGCAAGCTTGCTTCCGATCTTCGATAACAAAGATGATCTACCTTGAAGTTTCAATAACACAAGCTCTCACTCACAAAATGGAGTGAACACCCTCATCTAAATGGCAAGGGTAGATGAGGATGATGAAGTAGGATTTTTTCTCTCATTTGTTATCTTATTCTCTCTCACTTTCATCACAAAGATCAAAGCTAGAAAGCTTTTCAAAGCTCAAAGAAGAAGAAGAATAGTGAACCCTTTTGTGATGAATAATGAAAGTTATGATTGTTGGAAATAGTGCCCTCAGAGTCAATTATTGGATCACAGGCACATGATTGCAATGATTGAGGGAAGACCTATACCGGTAGGACAGTCTTACTCGAGATGATAGTATGCTATCTGGTTTATCTTTATCATCGTGTACTGCTTTAGGTGACCTTACAGGTCGCTATTACACGTTGATAGAGCC
The DNA here is from genome assembly GCA_030015575.1 of Agapanthus africanus. Classification (NCBI taxonomy): domain Eukaryota; kingdom Viridiplantae; phylum Streptophyta; class Magnoliopsida; order Asparagales; family Amaryllidaceae; genus Agapanthus; species Agapanthus africanus. The sequence continues at coordinate 155,150,795 of CM057343.1, forward strand.
CTTAGGATTCTTGCTGGACTACCAGCAGTATGATGGCGATCATATACGTGGGAGCTGGGGTCTATAAGCACATCCTTAAAGTGGTTCCTAGTCGTGGGAGTATTCGAGACAGGGCATCGATACTCCGGAGTAGACTAGTGTATACAGTCGAGACCCCGACGAGGGGCGGTGGCCGGTCTCACAAGCCACTGGTGTCAGTTGGTTCACCTAAGATGTATACAGGTGCTCATTGGGTTATGAGTACACCGGACAAGACTTGCCGGGAACCTACTAGTTGGGATTATACCAGACGTCAGATAGCAGTTCCCTGGTGACATGTGTACAGGTTAGTTCATCGACCTGAGATCGTCATTTGTCTCGTGTGAGTTCCCACTGTGCTTTGATTACTACCCTACCACGGCTCAAAGGAGTCGTACATTTAGTTGGGTACAGTCCCGAGCCACATGGAGGCAGTGAGCGAATCTGCAGGGGTTCGTCTCTCCCGGTATTGGGGATGAGGTCGCGCTGTGTCTAGGAAAGCCATTACACGAAGTCCTTGGCCAAGGCAGGAGATTTACTGGTAGGTATTCCAGTAGTATCTCAGCGTGCTCTGGGCTACACTCCGACCCGACTTGTATCGCTTTTGGGGGTCTGACTTTTACCAACCCCCTAGGCCCGCCATGCGATGCTCAAAGACGAACGGACCGGACTGTACGGATATTGTCACTGACAGGCTCAGTAGGGTGTCAGGATGAGTTCGCTCATCGACCTCCCTTTTGGTCAATACCTGGTAGTCCGTTACGTACGGCTAATATCTCTTACATGCTAGTGGTTAAATCCACAGCCAAGATATTGACGATTCTTTACAGTCCCCCACAGACAGTTTCTCATGTTTCGGGCGAAACGTTGTAGAGGCCGTATGATATATGGCAGGGTTCGATCATATACGTGCGGTATTGCACGGATCATGATCGGACGGATAATACTAGCGGACTTTGGTTTAAGCCGGATCCTTGTATTGTACAGTTTAGGTTTTCTCTCATTGCATTTGTATTCGGTCGGAATACAAATGCGGGTATGTATATACGGTCACGGGGTTTTCCTGTAATTTATTACGGGATCGTTTTTTTGAAGTTACCAGTTTGCATTCCGTTTCGGCCATTTTCCTTTCTTTCTTTCTTTGGCTGAAAATTGATGGGAGGGGCTTATTTGCAAATGTGCAAATTAGCAAAAAGGAGGGTATTTTGACGGTGCAGTGGGAGATTGATGGGAGGGGCTTATTTGCAAATGTGAAAATTGATGGGAGGGGCTTATTTGCAAATCCCACCTAATTATTCTTTGAGGTTTGGAGGAGAATTTGACGGTGCAGTGGGAGATTTCCTGATTAGATAAAGTGATAACCATTCTGATCTAGGTTAGAGTGCACGCTGAGTGTTTCTTTTCTCTCTCTTTGGCAGCGACCACAGCCCGACCCTTGACTATGACTCGGTGACCAAGTTAACCGAACTTTCTTAAAACACTGGCTTTTGGATTGTCAGAGTTGCATACCTCATTGCCACTCCTTCTTTTACCCTTTTCTCCAGAACACCCCGTATTACTATGAACGTCCACTTCCATTGGATAAAACCATCGTATGGTTATATACGAACTCGAAAGAATTTATTCGAGGATAGTTTCCGGTTCTGGAGAAAACGAATAGGACTATTTTGTTTTCTTTTCCTTTTACCTTCTCTCAGGTTGCGAGTGTTCCTTGGATTAGGACGGTACACCTATTACGCTAATTGGATAGTCTTCTTCCAAACCATAGGCAGGTGCCGAACGGTGGGGAATGAAGAAAATCAATTAGCCTAACGATGGTGTGCAGAAGGTAATAAGTTAAGACAAATAAAGGGATTAGAAAGAGGGCAAAGTAAATTGCGACTGCTATTCACGACCAAACCAAGTATTTCATTACCACTCCTACATCACCTTTGTATTTCTCCAGAACACTCCGTATCACTATGAAGATCCACAGTTATTTGGATACTCCATCGTATGGTTATATACGAACTCGAAAGGAACTTGTTCCAGTTCGGGGATGGATTCTGGTTCAGGAGAAATTGGAATAAGGTTTATTCAGTTGTCTTTTATCTTCACCTTCTCTCACATTGCGAGTGCTCCTAGGATTAGGACAGTACACCCATTATGCTTATTGGATAGTCTTCTTCCAAACCATAGGCTGGTGCCGAACTGTAGGGAAGGAAGAAAACCATTTAGCCTAAAGGGTGTACAGAAGGTAATGACTAAAGACATATAAAGGAATTTGGAGAGATGGAAAAGAAATATACGGTTATAGTTGTGAATCTGGATAATGGAAGAGGCATTACTAGGAATACCCGGATACCCCTTCAAAACATTTATATGTTTCAGTTTCACTGTGTATTGTTAAAAGATAACTGATTTCCCAATTAGCCCTTGCTCAAGGGTATGTATTTACCAGGTTTGATTCTCACATCTGTATGGTTTTACAGATGATGAGTGGGAGTAAGTTATTGGGAATTAGGTGATCATCCTCATTATATCGGAATTCGTTGTAATTGGTGATATTTGAGGAAATCGCCTGGGCTGTTTGCCGGACGACAAATATTTGGTTTTGAATATCCGTTATAATGCACCAATTTCAAATTGATATATCTGTACGTTTATTTTTTATAAAGTGAGATATAACTTTTTGAAATTATGTCTATGACGTTTACCTATATCAGTAGATGGTTAGGTAAGGAGCATTAAACAGCGGTGTAATTCTTCTTAACCATAAGTACAGTTTTCAACTTACGACACACATGAATTGAGTTACTAGACTCAGGGGACTTATACAGAGTATTGTATGTTGTCCAGTGTCCATGAGGACAGAGGGGTTGGTACTCGTACTATATTCTGTTTACTTGTGACTTTTTTAGTTCTTAGACATGTGTTTCATAGAAATACAAGGTCCAAGTTTTGAGAAGTTATAGGTATAAGAGTAAAGTAGAGAACCAAGTGTTGCAAATATCAGAATTATTCAAGGTGATCGATGATGTAGATACTTGTGTATGGTATTCAGTTGATAGTAATGATTAAGAGAACTTGCTTCTCTTTCAGGTTACTCATATCTGGATGCATTTCTAAGTTAAGTAACGCTGATCGGCCTCCTTCCATTTAGTTGACATGCACTGGAGACAGCTGCATGATTTGAATCTGGTTCCAATTAAATCAGTGCCTCTGTTTCTATATTGGATATATAACGGTTCATATCTTAACAATGTTAAGGTACGGGGAGTTGTCCGGCTTATGCTTAAAACCAGACTCTGGATAGCTCAAGGCACGTTTCTGTAATGGCTGTTTGTGGGTTGACCCGGGATATGACGAGGGTTGACTTTCTACCATCTGGAAGATCAATAGTGATATTGTTCTTGACTCGCCACAGTTTTGATAAAGATGGATTTTTTCAGAAAACAGTAGTTAGGAGTATGGTAGAACTGGAAGTGATTCCAGAACCGCAAACGATTACTGAAAATTTAATAGGACCTAAAGATTCAATCTGGATTGACATTCCATTGGCCACTCCGCAGATAAGGTGGGTAACCTCAGGCACCCGAGAGGTACTCCGGTAGCCTCAAGGACGGTGACAGGGAGGTTCTTGCTTACCCAGACTTTACACTACTGTTGTTCAAGACTATGAGACCCGGCAGGAGGATGAGTATACCGTCGTTCTAAACTAACTTTAGAAGTGTACGTGTATATGACTCTGCCAGAGGGTTGTCGTAGTCAGTGGGAGCAGCGGAAGCATTGGTGGACAAGTAGCTTACGTCTATTTATGGACTAAAGCATATATAGCGGAAATAGATCATCTATTTCTGATGTGACAGTCATAGGTTTGACTTCATCAGAATAGGGGATGGATCTGTTAAGAAGGTAGTAGGGTGTGATGTCCTGGTATTTGGATGACATACACAGAGTAGGAAGTGAAATTCCTATACTACGATCGGTTATACTTTGGTTGTCACACAGTGGTTTCTCCACAAAGGACATGGATTTCATATCAGACATTCTGGTTACTAGATCTATGGTTTTAGATCTAGATTTGGGTAGTTTTCCAATCAAGGTACTTAGACAGCATTCTAAAGGTGTTTTAGAATGGAAGACTCCTGGCACGGTAGTGAACCTGCAGGTGATGGAGTCACCCTCTCTAAAGGTGTCTTACAGACTAAAGGGGAGAGGGATGTGCATGATTGGCAGATCACTTGCCTAGGCAATTGAGTCAATCATGAGATGTCAAGTACCACACCAGATGTTGTTTTTGTAGTAGATGCAATAAGTTGATATTAATCCTATCCAGGAGAAACGTTCAGAAGCAGTTTTAGAACATAAGTGGATGTTCTAGGGATTTGATAACGGCAGCCTTTTTCGGGAGATGGTTATCATTCTACGCTTCCAAGGTGACTTGGATGACAGAGTGACTGTCAGAGTTGTAGTTTTCCCTCTGACGAGGGGCGGTATTTTGGACAGGTGGTCCAAGCGGATACTGAGGGAGGCATGGCGCAGGATACTGATTGGTTTCAGTTGACGATACAGTCTAAGAAGTTTGGATTTGGAGTTCATTTATGAACTAGGTCCCATCAGATATCCAGACATATTCTAAGACAGGTATTGCTCATTTTGGGAGATGGCTTTCTCCGCGAACTTGAGATAAAGAGAGATATAGAAACAAACATCAGAGCGAATCCACTCACTGAGGCTATTCCTCGAACGCAATAGTTTCGCAAACGGGTTTTGTGAGACTAATTAGTAGAGGAGTTGGGTGCCCGGTATCACACGGGTTGTGAGTATACGACATCGCAATAATTAGCCTTGAGTGCAAGTGGGAGATTCTTGAATATAGTGCCCTCAGAGTCAATTATTGGATCACAGGCACGTGATTGCAATGATTGAGGGAGGACCTATACCGGTAGGACAGTCTTACTCGAGATGATAGTATGCTATCTGGTTTATCTTTATCATCGTGTACTGCTTTAGGTGACCTTACAGGTCGCTATTACACGTTGATAGAGCCCTTAGGATTCTTGCTTGACTACCAGCAGTATGATGGCGATCATATACGTGGGAGCTGGGGTCTATAAGCACATCCTTAAAGTGGTCCCTAGTCGTGGGAGTATTCGAGACAGGGCATCGATACTACGGAGTAGACTAGTGTATACAGTCGAGACCCCGACGAGGGGCGGTGGCCGGTCTCACAAGCCACTGGTGTCAGTTGGTTCACCTAAGATGTATACAGGTGCTCATTGGGTTATGAGTACACCGGACAGGACTCACCGGCTAGTTGGGATTATACCAGACGTCAGATAGCAGTTCCCTGGTGACATGTGTACAGGTTAGTTCATCGACCTGAGATCGTCATTTGTCTCGTGTGAGTTCCTACTGTGCTTTGATTACTACCCTACCACGGCTCAAAGGAGTCGTACATTTAGTTGGTTTTAGTTGGGTACAGTCCCGAGCCACATGGAGGCAGTGAGCGAATCTGCAGGGGTTCGTCTCTCCTGGTATTGAGGGTGAGGTCGCGCTGTGTCAAGGAGAGCCATTACATGAAGTCCTTGGCCAAGACAGGAGATTTACTGGTAGGTATTCCAGTATTATCTCAGGGTGTTCTGGGCTACACTCCGACATGACTTGTACCGCTTTTGGGGGTCTGACTTTTACCAACCCCCTAGGCCCGCCATGCGATGCTCAAAGACGAACGGACCGGACTGTATGGATATTTTCACTGACAGGCTCAATAGGGTGTCAGGATGAGTTCGCTCATCGACCTCCCTTTTGGTCAATACCTGGTAGCCCGTTACGTACGGCTAATATCTCTGACGTGCTAGTGGTTAAATCCACAGCCAAGATATTGACGATTCTTTAGAGTCCCCCACAGACAGTTTCTCAAGTTTCGAGCGAAACGTTGTAGAGGCCGTATGATATATGGCAGGGTTCGATCATATACGTGCGGTATTGCACGGATCATGATCGGACGGATAATACTAGCGGACTTTGGTTTAAGCCGGATCCTAGTATTGTACAGTGTAGATTTTCTCTCATTGCATTTGTATTCGGTCGGAATACAAATGTGGGTATGTATATACGGTCACGGGGTTTTCCTGTAATTTATTACGGGATCGTTTTTTTGAAGTTGCCAGTTTGCATTCCGTTTCGGCCATTTTCCTTTCTTTCTTTCTTTGGCTGAAAATTGATGGGAGGGGCTTATTTGCAAATGTGCAAATTAGCAAAAAGGTGGGTATTTTTTGTGGTGGCTTGGTTCTAGAAAGCTTATTTTCTTATGTTGCATTATTTGTGCTCATTTGATGCATTTAATGAGATTGGATAGAATGAGAGATTGGTGTGACTCATTTTCATGGTTATCATCCATTTTCTTTTGTTCATGATCACCTTTTCTCCCTCCTCTATTATTTGGCTGGCCACTAAAAGGAATGGGGGTTGATTCATTTGGTGGGGGGAAAATATTTGATCTCTTTTGGCTTGCAACAAAATTCATTCTAGCTCATCTCCATAGTTCACTTCTCCACATCCAAATGGCAACTTCTTATAATCCCTTGAGACAAAGAGTTCTACACTTAGTCTACAGCAACCTTGGACACGTCGGCTAGCCAACTTCGTATCCGAGTTGCCTCGGTTCAGAGGTAGGAGCCCGTAAAAAGACTCGGTGATGTGGTGCCTTTTCCGACGAGGAGATCGAGACCAGAGATGCCGCGAGGATATCGGGATGGTGGCCGAAGACCGAAGGACACAGATCGCTCGGTATAGCTCTCTACCCTTTCTCCAGTTAGCTAGTAGTAGGTTAATGGTCCAATCCGGGCTTATAGTCCGTGGTAGCGCCGGTTTCTAGTTTAAAGAAAAGTTTTTGTTTCCGCATTTTGGCCTCGGACAGACAGCCGGGGCGCTACCGTAGACTTACAATGATAAGGTTAGAAATGCAACCATGGTCAATCTAACCCTTGTAGAGATTTAACTTAGGTTATAGGGTTGGGTTGGGTTAAACAAATCTTGCAAAAATATCTAAACAAATATCTATGCACAAAACAAAACAAAACCTTCTAGAAGGTTCTAGAAATGATTAACCAAAATCAAACCCTAACCAAGTTTAATCTCCACTAAACTTGTTGCATTAATAACCCTAACTATGTTACAATATTATATATCACATATACAATATTTATTGTAACAAAATAAAATAATACAATTAACATATATCTCATATATATCAATGTATTACCCGATTGAGAAAAAGAATCTTTTAGTGAGCTAATATTAGTTAATGTAATTTAATATATCATATAGATTATTATACATTAAATTATCGAATCAACACTTGATCCGACAATCCAGCTATATCGCATATAACCGATTAATATCCCATTTACCGATTCATCGAATCAACACTTGATCCGATGACCCGGCTGATATCAAATATCGCGAGAATAGAATACGGTATCTCATATCGCATTATCCTCGGTCCCGCACATATCACATATGTGCTCTTACTCCGTTTTGCCTGAGCCAAGAAACCTCTGTGTAGGACTTTAAAGAATCGTCAATACGCCGGCAGTAGGTGATGATCATATCAAACACCCACAAGCTGCAAGCGGTCAGCTAAACGTAACAGCCACCCAGGTATTGAGCGATCAGAAGATCGACAAGCAAGCCTGTACATTCTCCTGTAAATCCAATCAGTAACACTCCCGTATAGTCCGGTCTCGTCGTCTGATATGTCGCATATCTCGCCTAGGGGTGGTAAACATCAGACCCCAGTAACTTGATAAGTCGTGTCGATATGAGGTCTATAACAGTTCGAGAAACTACTGATAACACTTACCAGTAAATCTCAGCAACCCTGGCCAGGGATTTCCAGTTATAGCCAATCGAATACAGCACAACATCAACTCCCTATACCGGGAGAGACGAATCCCCTCCTATCGCTCATTGCCTCCATGTGATTCGGGACTGTACCCAAAAGCCACCTTTTTGCATGCCCTCTTGGACGTGGTATGATGGAAATCAAAGCACAGTGGGAATCACACAAGACTCTATGACGATCTCGGGTCAACAGACAACTCTGTACCAGTGTCACCGAAGAATTGCCATCTGAAGTGAGGTATAATACCATCTGGAAGTTCTCGGCGAGTCCGTCCAGTGTACCCAGTCTCTACTGAGCACAAGTACACCATCCTTGATGTCAAACACCGATGGATATGGGGTCATCCATCGCCCATCATATGGGTCAAGATGCGTATACGCTGGTCTACTCTGGTGTATCGATGCCCTGTCTCGATACACCCTCGGCTAGGAACAGTTATAGGATGTACTCATCGACTACCGTGGCCCCACTAGTATGATCTCATCATAGTCCCAGTAGTCGAGTACATATCCTAAGGGCTTTATCAACATGTAACATAGAGACAATCAGAGTACATGTTAAGATAAAGTACAACCAGATAGCATACTATCATGTCGAGCAAGAAAGTCCTCCCTATATATGTCCAAGCATCCATTACAATGTACATCGTATGTACAGTAATGGCCTCTAGGGCATGCATATAACTAACAATCTCCCACTTGCACTAGGGCCATCTGTTGTGGTATCACATACCCAACAATTAGCTGTGGTTGAAATATCTCATACTCAACCATCCCATAAAAGTCTCTACTGGGAAAAAGGCCTTTGTGAGTGGATCCGCGTTGTTGTTCTCTGTGTCTACTCTCCTAACCTCGATCTCCCTGGAGATCAACCATCTCCATGATCAGGTGATACTGCCTAAGAATTATATCTGGATTTCTGATGGGACGGGGGTTCCTCTGGCATAAGCCACAACTCCATTGTCACACAATGGTAGGAACGAAGTTCATCTTATGAACTTATATCTTTATCCAGACTGCCTCTTTGGTAGCATCCTTGGTAATGATGTATCTTGCCTTCAATCGTCTAGTAAGTCACGGTATCTAGCTTGGAACTCTTCCAACATACCATCCATCCACTGAGGGTAAAGACAATGCCTGCGACTGACATTCAGTCGTCCTTATCACCCTGGAACCTTTCCAGTGATTCTCCCCAGGATCGATTGATACCATCTCACTACAACTAGTGAGAATTCTAACATCCAATTAGATCTATCTCATAGATCCATAACCCAGGATTTAGGAGGTATCACCTTGAACCTATATGGAGAATCCTTGTGATAAGCGGAGATTGACCGAGCGTAGCATAGGAAACTCCTTCCCTATCAAGAGTATGTCATCCACGTACTCTACGAGGATCACCGCCATACTCTCTACTACCTTTTTGTATATACAAGGTTCATTTACCATTTTGATGAAGTCAAACTCTTTGACTACCACATCAAAACAGACGTTCCAACTCCGCGATACCTGTTTTATCGCATTAAACAACTTGCACACGTTTCCGCTGCTCCTACTGTCTACGAAGCCCTCTGGCTGTGTACTTATAGACGCTCTCTTCCAAATCATCATTTAGAAAAGCAGTCATGACACCCAACCGCCAGATATCGTAGTCATGGTATGTAGCCGTGGCAAGTAGGATCTGGATGGACTTTAAGCATAGCTACGAAAGTCTCAACTTTTCCATGTACACCAAGTAATCTTCTCAAGATATACTTGCTCCTGATGGGGATTTAACCCTTCAGATAAAGCAACCAAAGTCCATACTTTGTTGGTGTATAAGGATTCCATCTCAGATCATTAAGCATCCAGCCATTCTTACAGAGTCCCACTCCTGATGGCCTGCTCGAAACTAGTTAGGTCATCATCTCATGATGCAATCCTCGCTCCCACTGTCATAGATAAACCGAAGTATCTCTCAGGTGGGTGAGGAACCCTACTAGATCGGCGGAGAGGCTAAGGTTCGTTAGAATCTATTGAATCCTTTGGTTCTACCAAATCATCAGCTGCAGTTTGTATAGCTGGAACTCCTTCCAGTTCTACCTCATGTCCACTAATTTCTTCATAAGAAATTCCCTTTCACAAAGGTGGCATGTTGAGAAACAAAACATCTTTTGTTCCTCGATTAGGTAGAAGATATTCCCTCGCATATGCTTGGGATATCCAACAAACTTCCACATATCTGACTTTGCCTCGAGCTTGTCCGGATTTTGCTGTTTAGACATAGGCCGGACAACCCCAAATCTTAACAAACTTAAGATATGGGCTCTTCCCTTTCCATATCACATATGAAGTGGTAGGCAACTGATTTGATTTGAACCCTATTCAATAGGTATGCAGCTTCTCAAGTGCATAACTCCCAAAAGGAAATAGGAAACTCAGCAGTACTCATCATAGAGCACACCATATCACATAGGGTGCTATTGCTCCGCCCCGATATACCATCGTGCTATGGTGTATACGGAGGAGTAATGCTGAGAGAGAATATCATTCTCCTTTAGAATCGTCCAGGAATTTCGTGCTTAAGTATTCTCCTCCCTGATCTCATCAAAGGACATAATACTTATACCCGTTTTGGTTCTCTACTTCTAACTTATATTCATTGAATATCTCAAAAGTTTCGGACTTGTGTTTCAACAGGAACATATGTCTGAATCTTGAGAGATCATCAGTGAATCTAATGAAGTATAAAGAACCAGTTCTGGCATTTTTATAGACAGGGGACCCCATACATCAACATGTATCAATCCCAAGAGTTCACTAACTCTTTCTCTGTTTCCAATAAACGGAGCAATGGTCATCTTATCTCTGTGACATGACCAGCAAGTTTCATAAGATGTAAATTCAAACTTATTTAAATATGCATCTATATGTAACTTCAGCTAGTCGGGTCGCATTGATATGACCTAGTCTACAATACCTCAAGAAGGATTCGTTCATTTCTGAACTCTTCCTCTTGTGTGTGTTCTGTACATTAAGAATTGTGGTTTGATTTAGAACGTCTATGCTTGTAGATAACGTGCCTGAACCGATCAACTATTGATATAGGAAATGTTCAAAACATTATCCAACAATACAAAATTATATCCTTTCTTTACTAATAAAGAGACTGATATAATGTTGTATATCAGGTTCAGTATCTAATAATATTCGTTCAGAATCAATGTATTCTGATAATACAGGGTGATAACTACCAACAGACTTGGCTGCAACACTTGCACCGTTTCTGTCTCATGAAATTTATAACCCATTCTCAGTTCTCTACCTATCAATAGCCCATATAACAAATTACATATGTGGAATCCTGATCCGGTATCAAATACCCAGGACGTAAAGGTTATTGAGAAACAATTCTGTGTAATGAACACACCCGAAGAAGATGCATCAACATGTACTTTCTTAGTTTGGGCGGCACGGGAATTCTGGTAATCCCCAATTTCCTGCTCTGTCTTATAACAATTATAAGTTGGAGTGGGACCAACGTTCCCTAGTGCAATATAACAAGCGGGTTCGGTCAATACATCCATATTATTATCTTGATTAAGGCGTGACATAGTCGTAACCAGGAGAGAGAGAGAAGAAAACACTCAGCGTGTGCTTTTACAAGATTAGATTGGTTATCAATTTATCTAATCAGGATGTCTCCTACTGTTTTAGTCAAATCTTCCTTCAAACCCTAAAAGGAAAGACTAGCCGGGATTAATTACCCTCTACAAGTTCGCCAATCTTTCAGCCAGGCCAGTGCCGGTACTTTGAGGGAAGTTCCCCGTGCTTTCGCACGGATCTAATTAAAATAAACCTCGTTTTCCCAGGGGCATAACCCCATTGACACCTTTCTAGACACCTACTTGATCGGCTAATTGTAATGTGCAAAACTCTCCCGGGAGTAACTCTTACTCGCAGCGGGTATCGGGATCCAACTATCTCATAGAAGGTATGCAATCTCATTGCAAATTTCAACACTTGAAATTCCCGATAATATTTTACCCCAAGCCTCCTATGACCTTGACAAAGGCCAACAAACCATAGGCTGCTAGTCAAGTTCAACTCGTCATTTCCTGATTGAATCAAACCCACCCGCACGACCCTTGACAAAGGCCAACAAGGTTGTATGACTACCCTAATCCAATCTGCATCATATGCATAAGCAGATAAGTACTATTCAGCTACCGCACACTACGCCTTGACAAAGGCCAACAAACGCAACACGAATACTAAACAGTCTTTATCTGAAATGACGGAGGGCTACGACAGGTTTTTAAGAAAACCCTTTGCGTAATGAACTTGATATCATTGTAGAATCGAGTGATTTTAAATGGAATGTTTTTGAGGCCTTTTCTAGTTCTGCTAAAGAGGTCACTCCCGGTGAAGGGATCGTCGGCACTTTCCTCATCGAATAAGGTGCAGAATATTTCACAAATATCGCTATGCAAAGCAAGAACTATATAAGCAATCAAAAGACAAACCGAGTTTGTAGCATCTGCTAGTTTCACTAAAGAGGTCACTCTCGGTGAAGAGGTCTCGGCTCTTTCCTTATCGAATAAGGTGCTGGATGTTCTACAAGGAACACCGCTATGCAAAGCAAGAACTAGAGCTACCAGTTTTTAAACAAATTTCTACAACATCTTTAGGTTTCTTTTAGTTCATAAATCTCATTAATGAAGTCCCATTTTAATCATGCTTCACAAGCATCACATTTGAAACGAAATCTGCAATATAACATATATCTCATATATATAATATAAACATTCGTCTCAGGCAGTAATATGATCTCAACACAGAACATTGCAGCAGAAGAAACATATATGAAATATTGGATATACTAGGACGTCTGTGTTTTAATACGAGCCTGTATTAAATACGGATTCCACGGTCGCGATGAATAGCCAAACCCACATCCCTAGACCCCTACGAGAGCGGCAAGCAACACTGCCAATTCTAGGGTTAGGAAACCCGGTCTCGACTCCTCGAGATGGTCTCCCACTGGACCCTAGAACCCGGTTACTTGTGCTTCCCGCCTTGGGTCTACCTAATGCGAAAAAGTAAATAATATACAATGGTGACATCATCTTCAACCCGGAAGTGCCCCAATAAAAGAATATTACATACAAATGAATTTTACATGAATGAAAAAGAAAAAACTCTCATCTCACATAAAACCCCCGGCTATTCAGAATGCGACGATCCAATATAACATATCACAGCAACACATAATATCTCATATCATCAACGTAAGCAAGTATGCGTATCCTGATTGTCGTTGATGTATAGCAATGAAGCCGGCGATACACCACATACTACGCTTACGATCACAGAAAAGAAAGTGTAAAACTACAACAGTTGGAATCCGCAACCTCCTTAGACATCGCATGCCTAACCAAATGAATTCCTTAGACATCGCATGCCTAACAATTATAAACCCCGCATTTTAGTCTCATTATCGAAAACACTTTTCAATATCTAGTCGGGCAATTCAACAACATTCCCGACATCCTGATCGAATGCTCGTCGCAAACTTTAGTAGACGGTCGCACCCCCGAATGCCGTCGACGAAGTGCACTAAAGCGGAACACCGCTGCCGCGAGCACCCGAACGGATGCTTTTGGTGACGGGGTTCTCCTACAGTCACTTGGTCAAAGCTATGGGGCATGGCTTTCTATTAAGTTTACCCGGCGAGTATCCGCGTACGCTACGTGATTGCGACGGACTTTTGATCACATCAAAATTCCATGGCAACCGATCATCTGAGACTAAACTGCTAGATTTATAGCATTCAAATTAGTTATCTCATAACTACTTGTGGATTCCAAATATTGTATCACATTCCAGATAAAAAGACAGTGTTAAACTTTCCGATCGAATAATCAAACACCCAAGATTTCCCTAATAGCTCAACACTTGAGCGGAGTTTAAAAAGTATCCATCACATGCCACAGTACCAATAGTCCAGCCGTAGAAGGGTCAAGCCAACGCCTCACATGTGGCACGCCGTACTGCCCCAAACCCTAAGGTTTAGAGGCGGTTCAAGACGGTCACATAATCGAGTTAAGGTTTGTTTTCTTCTAAAGGGTCCACCGCGTTACTTGCATGATTTTCCGGAAGTTTCAAACTCGAGAAAAAATCCAACTTTTGAAAAATTTTCCGACAGGGGAAAAAGTGAGTTATTGATATCCGTTCGAACTTTTTAACAGTTTCTTAAAAATTACCCGGGAAAAATTAAACGAAGTTAAATTATCCGATTGAATCAACGAGTCCCCAATACAACCCAAAAAAACTCAACACTTGAGTGCAATTAAAAATTCCCAGAATAGTGCAAAAGAACCCAGGAATGATACTGTGAAGCAGTGGGACCCAAAGTCACTATTTAGCCGCGAAACCGCCGCCACGTGCGTGGTTTTTCCGCGGTTCCGCGGTCACGTGATCAAATTGGGTGTCCGTACTGCACAGTAATTCTTAGATTCTCCTGCTTAATTTTCTGCGCATTTTTAATTAGAAAAAATCAACATTTTTAAGAAATATCTAGAGAAGGGTATAAATCGGGGTTTCCGGGTTCGATCGGACTTTAAACTTCGTCAAGACTTTGTTGGATATAGTGCCCTCAGAGTCAATTATTGGATCACACGCCTGTGATTGCAATGATTGAGGGAGGACCTATACCGTTAGAACAGTCTTACTCAAGATGATAGTATGCTATCTGGTTTATCTTTATCATCGTGTACTGCTTTAGGTGACCTTACAGGTCACTATTGCACATTGATAGAGCCCGTAGGGTTCTTGCTTGACGGCCAGCAGTAAGATGGCGATCATATACGTGGGAGAAAGGGTCTATAAGCACATCCTTAAAAGGTCCCTAGTCGTATGAGTTTTCGAGACAGGGCATCGATACTCCAGAATAGACTAGTGTATACAGTCGAGACCCCGACGAGGGGCGGTGACCGGTCTCACAAGCCACTGGTGTTAGTTGGTTCACCTAAGATGTATACAGGTGCTCATTGGGTTATGAGTACACCGGACAGGACTCGCCGGGAACATGCAAGTTGGTCTTATACCTGACGTCAGATAGTAGTTCCCTGGTGACATGTGTACAGGTTAGTTCATCGATCTGAGATCGTCATTTGTCTCGTATGAGTTCCCACTGTACTTTGATTACTACCCTACCACGGCTCAAAGGAGTCGTGCAAACAGGTTTTAGTTGGGTACAGTCCCGAGCCACATGGAGGCAGTGAGCAGATCTGCAGGGGTTCGTCTCTCCCGGTATTGGGGGTGAGTTCGCGCTGTGTCTAGGAGAGCCATTACACAAAGCCCTCGGCCGAGGCAGGAGATTTACTGGTCGGTATTCCAGTAGTATCTCAGGGTGTTCTAGGCTACACTCCGACACGACTTGTACCGCTTTTGGGGGTCAGACTTTTACTAACCCCCTAGGCCCGCCATGCGATACTCATAGACGAACGGACCGGACTGTACGGATATTGTCACTGACAGGCTCAGTAGGGTGTCAGGATGAATTCGCTCATCGACCTCCCTTTTGGTCAATACCTGGTAGCTCGTTACGTACGGCTAATACCTCTGACGTGCTAGTGCTTAAATCCACAGCCAAGGTATTGACAAGTCTTTAGAGTCCCCCCACAGACAGTTTCTCAAGTTTCGGACGAAACGTTGTAGAGGCTGTATGATATATGGCAAGGTTCGATCTTATACGTGCGATATTGCACGGATCATGATCGGACGGATCTTACTAGTGGGCTTTGGTTTAAGCCGGATCCTAGTATTAGATTTGTTGGATTACTTTAGTCTCATCGCATTCGCATTCAGTCGGAATGCGGGTGCAGGTATGTATATACAGGTAAGGGGTATCCTCGTGATCCGTCACGAGTTTACTTTAGATGTTGCCGGATTTTCTTTGTTATGGCAAACATTTGGATTAATGTTTGCTTAAGGAAATAATGAGCTAGAAATCATCATGACAATGCATTAATGTGACATTGACTTATATCATGAGTCATGGTCTCTTTTTTTAGCAAAAGTGTCACATTAATGGATTGATTAGTGATGATATGAGAGGAAGAGAGAGAGAGGGGCTGCCATGGGGTTATTGTTAGCTCTCATATTATTTTCCTCACTCTCTCATTCTATCACACTTACAATAAAAGAAAAGAGGATGAAACTCCTTCTTCTTCCTCTTTCTTCTCTAGCTCATTGGTTCCATCAATGGCATCATCCTTAACCTCCATCCAAAGCCATGGATGCAAGAGACAAAGTGATCACAACATTCTCTACTTCATCTTGGACACATCGGCTAGCACACTTTGCGTCCGAGTTGCTTCGGATGAAGCGGGAGCCCGTAAAAAGACTTCTCGATGTGGTGCCCTTTCCGACGAGGAGATGAAGACCGGAGATTCCGCGAGGAGATCGGAGTGGAAGCCGAAGACCGAAGGACACGGATCGCTCGGTATAGCTCTCTACCCTTTCTCTTGTTAGCTAGGTTTGGGTTAATGGTTCGATCCGGGTTTTAGGATGCGGTAGTGCCGGTTTTAAAGTCAAGAAAAATTTTTCGTTTCCGCATTTTGGTCTCGGATAGACGGCCAGGGCGCTACCTTAGTCTTACATGGTATTAGAGCCATGCCATTAACCTAGTCTAGCTTGCTCTAACCTGTTTACAAGTTCGATCGAACGGATTTTCCAAAAACCGTATTTTCAAATTACAGTTTCTGTCGAAATTTTTCTGTGGTCAAAAAAATTATTTGGTGTAATGCAGAAAATTAGGCAGGGTTTTGTAGGGGCACTGCAAAAATTTGGTGGACTGATTCCTTAAGAACGCCGCGGAACCGCGGTCTAAACCCCATTTTTGACGCGGTTCCGCCGCTGTTCTAGCTATTCATTGGACCAAATTTTGTACAGTGCTCTCTGACATGGAAATAGGGTTTTTGGTATATTCCTTTTGGGCCCAGATTTATTTTGAGTGCTACATTTGTGCTTGGGACCCACTTCGGTATATTTGGTCGATCGAAAATTTTAAACATGTTAGTTCACAGTATTTACATTATATCTGCGACCGTGAATGTCATTTGATCGGTAAATCCTATCTAACTGCTATAGCCCTTTTAGACGGATTTGCGAACGTGACATTCACGTTGATGTTTTGTGTTGTGCTGTGATGTTGCGGATTTGTCGTGGTGGATAGCCTGGATGCAATGGTAGTACAGTTTCGTTTTATATGTACATTTGATATTGCGGGGCGAGCGTCCGACATGTGGACTGTCGTCACTGCCTGTTTGTATATTATTCTTTTGGGGCATGACCGGGCTGAGGTCGATGTACCCGTTGTATATTTTACTTTCTGTACTAGGATTACCCCACGGAGGGGTGCACGGGTAGCCGGATTCTAGAGGGCAACGAGCCTGCATCTCATGGCGTTGAGACGGAGGGGGCTTCACTCTAGAATTGGCAGGCTATTCGCCGCACTCGTAGGGGGTACAGGTTGACCCAAGAAAGGGTGCATAAGTTACCGGATTCCGTGAAGTGCTGGGTGGTCCATTCACGTTGCTGAAGGGGGCTGCCTCGCTTCAGGTTTTGGCGGGTAACTTGCCGCGCCCGTAGGGGTCTAGGATTTCATTGCACAGGCTATCCACACGACCAGGGGAACGTCGGGTTTCAGTAGCGGCTCTATGAAAGCCGGGGATCCCAGATATCTGTATTGTTCTGTGATACTTATTACATTTCTGTGATGTTGCTTTTTATCACGCCTTGAGCGAATATTATATATTGATATATTTACTAGTGGATGTTGTATATGTTTTGCATCCGCGCTAGTCCAGTCCCCGCTCTGTCGTTAGTTGAGTAACCTAACGGATGATGACGGGACCCAGTGGCGAATGCGGATGGCATATACGTACATCATTATTTTCGTTCTTTATTGGTGTGATCAATTGATGGGACTGCGTTGATTCGGATCAACGCAAGATAAACAAACCTATTCTGATGTTGTTGGAACATTTTTCAAAAAGCTGTTATTGCAAGGGCGTTCTCTTTTGTTTTGCACAGTGGTATTCGGTTATGAATATCCAGCACCTCAGTCGACGAGGCAAGGGCCGAGATCCCTTCACCGGGAGTGACCCCTTGGACAGAAGTTTACGTCAGGACAATAACTTCACTATAGTCGATTACTTTTGCTTTGCATCGTGGTATTCAGTTGGAATATCCTGCACCTCATTCTACGGGGAAAGAGCCGAGATCCCTTCACCGGGAGTGACCACTTTAGCAAAGGTTTTCGTCACTATATTTTTATAAAAAGTTATGCAGTTCCTTCAACGATATCAAGTTCATTACGTTAAAGGTTTTTCGCCAAAAACCAGCTGTAGCCCTCTGTCATTTCTTACGGGTATTATTTAGTATTCGTGCTGCGTTTGTTGACCTAGTCAAGACGTAGTGTTCGGTAGCTAAGTGGTACCTGTTTGATTGCATATGTGGGATTGGTTAGGACAGTCGTGCGGCCTTGTTGACCTAGTCAAGGGCACGTACGGATGGGTTTAACGCAATCCAGAATAATGACGGGTTGAACTTGACTGGCGGTTTATGGTTTGTTGACCTAGTCAAGGTCATAAGCCGCTTGGGGTAAAAACACACATCGGGAGTTTCTTAAGAAAATGAAACTTGCCAGGCATGCGCATACCTTCTGGAGTGTGGTGACGTGAGTGGATTCCGTCACGTTATCATGCGATGATAGTTGGATCCCGATTCCCATTGATGAGTTGGTTTACACTTCGGGTGATCCCGACTAATTCTTCTTTCAGGTTTGGAGAAGAATTTGACGTTACAGTGGGAGGTTTCCTGATTAGATAAAGTGACAACCATTCTGATATGGTTAGAGTGCGCGCTGAGTGTTTCTTTTCTCTCTCTCTTTGGCAGCGACCATGACCCGACCCTTGACTATGACTCAGTGACCAAGATTAACCGAACCTTCTTAAACACTGGCTTTTGGATTGTCAGAGTTGCATACCTCATTGCCACTCCTACTTTTACCCTTTTCTCTAGGACACCCCGTATTACTATGAACGTCCACTTCCATTGGATAAAACCATCGTATGGTTATATACGAACTCGAAGGAATTTATTCGAGGATGGTTTCCGGTTCTGGAGAAAACGAATAGGACTATTCAGTTGTCTTTTCCTTTTACCTTCTCTCAGGTTGCGAGTGCTCCTTGGATTAAGACAGTATACCTATTACGCTTATTGGATAGTCTTCTTCCAAACCATAGGCAGGTGCCGACCAGTAGGGAATGAAGAAAACCAATTAGCCTAACGATGGTGTGCAGAAGGTATTAAGTAAAGACAAATAAAGGGATTAGTATGAGGGCAAAGTAAACTGCGACTGCTATTCACAACTGTTAGTGTATATGCCCTAGAGGCCATTACTGTATCATACTAGTTTGTATATTACTTGATGGAAGCTTGGGATATTCACCTTGTATAAACAATCTTGCTCAAT
Organism: Agapanthus africanus; assembly: GCA_030015575.1. Taxonomy (NCBI): domain Eukaryota; kingdom Viridiplantae; phylum Streptophyta; class Magnoliopsida; order Asparagales; family Amaryllidaceae; genus Agapanthus; species Agapanthus africanus. The sequence continues at coordinate 155,170,227 of CM057343.1, forward strand.
ATAGTAGTATGCTACTTGGTTTGTTTCTACTTCAATGTGTACTTGTGTTTATTTCAGTATATCACTTATACGCATTAGTGGAGCCCTTAGGATCTTTGCTTGATTACCAGCGTTGTGATGGCAGTCACACTAGTGGGGGCTGGGTAATCTATAGGCACATCCTTATACAGGTCCCTAGTCGTAGGACTATCGAGACAGGGCATCGATACTCCGGAGTAGACTAGCGTATGCGCTTCTCATCCCAGTGTGGGAGATGGTCTGTCCCACAGCCATCAGTACGTCGTACTGGAGATAGTATACGGGTGCTCGTTGGGTTACGAGTACACTGGACAGGACTCGTCGGGAACTGACAGGTTGGTATTATACCTATCGTCAGTTATCAGTTCCCAGGTGACATGAGTACAGCTTAGTCCGCTGACTTGACACTGACACTTCGCCTCGAGTGTGTTCCCACTGCACTTTGATCACTACCCTACCACGGCTCAAAGGAGTCGTGCAAACAGGTGGTGGTTGGGTGCAGTCCCGAAGCACTTGGAGGCAGTGACGGTTAGACAGGATTCGTCTCTCCCGGTATTGGGGGTTGACATCGCAATGTGTCTAGGAGAGCCATTACACGAGTAGTCCCTGGCCAGGGCAAGCGAGATATACTGGTAGGTTTCCAGTGTTATCTCAGGGTGTTTTGGGCTTCACTCCGACACGACTTGTACCGCTATTGGGGGACTGACGTTTTACCGCCCCCTAGGCCCGCCATGCGATGTATCAGACGAACAGACCGGACTGTACGGAGAATGTCACATTCAGACTCAGTAGGAGTTCAGATGGGGTTTCATCTCGTCAGCCTTCTTGTCGGCATCTACCTGGGGACCGTTACGCACAGCTAGTGCCGCTTGCGGTCTGTGGTTAAACCCACTGCCAGCGTAGTGTCGAGTCTTTAGAGTCCCACACAGAGGGTATTCGCCTCTGGGCAAAACAGAGTAGAGGTCGCATGGTTTTGCGACAGGGTTCGTTCTCATCCGCGCACTTGTGCACGTTTGGAGTCCGGACGGATTATACTGGCAGGCTCTGGTTTGAGCCAGATACTGGTATATGTTTTAGGGTTGCTTTTATCTCTTGGTATTCTTGTTCCTCGGAACGAGAATGCAGGTGTGTATGCACAGTTGCTTGAGGCGGAGAATGAGGTTTTTCATTAGGGTTTCGGATCGGGTGCGTATGCACAGTTGACAGTTATCATTTTCCAAACCCTAATGGATTTATATTATCTATTAATAATAGTAATTAAATGAGAATTATGTTATGGTTGATTTTTTTGTTGACTTGTTGACCTTAGTTGACTTGTTGACCATTGACCACCATCATGCTTTGAAAGATCCTCCTTGATTCATGCTTACACTTCATTTAAAGAAGCATGATAGTGGTCATTCCAAATATAACCATCAACTATTCTTATTTCAATTATTATCATTTAGATAATTCTTTTTTTTTTGCAATATGGTTGCAAGAAAGAAATAATTGAGCTCATTCTATCATAACCTCTCTCTCTCCTCATTTCATCTTCTTCTTCCTCTAGCAAAGAGAAACCTTCTCATGTGTTGAGAATCATTCTCTTTAAAAGGAAAAGCAAACCCTAATCACTCTCTACTCATTCTAGGATGAAGGTTTAGCAAGCCGGAAACCCTAGTTCACTCAAAGATCGAGGAAGAGCCCAAAGGTCGAACCTTCGAGGTGGATCCATCTTCGACGGGAGAAGGCGACGAAAAGAGAACCATCAACCTCTACAAGGTTTGAAGGAGAAGGAGTTCAAGTTTAGGTATAACCATCTTCCATAGTAGCTAACTCTCTTTAGCAAGAATACTAGTTTTAGTTTAGACAACGATCCCGACCTTGTTTAGTCCATGTTGCCTCTTGCGATAAAAATTCGTTTTTTATACCGTTTCCGCCTCCCCGTAAGCACCGGGGGTCGCAATATGGACTTACAACAACCAAACCAAATATTTCTTCGCCAATCCTACGTCACCTTTGTATTTCTCCAGAACACTCCGTATCACTACGAAGATCCACAGTTTATTGGATACTCCATCGTATGGTTATATACGAACTCGAAAGGAACTTGTTCCAGTTCGGGGATGGATTCTGGTTCAGGAGAAATAGGAATAAGGTTTATTCAGTTGTCTTTTATCTTTACCTTCTCTCACATTGCGAGTGCTCCTAGGATTAGGACAGCACACCTATTATGCTTATTGGATAGTCTTCTTCCAAACCATAGGCTGGTGCCGAAAGGTAGGGAAGGAAGAAAACTATTTGGCCTAACGGGGTGTACAGAAGGTAATGACTAAAGACATATAAAGGGATTTGGAGAGATGGCAAAGAAATATACGATTACAGTTGTGAATCTGGATAATGGAAGAGGCATTACTAGGAATACCCGGATACCCCTACGAAATATTTCAATGTTTCAGTTTCACTGTGTGTTGTTAAAAGAAAACTGATTTCCCAATTAGCGCTTGCTCCAGGGTATGTATTTACCAGGTTTGATTCTCACATCTGTATGGTTTTACAGATGATGGGTGGGAGTAAGTTATTGGGAATTAGGTGATCTTCCTCATTATATCGGAATTCGTTGTAATTGGTGATATTTGAGGAAATCGCCTGGGTTGTTTGCCGGACGGCAAATATTTGGTTTTGAATATCCGTCGTTCTGCACCAATTTCAAATTGATATACCTGTACGTCTATTTTTATAGAGTGAGATATACCTTTTTGAAATTATGTCTATGACATTTACTTATATCAGTGGATGGTTGGGTAAGGAGCATTAAACAGCGGTGTAATTCTTCATAACCATAGTACAGTTTTCAACCTACGACGCACAGGGTTTGAGTTATTCAACTCAGGGGACTTCTACAGAGTATTGTATGTTGTCCAGTGTCCATTAGGACAGAGGGGTTGGTCCTCGTACTATATTCGGTTTACTTGTGACTTCTCTAGCTCTTAGACAAGTGTTTCGTAGAGACACAAGGTCCAAGTTTTGAAAAGTTATAGGTATATGAATAAAGTAAAGAACCAGGTGTTGCAAGTATCAGGATTCTTCAAGGTGATCGAAGATATAGATACTTGTGTATGGTATTCAGTTGATAGTAATGATTAAGAGAACTTGCTTCTCTTTCAGGTTACTCATAATTGGAAGCACTCCTAAGTTGAGTAATGCTGATCGGACTCTTTCAATTTAATTGACATGCACTGGAGATAGCTGCATGATTTGAATCTGGTTCAATTAAATCAGTGCCTCTGTTGGATATAGAACAGTTCATATCTTAACGATATTAAGGTACGGGGAGTTGTCCGGCTTATGCTTAAAACCAGACTCCGGATAACTCAAGGCACGTTTCTGTAATGGCTGTTTGTGAGTTGACGCAGGCTATGCCGAAGGTTGACTTTCTACCATCTGGAAGATCAATAGTGATATTGTTCTTGACTCGCCACAGTTTTAATAAAAATGGATTTTTTCAGAAAACAGTAGTGGGAGTATGGTAGAACTGGAAGTGATTCCAGAACCGCAAACGATTACTGAAAAATTGATAAGAACCTAAAGATTCAATCTAGTTTGATATTCCATTGGTCACTCCGCAGATATGGTGAGTAACCTCAAGCACCCGAGAGGTATTTCGGTAGCCTTAAGGACGGTGACAGGAAGGTTCTTGTTTACCCAGACTTGCCATTACTGTTGTTCCAGACTGTGAGACCCGGCAGGAGGATGAGTATAGCGTCGTTCTGAACGGACTTTAGAAGTGCACGTGTATATGACTCTGCCAGAAGGTTGTCGTAGTCAGTAGGAGCAGCAAAAGCATAGTGGACAAGTGGCTTATGTCTATTTATAGACTAAAAGCAGATATAGCGAAGATAGATCATCTATTTCTGATGTGACAGTCATAGGTTTGAGTTCATCAGAATAGGGGATGGATCTGTTAAGAAGGTAGTAGGGTGTGATGTCCTGGTATTAGGATGACATACACAGAGTAGGAAGTGAAATTCCTATACTGCGATCGGTTATACTTTGGTTGTCACACAATGGTTTCTCCATATATGATATAGATGTTGTTTTTGCACTAGATGCAATAAGGTGATATTGATCCTATCTTGGAAGAACGTTCGGAAGCAGTTTTAGAACATAAGTTGATGTTCTAGGGATATGATGACGGCACACTCCTTCGGGAGACAGTTATCATTCCAGGCTTCCAAGGTGACCTGGATGACAGAGTAACTGTCAAAGTTATAGTTTTCCCTCTGACGAGGGACAATATTTTCGATAGGTGGTCCAAGCGGATACTGAGGGAGGCATGACGCAGGATACTGATTGGTTTCAGTTGTCGATACAGTCTAAGAAGTTTGTATTTGGAGTTCATTTATGAACTAGGTCCCATCAGATATCCAGACACATTCTAAAACAAGTATTGCTCATTTCGGGAGATAGTTTTCTCCGCGAACTTGAGATAAAGAGAGAAATAGAAAGAAACATCAAAGCGGATCCACTCACTGAGGCTGTTCCTCGGACGCATTAGTTTCGCAAACGGGTTTTATGAGACTGATTAGTAGAGGAGTTGGGTGTTCGGTATCACACGGGCTGTGAGTATACGACATCTCAATAATTAGCCATGAGTGCAAGTGGGAGATTGTTGGATATAGTGCCCTCAGAGTCGATTATTGGATCATACGCCTGTGATTGCAATGATTGAGGGAGGACCTATACCGTTAGAACAGTCTTACTCAAGATAATAGTATGCTATCTGGTTTATATTTATCATCGTGTACTGCTTTAGGTGACCTTACAGGTCACTATTGCGCGTTGATAAAGCCCTTAGGATTCTTGCTTGACGGCCAGCAGTATGATGGCGATCATATACGTGGGAGCTGGGGTCTATAAGCACATCCTTAAAAGGTCCCTAGTCGTGTGAGTTTTCGAGACAGGGCATCGATACTCCAGAATAGACTAGTGTATACAGTCGAGACCCCGACGAGGGGCGGTGGCCGGTCTCACAAGCTACTGGTGTTAGTTGGTTCACCTAAGATGTATACAGGTGCTCATTGGGTTATGAGTACACCGGACAGGACTTGCCGGGAACATGCTAGTTGTTCTTATACCTGACGTCAGATAGCAGTTCCCTGGTGACATGTGTACAGGTTAGTTCATCGACCTGAGATCGCCATTTGTCTCGTGTGAGTTCCCACTGTACTTTGATTACTACCCTACCACGGCTCAAAGGAGTCGTGCAAATAGGTTTTAGTTGGGTTCAGTCCTGAGCCACATGGAGTCAGTGAGCGGATCTGCAGGGTTTCGTCTCTCCCGGTATTGGGGGTGAGTTCGCGCTGTGTCTAGGAGAGCCATTACACAAAGCTCTCGGCCGAGGCAGGAGATTTACTGGTAGGTATTCCAGTAGTATCTCAGGGTGTTCTGGGCTACACTCCAACACGACATGTACCGCTTTTGGGGGTCTGTCTTTTACCAACCCCCTAGGCCCGCCATGCGATACTCATAGACGAACGGACCAGACTGTACGGATATTGTCACTGACAGGCTCAGTAGGGTGTCAGGATGAGTTCGCTCATCGACCTCCCTTTTGGTTGATACCTGGTAGCTCGTTACGTACGGCTAATACCTCTAACGTGCTAGTGGTTAAATCCACAGCCAAGGTATTGATGAGTCTTTAGAGTCCCCTCACAGACAGTTTCTCAAGTTTCGGGCGAAACGTTGTAGAGGTCGTATGATATATGGCAGGGTTCGATCTTATACGTGCAATATCGCACGGATCATGATCGGATGGATCTTACTAGTGGGCTTTGGTTTAAGCCGGATCCTAGTATTAGATTTGTTGGATTACCTTAGTCTCATCGCATTCGCATTCAGTCGGAATGCGGGTGCAGGTATGTATATACAGGTGAGGGGTATCCTCGTGATCCGTCATGAGTTTACTTTAGATATTGCCGGATTTTCTTTGTTATGGCAAACATTTGGATTAATGTTTGCTTAAGGAAATAATGAGCTAGAAATCATCATGACAATGCATTAATGTGACATTGACATATATCATGAGTCATAGTCTCTTTTTTTTAGCAAAAGTGTCACATTAATGGATTGATTAGTGATGATATGTGAGGAAGAGAGAGAGAAGGGCTGCCATGGGGTTATTGTTAGCTCTCATATTATTTTCCTCACTCTCTCATTCTATCACACTTACAACAAAAGAAAAGAGAATGAAACTCCTTCTTCTTCCTCTTTCTTCTCTAGCTCATTGCTTCCATTAATGGCATCATCCTTAACCTCCATCCAAAGCCATGGATGCAAGAGACAAAGTGATCAAAACATTCTCTACTTCATCTTAGACGCGTCGGCTAGCACACTTAGTGCCCGAGTTGCTTCGGATGAAGCGGGAGCCCATAAAAAGACTTCTCGATATGGTGCCCTTTCCGACGAGGAGATGAAGACCGGAGATTCCGCGAGGAGATCAGAGTGGAGGCCGAAGACCGAAGGACACGGATCGCTCGGTATAGCTCTCTAAGCTTTCTCTTGTTAGCTAGGTTTGGGTTAATGGTTCGATCCGGGTTTTAGGATGCGGTAGTACCGGTTTTAAAGTAAAGAAAAATTTTTCGTTTCCGCATTTTGGCCTCGGATTGACGGCAGGGGCGCTACCGTAGTCTTACAGACTTCGCCTAAAGCTCTAGCTTGGCTCTGATACCACTGTAGGGTTTCTAGACACTCTAACAAGGGTCTACGAGGCATCAACCATGCCCGATTCAAAATTTATCCGTGCCGAACAACCCAAAGCCGGATTTTTAAACTAAAGATTAGGCGAAAACAAGCATGTTAAACACTTTAACACTAAGTGAGAGGGATTACAACCTTTGTAGATCCGGTCCTTCACTTCTAAAGCTCCGTGTTGAGGTCCCTTCGCTGCAATCATCGTGCATCCGGACTCTAGAGAGGCTCCACGAAGAGAAAGATGCAAGCTTGCTTCCGATCTTCGATAATAAAGATGATCTACCTTGAAGTTTCAATAACACAAGCTCTCACTCACAAAATGGAGTGAACACCCTCATCTAAATGGCAAGGGTAGATGAGGATGATGAAGTAGGATTTTTTCTCTCATTTGTTTTCTTATTCTCACTCACTATCATCACAAAGATCAAAGCTAGAAAGCTTTTCAAAGCTCAAAGAAGAAGAAGAATAGTGAACCCTTTTGTGATGAATAATGAAAGTTATGATAAGGTTAGAAATGCAACCATGGTCAATCTAACCCTTGTAGAGATTTAACTTAGGCTATAGGGTTGGGTTGGGTTAAACAAATATCTTGCAAAAATATCTAAACAAATATCTATGCACAAAACAAAACAAAACCTTCTAGAAGGTTCTAGAAATGATTAACCCAAATCAAACCCTAACCATGTTTAATCTCCACTAAACTTGTTGCATTAATAACCCTAACTATGTTACAATATTATATATCACATATACAATATTTATTGTAACAAAATAAAATAATACAATTAACATATATCGCATATATATCAATGTATTACCCGAGTGAGAAAAAGAATCTTTTAGTGAGCTAATATTAGTTAATGTAATTTAATATATCATATATATTATTATACATTAAATTATCGAATCAACACTTGATCCGACAATCCGGCTATATCGCATATAACCGACTAATATCTTATTTACCGATTCATCGAATCAACACTTGATCCGATGACCCGGCTGATATCAAATATCGCGAAAATAGAATACGGTATCTCATATCACATTATCCTCGGTCCCGCATATATCACATATGTGCTCCTACTCCATTTTTCCTGAGCCAAGAAATCTCTATATAGGACTCTAAAGAATCGTCAATACGCCGGCAATAGGTGATGACCATATCAAACACCCACAAGCTGCAAGCGGTCAACTAAATGTAACAGCCACCCAGGTATTAAGCGATCAGAAGATCAACAAGCAAGCCTGTACATTCTCCTACGAATCCAATCAGTAACACTCCCGTACAGTCCGATCTCGTCGTCTGATATGTCGCATATCTCGTCTAGGGGTGGTAAATGTCAGACCCCAGTAGCTTGATAAGTCGTGTCGATATGAGGTCTATAACAGTTTGAGAAACTACTGATAACACTTACCAGTAAATCTCAGTAACCCTGGCCAGGGATTTCCAGTTATAGCCAATCGAACACAGCACAACATCAACTCCCTATACCGGGAGAGACGAATCCCCTCCTATCGCTCATTGCCTCCATGTGATTCGGGACTGTACCCAAAAGCCACCTTTTTGCACGCCCTCTTGGACGTGGTATGATGTAAATCAAAGCACAGTGGGAATCACACAAGACTCTATGACGATCTCGGGTCAACAGACTACTCTGTACCAGTGTCACCGGAGAACTGCCATTTGACGTGAGGTATAATACCATCTGGGAGTTCTCGGGGAGTCCGTCCAGTATACCCCATCTCTACTGAGCACCCGTACACCATCCTTAATGTCAAACACCGATGGATATGGGATCATCCATTGCCCATCATATGAGTCAAGATGCGTATACGCTAGTCTACTCTGGTGTATCGATGCCCTGTCTCGATACACCCTCGACTAAGAACAGTTATAGGATGTACTCATCGACTACCGTGGCCCCACTAGTATGATCTCATCATAGTCCCAGTAGTCGAGTACATATCCTAAGGGCTTTATCAACATGTAACATAGAGACAATCAGAGTACATGTTAAGATAAAGTACAACCAGATAGCATACTATCATGTCGAGCAAGAAAGTCCTCCCTATATATGTCCAAGCATCCATTACAATATACATCGTATGTACAGTAATGGCCTCTAGGGCATACATATAACTAACATGGGTACACTGAACAGACTCCCTGAGAACTCCTAGATGGTATTATACCTATCGTCAGATAGCAGTTCTCTGGTGACACTGGTACAGGTTAGTCTGTCGACCCGAGATCGTCATAGAGTCTTGTGTGATTCCCACTGTGCTTTGATTTCCACCTTACCACGTTCAAGAGATCGTGCAAAACGGTGGTTTTTGGGTATAATCCCAAGTCACATGGAGGCAATGAGCGATAGAAGGGGATCCGTCTCTCCCGGAATTGGGAGTTGATGTTTCGCTATGCTCCATTGGTCATAACAGGAAATCCCTAGCCAGGGTTGCTGAAATCTACTCGTAAGTGATATCAGTAGTTTCTTGAACCATTATAGACCTTGTATCGGCATGACTTATCAAGTTATTGGAGTCTGACATTATACCACCCCCAGGCTGTGATATGCGGCATATCTGACAAAGAGACCGGACTATACGGTAGTGTTACAGATTGGATTCGCAGGAGTATGAGCAGGCTTGCTTATTGATCTTCTGATCGCTCAATACCTGGGTGGCCGTTACGTTTAGCAGACCGCTTGCGGCTTGTGGGTGGCTGATATGATCATCACCTACTGCCGGCGTATTGACGAGTCTTTAAAGTCCTACACATAGATTTCCTGGTTCATGCGAAACAAAGCAGGAGGACATATGTGATATGTGCGGGACCGAGATTAATGCGCGTATGTGATACCGCATTCTATTCTCTCGATATGTGATATCGGTCGGTTTTATGAGATATAGCCGGGATATCGGATCAAGTGTTGATTCGATAGTTTGATACATATGATATTAGTCGGTAATATATGATATAGCCGAATTATTAAATCAAGTGTTAATTTAATAATTTAATGTATAATTATATATGTGATATTTAATTTACATTAACTAATATTAGCTCACTTAAACATTTCTTTTTCTCACTTGTGTGCATATAGTATATATGTGATATATATTAATATACATTATTTTGTGTCATGCTTGATGCCACATGCTTTTTGGGTGTATGAGACTTACACTATACTTAAGATAATATTAAGGTTTTTATTTATTTTAGTAATTCACAAATTGGTGGAAATTTGTCATGGCTAGAAGCTTGGAGAAGCTTGTTGTGTCGATTGACTTAGTCCCCTAATTTGTTTTACTTAAAATATTTATTAACCTAACCATTATCCTTAGCCATAGTTTAGTCTCTACATAAGTTAGTGTATGACATAAACTCACCCATGGTTGCTATTCTCACCTCATGAGTTTCATTCTCTTCTCCACTTCATCTTCTTCTTCATCAAGAGAAAGTTTGCTAGCTTTTATAAAAGTGAAGAAATATTGCGAGAAAAAAAAATCTAAAGTGAGCAAAATTCCTACTTCATCATCCTTTACTATATTAGTCATTTAGTTTAGGGTGTTTGCTTCACTAATCTACCATTAGTGAAGAGATAGCATGAGCTTGAGTCTCCCCGACGTAGATCATCTTCGGCCTCGAAGACTTCGAGCAAGCTTGTTCATTTCTTCATGTGAACCCTTACTAGAGTTCGAGTGTTCACTACTTGGAGTGAAGGGACTACTACACGGAGCTTTAGAAGTGAGGACCGGTCTACAAAGATTGTATACCTTGTTCACTTAGATGTAAAGTTGTTTGCATTGCTAGTTTGTCTAAATCTCTAGTTAAGATTCTAAGTTAGGGTTCTTTAGTACGGCAAATTTTTGAAAACGGCATGGACGATGCCATCCGAAACCTTGATGTCGCGCTAGGGAATCCTGCAGTGGTATCAGAGCCAAGCTAAAGAATTAGACGATGTTTGTTAGATTACGAAACCGAAACTACTCCGAAACTTGAAACAATGAAATCTAGTTTCTGTCGATTTTCAAATGGCCTCTAAAATTTTTTTAAGCAATTGCAGAATGTTGTATGAGATGCAATATGAACACAGTAGAAAATTTAGCCCCTCTCGCCGGAAAATGGCCGGCCACATTGAAGTTAAAAACGGCCTGCTCGGTTTTTCCTGCTTCATTTTGGGTTAAAATTTTTCCTGTGTTCCAGTCTCTGGGTTTTGGTGTTTTAGGTGTTGCTTGTTTTTGCTAAGATTGCATGTGATGTGGTCTTACAGTTTAGGAAATTCAGAGTGTTTCGTATTCGTAATTTTAACATTGTTTCGAGTTATTTAGACGACGTTAAAAAGTTCGAATGAATATCAATAACCCAATTTTTCCCTCGCTGGAAATTTTCCAAGTGTTGGATTTTTTTTCATGTTTAAAATCTTCAGAATATCATGCAGGCAATTCTGTGGACCCTCTATGTAACGTTTTAAAATAAATAAATAAAATTCTTTAAGTGAATTTTATGATTTTCGGTAAAGTAAAACGTAATTTTCGTAAAATTAAACCGTAATTATTTTTCATTATAAATTTAAAAATACCTATTTTAATTATTTAATTACTAGTAAATGGTGTTTATTTAGTCACTATAAATTTTTAGTTTAATTAAATATTTTTCCTAAATTAATTATTTTAAATATTAACATAAGCTTTATTTTTAAACTAAATTAGTGTAAATTACAAATTTGAATGGGTTTAATTTGCAAAAATGAACCATTGCATATTAGAATCTAGTGTGTATCATGCAAAATTTATTTCCAAATTTTTCCATGTCTCTAGAATTTTTTTTTATGTGTATGAGAAAAGAAATAAAAGAAATTTAATAAAAGTGATGAAAAGACATAAAGAGGTGATATTTTGGGAGAGCCTTCTACACAATTCCTCCTTCATTCTTTTTCTCTTTTTCCTCCCTAATTGTGGCCGGCCTCCTCCCCATGGCAGCCCTCCATTTTCCCCACTTGTTTTTGTTACAAAAATCCATAAAAATTCATCAAAAATTCAATAAAAAACCCACAAAATCCTAATTAATTCCTACCCTCTATTCTTTGCTCATTTTAACATGGATTTTGGAGTTGGAAAGCATTCTTTTTGGAGGCAAATTTTCATGGTTGGATCTCACATGTGGAGGTACCCCTTACGTGGACTTCGGACGAGGAAGAAGAGGAGGGCAACATCGTTTTCGGCAGATAAGGACCAGGTGAGTAGATGTATATCTACGGGGGGAAGTCGGGTGGATGGCGTTTAGCACCCCCGCAAACGTAGAATAGGAATAGTACTTATAAACATTAGGAAGCCAGACGTGATCTTAGAATTTCGGTGAGTAAGACCCTAGTAATGACCATAGGTTGGACTAGATCGATTTAGAAAGACCTTACCTGAGGATGAATATCTTAGAGGAGATTCATAGGTTTCAGGTAGATACACACACACGCACACATAGAAACTCGACGTGGTGTATACGTGTATGTGTATATATATATAGGACTAGGTGTAGGTGTATATATATATATATACACACACACAACACGTATATGTGATACAAGGATGTGATATGATACACGGGGATGAAACAATATAACTGGGCTTGATGCCGTGATTCTTGGCTATACGGTCGAGTTATGATGTTAGCGGATCATTAGAAAATGAGATAATGAATAGGTATACATAAATAATAATGGGTGGTGATGATATTGAGGTACATGGGACTCTAAAATAGAACCCGGACTGTAACCTGTGCCTGAAATTACAATATGATATATGTGTGACTTGATTATGATATCATATAGGTGTGACTTGATTACGATATCATATAGGTGTGACTTGATTACGATATGATATAGGTGTGACTTGATTACGATATGATATATGTGACATGATATTTCTGAGGATAAATTAACGATGTATATTTACGCTGGCAATGATATATGATTGATGTATGAGATTATAGTACAGTACCTTGATCATGACATGATTTAATGATGATATTATACGAATGATGAGACACGTAGGTGATACTTGACCCGTACTCCGATATTGGGATGTCGTACGATGGATTTTACCGTACGGGGCATAGATGTAATGATTGATCCGCACTCTTGATTTGAGGAAGCCGTACTACGTACGTGACGCTATTGAGGCTGGATCGCCGACTATTAGAGATATGGACTTAGACCTTAGGTGGACTCTTATTTCTTATCGACTAGTTTCTTAGGTTCAGTTCCTTAGGAGGTTAGATGGACACTAGTTTAGGCTCGAGTCATATGTTAGTTATATGTATGCCCCAGAGGCCATTACTGTACATTGGATGTATATTGTAGTGGATGCTGGGACATATATAGGTAGGACTTTCTTGCTCGACATGATAGTACGCTATCTGGTTGCTCTTTATCTTAACATGTATACTTACTGTCTCTCTGATTACATGTTGATAAAGCCCTTAGGATGTGTACTCGACTTCCAGGACTGTGATGCAGATCATACTAGTGGGGCCTGGATAGTCCATGAGTACATCATTCAATGTTCCTAGTCGAGGGAATATCGTGACGGGGCATCGATATTCCAGAGTAGACTAGCGTATATCTTCTCGACCCATGCGATGGGCGATGGATGATCCCATATCCATTGGTGTTTGACATCAGAGATGGTATACGGGTGCTCAGTGGAGACTGGGTACACTGGACGGAGTCGCCGAGAACTCCCAGATGGTATTATACCTCACGTCAGATGGCAGTTCTCTGGTGACACTGGTACAGCTTAGTCTGTTGACCCGAGATCGTCATAGAGTCTTGTGTGTCTCCCACTGTGCTTTGATTTCCACCCTACCACGGCTCTACTGAGTCGTGCAAACAGGTGGTTTTTGGGTACAGTCCCGAATCACATGGAGGCAATGAGCGATAGGAGGGGATTCGTCTCTCCCGGTATAGGGAGTTGATGTTGCGCTGTGTTCGATTGGCTATAACCGGAAATCCCTGGCCAGGGTTGCTGAGATTTACTGGTAAGTGTTACCAGTAGTTTCTCGAACTGTTATAGACCTCATATCGACACGACTTATCGAGCTATTGGGGTCTGACGTTTACCACCCCTAGGCGAGATATGCGACAGATCAGACGATCAGACCGGACTGTACGGTAAGTGTTACTGGTTGGAATCACAGGAGTGTGAGCGGGCTTGCTCGTCGATCTTCTGATCGCTCAATACCCGGGTGGCCGTTATGTTTAGCAGACCGCTTGCGGCTTGTGGGTGTTTGATATGATCATCATCTGCTGCCGGCGTATTGACGAGTCTTTAGAGTCCTACATAGAGGTTTCCTGGCTCAAGCGAAACGAAATAGGAGCGCATATGAGATATGTGCGGGACAGAGAATAATTCGTGTATATGATACCGTGTTCCATTCTCGCGATGAATGTATTGATTGGTTATATGCGATATAACCTAGTTATCGAATCAAGGATCGATTCGATAAGCCGATACATTGAATACTAGCCGGTTATATGCGACATAACCGGATCATTGAATCAAGTGTTGATTTAATGATTTAATGTATAATTATATATATTTGATATATTACTTTGCATTAACTAGTATTGGTTCACTTTAAATGGATTTACTCACTTGAATTGCACATTGTATATGTGATATATTTTTTTGTGCACATGATTGTATCATGTTTGATGATATATGCTTACTTGGTTAAGTGTAAAGAATTAAACCATGGTTAAACTAATGATTAAGGTTTTGTTTTTTCATTTACTCTTTTATCTATTTATTTATTTATTTCTTTTAGAAAAGAAGAAAATGAGAATGGTGGATTTTCTTTGTTTGCTAGTTGAAGATTATTGAAGCTTTGAATTAGTCCACCATTCTTGTCTTATACTTAACCCTAACCATTCAAGTTAACCATGGTCCATTCTCTACAATTAACCAAGGGTTAATATATGATAAGTATTGATTTATTTATCTAATTATTCAACACTTATCATTTTCATCTTCTTCTTCTTCATCTTCTTCTTCCATGAAGAAAGCTTGCTACATCAATGGCAAGTGTTGAAAACAAGTGAGAAATCCAATTCTAAAGTGAACCCACTTCCTATTTCTTCATCCTCTACCTCTTGCCAAGTAGTATAGGGTGTTTCCTTCACATGTTTTCATGACTTGATGAAGTGAGAGCTTGATCTTGTGATGCCTCGACGTAGATCATCTTCGGCATCGAACCGACGACCAAGCCCGCCCATTTCTTCGATGAAGCCGATGCTAGAGCCCAAGATACGATTTGGACAGCGAGGGGACTTCATCACGAAGCCATGGAGGTGGAGGACCGGATATACAAAGGTTGTAGCCCATACCATTTAGTTAAGTTGTTAACTAGTTTCTTTTTCGCCTAAACTTCTAGCCAACGATCCGTATTAGGGTTTCTCGGCACCTTGGCTTGTGCGGCGGTTCCGCGGCAACTTTATCACATTATTTTATTATTTTTGCACAGTAATTTATATTTTTAGGTTCTGGATTTTCTGGGAGTTTTTAAAATTTATTCATGAGTTGAATTTTCTGGGGTGTATTGGGACTCGATGAATCGATCGGATTATTTAACTTTGTCTATGTGGCTTTCCGGATAAATTTTAGAATATGTTAAAAAGTTCGACCGGATATAAATACCCAATTTTTCCCCTGTCGGGAAATTTCCAAGTGTTGGATTTTTCCGTAGTTTAACGACGTTCTAAGTAGTGCAAGTAACGCGATGGACCCTCTAGAAGACAACAAACCTTAACTCGATTATGTGACCGTCTTGAACTGCCCTTTGAACCTTCGGGTTTGGGGCAGTACGGCGTGCCACATGTGAGGCGTTGGCTTGACCCTTCTACGGCTGGACCGTTGGTACTGAGGCACGAACTGAATGTTGTTAGACTTGTTTCATGTGATGAGCTGTATCGGGAAAACTTGGGTGTTCGATTGTTCGATCGGAAAGTTTAACATTTTCTATTTATCCGGAATGTGATACAACAATTGGAATTCACAAGAAGTTATGAGATAACTGAATGAATGTTATAAACATAGCATTTTAGTCTCACTTGATCGGTTGCCACGGAATTTTGATGTGATCAAAAGTCCGTCGCAATCACGCAGTGTACGCGGATACTCGCCGGGTAAACTTAATAGACAGCCTCACTCCATAGCCCCGACCAAGTGACTGTAGGAGAACCCCGTCGCCGAAAGCATCCGTCCGGGTGCTCGAGGTAGCGGTGTTCCGCCTTGGTGCACTTCGTCGACGGTATCGGGGGTGCGACCGTCTACTGAAGTTTGCGACGAGCATTCGATCAAATTGTCGGGAATCCTGTTGAATTTCCCGACTAGGTATTGAAAAGTGTTTTCGATTTTGAGACTACAATGCGGGGTTTTTAATTGTTAGGCATGCGATGTCTAAGGAATTCATTTGATTAGGCATGCGATGTCTATGGAGGTTGCGGATTCCAACTGTTGTAGTTTTACACTTTCTTTTCTGTGACCGTAAGTGTAATATGTGATATCGCCGGTTTCGTTGCTATATGTCAACGACAATTGGGATGCGCATATTTACTTACGTTGATGACATGTGTTGTTATGTGTTGCTGGATATGTTATATTGGATCGTCGTGTTTGAATAGCCGGGGGTTTTTATATGAGATGAGTGTTTTTCATTTTCATTCATGTAAAAACTTGTATGTAATATTCTTTTATTGGGGCACTTCCAGGTTGCGGAAGATGTCACCCTCTGTATATTATTTACTTTTCCGCACTAGGATAGACCCAAGGAGGGGAGCACAAGTAACCGGGTTCTGGAGTCCAGTGGGAGACCAACTCGAGGAGTCGAGTCCGGGTCTCCTAACTCTAGAAATGGTAGGGTTGCTTGCCGCTCTCGTAGGGGTCTAGGGGTGTGGGTTTGGCTATTCATCACGACCGTGGAATCCGTGTTTTATACTGGCTCGTATTGAAAACACGGACGTCCTAGTATATCCAATATTTCATATGATTCTTCTGCTGCGATATCTGTGATGTGATCATGTGATGTTCTGTGATAGATACTGTATATAGTATATATGATATATTATATAGGCGTTACTTATGTTTTACACCCGCGCTAGCCCTGCCCCGCTCTGCCGTTAGTTACCTAACCTAACGGTGCACGAGGGGATGTCAAGGCGAATGCGGATGGCATAAGTGTACGTCGTATTTATCTGTGATGTTTAGGTACTTAAATGATGGGACTTCATTAATGTGATTAATGAAAGAAAAGAAACCTAAGATGTTGTAGAATCGAATTTCAAAATAAAACAGGTAGCTACAGTTCTTGCTTTGCACAGCGGTATATATGATATATCCTGCACCTTATTCGATAAGGAAAGGACCGAGATCCCTTCACCGGGAGTGACTCCTTTAGCAAAAACTGGCAGATGCTACACACTCGGTTTGTCTTTTGATTGCTTTTAAGTGTTTTTGCTTTGCACAGTGATATATATGATATATCCAGCACCTCATTCGACGAGGAAAGGACCGACGATCCCTTCACCGGGAGTGACTCCTTTAGCAAAACTGGAAAAGCCTCAAAAGCACTCCATTTTAAAATCATTTGATTCTACAACGATATCAAGTTCATTACGCAATAGGTTTTAAGAAAAACCTGTCGTAGCCCTCCGTCATTTCAGATAAGTAGTAGTTAGTATTCGTGCTGCGTTTGTTGGCCTTTGTCAAGGCGCAGTGTGCGGTAGCTAACTGGTGCTTATCTGCTTATGCATATGATGCAGATTGGGTTAGGGTAGTCGTGCGACCTTGTTGGCCTTTGTCAAGGGTCGTGCGGGTGGGTTTAATTCAATCAGGAAATGACGGGTTGAACTTGACTAGCATCCTATGATTTGTTGGCCTTTGTCAAGGTCATAGGAGGTTAGGGGCAAAATATTGTCGGGAGTTTCAAGTGTTGAAATTTGCAATGAGATTGCATACCTTCTATGTGATAGTTGGTCCCGATACCTACTGCGAGTAATTGTTACTCCTGGGAGAGTTTTGCACTTTGCAATTAGCCGATCAAGTAGGTGTCTAGAAAGGTGTCAACGGGGTTACGCCTCTGGGAAAATGAGGTTTACTGTAATTAGGTCCGTGCGAAAGCACGGGGAACCTCCCTCAAAGTACCGACACTGGCCTGGCTGAAAGATTGGCGAACTTATAGAGTGTAATTAATCCCGGGTAGTCTTTCCTTTTAAGGTTTGAAGGAAGATTTGATAAAAACAGTGGGAGCCATCCTGATTAGATAAAATATATAACCAGTCTGATCTTGCCAGAGCGCACGCTGAGTGTTTTCTTCTCTCTCTCTCCAGGTAGCGACCATATCACGCCTTATTCAAGATAATAATATGGATGTATTGACCGAACCCGCTTGTTATACTAAGCTGGGGAACGTTGGTCCCGCTCCAACTTATAATTGTTATAAGACAGAGTAGGAAATTGGGGATTACCAGAATTCCCGTGCCGCCCAAACGAAGAGAGTGCATGCTGATGCATCATCTTCGGGTGTGTTCATTACAAAGAACTGTTTCTCAGTATCCTCCGCATCCTGGGTATGTGATACCAGATCAGGATCCCAGATATGTAATCTGTTACATAGGGCTACAGCTAGGTAGAGAACTGAGAACGGGTGATAAGTTTCATGAGGCAGAAAACGGGGCAAGTGTTGCAGCCAAGTCTGTTGGTCACTGTCACCCTGTATTACCAATACATTGATTCTGAACGAATGTTATTAAATACCGAACCTGATATACAAAATCATATCTGTCTCTTTGTTAGTAAAGAAACGATAAAATTTTGTATTATTGGATATTGTTTTGAACATTTCCTATATCAAAAGTTGATCGGTTCAGGCACGTTATCTAAAAGCATTGATGTTCTAAATCAAACTACAGTTCTTAGTATACAGAACACACATAAGAGGAATAGTTCAGAAATGAACGAATCCTTCTTGAGGCATTGTAGACTAGGTCATATCAATGCGACCTGACTAGCTGAAGTTACATTTAGATGCATATTTAAATCTGTTTGAATTTACATCTTATGAAACTTGCCAGTCATGTCACAAAGATAAGATGACCATAGCTCTGTTTGTTGGAAACAGAGAAAGAGTTGGTAAACTCTTGGGACTGATACATTATGATGTATGTAAGGTCTCCTGTCTACACATGCCAGGACTGGTTCTTTATACTTCATTACGTTCTCTGATGATCTCTCAAGATTCTGACATATGTTCCTGTTGAAACACAAGTCCGAACCTTTTGAGATATTCACAGAATATAAGTTAGAAGTAGAGAACCAACAATCGAGTATAAGTATTATGTCCTATGATAAGATCAGGGAGGAGAATACTTGTGCATGGAATCCTTGGACTATTCTAAAGGAAAATGAGATTCTCTCTCAGTATTACTCCTCTGAATACACTACAGCACAACGGTGTATCGGGGCAGAGCAATCACACCCTATATGATAAGGTATGCTCTATGATGAGTACTACTGAGTTACCTATTTCTTTTTTGGGAGTTATGCGCTTGAGAAGCTGCATACCTATTGAATAGGGTTCCAATCAAATCAGTTGCCTACCGCTTCATATGTGATATGGAAAGGGAAGAGCCCATGTCTTAAGCTAGTTAAGATTTGGGGTTGACCGGACTATGTCTAAAAGCAAAATCCGGACAAGCTCGAGGCAAGGTCTGTAATGTAGAACTGGAAAGGTTCCAGCTATACAAACTACAGCAGATAATTTGGTAGAACCAAAGGATTCAGTAGATTCCAACGAACCTCAGCCTCTTCGCCGATCTAGTAGGGTTCCTCACCCACCTGAGAGATACTTCGGTTTCTCGATGACAGTGGGAGCGAGGATTGCATCATGAGATGATGACCCAACTAGTTTCGAGCTGGCCATCGGGGGTAGAACTCTGTAAGAATGGATGGATGCTTAGTGATCTGAGATGGAATCCTTATACACCAACAAAGTATGGACTTTGGTTGCTATATCTGAAGGGTTAAATCCCCATCAGGAGCAAGTATATCTTGAGAAGATTACTTGGTGTACATGGAAAAGTTGAGACTTTCAAAGCTAGACTTGTTAAAGGTTTTCGTCATCAACCAGGCACGGATAATGATGAAACCTTTTCCAGGGACTATGTTTAAATCCATCCAGATCCTACTTGCCACGGCTACATGCCATGACTACGATATCTGGTGGTTGGGTGCCATGACTACTTTTCTAAATATTGATTTAGAAGAGAACGTCTATAAGAACACAGCCAGAGGGCCTCGTAGACAGTGGGAGCAGCGGAAACGTGTGCAAGATGCTTTATAGGATAAAGCAGGCATCGCGGAGTTGGAACATCTGTTTTGATGAGTAAGTCAAACAGTTTGACATCATCAAAATGGTAGATGAATCTTGTATATACAAAACGGTAGTAGAGAGTAAGGTGGTCATCCTCGTATTGTACGTGGACAACATACTCTTGATAGAAAAAGAGTTTCCTATACTACGATCGGTCGATCTCCTCTTATCACATGGAT
Organism: Agapanthus africanus; assembly: GCA_030015575.1. NCBI lineage: Eukaryota > Viridiplantae > Streptophyta > Magnoliopsida > Asparagales > Amaryllidaceae > Agapanthus > Agapanthus africanus. The sequence goes on from CM057343.1 coordinate 155,190,585, forward strand.
TCTGCATATAGGATCAAAGTGATACCTACTAAATCCTAAGCTTTGGATCTATGAGATAGATCTAATTGGATGTTAGGATACTCACTAGTTGTAGTGAGATGGTGTCAATCGATCCTGGGGAGAATCACTGGAAGGGTTCCAGAGTGATAAAGACGACTGAATGTCAGTCACAGGCATTGTCTTTACCCTCAGTAAAGGGACGGTATGTTGGAAGAGTTCCAAGCTAGATACCGTGGCAAACTAGACGATAAAGGCTGGTAACATCGCTATTAAAGATACTTCCAAAGAGGCAGTTTTGGTGTATATTGGTTCATAAGACGAACTAGGTTCCTACCATTGTGTGACAATGGAACTATGGCTTTGGCCAAAGAAACCCTGGTCCCATCAGTGACCCAGACATATTCTGAGGCAGCATCACCTGATCATGGAGATAGTTGATCTCCAGGGTGATCGAGGTTAGGAGAGTAGACTCAGAGGACAACACAGCGGATCCACTCACGAAGGCCTTTTCCCTAAGAGAGACTTTTAGGGGATGGTTGAGTATTAGATACTACAACTACTGCTACAGATAGCCCTAGTGCAAGTGGGAGATTGTTAGTTATATGTATGCCCCAGAGGCCATTACTGTACATTGGATGTATATTGTAGTGGATGCTGGGACATATATAGGTAGGACTTTCTTACTCGACATGATAGTACGCTATCTGGTTGCTCTTTATCTTAACATGTATACTTACTGTCTCTCTGATTACATGTTGATAAAGCCCTTAGGATGTGTACTCGACTTCCAGGACTGTGATGCAGATCATACTAGTGGGGCCTGGATAGTCCATGAGTACATCATTCAATGTTCCTAGTCGAGGGAATATCGTGACGGGGCATCGATATTCCAGAGTAGACTAGCGTATATCTTCTCGACCCATGCGATGGGCGATGGATGATCCCATATCCATTGGTGTTTGACATCAGAGATGGTATACGGGTGCTCAGTGGAGACTGGGTACACTGGACGGAGTCGCCGAGAACTCCCAGATGGTATTATACCTCACGTCAGATGGCAGTTCTCTGGTGACACTGGTACAGCTTAGTCTGTTGACCCGAGATCGTCATAGAGTCTTGTGTGTCTCCCACTGTGCTTTGATTTCCACCCTACCACGGCTCTACTGAGTCGTGCAAACAGGTGGTTTTTGGGTACAGTCCCGAATCACATGGAGGCAATGAGCGATAGGAGGGGATTCGTCTCTCCCGGTATAGGGAGTTGATGTTGCGCTGTGTTCGATTGGCTATAACCGGAAATCCCTGGTCAGGGTTGCTGAGATTTACTGGTAAGTGTTACCAGTAGTTTCTCGAACTGTTATAGACCTCATATCGACACGACTTATCGAGCTATTGGGGTCTGACGTTTACCACCCCTAGGCGAGATATGCGACAGATCAGACGATCAGACCGGACTGTACGGTAAATGTTACTGGTTGGAATCACAGGAGTGTGAGCGGGCTTGCTCGTCGATCTTCTGATCGCTCAATACCCGGGTGGCCGTTATGTTTAGCAGACCGCTTGCGGCTTGTGGGTGTTTGATATGATCATCATCTGCTGCCGGCGTATTGACGAGTCTTTAGAGTCCTACACAGAGGTTTCCTGGCTCAAGCGAAACGAAATAGGAGCGCATATGAGATATGTGCGGGACAGAGAATAATTCGTGTATGTGATACCGTGTTCCATTCTCGCGATGAATGTATTGATTGGTTATATGCGATATAACCTAGTTATCGAATCAAGGATCGATTCGATAAGCCGATACATTGGATACTAGCCGGTTATATGCGACATAACCGGATCATTGAATCAAGTGTTGATTTAATGATTTAATGTATAATTATATATATTTGATATATTACTTTGCATTAACTAGTATTGGTTCACTTTAAATGGATTTACTCACTTGAACTGCACATTGTATATGTGATATATTTTTTTGTGCACATGATTGTATCATGTTTGATGATACATGCTTACTTGGTTAAGTGTAAAGAATTAAACCATGGTTAAACTAATGATTAGGGTTTTGTTTTTTCATTTACTCTTTTATCTATTTATTTATTTATTTCTTTTAGAAAAGAAGAAAATGAGAATGGTGGATTTTCTTTGTTTGCTAGTTGAAGATTCTTGAAGCTTTGAATTAGTCCACCATTCTTGTCTTATACTTAACCCCAACCATTCAAGTTAACCATGGTCCATTCTCTACAATTAACCAAGGGTTAATATATGATAAGTATTGATTTATTTATCTAATTATTCAACACTTATCATTTTCATCTTCTTCTTCTTCATCTTCTTTTTCCATGAAGAAAGCTTGCTACATCAATGGCAAGTGTTGAAAACAAGTGAGAAATCCAATTCTAAAGTGAACCAACTTCCTATTTCTTCATCCTCTACCTCTTGCCAAGTAGTATACGGTGTTTCCTTCACAAGTTTTCATGACTTGATGAAGTGAGAGCTTGATCTTGTGATGCCTCGACGTAGATCATCTTCGGTATCGAACCGACGACCAAGCCCGCCCATTTCTTCGATGAAGCCGATGCTAGAGCCCAAGATACGATTTGGACAGCGAGGGGACTTCATCACGGAGCCATGGAGGTGGAGGACCGGATCTACAAAGGTTGTAGCCCTTCCCTTTAGCTATATTTCCGTTTACTTGCTTGCATCGCCTTGTTTTCTAGTTAACGATCCGTATTAGGGTTTGTAGGCACTTGTAAAATTTTAATTGTCCATGTTTGATGCCTTGTGAGACTCCATTAGAGTGCCTAGGAACCCTACATCATATAGTTGTAGTTATACTTGTATATCAAGTGAGTGGTTAATACACATCCGTCTTTATATTCAGACCGTAATCATCATGGTGCATGTTCATACATATGTTTTTATAATCAGGATAAAACTCTGCCTGTTAGGACACCAGCACCATTACCGATGATGCGCATATTCCACGCACACTTATTTGCCGGCTCACACACATCATCATCGGTAATTGCTATGTCACGTACACTTTAGAACATATTATCTTTTATTGATAGAATCAGCTAACAGCTAGATTGATATAATATTGTGATTACTCTCTGGTGTTAGTCTAGACATGGCATTTATTATTTAGACATTTCATGCATTCACATTTCCATGTTATCATGCAGTATTGTGGGGCTTATGCCGACATTAATCATGTACTTACTCATGATTTTGGGATTTTGGATTTCTATGAGATTTCTGGATTTTGGGGAAAACCGCAATAATATATATATAAAAACTTCTCTCTCTCCTCCCCTCTCTTCAAAATATAAGTTGCGGTTTTCTAGTGATGTATGTGTCGTCCACCATGAGATTTCATGTTTTCTGTTAGATTTCGAGACCCGATTCGAGGAGTGAATGAACCGTCTTGGGTACATGGTGGGCCCGGTATGGTACCCCGGGGAAAGAAGATCGAGTTGTAGACGATGAGCCTGGCAGGGGAGGACTACCTACCGGTGATGTCTGGCGCGGCGGATATCCGGAGGATACCGACCGTTGTCGTGAGATTTGATGATATGGGCCGATCCGGACTGACGGAGCCCGAGATATTGAGACTATGAGATATTGAGATTATGAGGTATTGAGACTTGAGATTTACATGTTTTGTGTCGATGTTTGACACGGATTTCCATGGATTTCATCGTTGATATTTCAGATTTCTATTCAAATTTCACCATGATAAAAGCTAAAGATTTCTTATACAGATATATCCAGATTTCAGGATTGGTTATTTTACTTTCATGGTGCATGCATACTTATTCGCATGACATATTACTATTTGAGGCACTGACACGAGCACGGAGCATTTGCACTTACACGTAGTTTATTACCCTGCCATTACTAGATGACTGGTGATATAGTAGTGTATTATTATGACCTAGGATAACGTCGTGCATTCGATTTCTTTTCGCAAATATCTTCTACTCACGAGTTGGCAACTCACCCCCGTTGTGCCAAATTTTATTACAGGTTCGATGTACAGGTTTCCCTGGCAGCTTGCTGGCACATCATTTCATTCAGGGTGATTTGCACGGTAGGTTGGTTCACTTGTATCTGGACCGCCGTTGAACTTTTTATTATTTCATTTGTATCTAGTAAGCTCCATCAACCAAACTTGTATTACTTGATAGTTTATTGGACCAGTTATTTATTTCGACCTTAGAGTCGTGCTTGTATTATTATGGTATCTAGTGGATTTTTTTTTTTTAAGTTTTGAGCATCGCCCTTTGGCGTTGTATACTATTGTGCATTGGTGTGGTTGTTTCCACCTTTTGGCGTAGAGCAAGCTCCCGTTTGGGGATGCTTTTTACTGTTTGTATATATATTATTCTTGTTTGTACCCGTTGGGGCCAGTTTTTACAAGGAGACTCTGCCGAAATTTTTGAGAAAATTGGATGTTGCTTTTAAACTTGTTTTCTATATGTTTTCCTTAACTTCTTCTTCTTTTATGGTTTAGATTTCTGGGCTTCGGCTTACTTAGGTTACGTTGCGCCTCTAGACGCTTCGTAATCTAAGTGCCGGTCACGTTCCGTACTTTCGGGTCATGACAATGTTGGTATCAGAGTGCTAGGTTTAACCTTTGTATATGTCTAGGGTGACCCTTGGTTGATGGAGTAGGCGACTTAGGTAGAGTGACGTATCCGCGGCATACTTACGATACACTACTCTTCTTAAGTAGCCTTAGGATGTACATTTCTTTGCACCGCATTTCATTCGTTCCTTTGATCTATCTTCGTCGATATTGGATGGTGGTTTCTGTTACCACGGGCGCACTGGCAGAGGGAGCTGCGGCTCGAATGCGATAACCATTAGGGTATCGTTTATTCTTGAATATTGAAGTATTGTTTAGCGTGCGGACGAAGGGTGTTCACATGCCGTCCAGACGAAGTTAAAGGATTCGAACGATTGTCAGAAACCCATTTTCCTAAGTTTAAGGTATTCGGAAGAACATGCAGGTATTTCTATGGACCCTCTAGAAGAATGAAACCCTAACTCGATATAATGACCATGAGAACGCCCTTGAACCTTAGGGTTTACGGCAGTTCGGCGGTGCCATTAGTGAGGCTTAGGTTTGCCCTTCTACGGCTGGTTCGCAAATGCTGGGTATGTAATGGATATTTTTAAACTGTACTTGAATGTTGAGCTCTCGGGGAATTATGGGATTTTGACGAATCGATCGAAAAGTTTAATGTAGTCCGGATATCAGGTGAAGGGATAGATTACGTGGGAGACTCTAGATACGAGTATTGCCGTTGGTAGCGCAGTCAGCACAGCTACGAAGAGCCGAGTTCGAAGCAGTCGACATCAGAGGAAAGAGGCGTACATTGACGATAGTGTTTACGATTGTGATTTGGTGATTTGAATTTCATATTTCCGTTGATTGGATTTTGGTATTTTGAGGATTTTGTTCTACGATTGGTATTTATTATGTGTACATTCATTATATTCTATGTGTGTTTCGTATATCGGTTGTATTGATGTTGTTTTTTACATACCCAGTACACTCGATTTGGTTTTATACATTTTGAGATTTTGATTTGATTTTGTGCATATGGGTTACACATGATTTTGACATATGCTTCGACCTAGTTCTTATGCATTTTCGTACTGTGATTTCGATTTTGATATTCGGTGTATGTTTTCATGCACCATGTGCACCTGATTGAGATTCTTGCGCACACTTGGCGCACTTGATGCGATTTTGTGCACACCAGATGCACTAAATCGGGGTTTTGTGCAGATTAGATGCACCTGATATTAGAGTCGTGCACGCCCGTTGCACTTGACAGATGTTTTTAGTGCACACCTGTTACACTCAGTTTTGTTTTTGTGTGTATTCGTGGCATCTGTATTTGGTTTCGATTTCAGTGCGCGCCGGATGCACATGATATTTTTATGATGTGATTGGGATTGATTTCAGTTTGAGCAGTATGTTTTTATAATCATTACTATTTGATTCAGTAACCAGGCGGGACGTGTATCTTAAATAAAAGATATATATGTATAGTTATTTTTTTAAAATAAACGTCCGCTACTTATGCCGTGACACGTGCATCACACGGCGATTTTCAAAAGGGGGTTCTTGCATGCTTCTTTATCCAGATGTTTGGACGATTTTACTACGATGCGCACTATATATAAGTTATAGTTTTGATGTATATTATGTTGGTTTTCGTATTGGGTTTTGATATTTTATTTTTGTCATAACTCCGATGATTGCGTTATGCTTGACGGGGTTGATTTTAGTTATGTATTGATGATTTCGGAGCCCCGACGATTTGAGTGTTTTGGCTGAATGTTTTAGTAATTGGGGGGAGTTTTAATTTAAATTCGGGGACCGAATTTCTTAAAGGGGGAAGATTGTAACGTTTTAAAATAAATAAATAAATAAAATTCTTTAAGTGAATTTTATGATTTTCGGTAAAATAAAACGTAATTTTCGTAAAACTAAACCGTAATTATTTTTCATTATAAATTTAAAAATACCTATTTTAATTATTTAATTACTAGTAAATGGTGTTTATTTAGTCACTATAAATTTTTAGTTTAATTAAATATTTTTCCTAAATTAATTATTTTAAATATTAACATAAGCTTTATTTTTACACTAAATTACTGTAAATTACAAATTTGAATGGGTTTAATTTGCAAAAATGAACCATCGCATATTAGAATCTAGTGTGTATCATGCAAAATTTATTTCCAAATTTTTCCATGTCTCTAGAATTTTCTTTATGTGTATGAGAAAAGAAATAAAAGAAATTTAATAAAAGTGATGAAAAGACATAAAGAGGTGATATTTTGGGAGAGCCTTCTACACAATTCCTCCTTCATTCATTTTCTCTTTTTCCTCCCTAATTGTGGCCGGCCTCCTCCCCATGGCAGTCCCCCATTTTCCCCACTTGTTTTGGTTACAAAAATCCATCAAAATTCATCAAAAATTCAATAAAAAACCCACAAAATCCTAATTAATTCCTACCCTCTATTCTTTGCTCTTTTTTGTAGGGTTCCTAGGCACTCTAGTGAGGTCTCACAAGGTATCGAACATGCCATTTTCAAAAATTCTAGGTGCCGAGAGACTCGACTACGGATCGTTTGCTAGAAAATTAGGCGAAAAAGCTAACTAGTTAACACTTAACTACAAGATACGGAAATACAACCTTTGTAGATCCGGTGCTCCACCTCCATAGCTCCGCAACGAGGTCCTCTCCGCTGTCCAAATCAAATCCGGGCTCAAGCATCGGCTTCGTCGGAGAATGGGCAAGCTAGGTCGTCGATGTCCATGCCGAAAATGATCTACGTCGAGGCATCGAAAGATCAAGCTCCACCTTCACCAAGTCATGAAAAATTTGTGAAGGAAACACACTCTACTACTTGGCAAGAGGTAGAGGATGAAGAAATAGGAAGTGGGTAGACTTTAGAATTGGATTTCTCACTCTTAATCATCAATCACCATTGATGGACTTAGGTTTTCTTCACTTGAAAAATGAAGAAGAAGAAGAATGTTATTATGATAAGAATAATCAAAATGAGAAAAGAAATTCATTCTTATCATAATGAAACCATAGTTAGGTGTAGAGAATCAATCATGGTTTAGTGGAATGGTTAGGTTAAGCATGAGACAAAAATGGTTGCAAAGTCAAAGACTTCATGAAGCTTCATGAAGCATTTAAAGAAAGCCACCATTTTCTCATGCTCATTTTCTTTTCCAAAAAGAATAAACAAATGAATAAAAAGAATAATCAAATAGTAAACCCTAACCATTCCATTAACCAAGTTTTAATTCTATACACTTAACAAAAAGGGCATGCACCATCAAACATGATACAAGCAAGTGCACAAATCATATCGCATATGAAATGTGCACACCCGAGTGAGAAAATCCATTTAAAGTGAACCGATACTAGTTAATGCAAAGTAATATATCAAATATATAATTATGCATTAAATCATTAAATCAACACTTGATTTAACGATCCGGGCATGACGCACATAACCGACTGGTATCATTAGTAACATCTTATCGAATCAACACTTGATCCGATAATCCGGCTATATCGCATATAACCGATCAATGTCACATCGCGAGAATCGAATACAGTATCACATACTCGTATTATTCTCGGTCTCGCACATATCTCATATGCGCTCCTATTTCATTTCGCTTGAGCCAGGAAACCTCTGTGTAGGACTCTAATGACTCGTCAATACGCCGGCAGCAGATGATGATCATATCAAGCATCCACAAGCCGCAAGCGGTCTGCTAAACGTAACGGCCACCCGGGTATTGAGCGATCTGAAGATCGACGAGCAAGCCCGCTCACACTCCAGTGAATCCGACCAGTAACACTACCGTACAGTCCGGTCTGATCGTCTGATATGTCGCATATCCCGCCTAGGGGTGGTAAACGTCAAACCCCAATAGCTTGATAAGTCGTGTCGATATGAGGTCTATAACTATTCGAGAAACTACTGGTAACACTTACCAGTAAATCTCAGCAACCCTGGCCAGGGATTTCCTGTTATAGCCAATCGAACACAGCGCAACATCAACCCCCTATACCGGGAGAGACGAATCCCCTCCTATCGCTCATTGCCTCCAGGTGACTCGGGACTGTACCCAAAAACCACCGTTTTGCACGCCCTCTTAGACGTGGTAAGATGGAAATCAAAGCACAGTGGGAACCACACAAGACTCTATGACGATCTCGGGTCAACAGACTACTCTGTACCAGTGTCACCAGAGAACTGCCATCTGACGTGAGGTATAATACCATCTGGGAGTTCTCGGCGAGTCCGTCCAGTGTACCCAGTCTCTACTGAGCACCCGTATATCTCCTCTGATGTCAAACACCAATGGATATGGGATCATCCATCGCCCATCTTCATGGGTCGAGAAGGTATACGCTAGTCTACTCTGGCATATCGATGCCCCGTCTCGATATACCCACGACTAGGGACTTTGAAGGATGTACTTATGGACTACCATGTCCCCACTAGTATAATCCGCATCATAGTCCAGGTAGTCAAGTACAGATCCTAAGGGCTTTACCAACATGTACCAGAGAGACAATCAGTATACACGTTAAGGTAAAGATCAACCAGATAGCATACTATCATGTCGAGCAAGAAAGTCCTCCCTATATATGTCCCAGCATCCACTACAATATACATCCTATGTACAGTAATGGCCTCTAGGGCATACATATAACTAACAATCTCCCACTTGCACTAGGGCCATCTGTAGCAGTGGTTTGAAGTATCTCATACTCAACCATCCCATAAAAGTCTCTCTCTGGGAAAAGGCCTTTCGTGAGTGGATCCGCTGTGTTTGTCCTCTGAGTCTACTCTCCTAACCTCGATCCCTTGGAGATCAACCATCTCCATGATCAGGTGACACTGCCTTAGAATATGTCTGGATCACTGATGGGACCGGCGTTCCTTGGCATGAGCCACAACTCCATTGTCACACAATGGTAGGAACAAAGTTCATCTTATGAACTCTTATACACCCAGACTGCCTCTTTGGTAGCATCTTAAGTAGCGATGTATCCAGCCTTTATCTTTTAGTATGCCACGGTATCTAGCTTGGAACTCTTCCAACATACCGTCCCTCCTCTGAGGGTAAAGACAATGCCTGTGACTGACATTCAGTCGTCTTTATCACCCTGGAACCCTTCCAGTGATTCTCCCCAGGATCGATTGATACCATATCACTACAACTAGTGAGAATCCTAACATCCATTTAGATCTATCTCATAGATCCAAAACCCAGGATTTAGGAGGTATAACTTTGATCCTATATGGAGAATTATAGTGATGAGCGGAGATTGATCGAGCGTAGCATAGGAAACTCCTTCCCTATCAAGAGTATGTCATCCACGTACTCTACGAGGATCGTCACCATACTCCCTACTACCTTCTTGTTTATACAAGGTTCATCTCCCATTTTGATGATGTCAATTTCTTTGACCGCTTCATCAAAACAGATGTTCCAACTCCGCGATGCCTGCTTTATCCTATAAAGCATCTTGCACACGTTTCCGCTGCTCCCACTGTCTACGAAGCCCTCTGGCTGTGTACTTATAGACACTCTCTTCTAAACATCATTTAGAAAAGCTGTCATGACACCTAACCGCCAGATATCGCAGTCATGGTATGTAGCCGTGACAAGTAGGATCTGGATGGACTTAAGCATAGATACTGGAAAAAGGTTTCATCATTATCCACGCCTGGTCGATGACGAAAACCTTTAACTAGTCTAGCTTTGAAAGTCTCAACTTTTCCAAGTACACCAAGTAATCTTCTCAAGATATACTTGCTCCTGATGGGGATTTAACCCTTCAGATATAGGAACCAAAGTCCATACTTTGTTGGTGTATATGGATTCCATCTCAGATCGCTAAGCATCCAGCCATTCTTACAGAGTCTTACTCCTGATGGCCAGCTCGAAGCTAGTTGGGTCATCATCTCATGATGCAATCCTCGCTCCCACTGTCATAGAGAAACCGAAGTATCTCTCAGGTGGGTGAGGAACCCTTCTAGATCGGCGGAGAGGCTGAGGTTCGTTGGAATCTACTGAATCCTTTGGTTCTACCAAATCATCTGCTGTAGCTTGTATAGCTGGAACTATTCCAGTTCTACATAACAGACCTTGCCTCGAGCTTGTTCGGATCATACTTTTAGACATAGGCCGGACAACCCCAAATCTTAACTAACTTAAGACATGGGCTCTTCCCATTCCATATCACATATGAAGTGGTAGGCAACTGATTTGATTGGAACCCTATTCAATAGGTATGCAACTTCTCAAGTGCATAACCCCCTTAAGGAAAAAGGTAACTCAGTAGTACTCATCATAGAGCACACCATATCAAATAGGGTGTATCTGCTCCGCCCCGATATACCATCGTGCTATGGTGTATACGGAGGAGTAATGCTGAGAGAGAATCTCATTCTCCTTTAGAATAATCCAGGATTTTCGTGCTCAAGTATTCTCCTCCTCGATCTCATCAAAGGACATAATACTTATACCCGTATTCTGGTTCTCTACTTCTCACTTATATTCTGTGAATATCTCAAAAGGTTCAGACTTGTGTTTCAACAGGAACATATGTCTGAATCTTGAGAGATTATCAGAGAATGTAATGAAGTACAAAGAACCAGTCCTGGCATGTGTAGACAGGTGACCTTACATACATCAACATGTATCATCCCAAGGGTTCACTAACTCTTTCTCTGTTTCCAGTAAACGGAGCTGTGGTCATCTTATCTTTGTGACATGACTGGCGAGCTTCACAAGATGTAAATTCAAACTGATTTAAATATGCATCTAAATGTAACTCAGCCAGTCGGGTCGCATTGATATGACCTAGTCTACAATACCTCAAGAAGGATTCGTTCATTTCTGAACTCTTCCTCTTGTGTGTGTTCTGTATAGGAAGAACTGTAGTTTGATTTAGAACATTAATGCTTTTAGATAACGTGCCTGAACCGATCAACTTTTGATATAGGAAATGTTCAAAACATTATCCAACAATACAAAATTTTACCGTTTCTTTACTAATAAAGAGACAGATATGATTTTGTATATCAGGTTCGGTATCTAATAACATTCGTTCAGAATCAATGTATTGTAATACAGGGTGACAGTGACCAACAGACTTGGCTGCAACTCTTGCCCCGTTTTCTGCCTCATGAAACTTATCACCCGTTCTCAGTTCTCTACCTATCTGTAGCCCTATGTAACAGATTACATATCTGGGATCCTGATCTGGTATCACATACCCAGGACGTAAAGGATACTGAGAAACAGTTCTTTGTAACGAACACACCCGAAGATGATGCATCAGCATGCACTCTCTTCGTTTGGGCGGCACGGGAAATCTGGTATTCCCCAATTTCTTGCTCTGTCTTATAACAATTATAAGTTGGAGCGGGACCAACGTTCCCCAGCTCAGTATAACAAGCGGGTTCAGTCAATAATCCGTATTATTATCTTGATTAAGGCGTGATATGGTCGCTACCTGGAGAGTGAGAGAAGAAAACACTCAGCGTGCGCTCTTGCAAGAATAGATTGGTTATTATTTTATCTAATCAGGATGGCTCCCACTGCTTTTTATCAAATCTTCCTTCAAACCCTAAAAGGAAAGACCAGCCGGGATTAATTACACACTACAAGTTCGCCAATCTTTCAGCCAGGCCAGTGTCGGTACTTTGAGGGAGGTCCCCCGTGCTTTCGCACGAACCTAATTAATGTAAACCTCGTTTTCCCAGAGGCGTAACCTCGTTGACACCTTTCTAGACACCTACTTGATCGGCTAATTGTAATGTATAAAACTCTCCCAGGAGTAACTCTTACTCGCAGCGGGTATCGGGATCCAACTATCTCATAGAAGGTATGCAATCTCATTGCAAATTTCAACACTTGAAATTCCCGATAATATTTTGCCCCTAGCTCGCTATGACCTTGACGCATGCCAAACAACCCATAGTCTGCTAGTCAAGTTCAACCCGTACATTTCTTGATTGAATTAAACCCACCCGCACGACCCTTGACGCATGCCAAACAACGCCGTACGAATACCCTAATCCAATCGCATCGTATGCTAGCAGATAAGCACTAGTTAGCTACCGTACACTACGCCTTGACGCATGCCAAACAACCGCAGCACGAATACTAACTAGTACTTATCTGAAATGACGGAGGGCTACGACAGGTTTTTCTGAAAACCTATTGCGTAATGAACTTGATATCGTTGTAGGATCGAATGAATTTTGAAATGGAGTGTTTTTGAGGCTTTTCTAGTTTTGCTAAAGGAGTCACTCTTGGTGAAGGGATCGTCGGTCCTTTCCTCGTCGAATGAGGTGCGGGATATATCACATATATCACTGTGCAAAGAAAAAACACTTAAAAGCAATCAAAAGACAAACCGAGTGTGTAGCATCTGCCAGTTACTGCTAAAGGAGTCACTCCCGGTGAAGGGATCTCGGTCCTTTCCTTATCGAATAAGGTGCAGGATATATCATATATACCGCTATGCAAAGCAAGAACTGTAGCTACCTGTTTTATTTTGAAATTCAATTCTACAACATCTTAGGTTTCTTTTATTTCATTAATCACATTAATGAAGTCCCATCATTTAAGTACCTAATCATCACAGATAAATACGACGTACACTTATGCCATCCGCATTCGCCTCGATGTCCCCTCATGCACCGTTAGGTTAGGTAACTAACGACAGAGCAGGGCAGGGCTAGCGCGGGTGTAAAACATAAGTAACGTCTATATAATATATCATATATACTATATACAGTATCTATCGCAGAACATCACATGATCACATCACAGATATCGCAGCAGAAGAATCATATGAAATATTGGATATACTAGGACGTCCGTGTTTTCAATACGAGCCAGTATAAAACACGGATTCCACGGTCGTGATGAATAGCCAAAACCCACACCCCAAGACCCCTACGAGAGCAGCAAGCAACCCTACCAATTCTAGAGTTAGGAGACCCGTACTCGACTCCTCGAGTTGGTCTCCCACTGGACTCCAGAACCCGGTTACTTGTGCTCTTCTCCTTGGGTCTATCCTAGTGCGGAAAAGTAAAAAATATACAAACGGTGACAACTTCCGCAACCTGGAAGTGCCCCAAAAGAAAGAATATTACATACAAGTTTTTACATGAATGAAAATGAAAAACACTCATCTCACATAAAAAAAACCCCGGCTATTCGAACACGACGATCCAATAAAACATATCCAGCAACACATAACATCACATGTCATCAACGTAAGTAAGTATGCATACCCCAATTGTCGTTGACGTATAGCAACGAAACCGGCGATATGAACATACTACACTTACGGTCACAGAAAAGAAAGTGTAAAACTACAACAGTTGGAATCCGCAACCACCTCAGACATCGCATGCCTGACCAAATGAATTACTTAGACATCGCATGCCTAACAATTATAAACCCCGCATTTTAGTCTCATTATCGAAAACACTTTTCAATATCATGTCGGGTAATTCAACAAGATTCCCGACATCCTGATCAAATGCTCGTCGCAAACTTCAGTAGACAGTCGCACCCCCGATACCGTCGACGAAGTGCACCAAGGCGGAACACCGTTACCGGGAGCACCCGAACGGATGCTTTCGGCGACGGGGTTCTCCTACAGTTACTTGGTCGGGGCTATGGAGTGAAGCTGTCTATTAAGTTTATCCGGCGAGTATCCGCGTACGCTACGTGATTGCGACGGACTTTTGATCACATCAAAATTCCGTGGCAACCGATCAAGTGAGACTAAACTGCTATGTTTATAACATTCATTCAGTTATCTCATAACTTATTGTGAATTCCAATTATTGTATCCCATTCCGGATAAATAGAAAATGTCAAACTTTCCGATCGAACAATCGAACACCCAAGTTTTCCCGGTACAGATCAACACATGAAATATGAGTCTAACAATATTCAGTTCGTGCCTCAGTACCGACGGTCCATCCGTAGAAGGGTCAAGCCAACGCCTCACATGTGGCACGCCGTACTGCCCCAAACCCTAAGGTTCAAAGGGCAGTTCAAGACAGTCACATAATCGAGTTAAGATTTGTTGTCTTCTAGAGGGTCCATCGCGTTACTTGCACTACTTAGAACGTCGTTAAACTACGGAAAAATCCAACACTTGGAAATTTCCCGACAGGGGAAAAATTGGGTATTTATATCCGGTCAAACTTTTTAACATATTCTAAAAATTATCCGGAAAGCCAAATAGACAAAATTTGATACCCCGATCGAAACACCGAATTCCCAAAACAACTCCAGAAAATTCAACTCTTGAATAAATTTTAAAAATTCCCAGAAAACTCAGCATCAGACAAAATGAATTACTGTACAAAAAGTGGAGGATGACGTCATCAAGTTGCGGCGGAACCGCCGCAGAAGGCAGGCTTCTGCCGCGTTTCCGCCGCGGTATTTACTGTTCATGGGGAAATTTTTGCGCCGTAATTCTTATATTTGCCTGCTGAATTTTTTAGCAATTTTTAATTTGGAAAAATCCCAGAATTTGGAAAAAGTCCAGAGAGCTATTTTGGGTTCGGATTTTAGGTTCGATCGGACTTCAAAGTCCGTCTAGACTTCGCCTAAGGCTCTAGCTAGGCTCTGATACCACTGTAGGGTTCCTAGGCACTCTAGTGAGGTCTCACAAGGCATCGAACATGCCATTTTCAAAAATTCTAGGTGCCGAGAGACCCGACTACGGATCGTTTGCTAGAAAATTAGGCGAAAAAGCTAACTAGTTAACACTTAACTACAAGATACGGAAATACAACCTTTGTAGATCCGGTGCTCCACCTCCATAGCTCCGCAACGAGGTCCTCTCCGCTGTCCAAATCAAATCCGGGCTCAAGCGTCGGCTTCGTCGGAGAATGGGCAAGCTAGGTCGTCGATGACCATGCCGAAGATGATCTACGTCGAGGCATCGAAAGATCAAGCTCCACGTTCACCAAGTCATGAAAAATTTGTGAAGGAAACACACTCTACTACTTGGCAAGAGGTAGAGGATGAAGAAATAGGAAGTGGGTAGACTTTAGAATTGGATTTCTCACTCTTAATCATCAATCACCATTGATGGACTTAGGTTTTCTTCACTTGAAAAATGAAGAAGAAGAAGAATGTTATTATGATAAGAATAATCAAAATGAGAAAAGAAATTCATTCTTATCATAATGAAACCATAGTTAGGTGTAGAGAATCAATCATGGTTTAGTGGAATGGTTAGGTTAAGCATGAGACAAAAATGGTTGCAAAGTCAAAGACTTCATGAAGCTTCATGAAGCATTTAAAGAAAGCCACCATTTTCTCATGCTCATTTTCTTTTCCAAAAAGAATAAACAAATGAATAAAAAGAATAATCAAATAGTAAACCCTAACCATTCCATTAACCAAGGTTTAATTCTATACGCTTAACAAAAAGGGCATGCACCATCAAACGTGATACAAGCAAGTGCACAAATCATATCGCATATGAAATGTGCACACCCGAGTGAGAAAATCCATTTAAAGTAAACCGATACTAGTTAATGCAAAGTAATATATCAAATATATAATTATGCATTAAATCAATAAATCAACACTTGATTTAACGATCCGGGCATGACGCACATAACCGACTGGTATCATTAGTAACATCTTATCGAATCAACACTTGATCCGATAATCCGGCTATATCGCATATAACCGATCAATGTCACATCGCGAGAATCGAATACAGAATCACATACTCGTATTATTCTCGGTCTCGCACATATCTCATATGCGCTCCTATTTCGTTTCGCTTGAGCCAGGAAACCTCTGTGTAGGACTCTAAAGACTCGTCAATACGCCGGCAGCAGATGATGATCATATCAAGCATCCACAAGCCGCAAGCGGTCTGCTAAACGTAACGGCCACCCGGGTATTGAGCGATCTGAAGATCGACGAGCAAGCCCGCTCACACTCCAGTGAATCCGACCAGTAACACTACCGTACAGTCCGGTCTGATCGTCTGATATGTCGCATATCCCGCCTAGGGGTGGTAAACGTCAGACCCCAATAGCTTGATAAGTCGTGTCGATATGAGGTCTATAACTATTCGAGAAACTACTGGTAACACTTACCAGTAAATCTCAGTAACCCTGGCCAGGGATTTCCTGTTATAGCCAATCGAACACAGCGCAACATCAACCCCCTATACCGGGAGAGACGAATCCCCTCCTATCGCTCATTGCCTCCAGGTGACTCGGGACTGTACCCAAAAACCACCATTTTGCACGCCCTCTTGGACGTGGTAAGATGGAAATCAAAGCACGGTGGGAACCACACAAGACTCTATGACGATCTCGGGTCAACAGACTACTCTGTACCAGTGTCACCAGAGAACTGCCATCTGACGTGAGGTATAATACCATCTGGGAGTTCTCGACGAGTCCGTCCAGTGTACCCAGTCTCTACTGAGCACCCATATATCTCCTCTGATGTCAAACACCAATGGATATGGGATCATCCATCGCCCATCTTCATGGGTCGAGAAGGTATACGCTAGTCTACTCTGGCATATCGATGCCCCGTCTCGATATACCCACGACTAGGGACTTTGAAGGATGTACTTATGGACTACCATGTCCCCACTAGTATAATCCGCATCATAGTCCAGGTAGTCAAGTACAGATCCTAAGGGCTTTACCAACATGTAACAGAGAGACAATCAGTATACACGTTAAGGTAAAGATCAACCAGATAGCATACTATCATGTCGAGCAAGAATGTCCTCCCTATATATGTCCCAGCATCCACTACAATATACATCCTATGTACAGTAATGGCCTCTAGGGCATACATATAACTAACATTTTTTACATGGATTTTGGAGTTGGAAAGCATTCTTTTTGGAGGCAAATTTTCATGGTTGGATCTCACATGTGGAGGTACCCCTCATGTGGACTTCGGACGAGGAAGAAGAGGAGGGCGACATCATTTTCGGCAGACAAGGACCAGGTGAGTAGATATATATCTACGGGGGGGAAGTCGGGTGGATGGCGTTTAGCAGCCCCGCAAACGTAGAATAGGAATAGTACTTATTGTCATTAGGAAGCCAGACGTGACCTTAGAATTTCGGTGAGTAGGACCCTAGTAATGACCTTAGGTTGGGCTAGATCGATTTAGAAAGACCTTACCCGAGGATGAATATCTTGGAGGAGATTCGTAGGTTTCAGGTAGATACACACACACGCACACACAGAAACTCGACATGGTGTATACGTGTATGTGTATATATATATAGGACTAGGTGTAGGTGTATATATATATATATATATATATATATATATATATATATATATAAACAACACGTATATGTGATACAAGGATGTGATATGATACACGGGGATGAAACAATATAACTGGGCTTGATGCCGTGATTCTTGGCTATACGGTCGTGTTATGATGTTAGCGGATCATTAGAAAATGAGATAATGAATAGGTATACATAAATAATAATGGGTGGTGATGATATTGAGCTACATGGGACTCTAAAATAGAACCCGGACTGTAACCTGTGCCTGAAATTACAATATGATATATGTGTGACTTGATTACGATATCATATAGGTGTGACTTGATTAGGATATCATATAGGTGTGACTTGATTACGATATGATATAGGTGTGACTTGATTACGATATGATACATGTGACATGATATTTCTGAGGATAAATTAAGGATGTATATTTACGCTTGCAATGATATATGATTGATGTATGCGATTATAGTACAGTACCTTGATCATGACATGATTTGATGATGATATTATACGAATGATGAGACACGAAGGTGATACTTGACCCGTACCCCGATATTGGGATGCCGTACGATGGATTTTACCGTTCGGGGCATAGATGTGATGATTGATCCGCACTCTTGATTTGAGGAAGCCGTACTACGTACGTGACGCTATTGAGGCTGGATCGCCGACTAGTAGAGATATGGACTCAGACCTTAGGTGGACTCTTATTTCTTATCGACTAGTTTCTTAGGTTCAGTTCCTTAGGAGGTTAGATGGACACTAGTTTAGGCTCGAGTCATATAGTTGTAGTTATACTTGTATATCAAGTGAGTGGTTAATACACATCCGTCCTTATATTCAGACCGAAATCATCATGGTGCATGTTCATACATATGTTTCTATAATCAATATAAAACTCTGCCTGTTAGGACACCAGCACCATTACCGATGATGCGCATATTCCACGCACACTTATTTGCCGACTCACACACATCATCATCGGTAATTGCTATGTCACGTACACTTTAGAACATATTATCTTTTATTGATAGAATCAACTAACAGCTAGATTGATATAATATTGTGATTACTCTCTGGTGTTTGTCTAGACATGACATTTATTATTTAGACATTTCATGCATTCACATTTCCATGTTATCATGCAGTATTATGGGGCTTATGCCGACATTTATCATGTACTTACTCATGATTTTGGGATTTTGGATTTCTATGAGATTTCTGGATTTTGGGGAAAGCCGCAATAATATATATATATAAAAACTTCTCTCTCTCCTCCTCTCTCTTCAAAATATAAGTTGTGGTTTTCTCATGATGTATGTGTCGTCCACCATGAGATTTCATGTTTTCTGTTGGATTTCGAGACCCGATTCGAGGAGTGGATGAACCGTCTCGGGTACATGGTGGGTCCGGTATGGTATCCCGGGGCAAGAAGATCGAGTTGTAGACGATGAGCCTGGCAGGGGAGGACTACCTACCGGTGATGTCTGGCACGGCGGATATCCGGAGGATACCGACCGTTGTCGTGAGATTTGATGATATGGGCCGATCCGGACTGACGGAGCCCGAGATATTGAGACTATGAGATATTGAGATTATAAGGTATTGAGACTTGAGATTTACATGTTTTGTGTCGATGTTTGACACAGATTTCCTTGGATTTCATCGTTGATATTTCAGATTTTTATACAAATTTTACCATGATAGAAGCTAAAGATTTCTTATACAGATATATCTAGATTTCAGGATTGGTTATTTTACATTCATGGTGCATGCATACTCATTCACATGACATATTACTATTTGAGGCACTGACACGAGCACGGAGCATTTGCACTTACACGTAGTTTATTACCCTCCCATTACTAGATGACTGGTGATATAGTAGTGTATTATTATGACCTAGAGTGTCGTGCATTCGATTTCTTTTCGCAGATATCTTTTACTCACGAGTTGGCAACTCACCCCCGTTGTGCCAAATTTTATTACAGGTTCGATGTACAGGTTTCCCTGGCAGCTTGCTGGCACATCATTTCATTCATGGTGATTTGCACGGTAGGTTGGTTCACTTGTATCTGGACCGCCGTTTTACTTTTTATTATTTCATTTGTATCTAGTAAGCTCCATCAACCCAACTTGTATTACTTGATAGTTTACTGGACCAGTTATTTATTTCGACCTTAGAGTCGCGCTTGTATTATTATGGTATCTGGTGGATTTGTTTTCTTTTAAGTTTTGAGCCTCGCCCTTTGGCGTTGTATACTATTGTGCATTGGTGTGGTTGTTTCCGCTTTTTGGCGTAGAGCTAGCTCCCGTTTGGGGATGCTTTTTTTTGTTTGTATATATATTATTCTTGTTTGTACCCGTTGGGGCCAGTTTTTACAAAGGAAACTCTGCCAAAATTTTTGAGAAAATTGGATGTTTCTTTTAAACTTGTTTTCTACATGTTTTCCTTTACTTCTTCTTCTTTTATGGTTTAGATTTCTGGGCTTCGTCTTACTTAGGTTACGTTGCGTCTGTAGACGCTTCGTAATCTAAGTGCCGGTCGCATTCCGTACTTTCGGGTCGTGACACTCTAGAAGAATGAATCCCTAACTCAATTCTATGACCGTCGCAACCGCCACCAGACCCTAGGGTTTGTGGTAGTTCCGCGGCGCCATAAGTGGGAAAGGGTTGACCCTTCTAAGGTTGGTCCATAGGTGCTGTGGCATGTTCTAGGTACTTTTTTAAACTCCGCTCAAGTGTTGAGCTCTTCGGGAAATTTTGGGTGTTTGTTTATTCGATCGAAAAGTATAACATTGTCTAGCTATCTGTGATTGTGATACAATATTTGGAATCCACAAAATTTAGTTTTATGAAAACTAATTTGAATTTTATAAATCTAGCAATTCAGTCTCATTTGATCGGTTGCCACGGGATTTTGATGTCGATCAAAAGTCCGTCACAATCACATAGCGTACGCGGATACTCGCCGGGTAACCATACTAGATAGCCACTCCCCATAGCCCCGACCAAGTGACTGTAGGAGAACCCCGTCCCTAAAAGCATCCATTCGGGTGTTCGTGGCCGCGGTGTTCCGCCTAAGTGCACTTCGTCGACGGCATCGGGGGTGCGGCCGTCTACTAATGTTTCCGACGAGAATTCGATCAGGTTGTCGGGAATCTTGTTGAATTACCCGACTAGTTATTGGAAAGTGTTTTCAATGTCGAGATTAAAATGCGGGGTTTATAATTGTTAGGTATGTGATGTCTAAGGAATTCATTTTGTAAGGCATGAAATCCAAAGTATGTGATACATTGGGTTTATGATGTCTAAGGTGGTTGCGTATTCCAATTGTTGTAGTTTTTCACTTTCTTTTCTGCAACCATAAGTGTAATATGTGATGTATCGTCGGTTTCGTTGCTATATGTCAACGACAATTGGGATACGCGTATTTACTTACGTTGATGACATGTGATGTTATGTGTTGCTTTGATATGTTATATTGGATCGTCGTGTTTTGAATAGCCGGGGTTTTTAATGTGAGATGAGAGTTTTTCATTTTCATTCATGTAAAAGCTTGTATGTAATATTCTTTTATTGGGGCACTTCCGGGTTGAGGATGATGTCACAATTGATGTATATTATTTACTTTTCCGCATTATGATAGACCCAAGGAGGAGAGCACAAGTAACCTGGTTCTAGAGTCCAGTGGGAGACCATCTCGAGGTGTCGAGACCGGGTCTCCTAACTCTAGAATTAGGAGGGTTGCTTGCCGCTCTCATATGGGTCTAGGGATGTTGGTTTGGCTATTCATCACGACCATGGAATCCGCGGTTTTTACTGGCTTAATTTAAAAACACGGAATTCCTAGTATATCCAATATTTCATATGTGTTCTTCTGCTGCTGATATTTTGTGATGTGATCACTTGATATGTTGAGACGAATGCTTATATTACATATATGATATATAATAAATATTGTTGCTTTTGTTTCTTCTGTGATACTTAGGAAGCATAATTGATGGGACTTCATTAATGAGATTAATGAAATAAAAGAAACCTAAAGATGTTGCAGAATCTTTTTTTAAAAACTGGTAGCTCTAGTTCTTGCTTTGCATAGCAGTATTCCTTGTAGAATATCCAGCACCTTATTCGATAAGGAAAGAGCCGAGATCCCTTCACCGAGAGTGACCTCTTTAGCGAAACTAGCAGATGCTACAATCCACTCGGTTTTGTCTTTTGATTGCTTTTCTGGTTCTTGTTTTGCGTAGTGGTATTGAAATATCCTGCACCTTATTCGATAAGGAAAGAGCTGAGTCCCTTCACCGGGAGTGACCTCTTTAGCAAAACTATTAAAAGCCTCAAAAACACTCCGTTTCAAAATCACTCGATTCTGCAGCGATATCAAGTTCATTATGCAAAAGGTTTTCTTAACAACCTGTCGTTGCCCTCCATCATTTCAGATAAGTTATTTTTAGTATTCGTGCTGCGTTTGTTGACCTTAACCAAGGCGTAGTGTGCGATAGCTAATTAGTGCTTATCTGCAAGCATATGATGCGATTGAATTAGGGTAGTCGTACGACTTTGTTGACCTTAGCCAAGAGTCATACGGGTGGGTTTAATTCAATCAAGAAATGACAGGTTGAACTTGGCTAGCGCTTATGATTTGTTGACCTTATCCAAGGTCATAAGTTTCTCGGGGAAAAATATTATCGGGAATTTTAAGTGTTGAAATTTGCAATGAGATTGCATACCTTCTATGAGATAGTTGGACCCCGATACCCACTGCGAGTAAGACTTACTCCTGGAAGAGTTTTACACATTACAATTAGCCGATCAAGTAGGTGTCTAGAAAGGTGTTAACGGGGTTACGCCCCTGGGAAACGAGGTTTATTTTAATTAGGTCTGTGCGAAAGCACGAGGAACCTCCCTCAAACTACCGACACTGGCCTGGCCGAAAGATTGGCGAACTTGTAGGGTGTAATTAATCCCGGCTAGTCTTACGTTTTAGGGTTTGAAGGAAGATTTGATAAAAACAGTGGGAGCCATCCGGATTAGATAAAATAATAACCAATATGATCTTGCAAGAGCATACGCTGAGTATTTTCTTCTCTCTCTCCAGGTAGCGACTATGTCACGCCTTAATCAAGATAATAATATGGATGCATTGACCGAACCTCCTTATTATACTGTACTAGGGAACGTTGGTTCCGCTCTATCTTATAATTGTTATAAGTCCGAGCAGGAAATAGGGGAATATCCGGATTCCTACGCGACCAAATCGAGGAATAAGCATGTTGATGCATATTCTTAAGGTGTGTTTATTACTGAGAACTGTTTCTCAGTACACTCTACGTCCTAGGTATGAGATACCGGATTAGGATCCCAGATATGTAATCTGTTACATGGGCTAC
Source organism: Agapanthus africanus (assembly GCA_030015575.1). Lineage (NCBI taxonomy): Eukaryota > Viridiplantae > Streptophyta > Magnoliopsida > Asparagales > Amaryllidaceae > Agapanthus > Agapanthus africanus. Next base: position 155,213,893 of record CM057343.1, read on the forward strand.
GGAAAGGTAGAGAACTGGGATAGGGTGATATATCTCTAAGTGTTAGAGAATGGTTCAATTGCTGCAGCCAAGTCAGTTGGCAAATATCACCTTGTATTACCAAATGGTAAATACATTGATTCTGAACAAATGTTATTATATAACAAACCTGATATACAACATTACATCAGATTCTTTATTGAGTTAAAGAAGGATATAATTCTGTATTAGAGGATAATGTTGTGAACATTTTCCTAAATCAAGAGTTGATTGGATCAGGCACGTTATGAAATGGCATATACGTTCTAAATCAAACCACAGTTCAAAGTATCTAGAACACACACAAGAGGAGTGGTTCAGAAATGAATGAATCCTTCTTATGGCATTGTAGACTAGGTCGTATCAATGCAACACGACCAGCTAAGTTACATAAGGATGAATATTAGAATCCGTTTGAATTTCCATCTTATGATACTTGCCGGTCTTGTCTCAAAGGTAAAATGACCAATACTCCGTTTACTGGAAACAGAGAAAGAGTTACTGAACTCTTGGGATGGATACATAACGATGTGTACGGTCCTATGTCTACAAATGCCAGGGTTGGTTCTTTGTACTTCATTACATTCATCGCCGATCTTTCAAGATTCGGACATGTATTCCTGTTGAAACACGAGTCTGAAACTTTTGAGAAATTCAAGGAATATAAGCTTGAAGTTGAAAACCAAACGGGTAAAAGTATTAAGTCCTTCGATGTGATCGAGGAGGTGAATACTTGGGCATGGAGTTCCTGGATTTTCTAAACAGAGAATAGGATTCTCTCTCAGCTTACTCCTTCGTATACACCACAGCACAACGGTGTATCGGGGCGGAGGTTATCGCGCCCTATGAGATATGGTGCGCTCTATGATGAGTACTGCTGAGTTACCTGTCTTCTTTTGGGTGTTATGCACTTGAGAAGATGCATACCTATTGAATGGGGTTACATCCAAATCAGAGCCTACCACTCCATATGAGATATGGAATAGGAAGAGACCATGTCTTATACGAGTTAAGATATGGGTTGTCCGACCTATGTTGAAAAGAAAAATCCGGACAAGCTCGAGGCAAGGTCAGTTCTGTAAGTTTGTTAGATATCCCAAACATTTGTGAGGGTATATCTTCTACCTAACTGAGGAGCAAAAGGTGTTTTGTTTCTCAGCATGCCATCTTTTTTAGAAAAGGGATTTCTTGTGAAGAAATTAGTGGTCATGAGGTAGAACTGGAAGGAGTTCCAGCTGGATAAACTAACAGCTAATGATTTGGTGAAACCAAAGGATTCAATAGTCTCCAATGAACCTTAACCTCTCCGCGAATCTGGTAGGGTTCCTCATCCACCTGAGAGATACTACGGTTTCCTCAATGACGGTGGGAGCGAGGATTGCATCATGTTAGATGATGGCCCAACCTGGTTCAAGCAGGCCATCAAAAGTGGAGAATTTGTGAAATGGCTGGATGCTATGCAATCAAAGATGGAATCCATGTACACCAACAAAGTATGACTTTGAATGTTGCACCTGAAGGGGTAAAACCCATTGGGAGCAAATGGATCTTGAGAAGATTCTTGGTGTAGATGGAAAAGTTGAGACTTTCAAAGTTATGCTTAAGTCTATCAGGATTAAAGCAAGTATCGCGGAGTTGGAACATCTGTTTTGATGTGGCAGTCAAAGAGTTTGACTTCATCAAAAAGGTAGATGAACCTTGTATATTGTAGTAGTTAACCGCAATCAATAACGGTGTCGCGCGTAGCTAGACCGAGATGAGTACGGGTCGTCCTCAGGGAAACGTTGAACTTTTTACTCTTACTTTAGATGTGTTGAAAAAGAGAAAGAAATAAGAATTTTGTGAAATGGTTTCTAGATCTACGTTAAACAAGAATGTAAAATATAGATCTAGATTATTTCAAGGATGTAGTTAATATAAAAAGGGGGCTTGTAGGGTTCGTTAAGATTTAGTAGTTATGGACGATTAATTAAAAGTTACCCTTTTTATCGATTAATAGATTTAAAACTAAAACGACGGTGATGCGTGTAGATTAGGGTTTCTGGAGGGAAAAGGAATCCCACTCTTAACCCTTATATCGACACGGAACTCCGTTCATATCTAGCCCTTACCAAAACAATCATTAATCTAAACTCTAATCGCGGTCGGAACTAGCAAAGAATTGTTAGCGCGCCCGATTAGGATGTTAATAATTCTTTTGATAAAGTTCATAAATTTAATAGGACTTAAAAAGGGTTTAGGGATTTTTAGCGTCCATTAGCCTACCCTAGTCCTACGAACCCGAACAAGCGGAGAATTATTCGCGCATGTTGGGAAAAGAAGATGAAAAGACAGAGAGGGAAAACATAATGAAAAATGCAAAAGAATTAAATAAAATAACTACCTTTATTAATCAACTTGAACAATCTACACTTTATTCCGTAGAAAATGATTACAAAACTAGTTGCTTCTCGATCTTTCCTAAGGAGGTAGACGAACAGTTGATGACCAGCCTGGATGCGTGAGCGTCTGGGACTTCGTGATCTCGTCGGCTTGATAAATTTTCCAAGAGGCTCTCGGTGCCTTTTTATAGTGCAAAGCCAGAATCATTTGCTTCAAAATTAGGTAAAATTCATCATAGATTCACCCCAGAAAAGCGCAGACTCTATCTCCAATATCCTGTCGCGGATCCGTGGCCCAAGGGGGGTATGGCCGCGAATCCGCGGCCATTCAATCTCTTCCCTTCATCATTTTTCTTGGGCTCTGTATTTGTGACATTTGGTGATCCTTGGAACCCTAGTATCATGGAAATCTTCTCGTGGTTGTTGCCAGACTTGGTCTCCAAGTTTTGATTCTTAATTAGGCAAGTCTTCATCAACAACTTGATTTGCTTGATTCTAGTCTTTGAAAAATTCTGCACAACTTGGAAAAAATTCTGCACAAATATTTAATAGACTTTGTTCTACTAGGATTTGGTCAATAAAATTATTTGCATACATTTTCCTACCAAATTATAATATATTAACACATGGAAAATAGTATTTTTACATATAAACCCTCATATGTATGGTATATTATAATAAAGTCCTTTTTTAATATGAAAATGGTAGGAAAAATATAATACAAATGTGCAGTTTTATCAACTGAACAAATACCCCCAAACTTATCTTTGATCGTCCCGAGCAAACTAGTTTATTCAATAGGAGAAAAAGAAAGGAGAAAACTAAGCACACTTTCGTAGGCAACATGATTGCACTGAGCACGTGCAACAAGCCGTTAAACCTCTAGGTGTCCCTAGTAGGAGGAGTGTTGTCTCCTGAGGGTTTTCAGCGGATTACACCCATAAAATCCTATAATAAAAGAGAGATGGTGAAATTTACATATAAAGATAAGAACCATAAAAGAAAGGCTTTGAAAATAAGAGTTTCCAACTACACTAGCTTTTCAATTGTTATGAGCCCTATCTTAATAGTCATGAAAAAATGTTAGAAATCACATCATCCCTCAATAAAACATCGTCTTTATTCTTCATTCCTACCTTTCATCCAAACATTGATCATATAACCCCACGTGTGTGTAAAGAACATCCCTACACTCGGAGAATTCAATTCAAGCTATCATACTCTTGTCCATCTACCTTAGTACTTTTTTAATTTGATGAATATTAAGATTTGCTGACACATTTTCATGCGACCGTTAATACTTCTTGAGGTACTAACCAACCGATTACTCATGTGCTTGCTGATTAGGTGATAATATTTTCCTCGTCTTGCACCACCTAAGGCTTAGCAGTGACTCCCAGACCAGTTGGCCTTAGGGCACTAGGTGAAGAGGCACCCTCGATATATTTTTTTTATTGCTGCCTTGGTGATAACAAAACCAGTGTTCATTTTTCTTTTTCACCATTTTTATATTTTCTTCATCATTTTTTTTTCATTTCCTTCATACTTTGTCTTTTAGACAAGAGCATTTCAAGGTATCCTCTGCTATCCCAAGTTTCAAGACGTGTGTAAGTGCATGTAGTAGGGTATCAACATTCAAATGTTTGGCTTCCAGAATAAAAACTATTTTTCAGACTTATTTTTATCCTCAGATTAGTGACTTTCTTCATCTCACTAACCCTTGGGACAACAGCTCATAACTACTTATTACCAGTTCGTTTAAGAAAACTTCTAATTTTCTTGGTTTTCTTAAACTATTCCTATCTTTTGGATGTAATTTTTTACTTTCTACTCTTTTGTTATAAAAAAAAATTTTAATGCCCAGTGTCAAAGATAATTCAGTGAATACAAACCTCCCCCCCAAATCTGTTTTCAGCAGTGTCCTCACTGATGTAGCCTTTTGAGAATGGACCTGTATACTAAGGGAGAGATACAAGGGGTAAAATAATAGTTAAATGAAAAATTCCCCCAAACTTATTCTTTGACACGCACAGATATTCAATCAAATCTATTTTTACTCACCTCCATTCTTAAAATGAGAAAATGTTACAAAAACATGGAGGTGAGGCGGAGGAAATTTAGTTTTGATAAAGCGGCTCCTGTAAAAACAGGAGCTCCTCCGCGGGGTCAGCAGAAAAATACGGTTTTAATCTATGCCCATTTACTTTAAAAATTGAACCGTTTTTCAAATTTTCGACTTCAACTTCCCCGTGCAGGTGTACATACCGCACCACAAAAGGTCCTTTCCAACGAGATTTAAGCTTACCCAGATGAAGATGGAGACGGGAATCGTAAAGAAGGACTTGTTGCCCCGATGTAAAGGTTTTTCTAAAAAGATTTTTATCGTAGAATACTTTAGTCCTGTTCTTTACTATCACGGCATTATCGTAAGCTTCATCGCGGAGTTCGCTTAGCTCATTCAACTGCAGCTTCCGATAGCTGCCTGCATGATCAAGATCAAAATTAAGCTCTTTAATATCCCACATTGCTTTATGTTCGATCTCGACAGGAAGGTGGCATGCCTTCCCAAACACAAGGCGGTATGGAGACATACCAAGATCGGTCTTATAAGCGGTGCGGAATGCCCAAAGAGCATCCGTCAATTTGGTTAACCAATCTTTACGTTTCTTAGAAACCGTCTTCTCCAATATCTGTTTGATCTGCCTATTTGAGATCTCAGCCTGCCTGCTTGTTTGGGGATGACAGGGCGTAGAAAGCTTGTGAGTGATTGAATATTTCCGCATCAAGGCCTCGAAAGACCTATTGCAGAAATGTGTCCCGTTGTCGCTAATTATAGCGCGAGGGTGTCCGAATCGCGAAAAGATATTTTCCTTAAGGAACTTAATGACAACTTTGTTGTCATTAGTACGACACGGTATAGCTTCCACCCACTTCGAGACATAATCAACCGCTAACAAGATATATAGATTCCCAAAGGAGTTGGGAAAAGGGCCCATAAAATCAATACCCCAAACATCAAATATTTCCACAACCAATATAGGTTGGAGCGGCATCTCGTTCCTTCGTGAAATCCGACCCAAACGCTGACATCGCGGACAAATTTTGCAATGTTCAAATGCATCTTTAAATAATGTTGGCCAATAAAAGCCACATTGCAAAACTTTCTCCGCCGTTTTTCGAGGTCCAAAATGACCGCCGCATGCCTGATCATGACAAAATGAAAACACGCTCTTGAATTCATCGTTAGGGACACATCTGTGAATGATTTGATCGGAACAATACTTGAATAGATATGGTTCATCCCAGTAAAAATATTTTACTTGGGATAGAAATCGAAGTTTGTCTTGTTTCGACCAATCGCTAGGTATAAGTCCTGTCGCAAGATAATTCACGATATCCACAAACCAAGGTTCGTAGGATACATTCAAGAGCTGTTCGTCGGGAAATGAGTCATTTATCGGCACGGTCATAGTTAGCGAAGAAGTGATGCGTGAAAGATGGTCGGCTACAACGTTTTCACATCCACTCTTGTCTTTGATGACAAGATCAAATTCTTGTAACAATAGGATCCAACGTATTAGCCTGGCCTTCGCATCCTTCTTCGATAAAAGATGCCGAAGGGCGGAGTGATCTGTGTAAACCACAATAGGCGAGCCAATCAAGTAGGGCCTGAATTTCTCTAATGCAAATACAACTGCCAAGAGTTCTTTCTCGGTAGTTGTATAATTTATTTGTGCATCATTCAAGGTCCTACTTGCATAGTAAATTACATGTGGCATCTTATCAATATGTTGTCCTAAGACAGCACCAATAGCAAAATCTGATGCGTCACACATAAGCTCGAACAGGTGGTTCCAATCCGGAGATGATAGAACGGGGGCTGTAGTGAGTGATTCTTTAAGCGAGTCAAAAGCAGCCTCACAATCCGAATCGAAGTGAAATATAGTGTCCTTGGCCAATAGAAGGGTTAAGGGTCTAGCAATTTTTCTAAAGTCCTTAATAAATCTCTTATAAAATCCTGCATGGCCAAGGAAGGATCGTATATCTTTGACGCATTTGGGACGAGAGAGCTTTTGAATGACATATATTTTAGCTCTGTCAACCTCAATGCCTTTTCGTGAAATTATATGTCTAAGTACAATACCTTCTTGGACCATAAAATGGCATTTTTTCCAATTCAAAGTCAAGTTCTTATCCTTACAGCGGGTAAGAACCGCGTCAAGATTACGAAGGCAGTCCTCAAAGAAGTCCCCAAAAATGGAGAAATCGTCCATAAAAATTTCTAGAAAATTTTCCACCATATCTGAAAATATCCCCATCATGCACCGCTGAAAGGTAGCGGGAGCGTTGCATCACCCAAAGGGCATGCGTCTATAAGCAAAAGTTCCGAAAGGACAAGTAAAAGTGGTTTTATCTTGATCCTTTTCGGCGATGGGGACCTGGTTATAGCCAGAGTATCCGTCCAAGAAACAGTAGTATTCGTGTCCCGCTAATCGTTCTAACATCTGGTCAATGAAAAGTAGAGGGAAGTGATCTTTCCTCGTCGCGGCATTGAGTTTCCTGTAATCAATACATACGCGCCACCCAGTTTGGGTGCGTGTTTGGATTAACTCATTAGCCTCATTAGTGATGACCATGATGCCAGACTTTTTAGGGACCACATGAATTGGACTTACCCATTGGCTATCAGATATGGGGTAAATTATTCCACTATCAAGGCACTTGACGATTTCTTTCTTTACCGCCTCCTTCATAACGGGATTTAACCGTCTTTGTGTGTCTCGGGTTGGTTTGGCTTCATCCATCAGATGTATGTTATGTTCAACAATTAAGGGACTAATCCCTTTGATGTCGGCCATCGTCCAACCAAATGCTTGCCGATTCGATCTCAACGCTGCCAAAAGTGCATTCTCTTGCTCTAAGGCTAGAGAAGCGGATATAATCACTGGCAAAGTCTCATTCTCTCCTAAATATGCATATTTAAGATGAGAAGGTAGCGGTTTGAGATCAAGAATTGGCGGAGAGACAATAGAAGGTGGGGTAACGGAATGATATTCGGACTCCCCAAGAGGTTCAAAACTTGCATAAGATATTGACTCGGAAAGTGCTGCTGACTTTTGCAACGAGTCAACGGGTTCAATCTCAAGGTCAGACTCATTGAACCTATTCTCACTGTGAAGTGGTGCAAGATCAAACGATGTCTCATTAGTGTTGTCGAGAACATCAAAGCAAAGTTCCTCATCCATGCAGCTTTCGGAAGCTATCTCGTGGATGGAACAAACATTCAGCAAATGAGCAGAAGGTTCTGACGGCTGACTTCCTAGCTTGTAAATATTAAGCTCAATTGTCATTTTCCCGAAGGATAAGTTCATAGAACCGTTACGACAATTAATTACAGCGTTAGAAGTTGCTAAGAAGGGTCGACCAAGTATCACCGGGATTTGATTGCGTGGGTTTGCCACATGTTGTGTATCTAAAACAATAAAGTCCATGGGAAATATGAATTCCCCGACTTTAATTAACACATCCTCTAGTTCGCCCCGAGGTTTGGTGATAGATTGGTCTGCCATCTGGAGAGTACAATAGGCAGGTTTTAACTCTCCAATTCCTTACTGCTCGTATACTGAATAGGGAAGCAAGTTGACGCTAGCGCCTAGATCGAGTAAAACACGATTGATATTTTTATCCCCAATAGAAATAGAGATTTTAGGACAGCCGGGGTCCTTTCGTTTCTTTGGTATTTGTTGGGTAAAAGCTGTGCTAACATTACTCGTCATGAAAACCTTCTTAGGCACTTGAGTTTTTCTCTTCCTAGTGCACAAGTCTTTAAGGATTCTTGCATAAGATGGGACCTGTTGAATAGCATCTAGTAGAGGAATATTCACGCTAACTTGCTTAAACATTTCCACAATCTTCTCCATTTGGGGGTTAGGTCTGTTGGCCCTTAATCGGTTTGGAAATGGAGCTCGATCAATAAGTTTTGGGTCCAACGTTTGTGGAGAAGACTGTGGCGACGGATTCGATCCCAAGATCGGAGTGGGAATCGACTTAGATAGATTTGGCGAAATGTTCGAACCTTGGGGAAAACGGAGAATAGGCTCGAATGAAGGTAGGAGACTAGACGAATTAGGGGAAGAAGAAGAAGAAGCTGGGGTATCAAATGTGTCACTAACATCAAATTGCTCACCCACTCGGATGTTCAGCACTCTCCCCGATCTCAACGTAGTAACAGCATTCACATTATTATTTTGTGAATGGCCAGGATTCGGTAGGGGTTGAGATGGGAGTTTCCCTTTCTCTCTCGCACTCATTACGGCGTTTAACTGTGCGATTTGGTTTTCTAATGATTTAATACTCTCACCATGGGAGGCGGAGTTTTTCGTTATGGTATCAATAGAAGATCTCATCTCAGCCGAAAATTGCATGGATTGTTTCATGAACATATCCAAAGTTTGTGCAAGTGAGTTGTCAGTACCGGCCACTTGTGGTGTAGAAATGTTGGCCGGATTTTGGAAATTCTATGACTGAAAGGGGGGCTGATTCTGTGGTTGTGGTTGCTGTGGAGGAGGTCTTTGATAATTGCTTTGTTGGTTTTGGTTCCAAGTAAAGTTAGGATGATTCCTCCATCCTTGATTGTATGTGGAAGAATAAGGGTCGTTTCTAGGTCGCTGCTGAAAAGCAGCATTAGCTTGAAACGATGCATTCATAGGACATTCTTCCGTTAAGTGTGAAGGATCCGAACAGCAACCACAGACGGTCTTAGGAAGCGTGACCTGATTTAGGGAGAATGATGAGAACTTGTTTTCAATAGCGTCGAGTTTCTTCTGTATCGCTGCCATTTCGGCTTTTACTGCGATAGAAACATCGAGCTGGTGAATACCTCCCTTAGTTGAAGGTGGTCTTACACTTTCCCACTGCAACGTTTGTTCAGCAAGGTCTTCCAGATATTTCCACGCTTCACCGTCATCTTTAGACATGAAATTGCATTGACACATTGTTTCAAGCATCTGCTTTGTCGCTGGATTAATGCCCTCATATATAATCCGACATAAATCCCATCTTTGTATTCCGTGATGGGGGAATTGGACAAGCAGATCTTTGAAACGTTCAAAGCACTACCAAAATGGTTCATTGGGAAGCTGGGTGAACTGGTTGATCTCGCTCCTAATATGGGCAGTCTTATGGTTTGGGTAAAACTTCTTAAGAAATGCTATGATAAATTCATCCCAATTAGTGATAGAGTGTGTGACAGTATTATAAAGCCATTTTTCTGCCAAGTCGCACAATGTGAATGGGAGAAGACGTAAGCGCATAGCATCTAAAGTCAATTGTGAAGTACCCATCATTGCGCATACGTTTTTGAATTTGGTGATGAAAACGTATGCGTCTTCCGACTCAAGCCAGTGAAATTTGGGCAGCAGATTGATGTAGTGGAGTTTAATTTCGAAATTATCCCCATTAGGTGGTGGAAGAGATAGACAAGTAGGAAAAGGAACACGGATAGGATAGCATCTCTCTTGGAGAGAGATGCGCGGTGGATTCTGCGCACCTACAGGCGGTGGCAGCGTGGTGTTATAATCTGATGGAGTGCCGTCCATCTCGGTCGTTGTAGTATAGTTGTGAGTATTCCCGCCTGTCATCTAGATGCTCGGTTTATGATTTGTGGGGCTTAGGAAGGGTGATGAAATCCCCACCAAATCTGGATTTGGTCTTTGCCCCTTAGAGTCCGTATTAAAATATGCAAAACAAAACCAATCACAAAACTTTTGCAAAAAGATTTTTGAGCGGCGCAATTTTGTAAAGAATCCTGCAGAAGATAGATTTTATTGGATTTGAGGTGAGAGAGAAGGAGTTGAGAATATTACCAGAGAGTTCTGTAGCCCTAATCCCTCTAACCTGCCGCGATTCCGCCGCCCTAAGGGTATTTTTGCCGCGGTTCCGCCGCGTGGTAGAAGGAACAGTTGATGAAAAATTTTCTCAAGCCCTCTGTGCTCCTCTGGATCTCGATGAATGTCTCTGTCTTCTGTTTTCCTCAATTCTGTGACTCCAGATCTCCTTGCCAAAATTCACGTACAAATCGTTAAATACGCAATTTGCAGTTTTGTGTTAATAATGATATGACTCGTCTAAGAATCCAACACAAATAGTAAAAATAAAAAATTACGCACGTATCCCCCACAACGGCGCCATTTGATTGATACGAAAAAGTGTGTGTGGTAGTTAACCGCAATCAATAACGGTGTCGCGCGTAGCTAGACCGAGATGAGTACGGGTCGTCCTCAGGAAAACGTTGAACTTTTTACTCTTACTTTAGATGTGTTGAAAAAGAGAAAGAAATAAGAATTTTGTGGAATGGTTTCTAGATCTACGTTAAACAAGAATGTAAAATATAGATCTAGATTATTTCAAGGATGTAGTTAATATAATAAGGGGGCTTGTAGGGTTCGTTAGGATTTAGTAGTTATGGACGATTAATAAAAATTTACCCTTTTTATCCATTAATAGATTTAAAACTAGAACGACGGTGTGTAGATTAGGGTTTCTGGAGGGAAAAGGAATCCCACTCTTAACCCTTATATCGACACGGAACTCTATTCATATCTAGCCCTTACCAAAACAATCATTAATCTAAACTCTAATCGCGGTCGGAACTAGCAAAGAATTGTTAGCGCGCCCGATTAGGATGTTAATAATTCTTTTGATAAAGTTCATAAACTTAATAGGACTTGATCAGTCGAAAATACTGCACTTTTAACACGGTAATTTCCCTACCTTTTGCAGTCAAGTAGAGGTATCCGGTATTCATATCACACATATTTGCAAAACACATGTAAAATACGGGATTACTTGTACTGTGTGCTAAAACCAGCATTTTTTAGGGAAATTGTGTGTTTTTCATGGCATCGCATTATTCTTGTATTGCGCAACTCTTGTCTTGGAGTCTATGCAGGAAATTCCGGAAGCAGAGCCCAAAATTGGGAAAAGATCTGATAAAGATGCACCAACTCAAAAGGCTGAAGATCTGGTAGTAATTTAGAAGGCCAAATAAAATTCAACACATCAAAATAAGGCCCATATAATATCCCAAGCCCACAGAAGAAAATACAAGCAGCAAGGCCACCATAGGGCCGCGGATCCGCGGCCCAAGACCCCTTTGTGCGGCGGATCCGTGGCCATATGAAGAGATCGTGGCTCCAAATTTCATCAAATGCTTATTTATAACGGCCATAGCTTCCAGAAGACCCCAGAAGCTCCACGTGGCATTTCTAGAAGATTCGGCGTAACAACTTCTTGGAGGGAAAATTCAAATTTTGGGCTTAACTAACTTTTTGGGGGGAAATTTGAATATTTGGTCAACAAACTCTTGGAAGGAAATTCAAATTTAGGCTTAACTAACTTTTTGGAGGGAAATTTAAATCTTTTGGTTAACTAACTTGTGGAGGGAATTCAAATCCTAATTCTAGATTTTGAGGCCTATAAAAAGGAGCCTAGATTAAGGTTGCAAATTGTTTAAGAATTACCACCATCTTCTACCCACAAGTTTAGTGACAAATGCTTGTGCCAAATTCAAATTCCCATCTCCAATTCAAGATCAAGATCAAGATCCCGAGATCAATTTGAGCAAGAGAGCCTTCAACCTTTAGCAAGCGACGCCGGATTTCCAACGGAGCAAGAGATCCACGCCGATCCGCGACTCAAGGAGCTGAGCGAAGCCGAAATCGACGATCTAGTTCCTTCCTTTTGTAAATTCAAGAGAGTTGTAACGAAATTTGTCGATAAATAAAGAATTGAACGGAACTCACTTTCCCTGTGGACGATCCGCACTCACTTACCTTTAGCAAGCGACGCCGGATTCCAAAGGAGCAAGAGATCCACGCCGATCCGCGACTCAAGGAGCCGAGCGAAGCCGAAATCGACGATCTAGTTCCTTCCTTTTGTAAATTCAAGAGAGTTGTAACGAAATTTGTTGATAAATAAAGGTGAATTTTCTATACTCCTGCTTATCTTTTAATTCAAGCATAATGATTAGAATTCAATTTGTGATTGTGTTTGTGATCATGATGTTTGAGTAATCTCCGCTCGTGTAGGAGTTGTGACGATCTTTAGATGATGATGATTTAGATATTTTTACAATTCTTAAATCCTATAATGTTTGGAAATTCTAGTGAATCAAATGATTAATGACCTAGTTTCGAGATGATACTTTCTTGATCGTGTTCACTCGAAACTAGGGAACAACTATTAAACATTTGATTAACTAGAAACTAGAATTTGAATGCGATCCATCGAAAGGACAAAGGATTATTTGCGAAATCCCTAATTTTCCCGCATGATCCTTAAACCTCGATGAATTTTGCATCGATCTAGTATCAATTCATTAATGGATAAGAATTAGTAATCTTTAGATCTCATCACATCTATAGATCCGATCTACTCCTACGAGCCATACTTCTAATCTTGATTGTTGGTTGGAAATTATCACACATCTCAATTCTTGTTTTTAATGTCTTTTCTAGATCTAGATTTTTCTTATTTCTTGATCTTCAAATGCAAATCATGAATTGTTTTCTTTTCTTTGCCCTAAATTTTCAACTCATCTAATTCGGAAATTGAACGGAACTCACTTTCCCTGTGGACGATCCGCACTTACTAACGCGCTACATCCGACACCGTTATTGATTGCGGTCAAATAATTTTTGGTTGTGATTTCTTTACCATTTCATTCTACACAATCGGAAAATCTTCCAATCAAAATGGCGCCGTTGCCGGGGATCGTGTGCTATTTGTTCATTTTTTGAAATTTGAGTTGAAAAGTTTATTCCATCAAATTTTTTAGATCAAAACTTGCACAAAATACTAATACGTGTTGTTGTGGTTAATTGCAAGGAGATCTGGAGCTTACTGGAAAATTGGAAAATTATTTGGTGAATTCCAGAGGATTGAGGAAGAGATCAGAAGCTTGCTGGAAAAATTTTGTGCAGAGACCCCACCATTCCACCGCGTTTCCGCGACATATACCCCTATTACGCGGCGGTTCCGCGGCCCATTAAGGAGCTCTCTGTAAAATCTTTTGCAGGTAATCTCTAACTTTCTTATCTCCTCTCTAAAATCTGCTCCAACTAACAATTTCGTGCAGGTTTCTTTACAAATAATCGCTGCGCCGCAAAAAGCAAAATAAAATTTGTGCTTGTTTTTGATTTTGTGGTTGTTTGCATAATAAATACGGAAATTAAGGGGCACGGCCAAATCCAGATTAGGTGGGGAGTTCATTACCCTTCCTAGGCCCCAAAAATCACAAACCTGCATCCGCATTACCCTCATTAATTAAAAAATATCTAGAGATGACTCTAAGGACCGTCGCGCTCACTTAGGACAGAAGAAGGCCGTGGGTAATTCATTGCTTATCCGCGTTTCTCTTGTGGTGCCTAGGCAAGTGTGTTGAAGGCTAGTGGTTACTTAATTAGGCCCACTACTTACGTAGTGGAGAACCTCCCACTTACCTGGCACTTACCTGGCCACAGGAGGGACAAAGAGGCAGTGGAGGATTCTATCCTGCGTCTTGTCTTCTAGCAGTTAAAAGCGGTCTAGAGATTGGACCTAGGTGACCATAAATTTTAGGGTATTGCTTGTTGCATCATATTTTCAAAATCCGTATCATTTTTCAAAACAAACACCACACTCACTTCATTTCCCCTAATTATAAATCACGCTGCCACTTGTACTAACCCCTTTTAGTGCAAGATAGGCTGGACACGGGATTCTAGTGCCCGACTTGTCCGTGTCCCCTCGATCGACTCCGAAGTCGGTATTTCTCCATTTACCTTTCTTTTACCTCCCATCACACCCACACCGATGGATCAGTCTCCATCAAACCTCTTTACCGCTACTCTGCCGCCGTCTGTTGGTGCGCAGATTCCACCCCGCATCTCTCTCCAAGAGAGGTGTTACCCTTTGCGAGGTCCTCTCTCGACCTGCTTATCCATTCCACCAGCCAACGGGGATAACTTTGAGATCAAGCCCCAGTACATCAACCTTCTACCCAAATTCCACGGTCTCGAGACTGAAGACGCATACGTTTTTATTACCAAATTTGAAAACGTATGCGCAATGATGGGTACATCACAACTTTCTGTGGATGCCATGCGTCTACGACTTCTTCCATTTACCTTGTGCGATTTAGCCGAGAAGTGGCTATATAACACCACCGCACATTCCATCACGAATTGGGAAGAATTCGTCGCAGCATTCCTTAAGAAATTTTACCCCATGCAAAAGACAGCTCGAGTCCGTAGCGAACTCTATCAATTCTCCCAGCTTCCGGCTGAACCATTTTCAAAATACTTTGACCGATTCAAGGATTTTTGGTTCAATGCCCACATCACGGCATCCCGAGATGGGAACTTTGCCGAATCATATATGAGGGCAGTAACCCTACCACTAAACAAAACCTTGAAAACATGTGTCAAGGCACCTTTATGACCAAGGATGATGGAGAAGCATGGAAATTTTTAGAAGAGTTTGCTGAAAAATCACTTCAGTGGGAGACTGGAACCCAGCCATCGAGTAGGGGTGGCGTACACCAAATAGATGTGTCCATAGGTGTTCGAGCTGAGATGGCAGCAATGCAAAAGAAGCTCGACTCTATGGAACACAAATTCCTAGCAGCCTCCCTAAACCCAATGTCGCTCCCCAAAACCGTTTGTGGGTGCTGTTCTGATCCTTCTCACTTAACGGAAGAATGTCCATTGAACTCTCAGTTTCGAGGTCTCGAGCATACCAATGCCGCATTTCAAAGACCTGGAAACGACCCTTTTTCTTCCACATACAATCAGGGTTGGAGGAATCACCCGAATTTTGCCTGGAACCAATCCCAAAACACGGTTCCAAACCCGAATCAATTCCAACGGGTCCCTCCACCACAACAGCAACCACTTCAGCTCACCCAGCACCCCTACCAATCACAAAACTTCCAAAACCAGGTCAACACTCCTGCACCTTCTAATCCTATGCAGTCGACCTGTTCTGACGAATTCTCTCAATTCGCTCAAACCATGAAATCACTCATGTCAAATTTCATGGAAGTGTCGGCCGAGGTTAAGTCTTCCGTTGGTGAGATAAAGAAAAACTCGGCGTCCCAAGCTGAGAGTATCAAAACAATGGAAGCTGAGATTGCACGACTTAAGGCCGAAATAAGTGCAAGAGAAAAAGGGAAACTCCCAGCTCAACCTGTACCCAATCCTGGCTATTCACATCATGTGAATGCAATCACCACGTTGAGATCTGGGAGAGTGCTGGATAACCATGTTGGGGAAGAAGTTGATGATATTGAGAATCCTATCAACACCCCGGCTGAGACCTTCCCTCACACACACACTTCTGCTTCTGATTCTTGTTCTTCTACCCCACCGCCTTCTCACGAGCCTATTCTCCATTTCCCACTAGGCTCGACACCTCAGCCCACCTCTTTTACTCCTCCACAGACGATCCCCACTTCTATTTTGGGATCGGGGCCACACACACTTCCTTCTCCTATGATGGACCCAGCGCTTATTGCTAAAGCACCTTACCCGAACCGGTTAAGGGCTAACACATCGAGTCCACATATGGAGAAGATCATGGAAATGTTCAAGCAAGTTAATATCAACATCCCTCTCCTAGATGCGATTCAACAAGTCCCCGCTTATGCGAAAATTCTTAAGGACTTGTGCACTAGGAAGAGGAAGACTCAAGTGCCAAAGAAGGTCTTCATGTCTAATAGCATTAGCACTGCTTTTATCCCTCCGCTACCAAAGAAACGTAAGGACCCAGGATGTCCTACGATATCGATTTCTATTGGGGATAAACACATCAATCGTGCTCTTTTAGACCTTGGCGCCAGTGTTAACCTGCTTCCTTTCTCAGTCTATGAGCAACTAGGGATCGGAGAGTTGAAACCTGCCCATTGCACTCTCCAGATGGCTGACCGATCAATCACCAAACCTAGGGGTGAACTGGAGGATGTGTTAATAAAAATCGGGGAATTCGTATTCCCCGTGGATTTTATTGTACTTGATACACAGCCTGTAGCGAACCCCCAGAATCAAATTCCGGTGATTTTAGGTCGCCCCTTTTTGGCCACTTCCAATGCTATCATCAATTGTCGTAATGGCTCTATGACCCTATCCTTCGGGAATAGGTCAATAGAGCTGAACATTTACAAGATTGGAAGTGTACCCTCCGAACCTACTGCTCATGTCTGTTCTGTCGACTTAATGGATGTCGACAGCAGCGAAGTTGATGATCCTCCTGATACCGATCTTGACTCTTTTCATACGTTGTTGTTTGACCCAACTATGTATCATACACATACGGACTCTTCCACCGAGATGTCCGGGTCAACAACTGACACCGATTATGAACTGCTTTTAGAGTCTGAAGATCACCCCACACTTTGTGATGACATTATTCTTCGGGGTATTGATGAAACTTTTGAGGAGATCTTCGCTGATGAACTCGCATTTCTGAATAACACGGGTGTTGAGATGAATCATGTCCCAATCATTGAAATTGAACCTCCACCCCCTCTTCTGAACTGTAAAAAGAATGCGAGTAATCCATCACATTCACTGCTTCGTCTCTCCAAAATGAGACGCACACACACTCTCTTCCACCACTTACCCTTTCCCCACTTCTTCTTCCACCAACCCGAGCACTGCATTGATAAAATCTTCGAATGGTTGGTGTTG
Organism: Agapanthus africanus; assembly: GCA_030015575.1. Classification (NCBI taxonomy): domain Eukaryota; kingdom Viridiplantae; phylum Streptophyta; class Magnoliopsida; order Asparagales; family Amaryllidaceae; genus Agapanthus; species Agapanthus africanus. The sequence goes on from CM057343.1 coordinate 155,231,018, forward strand.
ATCTTCGGTCTTTGCAAAGCTTGGCATCGACCAATGTTTCTTGACCCCCTCATGTGATTTTCAAAAACTTAACATTGCATAACTCAAGTTTGGGGTGGGGGGAAATAATTTGTCTGGATCTTGAAATGAAAATTTTTACAAAAATTGCGAGTCAAAAATAAGTTTGGGGGAGGATCTTCACTTATATATTTTTCCCCCACTAATAAATTCCTCCCAGACTTACAGGTTTTTGGTAGATATAGCGGTTGGCAACAGTGAGGACACTGTTGAAAACAAGTTTGGGGGAGGTTTGTGCTTAGTATTTGCATATCATTAGCATAAGCACAAAACATTTCTGTAAAAACCATAAAAATTTAAAAATTTTCAAAACCTATAAAAATTTTGTGTAAATATTTTTCTTTTGGTTCATCATTTTTTTGTAAATAATTTTTCAAAACCCATAAAAAACCTATAAAAATTTAAAAAAAATTCAAAATCCATAAAAATTCAAAAAAATTTCAAAACTCATAAAAATTTAAAATTTTCAAAATATAAAAATATTTAATATTTATGATAATAAAAGATTAGATAGTGAACAATTACATCCATGAGATTAGAAAAATTTAAGAAAACTGAGAAAATTAGAAGTTTTCTTATACGAACTAGTAATAAGTAGTTATGAGCCGTTGTCCCAAGGGTTAGTAAGATGAAAGACGTCACTAATCTGAGGATAAAAATAAGTCTGAAAAATAGTTTCTATTCTGGAAAGCCAGACATTTTGAACGTTGATACCCTGCTATTCGCACTTACACACGTCTTAAAGCCTGGGATAGTAGAGGATACCTTGAAATGCTTTTGTCTTAAAGCCGATGTATAAAAAAAAAAAAATTGAAGAAAGTGGTGAGAAAAAAATGGACACTGGTTTTGTTATCATCAAGGGCAATAAAAATCTATAGCAAGGGTGCCTTTTCACCTAGTGCCCTAAGGCCAACTGGTCTGGGAGTCACTGCTATACCTAAGGTGCTGCAAGACGAGGAAAATACACCAAATAAGCAAGCACATGAGTAATCGGTCGGTTAGTACCTCAAGAAGTATTAACGGTCGCATGAAAGTGTGTAAGCACATCTAGATATTCATTAATTAAAAAGTACTGAGGCTGATGGGCAAGAGTATGATAGCTTGAATTGAATTCTCCGGGTGTAGGGATGTTCTTTACACACACGCAGGGTGATATGATCGATGTTTGGAATAAAGATAGGAATGAAGAATAAGACGATGTTTTATTGAGGGAGGACGTGATTTCTAACATCTTTTCATGACCATTAAGATAGGGCTCATGACAACCGAAAATCTAGCTTAGTTGGAAACCCTAATTTTCAAGGCTTTTCTTTTACAATTCTTTTCTTTAAATGTAATATTCATGATCTTTCTTTTATTATTGGATTTTGTGGGTGCAATCCGCTGAAAACCCTCAGGAGACAACACCCCTCCTACTAGGGACACCTAGAGGTTTAAAGGCTTGTTGCACGTGCTCAGTGCAATCGTGTCGCCTACGAAAGTGTGCTTTTCTCTTTCTTTATTTTCTCCTTCTCTTTTTAATAAAACAGTTCGATCGAGACGATCGAAAATAAGTTTGGGGGAATTTGATCAGTCGAAAATACTGCACTTTTAACACGGTAATTTCCCTACCTTTTGCAGTCAAGTAGAGGTATCCGGTATTCTTATCACACATATTTGCAAAACACATGTAAAATACGGGATTACTTGTACTGTGTGCTAAAACCAGCATTTTTTAGGGAAATTGTGTGTTTTTCATGGCATCGCATTATCCTTGTATTGCGCAACTCTTGTCTTGGAGTCTATGCAGGAAATTCCGGAAGCAGAGCCCAAAATTGGGAAAAGATCTGATAAAGATGCACCAACTCAAAAGGCTGAAGATCTGGTAGTAATTTAGAAGGCCAAATAAAATTCAACACATCAAAATAAGGCCCATATAATATCCCAAGCCTACAGAAGAAAATACAAGCAGCAAGGCCACCATAGGGCCGCGGATCCGCGGCCCAAGCCCCCTTTGTGCGGCGGATCCGTGGCCATATGAAGAGATCGTGGCTCCAAATTTCATCAAATGCTTATTTATAACGGCCATAGCTTCCAGAAGACGCCAGAAGCTCCACGTGGCATTTCTAGAAGATTCGGCGTAACAACTTCTTGGAGGGAAAATTCAAATTTTGGGCTTAACTAACTTTTTGGGGGGAAATTTGAATATTTGGTCAACAAACTCTTGGAGGGAAATTCAAATTTAGGCTTAACTAACTTTTTGGAGGGAAATTTAAATCTTTTGGTTAACTAACTTGTGGAGGGAATTCAAATCCTAATTCTAGATTTTGAGGCCTATAAAAAGGAGCCTAGATTAAGGTTGCAAATTGTTTAAGAATTACCACCATCTTCTACCCACAAGTTTAGTGACAAAAGCTTGTGCCAAATTCAAATTCCCATCTCCAATTCAAAATCAAGATCAAGATCCCGAGATCAATTTGAGCAAGAGAGCCTTCAACCTTTAGCAAGCGACGCCGGATTTCCAACGGAGCAAGAGATCCACGCCGATCCGCGACTCAAGGAGCCGAGCGAAGCCGAAATCGACGATCTAGTTCCTTCCTTTTGTAAATTCAAGAGAGTTGTAACGAAATTTGTCGATAAATAAAGAATTGAACGGAACTCACTTTCCCTGTGGACGATCCGCACTCACTTACCTTTAGCAAGCGACGCCGGATTCCAAAGGAGCAAGAGATCCACGCCGATCCGCGACTCAAGGAGCCGAGCGAAGCCGAAATCGACGATCTAGTTCCTTCCTTTTGTAAATTCAAGAGAGTTGTAACGAAATTTGTTGATAAATAAAGGTGAATTTTCTATACTCTTGCTTATCTTTTAATTCAAGCATAATGATTAGAATTCAATTTGTGATTGTGTTTGTGATCATGATGTTTGAGTAATCTCCGCTCATGTAGGAGTTGTGACGATCTTTAGATGATGATGATTTAGATATTTTTACAATTCTTAAATCCTATAATGTTTGGAAATTCTAGTGAATCAAATGATTAATGACCTAGTTTCGAGATGATACTTTCTTGATCGTGTTCACTCGAAACTAGGGAACAACTATTAAACATTTGATTAACTAGAAACTAGAATTTGAATGCGATCCATCGAAAGGACAAAGGATTATTTGCGAAATCCCTAATTTTCCCGCATGATCCTTAAACCTCGATGAATTTTGCATCGATCTAGTGTCAATTCATTAATGGATAAGAATTAGTAATCTTTAGATCTCATCACATCTATAGATCCGATCTACTCCTACGAGCCATACTTCTAATCTTGATTGTTGGTTGGAAATTATCACACATCTCAATTCTTGTTTTTAATGTCTTTTCTAGATCTAGATTTTTCTTATTTCTTGATCTTCAAATGCAAATCATGAATTGTTTTCTTTTCTTTGCCCTAAATTTTCAACTCGTCTAATTCGGAAATTGAACGGAACTCACTTTCCCTGTGGACGATCCGCACTTACTAACGCGCTACATCCGACACCGTTATTGATTGCGGTCAAATAATTTTTGGTTGTGATTTCTTTACCATTTCATTCTACACAATCGGAAAATCTTCCAATCAAAATGGCGCCGTTGCCGGGGAATTTGATCAGTCGAAAATACTGCACTTTTAACACGGTAATTTCCCTACCTTTTGCAGTCAAGTAGAGGTATCCGGTATTCATATCACACATATTTGCAAAACACATGTAAAATACGGGATTACTTGTACTGTGTGCTAAAACCAGCATTTTTTAGGGAAATTGTGTGTTTTTCATGGCATCGCATTATCCTTTTATTGCGCAACTCTTGTCTTGGAGTCTATGCAGGAAATTCCGGAAGCAGAGCCCAAAATTGGGAAAAGATCTGATAAAGATGCACCAACTCAAAAGGCTGAAGATCTGGTAGTAATTTAGAAGGCCAAATAAAATTCAACACATCAAAATAAGGCCCATATAATATCCCAAGCCCACAGAAGAAAATACAAGCAGCAAGGCCACCATAGGGCCGCGGATCCGCGGCCCAAGCCCCCTTTGTGCGGCGGATCCGTGGCCATATGAAGAGATCGTGGCTCCAAATTTCATCAAATGCTTATTTATAATGGCCATAGCTTCCAGAAGACCCCAGAAGCTCCACGTGGCATTTCTAGAAGATTCGGCGTAACAACTTCTTGGAGGGAAAATTCAAATTTTGGGCTTAACTAACTTTTTGGGGGGAAATTTGAATATTTTTTCAACAAACTCTTGGAGGGAAATTCAAATTTAGGCTTAACTAACTTTTTGGAGGGAAATTTAAATCTTTTGGTTAACTAACTTGTGGAGGGAATTCAAATCCTAATTCTAGATTTTGAGGCCTATAAAAAGGAGCCTAGATTAAGGTTGCAAATGGTTCAAGAATTACCACCATCTTCTACCCACAAGTTTAGTGACAAAAGCTTGTGCCGAATTCAAATTCCCATCTCCAATTCAAAATCAAGATCAAGATCCCGAGATCAATTTGAGCAAGAGAGCCTTCAACCTTTAGCAAGCGACGCCGGATTTCCAACGGAGCAAGAGATCCACGCCGATCCGCGACTCAAGGAGCCGAGCGAAGCCGAAATCGACGATCTAGTTCCTTCCTTTTGTAAATTCAAGAGAGTTGTAACGAAATTTGTCGATAAATAAAGAATTGAACGGAACTCACTTTCCCTGTGGACGATCCGCACTCACTTACCTTTAGCAAGCGACGCCGGATTCCAAAGGAGCAAGAGATCCACGCCGATCCGCGACTCAAGGAGCCGAGCGAAGCCGAAATCGACGATCTAGTTCCTTCCTTTTGTAAATTCAAGAGAGTTGTAACGAAATTTGTTGATAAATAAAGGTGAATTTTCTATACTCTTGCTTATCTTTTAATTCAAGCATAATGATTAGAATTCAATTTGTGATTGTGTTTGTGATCATGATGTTTGAGTAATCTCCGCTCGTGTAGGAGTTGTGACGATCTTTAGATGATGATGATTTAGATATTTTTACAATTCTTAAATCCTATAATGTTTGGAAATTCTAGTGAATCAAATGATTAATGACCTAGTTTCGAGATGATACTTTCTTGATCGTGTTCACTCGAAACTAGGGAACAACTATTAAACATTTGATTAACTAGAAACTAGAATTTGAATGCGATCCATCGAAAGGACAAAGGATTATTTGCGAAATCCCTAATTTTCCCGCATGATCCTTAAACCTCGATGAATTTTGCATCGATCTAGTATCAATTCATTAATGGATAAGAATTAGTAATCTTTAGATCTCATCACATCTATAGATCCGATCTACTCCTACGAGCCATACTTCTAATCTTGATTGTTGGTTGGAAATTATCACACATCTCAATTCTTGTTTTTAATGTCTTTTCTAGATCTAGATTTTTCTTATTTCTTGATCTTCAAATGCAAATCATGAATTGTTTTCTTTTCTTTGCCCTAAATTTTCAACTCATCTAATTCGGAAATTGAACGGAACTCACTTTCCCTGTGGACGATCCGCACTTACTAACGCGCTACATCCGACACCGTTATTGATTGCGGTCAAATAATTTTTGGTTGTGATTTCTTTACCATTTCATTCTACACAATCGGAAAATCTTCCAATCAGGACTTAAAAAGGGTTTAGGGATTTTTATCGTCCATTAGCCTACCCTAATCCTACGAACCCTAACAAGCGGAGAATTACTCACGCATGTTGGGAAAAGAAGATGAAAAGACAGAGAGGGAAAACATAATGTAAAATGCAAAAGAATTAAATAAAATAACTACCTTTATTAATCAACTTGAACAATCTACACTTTATTCCGTAGAAAATGATTACAAAACTAGTTGCTTCTCGATCTTTCCTAAGGAGGTAGACGAACAGTTGATGACCAGCCTGGATGCATGAGCGTCTGGGACTTCGTGATCTCGTCGGCTTGATAAATTTTCCAAGAGGCTCTCGGTGCCTTTTAATAGTGCAAAGCCAGAATCATTTGCTTCAAAATTAGGTAAAATTCATCATAGATTCACCCCAGAAAAGCGCAGACTCTATCTCTAATATCCTGCCGCGGATCCGCGGCCCAAGGGGGGTATGGCTGCGGATCCGCGGCCATTCAATCTCTTCCCTTCATCATTTTTCTTGAGCTCTGTATTTATGACATTTAGCGATCTTTGGAACCTTTGTATCATGGAAATCTTCTCGTGGTTGTTTCCAGACTTGGTCTCCAAGTTTTGATTCTTAATTAGGCAAGTCTTCATCAACAACTTGATTTGCTTGATTCTAGTCTTTCAAAAATTCTGCACAACTTAGAAAAAATTCTGCACAAATATTTAGTAGATTTTGTTCTACTAGGATTTGGTCAATAAAATTATTTGCATACATTTTCCTACCAAATTATAATATATTAACACATGAAAAATAGTATTTTTACACATAAACCCTCATATGTATGGTATATTATAATAAAGTCCTTTTTTAATATGAAAATGGTAGGAAAAATGTAATACAAATGTGCAGTTTTATCAACTGAACATATATACAAGAAGATTGTAGAGAGTAAGGTTGTCTTCCACGTATTGTACGTAGATGACATACTCTTGATAGGAAATGGTTTCCTATGCTACACTCGGTCAAACTCCTCTTATCACAAGAATTCTCCATGGAAGATCTGGATGATACCTACTATATCTTGTGGATTATGATCTATGGTGATAGATCTAAGTGGATGTTGGGAGTGTCCCAAATCTAGGTACATTAACACCATACTAAAGAGGTTTAGTATGGGAGATTCTAAGTGTGGTGGTTCACCCACTTACTCAGGGATCACTCTCTCCAAAAAGATGTCTTCCAAGACTAATTTGGAGAGAGCTCGCATGCAAGGGATACCCTATACTTCGGCAGTAAGGTCTATCATGTATGCGATGTTTTGTACCAGACCAGATGTAGCTAACTCACTAGGTGTAGTGATAAGGAATCAATCGGATCTTGGGAGAATCACTGGATAGCTGTGTAGGACATTCTTAAGTACTTGAGACACACTAAAGAAATGTCCTTGGGGTTTGGTAACGGTGAACTCCAGTGGGAGTCCTTTACTAATTCTAGCTACTAGAGTGATAAGGTCGACTGAAAGTCGGTCATGGGCATTGTCTTTACCCTCAGTGGAAGGACGGTATGTTGGAAGAGTTCCAAGATAGATACCGTGGCATACTAGACGATAAAGGCTGAATACATCGCTACCAACGATACTACCAAAGTGGATGTCTAGATAATTCTTGTTCATGAGATGAACAAGGTTCCTACCATTGAGCGTCCAATAACTGTTATTAAGACAACAATGGAGTTATGGCTTTGGCCTAGGAACGCCAATCCAATCAGCGATCCAGACATATTCTGAGGCAAGTATCACCTGATCAGGAAGATGATTGATCTCCCAGGGATCGAGATCAGGAAAGTTGACACGAAGGATAACACGGCGGATCCACTCACAAAGGCCTTTCCCTAGAGAGACTTCTATAGGACGTTGAGTATGAGATATTACAACAAATGGTATTAGTGCAAGTGGGAGATTGTTAATTATATGTATTCCCTAGAGGCCATTACTATACATACGATGTATATTGTAGTGGATGCTTGGAGATATATAGGGAGGACTTTCTTGCTCGACATGATAGTATGCTATCTTGTTGCACTTTATCTTAACATGTACACTTATTGTCTCTCTATTACATGTTGATAAATCCCTTAGGATGAGTACTTGACTACCAGGATTATGATGCAGATCATACTAGTGGGGAAAAGGTAGTCGGTAAGTACATCCTTCAATTGTTCCTAGTCGTAGGAGTATCGAGACAGGGCATCGATATTCCAGAGTAGACTAGCGTATACGCTTCTCGACCCATGTGATGGGCGATGGATGATCCGATATCCATTGGTGTTTGACATCAGAGATGGTATACGGGTGCTCAGTGGAGACTGGGTACACGGAACGAACTCCCCGAGAACTCCTAGATGGTATTATACCTATCGTCAGATAACAGTTCTCTGGTGACACTGGTACAGGTTAGTCGACCCAAGATCGTCATAGAGTCTTGTGTGATTCCCACCGTGATTTGATTTCCACCTTACCACGTTCAAGAGATCATGCAAAACCGTGGTTTTTGGGTACAATCCCGAGTCACATGGAGGCAATGAGCGATAGGAGGGTATTCGTCTCTCCCGGTATTGGGGGTTGATGTTGCGCTATGCTCGATTGGCCATAACAGGAAATCCTTGGCCAGGGTTGCTGAGATCTACTCGTAAGTGTTATCAGTAGTTTCTTGAACCGTTATAGACCTTGCATCGGCATGACTTATCAGGCTATTAGGGTCTGACGTTATACCACCCCCAGACTGTGATATGTGATATATCTGACGAAGAGACCGGACTGTACGGTAGTGTTACTGATTGGATTCGCAGGAGTATGAGCAAGATTTCTTGTTGATCTTCTGATCTCTTAATACCCGGGTGGCCATTACGTTTAGCAGACCGCTTGCGGCTTGTGGGTGACTGATAAGATCATCACCTACTGCCGGCATATTGAAGAGTCTTTAGAGTCCTACACAGAGATTTCCTGGTTCATGCAAAACGAAGTAGAAGCACATATGTGATATGTGCGGGACTGAGATTAATGCGCGTATATGATACCGTATTCTATTCTCGCGATATGTGATATCGGTCGGTTATATGAGATATAGCCGGGTTATCGGATCAAGTCTTGATTCGATAAGTTGATACATATGATATTAGTCGGTTATATGTGATATATCCGGATTATTAAATTAAGTATTGATTTAATAATTTAATGTATAATTATATATGTGATATATTAATTTACATTAACTAATATTAGATCACTTAAACATTTCTTTTTCTCACTTGTGTATATATAGTATATATGTAATATATGTTAATATATATTATTTTGTGTCATGCTTGATGCCACATGCTTCTTGGGTGTATGAGACTTACACTATACTTATGATAATATTAAGTTTTTTATTTATTTTAGTAATTCACAAATTGGTGGAAATTTGTCATGGCTAGAAGCTTGGAGAAGCTTGTTGTGTCCATTGACTTAGTCCACTAATTTGTTTTACTTAAGATATTTATTAACCTAACCATTATCCTTAGCCATAGTTTAGTCTCTACATGAGTTATTGTATGACATAAACTCACCCATGATTGCTATTCTCACCTCATGAGTTTCATTCTCTTCTCCACTTCATCTTCTTCTTCATCAAGAGAAAGCTTGCTAGCTTTTCTAAAAGTGAAGAAATATTGTGAGAAAAATAAATCTAAAGTGAGCAAAATTCCTACTTCATCATCCTCTACAATATTAGACATTTAGTTTAAGGTGTTTGCTTCACTAATCTACCATTAGTGAAGAGATAGCATGAGCTTGAGTCTCCTCGACGTAGATCAACTTCGGCCTCAAAGACTTCGACCAAGTTTATTCATTTCTTCATGTAAACCCTTACTAGAGTTCGGATATTCGCTACTTGGAGCGAAAGGACTACTATACGGAGCTTTAGAAGTGAAGGACCGGCCTACAAAGGTTGTATACCTTGTTCACTTAGATATAAAGTTGTTTGCATTGCTAGTTCGTCTAAATCTCTAGTTAAGATTCTAAGTTAGGGTTCTTTAGTACGGCAATTTTTGAAACGGCATGGACGATACCACCCGAAACCTTGCTGTCATGCTAGGGAACCCTGCAAGAATCACATACTGGTATGAGTTGATCAGTCGAAAATATTGCATTTTTAACACGTCAATTTCCCCACCATTTGCACTCATCTAGAGGTGTTCGGTATTAATATAGCATATATTAGCAAAACAGCTGTAAAATACCAAATTACATGTGTTATACTTTAAAACTGACATTTTGAGGGAAATTGAGTGTTTATCATGGCATCGCATTATCTTTGTATAGCGCAACACTTGTCTCAAGAATCTGTGCAGGAAATTCCTGGAACATAGCCAAAATGGTCAAAAGTGCAGATAAAAATACGTCAACTCCATGACTTGAGATCTGGCAATGAACTGGAGGGAATTATAAGATTCAACGTATTATAAATATATCCTGAAGTCATCAGAAAGCAGCACACAGAAATTCATTCACTAAAGCCCTCATGTGACCGCGGATCCGCGGCCGGAGCATGGCATGCGCGGCGGATCCGCGGCCATGTAGGAGTGACATCTGCAAAGCTCTTCTCCAATATTCTTATTTTAAGTCTCACACCTTATCAAGCCACTGCAAATTCCAGACAACTCCAGAATATTCTGCCAGAACAGCAAGCTCCTTGTTCAAGCTAAACTTCCAAGCTTCCAAAGCAAGCTTCTCAATTAACCACCTAAGCCTAGAAGCTTCTACCTAACCTCCAAGCTTATGAAAAAAGCTAAGCCTAACTAACTACCTCTAGAAGCTTCTACCTAACTACCAAGCTTACAAGGGAAGCTAAACTAAATCTAGCTTCTAAAGGAAGCTAATCCTAATCAAGGCTATAAAAGGAACCCTAAGGCTTCACTTCTAAGGTTGTTCAATCTTCATCTCCCCAATACAAGTTGAGTGACACAACTTGTAAACCCTAATCCCCAATTCAAATTCCAAATCCAAAAATCAAGAACACCGAGTACAATTCAAGCAAGAAGCCTTCAACCTTTTAGGAGCGGAGCCGATCTTCATCCGAGCAAGTGATTTAAGACGATCCGCGACTCAAGGAGACGAGCGAAGCCGAAATCAACGATCAAGTTCTTTCCTCTTGTAGATCTTGAGAGAATTGTAACAAAATTGTTGATAAATAAAGGTCAAATTTCTATATCTTGCTTTCTTTACATTCTTGCATCATGATTCGATCTCAATTCTTGATTGTGTTTCTTATTATGATGTTTGAGTAAAACTCCACTCGTGGAGGAATCGAGATGATCAATAGATGATGATGTTACAAATCTTAAAAAGATTCTTAAGTCCTATTAGTTTGTAAACCCTAGCAAATTGAAGAATCGACGACCTAGTTTCGATGCGATTCTTTCTTGATTGTGTTCGCTCGAAATTAGGGATCCACGATCGATTCTTGAATTTACTAGAGGCTAGAATGTGAATGAAATCAATAAAAGGACAAGGGATAGATGATGAAACCCTAGTTTTCGCAAGAAATCCCTAATTCTCGTTGATCATCATCGATCTAGTATCAATTCATCGATGGATAAGAATACGTAATCAATAGATTTCATCACGTCTATAGATTCGATCGATTCCTACGAGCCTCATTTCGATTCTTGATATTTGGATTGGAAATCATCAATTCTTAATTCTTGATTTTAATGTTTTCTTGTTATTAGACCTAGCTTTTGATAATTCATGAAATTCATTTTTAAATCTTGAATTGAATTGTCTTTTCTTTTCTTTTCTTTAATTTTCAATTCATCTAATTCAATTACGAACGGATCACACTTTCCCTGTGGACGATCCGCACTCGCTAACGCGCTACAATCGACACCGTTATTGATTGCGGTCAAAATATTTTTGGTTGTGATTTCTATACATTTTCTACATACACAGCGAGAATTCGTATCAGTCAAATGGCGCCGTTGCCGGGGATCGTGCCCTAATTCGTTCGTTTTTGAAATTTGAGTTGAAAAATTTATTCCATCTATATTTTTAGATCTAAATTAGCACAAACACTAAACGATTCGTTGTGATTTATTGCGAGGAAATCTGGAATCTGTGGAGCGAAGGGAAAAATATTCAGAGCATTCCAGAGAGCTCAAGAAGTGAGGGGGAACAGTACCAAAAATTTTTTGCGCAGAGATTTTGTAGAACCGCGGCGGATCCTCGGTTTAAGAGGCCTACTGCGGCGGATCCGCGGTGGCCCTAGGGTTTCATTCCACTAAAAGTCTTTGGTATCTTCTTGACTTTCTTATCTCCTTCTATGTCTGCTCCAATAACAATTTTCTACAGGTTTTCTTTGCAAAAATTCGCAGCGCCGCAAAAATAAAAATTGTGCGTGTTTGATCTTGGTTGTTTGCATTTTTAATACGGAAATTAAGGGGCAAAGACCAAATTCAGATTAGGTGGGGAGTTCATTACCCTTCCTAAGCCCCGGAAATCACAAAATTGCATCCGCATTACCCTCATTAATTAAAAAAATATCTAGACATGACTCTAAGGACCGTCGCGCTCACTTAGGATAAGAGAAGGCCGTGGGTAATCCATTGTTTATCCACGTTTCTTTTGTGGTGTCTAAGAAAAGTGTGTCTAAGGAAAGTGGTTACTTAATTAGGCCTACTACTTACGTAGTGGAGAACCTCCCACTTACCTGGCCACAGGAGGGACAAAGAGGCAGTGGAGGATTGATCCTGCGACTTGTCTTTTGGCAGTTAGGAGCGGTCTAGAGCCTTGACCTAGGTGACCATTAGATTTAGGGTTTTGCTTGTGCATTTGTTGTGATTTGCATCAATTTTTCAAAAATCCGTATTCTTTTTCAAAACAAACACCAATCACTTCATTAATTTCCCCTAATTATATCAATGCTGCCTCTTGTACTAAACCCTTTAGTGCAAGCTCGGCTGGACACGGGATTCTAGTGCCCGTCTTGTCCGCGTTTTCCCCAATCGACCCCAAAGTCGGTATTTCTACCTTTTCTTTTTCCCACCACCACCGCGATGGACGGTTATCCATCAAACTTAAACACCACTCTGCCACCGCCCGCAAGTGCGCAGAATCCTCCACGCATTTCTCTCCAAGAGAGATGTTATCCTTCACGTGTTCCCCTTTCCACATGTCTTTCTATACCACCAGCCAACGGGGAAAATTTTGAAATCAACCCCCAATTCATCGAACTGTTACCCAAGTTTCACGGTCTTGATTCTAAAGATGCATACGCTTTTATCTCCAAATTTGAAAACGTATGCGCAATGATTGGAACGTCACAACTGTCTGTGGATGCTCTGCGTCTATGTTTTCTCCCATTCACTTTGTGCGATTTAGCCGAGAAGTGGCTTTACAATACAACCGCACATTCTATTTCAAAATGGGATGAATTTGTAAAAGCATTCCTAAAGAAATTTTATCCCAATCACAAGACCAGCCGGGTTCGGAGCGAAATCTTCAAATTTACCCAACTTCCCAATGAACCATTCTGGAAATGCTTTGAACGGTTCAAGGATCTTCTTATCCAATGCCCTCATCACGGAATCTCCAGATGGGATTTGTGTCGAATTATCTATGAGGGTATTGATCTTGCTACTAGACAGATGCTTGAAACCATGTGTCAAGGCACTTTCATGACCAAAGATGATGGTGAAACTTGGAAATATCTAGAAAATTTAGCTCAAAACACTTTACAATGGGAAAGTGTTAGACCACCACCGCCTAGGGAAGATGTCAATCAGCTCGATATTTCCGTCATAATGAGAGCCGAAATGGCCACAATACAAAGGAAACTCGACGCTATAGAAAACAAAATCTCTTCAGCCTCCCTAAACCAATACACACTTCCCAAAACCGTGTGTGGCTGCTGTTCAAACCCATCACATTTGACGGAAGAATGTCCTTTTGCTTGGAACCAATCACAAACTCAAAACACGGTTCCAACCCAAAACAATTTCCAAAGGGCTCTTCCACCACAACAGCAACCACTCCAATTGAGTCAGCACCCCTTCCAAACACAAAAATTTCAAAATCCGGTCAACACACCTGCACCGTCTAACCCTTTTTAGTTGACCGGTACTGATGAATGCTCTTCATTCATGAACTTGCTTTTGACAATTCAGTCTTCCGTCGAAAAAATCCAGAAAAACTCTGACTCCCAAAGTGAGAGTATTAAATCGATGGAAGAACAAATTGCATAATTAAAAGCCGAAATGAGTGCAAGAGAGAAAGGGAATCTTCCAGCTCAACCCCTACCTGATCCTGGACCTTCACATTACACTAATATGGATGCACTTACCATGTTGAGATCTGGAAGAGTGCTAGACAATCATGTGGGTGAACAGATTGATATTGAGGAATCAAGTGAACCCTAGGTTTCCACTTCCACTTCCACTCACACTTCTACTTCTTACCCTATTTCGTCTAATTTACCGTCTTCTTCCGAGCCTATTCTCCATTTTCCCAAAGGCTCGAACCCTCCACCCACTTCATCCTTCCTACCCCCATAACCTTCTCCACAAATGTTGGACCCAACACTTATTGATAGAGCTCCATTTCTAAATAGGTTGAGGCCCAACAAACCCAATGCCCAAATAGAGAAGCTTGTGGACATGTTTAAGCAAGGTAACATCAACATCCCTCTCCTAGATGCTATCCAACAAGTTCCGTCCTATGTGAAAACTCTTAAGAACCTGTGCACTAGGAAGAGGAAGACTCAAGTGCCCAAGAAGATATTCATGGCAAAGACTGTAGACACGGCTTTCCCCTAACAATTACCACGGAAACGTAAGGACCCTGGTTACTATTTCTATTTCTATTGGGGGAAAACACATCAACCGTGCTCTACTAGACCTTGGCGCTAGTGTTAACTTGCTTCCTTACTCGGTTTACGAGCAGTTGGGTATCGGAGTGTTAAAGCCCTCGAGCATAACTCTCCAGATGGCTGACCGATCAATCACCAAACCTAGGGGTGAGCTGGAGGATGTGTTAATAAAAATCGGGGAATTTGTATTCCCTGTGGACTTTATTGTACTTGATACACAGCCTGTACCAAACCCACGGAATCAAATTCCGGTGATTTTAGGTCGCCCCTTTTTGGCCACTTCCAATGCTATCATCAACTGTCGTAATGGCTCTATGACCCTATCTTTCGGGAATAAGTCAATTGAGCTGGACATTTACAAGTTGGGAAGTGTACCCTCCAAACCTACTGCTCAGGTCTGTTCTGTCGAATTAATGGATGTCGACAGCAGCGAAATTGATGATCCTCATGATACTGATCTTGACTCTTTTCATATGTTGTTGTTTGACCCAACTATGTATTATACACATACGGACTCTTCCACTGAGATGTCTGGGTCAACAACTAACACCGATTATGAACCGTTTTTAGAGTCTGAAGATCACCCCGCGCTTTGTGATGACATTATTCTTCGGGGTATTGATGGAACTTTTGAGGAAATTTTCGCTGATGAACTCGCATTTTTGAATGATACGGGTGTTGAGATGAATCATCTCCCAAACATTGAAATTGAACCTCCACCCCTTCTTTTGAACTGTAAAAAGAATGCAAGTAATCCATCACATTCACCACATCGTCTCTCCAAAATGAGACGCACACACATTCTATTCCACCACTTACACTTTCCCTACTTCTTCTTCCACCAACCTGAGCACTACATTGATAAAATCTTCGAATGGTTGGTGTTAACCTTCGGTCTTTGCAAAGCTTGGTATCGACCAATGATTCTTGACCCCCTCTTGTGATTTTCAAAGCTTAACATTGTTTAACTCAAGTTTGGGGGGGTATAATTTGGCTCCTGAAAAGAAAATTTTTACACAAAAAGGTGAGCCAAAAATAAGTTTGGGGGAGGATTTTCACTTAAATATTTTGCCCCCATTAATAAATTTCCTCCCAAGCTTACAGGTTTTCAAGATTTAGCAGATGGCAATAGTGAGGACACTGTTGAAAACAAGTTTGGGGGAGATTTGTGCTTATTTTCGCATCATTTGCATATCACTTCGCATAAGCACAAAACTTTTTTTGAAAACTTACAAAAATTTAAAAATTTTCAAATAAAAAAAAATAAAAATTTTTGTACATAAATAAGATAATAAAATATTAGATAGTGAAAAATTACATAAAAAAGATTAGAAAAATTTAAGAAAACCAAGAAAATTAGAAGTTTTCTTAAACGAACTAGTAATAAATAGTTATGAGCTGTTTTCCCAAGGGTTAGTAAGATGAAGGAAGTCACTAATCTGAGGATAAAAATAAGTCTAAAAAATAGTTCCTATTCTGGAAGCCAAACATTTTGAATGTTGATACCCTGCTATTCGCACTTACACACGTCTTGAAACTCGGGATAGTAGAGGATACCTTGAAATGCACTTGTCTAAAAGCCAAAGTATGAAGGGAAAAAAATGAATAAAAAATAAAATGGTGAAAAAAAATTAACACTGGTTTTGTTATCGCCAAGACAGCAATAAAAAAATATAGCGAGGGTGCTTCATCACCTAGTGCCTTAGACCAACTGTCTGGGAGTCACTGCTAAGCCTTAGGTGGTGCAAGACGAAGAAAAACACCGTATAAGCAAGCACATAAGTAATCGGTCGGTTAGTACCTCAAGAAGTATTAACGGTCGCATGAAAGTGTCTGAGCAAATCCATATAAATATTCATTAATTAAAAAGTACTGAGGCAGATGGACAAGAGTATGATAGCTTGAATTGAATTCTCCGGGTCTAGGAATGTTCTTTATACACACGTAGGGTTATATGATCGTTGTTTGGAAGAAAGATAGGAATGAAAAATAAAGACGATGTTTTTTTGAGGGATGATGTGATTTCTGACATCTTTTCATGACTATTAAGATAGGGCTCATGACAACCGAAAAGCTAGCATAGTTGGAAACCCTAATTTTCAAAGCTTTTCTTTTACAATTCTTATCTTTAAATGTAACTTTCACGGTCTTCCTTTTATTATTGGATTTTGTGGGTGCAATCCGCTGAAAACCCTCAGGAGACAACACTCCTCCTACTAGGGACACCTAGAAGTTTAAAGGCTTGTTGCACATGCTCAGTGCAATCGTGTTGCCTACGAAAGTGTGCTAGTTAGTTTTTCTCTTTCTTTATTTTCTCCTTCTCTTTTAATAAAACAGTTCGCTCGAGACGACCGAAAATAAGTTTGGGGGAATTTGATCAGTCGAAAATATTGCATTTTTAACACGTCAATTTCCCTACCATTTGCACTCATCTAGAGGTGTTCGATATTAATATAGCACATATTAGCAAAATAGCTGTAAAATACCAAATTACATGTGTTATACTTTAAAACCGACATTTTGAAGGAAATTTATCATGGCATCGCATAATCTTTGTATAGCGCAACACTTGTCTCGAGAATCTGTGCAGGAAATTCCAGGAACATAGCCAAAATGGTCAAAAGTGCTGATAAAAATACGCCAACTCCATGACTTGAGATCTGGCAATGAACTGGAGGGAATTATAAGATTCAACATATCATAAATATATCATGAAGTCGTCAGAAAGCAGCACACAGAAATTCATTCACTAAAGCCCTCATGTGACCGCGGATCCGCGGCTGGAGCATGGCATGCGCGGCGGATCCGCGACCATGTAGGAGTGACATCTGCAAAGTTCTTCTCCAGTATTCTTATTTTAAGTCTCTCACCTAATCAAGCCACTGCAAATTCCAGACAACTCAAGAATCTTCTGCCAGAACAGCAAGCTCCTTGTTCAAGCTAAACTTCCAAGCTTCCAAAGCAAGCTTCTCAATTAACCACCTATGCCTAGAAGCTTCTACCTAACCTCCAAGCTTATGAAGGAAGCTAAGCCTAACTAACTACCTCTAGAAGGTTCTACCTAACTACTAAGTTTACAACGGAAGCTAAACTAAACCTAGCTTCTAAAGGAAGCTAATCGTAATCAAGGCTATAAAGGAACCCTAAGGCTTCACTTCTAAGGTTGTTCAATCTTCATATCCCCAATACAAGTTGAATGACACAACTTGTAAACCCTAATCCCCAATTCAAATTCCAAATCCAAAAATCAAGAACACCGAGTACAATTCAAGCAAGAAGCCTTCAACTTTTTAGGAGCGGAGCCGATCTTCATCCGAGCAAGTGATCCAAGACGATCCGTGACTCAAGGAGACGAGCGAAGCCGAAATCAACGATCAAGTTCTTTCCTCTTGTAGATCTTGAGAGAATTGTAACAAAATTGTTGATAAATAAAGGTGAAATTTCTATATCTTGCTTTCTTTACATTCTTGCATCATGATTCGATCTCAATTCTTGATTGTGTTTCTTATTATGATGTTTGAGTAAAACTCCGCTCGTGGAGGAATCGAGACGATCAATAGATGATGATGTTACAAATCTTAAAACGATTCTTAAGTCCTATGAGTTTGTAAACCCTAGCAAATTGAAGAATCGACGACCTAGTTTCGATGCGATGCTTTCTTGATTGTGTTCGCTCGAAATTAGGGATCCACGATCGATTCTTGAATTTATTAGAGGCTAGAATGTGAATGAAATCAACGAAAGGACAAGGGATAGATGATGAAACCCTAGTTTCCGCAAGAAATCCCTAATTCTCGTTGATCATCATCGATCTATTATCAATTCATCGATGGATAAGAATACGTAATCAATAAATTTCATCACGTCTATAGATTCAATCGATTCCTATGAGCCTCATTTCGATTCTTGATATTTGGATTGGAAATCATCAATTCTTAATTCTTGATTTTAATGTTTTCTTGTTATTAGACCTAGCTTTTGATAATTCATGAAATTCATTTTTAAATCTTGAATTGAATTGTCTTTTCTTTTCTTTTCTTTAATTTTCAATTCATCTAATTCAATTACGAATGGATCATACTTTCCCTGTGGACGATCCGCACTCACTAACGCGTTACAATCGACACCGTTATTGATTGCGGTCAAAATATTTTTTGGTGTGATTTCTATACATTTTCTATATACACACCGAGAATTCGTATCAATCATGAGTCTAACACTTAGAGAAAAGAAATACAACCTTTGTAGACCTCCTCTTTGTGACTCATTGGATCAACTTGGTGTTTGAACCGGTTCGCTTGAGTCCTTCGAAGTCCACGACGATCCACCACGGAGTCCCTTTGCACAAGCTCCTAGCTTCACTTGATCAAGATGGATGTGAAGCAAACAATCTACACTTATGGGCTAGACTAACATAGATTGGTGATGTGGGTTGTGATCTCACTTAAAAACCTTTTCTTTTTCTTTTCTTCACTCACTTTCTAAAACCTAGAGAGCATGAAGGAGGAAGAAGAAGAAGAAGGAGATTGCTAAGCTCAACTCAAAAATGAGAATAATGATCATAATCAATAGAGAGAGAGAATGCCATCTCACTATTGTCAAGACCCGAAAATATTAGCTCGTGACCGGCACTTAAATCACGCAACGTCTACAGGAGTAACGTAACTTAAGTAAAACGAAGCCCAGAAATCTAAACCCTTCAAAAGAAGTAAGTAATGAAACATTTGGAAACCTTAAGTAAAAATCCTTAAGCTTAAATTTTTTTTTCTTAAAAATTTCGGGAGCACCTCCTTTGTAATAACTAGGCCCGAAACGGGTACAAACATAGAATATAAAGAAAGCATCCCCAAACGGGAGCAAATCATGCCCAATGGCGGAAACAACCACCACAAGCATATATATATATATATATATATATATATATATATATATATATATATATATATACGACGTCCAACGGCGAAGATCGACACAAAGGAAAATGAAAAGCAAGACGTCAAACCCACCAAGCGAACATATAACCCATTGCTCTAAGTCTCGCAACTACAAGTCTTTCTAAGTCTTACTACATATACAAACACTAGTTTCTGATTTATGGAGTTGACTAGATACAATAGGAATAATAATACAAGAGTGGCACGAACCAATGTGTACCACCTACCAAATGCAAATCACCCGAATGTAGTTGTTTGCCGGCAATGCCGCTACTGATCCATGCGGTCAACCTGTAAGAACTGTGGCACAACGGGGGTGAGTTGCCAACTCGTGAGTAGAAAACATCAGCAGGTAGAAATCGAATAAAACAACGATTTCCCTGGTCAACTATATCATAAAGGTAATACTATGATATCTAGGGTAGCCATGTCTACATATACGCCAACAATAATCAATGCCTGTATGCATGTGGATCTCGTCCAACAATATAATCAATGCATGTATGCATGTGGATATCATCCAACAATATAATCAATGCATGTATACATGTGGATCTCGTCCAACAATAAACATCATGAAAGCATATGCATATAAATATATGAGGATATCAAAGAACATGTGTCCTTCAATGACACATCAAATCATAGAACCTAAGTGTCCAACACCGACACTCGAAACATCATGAAACCCGTGTCCAGTATCGACACGTAAATCCTCATATCCCAGGCGCCGCATCCTCGGATCGGCCCTCAAGCGCCGCATACTCTGGTCGGCCCTCATATCCATCTCACGACTCCAGTCGATATCCTCCGGATAACCGTCGAATCCAAATACTATCACCGGTAGGTAGTGCTCCCCTACCAGGCTCACCGCCTAACAATACAAGTCTTCTTGCCCCGAGGTACCTCACCGAGTCCACCATGTACCCGCAGATGGTGCCTACTGCTCCTCGAATCGGATTTCACATGCCAATCTCTGAACCGAGAAAACACATGGTGGACGCACCGAAATATCATATCAAGAGAAACTGGGCTTTCAAAACAATGAATACTTTCTTGAAATATCCCTACGGTTCTCAAATCTATAAATCACATGAAATCCGTATCTCAATGCGTAAATCCATGAAATATGATATATGCAACATAAAGCAGTAATATGAGCATATTAAGGGAAAACCGCTCTTTTAAATGAATCCATTTTTTTAAAATATATCATGTGGTTCCCAATTCCTCCGAAATTAAATGCAACATCATATAAGGTGTACATGTAGCTATAGCAAGGTATGGGTGTATACATGTAAGTATGTATGCATGATGTATATGTAGTTATAGTAAGGTATGTGTATATACATGTCAATAATGATACAATACCATTTAGGTATATGTGTAGCTATAGCAAGGTATGTCATGCAACATAGCATAATGATGTGAGTATAGCAAGTATATCATGCAACATAGCATAATGATGTGACAATACTGAACAATCAAGAGTAGTAGCATAATGCTGCAATTCTACTGTGTAAGTGACATAGCAATTATCGATGATAAATTGTGTGAGTCGGCCAATCTGTGTAAGTGTAACAAACGCATCGTCGATAATGATGTAGGTGTACTAGCACAGGTATATGTAATGCAATGAGAATGACATGAACGTAGCATAAGGTACATCGTAAGCGAAATGCTAAAAGGTATGCGTATCTACAATATATCCGAGTCGGTAAATCTATCAATCGGCATCTAGCCTCACAACATCACGTACGGTACAATCCATCGTACGGCAGCATAACCAATTAGGGATTCTATCAACCTATACAACAATGAGGGTGCGGACCTAACGTCTCATACGGCATATCACTCATGATTCATAACATTATATATATTTATATACCTATCTCCCAGGTCACATCCGTATCAATCTCATATCAGGGGACCGACAAAGGTATCCATTATCTTATATCGACTCGCATTTGTATAACGACATATCAACCAAGTCATCATATCTCATCGTATACTCTTTTCATCGCATCAATCTCTCACATCAAGTCATTTTACATATACATTCT
This sequence comes from Agapanthus africanus, assembly GCA_030015575.1. Taxonomy (NCBI): domain Eukaryota; kingdom Viridiplantae; phylum Streptophyta; class Magnoliopsida; order Asparagales; family Amaryllidaceae; genus Agapanthus; species Agapanthus africanus. Next base: position 155,252,598 of record CM057343.1, read on the forward strand.
ATCTTATGAATCTCATGTCATGCTACTCTAATTCTCATACTTAATCTCGTGCAACTATATGTCTATATATCGTGATTCACATTCACTTTTCATATTCTTATATATCAATTCGAGACATCATTTCTATCATATCATGTCAAGGAGTCATGTCCATATAGCTTTCACCTTATATCTCGATATATATATTCAATCATTCATATCACCTCTAACTATCTTTTTAACCATATCCATAGTTTTCTAATATAGGTTTCTCCGACTATATTCTATATCTCGATTTCCATTCATAATTTGTGGGGGTGCTATACGCCATCCACCCGACTTTCCCGGTAGATATAAATCTACTCACCTGTGGAACTCCTCGTCCAGGCGTAGTCGATGTGCTTCGTCGTCTCGGAATCCACGCGAGGGTACCTACAAATCAACACATATCGCAATGTTATGAAAACCAAGTCTGAAAACCGATACGGCACACGGTGCGCTCATAGGTTAGAACCTATAGCCTACGCATGCAAAAACAACCAAACAAGCCTCGTCATTGACGTACAAACGTCCAACGACCAAATACAATATCAAGTCTCAAAACCAAGAATCCCAATACCGGAAAATATAGCCAAAACCCTAACTAGGGTCGCTATTCGTGAAAACCGCCAAGCCTAAAACCCAATCGTACCAATCGCTCATTCACAACACAATAAATATCATACAAGATAATATATATTTCATCACTACATCAAATAAAACCTATGACTAGTTATACCGAAAACCTAGTAAGCAACCCAAAAGGATTTTTAGTGCTAAACCTCGTGAATTAGCGATCTAGTGGCTACCATATTCATCTAATATCATAATTAGGCTTCACAATTCTTTACTATATTTTAAGCTCACTTAACTTTATAGATTCTAAAAACCTAGTTTGCATAATTACACCATTTAGACAATTTCAAAGTAACAATTTGCAAACTAACAACTAGCTTAGATTTTTCATGTTTAAACATGTTAAACTACACATATAACCATAACCAATTAATCAAAACCCTAACTTGATTTCAACACCCTCTCTTGAATTTCTAAACTTGCTAATTAACACCATATTTAAATACCCAATAAGCTAAATTAAAGCAATTAACTAACAATTAAAGCTTAGGGTTAGGATTTTATACCTCACAACTTGATTTCAAAACTTGCAAATTGGCTCCTAAAATAGCCTCCAAAATGCTAACTTTCTTCTTGATCCAAGCTAGATTAGGCTAATGAATAATGGGTAGGGATTTAATTTGGAATTTGTGAGATTAAATGTGGATTTTTGATGGATTTTTTAAGCTTTTTGAGTTTAAAATGGAGGTGGGGAAAATTTGGGGCTGCCAAAGGGGAGGGCTCGGCCAAGGAGAGAGAGGGGAGAGTGTTGTGGGTGAGTGTGGAAAATTCTAGATTAAGATAGCCATTAAAGCTTATTTAATGCACCTCAAATCAATCCATTCTCTAATTCATTTTCTTTTCTATTTTCATTAACCCTAGAAAAGTCTAGAACACTCAAGATTTTTGGAGAAAAGAAAACAATTTGTAAACTTGTATTTAAGTTGACATAGTTCACATTTGTATATTTAACCCATTCCAATTTGTAATTAACACTAATTAAGTGTATAAATAAAAGCTTATAATAATATTTGAAATAATTAATTAAGGAAAAATATTCATGTGAACTAATAACTATAAGTGACTAAATAAATACCACATAATAGCAATTTCCTAGTTAAACTAGGTGCATTTACGTCTATATTGAAAAATGATTATATTCCGGTTTTTACGGAAAACACAAATTATTAACCGATTAACGGAAAATTCGCCTAAACGATTTCTAAAACGTTACAACTATAAACCATGGTTACAAAATATCTAGATATTTTGATATTGAGTTAACTAAAACCATGGGAGATAAAAACATGGTTTTGACTTTGGTCAACACAAAAGAAGAGTGTAGAAATCCAACCATGATTTTATTTCCATTTTCTTTTTCTCAATAATCAAAATATATAAATATTTCACCATATTGTAAGTCCATGCTACCTCTCCCGGTACTTTCGGGCATGCGGAATTTGACGAAAAACAATTTTCTAGAGGTGGTAACATGGACTCAAAACTGGATCTTTGTTAAACATCTAACTAACAACCTAACTAGGAGTTGTTAACTACTCGGTTAGGGGGTTATACCTTTCTTTCTTGATCTCCTTCGTCTTCAAGCCTCGATGGTTGTCCGGATCGGCTTCACTCCATCGTCTCCTTGCGCCGAAGATAGATCCACCTCGAAAGCTTCTACCTTTGGCTTCTTCTTCGATCTTTGAAGAAACTAGTTCACTTGGTTTGTTAAACCTTGTGAACTAGAGTGAGTAGAGAAGAGTGTATTGGGATTTTCTCTATGGTTCTTGGTTCTCAACACATGAGACAAGTGAACCATATGTAGGGTTCCTAGGCACACTAATGAGGTCTCACAAGGCATCAACCATGCCAATTTCAAATTTAACAAGTGCCGAGAAACCCTAATACGGATCGTTAACTAGAATTTTAGGCGACAAAAGAAACTAGTTAACAACTTAACTACAAGAACGGAAATACAACCTTTGTAGATCCGGTTCTCCACCTCCATAGCTCCGCAATGAAGTCTCCTCGCTGTCCAAACCGAATCCCGGGCTCTAGCGTCGGCTTCATCGGAGAAATGGGCGAGCAAGGTCGTCGGCTTCGTGCCGAAGATGATCTACGTCGAGGCATCACAAGATCAAGCTCCCACTTCACCAAGTCATGAAACTTATGAAGAAAACACCCTATACTACTTGGCAAGAGGTAGACGATGAAGAAATAGGAGGTGGGTTCACTTTAGAATTGGATTTCTCACTCATTTCATCAAGTCACCATTGATGAAGTCAAGCTTTCTTCATTGAAGAAGATGAAGAAGAAGAAGAAAAGAATATTATGATAAGTTAATTAAAAGGAAATGAAAAAGAATACTTATCATAATAATAACCATGGTTATGTGTAGAGAATTGACTAAGGTTAAAATGAATGGTTAGGGTTAATGAGATGAAGACAAAAGGGTTTCTTTGGTCAAAGCTTCATGAAGCTTCAACAAGCTTCATGAAAGAAAGAAACCTTTTGTTTTTCTTTTCTCATTTCTTTTAATCCAAATAAAAAGATAAATGAATGAATAAAAGAAAACCCTAACCATTTACTTAACCAAGGTTTAACTCTTCACACACACCTTAGCAATCTTGCATCATCAAACATGATACGTTCAAGTGCACAGAAAAAATATATCACATATACGATGTGCACATGCGAGTGAGAAAATCCATCTTAAGTGAACCGATACTAGTTAATGCAAAGTAATATATCAAATATATATTTATGCATTAAATCATTAAATCAACACTTGATTTAACGATCCGGTCATATCGCATATGACCGACTAATATCCAATGTATCGATTTATCGAATCAATCCTTGATTCGATAACTAGGTTATATCGCATATAACCATTCGACACATTCATCGCGAGAATGAAATACGGTATCGCATACACGCATTATTCTCGGTCCCGTACATATCTCATATGCGCTCCTATTTCGTTTCGCTTGAGCCAGGAAACCTCTGTGTAGGACTCTAAAGACTCGTCAATACGCCGGCAGCAGATGATGATCATATCAAACACCCACAAGCCGCAAGCGGTCTGCTAAACGTAACGGCCACCCGGGTATTGAGCGATCAGAAGATCGACGAGCAAGCCCGCTCATACTCCTGTGAATCCAACCAGTAACACTTACCGTACAGTCCGGTCTGATCGTCTGATATGTCGCATATCTTGCCTAGGGGTGGTAAACGCCAGACCCCAATAGCTCGATAAGTCGTGTCGATATGAGGTCTATAATAGTTTGAGAAACTACTGGTAACACTTACTAGTATATCTCAGCAACCCTGGCCAGGGATTTCCGGTTATAGACAATCGAACACAGCACAACATCAACTCCCTATACCGGGAGAGACGAATCCCCTCCTATCGCTCATTGCTTCCATGTGATTCGGGACTGTACCCAAAAGCCACCGTTTTGCACGCCCTCTTGGACGTGGTAAGGTGGAAATCAAAGCACAGTGGGAACCACACAAGACTCTATGACGATCTCGGGTCAACAGACTACTCTGTACCAGTATCACCAGAGAACTGCCATCTGACGTAAGGTATAATACCATCTGGGAGTTCTCGGCGAGTCTGTCCAGTGTATCCAGTCTCCACTGAGCACCCGTATAACATCTCTGAGGTCAAACACCAATGGATATGGGATCATCCATCGCCCATCTGTATGGGTCGAGAAGGTATACGCTAGTCTACTCTGGTATATCGATGCCCCGTCTCGATATACCCACGACTAGGGACCTTGAAGGATGTACTTATGGACTATCCTGTCCCCACTAGTATGATCCGCATCATAGTCCAGGTAGTCAAGTACACATCCTAAGGGCTTTACCAACATGTAACACAGAGACAATCAGTGTACACGTTAAGGTAAAGAGCAACCAGATAGCATACTATCATGTCGAGCAAGAAAGTCCTCCCTATATATGTCCAAGCATCCACTACAATATACATCCTATGTATAGTAATGGCCTCTAGGGCATACATATAACTAACAATCTCCCACTTGCACTAGGGCCATCTGATAGCAGTGGTTGTAGTATCTCATACTCAACCATCCCATAAAAGTCTCTCTCTGGGAATAGGCCTTCGTGAGTGGATCCGCCGTGTCGTTCTCTTAGTCTACTCTCCTTACCTCGATCACCCTGGAGATCAACCATCTCCATGATCAGGTGATACTGCCTTAGAAAATGTCTGGATCACTGATGGGACGGACATTCCTTGGCATAAGCCACAACTCCATTGTCACACAATGGGAGGAACTAAATTCATCTCATGAACTATTATACACCCAGACTTCCTCTTTGGTAGCATCTTAAGTAGCGATGTATCCAGCCTTAATCGTCTAGTATGCCACGGTATCTAGCTTGGAACTTTTCCAACATACCATCCCTTCACTGAGGGTAAAGACAATGCCTGTGACTGACATTCAGTCGTCTTTATCACCCTGGAACCCTTCCAGTGATTCTCCTCAGGATCGATTGATACCATCTTACTACTACTAGTGAGATTCCTAGCATCCAATTACATCTATCTCATAGATGATAACTCAGGATTTAGGAGGTATCAATTTGATCCTATATGGAGAATCATTGTGATAAGTGGAGATTGATCGAGCGTAGCATAGGAAACTCCTTCCCTATCAAGAGTATGTCATCCACGTACACTACGAGGATCATCACCATACTCCTTACTACCTTTTTGTATATACAAGGTTCATCTACCATTTTGATGATGTCAAACTCTTTGACTACTTCATCAATACAGACGTTCCAACTCCGCGATGCCTGCTTTATCCTATAAAGCATCTTGTACACGTTTCCGCTGCTCCCACTGTTTACGAAGTCCTCTGGCTGTGTACTTATAGACGTTCTCTTCCAAAACATCATTTAGAAAAGCAGTCATGACACCCAACCACCAGATATCGTAGTCATGGTATGTAGCCGTGGCAAGTAGGATCTGGATGGACTTAAGCATAGCCACTTGAAAAGGTTTCATCATTATCCACGCCTGGTCGATGACGAAAAGCTTTAACAAGTCTAGCTTTGAAAGTCTCAACTTTTCCATCTACACCAAGTAATCTTCTCAAGATTTACTTGCTCCTGATGGGGATTTAACCCTTCAGATTTAGCAACCAAAGTCCATACTTTGTTGGTGTACATGGATTCCATCTTAGATCACTAAGCATCCAGCCATTCTTACAGAGTCCCACTCCTGATGGCCAGCTCGAAACTAGTTGGGTCATCATCTCATGATGCAATCCTCGCTCCCACTGTCATAGAGAAACCGAAGTATCTCTCAGGTGGGTGAGGAACCCTACTAGATCGGCGGAGAGGCTGAGGTTCGTTGGTAACCATTGAATCCTTTGGTTCTTTCAAATCATCAGCTGCAGTTTGTATAGCTGGAACCTTTCCAGCTGTACATAACAGACCTTGCCTCGAGCCTGTCCGGATTATACTTTTAGACATAGCCCGGACAACCTCAAATCTTAACCAACTTAAGATATGGGCTTTTCCCTTTCCATATCAAATATGAAGTGGTAGGCAACTGATTTGATCGGAACCCTATTCAATAGGTATGCAACTTCATAAGTGCATAACTCCTAAAAGGAAAAAGGTAACTCAGCAGTACTCATCATAGAGCACACCATATCAAATAGGGTGTATCTGCTCCGCCCCGATATACCATCGTGCTATGGTGTATACGGAGGAGTAATGCTGAGAGAAAATCTCATTCTTCTTTTGAATAGTCCAGGAATTCCGTGCTCAAGTATTCTCCTCCCTGATCACATCAAAGGACATAATACTTGTACCCTTATTGGTTCTCTACTTCTAACTTATATTCTTTGAATATCTCAAAAGGTTCAGACTTGTGTTTCAACAGGAACATATGTCTGAATCTTGAGAGATTATCAGAGAACGTAATGAAGTATAAAGAACCGGTCCTGGCATGTGTAGACAGGGGATCTTACATACATCAACATGTATCAATCCCAAGAGTTCACTAACTCTTTCTCTGTTTCCATTAAACAGAGCTCTGGTCATCTTATCTTTGTGACATGACTGGCAAGTTTCACAAGATGTAAATTCAAACTGATTTAAATATGCATCTACATGTAACTTCAGCTAGTCGGGTCGCAGTGATATGACCTAGTCTACAATGCCTCAAGAAGGATTCGTTCATTTCTGAACTCTTCCTCTTGTGTGTGTTCCGTATACTAAGAACTGTAGTTTGATTTAGAACATCAACGCTTTTAGATAACGTGCCTGAACCGATCAACTTTTGATATAGGAAATGTTCAAAACATTATCCAACATTACAAAATTTTATCATTTCTTTACTAATAAAGAGATTGATATGATTTTGTATATCAGGTTCGGTATCTAATAACATTCGTTTAGAATCAATGTATTGGTAATACAGGGTGACAGTGACCAACAGACTTGGCTGCAACACTTGCCCCGTTTTCTGCCTCATGAAACTTATCACCCGTTCTCAGTTCTCTACCTTTCTGTAGCCCTATGTAACAGATTACATATCTGGGATCCTGATCTGGTATCAAATACCCAGGACGCAGAGGATACTGAGAAACGGTTCTTTGTAATGAACACACCCGAAGATGATGCATCAGCATGCACTCTCTTCGTTTAGGCGGCACGGGAAATCTGGTATTCCCCAATTTCCTGCTCTGTCTTATAACAATTATAAGTTAGAGGGGGACCAACGTTCCCCAGCTCAGTATAACAAGCGGGTTCGGTCAATAATCCGTATTATTATCTTGATTAAGGCGTGATATGGTCGCTACCTGGAGAGAGAGAGAAGAAAACACTCAGCGTGCGCTCTTGCAAGAATAGATTGGTTATTATTTTATCTAATCAGGATGGCTCCCACTGCTTTTTATCAAATCTTCCTTCAAACCGTAAAAGGAAAGACTAGCCGGGATTAATTACACACTACAAGTTCGCCAATCTTTCAGCCAGGTCAGTGTCGGTACTTTGAGGGAGGTCCCCTGTGCTTTCGCACGAACCTAATTAATGTAAACCTCGTTTTCCCAGAGGCGTAACCTCGTTAACACCTTTCTAGACACCTACTTGATCGGCTAATTGTAATGTATAAAACTCTCCCAGGAGTAACTCTTACTCGCAGCGGGTATCGGGATCCAACTATCTCATAGAAGGTATGCAATCTCATTGCAAATTTCAACACTTGAAATTCCCGATAATATTTTGCCCCTAGCGTCCTATGACCTTGACGGAGGCCAAACTACCCATAGTCCGCTAGTCAAGTTCAACCCGTCATTTCCTGACTGAATTAAACCCACCCGCACGACCCTTGACGGAGGCCAAACAATGCCGTACGAATACCCTAATCCAATCGCATCATATGCTAGCAGATAAGCACTAGTTAGCTACCGTACACTACGCCTTGACGGAGGCCAAACTACCGCAGCACGAATACTAACTAGTACTTATCTGAAATGACGGAGGGCTACGATAGGTTTTTCTGAAAACCTATTGCGTAATGAACTTGATATCGTTGTAGAATCAAATGATTTTAAAATGGAGTGCTTTTGAGGCTTTTCTAGTTTTGCTAAAGGAGTCACTCCCGGTGAAGGGATCGTCGGTCCTTTCCTCGTCGAATGAGGTGCGGGATATATGATATATATCACTGTGCAAAGCAAAAACTCTTAAAAGCAATCAAAAGACAAACCGAGTGTGTAGCATCTGCCAGTTATTGCTAAAGGAGTCACTCCCGGTGAAGGGATCTCGGTCCTTTCCTCATCGAATAAGGTGCAGGATATATCACATATACCTCTGTGCAAAGCAAGAACTGTAGCTACCTGTTTTATTTTTTGAAATTCGATTCTGCAACATCTTAGGTTTCTTTTATTTCATTAATCACATTAATGAAGTCCCATCATTTAAATACCTAAACATCACAGATAAATACGACGTACACTTATGCCATCCGCATTCGCCTCGATGTCCCCTCGTGCACCGTTAGGCTAGGTAACTAACGGCAGAGCGGGGCAGGGCTAGCGCGGGTGTAAAACATAAGTAACGTCTATATAATATATCATATATACTATATACAGTATCTATCACAGAACATCACATGATCACATCACAGATATCGCAGCAGAAGAAACATATGAAACATTGGATATACTAGGACGTCCGTATTTTCAATACGAGCCAGTATAAAACACGGATTCCACGGTCGTGATGAATAGCCAAACCCACACCCCTAGACCCCTACGAGAGCGGCAAGCAACCCTACCAATTCTAGAGTTAGGAGACCCGGACTCAACTCCTCGAGTTGGTCTCCCACTGGACTCCAGAACCCGGTTACTTGTGCTCCCCTCCTTGGGTCTACCCTAGTGCGGAAAAGTAAATAATATACAAAAGGTGACATCTTCCGCAACCTGGAAGTGCCCCAATAAAAGAATATTACATACAAGTTTTTACATGAATGAAAATGAAAAACACTCATCTCACATAAAAAAACCCCGGCTATTCAAACACGACGATCCAATATAACATATCCAGCAACACATAACATCACATGTTATCAACGTAAGTAAATATGTCCATCCCAATTGTCGTTGACTTATAGCAACGAAACCGGCGATATCACATATTACACTTACGGTCACAGAAAAGAAAGTGTAAAACTACAACAGTTGGAATCCGCAACCACCTCAGACATCGCATGCCTGACCAAATGAATTCTTTAGACATCGCATGCCTAACAATTATAAACCCCGCATTTTAGTCTCAAAATCGAAAACACTTTTCAATACCAAGTCGGGCAATTCAACAGGATTCCCGACAATTTGATCGAATGCTCGTCGCAAACTTCAGTAGACGGCCGCACCCCCGATACCGTCTGTAACGTTTTGAAAATCGTTTCGGTGAAATTTCGAAAAATCGGTAAAATAAGGGTGTTTTCGGTAAAAAGTCAAAATACAAATATCTTATTATAAAAATTAAATATACATATCCTAGCTATGTAATTGCTATTATTTGGTGTTTATTGAGCCGCTGGTGAAATTTCAAATTTTCTGAAAAAAATATTATTTTATTATTATTTTAAGCCGTCACTAATACATTTAATTAGGGAAAATTACAAATTGGAATGAGTTGAAACAAATTTTGTGCATCATAAAACATTAAATAAAAATTTATCATGTGGTTTTTGGAACGAAATCATTTGCCAAAACGGTTTAGAAATTATTGAAGAAAAAAGGCTTTTTTTTAGCGTAAATGGATGTTTGGGGTACTGTATTTATCATTTTCCATCACCCCACACCCATACCCACACTCACACACCCCCATTTTCCCTCCCCCTTGGCTGAATTCAGCAGCCCCCCTCTCTTGTCCCCACTTGTTTTGCAAAAGAAAAGAAAAGGAAAAGAAAGGATAAAAGAATGTATAAGAATGGGCTTTTGACTTTTCTTTGACTTTGAAACCAACACTCTCTCTCTCTCTCACTCTCCCACTCACCTCACCCTCCCCATTTTCGGCCAGAACCAGCCCCCCCTCCCATTTTCTTCAAGTATCCATCTTCCTTCACCTCCATTTCCTTCAAAAAAATCAACAAAAATCAACACAAACCCTCACAAAATCAAAATCCGACTCCTACCCATTTCTCTATAGCCAAAATTGCATGGATCTAGGGAACAAGATTCCAATTTGGGAGGCTATGTGTGTGCTTGTGGATCTTCAATTCATTGAGTATAAATTCTAACCATTTTTGCTTAATTAGTTAGTTAATTTCTTAAGGCTAAGTTGTTAAAGTGTTAATTTTGCTCTTGTTGCTAATTTGAGAATTCAAGAGTATGGTTTGAAGCTAATTTGGGTTTAACCATCACTAATAGGATAATCAAGTGTAGATTATCATCTTGTGGAAATGTAAAACCTAATCTAGTTGCTAGTTGCAATTTGTTAATTTAAAATTTGCAATAAATAAGCTTTTATGTAAACTAGGTTTTTATGAAATGCATATATATGTGAGATTTAAATCTAGTTAGGGTTTTATATCATTTGAACATGGTTTAAGTGTGTAATTTATCATATTAAGGCATGTTAAATCAAACCTAGTAACTAGTTTGCAAATTGTATTTTAGAATTTTACTATTTAAGCTAAATTGCAAACTAGAATTTTGGGATTTATGGAAATGAGTAAGTTTAAAATCTAGTAATGGTTTGGGTGGCTTAGTTAAGATATTTAGTGAGCATTGTAGCCACTAAAATCATTAAAACATTTAGTTTTGTACTAAAATGGAAAAGTTTGCTTACTAGGTTTTCGGAAAAATAGCTTTTAAAGTGAGTTGAGGTTTTTGTGAATTCTAACCTATTTCATATTATAATTAGTGTTTGTGAATGCGCAAATGGGTGCGTTTGGGTTTTTCTCGATGGTTTGACGTTTGGACATCGACATCGAGTGTTGGTTTGGCTATTTTTGCATGCGTAGGTGATAGGTTTAGACCTATGTGTGATACGCGTGCCGATTTGGTTTTCGTATGCCGTTTCGATTTCGAATTGGGTTTTTAATGCGATGCGATGTGTCATGATACGTAGGTACCCTCACGAGGACTTCGAGAAGACAAGCAAGCGCGTGGCGACATCAATTTCGGCAAGCGAGGACCAGGTGAGTAGATTTATATCTACGGGGAGAAGTCGGGTGGATGGCGTATAGCACCCCCGCAGTCCGTGGTGGTGTATACGGATGCGTATACACACCAACATTTATTATACGTTATTTAGGATTAATAACGATGCTTAGGATGGATATTGGTGGGTTGGACTATTTTTAGTGTTGCGAACCCTAGGGTAGTGTTGCACTACACATACACACATGCATACTTGCATACTTTCTTCTTTCATTTGCGCTTATACGGGATTATATAGTTATGTGTTCACATGGGTATGGGACTATGTGTTCACATACGGATTGAGGATGATAGTACTTGGGATTTATGATGAGTCGATGAGATTTGATTTGAGGCCGTGAGATCGGTGATATAGCAGGGTTCGTATCTTAGATACGACATGACGTTGTAGCGGGTCCTTGACGTAGTGTTTCACACACGTCTATGCATACGTAGGCGGTATCAGTATGGTACTAGACGTAGATCAGTACCCGATCATGATATTTGATAAAGAGGATACCAGGTGAATAGTATGATGAATGTGATATTGACCCATACCCAGATTGGGATGCCGTACGACGGATTTACGTACGAGCTATATTGATGATTGATCCGCACTCTTGACTTGGGATGCCTGATTATAGATATGGTATCGGATATGATATTATTGAGGCGAGATCACCGACTATACATATACAGGTATGTATATGTATCGACTCAGATGATAGGCGGTTTCCTTACCTGTAGTTCAGCTTGTAGTTCAGCCGTATAGTTTAGTGTAGTTGTTAGATTAGATTAGACTTCTTACCTATTTCAAAAACTAACGAATCGTGGGCATTTTTAAAGACAGCTCAAGGGAATCTACGGATATTTCAAAAACGACGTATCTTTTCATAAAAAAAACACCGTAGCCCCTATTTTCAAAACCCCATGATTCGTGTTATTTCAAAAGGCACCATTTGTAGGGCTTATATTAGATTATTGCAGATTAGTTATCGTTGTGTCTAGTATTCAGCTCCCGCACATTATTGCTGTTCGCTCTGCCTCGCATATTTATTTTGCTGCATATTCCATTATTGATATCATGCTGTTAGGACACCAGCACCATTACCGATGATGCGTATGTACCACGTACACCTACTTGCCGGCTCACACACATCTTCATCGGTAATTTCCATGTCACGTACACTTTAGAGAATATAATTGCTTGACTTAGATTGTTAGCTAGTAGTGTTGACATGATATTAGTGTACTTCCCTTATATGCCATATTAGACATTGTAGTTATTATCTACCACTTCATGCATACTGTTATTCAGTTGTTCATGCCTAGTTCATTATCATTGACATATGCACTTGTGATGATTTCTTGAGATTTATGATATTTCTGGATTTCGGGGAAAGCCGCAAAATTTACAACTTATGATCTTTTAAAATATAAAATGTTGCGGTTTTCTAGTGATGTAAAGTGTCGTCCACCATGAGTTTGCTGTGGTTTTAGAGATCCGTGTCGAGGAGTGGAGGAACCGTCACGGGTACATGGTGGGCCCGGTATGGTACCCGGGGCAAGAGGAATGTGGTGTTGACGTTGAGCCTGGCTGGGGAGCACTACCTACCGGTGATATTACCCGACGCGTCGGATATCCGGAGGATACCGTCGTGGTCTTGAGATGGATGGTAGGGGCCGGTCTGGACTGACGGCGCCCTAGATATTGAGATTGAGACATTGATATTTCGAGACAGTGAGATTTATGTTTTGTGTCGATGCTAGACACTGTTGATACTGATTTCATTATGATACCTCAGTTTAAAAACCAGAAGGAAATCTCACTAATTTATGAAAACAGTTTCTTCATTTACATGTATTCTGTTTTCATGCATTCATACCTCATTCATATGATATATTGCTACCTGAGGCACTGACACGGGCACATGAGATTACACTCGGTTAGATATTACCCTAGCCATTGTTATAGGCTGCATGTTATACATATATTTGAGGATATATTATGATCATTGACCTAGGATTGCGTTATTTATGCGATTTTTGTGCGTAGATGTTTTTCTATTCACGAGTTGGCAACTCACCCCCGTTGTGCCCCAGTTTCTTGCAGGTTGCCGTACAGGTTCATTACAGCTTTGCGGGCATAGTTTCATTCGGGTGATTTGCTAGTAGGTGGGTTTACTTGTATCATACCCCCATTATTTATCTTGTATATCATTATTCTGTTGTATCTAGAATTCCATCAACCAAACATGTATTTATTGAGATAGAGACCAGTGTTGGTTATTCTTTCGACCTTAGAGTCGCTCGTTATTTTTCTGGTGGTTTTGAGTTTCCTTTTGAGTTTTGATCCTCGCCGTTGGCGTTGTATATTATATTGCTTGTGTGGTTGTGACCGTCGATTGACGAAGAGCTAGCTGCCGCTTGGGGATGCCTTTTTCTTAATTTCGTATACTATTCATGTTGTATCCTGTTTGGGGGCCAGTATTTACAAAGGAGACTCTGCCGAAATTTTCAGTAAATTTTTGATGTTTTTTTTAAACCGCATAATTCGGCTTATGCTATTGAAACTACTTGCTTTAATTTGGTTTTTCCTGCACTCTACTTCTTTTCTTGGTTTGGATTTCTGGGTTTTCGGTTTACTTAGATTACGTACGCCTCGAGACGTTCGTAGTTTAAGTGCCGGTCATGTTCCGTACTTTCGGGTCGTGACACCGTCGACGAAGTGCACCAAGGCAGAACACCGCTACCGCGAGCACCCGGACGGATGCTTTCGGCGACGGGGTTCTCCTACAGTCACTTGGTCGGGGCTATGGAGTGAGGCTGTCTATTAAGTTTACCCGGCGAGTATCCGCGTACACTACGTGATTGCGACGGACTTTTGATCACATCAAAATTCCGTGGCAACCGATCAAGTGAGACTAAAGTGCTATGTTTATAACATTCAAATCAGTTATCTCATAACTACTTGTGAATTCCAATTATTGTATCGCATTCCAGATAAATAGAAAATGTTAAACTTTCCGATCGAACAGTCAAACACCCAAGTTTTCCCGAAACAGATCATCACATGAAATAAGTTTAAAAACATCCAGTTCATGCCTCAGTACCAACGGTCCAGCCGTAGAAGGGTCAAGCCAACGCCTCACATGTGGCACGCCGTACTGCCCCAAACCCGAAGGTTCAAAGGGCAGTTCAAGACGGTCACATAATCGAGTTAAGGTTTGTTGTCTTCTAGAGGGTCCATCGCGTTACTTGCACTACTTAGAATGTCTTTAAACCACGGAAAAATCCAACACTTGGAAATTTTCCGGCAGGGGAAAAATGGGTATTTAAATCCGGTCGAACTTTTTAACAGTTTCTAAAAATATCGGAAAAACATAAACGAAGTTAAATTATCCGATCAAATTAACGAATCCCCAATAAAACCCTAGAAAACTCAACACTTGAGTGGAATTAAAAAAATCACATAAAAATTGCCAAGAAAGGACCTAAGAATAAATATATGAAATTTGAGGGACTAAGTCCAAATTTGGGCCGCGGAAGCGCCGCCAAACGCCTAGTTTGGCCGCGGTTCCGCGGTCGAATTATGGAATTAGGGGCCCAAACTTCACAGTAATTCTTAGTTTTTCCTGCTTACTTTTCTGCATATTTTTAATTCTCAAAAAACCACGAATTACAAAAATGTACAGAGAGCATTTTAGGGTTTGGGTTTCGGTTCGATCGGACTTCTAATTCCGTCTACGCATCGCCTAAGGATCAAGCTAGGCTCTGATACCACTGTAGGGTTCCTAGGCACACTAATGAGGTCTCACAAGGCATCAACCATGCCAATTTCAAATTTAACAAGTGCCGAGAAACCCTAATACGGATCGTTAACTAGAATTTTAGGCGACAAAAGAAACTAGTTAACAACTTAACTACAAGAACGGAAATACAACCTTTGTAGATCCGGTTCTCCACCTCCATAGCTCCGCAATGAAGTCTCCTCGCTGTCCAAACCGAATCCCGGGCTCTAGCGTCGGCTTCATCGGAGAAATGGGCGAGCAAGGTCGTCGGCTTCGTGCCGAAGATGATCTACGTCGAGGCATCACAAGATCAAGCTCCCACTTCACCAAGTCATGAAACTTATGAAGAAAACACCTTATACTACTTGGCAAGAGGTAGAGGATGAAGAAATAGGAGGTGGGTTCACTTTAGAATTGGATTTCTCACTCATTTCATCAAGTCACCATTGATGAAGTCAAGCTTTCTTCATTGAAGAAGATGAAGAAGAAGAAGAAAAGAATATTATGATAAGTTAATTAAAAGGAAATGAAAAAGAATACTTATCATAATAATAACCATGGTTATGTGTAGAGAATTGACTAAGGTTAAAATGAATGGTTAGGGTTAATGAGATGAAGACAAAAGGGTTTCTTTGGTCAAAGCTTCATGAAGCTTCAACAAGCTTCATGAAAGAAAGAAACCTTTTGTTTTTCTTTTCTCATTTCTTTTAATCCAAATAAAAAGATAAATGAATGAATAAAAGAAAACCCTAACCATTTACTTAACCAAGGTTTAACTCTTCACACACACCTTAGCAATCTTGCATCATCAAACATGATACGTTCAAGTGCACAGAAAAAATATATCACATATACGATGTGCACATGCGAGTGAGAAAATCCATCTTAAGTGAACCGATACTAGTTAATGCAAAGTAATATATCAAATATATATTTATGCATTAAATCATTAAATCAACACTTGATTTAACGATCCGGTCATATCGCATATGACCGACTAATATCCAATGTATCGATTTATCGAATCAATCCTTGATTCGATAACTAGGTTATATCGCATACAACCATTCGACACATTCATCGCGAGAATGAAATACGGTATCGCATACACGCATTATTCTCGGTCCCGTACATATCTCATATGCGCTCCTATTTCGTTTCGCTTGAGCCAGGAAACCTCTGTGTAGGACTCTAAAGACTCGTCAATACGCCGGCAGCAGATGATGATCATATCAAACACCCACAAGCCGCAAGCGGTCTGCTAAACGTAACGGACACCCGGGTATTGAGCAATCAGAAGATCGACGAGCAAGCCCGCTCATACTCCTGTGAATCCAACCAGTAAAACTTACCGTACAGTCCGGTCTGATCGTCTGATATGTCGCATATCTTGCCTAGGGGTGGTAAACGTCAGACCCCAATAGCTCGATAAGTCATGTCGATATGAGGTCTATAATAGTTCGAGAAACTACTGGTAACACTTACCAGTATATCTCAGCAACCCTGGCCAGGGATTTCCGGTTATAGCCAATCGAACACAGCACAACATCAACTCCCTATACCGGGAGAGATGAATCCCCTCCTATCGCTCATTGCCTCCATGTGATTCGGGACTGTACCCAAAAGCCACCGTTTTGCACGCCCTCTTGGACGTGGTAAGGTGGAAATCAAAGCACAGTGGGAACCACACAAGACTCTATGACGATCTCGGTTCAACAGACTACTCTGTACCAGTGTCACCAGAGAACTGCCATCTGACGTAAGGTATAATACCATCTGGGAGTTCTCGGCGAGTCTGTCCAGTGTACCCAGTCTCCACTGAGCACCCGTATAACATCTCTGATGTCAAACACCAATGGATATGGGATCATCCATCGCCCATCTGTATTGGTCGAGAAGGTATACGCTAGTCTACTCTGGTATATCGATGCCCCGTTTCGATATACCCACGACTAGGGACCTTGAAGGATGTACTTATGGACTACCCTGTCCCCACTAATATGATCCGCATCATAGTCCAGGTAGTCAAGTACACATCCTAAGGGCTTTACCAACATGTAACAGAGAGACAATCAGTGTACACGTTAAGGTAAAGAGCAACCAGATAGCATACTATCATATCGAGCAAGAAAGTCATCCTTATATATGTCCAAGCATCCACTACAATATACATCCTATGTATAGTAATGGCCTCTAGGGCATACATATAACTAACACCATAGACTAAGAGAGGGAGAGCAAGAGGAAAGAGATGAGAGCTCAAGAACAAGAGAGAGAATGAGAATGATAGAATGAAAGAAGACTTTTCTCATTTTGCTCTCATAATCCATAACCATCATAACACATCATAGCAATCAAGTATTATGTGATGGTTTAAGCAACAATAGCCATATCATTTCATGTACTCATTTTGCATAAGAGAGCAAGCAAGCAAAAGTCTTTGCCATGAAATGATAGCTATTGTTATCATGATGGTCAACTAGTCAAGCCTAGTCAACCGGTCAACAAAGTCAACAAGTCAACAAGTCAACAAAGTCAAGAAGTCAACAAAGTCAACCCCTCAACAACCATGTCACCATAATACTTAATTAATATAATTGTTAATCATATATCATATTCTCATTAGGGTTGAGCAAAAAGTCAATAGTCAACGGTCAACGGTCAACAACCCTAATGAGAATCCTCTGCCTCTGTCTCTCCGTCAACTGTGCATACACACCCGCATCCGTGTTCCAAGGAACACGGATGCATACTGGATAAAACCAATCCCAAAACGTACACTAGGATCTGACTTAAACCAAAGCCCGCTAGTGTAAACTGTCCGGACACTGTACGTGCACAAGTGCACGGATGTGACCGAACCCTGTCGCAAAACCATGCGACCTGTCGCAAAACCATGCGACCTCTACTCTTTTTTCTAAAGGCGAATAGCTTTCTGTGTGAGACTCTAAAGACTCGACACTACGCTGGCAGTGGGTTTAACCACAGACCGCAAGCGGCACTAGCTGTGCGTAACGGTCCCCAGGTAGATGCCGACAAGAAGACTAACGAGGTGAAGCCCATCTGAACTCCTACTGAGCCTGAATGTGACAATCCCCGTACAGTCCGGTCTGTTCGTCTGATACATCGCATGGCGGGCCTAGGGGGGCGGTAAAACGTCAGTCCCCTAATAGCGGTACAAGTCGTGTCGGAGTGAAGCCCAATACACCCTGAGATAACACTGGAAGCCTACCAGTATATCCCGCTTGCCCTGGCCAGGGACTACTCGTGTAATGGCTCTCCTAGACACAGCGCGATGTCAACCCCCAATACCGGGAGAGACGAATCCTATCTAACCGTCACTGCCTCCAAGTGCTTCGGGACTGCACCCAACTACTACCTGTTTGCACGACTCCTTTGAGCCATGGTAGGGTAGTAATCAAAGTACAGTGGGAACACACTCGAGGTGAAGTGATAGTATCAAGTCAGCGGACTAAGCTGTACTCATGTCACCTGGGAACTGATAACTGACGATAGGTATAATACCAACCGGTCAGTTCCCGACGAGTCCTGTCCAGTGTACTCGTAACCCAACGAGCACCCGCATACTATCTCCAGTACGACGTACTGATGGCTGTGGGACAGACCATCTCCCACACTGGGATGAGAAGCGCATGCGCTAGTCTACTCCGGAGTATCGATGCCCTGTCTCGATAGTCCTGCGACTAAGGACCTGCATAAGGATGTGCTTATAGATTACCCAGCCCCCACTAGTGTGACTGCCATCACAACGCTGGTAATCAAGCAAAAATCCTAAGGGCTCCACTAATGCGTATAGGTGATATAATAAAATAAACACATGTACACATTGAAGTAGCATACTACTATTTTGACCAAGATTGTATATACAAGATGAATATCCAAAGCTTCCATTAAGTAATATACAAACTAGTATGATACAGTAATGGCCTCTAGGGCATATACACTAACAATCTCCCACTTGCACTAAGGCCATGTACTGGCATATCGAAGACCTATCATCTCGATCAGCCGCTCGAACTGAGTCTGGGGCAAGGCCTTGGTGAATGGATCTGCAGTGTTATCTTCTGAAGCAACCCTCCGAACCTCGATCTTCTGGCGATCCACAATCTCCCTGATCAGGTGATACCGCCTCAAGATGTGTCTGGATCTCTGATGGGACCTGGGTTCCTTCGCTAAAGCTATAGCCCCGTTGTTGTCGCAATATAGAGGTATTGGATCAACAATGGACGGAACCACCTGAAGTTCTTTCAAGAACTTCCTCATCCAGACAGCTTCTTTTGCGGCATCAGAAGCAGCGATGTATTCCGCTTCCATCGTCGAGTCTGCAACGGTTTCTTATTTGGAACTCTTCCAACACACCGCCCCTCCATTGAGGGTAAAGACAAAACCCGACATGGACTTGGAATCATCCTTGTCACTCTGGAAGCTGGAGTCAGCAAAGGCCTCAATCTGGAGGTCTTTTCCGCCATACACCAAGAACATCTCCTTAGTCCTTCTCAGGTACTTGAGAATGTTCTTTACCGCTATCCAGTGTTTCTCCCCAGGGTTTGACTGATACCGGCTTACCACACTCAGTGCATAAGCTACATCCGGTCTGGTACACAACATCGCATACATTATAGAGCCTACCGCAGAAGCGTAGGGTATAATAGACATGCGATCCCTCTCTAAATCAGTCTTGGGAGACATCTCTTTAGAGAGGGTGATCCCGTGACAAGCCGGTAGGTTACCGCGCTTGGAATCTTCCATACTGAATCTTTTCAGTATGGTGTCGATGTACCTGGACTGTGAAAGTCCTAATATCCTCTTGGATCTATCACGATGGATCCGGATCCCGAGGATGTAAGAGGCATCACCCAGGTCTTTCATGGAGAACCTGTGTGACAAGAACCCCTTGACAGATTGTAGCATAGGAATGTCATTTCCTATTAAGAGAATGTCATCCACGTACAAAACGAGGAATACTACAGTTCTCGCTACAAATCTACAATAGATGCATGGTTCATCTGGATTTTTGATAAAGCCAAATTCCTTGACCGTCTCATCAAAACAGATGTTCCAGCTCCGCGATGCCTGCTTTAGTCCATAGATGGACTTAAGCAACTTGCACACCTTTCCCCTGCTCCCACTCTGAATGAAACCCTCTGGTTGGTCCATATAGACACACTCCTCTAAATTTCCATTTAGAAAAGCGGTCTTTACGTCCATTTGCCAGATCTCATAATCGTGGAAGGCAGCAATGGCAAGAAGGATCCGATTGGATTTCAGCATAGCCACTGGAGAAAAGGTTTCGTCATAGTCCAAGCCAGGTCTTTGACGGAAACCCTTTGCAACAAGTCTAGCTTTATAGGTCTCAACCTGTCCATCTACACCAATCTTCCTTTTGAATATCCACTTGCATCCTACGGGTTTTACCCCGTCTGGAGCAATGTCCAACGTCCATACTTTATTGGTGTACATGGACTCCATTTCGGTCCGCATTGCATCCAGCCATTTTACTGAGTCAACGCTCTGAACGGCCTGCTGGAAGCTAGTAGACTCATCATAATCTATGATGCAATCCTCTTTATCCCCGTCTATGAGAAAACCGTAGTATCTCTCGGGCGGATGAGACTGCCTACTACTCCTGCGGAGCGGCGTAGGAATGTCCTGTTCTTTTGAACCCTCTGGTTCCACTAAGCTTTCAGTAATAGCTCGTGGTTCTGGAATTTCTTCCAGTTCTACTGCGCTCCCACTAATTTCCTTTTCTAAGAACCGGTGTTCTAGAAAGTGGGCATGACGAGAAAAAACCTTTTGTTCCTCTTCGCAATAGAAGAAATATCCCTTGGAGTTCTTTGGATATCCCACGAACTTGCACTGTACTGAGCGTGCCTCGAGCTTGTCCGCATGCTGCTTTTTGACAAAAGCTGGACTCCCCATGTCTTAATGTGATTAAGATAGGGTCTCTTCCCACACCACATCTCATATGGTGTAGTAGGCACAGTCTTAGTGGGAACTCGGTTCAAAAGGTATGCAGCTGATTCTAGCGCATACCCCCAGAATGATCGCGGTAACTCAGCGTTACTCATCATAGACCGTACCATATCCAATAGGGTTCGGTTCCGTCTCTTCGATACACCATTATGTTGCGGAGTGTATGGAGGAGTAAGCTGAGAGAGAATTCCGTTCTCTTTTAAATAGTCCAGGAACTCGGCACTTAAGTATTCTCCACCTCGATCTGGTCTTAGAATCTTGATACTTTTGCCGGTTTGTTTTTCTACTTCATTCTTATATTCCTGGAATTTTCCAAAGGCTTCGGACTTATGTTTCATTAAGAAGACATAACCGTACCTTGAAAAGTCATCCGTAAAAGTAATGAAGTAAGAATAACCGCTTCGCGCATGTGTAGACATTGGACCGCACACGTCGCTGTGTACGAGTCCCAAGAGCTCGCTCGCCCTTACTCCGTGTCCAGTAAACGGAGTCTTTGTCATCTTTCCTTTGAGACAGGATTGACAAGTGGCATACGATTGATATTCGAACGGATTCAAATATCCTTCTGTATGTAACTTCGTCAACCTTCTCTCATTGATGTGACCTAGTCTACAATGCCATAAGAAAGTCTGATTTATTTCTGGAGACTTTCTTTTGTGTGTATTCTGGATATTGAAAATCTGTGGTTGGTTTAATACGTATATACCATTGCTCAATGTACCTGACCCAATCAAAACTTGATTAAGGTGAATGTTTACAACATTACTTACAAACGCAAATTCATAACCTTCTTTAGAAACTAAAGATACAGAAATGATATTACAAGTTGCGTTGGGTACAAAAATGCAATTACGCAAAACCAAAACATGTCCATCTGACATTCCCAGGTGATAGTCCCCCACGGCCTTAGCATCCATGCTAGCTCCGTTTGCAACTCTGAGGGTCATGTCACCTGCCTTCAAAACCCTACGGTTTCTCAACGCCTGCAAAGAATTACAGATATGAGATCCTGATCCGGTATCCAATACCCAGGAAGTAGAGTTTATTGAAAGACAGTTTTCAATAACATACACACCTGAAGCTGAAGCCGCAACCTGCTTCAATTCCTGTGTCCTGGCTTTCCAAGCCCTGCAATCATTCTTCCAGTGTCCTTTCTTATGACAATAGAAGCATTCTTCATTATCCACAAGCTGCCCCGCTTTCTTTATTGCTTTTGCTTTTCCCTTCGTATCCACTTTACTAACACCGCCCCTTGGTTTGTCGGGGGCTTTCTTCTTCTTTCCCTTGGCTTTCTCCTTGGACCTAGAAGAGGAAGATCCTCCTACAAACAAAGTGGATGTTTCCCTACCTTTCTGTAGGGTGCCCTCTGCACTCCTCAGCATGTTGAGGAGTTCTGAAAGTTCAACTTCTTTTTCTTGTAAGTTGAAGTTCAGGATAAACTGGGCGTAAGTGAAAGGAAGGGACTGGAGAATCAAGTCCGTATAGAGCTCGTTCTCTAACGTGGTCCCAAGTTCCGCAAGTTCCTCAATGAAGCCAATCATCTTAAGCACGTGTTCCGCTACCGATGATCCGATGGCCAACCTTGCCGAAAATAACTTCTTCGACACTTCGTATCTTGCGATACGAGACTGCTCTCCATACAGTTCTTTTGTATGGAGAAATATGGATTCAAGGTCCATATTCTCGTGCCTCCTCTGATGTTCGTTGTCCATAGAGGCAAGTACGAGGCACTTGGCCTTCGCGCTATCAATCTCCCAAGTCTTACGAATTTCCTTATCCGCGACGCTGGAGGTGGGACTTGGGACAGGGGGAGCTTTGGTGGTAAGAAGATACCCCAGCTTGTCGTAAGTGATTGCCATTTTGACATTCCTGAGCCAATCTTTGTAGTTTGGCCCTGTCAGTATGTTTTTATCTAGGAGTAACTTAAGTCCAGTCATGTCGATTGGTCGCTGCAATTAGGAGAGAGAAGAAACACTCAGCATGATACTCTTGCAAGTTTAGAATGGTTTTTAGTTTGTCTAAACAGGATGGCTCCCACTGTTTCTCGAATCCCTCCTCAAACCAAAAAGGAAGAATTAGTCAGGATCAATCTCACCGTACAATACTTGCTTAACCGTTCAGCCAGGCCAGTGTCGGTACTTCGAGGGAGGTTTTCCAACGCTTTCGCGAAGTTCCTTAATTAAATAACCTCTTTTCCCTGGGGGCGTAGCCCCGCTAACATCTTTCTAGACACCTACTTGGTTTATAGCATTGATCGTTAAGTGAGAAATTTCCCGAGGAGTAGCATATACTCACAGTAGGATCGGGATCCAAATATCATCGCGTGACGAAACTGAAGGAATCCTACCAGAATCATCACACTCCAAATGGTATGCAACACTAGCAAGTTTCAGTTCTTTTGAAACTCCCGATGTGGATTTTTGCCCCATGCTCTTATGACCTTGACTTTGGCCAAAATATCATAAGTCACATGTCAAGTTCTACCCGTCATTCTCCAGGTTAATTTGGATCCATCCGTACCTACCCTTGACTTTGGCCAAAATGGCAGTACGACTGTCCCAAACCAACGCATCTATCTATGCTACACATGAATACCCAATAGCTACCAATCACTATGCCTTGACTTTGGCCAACATACACAGCTTGAATACTATTGACTATTCATGTGAAACGACGGAGGGCTACGAATGGTTTTGGCAAAACCGTGAACGTAGTGAACTTGATATAATCGATGGAACGAGATAGCCTTTAAAAGGAGTGGCTCAAGCTCCGCATTTAAAAGTTAGTTTTGAAAAGAACCGAGTGGTTTTCGGAAAGTGTTCCAACGATTTTAACTTGGTTTATTTTCTTGCATTAGTTCTTTTAATGCGTGATATTCTTGCATTAGTTCTTTTAATGCTCCCATCATTTAATCCTACCATTGCAGAAAACAACCAAAATATGACATACGCTTATGCCATTCGCATTCGCCACGGGCCCCGTCATTACCCGTTAGGTTACTTAACTAACGACAGAGCGGGGGCTGGGCTAGCGCGGCTGTAAAACATAAGCAGCGCCTAAATAATATCATATATAGATATATTGCAATGATAGCCATTTCAGATCACAGATGAACACATTGGATATACTAGGAACCCGCAATTCGTACGAGCCTGTAACGAAAAACAGATTACACAGTCGCAGTGAATAGCCAATACCCCACCCAAGACCCCTACGGGTGCGGCAAACTACCCGCCAAGTACCCGAAGCGAAGCAACCTCCCTCAACTCCGTGAGTAGCCCACTCGGCACTTCGGCATACCCGGTAGTTTGTGCACCCCCTCCATGGGTCTATCCTAGGAGCAAAAACAGTAAAAAGAAATTATACAATGACGGCTACAACCCCGACCCGGTTGTGCGGCCATACAAATAATTATTACATCAATTTACAAATTTACATGAATTGAAAGAATAGAAAACTCTCGTCTCACAACCCCCGGCTATTCACCCGCGACAATCCAACGGATTCATATACACATTCCAATAACATTACAGATCACAGATTTGTATAACCCCCACTAATCGACATATAGCGATTAGCAGACGTTCAATACAAATATCACATCACAGAAAAACCCGTCAGCTTAACTCTTTTAGAAGTTCGATCAAAAATACGGATTTTCAGGCCCCAAACACAAAATTTTCGTTCTGGAAAATCTGGGCAGAAAATATATATTCCAAAAATCCCATAATACCCCTATAAGCATACTGTAGCAAAGAAGACCCAGAGAGGAGCCAAGACGGCCGCGGAACCGCGGCAATAGCAAGCTATTGCCGCGTTTCCGCGGCGCTTTGATGAGATCAGGGGACCATTTTTCTACAGTATACTCTAAAAACCCTGAGTCGATTTTTGGTGTATCTCAAATAATTTTTGCAGCACTTTGAAAATCGAAAGAAAGTTTGAAAACGGGGTTCATTTCGGGACTTTTTCTTTGATCGATCTTCTAGCTACTTTGCTAACATGTTAGATAGAGTTTAACTAGGTTCTGATACCACTGTAAGTCCATGCTACCTCTCCCGGTGCTTTCGAGCATGCGGAATTTGACGAAAAACAATTTTCTAGAGGTGGTAACATGGACTCAAAACCGGATCTTTGTTAAACATCTAACTAACAACCTAACTAGAAGTTGTTAACTACTCGGTTAGGGGGTTATACCTTTCTTTCTTGAACTCCTTCGTCTTCAAGCCTCGATGGTTGTCCGGATCGGCTTCACTCCGTCGTCTCCTTGCGCCGAAGATAGATCCACCTCGAAAGCTTCTACCTTTGGCTTCTTCTTCGATCTTTGAAGAAACTAGTTCACTTGGTTTGCTAAACCTTGTGAACTAGAGTGAGTAGAGAAGAGTGTATTGGGATTTTCTCTATGGTTCTTGGTTCTCAACACATGAGACAAGTGAACCATAGACTAAGAGAGGGAAAGCAAGAGGAAGGAGATGAGAGCTCAAGAACAAGAGAGAGAATGAGAATGATAGAATGAGAGAAGACTTTTCTCATTTTGCTCTCATAATCCATAACCATCATAACACATCATAGCAATCAAGTATTATGTGATGGTTTAAGCAACAATAGCCATATCATTTCATGCACTCATTTTGCACAAGAGAGCAAGCAAGCAAAAGTCTTTGCCATGAAATGATAGCTATTGTTATCATGAACCAGTCAAGCCTAGTCAACCAGTCAACAAGTCAAGAAGTCAACAAAGTCAACCCCTCAACAACCATGTCACCATAATACTTAATTAATATAATTGTTAATCATATATCATATTCTCATTAGGGTTGAGCAAAAAGTCAATAGTCAACGGTCAACGGTCAACAACCCTAATGAGAATCCTCTGCCTCTGTCTTTCCGTCAACTGTGCATACACACCCGCATCCGCGTTCCGAGGAACACGGATGCATACTGGATAAAACCAATCCCAAAACGTACACTAGGATTTGGCTTAAACTAAAGCCCGCTAGTGTAAACTGTCCGGACACTGTACGTGCACAAGTGCACGGATGTGACCGAACCCTGTCGCAAAACCATGCGACCTGTCGCAAAACCATGCGACCTCTACTCTTTTGCCTAAAGGCGAATAGCTTTCTGTGTGGGACTCTAAAGACTCGACACTACGCTGGCAGTGGGTTTAACCACAGACCGCAAGCGGCACTAGCTGTGCGTAACGGTCCCCAGGTAGATGCCGACAAGAAGACTGACGAGGTGAAGCCCATCTGAACTCCTACTGAGCCTGAATGTGACAATCTCCGTACAGTCCGGTCTGTTCGTCTGATACATCGCATGGCGGGCCTAGGGGGCGGTAAAACGTCAGTCCCCTAATAGCGGTACAAGTCGTGTCGGAGTGAAGCCCAATACACCCTGAGATAACACTGGAAGCCTACCAGTATATCCCGCTTGCCCTGGCCAGGGACTACTCGTGTAATGGCTCTCCTGGATACAGCGCGATGTCAACCCCCAATACCGGGAGAGATGAATCCTGTCTAACCGTCACTGCCTCCAAGTGCTTCGGGACTGCACCCAACTACTACCTGTTTGCACGACTCCTTTGAGCCGTGGTAGGGTAGTAATCAAAGTACAGTGGGAACACACTCGAGGCGAAGTGATAGTGTCAAGTCAGCAGACTAAGCTGTACTCATGTCACCTGGGAACTGATAACTGACGATAGGTATAATACCAACCGGTCAGTTCCCGACGAGTCCTGTCCAGTGTACTCGTAACCCAACGAGCACCCGCATACTATCTCCAGTACGACGTACTGATGGCTGTAGGAAAGTCCATCTCCCATACTGGGATGAGAAGCGCATGCGCTAGTCTACTCCGGAGTATCGATGCCCTGTCTCGATAGTCCTGCGACTAGGGACCTGCATAAGGATGTGCTTATAGATTTCCCTGCCCCCACTAGTGTGACTGCCATCACAACGCTGGTAATCAAGCAAAGATCCTAAGGGCTCCACTAATGTGTATAGATGATATAATAAAATAAACACATGTACACATTGAAGTAGAAACAAACCAAGTAGCATACTACTATTTTGAGCAAGATTGTATATACAAGGTGAATATCCCAAGCTTCCATTAAGTAATATACAAACTAGTATGATACAGTAATGGCCTCTAGGGCATATACACTAACACATATGAGTCTAATGGTCATTAATATTAAATCAACACTTGATTAAATAATCCGGTCATATCACATACGACCCGACCAATAGAAAATGCTAGATTAAAATGCGGTATCATATATTCGCATTTAATCAAGCTCCCGCGCATATCCCCGTATGCACCCCACATTGTTTCGCCTGAGCTAGGAGACCCTTTTGTGGGACTCTAAGACTCATCAATACGCTAGCAGTAGGCAGTGATCATATTACATACCCACAAACCGTCAGCGGTACTAGCTGTATATAATGGCTCCCAGGTATTGAGCGATCAGAAGAAAAACAAGCGAACCTGTCAAAACTCCCGTCAGCCAACTGGCAACACTTACCGTACAGTCCGATCTCTTCGTCAGATATGCTGTATATCAAGTCTAAGGATGATATCGTCGACCCCAATAACTCAATAATTCATGCCGATATAAGGCCTATAACAGATCGAGAAACTACTGATAACACTTATCAGTAAATCTCATCAGCCCTGGCCAGGGACTTCCTGTTATAGCCAATCGAGCATAGCGCAACATCAACCCCCAATACCGGGAGAGAAGAAACCCCTCCTATTGCTCATTGCCTCCATGTGCCTCGGGACTGTACCCAAAATCCACCTGTTTGCACCACTCAGTAGAGCCGTGGTAGGGTGGAGATCAAAGTACAGTAGGAGCACACATAAGACTCTATGACGATCTCGGGTCTACAGACTAATCTGTACCAGTGTCGCCTGAGAACTGCTATCCGACGATAGATATAATACTATATAGGAGTTCTCGGTGAGTCTGTTCAGTGTACCCAGTCTCCACTGAGCACCGTATACAATCTTTGGTGTCACCACACCAATGGATATGGGATCATCCATCGCCCATCATATGGGTCAAGAAACGTATACGCTAGTCTACTCTATAATATCGATGCCCCGTCTCGATACACCCACGACTAGGAACATTTTAAGGATATGCTTATAAACTACACATGTCCCACTAGTATGATCTGCATTATAATCCCAATAGTCAAGCAATTATCCTAAGGGCTTTATCAACATGTACTAAATGAGTAATATGCATGATCAAGTGAACATGGAGATAAAGAGCAACCAGATAGCATACTATTATGTCGAGCAAGAATGTCCTATAAATACACACGCGCACACACACACACACACACATACTGATACATCCACTATCAAAAAATGGCCTCTAGGGCATATTGATATCCAACAAGTTTTGCACTTTACAATTAGCTAACCCATTAGGTATCTAGAAAGGTGTCAATGGGGTTTTGCCTATGGAAAAATGAGGTTTATTTTAATTAGATCCGTGAGAAAGCACAGGGAACCTCCCTCAAAGTACCGACACTGGCCTGGCTGACCGGTTAGCGAACTTGTAGGGTGTAATTAATCCCGGTTAGTCTTACCTTTTAGGGTTTGAAGGAAGATTTGATAAAAACAGTGGGAGACATCCTGATTAGATAAGATAATAACCAATCTAATCTTGCAAGAGCATACGCTAAGTGTTTTCTTCTATCTCTCTCTCTAGGTTGCGACCATGTCAGGCCTTAATTAAGATAATAATATGGATGTATTGACCGAACCCGCTTGTTATACTGGGCTGGGGAACGTTGGTTCCGCTCTATTTTATAATTGTTATAAGTCTGAGAAGGAAATAGGGGAATTCCAGGATTCCTATGCCACCCGATCGAAGAAAGAACATATTGATGCATTTTCTTCGGGTGTGTTTGTTACCGAGAACTGTTTCTCAGTACACTCTACGTCCTGGGTATTAGATACCGGATCGGGATCCCATATATGTAATATGTTACATAGGCTAAAGAAAGGTAGAGAACTAGGAATAGGTGATCATTTTGTAAGAGTAGGGAATGGTGCAAATGTTGCAGCCAAAGCAGTTGGCGAATATCACCTTGTATTACCAAATGGTAATACATTGATTCTGAATGAATGTTATTACATACCGAACCTGATATGCAATATTATATCAGTTTCTTTATTAAGTAAAGAAGGATATAATTTTGTACTGCAAGATAATGTTATGAAAATCTTCCTGAATCAAAAGTTGATTGGATCAGGCACGTTAAGTAATGGCATATACGTTCTAAATCAAACCACAGTTCTTAACATACAGAACACACACAAGAGGAAAAGTTCAGAAATGAACGAGTCCTTCTTGTGCCATTGTAGTGTTGCCTATAGTGCCCTCAAAGTCAATTATTGGATCGCAGGCACGTGATTGCACTGATTGAGGGTGGACCTATACTGGTAGGACAGTCTTACTCGAGATGATAGTATGCTATCTGGTTTGTCTTTATCATCGTGTACATACTTCAGGTGACATTACAGATCATTATTACATGTTGATAGAGCCCATAGGATTCTTGCTTTACTGCCATCAGTATGATGGCAATCATATACGTGGGAGATGGGGTCTATAAGCACATCCTTAAAAGGTCCCTAGTCGAGGGAGTTTCGAGACAGGGCCTCGATACTCCAGAGTAGACTAGTGCATACAGTTTGAGACCCCGACGAATGGTGGTGTCCGGTCTCACAAGCCATTGGTGTCAGTTAGTTCACCTAAGATGTATACAGGTGCTCATTGGGTTATGAGTACTCTGGACAAGACTCGCCGGGAACTACAGGTTGGTTCTATACCCATCGTCAGATAGCAGTTCCCAGATGACATGAGTACAGCTTAGTCTGTCGACTTGACACTGCTACTTCGCCTCGGGTGTGTTCCCACTGTACTTAGATTACTACCCTACCACGGCTCAAAGGAGTCGTGCAAACAGGTAGTAGTTGGGTGCAATCCCGAAGCACTTGGAGGCAGTGGCGGTTAGACATGATTCGTCTCTCCCGGTATTGGGGGTTGATATCGCGCTGTGTCTGGAGAGCCATTACCCAAAGTCCTTGGCCAAGGCAAGTGAGATTTACTGGTAGGTATTCCAGTAGTTTCTCAAGGTGTTCTGGGCTACACTCCGACACGACTTATACCGCTATTGGGGGTCTGACGTTTACCATCCTCTAGGCCCGATATACGATACTCTTAGATGAACAGACCGGACTATACAGAGATTGTCACAGATAGGCTCAGTAGGGTTTCAGGATGAGTTTGCCCGTCAGCTTCCCTTTCGTTCAATACATGGGCAGCCATTACGTACAGCTAGTGCCACTGATGTACTTATGGTTAAACCCATTGCCAGTGTATTGACGAGTATTTAGCGTCCCCCACAGAAAGTTTCCCTAGTTCGGGAGAAACGTTGTAGAGGCCGTATGGTTTTATGGCAGGGTTTGATCATATACGTGCACTCGTACACGGATCATGATCGGACGGATCATACTAGTGGGCTTTGGTTTAAGCCGGATCCTAGTATTAGATTGTTGGATTAGTTTTGTCTCGTTGTATTCGTATTCAGTCGGAATACGGATGCAGGTATGTATATACAGGTGATGGGTATTCTTGTAATCCGTTACAAGATTACTTTAGTTGATGCCATGTTCTTTTCTTGATTTAAACATTTAGGTTAAGTGTTTAATGTGGTGGAATTTGTGACTCATTCTTGGCATGACATGGTTTTGTCATGGCTAAAATATTTTCAAGTGAGCCTTAGATATTTATGTGAGTGTGTGAGTGTAGAGACATTTTGTGAGTGTGTGAGCTTCATTAAACAACACAAAATATCAAAAACATTCACTCACTCATAAATGGGCAGCCATCTCATTTGTTTGGGTGCTAGGTTTTTGCTTACTAGTTTTCTTTCTCTTGAGCTTCACAACTTCCACCAAAGGCATCATCTTCAACCTCCACCCTATCCCTCTCATGTGTTGAGAATCCTAGGGTGATTGACACAAAGTAATCACACACTATCTCTACTTCACCTTGGACATGTCGGCTAGCAAACTTCATGTCCGAGTTGCTTCGGTTTGAAGCGGGAGCTCGTATAAAAAATTCTCGACGTGGAGCCACTTCGACGAGCGAGATCGGAGAGCAAGCTTCGTTGGAGCTGCCGCGAGGAGCTTGGGAAGAGGTTAAAGACCAAACGACACGGATCAATCGGTATTAAATCTGAATACTTTATAGTTAGTTAGTTAACGGTTAATGGTTCGATCCGGGTGATTGGTTGTGGTAGCACCAAGTTTCAAAGGTTTTTGTTCCGCATTTGGCCTCGGATTGACGGCCGGGGCGCTGCCGTAACCCAACATGGTATCAGAGCCAACCCATTAACCTTATCTAGCTTGTTTAGATAATGTTAAACTATCAAAATCGAAACAAACCCGATACACTGCACTGAAAATTCCATTTTCTGTCGAATTTCATTTGATCTTCAAAAATTATTTAAACAACTGCAGAAAACTACTGACATGACCTATAGACTACACCCCAAAAACGAAGCACTTCCACCAAAATTTGGCCGAGCACAATGCTCCAAAATCCGAGGAGGCCGGCCAAAATGAAGCTTCTGGGTTTCATTTTTTGGGTATTGTCTGGTCTCTGGAATCTTGGTTCAGTGGTATTGTTTGTTTAGCCCAGTTTGGATATAGTTTTACCTAGTTGTTTGGGGCTATTCGGGGGTTATTTTGATGTCGATATTATCTAACATTGTTTAAAGTTTGCAGTACATACATTTCTATCTGCGACTGTGAATGTCATTTGATCGGTACAACTTGTCTAATCGCTATAGCTCTTTTAGACGGGTTTGCGAATGTGACATTCATGTTGATGTTCTGTGTTGTGTTGTATTGTTGCGGATTGTCGTGGTGGATAGCTTGGATGCAATGTTAGTACAGTTTAGTATTATTTGTACATTTGATATCGCGGGGCGAGCGTCCGACATGTGGACTGCCGTCACTGCCTATTTGTATATTATTCTTTTGGGGCACGACCGGGTTAAGGTCGATGTAACCGTTGTACATATTTTCTTTTCTTTACTAGGATTACCCCGCGGTGGAGTGCACGGATATCTGGGTTCTAGAGGGCAACAGGCACGCATCTCATGGCTTTGAGACGGAGGGGGCTTCACTCTAGAATTGGCGGGCTATTCGACGCACTCGTAGGGGGTACAGGTTGACCCAAGGAGGGGTGCTCAAGTTACCGGATTTCGTAAAGTGTTGGGTGGTCCATTCACTTTGCTGAAGATTGCTGCCTCGCTTCTGGTTTTGGCGGGTAACTTATCGCACTCATAGGGGTCTAAGTTTTAATTGCACAGGCTATCCACACGACCAAGCGAACGTTGGGTTTCAGTTGCGGCTCAAAAGAAACCTGGGGCTCCCAGATTATCTGTATTGTTCTGTGATGCTTATTACTTTTCTGTGATGTTGCATTTATCACGTCTGGAGCGATTATTGTATATTGTTATATATATACTAGTAGATGTTGTATATGTTTTACACCCGTGCTAGTCCAGTCCCCTCTCTGTCGTTAGTTAAGTAACCTAACGGGTGATGACGGGACCCAGTGGCGAATGCGGATGGCATATACGTACATTATATTTTCGTTCTTTTGTGGTGTGATTAATTGATGGGATTGCGTTGATTCGGATCAATGCAAGGAAAACAAACCTATTCGATTTTGTTGGAACAATTTTCAAAAAGCTGTTATTACAAGGATGTTCTCTTTTGTTTTGCACAGTGGTATTCGGTTATGAATATCCAGCACCTCATTCGACGAGGCAAGGGCCGAGATCCCTTCATCGGGAGTGACCCCTTGGACAGAGGTTTGCGTCAGGGTAATAACATCACTATAGTCGATTAGTTTTTGCTTTGAATCGTGGTATTCAGTTTGGAATATTCTGCACCTCATTCTACGGGGAAAGAGCCGAGATCCCTTCACCGGGAGTGACCTCTTTAGTAAAGGTTTTCGCCACTATATATATTTATAAAAAGCTATGCAGTTCCTTCAACGATATCAAGTTCATTACGTTAAAGGTTTTTCGCCAAAAACCAGTCGTAGCCCTCCGTTGTTTCTTACGAGTATTATTTAGTATTCGTGCTGCGTTTGTTGACCTAGTCAAGACGTACTGTTCAGTAGCTAAGTGGTGCTTGTTTGTTGCATAAATGGGATTGGTTAGGACAGTCGTATGGCCTTGTTGACCTAGTCAAGGGCACGTACGGGTGGGTTTAATGCAATCCAGGATAATGACGGGTTGAACATGACTAGCGGTTTATGGTTTGTTGACTTAGTCAAGGTCATAAGCCACTTGGGTAAAAACACACATCGGGAGTTTCTAAAGAAACTGAAACTTGCCAGGCATGCTGTTAGTGTTTATGCCCTAGAGGCCATTACTGTATCATACTAGTTTGTATATTACTTAATGGAAGATTGGGATATTCATAATTGTATTGACAGTCTTGGTAATAATGGTAGTATGCTACTTGGTTTGTGTCTACTTTAATATGTGCATGTGTTTCTTTCTTATACATATTAGTAGAGCCCTTAGGATCTTTGCTTGATTACCAGCGTTGTGATGGCAGTCACACTAGTGGGGGCTGGGTAGTCTATAAGCACATCCTATACAGGTCCCTGGTCGTAGGATTATCGAGACGGGGTATCGATACTCCGGAATAGACTGGTGTATACGCTTCTCATCCCAGCTGGGGAGATGGTCTGTCCCACAGCCATCAGTACGTTGTACTGGAGATAGTATGCAGGTGCTCGTTAGGTTATGGGCACACCAGACAGGACTCGCTGGGAACTGCAGGTTGGTTCTATACCCATCGTCAGATAGCAGTTCCTAAGTGACATGAGTACAGCTTAGTCCGTCGACTTGACACTGCTACTTCGCCCCGGGTGTGTTCCCACTGTACTTAGATTACTACCCTACCAAGGCTCAAAGGAGTCGCGCAAACAGGTAGTAGTTGGGTGCAGTCCCAAAGCACTTGGAGGCAGTGACGGTTAGACATGATTTGTCTCTCCCGGTATTGGGGGTTGATATCGCGCAGTGTATGGAGAGCCATTACGCAAAGTCCCTGGCCAGGGCAACCGAGATTTACTGGTAGGTTCCAATAGTTTCTCATGGTGTAACGGGCTTCACTCCGACACGACTTATACCTCTAATAGGGGTCTGACGTTTACCGCCCCCTTGGCCCGAAATGCGATATTCCTAGACGAACAGACCGGACTGTACGTAGATTGTCATATACAGGCTCAGTAGGAGTTCGGATGGGTTTCCTCATCGTCCTTCTTATCGACATCTACCTGGGGACCGTTACGTACAGCTGTACCACTTGCGGCTTGTGGTTAAACCCACTGCCAGCGTAGTGTCGAGTCTTTAGAATCCCACACAGAGAGTTTCCCTACACCGGGCAAAAGGTGTAGAGGCCGTATGGTTTTACAGCAGGGCCGTGATCACTTACGTATACTTATGCACGTACTATGATCGGGCAGATAATACTAGCGAGCTTTGGTTTAAGCCAGATTCTAGTACTATACAGATGGATTTATTCAGTCAAAGATTATCCGTGTTTTTCGGAAATACGGATGGGAGGGGCAGTCTCGTAATTTCTCAGGAAGCTTTTAGAAGAAGGTGACTCATTTGTGTTTATTTTCTTTTAGGATTTAAACTAAATGAGGTGGAGGATGAGGTGTATGTTTACATTAAATGCTTAATGACTCATGAGGTGATTCACCCTTAGAAATAAATGAAGCATGCTAGATATTATCTTGATATTATCAAGAGAGATATTATTATGCTTCATATTATTCTAGCATGAGTATTATTCATTTCATTATCACAAAACACTTCTCTCTCCTCAAGTCTTCATCTTCTTCCTCAAAGCATAAAAGCTCTCATGAGTTGAAAATCCTAGGGTATAAAGTGACTAATTAATCCATCTAAATACTCTACACCCTCTAGGACTTCTAGATTAGCAAACTATAAGCCGTAGTTATCTCAGATTCAAGATAGGAGCTCGGACTATAGACTCTTGGGTGGATCGTCTTTGACTCGAGGAGGCCGTTGAGGTACCCATGTTCCATAGAGCTGACGAGGTGTGGAGGACAGCGATGATGACCTGAAGGACAAGTAACCTGAGGTATAACTTCGAATCAAATTAGTTAAACCTCTCGTAGTTTGCTAGTAATGGTTTAGACACGATCCGTGTGCTCAAGTCCGTGTTACGAAGCTTTGATAATTGTTTTTCATATATTCCGCTTCCCCGCGAACAAGCGGGGTGCGTGACATGGACTTACAGTGGTATCAGATCCTACTAAATCTTTACTAGCTTGTTAGCAACTAATTAGAACTTCAATCGTCGGAAAAACATGAAAACTTAACCCCGGACCCCTCAAGTTTCTGTCGATTTTAAACCTGTCGAAAAAATTATTTCAGAGGCATGACAATTCACAGTAGGGAATTATAAGAATACTGGAGAAATACATGACCCTAACTCGGTTAGACGACTGCGGAAGCACCGCGAGTTGGTGCAATTCGCCACGGATCCGCGGCAGAGTCGACTCCGAGTTGACTCGTATTTACACAGTTTGCCTTATTTTTGGGTGTTCTGTTTTCCTGTATATTTTGTTTCTTCCCAGGTCCATTCAGCGCTGGCTTGCATTTAGGATAGACACGGAAAAAGGT
This sequence comes from Agapanthus africanus, assembly GCA_030015575.1. NCBI lineage: Eukaryota > Viridiplantae > Streptophyta > Magnoliopsida > Asparagales > Amaryllidaceae > Agapanthus > Agapanthus africanus. Next base: position 155,288,490 of record CM057343.1, read on the forward strand.
TGTCGATCGAAATTCTAAGTTATTTGCTAATCAGGTTTTATCTGTGATATTTAATATGTTTGTAAACCTCCGCTAATTGCTAGTATGTCGGTTAGTTGGGGGTTGCACATTTCTGTAATGGATATTGGTTTGTGGATATGATCTTCATTGGATTGTCGTGGATGAATAGCCGGGGATGTAAGATGAGAGTTTTTATCTTTCATTCGATGTAAATTGTAATATGTTGTAATATTCTTTTGCGGGGCACATCCGGGTTGAGGTTGTAGCAACCGTTGTATTGTTTCATTTACTGTTTTATGCTCCTAGGATAGACCCAAGATGGGGTGCACAAACTACCGGGTACTTTGAAGTGTTTAATAGCCTACTCACGTCGTTGAGGGAGACTGTTTCACTTCTGGTACTAGGCGGGTAGTTTTCCGCACCCATAGGGGTCTAGGGTGGGGTTTGTCTATTCATCACGATCGTGTAATCCGTCTTTTGTTGCAGGCTCAAACGAAACGCGGATTCCTAGTATATCTAATATTTTCATTTGTGATCTGGAATGCCTATTATTGCGTCTGATGAATGTACAATATGTATATATGATATCTAGTAGGCGTTGCTTATGTTTTGCATCCGCGCTAGCCTAGCCCCCGCTCTGTTGTTAGTTAAGTAACCTAACGGGTGAATGACGGGACCCAGTGGCGAATGCGGATGGCATAAGCGGACGTTGTATTTTCGTTGTTTTCTGCAATGATAGGGTAAATGATGGGACACATTATATTAATGCAAAGAAAACAAACCAAAGGTGAATCATTGGAAAAAATTTAAAAGAAACCACTCGGTTATTTTAAAAGAGAAGAATTTTTAATTACGGAGCTTTAACCACTCCTTTTTAAAAAAAACCAATCAGGTTCCTTCGGTTATACCAAGTTCACTATGTTCACGGTTTCGCCAAAACTAGTCGTAGCCCTCCGTCATTTCATATGGATGGTCAGTAGTATTCAAGCTATGTTTGTTGGCCTTCGTCAAGGTATAGTGTTTCGTAGCTGCTGGGGTGTTCATATGTAGCATAGATAGATGCGTTGGTTTGGGTCGCTCGTATTACTTTGTTGGCCTTCGTCAAGGGTATGTACGGGTGGGTTCAAATTAACAAGGATAATGATGGGAATAACTTGACATGTGACTTATGATTTGTTGGCCTTCGTCAAGGTCATAAGAGCATGGGGAAAAAATCCACATCGGGAGTTTCTAAAGAAACTGAAACTTGCTAGTGTTGCATACCATTTAGAGTTTGATAATGTTGGTAGGATTCCTTCAGCATTATCACACGATGATATTTGGATCTCGATCCTACTGTGAGTATATGCTACTCATCAGGAGATTCGTCACTTAACAATCAATGCTATAAACCAAGTAAGTGTCTAGAACGTTGTCAGCGGGGCTACGCCTCCAGAGAAAAAAGGTTATTTAATTAAGGAACTTCGCGAAAGCGTCGTAAAACCTCCCTCGAAGTTGTCACGACCCGAAAGTACGGAACATGACCGGCACTTAAACTACGAACGTCTCGAGGCGTACGTAATCTAAGTAAACCGAAAACTCAGAAATCCAAACCAAGAAAGATGTAGAGTGCAGGAAAAACCAACTTAAAGCAAGTAGTTTCAATAGCATAAGCCGAATTAGGCGGTTTTTAAAACTTCAAAAATTTCCCGAAAATTTCGGCAGAGTCTCCTTTGAAAATACTGGCCCCCAAATAGGATACAACATGAATAGTATACGAAATTAATAAAAAGGCATCCCCAAGCGGGAGCTAGCTCTTCGTCAATCGACGGTCACAACCACACAAGCAATATAATATACAACGCCAAGGGCGAGGATCAAAATTCAAAAGGAAACTCAAAAACCACAAGAAAACCACATAAATACAACGCGCGACTCTAAGGTCGAAAGAATAAACATCACTGGTCTCTATCTCAAATAAATACATGTTTGGTTGATGGAACTTCTAGATACAACAGAATAATGATATACAAGATATATAATAGGGGTACGATACAAGTAAACCCACCTACTAGCAAATCACCCGAAGGAAACTATACCCGCAAAGCCGTAATGAAACCTGTACGGCAAACCTGCAAGAAACTGGGGCACAACGGGGGTGAGTGTAGGGTTCCTGGGCACTCTAATGAGGTCTCACAAGGCATCAACCATGCCACTTTCTAATTTTACGGGTGCCGAGAAACCCTAATACGGATCGTTAACTAGATTTTAGGCGAAACAATAAACTAGTTAACAACTTAACTACGAGTAAACGGAAATACAACCTTTGTAGATCCGGTCCTCCACCTCCATAGCTCCGCAATGAAGTCTCCTCGCTGTCCAAATGGAAACCCGGGCTCTAGCGTCGGCTTCATCGGAGAAATGGGCGGGCTAGGTCGTCGACTTTGTGCCGAAGATGATCTACGTCGAGGCATCACAAGATCAAGCTCCCACTTCACCAAGTCATGAAACTTGTGAAGAGAACACCCTATACTACTTGGCAAGAGGTAGAGGATGAAGAAATAGGAAGTGGGTTCACTTTAGAATTGGATTTCTCACTTGATTTCTTCACTTGCCATTGATGAGGCAAGCTTTCTTCATGTGAAGAAGAAGAAGAAGAAGATGAATATTATGATAAGTCTCTCCAAAATGAATAATAAAATCAATACTTATCATGTGGCAACCATGATTAGGTGTAGAGAATAGACCATGGTTAATGGGAAGGGTTAGGGTTAAACATGAAGACAAAATGGTCACTAGGTCAAAGCTTCAAGAAGCTTCAAAAACAAACAAAGAAAGCCACCATTTTCTCTTCATCATTTTCTTTTGCTAAAATAAACAAAATGGATAAATAAATGAATAAATGAATAAGTAAATGAAGCAAAAGAAACCCTAACCATTGACCAACCATGGTTTAAACTATACACCAAACTATCATGTATCATCAAACATGATACAATCAAATGCACAAAAGTATATCATATATACAATGTGCACTTTAAGTGAGAAAATCCTTTTAAAGTGAACCAATACTAGTTAATGCAAAGTAATATATCAAATATATAATTATACATTAAATCATTAAATCAACACTTGATTTAACAATCCGGTCATATCGCATATAACCGACTAGTATCCTATGTATCGGCTTACCGAATCAATCCTTGATTCGATAACTAGGTTATATCGCATACAACCATATCGATACATTCATCGCGAGAATAGAATACGGTATCACATACACGCATTATTCTCGGTCCCGCACATATCTCATATGCGCTCCTATTTCATTTCGCTTGAGCCAGGAAACCTCTGTGTAGGACTCTAAAGACTCGTCAATACGCCGGCAGCAGGTGATGATCATATCAAACACCCACAAGCCGCAAGCGGTCTTCTAAACGTAACGGCCACCCGGGTATTGAGCGATCAGAAGATCAACGAGCAAGCCCGCTCACACTCCTGTGAATCCAACCAGTAACACTTACCGTACAGTCCGGTCTGATCGTCTGATATGTCGCATATCTCGCCTAGGGGTGGTAAACGTCAGACCCCAATAGCTCGATAAGTCGTGTCGATATGAGGTCTATAACTATTCGAGAAACTACTGGTAACACTTACCAGTAAATCTCAGCAACCCTGGCCAGGGATTTCCGGTTATAGCCAATCGAACACTGCGCAACATCAACTCCCTATACCGGGAGAGACGAATCCCTTCCTATCGCTCATTGCCTCCATGTGATTCGGGACTGTACCCAAAAGCCACCGTTTTGCACGCCCTCTTGGACGTGGTAAGGTGGAAATCAAAGCACAGTGGGAACTACACAAGACTCTATGACGATCTCGGGTCAACAGACTACTCTGTACCAGTGTCACCAGAGAACTGCCATCTGACGTAAGGTATAATACCATCTGGGAGTTCTCGGCGAGTCCGTCCAGTGTACCCAGTCTGCACGGAGCACCCGTATATCATCTCTGATGTCAAACACTAATGAATATGGGATCATCCATCGCCCATCTGTATGGGTCGAGAAGGTATACGCTAGTCTACTCTGGTATATCGATGCCCCGTCTCGATACACCCACGACTAGGGACCTTGAAGGATGTACTTATGGACTACCATGTCCCTACTAGTATGATCCGCATCATAGTCCAGGTAATCAAGTACTCATCCTAAGGGCTTTACCAACAAGTAACAGAGAGACAATTAGTATATACGTTAAGGTAAAGAGCAACCTGATAGCATACTATCATATCGAGCAAGAAAGTCCTCCCTATATATGTCCAAGCATCCACTACAATATACATCCTATGTATAGTAATGGCCTCTAGGGCATACATATAACTAACAATCTCCCACTTGCACTAGGGCCATCTGATAGCAGTGGTTGTAGTATCTCATACTCAACCATCCCATAAAAGTCTCTCTCTGGGAAAAGGCCTTTGTGAGTGGATCCGCCGTGTTGTCCTCTGAGTCTACTCTCCTAACCTCGATCACCCTGGAGATCAACCATCTCCATGATCAGGTGACACTGCCTTAGAATATGTATGGATCACTGATGGGACCGGCGTTCCTTGGCATAAGCCACAACTCCATTGTCACACAATGGGAGGAACAAAGTTCATCTCATGAACTAATATACACCCAGACTGCCTCTTTGGTAGCATCTTAAGTAGATATGTATCCAGCCTTTATCGTCTAGTATGCCACGGTATCTAGCTTGGAACTCTTCCAACATACCGTCCGTTTACTGAGGGTAAAGACAATGCCTGTGACTGACATTCAGTCGTCTCTATCACCTTGGAACACTTCCAGTGATTCTCCCCAGGATCGATTGATACCGTCTCACTACAATTAGTGAGAGTCCTAACATCCAATTAGATCTATCTCATAGATCCAAAACCCAGGATTTAGGAGGTATCACTTTTATCCTATATGGAGAATCATTGTGATAAGCGGAGATTGACCGAGTGTAGCATAGGAAACTCCTTCCCTATCAAGAGTATGTCATCCACGTACTCTACGAGGATCATCACCATACTCCCTACTACCTTTTTGTATATACAAGGTTCATCTACCACTTTGATGATATCAAACTCTTTGACTAATACATCAAAACAGATGTTCCAACTCCGCGATACCTGCTTTATCCTATAAAGCATCTTGTACACGTTTCCGCTGCTTCCACTGTCTACGAAGCCCTCTGGCTGTGTTCTTATAGACGTTCTCTTCTAAATCATTATTTAGAAAAGTAGTCATGGCACCCAACCGCCAGATATCGTAGTCATGGTATGTAGCCGTGGCAAGTAAGATCTGGATGGACTTAAGCATAGCCACTTGAAAAGGTTTCATCATAATCCACGCCTGGTCAATGACGAAAAGCTTTAACAAGTCTAGTTTTGAAAGTCTCAACTTTTCCATATACACCAAGTAATCTTCTCAAGATATACTTGCTCCTGATGGGGATTTAACCCTTCAGATATAGCAACCAAAGTCCATACTTTGTTGGTGTACATGGATTCCATCTCAGATCACTAAGCATCCAGCTATTCTTACAGAGTCTTACTCCTGATGGCCTGCTCGAAGCTAGTTGGGTCATCATCTCATGATGCAATCCTCGCTCCCACTGTCATAGAGAAACAGAAGTATCTCTCAGGTGGGTGAGGAACCCTACTAGATCGGCGGAGAGGCTGAAGTTTGTTGGTTACTACTCTACCAAATCATCAGCTGTTGTTTGTATAGCTGGAACCTTTCCAGTTGTACATAACAGACCTTGCCTCGAGCTTTTCCGGATTTTGCTTTTAGACATAGGCCAGACAACCCCAAATCTTAACTAACTTAAGATATGGGCTCTTCCCTTTCCATATCACATATGAAGCGGTAGGCAACTGATTTGATTGGAACCGTATTCAATAGGTATGCAACTTCTCAGGTGCATAACTCCCAAAAGGAAATAGGAAACTCAGTAGTACTCATCATAGAGCACACCATATCACATAGGGTGCTATTGCTCCGCCCCGATATACCATCGTGCTATGGTGTATACGGAGGAGTAATGCTGAGAGAGAATCTCATTCTCTTTTAGAATAGTCCAGGATTTCCGCGCTCAAGTATTCTCCTCCTTGATCTCATCATAGGACATAATACTTATACCCGTATTTTTGGTTCTCTACTTCTAACTTATATTCTGTGAATATCTCAAAAGGTTCGGACTAGTGTTTCAACAGGAATATAGGTCTGAATCTCGAAAGATTATCAGAGAATGTAATGAAGTACAAAGAACCGGTCTTGGCATTTGTAGACAGGGGACCTTACATACATCAACATGTATCATCCCAAGAGTTCACTAACTCTTTCTCTGTTTCCAGTAAACGGAGCTATGGTCATCTTATCTCTGTGACATGACTGGCAAGTTTCACAAGATGTAAATTCAAACTAATTTAAATATGCATCTAAATGTAACTTCAGCCAGTCGGGTCGCATTGATATGACCTAGTCTACAATGCCTCAAGAAGGATTCGTTCATTTCTGAACTCTTCCTCTTGTGTGTGTGTGTTCTGTATACTAAGAACTGTAGTTTGATTTAGAACATTAATGCTTTTAGAAAACGTGCCTGAACCGATCAACTTTTGATATAGGAAATGTTCAAAACATTATCCAACAATACAAAATTATATCCTTTCTTTACTGATAAAGAGACCGATATGATTTTGTATATCAGGTTCGGTATCTAATAACATTCGTTCAGAATCAATGTATTTGGAATACAGGGTGACAGTGACCAACAGACTTGACTGCAACTCTTGCCCCGTTTTCTGCCTCATGAAACTTATCACCCGTTCTCAGTTCTCTACCTTTCTGTAGCCCTATGTAACAGATCACATATCTGGGATCCTGATCTGGTATCACATACCCAGGACGTAAAGGATACTGAGAAACAGTTCTCTTTAATGAACACACCCGAAGATGATGCATCATCATGCACTCTCCTCGTTTGGGCGGCACGGGAATTCTGGTAATCCCCAATTTCCTGCTCTGTCTTATAACAATTATAAGTTGGAGCGGGACCAACGTTCCCCAGCTCAGTATAACAAGCGGGTTCGGTCAAATATCCGTATTATTATCTTGATTAAGGCGTGATATGGTCGCTACCTGGAGAGAGAGAGAAGAAAACACTCAGCGTGTGCTCTTGCAAGAATAGATTGGTTATTATTTTATCTAATCAGAATGGCTCCCACAGCTTTTTATCAAATCTTCCTTCAAACCCTAAAAGGAAAGACCAGCCGGGATTAATTACACACTACAAGTTCGCCAATCTTTCAGCCAGGTCAGTGTCGGTATTTTGAGGGAGGTCCCCCGTCCTTTCGCACGAACCTAATTAATGTAAACCTCGTTTTCCCAGAGGCGTAACCTCGTTGACACCTTTCTAGACACCTACTTGATCGGCTAATTGTAATGTGTAAAACTCTCCCAGGAGTAACAATTACTCGCAGCGGGTATCGGGATCCAACTATCTCATAGAAGGTATGCAATCTCATTGCAAATTTCAACACTTGAAATTCCCGATAATTTTGCCCCTAGCGTCCTATGACCTTGACGGAGGACAAACTACCCATAATCCGCAAGTCAAGTTCAACCCGTCATTTCCTGATTGAATTAAACCCACCCGCACGACCCTTGACGGAGGCCAAACAACGCCGTACGAATACCCTAATCCAATCGCATCATATGCTAGCAGATAAGCACTAGTTAGCTACCGTACACTACGCCTTGACGGAGGCCAAACTACCGCAGCACGAATACTAACTAGTACTTATCTGAAATGACGGAGGGCTACGACAGGTTTTTCTGAAAACCTATTGCGTAATGAACTTGATATCGTTGTAGAATGAAATGATTTTAAAATGGAGTGTTTTTTGAGGCTTTTCTAGTTTTGCTAATGGAGTCACCCCCGGTGAAGGGATCGTCGGTCATTTCCTCGTCGAATGAGGTGCGGGATATATCATATATATCACTGTGCAAAGCAAAAACTCTTAAAAGCAATCAAAAGACAAACCGAATGTGTAGCATCTGCCAGTTATTGCTAAAGGAGTCACTCCCGGTGAAGGGATCTCGGTCCTTTCCTTATCGAATAAGGTGCAGGATATATCATATATACCGCTGTGCAAAGCGAGAACTGTAGGTACCTGTTTTTATTTTGAAATTCAATTCTACAACATCTTTAGGTTTCTTTTATTTCATTAATCACATTAATGAAGTCCCATCATTTAAATACCTAAACATCACAGATAAATACGACGTACACTTATGCCATCCGCATTCGCCTCGATGTCCCCTCGTGCACCGTTAGGTTAGGTAACTAACGGCAGAGCGGGGCAGGGCTAGCGCGGGTGTAAAATATAAGTAACGCCTATATAATATATCATATATACTATATACTGTATCCATCACAGAACATCACATGATCACATCACAGATATCGCAGCAGAAGAAACATATGAAATATTGGATATACTAGGACGTCCGTGTTTTCAATACGAGCCAGTATAAAACACGGATTCCACGGTCGCGATGAATAGCCAAACCCACACCCCTAGACCCCTACGAGAGCGGCAAGCAACCCTACCAATTCTAGAGTTAGGAGACCTGGACTCGACTCCTCGAGTTGGTCTCCCACTGGACTCCAGAACCCGGTTACTTGTGCTCCCCTCCTTGGGTCTATCCTAGTGCGGAAAAGTAAATAATATACAAACGGTGACATCTTCCGCAACCTGGAAGTGCCCCAATAAAAGAATATTACATACAAGTTTTTACATGAATGAAAATGAAAAACACTCATCTCACATAAAAACCCCCGGCTATTCAAACACGACGATCCAATATAACATATCCAGCAACACATAACATCACATGTCATCAACGTAAGTAAATATGCGAATCCCAATTGTCGCTGGCATATAGCAACGAAACCGGCGATATCACATATTACACTTACGGTCACAGAAAAGAAAGTGTAAAACTACAACAGTTGGAATCCGCAACCTCTTTATACATCGCATGCCTAATCAAATGAATTACTTAGACATCGCATGCCTAACAATTATAAACCCCGCATTTTAGTCTCAAAATCGAAAACACTTTTCAATATCAACTCGGGCAATTCAACAAGATTCCCGACATCCTGATCGAATGCTCGTCGCAAAATTTAGTAGACAGCCGCACCCCCGATACCGTCGACGAAGTGCACGAAGGCGGAACACCGCTACCGCGAGCACCCGGACGGATGCTTTCGGCGACGGGGTTCTCCTATAGTCACTTGGTCGGGGCCTAGTGGTGTAGCTGTCTATTAAGTTTACCCGGCGAGTATCCGCGTACGCTACGTGATTGCGACGGACTTTTCATCACATCAAAATTCCGTGGCAACCAATCAAGTGAGACTAAACTGCTATGTTTATAATATTCATTCAGTTATCTCATAACTTCTTGTGAATTCCAATTATTGTATCACATTCCGAATAAGATAGAAAATGTTAAACTCTCCGATCGAACAATCGAACACCCAAGTTTTCCCGAAACAGCTCAACACATGAAACAAGTTTAAAAACATCCAGTTCATGCCTCAGTACCAACGGTCCAGCCGTAGAAGGGTCAAGCCAACGCCTCACATGTGGCACGCCGTACTGCCCCAAACCCGAAGGTTCAAAGGGCAGTTCAAGACGGTCACATAATCGAGTTAAGGTTTGTTGTCTTCTAGAGGGACCATCGCGTTACTTGCACTACTTAGAACGTCGTTAAACCACGGAAAAATCCAACACTTGGAAATTTTCCGACAGGGGAAAAGTTGGGTATTTATATCCGGTCGATCTTTTTAACATATTCTAAAATTTACCCGGAAAAACACATAGACAAAGTTTGATAATCCGATCGAATCGTTGATTCCCAATACAACCCCAGAATACTCAACTGTAGAGTCACAAGAAAAATACCCAGAAAATATAGCATTCAATTATATGAATTACTGTGCAGAAATCATTGGACAAGGAGACAGAACGGCCGCAGAACCGCCGCACATGCAGGCATGTGCCGCGGTTCCGCGGTGTAATAATCGAATTAGACCCTCGTTTTTCACAGTAATTCAAATAAGACCCTGCTTATTTTTCTGAATATTTTTAATTGCCAAAAATCCAAATTTTCAGAAAATTTCCAGAGAGCATTTTGGAAATGGGTTTCGGGTTCGTTCGGGTTTCAAATTCCGTCTATGCATCGCCTAAGGCTCTAGCTAGGCTCTGATACCACTGTAGGGTTCCTGGGCACTCTAATGAGGTCTCACAAGGCATCAACCATGCCACTTTCTAATTTTACGGGTGCCGAGAAACCCTAATACGGATCGTTAACTAGATTTTAGGCGAAACAATAAACTAGTTAACAACTTAACTACGAGTAAACGGAAATACAACCTTTGTAGATCCGGTCCTCCACCTCCATAGCTCCGCAATGAAGTCTCCTCGCTGTCCAAATGGAAACCCGGGCTCTAGCGTCGGCTTCATCGGAGAAATGGGCGGGCTAGGTCGTCGACTTCGTGCCGAAGATGATCTACGTCGAGGCATCACAAGATCAAGCTCCCACTTCACCAAGTCATGAAACTTGTGAAGAGAACACCCTATACTACTTGGCAAGAGGTAGAGGATGAAGAAATAGGAAGTGGGTTCACTTTAGAATTGGATTTCTCACTTGATTTCTTCACTTGCCATTGATGAGGCAAGCTTTCTTCATGTGAAGAAGAAGAAGAAGATGATGAATATTATGATAAGTCTCTCCAAAATGAATAATAAAATCAATACTTATCATGTGGCAACCATGATTAGGTGTAGAGAATAGACCATGGTTAATGGGAAGGGTTAGGGTTAAACATGAAGACAAAATGGTCACTAGATCAAAGCTTCAAGAAGCTTCAAAAACAAACAAAGAAAGCCACCATTTTCTCTTCATCATTTTCTTTTGCTAAAATAAACAAAATGGATAAATAAATGAATAAATGAATAAGTAAATGAAGCAAAAGAAACCCTAACCATTGACCAACCATGGTTTAAACTATACACCAAACTATCATGTATCATCAAACATGATACAATCAAATGCACAAAAGTATATCATATATACAATGTGCACTTCAAGTGAGAAAATCCTTTTAAAGTGAACCAATACTAGTTAATGCAAAGTAATATATCAAATATATAATTATATATTAAATCATTAAATCAACACTTGATTTAACGATCCGGTCATATCGCATATAACCGACTAGTATCCTATGTATCGGCTTACCGAATCAATCCTTGATTCGATAACTAGGTTATATCGCATACAACCATATCGATACATTCATCGCGAGAATAGAATACGGTATCACATACACGCATTATTCTTGGTCCCGCACATATCTCATATGCGCTCCTATTTCATTTCGCTTAAGCCAGGAAACCTCTGTGTAGGACTCTAAAGACTCGTCAATACGCCGGCAGCAGGTGATGATCATATCAAACACCCACAAGCCGCAAGCGGTCTGCTAAACGTAACGGCCACCCGGGTATTGAGCGATCAGAAAATCGACGAGCAAGCCCGCTCACACTCCTGTGAATCCAACCAGTAACACTTACCGTACAGTCCGGTCTGATCGTCTGATATGTCGCATATCTCGCCTAGTAGTGGTAAACGTCAGACCCCAATAGCTCGATAAGTCGTGTCGATATGAGGTCTATAACAATTCGAGAAACTACTGGTAACACTTACCAGTAAATCTCAGCAACCCTGGCCAGGGATTTCCGGTTATAGCCAATCGAACACTGCGCAACATCAACTCCCTATACCGGGAGAGACGAATCCCCTCCTATCGCTCATTGCCTCCATGTGATTCGGGACTGTACCCAAAAGCCACCGTTTTGCACGCCCTCTTGGACGTGGTAAGGTGGAAATCAAAGCACAGTGGGAACCACACAAGACTCTATGACGATCTCGGGTCAACAGACTACTCTGTACCAGTGTCACCAGAGAACTGCCATCTGACGTAAGGTATAATACCATCTGGGAGTTCTCGGCGAGTCCGTCCAGTGTACCCAGTCTGTACTGAGCACCCGTATATCATCTCTGATGTCAAACACCAATGGATATGGGATCATCCATCGCCCATCTGTATGGGTCAAGAAGGTATACGCTAGTCTACTCTGGTATATCGATGCCCCGTCTCGATACACCTACGACTAGGGACCTTGAAGGATGTACTTATGGACTACCATGTCCCCACTAGTATGATCCGCATCATAGTCCAGGTAGTCAAGTACTCATCCTAAGGGCTTTACCAACATGTAACAGAGAGACAATTAGTATATACGTTAAGGTAAAGAGCAACCAGATAGCATACTATCATGTCGAGCAAGAAAGTCCTCCCTATATATGTCCAAGCATCCACTACAATATACATCCTATGTATAGTAATGGCCTCTAGGGCATACATATAACTAACAGTGAGTTGCCAACTCGTGAATAGAAAATTATCTACGCACAGAAATCGCATAAATAACGCAACCTAGGTCAATGATCATAATATATCCTCAAATATATGAATAACACGTAGCCTATAACAAGGCTAGGGTAAATATCTAACCCGAGTGTAATCTCATGTGCCCGTGTCAGTGCCTCAAGTAGCAATATATCATATGAATGAGGTATGAATGCATGAAAATAGAATACATGTAAATGAAGAACTGTTTTCATAATTTAGTGAGATTTCCTTTGTATTTTTAAAATGAGGTATCATAATGAAATCAGCATAAAACAGTGCCTAGCATCGGCACAAAACGTAATCCCAATATCTCTATATCTCTGTATCACAGTCTCTGTACCTCAATATCTCGAAATCTCAATGTCTCAATCACAATATCTAGGGCGCCGTCAGTCCAGACCGGCCACTACCATCCATCTCAAGACCACGACGGTATCCTCCGGATATCCGACGCGTCGGGTAAAATCACCGGTAGGTAGTGCTCCCCTGCCAGGCTCACATCGTCATCATCACGCGCTTCTTGCCCCGGGGTACCTTACCGGGTCCACCATGTACCCGAAACGGTTCATCCGCCTCCTCGAATCGGGTCTCGAAATCCATCAGCAAACTCATGGTGGACGACTCATACATAATGGGAAAAACCGCACTTTTTATTTAAAAAGAGAGAAATCAGTTTATATAAGTTTTGCGGTTTTCCCCCCAAATCCAGAAAATTTCATGGAAATCCGAATCCAAATCATCAATAGCATGTAAAAACCATGAATATAGGCATAACAATGAATAACAGTATGCATGAAGTGACAAGTAAATACTACAATGTTAAGCTGGCATATAAGGCAGGCACACTAATATCATGTCAAATTACTAACAAACAAGCTAAGTCAAGCAATAATATTTCTAAGGTGTACGTGACATGGCAATTACCGATGAAGATGTGTGTGAGCCGGCAAGTAAGTGTACGTGGTACATACGCATCATCGGTAATGGTGCTGGTGTCCTAACAATATGATATCAACATTGCAATAAGAAATTATAACATAAGTATGCGATGCGAAGCGAACCACAATAATAAGCGGGAGCTGAATACTAAACGCAACTGTAACTAACCTGCATTAATCTAATATAAGTCCTACAAATGGTGCCTTTTGAAATAACACGAATCATGGGGTTTTGAAAATAGGGGCTACGGTGTTTTTATGAAAAGATACGTCTTTTGAAATATCCGTAGGATCCCTTGGGCTGTCATTTAAAATACCCACGATTCGTTAGTTTTTGAAATAGGTAAGAATCGAATCTAATCTAACAACTAAACTAAACTAAAGGGCTAAGCTAACAAGCTGGACTACAGGTAAGGAAACCGCCTAACGTCTGAGTCGATCCATATACATACCTGTATATATATTAGTCGGTGATCCCGCCTCAATAATATCATATCCGATACCATATCTACAATCAGCCATCCCAAGTCAAGAGTGCGGATCAATCATCAAGATATAGCTCGTACGTAAATCCGTCGTACGGCATCCCCAAATCTTGGTACGGGTCAATATCATATTCCTCACATCATTCCTCTGGTATTCTCTTTATTCAAGAATATAGTCTAGGGTACTGACCTATGTCTAGTACAATACTAATATCCTCAATATACCCATGATCTGACTACAGATCGACAATCTCGTACAAACCAATACCGTCAGCACATAGCATCATCAAGGGTATACATCGCCCGATACGGCCTAATATCAATATCCTAGCATATCATGCCTCATATCACGATCACATGTCTACCATTTTATTTATAACACTATTCACCCGTATCGCCGCCCCAAGATCCGCTATAACACCAGGACGTACTGTTCACACCATAATATTGTATTATTATATTCCCCATTCTTATTCTTTTTATAAATAAACGGGTGCTTTTGACGCATGTCTGCTACATGTTACAGGTTACAGGTTCTTGGACAGAAAACAGTGAAAAAGACAAAAGACGATGTAAAAAGGGACTTTTGACCAACAAATAGAAGGATCTTGATCAAGCCGACATGAAAGATAAAGTTCACAAAGTACAAGGCAGCGCAAGGTCTAAGATGTCAGAGAACGGTTAAAAGTCTAATACAAGTATTCACTGGAATATCTGGAAGAAACCTGGAAGCCTATTTGAGAAAATTACCAAAGAAACAAGAAGCCCAAAAAGCCCAGAGCCATATGAAGAAAACTCAAGCAGTGATCTCAAACTAGTTGGGCCGCGGAACCGCGGCCCAAAGCCTACCCAGGCCGCGGTTCCGCGGTAGTATGGAGCCTGTATGGAATAAATTTTTTACTATAATTCTGTATGTCTTTGACCGGTCTTTCTAGGGCTATTTTTGTAATTATAAACATGCGGATCAAATGTAACCCTAGGGTTTCCTATTCTCTATAAATAGGAACTCTACAGATTGTAATTTTTTATTCCTCCTTTTAATAAAAACTCCAAAATTCTTTATGGAGAGCATCGGTGCCTCTCTTCAATTCTGAAATTCAGATCTGACAACCCTACATGGATGATTGGAGAAATGCATCTGTAAAGTAAGTAGATTTGTTTATTTTCTTGCCCTAGATAATTTCAATTCATGCCCTAGATTAAATTTATTTTCCTGCCCTAGTATAGATTTTATTTCTCTGCCCTAGTTATAACTTTCAATTAATTGCACTAGGTAGAATAATTTAGGTTTTTAGATTTAATAATCAACCGAACACCCTTCGGAATTAACTCGTAAGAACGAATCGGAAATTCATAAAATCCCTGTGGACCGACCCGTATTCACCGGCTAGCTACATGCGACGCCGTTTCTTGATTGCGGTTACAAATATTTTTGATCTATCTTTTAAGCGCAAGCACGCTAAATCACTCAATTACAATCAAATGGCGCCGTTGCCGGGGATGGCGTAGAACTTTCCTTTTCGCAATTTCGGGTTAATCACAAAATTAAAAAATCATAAAAATCTAAAAAAATCCAAAAAATATAAAAAAATATATAATCTGTTATTTTTGGAAGGGATACTTTGTTGTTTGAATTTTGCAGGATATACGAAAATCGGATCTGGAAATCTACAGAGATCAAAACAGGAAAAAAACAGATCGGAACAACAGAAGATCACAACAACCGAGGAACAGAAGAATTTTGGAGGACCGAGTCTACAAGTTAACCGCGGTGATCTGTTCCAAAAAAAAAAATGGCTGAACCGACCAAAGCGCGGCGGAACCGCCGCGCCAGCCCCCTTTTGGCCGCGGAACCGCCGCGGTCTAGTCGAATCAGGGCTTAAAAAAAAAGGGGCAGAAGCGCGATATAAAAAAAAAAATCGTTCCGCCACTGCAAATTTCTGTGAGTTTTCTCTCTCTCCTCCTCTACAAATCTTGATATATCTTCTGTAAATTTGCCTGTAGGATTTCTTTGCGCTCAAAAATCCTTTCCCTTCCAAATAACAATCTTGTGCATGATTCTTTGCACCGCGCATAAAATAAAAATCTTTGATTGCAAGTGATTACTGTTTTGCATATCTTTAATCGGACTTTAAGGGGCTTTTTGACCAATTCAGATTGGGTGGGGATTTCATCACCCTTCCCAGGACCCCAGAAATCACATAAGGCATTTGCATTGACCATATCCTAATTAAAAAATACTAGACTCAGCCCTAAGGAAATCGTGCTCAATAGGAAAAGGACTAGTATAGGCATCGACCGTTTATCCTAATTGACTTTGCGGTGTCTAGGCTAGTGGTTTTTAATTAGGCCCACTACTGTGGTTCCTTCCTACTTACCTGGTCGTACTTGTCGGTGAAGAGGCGGTTTGAGATCCTATTTCTAGCCCTAGTTAGGAGCTGTCTAGCAGACCTAGGTGACCCTAGATCTAGGTCTGATTGTGCATTTCTGGTTGATTACATTTGTGTCTAAGCCCTTTATCGAAATTTTTTTTTCTGCAAACAGTCTCAAATAAAGAGAAAAAGGAAAAAAAGGAAAATATTTTATAGAAACTTGCAAAATTTTTTAGCTGCAAATAAATCCTTGCACCACCTAACCTTCCTTCTTGTCACCTTTCTTCTTCTAATATGGGTACCCCACACAATAAATCATTAGCCGAACTTTGGTATCTCGAACCTAATTTTGCGTCGTACGTTAATTTGTTCGGTCAATTTAAAAACGATCCTTCCTTGCCAAAAATATCTTTGAAAGATCAAATAAAGGCGTCTAGGAGAAACAGTTTGACTTTTCAACCCAATTTGTGTCGACCAAGTCCATCTTTACCACCTCCATATATTGACACCAATTTTTCAAGTCCTGCTGTAACTCCTAGGCCGATGTCCATTGCTGAGCATATTGCTCAATCTCGCAGCCGATCTTTCATCCCTCTCCACTCATCTAGTTCTAGGGATCCACACGACCTTTCACCTTTTTATCCAGATGTTGACCCTACCCCTGTCCTACCACCCACTTCCTACCAGTCCCACCCGACTTTCCCACCTTCACTAGACACCGTTTCTACACAGCCTGTTGGGAGTTTTGCATATCCACACCATTTTGAATCTTTTACCGAAACCCCCTCACCACCTAAGTCTAGTTTGGAAGAGTCGTTGGAGGCTTATATTGCTGCAACAAATAAAATGGTTAGGAATGTGGAAGCGTCCGTGGCCGCCCTTATGCAACCTAGTGAACCTGTAGCTAGTTTCCCGCTAGCTCCAAATTTTTTAATGTATAAGGAGGCGGTTGGACAGAGTGAGAATGAGAGAGGATTTCCAAATCAAACCTACCCATACCCAATTGAATCCAACAACTCCAATTTTCAAACATGTGTCCAAAATGATGAGTTGTGCAAATTTGTAGTGTTTGATTTTCCAAATTGTGAGGAACCCCTTTCGAGTGAAACCGCACCTAATCCTTTCGATCTTTACACCTCCCATCTAAAACCTAAATCGATACATATCCATGCTTTTGATGAGGTTTCTAAAGAAATTGATTTTCACTTGATTGAGGATATAGACGCCGGGGATATTTCGGATGATGAACCTGTCGATTTAAGTGAAATTTTATATTCAAATCATCATCCTGAGTTATTAAATATTTCTCCCGAATCTCATATGCGTCTAGATTTTGATGATAATGGCATGAATGAGTTAAATATTGAGGATAGTATTGAGGAGAGTCTTGAGGATAATATTGAGGTTGAATCATTTTTATTTGATGTGTCTGATTTTCCAATTCATCCTCCTGAACCTTTGACTGCTATATCACCCTCCCTCCTTCCCATCGTTCCGACCCCGCTTGAAGACTGTGAGCTTGAAACCTTTTCCTTTGAATCTGACACAATTCTCACAGACGATAACACCTACGAGTGTTTCACCTTTTTGGACGATATTGATGACTCACCGCCTGAGTTTGAGTCCTTTACATTTTCAGATGAGCCATCAGACTCGGTTGATTATAGTAGTTTCGAACCATTAATGGAATCTTTCAAGTTCGAAACAGTTTACTACGGTAAGAAAGATACTATCCCTAATTCACTCCTTTTCGTCTTTCCCCTTGTTCCGACCGAACAAATGACCGTTACGCTTTCATCTCCTATACCAAGTTCGGCGTACCCATGTTTTCTTGCGAATCTTGAGGGATTTGACCCCATTTCCTGACGGGTTGATAGGTTAGCGCAATCGCTTATAACATATCGGTCATCACATATTGCGCTAATTTATTCACTCAATTTACACCCTCAAGATCGTACTCCAGTTCCTTTTTCTTTTCGCCATTCTTCTCCCCCACCGAGACCATATTCTACCATTCTTCTTTTCACACGGTCCCGCGTGCTTCTCATTTTCTTGCACCAACTATACCATTTCCACGATAAGATTTTTGAATGGTTGGTGCTAACTTTTGGCTTGTGCAAGGCCAAGCTTAAGTTTGGGGGAATCTTTGTATATATGTATATATTTTTTGTTTTCTTTTCTATAAAAAAATTCAAAAAAAAATTCAAAACATTAAAAATATAAAAAAAAATTATAAATAAATAAACAGGGGAGTATCGGTATTTTGACCCTCTTGGTTTAGCATGACAGTGAGGACACTGTCAAGTTCAAGTTTGGGGGTATGCTCGGTACGTCTTCTTCCTTCGCATTCATTTGTACATATTTTTGCATTTGCATACTTATTTGAAAACCCATAAAAATTGAAAAATTTCAAAAATTATAAAAATTATAGTATTCAATTTTTGCCATATTTGACTTGAGTTTGACAAATAGGTTAACCGGCTAGGAAAAACTAGATTTTAGACTTAGTAAATTAAAAACCCTAAAAATAATCTTCCTTAAAGTTTAACGGTAGAAAGTATATGTCTTTATAGTTTATTTAGAAATAGGCAAATTTTGAGTCCACTTTTTGAGCTAAGTCGAAACGAAGGAAAAGTATTGATATTTTTATTAGAGTATAAGTTTGAAAAATAATTCCTAACTTAAGTCTAGATTCTGAAAATGTATACCCTACAAAATGCACAATCACGCACCTTGAAACTTGGAATAGTAGAAGAGACCCTGAAATGCTCTTGTCTAAAGTCCTTAGTACAATGAAAATAAAAGGAAAAAAAAGTGAATAAAGAATAAAAAAATGGACACTGGTTTTTGTGATTACTTAAGGCTGCAAAAATAGAAAAATATTTAACGAGGGTGCTTCATCACCTAGTGCCTTAGACCAACTGGTTTGGGAGTCACTGCTAAAGCCTTGGGTGTTGCAAGACTAGGAAGTACGCTTTAATGTGCAAACACATCTTGTAATCGGTCGTTGGTACCTCAAGAAGTATTAACGGTCGCATGAAGGATGTATAAGCAAAATTCAATTAAAAATTCACCAATTAAGAAGTACTTTGGACAACGGACGAGAGTGTGATTGCTTGATTTGAATTTCCAAGTGTAGGGGTGATCTATACACACACGTAGGGATATGTGATTGGAGTTTAGATGAGAGAAAGGGATGAAGAATAGAACTTGTATCTTTAGTAAGGGTTGATAGAAATTCCTAAGTGGAGATGGAACCCCAGAAGGAAAACTTAAGAGATGCCGAAAGCTAAGTAGGTCTACATAACATATATAATATTAAGTTAAATAATGAGGAAGTGTGAAGAATATGGGTGGATAATTTGCGAGTCAAAAGGTAATTGAATTCCTTGTTAGAAAACCTAATTGGAAAACAAAAGTCAATGGGCCGAGTTGATATGATTTTGTGGGTGTAATCCGCTGAAAACCCTCAGGAGACAACACTCCTCCTACTATGGACACCTAGAGGTTTAACGGCTTGTTGCACGTGCTCAGTGCAATCGCGTTTCCCTGCGAAAGTGTGGTTAGGATTTTAGTGAATAAAAAATAAGTTTGCTCGAGGACGAGCAAAAGATAAGTTTGGGGGTATTTGTTCACACCATAATATTATATTATTATATTCCCCATTCTTATTCTTTTTATAAATAAACGGGTGCTTTTGACGCATGTCTGCTACATGTTACAGGTTACAGGTTCTTGGACAGAAAACAGTGAAAAAGACAAAAGACGATGTAAAAAGGGACTTTTGACCAACAAATAGAAGGATCTTGATCAAGCCGACATGAAAGATAAAGTTCACAAAGTACAAGGCAGCACAAGGTCTAAGATGTCAGAGAACGGTTAAAAGTCTAATATAAGTATTCACTGGAATATCTGGAAGAAACCTGGAAGCCTATTTGAGAAAATTACCAAAGAAACAAGAAGCCCAAAAAGCCCAGAGCCATATGAAGAAAACTCAAGCAGTGATCTCAAACCAGTTGGGCCACGGAACCGAGGCCCAAAGCCTACCCAGGCCGCGGTTCCACGGTAGTATGGAGCCTGTATGGAATAAATTTTTTACTATAATTCTTTATGTCTTTGACCGGTCTTACTAGGGATATTTTTGTAATTATAAACATGCGGATCAAATGTAACCCTAGGGTTTCCTATTCTCTATAAATAGGAACTCTACAGATTGTAATTTTTTATGCCTCCTTTTAATAAAAACTCCAAAATTCTTTATGGAGAGCATCGGTGCCTCTCTTCAATTCAGAAATTCAGATCTGACAACCCTGCATGGATGATTGGAGAAATGCATCTGTAAAGTAAGTAGATTTGTTTATTTTCTTGCCCTAGATAATTTCAATTCATGCCCTAGATTAAATTTATTTTCCTGCCCTAGTATAGATTTTATTTCTCTGCCCTAGTTATAACTTTCAATTAATTGCCCTAGGTAGAATAATTTAGGTTTTTAGATTTAATAATCAACCGAACACCCTTCGGAATTAACTCGTAAGAACGAATCGGAAATTCACAAAATCCCTGTGGACAGAGCCGTATTCACCGGCTAGCTACATGCGACGCCGTTTCTTGATTGCGGTTACAAATATTTTTGATCTATCTTTTAAGCGCAAGCACGCTAAATCACTCAATTCCAATCACGTACCTCAAGTACGAATCCTGCCATATCACCGATATCACAACCACAAAACAAATCTCATCGACTCAGCTCAATCCCAAGTATCATCCTCAAATCCGTATGTGAACACATAGTCCCATACCCATGTGAACACATAACTATAAAGAATCTCATGAGCACATATAAAAAGGAATGTATGCAAGTATGTATGTGTGCATGTGTAGTGCAACACTACCCTAGGGTTTGCAACACTAAAGTAATCCAACACACCAATATCCATCCTAACATCATTATTAATCCCAAATAACATATACTAATTGTTGGTGTGTATACGTATCCGTATACACCACCACGGACTGCGGGGGTGCTATACGCCATCCACCCGACTTCTCCCCGTAGATATAAATCTACTCACCTGGTCCTCGTTCGCCGGTGCGGACGTCGCCACGCGCTTTCTTGTCGTCTCTAAGTCCACATGGGGTACCTACATATCATAACGCACCATACCGCATTAAAATCCGACTCATGACCGAAACGACGCACGAATCCCACATAGGTCAAAACCTATGGTTGCTTTCGCAAATCAACCCAAAAACCCTCGACGTCGGCGTACAAACTCCAAACCATCGAGAAAACTCCCAACACACTCATTTGCACATTCACGAACACTAATTTTAATATAAAATAGGTTAAAATTCACAAAAACCCCAATTTCACTTAAAAAGTCATTTTTCCGAAAATCTAGCAAGCACAATTCGCCGTTTTTGTACAAAACATGATGTTTTAACAATTCTAGTGACCAAGATGATAACTTAATATCTTAATTATGCCATAGAAACCATTACGTAAATTTTAAACCCACAATTTAATTCGATTTCAAAAACCTAGTTTGCAATATTAACCAATTTTAACAATTTTATAGCAAAATGCACAAACTACAATCTAGCTTGGATTTTCATGAACTAAAGTATTAAAATACACTTAATAATGTTAATGAAGTCATGAAAAAACCTAATTATATTTTTCTCATAATCAAATTCATGGTTTACAAAAACCTAGCTAGCAATATAGCTTAAATATTACAATTCCAAACTAACAATTTGCAACTAGAAATTTGATTAGGTTTTCATTTCACAATATGAAAACTACAATTGCAACCACAATTACATACACAAAAACCTAACTTGAATTTCATAAACCCTTACTAAGTTTTTCCAAACATACAATTAAACCCAAATTAATAACTAATAATGCTTGATTTAAGGTATTCAAACAACAATTTAACAAAAGGTCTTGATTTATACCTCACAAGATCAAGGATCTAGCATGCAAATTCTAGCCTCCAAAAGTAGCTTCCATGCTCCTAGATCCATGTAAGTTTGGCTAATGAGAAATGTGTAGGAGTTGGATTTGGATTTTGGGATTTATTTGATGGATTTTGAGGCAATTTTTGAAGCAAAAGAGATGGAAAATGGGGAAAAAAGATGGGGGCTGTTGTAGCAGAATTTCGGCTGAGGAGGGAGTGGGGAGAGGTGTGGGGGAGTTGTGGAAAAGAATCCAAGTCAAAGCCCCTCCCAAATTACCATAATACCCCCACCTACTTTACTATATATAAAAACCTTATTTTAACCCATTTCTCACATGATTTAAGGTCAAAAAGAGGGAAATAAAATTCTTGGGCTGCTACAATAGTGTGGGGCCGGCCAAGGGGAGTGAGGGTGAGTGTGAGAGACTTTACAAAAAAATTCTATGCAAAAAGACCCCCCACAATACCATATTTGCAAGTTTTAGTTCAAAATAACTATATTTTTGTTTTCCATATAATAAATCAATTAAAACTTGAAATAAAATATTGAAAAATTATATTACAACTAGATTTTAATTAACATGATTTTAAAGATTAAAATTAGCCCATTTAAATTTGTATTTATCGCTAATTTAATGTATTTTCTTACCGGCTTAAAATAATATTAAAATAATTAATTTCGGAAAAAATTTCAGAAAATTTGAAATTTCAGCAGTGGCTCAATAAACACCAAATACTAGCAATTACATAGCTAGAATATGTATATTTAATTTTATAATAAAAATATTTGCATTTTGACTTTTTACAGAAAACCCCCTTATTTTACCGTTTTTTCGAAATTTCACCGAAATGACTTTCAAAACGTTACAGAAGTACCGACACTAGTCTGGTTGAACGGTTAAGCAAGTATTGTACGGTGAGATCAGTCCTGACTAATTCTTCTTTTATGGTTTGAGCAAGGATTCGAGAAATGGTGGGAGCCATCCAGTTTAGATAAACTAAAAACCAATCTAAACTTGTAAGAGCATCATGCTAAAGTGTTTTCTTCTCACTCTCAAACTGCGGTGACCCTATGACCATGACTAGGTTACATCTAGATAAGAAGTTGACCGAATCTGACTTTTATGACTGGCAAAGGTCTGTCCAGATGTCCATTTCCTATGACAAGCTGGACCACCCTATTACTACTCAAGCCCCCGCTGTCCCACGTCCAGTTTCTACCATCACGGATATGGATATCCGTCAAACAAGGGAAAAGGACAGTGCGAATGCCAAGTGCCTCGTGTTGGCTTCAGTTGATGGTGTATACCAGAAGCAGCACGAGAAGATGGACTTAGTTTCCATCTTCCTCCATAACAAAGATTTATATGGAGAGTAATCTCGTATCGCAAGATATGAGACCTCGAACGAATTGCTTCAAGCAAGGTTGGATGTCTGGTCATCTGTAAGGGACGACGTCCTTACGATGACTAGCTGTATTGATGAGCTCATGGACCTGGAGACAACGTTGGGAAACAGGTCATATGTTGACTTATTTCTGCAGTCCCTACCCTCTACTTACACCCTGAAAGAAACCAGGGAGACACCCGCTCTGCTTAATGGGAGACCTTCTTCTTCTGCATCCAGGGTGATAGCAAAGGGTGAAAAGAAGAAAACCTCCACAAAGCCGATATACGGTGTCAGTGAAGTAGAAGGAAAGGGAAGAGCAAAAGTTTCGGGACTTGGTGTAGGGAAGGAGGGATGTTCCTATTTTTATGAGAAGGGGCATTGGCAGAAAGATTGCAGGGCTTTGGAAGCCAGTAGCCAGGATTCGAAGCATGTTGTGGCTTCGGCCTCAGGTGTGTTTGTAATTGAGAACCGTTTGTCAATTAACTCTACTTCCTGGGTACTAGATACCGGATCAGAATCTCATATCTGTAATTCGTTACATGCTTTGAGAAACCGTAGAGTTATCAGGGTAGGTGATATGTCTCTCGGAGTTGTGAATGGAATGAGCATGGACGCTGAATCCGTGGGGGAATATCGTCTAGGACTGATAAGTGGGCAGATATAGATTCTACGTAACTGTTTGTATGTACCTAGTTTGACTTGTAATATCATATCAGTATCCTCACTTTCTAGAGAAGGATATGATTTTACATTCGTAAGCAATGTGGTAAACATCCACCTAAATCAAGTTCTGATTGGGTCCGGTACATTAGATAACGGTATATATGTATTAAATCAAGCTCAGGTTTTCAATGTCTAGAACTCACTTAAAAGAATGTCTCCGGAAGTAAATCAGGCTTTCTTATGGCATTGTAGACTAGGTTACATCAATAAAACACGGTTGACTAAGTTACATAGAGAAGGATATTTGAATCCGGTCGAATATCAATTTTATGTTACTTGTGAATCTTGTCTCATAGGAAAGATGACAAAGACTCCATTTACTGGACACGGAGTAAGAGCGAGCGAGCTCTTGGGACTCGTACACACTGACGTGTGCGGTCCAATGTCTACACATGCAAGAGGTGGTCATTCCTACTTCATTACTTTTACGGATGATTTCTCTAGGTATGGACATATCTTCTTGATGAAGCATAAATCCGAGGCCTTTGAGAAATTCCGGGAATACAAGAATGAAGTGGAAAACCAAACAAGCAAAAGTATCAAGACACTGAGATCTGATCGAGGTGGTGAATACTTAAGTTCCGAGTTCCTGGGATACTTAAAAGAGAATGGAATTCTCTCTCAGCTTACTCCTCCATACACACCACAACACAATGGTATATCAGAAAGGAGGAATCGAACCCTATTGGATATGGTCCGTTCCATGATGAGTAAGGCTGAGTTACCGCGATATTTCTGGGGTTATGCACTAGAATCTGCTGCATATCTTTTGAACAAAGTTCCAACCAAGACTGTGCCTACCACACCATATCAGATGTGGAGTGGGAAGAAACCCTATCTTCAGTACTTGAAGACATGGGGATGTCCAGCTTTTGTTAAAAAGCAGCATGCGGACAAGCTCGAGGCATGCTCAGTACAGTGTAAGTTTGTGGGATATCCAAAGAACTCCAAGGGGTATTATTTCTATTACGCAGAGGAACAAAAGGTTTTTGATTCTCTTCATGCCCACATCTTGGAAGCTGAATTTTTAGAAAATCAAAAGAGTGGGAGCGCAATAGAACTGGAAGAAATTCCAGAACCACAAGCTGTTACTGAAAGTATAGTAGAACCAGAAGTTTCAGAAGAAAGGGACATCCCAGGGCCTATCCGCAGAAGTAGTAGTCAGTCTCATCCGCCCGAGAGATACTACGGTTTTCTCTTAGACGGGGATAGAGAAGATTGCATCGTTGAAAATGATGACCCTACTAGCTTCCAGCAAGCCATTCAGAGCGGCGACTCAGTAAGATGGCTGGATGCAATGCGGACCGAAGTGGAGTCTATGTACACTAACAAAGTATGGACATTGAACATTGCTCCAGATGGGGTAAAACCCATAGGATGCAAATGGATTTTCAGAAGGAAGATTGGTGTAAATGGACAGGTTGAAACCTATAAGGCTAGACTTGTTGCAAAGGGTTTACGTTAAAGACCTGGTTTAGACTATGACGAAACCTTTTCTCCAGTAGCTATTCTCAAATCCATTCGGGTCCTTCTTGCCATTGCTGCCTTCCACGATTATGAGATCTGGCAGATGGACGTAAAGACGGCTTTTCTAAATGGTAATTTGGAAGAATGCGTCTATATGGATCAACCAGAGGGATTCATTCAGAATGGGAGCAGCGGTAAAGTGTGCAAATTGCTTAAGTCCATTTATGGACTAAAGCAGGCATCGCGGAGTTGGAACATCTGTTTTGATGATACTGTCAAAGAATTCGACTTTATCAAGAATCCAGATGAACCATGCATATATAGTAAGATTGTAGGGAGAGCTGTAGTATTCCTCGTCTTGTACGTTGATGACATTCTCCTAATAGGAAATGATATTCCTATGCTACAGTCAGACAAAGGATTCTTGTCACAGAAGTTCTCCATGAAGGACCTGGGTGATGCCACCTACATTCTGGGGATCCAGATCTATCGTGATAGATCAAAGAGAATGTTGGGACTTTCACAGTCCAGGTACATAGACACCATATTGAAAAGATTCAGTATGGAAGATTCTAAGCGCGGTAACCTACCGGCTTGTTACGGAATCACCTTCTCCAAAGAGATGTCTCCCGAGACTGATTTGGAAAGGGCTCGCATGTCGATTATACCCTACGCTTCTGCGGTAGGCTCTATAATATATGCGATGTTATGTACCATACCAGATGTAGCATACGCATTGAACGTTTTAAGCCGGTATCAGGCAAACCCAGGGGAGAAGCACTGGATAGCAGTAAAGAACATTCTCAAGTACCTGAGGAGGACTAAGGAGATGTTCTTGATGTATGGCAGAAAGGACCTCCAGATCGAGGCCTTTGCCGACTCTAGCTTCCAAAGTGACAAGGATGACTCCAAGTCCATATTGGGTTATGTCTTTACCCTCAATAGAGGGGTGGTCTGTTGGAAGAGTTCCAAGCAGGACACCGTTGCTGACTCGATGATGGAAGCGGAGTACATAGCTGCTTGCGATGCCGCAAAAGAAGCTGTCTGGATGAAGAAGTTCCTCACAGAACTTTAGGTGGTTCCTACCAATGTTGATCCAATACCTCTGTATTGCGACAACAACGGTGCTATAGCTTTAGCGAAGGAACCCAAGTTCCATCAGAAGTCCAGACACATCTTAAGGCGGTATCACCTGATCAGGGAGATCGTAAAACGATGGGAGATCGAGGTGAAGAGAGTAGATACGGAGAATAGCACTGCTGATCCATTCACAAAGGCCATTCCTCAGACGCAGTTCAAGAGGCTATTCGAGATGATAGGTCTGCGATATGCCAGTACATCGCCCTAGTGCAAGTGGGAGATTGTTAGTGTTTATGCCCTAGAGGCCATTACTGTATCATACTAGTTTGTATATTACTTAATGGAAGCTTGGGATATTCAAAGTTGTATTGACAGTCTTGCTAAAAATGGTAGTATGCTACTTAGTTTGTGTCTACTTTAATATATGCATGTGTTTCTTTTAACATGTCGCTTATACATATTAGTAGAGCCCTTAGGATCTTTGCTTGATTACCAGCGTTGTGATGACAGTCACACTAGTGGGGGCTGGGTAGTCTATAACCACATCCTATACAGGTCCCTGGTCGTAGGATTATCGAGACGGGGCATCGAGACTCCGGAGTAGACTGGTGTATACGCTTCTCATCCCAGCTGGGGAGATGGTCTGTCCCACAGCCATCAGTACGTCGTACTGGAGATAGTATGCAGGTGCTCGTTAGGTTACGGATACACCGGACAGGACTCACCGGGAACTGCAGGTTAGCTCTATACCCATCGTCAGATAGTAGTTCCCAGGTGACATGAATACAGCTTAGTCCGTCGACTTGACACTGCTACTTCGCCTCGGGTGTGTTCCCACTGTATTTAGATTACTACCCTACCACAGCTCAAAGGAGTCGTGCAAACAGGTAGTAGTTGGGTGCAGTCCCGAATCACTTGGAGGCAGTAGCGGTTAGACAAGATTCGTCTCTCCCGGTATTGGGGGTTGATATCACGCTGTGTATAGAGAGCCATTAAGCAAAGTCCCTGGCCAGGGCAAGCGAGATTTACTGGTAGGTTCCAGTAGTTTTTCAAGGTGTAATAGGCTTCACTCCGACACGACTTATACCGCTATTAGGGGTCTGACGTTTACCGTTCCCTAGGCCCGATATGCGATGGTCCTAGACGAACAGACCGGACTGTACGGAGATTGTCACATACAGGATCAGTAGGAGTTCGGATGGGTTTCCTCATCGTCCTTCTTATCGACATCTACCTGGGGACCGTTACGTACAGCTAGTACCGCTTGTGGCCTGTGGTTAAACCCACTACCAGCGTAGTGTCGAGTCTTTAGAGTCCGACACAGAGAGTTTCCATGCACCGGGAAAAAGGTGTAGAGGCCGTATAGTTTTACGGCAGGGCCGCGATCACTTACGTACACTTCTGCACGTACTATGATCGGGCAGATAATACTAGCGGTCTTTGGTTTAAGCCAGATTCTAGTATTATACAGATGGATTTATTCAGTCAAAGATTATCCATGTTTTTCGGAAATACCGATGGGAGAGGCAGTCTCGTAATTTCTCGAGAAGCTTCTAGAAGAAGGTGATTCATTTGTATTTATTTCCTTTTAGGATTTAAACTAAATGAGGTGGAGGATGAGGTGTATGTTTACATTAAATGCTTAATGACTTATGAGGTGATTCACCCTTAGAATTAAATGAAGCATGCTTGATATTATCTTGATATTATCAAGAGAGATATTATTATACTTTATATTATTCTAGCATGAGTATTATTCATTTCATTATCACAAAACACTTCTCTCTCCTCAAGTCTTCATCTTCTTCCTCAAACCCTAAAAGCTCTTATGAGTTGAGAATCCTAAGGTTTAAAGTGACTAAGTAATCCATCTAAATACTCTACACCCTCTAGGACTTCTAGATTAGCAAACTAGAAGCCGTAGTTATCTCAGATTCGAGATAGGAGCTCGGACTATAGACTCTCGGGTGGATCGTCTTTGACTCGAGGTGGCCGTTGAGGTACCCATATTCCATAGAGCCAACGAGGTGTGGAGGACAGCGATGAAGACCCGAAGGACAAGTAACATGAGGTATAACTTTGAATCAGAGTAGTTAAACCTCTCATAGTTTTCTAGTAATGGTTTAGACACGATCCATGTGCTCAAGTCCGTGTTACGAAGCTTTGATAATTGTTTTTCATATATTCCGCCTCCCCGCGAACACGTGGGGTGCATGACATGGACTTACACATGCGCAAACCTTCTGGAGTGTGATAACTTGAGTGGATTCCATCAGGTTATCATGCGATGATAGTTGGATCCCGATTCCCACTGATGAGTTGGTTTACTCCTCGGATGATCCCGACTAATTCTTCTTTCAGGTTTGGAGGAGAATTTAAGGATACAGTGTTAGTTGTATATATGCCTTAGAGGCCATTGTTGTACATATGATGTATATTATAGTGGATGCTTAGATATATATAGAGAAGACTTTCTTACTCGATATGATAGTATGCTATCTTGTTTCACTTTGTCTAAACATGTTGACTTGTATTGGTTTACTGTCTTGCTCTCACATGTTGATAAAACCCTTAGGATATATACTCGACTACTAGAACTATGATGCCGATCATACTAGTAGGGCCAGGGTAGTCCAAGAGTACATCCTATAACTGTTCCTAGTCGAGAGTGTATCGAGACAGGGCATCGATACACCAGAGTAGACTAGCGTATACGCATCTTGACCCATATGATGGGCGATGGATGATCCTATATCCATCGGTGTTTGACATCAAAGATGGTGTACGGGTGCTCAGTGGAGACTGGGTACACTGAACGGACTCGCCGAGAACTCCTAGATGGTATTATACCTATCGTCAGATAGCAGTTCTCTGGTGACACTGGTACAGGTTAGTCTGTAGACCCGAGATCGTCATAGAGTCTTGTGTAATTCCCACTGTGCTTTGATTTCCACCTTACCACGTTTAAGAGAATGTGCAAAACGGTGGCTTTTGGGTACAGTCCTAAATCACATGGAGGCAATGAGCGATAGGAAGGGTTTCGTCTCTCCCGGTATTGGGGGTTGATGTTGCGCTGTGTTCGATTAGCTATAACTGGAAGTCCCTGGCCAGAGCTGTTATGGAGATTTACTGGTAAGAGTTATCAGTAGTTTCTTGACCTGTTATGAGCCTCACATCAACACGTCTTATCGGTTACTGGAGTCTGACGTTCACAACCCCTAGACTGGATATGCGACATATCAAACGAACAGACCTGACTGTACGGGTAGTGTTACTGATTGGCTCGAAGGGAGTTTTGACAGCTTCGCTGGTTTTCTTCTGATCGCTCAATACCCGGATGGCCGTTACGTTTAGCTAACCGCTTGCGGCTTGTAGGTGTTTGATATGATCATCACCTACTGCCGGCGTATTGATGAGTCTTAGAGTCCTACACAGGAGTTTCCTAGCTCAGGCGAAACGATGTGGTGTGCATATGAGATATGCGCGGGGACCCGATTGAATGCGGGTATGTGATACCGTATGTTAATTGGGCGTTTTTCTATTGGTCGGGTCGTATGTGATATGACCGGTTTGTTAAATCAAGTGTTGATTTAACATTTGACTTTTAGTTTAATTTTTAATTAAACCCTTTTCTTTGTTGAAGATGTATGCATGCATGTATGCACATGTTGATGTGCATGGACACATACATGCATAGTGTCATGGTTGATGATACACTATTGGTGGCAATATAAGACTTACATGGTTCTATATATATATATTCTATTTGGATTATAAAAGGCAAATGGAAACTAAATCTTTTATGGGTTTTTCTACACTCTTCTTGACTTTGACCTAACTTAAACCCATGGTTTACTTTTCATTTGGACTTTAACCCAAATGGAAAATATCTAGATATTATTGAACCATGGTTTGAAATGAGAGAAAGAAAATATATAAACTTTCTTTTCTCATTTATTCATTAAGCTTATCATTATCTTTTTGACAAAAGCTTTTGCCATCATCTTCTTCTTCCTCCAAGCTCTCTTGAGTTTTTCTCTTGAGTGAGGGTGATAAAAAGAAAGGGTCTTGATTAGAGAATACAAACCACCTCATCATTCTACACACATCTAGCCCATTTGTGTAGGGTGTTTGCTATACTTCTTTCACAAACCAAGTAAAGTAAGGAGTTTTGGGCAAAGGGACTTCGGGTGGATCATCGTGGACAAGGAAGGTTGCTAGCAATCCGTTCCAAACTCTCAAAGGTCCAAGGAGACTACAAAGGTTGTAATTTCTTCACTTACTGTTAAAAGAGTTCTTTGTATGTGATACAATTCTATTGTTACCCTAAATATTCTAGTTTAAAGATTCATGGATTGTTTGCTTTGCACCTCTCTAAATTTTAAAGTGGCATGAGTGATGTGTCCATAGACTAGACTAGGTGCAAGGGAAACCCAACATACAGTGGAAGACATCCTGATTAGATTAAGTGATTAACCTTTCTAATCTAGGTTAGAGTGCACGCTGAGTGTTTCTTTTCTCTCTCTTGGCAGCGACCATGGCCCGACCCTGGACTATAACTCAGTAACCAAGTTAACCGAACTTTCTTAAAACGCTGGCTTTTGGATTGTCTGAGTTGCATACTACATTGCCACTCCTACTTTTAGCCTTTGCTTTTCTCCAGAACACCCCGTATCACTACGAACATCCACTTCCATTGGATAAATCCATCATATAATTACATACAAACTCGAAAGAACTTTTTCGAGGATAGATTCTAGATCTGGAGAGAATGAATAGGACTATTCAGTTGTCTTTTCCTTTTACCTTCTCTCAGGTTGGGAGGGCTCCTAGGATTAGGAAAGGGTACACCTATTATGCTTATTGGATAGTCTTCTTCTAAACCATAGGCAGGTGTCAAAAGGTAGGGAAAGGAGAAAACCAATTAGCCTAAGTTGGGTGTACAGAAGGTAATAAGTAAAGAGAAAATAAAGGGATTAGAAAGAGGGCAAAGTAAATTGCGACTGCTATCATTCACGACCAAACCGCGTATTTCATCGCCACTCCTACTTCACCTTTGCTTTTCTCCGGTTCAGGAGAAATAGAATAAGGATTATTCAGTTTTCTTTTATCATCACCTTCTCTCAGGTTGCGAGTACTCCTAGGATTAGGAAAGTACACCTATTATGCTTATTGGATAGTCTTCTTCCAAACCATAGGATGGTGTCGAACGGTAGGGAAGGAAGAAAACCATTTAGCCTAAAAGGGTGTACAGAAGGTAATGAGTGAATACAAATAAAGGGATTTGGAGAGATGGAAAGGAAATATACGGTTACAGTCATGAATCTGATAATGGAAGAGGCATTACTAGGAATACCCGGATACTCCTTCGAAACATATTCATGTTTCAGTTTCACTATGCGTTGTTAATTGAAAACAGATTTCCCAATTAGATCCTTACTCCAGGGTATGTATTTACCAGGTTTGATGCTCACATCTGTATAGTTTTACAGATGATGAGTAGGAATAAGTTATTGGGAATTAGGTGATCATCCTCATTATATCGGAATTCGTTGTAATTGGTGATATTTAAGGAAATCGCCTGGGTTTTTGCCGGACGGCAAATATTTGGTTTTGAATATCCATTGTTATGCACCAATTTCAAACTGATATATCTGTATGTTTATTTTATAAAGTGAGATATAACTTTTTGAAATTTTGTCCATGACATTTACCTATATCAGTTGATGGTTAGGTAAGGAGCATTCAAAAGCGGTGTAATTCTTCATAACTATAGTACAGTTTTCAACTTACGATGCACAGGGTTTGAGTTGTTCAACTCAGGGGACTTATACAAAGTATTGTATGTTGTCCAGAATCCATTAGGACAGAGGAGTTGGTCCTCATACTATATTCTATTTACTTGTGACTTCTCAAGTTTTAGACACGTGTTTCGTAGAAATACAAGGTCCAAGTTTGAGAAGTTATAGGTATAAGAGTAAAGTAGAGAACCACGTGTCGCATGTAACGGGATTCTTCAAGGTGATCGAAGATGTAGATACTTGTGTTTGGTATTCAGTTGATAGTAATGGTTTTGAGAACTTGCTTCTCTTTCAAGTTACTCATAATTGGATGCACTCCTAAGTTGAGTAATGCCGATCGGCCTCTCTCCATTTAGTTGACATGCACTGGAGACAGCTGCATGATTTGAATCTGGTTCCAATTAAATCAGTGCCTCTGTTTCTATATTGTATATAGAATGGATCATATCTTAATGATGTTAAGGTATATGGAGTTGTCCGACTTATGCTTAAAACCAGACTCTGGATAACTCAAGGCGCGTTTCTGTTATGGCAGTTTATAGGTTAACCCAGGCTATGAAGAGAGCTGACTTTCTACCATCTGGAAGATCAATAGTGATATTGTTCTTGACTCGCCACGGTTTTAGTAAAATGGACTTTTTCAGAAAACAGTAGTGGAAGTATGGTAGAACTGGAAGTGATTCCAGAACCGCAAACGATTACTGAAAATTTAATAGGACCTAAATATTCAATTAGGTTTGACATTCCATTAGCCACTCCGCAGATATGGTGGGTAACCTCAGGCGCCCGAGAGATACTTCGGTATTCTCAAAGACGGTGACAGGGAGGTTCTTATTTACCCAAACTTGACACTACTGTTGTTCCAAACTATGAGACCCGGCAGGAAGATAAGTATAGCGTTGTTCTAAACTAGCTTTAGAAGTGCACGTGTATATGACTCTGTCAGAGGGTTGTCGTAGTCAGTGAGAGCAGCGGAAGCATAGTGTACAAGTAGCTTATGTCTATTTATATACTAAAGCAGGTATAGCGGAGATAGATCATCTATTTTTGATGTGACAGTCATGGGTTTTGACTTCATCAGAATAAGAGATAGATCTGTTAAGAAAGTAGTAGGGTGTGATGTCCTGGTATTTGGATGACATACACTTTATAGGAAGTAAAATTCCTATCCTACAATCGGTTATACTGTGATTGTCACACATTGTTTCTCCACATAGAATTTGGATATTATATCAGGCATTATGGTTACTAGATCTATGGTTTTAGATCTAGATTTGGGTAGTTTCCCAATCTGGGTACTTAGACAATATTCTAAAAGTATTTTAGAATGGACGACTACTGGCACGGTAATGTACCTGCAGGTGATGAAGTCACCCTCTCCAAAGGTATCTTACAGACTAAAGGGGAGAGGGATGTGCATGATCAGCGTATCACTTGCTTAGGCAATTGAGTCAATCATGAGATATCAAGTACCACACCAGAAGTTGTTTTTGCACTAGATAAAATAAGTTGAGATATTAATCCAATCCTGGAGAAACGTTTGGAAGCAGTTTTAGAACATAAGTGGATGTTCTAGGGATTTGATAACGGCAGCCTCCTTCGAGAGACGGTTATCAATCCAGGCTTCTAAAGTGACCTGGATGACAGAGTGACTATCAGAGTTATAGTTTTCCCTCTGACGAGGGGCAGTAGTTTGGACAGGTGGTCCAAGCGGATACTGAGGGAGGCATGGTGCAGGACACTGATTAAATTCAATTGACGATATAGTCTAAGAAGTTTGCTGGATTTGCAGTTCATTTCTGAACTAGGTCCCATCAGATATCCAGATATATTCTAAGACAGGTATTGCTTATTTCGGGAGATGGCTTTCTCCGCGAACTTGAGATAAAGAGAGACATAGAAAGAAATATCAGAGCGGATCCACTCACTGAGGCTATTTCTCGAAAGCGATAGTTTTACAAACGAGCTTTGTAAAGCTGATTAGTAGAGAAGTTGGGTGTTCGGTATCACACGGGCTGTGAGTATGCGACACCGCAATAATTAGCCTTAAGTGCAAGTGGGAGATTGTTGGCTATAGTGCCCTCAAAGTCAATTATTGGATCGCGGGCACGTGATTGCAATGATTGAGGGATGACCTATATCGGTAGGACAGTCTTACTCGAGATGATAGTATGCTATCTGGTTTGTCTTTATCATCGTGTACATGCTTCAGGTGACATTACAGATCACTATTACAAGTTTATAGAGCCCATAGGATTCTTGCTTGACTGCCAGCACTATGATGGCGATCATATACGTGGGAGTTGGGGTCTATAAACACATCCTTAAAGGTCCCTAGTCGAGGGAGTTTCGAGACAGGGCATCGATACTCCAGAGTAGACTAGTGTATACAGTTCGAGACCCCGAAGAGGGGCGGTGGCCAGTCTCACAAGCCATTGGTGTCAGTTGGTTCACCTAAGATGTATACAGGTGCTCATTGGGTTATGAGTACACTGGACGGACTTGCTGGGGCACTGCTGATTGGTACTATACCTATCGTCAGGAGCAGTTCCCAGGTGACATGAGTACAGTTTAGTCCGTTGATTTGACACTGCTATTTTGCCTCAAGTGTGTTCCCTCTATTCATTGATTGCTACCCTACCATGGCTCAAAGGAGTCGTGCAAACAGATAGTAGTTGGGTGCAGTCCCGAAGCACTTGGAGGCAGTGGCGGTTAGACAGGATTCGTCTCTCCCGGTATTGGGGGTTGATATCACACTGTGTTTGGAGAGCCATTACACAAAGTCCTTGACCAAAGAAAGTGAGATTTACTGGTAGGTATTCCAGTAGTTTCTCAAAGTGTTCTGGGCTACACTCCTACACGACTTATACCTCTATTAGGGGTCTGACGTTTACCATCCCCCTAGGCCCGATATGCGATACTCATAGACGAACAGACCAAACTGTACGGAGATTGTCACAGATTGGCTCAGTAGGGTTTCAGGATGAGTTCGCTCATCGGCCTCCCTTTTGCTCAATACCTGGGTAGCCGTTACGTACAGCTAGTGTCACTGACGTGCTTGTAGTTAAACCAACTTCCAGCATATTGACGAGTCTTTAGAGTCCCACACAGAGGGTTTCCCTAGTTTGGGCAAAATGTTGTAGAGACCATATGGTTTTATGGCAGGGTTCAATCTTATACGTGCACTCATGCACGGATCATGATCGGACGGATCATACTAGTTGGTTTTAGTTTAAGCCGGATCCTAGTATTAGATTGGTTGGATTACTTTCGTTTCGTAGTATTCGTATTCAGTCGGAATGCGGATGCAGGTATGTATATACAGGTAAGGGGTATTCTTGTAATCCGTTACAAGATTACTTTAGTTGATGCCATGTTCTTTTCTTAATTTAAACATTTAGGTTAAGTGTTTAATGTGGTGGAATTTGTGACTCATTCTTGGCATGACATGGTTTTGTCATAGCTAAGATATTTTCAAGTGAGCCTTAGATATTTATGTGAGTGTGTGAGTGTAGAGATATTTTGTGAGTGTGTGAGCTTCATTAAACAACACAAAATATCAAAAACACTCACTCACTCATAAATGGGCAGCCATCTCATTTGTTTGGGTGCTAGGTTTTTGCTCACTAGTTTTCTTTCTCTTGAGCTTCACAACTTCCACCATGGGCATCATCTTCAACTTCCACCCTATCCCTCTCATGTGTTGAGAATCCTAGGGTGATTGAGACAAAGTAGTCACACACTATCTCTACTTCACCTTGGACATGTCGGCTTGCAAAATTCATGTCTAAGTTGCTTCGGTTTGAAGCGGGAGCCCATATAAAGAATCCTCGACGTGGAGCCACTTCGACGAGCAAGATTGGAGAGCAAGCTTCGTTGGAGCAGCCGCAAGGAGCTTAGGAAGAGGTTAAAGACCGAAAGACACGGATCGATCGGTATAATCTCTGAACACTTTACAGTTAGTTAGTTAGTTAACGGTTAATGGTTCGATCCGGTTGATTGGTTATGGTAGCGCTAAGTTTCAAAGGTTTTTTTTCCGCATTTGGCTTCGGATTGACGGCCGGGGCGCTGCCGTAACCCAACATGTAGACTAGGTCATATCAATGTGACACGACTAGCTAAGTTACATAAGAATGGATATTTAAACCCGTTTGAATTTACATCTTATGAAACTTGCCAGTCATGTCTTAAAGGCAAAATGACCAAACTCCGTTTACTGGACACGGAGAAAGAGCTATGGAACTCTTGGGACTGATACATAGTGATATATGCGGTCCCATGTCTACACATGCCAGGGATGGTTCCTCGTACTTCATTACATTCACTGACGATCTCTCAAGATTCGGACATGTGTTCATGTTGAAACACAAGTCTGAAACTTTTGAGAAATTCAAATAATATAAGCATAAAGTTAAGAACCAGACGGGTAAATGTATTAAAATCCTACGATCTGATCGGGGAGGAGAATACTTGAGCACAGAGTTCCTGGACTATCTAAACGAGAATGGGATTCTATCTCTGCTCACTCCTCCGTATACACCACAGCACAACGGTGTATCGAAGCAGAGGAATCGAACCCTATTAAATATGGTGCGCTCTATGATGAGTACTGCTGAGTTGCATGTTTCCTTTTGGGGTTATGCGCTTGAGACAGCTGCATACCTATTGAATCAAGTTCCATCTAAATCAGTGCCTAAAACACCATATGAGATATGGAGTGGAAAAAGACCATATCTTAAACGAGTTAAGATATGGGGTTGTCCGGCCTATGTCAAAATGCAAAATCCGGACAAACTCGAGGCACGATCAGTTCTTTGCAAGTTTGTGGGATATCTAAAGAAGTCATATGGATATCTATTCTACCACAATGAGAAACAAAAGGTGTTGGTTGCTCAACATGCCACCTTTTTAGAAAAGGAATTTCTTGTAAAAGAAATTAGTGGTAAAGAGGAAGAGCTGGAAGAAGTTCCAACCACAACTGATGATTTAATGGAACCAGAGGATTCAGTAGTTCCCAACGAACCTCAGCCTCTCCGCCGATCTAGTAAGGTTCCTCATCCACCTGATAGATACTACGGTTTTCTCATTGATGGTGGGAGCGAGGATTGCATCATGGAAGATGATGACCCAACTTGTTTCGAGCAGGCCATCACGAGTGGGGACTCTGTGAAATGCGATCTGAGATGGAATCCATGTACACCAACAAAGTATGGACTTTGGAAGATACTCCTGAAGGGGTAAAACCCATTGGGAGCAAGTGGATCTTCAAGAAAAAACTTGGTGTAGATCGAAAAGTTAAGACTTTCAAAGCTAGAATTGTAGCAAAAGGTTTTCATCAACGACCAGGTATGGATTATGATGAAACCTTTTCTCCAGTGGCTATGCTTAAGTCCATCCGGATCCTACTTTCCATCGCTGCATACCATGACTACGAAATCTGGCAGATGGATGTCAAGACTGCTTTTCTAAATGGTGATTTAGAAGAGAGCGTGTACATGACTCAACCCGAGGGCTTCGTAGATAGTGGGAGCAGCAGAAAGGTGTGCAAGCTGTTTAAATCAATCTACGGGTTAAAGCAGGCATCACGGAGTTGGAACATCTATTTTGATGTGGCAGTCAAAGAGTTTGACTTCGTCAAAAACGTAGATAAACCTTGTGTATAGGTGGCAGAGAGTAAGGTCGTCTTCCTCGTATTGTACGTGGATGACATACTCTTGATAGGATATGATGTTCTTATGCTGCACTCGGTCAAGCTCTTCTTATCATAAAGATTCTCAATGAAAGATCTAGATGATGCCTCCTACATCTTAGGAATTAAGATCTATAGAGATAGATCTAAACAGATGTTGGGATTGTCCTAATCCAGGTACATTGACACCATACTAAAGAGGTTTAGTATGGAAGATTCCAAGCGTAGGAATTTACCTACGATCTCAGGAATCACTATCTCCAAAGAGATGTCTCCCAAGACTGATTTAGAGAGGGCTCGCATGAAAGGGATGCTGGAGATAGTGCCCTTAGAGTCAATTATTGGATCACAGGCACGTGATTGCAATGGTTGAGGGAGGACCTATACCGGTAGGACAGTCTTACTCAAGATGATAGTATGCTATCTGGTTTATCTTTATCAACGTGTACTGCTTTAGGTGACCTTACTGATCACTATTACACGTTGATAGAGCCCCTAGGATTCTTGCTTGACTACCAGCAGTATGAGGGCGATCATATACGTAGGAGCTGGGGTCTATAAGCACATCCTTAAAAGGTCCCTAGCCGTGGGAGTTTCGAGACAGGGCATCGATACTCCAGAGTAGACTAGTGTATACAGTCGAGACCCCAACGAGGGGCGATGGCCGGTCTCACAAGCCACTAGTGTCAGTTGGTTCACCTAAGATGTATACAGGTGCTCATTGGGTTATGAATACACCGTACAGGACTTGCCGGGAACATGCTAGTTGGTCTTATACCAGACGTCAGATAGCAGTTCCCTGGTGATATGTGTACAGGTTAGTTCATCGACCTAAGATCGTCATTTGACTGTTGTGAGTTCCCACTGTACTTTGATTACTACCCTATCACGCTCAAAGGAGACGTGCAAACAGGTTTTAGTTGGGTACAATCCCGAGCCACATGGAGGCAGTGAGCGGATCTGCAGGGGTTCGTCTCTCCTGGTATTGGGGGTGAGGTCGCGTTGTGTCTAAGAGAGCCATTACATGAAATCCTTGGCCAAGGCAGGAGATTTACTGGTAGGTATTCCAGTAGTATCTCAGGGTGTTCTGGGCTACACTCCGACACGACTTGTACCACTTTTGGGGGTCTAACTTTTACCAACCCCATAGGCCTGCCATGCGATGCTCATAGACGAACGGACCGGACTGTACGGATATTGTCACTGACAGGCTCAGTAGGGTGTCAGGATGAGTTCGCTCATCGACGTCCCTTTTGGTCAATACCTGGTAGCCCGTTACGTATGGCTAATACCTCTGACGTGCTAGTGGTTAAATCCATAGCCAAAGTATTGACGAGTCTTTAGAGTCCCCCACAGACAGTTTCTCAAGGTTCGGGCGAAACACTGTAGAGGCCGTATGGAGATATGGCAGGGTTCGATCAGATATGTGCGGTATTGCACGGATCATGATCGGACGGATAATACTAGCGGGCTTTGGTTTAAGCCGGATCCTAGATTGTACAGTGTAGATTTTGTCTCATGGAATTTGTATTCGGTCAGAATACAAATGTGGGTATGTATATACAGTCGCGGGGTTTTCCTGTAATTTATTACGGGATCAGTTTTCTGAAGTTGCCAGTTTGCTTTCCGTTTCGGCCATTTTTCTTTGTATCTTTCATTGGCTGAAAATTGGTGGAGGAGGGCTTATTTGCAAGCATGGAAATTTGATTGGTGGAGGGTGTTATTTGCAAGTTATAGTGTCATGATGGTTCCACCATACATTGACTTCATTGGATCATCATTGCTTGACTTTTGAGACATGATTGCTTACTTTATATGATGAGAAGAGTGATGGTTGTTGAAGATGTGACTTGGTTGTGATCTTTATTTTTCTCATCATGATTCATCATTCATTCATATATGATTTTTCCCACTCACTCTCTCCCCTGTTTTTCTACATGAGGCCGGCCACTTCTCTAAGGGGGCTGTCCCAATTTTATGAAGAGTTTTTTGGTCTCATTTGCTTGCTCAAAAATGGTTTTGGTTCATCTAAAAAGCTCACTACTTCATTTCCACCTTCACTTCCTCATGGCAACTTCATACCCCAATGAGACATAGAGTTCCACACTATTCTACAGCAATCCTTGAGCATGTCGACTCGCCAACTTCGTGCTTGAGTTGCCTCGGTCCAGAGGTGGGAGCCTGTAAAAGAACCCGGCGATGTGGTGCCCTTCCGACGAGTAGATGAAGATCGGAGATTCCGCGGGGAGATCGGGACGACGACGAGAAGACCGAAGGACACGGATCGCTCGGTATATCTCTCTACCCCTTCTCTAGTTAGCTAGGAGTAGGTTAATGGACCGGTCTGGGTTTTAAAGTGCGCGGTGGTGCCGGTTTACAAGTTCTGTAAAAGTTTCGTTTCCGCATTTTGGCCTCGGATTGACGGCCGGAGCGCCGCCGTGCACTTACACTGGTATCAGAGCCACGCCATTAACCTAGTCTAGCTTGCTCTAACGTGTTTACAAGTTCGATCGAACGGATTTTCCGAAAACCCACATTTTCTGGTTCAGTTCTCTGTCGAATTATTTTTGGCTCGAAAATTTTTTTGGAGTGTTGCAGAAATTCATGCAGGCATTTTTAAGCATTCTGCAAAAATATGATACAGTGATTGTACAGTAGGACCGCGGAACCGCGGCCAAACCCCTGTTCTGGCCGCGGTTCCGCGGCAGGAAAATGTCAACACTGTACCATATTTCTGCAGTAGCTTCCTGACTTGAAATTGGGGGTTTTGGAATATTCTTTTTGGGCCCAGATTTTCTTTGAGTGCTACAGTAGTGCTTGGGGCCCACTTCGGTAAATTTGATCGAAAATTTTTAAATATGTTAGTTCACAGTATTTACATTATATCTGCGACCGTGAATGTCATTTGATCGGCAGATCCTGTCTAACTGCTATAGCCCTTTTAGAAGGATTTGCGAACGTGACATTCATATTGATGTTTTGTGTTGTGCTGTGATGTTGCGGATTGTCGTGGTGGATAGCCTGGATGCAATGTTAGTACAGTTTTGGTATTATTATGTACATTGGATATTGCGGGGTGAGCGTCCGACATGTGGACAGCCGTCACAGCCTGTTTGTATATTATTCTTTTGGGGCACGACCGGGCTGAGGTCGATGTACCCGTTGTATATATATTTTACTTTCTGTACTAGGATTACCCCAAGGTGGGGTGCACGGATAGCCAGGTTCTAAAGGGAAACGGGCCCGCATCTCATGGCGTTGAGACGGAGGGGGTTTCACTCTAGAATTGGCGGGCTATTCGCCGCACTCGTAGGGGGTACAGGTTGACCCAAGGAGGGGTGCCCGAGTTACCGGATTCCGTGAAGTGCTAGGTGGTCCATTCACGTTGCTGAAGGGGGCTGCCTCGCTTCAAGTTTTGGCGGGTAACTTGCCGCGCCCGTAGGGGTCTAAGATTTTCATTGCACAGGCTATCCACACGACTAGGGGAACGTCGGGTTTCAGTAGCGGCTCTATGAAACCCGGGGATCCCAGATATCTGTATTGTTCTGTGATGCTTATTACATTTCTGTGATGTTGCATTTTATCACGCCTTGAGCAAATATTATATATTGATATATATACTAGTAGATGTTGTATATGTTTTGCATCCGCGCTAGTCCAGTCCCCGCTCTGTCGTTAGTTAAGTAACCTAACGGGTGATGACGGGACCCAGTGGTGAATGCGGATGGCATATACGTACATCATTATTTTCGTTCTTTATTGGTGTGATCAATTGATGGGACTCATTGATTCGGATCAATGCA
The DNA here is from genome assembly GCA_030015575.1 of Agapanthus africanus. NCBI lineage: Eukaryota > Viridiplantae > Streptophyta > Magnoliopsida > Asparagales > Amaryllidaceae > Agapanthus > Agapanthus africanus. The sequence goes on from CM057343.1 coordinate 155,330,776, forward strand.
AGTTAAACAAACCTATTCTGATGTTGTTGGAACACTTTTCAAAAAGCTGTTATTGCAAGGCCATTCTCTTTTGTTTTGCACAGTGGTATTCGGTTATGAATATCCAGCACCTCAGTCGACGAGGCAAGGGCCGAGATCCCTTCACCGGGAGTGACCCCTTTGACAGAAGTTTGCGTCAAGGAAATAACTTCACTATAGTCGTTTACTTTTGCTTTGCATCGTGGTATTCAGTTGGAATATCCTGCACCTCATTCTACGGGGAAAGAGCCGAGATCTCTTCACCGGGAGTGACCTCTTTAGCAAAGGTTTTCGTCACTATATTTTTATAAAGCTATCCGTTTCCTTCAACGATATCAAGTTCATTACGTTAAAGGTTTTTCGCCAAAAACCATTCGTAGCCCTCCGTCATTTCAGACGGGTAGCACGTAGTATTCATGCTATGTTTGTTGGCCTTCGTCAAGGCATAGTGTATGGTAGCTGCTTGTTACTTTTCTGCTGCATAGATAGATGCGTTGGTTTAGGACAGTCGTGCTGCCTTGTTGGCCAAAGTCAAGGGTAGGTACGGGTGGGTTCAAATCAACCTGGATAATGACGGGTAGAACTTGACATGTGACTTATGATTTGTTGGCCTTCGTCAAGATCATAAGAGCATGGGGTAAAAATCACATCGGGAGTTTCTAAAGAAACTGAAACTTGCCAGATATGCGCATACCTTCTGGAGTGTGATAACGTGAGCGGATTCCGTCATGTTGTCATGCGATGATAGTTGGATCCCGATTCCCACTGATGAGTTGGTTTACTCCTCAGGTGATCCCGACTAATTCTTCTTTCAGGTTTGGAGGAGAATTTGACGGTACAGTGGGAGGTTTCCTGATTAGATAAGTTGATAACCATTCTGATCTAGGTTAGAGTGCACGCTGAGTGTTTCTTTTCTCTCTCTCTCTTTGGCAGCGACCATTGACCCGACCCTTGACTATGACTCAGTGACCAAAATTAATCGAACCTACTTAAACACCGGCTTTTGGATTTTCCGAGTTGCAAACCTCATTGCCACTCCTACTTTTACCCTTTTCTCCAGGACAACCCGTATTACTACGAACGTCCACTTCCATTGGATAAAACCATCGTATGATTATATACGAACTCGAAGGAATTTATTCGAGGATGGTTTCCGGTTCTGGAGAAAACGAATAGGACTATTCAGTTTTCTTTTCCTTTTACCTTCTCTCACATTGCGAGTGCTCATTGGATTAGGACATGTTAGCTATATGTATGCCCTAGAGGCCATTACTATACATAGGATGTATATTGTAGTGGATGCTTGGACATATATAGGAGGACTTTCTTGCTCGACATGATAGTATGCTATCTGGTTGCTCTTTACCTTAACGTGTACACTGATTGTCTCTCTGTTACATGTTGGTAAAGCCCTTAGGATGTGTACTTAACTACCTGGACTGTGATGCGGATCATACTAGTGGGGACATGGTAGTCCATAAGTACATCCTTCAAGGTCACTAGTCGTGGGTATATCGAGACGGGGCATCGATATACCAGAGTAGACTAGCGTACACCTTCTCGACCCATACAGATGGGCGATGGATGATCCCATATCCATTGGTGTTTGACATCAGAGATGATATACGGGTGCTCAGTGGAGACTGGGTACACTGGACGGACTCGCCGAGAACTCCCAGATGGTATTATACTTTACGTCAGATGGCAGTTCTCTGGTGACACTGGTACAGGTTAGTCTGTTGACCCGAGATCGTCATACAGTCTTGTGTGATTCCCACTGTGTTTTGATTTCCACCTTACCACGTCTAAGAGGGCGTGCAAAACGGTGGCTTTTGGGTACAGTCTCGAATCACATGGAGGCAATGAGCGATAGGAGGGGATTCGTCGCTCCCGGTATAGGGAATTGATGTTGCACTGTGTTCGATTGGCTATAACCGGAAATCCCTGGCCAGGGTTGCTGAGATTTACTGGTAAGTGTTACCAGTAGTTTCTCGAACTGTTATAGACCTCATATCGACACGACATATCGAGCTACTGGGGTCTGACGTTTACCACCCTTAGGCGAGATATGCGACATATCAGACCGGACTGTACGGTAAGTGTTACTGGTTGGATTCATAGGAGTGTGAGCGGGCTTGCTCGTCGATCTTCTGATCGCTCAATAGCCGGGTGGCCGTTACGTTTAGCAGACCGCTTGCGGCTTGTGGGTCTTTGATATGATCATCACCTGCTGCCGGCGTATTGACGAGTCTCTAGAGTCCTACACAGAGGTTTCCTGGCTCAAGCTAAACGAAATAGGAGCGCATATGAGATATGTGCGGGACCGAGAATAATGCGTGTTGTTCATATCAGATTTTTGCATTTTTATACCGCCCAATTTTTATCACATTGCTTATCGGTAGATACTCTTGAGCCGTGTTTGCTAGTCAATTGCAGGATACAGGTTCTCGGTTCTAAAACGGTGAAATTCATGGAAAACACGACAAAATCCGGGTTCCTGCCAACCACTGAGAAAACACGGTCTCCGCTCTTCATCCATATGTTGCCAGATACCAATTTAAGAAGACAAAATGTCAAATCAATGTCGTTTTCATGCACAAGGCTCAATGGCAGCATAAGATCCAAGAAATCTACGCGGAGCTCGAGGAAATCATGACAAAAAGTCCACATCAAAACACCTTTCCCTCAACAGAAATTCTGGAAGAAATGTGGAAGTATTTTCAGAAAACACATATGCCAAACCACAGACAACATCGGACCAGGGGGGCCCACAAAATTGGAGGAGTCAACTCCTCCAGTAGGCCGCGGAACCGCGGCCTAAGCATGCTTAGGCCGCGGATCCGCGGCCGTATGGTGGCGGCAGACAAAGATTTTCCAGGGGTATTTTGGTCTTTTTATTTGTGTTCTGGTGGTTGCCCTAGGTTTTCATTTTTCAGCCTATAAATAGCCCAGAACTTTGTGAAGGAAAGGGGTGCATAATCTTGTATTTTTTTCTCTAGGTTTTAGAATACATGTTCTTCTTCCTCTTCTCATCTCTTCTCTATTAAAACTTGTAGTGAGCTTTTGAGTGAAGAATGATGAATAAAGAAGAACCGTTTATTATTATACTTGTCTTGTTCTCTTGTTAATCATTGTAATTTTAATTTGTTAACTTAGTTGTTGTTATTTCTTGTTGTTTCTTTCTTTTCTCTTTTTCTTTATCCTTAAAACAACCATGATGCTTACGCTTGATCCTTGCTAAGGTGAGGTCGCAAATAGCTAGTTGTTATCTTCTAATCTCTTTCTTTCTATCTTCCTCTTTTGTTTTGTTTTATTTTTCCGTATCAGGATGTGTGAGTAGTTTCATACTTGTTAGGGTAGGATAAGGGAAGTTTGAGAGAAGGAAATCTCTCTCACTCTTTCCTTGCCCAACAGCTTAATTCGACTCCCGTTAATTGAACCACAATCCGCTCCTTACGGCACCCTATCCTACATGATAGCGGTGATTCCGTAGTGAGACCGGTTGTGGTTGAGTTAACCGGAGGTTATGTCTAAGAGCCAAGAACGGACGGACAAGCACCAAAAGGAAGAACTTATGCGTTGGAAAGCCTAGCTTATACTCGCAAGTTCCTTCCTAGTCGTGCTAATCCCCGTTGTTGCCGATTACCGTAACACCGATATTAAGAGGGGCAACGAAAGATGTGGGAGACTCCTAACTCAAACTAACCTAATCCTAACCCTAACAAGCTCTCTTTACATATCATTTTAACACGTAATTAATCACAACAAAATCTGAAAAAACTGGACTTAACTCGTTAAAGCACATAGAAAAAGATTCCCATCTCCCTGCGGACGACCCGTACTCAACCGGCTAGCTACAAGCGAAACCGTCTTGATTGCGGTAATTAACTAAACTTGAACACGCGGAATCTCTACCAATCAAATGGCGCCGTTGCCGGGGAGACGGTAGTTTATTTCCTTGTGTAATTTCGGGTTAACTTGTGAATATAACCGAAAAACAAAACAAAAAAATATACTTTGTAAAAAAAAAAATCATCTTGTTATTTTTTGATTAGCTTTTATGCAAGTGTGCAGGAAAATACGAAGTTCAAGATCAGCGCCAAAGACGTCGGATAATACGGAGTTCAAGTTCAGTGCCAATGACGTGGGAAGATAGACCCACATTTCGCGGCTACACCGCAAGGGATCAAAACGAAGCAAACGGTCTACTTTAAGATTCTGGAGCAGTTCTAGTGAGCAAATCCAGATTCAGGGTCTTAAAAACAGCAGAGGACAACCACAGCAGCACACACAAAAAAAACTGAAAGTCCAATCCCTCTTTCTTGCCGCGGAACCGCGGCCTAAGCAGGTGTTTGGCCGCGGAACCGCGGCCATTTGGAGCCTTCAGGCTGCCATTTTTTCTGTGAGTCTTTCTTGCTTCCTCCCCACTCCTTTGGACTCCAATAAATTGTGTTTTCTGCAGATTTCTTTGCGCAAACTCTTCTCCCCCTTCCAATAAACTGTTCTTGTGCAGGATTCTTTGCGCCGCGCTAAAAATAAAAATTGTTTGCAGTTGATTTGTTACCGCTTTGCATTCTTTAATACGGACTTAAGGGGCTTGAAACCAATTCAGATTGGGTGGGGATTTCATCACCCTTTCCTGGACCCCAAAAATCACAAAAGCATATGCATTGTCCATTGTAATTAAAAAATACTAGACTTCAGCCCTAAGGACTTCGCGCTCATTAGAAGAAGTTAAACCGTGTTTAGAACCTCGCTTAACGGTATATTGTTTACGGGGTGTCTAGGAAAGTGTTAACGGCGCAACCGCCAAAAGAGAAAGGGTTATTTAATTAAGGAACTTCGCGAAAGCGTTGGAAAACCTCCCCTTATCTCTGCACTTACCTGGCCTCGTGATCAGTGTATTTTTAAGCCCGTTTCTCGACACAGTTTTGCTTCGACAATCAAGTTCTGGAGCAGGTCTAGCAGACCTAGGTGACCCTTGATCTAGGTGTGATTGTGCATATCTTGTTTGTGATTGCTTAAAGCCGTAAGTCCGTACATATTTCTGTAAAGCTCTTTCTAAAAAAAAAACAAAGAAAAAATCAAAAACTTTTATAAAAACTTGCCCTTTGTCGCCAAAATCCATTTTTCACCCACCACCCATCGCCTTTCTCCATTGACGTTTTCTTACCCTCACCTTCTCCGCTTTGACTATACTAAACTCGTTTAGTGTATGTCCGCTTGGACTCGGGACACTAGCGCCCGCCTAGTCCGCGTTACGTTAGTCGCTACCGACTACGCGATCGACTCAGACGTCGAAACTCCATCCACTCCTCTTTCTCCCCTTCCTTTGCCGGCCAACTCCGACGTTGACCGGAATTCTGTTCATACATCTTCGCCTTCACCTTCACTTTCACCGACCTCTTCTTTCACGATGTCAGGATTTAATCCGAACATCTCTTTGACCACCCCTGGATTGGCTCCACCTCCTACGGAGACCAATAACCCACCACACCCGCCTGTTGTAGCGCCGCCGCGAATTGCGCTCCAGGATCGTTTCTATCCCACCCGTTCTGCACTCCCCACCTGCCTTTCTCTTCCACCGGCCAATGGGGATAATTTTGAAATTAAGCCCCACTTCATCAACATGCTTCCACGATTTCATGGGCTTGAATCTGAAGATGCCTATATCTTCATCAACAAATTTCAAAACGTCTGTGCCATGATGAAAACCACCCAACTGTCGGACGATGCTATACATCTACGGGTCATTCCGTTCACGTTATGCGATCTTGCTGAAAAATGGCTGTATAGCACCGCTTCCCATTCCATAACCAGTTGGGACGAGTTTGTTAAAGCGTTTCTCAAAAAGTTCTATCCGAATCATAAAACCGCAAGGATTCGCAATGAAATCAACCAATTCTCTCAGCTTCCTTCTGAACCCTTCTGGAAGTGCTTTGACCGGTACAAAGACCTTCTTGTTCAGTGTCCTCACCACGGTATAGAGAAATGGCAACTCTGCCAAACCTTATACGAGGGCCTGAACCCAGCAACGAAGCATTTGTTGGAAACCATCTGTCAGGGCCACTTCCTATCGAAATCTGACGAGGAAGCGTGGCAGTTCTTTGACGACCTTGCGGAGCAAACGTTACAATGGGAGAGCACCAGACCGACTTCTTCTTCTTCTACCTCCATTTCTACCGGTCAGTCTAGGGTAGGAATTCACCAACTTGATGTCTCTATTGCGATGAAAGCTGAAATGGCTGCAATAACAAGAAAGCTTGAAGCGATAGAGAGCAAATTTTCTTCTCCTGCTCCTGCCCCTGTTCTCCCCCTTCGTACCATTTGCGCTTGTTGTTCCGAACCTTCTCACTTGACCGAAGAGTGTCCTTACAATCCACCATCGCAAGGACAGGATCAGGTTAATGCTGCATTTCAGCAAAGACCGAGGAATGATCCATACTCTTCCACCTACAATCCCAGTTGGAGAAACCATCCCAATTTCGCCTGGAATCAGAATCAGAATCAATTCCAAGGCAACAATTTCCAAAGAGGCCCTCCGCCGCAACAACAAGCGCAACAACAAACTCAGTTTCAGCAACCCTTCCAACCCCAACCTTTCCAAAATCAGACAAACAACTTTGCACCCAACAATTCTTTTCCACCAAACAACTTTGTTCCGTCAAACAATGATAAGGTTTCCTCGCTCGAACGAAGTCTGGAGGCATTCGTCAAACAATCGACTCAGTCCACCGCAAACATCCAGTCTTCCATTCAGTCCTTAGTGCAACACACTGCCGCTCACGGGCAAAGCATCAAGACCATCGAGGCCCAGATTGCACAACTGAATGCGGCCTTAAGAGAGCGAGAGAAGGGGAAGCTCCCGTCCCAACCACTCCCAAATCCCGGTCACCCACATAATGCACATGTTGCTCTTGAACAACAAAACCATAATGTGAGTGCCGTGACCACACTGAGATCGGGAAGGATGCTGCAAAACAACACTGGCAAACGGATCAACGATGACACCCCGGCCGCTGCTTCTTCTTCTTCTTCTTCTTCTTCTTCGTCTTCTGAGCCTATTCTCCGTTCTTCACAAGGCTCTCCTTCCTCTTCTTCTGCTCTGAACGGACCCACTTCTCACTCCACGAAAACACCTGTTCTGGGATCCGTTCCAACTCCACAATCTCCTCCTCCAGCATTAAACTCAACCAATTTTCAAAATGTTCCATTTCCAAACCGGTTGAGGTATAATAAACAAAATCCTCAAATGGAGAAGATTCTGGAGTTATTTAAGCAGGTTAACATTAACATTCCTCTTTTAGATGCTGTCCAACAAGTCCCGTCCTACGCGAAAATCTTAAAGGACTTGTGCACGAAAAAGAGGAAATCTCAGGTACCAAAGAAAGTTTTCTTGGCTAGTGCTGTGAGTGATGCTCTTACCCAATCTTTACCACAAAAACGGAAGGACCCTGGCTGTCCTACGATTTCAATTACCATTGGGGATAAGAACATCAACCGCGCACTATTAGATCTTGGTGCCAGTGTTAACCTGCTTCCGTATTCAGTATACGAGCAATTAGGCGTCGGAGAGCTGAAACCCACGCACTGCACTCTCCAAATGGCCGACCGATCGATCACCCATCCTAGGGGTGAGCTAGAGGATGTGTTAATAAAAGTTGGGGACTTCATATTCCCCGTTGACTTCATTGTATTAGACACACAGCCTGTAGCTAACCCCCGGAATCAAATTCCGGTGATACTCGGTCGCCCATTTCTTGCAACCTCAAATGCTGTGATCAATTGTCGCAATGGTTCGATGAACTTCTCTTTTGGAAACATGACGATTGAACTCAACATTTTTAGGTTGGGGAATCAGCCCGCCGAACCTAATGCTCATATACTGGACGTCTGCTCGATCTAGGAGATCACCCCAGAAGAGTGTGAATTCGAGGAGTTTCTGTTTGATCACGATAATCTTGACGCCACTAGTGCGTTTCTCTTCGAACCTGCTGCTGTTTCTGCGCCCGACAACGACTACGAGTGTTTCACGTTCTCGAACGATCTTAGCCGCGCACAACCCGAGTTTGAATCTTTCGAATTTCCGGATGAGTTACCTGAACCATCCGACTCGGTCGCTTACACTCGTTTTGAACCTTTGCTGGAGTCCTTTGAGTTCGAGACCCTTGCACCAATCTTGCCTTCCATCGTTTCACCTCCAACGCTCGAACTCAAGCCTTTGCCGTCTCACCTTAAGTACGCTTACTTAGGTGAGAACGAGACCCTTCCTGTCATCATATCGGCTTCTCTAGCTCCAGAGCAAGAGAAAGCCCTTCTCGCGGTCTTGCAAAGCAACAGGCAAGCTTTTGGCTGGTCCATGGCGGACATCAAGGGGATTATTCCCCTGATCGTTGAGCATCACATTCATCTGATGGATGATGCCAAACCAGCCCGGGATCCACAAAGACGTCTCAATCCAGTCATGAAAGAGGCTGTGAAGAAGGAGATCGTAAAATGTCTAGATAGTGGTATCATTTACCCTATCTCTGATAGCCAGTGGGTTAGCCCCATCCACGTTGTCCCCAAGAAGTCAGGCATCACGGTCATAACCAACGAGGCGAACGAGTTAATCCTTACTCGCACCCAAACTGGGTGGCGAGTGTGCATTGATTACAGAAAACTCAACGCCGCAACGCGGAAAGACCACTTTCCGCTACCTTTTATTGACCAGATGCTTGAACGATTGGCCGGACACGAGTACTACTGCTTTCTTGATGGCTACTCCGGCTATAATCAAATTCCCATTGCCGAAAAAGACCAGGACAAGACCACTTTCACTTGTCCTTTCGGCACGTTTGCATATCGTCGCATGCCCTTTGGGTTATGCAATGCGCTCGCTACCTTCCAGCGGTGTATGATGGGAATTTTCTCAGACATGGTGGAAAGATTTCTGGAGATCTTCATGGATGATTTCTCCATCTTCGGCGATTCCTTCAACGAGTGTTTGCTGCATCTTGACGCTGTCCTTACCCGATGTAAGGACAAGAATCTCACTTTGAATTGGGAGAAATGCCACTTCATGGTACGCGAAGGTATTGTCTTAGGACATATCATCTCGCAAAATGGCATAAAGGTTGACAAAGCAAAGATTGAGGTCATTTCCAATCTACCTCATCCCCGATGCGTCAGAGATATCCGAGCCTTCCTTGGCCATGCCGGTTTCTATAGACGGTTCATCAAGGACTTTAGCAAGATTGCTAGGCCCTTGACTCTTTTGCTGGCCAAGGATACGTCATTCGACTTCAACTCGAGCTGTGTGACTGCATTCGAGTCATTGAAAAGCTCACTCACTTCTGCTCCCGTTCTTTCTTCACCTGACTGGACGCACCCATTCGAGATTATGTGCGATGCATCCGACTTTGCCATTGGTGCTGTCCTTGGACAACACATCAACAAGATGCCGCACGTAATCTATTATGCGAGCCGAACCCTGAACGACGCCCAACTCAATTATACAACAACTGAGAAGGAATTCTTAGCTGTTGTATTTTCTTTAGAAAAGTTCAGGCCCTACCTCATCGGCTCTCCAGTCATTGTCTACACCGACCATTATGCTCTGCGCCATCTTTTTGCGAAGAAAGATGCAAAATCTCGGTTAATCCGTTGGATCCTCTTGCTGCAAGAGTTTGACCTTGTCATTAATGACAAACGAGGATGTGAAAACGTGGTTGCCGACCATCTCTCACGACTTCCTTCTTCGCCTTCGCTTCCAATTCCGATCAATGACGTTTTCCCGGATGAACAGCTCTTGACAGTATCTTGCGAACCCTGGTTCGCAGATATTGTGAACTATTTGGCCACGGGATTACTACTGACTGAATGGTCAAGTCAGGACAGACTTCGCTTCTTATCCCAGGTAAAACACTTTTACTGGGACGAACCCTATCTGTTCAAATACTGTCCCGACCAGATTATTCGTCGATGTGTCCCTGACGAGGAATTCAAGAGTGTGCTGTCATTTTGCCACGATCAAGCGTGTGGCGGGCATTTTGGCCCCAGAAAGACAGCTGAGAAGATCTTGCAATGTGGTTTCTACTGGCCACAACTCTTCAAAGACGCTCATGACTATTGCAAGACTTGCTCCCGGTGCCAACACATGGGCCGGATATCCCGGAGGAACGAGATGCCGCTACAACCGATCTTGGTTGTGGAGATTTTCGATGTTTGGGGGATAGATTTCATGGGGCCGTTTCCCAGCTCTTTTAGGAACTTGTACATCCTTCTCGCTGTTGATTACGTCTCTAAATGGGTCGAGGCTGTGCCCAGCCGGACTAACGATAACAAGGTTGTCGTTAGGTTCCATAAAGAAAACATTTTCTCCCGGTTTGGGCACCCCCGAGCGATCATTAGCGACAATGGAAGTCATTTCTGCAACAAGACTTTCGAGGCCTTGATGCGGAAATACTCCATTAATCATAAGCTCTCTACGCCCTACCACCCCCAAACCTGCGGGCAGGCCGAAGTTTCAAATCGGCAAATCAAGCAGATACCGGAGAAAACGGTTTCCAAGAACCGTAAGGATTGGTCGCTGAAACTCACTGATGCCCTTTGAGCATTTCGCACCGCTTATAAGACTGACCTTGGCATGTCTCCCTATCGGCTTGTGTACGGAAAAGCCTTCCACCTATCTGTCGAAATAGAGCATCGCGCATTTTGGGCGATAAAGGAGCTGAATATGTCTCTCGAGGATGCAGGCAGCCATCGGAAGCTGCAGTTGAACGAACTGAGCGAGCTTAGGGATGAGGCTTACGATAACGCGGTTGTCGTTAAGAATCGAACGAAGGTGTTTCACGATAAACACCTTTTGCGCAAAACCTTCGTACCTGGTCAGCAGGTACTGCTTTACGACACCAGACTTCACTTCCATCCAGGAAAGCTCAGATCTCGCTGGATAGGGCCGTATTTTGTGCGGAATGTGTATCCGTATGGCGCTGTGGATTTGGAAAATCCAAAGGACGGTTCATTTTTCAAAGTGAACGGACACCGACTTAAACCGTACCTTAGCGCCGAACCAACAGAGGAGCTCCTGTTCTTACAGGAGCCGGTTTACCCTGCATAATCTTCCTCTGCCTACCTCCAAACTTCGGTTATCCAGCCAAGAACAAGTGGACACTGTTCCAAATAAGTTTGGGGGTATGTACAAACCATTTTGTATATATTTGTGTATATTCTTTTTCTTTTCTTCAAAAACAAAAACAAAAAAATAAAAATTTGTGTATTGCTAACCGACAATTTTGACCCTTCAAATGATCTCTTCATGCAATGACAGTGAGGACACTGTCCAGTTTAAGTTTGGGGGTACGCTCGGTACGCATTTCTTACCTTCGCATTCATATGTATATTTTGCATCTGCATATTTACATCCATAAAATCCATAAAAATCTGAAAATTTTCTAAAAACATAAAAACTTTTCTGTCAAGTTAGCTAGTGGGAGGACTCTGATTCAACATTTCGACGGTTTTGTTTGATAAAATAAGAATAACTAAATCTTATATTTAGATTTTGAAAACCTGAATGATAACCCTCCTTTAAAGTTAACTATAGCTGATATACGTCTTTACATCACACTACACGTGTCGTGAGTTTTTGGAAATTAGATGACAAGTCTTTTTATGTCTAAAAACTTTTAAACGGATAAATGATTTTCTGAGGATCAAATAGGTTTGTTCGGAAATAAGTAATATCAAGAATAGTTTATGAAGTGAGTGAATATGAAGGAATGTTATTGATGCCTAAGTCTGAAAAATAACCCATCTGGAACTTGATTGGAATGATTACACACCAAAACCCACTAAACACGTCTTTTATCCAAAAAAATAACTGAACTGCCGGTTATATCTCCGTTCGTATTAAATCATCTGATTTTCACGCCAAACTGTCTTTTGTTTTTGGACCTAGGTAACTTGAGTAATTAAGTCCGCTGGGGTGTTTCTACACCTAATGCCCTAAAACCAACTGGTTTGGGTGCATTGGCCCAAAGCTCGCTAAGAAGCCTAGAAAGTCCAGATAAAAACAAAGTCAAGCAAGTGTTCTCTCCGAGTTAAAATTCCTAACGGTTCTTTGTGTGAGAATAATCTTGATAAAAGACAGGCTTTTATAAAAATTTTAGCGGAGATATGAAGGTTTTATTCTATGATAAAGACTATTGCACGTTCACAGAGGTGTGTATGAAATGAAAACAAGAAAAAGGTGGAGTGAAAAATAAGACCTAGTTTCTTGTTAAGGAAAATAGAAATTCTGAAGTTGAAACTTTACTGGAAAACGAAACTTGAAAAAAAATGCTTAACTCTTTATAAAACTTGTGTGATCCTTTTAAAATTGTTATCAGGGCTTTATTATGTGACATGATGACTTTATTCGACCCTTCTGAAACTTAACGACACTATTTGCACTGCACGTAAAGACATATAAAAGCTGGAGTTAAATAAGAAGTGAGGTGTGAAAAATAAAGGTTCGATAGTCTAGACTTAGGATAATAGAATTGTTATTTTCTGAAACAAAACTTTAGGATTTGAATCTTAGTTATTTTACAAAACCAACTTGACCGGATTTTGTGGGTAGTATCCGCTGAAAACCCTCAGGAGACAACACTCCTCCTACTAGGGACACCTAGAGGTTTAACGGCTTGTTGCACATGCTCAGTGCAATCGCGTTCCCTGCGAAAGTGAGGTTAGGAAATTTTTTGTGAATAAATTGGCTTTGCTCGGGACGAGCAAATGATAAGTTTGGGGGTATTTGTTCATATCAGATTTTTGCATTTTTATACCGCCCAATTTTTATCACATTGCTTATCGGTAGATACTCTTGAGCCGTGTTTGCTAGTCAATTGCAGGATACAGGTTCTCGGTTCTAAAACGGTGAAATTCATGGAAAACACGACAAAATCCGGGTTCCTGTCAACCACTGAGAAAACACGGTCTCCGCTCTTCATCCGTATGTTGCCAGATACCAGTTTAAGAAGACAAAATGTCAAATCAATGTCGTTTTCATGCACAAGGCTCAATGGCAGCACAAGATCCAAGAAATCTACGCGGAGCTCGAGGAAATCATGACAAAAAGTCCACATCAAAACACCTTTCCCTCAACAGAAATTCTGGAAGAAATGTGGAAGTATTTTCAGAAAACACATATGCCAAACCACAGACAACATCAGACCAGGGGGGCCCACAAAATTGGAGGAGTCAACTCCTCCATTAGGCCGCTGAACCACGGCCTAAGCATGCTTAGGCCGCGGATCCGCGGCCGTATGGTGGCGGCAGACAAAGATTTTCCAGGGGTATTTTGGTCTTTTTATTTGTGTTCTAGTGGTTGCCCTAGGTTTTCATTTTTCAGCCTATAAATAGCCCAGAACTTTGTGAAGGAAAGGGGTGCATAATCTTGTATTTTTTTCCTCTAGGTTTTAGAATACATGTTCTTCTTCCTCTTCTCATCTCTTCTCTATTAAAACTTGTAGTGAGCTTTTGAGTGAAGAATGATGAATAAAGAAGAACCGTTTATTATTATGCTTGTCTTGTTCTCTTGTTAATCATTGTAATTTTAATTTGTTAACTTAGTTGTTGTTATTTCTTGTTGTTTCTTTCTTTTCTCTTTTTCTTTATCCTTAAAACAACCATGATGCTTACGCTTGATCCTTGCCAAGGTGAGGTCGCAAATAGCTAGTTGTTATCTTCTAATCTCTTTCTTTCTATCTTCCTCTTTTGTTTTGTTTTATTTTTCCGTATCAGGATGTGTGAGTAGTTTCATACTTGTTAGGGTAGGATAAGGGAAGTTTGAGAGAAGGAAATCTCTCTCACTCTTTCCTTGCCCAACAGCTTAATTCGACTCCCGTTAATTGAACCACAATCCGCTCCTTACGGCACCCTATCCTACATGATAGCGGTGATTCCGTAGTGAGACTGGTTGTGGTTGAATTAACCGGAGGTTATGGCTAAGAGCCAAGAACGGACGGACAAGCACCAAAAGGAAGAACTTATGCGTTGGAAAGCCTAGCTTATACTCGCAAGTTCCTTCCTAGTCGTGCTAATCCCCGTTGTTGCCGATTACCGTAACACCGAGATTAAGAGGGGCAACGAAAGATGTGGGAGACTCCTAACTCAAACTAACCTAATCCTAACCCTAACAATCTCTCTTTACATATCATTTTACCACGTAATTAATCACAACAAAATCTGAAAAAACTGGACTTAACTCGTTAAAGCACATAGAAAAAGATTCCCATCTCCCTGCGGACGACCCGTACTCAACCGGCTAGCTACAAGGGAAACCGTCTTGATTGCGGTAATTAACTAAACTTGAACACGCGGAATCTCTAACAATCAAATGGAGGTTTTCCAACGCTTTCGCGAATAGCTAGTTGTTATCTTCACGCGGAATACCGTATTCTATTCTCGCGTTGAATGTATCGATTGGTTGTATGCGATATAACCTAGTTATCGAATCAAGGATTGATTCGATAAGCCGATACATTGGATATTATTCGGTCACATGCGATATAACCGGATCGTTAAATCAAGTGTTGATTTAATGATTTAATGTATAATTATATATTTGATATATTACTTTGCATTAACTAGTATTGGTTCACTTAAGATGGATTTTCTCACTTGATGTGCACATTGTATATGTGATATATTTTTTTGTGCACTTGATTGTATCATGTTTGATGATACATGCAAGCTTGGGTGTAGGTTTACTTTAAACCATATTTAGTGAATGGTTAGGGTTTCCTTTCACTTATTCATTTATTCATTTATTTTTGGCAAAGAGAAATGGTGGCTTTCTTTTGTTGTTATGCTTGAAGCTTCATGAAGCTTTTCTAGCATCTTTGAAAAAGTCCACCATTTTTGTTTTGTCCTTAACCCTAACCATTCAACTAAACCCTAGTTCATTCTCTACACTTAACCATGGTTGCTAAAATGATAAAAATGACTTCATTTCCATTAATTCACAATTCTTATCATATTCTTTTTCTTCTTCTTCAAGAAGAAAGAAGCTTGCTAGCTTCAATGGTGACTTGAGAAAAAGAGTGAGAAATCCAATTCTAAAGTGAACCCACTTCCTATTTCTTCATCCTCTACCACTTGCCATGTAGTATAGGGTGTTTTCTTCACAAGTTTCATGACTTGGTGAAGTTGGAGCTTGATCTTGTGTTGCCTCGACGTAGATCATCTTCGGCATCGAAGTCAACGACCTAGCCCGATCTTTTCTCCGATGAAACCACCGCGAGAGTCTAGGATTCTGATGGGTACAGCGGAGGGACGTCATCACGGAGCCAAGGAAGTGGAGGACCGGATCTACAAAGGTTGTATTTCCCGTTCACTTTAGAGTAAAGTTGTTTATTCGCATTTGTTTTCGCCTAAATTCTAGTTAACGATCTAGTCTAGGGTTTCTCGGCACTGGAAAAATTTGAATTTTGCATGGTTGATGCCTTGTGAGACCTCTTGAGTGTGCCTAGGAACCCTACAGTGGTATCAGAGCTTAGCTAGAGCCTTCGGCGATTTGTAGACGAAGTTAGAAACCCGATCGAACCCGAAACCCTAATTCTAAATCCCTCTCTGGAAATTTTCTGGAATTTTGAAATTTTCTGGAATTTTGGATTTTTGTGAATTAAAAATAGCGAAAAAATTCAGCAGGGTTTTCTAGGAATTACTGTGAAATTCGTGGACCCAACTCAATTAAACCGCCGCGGAACCGCGGCCTTACCCTAGGTTGGGCGGCGGTTCCGCGGCAATAAAGTGAGCTTGTTCACTTCTGTTTACACAGTAATCTCTATCTTCAGTTGCTGTATTTTATGGGTATTTTTATTATGACTCAAGAGTTGAGTGTTCTGGGGTTGTATTGGGGACTCGATGATTCGATCGGATTATTTAACTTTGTTTACTGTGTTTTTCCGGGTATCTTTAGAACATGTTAAAAGGTTCGACCGGATGTAAATACCCACTTTTTCCCCTGTCGGGAAATTTCCAAGTGTTGGATTTTTCCGTGGTTTAAAGACGTTCTAAGTAGTGCAAGTAAATCGATGGACCCTCTAGAAGACAACAAACCTTAACTCGATTATGTGACCGTCTTGAACTGCCCTTTGAACCTTAGGGTTTGGGGCAGTACGGCGTGCCACATGTGAGGCGTTGGCTTAACCCTTCTACGGCTGGACCGTTGGTACTGAGGCATGAAGTGAATGTTTTTAAACATATTTCATGTGTTGATCTGTATCGGGAAAACTTGGGTGTTTGGTTGTTCGATCGGAAAGTTTAACATTTTCTATTTATCTGGAATGTGATACAATGATTGGAATCCACAAGTAGTTATGAGATAACTGATTTGAATGTTATAAACATAGCACTTTAGTCTCACTTGATCGGTTGCCACAGAATTTTGATGTGATCAAAAGTCCGTCGCAATCACGTAGCGTACGTGGATACTCGCCGGGTAAACTTAATAGACAGCTACGCCCCATAGCCCCGACCAAGTGACTGTAGGAGAACCCCCGTCGCCGAAAGCATCCGTTCGGGTGCTCGCGGCAGCGATGTTCCGCCTTGGTGCACTTCGTCGACGGTATCGAGGGTGCGGCCATCTACTAAAGTTTGCAACGAGCATTCGGTCAAGATGCCGGGAATCTTGTTGAATTACCCGACTTGATATTGAAAAGAGTTTTCGATAATGAGACTAAAATGCGGGGTTTATAATTGTTAGGCATGCGATGTCTAAGGAATTCATTTGATTAGGCATGCGATGTCTAAAGAGTTTGCGGATTCCAACTGTTGTAGTTTTACACTTTCTTTTCTGCGACCGTAAGTGTAATATGTGATATTGCCAGTTTCGTTGCTATATGTCAACGACAATTGGGATACGCATGTTTACTTACGTTGATGACATGTGATGTTATGTGTTGCTGGATATGTTATATTGGATCGTCGTGTTTGAATAGCCGGGGGTTTTTTATGTGAGATGAGTGTTTTTCATTTTCATTCATGTAAAAACTTGTATGAAATATTCTTTTACGGTTGCGGAAGATGTCACCTTTTGTATATTATTTACTTTTCCGCACTAGGATAGACCCAAGGAGGAGGGCACAAGTAACCGGGTTTTGGAGTCCAGTGGGAGACCAACTCGAGGAGTCGAGTCCAGGTCTCCTAACTCTAGAATTGGTAGGGTTGCTTGCCGCTCTCGTAGGGGTATAGGGTTGTGGGTTTGGCTATTCATCACGACCGTGGAATCCGTGTTTTATACTGGCTCGTATTGAAAACACGGACGTCCTAGTATATCCAATGTTTCATATGTTTCTTCTGCTGCGATATCTGTGATGTGATCATGTGATATGTTCTGTGATAAATGCTGTATATAGTATATATGATATATTATATAGACGTTACTTATGTTTTACACCCGCGCTAGCCCAGCCCCGCTCTGCCGTTAGTTACCTAACCTAACGGTGCACGAGGGGACATCGAGGCGAATGCGGATGGCATAAGTGTACGTCGTATTTATCTGTGATGTTTAGGTGCTTAAATGATGGGACTTCATTAATGAGATTAATAAAATAAAAGAAACCTAAAGATGTTGTGGAATCGAATTTCAAAAATTAAAAAAGGTAGCTACAGGTCTTGCTTTGCACAGCGGTATATATGATATATCCTGCACCTTATTCGATGAGGAAAGGGCCGACGATCCCTTCACCGGGAGTGACCCCTTTAGCAATAACTGGCAGATGCTACACTCCTCGGTTTGTCTTTTGATTGCTTCTATAGTTTTTTCTTTGCACAGCGATATATATGATATATCCCGCACCTCATTCGACGAGGAAAGGGCCGACGATCCCTTCACCGAGAGTGAACCTTTAGCAAAACTAGAAAAGCCTCAAAAACACTCCATTTTAAAATCATTTGATTCTACAACGATATCAAGTTCATTACGCAATAGGTTTTCAGAAAAACCTGTCGTAGCCCTCCGTCATTTCAGATAAGTAGTAGTTAGTATTCGTGCTACGTTTGTTGGCCTTTGTCAAGGCGTAGTGTGCAATAGCTGACTGGTGCTTATCTGCTTATGCATATGATGCAGATTGGATTAGGATAGTCGTGCGACCTTGTTGGCCTTTGTCAAGGGCCGTGCGGGTGGGTTTATTTCAATCAAGAAATGACGGGTTGAACTTGACTAGCAGCCTATGATTTGTTGGCCTTTGTCAAGGTCATAGGAGGCTTGGGGAAAAATTATCGGGAATTTCAAGTGTTGAAATTTGCAATGAGATTGCATACCTTCTATGAGATAGTTGGATCCCGATACCCGCTGCGAGTAAGAGTTACTCCTGGGAGAGTTTTACACATTACAATTTGCCGATCAAGTAGGTGTCTAGAAAGGTGTTAACGAGGTTACGCCTCTGGGAAAACGAGATTTACATTAATTAGGTTCGTGCGAAAGCACGGAGGACCTCCCTCAAAGTACCGACACTGGCCTGGCTGAAAGATTGGCGAACTTGTAGCGTGTAATTAATCCCGGCTAGTCTTTCCTTTTAGGGTTTGAAGAAAGATTTGATAAAAACAGTGGGAGCCATCCTGATTAGATAAAATAATAACCAATCTGATCTTGCAAGAGCGCACGCAGAGTGTTTTCTTCTCTCTCTCTCCAGGTAGCGACCATATCACACCTTAATCAAGATAATAATATGGATTATTGACCGAACCCGCTTGTTATACTGAGCTGGGGAACGTTGTTCCCGCTCCAACTTATAATTGTTATAAGACCGAGCAAGAATTAGGGGATTACCAGAATTCCCGTGCCGCCCAAACGAAGAAAGTGCATATGATGCATCTCCTTCGGGTGTGTTCATTACAAAGAACTGTTTCTCTGTATCCTCTACGTCCTGGGTATTTGATACCGGATCAGGATCCCAGATATGTAATCTGTTACATAGGGCTACGAAAAGATAGAGAACTGAGAACGGGTGATAAGTTTCATAAGACAGAAAACATGGCAAGTGTTGCAGCCAAGTCTGTTGGTCACTGTCACCCAGTATTCTAAATACATTGATTCTAAATGAATGTTATTAGATACCGAACCTGATATACAAAATCATATCAGTCTCTTTATTAGTAAAGAAATGATAAAATTTTGTATTGTTGGATAATGTTTTGAACATTTCCTATATCAAAAGTTGATCGGTTCAGGCACGTTATCTAAAAGCATTGATGTTCTAAATCAAACTACAGTTCTTAGTATACAGAACACACACAAGAGGAAGAGTTCAGAAATGAACGAATCCTTCTTGAGGCATTGTAGACTAAGTCATATCAATGCGACCCGACTGGCTGAAGTTACATTTAGATGCATATTTAAATTAGTTTGAATTTACATCTTATGAAACTTGTCGGTCATGTCACAAAGATACGATGACCATAGCTCTGTTTACTGGAAACAGAGAAAGAGTTAGTGAACTCTTAGGATGATACATGTTGATGTATGTAGGTCCCCTGTCTATACATGCCAAGACCGGTTCTTTGTATTTCATTACATTCTCTGATAATCTCTCAAGATTCAGACAAATGTTCCTGTTGAAACACAAATCCGAACCTTTTGAGATATTCACAGAATATAAGTTAGAAGTAGAGAACCAAAACGGGTATAAGTATTATGTCCTTTGATGTGAACAAGGAGGAGAATACTTGAGCACGGAATTCTTGGACCTTTCTTAAAGGAGAATGAGATTCTCTCTCAGCATTACTCCTCCGTATACACCATAGCACGATGGTATATCGGGGCGGAGCAATCACACCCTATATGATAAGGTGTGCTCTATGATGAGTACTACTGATTTACCTATTTCCTTTTGGGAGTTATGCACTTGAGAAGCTGCATACCTATTGAATAGGGTTCAAATCAAATCAGTTGCCTACCACTTCATATGTGATATGGAAAGGGAAGAGCCCATATCTTAAGATGGTTAAGATTTGGGGTTGTCCAGCCTATGTCTAAAAGCAAAATCCGGACAAGCTCGAGGCCAGGTCTGTTATGTAGAACTGGAAAGGTTCCAGCTATACAAACTACAGCAGATGATTTGGTAGAACCAAAGGGTTCAGTAGATTCCAACGATCCTCAGCCTCTCCGCCGATCTAGTAGGGTTCCTCACCCACCTAAGAGATACTTTGGTTTCTCTATGACAGTGGGAGCGAGGAATGCATCATGAGATGATGACCCAACTAGTTTCGAACAGGCCATCAAGAGTGGGGACTCTGTAAGAATGGCTGGATGCTTAGCGATCTGAGATGGAATCCATGTACACCAACAAAGTATGGACTTTGGTTGCTATATCTGAAGGGTTAAATCCCCATCAAAAGCAAGTATATCTTAAGAAGATTACTTGGTGTAGATGGAAAAGTTGAGACTTTCAAAGCTAGACTTGTTAAAGGTTTTCGTCATTGACCAGGTATGGATTTTGTTGAAACCTTTTCTCCAGATCCTACTTGCCACGGCTACATACCATAACTACGATATCTGGTGATTGGGTGTCATGACTGCTTTTCTAAAATGATGTTTCAGAAAAGAGAGTCTGTAAGTACACAGTCAGAGGGCTTCGTAGACAGTGGGAGCAGCGGAAACGTGTGCAAGATGTTTTATGTGATAAAGCAGGCATCGCGGAGTTGGAACATCTATTTTGATGTATTAGTCAAAGAGTTTGACATCATCAAAATGGTAGATGAACCTTGTATAAACAAAAAGGTAGTAGGGAGTATGGTGACGATCCTCGTAGAGTACGTGGATGACATACTCTTGATAGGGAAGGAGTTTCTTATGCTACGCTCGATCAATCTCCGCTTATCACAATGATTCTCCACTTAGGATCAAAGTGATACCTACTAAATCCTGGTTTTGGATCTATGAGATAGATCTAAATGGATGTTAGGATTCTCACTAGTTGAAGTGAGATGGTATCAATTGATCCTGGGGAGAATCACTAGAAGTGTTCCAGGATGATAAGGACGACTGAATGTCAGTCACAGGAATTGTCTTTACCCTCAGTGGAGGGACGGTATGTTGGAAGAGTTCCAAGCTAAATACCGCGGCACACTAGACGATAAAGGCTGGATACATCGCTACTTAAGATGCTACCAAAGAGGCTGTTTGGGTGTATATTGGTACATGAGATGAACTAGGTTCCTACCATTGTGTGACAATGGAAGTGTAGCTTTGGCCCGGGAACCCCGGTCCTATCAGTGACCCAGACATAATCTAAGGCAGTATCACCTGATCATGGAGATGGTTGATCTCCAGGGTGATCGAGGTTAGGAGAACAGACTCAGAGGACAACACGGCGGATCCACTCACAAAGGCCTTTTCCCAGAGAGAGACTTTTATGGGATGGTTGAGTATGAGATACTACAACCACTGCTATACAGATGGCCCTAGTGTAAATGGGAGATTGTTAGCTATATGTATGCCCTAGAGGCCATTACTATACATAGGATGTATATTGTAGTGGATGCTTGGACATATATAGGGAGGACTTTCTTGCTCGACATGATAGTATGCTATCTGGTTGCTCTTTACCTTTACGTGTACACTGATTGTCTCTCTGTTACATGTTGGTAAAGCCCTTAGGATGTGTACTTGACTACCTAGACCGTGATGCGGATCATACTAGTGGGGACATGGTAGTCCATAAGTACATCCTTCAAGGTCCCTAGTCGTGGGTATATCGAGACGGGGCATCGATATACCAGAGTAGACTAGCGTATACCTTCTCGACCCATACAGATGGGCGATGGATGATCCCATATCCATTGGTGTTTGACATCAGAGATGATAAACGGGTGCTCAGTGGAGACTGGGTACACTGGACGGACTCGCCGAGAACTCCCAGATGGTATTATACCTTACGTCAGATGGCAGTTCTCTGGTGACACTGGTACAGGTTAGTCTGTTGACCCGAGATCGTCATAGAGTCTTGTGTGATTCCCACTGTGCTTTGATTTCCACCATACCACGTCCAAGAGGGCGTGCAAAACGGTGGCTTTTGGGTACAGTCCCGAATCATATGGAGGCAATGAGCGATAGGAGGGGATTCGTCTCTCCCGGTATAGGGAGTTGATGTTGCACTGTGTTCGATTGGCTATAACCAGAAATCCCTGGCCAGGGTTGCTGAGATTTACTGGTAAGTGTTACCAGTAGTTTCTCGAACTGTTATAGACCTCATATTGACACGACTTATCGAGCTACTGGGGTCTGACGTTTACCACCCCTAGGCGAGATATGCGACATATCAGACCGGACTGTACGGTAAGTGTTACTGGTTGGATTCACAGGAGTGTGAGCGGGCTTGCTCGTCGATCTTCTGATCGCTCAATACCCGGGTGGCCGTTACGTTTAGCAGACCGCTTGCGGCTTGTGGGTGTTTGATATGATCATCACCTGCTGCCGGCGTATTGACGAGTCTTTAGAGTCCTACACAGAGGTTTCCTGGCTCAAGCGAAACGAAATAGGAGCGCATATGAGATATGTGCGGGACCGAGAATAATGCGTGTATGTGATACCGTATTCTATTCTCACGATGAATGTATCGATTGGTTGTATGCGATATAACCTAGTTATCGAATCAAGGATTGATTCGATAAGCCGATACATTGGATATTAGTCGGTCATATGCGATATAACCGGATCGTTAAATCAAGTGTTGATTTAATGATTTAATGTATAATTATATATTTGATATATTACTTTGCATTAACTAGTATTGGTTCACTTAAGATGGATTTTCTCACTTGATGTGCACATTGTATATGTGATATATTTTTTTGTGCACTTGATTGTATCATGTTTGATGATACATGCAAGCTTGGGTGTAGGTTTACTTTAAACCATGTTTAGTGAATGGTTAGGGTTTCCTTTCACTTATTCATTTATTCATTTATTTTTGGCAAAGAGAAATGGTGGCTTTTTTTTGTTGTTATGCTTGAAGCTTCATGAAGCTTTTCTAGCATCTTTGAAAAAGTCCACCATTTTTGTTTTGTCCTTAACCCTAACATTCAACTAAACCCTAGTTCATTCTCTACACTTAACCATGGTTTCTAAAATGATAAGAATGACTTTATTTCCATTGATTCACAATTCTTATCATATTCTTTTTCTTCTTCTTCTTCTTCTTCAAGAAGAAAGAAGCTTGCTAGCTTCAATGGTGACTTGAGAAAAAGAGTGAGAAATCCAATTCTAATGTGAACCCACTTCCTATTTCTTCATCCTCTACCACTTGCCATGTAGTATAGGGTGTTTTCTTTACAAGTTTCACGACTTGGTGAAGTTGGAGCTTGATCTTGTGTTGCCTCGACGTAGATCATCTTCGGCATCGAAGTCGACGACCTAGCCCGATCTTTTCTCTGATGAAACCACCGCGAGAGTCTAGGATTCCGATGGGTACAGCGGAGGGACGTCATCACGGAGCCAAGGAAGTGGAGGACCGGATCTACAAAGGTTGTATTTCCCGTTCACTTTAGAGTAAAGTTGTTTATCCGCATTTGTTTTCGCCTAAATTCTAGTTAACTATCTAGTCTAGGGTTTCTCGGCACTGGAAAAATTTGAATTTGGCTTGGTTGATGCCTTGTGAGACCTCTTGAGTGTGCCTAGGAACCCTACAGGACAGTACACCTGTTACGCCTATTGGATAGTCTTCTTCCAAAGCTTAGACTGGTGCCAAACGGTAGGGAATGAAGAAAGCCGATTAGCCTAAGTATGGTGTACAGAAGGTATTAAGTTAATACAAATAAAGGGATTAGAAAGAGGGCAAAGTAGATTGCGACTGCTATTCACGACCAAACCAAGTATTTCATTACCACTCCCACTTCACCTTTGTATTTCTCCAGAACACTCCGTATCACTACGAAGATCCACGGTTTATTTGGATACTCCATCGTATGGTTATATACGAACTCGAAAGGAACTTGTTCCAGTTCGGGGATGGATTCTGGTTCAGGAGAAATAGGAATAAGGTTTATTCGGTTGTCTTTTATCTTCACCTTCTCTCGCATTGCGAGTGTTCCTAGGATTAGGGCAGTATACCCATTATGCTTATTGGATAGTCTTCTTCCAAATCATAGGCTGGTGCCGAACGGTAGGGAAGGAAGAAAGCCATTTGGCCTAAAGGGGTGTACATAAGGTAATGACTAAAGACATATAAAGGGATTTGGAGAGATGCAAAGAAATATATGGTTACAGTTGTGAATCTGATAATGGAAGAGGCATTACTAGGAATACCAGGATACCCCTACGAAACATTTCATGTTTCAGTTTCCCTGTGCATTGTTAATAGAAAACTGATTTCCCAATTAGACACTTGCTCCAGGGTATGTATTTACCAAGTATGATTCTCACATCTGTATGGTTTTACAGATGATGAGTGGGAGTAAGTTATTGAGAATTAGGTGATCATCCTCATTATATCGGAATTCGTTGTAATTGGTATTTGAGGAAATCGCCTGGGCTGTTTGCTGGACAGCAAATATTTGGTTTTGAATATCCGTCGTTATGCACCAATTTCAAATTGATATATCTGTACGTCTATTTTTATAGAGTGAGATATACCTTTTTGAAATTATGTCTATGACATTTACCTATATCAGTGGATGGTTAGGTAAGGAGCATTAAACAGCGGTGTAATTCTTCATAACCATAAGTACAGTTTTCAACCTACGACACGCATGGATTGAGTTATTAGACTCAGGGGACATATACAAAGTATTGTATGTTGTCCAGTGTCCATTAGGACAGAGGGGTTGGTACTCGTACTATATTCTTTTTACCTGTGACTTCTCTGGTTCTTAGACATGTGTTTTGTAGAAACACAAGGTCCAAGTTTTGAGAAGTTATAGGTATATGAATAAAGTAGAGAACCAGGTGTTGCAAGTATCGGGATTCTTCAAGGTGATTGAAGATATAGATACTTGTGTATGGTATTCAGTTAATAGTAATGATTAAGAGAACTTGCTTCTCTTTCAGGTTACTCATAATTAGAAGCGCTACTAAGTTGAGTAACGCTGATCGGCCCCCTTCCATTTAGTTGACATGCACTGGAGACAGCTGCGTGATTTGAATCTGGTTCAATCAAATCAGTGCCTCTGTTTCTATATTGGATATAGAACGGTTCATATCTTAACGATGTTAAGGTAGGGGGAGTTGTCCGGCTTATGCTTAAAACCAGACTATAGATAACTCAAGGCACGTTTCTGTAATGGTTGTTTGTGGGTTGACCCAGGCTATGACGAGGGTTGACTTTCTACCATCTGGAAGATCAATAGTGATATTGTTCTAGACTCGCCACAGTTTTAAGTGAAATGGAATTTTTTTTCAGAAAACAGTAGTGGGAGTATGGTAGAACTGAAAGTAATTCCGAAACCGCAAACGATTACTGAAAATTTGATAAGAACCTAAAGATTCAATCTGGTTTGACATTCCATTAGCCACTCCGCAGATATGGTGGGTAACCTCAGGCACTCGAGAGGTACTTCGGTATGCTCAAAGACGGTGACAGGGAGGTTCTTGTTTACCCAGACTTGCCATTGCTGTTGTTCCAGACTATGAGACCCGGCAGGAGGATGAGTATAGCGTCTTTCTAAACTAGCTTTAGAAGTGTACGTGTATATGATTCTGCCAGAGGGTTGTCGTAGTCAGTGGGAGCAGCGGAATCATTAGTGGACAGGTGACTTATGTCTATTTATAGACTGAAGCAGATATAGCGGAGATAGATCATCTATTTCTGATGTGACAGTCATAGGTTTGACTTCATCAGAATAGGAGATGGATCTGTTAAGAAGGTAGTAGGGTGTGATGTCCTGGTATTTGGATAACATACACAGAGTAGGAAGTGAAATTCCTATACTATGATCGGTTACACTTTGGTTGTCACACAATGGTTTCTCCACATAAGACTTGGATATTGTATCAGACATTCTGGTCACTAGATCTATGGTTTTAGATCTAGATTTGGGTAGTTTTCCAATCAGGGTACTTAGACAGTATTCTAAAGGTATTTAGAATGGACGACTCCTCGCACGGTAGTGTACCTGCAGGTGATGGAGTCACCCTCTCTAAAGGTGTCTTATAGACTAAAGAGGAGAGGGATGTGCATGATTGGCAGATCACTTGCTTAGGCAATTGAGTCAATCATAAGATGTCAAGTACCACACCAGATGTTGTTTTTGCAGTAGATGCAATAAGTTGATATTAATCCAATCCTGGAGAAACATTATGAAGAAGTTTTAGAACATAAGTGGATGTTCTAGGGATATGATAACGACAGCCTCGTTCAGGAGACAGTTATCATTCCAGGCTTCCAAGGTGACCTGGACGACAGGGTGGCCGTCAGAGTTATAGTTTTCCCTCTGACGAGGGGCAGTATTTTGGACAGGTGATCCAAGAAGATACTGAGGGAGGCTTGGCGCAGGATACTGATTAAGTTCAGTTGATAATACAGTCCAAGAAGTTTGGATTTGGAGTTCATTTATGAGTTAGGTCCCATCAGACATCCAAACACATTCTAAGACAGGTGTTGCTCATTTCGGGAGATGGGTTTCTCCGCGAACTTGAGATTAAGAGAGGCATAGAAAGAAAAATCAAAGCGGATCCACTCAATGAGGCTATTCCTCGAACGCAATAGTTTCGCAAATGGGTTTTGTGAGACTGACTAGTAGAGGAGTTGGGTGTTCGGTATCACAAGGGCTATGAGTATGCGACATCGCAATAATTAGCCTTGAGTGCAAGTGGGAGATTGTTGGAGATAGTGCCCTCAGAGTCAATTATTGGATCACAGGCACGTGATTGCAATAATTGAGGGAGGACCTATACCGGTAGAACAGTCTTACTCAAGATGATAGTATGCTATCTGGTTTATCTTTATCATCGTGTATTGCTTTAGGTGACCTTACTGATCACTATTACACGTTGATAGAGCCCCTAGGATTCTTTCTTGACTACCAGCAGTATGTGGGCGATCATATACGTGGGAGTTGGGGTCTATAAGCACATCCTTAAAAGGTCCCTAGTCATAGGAGTTTCTAGACAGGGCATCGATACTCCAGAGTAGACTAGTATATACAGTCGAGACCCCGACGAGGGGCGGTGGCTGGTCTCACAAGCCACTGGTGTCAGTTGGTTCACCTAAGATGTATACAGGTGCTCATTGGGTTATGAGTATACCGGACAGGACTCGCCGGGAACATGCTAGTTGATCTTATACCAGACGTCAGATAGCAGTTCCCTGGTGACATGTGTACAAGTTAGTTCATCGACCTGAGATCGTCATTTGTCTTGTGTGAGTTCCCACTGTACTTTGATTACTACCCTACCACGCTCAAAGTAGACGTGCAAACAGGTTTTAGTTGGGTACAGTCCCGAGCCACATGGAGGCAGTGAGCGGATCTGCAGGGGTTCGTCTCTCCCGGTATTGGGGGTGAGGTCGCGCTGTGTCTAGGAGAGCCATTACACGAAGTCTTTGGCCAAGGCAGGAGATTTACTGGTAGGTATTCCAGTAGTATCTCAGGGTGTTCTGGGCTACACTCCGACGCGACTTGTACCGCTTTTGGGGGTCTGACTTTTACCAACCCCCTAGGCCCGCCATGCGATGCTCATAGACGAACGGACCGGACTGTACGGATATTGTCACTGACAGGCTCAGTAGGGTGTCAGGATGAGTTCGCTCATCGACGTCCCTTTTGGTCAATACCTGGTAGCCCATTACGTATGGCTAATACCTCTGACGTGCTAGTGGTTAAATCCACAGCCAAAGTATTGACGAGTCTTTAGAGTCCCCCACAGACAGTTTCTCAAGTTTCGGGCGAAACACTGTAGAGGCCGTATGGAGATATGGCAGGGTTCGATCAGATACGTGCGGTATTGCACGGATCATGATCGGACGGATAATACTAGCGGGCTTTGGTTTAAACCGGATCCTAGTATTATACAGTGTAGATTTTGTCTCATTGCATTTGTATTCGGTCAGAATACAAATGTGGGTATGTATATACAGTCGCGGGGTTTTTCTGTAATTTATTATGGGATCAGTTTTCTGAAGTTGCCAGTTTGCTTTCCGTTTCGGCCATTTTTCTTTTTATCTTTCATTGGCTGAAAATTGGTGTTGGAGGGCTTATTTGCAAGCATGCAAATTTGATTAGTGAAGGGTGTTATTTGCAAGTTGTAGTGTCATGATGGTTCCACCATACATTGACTTCATTGGATCATCATTGCTTGACTTTTGAGACATGATTGCTTACTTTATATGATGAGAAGAGTGATGGTTGTTGAAGATGTGACTTGGTTGTGATCTTTATTTTTCTTATCATGATTCATCATTCATTCTTACATGATTTTTCCCACTCACTCTCTCCCCTGTTTTTCTACATGAGGATGGCCACTTCTCTAAGGGGGCTGTCCCAATTTTATGAAGAGTTTTTTGGTCTCATTTGCTTGCTCAAAAATGGTTTTGATTCATCTAAAAAGCTCACTACTTCATTTCCACCTTCACTTCCTCATGGCAACATCATACCCCAATGAGACATAGAGTTCCACACTATTCTACAGCAATCCTTGGGCACGTCGACTCGCCAACTTCGTGCTCGAGTTGTCTCGGTCCAGAGGTGGGAGCCCATAAAAGAATCCGGCGATGTGGTGCCCTTCCGATGAGGAGATGAAGACCGGAGATTCCGCGGGGAGATCAGGACGACGACGAGAAGACCGAAGGACACGGATCGCTCGGTATATCTCTCTACCCCTTCTCTAGTTAGCTAGGAGTAAGTTAATGGCCCGATCCGGGTTTTAAAGTGCACGGTGGTGCCGGTTTACAAGTTCTGTAAAAGTTTCGTTTCCGCCTTTTACCTCAGATTGACGGCCGGGGTGCCGCCGTGCACTTACAAGGGATACCCTATGCGTCGGCAGTAAGCTCTATCATATACGCGATGTTGTGTACTAGACCCGATGTAGCATACTCACTAGGTGTAGTGAGTATGTATCAAGCAGATCCTGGAGAGAATCACCGGACTGCTGTGAAGAACATTCTTAAGTGCTTGAGAAGGACTAAAGAAATGTTCTTGAAAATCGACAGCAAGCACATGAACATAGATTCGTGATTCGGAAAAATTTGTCAATCGTGATTTTAACCTTGTGCAAACTAGTTGGTATGGTTAATGGATTAGCTCTGATACCATGTAGGGATACGGCAGTGCCCCGGCCGTCAATCCGATGCCAAACGCGGAACAAAAACTTTTCAAAACTCGACGCTACCATAACCCGATTACCCGGATCGTGCCATTAACCCTATACTGGTAAACTGTAAAGTGGTTTAAGAGATTATACCGATCGATCCGTGTCCTTCAGTCTTCAATCTCTGCGCCAAGCTCCTCGCGGCTTCCCCGATCAAGTTCGATCTCCGGTCTCCCTTTGTCGGAGAAGATCCACTTCGAGGGTTCTTTATACGGGCTCCCGCTTCAAACCGAAGCAACTCGAACAACTAGTTTGCTAACCTAGGTGCTCAAGATGAAGTAGAGATAGTGTGTGATTATTTTGTCTTAATACACTCTAAGATTCTTAACACATGAGAGGGATAGAGTGGAGGTTGAAGAAGAAGCCATGAGTGAAGAGTTGTGAGCACAAGAAAAGCTAGTGAAGAAAAATGACTTGCTTATTGTATGAGATCAAATGTGAGAGCTCAAGAAACAAATCAAGAACAAACCCCAACCTTAAGTGGTTGCCCTCTCACTCCACATATTAATCCCACACAATAATCAATCAAGAGAATAGACATGGCACAATAAAACACACCATGAGTCACCAAAAATGCGCATGCCATATTTAATGCTCTTGGTCAAGACTTGCACTCACAATTTCCACTTACTAAACATTAATCCAAATGTTTAAAACAATAAATAGAATGGCATCTTCTAAAGTAAACTCGTGACGGATGACAAGAAAACCCCTCATCTGTATATACATACTTGCATCCACATTCCGACTAAATACGAATACTATGAGACGAAAGTAATCCAACCAATCTAATACTAGGATCCGACTTAAACCAAAGCCTACTAGTATGATCCGTCCGATCATGATTCATGCACGAGTGCACGTATATGATCGAACCCTGCCATAAAACCAAACGGCCTCTACAACGTTTCCCCCAAACTAGGGAAACCCTCTGTGTGGGACTCTAAAGACTCGTCAATACGCTGGAAGTGGGTTTAACCACAAGCACATCAGTGGCACTAGCGGTAGTAACTGCTACCCAGGTATTGAGCGAAAGGGAGGCCGACGAGCGAACTCATCCTGAAACCCTACTGAGCCAATCTGTGACAATCTTCGTACAATCCGGTCTGTTCGTCTATGAGTATCGCATATCGGGCCTAGGGGACGGTAAACGTCAGACCCCCAATAGAGGTATAAGTCATGTCGGAGTGTAGCCCAGAACACCTTGAGAAACTACTGGAATACCTACCAGTAAATCTCACTTGCTTGGCCAAGGACTTTGTGTAATAGCTCTCCAAACACAGCGCGATATCAACCCCCAATACCGGGAGAGACGAATCCTATCTAACCTCCACTACCTCCAAGTGCTTCGGGACTGCACTCAACTACTACCTGTTTGCACGACTCCTTTGATCCATGGTAGGGTAGCAATCAAAGAACAATGGGAACACACTTAAGGCAAAGTAGCAGTATCAAGTCAACGGACTAAGCTGTACTCATGTCACCTGGGAACTGCTACCTAACGATAGGTATAATACCAACTAGCAGTACCCCTGCGAGTCCGTCCGGTGTACTCATAACCCAATAAGCACTTGTATACTATCTTAGGTGAACCAACTGACACCAATGGCTTGTGAGACCAACCACCGCCCCTCGTCGGGGTCTCGATCCGTATACACTAGTCTACTCATGGAGTATTGATGCCCAGTCTCGAAACTCCCACGACTAGGGACACTTTAAGGATGTGCTTATAGAGTACCTAACTCTCACGTATATGATCTCCATCATACTGCTAGCAGTCAAGAAAGAATCCTATGGGCTCTATCAACGTGTAATAGTGATCTACAATGTCACCTAAAGCATGTACACGATGATAAAGCCAAACCAGATAGCATACTATCATCTCGAGTAAGACTGTCCTACCGGTATAGGTCATCCCTCAATCATTGCAATCATGTGCCTGTGATCCAATAATTGACTTGAGGGCACTATAGCTAATAAATTAGTCATGGCTTGAAGCTTGGAGAAGCTTGGAGAAACCATTGACTTAGTCCACTAGTTTTGTTTTACTTTAGATATTTATTAACCTAACCATTATATTTAGCCATGGTTTAGTCTCTACATGGGTTATATATGATATTTTCTCACCCATGGTTCATTAGTTGATTCTTGAGTTCATTTTCTTCATCTCCTCAATATTGCTCTCTAGCCTTGAGTGAGAAAAGAAAATAAAGAGAAAAATTATTCTAAAGTGAGCAAAATTCCTACTTCACCAATCTATACCAAACTAACCATTTAGTATAGGTTGTTTCTTCACTAGTTTATCAATTAGTGAAGAGGTAGCATTAGTTAGAGATTCTTCAACGTAGATCATCTTCGGCATCAAAGATCCTTGAGCAAGCTTGTTCCTTTCGACTAGTGGAGCCTAGCGAGAGTCCGGGACACCACTACTTGGAGCAAAGGGACCACTATACGGAGCTTTTGAAGTGAAGGACCGGTCTACAAAGGTTGTATTCCTTGTTCACTTATTGTAAAGTAGTTTACATGCTTTATAAACCCTAATCCGCTAGTTCGATCCTTGGTTATGGGTTGCTTAGCACTCTAGGTTTTTTAAAATTGCATGCTTGATGCCCTAGAAAACGTGGTGAGGGTGCTAAGGAACCCTTTCAGATCTCAATGGGTTTTCTCATTGATTGTTGACGCCGAGCTACCTGCAAAGGAAGTCCCAGGGTGGGAAACCACTGTAGGACCCTCCGATGATCAGGTAAGTACCGTGTAATAATTGGGCAGAGTAGTGGTGTATTGGATTCAATTCGAGTTACCTGAATCGTCTGGAGGAGGGATTTATATAGTGGTCACATTGGAGCAAGCCGATGCGAGATTCTCGCCATCCATTTCGTACCTGCATCACGTTCGCATTGATGGTGGGATACGCCCATTAATGGTGAGATACACTAGTGGGGGATATGGTACGTGGAGGGCAGAGATCTCATCGTGGCGAGATACACAGAGCCGTTACGGGGGCGCTCGTGCTTCGTGTTCCTGGCCAAACAGGGACACTGAGGAATCTAAGCTGGCTGGCGGTTAGCCGAAGAAGGAACGTTCTCCTAGGAGGTCTCCAAAAGGTCGGGTGTAACCTCGGAGGCGAGGCACCGAGAAATGTCCCCAATGCATCATACTACTATGTGTTGTCTAGGGAATTCCCACTTATGAGTATCGTTATTAGCCCCCACCTTCGTTTCGACCTATTTATGGGTCGGGGCGAGAGTGGTCTGCTCGGTTTTCTCTTTTTAGTTTGGTGTCGAGGATTCTTCATGGTGGATTGTCCAGGAATGACATGGCGTTTGGCGGTTGTATCTCTTCGATCTCTAAGTCCACGTGGAATTTTACCATGTGCCTTAATTTTCGCGTTTATCCCCATGACTTCAGCGGGCCACTGAGAAGGCAGCGCCATAATGGAAACGTCTCTTCGCCTATTCGAGCCGTTGATTTCGTGCCACGTGGCCGTAATCGGATGGTGGATTGTAAGACGTCGCTTCCACCGATTGGATCCGCATGAGGGGGAAGTGCCCAATGGTTTGCTACCACATGGCGCCATCAGGATCGTTGGGCACGACGCTTTATTTTGGCGGGAGCAGATCTGGGCTGCCGGATAGCCTTTGCTGGATGTATAAATAAGGGAGGCCTATCCCTATGAAACACCTTTGCTTCGCCTGCTTTTTGACTTTTCTGAATTGCTCGGCTCTCCCTCTCTTAGGTCGGATCCCCAATCCAAATCCTTCTTCAGCTCCCCTTCTTTTAAATTAGGTTAGATGCCTTCCTCTAATCCTTTAGTAGATGTAGTTAGGGTAGAGTCAGGCGATGAGGCTTTGACCTCTGAAGCCGGGTCTAGTGAGTCATCCTCATCTTTTGATAGCCGAGGAAGTTCTTCTTCCTCCATGTTGGGTTTGCCCCTAAGGGCTGGCAATTCCCTTGTTCCTCATCGTCGGGGGGCCAAAAAGGCCCCCAAAGTGCGTATCGAGAATACTCATGATGCTGCCTCAATGCTGAATAGGTCGGATGAGATTTCCGATATCCGGGCCCGCTTCCATATTCCCTCTGGCTACACGCTTCGTCTAGCCAGGGAGGGTGAAAGGGAAGACCAGGTACATGGTAATGAGATTGTCCTGTAGTTGGAAGCGTTCCGAGTAGGGATGCATCTGCCCTTTTCACCCGAGATTTATGATGTCCTTCATTGTTTCCAACTCGCCTCGGACCAGCTAGCACCGAATTCTTGGAGGATTCTCCTTGAATTTCTGGTCCGGCTTAAAATTGATCGAATCCCCTTTAGCCTATGTCTTCTCTTGTCCTTCCTCTACTATAAGAATCACCTGGGTACTTGCAAGGATGAGCTAAGTTGGGTTTACTTCTCCTTTAAAAAACATAAGGGTAGGATGGGGTCGGGGGTAGTGGTTGTCCCTTCTTCCATCCCTGATTGGAAGGAGAAGTTCGTGTTCGTCGGTCCTCCGAAGGGAAAGGAGTGGCCAGTGCCCACCAAGTGGCATAGGTCAGATTGCCCGAAGGTCAAGCAGTCAAACGCTCCAGAGGCGGGGGTCGTGTCGTGGTGGGAGCCGATCTAGCATGCCTACGCCTTACTTTTCGAGCAGGCCTTGAGCTGGGCGGGACTCAGTCTCACGAGCTTCATAAATAAGTTAGGTCTTAATCGTTCAATTTAGACTTGGTATATTTTGCCACTTCTGTCGCTTACCCTTTTTGTTCCTTTCCACAGAGCTCATGGACCAGTCGAAGATAATGGCTACCTTGGCCGCCAAGGTATAGGGAAGGAAGGGCGGCGGCGGCTCATCCAAACCTGCCCTGAGCGTGGCGCTCCGCCAGGGTCTTTCAGCAAAGGTCGTCGCCGCTCTGCCTGCCCTCGGGGAGCACGAGAGCGGAGGGCAGAAACAAGCCCAAGAACAAATTCCCCGGATGAGGCCGGAGACACCTTACTCCGCCGAGTCTCCGGCCAAGAAGCTCGAGAAGGTGGTTTCTCGGCCGCCTCCGGCCGGGATACACGTGCAGGAGGGTGACTTCTGTATCGAATTGCCGTCGGGGCTTTCCGTGACTAATAGCTTGCTGGCGGATATGGAGAAAGTGGTGGGGGCCAGGAAACCTTGGGGAACCATGAAGGCCTAGATTGCGGCGATAGCTTAGGAGGCCGTCCAGGTTGGTGATTTTTCCGCCAATTTCCAAGTAATTTTTTCCCTGTTCAATCCCTGACGAATGTTGTTTGCTTTTTTCTGCATGTCCTTCAACACTGCACCCTCTTAGCCTCCATGGAGGTCGAGGAAGTTTCCCCGGCGATAAAAAAGGCCGGGGAGACTTCTTCGTGTGAGGAGGAGCTCCTTTCCAAACTGAAGGAGGCCGAGGAAAATGTCTTCTCGCTTGAGTCGAAGCTGGTCTCGGAGGGCGTGAAGGCCACAAGGCTGAAGGAGTGCCACCGGGACCTGACCGAGTCCAACCGTGCCCTCCAGGTCCAGGTCGGTGAAGTCAATAGGCTCTTCGATGCCATGAGGAAGCAAAGAGACTCGTTCAAGGGGGATGCTCGGGCAGCCAATGAGGCGGCGAAACAGGCCGAGGAAAGGGTGAAGAGGGCTGAGGAAAGGGTGAAGAAGGCCGTGGAGGACTGCAATATGTTCTACCAGTTCTATGTTGACCTCGCTGATTCTGCGGCCGTTGGGTGGCATAACGCTCTCGACGTCGTCAAGGAGAAGATGCCCGGGTTTGATGATCGG
This sequence comes from Agapanthus africanus, assembly GCA_030015575.1. Classification (NCBI taxonomy): domain Eukaryota; kingdom Viridiplantae; phylum Streptophyta; class Magnoliopsida; order Asparagales; family Amaryllidaceae; genus Agapanthus; species Agapanthus africanus. The sequence continues at coordinate 155,365,813 of CM057343.1, forward strand.
GAGCTCCGCGCGAGGTACCCCCTCCTGGAGGAGGAGCCTAAAGGCGAAGGCGCTGAGCAGTCGGGTGGAAGCGAGCAGGCTGGCGGAGGAGCCGAGTAGGTTGGCGGAGGCACCGAGCAGGCTGGTGTCACGACCCGAAATTGGCACGTGACGGCCCTAATACTACCCAACGCCTAAAGATGAAACGCAGTAAAAGAAAGACAAAACCCAGAAATCTAAACCATAAAAAAAACAAGAAAAAATAATAGCAGTTTTGAAACATTTGAAATCACAACCCAAATTCTTTAAAAGTTCAACTTTCATTCTTTAAAATTTTGGCAACACCCCCTTTATAAAAACTAACCCAAAGATGGGTACAACATAATATAAATGAAGTATCCCCAAACGGGACCAAATACACGCCCAAAGGCAGAAAACAATCACTATCACAATATACGACACCGTAGCGAAGAAATAAAAGATAATAGAAAGGAAACTATATAAAAGAAAACAAATCCACAAAGAATATACAATATCGTCCTCACCAAGTCTCTAAGACAACAAAATAACAGTAGATGGAGAGTACAAGGATACATCAATATACAATACAAAATACAGATAACCACCAAAACCCACCTAAGCAAAATAGCACACTGTGAGCCGATGCGGTATCTGTAGCAAAAGGTGATAGATGAATAGCCTGCCTCGACTACTCTGGGGAAACACCCTGCGAAACAACTGTGGCACAACGGGGGTGAGTTGCCAACTAGTGAATAGTAGATAACATATGCAGGTGATCGCAGGTATGTATGTACATCATGAATCTAATATATACAATTAACAGTAATAACAGGTCATATGAATGTACAATAATGGAAAGTACACTAGCAGGTACAAAAAATATATGAAGCAATAATGATATAACAATCAGTATGCAATAATCATGCAATAATGATGTGAGAAGGTAGATATGCAACAATCATGAAGGGTACACTAACAGGTACTACTAATACATGAAACAGGGCAAAAACAGATAAATGTGAGGTATGGAGTGAAATATGTCATTCCCACGGAATCCTGACATCGTGGTAGGATCACAATCCATCAAGACACTCAAAATCCCAATTCCTCAAATCCGCCCCCCAATTGGCTCTTATATCATATAAGTCTCGCATCTCCTCAATGTACAATATCGAATAAATCCGCTATATCCCGAATGTACAAAATCAAGTGAGTCTCGTATATACTCAATATCAAATCTCAAATGAATCACCAATATCCCAAATGTCAAATCTCAAGTAACATTCTAACACCCTAAATATATTTGCATAAATAAAAATGATGAGGTCAATACACATATATTAGCGTCCCACTCCACTAATATTGGTGTAAGGGTATATAGAACAGCGTCCTAACCCACTGTTATATATACACAAGTAATTAGAAATATCATAAAAAACAATGTGCCAAGCATCAACACAGAAATACTGATCTATCAGATGCTGTCACCAAGACTAGCATTGTGATAGGTACGTATCACACGCTATCCGAAAAGCACGAGTGCCTAGCTCTGACCCTCGTCTTTTCACGTATCAATACGTAAATGACTCCCAACGGTTTCCCCATGATTATCGCCGAGTCATTGGTACTGTCACCGGATGGTATGGTTCCCCGGCCGGGCTCATCGGCGTGGTACATCGACATCCTTTTCTTGCCCCAGGGTACCTCCGGACCCCACCATGTACCCTCTACGGCCTCGACGCCTCCTCGTAGGGATATATATAAATCAAAACCGATAAAACTCATGGTGGATGCGCAAATATCATATCAAGGAAACCGGGTTTTTCAATTAATGCATAATTTCATGAACTCCCGCGGTTCCCAAATCCAGAAAACATCATGGAAAATCCGTATAAGAAAGTGCAAATCCATGAATACAATATGTGCGACATAAATGAAATGTAAGCATATAAAAGGAAGAAACCTCTAAGTAACCTCGATAAAAGTAAATATGTAACTGTAACTGATATATGTGTAACATACAGGTGTAACAAGGTATAGGTATCTACCTATAAGAACTGATGTAGTATACCCCCTGGGTATAAGTGGAATATGTGAGTAAGGCATACCTGTGGCTAAATGTCATATGTGATCAGTAATATGAATCGATGTCGAAATGTCCCTAACCAAGCAATATAATATCTATAAGTGGTTTGTGTGTGACATGGCAATTATTGACGGTGTGTGTAGCATACAATCAGTGCTCGTGCAACATGAATCGTCAATAATATGTGCAGTGTCCTACGGCTACTAGTCACAGTACAACTACATCTAAGTAATAGGGTAAATGCAAAATTCTAAATATAACCTAGAATATGCGACAGGTATTAACATTCCTAGCCCAGACACATAACGCCATGCGGGCGATTCCCCTGTAGAAGTTAAATCTACTCACCTGGTCACGTGCTACATGTAGCCGACCACCTACTTCCCTTTCGTTGCTGCGTCCGACGTACCTGCCTGCGAACCTGGAAATTACACAATAAATCTTTATATAAGCAAAATAACTCGCAAAACGTGATATCGAAACCAAATGAGAAACTCGCGTCGCGAACTAAACGCGCGTGTGCACGGTACGCTGAAACGTGTATATACGCGTCTAAAACTATCCGATACGCCGCGACACGCTGGATCACAGAACCCACTCACGTATCGCGCATATCGCGCAACTAAAACGAACTAGCAAATCGATATTTGATGCCAGATTTTGCTACAGGTAAAATCTCACAAAATTGCACATGCCAAAACTCTGTAAAACATAGCAGACTACCCTAGCCAAAACCCCAACACCCATCTCCCCTTCCTGGCCGCAATTTGCGGCCAGAATGCTTAAATTTGCGGCCTGGGTTGGGAATGAGGGCCTCGTGTTCTGGTAGTGTGGTCTATACCTAGTAAGCATGCTCCAATTTCCTTAATTTTTCCGTGAAAGATCCGGATCAAAAGCAGATCACAGAAAGCTACAATATCGCTTAAAAACACGAATTTTGCACAAAATGGTAACCCTATGGTATTTTAGTGAAATCTGGGGTTAATCTCAGTTAAGATGACCCTAATAACACTTAAATAGGTAGGGTTAACCAACACAATCATCACTTAACAAAAACCCTACACAAATCACCATAATTAGCACAAAAGTTAACTTTTATCGCAAACCAAAGCTAAACAACACACAAGCTTAGGAAAAAGGGAATTGGGTTTAAAAATTATACCCTAATAGACCCTAGGAAGCAGGAGAAGAAGTGGAACTAAGTTGCTACTGCTGCTGGTGATGCAGGTGCATGTTGCTGCTGCTGATGTTGCCTGCTGCTGATGCTGATGCTGCTTGCTGCTGATGTTTCTGCAGCTGCTGCTCCTCTGCTGCTGCTGCTCTTCTGCTGCTGCTGCTCTTGTTTTGTGTGAGTGTGTGAGTGTGAGAGAATGAGAGAAAAGAAAATGAGAGGGAGAAATGAGAGCAAAGGCAAAACCCCTCCCTTCTCTTTCTCTTCCCTCATTAAATGAGGCATGGCTCACACCATATAGCACCATGCTCTTCTCTCTCTTTGGTCAACAAAAGAAAATCATTTTTCAAACCCTTTTTCATTTTATTTAAAAAATACTACCATACACAATTAAAACCCAAAAGCACCTAATACAATTATTAAACTAGATTAGGAAAAAGGTAAGCTCACCATGTTTGCTAATCATAGTTAAACCCCAAAATAACACCCTAGTTAACATGCACAAGTGTGTGCAAGGCTAGGAAAATTCTAATAAAATATTCATTAAATTTAAAAATCAATTTGGTAAACTTTTTATTAAAAACCATATATTAAAATATAATTAGCCACTAAACACATCCTAAGGTGTTACAATCTTCTCCCTTATAGAAATTCATCCCCGAATTTTAAAAATATACTACTACGCGTACCTTTAAAGAGAATATTACAAACTCTCAATCTCGTTCGCAGCCTCCCAAGTGATTACCTCACTATACGGCTATGTCTAAGAAAAACCCTTCACAGATGGCCAGACCCTTGACTGACGTTTCTTCACTTGCCGAGCCATTAATACAATTGGCTGCTGGTGAACGAAAGATCGCGTCCAAACTAAATGGTCTGGTGCCGAATCATGTGAAGAAGGTCTTGAAGGTAATTGCAAAGTATCGAAATAAGGAATACGGGGTGAATACTCAATAATCTGGGTGGAAGTGCCAAATTAAAGGCAACGAAACTAACCCGCTTATAGGATCTCAAAAGGATCTAAAATTCTGGGACAAGCTTCCCAAAATTCAACACGTCATTCATCGGAAAAATCCGTAGGAATACATGATATGTCCCTGCGAACTCGAGTCTACGACCAACACAGTCGGCATAAGACCTCTGTTTGCACAGGGCTACTCTCATCCTGACCTGAATCAACTGGATCATCTCTGAAGTCTCTAGACTAGCTGGGGTCCAAGATCCTACTTACGCAGAGTCAAAAAAACATCAGACTGGTGATCAACACGACCTAACCCTTAAACCTAGAAGTTTCCAATTGGAACGCTCCCTGATAACTGCTATCAAAGAAGTATCCTAACGATAGCAAGTGACGATCCCAACTGTCGACAACAATTTACACAAACGCACAACTTAATAAAGAACAACTGAGCAATCTAAGTAAAACCGGACAACAAGCATCCAAATGGAGTCACCCTGACTAAACCTGGGTAGACACCACAACGAAATTCGTGGAGACCTGCTCCTATTCCTACTTCGGAACGGTTAAAGGTTGCAACTCTCCAGCCGGTCCCAGATGCTCAACCCAAACACACAACAAGACAGACACCTTGAACCGAAACCTGAAACTTCTCTTTACATCCCTGCCCACCCGTAACTATCTCACAAGTCACGTCAATGCTGGCGGAACTTGAATGAATACAGAGAGTTGACTGGTGTACTTGCTCTAGGGTTTCACGTCTCTACCCGATAACATCAGGTACACAAACGCGTTCCTAACTTAGCACACCCGCATCACAATTCAAGGATTCCGACTCATTACCCAGCCGAGTATGCTCAAGTATCACTGACGAACGAGCATCGGCGGGCAGTGTCTCGCAAAAGCGATTAAGGAAAAGTGGTCGGGCGCGGACATGAGCAAGCTGTCCCCTCCGTAGAGACGAACTTAAGCTGTACTCAACGATCGCACAAGAACTGTAAATCTACAGAAGACTATCACAACAATCAATCCGCTGCAGGAAGATGTACTTTAAGCTCTGGTGGCCCGTGAAAATCTGACACGACTCTCGAACAAATAGTGTCACCAAATCTCCAACGCAAAACCACCGTGTCCATCTCCAGATCATGAGTGGGATATCCTTCTCGTACTTCTTTCAAATGGAGGGAAGCAAAAGCGATAACTCCATAGTGTCATCTCAGTACACACTCAAGCCCCCACTCGTGAAACATCGCAGTTAAACAACAAGGTAGCCCGGACCAGAAAGCAAAGAACGAACTGATGCAGTTGTTAACCGAATCTTCAACTGCCGAAAACTCCGCACACATGCCTCAGTCCAAAGAAAAGAAACCTCCTTTCCGGTCAATTTGGTCAACGGTGCAGCACTACACTAGCAATCCTGCACGAAACGGCGGTAAAAACCTGCTAAGCCCAAAAATCTGCGGACCTCTGTCCTGCACACAAGTCTGGGCCTAAGCTGTACGGCCACGATCTTCCTCGGAACCATACGAAACCGTCTCCCGTGACTACAAGACCTAGGAGTCAACACAACAAGTCTGAAGGAACACTCCGAGAATCTAGCAAACTGCTGGGCTCTCCCAGTATCTGCGTAACAAATCCTCAAGTGCTGCTCCTGTTCCTCGAGACACATTAATTAGACCAGAATGTCGCAAATCACCCAACAATAACTGGTTGAGGAACGGCCTGAAGAAATCCGGTTCATCACATCTACGAATGCTGCTAGGGCATTGGTGAATCCAATGACACACCAAAACACACAAAGCCCGTAGCACGCATAAGGCAGTCTTCGGAATGTCATCACTCCGAACCCGCAATAATGATGACCCGATCCCAAACAAACTTAGAAAACGTCTCGCACTCTGGAGCTGATCGAAGAAATCGTCAATGCGAGGTAAAGGATACCTATCCGCACCGTAAGCCGGTTCAATTGACGATCCATCAACCCACAACCGCAATCTGTTGTCTTTCTCCTTGAGGAACAGAAATAGGAGCTCCCTAATGCGAAACACTCAGACGCATGAAACTTCCCAACAAACAACTCTGCAGCTGATCCCTTAGCTCCCTATGCTTTGCCGGCTCATCTGGAACAACGTCGAAAACCCTCGTACGAAAGAAAACCGGTCCAATAAACCAACTGTGGCTACGGCATCACGAATGAACGTCAAGAATCCACGACATCTCCTCAAAAGCCGACTAGCGAAATAGGCTGAATTCAAGCTATGAGAGGTGGCACCACTGTCCACCTGCACAACAAAAACTGACTCGCCGGGGAAAACAAAACCTGACTGTTCCCTCATGGTAGTCCACAGACGCCTAACACGTAGCTAACCAGTCCATGCCCAGGAGAACGTCAAACCCAACATCTCTAGAAGGACCAAAACGACGGACGAATCTCTATCTCCTATCCGATTGGCACACAACTGAAATACGTGTCGCGCAACAAAAGAATCGCTAACAGAAGTTAACACAAACAAACGACTAATCTACCAAACACGACTTTCGTCCCAATCACGGCACAAGTGAAAAACAAACAAGTACATCAAAAGAACATATAAATTAAGGATACCTGAAAACTCTGCATTGGACGCCCGCGAGTCTCGATGAGTAGAAGCAAACTCCTGTGTCTGCCCCCTACCCGCAACGGACTGAACTCCTCCGGTAAACTGACCCTTCTGAGCGAACCTTCCATGTCTACGACCTCTTCGAGTACAACCCTGACGCGGTACCAAGAAACAATTCCTGATGAGGTGCTGAAGGCTTCCGCATCGAAAACATCCACGTGCTGACTGCTGACCCTCCTGGGGATGAGAGCTGGACGGCTGTCCTCGTCCAAAGCCTCTACCACTCCCACGATGGCCACGAAATCTGTCTCGATGACTAAACATCTGTCTCTGGGCTGGTACACCGGTATGAGTCCTCCTCTATCCTGGAACCCTCCGAGTCTCTGGAATATGTGCACCGTCAACTGGAGCTGCATCCTCTGGTGCTATATAGGTGACTGACTCTGCACGCTGATCCCAAAGAATAACTGAGTAACAGGGGTGACAACCTCCTGTCGTAGCGCTCAAACGGTCTCAACAAATGAACTCATCGTCTGGCGCAAGTCCTGCATCTCGACCACAAGCCTAGCAAGCTGATCTGTCGAAGGCTGATCCATCTGCACCTGTGCAACTAGAGTGCCATCCTGGTCAGTGCTCGTCTCACCCGAACTAGCTCTGACCTCGGCCCTCGCTGCATCACTCTGAGTCCCTATAGTCATCGGCGGCAAGGCTATAAATAGAGATAAGATTCGATAAGAACACGGAAATTGAATCACAAGGATATGAATCATCAAGGAAGGAATTTCAAGCAATTTGTACTTAGGTCACTTAAGGCGAAGTACCGCATCGTGGGCATGCTGCAGACATACACACACTACGTTACTCTGCTTAAGCTACCTACTCCATCATACCAAGGTCATCCTACACTCCGAAAGGTAAAACGTAGCGCTCTGATACCAACTTTGTCACGACCCAAAATTGGCACGTGACGGCCCTACTACTACGCAGCGCCTAAAGACGAAACGCCGTAAAAGAAAGCCAAAACCCAGAAATCTAAACCATAAAAAAAACAAGAAAAGATAATAGCAGTTTTGAAACATTTGAAATCACAACCCAAATTCTTTAAAAGTTCAACTTTCTTCTTTAAAATTTTGGCAACACCCCCTTTGTAAAAACTAACCCAAAGATGGGTACAACATAATATAAATGAAGCATCCCCAAACGGGAGAAAATACACGCCCAAAGGCGGAAAACAATCACCATCACAATATACGACGCCGTAGCGAAGAAATAAAAGATAATAGAAAGGAAACTATATAAAAGACAATAAATCCACAAGTACTATACAATATCGTCATCACCAAGTCTCTAAGTCAACAAAATAACAGTAGATGGAGAGTACAAGGATACATCAATATACAATACAAAATATAGATAACCACCAAAACCCACCTAAGCAAAATAGCACACTGTGAGCCGATACGGTATCTGTAGCAAAAGGTGATAGATGAATAGCCTGCCTCGACTACTCTGGGGAAACACCGTGCAAAACAACTGTGGCACAACGGGGGTGAGTTGCCAACTCGTGAACAGTAGATAACATATGCAGGTAATTGCAGATATGTACGTACAGCATGAATCTAATATATACAATTAACAGTAATAACAGGTCATATGAATGTAGAATAATGGAAAGTACACAAGCAGGTACAACAAATATATGAAGCAATAATGATATAACAATCAGTATGCAATAATCATGCAATAATGACGTGAGAAGGTAGATATGCAACAATCATGAAGGGTACACTAACAGGTACTACTAATACATGAAACAGTGCAAAAACAGATAAATGTGAGGTATGGAGTGAAATATGTCATTCCCACGGAATCCTGACATCGTGGTAGGATCACAATCCATCAAGACACTCAAAATCCCAATTCCTCAAATCCGCCCCCCAATTGGCTCTTATATCATATAAGTCTCATATCTCCTCAATGTAAAATATCGAATAAATCCCCTATATCCCGAATGTACAAAATCAAGTGAGTCTCGTATATACCCAATATCAAATCTCAAATGAATCACCTATATCCCAAAAGTCAAATCTCAAGTAACATTCTAACATCCTAAATATATTTGCATAAATAAAAATGATGAGATCAATACACATATATTAGCGTCCCACTCCACTAATATTGGTGTAAGGGTATATATAACAGCGTCCTAACCCACTGTTATATATACACAAGTAATTAGAAATATAATAAAAACCAATGTGCCAAGCATCGACACAGAAATACTGATCTATCAGATGCCGTCACCAAGACTAACATCATGATAGGTACGTATCACACGCTATCCGAAAAGCACGAGTGCCTGGCACTGACCCTCGTCTTTTCACGTATCAATACGTACATGACTCCCAACGGTTTCCCCATGATTACCGCCGAGTCATTGGTACTGTCACCAGATGGTATGGTTCCACTGCCGGGCTCATCGGCGTGGTACATCGACATCCCTTTCTTGCCCCGGGTACCTCCGGGCCCCACCATGTACCCTCTACGGCCTCGACGCCTCCTCGTAGGGGTATATATAAATCAGAACCGATAAAACTCATGGTGGATGCGCAAATATCATATCAAGGAAACCGGGTTTTTCAATTAATGCATAATTTCATGAACTCCCGCGGTTCATAAATCCAGAAAACATCATGAAAAATCCGTATAAGAATGCGCAAATCCATGAATACAATATGTGCGACATAACTGAAATGTAAGCATATAAAAGGAAGAAACCTCTAAGTAACATCGGTAAAGGTAAATATGTAACTGTAACTGATATATGTGTAACATACAGGTGTAACAAGGTATAGGTATCTACCTATAAGAACTGATGTAGTATACCCCCTGGGTATAAGTGGAATATGTGAGTAAGGCATACCTGTGGCTAAATGTCATATGTGATCAGTAATATGAATCGATGTCGAAATGTCCCTAACCAAGCAATATAATATCTATAAGTGGTTTGTGTGTGACATGGCAATTATTGACGATGTGTGTAGCATACAATCAGTGCTCGTGCAACATGAATCGTCAATAATATGTGCAGTGTCCTACGGCTACTAGTCACAGTACAACTACATCTAAGTAATAGGGTAAATGCAAAATTCTAAATATAACCTAGAATATGCGATAGGTATTAACATTCCTAGCTCAGACGCATAACGCCATGCGGGCGATTCCACTGTAGAAGTTAAATCTACTCACCTGGTCGCGTTCAACACGTAGCCGACCACCTACTTCCCTTTCGTTGCTGCATCCGACGTACCTGCCTGCGAACCTGGAAATTACTCAAGAAATCCATATATAAGCAAAATAACTCGCAAAACCCGATATCGAAACCAAACAAGAAACTCCCGTCGCAAACTAAACGTGTGTGTGCACGGTACGCTGAAACGTGTATATACGCGTCTAAAACTATCTGATACGCCACGACATGCTGGATCACAGAACCCACTCACTTATCGCGCGTATCGCGCAACTAAAACGAACTAGCAAATCGATATTTGATCCCAGATTTTGCTACAGGCAAAATCTCACAAAATTGCACATGCCAAAACACTGTAAAACATAGCAGACTACCCTAGCCAAAACCACAACACCTATCCCCCTTCCTGGCCGCAATTTGCGGCCAGAATGCTTAAATTTGCGGCCTGGGTTAGGAATGTGGGGCTCGTGTTCTGGTAGTGTGGTCTATACCTAGTAAGCATGCTCTAGTTTCCTCAATTTTTCCCTGAAGGATCCGGATCAAAAGCAGATTACAGAAAGCTACAATATCGCTTAAAAACATGAATTTTGCACAAAATGGTAACCCTATGGTATTTTAGTGAAATCTGGGGTTAATCTCAGTTAAGATGACCCTAATAACACTTAAATAGGCAGGATTAACCAACACAATCATCACTTAACCAAAACCCTACACAAATCACCATAATTAGCACAAAAGTTAACTTTTATTGCAAACCAAAGCTAAACAACACACAAGCTTAGGAAAAAGGGAATTGGGTTTAAGAATTATACCCTAATAGACCCTAATAAGCAGGAGAAGAAGTGGAACTAAGTTGCTACTGCTGCTGGTGATGCAGGTACATGTTGCTGCTGCTGATGTTGCCTGCTGCTGATGCTGATGATGCTTCCTGCTGATGTTTCTGCAGCTGTTGCTCCTCTGCTGCTGCTGCTCTTCTGCTGCTGCTGCACTTGTTTTGTGTGAGTGTGTGAGTGTGAGAGAATGAGAGAAAAGAAAATGAGAGGGAGAAATGAGAGCAAAGGCAAAACCCATCCCTTCTCTTTCTCTTCCCTCATTAAATGAGGCATGGCTCACACCATGTAGCACCATGCTCTTCTCTCTCTTTAGTCAACAAAAGAAAATCATTTTTCAAAACCTTTTTCATTTTATTTAAAAAAAACTACCATACACAATTAAAACCCAAAAGCACCTAATACAATTATTAAACTAGACTAGGAAAAAGGTTAGCTCACCATGTTTGCTAATCATGGTTAAACCCCAAAATAACACCCTAGTTAACATGCACAAGTTTGTGCAAGGCTAGGAAAATTCTAATAAAATATTCATTAAATAGGATAAAATATTTAAAAATCAATTTAGTAAACTTTTTATTAAAAACCATATATTAAAATATAATTAGCCACTAAACACATCCTAAGGTGTTTCAGCTGGTGGCGAGGAGACCTTGACCGAGAAGATAACTTGAATTCGCCGCTCTCCCTGCTCTCTCTCCCCCTTTTTCGGTAGGCCTACGGGCATTTTGTAGCAATTTTGTACAGCTGAGCAGTTTATAATACCTTGTATATAATTTGGAATTTAATGAAGTATTTTTTCCCGTCTTTGATGTGTCTGCTTCCAAAATTTTTGCTTCATTTTTATTTCCCAAGTGTGTATATGGCGGAGTCCCCCCACCCCGGAGACGGGATAGCGTGAGTTGAGAGAACATTAGGCTTATTCTTCCTGTTAGTGATATATGCCCTAGAGGCCATTATTGTATCGTACTGGATTGTATATTACATTTTGGAAGCTTGGAATATTCATAGATATAATAACAGTCTTGCTCAAAATTGTAGTATGCTACTTGGTTTGTTTCTATCTCAATATGTGCATATGTTTCATTTAGCATATCGCTTATACATATTGGTGGAGACCTTAGGATCTTTTCTTGACTACCAGTGTTGTTATGGCAGTCACACTAGTGGGGGCTGGGTTGTCTATAAGCACATCCTTATACATGTCCCTAGTCGTAGGATTATCGAGACGGAGTATCGATACTCCAAAGTAGACTAGTGTATACGCTTCTCATCCCAGCAGGGAAGATGGTATGTCCTACAGCCATTGGTATGTCGTACCGGAGATAGTATACAGGTGCTCATTAGGTTATGAGTTATACTGGACGGACTCGTTGGGAACTGCTGGTTGGTATTATACCTATCGGCAGGTAGCAGTTCTCGGGTAGCATGAGTACAGGTTAGTCCGGTTACTTAACATCATTATTCGCCTTGAGTGTGTTCCCACTGTACTTAGATTACTACCATACCACGGCTCAAAAGAGTCATGCAAACAGGTACCAGTTAGGTGCAGTCCCGAAGCACTTGGAGGCAGTAGCGGTTAGATCGGATTCATCTCTCCCTATATTGGGGGTTGATATCGTGCTGTGTTCGGAAATCCATTACACAAAGTCCCTGGCCAGGGCAAGCGAGATTTACTGGTAGGTACTCCAGTAGTTTCTCAAGGTGTATTGGGCTCTACCCCGGCATGACTTATTGCACTATTAGGGGTCCGACGTTTGCCATCCCCCTAGGCCTGATATGCGAGTATCTCAGACGAACAGACCGGACTGTACGGAGATTGTCACAGATAGGCTCGGTAGGAGTTCGGATGAGTTTGCTCATCGGCCTTCTTATCGACAGATACGTGGGTAGCCGTTACGTTCAGCTAGTACCGCTGACAGACTTATGGTTAAACCCACTACCAGCATATTGTCGAGTCTTTAGAGTCCCACATAGAGGATTTCCCTGTTTCGGGCGAAACGATGTAGAGGCCGTATGGTTTTACGGCAGGGTTCTGATCATATACGTGTACTGGCTACACGGATGATGTTCGGACGGATAATACTAGTGGGCTTTAGTTTAAGCTGGATCCTAGTATTATATTATTGGATTATTATTATCTCATTGTATTCGTATTTTTCGGAATATGAATACGGGTATATATACGGTGAGGGCATTCTTGTAATTTCACAAGAGATGCTTCTAGAAAGGGGACACCTCATTATTTGGTTTATCTATTTTTGGAAATAGATTAATGAGGTGGAAATTGGAGATATTCAATGTATGGGGTGAAGCATGGCTCGTTGCATTTGTTTATTGGTTTATGGTTACTATTGAAGCATGGTTGCTATTTTCAATAGGAAAATAATCTATTCTTCACGTGAGATAATGAGTGAGCCGTTCTTCACTTGCCTTGGACCTAGTTCATTTGCTCATTTCCTTTCTCTCTCCATTTTCTCCTCCTTCTTCCTTAAAAACCCTAACCTTCACATGTGTTATAAGCCATAGGGATATATGAGATAAAACACTCCATTAAACACTCTACATCTTCTAAGCTACCTAGCTTAGCAAACTAGATACTTTAGTTACCTCGGTTTAGAGGTTGGAGATTGAAGTATAGATTTTCGGGTGGATCATCTTCGATACGAGGAGGCCGACGATCAAGCACGATCCGGATCTTCGAATAGCTCAAGGAAAGGAGGAGAAGAAGACCCAAAGGACAAGTAACAAGGAGGTATAAAACTCTTACCGAGTAGTTAAACCTCCAAGTAGATAGCTAGTTAAGATTTCCGTAAAGATCCTGGAGTATAGTCGGTGTTGCATAGTAAGAAAAAATCATTTTTTGTAAATTCCTCCTCTCCACAAGTGTGTGGGGTATGCGACATCGACTTACAATGGTATCAAAGCCTACTCAGACCTTAACTAGTTTGTTAGACGATATTTAAAGTTACAAAACCGAAATAACTCTGAAACAATCGAAACGAAATCCAAGTTTTTTTCGAATTTTAAAGAGCCTCTAAAAATTATTTAAACAATTTCAGAGTGCTGTTCTTGTTGTATATAGAACACCATAGAAAAACGAGACCCAAATTCAACTTTTTGGTCGGCCAAATGTTCAAAATTCCCGGCCTGGCCGGTCCATATAGGGATTTGGGTCTTGGGTTTTTGATGGTGTTCTGGAATCTTGGATTTAGGTTTTTAGGTGTTGTTTGTTTTTTCCCAGATTTCATATTATATTATCTTTGTGTTGGAGCAATATGGAGTATTTCGAAGTCGCATTTTTAACATCATTTATAAGTTTCAGTTTGTATATGTGTTGCTAAACGTCCGCTAATTGCTATATGCCGAATAATGGGGGTTGCATATATAATTATCTTGATGATAGTTTGCATATATGAAGTATTGGATCATCGTGGATGAATAACCGGGGGATATGAGAAGAGTTTTTTCTTTTCTTTCATTCATGCAAATTTGTAAATTGATGTAATATTATTTTTGCGGGGCACATCCGGGTTGAGGTTGTAGCCACCGTTGTATTATTTCATTTACTTTTTCTTGCACCTAGGATAGACCCAAGGTGGGGTGCACAAACTACCGGGTTCTTAAAGTGCCGAGTGACCTACTCATTTTATTGAGGGAGGTTGCTTCACTTCGGGAATTTGGCGGGTAGTTTGCCGCACCCGAAAGGGTCTAGGGTGGGGTTTGGCTATTCATCATGACCGTGGAATCCGTCTTTCGTTCTAGGCTAAAACGAAACACGAAATTCCTAATATATCCAATATATTCATCTGTGATCTGTGATCTGGAATGCCTATTATTACGTGAGACGAATGGTTATATATATATATATATATATACACCCGCGCTAGTCCAGCCCCCGCTTTGCCGTTAGTTAAGTAACCTAATGGTGCATAATGGGGCCCCGTGGTGATTGCGGATGGCAAAAGCATACGTTCTATTTTCGTTTCTTTTATGCAATGATAGGGTTAAATGATAGGACCGCATTAATGTTGATTAATGCAAGGCAAACAAACCAAAGTTTAAATCGTTGGAACAATTTCAAAACCACTCGGTTTTCTTGAAAAACAACTTTTAAATGCGGTGCCTAAACCACTCCTTTTAAAAGATATCATGGTTCCTTCGACTATATCAAGTTCATTACGTTCACGGTTTTACCAAAACCATCTGTAACCCTCCGTTATTTCAGATGCGTATTCAGTAGTAATCAAGCTATGTATTTTGACCTTTGCTAAGGCATAGTGATTGGTAGCTGCTGGGTATTCATCTGTAGACTAGATAGATGCGTTGATTTGGGACAGTCGTAAAGTATTTTGGCCTTCGTCAAAGGTTTGTACGGATGGGTTCAAATTAACCTGGATAATGACAGGTAGAACTTGACTTGCGTCTTATGATATGTTGGCCTTCGTGTTAATCGATGTCGTACACCCCACGCACTTATAGGGAGGCGGAATTTACAAAAAACGATTTTTCATACTATGAAACACCGACTTTAACTCCAAGATCTTTACGGAAACCTTAACTAGCTATTCTACCTGGAGGTTAACCACTCGATAAGAGTTTTATACCTCCTTGTTCATAAGTCCTTCGGGTCTTCTTCTTCTCCTCCTCTTCTTGATCTCCTCAAAGATCAGATCGCACTTGAAACGTCGGTCTCCTCGTGTCGAAGACGATCCACCCGAGAGTATGTATTTCAATTTCTAACCTCTAAACTGAGGTAACTAAGGTACCTAGTTTGCTAAGCTAGGTAGCCTAGAAGATATAGAGTGTCATGGAGTGTTTTATCTCAAATAACCTTATGGCTCACAACACATGTGAAGGTTAGAAATATTGAGGAAGAAGGAGGAAAAATGGAGAGAGAAAAGAAAAGAGCAAATGAGCAAGTGATGGCTAAGTGAAGAATGGCTCATCTCTTTTCCTCACCTCAAGCATGGATTATTTTCTATGGAAAATAATCAACCATGCTTGAATAGTGAGTCCAAATCAAATAAACAATGTCATGAGCCATGCTTAACTCCATGCCACAAATATCTCCATTTACACCTCATTAATCTATTTTCCAAAATACATTAATCCAAGTAATGAGGTGTCCCCTTCTAGAAGCATCTCTTGTGAAATTACAAGAATGCCCCCACCGTATATACATACCCATATTCATATTCCGAAAAATACGAATACAATGAGATGATAACAATCCAATAATATAATACTAGGATCCGGTTTAAACCAAAGCCCACTAGTATTATCCGCCCGAACAACATCCGTGCAGCCAGTACACGTATGTGATCAGAACCCTGCTATAAAACCATACAGCCTCTACATCGTTTCACCCGAAGCAGGGAAACCCTCGGTGTAGGACTCTAAATACTCGATAGTATGCTGGCAGTGGGTTTAACCACAAGTCTGTCAGCGGTACTAGCTGCACGTAACGGCTACCCAGGTATCTGTCGATAAGAAGGCCGATGAGCAAACTCATCCGAACTCCTACTGAGCCTATCTGTGACAATCTCCGTACAGTCCGATCTGTTCGTCTAGGATACTCTCATATCGGGCCTAAGGGGATGGTAGCCGTCAGACCCCTAATAGCGCAATAAGTCATACCGGGGTAGAGCCCAATATACCCTGAGAAACTACTGGAGTGCCTACCAGTAAATCTCGCTTGCCCTGGCCAGGGACTTTGTGTAATGGCTTTTCGAACACAGCGCGATATCAACCCTCAATACCGGGAGAGAAAAATCCTATCTAACCACTACTTCCTCCAAGTGCTTCAGGACTGCACCCAACTACTACCTGTTTGCACGACTCTTTTAATCCGTGGTAGGGTAGTAATCTAAGTACAGTGGGAACACACTCGAGACGAATAGTGATGTCAAGTCAACGGACTAACCTGTACTCATGCCACCCGGGAACTGCTACCTGATGATAGGTATAATACCAACTAGCAGTTCCCATCGAGTCCGTCTAATGTAACTCATAACCCAATGAGCACCTGTATACTATCTCCGATACGACGTACCAATGGCTATAGGACAAACCATCTCCCCTGCTGGGATGAGAAGCGTATGTAAGTCTACGGGAGCGCCCCGGCCGTCTGTCCAAGGCCAAAATGCGGAAACAAAAACTTTTCTTTAACTAGAAACCGGTGCTACCGCGGACTATAAACACGGATCGGACCATTAACCAACAACTAGCAAACTAGAGAAAGGGTAGAGAGGCTATACCGAGCGATACGTGTCCTTCGGTCTTCGGCCACCATCCCGATCTCCCCGCGGCATCTCCGGTCTCTATCTCCTCGTCGGAAAGGGCACCACATCACCGAGTCTTTTTATGGGCTCCCACCTCTGAATCGAGGCAACTCGGACACGAAGTTAGCAAGCCGACGTGTCCAAGATTGCTGTAGACTGAGTGTAGAACGCTATGTCTCAACGGTTAATGAAGTTGCCATTTTTGGATGGAGGAATGAACTATGGAGATGAGCTAAGGAATTTTGTGACAAGCAAAATGAGAATGATAATTTTCCCACACCCATTTTCCCCCACTAGAAGTGGCCGGCCCTCTTCCCAAATGAGAGGAGGAGAGAGAATAATGTAAGAAAGAGAATGGGTGATAATCATGAAAATGTGTCACAACAAAGTCTCATAAAAAACCCATCACCAATCCCATCTCCATAAAGCACGTAATGATGAACCAATGGAGTCAACCTCAATCTAGAACCATCATGAAGCAATCACTTAGAAAAAACACCCTCCACTTTGCTAATTTGCACATTTGCAAATAACCCCCTCCACACCAATTGTCAGCCAAAGAAAGATAGAAAGGAAAATGGCCGAAACGGAATACAAACTGGCAACTTCAAAAAGACGATCCCGTAATAAATTACAGGAAAACCCCGCGACTGTATATACATACCCGCATTTGTATTCCGACCGAATACAAATGCAATGAGACAAAATCTACACTGTATAATACTAGGATCTGGCTTAAACCAAAGCCCGCTAGTATTATCCGTCCGAACCATAACACATGCAAAAGTGCACGCGTACGTTGGAACCCTACCATAAACCCATACGGCCTCTACAGCGTTTCGCCCGAAACTTGAGAAACTGTCTGTGGGGGACTCTAAAGACTCGTCAATATTTTGGCTGTGGATTTAACCACTAGCACGTCAGAGGTATTAGCCGTACGTAACGGGCTACCAGGTATTGACCAAAAGGGACGTCGATGAGCGAACTCATCCTGACACCCTGCTGATCCTGTCAGTGACAATATCCGTACAGTCCAGTCTGTTCGTCTATGAGCATCGCATGGCGGGCCTAGGGGGTTGGTAAAAGTCAGACCCCCAAAAGCGGTACAAGTCGTATCGGAGTGTAGCCCAGAACACCCTGAGATACTACTGGAATACCTACCAGTAAGACAAGGATCTCGTGTAATGGCTCTCCTAGACACAGCGCGGCCTCACCCCCAATACCGGGAGAGACGAACCCCTGCAGGTCCGCTCACTGCCTCCATGTGGCTTGGGACAGTACCCAACTAAAACCTGTTTACACGACTCCTTTCAGCCTGTAGGGTTCCTAGGCACCCTAGTGAGGTCTCACAAGGCATCGAACATGCCAATATAAAATTTTATGGGTGCCGAGAGACCCGACTACGGATCGTTTGCTAGAAAACTAGGCGAAAAGTAAACTAGTTAACAATTAACTAATGGGAAACGGAAATACAACCTTTGTAGATCCGGTCCTCCACCTCCACGGCTCCGAGATGAGGTCCTCTCCGCTGTCCAAATCGAATCCGGGCTCTAACGTCGACTTCATCGGAGAATAGGCGAGCTAGGTCGTCGATGTCCATGCCGAAGATGATCTACGTCGAAGCATCGCAAGATCAAGCTCTCACTTCACCAAGTCCAAAAAACTTGTGAAAAGAACAAACTCTACTACTTGGCAAGAGGTAGAGGATGAAGAAATAGGAAGTGGGTAGACTTTAGATTTGGACTTCTCACTCTTTATCATCAATCACCATTGATGAAGAAAGCTTTTTCTTCCTTGCTCATGAAGAAGAAGAAAGAAATATATGATAAGTT
The DNA here is from genome assembly GCA_030015575.1 of Agapanthus africanus. Taxonomy (NCBI): domain Eukaryota; kingdom Viridiplantae; phylum Streptophyta; class Magnoliopsida; order Asparagales; family Amaryllidaceae; genus Agapanthus; species Agapanthus africanus. The sequence goes on from CM057343.1 coordinate 155,384,824, forward strand.
AATTAAAAATAATAGAAAAACAAATACTTATCATATCATTAACTATAGTCAAGTGTAGAGAATGAATCATGGTTAGTGGGAATGGTTAGGGTTAAGGATGAGATAAGAATGGTTGACTTGATCAAAGCTTCATGAAGCTTCAACTAAACTCCAAAACTAGCAACCATTCTTTTCTCTTCTTTTCCAAAATGAATAAATAAATAAATAAATGAATAAATAAAGGAAATGAAACCCTAGCCATTCTTTTAACCATGGTTTAATTCTTTGCACTTAACCAAGTAAACATGTATCATCAAACATGATACAATCAAGTGCACAAAATCATATCGCATATGTAATGCGCACATCCGAGTGAGAAAATCCATTTAAAGTGAACCAATACTAGTTAATGCAAAGTAATATATCAAATATATAATTATACATTAAATCATTAAATCAACACTTGATTCAATGATCCGGTCATGTCGCACACAACCGACTAGTATACAATGTATCGGCTTATCGAATCAACGCTTGAATCGATAACTAGGTTATATCGCATACAACCATTCGATACATTCATCGCGAGAATGGAATACGGTATCACATACACGCATTATTCTCGGTCCCGCACATATATCATATGCGCTCCTATTTCGTTTCGCTTGAGCCGGGAAACCTCTGTGTAGGACTCTAAAGACTCGTCAATACGCCGGCAGCAGGTGATGATCATATCAAACACCCACAAGCCGCAAGCGGTCTGCTAAACGTAACGGCCACCCGGGTATTGAGCGATCTGAAGATCGACGAGCAAGCCCGCTCACACTCCAGTGAATCCGACCAGTAACACTACCGTACAGTCCGGTCTGATCGTCTGATATGTCGCATATCTTGCCTAGGGGTGGTAAACGTCAGACCCCAATAGCTCGATAAGTCGTGTCGATATGAGGTCTATAACTGTTCGAGAAATTACTGGTAACACTTACCAGTAAATCTCAGCAACCCTGGCCAGGGATTTCCTGTTATAGCCAATCGAACACGGCGCAACATCAACTCCCTATACCGGGAGAGACGAATCCCCTCCTATCGCTCATTGCCTCCATGTGACTCGGGACTGTACCCAAAAACCACCATTTTGCACGCCCTCTTGGACGTGGTAAGATGGAAATCAAAGCACAGTGGGAACCACACGAGACTCTATGACGATCTCGGGTCAACAGACTACTCTGTACCAGTGTCACCAGAGAACTGCCATCTGACGTGAGGTATATTACCATCTGGGAGTTCTCGGCGAGTCCGTCCAGTGTACTCAGTCTCTACTGAGCACCCGTATATCATCTCTGATGTCAAACACCAATGGATATGGGATCATCCATCGCCCATCTGTATGGGTCGAGAAGCTACACGCTAGTCTACTCTGGTATATCGATGCCCCGTCTCGATACACCCTCGACTAGGGACTTTGAAGGATGTACTTATGGACTACCATGTCCCCACTAGTATGATCCGCATCATAGTCCAGGTAGTCAAGCACACATCCTAAGGGCTTTACCAACATGTAACAGAGAGACAATCAGTATACACGTTAAGGTAAAGTTCAACCAGATAGCATACTATCATGTCGAGCAAGAAAGTCCTCCCTATATATGTCCCAGCATCCACTACAATATACATCCTATGTACAGTAATGGCCTCTAGGGCATACATATAACTAACAATCTCCCACTTGCACTAGGGCCATCTGATAGCAGTGGTTGCAGTATCTCATACTCAACCATCCCATAAAAGTCTCTCTCTGGGAACAGGCCTTTGTGAGTGGATCCGCTGTGTTGTCCTCTGAGTCTACTCTCCAAACCTCGATCACCCTGGAGATCAACTATCTCCATGATAAGGTGATACTGCCTTAGAATATGTCTGGATCACTGATGGGACGGACGTTCCTTGGCATAAGCCACAACTCCATTGTCACACAATGGGAGGAACATAGTTCATCTCATGAACCAATATACACCCAAACAGCCTCTTTGGTAGCATCTTAAGTAGCGATGTATCCAGCCTTTATCGTCTAGTATGTCACGGTATTTTGCTTGGAACTTCTTCCAACATACCGTCCCTCCCCTGAGGGTAAAGACAATGCCTGTGACTGACATTCAGTCGTCTTTATCACCCTGGAACCTTTCCAGTGATTCTCCCCAGGATCGATTGATATCATCTCACTATAACTAGTGAGAATCCTAACATCCAATTAAATCTATCTCATAGATCTAAAACTCAGGATTTAGGAGGTATCATTTTGATCCTACACGGAGAATCATTGTGATAAACGGAGATTGATCGAGCGTAGCATAAGAAACTCCTTTCTTATCAAGAGTATGTCATCCACGTACTCTACGAGGATCACCACCATACTCCCAACTACCTTTTTGTTTATACAAGGTTCATCTACCATTTTGATGATGTCAAACTCTTTGACCGCTTCATCAAAACAGATGTTCCAACTCCGCGATGCCTGCTTTATCCTATAAAGTATCTTGCACACGTTTCCGCTGCTCCCACTGTCTACGAAGCCCTCTGGCTGTGTACTTATAGACGCTCTCTTCTAAATCATCATTTAGAAAAGCAGTCAAGACACCCAACCACCAGATATCGCAGTCATGGTATGTAGCCGTGGCAAGTAGGATCTGGATGGACTTAAGCATAGTTACTTTAAAAGGTTTCATCATTATCCACGCCTGGTCGATGACGAAAACCTTTAACAATTCTAGCTTTGAAAGTCTTAACTTTTCCAAGTACACCAAGTAATCTTCTCAAGATATACTTGCTCCTGATGGGGATTTAACCCTTCAGATATAGCAACCAAAGTCCATACTTTGTTGGTGTATAAGGATTCCATCTCAGATCGCTAAGCATCCAGCCATTCTTATAGAGTCTTACTCCTGATGGCCAGCTCGAAACTAGTTGGGTCATCATCTCATGATGCAGTCCTCGCTCCCACTGTCATAGAGAAACCGAAGTATCTCTCAGGTGGGTGAGGAACCCTACTAGATCGGCGGAGAGGCTGAGGTTTGTTGGTAACTATTGAATCATTTGGTTTTGCCAAATCATCTGTTGTAGCTTGTATAGCTGAAACACTTCCAGTTCTACATAACAGATCTTGCCTCGAGCTTGTCCGGATTATGCTTTTAGACATAGCCCGGACAACCCCAAATCTTAACTAACTTAAGATATGGGCTCTTCCCTTTCTATATCACATATGAAGTGGTAGGCAACTGATTTGATTAGAACCCTATTCAATAGGTATGCAGCTTCTCAAGTGCATAACATCCAAAAGGAAATAGGTAGCTCAGTATTACTCATCATAGAGCACACCTTATCACATAGGGTGTAATAGCTCCACCCCGATATACCATCGTGCTATGGTGTATGCGGAGGAGTAATGCTGAGAGAGAATCTCATTCTCCTTTAGAAAAGTCCAGGATTTCCGTGCTCAAGTATTCTCCTCCTTGATCACATCAAAGGACATAATACTTATACCCGTATTTTGGTTTTCTACTTCTAACTTATATTCTGTGATTATCTCAAAAGGTTCGGACTTGTGTTTCAACAGGAACATATGACTGAATCTTGAGAGATTATCAGAGAACGTAATGAAGTATAAAAAACCAGTCCTGGCATGTGTAGACAGGGGACCTACATACATCAACATGTATCATCCCAAGAGTTCACTAACTCTTTCTCTGTTTTCAGTAAATGGAGCTGTGGTCATCTTATCTTTGTGACATGACTGGCGAGTTTCACAAGATGCAAATTCAAACTAATTTAAATATGCATCTTTATGTAACTCCAGCCAGTCGGGTCGCATTGATATGACCTAGTCTACAATGCCTCAAGAAGAATTCGTTCATTCCTGAACTCTTCCTCTTGTGTGTGTTCCGTATACTAAGAACTGTAGTTTGATTTAGAACATCAATGCTTTTAGATAACGTGCCTGATCCGATCAACTTTTGATATAGGAAATGTTTAAAACATTATCCGACAATACAAAATTATATCGTTTCTTTACTAATAAAGAGACAGATATGATTTTGTATATCAGGTTCGGTATCTAATAACATTCGTTCAGAATCAATGTATTGATAATACAGGGTGACAGTGACCGACAGACTTGGCTGCAACTCTTGCCCCATTTTCTGCCTCATGAAACTTATCACCCGTTCTCAGTTCTCTACCTATCTGTAGCCCTATGTAACGATTACATATCTGGGATCCTGATCTGGTATCACATACCCAGGACGTAAAGGATACTGAGAAACAGTTCTCTGTAACGAACACACCCGAAGATGATGCATCAGCATGCACTCTCATCGTTTGGGCGGTACGGGAATTCTGGTAATCCCCAATTTCCTGCTCTGTCTTATAACAATTATAAGTTGGAGCGGGACCAACGTTCCCCAGCACAGTATAACAAGCGGGTTTGGTCAATAATCCGTATTATTATCTTGATTAAGGCGTGATATGGTCGCTACCTGGAGAGAGAGAGAAGAAAACACTCAGCGTGCGCTCTGTCAAGAATAGATTGGTTTTTATTTTATCTAATCAGGATGGCTCCCACTGCTTTTTATCAAATCTTCCTTCAAACCCTAAAAGAAAAGACTAGCCGGGATTAATTACACACTACAAGTTCGCCAATCTTTCAGCCAGGCCAGTGTCGGTACTTTGAGGGAGGTCCCCCGTGCTTTCGCACGAACCTAATTAATGTAAACCTCGTTTTCCCAGAGGCGTAACCCCGTTGACACCTTTCTAGACACCTACTTGATCGGCTAATTGTAATGTATAAAACTCTCCCAGGAGTAACTCTTACTCGCAGCGGGTATCGGGATCCAACTATCTCATAGAAGGTATGCAATCTCATTAAAAATTTCAACTCTTGAAATTCCCGATAATATTTTGCCCCTAACCTCCTATGACCTTGACAAAGGCCAACAAACCATAGGATGCTAGTCAAGTTCAACCCGTCATTTCCTGATTGAATTAAACCCACCCGCACGGCCCTTGACAAAGGCCAACAAGGTCGCACGACTACCCTAACTCAATCTGCATCATATGCATAAGCAGATAAGCACCAGTTAGCTACCGCACACTGCGCCTTGACAAAGGCCAACAAACGCAGCACGAATACTAACTACTACTTATCTGAAATGACGGAGGGCTACGACAGGTTTTTATGAAAACCTATTGCGTAATGAACTTGATATCGTTGTAGGATCGAATGATTTTAAAATGGAGTGCTTTTGAGGCTTTTCTAGTTTTGCTAAAGGAGTCACTCCCGGTGAAGGGATCGTCGGTCCTTTCCTCGTCGAATGAGGTGCGGGATATATCATATATATCACTGTGCAAAGCAAAAAACACTTAAAAGAAATCAAAAGACAAACCGAGTGTGTAGCATCTGCCAGTTATTGCTAAAGGAGTCACTCCCGGTGAAGGGATCTCGGTCCTTTCCTCATCGAATAAGGTGCAGGATATATCACATATACCGCTGTGCAAAGCAAGAACTGTAGCTACCTGTTTTATTTTGAAATTCGATTCTACAATATCTTAGGTTTCTTTTATTTCATTAATCACATTAATGAAGTCCCATCATTTAATGTACCTAAACATCACAGATAAATACGACGTACACTTATGCCATCCGCATTCGCCTCGATGTCCCCTCGTGCACCGTTAGGTTAGGTAACTAACGACAGAGCAGGGCAGGGCTAGCGCGGGTGAAAAACATAAGTAACGTCTATATAATATATCATATATACTATATACTGTATCTATCATAGAACATCACATGATCACATCACAGATATCGCAGCAGAAGAATCATATGAAATATTGGATATACTAGGACGTCCGTGTTTTCAATACGAGCCAGTATAAAACACGGATTCCACGGTCGCGATGAATAGCCAAACCCACACCCCTAGACCCCTACGAGAGCGGCAAGCAACCCTACCAATTCTAGAGTTAGGAGACCCGGACTCGACTCCTCGAGTTGGTCTCCCACTGGACTCCAGAACCCGGTTACTTGTGCCCTCCTCCTTGGGTCTATCCTAGTGCGGAAAAGTAAATAATATACAAACGGTGACTACTTCCGCAACCTGGAAGCGCCCCAATAAAAGAATATTACATACAAGTTTTTACATGAATGAAAATGAAAAACACTCATCTCACATAAAAAACCCCGGCTATTCAAACACGACGATCCAATATAACATATCCAGCAACACATAACATCACATGTCATCAACGTAAGTAAATATGCGCATCCCAATTGTCGTTGACATATAGCAACGAAACCGGCGATATCACATATTACACTTACGGTCACAGAAAAGAAAGTGTAAAACTACAACAGTTGGAATCCGCAACCTCCTCAGACATCACATGCCTGACCAAATGAATTCCTTAGACATCGCATGCCTAACTATTATAAACCCCGCATTTTAGTCTCAAAATCGAAAACACTTTTCAATATTAAGTCGGGTAATTCAACAAGATTCCCGACATCCTGATCGAATGCTCGTCGCAAACTTCAGTAGACGGCCGCACCCCTGATACCGTCGACGAAGTGCACCAAGGCGGAACACCGCTACCGCGAGCACCCAGACGGATGCTTTCGGCGACGGGGTTCTCCTACAGTCACTTGGTCGGGGCTATGGGGTGAGGCAGTCTATTAAGTTTACCCGGCGAGTATCCGCGTACGCTACGTGATTGCGACGGACTTTTGATCACATCAAAATTCCGTGGCAACCGATCAAGTGAGACTAAAGTGCTACGTTTATAACATTCATTTAGTTATCACATAACTTATTGTGAATTCCAATTATTGTATCACATTCCGGATAAACAGAAAATGTTAAACTTTCCGATCGAACAATCGAACACCCAAGTTTTCCCGAAACTGATCAACACATGAAACAAGTATAACAACATTCCGTTCGTGCCTCAGTACCAACGGTCCAGCCGTAGAAGGGTCAAGCCAACGCCTCACATGTGGCACGCCGTACTGCCCCAAACCCGAAGGTTCAAAGGGCAGTTCAAGACGGTCACATAATCGAGTTAAGGTTTGTTGTCTTCTAGAGGGTCCATCGAGTTACTTGCACTACTTAGAACGTCGTTAAACTACGGAAAAATCCAACACTTGGAAATTTTCCGGCAGGGGAAAAGGTGGGTATTTATATCCGGTCGAACTTTTTAACATATTCATCAATTATCCGGAAAGCCACAAAAGACGAAATTTGATACTCCGATCGAAACACCGAATCCCAAAACAATCCCAGATAATTCAACTCTTGAATAAATATTAAAAATTCCCAGAAAACTCAGCAGAATTTATCAGGAATTACTGTGCAAAGATTGAGGGGTGACGTCACCAAGAAGCCGCGGAACCGCCGCAGAAGGCATGCTTCTGCCGCGGTTCCGCCGCGGAATTTACTGTTCATCCAAAAATTTTTGCATCGTAATTCTTAATTTTCCCTGCTGAATTTTTTAGCAATATTTAATTTGGGAAAATCCCAGTTTTCAGAAAAAGTACAGAGAGCTTGTTTTGGGTTCAAGTTTCGATTCGATCGGACTTCAAATTCCGTCTACGCTTCGCCTAAGGCTCTAGCTAGGCTCTGAAACCACTGTAGGGTTCCTAGGCATCCTAGTGAGGTCTCACAAGGCATCGAACAAGCCAATATAAAATTTTATGGGTGCCGAGAGACCCGACTACGGATCGTTTGCTAGAAAACTAGGCGAAAAGTAAACTAGTTAACAATTAACTAATGGGAAACGGAAATACAGCCTTTGTAGATCCGGTCCTCCACCTCCACGGCTCCGAGATGAGGTCCTCTCCGCTGTCCAAATCGAATCCGGGCTCTAGCGTCGACTTCATCGGAGAATAGGCGAGCTAGGTCGTCGATGTCCATGCCGAAGATGATCTACGTCGAAGCATCGCAAGATCAAGCTCTCACTTCACCAAGTCCAAAAAACTTGTGAAGAGAACACACTCTACTACTTGGCAAGAGGTAGAGGATAAAGAAATAGGAAGTGGGTAGACTTTAGATTTGGACTTCTCACTCTTTATCATCAATCACCATTGATGAAGAAAGCTTTTTCTTCCTTGCTCATGAAGAAGAAGAAGAAAGAAATATATGATAAGTTAATTAAAAAAAATAGAAAAACAAATACTTATCATATCATTAACTATAGTCAAGTGTAGAGAATGAATCATGGTTAGTGGGAATGGTTAGGGTTAAGGATGAGATAAGAATGGTTGACTTGATCAAAGCTTCATGAAGCTTCAACTAAACTCCAAAACTAGCAACCATTCTTTTCTCTTCTTTTCCAAAATGAATAAATAAATAAATAAATGAATAAATAAAGGAAATGAAACCCTAGCCATTCTTTTAACCATGGTTTAATTCTTTGCACTTAACCAAGTAAACATGTATCATCAAACATGATACAATCAAGTGCACAAAATCATATCGCATATGTAATGCGCACATCCGAGTGAGAAAATCCATTTAAAGTGATCCAATACTAGTTAATGCAAAGTAATATATCAAATATATAATTATACATTAAATCATTAAATCAACACTTGATTCAATGATCCGGTCATGTCGCACACAACCGACTAGTATACAATATATCGGCTTATCGAATCAACGCTTGAATCGATAACTAGGTTATATCGCATACAACCATTCGATACATTCATCGTGAGAATGGAATACGGTATCACATACACGCATTATTCTCGGTCCCGCACATATCTCATATGCGCTCCTATTTCGTTTCGCTTGAGCCGGGAAACCTCTGTGTAGGACTCTAAAGACTCGTCAATACGCCGGCAGCAGGTGATGATTATATCAAACACCCACAAGCCGCAAGCGGTCTGCTAAACGTAACGGCCACCTGGGTATTGAGCGATCTGAAGATCGACGAGCAAGCCCGCTCACACTCCAGTGAATCCGACCAGTAACACTACCGTACAGTCCGGTCTGATCGTCTGATATGTCGCATATCTTGCCTAGGGGTGGTAAACGTCAGACCCCAATAGCTCGATAAGTCGTGTCGATATGAGGTCTATAACTGTTCGAGAAATTACTGGTAACACTTACCAGTAAATCTCAGCAACCCTGGCCAGGGATTTCCTGTTATAGCCAATCGAACACAGCGCAACATAAACTCCCTATACCGGGAGAGACGAATCCCCTCCTATCGCTCATTGCCTCCATGTGACTCGGGACTGTACCCAAAAACCACCGTTTTGCACGCCCTCTTGGACGTAGTAAGATGGAAATCAAAGCACAGTGGGAACCACACGAGACTCTATGACGATCTCAGGTCAACAGACTACTCTGTACCAGTGTCACCAGAGAACTGCCATCTGACGTGAGGTATATTACCATCTGGGAGTTCTCGGCGAGTCCGTCCAGTGTACTCAGTCTCTACTGAGCACCCGTATATCATCTCTGATGTCAAACACCAATGGATATGGGATCATCCATCGCCCATCTGTATGGGTCGAGAAGCTACACGCTAGTCTACTCTGGTATATCGATGCCCCGTCTCGATACACCCTCGACTAGGGACTTTGAAGGATGTACTTATGGACTACCATGTCCCCACTAGTATGATCCGCATCATAGTCCAGGTAGTCAAGCACACATCCTAAGGGCTTTACCAACATGTAACAGAGAGACAATCAGTATACACGTTAAGGTAAAGTTCAACCAGATAGCATACTATCATGTCGAGCAAGAAAGTCCTCCCTATATATGTCCCAGCATCCACTACAATATACATCCTATGTACAGTAATGGCCTCTAGGGCATACATATAACTAACAATCTCCCACTTGCACTAGGGCCATCTGATAGCAGTGGTTGCAGTATCTCATACTCAACCATCCCATAAAAGTCTCTCTCTGGGAACAGGCCTTTGTGAGTGGATCCGCTGTGTTGTCCTCTGAGTCTACTCTCCAAACCTCGATCACCCTGGAGATCAACTATCTCCATGATAAGGTGATACTGCCTTAGAATATGTCTGGATCACTGATGGGACGGACGTTCCTTGGCATAAGCCACAACTCCATTGTCACACAATGGGAGGAACATAGTTCATCTCATGAACCAATATACACCCAAACAGCCTCTTTGGTAGCATCTTAAGTAGCGATGTATCCAGCCTTTATCGTCTAGTATGTCACGGTATTTTGCTTGGAACTTCTTCCAACATACCGTCCCTCCCCTGAGGGTAAAGACAATGCCTGTGACTGACATTCAGTCGTCTTTATCACCTTGTAACCTTTCCAGTGATTCTCCCCAGGATCGATTGATATCATCTCACTATAACTAGTGAGAATCCTAACATCCAATTAAATCTATCTCATAGATCTAAAACTCAGGATTTAGGAGGTATCATTTTGATCCTACATGGAGAATCATTGTGATAAACGGAGATTGATCGAGCGTAGCATAAGAAACTCCTTTCTTATCAAGAGTATGTCATCCACGTACTCTACGAGGATCACCACCATACTCCCAACTACCTTTTTGTTTATACAAGGTTCATCTACCATTTTGATGATGTCAAACTCTTTGACCGCTTCATCAAAACAGATGTTCCAACTCCGCGATGCCTGCTTTATCCTATAAAGCATCTTGCACACGTTTCCGCTGCTCCCACTGTCTACGAAGCCCTCTGGCTGTGTACTTATAGACGCTCTCTTCTAAATCCTCATTTAGAAAAGCAGTCAAGACACCCAACCACCAGATATCGCAGTCATGGTATGTAGCCGTGGCAAGTAGGATCTGGATGGACTTAAGCATAGTTACTTGAAAAGGTTTCATCATTATCCACGCCTGGTCGATGACGAAAACCTTTAACAATTCTAGCTTTGAAAGTCTTAACTTTTCCAAGTACACCAAGTAATCTTCTCAAGATATACTTGCTCCTGATGGGGATTTAACCCTTCAGATATAGCAAACAAAGTCCATACTTTGTTGGTGTATAAGGATTTCATCTCAGATCGCTAAGCATCCAGCCATTCTTATAGAGTCTTACTCCTGATGGCCAGCTCGAAACTAGTTGGGTCATCATCTCATGATGCAGTCCTCGCTCCCACTGTCATAGAGAAACCGAAGTATCTCTCAGGTGGGTGAGGAACCCTACTAGATCGGCGGAGAGGCTGAGGTTCGTTGGTAACTATTGAATCATTTGGTTTTGCCAAATCATCTGTTGTAGCTTGTATAGCTGAAACACTTCCAGTTCTACATAACTGATCTTGCCTCGAGCTTGTCCGGATTATGCTTTTAGACATAGCCCGGACAACCCCAAATCTTAACTAACTTAAGATATGGGCTCTTCCCTTTCTATATCACATATGAAGTGGTAGGCAACTGATTTGATTAGAACCCTATTCAATAGGTATGCAGCTTCTCAAGTGCATAACATCCAAAAGGAAATAGGTAGCTCAGTATTACTCATCATAGAGCACACCTTATCACATAGGGTGTAATAGCTCCACCCCGATATACCATCGTGCTATGGTGTATGCGGAGGAGTAATGCTGAGAGAGAATCTCATTCTCCTTTAGAAAAGTCCAGGATTTCTGTGCTCAAGTATTCTCCTCCTTGATCACATCAAAGGACATAATACTTATACCCGTATTTTGGTTTTCTACTTCTAACTTATATTCTGTGATTATCTCAAAGGTTCGGACTTATGTTTCAACAGGAACATATGACTGAATCTTGAGAGATTATCAGAGAACGTAATGAAGTATAAAAAACCAGTCCTGGCATGTGTAGACAGGGGAGCTACATACATCAACATGTATCATCCCAAGAGTTCACTAACTCTTTCTCTGTTTTCAGTAAATGGAGCTGTGGTCATCTTATCTTTGTGACATGACTGGCGAGTTTCACAAGATGCAAATTCAAACTAATTTAAATATGCATCTTTATGTAACTCCAGCCAGTCGGGTCGCATTGATATGACCTAGTCTACAATGCCTCAAGAAGGATTCGTTCATTTCTGAACTCTTCCTCTTGTGTGTGTTCCGTATACTAAGAACTGTAGTTTGATTTAGAACATCAATGCTTTTAGATAACGTGCCTGATCCGATCAACTTTTGATATAGGAAATGTTTAAAACATTATCCGACAATACAAAATTATATCGTTTCTTTACTAATAAAGAGACAGATATGATTTTGTATATCAGGTTCGGTATCTAATAACATTCGTTCAGAATCAATGTATTGATAATACAGGGTGACAGTGACCGATAGACTTGGCTGCAACTCTTGCCCCGTTTTCTGCCTCATGAAACTTATCACCCGTTCTCAGTTCTCTACCTATCTGTAGCCCTATGTAACAGATTACATATCTGGGATCCTGATCTGGTATCACATACCCAGGACGTAAAGGATACTGAGAAACAGTTCTCTGTAACGAACACACCCGAAGATGATGCATCAGCATGCACTCTCTTCGTTTGGGCAGTACGGGAATTCTGGTAATCCCCAATTTCCTGCTCTGTCTTATAACAATTATAAGTTGGAGCGGGACCAACGTTCCCCAGCACAGTATAACAAGCGGGTTCGGTCAATAATCCGTATTATTATCTTGATTAAGGCGTGATATGGTCGCTACCTGGAGAGAGAGAGAAGAAAACACTCAGCGTGCGCTCTGTCAAGAATAGATTGGTTTTTATTTTATCTAATCAGGATGGCTCCCACTGCTTTTTATCAAATCTTCCTTCAAACCCTAAAAGAAAAGACTAGCCGGGATTAATTACACACTACAAGTTCGCCAATCTTTCAGACAGGCCAGTGTCGGTACTTTGAGGGAGGTCCCCCGTGCTTTCGCACGAACCTAATTAATGTAAACCTCGTTTTCCCAGAGGCGTAACCGCGTTGACACCTTTCTAGACACCTACTTGATCGGCTAATTGTAATGTATAAAACTCTCCCAGGAGTAACTCTTACTCGCAGCGGGTATCGGGATCCAACTATCTCATAGAAGGTATGCAATCTCATTGCAAATTTCAACTCTTGAAATTCCCGATAATATTTTGCCCCTAACCTCCTATGACCTTGACAAAGGCCAACAAACCATAGGATGCTAGTCAAGTTCAACCCGTCATTTCCTGATTGAATTAAACCCACCCGCACGGCCCTTGACAAAGGCCAACAAGGTCGCACGACTACCCTAACTCAATCTGCATCATATGCATAAGCAGATAAGCACCAGTTAGCTACCGCACACTGCGCCTTGACAAAGGCCAACAAACGCAGCACGAATACTAACTACTACTTATCTGAAATGACGGAAGGCTACGACAGGTTTTTATGAAAACCTATTGCGTAATGAACTTGATATCGTTGTAGGATCGAATGATTTTAAAATGGAGTGCTTTTGAGGCTTTTCTAGTTTTGCTAAAGGAGTCACTCCCGGTGAAGGGATCGTCGGTCCTTTCCTCGTCGAATGAGGTGCGGGATATATCATATATATCACTGTGCAAAGCAAAAAACACTTAAAAGCAATCAAAAGACAAACCGAGTGTGTAGCATCTGCCAGTTATTGCTAAAGGAGTCACTCCCGGTGAAGGGATCTCGGTCCTTTCCTCATCGAATAAGGTGCAGAATATATCACATATACCGCTGTGCAAAGCAAGAACTGTAGCTACCTGTTTTATTTTGAAATTCGATTCTACAATATCTTAGGTTTCTTTTATTTCATTAATCACATTAATGAAGTCCCATCATTTAATGTACCTAAACATCACAGATAAATACGACGTACACTTATGCTATCCGCATTCGCCTCGATGTCCCCTCGTGCACCGTTAGGTTAGGTAACTAACGACAGAGCAGGGCAGGGCTAGCGCGGGTGAAAAACATAAGTAACGTCTATATAATATATCATATATACTATATACTGTATCTATCATAGAACATCACATGATCACATCACAGATATCGCAGCAGAAGAATCATATGAAATATTGGATATACTAGGACGTCCGTGTTTTCAATACGAGCCAGTATAAAACACGGATTCCACGGTCGCGATGAATAGCCAAACCCACACCCCTAGACCCCTACGAGAGCGGCAAGCAACCCTACCAATTCTAGAGTTAGGAGACCCGGACTCGACTCCTCGAGTTGGTCTCCCACTGGACTCCAGAACCCGGTTACTTGTACCCTCCTCCTTGGGTCTATCCTAGTGCGGAAAAGTAAATAATATACAAACGGTGACTACTTCCGCAACCTGGAAGCGCCCCAATAAAAGAATATTACATACAAGTTTTTACATGAATGAAAATGAAAAACACTCATCTCACATAAAAAACCCCGGCTATTCAAACACGACGATCCAATATAACATATCCAGCAACACATAACATCACATGTCATCAACGTAAGTAAATATGCGCATCCCAATTGTCGTTGACATATAGCAACGAAACCGGCGATATCACATATTACACTTACGGTCACAGAAAAGAAAGTGTAAAACTACAACAGTTGGAATCCGCAACCTCCTCAGACATCACATGCCTGACCAAATGAATTCCTTAGACATCGCATGCCTAACTATTATAAACCCCGCATTTTAGTCTCAAAATCGAAAACACTTTTCAATATTAAGTCGGGTAATTCAACAAGATTCCCGACATCCTGATCGAATGCTCGTCGCAAACTTCAGTAGACGGCCGCACCCCTGATACCGTCGACGAAGTGCACCAAGGCGGAACACCGCTACCGCGAGCACCCAGACGGATGCTTTCGGCGACGGGGTTCTCCTACAGTCACTTGGTCGGGGCTATGGGGTGAGGCAGTCTATTAAGTTTACCCGACGAGTATCCGCGTACGCTACGTGATTGCGACGGACTTTTGATCACATCAAAATTCCGTGGCAACCGATCAAGTGAGACTAAAGTGCTACGTTTATAACATTCATTTAGTTATCACATAACTTATTGTGAATTCCAATTATTGTATCACATTCCGGATAAACAGAAAATGTTAAACTTTCCGATCGAACAATTGAACACCCAAGTTTTCCCGAAACTGATCAACACATGAAACAAGTATAACAACATTCCGTTCGTGCCTCAGTACCAACGGTCCAGCCGTAGAAGGGTCAAGCCAACGCCTCACATGTGGCACGCCGTACTGCCCCAAACCCGAAGGTTCAAAGGGCAGTTCAAGACGGTCACATAATCGAGTTAAGGTTTGTTGTCTTCTAGAGGGTCCATCGAGTTACTTGCACTACTTAGAACGTAGTTAAACTACGGAAAAATCCAACACTTGGAATTTTTCCGGCAGGGGAAAAGGTGGGTATTTATATCCGGTCGAACTTTTTAACATATTCATCAATTATCCGGAAAGCCACAAAAGACGAAATTTGATACTCCGATCGAAACACCGAATCCCAAAACAATCCCAGATAATTCAACTCTTGAATAAATATTAAAAATTCCCAGAAAACTCAGCAGAATTTATCAGGAATTACTGTGCAAAGATTGAGGGGTGACGTCACCAAGAGGCCGCTGAACCGCCGCAGAAGGCATGCTTCTGCCGCGGTTCCGCCGCGGAATTTACTGTTCATCCAAAAATTTTTGCATCGTAATTCTTAATTTTCCCTGCTGAATTTTTTAGCAATTTTTAATTTGGAAAAATCCCAGTTTTCAGAAAAAGTACAGAGAGCTTGTTTTGGGTTCAAGTTTCGATTCGATCGGACTTCAAATTCCGTCTACGCTTCGCCTAAGGCTCTAGCTAGGCTCTGATACCACTGTAGGGTTCCTAGGCACCCTAGTGAGGTCTCACAAGGCATCGAACATGCCAATATAAAATTTTATGGGTGCCGAGAGACCCGACTACGGATCGTTTGCTAGAAAACTAGGCGAAAAGTAAACTAGTTAACAATTAACTAATGGGAAACGGAAATACAACCTTTGTAGATCCAGTCCTCCACCTCCACGGCTCCGAGATGAGGTCCTCTCCGCTGTCCAAATCGAATCCGGGCTCTAGCGTCGACTTCATCGGAGAATAGGCGAGCTAGGTCGTCGATGTCCATGCCGAAGATGATCTACGTCGAAGCATCGCAAGATCAAGCTCTCACTTCACCAAGTCCAAAAAACTTGTGAAGAGAACACACTCTACTACTTGGCAAGAGGTAGAGGATGAAGAAATAGGAAGTGGGTAGACTTTAGATTTGGACTTCTCACTCTTTATCATCAATCACCATTGATGAAGAAAGCTTTTTCTTCCATGCTCATGAAGAAGAAGAAGAAGAAAGAAATATATGATAAGTTAATTAAAAATAATAGAAAAACAACTACTTATCATATCATTAACTATAGTCAAGTGTAGAGAATGAATCATGGTTAGTGGGAATGGTTAGGGTTAAGGATGAGATAAGAATGGTTGACTTGATCAAAGCTTCATGAAGCTTCAACTAAACTCCAAAACTAGCAACCATTCTTTTCTCTTCTTTTCCAAAATGAATAAATAAATAAATAAATGAATAAATAAAGGAAATGAAACCCTAGCCATTCTTTTAACCATGGTTTAATTCTTTGCACTTAACCAAGTAAACATGTATCATCAAACATGATACAATCAAGTGCACAAAATCATATCGCATATCTAATGCGCACATCCGAGTGAGAAAATCCATTTAAAGTGAACCAATACTAGTTAATGCAAAGTAATATATCAAATATATAATTATACATTAAATCATTAAATCAACACTTGATTCAATGATCCGGTCATGTCGCACACAACCGACTAGTATACAATGTATCGGCTTATCGAATCAACGCTTGAATCGATAACTAGGTTATATCGCATACAACCATTCGATACATTCATCGCGAGAATGGAATACGGTATCACATACACGCATTATTCTCGGTCCCGCACATATCTCATATGCGCTCCTATTTCGTTTCGCTTGATCCAGGAAACCTCTGTGTAGGACTCTAAAGACTCGTCAATACGCCGGCAGCAGGTGATGATCATATCAAACACCCACAAGCCGCAAGCGGTCTGCTAAACGTAACGGCCACCCGGGTTTGAGCGATCTGAAGATCGACGAGCAAGCCCGCTCACACTCCAGTGAATCCGACCAGTAACACTACCGTACAGTCCGGTCTGATCGTCTGATATGTCGCATATCTTGCCTAGGGGTGGTAAACGTCAGACCCCAATAGCTCGATAAGTCGTGTCGATATGAGGTCTATAACTGTTCGAGAAACTACTGGTAACACTTACCAGTAAATCTCAGCAACCCTGGCCAGGGATTTCCTGTTATAGCCAATCGAACACAGCGCAACATCAACTCCCTATACCGGGAGAGACGAATCCCCTCCTATCGCTCATTGCCTCCATGTGACTCGGGACTGTACCCAAAAACCACCGTTTTGCACGCCCTCTTGGACGTGGTAAGATGGAAATCAAAGCACAGTGGGAACCACACGAGACTCTATGACGATCTCGGGTCAACAGACTACTCTGTACCAGTGTCACCAGAGAACTGCCATCTGACGTGAGGTATATTACCATCTGGGAGTTCTCGGCGAGTCCGTCCAGTGTACTCAGTCTCTACTGAGCACCCGTATATCATCTCTGATGTCAAACACCAATGGATATGGGATCATCCATCGCCCATCTGTATGGGTCGAGAAGCTATACGCTAGTCTACTCTGGTATATCGATGCCCCGTCTCGATACACCCTCGACTAGGGACTTTGAAGGATGTACTTATGGACTACCATGTCCCCACTAGTATGATCCGCATCATAGTCCAGGTAGTCAAGCACACATCCTAAGGGCTTTACCAACATGTAACAGAGAGACAATCAGTATACACGTTAAGGTAAAGTTCAACCAGATAGCATACTATCATGTCGAGCAAGAAAGTCCTCCCTATATATGTCCCAGCATCCACTACAATATACATTCTATGTACAGTAATGGCCTCTAGGGCATACATATAACTAACACAGCCGTGGTAGGGTAGTAATCAAAGTACAGTGGGAACTCACACAAGACAAATAACGATCTCAGGTCGATGAACTAACCTGTACACATGTCACCAGGGAACTGCTATCTAACGTCAGGTATAAAACCAACTAGCATGTTCCCGGCGAGTCTTGTCCGGTGTACTCATAACCCAATGAGCACCTGTATACATCTTAGGTGAACCAACTGACACCAGTGGCTTGTGAGACCGGCCACCGCCCCTCGTCGGGGTCTCGACTGTATACACTAGTCTGGAGTATCGATGCCCTGTCTCGAAAACTCCCACGACTAGGGACCTTTTAAGGATGTGCTTATAGACCCCAGCTCCCACGTATATGATCGCCATCATACTGTTGGCCGTCAAGCAAGAATCCTAATGGCTCTATCAACGCGCAATAGTGACCTGTAAGGTCACCTAAAGCAGTACACGATGATAAAGATAAACCAGATAGCATACTATCATCTTGAGTAAGACTGTCCTACCGGTATATGTCCTCCCTCAATCATTGCAATCACGTTCCTGTGATCCAATAATTGACTCTGAGGGCACTATATCCAACAATCTCCCACTTGCATTCAAGGCTAATTATTGCGATGTCACATACTCACAGCTCGTGTGATACCGAACACCCAACTCCTCTACTAGTCAGTCTCACAAAACCCGTTTGCGAAACTAATGCGTTCGAGGAATAGCCTCAGTGAGTGGATCCGCTCTGATGTTTCTTTCTATGTCTCTCTTTATCTCAAGTTTGCGGAGAAACCCATCTCCCGAAATGAGCAATACCTGTCTCAGAATATGTCTGGACATCTGATGGGACCTAGCTCATAAATGAACTCCAAATCCAAACTTCTTAGACTGTATCGTCAACTGAACTTAATCAGTATCCTGTGTAATGCCTCCCTCAGTGTCCGCTTGGATCACCTGTCTAAAACACTGCCCCTTGTCAGAGGGAAAACTATAACTCTGACAGACACTTTGTCATCCAGGTCACCTTGGAAGCCTGGAATAATAACTGTCTCCCGAATGAGGCTATCGTTATCTTATCCCTAGAACATCCACTTATGTTCTAAAACTGCTTCCGAATGTTTCTCCAGGATTGGATCAATATTAACTTACTGCATCTTGTGCAAAAACAACATCTGGTGTGGTACTTAACATCTCATGATTGACTCAATTGCCTAAGCAAGTGATCTGCCAATCATGCACATCCCTCTCCCCTTTAGTCTGTAAGACACCTTCAGAGAGGGTGACTCCATCACCTGCAGGTACACTACCGTGCCAGGAGTCGTCCATTCTAAAACACCTTCAAAATGCTGTCTTAGTACCCTGATTGGGACACTTCCCAAATTTAGATCTAAAACCATAGATCCAGTAACCAGAATATCTGATATAATATCCAATTCCTATGTGGAGAAACCACTGTGTGACAACCAAAGTATAACCGATCATAGTATAGGAATTTCACTTCCTACTCTGTGTATGTCATCCAAATACCAGGACATCACATCCTACTACCTTCTTAACAGATCCATCCTCTATTATGATGAAGTCAAACATATGACTGTCACATCAGAAATAGATGATCTATCTCCGCTATTTCTGCTTTAGTTTATAAAGAGACATAAGCCACTTGTCCACCATGCTTCCGCTGCTCCCACTGACTATGACAACCCTCTGGCAGAGTCATATACACGTACACTTCTAAAGCTAGAACGACGCTATACTCATCCTCCTGCCGGGTCTCACAGTCTGGAACAACAGCAATGGCAAGTCTGGGTAAACAAGAACCTCCCTTTCACCGCCTTTGAGCATACCGAAGTACCTCTCGAGTGCCTGAGGTTACCTA
The DNA here is from genome assembly GCA_030015575.1 of Agapanthus africanus. NCBI lineage: Eukaryota > Viridiplantae > Streptophyta > Magnoliopsida > Asparagales > Amaryllidaceae > Agapanthus > Agapanthus africanus. The sequence goes on from CM057343.1 coordinate 155,404,732, forward strand.
CCATATCTGCGGAGTGGCCAATGGAATATCAATCAGATTGAATCTCTAGGTTCTTATCAAATTTTCAGTAATCGTTTGCGGTTCTGTAATCTTTTCCAGTTCTACCATACTCCCACTACTGTTTTCTGAAAAAAATTCCATTTTTCTAAAACTGTGGCGAGTCAAGAACAATATCACCATTGATCTTCCAGATGGTAGAAAGTCAACCCTCGTCATAGCCCGGGTCAATCCACAAACAGCCATTACAGAAATGTGCCTTGAGTTATCCAGAGTCTGGTTTTAAGCATAAGCCAGACAACTCCCCGTACCTTAACATCGTTAAGATATGAACCGTTCTATATCCAATATAGAAACAGAGGCACTGATTTAATTGGAACCAGATTCAAATCATGCAGCTGTCTCCAGTGCATGTCAACTAAATGGAAGGAGGCCGATCAGCGTTACTCAACTTAGGAATGCATCCAGATATGAATAGCCTGAAAGAGAAACAAGTTTCTCAAAACCATTACTATCAATTGAATACCATACACAAGTATCTACATCTTCGATCACCTTGAAGAATCCCGATACTTGCAACACCTGGTTTTCTACTTTATTCATATACCTATAACTTCTCAAAACTTGGACCTTGTGTTTCTACGAAACACTTGTCTAAAAACTAAAGAAGTCATAAGTAAATCGAATATAGTACGAGGACCAACCCCTCTGTCCTAATGGACACTGAACAACATATAATACTCTGTATAAGTCCCTTAAGTCTAATAACTCAATCCCTGTGTGTCGTAGGTTGAAAACTGTACTTATGGTTAAGAAGAATTACACCGCTATTTAATGCTCCTTACCTAACCATCCACTGGTATAGGTAAATGTCATAGAAATAATTTCAAAAAGTTATATCTCACTTTATAAAAATAAACGTACAGATATATCAACTTGAAATTGGTGCATTACAATGGATATTCAAAACCAAATATTTGCCGTCCGGCAAACAACCCAGGTGATTTTCTCAAATATCATAAATTCCAATGAATCCCGATATAATGAGGATAATCACCCAATTCCTAATAATTTACTCCCCACTCATCATCTGTAAAACCATACAGATGTGAGAATCAAACCTGGTAAATACATACCCTGGAGTAAGGGCTAATTGGGAAATCAGTTTTCTTTTAACAATGCACAGTGAAACTAAAACATGTAAATGTTTCGAAGGGGTATCCGGGTATTCCTAGCAATGCCTCTTCCATTATCCAGATTCACAACTGTAACCGTATATTTTTTTGCCGTCTCTCCAAATCCCTTTATATGTCTTTAGTCATTGCCTTCTGTACACCCCTTTAGGCCAAATGTTTTTCTTCCTTCATTACCGTTCAGCACCAGCTTATGGTTTGGAAGAAGACTATCCAATAAGCATAATGGGTGTACTGTCCTAATCCTAGGAGCACTCGCAACTCGAGAGAAGGTAAAGATAAAAGACAATTGAATAAACCTTATTCCTATTTCTCCTGAACCAGAATCCATCCCCGAACTGGAACAAGTTCCTTCGAGTTCGTATATAACCATACGATGGAATATCCAGATAACTGTGGATATTCGTAGTGATACGGAGTGTCCCGGAGAAATACAAAGGTGAAGTAGGAGTGGCGATGAAATACTTGGTTTTGGTCGTGAATAGCAGTCGCAATTTACTTTGCCCTCTTTCTAATCCCTTTATTTGTCTTTACTTAATACCTTCTGTACACAATCGTTAGGCTAATTAGTTTTCTTCATTCCCTACCGTTCGGCACCTGCCTATGGTTTGGAAGAAGACTATCCAATTAGCATAATAGGTGTACCGTCCTAATCCAAGGAGCACTCGCAACCTGAGAGAAGGTAAAAGGAAAAGACAACGGAATAGTCCTATTCATTTTCTCCAGAATCAGAAACCATCCTCGAATCTAACCATACAATGGTTTTATCCAATGGAAGTGGACGTTCGTAGTAATACGGGGTGTTCTGGAGAAAAGGGTAAAAGTAGGTGTGGCAATGAGGTATGCAACTCTGTCAATCCAAAAGCCAGTGTTATAAAAAGGTTCGGTCAACTTGGTCACTGAGTCATAGTCAAGGGTCGGGTCATGGTCGCTGTCAAAGAGAGAGAGAAAAGAAACACTCAGCATGCACTCTAACCTAAATCAGAATGGTTATCAATTTATCTAATCAGGAAACCTCTCACTGTAACCTCAAATTCTCCTCCAAACCTGAAAGAAGAATTAGTTAGGGTCACCCGAAGAGTAAACCAACTCATCAGTGGGAATCGGGATCCAACTATCATCGCATGATAACGTGATCGAATCCACTCACGTTATCACACTCCAGAAGGTATGCGCATGTCTGGCAAGTTTCAGTTTCTTTAGAAACTCCCAATGTGATTTTTACCCCTAGGACCCAAGTGACCTTGACGGAGTCAACAAATCAAAGAGTCCTAGTCAAGTTCAACCCGTCATTATCTGGATTGCAATAAACCCACCCGTACGTGCCCTTGACGGAGTCAACAAGGCCGCACGACTGTCCTAACCAATCCCATATCCATGCTACAAACAAGCACCACTTAGCTACCGTACACTACGCCTTGACGGAGTCAACAAACGCAGCACGAATACTAAATAATACCCGTAAGAAGTGATGGAGGGCTACGTCTAGTTTTTGGCGAAAAACTTTTAACGTAATGAACTTGATATCGTTGAAGGAACTGCATAACTTTTTATAAATATATAGTGGCGAAAACCCTTTGCTAAAGAGGTCACTCCCGGTGAAAGGATCTCGGCTCTTTCCCTGTAGAATGAGGTGCAGGATATTCCAACTGAATAGCACGATGCAAAGCAAAAGGCAATCGGCTATAGTGAAGTTATTACCCTGACGCAGACTTCTGTCCAAGGGGTCACTCTCGGTGAAGGGATCTCGGCCCTTGCCTCGTCGACTGAGGTGCTGGATATTCATAACCGAATACCACTGTGCAAAACAAAAGAGAACGTCCTTGCAATAACAGCTTTTCGAAAAATGTTTCAACAACATCAGAATAGGTTTGTTTAGCTTGCATTGATCCTAATCAATGCAGTCCCATCAATTGATCACACCACAAAAGAACGAAAATATGATGTACGTATATGCCATCCGCATTCGCCACTGGGTCCCGTCATCACCCGTTAGGTTACTTAACTAACAACAGAGCGAGGACTGGACTAGCGCGGGTGTAAAACATATACAACATCTACTAGTATATATATCAATATATAATAATCTCTCAAGGCGTGATAAAATGCAACATCACAGAAATGTAATAAGCATCACAGAACAATACAGATAATCTGGGATCCCCGGGTTTCATAGAGCCGCTACTGAAACCTGACGTTCCCCTGGTCGTGTGGATAGCCTGTGCAATGAAATCCTAGACCCCTACGGGTGCGGCAAGTTACCCGCCAAAACCTGAAGCGAGGCAGCCCCCTTCAACAACGTGAATGGACCACCCAGCACTTCACAGAATTCAGTAACTTGAGCACCCCTCCTTGGGTCAACCTGTACCCCCTACGAGTGCGGCGAATAGCCCGCCAATTTTAGAGTGAAGCCCCCTCCGTCTCAAAGCCATGAGATGCGGGCCCATTGCCCTCTAGAACCCGGCTATCCGTGCACCCCTCCGCGGGGTAATCCTAGTACAGAAAGTAAAATATATACAACGGGTACATCGACCTCAGCCCGGTCGTGCCCCAAAAGAATAATATACAAACAGAAAGTGACGGCAGTCCACATGTCGGACGCTTGCCCCGCAATATCAAATATACAAATATAACCAAACTATACTACCATTGCATCCAGGCTATCCACCACGACAAATCCGCAACATCATAGCATAACACAGAACATCAACGTGAATGTTACGTTCGCAAATCCGTCTAAAAGAACTATAGCAATTAGACAGGATTTACCGATCAAATGACATTCACGGTCACAGATATAATGTAAATACTATGAACTAACATATTTAAAATTTTCGATCGACTAAGTTTCCCGAAGTGGGCCCCAAGCACAACTGTAGCACTCAAAATAAATCTAGGCCCAAACAGAATATACCAAAAACCCCAATTCTAACACAGAGACCTACTGAAGAAATTTGGTGCACTGTGGCTATAGTACGGCGGCGGATCCGCGGCCAAAACGTGGTTTTGGCCGCGCATCCGCCGCTCTACAGTAAAATCAGCCAACCAAATTTCTTCAGTTCTCTTGAAAAAGCCTGCACATATTTCTACAATATACCAAATAATTTTTTGACAACTAAAAAATTTCGACAGAAACTGATGCTTGGAAATGCGGTTTTTGGAATTTTTGTTCGATCGAAGTTCTAAACACATTAGAGCAAGCTAGAAAAGGTTAATGGTGTGGTTCTGATACCATGTAAGTCTACGGTAGCGCCCCGGCCGTTTGTCCAAGGCCAAAATGCGGAAACAAAAACTTTTCTTTAACTAAAAATCGGCGCTACCGCGGACTATAAACCCGGATCGGACTATTAACCAACTACTAGCAAGCTAGAGAAAGGGTAGAGAGGCTATACCGAGCGATCCGTGTCCTTCGGTCTTCGGCCACCATCCCGATCTCCCCGCGGCATCTCCGGTCTCGATCTCCTCGTCGGAAAGGGCACCACATCACCGAGTCTTTTTACGGGCTCCCACCTCTGAACCGAGGCAAATCGGACACGAAATTGGCAAGCCGACGTGTCCAAGATTGCTGTAGACTGAGTGTAGAACGCTATGTCTCAACGGTTAATGAAGTTGCCATTTTTGGATGGAGGAATGAACTATGGAGATGAGCTAAGGAATTTTGTGACAAGCAAAATGAGAATGATAATTTTCCCACACCCATTTTCCCCCACTAGAAGTGGCCGGCCCTCTTCCCAAATGAGAGGAGGAGAGAGAATAATGTAAGAAAGAGAATGGGTGATAATCATGAAAATGTGTCACAACAAAGTCTCATAAAAAAACCCATCACCAATCCCATCTCCATAAAGCAAGTAATGATGAACCAATGGAGTCAACCTCAATCTAGAACCATCATGAAGCAACCACTTAGAAAAAACACCCTCCACTTTGCTAATTTGCACATTTGCAAATAACCCCCTCCACACCAATTTTCAGCCAAAGAAAGATAGAAAGGAAAATGGCCGTAACGGAATACAAACTGGCAACTTCAAAAAGACGATCCCGTAATAAATTACAGGAAAACCCCGCGACTGTATATACATACCCGCATTTGTATTCCGACCGAATACAAATGCAATGAGACAAAATCTACACTGTATAATAATAGGATCCGGCTTAAACCAAAGACCGCTAGTATTATCCGTCCTAACCATAACACGTGCACAAGTGCACGCGTACGTTCGAACCCTGCCATAAACCCATTCGGCCTCTACAGCGTTTCGCCCAAAACTTGAGAAACTGTCTATAGGGGACTCTAAAGACTCGTCAATACTTTGGATGTGGATTTAACCACTAGCACGTCAGAGGTATTAGCCGTACGTAACGGGCTACCAGGTATTGACCAAAAGGGACGTCGATGAGCGAACTCATCCTGAAACCCTGCTGAGCCTATCAATGACAATATCCGTACAGTCCGGTCCGTTCGACTAGGAGCATCGCATGGCGGGCCTAGGGGGTTGGTAAAAGTCAGACCCCCAAAAGCGGTACAAGTCGTGTCGGAGTGTAGCCCAGAACACCCTGAGATACTACTGGAATACCTACCAGTAAATCTCCTGCCTTGGCCAAGGACTTTGTGTAATGGCTCTCCTAGACACAGCGCGACCTCACCCCCAATACCGGGAGAGATGAACCCCTGCAGATCTGCTCAATGCCTCCATATGACTCGGGACTGTACCCAACTAAAACCTGTTTACACGACTCCTTTCAGCCGTGGTAGGGTAGTAATCAAAGTACAGTGGGAACTCACACGAGACAAATGATGATCTCAGGTTGATGAACTAACCTGTACACATGTCACCAGGGAACTGCTATCCGACGTCAGGTATAAAACCAACTAGCATGTTCCCAGCGAGTCCTGTCCGGTGTACTCATAACCCAATGAGCACCTGTATACATCTTAGGTGAACCAACTGACACCAGTGGCTTGTGAGACCGGCCACCGCCCTTCGTCGGGGTCGACTGTATACACTAGTCTGGAGTATCGATGCCCTGTCTCGAAAACTCCCACGACTAGGGACCTTTTAAGGATGTGCTTATAGACCCCAGCTCCCACGTATATGATCGCCATCATACTGCTGGCCGTCAAGCAAGAATCCTAGAGGCTCTATCAAGGCGCAATAGTGACCTGTAAGGTCACCTAAAGCAGTACACGATGATAAAGATAAACCAGATAGCATACTATCATCTTGAGTAAGACTGTCCTTCCGGTATATGTCCTCCCTCAATCATTGCAATCACGTGCCTGTGATCCAATAATTGACTCTGAGGGCACTATATCTAACAGCGTATACACTAGTCTACTCTGGAGTATCGATACCCCGTCTCAATAATCCTATGACTAGGGACCTGTATAAGGATATGCTTATAGACTACCCAACCCCCACTAGTGTGACTGCCATCACAACACTGGTAGTCAAGCAAAGATCCTAAGGGCTCTACCAATATGTATAAGCGATATTCTAAAAGAAACATATGCACATATTGAGATAGAAACAAACCAAGTAGCATACTACCATTTTGAGCAAGACTGTTATTATATCTGTAAATATCCCAAGCTTCCAAAATGTAATATATAATCCAGTACGATACAATTGTTAGTTATATGTATGCCCTAGAGGCCATTACTGTACATAGGATGTATATTGTAGTGGATGCTGGGACATATATAGGTAGGACTTTCTTGCTCGACATGATAGTACGCTATCTGGTTACTCTTTATCTTAACATGTATACTTTCTGTCTCTCTGTTACATGTTGATAAAGCCCTTAGGATGTGTACTTGACTACCTGGACTATGATGCGGATCATACTACTGGGGACATGGTAGTCCATAAGTACATCCTTCAAGGTCCCTAGTCGTGGGTGTATCGAGACGGGGTATCGATATACCAGAGTAGACTAGCGTATACCTTCTCGACCCATACAGATGGGTGATAAATGATCCCATATCCATTGGTGTTTGACATCAGAGATGATATACGGGTGCTCAGTGGAGACTGGGTACACTGGACGGACTCGCCGAGAACTCCCAGATGGTATTATAACTTACGTCAGATGGCAGTTCTCTGGTGACACTGGTACAGGTTAGTCTGTAGACCCGAAATCGTCATAGAGTCTTGTGTGATTCCCACTGTGCTTTGATTTCCACCTTACCACGTCCAAGAGGACGTGTAAAACGGAGGTTTTTGGGTACTGTCCCGAATCACATGGAGGCAATAAGCGATAGGAGGGGATTCGTCTCTCCCGGTATAGAGAGTTGATGTTGCGCTGTGTTCGATTGGCTATAACCGGAAATCCCTGGCCAGGGTTGCTGAGATTTACTGGTAAGTGTTATCAGTAGTATCTCGAACTGTTATAGACCACATATCGACATGACTTATCAAGTTACTGGGGTCTGACGTTCACCACCCCTAGGCGAGATATGCGACATATCAGACGAACAGACCGGGCTGTACGGTAAGTGTTACTGGTTGGATTCACAGGAGTGTGAGCGGGCTTGCTCGTTGATCTTCTGATCGTTCAATACTCGGGTGACCGTTACGTTTGGCAGACCGCTTGCGGCTTGTGGGTGTTTGATATGATCATCACCTACTGCCGGCGTATTGACGTGTCTTTAGAGTCCTACACAGAGGTTTCCTGGCTCAAGCGAAACGAAATAGGAGCGCATATGAGATATGTGCGGGACCGAGAATAATATCAGTATGTGATACTGAATTCTATTCTCGCGATTTGTATCATCGGACGGTTATATAAGATATAGCCGGGTTACCGAATCAAATGTTGATTCGATATATTGATACACTTGATATTAGTCGGTTATATGCAATATGACCGGATCATTAAATCAAGTGTTGATTTAATGATTTAATGTATAATTATATATTTGATATATTACTTTACATTAACTAGTATTTGTTCACTTAAGATTGATTTTCTCACTTGATTGTGCACATTGTATATATGATATATGTTTGTGCCCTGGTTTGTATCATGTTTGATGATACATGCAAACTTGAGTGTGTATGCTTTAAACTATGTTTAGGTTAATGGTTAGGGTTTTAACTTATTTATTTATTTTATTCATTTATTTTTGGCAAGAAATAAAATGGTGGCTTTCTTTGGTTTTTACTTGAAGCTTCATGAAGCTTTGAAAAGTCTAGCCATTTTGTTTTATGCCTTAACCTAACCATTACACCTAAACCCTAGTTTATTCTCTACATGTGTTACTTCACCCATGGTTGCATTATGATAAGTATTCACTTGATTTAATATTTTTCAAGAATAATTCATTTTTCTTTCTTCTTCTTCATCTTCTTCTTCAAGTGAAGAAACCTTTCTTGAAAAATTTCAAGTGATGAAATCAAGTGAGAAATCCAAATCCAAAGTGAACCCACTTCCTATTTCTTCATCCTCTACCACTTGCCATGTTGTATAGGGTGTTTTCTTCACAAGTTTTATGACTTAGTGAAGATAGAGCTTGAGTTTGAGTTGCCTCGACGTAGATCATCTTCGGCATCGAAGTCAACGACCTAGCCCGATCATTTCTCCGACGAAACCATCGCTAGAATCCGGGATCCCGATGATCGCAGCGGAGGGACGTCATCACGGAGCTAAAGAAGTGGAGGACCGGATCTACAAAGGTTGTAGGCCCTTTCACTTATAGTTAAGTTGTTAACTTGTTTTGTTTTCGCCTATCCTCTAGTTAACGATCTTGCATAGAGTTTCTAGGCACATAAATTTTTAAATTTAGCATGGTTGACCAGTTGTAAAACCTCATGAGTGTGCCTAGAAACCCTACAACAATAATGGCCTCTAGGGCATATATCACTAACACTTCGTCAAGGTCATAAGCGCCTAGGGCAAAAATCCATATCGGGAGTTTCAAAAGAAAATGAAACTTTCTAGTGTTGCAAATCATTTGGAGTGTGATGATTTTGGTAGGATTCCTTCAAGGTTGTCACACGATGATATTTGGATCCCGATCCTACTATGAGTATCCGCTACTCTTCGAAAGATTTTTTCACTAAACAATTAATACTATAAACCAAGTAGGTGTCTAGAACAGTGTTAGCGGGGCTACGCCTCCAGGGAAAAGAGGTTATGTAATTAAGGAACTTCGTGAAAGCGTTGGAAAACCTCCCTTAAAGTACCAACACTAGCCTGGCCGAAAGGTTAAGCAAGAATTGTACGGTGAGATTAATCCTGACTAATTCTTCTTTTATGGTTTGAAGGAGAATTCGAGGAACAGTGGGAGTCATCATGTTTAGATAAACTAATAACCAATCTAAACTTGAAAGAGCATCATGCTGAATGTTTCTTCTCTCTCTCCTGACAGTAGCGACCAAAATGACCGGACTTAAGTTACTGCTGGATAATACTAAATTGATTGGACCAAACTATAATGTAACGTTTTAAAAATAATTAAATAAATAATTAAATGAATAAAATTGTTTAAGTGAAATTTTTGATTTTCGGTAAAGTAAAATGTATTTTTCGTAAAACTAAACCGTGATTGTTTTTCCTTATAATTTCAAAAATACCTATTTTAATTATGTAATTACTAGTAAATAGTGTTTATTTATCCACTTATAAATTTTTAGTTTAATTAAATATTTTTCTTTAATTAATTATTTTAAAAATTAACATAAGCTTTTAAATATACATTATATTGGTGTAAATTACAATTTGGAAATGGGTTAATTTGGCAAGGTGAGCCATGTCATACTAGAGTTTAGTTTGTAGCATGCCTTTTCTCTCCTTGAATTGTCTTCATAGATCTAGAAACTTCATGGGAAAATTAAGCTAAAAATAAATAAATTTAAATAGTTTTGAAAAGACTTAAAAAGAATCATTAATTAAGGTATTCTTCTACACTTTTCTACACTCTTTCTCTCTCTCCCCTCACCACCCCCACCATGGCCGAAAATACCCTAATGGAAGCCCCACATTTCCACACTTCATTTTAGTTCAAAAATCCTCCAAAAAATTCATCAAAATTCATGAAAAATCCACAAAAAAACATCACAAATTCCTAATTTAACCATTCCCCAATATTCTTTGACCTATCAAGCTTGGTTCTTGGAGCAAAATTAGCATTTTTGGGAGGCTAAGATTTCATGTTGATCCACAACCCTTGAGGTATAAAATCCAAAACCATAGTTAAATTGTTGTTTGCTTTCTAATCTAGCTTAATTGCAAAATTAATTGTGGTTTCTATTTCAAGATTCTAAATTCAAGAGAGAGTTTTAAAATGAAGTTTTGGTTTTTATTAATTGAGTGGGGTTATTATAAGTAGCTTAACATTTGTAGATGGGAAAAATCTAGCATGGTTAATGTATTATAATTTGTTCACTCAAAATGGTTTAAACTAAGCAATTTTGCTAACTAGGTTTCTATAAAACATATATGTTGGTGATATAAAATTCTAATTAAGGTTTTTATCATTAGATTGTAGTTTTAATAAGAATATTTACATGCTAAAGGAATGAAAAACCTAGTTTGGTTACTAGTTTCAAATTGATAATGGAAATTGTGACAAATATGTTATTTTTGTGCTAACTAGGTTTTAGATATCTCTTAAATAATTGAGATTTAAAATATAATTATGGTTTCATTACATTATTATCATCATGAATTGTAGTTTAATACATTAATTCATGCAAAATCAAGTTTTGTTGTGGAATTGTGACATTTTGCGTGTAAAATGTTGAAAATTGCTAATGGTTGCAAACTAGAAATTTCAAATTAATACAAATTTGTATAATAAAAATATAGTAATGGATTGTATAGTCTAGTTATGCTATTTAATAAGTTTATGACCATTGGTTTCATTTAAATGTCAAGTTTTGAAGAAAAACGGTAAATTGGCATTTTCGGGTTTTACGAAATTGGACGGTTTGATCGATTTTTAGGGTTTCGATGGATTTAATCATGTTATATATTATAAGTAACGAGTTTTAAAACTATGAGTTATTTGTTGATGTTATCTCGATCCATCGGAGTTTGTACGCCGATATCGAGCGATATTGGGTTCTTTTGCGTGAACGGGACATAGGTTTTAACCTATGCTTGTTTCTTGCGTCGTTTTGACTTTTGTATGTGATTCAGTTTACGATACTATTTATATGTTTGCGTTTAGGTACCCTTCACGTGGACTGCGGGCGATGAAGAGGAGGACGGCGACACCGTCTTCGGCAGACATGGACCAGGTGAGTAGATGCATATCTACGGGGGGAAGTCGGGTGGATGGCATTTAGCACCCCCGCAACGTAGAATAGGAATAGTACTATTGACATTAGGAAGCCAGATGTGACCCTAGTAATGACCCTAGGCTGGACTAGACTGATTTAGGAAGATCATATCTGAGGATGAATATCTTGGAAGAGGTTCGTAGGTTTCAGGTAGAAACACGCACACACTGAAACTCGACATGATGCATACGTGTATGTGCATATATATATAGGACTAGGTATAGGTATATGTATATATATATATACAACATGGATATGGGATACATTGATGTGATATGATACACGGGAATGAAACAGTATAACTGGGCTTGATGCCGTGATTCTTGGCTATGCAGTCGTATTAAAATGTTAGCGGATCATTAGAAAATGATAATGAACAGGTATACATAAATTATAATGAGTAGTGATGATATTGAGGTACATGGGACTCTAAAATAGAACCCGAACTGTAACTTGTGACTGATCACGATATGATATATGTATGACTTGATTACGACATCATATGGGTGTGACCTGATGTCGATATCATATAGGTGTGACTTGATGACGATATGATATCAGTATGACTTAATCACAATATGATATATATGACATGATATTTCTGAGGATAAATTAATGAGGTATATTCATGATGGCAATGTTATATAATTGATGTATGTGACTACAGCATAGCACCTTGATCATGACATGTGTTGATGATGATATTTTATGAATAATGAGACACGTAGGTGATATTTGACCCGTACCCCGATATTGGGATGCCGTATGATGGATTTTACCGTACGAGGCATAGATGTGATGATTGATCCGCACTCTTGATTTGAGAAAGTCGTACTATGTACGTGACGCTATTGAGGCTGGATCGCCGACTATTAGAGATATGGACTCATACTTTAGGTGCACTCCTACTTCTTATCGAATAGTTCTTAGGTTTAGTTTTCCTTAGGGGGTTAGATGGACACTAGGTTAGGTTCGAGTCATATAGTGGTAGTGGTAATTGTATATCAAATGAATGGATAACACACATCCGTCTTTACTTTCTCACTGTAATTATAATGTTGCATGTTCATACATATGTTGCTATAATCAGTATTAACCTTACCTGTTAGGACACCAGCACCATTACCGATGATGCGCATATTCCACGCACACTTATTTGCCGGCTCACACACATCATCATCGGTAATGGCTATGTCACGTACACTTTAGATTATATTATCTTTTATTAATAGAATCAGTTAACAACTAGACCGATATAATATTGTGATTACTCTCTGATGTTAGTATAGACATGGTATTTATTATTTAGACATTCATGCATTCATATTTTCATGTTATCATGGGTATATGCCGACACTTATCATATACTTACTCATGATTTTAAGATTTGGATTTTTATGAGATTTCTGGATTTTTGGGGAAAACCGGAAGAATATATAAAAACTTCTCTCTCTCTTCTCTTCTCTTTTTAAAATAAGATGCGGTTTTCTCGTGATGTATGTGTCGTCCACCATGAGATTTCATGTTTTCTGATGGATTTCGAGACCCGATTCGAGGAGTGGATGAACCGTCTCGGGTACATGGTGGGCCCGGTATGGTACCCCGGGGCAAGAAGATCGAGTTGTAGACGATGAGCCTGGCAGGGGAAGGACTACCTACCGGTGATGTCTGGCACGGCGGATATCCGGAGGATACCGACCATTGTCGTGGGATTTGATGATATGGGCCGATCCGGACTGACAGAGCCCGAGATATTGAGATTTTGAGGTATTGAGACTTGAGATTTACATGTTTTGTGTCGATGCTTGACATGGATTCCTATGGATTTCATTATTGATATTTCATATTACTATACACATTTTACTATGATAACAGTTAAAGATTTCTTATACAGATATATCTGGATTTCAGGATTGGTTATTTTACATTCATGGTGCATGCATATCCATTCATATGACATAGTATTATATGAGGCACTGACACGAGCACGGAGTATCTGCACTTACACGTAGTATTTCCCTGCTATTACTAGATGTTTGGGATATAGTAGTGTATTATTATGACCTAGGATAGCGTCGTGCATTCGATTTCTTTATGTAGATGTCTTCTACTCACGAGTTGGCAACTCACCCCCGTTGTGCCAAATTTTATTACAGATTCGATGTACAGGTTTCCCTGGCAGTTGCTGGCACATCATTTCATTCAGGGTGATTTGCACGGTAGGTTGGTTCACTTGTATCTGAACCACCATTGTACCTTTATTCTTTCATTTGTATCTAGTAAGCTCCATCAACCAAACTTGTATTATTTGATAGATTACTGGACCATTTATTTATTTCGACCTTAGAGTCGCGTGTATTATTCTGATTTGGTGGATTTGTTTTCTTTTGGGTTTTGAGCTTCGCCCTTTGGCGTTGTATATTATTGTGCTTGTTATGGTTGTTTCCGCCTGTTGGCGTTGAGCTAGCTCCTGTTTGGGGATGCTTTTATTTGTTTATGTATATTGTACTTGTTGTACCCGTTTGGGGCCAGTTTTACAGAGGAGACTCTGCCGAAATTTTTGGGAAAATTTGCTGATACTTTTAAACTCATTTTTCTTCATGTTTTCTTTTACTTCTTCTTCTTTTATATGGTTTAGATTTCTGGGCTTCGGCTTACTTAGGTTACGTTGCGCCTCTAGACGTTTCGTAATCTAAGTGCCGGTCATGTTCCGTACTTTCGGGTCGTGACAAAGTTGGTATCAGAGCGCTAGGTTTAACCTTGTTTAAGTCTAGGTGACCCTTGGTTGATGGAGTAGACGATTTAGGTAGAGTAACGTAGCGTGGGTATGGTCCGCGGCATACTTACGATACGCGCCTCTACCTAAGGAGCCTTAGGATATACATTTGTTTGCACCGTATTTCATTCGTTCCTTTGATCTATCTTCGTCGATGTCGGAGGGTGGTTTTTATTACCACGGGCGCACGGGCAGAGGGAGCTGCGGCTCGAATGCGATAACCATTAGAGTATTGGTTATTCTTGAGGATTGAAGCATTGTTTAGCGTGCGGATGAAGGGTATTCACATGCCGTCCGGATGAAGTTAAAGGGTTCGAACGATTATCAGAAAACCATTTTCCCAAGTTTAAAGTATTCGGAAGAACATGCAGGTATCTCGATGGACCCTCTAGAAGAACGAAACCCTAACTCGACATAATGACCACGAGGACGCCCTTGAACCTTAGGGTTTACGGCAGTTCCGCGGTGCCATTAGTGAGGCTTGGGTTTGCCCTTCTACGGCTGGATCATCGATGCTGGGGTATGTACCGGATATTTTTAAACTGTACTTGAGTGTTGAGCTCTCGGGGAATTATGGGATTTTGATGGATCGATCGAAAAGTTTAATGTAATCCGGATATCAGGTGAAGGGATCGACTATGTGGGAGACTCTAGACATGAGTATTGTCGTTGGTAGTGCAGTCAGCACACCTATGAAAAGACGAGTTCGAAGTAGTCGACATCAGAGGAAAGAGGCGCACATGGACGATAGTGTTTACGATTGCGACTTGGTGATTTGAATTTCATATTTCCGTTGGTTGGATTTTGGTATTTGAGGATTTTGTTCTACGATCGGTACTTCTTATGTACTTTCATTATATTCTATGCATGTTTCATATATCGGTTGTATTGATGTTGTTTTGTACATACCCAGTGCACTTGATTTAGTTTTAATACATTTTGAGATTTTGATTTGATTTCGTGCATATGGGTTACACATGATTTTGATATATGCTTCGACCTAGTTTCCATGCATTTTCGTACTGTGACTTCGATTTTGATATTCGATGTATGTTTTCGTGCACCATGTGCACCTGATTGAGATTCTTGCGCACATTCGGTGCACTTGATGCGATTTTGTGCACACCAGATGCACTAAATCGGGGTTTTGTGCAGATTAGATGCACCTTATAATGAGTCGTGCATGCCTGTTGCACTTGACAGATGTTTTTGGTGCACACCTGTTGCACTTAGTTTTGTTGTTGTGTGTATTCATAGTATCTGTATTTGGTTTCGATTTCAGTGCGCACCAGACGCACATGATATTTTATTGATGTGATTGGGATTGATTTCAGTTTGAGCAGTGTGTTTTTATAATCATTACTATTTGATTTAGAAACCAGGCGGGATGTGTATGTTAAATAAAAGATATATATATAGCTTTTTTTTTAAAAATAAACGTCCGCTAATTACGCCGTGACACGTGCATCACAAGGTGATTTTCAAAAAGGGTTTTTGCATATTTCTTTATCCAGATATTTGGACGATTTTACTATGATGCGCACTATATATGAGTTATAGTTTTGATATATATTATGTTGGGTCTCGTACTGGGTTTTGATATTTTATCTTCACCATAACTCCGATGATTGCGTTATGCTTGACGGAGTTGATTTTTGTTATGTATCGATGATTTCGGAGCCCCGACGATTTGAGTGTTTTGCTAAATGTTTTAGTATTTGGAGGGGGAGTTTTAATTTAAATTCGGGGACCGAATTTCTTAAAGGGGGGAAGATTGTAACGTTTTAAAAATAATTAAATAAATAATTAAATGAATAAAATTGTTTAAGTGAAATTTTTGATTTTCGGTAAAGTAAAATGTATTTTTCGTAAAACTAAACCGTGATTGCTTTTCCTTATAATTTCAAAAATACATATTTTAATTATGTAATTACTAGTAAATAGTGTTTATTTATCCACTTATAAATTTTTAGTTTAATTAAATATTTTTCTTTAATTAATTATTTTAAAAATTAACATAAGCTTTTAAATATACATTATATTGGTGTAAATTACAATTTGGAAATGGGTTAATTTGGCAAAGTGAGCCATGTCATACTAGAGTTTAGTTTGTAGCATGCCTTTTCTCTCCTTGAATTGTCTTCATAGATCTAGAAACTTCATGGGAAAATTAAGCTAAAAATAAATAAATTTAAATAGTTTTGAAAAGACTTAAAAAGAATCATTAATTAAGGTATTCTTCTACACTTTTCTACACTCTTTCTCTCTCTCCCCTCACCACCCCCACCATGGCCGAAAATACCCTAATGGAAGCCCCACATTTCCACACTTCATTTTAGTTCAAAAATCCTCCAAAAAATTCATCAAAATTCGTGAAAAATCCACAAAAAAACATCACAAATTCCTAATTTAACCATTCCCCAATATTCTTTGACCTATCAAGCTTGGTTCTTGGAGCAAAATTAGAATTTTTGGGAGGCTAAGATTTCATGTTGATCCACAACCCTTGAGGTATAAAATCCAAAACCATAGTTAAATTGTTGTTTGCTTTCTAATCTAGCTTAATTGCAAAATTAATTGTGGTTTCTATTTCAAAATTCAAAATTCAAGAGAGGGTTTTAAAATGAAGTTTTGGTTTTTATTAATTGAGTGGGGTTATTATAAGTAGCTTAACATTTGTAGAAGGGAAAAATCTAGCATGGTTAATGTATTATAATTTGTTCACTCAAAATGGTTTAAACTAAGCAATTTTGCTAACTAGGTTTCTATAAAACATATATGTTGGTGATATAAAATTCTAATTAAGGTTTTTATCATTAGATTGTAGTTTTAATAAGAATATTTACATGCTAAAGGAATGAAAAACCTAGTTTGGTTACTAGTTTCAAATTGATAATGGAAATTGTGACAAATATGTTATTTTTGTGCTAACTAGGTTTTAGATATCTCTTAAATAATTGAGATTTAAAATATAATTATGGTTTCATTACATTATTATCATCATGAATTGTAGTTTAATACATTAATTCATGCAAAATCAAGTTTTGTTGTGGAATTGTGACATTTTGCGTGTAAAATGTTGAAAATTGCTAATGGTTGCAAACTAGAAATTTCAAATTAATACAAATTTGTGTAATAAAAATATAATAATGGGTTGTATAGTCTAGTTATGCTATTTAATGAGTTTTATGACCATTGGTTTCATTTAAATGTCATGTTTTGAAGAAAAACGGTAAATTGGCATTTTCGGGTTTTACGAAATTGGACGGTTTGATCGATTTTTAGGGTTTCGATGGATTTAATCATGTTATATATTATAAGTAACGAGTTTTAAAACTATGAGTTATTTGTTGATGTTATCTCGATCCATCGGAGTTTGTACGCCGATATCGAGCGATATTGGGTTCTTTTGCGTGGACGGGACATAGGTTTTAACCTATGCTTGTTTCTTGCGTCGTTTTGACTTTTGTATGTGATTCAGTTTACGATACTATTTATATGTTTGCGTTTAGGTACCCTTCACGTGGACTGCAGGCGATGAAGAGGAGGATGGCAACACCGTCTTCGGCAAACATGGACCAGGTGAGTAGATGCATATCTACGGGGGGAAGTCGGGTGGATGGCATTTAGCACCCCCGCAACGTAGAATAGGAATAGTACTATTGACATTAGGAAGCCAGATGTGACCCTAGTAATGACCCTAGGCTGGACTAGACTGATTTAGGAAGACCATATCTGAGGATGAATATCTTGGAAGAGGTTCGTAGGTTTCAGGTAGAAACACACACACGCACACACTGAAACTCGACATGATGCATACGTGTATGTGCATATATATATAGGACTAGGTATAGGTATATGTATATATATATACAACATAGATATGGGATACATTGATGTGATATGATACACGGGAATGAAACAGTATAACTGGGCTTGATGCCGTGATTCTTGGCTATGCAGTCGTATTAAAATGTTAGCGGATCATTAGAAAATGATAATGAACAGGTATACATAAATTATAATGAGTAGTGATGATATTGAGGTACATGGGACTCTAAAATAGAACCCGAACTGTAACTTGTGACTGATCACGATATGATATATGTATGACTTGATTACGACATCATATAGGTGTGACCTGATGTCGATATCATATAGGTGTGACTTGATGACGATATGATATCAGTATGACTTAATCACAATATGATATATATGACATGATATTTCTGAGGATAAATTAATGAGGTATATTCATGATGACAATGTTATATAATTGATGTATGCGACTACAGCATAGCACCTTGATCATGACATGTGTTGATGATGATATTTTACGAATAATGAGACACGTAAGTGATATTTGACCCGTACCCCGATATTGGGATGCCGTATGATGGATTTTACCGTACGAGGCATAGATGTGATGATTGATCCGCACTCTTGATTTGAGGAAGTTGTACTATGTACGTGACGCTATTGAGGCTGGATCGCCGACTATTAAAGATATGGACTCATACTTTAGGTGTACTCCTACTTCTTATCGACTAGTTCTTAGGTTTAGTTTTCCTTAGGGGGTTAGATGGACACTAGGTTAGGTTCGAGTCATATAGTGGTAGTGGTAATTGTATATCAGATGAATGGATAACACACATCCGTCTTTACTTTCTCACTGTAATTATAATGTTGCATGTTCATACATATGTTGCTATAATCAGTATTAACCTTACCTGTTAGGACACCAGCACCATTACCGATGATGCGCATATTCCACGCACACTTATTTGCCGGCTCACACACATCATCATCGGTAATTGCTATGTCACGTACACTCTAGATTATATTATCTTTTATTAATAGAATTAGTTAACAACTAGACCGATATAATATTGTGATTACTCTCTGATGTTAGTATAGACATGGTATTTATTATTTAGACATTCATGCATTCATATTTTCATGTTATCATAGGCATATGCCGACACTTATCATATACTTACTCATGATTTTAAGATTTGGATTTTTATGAGATTTCTGGATTTTTGGGGAAAACCGCAAGAATATATAAAAACTTCTCTCTCTCTTCTCTTCTCTTTTTAAAATAAGATGCGGTTTTCTCGTGATGTATGTGTCGTCCACCATGAGATTTCATGTTTTCTGATGGATTTCGAGACCCGATTCGAGGAGTGGATGAACCGTCTCGGGTACATGGTGGGCCCGGTATGGTACCCCGGGGCAAGAAGATCGAGTTGTAGACGATGAGCCTGGCAGGGGAAGGACTACCTACCGGTGATGTCTGGCACGGCGGATATCCGGAGGATACCGACCGTTGTCGTGGGATTTGATGATATGGGCCGATCCGGACTGACGGAGCCCGAGATATTGAGATTTTGAGGTATTGAGACTTGAGATTTACATGTTTTGTGTCGATGCTTGACACGGATTTCCGTGGATTTCATTGTTGATATTTCATATTACTATACACATTTTACTATGATAACAGTTAAAGATTTCTTATACAGATATATCTGGATTTCAGGATTGGTTATTTTACATTCATGGTGCATGCATATCCATTCATATGACATAGTATTATATGAGGCACTGACACGAGCACGGAGTATCTGCACTTACACGTAGTATTTCCCTGCTATTACTAGATGTTTAAGATATAGTAGTGTATTATTATGACCTAGGATAGCGTCGTGCATTCGATTTCTTTTTGTAGATGTCTTCTACTCACGAGTTGGCAACTCACCCCTGTTGTGCCAAATTTTATTACAGGTTCGATGTACAGGTTTCCCTGGCAGTTGCTAGCACATCATTTCATTCAGGGTGATTTGCACGGTAGGTTGGTTCACTTGTATCTGAACCACCATTGTACCTTTATTCTTTCATTTGTATCTAGTAAGCTCCATCAACCAAACTTATATTATTTGATAGATTACTAGACCATTTATTTATTTCGACCTTAGAGTCGCGTGTATTATTCTGATTTGGTGGATTTGTTTTCTTTTGGGTTTTGAGCCTCGCCCTTTGGCGTTGTATATTATTGTGCTTGTTGTGGTTGTTTCCGCTTGTTGGCGTTGAGCTAGCTCCCGTTTGGGGATGCTTTTATTTGTTTATGTATATTGTACTTATTGTACCCGTTTGGGGCCAGTTTTACAGAGGAGACTCTGCCGAAATTTTTAAGAAAATTTGCTGATACTTTTAAACTCATTTTTCTTCATGTTTTCTTTTACTTCTTCTTCTTTTATATGGTTTTGATTTCTGGGCTTCGGCTTACTTAGGTTACGTTGCGCCTCTAGACGTTTCGTAATCTAAGTGCCGGTCATGTTCCGTACTTTCGGGTCGTGACATATAAAGATTAGCTAAGGAATGTCCAGATGGTCATTACCTATGACAAGCTGGGTTACCTCCTTACAACCAAAGCCCCCGCTGTCCCTGGTCCAGATTCCACCGTCGCGGATGTTGAAATCCATAAGACATGGGAAATAGACAGTGCGAGAGCCAAGTGCTTCGTGTTGGCCTCAATGGATAATGAACACCAGAGGCGGCACGAGATGTTAGACTTAGCTTCCATCTTCCTCCATAACAAAGATTTAAATGGAGAGCAATCTCGTATCACAAGATATGAGACCTCGAAGAAATTGTTACAGGCGAGGTTATCTGTATGGGACCACGTCCTTAAGATGATTAGTTATATTGAAGAGCTCGTGGACCTTGGGACCGCATTGGAGAACGAGTTGTATACAGACTTGATTCTACAGTCCCTCCCTTCTACCTACGCCTACTTTATCTTGAATTTCAACATTCAAAGGAAGGAAGTTTCACTTCCAGAACTCCTCAATATGTTGAGGAGCGCTGAGGGCATAATACAGAAATCCAAGGAGACACCCGCTCTGCTTATTGGAGAATCTTCCTCTTTTAGATCCAAGGGGAAGAAGAAGAAGGCCTCCACCAAGACGAAAGGCGGTGTCAGTAAGATAGAGGGAAAGGGCAAGGCAAAAGTTTTGGGGCTGACAGTAGGGAAGGTGGAATGTTTCTATTATCATGGGAAAGGGCATTAGAAGAAGGACTGCAGGGTTTGGAAAGACAGAAACTAGGATTCGAAGCACGTTGTGGCTTCAGCTTCAGGTATGTTTATGATTGAAAAACTGTCTGTCAATTAACTCTACTTTCTGAGTACTATATACTGGATCAGGATCTCATATCTGTAATTCATTACAGGCTCTGAGAAACCATAGTTTTATCAAGGCAGGTGATATGACTCTCAGGGTTGCTAACAGAATGAGCGTGGATGTTGTATTCGTAGGGGAATATCACCTAGGATTGACAACTGGGCAGATTTTGATTTTGCGTAACTGTTTGTGTGTGCCTAGTTTGGCATGTAATATCATCTCTGTATCTTTACTATCTAAAGAAGGTTGTGATTTTACATTTGTAAGTGATGTCGTCCACATCCACATTAATCATACTTTGATTGGGTCAGGTACACTAGATAACGGTATATACGTATTAAATCAAGCTCAGGTTTTCAATGTCCAAAACACACTTAAAAGAAAGTCTCCGGAATTAAATCAGGCTTTCTTATGGTATTGTAGACTGGGTCACATCAATGAAACACAGTTGATGAGGTTACATAAAGAAGGATATTTGGATCCATTTGAATATCAGCCTAATGCAACTTGTCAATCATGTTTCAAAGGAAAGATGACAAAGACTCCGTTCACTGGACACGGTGTAAGAGCCAGCGAGCTCTTGGGACTCATACACAGCGACGTATGTGGTCCAATGTCTACACATGCAAGAAGTGGTTATTCCTATTTCATTACTTTTACAGATGATTTCTCAAGGTATGGACATGTATTCTTGATGAAACATAAATCCGAAACCTTTGTGAAATTCCGGGAATACAAGAATGAAGTGGAAAAACAAACTGGAAAAAGTATCAAGACACTTAGATTTGATCGAGGTGGTGAATACTTAAGTGCCAAGTTCCTGGATTACTTAAACGAGAATGGAATTCTCTCTCACCTTACTTCTCCATACACACCTCAACACAACGGTGTATCGGAAAGGCGGAACCGAACCTTATTGGATAAGGTGCATTCCATGATGAGCAACGCTGAATTACCGCAATCCTTCTGGGGTTATGCACTAGAATCAGCTGCATATCTTTTGAACAAGATTCCTACTAATTCGGTGCCTACCACACCATATCAAATGTGGAGTGGGAAGAAACCCTATCTTAAGTATCTAAAAATATGGGGATGTCCAGCTTTTGTAAAAAATCAGCATGCGGACAAGCTCGAGGCATGCTCAGTACTGTATAAGTTTGTGGGATACCTAAAGAACTCTAGAGGGTATCTTTTCTATTACGCGGAGGAACAAAAGGTCTTTGTTTCTCGGCATGCCCATTTTTTGGAAACTCAATTTCTTGAAAAAGAAATAAGTGGGAGCACAATAGAACTGGAAGAAATTCCAGAACCACAAGCTATTACTGAAAAAATGGTGGAACCAGAAGTTTCGAAAGAACTGGACATCCCCGCGCCACTTCACAGGATAGTAGGCGGTCTCATCCGCCCGAGAGATACTACGATTTTCTCATAGATGCAGATAGAGAGTATTGCATCATCGACGATGATGAGCCAACTAGTTTCCAGCAAGCCATTAGGAGCAGAGACTCGATAAAATGGCTGGATGCAATGCGGACCAAAATGGAGTCCATGTACACCAATAAAGTATGGACTATGGACATTGCTCTAGAAGGGGGAAAACCCGTAGGCTGCAAATGGATCTTCAGAAAGAAGATTGGTATAGATGGACAGGTTGAAACCTATAAGGCTAAACTTGTTGCAAAAGGTTTTCGTCAAAGACCTGGTTTGGACTATGATGAAACATTTTCTCCAGTGGCTATGCTCAAATCCATTCGGATCCTTCTTGCCATTGTTGCCTTCCACGATTATGAAATTTGGCAGATGGAAGTAAAGACCGCTTTTCTAAATGGAAATTTAGAAGAGTATGTTTATATGGATCAGCCGGAGGGTTTCATAGAGAGTGGGAGCAGCGTAAGAGTGTGTAAGTTGCTTAAATCCATTTATGGATTAAAGCAGGAATCACGGAGTTGGAACATCTATTTTGATGAGACGGTCAAGAAATTCGACTTTATCAAAAATCCAGATGAACCATGCATTTATAATAAAATTGTAGCGAGAACTGTGGTATTTCTTGTCTTGTACATGGATGACATTATCCTGATAGGAAATGACATTCCTATGCTACAATCAGTCAAAGGATTCTTGTCACAAAGGTTCTCCATGAAGGACCTGGGTGATGCCTACTACATTCTGGGGATCCAGATCTATCATGATAGATCTAAAAGGATATTGAGACCTTCACGGTCAAGGTAAATCGACACCATACTGAAAAAATTTAGTATGGAATATTCAAAGTGCGGTAATCTACCGGCTTGTCACGAAATCACCATCTCCAAAGAGATGTCTCCCAAGACTGATTTGGAAAGGGATCGCATGACTATTATACCCTACGCTTCTGAGGTAGGCTCTATAATGTATGCGATGTTGTATACCAGACCAGATGTAGTTTACGCACTGAGCGTTGTAAGCAGGTATCAGTCAAACCCAGGGAAGAAGCACTGGACAGTAGTTACGAACATTCTCAAGTACCTGAGAAGGACTAAGAAGATGTTCTTGGTATATGGTAGTGAAGACCTCCAGATCGAGGCCTGTAAGTCGATGTCGCCCACTCCGCGAGTCCGCGGGGAGGTGGAATACACAAAAAACGATTTTCTTCATTTCAAAAGAGTGGCTTCGCAACATCAACTAAGACAACTCAGGATCTTAATTAAACCATAACTAGCTACGACTAACTACGAAGAGGTTCTAACTACTCGGTGAGAGTTTATACCTCATTGATCTAGTCCTTCGGGTCTTCTTGTTTTCTTCTTGGCTTCTTGGTTCAAGCTTGAATCTTCTTCTCCTCTTCTTGGCTCCTACAAAACTTGAATGGAACTCGATCGTCGGTCTCCTCTTTGTCGAAGATGATCCACCCGAGAGCCTATAGTTCAAGCTTCAATCTCAAGTGTGAGGTAACTAAGATGTCTGGTTTGCTAGACTAAACAACTTAGAAGATGTAGAGAAAGATAAATGGAGTATTTTATCTCAAGAGCCCTAGGATTCACAACACATGTGAGGGTTAGGGCTTGAGGAAGAAGGAGGAAAGGAAAAATGGAATGAGAAAGAACAAACCCAAATGAGCTCAAGTCTTGTGTTGTGGCAAGTGAGGAATGGCTTAGTCAACTACAATAATCAAGCATGCAATATTTTCAATAGAAAATAATGACCCATATTTGAATAGTGAAGTCAAAGGCAATAAACAAATCAACTAGCCATGCTTCACCCATACCACAAATATCTCCATTATCGACCTCATTAATCTATTTCTACAAATAGATAAATCTAATAATGAGATATCTCCTTCTAGAAGTATGTCTTGTGAAATTACAAGAATGCCCTCACCGTATATATATACTCGTATTCGTATTCCGAAAAATATGAATACAATGAGATAATAATAATCCAAAAATATAATATTAGAATCCGGCTTAAACCAAAGCCCACTAGTATTATCCATCCGAACATCATCCTGTAGGGTTCTTTGGCACAACCACAAGATTTTACAGAGCATCAAACATGCCAATTTCATAAATTTCTAGTGTGCCAAACAACCTAACCTAGGATCTAACTAGAGTTTTAGGAGCTAAACTAGAATGTAAACAACTTTACATAGAAAGTGAATAAGAAATACAACCTTTGTAGACCGGTCCTTCACTTCTAAAGCTCCGTGTAGAAGTCCCTTCGCTGCGATCGTTGATCTCCCGAACTCTAGTATGGGTTCCCTTGGAAAAATGAACAACCTTGCTCAAAGTCTTCAAGGCCGAAGATGATCTACGTCGAGAAGACTCAAACCCAAGCTGCCTCTTCACTAGGTGATGAACTTTGTGAAGAGAACACCCTAAACTAAATGGCAAGCAGTAGAGCATGATGAAGTAGGAAGTGGGCTCACTTTAGATTTTATTTTCTCACAATATTTCTTCATGTTTCATGGAGCTAGAAAGCTAGAAGAAAGAGATGAAGAAAACCACCATGAAAAATGAAGCAACTCAAGAATGAAAAATAATTAGGTGAGAATAGCAACTATGGGTGAGTTAGTGTCATATACTAACTATTGTAGAGACTAAACCATGGTTTTATCATGATGGTTAGGTTTAAAATATCTTAAGTAAAACAAAATGAGTGGACTTTGGTCAATGGTCTACAAGCTTCATGAAGCTTTCAAGCCATGAAAAAATCCATGTCATTTTGATTTACTTAAAACAAATAAAACCCCAAATTATAATAAGCATGGTGTAAGTCATACACACACCCAAGTTTGCATGTATCATCAAGCATGATACAAACATGTACACAAGTATATATCACATATACACTATGTGCACATCAAGTGAGAAAACAATCTTAAGTGAGCCAATACTAGTTAATATATAGTAATATATCAAATATATAATTATACATTAAATCACTAAATCAACAATTGATTTAATGATTCGGTCATATCACATATAACCGACTAATATCATGTGTATCAATTTATCGAATCAACACTTGATTCGATAACCCGGCTATATCGCATATAACCGACCGATGATACAAATCGTGAGAATAGAATACAGTATCACATACTCGTATTATTCTCGGTCCTGCACATATCACATATGTGCTCCTACTCCGTTTTGCCTGAACCAGGAAACCTCTGTGTAGGACTCTAAAGACTCGTCAATACGCCGGCAGTAGGTGATGATCATATCAAACACCCACAAGTCGCAAGAGGCGTGCTAAGCGTAACAGCCACCCGGGTATTGAGCGATCAGAAGATCAACAAGCAAGCCTGCTCATACTCCTGCAAATCCAATCAGTAACACTACCGTACAGTCCGGTCTGTTCGTCTGATATGTCGCATATCTCGCCTAGGGGTGGTAAACGTCAGACCCCGGTAGCTTGATAAGTCATGCCAATGTAATGTCCATAACGGGCGAGAAACTACTGATAACACTTATCAATAAATCTCATCTATCCTGGCCAGGGATTTCAGTTATGGCCAATCAAGCATAGCGCAATATCAACCCCTAATACCGGGAGAGACGAATCCCCTCCTATCGTTCATTGCCTCCATGTGACTCAGGACTGTACCCAAAAACCACCTGTTTGCATGACTCAGTAGAGCCGTGGTAGGGTGGAAATCAAAGCACAGTGGGAGACACATAAGACTCTATGACGATCTCGGGTCGACAGACTAACCTATACCAGTGTCACCAGAGAACCGCTATCTGACGTGAGGTATAATACCATTTAAGAGTTCTCGGCGAGTCCGTTCAGTGTACCCAGTCTCCACTGAGCACCCGTATACCATCTCTGATGTCAAACACCAATGGGTATGGGATCATCCATCTCCCATCACATGGTTCGAGAAGATATGCGCTAGTCTGCTCTGGAATATCGATGCCCCATCTCGATATTCCCACGACTAGGAACATTGAAGGATGAACTCATAGACTACCCAGGCCCCACTAGTATGCTCTGCATCATAATCCTGGAAGTCAAGTACACATCCTAAGGGCTTTATCAACATGTAACAGAGAGACAGTAAGTGTACATGTTAAGATAAAGAGCAACCAGATAGCATACTATCATGTCGAGCAAGAAAGTCCTCCCTATATATGTCCCAGCATCCACTATAATATACATCTCATGTACAATAATGGCCTCTAGGGCATACATACAACTAACACATCCGTGTAGCAGTACACATATATGATCGGAACCCTGCCGTAAGACCATATGGCCTCTACATCATTTCACCTGAATCAGGGAAACCCTCTTTGTGGGACTCTAAAGACTCGACAGTACGCTGGCAGTTGGTTTACCCACAAGTCCGTCAACGGCACTAGCTGTACATAACGGCTACCCAGGTATCTGTCGAAAAAGGAAGGCCGACAAGCGAACTCATCCGAACTCCTACTGAGCCTGTCCGTGACAATCTTCATGCAGTCCGGTCTGTTCGTCTGAGAGTATCACATGCAAGGTATAGGGGCTAGAAAACGTCAGACCCTTGATAACCAGACAAGTCATGTGGGTGTGGCTCAAGACCATCCGAGAATCTACTGGTCCAACTATTAGTAATTCTCAATCCGCCCTGGCCAGGGAGTTATGGTGTTGACCAATCGATCACAGCGCGATGTCGACACCTTATACCGGGAGAGACGAATCCCCAACAGTCACTCACTGCCTCCATGTAGCTCGGGACTGTACCCAACTAAAACATGTTTGTACGACTCGGTAGAGCCGTGATAGGGTAGTAATCAAAGCACAGTGGGAACTCACACGAGACAAATGACAACCTAAGGTCGACAGACTATCTGCACTCATGTCACCAGAGAACTGCTATCTGACGATATGTATAATACCATTTAGCCAGTCCTCGGCGAGTCATGTCCGGTGTATTCACACCCAGTGAGCACCTGTATACAATCTTAGGTGCACCTCACCAATGGCTGTGGGACCAATCCATCGCACCTCATCAGGGTCTGGATATGTATACACTAGTCTACTCTGGAGTATCGATGCCCAGTCTCAATACTCCTACGACTAGAGACACCTTTAAGGATGTACCTATCGACTACCCAGCTCTCACAAGTATGATTGTCATCACAATGCTGGTAGTCAGGCAAAGATCCTATAGGTTTTATCAACATGTATACAAGATATGAAATACAAGGTAAAACACATCACATGTTAAAATAAAGACAAACCAAATAGCGTACTATCATATCGAGGAAGAATTGTTAGGAATATGTATGCCCTAAAGGCCATTATTGTATGATATAATGGATGCTTGGACATATATATAGAGGACTTTCTTGCTCGACATGATAGTATGCTATCTGGTTGCTCTTTATCTTAACATGTACACTTGTATTATTATATTGTCTCTCTGATACATGTTGATAAAGCCCTTAGGATGTCGGCTTGACTACCAGGACTATGATGCAGATCATACTAGTGGGGCTTGTGTAGTCTGCAAGCACATCCTTTAACCATTCCTAGTCGAGAGAGTATCGAGACATGGCATCGATATTCCAGAATAGACTGGTGTGTATGTTTCTTGACCCTGTATGGGGCGATGGTTGATCCCACATCCATTGGTGTTTGACATCAAAGATTGTATACAAGTGCCCATTGAAGAATGGGTACACCGAACAGGACTCGTCAAGAACTCCAAGATGGTACCATACCTATCATCAGATAGCAGTTCTCTGGTGACACTTGTACAGGTTAGTCTGTAGACCCGAGATCATCATAGAGTCTTGTGTAGTTCCCACTGTGCTTTGATTTCCTCCCTACCACGGCTCAAAAGAGTCGTGCAAACAAATGGATTTTGGGTACAGCCCCGAGTCACAAGGAGGCAATGAGCGATAGGAGGGGTTTCGTCTCTCTAGGTATAGGGAGTTGATGTTGCGCTATACTCGATTGGTTATAACAGCAAGTCCCTGGCCAGGGATGATGAGATTTACTCGTAAGTGTTACCAGTAGTTTCTCAAACGGCTATAGGCCACACTTCGGCATGACTTATCAAGTTACTGGGGTCTGATGATTCCACCCCTAGACTTGATATGCGACATATCAGACGAAGAGACTGGACTGTACAGTAAGTATTGCTTGTAGGCTATGCGGGAGTTTAGACAAGCTTGCTTGTTAATCTTCTATTCGTTCAATACATGGGTAGCCGTTACGTCCAGCTAGTACCGCTGACGGTTTGTAGGTGACTGATGTGATCATTGCCTACTGCTAGCGTATTGACGAGTATTTAGTGTCCCACACAGAGATTTCCTAGCTCAAGCGAAACGAAGTAGGGCACATATGGTGATATGTGCGGGAGCTTGATTAAATACGAGTATGTGATACTGTATTCTAATCTCGCGATATTTGATATCGGTTAGGTTATATGAGATATAACCGGATTATTGAATCAAGTGTTGATTCAATGATTTGTTATATGTATATATATTTTTGATATTGGCCAGTTATATATGATATGACCGGATTATTGAATCAAGTGTTGATTTGATATTGAATATTGAATATTGTCGGTTATATGTGATATAACCGGATTATTGAATCAAGTGTTGATTTGATAATTTGATATACATATGCATATGATATTAGTCGGTTGTATATGATATAACCGGATTATTGAATCAAGTGTTGGTTTAATAATTTGATATATAATTATATTTGATATATTTATATATTAACTAATATTATTGCTCACTTATCGATATTTCTTCTCTTGATATATAATTGTACACACATACACACACACACACATTAGATTATTGTATCATGCTTGATGATACATTGAACATAGTTGTATGAGACTTACACTAGAACCAAGGATAATATTGGGTGATTTATTTTAAAGTGAAATAAAAATTAGTGGATAATGAGCATGGCTTAGATGCTTGTAGAAGCATGTAGAAGCCATGACTCATTCCACTAATTTTGTTTTACTCTAGATATTTTCTAACCCAACCATTATCTGTAGCTCATGGTTAACTTTATTATTCATCACTTGAGATATTTTTCTTCTTCTCTAGGTTTTCTTGAGTTGAAGAAATAAAAGAGAAATAAATTTCTAAAGTGAGAAAAATTCCTACTTCATCAACCTACTCTCATCTAGGTCATAAGATTAAGTTGTTTGCTTCACTAATTCTTTGATTAGTGAAGAGATAGCTTGAGTTAGAGAGACTTCAAGGTGGATCATTTTCGGCCTCAAAGACAACGTAGCAAGCTCAATCCTTTTCTTCAAGTGGAGCCAAGAAGAGTTCTAAGGACCACTACTTGGAAATATTGAAGTGAAGGACTTGGTCTACAAAGGATGTAACCCTCTTCACTTAGTGTAAAACTTGTTTACTTGCTTACAGACCCTAATTCTCTAGTTCGATTCTAGGTTAGTGTAGCTTAGACCTCTAGATTTTTTAAAATTGCATACTTGATGCATGTGGAAACCTAATAGAGGTGCTAAGACACACTTTCATGGTATCAGAGCCAAGCTAGAGCATTAGGTTTGGTCTAAACGACATTAAAGTGTTCGATCAAACTTCGAAACCCGTAAAATTACATATTTCTGTCCATTTTTTCAAAAGTTGTTTACTTGCTTACAGACCCTAATTCTCTAGTTCGATTATAGGTTAGTATAGTTTAGACCTCTAGATTTTTTTAAATTGCATACTTGATGCATGTGGAAACCTAATAGAGGTGCTAAGACATACTTTCATGGTATCAGAGCCAAACTAGAGCATTAGGTTTGGTCTAAACGACATTAAAGTGTTCGATCGAACTTCGAAACCCGTAAAATTACATGGTTTTGTCCATTTTTTCAAAAGTTGAAATTTTCGAGATTAAAAATATGCAGAAATTCGTGCAGGGTATTTAATGAAGCCCCAAGAAATTCGAGGGCTCAACTCGACCAAATGGCCACAGAACCGCAGCATAACTTAGGGTTTAGCCGTGGTTCCGCCGCGCTTTTTGTGAGTTAGGGACTTATGTTTCTTATGCTGCTCCATGTTGATATTTGGCACTTTCTGAGTGTTTTTAATGAGACTCAAGTTGTTGAGCTCTCTGTGATTTGTGGGTGTTTGATATATCGATCGAAATGTTTAACATCGTCTAGATATTAATGATATGTGATACAATATTTAGAATCCACATTAATTAGTTTTGTGAAAACTAGTTTGATGTTTGTAAATCTAGCATTTTATTCTCTTTTGGTCGATTGCCACGGAGTTTCAATTCGGATCAAAACTCCGTCGCAATCTCGTATTGTACGTGAATAGTCGTCGGAAAACACTACTAGATAGCCACACCCCATTGCGCTGACCAAGTGACTATAGGAGAACACTGTAGCCAAAAGCATCCACTCGGGTGCTCGCAGCCGCGGTGTTTTGCCCAAGTGTACTTCCTTGACGGTATCGGGGGTACGGCAATCTATTAAAGTTCCCAATGAGCATTCGATCATTATATCGGGAATCTTGTTGAATTAACCGACTGACTATTGAAAAGTGTTTTCAATTCGAGACTTAAATACAAGGTTTATAGGGTTAGGCATGAAATCCGATATATGAGATATTCCGGGTTTATGATGTCTAAGGTTAGATGTGCATTCTAATTATTGTATTATTCATTTCTTTTCTGTGACCGTAAGTGTAATATGTGGTGTATCCCCGATCTCGTTGCTATACGTCAATGATAGCAGGAATACGCATATTTACTTACGTTGATGACATGTGATGTTATGTGTTGCTTGTGATATGTTATATTGGATCGTCGTGATTGAATAGCCGGGGGTTTTTGTGTGAGATGAGAGTTTTTCTATTTTCATTCATGTAAAAATTGTATGTAATATTCTTTTATTGGGACACTTCCGGATTTAGGATGATATCACCATTGATGTATATTATTTACTTTTCCGCATTAGGATAGACCCAAGGCGGGGAGTACAGGTAACCGGGTTCTAGAGTCCAGTGGGAGACCAACTCGAGGAGTCGAGACCGGGTCTCCTAACTCTAGAATTGGCAGGGTTGCTTGCCGCTCTCGTAGGGGTCTAGGGATGTGGGGTTGGCTATTCATCACGACCGTGGAATTCGTGTTTTTCAATACTGGCTAAATTTAAAACACGAACCCCCTAGTATATTCAATATTTCATATGTTTGCTTTTGCTGCGTGAGTTCTGTGATGTGATCATATAACTACGTGAGACGAATGCTATATATATATGATATATATAATAAGCGTTGCTTATGTTTTTCACCCACGCTAGTCCTGCCCCCGCTCTACCGTTAGTTAAGTGTTGGAGATAGTGCCCTCAAAGTCAATTATTGGATCGCAGGTACGTGATTGCAATGATTGAGGCAGGACCTATACCGATATGACAGTCTTGCTCGAGATGATAGTATGCTATCTGGTTTGTCTTTATCATCGTATACATGCTTTAGTTCACTATTGCATGATGATAGAGCCCATAGGATTCTTGCTTGACTACCAGCATTATGATGGCGATCATATACGTGGGAGTTGGGGTCTATAAGCACATCCTTAAAAGTGTCCCTAGTCGTGGGAGTTTCGAGACAGGGCAACGGTACTCCAGCGTAGACTAGTGTATACAGTCGAGACCCCGACGAGGGGCGATGGCCAGTCTCACAAGCCATTGGTGTCAGTTGGTTCACCTAAGATGTATACAGGTGCTCATTGGGTTATGAGTACACCGGACAGGACTCGCCGGGAACATGCTAGTTGGTATTATACATATCGTTAGATAGCAGTTCCTTGGTGACATGTGTACAGGTTAGTTTGTCGACCTGAGATCGTCATTTGTCTCGTGTGAGTTCCCACTGTGCTTAGATTACTACCCTACCACGCTCAAAGGAGACGTGCAAATAGGTTTTAGTTGGGTACAGTCTCGAGCCACATGGAGGCAGTGAGCGGATCGTCGGGGATTCGTCTCTCCCGGTATTGGGGGTTGATGTCGCACAGTGCACGGATGGCCATCACTAGAAATCCTCGGCCGGGGTAGTGGAGAATTACTGATTTGGATTAGTAGTTTCTCAGGTGGTTATAGGCTTCATACCGACACGAATCATCACGTTATTAGGGGTCTGACTTTATCCACTCCCCTAGACTCAATATGCGATACTCTTTAGACGAACGGACCGGACTGTACGGATATTGTCACTGTCAGGCTCAGTAGGGTTTATGGATAAGTTCGCTCGTCAGCTTCCCTTCTAATCAATACATAGACAACCGTTACGTACAGTTTGTACCTCTGACGTGCTAGAGGTTATACCTAGTTCCAGTGTGTTGATGAGTCATTAGAGTCCCCCACAGACCGTTTCCCAAGTTCGGGCGAAACGTTGTAGAGGCCGTATGGTTTTATGGCAAGGTTCGGAAAATGCACGTGCGTTTTCGCACAAGTCATTTTTCGGGCAGATAATACTGGTAGGCTTTGGTTTAAGCCGGATCCGAGTATTATACTGTGTAGATATAATATCTTTGTCTCAGATGCATTTGTATTCGGTCGTAATACAAATATGGGTATGTTTATACCATTACGGGGTTATCCTGAAATTCGTTTCAGGATCACTTTGGGAAGTTTCCAGTTTTCTATCGCCCGTCTTTAACATTCGGTTAAAGACGGATTTATCTTTTCTTGAGTTGAGGGTGAGTCATGCTTCTAGATGCTTCTAGATAATGACTAGGATGGTGACTAGGCTTCATGACTCATTAGTGCATTTAATGATTCAATTAATGCATGATGACTAGGTTAGAAGGTTCAATGTATGCATTGATTGTGTTCATACTAGGTGTCTTGTGACTCATTCTCTTCGTTAATCTTAAGGTCACCCTCCTAGCTCCTACCCTCACCTCCCTCTCTCTACATATATGGCCTGCCCCCTCCCCTTGAGGAGATGATTGATTTGGTAAAATGAAAGGGTTGTTAAAATGAGAAGAGAGAGATCTAGTTTATATATATTTTCATATCTCATTTCAATCCGATCCAAAAGGCAACTTCATTAACCGTTCGTCCGTAGCCTTGGACGTAACGAGACAAAGTGTTCTACTCATTCTCTACATCATCTTGGTCGTCTCGTTTAGCAAACTTGACGACCGAGTTGCCTCGGTTCAGAGGCGGGAGCCCGTTTAAAGATCCGTCGACGTGGTGCCACCTGGACGAGAACACCGGAGTTCAAGAAGATCGGAGCAGCCGCAACAAGCATGGGATGATGGTTGAAGACCGAAGGACTCGGATCATTCGGTATAACATTTCTACCCACTTTGTACTTTGTTAGTTTAGCTTTAATGGCAGATCCCGGTTATAGTACGCGATAGCGCCAGTTGTAAAAAGTTTTTGTTCCGCATTTGGCGTCTATTAGACGGCCGGGGCGCTACCGTGGACTTACAGTGGTATCAGAGCCTCACTATTAAGCTTTACTAACTTGTGCTAACGCGTTTAAAAGATCGATCGAACGGAATTTCCGAAATCGCAATTTTCAGCACACAAGTTTCTGTCGATTTTAAACAGTGTCTAAAAATTATTTTACATATTGCAGAAAACAAAGCAGGCTTTTCTAAGCATTCTGGAAAAATTTGGGCACGTGATCCCACAAGACCACCGCGGAACCGCGGCGCTTTTGTGGGAACAGTGCACCAACTTTTTCCAGAGAGCTTCTTTGTGAAAATTGTGGTTTTTGGTATAGTTCTTTTGGGCCCAGATTTTGTTACTGTACAGCAGATGTACGTGGGGCCCACTTCGGGAAATTTAGTCGATCGAAATTTTAAACTTGTTAGTTTACAGTATTTACATTATATCTCCGACCGGGAATGTCATTTGATTGGTAAACCGCGTCTAATTGCTATAGTTCTTTTAGACGGGTTTGCGAACGTGACATTCGCGTTGATGTTCTGTGCTGTGCTGTGATGTTGCGGATATGTCGTGGTGGATAGCAGGGTGTAATGATAGTGCTGTTTGGATTTATTTGTACATTTGATATTACGGGGCGAGCGTCCAATATGTGGACTGCCGTCACTGCCTGTTTGTATAATATTCTTTTAGGGGCACGACCGGGCTGAAGTCGATGTACCCGTTGTATATTTTTTATTTCTGTACTAGGTTTATCCCGCGAAGGAGTGCACGGATAGCCGGGTTCTGGAGGGCAACGGGTCCGTATCTCATGGCTTTGAGAGGTAAAGGGACCTCACTCTAGAATTGGCAGACTATTCGCAGCACTCGTAGGGGTACAGGTTGGCCTAAGGAGGGGTGCTCAATTTACCGGATTCCGTGAAGTGCCGGGTGTTCCATTCACTATGTTGTGGGGGACTACCTCGCTTCAGGTTTTGGCGGGTAACTTGCCGCACCCGTAGGGGTCTAGGTTTCATTGCACAGGCTATCCACACGACCAGGGGAACGTCGGGTTTCAGTAGCGGCTCTGTGAAACCCGGGGATCCCAGATTATCTGTATTGTTCTGTGATGCTTATTACTTTTCTGTAAGGTTGCATATTATCACGCCTGGAGCGATTATTGTATATTGGTATATACTATTATATGTTGTATATGTTTTACACCCGCGCTAGTCCAGCCCCCGCTCTGTCGTTAGTTAAGTAACCTAACGGGTGATGACGGGACCCAGTGGCGAATGCGGATGGCATATACGTACATTTGATTTTTCGTTCTTTTCTGGTGTGATTGATTGATGGGACTGCGTTGATTCTGATCAATGCAAAGTAAAACAAACCTATATTTGATGTTGTTGGAACCAATTTTAAAAGTGTTATTACAAAGACGTTTTCTTTTGTTATGCATAGCGATATTCAGTTGGAATATCCTGCACCTCATTCGACGAGGCAAGGGCTGATATCCCTTCACCGGGAGAGACCCCTTGGGTAGAAGTTTGTGTCAGGGTAATAACTTCAATATAGTCGATTACAAGTTGCTTTGCATCGCGGTATTCAGTTGGAATATCCTGCACCTCATTCCACGAGGAAAGAGCCGAGATCCCTTCATCGGGAGTGACCTCTTTAGCAAAAGGTTTTCGCCACTATATTTTTATAAAAAGCTATCAGGTTCCTTCAGCGATATCAAGTTCATTACGTTAAAGGTTTTTCGCCAAAAACCAGTCGTAGCCCTCCGTCATTTCTTATGGATGGTCAGTAGTATTCAAGCTATGTATTTTGACCAACGCCAAGGCATGGTGTTTGGTAGCTGCTGGGTATTCATCTGTTGCATAGATAGATGAGTTGGTTTGGGACAGTCGTTCTGTCATACTTGGCCAACGTCAAGGGCATGTGCGGGTGGGTTCAAATTGACCTGGACAGTGACGGGTAGAACTTGGCCTGTGACTTATGATATTTTGACCAACGCCAAGGTCATAAGAGCATGGGGCAAAAAAATTACATCGGGAGTTTCAAACATACAAGAAACTTGCCAAGTATGCGCATACCTTCTGGAGTGTGATATCTTGAGTGGCTTCCATCAAGTTATCATGCGATGATAGTTGGATCCCGATTCTCACTGATGAGTTGGTTTACTCTTCGGGTGATCCCGACTAATTCTTCTTTCAGGTTTGGAGGAGAATTTGAGATAACAGTGGGAGGTTTCCTGATTAGATAAGATGATAACCATTCTGATCTAGGTTAGAGTGCAAGCAGAGTGTTTCTTTTCTCTATCTCTCTTTGGCAGCGACCTTTGACCGATCCTAGACTATGACTCAGTGACCAAGTTGACCGAACCTTCTTAAAATACTGACTTTTGGATTGTCTAAAGTTGCATAAGTCATTGCCACTCCTTCTTTTACCCTTTGTATTTCTCAGAACACTCCGTATTACTACGGACATCCACTTCCATTGGATAGATCTATCGTATGGTTATATACGAACTCGAAGAGACTTCTTCAAGGATGGATCCAGGTTCAAGAGAAATAGAATTGGTTTATTCAGTTGTCTTTTATTATCACCTTCTCTCAGGTTGCGAGGGCTCCTTAGTATAGGAGAGTACACCTATTATGCTTATTGGATAGTCTTATTCCAAACCATAGGCAGGTGCCGAAAGGTAGGGAATGAAGAAAACCAATTAGCCTAAGTAGGTTGTACAGAAGGTAATATGTAAAGACAAAATAAAGGGATTAGAAAGAGGGCAAAGTAAATTGCGACTGTTATCATTCACGACCAAACCGCGTACTTCATCGCCACTCCTATTTCACCTTTGTTTTTTTTCCCCAGTTTGGGAGAAATAGAATAAGGTATTATTCAGTTGTCTTTTATCATCACCTTCTCTCAAATTACGAGTACTCCTTGGTTTAGGAGGGTACACCTATTATGCTTACTGGATAGTCTTCTTCCAAACCATAGGCTGGTGCCGAACGGTAGGGAAAGAAGAAAACCATTTAGCCTAACAATGGTGTATAGAAGGTAATGAATAAAGACAAATAAAAGGATTTGGAGAGATGGCAAAGAAATATACGGTTAAAGTCATGAATTGGATTATGGAAGAGGCATTACTAGGAATACCAAAATACCCCTACGAGACATTTTAATGTTTCAGTTTCACTGCGCATTGTTAAAGGAAAACTGTTTTTCCGATTAGGTACTTACTCCAGGGTATGTATTTACCAGGTATGATTCTCACATCTGTATGGTTTTACAGATGATGAGTGGGAGTAAGTTATTAGGAATTAGGAGATCATCCTCATTATATCGGAATTCGTTGTAATTGGTGATATTTTAGGAAATCGCCTGGGTACAGTTTTCAACCTACGATGCACAGGTTTTGAGTTATTCAACTCAACGGACTTATACAGAGTATTGTATGTTGTACAGTGTCCGTCGGGACAAAGGGGTAGGTCCTCGTACTATGTTCTGTTTACTTGTGACTTCTCTAGTTTTTAGACAAGTGTTTCGTAGAAATACAATGTCTAAGTTTTGAGAAGTTGTGGGTATAAGAATAAAGTAGAGAACCAGGTATCGCAAGTATCGGGATTCTTCAAAGAGATCGAAGATGTAGATTCTTATGATTGGTATTCAGTTGATGGTAATGGTTTTGAGAAACTAGTTTCTCTTTCGGGTTACTCATAATTGGATGTATTCCTAAGTTGAGTGATGCTGATTAGCCTCTCTCCATTTAGTTAATATGCACTGGAGACAGCTGCATGGCTTGAATCTGGTTCCAGTTAAATTAGTGCCTCTATTTCTATATTGTATATAGAATGGTTCATATCTTAACGATGTTAAGGTAAGGGGAGTTGTCCAGCTTATGCTTGAAACCAGACACTGGATAACTCAAGGCACGTTTCTGTAATGGCAGTTTGTGGGTTGACCCTGGTTTTGACGTGGGTTGATTTTCTACCATCTGGAAGATCAATAGTGATATTGTTCGAGACTCGCCACAGTTTTAGTAAAATGGATTTTTTCAGAAAACAGTAGTGGGAGTATGGTAGAACTGGAAGTGATTCCAGAACCGCAAACGATTACGGAAAATTTAATAGGACCTATATATTCAATCGGGTTTTGACATTCCAATAGCCACTCCGCAGATATGGTGGGTAACCTCAGACACCCGAGAGGTACTCCGGTAGCCTCAAGGACGGTGACAGGGAGGTTCTTGTTTACCCAGACTTGACACTACGGTTGTTCCAGGCTATGAGACCCGGCTGGAGGTTAAGTATAGCGTCGTTCTAAACTAGCTTTAGAAGTGTACGTAAATATTATTCTGCCAGAGGGTTGTCGTAGTCAGTGGGAGCAGCGGAAGCATAGTGGGCAAGTAGCTTATGTCTATTTATAGACTTCAGTAGTGATAACAGAGAAAGATCATCTAATTCTTATGAGACAGTCATGACTTTGACTTCATCAGAATAGGGGATGGATCTGTTGAGAAGGTAGTAGGATGTAATGTCCTGGTATTTGGATGACATACACAAAATAGGAAGTAAAATTCCTATACTACAATCGGTTGTACTGTGGTCGTCGCACAGTTGTTTCTCCACAAAGGACATGGATATAATATTAGACATTCTGGTTACTAGATCTACGGTTTTAGATCTAGAATTGGGTAGTTTCACAATCTGGGTACTTTGACAGTATTCTAATAGTATTTTAGAATAGATGACTCCTGGCATGGTGGTGTACCTGCAGGTGATGGAGTCACCCTCTCTAAAGGTGTCTTGCAGACTACAAGAGAGAGGGATGTGCATGATTGGCAGATCACTTGCTTAGGCAATTGAGTCAATCGTGAGAAGTCAAGTACCACACCAGATGTTGTTTTTGCACTAGATGCGATAAGTTTATATTAATCCAATCTTGGAGAAACATAAGGAAGCAGTTTTAGAACATAAGTGCATGTTCTACGGATTTGATGACGGCAGCCTCCTTCGGGAGACGGTTATCATTCCAGGCTTCAAAGGTGACAATGATGACAGAGTGATTGTCAGAGTTATAGTTTTCCCTCTGACGAGGGACAGTATTTTGGACAGGTGGTCCAAGAGGATACTGTGGGAGGCATGGTGCTGGATACTGATTAGGTTCAGTGATCACTACAGTCTAAGAAGTTTAGATTGTTGGAGATAGTGCCCTCAGAGTCAATTATTGGATCACAGGTACGTGATTGCAATGATTGAGGGAGGGCCTATCCCGGTAGGACAGTCTTACTCGAGATGATAGTATGCTATCTGGTTTACCTTTATCATCGTGTACTGTTTTAAGTGACCTGACACGTCGCTATTACACGTTGATAGAGCCCCTAGGATTCTTGCTTGACCACCAGCAGTATGAGGGCGATCATATAAGTGGGAGCTGGGGGTCCATAAGCATATCCTTAAAAGGTCCCTAGTCGTGAGAGTTTCGAGACAGGGCATCGATACTCCTGAGTAGATTAGTGTATACAGTCGAGACCCCGACGAGGGGCGGTGGCCGGTCTCACAAGCCACTGGTGTCAGTTGGATCACCTAAGATGTATACAGGTGCTCATTGGGTTATGAGTACACCGGACAGGACTCGCCGGGAACATGCTAGTTGGTCATATACCAGACGTCAGATGGCAGTTCCCTGGTGACATGTGTGCAGGTTAGTTCATCGACCTGGGGATCGTCATTTGTCTCGTGTGAGTTCCCACTGTACTTTGATTACTACCCTACCACGGCTCAAAGGAGTCGTGCAAACAGGTTTTAGTTGGGTACAGTCCCGAGCCATATGGAGGCAGTGAGCGTATCTTCAGGGGTTCGTCTCTCCCTGTATTGGGGGTGAGGTCGTGCTGTGTCTAGGAGAGCCATTACACGAAGCCCTCGGCCGAGGCAAGGAGATTTACTGGTAGGTATTCCAGTAGTATCTCAGGGTGTTCTGGGCTACACTCCGACACGACTTGTACCGCTTTTGGGGGTCTGACTTTTACCAACCCCCTAGGCCCGCCATGCGATGCTCATAGACGAACGGACCGGACTGTACGGATATTGTCACTGACAGGCTCAGTAGGGTGTCAGGCTGAGTTCGCTCACAGACGTCCCTTTTGGTCAATACCTGGTAGCCCGTTATGTATTGGCTTATACCTCTAACGTGCTAGCGGTTAAATCTGCAACCAAGGTGTTGACGAGTCTTTAGAGTCCCCCACATTTCAGTTACTCAGCTTTCGGGCGAAAGGTTGTAGAGGCCGTATGGAGATATGGCAAGGTCCGATCAGATACGTGCGGTATTGCACGGATCAGGATCGGACAGTTTGTACTATAGGCCGTATGGATATATGGCAGGGTTCGATCAGATACGTGCGGTATTGCACGGATCAGGATCGAACAGATATTACTAGCCGGCTTTGGTTTAAGCCGGATCCTAGTATAGTACAGTGTAGATTTTGTCTCATTGCATTTGTATTTCGGTCGAAATACAGATGCGGGTGTGTATGCACAGTAAAGGGGTTTTTCCTGTAATTTATTACGGGACCAGTTTTCTGGAGTTGCCAGTTTGCTTTCCGTTTCGGCCAATTTCCATTGTTCCGTTCATTGGCCGAAGTTTGGTGGAGGAGGGCTTATTTGCATTGTTGCAAATAAGTATTTGTGGAGGGGGCTTTTGCTTTTTGTTGCATCATGATAGCCATTCTTTGACCTTGACTTCTTGTCTTCATCATGACTTGACTTTTGCTTCATGATAGTTTTCATGATGGCTTGACTTTGCATATCATGATGGTTGTGGTGGAGTGTTGGTTTTAGCAGGTTATCATGTTTTTGCATGATAGTCTTTTTCCCTCTCTCTCTTGCATTATGAGATGGATAATCTTTTGATACATTCACTCCCTCTCTCACACACTCTCTTTCCCTCTTCATGTCATGGCCGGCCACATATGAGTGGGGGCTGTCCCATTTTTTTTGGGTGGGGTTTTTAGCTCATTTCATGTTGCAAAATCCCACAATTTCCTCCTCCAATGGCAATCTCCATGAACCCCAAAGTGAGACTTGAGTACTACGCATTCTACAGCAAACCTTGGGCACGTCGACTAGCCAGCTTCGTGCCCGAGTTGCCTCGGCATAGAGGTGGGAGCCCGTAAAAGAAGTAGGCGATGTGGTGCGCTTCCGGTGACGAGGAGGAGACGGGACATTCCGCAGGAGATCGGGACGATGACGAGAAGACCGGAGGACTTGGATCGTCGGTATATCTCTTTCCCATCTTATAGTTAGCTAGGACTAGTTAATGGTTCGATCCGGGTATTAGTGCGCGGCGGTTTGCCAGTTCAAGAAAATTAAAGTTTATCACCGCTTCCGCATGGGGCCGTCGGATTGACGGCCGGGGCGCCGCCGTGCACTTACAGTGGTATCAGAGCCTCGCCATTAACTTAGTCTAGCTTGGTGTAATGTGTTTTTCTGTTTCGATCGATCGAATGTTCCAAAACTACATTTTTGTTAGCATCAGTTTCTGTTGAAATTTTTTGGTCTCGAAAAATTTTTCAGGTTGTAAAATATTGATGTACTGGAAAATCTAAGAGCTCTGTAAAAATTCGATGAAGTGATTCCACTGTGGGAGCGCGGAACCGCCGCACAAACCCCCTTTTCGCCGCTGTTCCGCCGCGCACTGTGGAGATCACTGCACCAAATTTCTACAGTGTCTTTGTGGGCTTAAAATTGGGGTTTTGGAACATTAATATTGGGCCCAGAATTTCTTGATGTGCTACAGTAGTACTTGGGGTCCCACTTGTTAAAGTTTGATCGATCGGATATTTTAAACACATTTTTCACAGTATTTACATTATATCTGCGACCGTGAATGTCACTTGATCGGTAAATCCGGTCTAACTGCTATAGCCCGGTTAGACGGATTTGCGAACGTGATTTTCACGTTGATGTTCTGTTTTTGCTGTGTTGTTGCGGATCGGTCGTGGAGGATAGCCTGGATGCAATGCTAGTACAGTTCTGTTGTATTATATACATTTGATATTGCGGGGCGAGCATCCGACATGTGGACTGCCGTCACTGCCTGTTTGTATTATTATTTTGGGGCACGACCAGGTTGCGGTCGATGTACCCGTTGTATGTATATTTTACTTTCTGTACTAGGTTTGCCCCGCGGAGGGGTGCACGGATAGCCGGGTTCTGGAGGGCAACAAGCCCGCATCTCATGGCATTGAGAGGGAGGGGGCTTCACTCTAGGATTGGCGGGCTATTCGCCGCACTCGTAGG
Source organism: Agapanthus africanus (assembly GCA_030015575.1). Classification (NCBI taxonomy): domain Eukaryota; kingdom Viridiplantae; phylum Streptophyta; class Magnoliopsida; order Asparagales; family Amaryllidaceae; genus Agapanthus; species Agapanthus africanus. The sequence continues at coordinate 155,447,324 of CM057343.1, forward strand.
GGGTACAGGTTGACCCAGGAGGGGTGCCCAAGTTACCGGATTCCGTGAAGTGCTGGGTGGTCCATTCACGGTGCTGAAGGGGGCTGCCTCGCTTCAGGTTTTGGCGGTTGACTTGCCGCGCCCGTAGGGGTCTAGGTTTTCATTGCACAGGCTATCCACACGACCAGGGGAACGTCGGGTTTCAGTAGTGGCTCTGTGAAACCCGGGGATCCCAGATATCTGTATTGTTTCTGTGATGCTGTACATTTCTGTGATGTTGCATTTTATTCACGCCTTGAGCGAATATAATATATTGGTATATATATTAGTAGATGTTGTATATGTTTTGCATCCGCGCTAGTCCAGTCCCCGCTCTGTCGTTAGTTAGCTAACCTAACGGGTAATGACGGGACCCAGTGGCGAATGCGGATGGCATATACGTACATCAGTATATTTTCGTTCTTTGTGGTGTGATCAATTGATGGGACTGCATTGATTCGGATCAATGCAAGTTAAAAACAAACCTAATCTGATGTTGTTGGAACACTTTTCAAAAAGCTGTTAATGCAAGGACGTTCACTTTTGTTTTGCATCGTGATATTCAGTTGGAATATCCTGCTCCTCAGTCGACGAGGCAAGGGCCGAGATCCCTTCACCGGGAGTGACCCCTTGGATAGAAGTTTGCGTCAGGGCATTAACTTCACCATAGACGATTACTTTTGCTTTGCACCGTGGTATTCATTTGGAATATCCTGCACCCCATTCTACGGGGAAAGAGCCGAGATCCCTTCACCGGGAGTGACCTCTTTAGCAACGGTTTTCGTCACTATATTTTCAAAAAGCTATCAGTTCCTTCAACGATATCAAGTTCTTTACGTTAAAGGTTTTCGCCAGAAACCATTCGTAGCCCTTCATCGTTTCATATGGGTGGTCAATAGTATTCAAGCTGTGTATGTTGGCCAAAGTCAAGGCACAGTGATTGGTAGCTATTGGGTATTCATATGCAGCATAGATAGATGCGTTGGTTTGGGACAGTCGTACTGCCATTTTGGCCAAAGTCAAGGGTAGGTACGGGTGGATTCAAATTAACCTGGAGAATGACGGGTAGAACTTGACATGTGACTTATGATATGTTGGCCAAAGTCAAGGTCATAAGAGCATGGGGCAGAAATCACATCGGGAGTTTCAAAAGAACTGAAACTTGCCAGATATGCGCATACCTTCTGGAGTGTGATACCGTGAGCGGATTCCGTCACGTTGTCATGCGATGAGAGTTGGATCCCGATTCCCACTGATGAGTTAGTTTACTCCTCGGGTGACCCCGACTAATTCTTCTTTCAGGTTTGGAGGAGAATTTGAGGTACAGTGGGAGGATTCCAGATTAGATAAATTGGTAACCATTCTGATCTAGGTTAGAGTGCACGCTGAGTGTTTCTTTTCTCTCTCTCTTTGGCAGCGACCATTGACCCGACCCTAAGACTATGACTCAGTGACCAAGTTGACCGAACCTTCTCAACACTGGCTTTTGGATTGTCAGAGTTGCAAACCTCATTGCCACTCCTACTTTTACCCTTTTCTCCAGGACACCCCGTATTACTACGAACGTCCACTTCCATTGGACAAAACCATCGTATGGTTAGATACGAACTCGAAGGAATTTATTCGAGGATGGTTTCCGGTTCTGGAGAAAACGGATAGGACTATTCAGTTGTCTTTTCCTTTCACCTTCTCTCAAGTTGTGAGTACTCCTTGGTTTAGGAGGTAGTACACCTATTATGCAAATTGGATAGTCTTCTTCCAAACCATAGGCAGGTGCCGACCGGTAGGGAATGAAGAAAACCAATTAGCCTAACGATGGTGTACAGAAGGTATTAAGTTAAGACAAAGCAAGGGATTAGTAAGAGGGCAAAGTAAACTGCAACAGATATTCACGACCAAACCAAGTATTTCTTCACCAATCCTAAATCACCTTTGTATTTCTCCAGGACACTCCGTATCACTACGAAGATCCACAGTTTATTGGATACTCCATCGTATGGTTATATACGAACTCGAAAGGAACTTGTTCCAGTTCGGGGATGGATTCTGGTTCAGGAGAAATAGGAATAAGATTTATTCAGGTGTCTTTTATCTTCACCTTCTCTCGCATTGCGAGTGTTCCTAGGATTAGGACAGTACACCCATTATGCTTATTGGATAGTCTTCTTCCAAACCATAGGCTGGTGCCGAACGGTAGGGAAGGAAGAAAACCATTTGGCCTAAAGGGGTGTGCAGAAGGTAAAGACTAAAGACATATGAAGGGATTTGGAGAGGTGGCAAAGAATTATACGGTTACAGTCGTGAATCTGGAAGAGGCATTACTAGGAATACCAGAATACCCCATCGAAACATTTCAATGTTTCATTTTCACTGTGTACTGTTAAAGGAAAACTGATTTCCCGATTAGATACTTACTTCAGGGTATGTATTTACCAGGTATGATTCTCACATCTGTATGGTTTTACAGATGATGAGTGGGAGTAAGTTATTGGGAATTGGGTGATCATCCTCATTATATCGGGATTCGTTGTAATCGGTGATATTTGAGGAAGTCACCTGGGTTGTTTGCCGGTCGGCAAATATTTGGTTTTGAATATCCGCTGTTATGCACCAATTTCAAATTGATATATCTGTACGTCTATTTTCATAGAGTGAGATATACCTTTCTGAAATTATGTCTACGACATTTACCTATATCAGTGGATGGTTAGGTAAGGAGCATTAAACAGCGGTGTAATTCTTCTTAACCATAAGTACAGTTTTCAACCTACGACACACAGTGAGTGAGTTATCAGACTCAAGGGACTTATACAGAGTATTGTATGTTGTCCAGGGTCCATCAGGACAGAGGGGTTGGTCCTCATACTATATTCGGTTTACTTATGACTTCTCTAGTTTTTAGACAGGTGTTTCGTGGAAACACAGGGTCCGAATTTTGAGAAGTTATAGGTATTTGAATAGAGTAGAGAACCAGAAGTAGCAAGTATCGGGATTCTTCAAAGTGATCGAAGATGTAGATACTTGTATATGGTATTCAGTTGATAGTAATGATTAAGAGAAATTGCTTCTCTTTCAGGTTACTCATAATTGGAAGCATTCCTAAGTTGAGTAACGCTGATCGGCCGCCTTCCATTTAGTTGACATGCACTGGAGACAGCTGCATGATTTGGATCTGGTTCAATTAAATCAGTGCCTCTGTTTCTATATTGGATATAGAACAGTTCATATCTTAACGATGTTAAGGTACGGGGAGTTGTCCGGTTTATGATTAAAACCAGACACTAGACAACTCAAGGCACGTTTCTGTAATGGCTGTTTGTGGGTTGATCCAGGCTATGACGAGGGTTGACTTTCTACCATCTGGATGAACAATAGCAATATTGTTCTAGACTCGCCACAGTTTTATTAAAAATGGATTTTTTCATAAAACAGTAGTGGGAGTATGGTAGAACTGGAAGTGATTCCAGAACCACAAACGATTACTGAAGATTTGATAAGGAACCTTAAGATTCAATCCGGTTTGACATTCCATTGGCCACTCCGCAGATACGGTGGGTAACTTCAGGCACCCGAGAGGTACTACGGTAGCCTCAAGGATGGTGACAGGGAAGTTCTTGTTTACCCACAATTACCATTGCTGTTGTTCCAGGCTGCGAGACCCGGCGGGAGGATGAGTATAGCGTCGTTCTAAACTAGTTTTAGAAGTGTACGTGTATATGACTCTGCCAGAGGGTTGTCGTAGTCAGTGGGAGCAGCGGAAGCATTGGTGGACAGGTAGCTTATGTCTATTTATAGACTGAAGCACCAGTAGCGGAGATAGATCATCTATTTCTGACGTGACAGTCATAGGTTTGACTTCATCAGAATAGGGGATGGATCTGTTGAGAAGGTAGTAGGGTGTGATATCCTGGTATTTGGATGACATACACAGAGTAGGAAAGGAAACTCCTATACTACAATCGGTTATACTTTGGTCGTCACACAGTGGTTTCTCCATAAAGGAATTGGACATTATATCAGACATACTGGTTACTGGATCTATGGTATTAGATCTAGATTTGGGTGGTTTCCCAATCAGGGTACTTGACAGCATTCTAAGAGTGTTTAGGATGGACGACTCCTGGCACGGTAGTGTACCTGCAGAAGATGGAGTCACCCTCTCTAAAGGTGTCTTATAGACTAAAGGGGAGAGGGATGTGCATGATTGGCAGATCACTTGCTCAGGCAATTGAGTCAATCATGAGATGTCAAGTACCACACCAGATATTGTTCTTGCACTAGATGCAATAAGTTGATATTGATCCGATCCTGGAAAAACAGTCGGAAGCAGTTTTAGAACATAAGTGGATGTTCTAGGGATATGATAACGACAGCCTCATTCGGGAGACAGTTATCATTCCAGGCTTCCAAGGTGACCCGGACGACAAGGAGGTTGTCAGAGTTATAGTTATTCCTTCTGACGAGGGGCAGAATTTTGGACAGTTGGTCCAAGGCAATACTGAGGGAGGCATGGCGCAGGATACTGATTAAGTTCAGTTGACGATACAGTCTAAGAAGTTTGGATTTGGAGTTCATTTATGAGCTATGTCCCATCAGACATCCAGACACATTCTAAGACAGGTATTGCTCATTTCGGGAGATGGTTTCTCCGCGAACTTGAGATATAGAGAGACATAGAAAGAAACAACAAAGCAGATCCACTCACTGAGGCTATTTCTCGAACGCAATAGTTTCGCAAACGAGCTTTGTGAGACTGACTAGTAGAGGAGTTGGGTGTTCGGTATCACACAGGCTGTGAGTATGCGACATCGCAATAATTAGCCTTGAGTGCAAGTGGGAGATTGTTGGAGATAGTGCCCTCAGAGTCAATTATTGGATCACAGGTACGTGATTGCAATGATTGAGGGAGGACCTATCCCGGTAGGACAGTCTTACTCGAGATGATAGTATGCTATCTGGTTTACCTTTATCATCGTGTACTGTTTTAAGTGACCTGACACGTCGCTATTACACGTTGATAGAGCCCCTAGGATTCTTGCTTGACCACCAGCAGTATGAGGGCGATCATATAAGTGGGAGCTGGGGGTCCATAAGCATATCCTTAAAAGGTCCCTAGTCGTGAGAGTTTCGAGACAGGGCATCGATACTCCTGAGTAGATTAGTGTATACAGTCGAGACCCCGACGAGGGGCGGTGGCCGGTCTTACAAGCCACTGGTGTCAGTTGGATCACCTAAGATGTATACAGGTGCTCATTGGGTTATGAGTACACCGGACAGGACTCGCCGGGAACATGCTAGTTGGTCATATACCAGACGTCAGATGGCAGTTCCCTGGTGACATGTGTGCAGGTTAGTTCATCGACCTGGGGATCGTCATTTGTCTCGTGTGAGTTCCCACTGTACTTTGATTACTACCCTACCACGGCTCAAAGGAGTCGTGCAAACAGGTTTTAGTTGGGTACAGTCCCGAGCCATATGGAGGCAGTGAGCGTATCTTCAGGGGTTCGTCTCTCCCTGTATTGGGGGTGAGGTCGTGTTGTGTCTAGGAGAGCCATTACACGAAGCCCTCGGCCGAGGCAAGGAGATTTACTGGTAGGTATTCCAGTAGTATCTCAGGGTGTTCTGGGCTACACTCCGACACGACTTGTACCGCTTTTGGGGGTCTGACTTTTACCAACCCCCTAGGCCCGCCATGCGATGCTCATAGACGAACGGACCGGACTGTACGGATATTGTCACTGACAGGCTCAGTAGGGTGTCAGGCTGAGTTCGCTCACAGACGTCCCTTTTGGTCAATACCTGGTAGCCCGTTATGTATTGGCTTATACCTCTAACGTGCTAGCGGTTAAATCCGCAACCAAGGTGTTGACGAGTCTTTAGAGTCCCCCACATTTCAGTTACTCAGCTTTCGGGCGAAAGGTTGTAGAGGCCGTATGGAGATATGGCAAGGTCCGATCAGATACGTGCGGTATTGCACGGATCAGGATCGGACAGTTTGTACTATAGGCCGTATGGATATATGGCAGGGTTCGATCAGATACGTGCGGTATTGCACGGATCAGGATCGAACAGATATTACTAGCCGGCTTTGGTTTAAGCCGGATCCTAGTATAGTACAGTGTAGATTTTGTCTCATTGCATTTGTATTTCGGTCGAAATACAGATGCGGGTGTGTATGCACAGTATCGGGGTTTTTCCTGTAATTTATTACGGGACCAGTTTTCTGGAGTTGCCAGTTTGCTTTCCGTTTCGGCCAATTTCCATTGTTCCGTTCATTGGCCGAAGTTTGGTGGAGGAGGGCTTATTTGCATTGTTGCAAATAAGTATTTATGGAGGGGGCTTTTGCTTTTTGTTGCATCATGATAGCCATTCTTTGACCTTGACTTCTTGTCTTCATCATGACTTGACTTTTGCTTCATGATAGTTTTCATGATGGCTTGACTTTGCATATCATGATGGTTGTGGTGGAGTGTTGGTTTTAGCAGGTTATCATGTTTTTGCATGATAGTCTTTTTCCCTCTCTCTCTTGCATTATGAGATGGATAATCTTTTGATACATTCACTCCCTCTCTCACACACTCTCTCTCCCTCTTCATGTCATGGCCGGCCACATATGAGTGGGGGCTGTCCCATTTTTTTTGGGTGGGGTTTTTAGCTCATTTCATGTTGCAAAATCCCACAATTTCCTCCTCCAATGGCAATCTCCATGAACCCCAAAGTGAGACTTGAGTACTACGCATTCTACAGCAAACCTTGGGCACGTCGACTAGCCAGCTTCGTGCCCGAGTTGCCTCGGCATAGAGGTGGGAGCCCGTAAAAGAAGTAGGCGATGTGGTGCGCTTCCGGTGACGAGGAGGAGACGGGACATTCCACAGGAGATCGGGACGATGACGAGAAGACCGGAGGACTTGGATCGTCGGTATATCTCTTTCCCATCTTATAGTTAGCTAGGACTAGTTAATGGTTCGATCCGGGTATTAGTGCGCGGCGGTTTGCCAGTTCAAGAAAATTAAAGTTTATCACCGCTTCCGCATGGGGCCGTCGGATTGACGGCCGGGGCGCCGCCATGCACTTACATGGATTTGCAGTTCATTTATGAACTAGGTCCCATCAGATATTCAGACATATTCTAAGACAGGTATTACTCGATTCGGGAGATGGCTTTCTCCGCGTACTTGAGATTAAGAGAGACATAGAAAGAAACATCAGGGCGGATCCACTCACTGAGGCTATTTCTTGAACACAAGAGTTTTACAAACTAGCTTTGTGAAACTGATTAGTAGAGAAGTTAGGTGTTCGGTATCACACAGGCTGTGAGTATGCGACATCGCAATAATTAGCCTTAAGTGCAAGTGGGAGATTGTTGGAGATAGTGCCCTCAAAGTCAATTATTGGATCGCAGGTACGTGATTGCAAGGATTGAGGCAGGACCTATACCGATATGACAGTCTTGCTCGAGATGATAGTGTGCTATCTGGTTTGTCTTTATCATCGTATGCATGCTTTAGTTCACTATTGCATGATGATAGAGCCCATAGGATTCTTGCTTGACTACCAGCATTATGATGGCGATCATATACGTGGGAGCTAGGGTCTATAAGCACATCCTTAAAAGTGTCCCTAGTCGTGGGAGTTTCGAGACAGGGCATCGATACTCCAGAGTAGACTAGTGTATACAGTCGAGACCCCGACGAGGGGCGATGGCCGGTCTCACAAGCCATTGGTGCCAGTTGGTTCATCTAAGATGTATACAGGTGCTCATTGGGTTATGAGTACACCGGACAGGACTCGCCGGGAACATGCTAGTTGGTATTATACATATCGTCAGATAGCAGTTCCTTGGTGACATGTGTACAGGTTAGTTTGTCGACCTGAGATCGTCATTTATCTCATGTGAGTTCCCACTGTGCTTAGATTACTACCCTACCACGCTCAAAGGAGACGTGCAAACATATTTTAGTTGGGTACAGTCCCGAGCCACATGGAGGCAGTGAGCGGATCGTCGGGGATTCGTCTCTCCCGGTATTAGGGGTTGATGTCGCACAGTGCACGGATGGTCATCACTAGAAATCCTCGGTCGGGGTAGTGGAGAATTACTGATTTGGATCAGTAGTTTCTCAGGTGGTGATAGGCTTCATACCGACACGAATCATCACGTTATTAGGGGTCTGACTTTATCCACCCCCCTAGACTCGATATGCGATACTCTTTAGACGAACGGACCGGACTGTACGGATATTGTCACTATCAGGCTCAGTAGGGTTTATGGATGAGTTCACTCGTCAGCTTCCCTTCCAATCAATACATAGGCAACCGTTACGTACAGTTTGTACCTCTGACGTGCTAGAGGTTATACCCAGTGCCGGTGTGTTGATGAGTCATTATAGTCCCCCACAGACCGTTTCCCAAGTTCAGGCGAAACGTTGTAGAGACCGTATGGTTTTATGGCAAGGTTCGGAAAATGCACGTGCGTTTTCGCACGTGTCATTTTTCGGGCAGATAATACTGGTAGGCTTTGGCTTAAGCCGGATCCGAGTATTATACTGTGTAGATATAATATCTTTGTCTCAGATGCATTTGTATTCGGCCGTAATACAAATGCGGGTATGTTTATACCATTACGGGGTTATCCTGAAATTCGTTTCAGGATCACTTTTGGAAGTTGCCAGTTTCCAGTTTTCTATCGCCCGTCTTTAACATTCGGTTAAAGACGGATTTATCTTTTCTTGAGTTGAGGGTGAGTCGTGCTTCTAGATGCTTCTAGATAATGACTAGGATGGTGACTAGGCTTCATGACTCATTAGTGCATTTAATGATTCAATTAATGCATGATGACTAGGTTAGAAGGTTCAATGTATGCATTGATTGTGTTCATACTAGGTGTCTTGTGACTCATTCTCTTCTTTAATCTTAAGGTCACACTCCTAGCTCCTACCCTCACCTCCCTCCCTCTATATATATGGCCGGCCCCCTCCCCTTGAGGAGATGATTGATTTGGTAAAAAGAAAGGGTTGTTAAAATGAGAAGAGAGAGATCTAGTTTATATATATTTTCATATCTCATTTCAATCCGATCCAAAAGGCAACTTCATTAACCGTTTGTCCATAACCTTGGACGTAATGAGACAAAGTGTTCTACTCATTCTCTACATCGTCTTGGGCGTCTCTTTTAGCAAACTTGACGACCGAGTTGCCTCGGTTCAGAGACGGGAGCCCGTTTAAAGATCCGTCGACGTGGTACCACCTGGACGAGAACACCGGAGTTCAAGAAGATCGGAGCAGCCACAACAAGCGTGGGATGATGGTTGAAGACCGAAGGACTCGGATCATTCGGTATAACATTTCTACCCACTTTGTAGTTTGTTAGTTTAGTTTTAATGGCGGATCCGTGTTATAGTACGCGATAGCGCCAGTTGTAAAAAGTTTTTGTTCCGCATTTGGCGTCTGTTAGATGGCCGGGGCGCTACCGTGGACTTACATTAAGTAACCTAACGGTGCATGACGGGGTCCCGTGGCCAATGCGGATGGTATAAGCGTACGTTCTATTTTCGTTTCTTCTGTGATGTTTAGGAAACATAAATGATGGGATGTTATGAATGAGATTAATGAAAAGAAAATAAACCTAAAGATGTTCTAGAATCAATTTTTTCAAAAAGGTAGCTCTAGTTTTGCTTTGCATAGCGGTATTCCATTATGAATATCCAGCACCTCATTCGATGAGGAAAGAGCCTAGATCCCTTCACCGGGTGTGACCTCTTTAGCAAAACTAGCAGATGCTATAACCCACTCAGTTTTTTTTGAAAATTATTCGATTTTAAAAGCGGAGCTTAAACCACTCCTTTTCAAAATCACTAGATTCTACAACGATATCAAGTTCATTACATTAAAGGTTTTCTTCAAAACCAGTCGTAGCCCTCCATCATTTCAGATAAGGACTATTTAGTATTCGTGCTGTGTTTGTTGACCATAGTCAAGGCGTAGTGTACGATAGCTGATTAGTGCTTATCTACAGCATATGATGCAATTGGATTAGGGTAGTCGTACGGCTTTGTTGACCATAGCCAAGGGTCGTACGGGTGGGTTTAATTCAATCATGAAATAACGGGTTGAACTTGGCTAGCGCTTATGATTTGTTGACCATAGCCAAAGTCATAAGTTGCTAGGGGTAAAAACAGATATTGGGAATTTCAAGTGTTGAAATTTGTATTGAGATTGCATAGCTTCTATGAGATAGTTGGATCCCGATACCCACTGCGAGTAAGAGTTACTCCTGAGAGAGTTTTCCACTTTACAATTAGCTGATCCAGTAGATGTCTAAGAAAGGTGTTAACGGGGTTATGCCTCTATGGAAACGAGGTTATTTAATTAGTTCCATGCGAAAGTATGGGGAGACTCTCTCGAAGTACCAATACCTGCCTGGATGACCGATTGGCGAACTTGTAGGGTATAATTAATTTCGGCTAATCTTACCTTTTAGGGTTTGAAGGAAGATTTGATAAAAAAAGTGGGAGCCATCCTGATTAAATAAGATAATAACTAATATAATCTTGCAAGAGCGCACGCTAAAGTGTTTTCTTCTCTCTCTCTCTCTCTCTCTCTCTCTCTCTCTCTCCTGGTAGCGACCATGACACGCCTTAATCAAGGTAATAATATGGATGTATTGACCGAACCCGCTTATTATACTGGGCTGGGGAACGTTGGTTCCGCTCTATCTTATGACTGTCATAAGTCTGAGCAAGGAATAGGGAAATGCACGGATTCCCATGCAACCCGAACGAAGAAAAAGCATGCTGATGCATCTTATTCGGGTGTGTTCGTTATTGAGAACTGTTTCTCAGTTAGCTATACGTCCTGAGTATTAGATACCGGATCAGGATCTCATATTTGTAATATATTTCAAGGGTTATGAAAAAGTAGAGAACTGGGAAAGGGTGATAAATCTCTCATAGTAGGCAATAGTGCAATTGTTGCAGCCAAAGCAGTTGGCGAATATCATCTTGTATTACCAAATGGTAATACATTGATTTTGAACCACTGTTATTTCGTACCATAAATGATGTGCAATATAATATCAATTTCTTTATTAGATAAAAAAGGATATAATTTTGTATTAGAGAAAAATGTTATGAACATTTTCCTAAATCAAGTGTTGATTGGGTTTGGCACGTTGTGTAATGGTATTTACGTTCTAAATCAAACTACAGTTCTAAATATACAGTACACACACAAGAGGAAAAGTTCAGAAATGAACGAAGCCTTCTTGTGACATTGTAGACTTGGTCATATCAATGCGACAAGACTAGCTAAGTTGCATAAAGATGGATATTTGAATCAGTTTGAATTTACATCTTATAAAACTTGCGAGTCATGTCTCAAAAGTAAGATGACCAAAACTCCGTTTACCGGACACGGAGAAAGAGCTACTGAACTCTTGGGACTAATACATAGTGATGTATGCGGTCCTATGTCTACGCATGCCAGAAATGGTTTCTCGTACTTTATTACATTCACCGATGATCTCTCAAGATTCGGACATATGTTCTTCTTGAAAAACAAATCTGAAGCTTTCGAGAAATTCAAGGAATACAAGTACGAAGTTGAGATCCAGACGGGTAAAAGTATTAAAATCCTTCAATCTGATCGGAAGGAGAATACTTGAGCACGGAATTCCGAGACTATTTAAAATATGGGATTCTCTCTCAGCTTACTCCTCCGTATACACCTCAGTACAACGGTATTTTGGGGTGGAGGTATGTAACATTTTAGAAAATATAAAATATTATTTTTGGGAATTTAATATTAAAATAATATATTTCCCGAAAACTGGCCGATTTGCGAAATTGGGTTTTCGAAAAAGGGTATAAATATATACCAATATTTGTGAAATAAATGAAAATTAAAATGATTTATTCATTTAATAATATATTTAAAAGATTTGGCATTTTTAAAATTTATTATATGCAGTTTTGATAAAAACCCGATTAGTGCACTACCAATCGCGATTTAAGCCAAATCCGCGTTTCTACAGCTTTTCATGGCTAGTGTGCCATGACATGTTACATGTTAATTCATTTGTGGTTTTATATGGGTGTATGTGTTTTTGGTGGAGAGAAAAGAAAAAGAAAAGTCAAAGGGGACAAAATGATTAGGTTAGGTAGACTTTTGAAGAGAGAGAGTGTGTGTGAATAAGTGAGAGAGAGGGAGGGGGCTGCTGCCATTTTATTCCCCCATCTTTTTTTTTCTTCTCCCTCTTCATCTTCCTCAAGCCACAACCCTCCACTTAAAGACCTAGATCTATCTTCAAACAATCCCCAAAACCCTAAACCCCTTTCACAAAAATTAATCCCCATCTCTTCCTCTACACGTTGAACCGAGCAAAGTGGGATTTTGACGACTTTGGGAAGTTAGTGCTGCCTAGAAGGGACCAAATGAGGTATAACTTCTTCCTTTTAGTTTAGTTTTGTACGATTTCGTATTTTAGTGTCGTTTTGTGATATCCACAACCTGCTGTGACCTCGAGACTTGTTGGTAAAAACAAACAATGTAGTCATGTTGTAATTGTGACCCTGAGTACACACTTGTGACCCCGACCCTTCCTGCTCGGTTTTGACCGGCAGCCATGGGGGTAATTCCGGCGACCCCGGGTGGGTAGAGGAGTTAGGGCTTGGGTTTTGTAGGGAAGTTACCTGAAGATGTTTGGAGGTGTTTGGTCCTACTGCATTTTTCTGTAACGATTATAGGTAAAATCTGGGAACTGTTAAGAGTGTTTACATAACCATGGTGACATGTTTCCTGACCTGAGCCTTAGAATTGAACCGATGCACGAACTTAGGATTTGTTCCGTATTGGTTTTGTGACTTTTAGTGTGCCTACTGTGAATCTAGAGCAACCCAGGGAATTTCTGAGAGTAGTAAACAACACCAGGGACCCATTTTTGACCATAGAAGACCACCATGACAAAACTAGACCCAACTGAGCATGGGGGGCCGGTCTCGTCGGAATTTCTAGGAATAGGGCCGGCCACTTGGTTGTCTGGGGTGTTGGGGTTGGTTCAGTAGCTCAATTACACATTATACATCACCCTATACTTGTTTGCTTGGCTTTATTTGACCTGAGTCAAAATCTGGGAACACTTGTGTGTGATTTTGGCTATGGTTTCCGTATTTGGAATGATGAGTTTTGATATTTGGATTCGTTTTTGGTTGTCGCATGTTATACATCGACAACAAGGGTTGTTTGGTTGATTTTGTAAGCGTATGCTATAGGTTCTAACCTACGAGCAAGGCGCGTGCCGTTTTGGATTTTAGAACTTGATGTTAATAGCATTGCGTTATGTGTTGTTATTGTAGGTACCTTCGCGTGGATTCCGAGGCGACGGAGCGTGGCGTCAATGACTTCGGCAAGCGAAGACCAAGGTGAGTGGATCTATATCCACGGGGGAAGTCGGGTGGATGGCGTACAGCACTCCCGCAAAGTTTTTGGTGGAAACCGATTTGTAGCTTATGGTTAAGAAAACCTAGATTGGGAAACTAGGGTTAGGGTTAAATGATAGTTAGTAAAACCATATTAGAAACTAAGGATAGTTAGAAGTGATACAATACGGCTAATATGTGATGACGGTATTTGAGGATGATATTTGATGATATTGCCATTTAGGGTACCATAGGACTAGATAGTCGACGTAGATGTGTCATCCGAACCATACATATTTCTAAACTGAAGAATCGTATGCATCTTTTAAACAGTTGCCTTGAGGGACATTACGAATTTTCAAATGATATCTTTTCCTTAAAAACACCGTAACCCCTATTTTCAAAACTACGATTCGCTTCTTTTCAAAATCTGCTTGTATGGTTCGGGTATGTATGTTAGATTAGATACTTATACTTAGTAGAGATAAAATATTTATGTAAACACGACTTGATGTGAGATATGAACGCGATGAAAGAATATGAGACGGATATGATGATATGATGAATTGATGGTATGATGGTATACGGATGCGAGTTGATTGAGATGAATTATACCCTGTCGGTCGCCTGATATGAGATTATTGCGGATGCGACCTGAGACATAGGTATATAGAGATACTTATATATGATGTGAATCGCGAGTGATACCCGTACGAGACGTTAGGTCCGTACTCTCCTCGTCTTATAGGATGATAGGATCCCTGATAGCTTAATGCCGTCGTACGATAATTCTCCGTGCGTGATGAGTTGACTTGATGATTGATCCTTACCCTTGACTAGAGGTTGCCGTATGATGGATTATACTGTACGCGATGTTGTTTAGTCTAGATGCCGATTGATAGATTCACCGACTCAGACATATGATAGATACGTATACCTTATAGCTTTTAGCTGATGATTTACCTTATGCAGCATTCATGTTATACTTATTGCATCGCATATACATGTGTTAGTACACTTATACCATTATCGATGATTCGTATGTTACACGTACACAGATTTGCCGGCTCACACACTTCATCATCGATAATTTCCATGTCACTACACAGTAGGATTGCAGCATCATGATATGACTCTTTGCATAAATTACTTGCTATAGTTACCTGTGCACTTTTATACGTTGTTGCATTTGACTTTGGAGATATTGGGAACCGAAAGACATATTTTCAAAACTGGAATTATTTTAAAGGAGCGGTTTTCCCTTAATATGATATATCACTGTTCCATGTTGCATGATATACGGATATGCTTACATTTCCATCATATGTCGCATACATCATGCTTTATGATTTTACGCATTGAGATATGTTGTTTTCATAAGATTTCTGGATTTGGGAACCGTGGTCATTTCAAAAGAAAGTATGTATTGTTTTAAAAACCCGGTTTCTCTTGATATGATATTTCAGTGCGTCCACCATGTGTTTTCTCGGTTCTGAGAGTGGCATGTGAAACCCGATTCGAGGAGCGGTAGGCACCGTCTGCGGGTACATGGTGGACCCGGTGAGGTATCCCAGGGCAAGAAGACTCGTATATGTTAGACGGTGAGCCTGGCAGGGGAGCACTACCTACCGGTGATAGTTTTTGGACTCGGCGATTATCCGGAGGATACCGACCGGAGTAGCGAGATGGATATGAGGGCCGACCAGGGTGTGCAGCGCCTGAGGGCTGATCTGAGGATGCGGCGCCTAAGATATATGAGGATTTACGTGTCGATGTTGGACACGGTTTTCATGATGTTTCGAGTGTCGATGCTGGACACTCAGGTTCCATGATTTTGAGGTGTCGCAAGAGACACATGTTGATTTATATCATCATATTTCCATGCATATGCTTTTATGATATTTACATGCACGATGTTGTTGCGTCAGTGGTTGGCGCGTGGACTAGATCCACATACATACATACATTGATTTTATTTTTGGAGGTTATACACATGCTTATAGACATTGACTACCTTGTTGGCGCACATACCGACCCGATCACCCTAAATATCATAGTATTACTTTTTTGATATAGTTGACCTAGGAGTCGTTGTTTATTCAATTTCTATCTGTTGATATTTTTCTACTCACGAGTTGGCAACTCACCTCCGTTGTGCCACAATTCTTGCAGGTTGACCGCTTGGATCAGTAGTGGCTTCGCTGGCACACAATTGCATTCGGGTGTTTTTGTATTGGTAGGTAGGACACTTGTATCGTACCCACTCTTGAATCTATATTTCATATTGTATCTAGTTAACTCCATCAATCGAAATTTGTAAATTGTATAAGTAATGAGACTTAGAGGGATTATGGTTGCGAGACTTAGAGCGAGTGGTTTTTTTGCTACTTGTGGTATTTATGTCTTGCTTTTCTTTATCTTTTGTGGTGATCTTCGCCGTCGGGCGTCGTATACTCATATTTACTATCTTGCGTGATTGTGATCCGCCGTTTGGCGAAGTGCTAGCTCCCGCTTGGGGATGCCATTATTCTTGTTATGTATTTGTGGTTTTGGATCAAAATATACAAAGGAGGTGCTGCCCAATTTTCAAAAAGACGAAACCTGTTTTTTAAACTTGCATAATCCACTTGCATTTTCATGTTCCTTTTCTTTGCATTAAGAAAACTTGATTTCATTATACCTTTATTTCAAAACTTCACCTCCTTTATTTTTGTTAAAAGGTTTAGATTTCTGGGTTTAAACTTACTTGAATTACGTTATGCCTTTAGACGTTGCGTGATTTAAGTGCTGGTCATGAGCTAATATTTCGGGTCGTGATAAGGCATCGCACCCTATTAGATATGGTGCGCTCTATGATGAGTATTGCTGAGTTGCCTATTCCTTTTTGGGGTTATGCACTTGAGACATCTGCATATCTATTGAATAGAGTTCCGACCAAATCCGTTGCCTACCACTCCATATGAGATATAGAATGGGAAGAGACCATCTCTTAAACGAGTAAAGATATGGGGTTGTCCGGCCAATGTTAAAAGGCAAAATCCGGACAAGCTCGAGGCAAGGTCTGTTTTGTACAAGTTTGTAGGATATCCAAATGATTCATATGGATATATCTTCTACCATACTGAGTAACAAAAGGTGTTTATTTCTCAACATGCCACCTTTTTAGAAAAGGAATTTCTTGTGAAAGAAATTAGTGGTAATGAGGTAAAACTGGAAGAAGTTCCAGCTACACAAATTATAACTGATGATTTGGTAGAACCGGATGATTCAGTAGTCCCCGATGAACCTCAGCCGCTACACAGATCTAGTAGGGTTCCTCATCCACCTAAGAGATACTACTGTTTTCTCATAGACGGTGGGAGCTAGGATTGCATCATGGAAGATGATGACCCAACTAGTTTTGAGCAGGCTATCATAAGTGGAGACTCTATGAAATGGCTGGATGCTATGCGATCTGAGATGGAATCCATGTAAACCAACAAAGTATGGACTTTGGAAGTTGCTCCTGAAGGGGTAAAACCCATCGGGAGCAAGTGGATCTTTAAGAAGAAACTTGGTGTAGATGGAAAGGTTGAGACCTTCAAAGCTAGACTTGTAGCAAAAGGTTTTCGTCAACAACCAGGTGTCGATTATGATGAAACCTTTTTCTCCAGTAGCTATGCTTAAATCCATCAGGATCCTACTTGCCATTGCTGCATACCATGACTATGAAATCTGGCAGATGGACGTCAAGACCGCTTTTCTAAATGGTGATTTTGAAGAGTGCGTGTACATGACACAGCCAGAGGGCTTTATAGACAGTGGGAGCAGCGGAAAAGTGTGCAAGCTACTTAAATCAATCTACGGATTAAAGCAGGCATCGCGGAGCTGGAACATCTGTTTTGATGTGGCAGTCAAAGAGTTTGACTTCATCAAAAACGTAGATGAACCTTGTATATACAAGATGGTTGTGGAGAGTAAGGTTTTCTTCCTCGTATTGTACGTGGATGACATACTCTTGATAGGAAATAATGTTCCTATGCTACACACGGTAAAGCTCTTCTTATCACAAAAGTTCTCCATGAAAGATTTAGGTGATGCCTCCTACATCCTGGGGATTAAGATGTATAGAGATAGACCTAAGCGGATGTTGGGATTGTCCCAGTCCAAGTACATTGACACCATACTAAAGAGGTTTAGTATGGAAGATTCTAAGCGTGGTAATTTACCCGCTTGTTCAGGAATCACTCTCTCCAAAGAGATGTCTCCCAAGACTAATTTGGAGAGGGCTCGTATGCAAGGGATACCTTATGCTTCTGCAGTTGGGTCTATCATGTACGCGATGTTATGCACCAGACCGGATGTAGCTTACGCACTTAGTATGGTAAGTAGGTATCAATCAGACCCAGGGGAGAAACACTAAACAGCTGTGAAGAACATTCTTAAGTACTTGAGATGGACTAAAGAGATATTCTTGGTGTATGGTAACTGTGAATTCCAGGTACAGTCCTTTACCGATTCAAGCATCCAGAGTGATAAGGACGACAGTATGTCGGTCTCGGGTTTTGTCTTCACCCTCAATGGAAAGGCGGTATGTTGGAAGAGTTCCAAGCAAGATACCATAGCAGACTCGACGATGGAGGCTGAATACATCGATGCCTATGATGCTGCCAAAGAAGCTATCTGGATGAAGAAGTTCATTGCTGAACTTGGTGTGGGTCCATCCATTGAGCATCCAATACCTTGTATTGTGATAACAATAGAGCTGTGGCTTTGGCCAAGGAACCCAGGTCCATCAGCGATCCAGACATATTCTTAGACGGTATCACTGTAGGGTTACTATGCACTTTCACAAGGTTCTACAAGGCATCAACCATGCCCGATTTAAATTTTAGACGTGCCGAACAACCCTAACCAAGATCTTAGACTAGAGATTAGGCGAAAACAAAGCAAGTAAACAACTTTACTTCTAAGAGTTAGGGATTACAACCTTTGTAGTCCGTTCCTTCACTTCTTAAGCTCCGTGTTGTGGTCCCTTCGCTGCGATCATCATGTTCCCGGACTCTAGAGAGGCTCCACGAAGAGAAAGATGCAAGCTTGCTTCCGATCTTCGATAACAAAGATGATCTACCTTGAAGAAACTCAAACCCAAGCTCTTGCTTTGCTAATCAAGTATCAGCAAAGCAAACACCCTAATCTAAATGGCTAGAATAGATTAGGATGATGAAGTAGGAATTTAGCTCTCATTTATTTTCTTAATCTCACTCATTTTCATCACTAAACTCAAAGCTAGAAAGCTTTGCAAGGAGGAAGAAGAAGATGAACTCATTTGTGATGAATAATGAATTGTTGTTATAATTACAAATGCAACCCTGGTTAAGTCAAGAAGGACTTAACCATTATAGAGATTTGACTAGGGTTAAAGGGTGTGGGTTGGGTTAGGAAATATCAAGCAAAATATCTAAACAAAATATCTTTGCAAGAAACAAAATAAAAGCTTCTAGAAAAGTTTAACCCAAATCTAACCCTAACCATGTTTAATCTCCACTAAGCATGTTGCATTAGTAATCATAACTTGTTACAATATTATATATCACATATACAATATTTATTGTAACAAAATAAAATAATACAATTAATATATATCGCATATATATCAATGTATTACTCGAGTGAGAAAAAGAATCTTTTAGTGAGCTTATATTAGTTAATGTAATTTAATATATCAAATATATAATTATACATTAAATTATCGAATCAACACTTGATCCGATAATCCGGCTATTTCACAAATAACCGACTAATATAATCTGTATCAGTTCATCGAATCAACACTTGATCCGATGACCCAGCTATATCACATATACCCGGCCGATATCACATATCACGAGAATCTAATACGGTGTCGCATACTCATATTATTCTCGGTCCCGCACATATCATATATGTGCTCCTACTCCGTTTTGCCTGAACCAGGAAACCGCTTTGTAGGACTCTAAAGAATCGTCAATATGCCGGCAGCAGGTGATGATCATATCAAACACCCACAAGCTGCAAGCGGTCAGCTAAACGTAACAGCCATCCAGGTATTGAGCGATCAAAAGATCAACAAGCAAGCCTGTATATTCTCCTGTGAATCCAATCAGTAACACTCCCGTACAGTCCGGTCTCTTCGTCTGATATGTCGCATATCTCGCCTAGGGGTGGTAAACGTCAGACCCCAGTAGCTTGATAAGTCGTGTCGATATGAGATCTATAACAGTTCAAGAAACTACTGATAACACTTACCAGTAAATCTCAGCAACCCTGGCCAGGGATTTCCAGTTATAGCCAATCGAACACAGCGCAACATCAACTCCCTATACCGGGAGAGACGAAACCCCTCCTATCGCTCATTGCCTCCATGTGATTCGGGACTGTACCCAAAAGCCACCTTTTTGCACGCCCTCTTGGACGTGGTATGATGGAAATCAAAGCACGGTGGGAATCACACAAGATTCTATAACGATCTCGGGTCTACAGCCTAACCTGTACCAGTGTCACCAGAGAACTGCCATCTGACGTGAGGTATAATACCATCTGGGAGTTCTCGGCGAGTCCGTCCAGTGTACCCAGTCTCCACTGAGCACCCGTATACCTTCTCTGATGTCAAACACCAATGGACATGAGATCATCCATCGCCCATCATATGGGTCAAGAAACGCATACGCTAGTCTACTCTGGAGTATCGATGTCCTGTCTCGGTACTCCCATGACTAGGAACATTTGAAGGATGTACTTGGCGACTACTCTGTCCCCACTAATGTGATCCGCATCATAGTCCTGGTAGTCAAGTACTCATCCTAAGGACTTTATCAACATGTGACATAGAGACATTCAGAGTACATGTTAAGATAAAGAGTAACCAGATAGCATACTATCATGTCGAGCAAGAAAGTCCTCCCTATATATGTCCCAGCATCCACTACAATATACAACGCATGTACAGTAATGGCCTCTAGGGCATACATATAACTAACAATCTCCCACTTGCACTAGGGCCATCTATTGTGGTATTGCATACCCAACAATCAGCTGTGGTTGAAGTATCTCATACTTAACCATCCCATAAAAGTCTCTACTGGGAATTAGGCCTTTGTGAGTGGATCCGCGCTGTTGTCCTCTGTGTCTTCTCTCCTAACCTTGATCTCCCTGGAGATCAGTCATCTCCATGATCAGGCGATACTGCCTAAGAATATGTCTGGATCTCTGATGAGATGGGAGTTCCTTGGCATAAGCCACAACTCCATTGTCACGCAATGGCAGGAACGAAGTTCATCTCATGATGTCAGCGTGCGCATCGCATCTAGATCTGGTACGTCATCTCTGATGTCGGCGGAGTGGAACGTCATCTCATCTAGATCTGGTACGAACCTCTTACTCCACTTTTCTCTAATGTCATCTGCTTCGGACTCGTCTCGTGGTGGCTGCATGGACTGAGCTCCAACGGCTATCCTCGTATCTGGAGTCTCCCAAGAATGCATCTCACCACCTAGCATCCGAATTAAGTCGAGCCATCCAATCGATTTGTCAAAACCTCATAATCCCCCAAGAGCTCAACATCTTGGGTACAGTTTAATAGTATCGAGTACATACCACAGCATCGGTGGTCCAGCCGTAGAAGGGCAAACCCAAGCCTCACTAATGGCGCCACAGAACTGCCGCAAACCCTAAGGTTCAAAGGCTTTCACACGGTCATTAAGTCGAGTTAGGGTTTCATTCTTCTAGAGGGACCATAGAATTGCCTGCATGTGTTTCGGACTACCTTAAACTTGGAATAATAGGTTTCTGACATTCGATCGTCTCTGTCGACTCCCAACGTCTCCGCGTGAAGTCGTCTCTAGCTGGAATCAATCTATCTGATGACCTTGCATCGGGGTAGGCGAACGATCCACATGTCCAAGTCATTCATCCTCGATGACTAGCGACCTTCTATCATCTCTTAGTACAACTTATACTGCAATAGCTCCAACATCTGGGGCGATATCTCGTCCTTCGCAGCAATAACTGGCTCACTCGTCTGCATGCTAAACCGTGCCTCAATCATCAGGAGTAAGCAACACACCAACGGTCATCAAAATCTGGCTGGCCTCCATCATTGGCTCAATTCTCTAGTGTCGATCAGCACCTCCGAGTAACCTCATAAAGGCGATCCGCCAAACGCTCGTGGCGCGGAAACACAGTAAAAAGACACATCTCTGCAATTGGGTGTCGCCGGAATCACGCCCTGGTCAGTCCTCGTTTGTGACGAGCTTTTGTTGACCGCAACTCTAGCCGTAGCTCTCCCTGCCCGAAATCGTGGCAGCAAAACCAAACTGGTAACGATGAGGCTAGATCAGGAAGGAATATAATACTGAACAAGGAAATGTACATCCTAAGGCTTCTTAAGTGGAGTGGCGTGTCGTAAATATGCCGCGGAATATACCAACGGTACGTCACTTTACTTTAGTCACCTATTCCATCAACCAAGGGTCATCCTACACTCCAAAGGTTAAAACCTAACGCTCTGATACCAACTTTGTCACGTCCCGAAAGTACGGAACATGACCGGCACTTAAACTACGAAACGTCTCGAGGCGTACGTAATCTAAGTAAACCGAAAACCCAGAAATCCAAACCAAGAAAAGAAGTAGAGTGAAGGAAAACCAATTTAAAACAAGTAGTTTTAATAGCATAAGCCGAATTATGCGGTTTTTAAGAACATCAAAATTTACTGAAAATTTCGGCAGAGTCTCCTTTGTAAATACTGGCTCCCAAACGGGATACAACATGAATAGTATACGAAATCAATAAAAAGGCATCCCCAAGAGGGATCTAGCTCTTCGTCAATCGACGGTCACAACCACACAAGCAATATAATATACAACGCCAACGGCGAGGATCAAAATTCAAAAGGAAACTCAAATCCACAAGAAAACCGCAGAAAAATAACGCGCGACTCTAAGGTCGAAGGAATAACATCACTGGTCTCTATCTCAAAATAAATACATGTTTGGTTGATGGAATTTACTAGATACAACGGAATAATATTATACAAGGTAATATGATGGGTACGATACAAGAAAAACCCACCTACTAGCAAGTCACCCGAATGAAACTGAGTCCGCAAAGCCATAATTAAACCTGTACGGCAAAACCTGCAAGAAACTGGGGCATAACGGGGGTGAGTTGCCAACTCGTGAATAGAAAAACATCTACGAATAGAAATCGCATGTATGACGCAATCCTAGGTCATACGATCAATATACATCCTCAAATATAAATAACCAGCAGCCTATAACAAGGCTAAGGTAAATATCTAACCCGAGTGTAATCTTATGTACCCGTGTCAGTGCCCAAGGGTAGCAATATATCATATGAATGAGGTATGAATGCATGAAAACAGAATACATGTAAATGAAGAACTGTTTCCATAATTTAGTGAGATTTCCTTTGTATTTTTAAAATGAGGTATCATAATGAAATCAGCATAAAACAGTGCCTAGCATCGGCACAAAACGTAATCCCAATATCTCGATATCTCTGTATCACAGTCTCTGTACCTCAATATCTCGAAATCTCAATGTCTCAATCACAATATCTAGGGCGCCGTCGGTCCAGACCGGCCCCTACAATCCATCTCAAGACCACGACGGTATCCTCCGGATATCCGACGCGTCGGGTAAAATCACCGGTAGGTAGTGCTTCCCTGCCAGGCTCACATCGTCATCATCACGCGCTTCTTGCCCCGGGGTACCTTACCGGGTCCACCATGTACCCGAAACGGTTCATCCGCCTCCTCGAATCGGGTCTCGAAATCCATCAGCAAACTCATGGTGGACGACTCATACAGCATGGGAAAACCGCACTTTTTATTTTAAAGAGAGAAAGAAGCTTATATAAGTTTTGCGGTTTTCTTCCAAAACCAGAAAATCTCATAGAAATCCGAATCCAATCCTCAATAGCATGTAAACAGTGCATATCGGCATAAAAATCCATGAATGCGGCATAACAATGAATATTAACATGCATGAAGTAACAAGTAATATCTACAATGTCTAATCTAGCATATAAGGCGAGTACACTAATATCATGTCTAAATTATTAGCTAACAACCTATGTCAATGCAATAGTATTTCTAAAGTGTACGTGGCATGATAATTACCGATGAAGATGTGTGTGAGCCGGCAAGTAAGTGTACGTGGTACATACGCATCATCGGTAATGGTGCTGGTGTCCTAACAGCATGATATCAATAATGTAGTACGAAACGTAATATAAGCATGCGATGCGAAGCGAACCACAATAATGAGCGGAAGCTGAAAACTAGACGCAACTATAACTAATCTGCATCAATCTAATATAAGTCCTACAAATGGTGCCTTTTGAAATAACACGAATCATGGGGTTTTGAAAATAGGGGCTACGGTGTTTTTATGAAAAGATACGTCTTTTGAAATCTCCGTAGGATCCCTTGGGCTGTCTTTTAAAATACCCACGATTCGTTAGTTTTTGAAATAGGTAAGAATCGAATCTAATCTAACAACTAAACTAAACTAAAGGGCTAAGCTAACCAGCTGGACTACAGGTAAGGAAACCGCCTAACATCTGAGTCGATATATATACATACCTGTATATATATTAGTCGGTGAACCCGCCTCAATAATATCATATCCGATACCATATCTATAATCAGACATCCCAAGTCAAGAGTGCGGATCAATCATCAATATATAGCTCGTACGTAAATCCGTCGTACGGCATCCCCAAATCTGGGTACGGGTCAAAGTCACATCAATCACACTATTCATTTGGTATCTTCTTTATCAAATATCATGATCCGGAATAATGTCCTACGTCTAGTACAATATTGATGCCATCTATGTATGCATGCGGGTGTAAGAATTACTACGTCAGAAGACCCGCTAAAACATCATGTCGTATCTCAATACGAACCAAATCACATCACCGATCTCCTGGCCTCAAGCCCAATCTCATCGACTCATCTCAAATTCCAAATACTATCCTCAAATCCAGTATATGAACACATAGTCTCATATCCATGTGAACACATAAATATATTCCCATACACGCACATATGAAATAAGGAAAGTATGCAAGTATGTATATGTGTGTATGTGTAAGTGTAGTGCACCCACTACCTAAGGTTTCGTAACCATGCACCAATCCAACACCAATATCCATCTAAAATCATCAATAATAAATCCTAACAACATATCATAAATTGTTGGTGTGTATACGCATCCGTATACATCACCACGGACTGCGGAGGTGCTATACGCCATCCACCCGACTTCTCCCCGTAGATATAAATCTACTCACCTGATCCTCGCTAGCCGGTGCCGATGTCGCCACGCGCTTGCTTGTCGTCTTGAAGTCCACATGGGGGTACCTACATATCATAACGCACCATATCGCATTAAAACTAAATTCGAAATCGAAACGGCATACGAAAATCAAATCGGCACACGTATCACGCATAGGTCCAAACCCATCGCCTACGCATGCAAGAATAGTCAAACCAACACTCGATGTCGATGTACAAACGTCAAACCACCGAGAAAAATCCAATCACACTCATTTGCACATTCACGAACACTAATTTTAATATGAACTAGGTTAAAACTCACAAAAACCTCAATTTCACTTAAAAAGTCATTTTTCCAAAAATCTAGCAAGCACAATTCGCCGTTTTTGTACAAAACATGATGTTTAAATGAATGTAGCGGCCAATATACTTATTAAATATCTTAAATAAGTCATAGAAACAATTTCCGGAATTTAATCTCATTAAATTCCAAAAACCCTAATATTCTAGTTTACAAAATACCCTTTTTAACAATTTCATAGCAAAAATGCACAAACTACAATTTAGGTTGGATTTCCATTAACTAAAGTGTTAAACTACACTTTGTAAAGTTAATAATATGATAAAAACCCTAACCATATTTTTAATCTCATATTTCGAATTAAATCAAAAAACTAGTTTGCAACAAAAAGCTTAATTTGGACATTTTTCAAGTAACAACTTGTAATTAACAACTAGATTAGTTTTCTACAAAACTAAATATGTTAATCCACCTCACTAAACCATACACAATCAAACACAACTCATTTCCACAACAAACCCTAACTTGAAATCTTTAATCATGCAATTAAACTCACATAAACCAAATTAACACTTAATTAAATTAGCTTTAAGAAATTAGTAAAAAATTAAGCAAAAATGTTTTAGAATTATACCCAAAAACATTTGAAGATCCACAAGCATCCATGGCCTCCCAAAATGCTCTCTTTTCACAAAGATCCATGCTATACGGGCTAAGCTAAAATGGGTAGGAGTCGGATTTGGGTTTTGGGATTTTTTTGGTGGATTTTGGGGCAATTTTTGATGAAGTTTTGAAGAGAAAAGAGAAGGGAAATGGGGGGGGCTGTTGCTGCAGTAGGAGAGGGGGGGTCGGCTGGAATGGGAGGGGGAGAGGAGAGAGAGGGAGGTAGAGAAAGTGGGGGGAGAAGTCAAAGTCAATTCAAGGTCAAAGGTCCACCTCATTTCTCCATTTTCTTTTCTTTTCATTCATTTCTTTTCCTTTGAAATTCAAGTGGGGAAAAAGATGGGGGCTGCTGAATTCAGCCAAGGGGAGAAGTGAATGGGGGTGTGTGGGTGTGGGTACGGGTGTGGGGTGATGAAAAATGATAAATACAATACCCCAAACATCCATTTACGCTAAAAAAAAGCCTTTTTTCTTCAATAATTTCTAAACCGTTTTGGCAAATGATTTCGTTCGAAAAACCACATGATAAAATTTTATTTAATGTTTTATGATGCACAAAATTTGTTTCAACTCATTCCAATTTGTAATTTTCCCTAATTAAATGTATTAGTGACGGCTTAAAATAATAATAAAATAATATTTTTTTCAGAAAATTTGAAATTTCACCAACGGCTCAATAAACACCAAATAATAGCAATTACATAGCTAGAATATGTATATTTAATTTTTATAATAAGATATTTGTATTTTGACTTTTTACAGAAAACCCCCTTATTTTACCGATTTTTCGAAATTTCACCGAAACGATTTTCAAAACGTTACACCTAATTAAAGTAAACCTCGTTTTCCCAGGGGCGTAACCCCGTTAACACCTTTCTAGACACCTATTTGATCGGCTAATTGTAATGTGTAAAACTCTCCCAGGAGTAACTCTTACTCGCAGCGGGTATCGGGATCCAACTATCTCATAGAAGGTATGCATTCTTATTGCAAATTTCAACACTTGAAATTCCCAATAATATTTTGCCCCTAGTGACTTATGACCTTAACTATGGTCAACAAATCATAAGCACTAGTTAAGTTCTACCCGTCATTTCTTGATTAAATAGACCCACCCACATGACCCTTAACTAAGGTCAACAAAAGCACATGACTGTCATAACTAATCGCATCATATGCTATACAGGAAGACATCACTTAGCTACCGTACACTGTGCCTTAACTAAGGTCAACAAACACAGCACGAATACTAAGTACTCTACTTCCTAAAATGACGGAGGGTTACGACAGGTTTTTAAGAAAACCTTTTGCGTAATGAACTTGATATCGTTGTAGAATCGAGTGATTTTTAAAAGGAATGTTTTTTAGGCATTTTCTAGTTTTGCTAAAGAGGTCACTCCCGGTGAATGGATCGTCGGCTCTTTCCTCATCAAATAAGGTGCAGGATATTTCACAAATATCACTATGCAAAGCAGAAACTATAAAAACAATCAAAAGACAAACCAAGTTTGTAGCATCTGCTAGTTTCGCTAAAGAGGTCACTCCCGGTGAAGGAATCTCGGGTCTTTCCTTATCGAATAAGGTGCTGGATGTTCTACAAGGAACACAAGCAAGAACTAGAGCTACCAGTTTTTGAGACAAGTTTCTACAACATCTTTAGGTTTCTTTTAGTTTCATTAATCTCATTAATGAAGTCCCATTTTATTATTATGCTTCACAAGCATCACATTTGAAACGAAATCTGCAATATAACATATATCTCATATATATAATATAAACATTCGTCTCAGGCAGTAATATGATCTCATCACAGAACATTGCAGCAGAAGATAACATATGAAATATTGGATATACTAGGATTTCCGTGTTTTATGCGAGCCTGTATAAAACGCGGATTCCACGATCGCGATGAATAGCCAAACCCACATCCCTAGACCCCTACGAGAGCGGAAAGCAACACTGCCAATTCTAGGGTTAGGAGACCCGGTCTCGACTCCTCGAGATGGTCTCCCACTGGACCCTAGAACCCGATTACTTGTGCTCCCCGCCTTGGGTCTACCTAATGTGGAAAAGTAAATAATATACAATGGTGACATCATCCTCAGCCCGGAAGTGCCCCAATAAAAGAATATTACATACAAATGAATTTTACATGAATGAAAATAAAAACCCTCATCTCATATAAAACCCCCGGCTATTCAAAACGCGACGATCCAATACAACATATCACAGCAACACATAATATCTCATATCATCAACGTAAGCAAGTATGCGTATCCCGATTGTCGTTGATATATAGCAACGAAGCCGGCGATACACCACATACTACGCTTACGGTCACAGAAAATAAAGTGTAAAACTACAATAGTTGGAATCCGCAACCTCCTTAGACATCGCATGCCTAACCAAATGAATTCCTTAGACATCGTATGCCTAACAATTATAAACCCCGCATTTTGGTCTCGATCTCGAAAACACTTTTCAATATCTAGTCGGGCAATTCAACAAGATTCCCGACATCCTGATCGAATGCTCGTCGCAAACTTTAGTAGATGGCCGCACCCCCGGATGCCGTCGACGAAGTGCACTAAGGCGGTACACCGCTGCCGCGAGCACCCGAACGGATGCTTTTAGCGACAGGGTTCTCCTACAGTCACTTAGTCGGGGCTATGGGGCATGGTTATCTATTAAGTTTACCCGGCGAGTATCCGCGTACGCTACGTGATTGCGATGGACTTTTGATCACATCAAAATCCCGTGGCAACCGATCAAATGAGACTAAACTGCTAGATTTATAACATTCAAATTAGTTATCTCATAACTACTTGTGGATTCCAAATATTGTATCACATTCCAGATAAATAGACAACGTTAAACTTTCCGATCGAATAAACAAACACCCAAGATTTCCCAAATAGCTCAACACTTGATCGGAGTTTAAAAGCATCTATCACATGCCACAGTACCAATGGTCCAGCCGTAGAAGGGTCAAACCAACGCCTCACATGTGGCAACGCCGTACTGCCCCAAATCCTAAGGTTTAGAGGCGGTTCAGACAGTCACATAATCAAGTTAAGGTTTGTGTTCTTCTAGAGGGTCCACCGCGTTACTTGCACGACTTAGAACGTTCTTAAACTACGGAAAAATCCAACGCTTGGAAATTTTCCAGCAGGGAAAAAAGTGAGTTATTGATATACGTTCGAACTTTTTAACACGTTCTAAAATTATCCGGAAAAACTTAAACGAAGTTAAATTATCCGATCGAATCAACGAGTCCCCAATACATCCTAGAAAACTCAACACTTGAGTAAAATTAAAAATTCCCAGAAGCATCAGGAAACACATACGGATGTTACTGTGCAAAAACTATCCCTCAATCCCCAAGACTTGCCGCGGAACCGCCGCCAATACCCTGGTTTGGCCGTGGTTCCGCAGCGCTTTGATGGATTTAGGGTGTCGTTTTTCACACTTATCCATAAAATCACCTGCTGAATTTTCTAAGCATTTTTAATACAGAAAAATCAACTTTTGGAAAAATTTCCAGAAACTAGGTTTTATCGGGTATTCGGAGTTCGATCGGATTTTAAATTTCGCCTAGACTTCGCCTAAAGCTCTAGCTTGGCTCTGATACCACTGTAGGGTTACTAGGCACTCTCACAAGATTCTACAAGGCATCAACCATGCCCGATTTAAATTTTAGACGTGCCGAACAACCCTAACCAAGATCTTAGACTAGAGATTAGGCGAAAACAAAGCAAGTAAACAACTTTACTTCTAAGAGTTAGGGATTACAACCTTTGTAGTCCATTCCTTCACTTCTTAAGCTCCGTGTTGTAGTCCCTTCGCTGCGATCATCATGTTCCCGGACTCTAGAGAGGCTCCACGAAGAGAAAGATGCAAGCTTGCTTCCGATCTTCGATAACAAAGATGATCTACCTTGAAGAAACTCAAACCCAAGCTCTTGCTTTGCTAATCAAGTATCAGCAAAGCAAACACCCTAATCTAAATGGCTAGAATAGATTAGGATGATGAAGTAGGAATTTAGCTCTCATTTATTTTCTTAATCTCACTCATTTTCATCACTAAACTCAAAGCTAGAAAGCTTTGCAAGGAGGAAGAAGAAGATGAACTCATTTGTGATGAATAATGAATTGTTGTTATAATTACAAATGCAACCCTGGTTAAGTCAAGAAGGACTTAACCATTGTAGAGATTTGACTAGGGTTAAAGGGTGTGGGTTGGGTTAGGAAATATCAAGCAAAATATCTAAACAAAATATCTTTGCAAGAAACAAAATAAAAGCTTCTAGAAAAGTTTAACCCAAATCTAACCCTAACCATGTTTAATCTCCACTAAGCATGTTGCATTAGTAATCATAACTTGTTACAATATTATATATCACATATACAATATTTATTGTAACAAAATAAAATAATACAATTAACATATATCGCATATATATCAATGTATTACTCGAGTGAGAAAAAGAATCTTTTAGTGAGCTTATATTAGTTAATGTAATTTAATATATCAAATATATAATTATACATTAAATTATCGAATCAACACTTGATCCGATAATCCGGTTATTTCACAAATAACCGACTAATATAATCTGTATCAGTTCATCGAATCAACACTTGATCCGATGACCCAGCTATATCACATATACCCGGCCGATATCACATATCACGAGAATCTAATACGGTGTCGCATACTCGTATTATTCTCGGTCCCGCACATATCATATATGTGCTCCTACTCCGTTTTGCCTGAACCAGGAAACCGCTGTGTAGGACTCTAAAGAATCGTCAATATGCCGGCAGCAGGTGATGATCATATCAAACACCCACAAGCTGCAAGCGGTCAGCTAAACGTAACAGCCATCCAGGTATTGAGCGATCAAAAGATCAACAAGCAAGCCTGTACATTCTCCTGTGAATCCAATCAGTAACACTCCCGTACAGTCCGGTCTCTTCGTCTGATATGTCGCATATCTCGCCTAGGGGTGGTAAACGTCAGACCCCAGTAGCTTGATAAGTCGTGTCGATATGAGATCTATAACAGTTCAAGAAACTACTGATAACACTTACCAGTAAATCTCAGCAACCCTGGCCAGGGATTTCCAGTTATAGCCAATCGAACACAGCGCAACATCAACTCCCTATACCGGGAGAGACGAAACCCCTCCTATCGCTCATTGCCTCCATGTGATTCGGGACTGTACCCAAAAGCCACCTTTTTGCACGCCCTCTTGGACGTGGTATGATGGAAATCAAAGCACGGTGGGAATCACACAAGACTCTATAACGATCTCGGGTCTACAGCCTAACCTGTACCAGTGTCACCAGAGAACTGCCATCTGACGTGAGGTATAATACCATCTGGGAGTTCTCGGCGAGTCCGTCCAGTGTACCCAGTCTCCACTGAGCACCCGTATACCTTCTCTAATGTCAAACACCAATGGATATGAGATCATCCATCGCCCATCATATGGGTCAAGAAACGCATACGCTAGTCTACTCTGGAGTATCGATGCCATGTCTTGGTACTCCCACGACTAGGAAAATTTGAAGGATGTACTTGGCGACTACACTGTCCCCACTAGTATAATCTCCATCATAGTCCTGGTAGTCAAGTACTCATCCTAAGGGCTTTATTAACATGTAACATAGAGACAATCAGAGTACATGTTAAGATAAGGAGTAACCAGATAGCATACTATCATGTCGAGCAAGAAAGTCCTCCCTATATATGTCCCAGCATCCACTACAATATACAACGCATGTACAGTAATGGCCTCTAGGGCATACATATAACTAACAATCACCTGATCCGGGAGATAGTTGATCGTCGGGAGATCGAGGTCAGGAGAGTTAACACAAAGGATAACACAGCGGATCCACTCATGAGGGCCCTCCCCCAAACGCAGTTTGAGAAACTTTTTGGGATGTTGGGTATGAGATACTACAACAACTGGTCTTAGTGCAAGTGGGAGATTGTTAGTGTTGGAGATAGTGCCCTCAGAGTCAATTATTGGATCACAGGCACGTGATTGCAATGATTGAGGGAGGACCTATCCCGGTAGGACAGTCTTACTCGAGATGATAGTATGCTATCTGGTTTACCTTTATCATCGTGTACTGCTTTAGGTGACCTGACATGTCGCTATTACACGTTGATAGAGCCCCTAGGATTCTTGCTTGACTGCCGGCAGTATGATGGCGATCATATACGTGGGAGCTGGTAGTCTATAAGCACATCCTTAAAAGGTCCCTAGTCGTAGGAGTTTCGAGACAGGGCATCGATACTCCATTAGTAGACTAGTGTATACAGTCGAGACCCCGACGAGGGGCGGTGGCCGGTCTCACAAGCCACTGGTGTCAGTTGGTTCACCTAAGATGTATACAGGTGCTCATTGGGTTATGAGTACACCGGACAGGACTCGCCGGGAACCTGCTAGTTGGTCTTATACCAGATGTCAGATAGCAGTTCCCTGGTGACATGTGTACAGGTTAGTTCATCGACCTGAGATCGTCATTTGTCTCGTGTGAGTTCCCACTGTGCTTTGATTACTACCCTACCACGGCTCAAAGGAGTCGTGCAAACAGGTTTTAGTTGGGTACAGTCCCGAGCCACATGGAGGCAGTGAGCGGATCTGCAGGGGTTCGTCTCTCCTGGTATTGGGGGTGAGGTCGCGCTGTGTCTAGGAGAGCCATTACGCAAAGCCCTCGGCCGAGGCAGGAGATTTACTGGTAGGTATTCCAGTAGTATCTCAGGGCGTTCTGGGCTACGCTCCGACACGACTTGTACCGCTTTTGGGGGTCTGACTTTTACCAACCCCCTAGGCCCGCCATGCGATACTCATAGACGAACGGACCGGACTGTACGGATATTGTCACTGACAGGCTCAGTTGGGTGTCGGGGTGAGCTTCCTCATCGACGTCCCTTTTGGTCAATAGCTGGTGGCCCGTTACGTATTGGCTTATACCTCTGACGTGCTAGTGGTTAAATCCACAGCCATTGTATTGACGAGTCTTTAGAGTCCACCACACTTACAGTTACTCAAGCTTTCGGGCGAAACGCTGTAGAGGCCGTATGGAGATATGGCAGGGTCCGATCAGATACGTGCGGTATTGCACGGATCAGGATCGGACAGTTTTGTACTAGTAGCCGTATGGTTATATGGCAGGGTTCGATCAGATACGTGCGGTATTGCACGCATCAGGATCGAACGGATATTACTAGCCGGCTTTGGCTTAAGCCGGTCCTAGTCTAGTACAGTGTAGATTTTGTCTCATTGCATTTGTATCCGGTCGGAATACAGATGCGGGTGTGTATGCACAGTATCGGGGTTTTCCTGTAATTTATTACGGGACCAGTTTTCTGGAGTTGCCAGTTTGTATTCCGTTCCGGCCGGTTTTCCTTTGTTCTTTCCCGGCCGGACTTTTCCGATGGAGGGGGTTATTTGCAGTTCTGCAAATAACACTTTGTGGAGGTTTTTCTTGCAAAAGTATTTATCATGTTAACCTTTTTAGATACCATTCCTTTCATTCTTCTTTTCATGCTTTATGGAGATTAGAAGTGATGAGATAGGATTTGATCTTTGATTAGTGTTGTGATGATGAGGTTTGGATATGGTCACCTTTCTTTTGCTCCTACACTCACCTCCCTTTGCATTATGTTTCATTGCTCCACCATTCTCATTTCTCACTTGATTTAGATGATAAGTTTTTGATGAGAGGAAAAAGAAAGAGAGAAGAAGAAGAAGAGAGAGCTTCATTCTTGAGAGTTTCTTTCTTGATCCCATTTTCATGCTAGAAAAATGCAAGCACCATTTTTCTAATCCTTGTTTCCTCCATCATCCTCAATGGCAACAACATAACCCCAAAGAGACAAGCATCTTCTACACTACATTCTACAGCACATCTTGAGCATGTCGAGTTGCCGGCTTCAAGCTCGAGTTGCCTCGGTATTGAGGCGGGAGCCCGTAAAAGACGCAGGCGTTGTGGTGCCCTTTCCGGCGAGGAGGCGACGATATGGAGACTACACTTTCCGCGGGAGATCGGGACGATGACGAGAAGACCGGAGGACTCGGATCGCTCGGTATACTTCTCACCCTATCTCTTGAATGCTAGCATTAGGTTAATGGTAAACGATCCGGGTTTTCATTGTCCGCGGTAGCGCCGGTTTCCGAGTAAGGAAAATTTTTGATTCCGCATTTTGGCCTCGAGTACGAGGCCGGGGCGCTGCCGTGGCGCAACATGGTATCAGAGCCACGCCATTAACCTTACCTAGCTTGTTCTAATGTGTTTTTCAGTTCCGATCGACCGAAATTCCAAAAACCGTATTTTTCCTTCACATCAGTTTCTGTCGAAATATTTTGGAGTCTAAAAATTTTTCAGGTGGTCTCAGAATGATGTGCAGGGAGTTCTAAGAACTCTGGGAAAATTCGAGACAGTGATCACTCAACAGGAGCGCGGAAGCGCCGCATAAACCCCATTTTTGCCGCCCTTCCGCCGCGGGTTGGTGGGGTCACTGCTTCGAATTTCTCCAGTGGGCTTCTGGGCTCATATTAGGGGTTTTGGAATATTAAAATTGGGCCCAGGTTTTCTGTGAGTGCTACAGTTTTGTTTGGGGGCCCACTTGTTAATTTTTGGTCAATCGGAAAATTTTAAACACATTTTTCACAGTATTTACATTATATCTGCGACCGTGAATGTCACTCGATCGGTAAATCCGGTCTAACTGCTATAGCCCGGTTAGACGGATTTGCGAACGTGACTTTCACGTTGATGTTCTATGTTTATGCTGTGATGTTGCGGATCGGTCGTGGGGGATAGCCTGGATGCAATGCTAGTACAGTGCTGTTGTATTATGTACATTTGATATTGCGGGGCGAGCGTCCGACATGTGGACTGCCGTCACTGCCTGTTTGTATTATTCTTTTGGGGCACGACCTGGTTGCGGTCGATGTACCCAGTGTATGTATATTTTATTTTCTGTACTAGGATTACCCCGCGGTGGGGTGCACGGATGGCCGAGTTCTGGAGGGCAACGGGCCCGCATCTCAGGGCATTGAGATGGAGGGGGCTTCAGTCCAGGATTGGCGGGCTATTCGCCGCACTCGTAGGGGGTACAGGTTGACCCAGGAGGGGTGCCCAAGTTACCGGATTCCGTGAAGTGCTGGGTGGTCCATTCACGGTGCTGAAGGGGGCTGCCTCGCTTCAGGTTTTGGCGGGTGACTTGCCGCGCCCGTAGGGGTCTAAGATTTCATTGCACAGGCTATCCACACGACCAGGGGAACGTCGGGTTTCAGCAGCGGCCCTGTGAAACCCGGGGTTTCCAGATATCTGTATTGTTCTGTGATGCTGTACATTTCTGTGATGTTGCATTTTATTCACGCCTTGAGCGAAATATAATATATTGGTATATATATTAGTAGACGTTGTATATGTTTTTCATCCGCGCTAGTCCAGTCCCCGCTCTGCCGTTAGTTAGCTAACCTAACGGGTGATGACGGGACCCAGTGGCAAATGCGGATGGCATATACGTACGTCAGTATATTTTCGTTCTTTGTGGTGTGATCATTTGATGGGACTGCATTGATTCGGATCAATGCAAGATAAACAAACCTAATCTGATGTTGTTGGAACACTTTTTTAAAAAGCTGTTATTGCAAGGACGTTCACTTTTGTTTTGCATCGTGGTATTCATTTGGAATATCCTGCTCCTCAGTCGACGAGGCAAGGGCCGAGATCCCTTCACCGGGAGTGACCCCTTGGACAGAAGTTTGCGTCAGGGCATTAACTTCACTATAGCCGATTACTTTTGCTTTGCATCGTGGTATTCAGTTGGAATATCCTGCACCTCATTCTACGGGGAAAGAGCCGAGATCCCTTCACCGGGAGTGACCTCTTTAGCAAAAGTTTTCGTCACTATATTTTATAAAAGGCTATGCAGTTCCTTCAACGATATCAAGTTCATTACGTTAAAGGTTTTTCGCCAAAAACCAGCCGTAGCCCTCCGTCATTTCCTACGGGTATTATTTAGTATTCGTGCTGCGTTTGTTGACCTAGTCAAGACGTAGTGTTCGGTAGCTGAGTGGTACTTGTTTGTTGCATAAGTGGGATTGGTTAAGACAGTCGTGCGGCCTTGTTGACCTAGTCAAGGGCACGTACGGGTGGGTTTAATGCAATCCAGAATAATGACGGGTTGAACTTGACTGGCGGTTTATGGTTTGTTGACCTAGTCAAGGTCATAAACCGCTTGGGGTAAAAATCACATCGGGAGTTTCAAAAGAACTGAAACTTGCCAGGCATGCGCATACCTTCTGGAGTGTGGTGACTTGAGTGGATTCCGTCAAGTTATCATGCGATGATAGTTGGATCCCGATTCCCACTGATGAGTTAGTTTACTCCTCGGGTGACCCCGACTAGTTCTTCTTGCAGGTTTGGAGGAGAATTTGAGGTACAGTGGGAGGTTTCCAGATTAGACAAAGTGATAACCATTCTGATCTAGGTTAGAGTGCACGCTGAGTGTTTCTTTTCTCTCTCTCTTTGGCAGCGACCATTGACCCGACCCTGGACTATGACTCAGTGACCAAGTTGACCGAACCTTCTTAACACTGGCTTTTGGATTGTCAGAGTTGCAAACCTCATTGCCACTCCTACTTTTACCCTTTTCTCCAGGACACCCCGTATTGCTACGAACGTCCACTTCCATTGGACAAAGCCATCGTATGGTTAGATACGAACTCGAAGGACTTCGAGGATGGTTTCCGGTTCTGGAGAAAACGGATAGGATTATCCAGTTGTCTTTTCCCTTTTACCTTCTCTCAAGTTGTGAGTACTCCTTAGTTTAGGAGATAGTACACCTATTGTGCAAATTGGATAGTCTTCTTCCAAACCCTAGGCTGGTGCCGACCGGTAGGGAATGAAGAAAACCAATTAGCCTAAACGGTGTGCAGAAGGTATTAAGATTAAGACAAAGCAAGGGATTAGTAGGAGGGCAAAGTAAATTGCGACTGATATTCACGACCAAACCAAGTATTTCTTCGCCAATCCTAAATCACCTTTGTATTTCTCCAGGACACTCCGTATCACTACGAAGATCCACAGTTTATTGGATACT
The DNA here is from genome assembly GCA_030015575.1 of Agapanthus africanus. NCBI lineage: Eukaryota > Viridiplantae > Streptophyta > Magnoliopsida > Asparagales > Amaryllidaceae > Agapanthus > Agapanthus africanus. Next base: position 155,484,176 of record CM057343.1, read on the forward strand.
CCATCGTATGGTTATATACGAACTCGAAAGGAACTTGTTCCAGTTCGGGGATGGATTCTGGTTCAGGAGAAATAGGAATAAAGTACATTCAGGTGTCTTTTATCTTCACCTTCTCTCGCATTGCGAGTGTTCCTAGGATTAGGACAGTACACCCTTTATGCTTTTTGGATAGTCTTCTTCCAAACCATAGGCTGGTGCCGAACGGTAGGGAAGGAAGAAAACCATTTGGCCTAAAGGGGTATACAGAAGGTAATGACTAAAGACATATAAAGGGATTTGGAGAGGTGGCAAAGAATTATACGGTTACAGTTGTGAATCTGGATAATGGAAGAGGCATTACTAAGAATACCAGGATACCCCAACGAGACATTACAATGTTTCAGTTTCACTGTGTACTGTTAATGGAAAACTGATTTCCCAATTAGACACTTGCTCCAGGGTATGTATTTACCAGATATGATTCTCACATCTGTATGGTTTTACAGATGATGAGTGGGAGTAAGTTATTGGGAATTGGGTGATCATCCTCATTATATCGGGATTCGTTGTAATCGGTGATGTTTGAGGAGATCACCTGGGCTGTTTGCCGGTCGGCAGATATTTGGTTATGAATATCCGCTGTTGTGCACCAATTTCAAATTGATATATCTGTACGTCTATTTTCATAGAGTGAGATATACCTTTTGATATTATGTCGATGACATTTACCTATATCAGTGGATGGTTAGGTAAGGAGCATTAAACAGCGGTGTAATTCTTCTTAACCACAAATACAGTTTTCAACCTACGACACACAGTGAAAGAGTTGTTAGACTCAGCGGACTTATACAGAGTATTGTATGTTGTCCAGGGTCCATCTGGACAGAGGGGTAGGTCCTCGTACTATATTCGGTTTACTTATGACTTCTCTAGTTTTTAGACAAGTGTTTCGTGGAAACACAGGGTCTAAGTTTTGAGGAGTTATAGGTATTTGAATAGAGTAGAGAACCAGGTATAGCAAGTATCGGGATTCTTCAAAGTGATCGAAGATGTAGATACTTGTGTATGGTATTCAGTTGATAGTAATGAGAACTTGCTTCTCTTTCAGATTACTCATAATTGGAAGCATTCCTAAGTTGAGTAACGCTGATCGGCCTCCTTCCATTTAGTTTACATGCACTGGAGATAGCTGCATGATTTGAATCTGGTTCAATTAAATCAGTGCCTCTGTTTCTATATTGGATATATAACAGTTCATATCTTGACATTGTTAAGGTACGGGGAGTTGTCCGGCTTATGCTTAAAACCAGACACTGGACAACTCAAGGCACGTTTCTGTAATGGCTGTTTTGTGGGTTGACCCAGGCTATGACGAGGGTTAACTTTCTACCATCTGGATGAACAATAGCAATATTGTTCTAGACTCGCCACAGTTTTTATTAAAAATGGATTTTTTCAAAAACAGCAGTGGGAGTATGGTAGAACTGGAAGTAATTCCAGAACCGCAAACGATTACTGAAGATTTAATAAGGAACCTAAAGATTCAATCTGATTTGACATTCCATTGGCCACTCCGCAGATAAGGTGGGTAACTTCAGGCACCCGAGAGGTACTACGGTAGCCTCAAGGACGGTGACAGGGAAGTTCTTGTTTACCCACAATTACCATTGCTATTGTTCCAGGCTGCGAGACCCGGCAGGAGGATGAGTATAGCGTCGTTCTAAACTAGCTTTAGAAGTGCACGTCTGTATGACTCTGCCAGAAGGTTGTCGTAGTCAGTGGGAGCAGCGGAAGCATTGGTGGACATCAGGCTTATGTCTATTTATAGACTAAAGCAGATGTAGCGGAGATAGATCATCCATTTCTGATGTAACAGTCATAGGTTTGACGTCATCAGAATAGGGGATGGATCTGTTGAGAAGGTAGTAGGAAGTGATATTCCTATACTACGATCGGTTATACTTTGGTCGTCACACAGTGTCTTCTCCACATAGGATTTGGAAATTATATCAGACATACTGGTTACTAGATCTATGGTTTTAGATCTAGATTTGGGTGGTTTCCCAATCTGGGTACCTTGACAGCATTCTATGAGTATTCAGAATGGACGACTCCTGGCATGGTATTGTACCTGCAGGTAATGGAGTCACCCTCTCTAAAGGTGTCTTACAGACTAAAGGGGAGAGGGATACGCATGATTGACAGATCACTTGCTTAGGCAATTGAGTCAATCATGAGATGTCAAGTACCACACCAGATGTTGTTCTTGCACTAGATGCAATAAGTTGATATTGATCCAATCCTGGAGGAACAGTCGGAAGCAGTTTTAGAACATAAGTGAATGTTCTAGGGATATGATAACGGCTGCCTCCTTTAGGAGACGGTTATCACTCCAGGCTTCCAAGGTGACATGGACGACAAGGAGGTTGTCAGAGTTATAGTTTTCCTTCTGACGAGGGGCAGTATTTTGGACAGGTGGTCCAAGGCAATACTGAGGGTGGTATGGCGCAGGATACTGATTAAGTTCAGTTGACGATACAGTCTAAGAAGTTTGGATTTGAAGTTCATTTATGAGCTAGGTCCCATCAGACATCCAGACGTTCTAAGACAGGTATTGCTCATTTCGGGAGATGGCTTTCTCCGCGAACTTGAGATATAGAGAGACATAGAAAGAAACATCACAACGGATCCACTCACTGAGGCTATTCCTCGAACGCAATAGTTTCGCAAACGAGCTTTGTGAGACTGACTAGTAGAGGAGTTGGGTGTTCGGTATCACACGGGCTGTGAGTATGCGGCATCGCAATAATTAGCCTTGAGTGCAAGTGGGAGATTGTTGGAGATAGTGCCCTCAGAGTCAATTATTGGATCACAGGCACGTGATTGCAATGATTGAGGGAGGACCTATCCCGGTAGGACAGTCTTACTCGAGATGATAGTATGCTATCTGGTTTACCTTTATCATCGTGTACTGCTTTAGGTGACCTGACATGTCGCTATTACACGTTGATAGAGCCCCTAGGATTCTTGCTTGACTGCCGGCAGTATGATGGCGATCATATACGTGGGAGCTGGTAGTCTATAAGCACATCCTTAAAAGGTCCCTAGTCGTAGGAGTTTCGAGACAGGGCATCGATACTCCATTAGTAGACTAGTGTATACAGTCGAGACCCCGACGAGGGGCGGTGGCCGGTCTCACAAGCCACTGGTGTCAGTTGGTTCACCTAAGATGTATACAGGTGCTCATTGGGTTATGAGTACACCGGACAGGACTCGCCGGGAACCTGCTAGTTGGTCTTATACCAGATGTCAGATAGCAGTTCCCTGGTGACATGTGTACAGGTTAGTTCATCGACCTGAGATCGTCATTTGTCTCGTGTGAGTTCCCACTGTGCTTTGATTACTACCCTACCACGGCTCAAAGGAGTCGTGCAAACAGGTTTTAGTTGGGTACAGTCCCGAGCCACATGGAGGCAGTGAGCGGATCTGCAGGGGTTCGTCTCTCCCGGTATTGGGGGTGAGGTCGCGCTGTGTCTAGGAGAGCCATTACGCAAAGCCCTCGGCCGAGGCAGGAGATTTACTGGTAGGTATTCCAGTAGTATCTCAGGGCGTTCTGGGCTACGCTCCGACACGACTTGTACCGCTTTTGGGGGTCTGACTTTTACCAACCCCCTAGGCCCGCCATGCGATACTCATAGACGAACGGACCGGACTGTACGGATATTGTCACTGACAGGCTCAGTTGGGTGTCGGGGTGAGCTTCCTCATCGACGTCCCTTTTGGTCAATAGCTGGTGGCCCGTTACGTATTGGCTTATACCTCTGACGTGCTAGTGGTTAAATCCACAGCCATTGTATTGACGAGTCTTTAGAGTCCACCACACTTACAGTTACTCAAGCTTTCGGGCGAAACGCTGTAGAGGCCGTATGGAGATATGGCAGGGTCCGATCAGATACGTGCGGTATTGCACGGATCAGGATCGGACAGTTTTGTACTATTAGCCGTATGGTTATATGGCAGGGTTCGATCAGATACGTGCGGTATTGCACGCATCAGGATCGAACGGATATTACTAGCCGGCTTTGGCTTAAGCCGGTCCTAGTCTAGTACAGTGTAGATTTTGTCTCATTGCATTTGTATCCGGTCGGAATACAGATGCGGGTGTGTATGCACAGTATCGGGGTTTTCCTGTAATTTATTACGGGACCAGTTTTCTGGAGTTGCCAGTTTGTATTCCGTTCCGGCCGGTTTTCCTTTGTTCTTTCCCGGCCGGACTTTTCCGATGGAGGGGGTTATTTGCAGTTCTGCAAATAACACTTTGTGGAGGTTTTTCTTGCAAAAGTATTTATCATGTTAACCTTTTTAGATACCATTCCTTTCATTCTTCTTTTCATGCTTTATGGAGATTAGAAGTGATGAGATAGGATTTGATCTTTGATTAGTGTTGTGATGATGAGGTTTGGATATGGTCACCTTTCTTTTGCTCCTACACTCACCTCCCTTTGCATTATGTTTCATTGCTCCACCATTCTCATTTCTCACTTGATTTAGATGATAAGTTTTTGATGAGAGGAAAAAGAAAGAGAGAAGAAGAAGAAGAGAGAGCTTCATTCTTGAGAGTTTCTTTCTTGATCTCATTTTCATGCTAGAAAAATGCAAGCACCATTTTTCTAATCCTTGTTTCCTCCATCATCCTCAATGGCAACAACATAACCCCAAAGAGACAAGCATCTTCTACACTACATTCTACAGCACATCTTGAGCATGTCGAGTTGCCGGCTTCATGCTCGAGTTGCCTCGGTATTGAGGCGGGAGCCCGTAAAAGACGCAGGCGTTGTGGTGCCCTTTCCGGCGAGGAGGCGACGATATGGAGACTACACTTTCCGCGGGAGATCGAGACGATGACGAGAAGACCGGAGGACTCGGATCGCTCGGTATACTTCTCACCCTATCTCTTGAATGCTAGCATTAGGTTAATGGTAAACGATCCGGGTTTTCATTGTCCGCGGTAGCGCCGGTTTCCGAGTAAGGAAAATTTTTGATTCCGCATTTTGGCCTCGAGTACGAGGCCGGGGCGCTGCCGTGGCGCAACAGTTAGGAATATGTATGCCCTAGAGGTCAATATTGTATGATATATTGGATGATTGGACATATATATAAAGGACTTTCTTGCTCGACATGATAGTATAATATCTGGTTGCTCTTTATCTTAACATGTACACTTGTATTATTGTTAGATATGTATGCCCTAGAGGCCTGTATTGTATAGGATGCTAGGCATGTATATGTGAAGAAACAATCTTTGCTCGAAATAATAGTATGCTAACTGGTTTATCTTCATCTTGTGTTATATTTCATATCTTTATATGCATGTTGATGAAGCCCTTAGGATTATGCTTGACTACCAGGATTATGATGAGATCATACTAGTGGAGCCTGGATAGTCTATAAGCATATCCTTTAATAGTTCCGAGTCGAGGGTATATCGAGACAGGGCATCGGTATTACCAAGTTAGACTAGTGTGTACGTTTTCGGACCCTGTGGGGCGATGGTTGATTCCACAACCATTGGTGTTTGACATCAAAGATTGTACACAGGTGCTCATTGGAGAATGGGTACACCGAACAGGACTCGCCGAGAACTCCTAGATGGTATACATACCAATTTTCAGATAGCAGTTCTCTGGCGGCACTTGTACAGGTTAGTCTGTAGATCCGAGATCGTCATAGAGTCTTGTGTGGTTCCCACTGTATTTTGATTTCCACCCTACCACGGCTTTATTGAGTCGTGCAAACAGGTGGACTTTGGGTACAGTCCCGAATCACATGGAGACAGTGAGCGATAGGAGGGGTTTCTTCTCTCCCGGTATAGGGAGTTGATGTCGTGCTATGTTTGATCGGCTATAACACCTAAATCCCTGGCCAGGGTTCTCGAGGTTTACTGATAAGTGTTATCAGTGGTTCCTCGAACTGTTATGAGCCGTAAATCAGCATGACTTATAAAGTTACTGGGGTCTGACATATACCACCCCCTAGACTTCATATGCGACGTATCATATGAAGAGACCGGACTGTACCGTAAGTGTTGCTTGCAGGCTCGTTGGGGTTGTGATGAGTTCGCTCGTCAGCCGCCTTTTCGTCATGTACCTGGGTAGCCGTTATGCACAGCCAGTGCCGCTGACGTGCTTGTGGTTAAACACACTGCCAGCGTACTGTCGAGTCTTTAGAGTCCCACACAGAGGGTTCTCTCGTTCAGGCGAAAGATGTAGAGGCCGTAAGTTGTTACGGCAGCCGTAAGGTGTTGCAGCAGGGTTTCGAATATGTTCATGTAATTGTTACAGGAATAATAATCGGAACGATAATACTGGTAGGTTTTGGTTTAATCCGGATACCGGTATTATATTATTTGATTATTGGTATTCGTATTTTTCGGAATTCGGATACGGGTATACGGGATACGGTATACGGAGGAAGGGTATTCTTGTAATTGTTACAAGAATACCTTCTAGAAGATGCCACCTTATAATACATTATTTATTTTATGAAAATATATAAATGAGGTGGAAATTAGAAAGTCTAAGCATGGTTGTGAGAATGGGTTGTTTTATATTTTAATCTTTTGGAGTTACTATTGAAGTATGGTGCTAATTTTATATTCCATGCTTCAATAATTTCCATTTGAATATATCATTTTCTCATGCTTGAATTTTCTTATTATGTCAAACTCTCTCTCTCCTTCTTCTCTCCTCCTTCTTCTTCCTTGCTTTAACACTCACATGAGATGTGAATCAAAAGCCAAGGATCAAAAATAATCCAATACACTAATCTCTATATCATCCTAGTGACCATTTTTAGCAAACTTGATCTCTAGATTTAGCTCTTGAGAAGGGTTTTAGCTTGCACGACAACTCTCGTGTGGATCATCTAGGTCTTGGGGTGGCCGGAGATCGAGCACACCGACAACTTCCAAGGAGCCAAGGAGATCATCAAAGAAGACCCGAAGGACCGGATCATCAAGGTATAACCCCTAACATAGTAGATAAGACCTCTAGTTAGGGTTTTCTAGTTATGGTTTAGACAAAATCTAATGGAAAGTGCGTGTTGTATGCAAAGAAAATTTTCGTTTATCACTTCCGCTGCCTCACAAGAGTTGTGGGAGCATGCAACATGCACTAACAATTATTATACTGTCTCTCTAATATATGTTGATAAAGCCCTTAGGATGTTGGCTTGACTACCAGGACTAGGATGCAGATCATAGTAGTAGGGCTTATGTAGTCCGCAAGCACATCCTTTAACCGTTCCTAGTCGATGGAGTATCGAGACAAGGCATCGATATTCCAGAGTAAACTAGTGTGTACGTTTCTTGACCCTGTATGGGGCGATGGTTGATCCCACATCCATTGGTGTTTGACATCAAAGATTGTACACAGGTGCTCATTGAAGAATGGGTACACCGAACAGGACTCATTGAGAGCTCCTAGATGGTACCATACCTATCGTCAGATAGCAGTTCTCTGGTGACACTTGTACAGGTTAGTCTGTAGACCCGAGATCGTCAAAGAGTCTTATGTAGTTCCCACTGAGCTTTAATTTCCTCCCTACCACGGCTCAAAGGAGTCGTGTAAACAGGTGGATTTTGGGTATAGTCCCAAGTCACATGGAGGCAATGAGCGATAGAATGGGTTTTGTCTCTCCTGGTATAGGGAGTTGATGTTGCGCTATCCTCAATTAGCTATAACAGCAAGTCCCTGGCTAGGGCTGATGAGATTTACTGGTAAGTGTTATCAGTAGTTTCTCGAACGGTTATAGGTCACACATCGGCATGACTTATCAAGTTACTGGGGTCTGACGATTCCACCCCTAGACTTGATATGCGACATATCAGACGAAGAAACCGGAATGTACGGTAAGTATTGCTTATAGGCTTTGAGGGAGTTTGGATAAGCTTGCTTGTTAATCTTCTATTCGTTCAATACATGGGTAGCCGTTACGTCCAGCTAGTACCGCTGACGACTTGTGGGTGACTGATGTGATCATTACCTACTGCTGGCGTATTGACGAGTCTTTAGAGTCCTACACAGAGGCTTCCTAGCTCAAGTGAAACGAAGTAGGGGCACATATGGTGATATGTGCGGGAGCTTGATTAAATACGAGTATGTGATACCGTATTTTAATCTCGCGATATTTGATATCGGTTAGGTTATATGAGATATAACCGGATTATTGAATCAAGTGTTGATTCAATGATTTGTTATATGTATATATATTTTTGATATTGGCCGGTTATATATGATATGACTGGATTATTGAATCAAGTGTTGATTTGATATTGAATATTGAATATTGTCAGTTATATGCGATATAACCGGATTATTGAATCAAGTGTTGATTTGATAATTTGATATACATATTCATATGATATTAGTCGGTTATATATGATATAACCGGATTATTGAATCAAGTGTTGATTTAATAATTTGATATATATTTATATTTGATATATTTATATATTAACTAATATTATTGCTCACTTATGAATTTTTATTCTCTTGATATATAATTGTGTGTGTATATATATATGATATATATATTTATTTATATATTAGATTATTGTATCATGCTTGATGATACATCGAACATGGGTGTATGAGACTTACATTAGATATTTTTCTTCACCCAAGTTCATCTTCTTCTTCTCTAGGTTTTCTTGAGTTGAAGAAATAAATAGAGAAATAAATTTCTAAAGTGAGCAAAATTCCTACTTCATCAACCTACTCTCATCTAGCCCATAAGATTAGGTTGTTTGCTTCACTAATTCTTTGATTAGTGAAGAAATTGCTTGAGTTAGAGAAACTTCAAGATAGATCATTTTCAGCCTCAAAGATGACGTAGCAAGCTCGATCCATTCTTTAAGTGGAGCCAAGTAGAGTTCTAGGGACTACTACTTAGAGCTTAGGGACTACTACTTAGAGCTATTGAAGTGAATGACTTGGTCTATAAAGGTTGTAACCCTCTTAACTTAGTGTAAAACTTGTTTACTTTCTTACAAGCCCTAATTCCCTAGTTCGATTCTAGGTTAGTGTAGCTTAGACCTCTAGATTTTTTTAAATTGCATACTTGATGCATGTAGAAACCTAATAGAGGTGCTAAGACACACTTTCAAGATTGTCCTATATGTTGCGCCACGGTAGCGCCCCGGCCTCGTACTCGAGGCCAAAATGCGGAATCAAAATTTTCCTTACTCGGAAACCGGCGCTACCGCGGACAATAACCCGGATCGAAACCATTAACCTATACTAGCTAACTAAAGAGATAGGGTGAGAAGTTATACCAAGCGATCCGTGTCCTTCGGTCTTCATCTCCACTCCGATCTCTTGCGGAATCTCCGTCACCTCCTCGCTCGTCGGAAAGGGGCACCACGTAGCCGGAATCTTTTACGGGCTCCCGCCTCTTGACCGAGGCAACTCGGGCGCGAAGTTGGCTAGCCGACGCGTCCAAGGCTTGCTGTAGAATAGTGTAGTGAACTTGTCTCTTGGGGTTATGAGGTTGCCTTGATGTGGAGGAATGGAGAATAGAAAGAGAGAAAGAAAATGAGCTATGAAGCTAATCCTTTTTGCAACCATGAAAGTGAGTTGAGAAAAAATGCCACCACAAATTGTATAGAATAAAAGAATGGAAAAACAATAACATAAAGAAAATGGTCACAACCATTTCCTTTCACAAACCATCAAATGAAAAGCCAAGAATAGACTAGAAAGGCATCTCATGATGAAACAAGTCTCATCATAATGCAAACTTGCAAGAAAACCCTCCACTAAATGTTAATTGCGAACTTGCAATTAACACCCTCCACCAAGAAAGTCCGACCGAGAAGGAATGAAGGAAAACCGGACGGAACGGAATGCAAACTGGCAACCCCAGAAAACCGATCCCATAATAAATTACAGGAAAACCCCGCTACTGCAAATACATGCCCGCATTTGTATTCCCACTGAACACAAATGCAAAGAGACAAAACTACACTCTCAAATACTAGAATCCGGCTTAAGCCAAAGCCGGCTAGTAAAAAACTGTCCGATCACGATCCGTGCAATACCGCACGTATCTGATCGAACCCTGCCATATCTCCATACGGCCTCTACAGCGTTTCGCCCGAAACTTGAGTAACTGAGTGTGGTGGACTCTAAAGACTCGTCAATACCTTGGTTGTGGATTTAACCACTAGCACGTCAGAGGTATAAGCCAATACTTGACGGGCCACCAGGTATTGACCAAATGGGACGTCGATGAGGAAGCTCACCCCGACACCCAACTGAGCCTGTCAGTGACAATATCCGTACAGTCCGGTCCGTTCGTCTATGAGTATCGCATGGCGGGCCTAGGGGGTTGGTAAAAATCAGACCCCCAAAAGCGGTACAAGTCGTGTCGGAGCGTAGCCCAGAACACCCTGAGATACTACTGGAATACCTACCAGTAAATCTCCTGCCTCGGCCGAGGGCTTTGTGTAATGGCTCTCCTAGACACAGCGCGACCTCACCCCCAATACCGGGAGAGACGAACCCCTGCAGATCCGCTCACTGCCTCCATGTGGCTCGGGACTGTACCCAACTAAAACCTGTTTGCACGACTCCTTTGAGCCGTGGTAGGGTAGTAATCAAAGCACAGTGGGAACTCACACGAGACAAATGACGATCTCAGGTCGATGAACTAACCTGTACACATGTCACCAGGGAACTGCTATTTGACATCTGGTATAAGACCAACTAGCAGGTTCCCGGCGAGTCCTGTCCGGTGTACTCATAACCCAATGAGCACCTGTATACATCTTAGGTGAACCAACTGACACCAGTGGCTTGTGAGACCGGCCACCGCCCCTCGTCGGGGTCTCGACTGTATACACTAGTCTACTAACGGAGTATCGATGCCCTGTCTCGAAACTCCCTCGACTAGGGACATTTTAAGGATGTGCTTATAGACCACCAGCTCCCACGTATATGATCGCCATCATACTGCTGGCAGTCAAGCAAGAATCCTAGGGGCTCTATCAACGTGTAATAGCGACATGTCAGGTCACCTAAAGCAGTACACGATGATAAAGATAAACCAGATAGCATACTATCATCTCGAGTAAGACTGTCCTACCGGGATAGGTCCTCCCTCAATCATTGCAATCACGTGCCTGTGATCCAATAATTGACTCTGAGGGCACTATCTCCAACAATCTCCCACTTGCACTCAAGGCTAATTATTGCGATGCCGCATACTCACAGCCCGTGTGATACCGAACACCCAACTCCTCTACTAGTCAGTCTCACAAAACCCGTTTGCGAAACTATTGCGTTCGAGGAATAGCCTCAGTGAGTGGATCCGCTGTGATGTTTCTTTCTGTGTCTCTCTATATCTCAAGTTCGCGGAGGAAGCCATCTCCCGAAATGAGCAATACCTGTCTTAGAATGTCTGGATGTCTGATGGGACCTAGCTCATAAATGAACTCCAAATCCAAACTTCTTAGACTGTATCAACAACTGAACTTAATCAGTATCCTGCGCCATGCCTCCCTCAGTATTGCCTTGGACCACCTGTCCAAAATACTGCCCCTCGTCAGAAGGAAAATCTATAACTCTGACAACCTGCTTGTCGTCCATGTCACCTTGGAAGCCCGGAGTGATAACCGTCTCCTAAAGGAGGCAGCCGTTATCATATCCCTAGAACATTCACTTATGTTCTGAGACTGCTTCCGACTGTTTCTCCAGGATTGGATCAATATCAACTTATTGCATCTAGTGCAAGAACAATATCTGGTGTGGTACTTGACATCTCATGATTGACTCAATTGCCTAAGCAAGTGATCTGCCAATCATGAGTATCCCTCTCCCCTTTAGTCTATAAGACACCTTTAGAGAGGGTGACTCCATCAACTGCAGGTGCACTACCATGCCAGGAGTCGTCCATTCTAAATACTCATAGAATGCTGTCAAGGTACCCAGATTGGGAAACCACCCAAATCTAGATCTAAAACCATAGATCTAGTAACCAGAATGTCTGATATAATATCCAAGTCCTGTGTGGAGAAGCCACTGTGTGACAACCAAAGTATAACCGATCGTAGTATAGGAATATCACTTCCTACTACCTTCTCAACAGATCCATCCCCTATTCTGATGACGTCAAACCTATGACTGTCACATCAGAAATAGATGATCTATCTCCGCTACATCTGCTTTAGTCTATAAATAGACATAAGCCTGATGTCCACCAATGCTTCCGCTGCTCCCACTGACTACGACAACCCTCTGGCAGAGTCATATAGACGTGCACTTCTAAAGCTAGTTTAGAACGACGCTATACTCATCCTCCTGCCGGGTCTCGCAGCCTGGAACAACAACAATGGCAAGTGTGGGTAAACAAGAACTTCCCTGTCACCGTCCTTGAGGCTACCGGAGTACCTCTCGGGTGCCTGAAGTTACCCACCGTATCTGCGGAGTGGCCAATGGAATGTCAAATCAGATTGAATCTTTAGGTTCCTTATTAAATCTTCAGTAATCGTTTGCGGTTCTGGAATTACTTCCAGTTCTACCATACTCCCACTGCTGTTTTTTTTTAAAAAAAAAAAAAACATTTTTAATAAAACTGTGGCGAGTTTAGAACAATATTTCTATTGATCTGCCAGATGGTAGAAAGTCAACCCTCGTCATAGCCTGGGTCAACCCACAAACAGCCATTACAGAAACGTGCCTTGAGTTATCCGGAGTCTGGTTTTAAGCATAAGCCGGAAAACTCCCCGTACTTTAACATCGTTAAGATATGAACTGTTCTATATCCAATATAGAACCAGAGGCACTGATTTAATTGAACCAGATTCAAATCATGCAGCTGTCTCCAGTGCATGTCAACTAAATGGAGAGAGGCCGATCAGCGTTACTCAACTTAGGAATGCTTCCAATTATGAGTAACCTGAAAGAGAAGCAATTTCTCTTTATCATTACTATCAACTGAACACCATACACAAGTATCTACATCTTCGATCACCTTGAAGAATCCCGATACTTGCTACACCTGGTTCTCTACTGTATTCAAATACCTATAACTCCTCAAAACTTAGACACTGTGTTTCCACGAAACAGCTGTCTAAAATCTAGAGAAGTCATAAGTAAACCGAATATAGTACGAGGACCAACCCCTCTGTCCTGATGGACACTGGACAATATACAATACTCTGTATAAGTCCGCTGAGTCTTACAACTCTTTCACTGTGCGTCGTAGGTTGAAAACTGTACTTATGGTTAAGAAGAATTACACCGCTGTTCAATGCTCCTTACCTAACCATCCACTGGTATAGGTAAATGTCATCGACATAATATCAAAAGGTATATCTCACTCTATGAAAATAGACGTACAGATATATCGATTTGAAATTGGTGCACAACAGCGGATATTCAAAACCAAATATTTGCCAACCGGCAAACAGCCCAGGTGATCTCCTCAAATATCACCGATTACAACGAATCCCGATATAATGAGGATGATCACCTAATTCCCAATAACTCACTCCCACTCATCATCTGTAAAACCATACAGATGTGAGAATCATACCTGGCAAATACATACCCTGGAGTAAGTGTCTAATCGGGAAATCAGTTTTCTATTAACAGTACACAGTGAAACTGAAACATTGAAATGTTTCGTCGGGGTATCCTGGTATTCCTAGTAATGCCTCTTCCATTATCCAGATTCACAACTGTAACCGTATAATTCTTTGCCACTTCTCCAAATCCCTTCATATGTCTTTAGTCATTACCTTCTGTACACCCCTTTAGGCCAAATGGTTTTCTTCCTTCCCTACCGTTCGGCACCAGCCTATGGTTTGGAAGAAGACTATCCAAAAAGCATAAAGGGTGTACTGTCCTAATCCTAGGAGCACTCGCAATGCGAGAGAAGGTGAAGATAAAAGACACCTGAATGTACTTTATTCCTATTTCTCCTGAACTAGAATCCATCCCCGAACTGGAACAAGTTCCTTTCGAGTTCGTATATAACCATACGATGGATTATCCAATAAAATGGGATCTTCGTAGTGATACGGAGTGTCCTGGAGAAATACAAAGGTGATTTAGGATTGGCGAAGAAATACTTGGTTTGGTCGTGAATATCAGTTGCAATTTACTTTGCCCTCCTACTAATCCCTTGCTTTGTCTTAACTTAATACCTTCTGCACACCATCGTTATGCTAATTGGTTTTCTTCATTCCCTACCGGTCGGCACCAGCCTAAGGTTTGGAAGAAGACTATCCAATTTGCGTAATAGGTGTACTACTCCTAAACCAAGGAGTACTCGCAACCTGAGAGAAGGTGAAAAGAAAAGACAACTGAATAATCCTATCCGTTTTCTCCAGAACCAGAAACCATCCTCGAAGTCCTTCGAGTTCGTATCTAACCATACGATGGTTTTGTCCAATGGAAGTGGACGTTCGTAGTAATACGGGGTGTCCTGGAGAAAAGGGTAAAAGTAGGAGTGGCAATGAGGTCTGCAACTCTGACAATCCAAAATCCAGTGTTAAGAAGGTTCGGTCAATTTGGTCACTGAGTCAAAGTTTTAGGGTCGGGTCAATGGTCGCTGCCAAAGAGAGAGAGAAAAGAAACACTCAGCGTGCACTCTAACCTAGATCAGAATGGTTATCACTTTGTCTAATCTGGAAACCTCCCACTGTATCTCAAATTCTCCTCCAAACCTAAAAGAAGAATTAGTCGGGGTCACCCGAGGAGTAAACTAACTCATCAGTGGGAATCGGGATCCAACTCTCATCGCATGATAACGTGACGGAATCCACTCACGTCACCACACTCCAGAAGGTATGCGCATGCCTGGCAAGTTTCAGTTCTTTTGAAACTCCCGATGTGTGTTTTACCCCTAGGACTCAAGTGACCTTGACACAGTCAACAAATCAAAGAGTCCTAGTCAAGTTCAACCCGTCATTATCCTGGATTGCATTAAACCCACCCGTACGAGCCCTTGACACAGTCAACAAGGCCGCACGACTGTCCTAACCAATCCCATTTATATGCTGCAAACAAACACTACTTAGCTACCGCACACTACGCCTTGACACAGTCAACAAACGCAGCACGAATACTAAGTAATACTTGTAAGAAATGACGGAGGGCTACGTCTAGTTTTTGGCGAAAAACTTTTAACGTAATGAACTTGATATCGTTGAAGGAACTGCATAGCCTTTTATAAAAATATAGTGACGAAAACCTTTGCTAAAGAGGTCACTCCCGGTGAAGGGATCTCGGCTCTTTCCCCGTAGAATGAGGTGCAGGATATTCCAACTGAATACCACGATGCAAAGCAAAATTAATCGGCTATAGTGATGTTAATGCCCTGACGCAAACTTTTGTCCAAGGGGTCACTCCCGGTGAAGGGATCTCGGCCCTTGCCTCGTCGACTGAGGAGCAGGATATTCCAAATGAATACCACGATGCAAAACAAAAGTGAACGTCCTTGCAATAACAGCTTTTTGAAAAAGTGTTCCAACAACATCAGAATAGGTTTGTTTAACTTGCATTGATCCGAATCAATGCAGTCCCATCAAATGATCACACCACAAAGAACGAAAATATACTGACGTACGTATATGCCATCCGCATTCGCCACTGGGTCCCGTCATCACCCGTTAGGTTAGCTAACTAACGGCAGAGCGGGGACTGGACTAGCGCGGATGAAAAACATATACAACATCTACTAATATATATACCAATATATAGTATTTCGCTCAAGGCGTGAATAAAAGGCAACATCACAGAAATGTACAGCATCACAGAACAATACAGATATCTGGAAACCCCGGGTTTCACAGAGCCGCTGCTGAAACCCGACGTTCCCCTGGTCGTGTGGATAGCCTGTGCAATGAAATCCTAGACCCCTACGGGCGCGGCAAGTCACCCGCCAAAACCTGAAGCGAGGCAGCCCCCTTCAGTACCGTGAATGGACCACCCAGCACTTCACGGAATCCGGTAACTTGGGCACCCCTCCTGGGTCAACCTGTACCCCCTACGAGTGCGGCGAATAGCCCGCCAATTCCAGACTGAAGCCCCCTCCGTCCCAATGCCATGAGATGCGGGCTTGTTGCCCTCCAGAACCCGGCTATCCGTGCACCCCACCGCGGGGCAAACCTAGTACAGAATGTAAAATATACATACACCGGGTACATCGACCGCAACCAGGTCGTGCCCCAAAAGAATAATACAAACAGGCAGTGACGGCAGTCCACATGTCGGACGCTCGCCCCGCAATAACAAAAGTACATAATACAACAAAACTGTACTATATTGCAACCAGGCTATCCCCCACGACCGATCCGCAACACCACAGCATAAACATAGAACATCAACGTGAAAGTCACGTTCGCAAATCCGTCTAACCGGGCTATAGCAGTTAGACCGGATTTACCGATCGAGTGACATTCACGGTCGCAGATATAATGTAAATACTGTGAAATAATGTGTTTAAAATTTTCCGATTGACCAAAAATTAACAAGTGGGCCCCCAATCAAAACTGTAGCAGTCACAGAAAACCTGGGCCCAAATTTAATATTCCAAAACCCCTAATTTCATCCCATAAAACAACTGAAGAAAAACGACAAAGTGGGCCCACCATATTGCGGCGGAAGGGCGGCAGAAAGTGGGTTAGTGCCGCGCTTCCGCGCTCGAGGTCAGGGCTCACTGTATCGTTTTTTCCCAGTGTTCTTAGAACACCCTGCACATCATTCTGAGACCACCTGAAAAATTTTCTGACACCAAAAAATTCCAACAGAAACTGATGTGCAATAAAAATACGGTTTTTGGAAATTTCGGTCGATCGGAAACGCAAACACATCAAACGAAGCTAGGTTTAGGTTAATGGCCTGGCTCTGATACCATGTTGCGCCACGGTAGCGCCCCGGCCTCGTACTCGAGGCCAAAATGCGGAATCAAAATTTTCCTTACTCGGAAACCGGCGCTACCGCGGACAATAACCCGGATCGAAACCATTAACCTATACTAGCTAACTAAAGAGATAGGGTGAGAAGTTATACCAAGCGATCCGTGTCCTTCGGTCTTCATCTCCACTCCGATCTCTTGCGGAATCTCCGTCACCTCCTCGCTCGTCGGAAAGGGGCACCACGTAGCCGGAATCTTTTACGGGCTCCCGCCTCTTGACCGAGGCAACTCGGGCGCGAAGTTGGCTAGCCGACGCGTCCAAGGCTTGCTGTAGAATAGTGTAGTGAACTTGTCTCTTGGGGTTATGAGGTTGCCTTGATGTGGAGGAATGGAGAATAGAAAGAGAGAAAGAAAATGAGCTATGAAGCTAATCCTTTTTGCAACCATGAAAGTGAGTTGAGAAAAAATGCCACCACAAATTGTATAGAATAAAAGAATGGAAAAACAATAACATAAAGAAAATGGTCACAACCATTTCCTTTCACAAACCATCAAATGAAAAGCCAAGAATAGACTAGAAAGGCATCTCATGATGAAACAAGTCTCATCATAATGCAAACTTGCAAGAAAACCCTCCACTAAATGTTAATTGCGAACTTGCAATTAACACCCTCCACCAAGAAAGTCCGACCGAGAAGGAATGAAGGAAAACCGGACGGAACGGAATGCAAACTGGCAACCCCAGAAAACCGATCCCATAATAAATTACAGGAAAACCCCGCTACTGCAAATACATGCCCGCATTTGTATTCCCACTGAACACAAATGCAAAGAGACAAAACTACACTCTCAAATACTAGAATCCGGCTTAAGCCAAAGCCGGCTAGTAAAAAACTGTCCGATCACGATCCGTGCAATACCGCACGTATCTGATCGAACCCTGCCATATCTCCATACGGCCTCTACAGCGTTTCGCCCGAAACTTGAGTAACTGAGTGTGGTGGACTCTAAAGACTCGTCAATACCTTGGTTGTGGATTTAACCACTAGCACGTCAGAGGTATAAGCCAATACTTGACGGGCCACCAGGTATTGACCAAATGGGACGTCGATGAGGAAGCTCACCCCGACACCCAACTGAGCCTGTCAGTGACAATATCCGTACAGTCCGGTCCGTTCGTCTATGAGTATCGCATGGCGGGCCTAGGGGGTTGGTAAAAATCAGACCCCCAAAAGCGGTACAAGTCGTGTCGGAGCGTAGCCCAGAACACCCTGAGATACTACTGGAATACCTACCAGTAAATCTCCTGCCTCGGCCGAGGGCTTTGTGTAATGGCTCTCCTAGACACAGCGCGACCTCACCCCCAATACCGGGAGAGACGAACCCCTGCAGATCCGCTCACTGCCTCCATGTGGCTCGGGACTGTACCCAACTAAAACCTGTTTGCACGACTCCTTTGAGCCGTGGTAGGGTAGTAATCAAAGCACAGTGGGAACTCACACGAGACAAATGACGATCTCAGGTCGATGAACTAACCTGTACACATGTCACCAGGGAACTGCTATCTGACATCTGGTATAAGACCAACTAGCAGGTTCCCGGCGAGTCCTGTCCGGTGTACTCATAACCCAATGAGCACCTGTATACATCTTAGGTGAACCAACTGACACCAGTGGCTTGTGAGACCGGCCACCGCCCCTCGTCGGGGTCTCGACTGTATACACTAGTCTACTAACGGAGTATCGATGCCCTGTCTCGAAACTCCCTCGACTAGGGACATTTTAAGGATGTGCTTATAGACCACCAGCTCCCACGTATATGATCGCCATCATACTGCTGGCAGTCAAGCAAGAATCCTAGGGGCTCTATCAACGTGTAATAGCGACATGTCAGGTCACCTAAAGCAGTACACGATGATAAAGATAAACCAGATAGCATACTATCATCTCGAGTAAGACTGTCCTACCGGGATAGGTCCTCCCTCAATCATTGCAATCACGTGCCTGTGATCCAATAATTGACTCTGAGGGCACTATCTCCAACACTATACATACATATCCCTAGCATCCTATACAATGAATGCCTCTGGGGAATACATATCCAACAAGGCCTTCGCCGACTCCAGCTTCCAGAGTAACAAGGATGACTCTAGGTCCATGTTGGGTTATGTATTTACCCTCAATGGAGGGGCGGTCTGTTGGAAGAGCTCCAAGCAGGCACCGTTGCTGACTCAATGATGGAAGCAGAATATATCGCTGCATGTGATGCCGCGAAAGAAGCAGTCTGGATCAGGAAGTTCGTGAGAAAACTTCAAGTGGTTTTGTCCATTGTTGATCCAATATCTCTGTATTGTGACAACAGCGGGGCGATAGCTTTAGCAAAGGAACCAAGATCCCATCAGAAGTCCAGACATATCTTGAGGCGGTACCACCTGATCAGGGAGATTGTTGATCGCCGGGAGATCGAGGTGCGGAGAGTAGAGACAAAGAACAACACTGCAGATCCACTCACAAAGGCCATCCCTCAGACACAGTTCGAGAGGCTAATCGAGCTGATAGGTCTACGATATGCCAATACATAGCCTTAGTGCAAGTGGGAGATTGTTAATGATATATGCCCTAGAGGCCATTATTGTATCGTACTGGATTGTATATTATATTTTAGAAGCTTGGGATATTCACAGATATAATAACAGTCTTGCTCAAAATGGTAGTATACTACTCGGTTTGTTTCTATCTCAATATGTGCATATGTTTCTTTTAGCATATCGCTTATACATATTGGTAGAGCCATTAGGATCTTTGATTGACTACCAGCGTTGTGATGGAAGTCACTCTAGTGGGGGTTGGGTAGTCTATAAGCACATCCTTATACAGGTCCCTAGTCGTAGGATTATCGAGACGGGGCATCGATATTCCAGAGTAGACTAGTGTATACGCTTCTCATCCCAGCAGGGGAGATGGTCTGTTCTACAGCCATTGGTATGTCGTACCGGAGATACTATACAGGTTCTCATTAGGTTATGAGTTACACTGGACAGACTCGTTGGGAACTGCTGGTTGATATTATACCTATCGTCAGGTAGCAGTTCCCGGGTAGCATGAGTACATATTAGTCTGTTGACTTGACATCACTATTCGTCTCGAGTGTGTTCCTACTGTACTTAGATTACTACCCTACCACGGCTCAAAAGAGTTGTGCAAACAGGTATTAGTTGGGTGCAGTCCCGAAGCACTTGGAGGCAGTAGCAGTTAGATAAGATTCGGCTCTCCCGGTATTGGGGGTTGATATCGCGCTGTGTTCGGAAAGCCATTACAAAAAGTCCCTGGCTAGGGCAAGCGAAATTTACTGGTAGGTACTCCAGTAGTTTCTCAGGGTGTATTGGGCTCTACCCCGGCATAACTTATTGCACTATTAGGGGTCTGACGGTTACCATCCCCCTAGGCCCGATATGCTAGTATCTTAGACGAACAGACCGGACTGTACGGAGATTGTCACAGATAGGCTCAGTAGGAGTTCGGATGAGTTTGCTCATCGGCCTTCTTATCGACAGATACCTGGATAGTCGTTACGTGCAGCTAGTACCTCTAACGGACTTGTGGTTAAACCCACTGCCAGCATACTGTCGAGTCTTTAGAGTCCCACACAGAGGGTTTCCCTGCTTCGGGCAAAACGATGTAAAAGTCGTATGGTTTTACGGCAGGGTTCCGATCATATACGTGTACTGGTTACATGGATGATGTTCGGACGGATAATACTAGTGGGCTTTGGTTTAAGCCGGATCCTAGTATTATATTATTGGATTATTATTATCTCATTGTATTCGTATTTTTCGGAATACGAATACGGGTTTGTATATACGGTGAGGGCATTCTTTTAATTTCATAAGAGATGCTTCTATAAGGGGACACTTCATTATTTGGTTTATCTATTTTTGGAAATAGATTAATGAGGTGGAAATTGGAGATATTCAAGGCATGGGGTGAAGCATGGCTCATTGCATTTGTTTATTGGTTTGTGGTTACTATTGAAGCATGGTTGCTATTTTCAATGGGAAAATAATCCATGCATCATGTGAGATAATGAGTGTTTCAATGGGAAAATAATCTATGCTTCATGTGAGATAATGAGTGAGCCATTCTTCACTTGCCTTGGACCTAGTTCATTTGCTCATTTCCTTTCTCTCTCCATTTTGTCCTCCTTCTTCCTCAAAAACCCTAACCTTCATATGTGTTGTGAGCCTTAGGGTTATATGAGATAAAACACTCCATTAGACACTCTACATCTTCTAAGCTACCTAGCTTAGCAAACTAGGTACCTTAGTTACCTCGGTTTAGAGGTTGGAGCTTGAAGTATAGACTCTCGGATGGATCATCTTCGACACGAAGAGGCCGATGATCAAGCGCGATCCGGATCTTTAAGGAGCTCAAGGAGAGGAGGAGAAGAAGACCCAAAAGACAAGTAACAAGGAGGTATAAAACTCTTACCGAGTAGTTAAACCTCCAAGTAGAATAGCTAGTTAAGGTTTCCGTAAAGATCCTGGAGTTTAGTCGGTGTTGCATAGTAAGAAAAAATCATTTTTTATAAATTCCGCCTCCCCAGAAGTGCGTGGGGTGTGCGACATCGACTTACACTTCCAAGTGTAGATAGACCGGTATTCTCTTAGAAACTCTTAAGAACTCGGATTGACCTTAGTAGAGCTCGGTGTTTCCCCTCGTCGGATTCGAGTGGAATTAAGGTTGGGCCGGCTATCGACCGTAGGCAAGCTTTATTTACTTGGGACATGCAGGAGTTTGCCTACTTCGAGCATATGCGCCGGGCAGGAATCTACCCAGCGGCTTCGTGAGAGGGCCTCTGATCCACAGTTTGGGCCGAGCAGGAATTTCACGCCCTACTTCTCAAAATATGTAAATACGGTACGTAACAAAGCCAACCATGCTACCTATTACGAGGAAATATCCTTCCATATTCATATTACGGCTGTCCATCAGATATCAAGAACAATAAAATAAATATCTAACTATCACATGTCCAATTGCCACACTAAAATAATAACAAGAAAGGTAGCGAAAACAAATAAAGATCCAGCCAGAATAACATCCTAATCTCGTCCCTTATGGAATCACAACGTTAAAAACCATAACTAGAAAAATAAATCTAAGCATCACTAAATTATTTCAGCAAAGCTCCTCACTGCTCAGCTTGCCTGTCAAAATACTCTCGATCTTCCTGCTATAAGGTTAAAGGGACTGGGCCATGCAAAACCCAGACGTCAGTGCGTCATAAATATCATAATAATAGTAATAAATTGAACAGTTTGCTATATAGGATGTCGCATTCAAAATAAGGTATAAATATAAACAAAACAATCACAGGGGTTATAATAGCAGGCTATAGGTATGTCACGTGTATCCTAAAATCTGTGTTTCTAGGTTAACTATCCTGCAGGTATTTGAAACCAATGAATGTACTCCTCCATGTAACTCAAAAGTATATATTCCGTTACCCCCGGGACCACGGATCAAGATATATGAATCAAGAATTATTCTGTTCTGTTATCCTCTGGAACCACGGATCAAGTAATAAGAATCATGATTGACTCTGTTCCGTTATCCCCCGGAACCACGGATCAAGTAATAAGAATCGCGAATGATTCTGTTCCGTTACCCCGTGGAACCACGGATCAAGTAATATGTTTTTAAGTTACACTTTAGTTACGCTTTTGATTTCCCCATTTCCCCAGGTTTCGTTTTCCAAGTCAGGTAGAATAATATCTACCTAATGCCAACACAGAAACAGGCAGGTACAGGTTATGTCTATCTAGACAACAGGTCACGTCCATCAGGACAACAAGTCAGGATTGTTGGCATTGGTAAATATTACAAGTAATAGGTATAAACAATATAGCAATAGCACTAGCAAGATAGTAGGTCGCAAGCATGTCAGGTATTGTGTACTAAATAGGTGAAGTATTTAATCGCATAACAAATCATAATAAATAACAGGATTATAGTTGTCACGATTATCTAGCTGTGATACCACATGTAACTAAATTGATGTTTCCACTATGAATTGATAAATATATATATATGACCTTACTTATAATAACTTTCACGATTATCCAGTATTATAAATTAACTGTATTAATTCCTACTCTTCGATGAAACCATTGAGCCAACTAGATTAGTTTGCTATAATTTCATATTTTCAATATAATTTAAATAATGTTATATACTGCAAATTATAAACTAATTATAATTAATGATCTACATATAATAATAAAGATTAATATTACAATATCTAGATAAATAAAATATAGCATGTAGCAAGTCGTAACTTGCCTTGGTAGTGACGAATACGGATACGAACCCGAACGGAGCAAAACAAACACGCGAATAGAACAATGGAAACGACGGTCACGAAAGCAACACGATGCAACTCAACTTAGTGCTTGGCTCGGCTAGGGGTGCGGCCAATCTCAGATCTGGTGCTCATCTTTGAAAAGAAAGGGTCGACGATGACGTCGGGTTCCTGGTTGGCAGAGGGAATCTTTGGGGGGTTCAAAGTGGTAGAGAGGCGATCAAATGAAGAAGTGACTCTCGGTTACGGTGATGAGGGAAAAGATCGACGATGGAGACGATGATGATGGGTTTGGGTTCTGTGTTGAGGGGAGTGATGACAGCTGCTTTGTCGAAGTTGGGGAAATGGAGGTGATGATCTCAGCCGCTGGGGTTGCAAGTGGTAGGATTGATGGGTTTCAGGTGTTGGGTTCAAAAGTGGTGTAAGGAGATGAGGATGGTGATGGTGATGGTTATGGTGATGACGACGAGATGAGGAAGGGAGGGAGTCAACGGTGAGGTGAGATGAAGAGGGTGCAGTGATGGATTCAAAGAGATAAAGAGGAAGATGGCGACAGCGTGAAGTCGGGGTTAGAGGTGTAGCAATGAGGACGACGAGGGGAGGAAGGAGGTGAGCAGGAGCGAAGGAGAGAGGGAGTTGGTGATGAAGACGAGGCGAGGAAGGCAAGCACGGAGATGGGTGCGTGAGTTAGGGCCGGAGAAGGCGAGGGAGAAAGGAGAGAAGGAGAGAGAGAAAACAGAGAGAGAAAAAGAGTTTATAAAGAAAATATAAATTATGTATATTTAGTATATAGTAAGTTTCATATATATATATATATATATATATATATATATATATATATATATATATATAGATAGATAGATAGATAGATAGATAGTTATATATATATATTAGTTTATTCTATAACTAATTATATTAAAGATAATATCTATCCTTGATCCGTCTCTAGCCAAATCTCACTTAACTATACATTGGGAAATATTATATATATGCGTAGCCTGTTAGCCATAATGCAAAGGTTTAGAAAAGAATATATCTTAAATATCTTATATCCTTATTTAAGATTTAGATATATTTAAATCTAGTAACTATCCGGTATCAAGGTTATATGAGATTTAGGCGTAATAGATAAATAGCAATATAAAATATGAAATGCTGAATTAACCTGATGATAGTTAATAATATACAATATCCCTAACTTGTGGATACTAGAAGATATATGCATATAATTCAATACTATATATATCTGTTATTTAGATTCTCCTGGATTTAGTTTACGGATAATATTTTAATATAATCATGCACCATAACGTGTTTCACACAAGCGAGTCAGATCGGATAAACACTTCTACTATCAAACCAATCACAACCCAGATAAATAAATAAAAAATATAAAGCAAGATTCAAAATACCAATTAATATCGTATGATCATGCTAGGGTGTTACAAGGAATCTGCTCGCTCCGGATTGGCCGGGCAGGAAGCTACCCAGCACCTCGTGAGAGGGCCTCTGATCCATAGTTTGGGCCAAGCAAGAATTTACTCACTGTGGATTGGCTGGGCAGGAAGCTACCCAACGGTTTCACGAGAGGGCCTTTGATCCACAGTTTGGGCCGAGCAGGAATCTGCTCGCTGCAGATTGGCTGGGCAAGAAGCTACCCAGCAGCCTCATGACAGGGCTTCTGATCCAAAGTTTGGACCGAACAGGAATCTGCTGGCTATGAATTGGCCGGGTAAGGAGCTACCCAGCGGTCTCATGAGAGGGCTTTTAAGCAGGAGTCTAGGCCAAACAGGAATCTACTCGCCATGAATTGGTCAATGGAAGGTAGGATTGCCATGACGTTGATATTTGCGCTTCTCAGATTCCCGGTGCCACGTGGCGCATGGCGGGTATCTCAAGATCCATGTGAATCTCCTGACGGCGTCATTCAATCTTCCCAGATCCGTATAAAAGGGAGGTGGCCAATAGATGGGCGCCGCATGGCGGCGCCTTATCGGATGAATGTAATACTCCGTAATTCGCGTCTTGGCGGGAAAGAATCTCGACTGTTGGGGAATTTTCGTTAAGGCTATAAAAAGAGGAGCCTTAGCCCCCTCTTAGGCACTCCTATCGATTTGCTTTTAGTTGTCTCCATCTCCTCCCCTTTTTCTTTGCCCGATCTTCATATTCTATTGTTTCCTGATGGCCGGCAATACGTACAATATCCGAGATATCATAACACGCGATGACGTCTACCACTATGACTTTGACAGTTCTAAGGCGACATACAAGACTGTGATAGGTCATCTGGAGCGTCATTACGGACGGTTACTCCCACGCCAATCTTCTCTCCTGCAGGTGCTCATCTACGCGATTTGGAGTTCCTCTCCCGGCCTTTTCAGGGCGTTGTCCCAACAAGCACTGGAGGAGGTCGTCGACAAGATGCGCACGGCCCATAAGTTGGGCCTGATCTCAAAGAGCAGGTGAGACTGATCGATAGATATCCTTCGCTGATCTTTCCAACATAGATTGATCATAGCTTCATGCTCAATGGAGGGAGTCCCTGACGAAATCGTAGCTACTCAGGTCCATGGGCATAGGCAGAGAGAGAGATGGGATGCTGCGTGGGCTCGGCTGTCGGATCTCTGCTTTGAATACTATGATCAATGCTTCCAAGACCTTCCTACCCCTTTGCTGTAATCATTAAGAAGCATTTTTTCTTTTTCTTTTGCGAGCCCCCAGGCTCTTTTGTAAAGCTGAGGAGCCGAGGATATCTCTTATCAATAAAAATTTTCTTTTGCTTATGAATTTTTCTTTACTCAGAATGTCGAACATTGAAAATTTTCGTTCCTTTTCCAAGTGCAGGTAGATCGGCCCCCCTTCTTCCCTCTTTCACCCTGGAGTCAAGGTAAGATGGGTAAAGCAAGACTTAGGTCGGCTACCAATAGGCGTGCCCACATTTTATTCATCTGAGTAAAGGGCTGTAAGGTACTTCCCTTGCCTCCGAGCCAATCTTGAGACAACCTATTGGCTCATGAGATGGCTTAGGATTCACGGGTTTGGTCGGGCAAGAATCTATCCGTTATGAATGGACGCGACGGGCAGGAAGCTGTCCACCTGCCTCGGAACCAAGCAGGAATATACTTGCGTGTGGGCTTAGCTCGGAAACTAAAACAAGTTTAAATAACAGAGAAGCAGGAATCTCATTATTCAATAGAGTACAAGTTTATCTATACAAGTTGAGCTTTTTGTCATTAAATGGCCGCGGAAAGTTACGCCCCAAGGAATCTTGGAGGCGTTAGGCTCCTCCGGGCAATACCGTCCCACTTCGGGGAGAACTTGTGCAACTTCCCTTGATCCTCAAATTCGTTGCGTCGGAGGACTATGTCTCCTATCTTGAACGCTCGGTGCTTGACCCGAGAATTGTAATACCGGGCGGTCTGTTGCTGAAATGAGGCCGTCCTTATTTGCGCTCGGTCCCTCTTCTCTAGTAGGATGTCCAAGTTTCTTTGAAGGGCTAAGATATTGGCTTCGTCATCGAAGTGTTCGACTCGATAACTAAGTAGAACAATCTCTGCGGGAACCATTGCCTTGGTGCCATAACATAGGCTGAACGGAGTTTCCCCCATGGGCGTCTTCTTCGACGTACGCAATTCCCACAGTACCCAGGCAGTTCTTCTACCCATCCGCTCTACCTTCCTTCCAAGCGGGCTCTAAGGCCCCAGATGACACCTCGGTTTGCTACTTTAGCTTTCCCGTTGCACTGGAGATGAGCGACCACGAAGAACTTCATTAGTATGTGGTAGTCGCTGCAGAATTCTCAGACTTTGTCATTTTTGAAGTTGGTTCCAAGGTTAGTGATGATGTACCTTGGAATTCCAAATCGGGCAATTACGTTGTTCTGCAGGAACTTCACTATGGAGGCGGCATCCGGTTTTCTAATCGGCGTGGGTTCGATGCATTTTGTAAAGTAGTCCACGGTGACGAGCATATATTTGTTCCCCTCTGTACCAGTGGGGAGTTGGCCGATCATGTCCATTCCCCACTGTGCAAATGGACAATGGGAGCTCAACGGCGTTAGCTCTGTGGCTGGTAACCGAGGAACGCTGCCGAAGAGTTGGCACACCTTGCATCTTCGTACGGGTTTTTCTGCGTTGCTGTGGATAGTCGGCGGATAATACCCCTGTAGTAGCATCTTTTGAATTAGATTGCGGCCCTATGATGTGCGCCTCCGATTCCTTCATGTATCTCTTGGAGAACGTACTCAGCTTCGTCGGAATCGACGCATCTGAGTAGAGGTTCAAAGTTCCTAGTGCCCTCGCCACTAACCTGCGGCCAATGCGGAATCCGAAAACAAAAATTTTCAAGGCACTAAAAACTTATACTCTAGAATCTAAACCAAACACCTGATTAGTGTAGGTTTTTAACGATCAAAAATATTTACCGCAATCAAGAACGGCGTCGCTTTGCAGCTAGCCGGTGAATACGGGTCGGTCCACAGGGATGTGTAATTTTCCTAAGTGTTCTTACGAGCTGATTCCAATGTGTGTTTGGTCTTTTAATTTAATCTAAAAAAAACTAAATTGTATAATGGTTAAGAAACTTGCTAGGATTAGGTCTAAGGTGGAGTTTGATAAGATTGAATGTCACACCTCTTTCAATACCCTAAATGAAATCTCTTAGAAGTTATAGCAACTATTAGAAAATGGGATTAGGATGATTGGGAAGAAATGAAGTTTCTTCCTCTAGATCCTTATCCTTCCTTTCCTAATATTTACTCTAACCTTCATGGAAGACATGCATGTCCGGTCCTTTATACTACGGTTTCACCATTACCTCGTGGGTAGGGTGCCGTAGGGAGCGGATCATGCATGCATGCATGAAGTTCTAGTTATTAAAAATAATTAGGCACGAAAAAGATGAGAGATCTTCATCTCTCATTCCCTCCCTTATTCCTAACCCTAACAAGCGAGGAAATTACTCGCTCATTAGGGGATTTATTAAAAACATCATTTTGAGATTTTGCATTTTTAGATCTATTGGATTAATTTCCTACTACAGTTTTAATAGATTCTACACTAGAATTAACTAAGGCAAAACATTAATTAATCTAAGGCAAGAATTTAATTCTAAACTAAGGCAGGAATTAAAAGAAGAACTTACAGAAATGATCCTCTTTAATCCTCAAAAGAATCTGAATTTTTATTTATTGAAAAGAGGCATCCCTAATACAATCTTTAGAATAAATTTTTATAGGGAATGGGAAAATTAAGGTTACAATTGCTCGCATATGTGCTATTACAGATATACCCCCGAAAAATCCCAACAAAACCACCGACGCACCGCCAGGAGAAATCTGCACCGACACGTGCATCAGATGGCCGCGGAACCGTGGCATTAGTGGGGGTAGGGCCGCGGTTCCGCGGCCCTTTGGTGAGGTCGTCTGCTCAATTTTTCTGGGTTCTTTTTTAATGCTTTGGGCTTTTTATTTCTCCAGTTCTTTTCTCCATTTGGCTTCTGGGTCTTCTCCAGATCTTTCAGTGAAAACTTGCAGAGGTCTTTTAACTGTTCACTTTGAATTTTTGGACCTTACGTTGCCTTGAACTGTTCTTCGTCTAGGCTTGAGTAGGATCCTTCTACTTGTGGGTCAAAAGTCCCTCTTTTGTATCATCTTTTGTCTTTTTCACTGTTTTCGCTCCAAGAACCTGTACCCTGTAATATGTAGCAGACATGCGTCAAAAGCACCTGTTTATTTATAAAACGAATAAGAATAGGGAATATAATAATACAATATTATGGTGTGAACAAATACCCCCAAATTTATCTTTTGCTCGTCCTCGAGCAAGCTTATTATTTTATTCTCGACAAAAACCTAACCTCACTTTCGCAGGGAAACGCGATTGCACTGAGCACGTGTAACAAGCCGTTAAACCTCTAGGTGTCCCTAGTAGGAGGAGTGTTGTCTCCTGAGGGTTTTCAGCGGATTACACCCACAAAATCCTATCAATTTGGCTTTTTCGACATTAATTCTCCAATTAGGTTTTCTAACACGGAATTCTATTATCATCGACTCGTAAATTATCCACCTATATTCTTCGCACTTCCTCAACATTTAACTTAAGATTATATATGTTCTATAGACTCACTCAGCTTTCGGCATTTCTTAAGTTTTCCTTTTAGGGTTCTATCTCCACTTAGGAATTTTTATTAACTCTACTAAAGATACAAGTTCTATTCTTCATTCCTTTCTCTTTTCTAAACTCTAATCATATATCCCCACGTGTGTGTATAAATCACCCCTACATTTGGAAATTCAAATCAAGCAATCATACCCTTGTCCGTTGTCCAAAGCACTTATTAGTTGGTGAATTTTGAATTTTTGCTTACACATCCTTCATGCGACCGTTAATACTTCTTGAGGTACCAACGACCGATTATAAGATGTGTTTGCACTTTAAAGCGTAATTCCTAGTTTTGCAACACCCAAGGCTTTTAGCAGTGACTCCCAAACCAGTTGGTCTAAGGCACTAGGCGATGAAGCACTCTCGCTAAATATTTTTTCTATTTTTGCAGCCTTAAGTAATCACAAAAACCAGTGTTCATTTTTTTTTATTCACACTTGTATTTTTTCATTTTCTTTGTACTAAGGACTTTAGACAAGAGCATTTCAAGGTCTCCTCTACTATTCCAAGTTTCAAGGTACGTGATTGTGCAAATTGTAGGGTATACGTTTTCAGAATGTAGACTTAAGCTAGGAATTATTTTTCAAACTTATACTCTAATAAAAATCAATACTTTTCCTTTATTTCGACTTAGCCCAAGAAGTGAACCCAAAATTTGCCTATTTCTAAATACACCATAAAGACATATACTTTCTACCGTTAATCTTTAAAGAAGGTTATTTTTAGGGTTTTTAATTTACTAAGTCTAAGATCTAGTTGTTCATAGCTAGTTAACCTATTTGTCAAACTCGAGTTAGATATGGCCAAAATTGAATACAAATTTTTTTTTCAATATTTTCAATTTTTATGGGTTTTCAAATAAATATGCAAATGCAAAAATATACATATAAATGGGAAGGAAGAAGACGTACTGAGCATACTCCCAAACTTAAATTTGACAGTGTCCTCACTGTCATGCTGCACCAAGAGGGTCGATAATATCGGCAATGTCCTGCTTATTAATATATTTACAAATGTTACACACCCCCAAACTTATTTGAAATAAATTTTTGGAAAAATTGATTGGAAATTCAGGGGTGAAAGTGGAGGAAAATCAATCGGTGTAAATCGGTTCCTGTAAAAACAGGAGCTCCTCCGAATGGTCCGCTGTGAAGAACGGTTTCAATCGATGCCCATTAACTTTGAATAAAGTACCGTCCTCAGAATTTTCAAGATCAACCGCACCGTGCGGATAAACAGTGCGAACGACATATGGCCCTTTCCATCTAGAACGGAGCTTGCCTGGATGATAATGTAACCGAGTGTCATAGAGTAAAACCTGTTGACCAGGTTCAAAAGTTTTTCGCAAAAGGTGTTTATCGTAGAACACCTTAGTTCGGTTTTTCACAATTACGGCATTATCATATGCCTCATCCCGTAGCTATTCTAGTTCATTTAATTGCAGCTTTCGGTTGCTGCCTGCATCTCCTAAAGATAAATTCAACTTTTTGATAGCCCAAAATGCCTTGTGCTCAATTTCTACCGGGAGGTGGCAAGCCTTCATAAACAAGCCGGTATAGAGACATACCAAGATCGGTCTTGTATGCAGTACGGAAAGCCCATAGTGCATCGATCAATTTGAGTGACCAATCTTTACGGTTTTTTGAAACCGTTTTCTCCAAGATTTGCTTGATTTGCCGATTTGAAATCTCGGCTTGCCCACATGTTTGGGGATGGTATGACGTTGACAGCTTGTGGGTGATAGAATATTTGCGCATTAAGGACTCGAAAGTCCTATTGCAAAAGTGAGAACCATTATCACTTATTATCGCTCGAGGGTGCCCAAATCGAGAAAAGATGTGTTATTTAAGAAATCGAACGACAATCTTGTTGTCATTCGTTCGGCTAGGCACAGTCTCGACCCACTTTGAAACATAGTCAACAGCCAAAAGAATATACACATTTCCAAAAGAGTTAGGAAATGGTCCCATGAAGTCTATACCACAAACATCAAAAATATCCACAACCAAAATTGGTTGGAGCGGCATTTCGTTTCTCCGCGATATCCGGCCCAAGTGTTGGCACCGGGAGCAAGTCTTGCAGTATTCATATGCATCCTTGAAGAGTCGTGGCCAATAGAAACCACACTGCAAGACTTTTTCGGCTGTCTTCTTTGGGCCAAACTGCCCGCCACATGCTTGATCGTGGCAAAAAGACAGCACACTCTTAACCTCATTTTCAGGTACACACCGACGAATGATTTGGTCGGAACAGTATTTTAAAAGATAAGGTTCATCCCAGTAAAAATACTTTACTTGGGACAAGAATCGAAGTTTATCCTGTTTCGACCAATCTTTAGGTATCAAGCCAGTGGCTAAGTAGTTTACAATATCGGCGAGCCATGGTTCGCAAGAAACGGTCAAGAGTTGCTCATCGGGAAAAACATCAATGATTGGAAGTTCAAGCGTAGGCGAAGAAGGAAGTCGTGATAGGTGATCAGCTACTACGTTTTCATATCCTTTTTTGTCCCTTATAACAAGGTCAAACTCTTGTAGTAAAAGGATCTAACGTATTAGCCTCGACTTAGCATCCTTCTTCGCAAAAAGGTGGCGAAGAGCTGAATGATCAGTATACACAATGACTAGAGAGCCGATTAAGTAAGGCCGAAATTTTTCAAGTGCAAACACAACTGCCAAAAACTCTTTTTCTGTTGCTGTGTAGTTTAGTTGGGCCTCATTTAGTGTTCGGCTAGCGTAGTAAATCACATGCGGCATCTTATTAATGTGCTGTCCAAGAACAGCACCAATGGCAAAATCTGATGCGTCGCACATGATTTCGAAGGGGTGCGTCCAGTCTGGAGATGAAAGAATGGGCGCAGAAATGAGAGAGTGTTTCAAAGACTCGAATGCTTCCATGCAAGTTGAGTCAAAATCAAATGTTGTGTCCTTGGCCAATAAGAGAGTCAAGGGTCTAGCAATCTTGCTAAAATCCTTGATGAACCATCTATAAAAACCAACGTGGCCAAGGAAAGCTCGGATGTCTTTGACATATTTAGGAGGAGGAAGATCAATTTTAGCTCTATCAACCTCGATGCCGTTTTGCGAGATGACATGTCCAAAGACAATGCCTTCTCGTACCATAAAATGGCATTTCTCCCAATTTAAAGTTAGGTTCTTATCCCTACAGCGGGTAAGAACTACGTCAAGATATCGTAAACACTCGTCGAAGGAGTCACCAAAAATGGAGAAATCATCCATAAAGATCTCCAAAAACTTTTCAACCATGTCCGAAAAGATCCCCATCATACACCGCTGAAATATAGCGGGTGCATTGCATAACCCAAAGGACATGCGACGATAAGCAAAAGTGCCAAAGGGACAAGTAAATGTTGTCTTGTCTTGATCCTCTTTGGCGATAGGGACTTGGTTATAACCGGAATAGCCATCTAGAAAGCAGTAGAACTCGTGCCTCGCCAATCGTTCTAGCATTTGGTCAATGAAAGGTAAAGGAAAGTGGTCTTTCCTTGTCGCAGCATTGAGTTTTCTATAGTCGATGCAGACTCGCCACCCAGTTTGGGTGCGAGTGGGAATTAACTCATTTGCCTCATTGGTAATGAACGTGATGCCCGATTTCTTTGGCACAATATGGAT
Organism: Agapanthus africanus; assembly: GCA_030015575.1. Taxonomy (NCBI): domain Eukaryota; kingdom Viridiplantae; phylum Streptophyta; class Magnoliopsida; order Asparagales; family Amaryllidaceae; genus Agapanthus; species Agapanthus africanus. The sequence goes on from CM057343.1 coordinate 155,517,228, forward strand.
TGGGCTAAGCCATTGGCTATCCGAGATAAGGTAAATGATACCACTATCAAGACACTTAATAATCTCTTTCTTGACAGCCTCTTTCATAATGGGGTTGAGGCGTCTTTGTGGATCCCTTGCCGGCTTGGCATCATCCATCAAGTGTATATGATGTTCGACTATGAGGGGACTAATTCCCTTGATGTCCGCCATAGACCAGCCAAAAGCTTGCCGATTATTATGTAAGACCATTAAAAGGGCCTTCTCTTGCTCAAGAGCTAGAGAGGACGAAATGATAACGGGTAAGGTCTCATTATCACCTAGATAAGCATATTTAAGGTGCGATGGCAAAAGCTTTAGAGTTTAGGAGGTGAAACAATAGATGGTAACAATGGAGTAACTGTTTCAAACTCGAAGGATTCCATCAAAGGTTCAAATCGAGTGTACGCAACCGAGTCGGATGGTTCAATTAACTCATCCGAAAAAACAAAAGACTCAAGCTCGGGTGGTGAGTCTTCAAAATCGTCAACAAAGGTGAAACACTTATAATCGTTGTTCGCCGTGAAAGCTGTGTCGGATTCTAGGAGGAACGCACTAGTGGCGTTAACATTGCTGTGATCGAACAAAAAAATTTCGAACTCACAGTCCTCCTCTGCAATCTCATTGATCGAGCAAACATCAAGTACGTTAGCATTAGGCTCGGCAGGCTGACTCCCCAACTTGAAAATATTGAGCTCAATTGTCATATTGCCAAAAGATAGATTCATTGAACCATTACGACAATTGATCACTGCGTTGGAGGTCGCAAGGAATGGTCGACCAAGTATCACCGGAATTTGATTCCGGGGGTTAGCGACAGGTTGTGTATCCATAACAATAAAGTCAACGGGGAAAATGAAATCCCCTACTCTAATTAACACATCCTCCAACTCTCCCCTAGGATGGGTGATTGATCGGTCGGCCATTTGGAGAGTACAGTGAGTGGGCTTAAGCTCTCCAACTCCTAATTGCTCGTACACAGAATAAGGTAGCAAATTGACACTAGCACCAAGATCTAATAGTGCTCTATTGATGTTCTTGTCCCCAATTGTTATCGAAATGGTAGGACAACCGGGGTCCTTTTGCTTTTAGGGTAAAGAATTGACAAGAGCATCGCTAATAGCACTAGCCACAAAAACTTTCTTTGGTACTTGTGACTTCCTCTTTTTGGTGCATAAGTCCTTTAAGATTTTTGCATATGAAGGAACTTGTTGGATTGCATCCAAAAGAGGGATATTTATGCTAACCTGTTTGAACAGCTCAACAATCTTCTCCATTTGTGGAGTTAGTTTATTGGATCTCAACCGATTTGGAAAAGGAACATTTTGAAAGGTTGTTGAGTCCAATTTTTGCGGATCAGATTGTTGAGTTAGAACGAAACCCCGTGTAGATGTGTTCGTGTTGTGAGAAGTGGGTCCGTTCGAGCTAGAAGAAGTAGAGCCATGCGAAGGATGGAGAATAGGCTCTAACGAAGAAGAAGTAGAAGAAGAAGGTGAAGAAGATGAAGAAGGGCCACCGGCAGGGGTGTCATTGTTAATACCCATATTGTTTTGCAACACTTTTCCCGATCTCAACGTGGTCACAGCATTTACGTTATGATTCTGCTGTTGATATGCAGCATGTGCATGACCGGGATTGGGCAGTGGTTGAGATGGGAGCTTTCCTTTTTCTCGCTCGCTCAATGCTGCATTGAGTTGTGCAATTTGTGCCTCAATAGATTTTATGCTTTGATCGTGTGAGGTACTGTTTTGCACCAAAGATTGAATAGAAGTCTCTAATCTTGCTGTAGATTGTGTAGATTGCTTTAGGAACGCCTCTAGACTTCTTTCGAGCGAGCTAACCTTGTCATTATTAGGTTGAACAAAATTGTTTGGCGGGTATGTAGTGTTAGGCACAAAATTGTTCACTTGATTAGGGTAAGGTTGCTGTTGGAAAGGCTGTTGAAATTGAGTTTGTGGAGGTGCTTGTTGTTGTTGTGGAGGAGGAGGCCTTTGGAAATTGTTATTTCCTTGGAATTGTTGATTTTGGTTCCAAGCGAAATTTGGGTGACTCCTCCAACCCGGATTATATGTAGAAGAGTATGGATCGTTTCTTTGTCGTTGCTGAAATGCAGCATTGACTTGATCCTGTCCTTGAGTAGAAGCATTGTACGGACACTCTTCGGTAAGATGTGATGGATCCGCACAACAAGCACAAATAGTTCGTGAAGGCATAACAGGGGCAGGAGAAGGCGACGAGATTTTGGTCTCAATCGCTTCTGGCTTTTTCGTAAGAGCGGACATCTCGGCCTTCATAGCAATCGACATCTCTACTTGATGTATGCCTGCCCTAGATTGACCACTAGAAGAAGATGAAGTGGTCTTGGTGCTCTCCCACTAAATTGTTTGTTCACTAAGATCCTCAAAAAACTGCCACGCTTCCTCACTAGATTTGGAGAGAAAGTGACCTTGACAGATGGTTTCTAGCAACTGCTTCGTTGCCGAGTTCAATCCCTCGTATAATGTTTGGCAAAATTGCCAACTCTCGATCCCATGATGAGGGCATTGAACGAGTAGGTCTTTAAATCTCTCAAAACACTTCCAAAATGGTTCGGAAGGAAGCTGTGAAAATTGTATAATTTCATTACGGATTCTAGCAGTTTTGTGATGAAGATAGAACTTTTTAAGAAAAGCTTTCACAAACTCGTCCCAATTTCTAATTGAATGTGATGCGGTGTTGTATAGCCACTTCTCGGCTAGGTCATATAAGGTGAAAAGAATGACCCTTAGCCTTATAGCGTCATCACTTAATTGGGTAGTTTTCATCATAGCGCAAACGTTTTGGAATTTATTAATAAAAATATACGCATCTTCTGATTCCAAACCATGAAATTTTGGCAGCATATTGATGAAGTGGGGTTTTATTTCAAAATTGTCCCCATTTGCCGGTGGGGGTGAAAGACAGGTAGGTAAAGAGGTGCGGACAGGGTAAAAGAGATCCTGGAGTGCGACTCGTGCGGGCGCTTCGACAGGCGGGTGATTCGGGTTATTCGCACCTAACGGAGGTGGAATCATTCCCGTCGGTAAGGTATTATTAGGATTGTATCCCGACATACCTTCGGAAGAAGAATTTGAAGGTGGAGGTACGAAAGTGGACGGAATTTCGACTTCGGTGTCGAAGGGTTCGTCGGTCGGTACCAACGAAACACGGACTAATCGGGCGCTAGGGTCCCTAGTCCAAAATGACATACACTAAAGGGGTAGTGTAGTCAAAAAAAATGAAAGACAAGATGTGGAGGTAAGAAAACATCAATGAGAAAAAATGGTGTAAGTGAGGTGCAAGATTTCTTTAGTGACAAGTTGCAAGTTTTGAAAAGATTTTTATTTTTTTTTTATGTGAGATTTTTGCAAAAAAAAAATTTGAAAAGAGACTTTTGACACAAATGCACTCAACCACACATGCACAATCAGGCCTAGATCTAGGGTCACCTAGGTCAGCTAGACAGCTCCTAACTGTTCCAAAGGGCTAGATAGGACCTCAAACCGCCTCTTCACCGCCAATTGCGGCCAGGTAAGTGCCAGGTAAGTGGGAAGGAACCACAGTAGTGGGCCTAATTAAAAACCACTAGCCTTTGACACACTTGCCTAGGCACCGCAAAGTCAGGTTAGGATAAACGGCTGATGCCTATACTAGTCCTCTGTCCTAGTGAGTGCGACGTCCTTAGGGCTGAGTCTACTATTTTTTAATTTAAGAGTGGTCAATGCAAATGCTTTAAGTGTTTTCTGGGGTCCTGGGAAGGGTAATGAAATCCCAACCCAATCTGAGTTTGGTCAATAGCCCCTAAAAGTCAGATTAAAACATGCAAAACAGTAAATTCACTTGCAATTAATTATTTTTAGCGCGACGCAAAGAAACCTGCAGAAAATCTGTTATTGAGAAGGGGGAAGAAGATTTTTAGCGCAAAGAAATCCTGCAGAAAATTTCGCAAAACGATATATGGAGGTTGCAGAGGGGAGAATGAAAGAACAAACCATGCAAAATTGAGGGGCTGACATGGCATAAGAGCCGCGGTTTCGCGGTTTCTGGCGCTTATTGTAAGTCGATGTACTTCACCCCAGTACTTGTGGGGAGGCGGAATTTTCAAAAACGATCATGTTTAAAGAACGAACATCGACTAACCGCTTAAATCGAAGCTAAACTATAAATAACCGTACACAAAGTGTTTCTTAACTATTGTGTTTAGGGATTATACCAAATGAAACTAGTCCTTCGTCTTTACGATCTCCTTGTTCTCCTCGGCCTTCTCTAGGTAGTAGACGATCCACCCGAGAGCAAAACTCCAAGCTACACCTCTAACTTGAGGCAACTAATCTACTTTGATTGCCAATCAAAGAAGAAAGGATGATATAGAGTGAAGGTAATGGATGTTTAAGTCTAACTAATCCTTTGATCTCAACACATGAGGATTAAGGATTAGTCTCTTGAAGATGAGAGCTTGAGGAGAGAGAATGTAAGATGAGATAATGAGATGAGAGAGAGTGTATCATAATATATTATGAAGCATTCTTATTTTTAGAATAATGAATAATAGAAATGAATAAGAATGCTTCATAAATGCAAAATGGTGATTCATTAAGCATGTGTCATTATCATTTATGGTGAAATAATGATAATGATGAATCACCCTCATGACTCACAATCTTATCCAAAGTAACCTCCTTAGTCACATCTTCTAGAAGCTTCTCGCACAATTACGAGAACGCCCCTCCGATCCGTAAAAATACGGAAAAACTTTAGACTGTAAAAATCCAATAACCGGATACCAGTAACTGGCTTAAACCAAAGCCGACTGGTAAAAACTGTCCGAAAGTCGTACGTGCGTAAACGCACGTATGCGTCCGAACCCTTTGTCGCAAAACCATGCAACCTCTATATCGTTTCGCCTGGAGTAGGAAACTCTCTGTGTGGGACTCTAGAGACTCGACTACTACGCTGGCAGTGGGTTTAACCACAGACCGCAAGCGGCACTAGCTGTACGTAACGGTCCCCAGGTAGTTGTCGATAAGAAGGCCGATGAGGAAACCCATCCGAACTCCTACTGAGTCTGATGTGACAATCTCCATACAGTCCGGTCCGTTCGTCCAAGACTATCGCATATCGGGCCTAGGGGGCGGCAAGCGTCAGTCCCCTAATAGTGGTATAAGTCATGTCGGAGTGAAGCCCATTACACCCTGAGAAACTACTGGAACCTACCAGCAAATCTCGCTTGCCCTGGCCAGGGACTTTGCGTAATGACTCTCTGACACAGCACGATATCTACTCCCAATACCGGGAGGGACGAATCCTGTCTAACCGCCACTGCCTCCAAGTGCTCGGGACTGCACCCAACTACTACCTGTTTGCACGACTCCTTTGAGCCGTGGTAGGGTAGCAATCTAAGAACAGTGGGACACACTCGAGGCGAAGTAGCAGTATCAAGTCTGCGGACTACGCTGTACTCATGTCACCTGGGAACTGCTCACTGACGACTGGTATCAAACCAACCAACAGTTCCCTGTGAGTCCTGTCCGGTGTACCCGTAACCTAACGAGCACCTGCATACTATCTCCAGTATGGCGTACTGACGGCTGTGGGACAGACCATCTCCCCAACTGGGATGAGAAGCGTACACACCAGTCTACAACGGAGTATCGATGCTCTGTCTCGATAATCCAACGACCAGGGACCTGAATAAGGATGTGCTTGTAGACTACCCAGCCCCCACTAGTGTGACTGCCATCACAACGCTGGTAGACAAGCAAGATCCTAAGAGCTCTATCAATACGTACACTCACATATTAAGATAGAAAAACCAAGTAGCATACTACCATGTTTAGCAAGACTGTTATATACATGTGAATATCCCAAGCTTCCATTAAGTAATATACAAACTAGTATGATACAGTAATGGCCTTCTAGGGCATAAACACTAACAATCTCCCACTTGCACTAGGGCCATGTACTGGCATATCGTAGACCGATGATCTCGAGTAGCCTCTCGAACTGAATCTGAGGAAGGGCCTTCGTGAATGGATCAGCAATGTTCTCTTCAGAAGCAACTCTCCGAACCTCGATCTCCTGACGATCAATGATCTCCCTGATCAGGTGATACCGCCTCAAGATGTGTCTGGACTTCTGATGGGACCTTGGTTCCTTTGCTAAAGCTATAGCTCCGTTGTCGCAATACAGAGGTATTGGATCAACTATGGTAGGAACCACCTGAAGTTCTGTTAGGAACTTCTTCATCCAGACTGCTTCTTTTGCGGCATCGCAAGCAGCAATATACTCCGCTTCCATCGTCGAGTCAGCAACGGTGTCCTGCTTGGAGCTCTTCCAGCACACCGCCCCTCCATTGAGGGTAAAGACATAACCTGACATGGACTTGGAATCGTCCTTATCACTCTGGAAGCCGGAATCAGCAAAGGCCTCCAACCTGAGGTCTTTTGCGCCGTAAACCAAGAACATCTCCTTAGTCCTCCTCAGGTACTTGAGAATGTTCTTTACTGCTATCCAGTGTTTCTCCCCTGGGTCTGACTGATACCGGCTTACCACGCTTAGTGCGTAAGCTACATCTGGTCTGGTACACAACATCGCATACATTATAGAGCCTACTGCAGAAGCGTAGGGTATAATAGACATGCGTTCCCTTTCCAAATCAGTCTTGGGAGACATCTCTTTGGAGAGGGTGATTCCGTGACAAGCCGGTAGATTACCGCGCTTAGAATCTTCCATACTGAATCTTTTCAGTACAGTGTCGATATACCTGGACTGCAAAAGTCCCAACATCCTCTTGGATCTATCACGATAGATCCGGATCCCCAGAATGTAAGAGGCATCACCCAGGTCTTTCATGGAGAACCTGTGTGACAAGAATCCTTTGACAGATTGTAGCATAGGAATGTCATTTCCTATCAATAGAATGTCATCCACGTACAAGACGAGGAATACGACACTTCTGGCCACAACTTTACTATATATGCACGGTTCATCTGGATTTTTGATAAAGTCATATTCTTTGACTGTCTCATCAAAACAGATGTTCCAACTCCGCGATGCCTGCTTTAGTCCATAAATAGACTTAAGCAGCTTGCATACTTTCCCGCTACTCCCACTCTGATTGAAACCCTCTGGCTGATCCATATAGACGCTCTCTTCTAAATTTCCATTCAGAAAAGCCGTTTTTACGTCCATCTGCCAGATTTCATAATCATGGAAGGCAGCAATAGCAAGAAGGACCCGAATGGATTTGAGCATAGCCACTGGAGAAAAAGTTTCGTCATAGTCCAAACCAGGTCTTTGACGAAAACCCTTTGCAACAAGTCTAGCCTTATAAGTTTCCACCTGTCCATCTACACCAATCTTTTTCTTGAAGATCCATTTGCATCCTATGGGTTTTACCCCATCTGGAGCAAAGTCCAAAGTCCATACTTTGTTGGTGTACATGGACTCCATCTCGGTCCGCATTGCATCTAGCCATCGTACCGAGTCGCCGCTAAGGATGGCCTGCCGGAAGTCAGTAGGTTCATCATCATCTATGATGCAATCCTCTCTATCCCCATCTATGAGAAAACCGTAGTATCTCTCAGGCGGATGAGACGGCCTACTACTCCTGCGGAGGGGTGCGGGAATGTTCTGTTCTTCTTGAACCTCTGGTTCTACCAAACTTTCAGTAGCAGTTTGTGGTTCTGGAATTTCTTCCAGTTCTACTACGCTCCCACTCTTCTGATTTTCCAAAAATTCAGTTTCTAAGAAGCGGGCATGACGAGAAACAAAAACCTTTTGTTCCTCTGCGTAATAGAAACAATATCCTGTAGAGTTCTTCGGATATCCCACAAACTTACACTCTACTGAGCGTGCCTCAAGCTTGTCCGGATGCTGCTTTTTTACAAAAGCTGGACATCCCCATGTCTTCAGGTACTGAAGATAGGGTTTCTTCCCACTCCACATCTGATATGGTGTGGTAGGCACAGTTTTGGTTGGAACTCTGTTCAAAAGATGTATCGCTGATTCTAGCGCATATCCCCAGAAAGATCGCGGTAACTCAGCATTACTCATCATGGATCGTACCATATCCAATAGGGTTCGATTCCGTCTCTCCGATACACCGTTGTGCTGTGGAGTGTATGGAGGAGTAAGCTGAGAGAGAATTCCTTTCTCTTTTAAGTAACCTAGGAACTCGGCACTTAAGTATTCTCCACCTCGATCAGATCTGAGTGTCTTAATACTTTTGCCTGTTTGGTTTTCCGCTTCACTCTTATATTCCTTGAATTTCTCAAAGGCTTCGGATTTATGCTTCATCAAGAAGACATGTCCAAACCTAGAGAAATCATCTGTAAAAGTAATGAAGTAGGAATAACCACCTCTCGCATGTGTAGACATTGGACCGCATACATCACTGTGTATGAGTCCTAAGAGCTCGCTCGCTCTTACTCCTTGTCCAGTAAATGGAGTCTTTGTCATCTTTCCTTTGAGACAGGATTGACAAGTGTCATAAGATTGATATTCGAACGTGTCCAAATATCCTTCTCTATGCAACTTAGTCAACCTTCTCTCATTGATGTGACCCAGTCTACAATGCCATAAGAAAGCTTTATTTAAATCTGGAGACTTTCTTTTTAGTGTGTTCTGGACATTGAAAATTTGGAGTTGGTTTAAAACATATATGCCGTTATTTAGAGTACCGGACCCAATCAAACCATGATTAAGGTGGATGTTAACAACATCTCTTACAAACGTGAAATCATAACCTTTATTTGATAACAAGGAAACCGATATGATATTACACGTTAAGCTTGGTACAAAATAACAGTTATGTAAAACCAAAATGTGTCCACTCGTCAATCCTAGGTGATAATCCCCGACGGACGCAGCTCCCACGCTAGCTCCGTTAGCAACCCTGAGGATCATATCACCTTCCTTCAGCACTCTACGGTTTCTCAGTGCCTGCAATGAATTGCAAATATGAGATCCTGATCCGGTATCCAATACCCAGGAAGTAGAGTTGATCGACAGACAATTCTCAATTACAAACACACCTGAAGTCGAAGCCACAGCTTGCTTCGGTTCCTGGTTCTTGGCGTTCCACGCCTTGCAATCCTTCTTCCAGTGCCCTTTCCTGTGACAATGGAAGCACTCATCCGGGCCAACTATCGGTACTGCTATCTTTTTCTTTCCCTTCTTTCCCACCTTACTAACACCTCCTCTAGGTTTGGGTGCGGCCTTCTTCTTCCTTCCTTTGGCCCTAGCCTTGGACCCGGAAGAAGATGCACCGCCAACAAACATAGCGGGTGTTTCCCTTGCTTTCTTCAAGGTGCCCTCTGCACTCCTTAACATGTTCAGGAGTTCCGCAAGTTCAACTTCTTTTCCTTGAAGATTGAAGTTGAGGATAAACTGGGCGTAGGTGGGAGGAAGGGACTGGAGAATAAGGTCTGTATACAGCTCATTATCCAAAGTCGTCCCAAGGTCCGCGAGCTCTTCAATATAGCCGATCATCTGTAGGACATGTTCACCTACCGATGACCCGACAGCCAACCTCGCTCGAAACAAGTTCTTAGAGGTCTCGTATCTTGCTATACGAGATTGCTCTCCATAAAGTTCCTTTGTATGGAGAAATATGCCATCTAGGGACATATCCTCGTGCCTCCTCTGATGTTCATTGTCCATAGAGGCAAGCACGACGCACTTGGCTCTCGCGCAATCTAAATCCCAGGTTTTGCGGATTTCCTTATCCGCATTGCTGGATTTGGGACCAGGGACAGCAGGTGCCGTAGCGGTGAGGACGTACCCCAGTTTGTCATAGGTCAAGGCCATTTTGACATTCCGCAGCCAATCTTTATAGTTTGGCCCCGTCAGTATATTCTTTTCTAAAAGTAACTTAAGTCCAGTCATTTTCAGGGTCGCTGCAATTAGGAGAGAGAGAAGAAAACACTTTAGCATGATGCTCTTGCAAGTTTAGAGTGGTTTTTAGTTTATCTAAACTGGATGGCTCCCACTGTTTCTCGAATCCTTCCTCAAACCATAAAAGAAGAATTAGCCAGGACTATTCTCACCGTACAATACTTGCTTAACCGTTCAGCCAGGCCAGTGTCGATACTTCGAGGGAGGTTTTCCAACGCTTTCGCGAAGTTCCTTAATTAAATAACCTCTTTTCTCTGGGGGCGTAACCCCGCTGACACCTTTCTGGACACCTACTAGGTTTATAGCATTGATCGTTAAGTGACGAATATCCTGATAAGTAGCATATACTCACAGTAGGATCGGGATCCAAATATCATCGTATGATAATGTTGAAGGAATCCTACCAACATTCATCAAACTCCAAATGGTATGCATCTCTTTGCAAATTTCAGTTTCTTTAGAAATTCCCGACATAAGTTTTTGCCCCATGCTCTTATGACCTTGACGTATGCCAACAAATCATAAGTCACATGTCAAGTTCTGCCCATCATTATCTTGTTAATTTGAACCCACCCGTATATACCCTTGACGTATGCCAACAAGGTAATGCGACTGTCCCAAACCAACACATCTATCTATGCAACAAATGAATACCCCAGCAGCTACCAAACGCTATGCCTTGACGTATGCCAACAAGCATAGCTTGAATACTACTGACTATCCATAAGAAATGACGGAGGGCTACGACTGGTTTTGGCGAAACCGTGAACGTAGTGAACTTGATATAACCGAAGGAACCTGATAGCTTTTAAAAGGAGTGGTTAAAGCTCCGCATTTAAAAAATATCTGTTTTAAAAATAACCGAGTGGTTTCTTTTAAATTGTTCCAACGATTTAAACTTTGGTTTGTTTTTCTTTGCATTATAGATAATGCGTCCCATCATTAACCTATCATTGCAGAAAACAACGAAAATACAACGTCCTCTTATGCCATCCGCATTCGCCACTGGGTCCCGTCATCACCCGTTAGGTTACTTAACTAACGACAGAGCGGGGGCTGGGCTAGCGCGGGTGTAAAACATAAGTGACGTCTAAATAGCTACAATATATATAGATATTTTACATTCGTCTGACGCAATGATATTCATTCCAGAACACAGATAAACAATATTGGATTTGCAAGCAATCTGTATTTCTTTTGAGCCTGCAAGAAAAGACAGATTACACAGTTGTGATGAATAGCCGTTACCCCACCCTCGACCCCTACGGGTACGGCAAACTACCCACCCGGCAGTTTGTGTACCCCACCTTGGGTCAGTCCTAGGAGCATAAACAGTAAAATGAAATAATACAACGGTGGCTACAACCGCAACCTGGAAGTGCCCCGCAAAAATAATATTACAACAAATTACATTTACAACAAATGAATTAAACAATAACCCATTGCATAACCCCGGCTAAACACCACAACAGTCCAATACAGTTTATATGCACAAACAGATATAACCATTTCAGAAATGTGCAACCCCCTGCCAACCGACATACTAGCAGTTAGGGGAGGTTTACGAACACATTAAACAATCACAGATATAATCCAACATGCAAATACTGTACAATTTCGATCGATTAAACAACATTAATATTGCTCCAAAAACTGCTCTGTTAAACTGAAACCTGGGCAAATATTAAATATTCCAGAAAACCCCAAATATCACAGAGAAGCAACAGTAGAAAAATGGTTTCCTGACTCGCCAACTCGGCGGCGGAAGCGCGGCGACTCAGTAGGCTGAGGCCGCGGTTCCGCGGCGAGTTTGGCGATTCAGGCGACTGTTTTTCTTGGGTGTTCTACTGTGGTCATTTCAAGCTTTCTGAGATCACCTGAAAAATTTTTGGACTTCATTTTAAGTTCGACAGAAACTGATAATTTTTAGGGTTTTCCGGCTTTGTTTTTCCGTTCGAAATTCGTACAAATTTGCAATCAAGTTATTTAGTGTTTAGCGAGGCTCTGATACCACTGTAAGTCGATGTACTTCACCCCAGTACTTGTGGGGAGGCGGAATTTTCAAAAACGATCATGTTTAAAGAACGAACATCAACTAACCGCTTAAATCGAAGCTAAACTATAAATAACCGTACACAAAGTGTTTCTTAACTATTGTGTTTAGGGATTATACCAAATGAAACTAGTCCTTCGTCTTTACGATCTCCTTGTTCTCCTCGGCCTTCTCTAGGTAGTAGACGATCCACCCGAGAGCAAAACTCCAAGCTACACCTCTAACTTGAGGTAACTAATCTACTTTGATTGCCAATCAAAGAAGAAAGGATGATATAGAGTGAAGGTAATGGATGTTTAAGTCTAACTAATCCTTTGATCTCAACACATGAGGATTAAGGATTAGTCTCTTGAAGATGAGAGCTTGAGGAGAGAGAATGTAAGATGAGATAATGAGATGAGAGAGAGTGTATCATAATATATTATGAAGCATTCTTATTTTTAGAATAATGAATAATAGAAATGAATAAGCATGCTTCATAAATGCAAAATGGTGATTCATTAAGCATGTGTCATTATCATTTATGGTGCAATAATGATAATGATGAATCACCCTCATGACTCACAATCTTATCCAAAGTAACCTCCTTAGTCACATCTTCTAGAAGCTTCTCGCACAATTACGAGAACGCCCCTCCGATCCGCAAAAATACGGAAAAACTTTAGACTGTAAAAATCCAATAACCGGATACCAGTAACTGGCTTAAACCAAAGCCGACTGGTAAAAACTGTCCGAAAGTCGTACGTGCGTAAACGCACGTATGCGTCCGAACCCTTTGTCGCAAAACCATGCAACCTCTATATCGTTTCGCCTGGAGTAGGAAACTCTCTGTGTGGGACTCTAGAGACTCGACTACTACGCTGGTAGTGGGTTTAACCACAGACCGCAAGCGGCACTAGCTGTACGTAACGGTCCCCAGGTAGTTGTCGATAAGAAGGCCGATGAGGAAACCCATCCGAACTCCTACTGAGTCTGATGTGACAATCTCCATACAGTCCGGTCCGTTCGTCCAAGACTATCGCATATCGGGCCTAGGGGGCGGCAAGCGTCAGTCCCCTAATAGCGGTATAAGTCGTGTCGGAGTGAAGCCCATTACACCCTGAGAAACTACTGGAACCTACCAGCAAATCTCGCTTGCCCTGGCCAGGGACTTTGCGTAATGGCTCTCTGACACAGCACGATATCTACTCCCAATACCGGGAGGGACGAATCATGTCTAACCGCCACTGCCTCCAAGTGCTCGGGACTGCACCCAACTACTACCTGTTTGCACGACTCCTTTGAGCCGTGGTAGGGTAGCAATCTAAGAACAGTGGGACACACTCGAGGCGAAGTAGCAGTGTCAAGTCTGCGGACTACGCTGTACTCATGTCACCTGGGAACTGCTCACTGACGACTGGTATCAAACCAACCAACAGTTCCCTGTGAGTCCTGTCCGGTGTACCCGTAACCTAACGAGCACCTGCATACTATCTCCAGTACGACGTACTGACGGCTGTGGGACAGACCATCTCCCCAACTGGGATGAGAAGCGTACACACCAGTCTACAACGGAGTATCGATGCTCTGTCTCGATAATCCAACGACCAGGGACCTGAATAAGGATGTGCTTGTAGACTACCCAGCCCCCACTAGTGTGACTGCCATCACAACGCTGGTAGACAAGCAAGATCCTAAGAGCTCTATCAATACGTACACTCACATATTAAGATAGAAAAACCAAGTAGCATACTACCATGTTTAGCAAGACTGTTATATACATGTGAATATCTCAAGCTTCCATTAAGTAATATACAAACTAGTATGATACAGTAATGGCCTTCTAGGGCATAAACACTAACACTTATCGGCCGCGGAAACGCGGTCTGGAGGAGGGATCGCTTCCCGAGAAAAAATCTGCCGCTCCCTTGGTCCAATTCTCCTCTGTTCTGATGTACCAATTTCTGTTTCGCCCTCTGTAAATTTCCAGATCCGAGATTCTTCGCTGTTCCTGCAAGATTCAAACGATAACCCTTCAAACAATAAAAAAATGATAAAAATTTTTGTACTTTTTATATTTTCAGATTTTTATGATTTTTCAAATTTATATCAACCCGAAATTACTCAAAAGAAATTTTACGCCATCCCCGGCAACGGCGCCATTTGATTAGTGTAGGTTTTTAACGATCAAAAATATTTACCGCAATCAAGAACGGCGTCGCTTTGCAGCTAGCCGGTGAATACGGGTCGGTCCACAGGGATGTGTAATTTTCCTAAGTGTTCTTACGAGCTGATTCCAATGGGTGTTTGGTCTTTTAATTTAATCTTAAAAAAAACTAAGTTGTACGATGGTTAAGAAACTTGCTAGGATTAGGTCTAAGGTCGAGTTTGATAAGATTGAATGTCACACCTCTTTCAATGCCCTAAATGAAATCTTTTAGAAGTTATAGCAACTATTAGAAAAAAGGATTAGGATGATTGGGAAGAAACGAAGTTTCTTCCTCTAGATCCTTATCCGTCCTTTCCTAATATTTGCTCTAACCTTCATGGAAGACATGCATGTCCGGTCCTTTATACTACGGTTTCACCGTTACCTCGTGGGTAGGGTGCCGTAGGGAGCGGATCATGTATGCATGCATGAAGTTCTAGTTATTAAAAATAATTGGGCATGAAAGAGATGAGAGATCTTCATCTCTCATTCCCTCACTTATTCCTAACCCTAACAAGCGAGGAAATTACTCGCTCATTAGGGGATTTATTAAAAACATCATTTTGAGATTTTGCATTTTTAGATCTATTGGATTAATTTCCTATTGCAGTTTTAAGAGATTCTACACTAGAATTAACTAAGGCAAAAGATTAATTAATCTAAGGCAAGAATTTAATTCTAAACTAAGGCAGGAATTAAAAGAAGAACTTACAGAAATGATGCTCTTTAATCCTCAAAAGAATCTGAATTTTTATTTATTAAAAGAAGGCATCCCTAATACAATCTTTAGAATACATTTTTATAGGGAATGGGAAAATTAGGGTTACAATTGCTCGCATATGTTCTATTACAGATATACCCCCGAAAAATCCCAACAAAACCACCGACGCACCACCAGGAGAAATCTGCACCGACACGTGCATCAGATGGCCGCGGAACCGCGGCGTTAGTGGGGGTAGGGACGCGGTTCCGCGGCCCTTTAGTGAGGTCGTCTGCTCAATTTTTTTGGGTTCTTTTTTAATGCTTTGGGCTTTTTATTTCTTCAGTTCTTTTCTCCATTTGGCTTCTGGGTCTTCTCCAGATCTTTCAGTGAAAACTTGTAGAGGTCTTTTAACTGTTCACTTTGAATTTTTGGACCTTACGTTGCCTTGAACTGTTCTTCGTCTAGGCTTGATTAGGATCCTTCTACTTGTGGGTCAAAAGTCTCTCTTTTGTATCATCTTTTGTCTTTTTCACTGTTTTTGCTCCAAGAATCTGTACCCTGTAATATGTAGCAGACATGCGTCAAAAGCACCTGTTTATTTATAAAACGAATAAGAATGGGGAATATAATAATACAATATTATGGTGTGAACAACACCTAAACTAGAAAACTAACAAGATAGAAATAACAACCTTTATAGCGTCTTCATTTGCTCCAATTGGGTTGGACTCTAGCATGCTCTCAAGAGCTCCGGATTGCGCTTGCAAGCCGGTCCTTCTTTGCCAAAGATGATCCACCCGAGAGAACCAAGTTCAAGCATCAACTTCATCAATGAAATAATTAAAGATCCTAGGTTGCTAATATAGGATTCTTAGTAATGTGTGTGAGTGTTCTTGCATTTTTCTTTCTCTTTATCTTCATGATTCTCAACTCATGAGAGGGTTGAAGATGAAAAAGAAGAAGAAGAAGAAGAAGGAGTCATGGAAGAGAGAGGAGTAAGAATGGTGGAATGAATAAAATCAAGCTTAACAAATTCAAGCATGCTTCATGTATTTTGTAAAAATAATTTTTCCATTTTAAAACTACAACCATGCTTGAATAATATTTGCAAATGAATTTATAATTCATTTGCTCATACCCTCCACCATTTCTTTTTTCCACCTCATTTCATATTTTTTTAAAAAGAAAATCCTAAAAATGAGTTGTCCTTCTTCTTGAAGTATTCTTGTATAAATATAAGAATACATCCCCACAAATACATGCATGTATTCGTATTAAAATACAAATGTCCAAGAGATAGAAAAATACAATGAACATAATACTAGAATATACATATCGAAATATATATATGAAAATTATTAAATCAAAACTTGATTTAATAATTCGGATTAATTTAAGCCGGCTAGTATTATCATCCGCCCGATTGAAGTCCATGTGGCTAGCACACATACCTAATCGGAACCCTGCATGTATCAATATACGACCACTACATCATTTTGCCTGAACTGGGAAAACCCTCTGTGTAGGACTCTAAAGACTCATCAATATGCTGGCAATGGTTTTAACCACAAGCACGTCAATGACACAAGCTGTACGTAACGACTACCCAGGTATTGAGCGAAAGGAAGACCGACGAGCAAACTCATCCATATCCCTACTGAGCCTATCTGTGACAATCTCCGTACAGTCCGGTCTCTTCGTCTGAGATAATCGTATACCAGGTCTAGGGGTGGATAATGTTAGACCACTACTAACCCGATAAGTCGTGCCGGTCTGAAGCTCATCACCTACTGAGAAACTACTGATATCACATTAGTAAATCTTGTCCACTTTGGCCAAAGATTTCTGGTGATGGCTGACCCAACACAGCACGACATCAACTCCCAATACCGAGAAAGACGGATCCTGGACGATTGTTCACTGCCTCCATGTGGCTCGGGACTGTACCCAACCAAAACCTGTTTGCATGACTCCTTTGGTCCGTGGTAGGGTAGTAATCTAAGCACGGTGGGAACTCACATGAGACAAATGAAAATCTCAGGTCAAAGGACTAACTTGTACTTATGCCACAAGAGAACTTCTATCTGACGATAGGTATAATACTATTTAGAAATTATCGGCGAGTCCGTCCGGTGTACTTACCTCCAGTGAGCACCTGTATACTATCTTGGCTAACTTAACACCAATGGCTTGTGAGACTGGCCACCGCCCCTCGTCAGGGTTTCGAAAAGTATACACTAGTCTACTCCGGAGTATCGATGCCTAGTCTCGATAATCCCTCGACTAGGGACATTTAAGGATGTGCTTGTGGACCACCCAGCTCCCACATATATGATCGCCATCATAATGCTGGTAGTCAAGCAATAATCCTACGGGTTTTATCAAAACGTATACACATAATGATAAAGACAAACCAGAAAGCATATTATCATTTCGAGTAAGACTGTATATAGGTCCTCGTTCAATTATCATAATCGCCTACTTGCAATTACAATAATTGCCTTGAGGGCACTATATCCAATAGAGGTTGGGTGTATGACTTTTTGTACAAGTTTCTTTTGCTCCATATGAAGTGGCGAGCTTTCATGCGGAGCCGGCGCGCTTCCATTCGGTCTTTAGGAAGCATTCCGTTTTTGAGGAACTCCACTATGGGCTTTCTTCAATCCAGGATCTTCCTTGAGTGGTGTAGATCTGGTGTAACACTTCTTTATCTTCGATGCTGGGTCACGACAAGACTTCGAAGAGGATGTTTCTCTTATGATTGGATGAATAGGAGCGAGCTTGATCAAGACGTTTGCTTTGACATTCATGCTCCGGTGAACCTATTCCACTTAAATTTCGTCGAAATTTTTCCGTAGACTTTACACCTCGGCGAGGTATTTCATCATTAGAGGTTCCTGGGTTTCGAATTGCCCGGTCACTTGGCTGATGACCAACGCGGAATCGCTGCGAATTCTAATTTTCTTTAGCCCCACCCCCGAGGCGATTCGTAGGCCGGCCAATAAGGCTTCATATTCCGCAGCGTTGTTTAAGGCCTTGAAGTTGAATCGCAGAGAGTATTCCATCTCAGCTTCATTGGGGCCGCAAATGACCATCCCAGCTCCACTTCCTTCCTCTATGAAGGAACCGTCCAAAGTGTACCTAGTCCGGAATCGGACCGAGCTTTTCTTCAACTAAGTGTTGTGGGCTTAGATCTCACATCGGCGCTTCTTCTTTGTTGGGAATAGTGCATTCGACCATGAAATCGATGAGGGCTTAGGCTTTGATGGCTTGCCTTGGTCGGTATCGAATGTCAAATTGCGACAACTCCTATCTCCACTTCTCCAAGTGGCCTGACGACTCGGGGGAACCGAGGATGTTCCCTAGGGGTCGGTCTATGAGAAAAATGATTGTATGAGTCTGGAAATAATGCCGAAGTTTCCTGGATGTGATGATGAGCGTCAGGACTATCTTTTCGATGTCCAGGTACTTGGTCTCTGCGTCTTTGAAAATGTGGCTGACGTAGTAAACCGGCCTCTGTATCCCCTCAGATTCTTTGATGAGTGATTGATTGTGCAAAAAGTGTTTTGTAAATACCCGCAATCAAAACGGTCTCGCTAGTAGCTAGCCGCGATGAGTACGGGTCGTCCGCAGGGAAACGTGAACTCTTTCCTTGTTTTAGACCAGTTGATAAAAGAGATGGGCGATTGTTATCGTTCTATTTTAATACGGATATAAAATTTATAATAAAAAGGTTTGTAGGGTTCATAGGACTTAGTAGTTAATGGGGGAATATTTAAAATGACTCTTTTTAACTTTTAATAGTTTAAAGCTAGAGAAATAGCGATGAATGTGGATTAGGGTTCTTAGAGGGAATTAGGGTTTCCCACTACCGACCCTTGTCCGTCAATTGATCTCTATTCATGTCAAGCCTTTAACAAAATAAGTGTTTAACCAATCTCAAATCGTGGTCGTGACTCTCAATAAATTGATAGCGCGCCCAATAAGGAGATCAACATTTATTTTGCTAAAATTTATAAATTTTAAACTGTTAAAAAGAGGTTAAAAGATTTTTCATCCATTATTCTAACATATCCTACAAATCCTAGAAAATAAGGTTGAAAATGAATGAAATCATAATTAAGATGCAGAAAAGTAATGCGTAAAAGTAAGTGAAGAAAAAGTAAATGCGTAAAATAAATACAGAAAGAATTAAAATAAAAACTACCTTTATTAATCAACTATTGCATTACAACTTTTCTCCTTAGAAAGTAGATTATAAGAACCCTAGTTTTCTCTAGAGATCTCTCTCTTTTAAGGAGGTAGATGAATAGATGATTATGTGATTCTTGGATGATTTTTGAATGCACAGCTCACGGTCCTATATATAGTCTTTGAAACCAAAAACCCTCGATTCCATCTGTGAGTATATGCAGTTAAGATCATGATTCCAAAATCCCATATCCGAAGGCTCAAATTCGACCGCGCTTCCGCCGCATAATACCTACTTTGGCCGCGGATCCGCCGCTTCCTGGTGGCACTAGGTTTTGAGATTTTTTTCTGGCTTTTTGTGTCGATATTTTGAGATCCTTTTGATGTATAGATTCTGAAAATATTGCTTTGAGTGTCTGCCGTTGCTAGCTTCCTCGATTTGCTTATTTGGCAGATTCGGTTTCGATATCTCGATTTGACTTGGATCTCTTACTTGGATTCCAGACCTGAGCTAATACCTGCACAATATCTCAAATCAAATTATTAGTAGCATTTTATATTTTTGAGATATTATTCCAACCATTTATATGATATTAAATCTTAAGAATATTGATTAGGAATATTTGATATGATATGCATATTTTAATTACTAATATTTCACTAAAATATTATATACATATATTTTCCCTAATTATATTAATTATAAATGTAGAAACATATGATAATATTTTTTTTACAAATAAACCCACATATGTTCTGTATTTACAATTAACACATTTTAGCAGTTAATAATAATAGTGAAAATGTTCATACAAATGTGCAATATTTTAGACTAATCAAATACCCCCAAACTTATCTTTCATCATCCCGAGAAAAATATTTATTAAAGAGAAAAAGAAAAACCTAACTAGCACACTTTCATAGGCAACACGATTACACTTAGCACGTGCAACAAGCCTTTAAACCTCTATGTGTCTCTAGTAGGAGGAGTGTTGTCTCCTGAGAGTTTTCAGCAGATTACACCCACAAAATCTCATAATAAAAGAAAGAAAATGAAAGTTACATACAAAGATAAGGAACTTATAAAAGAAAGAACTTGAAAATAAGAGTTTCAAACTACACTAGCTTTATAGTTGCCATGAGCCCTATTTTAATAGTCATGAAAAAAGTCAGAAATCACATAATCCCTCAATAAAACATCGCCTTTAGTCTTCCTCCCTACCTTTCTTCCAAACATCGATCATATACCCCTAAGTGTGTGTAAAAGACATCCCTACACTTAGAAAATTCAATTCAAGCTATCATACTCTTGTCCATCTTACTTAGTACTTTTTTAGTCGGTGAATGCTTTATAGATGGAATTGCTCACACATCCTTCATACGACCGTTAATACTTCTTGAGATACTAACCAACCGATTACCAAATATGCTCACTCTTTTCGGCGTAATTAGCAATATCCTAGTCTTGCAACACCTAAGGCTTAGCAGTGACTCCCAAACCAGTTGGTCTAAGGCACTAGGTGATAAGGCACTCTCGCTGTATTTTTTTATGCTGCCTTAAGTAATTACAAAATCAGTATTCATTTTTCTTCACCATTTATATTTTATGTGTCATTTATATTTTGTTGATTTATATTTTTTTTCTTCATACTAAGGCTTTTAGATAAGAGCGTTTCAAGGTATCCTCTACTATCCCAAGTTTCAAGATGTGTGCAAGTGCATATAGTAGGGTATCAGCGTTCAGATGTTTGGACTCAAGAATAGGGACTATTTTTCAGACTTATTTCTATCCGCGGATTAGTGATTTCCTTCATCTTACTAACCCTTGGGACAACAGCCCATAACTACCTATTACTAACTTCGTTTTAAAAACATCTAATTTTCTTGCATTTCATCCTATCTTGCATATGTATTTTTTACTGTCTAACCTTTATTATCAAAACATTTAGTGCTTTTATAATGCAAAATGATGCGTGAATAAGCACAAACCTCCCCCCAAACTTATATGCAGCAGTATCATCACTGATGTCATCTTTTAATCTTAAAACCTATAGACTTGGGAAGAAAAGTTCTCAATGATTAGTAAAAGGGGACAAAAGTCAATGATAGTGAAATCCTCCCCCAATCTTATTTTTGGCCCACAATGGTGCAAAAATTTTCTTTTTTTTCTAGAGCCAAAAATATTTTTCTCCCTCCCAAACTTGAGTAAAACAGTGTTTTCATTACTAAGCATTTAAAATCATAAGAAGGGATAAAATTATTGGTCTATGCAAAGTTTTACAAAGACCAAAAGTCAACACCAACCATTCAAATATTTTATCAATGGCACCATGGTTGGTAGAAGATCATGTTACATATAAACGTGAAGACATAGGGAGGAGATAAGAGGTGTAATTGAACGGGTTTACGTCTCGGTTGGTAGAGAAGAAACAGTGATGGTGGATAAAAACGAGAATATGAAAGATAAGGAATATGTGGTCTAGTTACATTCTCGTACGGGATAAGAAGAAGGGGTGACGGTTCAAGTTCTTCGGATGGAGGTTGATTCATCACAACACCCATGTCTTTTAGGAATGCGAGTTCTTCGCCGAAAATGACTTCAAAACTTTCATCGATATTCTAAATGATAATCTCATCGGAAAGAAAGGTATGATACTCGGACTCCATAAAAGGTTTATTTCTAGTGTAAGGGATCGACTCGGACAACTTGACTAAGTTATTCGACAAGTCCAAGGATTCGGACATAGGTGTGGACTTGTCGACAGAAGGGTCCTCACGTGTATAATAAACAGCGGGATCAAACAACAACACACTAGTGGCGTCGATATCAGTATCGTGAAGCTCCTCAAATTCGCAACTGTCGAAAGCTATCTTTTCAACAGAACATACATCAATTATCTGAGTATAAGGTTCGGAGGGTTGACTTTCTAACTTGTAAATGTTAAGCTCAATTGTCATCTTCCCAAAGGACAGGTTTATTGAACCGTTATGGCAATTGATTATCGCGTTGGAAGTTGCTAGAAAAGGCCGACCTAGAATCACCGGAATTTGGTTCCATGGGTTTACCATAAGCTGTGTATCTATAACTATAAAGTCCACAGGGAATATAAATTCTCCGACTTTGATCAACATGTCATCTAGCTCACCCCTAGGGTGGGTGATAGATCGATCGGCTATCTGGAGAGTGCAATGCGCACGTTTCAACTCTCCTATGTCTAATTGCTCATAAACAGAATAAGGGAGCAAGTTAACACTAGCACCTAAATCGAGTAGAGCGCGATTGATATTTTCCCCCCCAATAGTAATAGATATTGTAGGACAACCGGGGTTCTTATATTTCTTGGGCACCAATTGGGTAAGAGAATTGCCTATATTACTCGGTAAGAAAACTTTTTTAGGCACTTGAATTTTCCTTTTTCTAGTGCACAAGTCCTTTAGAATTTTCGCATAGGATGGAACTTGTTGGATAGCATCTAAGAGAGGGATATTTATGTTATCTTGCTTAAACATTTCCACGATCTTCTCCATCTATGGACTTTGTTTGTTGGCCCTTAACCTGTTTGAAAAAGAGCTTTATCAATAAGGGTTAGATCCAACATTTGAGGAGAAGTTTGTGGGGATGGAATGGATCCCAAAATTGGATTTGGGATGGTCGTAGAAGGTAATTCCTTCAAGGAAGTGGGCTGAGGGTTCGAGCCTAGTGAAGAACGAAGAATAGGCTCGGAAGAAGATGTCGGATCAGACGAAGTAGGAGTAGAAGTAGTAGCCGGGGGATCATTTGTATCATCAACTTCAACTTATTCACCAACTTGGTTATTCAGCTCTCTTCCCGATCTCAACGTGATTACGACACTCGCATTATGATTTTGAAAGATGAGATTTGCGCTTTGTGAGTGGCCAGGATTTGGTAGAGATTGAGATAGAAGTTTCTCTTTCTCTCTCACTCATTGCGGTATTTAACTGTGCAATTTGTGCTTATATCGATCTTATGCTTTCACCGTGGGAAGCAGTTTGTTGCATCAGCGTTTGGATAGATGATGTTAAATTAGTCATCGTTTGTGTGGATTGTTTAAAAAACGTTTCCAAACTTCTTTCGAGTGTGGAGATTTTATCAATACCGGCCGTTGGAATATTCGTCTGTGGTTGGAAAGGATTATTATAAGGGACAAAGTTGTTGGCCGGATTTTGGAAGATTGCGGATGAAAGGGTTGCTGAATTTATTGTGATGGCTGTTGTTATTATGGAGGAGGCCTTTGATAGTTATTTTGGCTTGGGAATTGATTTTGAGTTTGAGTTTGGTTTTGGTTCCAAGAAAAATTAGGATGATTCCTCCATCCCTGATTATATGTGGAGGAATAATGATTATTTCTAGATCTTTGCTGAAAAGCAGCATTAGTTTGTTCTTGACCTTAAAACGGAGGATTCAAAGGACATTCTTCTGTTAAGTGTGATGAGTCAAAACAGCAACCACACACGGTTTTGGGGAGCGTAACTTGGTTTAGGGAGGCTGAAGAGAATTTGATTTCCATAGCATCGAGTTTCTTTTGCATCGCGGCCATTTCGGCTTTCACTGCGATGGAAACGTCGAGCTGATGGATACCTGCCTTAGATGAAGACGATGTTGGTCCAATGCTCTCCCATTGTAATGTTTGTTCGGCGAGATCTTCCAGAAATTTCCATACTTCACCATCGTATTTTGATATGAAATGACATTGATAAATGGTTTCAAGCATTTGTTTTGTTGCTGGATTAACACCCTCATACACAATGCGGCAAAGTTGCCATCTATCAATTCGGTGATGAGGGCATTGAACAAGAAGATCTTTAAACCGTTCAAAGCATTTCCAAAAGGGTTCGTTGGGAAGTTGGGCAAACTAGTTAATCTCGCTCCGAAGATGGGTGGTCTTATGATGAGGATAGAATTTCTTAAGGAATGCTATAACGAATTCATCACATTTAGTGATAGAATGTGCAGCGGTGCTATAAAACCACTTTTCTGCAAGATCGCACAAGATAAAAGGGAGAAGACATAATCGCATAGCATCCCCAGAAAGTTGGGTGGTACTTATCAAAGCATATACGTTTTTGAATTTGGTTATAAAAACGTATGCATCTTCAGATTCAAGCCCGTGAAATTTGGGCAACAAGTTGATGAAGTGGGGTTTAATTTCGAAATTATCCCCATTGGCTGGTGGAAGAGACAGACACGTAGGAAGGGGTCCGCATACGGGGTAGTATCTGTATTGAAGAGTGATGCGCGGTGGATTTTGCGCACCTATGGGTGGTAGCAGGGTGGTGTCGTTAAAACCCGATGGAGATCTGTCCATCTCGGGATATGTGGTAAGTGGAGGAGAAATAGAAGAAGTATCGACTTTGGAGTTAACAACAAAAACGCGGACTAGACGGGCACTAGAATCCCGTGTCCAGCCAATCATGCACTAAGCGGGTTTAGTGCACATGGCACCATGTGATATGTGTGAGAACGATTTTAAGAAGGTTTGTTTTGAAAAAAATAGTCGGACTTGAGACTTGACTCAACAAATCACAAAATGCAAAATCAATCCCTAGAACTAGGGTCACCTAGGTCAAGTCACTAGACAACTCCTAGACTTCCAAAGGACAAGTCGTAGGATCAATCCTCTATTACCACCTTATCAATCTTGTGGCTAGGTAAATGCCAGGTAAGTAGGAGGTATCCGCTATAGGAATTACCGAAATAGCGGGCCTAATTAAGTAACCACTTTCCTTAATCACACTTGCCTTAGACACCACAAGAAAAATGCGGATAAGCAATAGATTACCCATGACCATCCTCTGTCCTAATTGAGCGTGACAGTCCTTAAGGGCTTGGTTTAGATTTTTTTTTATTAATGTAGGATGATTGTATGCTCGTTTATGATTTGTGGGGCCTAGGAAGGGTGATGAAATCCCCACCTAATCTGAATTTGGGTTTATTTCCCCTTAATGTCCGGTTTAAGTATGCAAAACAAACCGAAATCAAAACACGCAAAAAGATTTTTTTAGCGGCGCTGTTTGCAAAGAATCCTGCAGGTAAAATCAGATTATTGGAACTTTAGAGGAGAGAGAAAGAATATAGGAAAATACCACAGAAGATTGGGAGCCCAAATCGTCAAACAAGCTACGGTTCTGCCGCCAAATGCAAGCAATAGCTGCGGTTACGCCGCATATTGGCAAGGTCTTCTGCTGAAATTTCTTCAGAGCACCCCGATGCTCCTCTGGTCCAAGTTTAAAGTCTGAATCTCTGTTGGTTTGCTCCAATTACTCCAGATGTCCTTACAAAACTCACATAATAATCGTTAAAAACACAAGATGCGATTTTGGTTCTCGTTTATTTTATGTTTCCTGGTTTTTATAAGAAATCATCCTGAATAACAAGAAAAAAAATTCAACTGTTCCCCCGGCAACGGCGCCATTTTATTGATCGTGCGAAAAGTGTTTTGTAAATAACCGCAATCAAAACGGTGTCGCTAGTAGCTAGCCGCGATGAGTACGGGTCGTCCATAGGGAAACGTGAACTCTTTTCTTACTTTAGACGAGTTGATAAAAGAAATGGGTGATTATTGTCGTTCTATTTTAATACGGATATAAAATTTATAATAAAAAGGTTTGTAGAGTTCATAGGACTTAGTAGTTAATAGATGAATATTAAAAATGACTCTTTTTAACTTTTAATAGTTTAAAACTAGAGAGATAGCGATGAATGTGGATTAGGGTTCTTGGAGGGAATTAAGGTTTCCCACCACCGACCCTTGTCCGTTCATTGATCTCCATTCATGTCAAGCCTTTAACAAAATAAGTGTTTAACCAATCTCAAATCGTGGTCGTGACTATCAATAAATTGATAGCGCGCCCGATAAGGAGGTTAACATTTATTTTGCTAAAGTTTATAAACTTTAAACTGTTAAAAAGAAGTTAAAAGATTTTTCATCCATTATTCTATCATATCATACAAACCCTAGCAAGTAAGGAATTACTCGCTCAAGGTTAATAGTGATTTAGAAGAAAGGTTGAAGATGAATGAAATCATAATTAAGATGCAGAAAAGTAATGTGTAAAAGTAAGTGCAGAAAAAGTAAATGCGTAAAATAAATGCAGAAGAATTAAAATAAAAACTGCATTTATTAATCAACTATTGCATTACAACTTTTCTCCTTAGAAAGTAGATTACAAGAACCCTAATTTGCTCTAGATATCTCTCTCTTTTAAGGAGGTAGATGAATAGATGATTATGTGATTCTTGGATGATTTTTGAATGCACAGCTCTCGGTCCTATATATAGTCTTTGAAACAAAAAACCCTCGATTCCATCTGTGAGTATATGCAGTTAAGATCATGATTCCAAAATCCCATATCCGAAGACTCAAATTCGACCGCGCTTCTGCCGCATAATACCTACTTTGGCCACGGATCCGCCGCTTCCTGGTGGCACTGGGTTTTAAGATTTTTTTCTGGCTTTTTGTGTCGATATTTTGAGATCCTTTTGATGTATAAATTCTGAAAATATTGCTCTGAGTCTCTGCCGTTGCGAGATTCCTCGATTTGCTTCTAAAATTTGGCAGATTCGGTTTCGATATCCCGATTTGACTTAGATTTCTTACTTGGATTCCAGACCTGAGCTAATACCTGCACAATATCTCAAATCAAATTGTTATTAGCATTTTATATTTTTGAGATATTATTCCAACCATTTATATGATATTAAATCTTAAGAATATTGATTAGAAATATTTGATATGATATGCATATTTTAATTGCTAATATTTCACTAAAATATTATATGCATATATTTTCCCTAATTATATTAATATAAATGTAGAAACATATGATAATAATTTTTTTACAAACCTACATATGTTCTGTATTTACAATCAACACCTTTTAGCGGTTAATAATAATAGGGAAAATGTTCATACAAACTTGCAATATTTTAAACTAATCAATGAGCACGGAGCTGGTTTCCTGGTCAAAGATGGCCAAGTACAGCAGCAGCTAGTCTCCTTCGACTGGTCGGGTGAGAAACGGTGGTGTCGACGGATGAGCCTTGAGCTGCTCAAAGGCGACTTGACACTTCCCGAACCACACAAACCTGGGGATCTTCTTTAAGGTTTTGAAGAAAGGTAGACACTTTTCGCCAGATCTGGACATGAATCGACTCAGAGCGGCCACCTTGCCTGTGAGTCTCATGATTTCTACGCTGCTCTTAGGCATAATCATGTCAATGATGGCCTTGATCTTCTCTGGGTTTACCTCGATTCCTCAGTAGGTGACCATGAATTCGAGGAGCTTTCCGCCAGTGATGCCAAAAGCACACTTGGCTGGATTCGGCTTCATTTCGTACGTTCGCAGAACCTCAAAGGTCTCGCCAAGGTTCATGGTATGCTCGGCTGACTGGCTGGATTTAACGAGCATATCATCGACGTATACTTCCATATTCCTCCCGATTTATAGCTTGAATAGCTTGTTGACCAGCCGTTGATACGTTGCCCCAGCGTTTTTGAGGCCGAAGGGCATTACCTTATAGAAGTAAACCCCTCAATCGGTAATGAAGGATGTGGGCTCTTCGTTGGCCGGGTTCATCTGGATTTGATTATAACCGGAGAAGGCATCATGAAACTTAGCAGCTCGTGACCGGCCGAGCTGTCAACCAGCTGATCTAACCGAGAGAGCGGGTAGTTGTCTTTCAGGTAGGCCTTGTTCAGATCGGTAAAATCGATGCACATGCGCCACTTTCCATTCGCTTTCTTGACCATGACTATGTTGGCTAGCCAAGTTGAGTAGTCCAGATTCCTGATAAAGTCTGCCGCGAGTAGCCGGTCCACTTCTTCCTTAATCTCCTTCTGTTTGACAGGCGCGAAACTGTTAGTTATATGTATACCCTAGAGGCCATTACTGTACATGCGATGTATATTGTAGTGGATGCTTGGACATATATAGGGAGGACTTTCTTGCTCGGCATGATAGTATGCTATCTGGTTGCACTTTATCTTAACATGTACACTTATTGTCTCTCTACTACATGTTGATAAAGCCCTTAGGATGAGTACTTGACTACCAGAATTATGATGCAGATCATACTAGTGGGGATAGGGTAGTCGATAAGTACATCCTTTAAATGTTCCTAGTCATGGGAGTATCGAGACAGGGCATCGATACTCCAGAGTAGACTAGCGTATACGCTTCTTGACCCATATGATGGGCAATGGATGATCCCACATCCATTGGTGTTTAACATCAGAGAATGTATATGGGTGCTCAGTGGAGACTGGGTACACTGGAAGGACTCGCCGAAAACTCCTAGATGGTATTATACCTATCATCGGATAGCAGTTCTCTGGTGACACTGGTACAGGTTAGTCTGTAGACCCGAGATCGTCATAGAGTCTTGTGTGCTTCCCACTGTGCTTTGATTTTCACTATACCACGATCAAGAGATCGTGCAAAAAGGTGGTTTTTGGGTACAGTCCCGAGTCACATGGAGGCAATAAGCGATAGGAGGGGTTTCATCTCTCCCGGTATTGGGAGTTGATGTTGCACTATGCTCGATTGGCCATAACAGGAATCCCTGGCCAGGGTTGCTGAGATTTACTGGTAAGTGTTACCAGTAGTTTCTCGAACCGTTATAGACCTTGCATCGACATGACTGTTCATATCAGAATTTTGCATTATTATATCGCCCATTCTTAATTACATTACATATAAATAGGTGCTTTTGATCCATGTCTGCTAAATAGTTGCAGGTTACAGGTTCTCAGATCGTTGCAGTGAAATTACGCTACAAATGTAAGACTACGACCAACAATAGATGAATCTGTATGATGCCGCCTACCAGTTCAAGGAACAAATGAAGATCAGTAGACAGTTCAATACACAAAGCACAAGGGCAGTACAAGATTCAAGACTTCAACGCGAAGCTCACGGTAAAAAGTCCACATCATCTGCACTGTTGGAAATCTGGAAGAAAGTAGAAGAGATTCTGAGGAACCAAGTGAAGAAAACAGAAGGAAAAAGCAACATGAAGCAACCCTAAGAGGTGGGACCCATGATCCCACCAATTGGCCGCGGAACCGCAGCCAAACATGCCTTCCTGCCGCTGTTCCGCGGCCATATAGTGCACGTGTCGGTGCATGTGTCGGTGGGTGTCGGTGCTTTGACCCGGCTTTCTTAGGGTAGTCTTGTAAATTCGTTTATGGATCAGATTGTAACCTAGGGTTTTTTTCTATCTATAAATAGGAAAGCCAAAAGCCTAATGAGGCATGCCTCTTTTTAATTCTTAGATTAAAAATTTTAATTCCAGTTGTTATGCACTTGTTGAGAGGTCATCAATAAAGGTATTTTTATTTTTATCTCGCATTCTTTTATTATCTGAATTTAATTCTTACAATTTTTATCTGTTCTTTTCTTATCTACAATTTAGTTTTCTAATATAAAAATTATAAAAATGAATTTTATTGTTGACTTCCTAATGAGTGAGTAATTCCTCACTTGTTAGGGTTAGGATAGGGAAGGTTTGAGAGAAGGAAATCTCTCTCACTCCTTTCCTTGCCCATATAATTTTAATTAATACGGACTCATTTTAATTCAACCACACACCGCTCACTACGGCACCCTATCCTGTATGATAGCGGTGATTCCCTAGTTAGACCGGTTGTGGTTGAATTAACTGGAGGTGAGGGCTAAGAGTTAAGAACGGACGGACAAGGACCAAAAGGAAGAAACTACGTTTCTTCCTAGTCGTGCTAATCCCCGTTGTTGACTATTGCCCTAACACCTATATTCTTAACTAGGGCATTGTTAGCAATGAGAAGAATCCATATTTCAAATTAACCTAATTCTAACCCTAGCAAGCCTTTAAATCAAATTATTCTCATTCTTAGATCGTAAAACAAAACCTACCAAAGATAGGACTTAACTCGTTAAAACTTAAAGAAAAGAACACCATTTCCCTGTGGATCGACTCGTACTCAACCGGCTAGCTACCTAGCGACACCATCTTGATTATAGTATTCTTAATTTTTAAAACGCACGTACAAAATATCTACAATCAAATGGCGCAGTTGCCGGGGAAACGGTAGTTTATTTCTTTTTGCAATTTCGGGTTAATTAAATAAAAAATAAAAAATACATAAAAAATCATCTTGTTATTTTTTGATTGGTTTTGTGTGAATTGTGCAGGAAAAGAAGAAGGACTGATTTAGATCTGGAGCAAGCCCAGTGAATAAATCAAGAAACAGAGGATCTGAATAAACAGAGGAAAACCATAACAGCACACAGAAAAGTTTTGACAGCCTGATCCAACTAAACCGCCGCGGAACCGCGGCGAAACCAGGGGTTTAACCGCGGAACCGCGGTCAAACAGGTGACGTCACCTATTTTAAAACTCTCTGTGAGTATACTTTTTCTCCTCCTACACTCTGCATTCCACTAAAAAAAATTTCCTGCAGGGTTCTTTGCGCAAAACTTCTCTCTCTCCAATAAATCATTTTATGCAGGATCCTTTGCGCCGCAAATAAAAAGAAAAAAAAATTTGGCAAGTGTTTTAGATTTTGTGTGTTACTGCTTTGCATATTTAAAACGGAATCTAAAGGGCTATAACACCAATCAAGATTGGGTGGGGATTTCATTACCCTTCCTAAGACCCCAGAAATCACAAAAAGCATATGCATCACCCTTGAGCTAATTAAAAAATATCTAGACTCAGTCAATTAAAGACTGTCGCGCTCATTAGGACAGAGGAAGGTTGTGGGCATTCAGTCGTTTATCTAAACCTGACTTTGTGGTGCCTAGGCTAGACAAGTGAGAAAGGTAACTTTAAAAGGCCCGTCTCACGGTGATTCGTGAGCGGAACCCTCCTTTCTTCACTTGTGATTACCTGGCCACAATTGGCGGTGAAGAGGCGATTTGAAGGATATCTCACAACTTGTCGCGTTGGACCAGTTAGGAGAAATCTAGTTGACTTAGGAGACCTTAGCTTTAGGCTTGATTGTGCATGCTTAAATTGTGATTGTTTGAAAGTGTGTCGTAGTTCCGTACAAAAATTTTGCAAAACTCTTTATAAAAAAAACACAAAACAAAATTTTTACAAAAACTTGCCATTTGTCGCTAGAATTCCATTGCACCCAACCTTCATTCACATTTTCCCATTGATGTTTTCTTACCCTCACATTCTACGTTTGACTACACTACAACTCGTTTAGTGTATGTCCGGTTGGACTAGGGACACTAACGCCCGCTTAGTCCGTGTCTCGTTAGTTGCTACTGACGACGCGTTCGACTCCGAAGTCGAAACTCCCTCCACTTCTTTTTTATCTTTACCTTCATCTTCACATTCATCATCTTCTAAAGAGATGTCAGGATTCAATCCTAACAACCTTTTACCTACCTCGGGACTGATTCCACCTCAACTGGGTGCGAATAACCCACAACAAGCTCCTGTTGAAGCGCCACAGCGAATCGTGCTCCAGGATCGTTTCTATCCCACCCGCTCCGCACTTCCTACTTGTCTTTCACTACCGCCAGCTAATTGGGATAATTTCGAAATTAAGCCCCACTTCATCAACATGTTGCCCAAATTTCACGGGCTGGAATCCGAAGATGCCTATATCTTCATTAACAAATCCCAGAATGTTTGTGCAATGATGAAGACCACCCAACTTTCTGATGATGCTATAAGGCTACGAGTCATTCCCTTCACTCTATGTGACCTAGCTGAAAAGTGGCTATATGGTACTACATCGCATTCTATAAACAGTTGGGAAGAGTTTGTTAAGGCATTTCTTAAAAAGTTTTACCCACATCACAAGACCGCGAGAATACGTAATGAAATTAACCAATTTTCCCAGCTTCCTTCCGAACCTTTTTGGAAGTGTTTCGAACGATTCAAAGACCTTCTTGTTCAGTGCCCTCATCACGGTATTGAGAGATGGCAACTTTGCCAAACCTTATACGAAGGACTGAACCCAGCAACTAAGCAGTTGCTGGAAACCATTTGTCAAGGTCACTTCCTAACCAAATCTGACGAGGAAGCTTGGCAATTTCTCGACGATCTTGCTGAACAAACGCTTCAGTGGGAAAGCACTAAACAGACCACTTCATCTACTTCATCCGGTTGTCTAGGGCAGGCGTTCATCAACTTGACATGTCAATTGCAATGAAGGCCGAAATGGCAGCAATTACACGAAAACTAGAAGCAATTGAGAGCAAATTCTCATCGCCTTCTCCCGCCCCCGCTTTACCCCCTCACACTATATGCGCTTATTGTTCGGATCCGTCCCATTTGACTGAAAAGTGTCCTTACAACCTACCTGCTCAAGGACAGGATCAAGTCAATGCTGCCTTTCAGCAAAGACAAAGAAATGATCCATACTCTTCAACTTACAATCCTGGTTGGAGGAACCACCCCAATTTTGCTTGGAATCAAAATCAACAACAATTCCAAGGCAATAACAATTTCCAGAGGCCTCTTCCTCAACAACATCCCCTCAACAAACTCAATATCAGCAACCTTTCCAACCCCAACCTTACCAAAATCAAATGAACAATTTTGCACCAAACAACTCTTTTCCTCAAAGCAATTTTGTTCCGCCAAATAACGATAAGGTTTCCTCGCTAGAACGAAGTCTGGAGGCGTTTTTAAAACAATCAACTCAATCTTCAGCCAACAACCAGTCTTCCATTCAGTCTTTGGTGCAACACACTGCATCACATGGGCAAAGTATCAAAACCATTGAAGCCCAGATTGCACAACTGAATGCAGCTTTAAGCGAGCGAGAGAAGGGGAAGCTTCCATCTCAACCACTGCCAAATCCTGGTCACCCACAAAATGCACATGTTGCTCATCAACAACAAAACCATAATGTGAGTGTCGTGACTACATTGAGATCTGGAAGGATGTTGCACAACAATGTTGGCACTAATGATGACACCCCGGCCGCCGCTTCTTCTTCTTCTTCTTCTTCTTCATCTTCATCTTCTTCATCTTCAGAGCCTGTTCTCCATTCTTCACAGGGCTCTAATTCTTCTACTACTCCGAACGGACCCACATCTCACTCCACGAAAACACCAACACTGGGATCCGTTCCAATTTCGCAATCTCCTCCACAAACATTGGACTCAAAAAAATTTCAAAATGTTCCATTTCCAAACAGGTTGAGATCCAATAAACAAACTCCACAAATGGAGAAGATTGTGGAGTTATTTAAACATGTTAGCATTAGCATTCCCCTCTTAGATGCAATCCAACAAGTCCCTTCTTACGCTAAAATCTTGAAGGACTTATGCACCAAGAAGAGGAAATTACAGGTACCTAAGAAAGTTTTCTTGGCTAGTGCAGTAAGTGATGCTCTTACCCAACCTTTACCTCAAAAACGAAAGGACCCTGGCTGTCCTACAATTTCAATAACTATTAGGGATAAGAACATCAACGCGCACTTTTAGATCTAGGTGCCAGTGTTAACCTGCTTCCTTATTCGTTATATGAACAATTAGGTGTAGGAGAGCTGAAACTCACACATTGTACTCTCCAAATGGCCGACCGATCTATCACCCATCCTAGGGGTGAGTTAGAGAATGTGTTGATTAAAGTAGGGGACTTCATATTCCCCGTTGATTTCATTGTTATGGACACACAGCCTGTAGCTAACCCCCGGAGTCAAATTCCGGTGATTCTCGATCGACCATTCCTTGGGACTTCGAATGTTGTGATCAATTGTCGAAATGGTTCGATGAACCTATCTTTTGGAAACATGACAATTGAACTCAACATTTTTAAGTTGGGGAATCAGCCCTCCGAACCTAATGCTAATATATTTGATGTTTGTTCGATCCAAGAGATCACCCAGGAGGACTGTGAGCTCGAAAAATTTCTGTTCGATCACAACAATTTTGACGCCACTAGTGTGTCACTCCTTGAACCTGATACTGCTTTCACACCCGATAATGACTATGAGTGTTTCACTTTCTCGAACGATCTCGACCAATCACCACCCGAGTTTGAATCCTTTGAATTTTCGGATGAGTTAGCTGAACCATCCGACTCGGTTGCTTACACTCGTTTTGAACCTCTGTTGGAATCCTTCGAGTTTGAGACAATTTCACCAATTTTACCTTCAATTGTTTCGCCTCCAACACTCGAACTCAAGCTATTGCCGTCTCACCTTAAATACGCTTACTTAGGTGAGAATGAGACCCTTCCTATTATCATCTCGGCTTCTCTAGCCCCCGAGCAAGAGAAAGCCCTTTTAACGGTCTTACAAAGTAATCGGCAAGCTTTTGGCCGGACTATGGCGGACATCAAGGGGATTAGTCCCCTAATTGTTGAACATCATATCCATATGATGGATGATACCAAGCCAGCAAGGGATCCACAGAGAAGACTCAACCCAGTCATGAAGGAGGCTGTTAAAAAGGAGATCGTAAAATGTCATAATAGTGGTATCATTTACCCTATCTCTAATAGCCAGTGGGTTAGCCCCATTCACGTTGTCCCAAAGAAATCGGGAATAACGGTCATAACTAATGAGGCGAATGAGTTAATACCTACTCGCACCCAAACTGGGTGGCGAGTATGCATCGATTATAGAAAACTCAACGCCGCGACACGGAAAGACCTTTCCATTACCTTTCATTGACCAAATGCTAGAACGATTGGCTGGGCATGAATACTATTGCTTTTTGGATGGCTACTCCGGCTATAATCAAATTCCCATCGCCGAAAAAGACCAAGACAAGACCACATTCACTTGTCCTTTCGGTACATTTGCTTACCGTCGCATGCCCTTTGGGTTATGCAATGCACCCGCTACCTTCCAGCGGTGTATGATGGGTATTTTTTCAGACATGGTGGAAAATTCTTGGAGATCTTCATGGATGATTTCTCCATTTTCGGCGACTCCTTTGATGAGTGTTTGCTACATCTCGACGCAGTCCTTACCCGATGTAAGGATAAGAACCTTACTTTAAATTGGGAGAAGTTCCACTTCATGGTACGAGAAGGTATTGTCTTAGGAAATATCATCTCGCAAAATGGCATTGAGGTAGATAAAGCTAAGATTGAAGTCATTTCCAATCTCCCTCCTCCTAAATGCGTCCGAGACATTCGAGCCTTCCTTGGCCATGCCGGTTTCTATAGACGGTGCATCAAGGATTTTAGTAAGATAGCTAGACCCTTGATTCTATTGTTGGCCAAGGACACCATATTTGATTTCGACTCGAGCTGTATGAAGGCGTTTGAGTCATTGAAAAACTCACTTACTTCTGCTCCCATTCTTTCGTCTCCTGACTGGACGTATCTATTTGAGATTATGTGTGACGCATCTGATTTTGTTATTGGTGTTGTCCTTGGACAGCACATCAATAAGATACCGCATGTAATTTATTAAGCTACCCGAACCTTGAACGAGGCCCAATTAAATTACACAACAACCGAGAAGGAATTCTTAGCTGTTGTGTTTGCATTAAAAAAATTCAGGCCCTATTTAATCGGCTCTCCAGTCATCGTTTACACTGACCATTCAGCTCTTTGCCATCTTTTTGCAAAGAAGGACGCTAAATCTCGGTTGATACGTTAGATCCTCTTACTACAAGAGTTTGACCTTGTCATCAGAGACAAAAGAGGATGCGAAAATGTAGTCGCCGACCATCTTTCACGCCTCCCTTCTTCGCCGACACTTCAATTTCCTATAAAAGACGTTTTTCCAGATCAGCAGCTCTTGACTGTATCATGCGAACCTTGGTTCGCAGATATTGTTAATTATTTGGCCACCGGACTTATACCAAATGAATGGTCGAATCAAGACAGACTCCGATTCTTATCCCAGGTAAAACATTTTTACTGGAATGAACCAATCTATTCAAATACTGTCCCGACCAAATTATTCGTCGGTGTATCCCCGACAATGAATTTAAGAGCGCGCTGTCATTCTGCCACGATCAAGCGTGTGGCGGGCATTTTGGCCCTAAAAAGACAGCCGAAAAGATCTTACGGTGTGGCTTCTACTGGCCACAACTTTTTAAAGACGCACATGATTACTGCAAGACATGCTCCCGGTGCCAACACTTGGGCCGGATATCTAGGAGAAATGAAATGCCTCTCCAACCAATATTGGTTGTGGAAATTTTTGATCTTTGGGGGATAGATTTTATGGGACCGTTTCCCAATTCTTTTGGGAACGTGTATATTCTCCTCGCTGTTGATTATGTTTCTAAGTGGGTTGAGGTTATGTCCAACCGGACTAATGATAACAAGGTTGTCGTTAGATTTCTTAAAGAAAACATTTTCTCTCAGTTTGGGCACCCCCGCGCAATCATCAGCGACAATGGAACTCATTTCTGTAATAGGACTTTCGAGTCCTTAATGTGGAAATATTCCATTAATCACAAGCTATCAACGCCCTATCATCCCCAAACGTGTGGGCAAGCCGAGATTTCAAATCGACAAATTAAACAGATATTGGAGAAAACGGTTTCCAAAACCGTAAGGATTGGTCTTCAAAACTTACTAATGCCCTTTGGGCATTTCGAACCGCCTATAAGACCGATCTTGGCATGTCTTCGTATAGGCTTGTTTATAGAAAGGCTTGCCACCTTCCAGTTGAAATTAAGCATCGCGCATTTTGGACGATAAAGAGTTGAATCTATCTCTAGGAGATGCGAGCAGCCATAGAAAGCTGCAATTGAATGAATTAAACAAGCTTCGGGATGAAGCTTACGAGAACGCGGTTGTCGTCAAAAACCGAACAAAGGTGTTTCACGATAAACACCTTATGTGCAAAACTTTCAAACCTGGTCAACAGGTTTTACTTTACGACACACGGCTACATTTCCATCCCGGCAAGCATAGATCTCGATGGAAAGGGCCATTTTTGGTACGCACCGTATATCCGCACGGTGTGGTCGATTTAGAAAATCCTGAGGACGGTTCACTATTCAAGGTGAACGGACATAGACTTAAACCGTTCCTCACTGCGGACCCTTCGGAGCAGCTCCTGCTGTTGCAGGAGCCGATTTACATTGACTGATCTTCCTCCATCTACCCCCAAATTTCGGTTATCCAGCCATAAATAGTGGAAACACTATTTCAAATAAGTTTGGGGGTATGTCACACTTGTAATTATATAAAAACAAAATAAAAATAAAAATGAGAATAAAAAAATATATAAATAAAAATTTCAAATTTTTGGGGGTATTTTAGTAAATTTCGGTTATAATAAATAATAAATAAATAAATTAATATAAAAAATTTTATTTACAAATAAATTCCTCTTTTTAAGAGGTCCTTTTTGCAAATAACCAAAAACAACCCCTATAAATAAAACCCGACCCCTCTTCTGAATTTTCAAAACCCTAATCTCTCATTTCCTCAAACCCTAGTCGCCGCTTCGTTTCTGCAGAGAGATCGCCCCATCCCGCCGCGCAACCGCCGCCGAACCCTGCTCTGTGCCGCGCATCCGCCGCCTGTTGGTGTCGTCGCCCTCTGAAAACTTTAGAGGAGGTTTGCACTTCCTTTCCCTCGCTGTTAGAATTAAAATCTTTCAAATTAGCTCTCTGTGATGGCACCCACGTTGCAATTTGAAAGAGACTTTTCAAAAATGTTTGCACACATGGTCTATGGTAGCTATTTCGGTGACGAGATCCGAAGGCGTGGGTGGAACTTTTTACTTTTCAACCATCCAAATTCCTTCTGTAGGGTTCCTAGGCACTCTCAAGAGGTCTCACAAGGCATCAACCATGCCAATTTCAAATTTTATGTGTGCGGAGAAACCCTAACACGGATCGTTAACTAGAAATCTAGGCGATATACTAAACTAGTTAACTACTTAACTAAAAGTTAGATGCTACAACCTTTGTAGATCCGGTTCTCCACTTCCTTAGCTCCACGTGGGTGTCCTCTCGCTGTCCATCATGAATCCCGAACTCAATCGTCGGCTTCATCGGAGAAACGGGCGAGCTAGGTCGTCGGCTTCGTGTCAAAGACGATCTACGTCGAGGCATCACAAGTTCAAGCTCCGACTTCACAAAGTTGTGAAACTTGTGAAGAAAACACCCAAAACAACTTGGCAAGAGGTAGAGGGTGAAGAAATAGGAGGTGGGTTCACTTTAGAATTGGATTTCTCTCACTAGAACTCAAGTTGCCATTGATGGCATCAAGGTTTCTATCTTGAAGAAGAAGGAGAAGATGAAGCTAGTTTTATGATAAATTGTTTAAAATGAAAAGAAAATTCATACTTATCATAATCTAACTAGGGTTAAGTGTAGAGAATAAACCATGGTCATTTGGAGAGTTAGGGTTAAGCATGAGGACAAGAATGGTTGCAAAAGTCAAGGCTTCATGAAGCTTCAACTAATGACAAAAGAAAGCCACCATTCTCTTTAAATCATTTCCGAATAAATAAATGAACAAATAAATAAATAAATGAATATGTAAAACCCTAATTATCAAATTAACCATGGTTTAATTCTACACATTTAACCAAATGATCAAGTATCATCAAACATGATACAAAAATGTGCACAAAAGCATATCACATATACAATGTGCATCAAGTGAGAAAAATCCGTTTAAAGTGAACCAATACTAGTTAATGCAATGCAATATATCAAATATATAATTATACATTAAATCATTAAATCAACACTTGATTTAACGATCCGGTCATATCGCATATAACCGACTAGTATGCAATGTATCGGCTTATCGAATCAATCCTTGATTCGATATCTAGGTTATATCGAATATAACCAGTCGATACATATATCGCGAGAATGAAATGCGGTATCACATACACGCATTATTCTCGGTCCTGCACATATCTCATATGCGCTCCTATTTCGTTTCGCTTGAGCCAGGAAACCTCTGTGTAGGACTCTAAAGACTCGTCAATACGCCGGTAGCAGATGATGATCATATCAAGCACCCACAAGCCGCAAGAGGTCTGCTAAACGTAACGGCCATCCGGGTATTGAGCGATCAGAAGATCGACGAGCTAGCCCGCTCACACTCCTGTGAATCCAACCAGTAACACTTACCGTACAGTCCGGTCTGTTCGTCTGATATGTCGCATATCAAGTCTAGGGGTGGTAAACGTCAGACCCCAATAACCGATAAGTCGTGCTGATGTGAGGCTCATAACGGGTCGAGAAACTACTGGTAACACTTACCAGCAAATCTCTGATCAGCCCTGGCCAGGGACTTCCCTGTTACGGCCAATCGAGCACAGCGCAACATCAACCCCCAATACCGGGAGAGACGAAACCCCTCCTATCGCTCATTGCCTCCATGTGACTCGGGACTGTACCTAAAGACCACCGTTTTGCATGCCCTCATGGACGTGGTAAGGTGGAGATCAAAGCACAGTGGGAATCACACAAGACTCTATGACGATCTCGGGTCTACAGACTAACCTGTACAAGTGTCACCTGAGAACT
Organism: Agapanthus africanus; assembly: GCA_030015575.1. Taxonomy (NCBI): domain Eukaryota; kingdom Viridiplantae; phylum Streptophyta; class Magnoliopsida; order Asparagales; family Amaryllidaceae; genus Agapanthus; species Agapanthus africanus. The sequence continues at coordinate 155,556,738 of CM057343.1, forward strand.
GCCATCTGACGTGAGGTATAATACTATCTGGGAGTTCTCGGCGAGTCCGTCCAGTGTACCCAGTCTCCACTGAGCACCCGTACACCATCTCTGATGTCAAACACCAATGGATATGTGATCATCCATCGCCCATCTCATGGGTCGAGAAGCGTATACGCTAGTCTACTCTGGTATATCGATGCCCCGTCTCGATACACCCACGACTAGGGACCTTGAAGGATGTACTTATGGACTACCATGTCCCCACTAGTATGATCTGCATCATAGTCCAGGTAGTCAAGTACACATCCTAAGGGCTTTACCAACATGTAACTATAAGACAGTTTAAAGAGACAAGTGTACATGTTAAGACAAAGAGCAACCAGATAGCATACTATCATATCGAGCAAGAAAGTCATCTCTATATATGTCCAAGCATCCAATATAATATACATCATCTGTACAATACTGGCCTCTAGGGCATACATACAACTAACAATCTCCCACTTGCACTAGGGCCAGCTGCTGTAGTATCGCATACCGAGCATCCCGAAGAGTCTCTCAAACTGTATCTGGGGAATGGCCTTCGTGAGTGGATCCACCGTGTTGTTCTTCGTGTCAACTCTCCTGACCTCGATCTCCCGGCGATCAACTATCTCCCGGATCAGGTGATACCGCCTCAGAATATGCCTGGATCGCTGATGGGACCTGGGTTCCTTGGCCAAAGCCACCGCTCCATTGTTATCGCAATACAAAGGTATTGGATGCTCAATGGATGGAACCACTCCAAGTTCAGTAATGAACTTCTTGACCCAGACAGCCTCTTTGGCAGCATCGTTGGCAGCGATGTATTCAGCCTCCATCGTCGAGTCTGCCACGGTTTCCTGCTTGGAACTCTTCCAGCTTACCGCCCCTCCGTAAAGGGTAAAGACAAAGCCCGACTGCGACTTCGAGTCGTCCTTATCACTCTGGAAGCTCGAATCGGTAAAGGACTCCACTTGGAGTTCTCCGTTACCATACACCAAGAGCATCTCTTTAGTCCTTCGCAAGTACTTAAGAATGCTCTTCACAGCTGTCCAGTGATTCTCTCCAGGATCGGCTTGATACCTGCTCACTACACTTAGTGAGTATGCTACATCGAGTCTGGTACATAGCATCGCATACATGACAGAGCCTACAGCCGAAGCATAGGGTATCCCTTGCATGCGAGCTCTCTCCAAATCAGTCTTGGGAGACATCTCTTTGGAGAGAGTGACTCCAGAGATCGTGGGCAAGTTCCCACGCTTGGATTCTTCCATACTAAACCTCTTTAGTATGGTGTCAATGTACCTGGATTGGGACAATCCCAAAATCCGTTTGGATCTATCTCTATAGATCCTAATTCCCAATATGCAGGAGGCATCACCAAGATCTTTCATCGAGAATCTTTGTGATAAGAAGAGCTTGACCGATTGCAGCATAGGAATATCATTTCCTATCAAGAGTATGTCGTCCACGTACAATACGAGGAAGACAACCTTACTCTCTGCCACCTTCTTGTAGATACAAGGTTCATCTGGATTTTTGACGAAATCAAACTCTTTGATAACGACGTCAAAGCAGATGTTCCAACTCCGCGATGCTTGCTTTAATCCATAAATGGATTTAAGAAGCTTGCACACCTTCCCGCTGCTCCCACTGTCTACGAAGCCCTCTGGCTGAGTCATATACACGCACTCTTCTAAATCACCATTTAGAAAGGCGGTCTTAACATCCATTTGCCAGATTTCGTAGTCATGATATGCAGCGATGGCAAGCATGATCCGGATGGATTTAAGCATAGCCACTGGAGAAAAGGTTTCGTCATAGTCCACACCTGGTCTTTGGCAAAAACCTTTTGCAACAAGTCTAGCTTTGAAAGTCTCCACTTTCCCATCTACACCAAGTTTTTTCTTGAAGATCCACTTGCTCCCAATGGGTTTTACCCCTTCAGGAGCAACTTCCAAAGTCCATACTTTGTTGGTGTACATGGATTCCATCTCGGACCGCATAGCATCCAGCCATTTCACTGAGTCCCTACTCGTGATGGCCTGCTCGAAGCTAGTTGGGTCATCATCCTCCATGATGCAATCCTCGCTCCCACCATCCATGAGAAAACCGTAGTATCTCTCAGGTGGGCGAGGAACCCTACTAGATCGGCGGAGAGGCTGAGGTTCATTGGGAACTACTGAATCCTCTGGTTCAACCAAATCTTCTGTTGTAGTCTGTATTGCTGGAACCTCTTCCAGTTCTACCTCCTTGCCACTAATTTCTTTTTCAAGAAATTCCTTTTCTAAAAAGGTGGCATGTCGAGAAACAAACACCTTTTGTTCCTCGGTGTGGTAGAAGATATACCCGCGCAAATGTTTAGGATATCCAATAAACTTACACAGAATGGACCTTGCTGCGAGTTTGTCCGGATTTTGCGTTTTTACATATGCCGGACAACCCCATATCTTAACATAATTAAGACATGGTCTCTTTCCTTTCCATATCTCATATGGAGTGGTTGGCACGGGTTTGGTGGGAACCATATTCAATAGATCTGCAGCTGTTTCCAGTGCATATCCCCAGAAGGAAATAGGTAACTCAGCTACACTCATCATAGAGCGCACCATATCCAATAGGGTGCGGTTCCTCTGTTCTGATACACCGTTGTGCTGTGGTGTATATGGAGGAGTTAGCTGAGAGAGAATCCCATTCTCTTTTAGGAAGTCCAGGAATTCATTGCTTAAGTATTCTCCTCCTCGATCAGATCGAAGGATTTTAATACTTTTTCCGGTTTGGTTCTCGACTTCTTGTTTATATTCTCTAAATTTCTCAAAAGCTTCTGATTTGTGTTTCATCAGGAACACATATCCGAATCTAGAGAGATCGTCAGTGAATGTAATGAAGTACGAAGAACCATCCCTGGCATGTGTAGACATGGGACCGCATACATCACTATGTATCAGTCCCAAGAGTTCGGTAACTCTTTCTCCGTGTCCCGTAAACGGAGCTTTGGTCATCTTGCCTTTGAGACATGACTGGCAAGTGTCATAGGATGAAAATTCAAACGGATTTAAATATCCATCCTTATGCAACTTAGCCAGTCGTGTCGCATTGATGTGACCCAGTCTACAATGCCACAAGAAGGATTCGTTCATTTCAGAACTTTTCCTCTTGTGTGTGTTAGTTATGCTCAGAACTGTTGATTGATTTAGAACATAAATGCCATTGCACAACGTGCCTGATCCAACCAACTTTTGGTTACGGAAAATGTTCATAACATTGTCCTGTAATACAAAATTATATCCTTCTTTACTTAATAAAGAAACTGATATAATGTTGCATATCAGGTTCGGCATATAATAGCATTCGTTCAGAACCAATGTATTACCAGTTGGTAACACAAGGTGATATTCCCCGACAGTCTTAGCTGCAACAATTGCACCATTTCCAACTCTAATGTCTTTATCACCTTCTCCAAGTTCTCTACCTTTTCTAAGCCCATGTAACTGATTACATATATGGGATCCTGACCCGGTATCTAATACCCAGGACGTAGGGCAAATGGAGAAACAGTTCTCTGTAACGAACACACCCGAAGAAAATGCATCAACATGTACTTTCTTCAATCGGGTGGCATGGGAATCCTGGTATTCCCCTATATCCTGTTCAGTCCTATAACCCTTATAGGAAAGAACGGAACCAACGTTCCCCAGCACAGTATAACATACGGGTTCGGTCAATACATCCATATTATTATCTTTATTAAGGCATGAAATGGTCGCTACCTGGAGAGAGAGAGAAGAAAACACTTTAGCGTAAGCTCGTGCAAGATCAGATTGGTTATTATCTTATCTAATCAGGATGGCTCCCACTGGTTTTTATCAAATCTTCCTTCAAACCCTAAAAGGAAAGACTAGCCGGGATTAATTACACACTACAAGTTCGCCAATCTTTCAGCCAGGCCAGTGTCGGTACTTTGAGGGAGATCCCCCGTGCTTTCGCACGAACCTAATTACTGTAAACCTCGTTTTCCCAGAGGCGTAATCTCGTTAACACCTTTCTAGACACCTACTTGATTGGCTAATTGTAATGTGTAAAACTCTCCCAGGAGTAACTCTTACTCGCAGTGGGTATCGGGATCCAACTATCTCATAGAAGGTATGCAATCTCATTGCAAATTTCAACACTTGAAATTCCCGATAATATTTTGCCCCTAGCGTCCTATGACCTTGACGCAGGCCAACAAATCACAGCCCGCTAGTCAAGTTCAACCCGCCATTTCCTGATTGAATTAAACCCACCCGCACGACCCTTGACGCAGGCCAACAAAGTCGTACGACTACCCTAATCCAATCTGCATCATATGCATAAGCAGATAAATACTAGTTAGCTACCGCACACTACGCCTTGACGCAGGCCAACAAACGTAGCACGAATACTAACTACTACTTATCTGAAATGACGGAGGGCTACGCAGGTTTTTCTGAAAACCATGAGCGTAATGAACTTGATATCGTTGTAGAATCAAATGAAGTTTTGAAAATGGAGTGATTTTGAGGCTTTTCTAGTTTTGCTAAAGGGGTCACTCCCGGTGAAGGGATCGTCGGCCCTTTCCTCGTCGAATAAGGTGCGGGATATATCATATATATCACTGTGCAAAGCAAAACTCAAAAACAATCAAAAGCAAACCGAGTGTGTAGCATGTGCCAGTTATTGCTAAAGGAGTCACTCCCGGTGAAGGGATCTCGGTCCTTTCCTAATCGAATAAGGTGCAGGGTATATCATATATACCGCTATGCAAAGCAAGAACAGTAGCTACCTGTTTTGTTTAAAATTTGATTCTACAACATCTTAGGTTTCTTTTCTTTCATTAATCACATTAATGAAGTCCCATCATTTAAATACCTAAACATCACAGATAAATACGACGTACACTTATGCCATCCGCATTCGCCTCGATGTCCCCTCGTGCACCGTTAGGTTAGGTAACTAACGACAGAGCAGGGCAGGGCTAGTGCGGGTGCAAAACATAAGTAACGTCTATATAATATATCATATATACTATATACTGTATCTATCACAGAACATCACATGATCACATCACAGATATCGCAGCAGAAGAAACATATGAAACATTGGATATACTAGGACGTCCGTGTTTTCAATACGAGCCAGTATAAAACACGGATTCCACGGTCGTGATGAATAGCCAATCCCACACCCCTAGACCCCTACGAGAGCGGAAGCAACCCTGCCAATTCTAGGGTTAGGAGACCCGGACTCGACTCCTCGAGTTGGTCTCCCACTGGACCCCAGAACCCGGTTACTTGTGCTCCCCTCCTTGGGTCTATCCAAATGCGGAAAAGTAAATAATATACAAAAGGTGACAACTTCCGCAACCTGGAAGTGCCCCAAATAAAAGAATATTACATACAAGTTTTTACATGAATGAAAATTAAAAAACACTCATCTCACATAAAAAAAACCCGGCTATTCGAACACGACAATCCAATATAACATATCCAGCAACACATAACATCACATGTCATCAACGTAAGTAAATATGCGCATCCCAATTGTCGTTGACATATAGCAACGAAACCGGCGATATCACATATTACACTTACGGTCACAGAAAAGAAAGTGTAAAACTACAACAGTTGGAATCCGCAACCTCTTTAGACATCACATGCCTAATCAAATGAAATACTTAGACATCACATGCCTAACAGTTATAAACCCCGCATTTTAGTCTCATTATCGAAAACTCTTTTCAATATCAAGTGAAACTAAACCGCTAGATTTATAACATTCATTCAGTTATCTCATAACTGTTTGTGAATTCCAATTATTGTATCACATTCCAGATAAACAGAAAATGTTAAACTTTCCGATCGAACAGTCGAATACCCAAGTTTTCCCGATACAGCTCAACACATGAAATAAGTCTAACAACATTCAGTTCGTGCCTCAGTACCAACGGTCCAGCCGTAGAAGGGTCAAGCCAACGCCTCACATGTGGCACGCCGTACTGCCCCAAACCCGAAGGTTCAAAGGGCAGTTCAAGACGGTCATATAATCGAGTTAAGGTTTGTTGTCTTCTAGAGGGTCCATCGCGTTACTTGCACTACTTAGAACGTCGTTAAACTACGGAAAAATCCAACACTTGGAAATTTCCCGACAGGGGAAAAGTTGGGTATTTATATCCGGTCGAACTTTTTAACAAATTCAAAAAATTATCCGGAAATACACAAAGACGAAGTTTGATAATCCGGTCGAAACACCGAAGCTCTAAAACACCCCAGAAAATTCAACTCTTGAATAATTATTAAAATTACCCATAAAACTCAGCTGCAGAAACTATGAATTACTGTGCAGAGGAGGATGGCAGACGTCATTCATTAGCCGCGGAACCGCCGCCTAAGCTGGCTTAGGCCGCGGTTCCGCCGCGTATTACACTGTTCATTGAATAAAAATTGCACCGTAATTCTTAGAATTCCCTGCTGAATTTTTTAAGCATTTTTAATATTGAAAAATCCCAGATTTTAGAAAAAGTCCAGAGAGCTCATGGGTTTTAGGGTTTCGGGTTCGTTCGGACTTCAAACTCCGTCTAGACTTCGCCTAAGGCTCTAGCTAGGCTCTGATACCACTGTAGGGTTTCTAGGCACTCTCAAGAGGTCTCACAAGGTATCAACCATGCCAATTTCAAATTTTATGTGTGCCGAGAAACCCTAACACGGATCGTTAACTAGAAATCTAGGCGATATACTAAACTAGTTAACTACTTAACTAAAAGTTAGATGCTACAACCTTTGTAGATCCGGTTCTCCAGTTCCTTAGCTCCACGTGGGTGTCCTCTCGCTGTCCATCATGAATCCTGAACTCAATCGTCGGCTTCATCGGAGAAACGGGCGAGCTAGGTCGTCGGCTTCGTGTCAAAGACGATCTACGTCGAGGCATCACAAGTTCAAGCTCCGACTTCACAAAGTTGTGAAACTTGTAAAGAAAACACCCAAAACAACTTGGCAAGAGGTAGAGGGTGAAGAAATAGGAGGTGGGTTCACTTTAGAATTGGATTTCTCTCACTAGAACTCAAGTTGCCATTGATGGCATCAAGGTTTCTATCTTGAAGAAGAAGGAGAAGATGAAGCTAGTTTTATGATAAGTTGTTTAAAATGAAAAGAAAATTCATACTTATCATAATCTAACTAGGGTTAAGTGTAGAGAATAAACCATGGTCATTTGGAGTGTTAGGGTTAAGCATGAGGACAAGAATGGTTGCAAAAGTCAAGGCTTCATGAAGCTTCAACTAATGACAAAAGAAAGCCACCATTCTCTTTAAATCATTTCCAAATAAATAAATGAACAAATAAATAAATAAATGAATATGTAAAACCCTAATTATCAAATTAACCATGGTTTAATTCTACACATTTAACCAAATGATCAAGTATCATCAAACATGATACAAAAATGTGCACAAAAGCATATCACATATACAATGTGCATCAAGTGAGAAAAATCCGTTTAAAGTGAACCAATACTAGTTAATGCAATGCAATATATCAAATATATAATTATACATTAAATCATTAAATCAACACTTGATTTAACGATCCGGTCATATCGCATATAACCGACTAGTATGCAATGTATCGGCTTATCGAATCAATCCTTGATTCGATATCTAGGTTATATCGAATATAACCAGTCGATACATATATCGCGAGAATGAAATGCGGTATCACATACACGCATTATTCTCGGTCCTGCACATATCTCATATGCGCTCCTATTTCGTTTCGCTTGAGCCAGGAAACCTCTGTGTAGGACTCTAAAGACTCGTCAATACGCCGGTAGCAGATGATGATCATATCAAGCACCCACAAGCCGCAAGCGGTCTGCTAAACGTAACGGCCATCCGGGTATTGAGCGATCAGAAGATCGACGAGCTAGCCCGCTCACACTCCTGTGAATCCAACCAGTAACACTTACCGTACAGTCCGGTCTGTTCGTCTGATATGTCGCATATCAAGTCTAGGGGTGGTAAACGTCAGACCTCAATAACCGATAAGTCGTGCTGATGTGAGGCTCATAACGGGTCGAGAAACTACTGGTAACACTTACCAGCAAATCTCTGATCAGCCCTGGCAGGGACTTCCCTGTTACGGCCAATCGAGCACAGCGCAACATCAACCCCCAATACCGGGAGAGACGAAACCCCTCCTATCGCTCATTGCCTCCATGTGACTCGGGACTGTACCCAAAGACCACCGTTTTGCACGCCCTCATGGACATGGTAAGGTGGAGATCAAAGCACAGTGGGAATCACACAAGACTCTATGACGATCTCGGGTCTACAGACTAACCTGTACAAGTGTCACCTGAGAACTGCCATCTGACGTGAGGTATAATACCATCTGGGAGTTCTCGGCGAGTCCGTCCAGTGTACCCAGTCTCCACTGAGCACCCGTACACCATCTCTGATGTCAAACACCAATGGATATGGGATCATCCATCGCCCATCTCATGGGTCGAGAAGCGTATACGCTAGTCTACTCTGGTATATCGATGCCCCGTCTCGATACACCCACGACTAGGGACCTTGAAGGATGTACTTATGGACTACCATGTCCCCACTAGTATGATCTGCATCATAGTCCAGGTAGTCAAGTACACATCCTAAGGGCTTTACCAACATGTAACTATAAGACAGTTTAAAGAGACAAGTATACATGTTAAGACAAAGAGCAACCAGATAGCATACTATCATATCGAGCAAGAAAGTCATCTCTATATATGTCCAAGCATCCAATATAATATACATCATCTGTACAATACTGGCCTCTAGGGCATACATACAACTAACACCTTCACGCTTCCGGATCTTGTAAACCGTTTTTACGAGTGCATGGAAGAAGGTTGCCTCTCACAACATGGTTATATTAGGTTGATTTGGGGGGATAGGGAAATAATAATAGATAGGGACTTCATCCATGAAGTTACCTTAATACCTAGACTATCTATTCATGATCAACCCCTCCGTTTCGAAGACTACCTACCCTTGATGGGTAATGACTGTTCGAGAGAGCCACACAAGAGCATCCAGGCTACAACCCTTTTTGCGAATGTATTAACTATGTGCCGTTGGGCACAAAATAATATTTTTGGTAGTTCGCACAATACGACATTTTTCACATCATCCCTACATATCGTGCATACTTTGATGACTAAAAACCCCAGCTATGATATGTGCACGGTATTACTTCACTCCATTGGTACGGGTAAGAGGGCTGCCAATTATCCATGCCCTATGTTGGTGACACAACTGTGTCGCCATTTCCTCCCTGTGGAGGAATTTGAGTTTCATATGCATGGAGGTATCCCCATTAGACCTCTTCTTGAAGGTGTATCCACGTCTTACACACGCTTAAATGATGTATGGTCGCGCACCGAGCCGGCTGAGGACGTACCCGCCATAACACCCAGCTCCAGCTCAACCATGAGCAAGGAAGAGCTTACCCCCGCAGCACAAGCACGTTTACTTAGGAGAGCCACTAGGGGGATAGACAGATTGACAGGGATGGTGACCAACCTGGATCAGCGAGTGACAGATATAGAGCACGGCATGACCATCCTGCTGGCTAGAGAGGAACGTTCCCGTTCACGTTCGAGGGGACGGCGAGACCATGAGCAGTGAGGGCACTGCTTTTGATAAGTTTGGGGGTGGAGGTGGATTGTAAATAGTTATCTTTGCATCTGCATATTTTAATTTTTTGTACATATTTGTTTCTTCTTTCTTTGCATATTTAATTCCGCATTGCATCTTTATAAAAAAAATATAAAAATTAAAAATGGAAATAAAAAATATATATATAAAATCAAATAAAAAATTTTAAAAAAATTTTTTTAAAAAATTATAAAAATTGAAAAGTTCAATTTCGGCCATGTTAGACTTAATTTCAACATGACGGTTGAATAGTAGGGAAAAACTAGATCCTAAACTTAGTAAATTAAAAGCCCTAAAAATAACCTTTCTATGTCCTTATAGTTTATTTAGAAATAGGCAAATTTTGAGTTCAGTTCTTGGACTAAGTCAAAATAAGGGAAGAGTATTGAAAGCTCTATTTAAAGTATAAGTCTGAAAAATAATTATGAAGCTTAAGTCTAAATTCTGAAAATATATATCCTACAACTAGCACATACACGCACCTTGAAACTTGGGATAGTAGAGGATACATTGAAATGCTCTTGTCTAAAATCCTTAGTATGAAGGAAAATAAAATAAAAGTACAAGTGTGAATAAAGAGATAAAAAAATGAACACTGGTTTTGTAATTACTTAAGGCTGCATAAATAAAAAACATAGCAAGGGTGCTTTATCACCTAGTGCCTTAGACCAACTAGTTTGGGAGTCACTGCTAAGCCTTAGGTATTGCAAGACGGGGAATTACACCTAAATGTGTAAGCACATTTTGTAATCGGCCGTTTAGTACCTCAAAAAGTATTAACGGTCGCATGAACGATGTGTGAGCAATTTCATCTAAAATTCACCAACTAAAAGTACTTTGGATGATGGACAAGAGTATGATAGCTTGAATTGAATTTCCAAGTGTAGGGGTGATAATTACACACATGTAGGGGTATATGATTGGGGTTTGGATGAGAGATAGAAATGAAAGATAATGCTTATACCTTCGGTAGAGATGATAAAAATTCCTAAGTTGAGATGGAACCTAAGAAGGAAAATTCAAAAGATGCTGAAAGCTTAATAAATTTGCAGAATATATACGATCTTAAGTTAAATAAAAAGTGAATATGAAAAATACGGGTTGATGATTTCTAAGTCGAAGATAATAGAATTTCTTGCTAGAATACCGAATTGAAGAATGAAAGTCAACAGGCCAAATTGATTGGATTTTGTGGGTAGTATCCGCTAAAAACCCTCAGGAGACAACACTCCTCCTACTAGGGACACCTAGAGGTTTAACGGCATGTTGCAATAGCTCAATGCAATCGCGTTCCCTGCGAAAGTGAGGTTAGGATTTTTTCGAGAATAAAATTGGCTTTGCTCGGGACGAGCAAAAGATAAGTTTGGGGGTATTTGTTCATATCAGAATTTTGCATTATTATATCGCCCATTCTTAATTACATTACATATAAATAGGTGCTTTTGATCCATGTCTGCTAAATAGTTGCAGATTACAGGTTCTCAGATCGTTGCAGTGAAATTACGCTACAAATGTGAGACTACGACCAACAATAGATGAATCCGTATGATGCCGCCTACCAGTTCAAGGAACAAATGAAGATCAGTAGATAGTTCAATGCACAAAGCACAAGGGCAGTACAAGATTCAAGACTTCAACGCGAAGCTCATGGTAAAGTCCACATCATCTGCACTGTTGGAAATCTGGAAGAAAGTAGAAGAGATTCTGAGGAACTAAGTGAAGAAAACAGAAGGAAAAAGCAACATGAAGCAACCCTGAGAGGTGGAACCCATGATCCCACCAATTAGCCGCGGAACCACGGCCAAACATGTCTTCCTGCCGTGGTTCCGCGGCCATATAGTGCACGTGTCGGTGCATGTGTCGGTGGGTGTCGGTGCTTTGACCCGGCTTTCTTAGGGTAGTCTTATAAATTCGTGTATGGATCAAATTGTAACCTAGGGTTTTTTCTATCTATAAATAAGAAAGCCAAAAGCCTAATGAGGCATGCCTCTTTTTAATTCTTAGATTAAAAATTTTAATTCCAGTTGTTATGCACTTGTTGAGAGGTCATCAATAAAGGTATTTTTATTTTTATCTCGCATTCTTTTATTATCTGAATTTAATTCTTGCAATTTTTATCTGTTCTTTTCTTATCTGCAATTTAGTTTTCTAATATAAAAATTATTAAAATGAATTTTATTGTTAACTTTCTAATGAGTGAGTAATTCCTCACTTGTTAGGGTTAGGATAGGGAAGGTTTGAGAGAAGGAAATCTCTCTCACTCCTTTCCATACCCATATAATTTTAATTAATACGGACTCCTTTTAATTCAACCACACACCGCTCACTACGGCACCCTATCATGCATGATAGCGGTGATTCCATAGTTAGACCGGTTGTAGTTGAATTAACTGGAGGTTAGGGCTAAGAGTTATGAACGGACGAACAAGAACCAAAAGGAAGAAACTACGTTTCTTTCTAGTCGTGCTAATCCCCGTTGTTGACTATTATCCTAACACCTATATTCTTAACTAGGGCATTGTTAGCGGTGAGAAGAATCCATATTTCAAATTAACCTAATCCTAACCCTAGCAAGCCTTTAAATCCAATTATTCTCATTCTTAGATCGTAAAACAAAACCTACCAAAGATAGGACTTAACTCGTTAAAACTTAAAGAAAAGAACACCATTTCCCTGTGGATCGACTCGTACTCAACCGGCTAGCTACCAAGCGACGCCGTCTTGATTGCGGTATTCTTAATTTTTAAAACGCACGTACAAAATATCTACAATCAATGACTTATCAGGCTATTGGGGTCTAACGTTATACCACCCCCAGGCTGTGATATGCGACATATCAGACGAAGAGACCAGACTGTATGGTAATGTTACTGATTGAATTCGCAGGAGTACGAACAGGCTTGCTTGTTGATCTTCTGATCGCTCAATACCCGGGTAGCCATTACGTTTAGCAAACCGCTTGCGACTTAAGGGTGTTTGATATGATCATCACCTACTGCCGGCGTATTGACGAGTCTTTAGAGTCCTACACAGAGGTTTCCTGGTTCATGCGAACGGAGTAGGAGCACATATGTGATATGTGCGGGACCGAGATTAATACGAGTATGTGATACCGCATTCTATTCTCGCGACTTGTGACATGGTCGAGTATATATGATATAGCCGGGTTATCGGATCAAGTGTTGATTCGATAAGTTGTTGCATTTGATATTAGTCGGTTATATGTGATATAGCCGGATTATTAAATCCAGAGTTGATTTAATAATTTAATGTATAATTATATATTTGATATATTACATTACATTAACTAATATTAGCTTACTTAAGTATTCATTTTTCTCACTTATGATACATTGATATATATATATATATATATATGATATATGTTAAATGTATTGTTTTCTTTTTTGCACAAAATATATATGTGATATATATTGTTGTGTCATACTAGGTTGCACATGCAACATATAAGTATGAGACTCACACCATGCTAGGTTAAAGTTAGGGTTTTATTTTTTTAAGTAACCCAAACATTTGGAATTAGTCATGGATGAACTTGGAGAAGCTAGTAGAACATTGACTTAGTCCACTTGTTTGTCTAGCTTAAGATATTTTTTAACCTAACCCCTTAACTCATACCTATGGTTTAGTCTCTACAATGGTTAGTGCATGACATACACTCACCATGGTTGCATTTCTAACCTCATGAGTTTCATTCATCATCTTCTTCCTCACTTGAGAAAAAGCTTGCTCGTTTTTTCTAAGTGATGAAATCTTGTGAGAAAAATAAATCTAAAGTGAGCCCACTTCCTACTTTGTCATCCTCTACTATTAGCCATTTAGTTTAGGGTGTTTGCTTCACTAATCTCACCATTAGTGAAGAGGTAGCATAAGCTCGAGTCTTCTCGACGTAGATCATTTTTGGCCTCGAAGACATTGAGCAAACTTGTTCGTTTCTACATGTGAACCCTTACTAGAGTCCGGGTCTTCACAACTTGCAGCGAAGGGACTACGACATGGAGCTTTAGAAGTGAAGGACCGGTCTACAAAGGTTGTATTCCCTCATTCACTTAGATGTAAAGTGTTTACATATCGTTTCGTCGGGTTTTTCTAGTTTCGATTCTAAGGTTAGGGTTAGATAGAACGGCAAAAAATTAAATATGGCATAGATGATGCCTCCTGAAACCTTACTGCCGTGCTAGACAACCCTGCAGTGGTATCAGCCATGCTAGAAAATTAGACGATATTTGCTAGGATTACGAAACCGAAACTACTCCGGAACACCCGATATGAAAACTTGGTTTCTGTCGAATTTAAAAGTCTTCACAAAAATTTTTAAACAACTGCAGAATGGTGTATGTGATATAACATGAACACTGTGAAAATTTGAGACAATTTGGGCATGACATAGCCGGCAACATAGGCTTCAAAACCGGCCAGCTCGGGTCAAATTTGGATTTTGGGCTTCAAATTTTTATGGTGTTCCAGTCTCTGGGTTTTAGGGTTTCAAGTGTTGTTTGTTTTTGCTAAATTTGCATGCGATGTTAACTTTCTGCAAAGGCAACTCAGGGTGTTTCTTAATCGTAATTTTAACATGTATTCGGGTTATTTAGACGATGTTAAAAAGTTTGAACGGATATCAATAACCTAATGTTTCCCCTGCTGGAAAGTTTTTCAAGAGTTAGAATTTTTCCAAGTTTAAAATCTTCAGAAAATTATGCAAGCGATTCTGTGGACCCTCTAGAAGAACGAAACCCTAACTCGATTCTGTGACCGTCAGAACCGCCATCAAACCCTAGGGTTTGTTGTAGTTCAGCGGTGCCACAGGTGAGGCATTGGTTGACCCTTCTACGGCTGGTTCATAGAAGCTGAGGCATGTTCTGGGTACTTTTTGAACTCCACTCAAGTGTTGAGCTTGTTGGGAAATTTTGGGTGCTTGCTTATTCGATCGAAAAGTTTAACTTCGTCTAGCTTTCTGTGATTGTGATACAATATTTGGAATCCACAAATATAGTTATGAGATAACTAGTTTGAATTTTATAAATCTAGCGGTTTAGTCTCATTTGGTCGGTTGCCACGGAATTTTGATGTGGATCAAAAGTCCGTCGATATTACGTAGTGTACACGGATACTCGTCGGTTAACCTTACTAGATAGCCACGCCCCATAGCCCCGAATAAGTAACTGTAGGAGAACACCGTCGCCAAAAGCATCCGTTCGGGTGCTCGCGGCTGCGGTGTTCCGCCTTAGTGCGCTTCGTCGACGGCATCGGGGGGTGCGGCCGTCTACTAAAGTTTTCGACGAGCATTCGATCAGGATATCGGGAATCTTATTGAATTACTCGACAGGTTATTGGAAAGTGTTTTCAATATCGAGACTAAAATGCCAGGTTTATAATTGTTAGGCATGCGATATCTAAGGAATTCATATGATTAGGCATGAAATCCAATATATGTGATACATTAGGTTTATGATGTCTAAGGTGGTTGCGGATTCCAACTGTTGTAGTTTTTCACTTTCTTTTCTGCGACCGTAAGTGTAATATATGGTGTATCTCCAGTTTCATTGCTATATATCAACTGTAAGTCTATGTAACCCACCCCGGTAATTACGGGGAGGCGGAAAGAGTAAAAATCAAATTTTTATCACAAAGGAACATAGACTAACCATGAAGGATCTTTGCTAAACAAAAACTAACAAACAATCTACAAGTTCTAACTACTAGGTTAGAAGGTTATACCTAGTTCTTGAACTCCTTTTCTTCTTGTTGTGGTCCTTCTTGATGTGAGCTCCTTGGAGTGGTGTAGACGGCTTCTCCTCTTCGTCTTCTCTTTGCCAAAGAAAGATCCACCCGAAGGCCTCTATCTTGAGCTCCTACCTCAATAAAGAAGTAACTAGAGTGCTTGGCTTGCTAGACTAAGAACCCTAGAGTGAGTAGAGAGGTGTTTTGATGGTTTGATCTCACAAAACTCATGTTTTTCAACTCATGAAACAAGAGAGCTTTGAGAGAGGAAGAGGAGAGAGCCTTGCAAGAGAAGAGAAAGAGCATGAGAGAATGAGAATAAAATGAATCTTGCTCTCATATGAACCAAAAAGAATAATGAAAATTTTAATTAGGATAAATTGTCATGGTTGATGTTGATTTTACCCTTATCATATCATAATTAATGCTAAGCATGCTCACAAAAATATCCAAGTCAATATGGGTCAACTTGGTCAAAGGGTCAAACCTAATTAACCATGATACAATTATCACTAATTAAAACTCATTAATCAATTTCCTCAATCTCATTATGGTTTTAATCAAGTCAATGGTCAAAACCCTAATGAGGTTCCTCCGCCTCTGTCAACTGTGTATACACACCCGCATCCGTGTTCCGAGGAACACGAACACTATGAGACAAGATCAATCCTAAAACAAATACTAGGATCTGGCTTAAACCAAAGCCCGCTAGTAATAACTGCCCGGACACCAAGCGTGCACAAGTGCGCGTGTGTGAACGAACCCCGTCGTAAAACCATACGACCTCTACTCTATTTTGCCCAAAGGTGAACAACCCTCTGTGTGGGACTCTAAAGACTTGACACTACGCTGGCAGTGGGTTTAACCACAGGCCGCAAGCGGTACTAGCTGTACGTAACGGTCCCCGGGTAGATGCCGATAAGAAGACCGATGAGGTGAACCCATCTGAACTCCTACTGAGCCTGAATGTGACAATCTCCGTACAGTCCGGTCTGTTCGTCTGAGAGTATCGTATGTCGGGTCTAGGGGGCGGTAAACGTCAGTCCCCTAATAGCGGTACAAGTCGTGTCGGAGTGTAGCCCAGAACACCCTGAGAAAATGCTGGAAACACTACCAGTAAATCTCGCTTGCCCTGGCCAGGGACTTTGTGTAATGGCTCTCCTAGACACAGCGCGATATCAACCCCCAATACTGGGAGAGACGAATCCTGTCTAACCGTCACTGCCTCCAAGTGCTTCGGGACTACACCCAACTACTACCTGTTTGCACGACTCAATAGAGCCGTAGTAGGGTAGTAATCTAAGAACAGTGGGAACACACTCGAGGCGAAGTGACAGTGTCAAGTCAACGGACTAAGCTGTACTCATGTCACCTGGGGAATGATAACTGACGATAAGTATAATACCAACCAACAGTTCCCAGTGAGTCCTGTCCAGTGTACTCGTAACCTAACGAGCACCTGCATACTATCTCCAGTACGACGTACTGATGGCTATAGGACAGACCATCTCCCTTCCTGGGATGAGAAGCGTATACACTAGTCTACTCTGGAGTATCGATGCCCTGTCTCGATAATCCTATGACCAGGGACCTATATAAGGATGTGCTTATAAACTACCCAGCCCCTACTAGTGTGACTACCATCACAACACTGGTAGTCAAGCAAAAGATCCTAAGGGCTCTATCAATATGTATTAGCAATATGTCAAAAAAAACACATACACATATTAAGATAGATACAAACCAAGTAGCATGCTACCATATTGAGCAAGAATGAATATCCGTGTATATATCCCTAGCTTCCAAAATGTAATATACAAACTAGTACTATACAATAATGGCCTCTAGGGCATATCACACTAACAATCTCCCACTTGCACTAAGGTCATGTGCTGGCATATCGCAGACCTATCATCTCGAATAGCCTCTCGAACTGCGTCTGAGGAATGGCCTTTGTGAATGGATCTGCAGTATTATCTTCTATAGCAACCCTCCGAGCCTTGATCTCCCGGCGATCCACAATCTCCCTGATCAGGTGATACCGCCTCAAGATGTGTCTGGACTTCTGATGGGACCTGGGTTCTTTTGCTAAATCTATATCCCCGTTGTTGTCACAATACAGAGGTATTGGATCAACAATGGACGGAACCACCTGAAGTTCTGTCAAGAACTTCCTCATCCAGACGGCTTCTTTTGCGGCATCAGATGCTGCAATATATTCCGCTTCCATCATCGAGTCAGCAACGGTTTCCTGTTTGGAATTCTTCCAACACACCGCCCCTCCATTGAGAGTAAAGACATAACCCGACACGGATTTGGAGTCATCCTTGTCACTCTGGAAGCTGGAGTCAGCAAAGGCCTCGATCTGGAGGTCTTTTCCGCCGTAAACCAAAAACATATCCTTAGTCCTTCTCAGGTACTTCAAAATGTTTTTTACCGCTATCCAGTGCTTCTCCCCAGGGTTTGACTAATACCGGCTTACTACACTCAGTGCATAAGCTACATCTGGTCTGGTACACAACATCGCATACATTATAGAGCCTACCGCAGAGGCGTAGGGTATAATAGACATGCGATCCCTTTCCAAATCAGTCTTGGGAGACATCTCTTTCGAGAGGGTGATCCCATGACAAGCCGGTAAATTACCGTGCTTGGAATCTTCCATACTGAATCTTTTCAGTATGGTGTCGATGTACCTGGACTGTGAAAGTCCTAATATCCTTTTGGACCTATCACGATAGATCCGGATCCCCAGAATGTAAGAGGCATCACCCAGGTCTTTCATGGAGAACCTGTGTGATAAGAACCCTTTGACAGATTGTAGCATAGGAATGTCATTTCCTATCAAGAGAATGTCATCCATGTATAAAACGAGGAATACAACAGTTCGCGCTACAATCTTACTATAAATACATGGTTCATCTGGATTTTTGATAAAGCCAAATTCTTTGACCATCTCATCAAAACAGATGTTCCAACTCCGCGATGCCTGCTTCAGTCCATAAATGGACTTAAGCAACTTGCACACCTTCCCGCTGCTCCCACTCTGAATGAAACCCTCTGGCTGGTCCATATAGACACACTCCTCTAAATTACCATTTAGAAAAGCGGTTTTTACGTCCATCTGCCAAATCTCATAATCGTGGAAGGAAGCAATGGCAATAAGGATCCGAATGGATTTGAGCATAGCCACTGGAGAAAAGGTTTCGTCATAGTCCAAACCGGGTCTTTGACGAAAACCCTTTGCAACAAGTCTAGCCTTATAGGTCTCAACCTGTCCATCTACACCAATCTTCCTTTTGAAGATCCATTTGCAGCCTACGGGTTTTACCCCTTCCGGTGCAACGTCCAAAGTCCATACTTTGTTGGTGTACATGGACTCCATCTCGATCCGCATTGCATCCAGCCATTTTACCGAGTCAGTGCTCCGAATGGCCTGCTGGAAGCTAGTCGGCTCATCATTATCAATGATGCAATCCTCTCTATCCCCGTCTATGAGAAAACTGTAGTATCTCTCAGGTGGATGAGAAAGCCTACTACTTCTGCGGAGCAGAGCAGGAATGTCCTGTTCTTTCGAACCTTCTGGTTCTACTAAGCTTTCAGTAATAGCTCGTGGTTCTGGAATTTCTTCCAGTTCTATTGCGCTCCCACTTATCTGATTTTCCAAAAATTCAGTTTCTAAGAAGCAGGCATGACGAGAAACAAATACCTTTTGTTCCTCTGCGTAATAGAAGAAATATCCCTTGGAGTTTTTTGGATATCCCACAAACTTACACTGTACTGAGCGTGCCTCGAGTTTGTCCGTATGCTGCTTTTTGACAAAAGCTGGATATCCCCATGTCTTAATGTGTTTAAGATAAGGTTTCTTCCCACTCCACATCTGATATGGTGTGGTAGGTACTGACTTGGTTAGAACCTGGTTCAAAAGATATGCAGCTGATTCTAGTGCATATCCCCAGAAAGATCGCGGTAACTCAGCGTTACTCATCATGGAACGTACCATATCCAATAGGGTTCGGTTCCGTCTCTCCGATACACCGTTATGTTGTAGAGTGTATGGAGGAGTAAGCTGAGAGAGAATTCCATTCTCTTTTAGGTAATCCAGGAACTCGGCACTTAGGTATTCACCACCTCGATTAGATCTCGGTGTCTTGTACTTTTGCCGGTTTGTTTTTCTACTTCATTCTTATATTCCTGGAATTTTTCAAAGGCTTCAGATTTGTGTTTCATCCAGAAGACATGTCCATACCTTGAAAAATCATCCATAAAAGTAATGAAGTAAGAATAACCACTTCGCGCATGTGTAGACATTGGACCACATACATCGCTGTGTACGAGTCCCAAGAGCTCGCTCGCTCTTACTCCATGTCCAGTGAACGGAGTCTTTGTCATCTTTCCTTTGAGACATGATTGACAAGTTGCATATGATTGATATTCGAACGGATCCAAATATCCTTCTTTATGTAACTTAGTTAACCTTGTCTCATTGATGTGACCCAATCTACAATGCCATAAGAAAGCATGATTTATTTTTGGAGACTTTCTTTTGTGTGTATTCTGGATATTGAAAATCTGTGGTTGGTTTAATACGTATATCCCGTTGCTTAATGTACCCGACCCAATCAAAACATGATTAAGGTGAATGTTTACAACATTGCTTACAAATGCAAAATCATAACCTTCTTTAGACATTAAAGATACAGATATGATATTACAAGTCGAACTGGGTACAAAATAACAGTTGCGCAAAACCAAAACATGTCCATCTGTCAACCCTAAGTGATAGTCCCCCACGGACTCAGCATCCATGCTTGCTCCGTTTGCAACTCTGAGGGTCATATCACCTGCCATCAAAATTCTATGCCTTCTCAGTGCCTACAAAGAATTACAGATATGAGATCCTGATCCGGTATCCAATACCCAGGAAGTAGAGTTGATTGACAGACAGTTTTCAATAACATACACATCTGAAGCCAAAGCGACAACTTGCTTCGGGTCCTGGTTCTTGACCTTCCAAGCCCTGCAATCTTTCTTCCAGTGTCCTTTCTTGTGACAATAAAAGCATTCTTCCTTCCCCACAATCGGTCCCTCTACCTTTGCCTTTCCCTTGGCTTCTACCTTACTAACACCGCCCCTTGGTTTGGTGGGGGCCTTCTTCTTCTTTCCTTTAGCTTTCGCCTTGGACCTAGAAGAGGAAGCTCCTCCAAAAGACAAAGTGGGTGTTTCCCCGACTTTCTGTAGAGTGCCCTCTGCACTCCTCAACATGTTGAGCAGTTTCGGAAGTTCAACTTCTTTTCCTTACATGTTGAAGTTCAGGATAAACTGGGCGTAAGTGGAAGGAAGGGACTGGAGAATCAAGTCAGTGTAGAGCTTGTTCTCTAACGTGGTCCCGAGGTCCGCGAGCTCCTCGATGTAGCCAATCATCTTAAGCACGTGTTCCGCTACAGATGATCCGACGGCCAACCTCGCTGAAAATAACTTTTTCGAGGTTTCGTATCTGGCGATACGGGATTGCTCTCCATATAGATCCTTAGTATGGAGAAATATGGATTCAAGGTCCATATTCTCGTGCCTCCTCTGATGTTCATTGTCCATAGAGGCAAGCACGAGGCACTTGGCCTTCGCGCAGTCAATCTCCCAGGTCTTACGGAATTCCTTATCTGCGACACTGGATTCTGGACCTGGGACGGCGGGGGCTTTAGTGGTAAGGAGATACCCCAACTTGTCATAAGTGATTTCCATTTTGACATTCCTGAGCCAATCTTTGTAGTTTGGCCCTGTCAGTATATTTTTATCTAATAGTAACTTAAGGCCGGTCATGATGTTTAGTCGCTGCAATTAGGAGAGAGAGAAGAAACACTTTAGCATGATGCTCTTGCAAGTTTAGAGTGGTTTTTAGTTTGCCTAAACAGGATGGCTCCCACTGTTTCTCGAATCCTTCCTCAAACCATAAAAGAAGAATTAGTCGGGATTGATCTCACCGTACAATACTTGCTTAACCATTCAGCCAGGCCGGTGTCGGTACTTCGAGGGAGGTTTTACGACGCTTTCGCGAAATTCCTTAATTAAATAACCTCTTTTCCCTGTGAGCGTAGCCCCGCTAACACCTTTCTAGACACCTACTTGGTTTATAGCATTGATCGTTAAGTAAGAAAGTTTCCCGAGGAGTAGCATATACTCACAGTAGGATCGGGATCCAAACATCATCGTGTGATAAAACTGAAGGAATCCTACCAAAATCATCACACTCCAAATGGTATGCAACACTAGCAAGTTTCAGTTTCTTTAGAAACTCCCGATGTGGATTTTTGCCCCATGCTCTTATGACCTTGACTTTGGCCAACAAATCATAAGTCACATGTCAAGTTCTACCCGTCATTTTCCAGGTTAATTTGAACCCACCCGTACCTACCCTTGACTTTGGCCAACAAAGCAGTACGACTGTCCCAAACCAACGCATCTATCTATGCTACATATGAATATCCAACAGCTACCTATCACTATGCCTTGATTTTGGCCAACAAACATAGCTTGAATACTATTGAATATCCATATGAAATGATGGAGGGCTATGAATGGTTTTGGCGAAACCGTGAACGTAGTAAACTTGATATAATCGAAGGAACCTGATAGCTTTTAAAAGGAGTGGTTTAAGCTCCGCTGTTTTAAAAGTTTTCTGTTTTGGAAAAAAACCGAGTAGTTTTGAAATTGTTCCAATGATTTAACTTTGGTTTATTTTCTTTGCATTAATATAATGCGTCCCATCAATTAATCCTACCATTGCAGAAAACAACGAAAATATGACGTACGCTTATGCCATCCGCATTCGCCACGGGGCCCCGTCATCACCCGTTAGGTTACTTAACTAACAACAGAGCGGGGGCTGGACTTGCGCGGATGCAAAACATAAGCAACGCCAACTAGATATCATATATAGATATATACATTCGTCAGACGCAATGATAGCCATTCCAGATCACTGATGAACACATTGGATATGCTAGGAATCCACGTTTCGCTCGAGCCTGCAACGAAAGACGGATTACACGGTCGCGATGAATAGCCAAACCCCACCCTAGACCCCTACGGGTGCGGTAAACTACCCGCCAAATACCCGAAGTGAAGCAGCCTCCCTCAACGACGTGAGTAGGCCACTCAGCACTTCAAAGTACACGGTAGTTTGTGCACCCCACCTTGGGTCTATTCTAGGAGCAAAAACAGTAAAAAGAAATAATATACAATGGTGGCTACAACCTCAACCCGGATGTGCAACTAAAAAATAATATTACATCAATTTACAATTTACATCAAATGAAAGATAAATAAACACTCATCTCACAACCCCGGCTATTCATCCGCGACAATCCAACAAGTTCATATACACATTCCAAAATCACAGATCACAGATATGTACAACCCCCACTAATCGACGTATAGCGATTAGTCGATGTTCAGTACATATATCACATTACAGATATAACCAATTAGCTAAAGTTTATAGAATTTCGATCAATATTCGAATTTGAAACTACCCCAAATACAACACTGTTCTCAGAAGAATCTAGGCAGAAATAAAGCATCTGAAAAATCACAAAACATCAAGCTGGACATACTGCAGGAAAAACGAGTTGACCCCGAGTCGACTCGGCCGCGGATCCGCGGCGAATTGCATGGTTTTGCCACGGTTCCGCGGCTGTCTGACCGAGTCACGAGCTCGTTTTTCTTGGGAGTCCTTAAAAAACCCTGCACGTATTTTTCAGGCCTCTGGATATATTTTTAGACATGTTTTTAAAAACAGCAGAAAACACTAAATTTTGATGTTTTTTGCGATTTTTTTGGGGATCGAAGTTCTAAATACTTTACTAACATGTTAGTTGTTGTTTAACCTGGCTCTGATACCACTGTAAGTCTATATAACCCACCCCGGTACTTAAGGGGAGGCAGAAAGAGTAAAAATCAAATTTTTATCACAAGGCAAAATAAACTAACCATGAAGGATCTTTGCTAAACAAAAACTAACAAACAATCTACAAGTTCTAACTACTAGGTTAGAAGGTTATACCTAGTTCTTGAACTCATTCTCTTCTTGTTGTGGTCCTCCTTGATGTGAGCTCCTTGGAGTGGTGTAGACGGCTTCTCCTCTTCGTCTTCTCTTTGCCAAAGAAAGATCCACCCGAAGGCCTCTACCTTGAGCTTCTACCTCAACAAAGAAGTAACTAGAGTGCTTGGCTTGCTAGACTAAGAACCCTAAAGTGAGTAGAGAGGTGTTTTGATAATTTGATCTCACAAGGCTCATGTTTTTCAACTCATGAAACAGGGGAACTTTGAGGAGGAAGAGGAGAGAGCTTTGCAAGAAAGAGAAAGAGCATGAGAGAATGAGAATAAAATGAACCTTGCTCTCATATGAACTAAAAAGAATAATGAAAATTTTAATTAGGATAAATTGTCATGGTTGATGTTGATTTGACCCTTATCATATCATAATTAATGCTAAGCATACTCACAAAAATATCCAAGTCAACATGGGTCAACTTGGTCAAAGGGTCAAACCTAATTAACCATGATATAATTATCACTAATTAAAACTCATTAATCAATTTCCTCAATCTCATTATGGTTTTAATCAAGTCAATGGTCAAAACCCTAATGAGGTTCCTCCGCCTCTGTCAACTGTGTATACACACCCGCATCCGTGTTCCGAGGAACACGAACACTATGAGACAAGATCAATCCCAAAACAAATACTAGGATCTGGCTTAAACCAAAGCTCGCTGGTAATAACTGCCCGGACACCAAGCATGCACAAGTGCGCGTATGTGAACAAACCCCGTCGTAAAATCATACGACCTCTACTCTGTTTTGCCCAAAGGTGAACAACACTCTGTGTGGGACTCTAAATACTCGACACTATGCCGGCAGTGGGTTTAACCACAGGCCGCAAGCGGTACTAGCTGTACGTAATGGTCCCCAAGTAGATGCCGATAAGAAGACCGATGAGGTGAACCCATCCGAACTCCTACTGAGCCTGAATGTGACAATCTTCGTACAGTCCGGTCTGTTCGTCTGAGAGTATCGCATGTCGGGCCTAGGGGGCGGTAAACGCCAGTCCCCTAATAGCGGTACAAGTCATGTTGGAGTGTAGCCCAGAACACCCTGAGAAAATGCTGGAAACACTACCAGTAATTCTCGCTTGCCCTGGCCAGAGACTTTTTGTAATGGCTCTCCTAGACACAGCGCGATATCAACTCCCAATACCGGGAAAGACGAATCCTGTCTAACAGTCACTGCCTCCAAGTGCTTCGGGATTGCACCCAACTACTACCTGTTTGCACGACTCAATAGAGCCATGGTAGGGTAGTAATCTAAGAACAGTGGGAACACACTCGAGGCGAAATGACAGTGTCAAGTCAACGGACTAAGCTGTACTCATGTCACCTGGGAACTAATAACTGACGATAGGTATAATACCAACCAACAGTTCCCAGCGAGTCCTGTCCAGTATACTCGTAACCTAAAGAGCACTTGCATACTATCTCCAGTACGACGTACTAATGGCTGTGGGACAGACCATCTCCCCTCCTGGGATGAGAAGCGTATACACTAGTCTACTCTGGAATATCGATGCCCTGTCTCGATAATCCTATGACCAGGGACCTGTATAATAATGTGCTTATAGACTACCCAGCCCCCACTAGTGTGACTGCCATCACAATGATGGTAGTCAAGCAAAAGATCCTAAGGGCTCTATCAATATGCATTAGCAATATGTCAAAAAAAAACATACATATATTAAGATAGATAGAAACCAAGTAGCGTACTACCATATTGAGCAAGAATGTCAATCCGTGTATATATCCCAAGCTTCCAAAATGTAATATACAAACTAGTACTATACAATAATGGCCTCTAGGGCATATCACACTAACAACGACAATTGGGATACGCATATTTAGTTACGTTGATGACATGTGATGTTATGTGTTGCTGTGATATGTTATATTGGATCGTCGTGTTCTGAATAGTCGGGGGTTTTTATGTGAGGTGAGAGTTTTTCATTTTCATTTATGTAAAAGCTTGTATGTAATATTCTTTTATTAGGGCACTTTCGGGTTGAGGATGATGTCACCATTGATGTATATTATTTACTTTTCCGCATTAGGATAGACCCAAGGGGGGAGCACAAGCAACCGGGTTCTAGGGTCCAGTGGGAGACCATCTCGAGGAGTCAAGACCGGATCTCCTAACTCTAGAATTGGTAGGGTTGCTTGCCGCTCTCATAGGGGTCTAGGGATGTGGTTTGGCTATTCATTATGACCGTAGAATCCTGTAACGTGTTAAAAATGATTAAATAAATAATTAAATGAATAAAAGTGTTTAAGTGAATTTTAGGATTTTCGGTAAAGTAAAATGTATTTTTTGTAAAACCAAACCGTGATTGTTTTCATTATAATTTTTAATATATATATTTTAATTATGAAATTACTAGTAAATGATGTTTATTTAGCCACTTATAAATTTTTAGTTTAATAAAATATTTTTCCTAAATTAATTATTTTAAATATTAACATAAGCTTTATTTTTACACTAAATTAGTGTAAATTACAAATTTAAATGGTTTTAATTTGTAAAAATGAACCATGGCATATTAGAAATTAGTGTGTATCATGCAAAATTTATTTGCAAATTTTTCCTATTTTCTAGAGCTTTCTTGAGTTGCTATAGTAAATAAATAAATAATTAATTAAATAAACCATGAAAAGACTTTTATTGATGTTTCTTCTCTTGAAACTTCTACACACTTTTCCCACTCTCTTCTTTCTCTCCCTCACCTCTCTAGGGCCGGCCACAAACCCCCCATGGCTGCCCCCCCCCCCCCCATTTTCCACCTCATTTTTATTCAAAATTCATCAAAAACACATCAAAAATTCAATTAAAATTCCACAAAATCCTATTTATTCCATACTCTTTATTCCTTGCTCATTTTTATATGAAATTTGGAGATGGAAAGCATACATTTTGGAGGCTCAATTCTTGTTTGGATTTCACATTTTGAAGGTATAATTTTCTTTCTTTTGATTTATTGTTATTAGATGTTCATATTAAGCTTAATTAGATTTAATGAATTAATTCTATGTTCTTTTTTTTAAAATGCAAGCTAGGGTTCTAAATTCAAGTTATGATTTTTAATAATTAATTAGGGTTATAGTAGTTAGTTTAACACTTTTAGTATTAGGAAATCTTGCATGGTTATTGTTTAACAAATTGTTATTCAAAAATTGTTTTAAATTAGGAATTTAGTTAACTAGGTTTTTGCAAAATGTGGTTGTGGTTAATATAAAATTCTAATTTGGGTTGTTATCATTGGATTATAGTTTTAGTGGAAATGTTAGCATGTTAATGGAAAGAAAAACTTAGTTTGATTGCTAGTTTCAATGGATAATTGATAAATTGTGATAAAAAAAATTGCTAATTTTGTAAACTAGATTTTAGAAATTCCTATATAAATGAGATTAAAAATATAATTATGGTTTCATTATATCATTATCATCATGAATTGTGGGTTAAGTCATTAATTTATGCAAAATCATGTTTTGTGGTGGAATTGTGGTATTTGCTTGAAAAATGTTGAAAATTGTTAAAGGGTGCAAACTAGAAATTTCAAATTACTACAAATATGTGTAATAAAAATATAGTAATAGTTTGTATAGTCTAGTTATGCTATTTAATGAGTTTTATGACCTTTGGTTTCATTTAAATGTCAAGTTTTGATGAAAAACGGTAAATTGGCATTTTCGGGTTTTTTCGAAAACGGACGATTTGATCGATTTTAGTGTTTCGATGAATTTGATCATGTTTTACAATATAAGTAATGCGTTTTAAAACTACGAGTTATCTGTTGATGTTTCTCGATCCATCGGAGTTTGTACGCCGATATCGAGCGATATTTGGTTCTTTTGCCTGGACGGGACATAGGTTTTAACCTATGCTTGTTCCTTGTATCGTTTGACTTTTGTATGTGATTCGGTTTACGATGCTATTTATATGTTTGCGTTTAGGTACCCTTCAAGTGGACTGCGGGCGATGAAGAGGAGGATGGCGACACCGTCGTCGGCAGACATGGACCAGGTGAGTAGATGCATATCTACGGGGGGAAGTCGGGTGGATGGCGTTTAGCACCCCCGCAACGTAGAATAGGAACAGTACTTATTGACATTAGGAAACCCGATGTGACCCTAGATTCTTACTGAGCAGGACCCTAGTAATGACCCTAGGCGGGACTAGACTGATTTAGGAAAACCATACCTGAGGATGAATACTTTGGGAGAGGTTCGTAGGTTTCTGATAGAAACACACACGCACACACTGAAACTTGACATGGCGTATACGTATATGTGTGTATATATATAAAACTAGGTATAGGTGTATATATATACACAACACGTATATGGGATTCGTTGATGTGATATGATATCTGAGGTATGATGAAATAGTATAACTGGGCTTGATGCCGTGATTCTTGACTATACAGTCGTATTAAAGTGTTAGCGGATCATTAGAGAAAGAGATAATGAACATGAATATATAAATTATGAAGGGTGGTGGTGATATTGAGGTACATGGGACGCTAAAATAGTACCTGGGCTGTAGCTTGTGACTTGATGACGATAAGATATCGGTATGACCTAATCACAATATGATACATGTGACATGATATTTCTGAGGATAAACTAATGATTATTCCATGATGGCAATGATATATGATTGATGTATGCGATTATAGTTTAGCACCTTGATCATGAGATGTGTTGATGATGACACATTACGAATAATGAGACACCTAGGAGATACTTGACCCGTACCCCGATATTGGGATGCCGTACGATGGATTTTACTGTACGAGGCTTAGATATGATGATTGATCCGCACTCTTGATTCGAGGAAGCCGTACTACGTACGTGACGCTATTGAGGCGGGATCGCCGACTATTAGAGATATTGGTTCAGACCTTAGGTAGACTCTTGTTTCTTATTGACTAGTTTCTTAGGTTAAGTTCTTTAGGAGGTTAGATGGACACTAGTTTAGGTTCGATTCATATAGTTATAGTTGTACTCGTATGTCGCAGAGGGGTGGATACTGCACATCTGTTTATACATTCATACTGTAATCATCATGGTGCATGTTCTTACATATGTTGCTATAATCAGTATAAACCATACCTGTTAGGACACCAGCACCATTACCGATGATGCGCATATTCCACGCACACTTATTTGCCGGCTCACACACATCATCATCGGTAATTGCTATGTCACGTGCACTTTAGATCATATTGTCTTTTATTGATAGAATCAGTTAACAACTAGACCGATATAATATTGTGATTACTTTCTGATGTTAGTATAAACATGATATTTATCACTTAGACATTCATGCATTCATATTTTCATGTTATCGCACAGTAGTATGGGCATATGCCGACACTTATCATATACTTACTCATGATTTTTGAGATTTGGATTTCTATGAGATTTCTGGATTTTTGGGGAAAACCGCAAAAATATATAAAAACTTCTCTCTCTCTCCTCTTCTCTTTTTAAAATAAGATGCGGTTTTCTCGTGATGTATGTGTCGTCCACCATGAGTATTTCATGTTTTCTGTTGGATTTCGAGACCCGATTCGAGGAGTGGATGAACCGTCTCGGGTACATGGTGGGCCCGGTATGGTACCCCGGGGCAAGAAGATCGAGTTGTAGACGATGAGCCTGGCAGGGGAAGGCTACCTACCGGTGATGTCTGGCGCGGCGGATATCCGGAGGATACCGACCGTTGTCGTGAGATTTGATGATATGGGCCGATCCGGACTGACGGAGCCCGAGGTATTGAGACTATGAGACTTGAGATTTACATGTTTGTGTTGATGCTTGACACGGATTTCCATGGATTTCATTGTTGAGATTTCAGATTCTTATACACATTTTACTATGATAACAGCCAAAGATTTCTTATACAGATATACCTGGATTTCAGGATTGCTTATTTTACATTCATGGTGCATGCATATCCATTCATATAACATAGTACTATATGAGGCACTGACACGAGCACGGAGTATCTGCACTTACACGTAGTATTACCCTGCTATTACTAAGGATTGAGATTAGTAGTGTATTATTATGACCTAGGATAGCGTCGTGCATTCGATTTCTTTTTGTAGATGTCTTCTACTCACGAGTTGGCAACTCACCCCCGTTGTGCCAAATTTTATTACAGGTTCGATGTACAGGTTTCCCTGGCAGCTTGCTGGCACATCTATTCTTTCAGGGTGATTTGCACGGTAGGTTGGTTCACTTGTATCCGAACCACCATTGTACTTTTATTCTTTCATTTGTATCTAGTAAGCTCCATCAACCATACTTGTATTAATTGATAAGTTTATTGGACCAGTCTTTTATTTCGACCTTAGAGTCGCGCATGTATTATTCTGATCTGGTGGTTTTGTTTTCTTTTGAGTTTTGAGCCTCGCCCTTTGGCGTTGTATATTATTGTGTTTGTTGTGGTTGTTTCCGCCTGTTGGTGTTGAGCTAGCACCCGTTTGGGGATGCTTTTTATTGTTTATTTATATTATACTTGTTGTACCCCTATGGGGGCCAGTTTTTACAGAGGAGACTCTGCCGAAATTTTTGAGAAAATTTGCTGATGCTTTTAAACTTGTTTTCTTTTTCTTCTTCTTCTTCTTTTATGGTTTAGATTTCTGGGCTTCGGCTTACTTAGGTTACGTGGCGCCTCTAGACGCTTCGTAATCTAAGTGCCGGTCACGTTCCGTACTTTCGGGTCGTGACAAATCCGTGTTTTATACTGGCTTAATTTAAAACACGGAAATCCTAGTATATCCAATATTTCATATGTTATCTTCTGCTTCTTTGTGATGTGATCACTGTGATATGTTCAGACAAATGCCTATATTATATATATGAGATATAATTAATATTGCTGCTTTCGTTTCATATGTGATACTTGGGAAGCATAATTAATGGGACTTCATTAATGAGATTAATGAAATAAATGAAATAAAAGAAACCTAAAAGATGTTGTAGAAACTTGTTTTAAAAACTGGTAGCTCTAGTTCTTTCTTTGCATAGCGGTATTCTTTATAGAATACCCAGCACCTTATTCAATAAGCAAAGAGCCGAGATCCCTTCACCAGGAATGACCTCTTTAGCGAAACTAGCAAATGCTACAAACTCGGTTTGTCTTTTGATTGCTTTTATAGTTTTTGCTTTGCATAGTAGTATTTGTGAAATATCATACACCTTATTCGATAAGGAAAGAGCCTAGAACCCTTCACCGGGAGTGACCTCTTTAGCAACACTAGTAAAAGCCTCAAAAACACTCCTTTTCAAAATCACTCGATTCTACAACGATATCAAGTTCATTACGCAGAAGGTTTTCTTAAAAACCTGTCATTGCCCTCCGTCATTTCAGATAAGTAATTTTTAGTATTCGTGCTGCATTTGTTAACCTCTGTCAAGGCGCAGTGTGCGGTATCTGATTAGTGCTTATCTGCAAAGCATATGATGCGATTGGATTAGGGTATTCGTACGACCTTGACCTCTGTCAAGGGTCATGCGGGTGGGTTTATTTCAATCAAGAAATGACGGGTTGAACTTGACTAACAGCCTATGGTTTGTTGACCTCTGTCAAGGTCCTAGGACGCTTGGGGCAAAATATTATCGGGAATTTCAAGTGTTGAAATTTGCAATGAGATTGCATACCTTTTATGAGATAGTTGGATCCCGATACCCACTGCGAGTAAGAGTTACTCCGGGGAGAGTTTTACACATTAAAATTAGTCGATCAAGTAGGTGTCTAGAAGGGTGTTAAAGGGGTTATGCCCCTAGGAAAACGATGTTTATTTTAATTAGGTCCGTGCGAAAGCATGGGGAACCTCCCTCAAAGTACCGACACTGGACTAGCCGAAAGATTAACGAACTTGTAGGGTGTAATTAATCCCGGCTAGTCTTACCTTTTAGGGTTTGAAGAAAGATTTGACTAAAACAGTGGGAGCCATCTTGATAAGATAAAATAATAACCAATCTAATCTTGCAAGAGCGCACGCAGAGTGTTTTCTTCTCTCTCTCTCCTGGTAGCGACCATGTCACGCCTTAATTAAGATAATAATATGGATGCATTGACCGAATCTGCTTATTATACTGAGTTAGGGAACGTTGGTTCCGTTCTTTCTTATAATTGTTATAAGTCCGGGCTGGAAATAGGGGAATATCCGGATTTCTACGCAACCCAAACGAAGAAAGTACATGTTGATGTATCTTCTTCGGGTGTGTTCATTACCAAGAACTATTTCTCAGTATCCTCTACGTTCTGGGTATGTGATACCGGATCAGGATCCTACATATGTAATGTGTTACATGGGCTACAGAAAAGTAGATAACTGGGAAGGGGTGATATGTCTCTAAGTGTTAGAGAATGGTGCAATTGTTGCAGACAAGTCAGTTCGTAGATATCACCTTGTATTAATACATTGATTCTGAACGAATGTTATTTCATACCGAACCTGATATACAACATTACATCGGTTTCTTTAATGAGTTAAAGAAGGATATAATTCTGTATAGGAGGATAATGTTGTAACATTTCAGAAAATATAAAATATTATTTTTGGAATTTAATATTAAAATAATATTTTTCCCGAAAACTGCCCGATTTGCGAAATTGGGGTTTTCGAAAAAGGGTATAAATATATACCAATAATTGTGAAATAAATAGAAATTAAAATGATTTATTCATTTAAAAATATATTTAAAGGATTTGGCATTTTTAAAATTTATTATATGCAATTTTGATAAAAACCCGATTAGTACACTGCTAATCGCGATTAAGCCAAATCCGCATTTCTACAGTTTTTTGTGGCCAGTGCACCATGTCATATTATGTGGTGATTACATGTTGTGTTCTTGTGTTATTTTGGGTATTTTGTGACTTGGGTTTTAATAAAAAGAAAGGGGTAAGAAGAGAAAGGGGTATAAGGGTAATATTGAGAGAGAGTGGGTGGAAATAAGAGAGAGGAGAGAGAGGGGCAGCCACAAATCCCTTCCCCATTTTTTTCTTTCATCTTCTTCTTCCTCTCTTCCCTCCACCTTCACCCCATGATTTCATCTCAAATCTTTGATCAAAACCCTAATTCCCTTTCATAAAAATTGATCCCCTCTACACCCTCTACACATTGGACCAAGAAAATTAAGATTTTGACAACCTTGAGGAGCTAGGGTTTTTCTTGGGTTGCCCAAGTGAGGTAATTTCATCACCCTTAGTATAGTATTTCATTCACTTTACCTTTCATGCAAGTTTAGAGGTGAATTTGTGATGTTTAGTGAACCGTAAGAAACCCTAGTATAGGGTTTGAGCGTTTGTTGAAATTGGTGATGTTGTGGCTGTTAACTAGACTTGGGTGCTGTTTAATGACCTGGACCAGAGCTTAAAAACCCCAAAACACGGATTTAGAAAACCCAACATCAGATAGATGTGTGAATTGTGAGGGAATTTTGGAATCTGGAGTAACCCGGGGACACTAGAAATGATTTTGCAATTACTGAGAGTCGTGCAGGCCCCTAGGAAGCTACCACTGAGACCCGAGACTAAACCCTAACATCCAGGCCGTAGATTTATTTAATCTGGCCGCAATTTGCGGCCAGAGTAGGGTAGAATTGTTCCAGTTTGGTTCCAGGGCCTTATCTGCAGTAAATTTGACCCTCCATGTATGCAGAATTGACCAATTTGGCTTAGGGTAAAATCTGGGACCATTTCCATGAGTTGATGCATTGTTTTACGACTTCGTTTTGACTTGATTTTGGTATTTGGTATTGTGTTTCCGTCGTGTGGCGTTTGGAAGTCCACGACCAAGGTTTTTGGTCGTGTCTTGCATGCAAAGCTATAGGTTTTGACCTATGAGCGAAACATGTACCGTTTTGGTTTTCCGTCTTGATTTTAATACGCATTGCTATGGTTTATTATTATAGGTACCTTCGCGTGGATTCCGAGGCGACGGAGCGTGGAGTCATCGATTTTGGAAAGCGAAGACCAGGTGAGTGGATCTATATCCACGGGGGAAGTCGGGTGGATGGCGTATAGCACCCCCGCAAAGTTTTGATGGAAGACTGATTTATAGAATATGGTTAGGAAACCTAGATTAGGAAACTAGGGTTAGAATGAGATAGATATGAAACCATATTAGAAACTAGAGGATAGTTAGAAGTGATATGTTACTACTATCATAGGATGACGTTTAGCGATATTGCCGTTTAGGGTACTGTAGGACAAGATAGTCGATGTAGATGCGTCATCCGAACCATACATTTTTCTAAAACAAAGAGTCGTATGTATCTTTTAAATATATACCTTGAGGGATGTTACGGATTTTCAAATGATATTTTTTTCTTAAAAACACCGTAACCCTTATTTTAAAAACTACGATTCACTTCTTTAAAAATCTGATTGTATGGTTCGGGTGTGTTTGTTAGATTAGATACTTATACTTAGTTGAGATAGAATGTTTATGTAAATTCGATTTGATGTGTGATATAAATGCGATGAAGAAAAATAAGACGGATATGATGATATGATGGTATACGGATGCGAGTCAATCGAGATGATTTATACCCGGTCGGTCCCCTGATATGAGATTATTGTGGATGTGACCTGGGACATAGGTATATAGATATACATATATAGAATGTTGTGAATCATGGATGATAGGCCGCATGTGATATTAGGCCGTACCCTCATTTGTCTTATAGGATGATAGGATCCCTATTAGCTTAATGCCGCCGTACGATGATTTTCCGTGCGTGATGAGTTTGGCTTGATGATTGATCCTTACCCTTGACTAGAGGTTGTCGTACGATGGATTATACCGTACGCGTTGATGTTTTGGCTGGATGCCGATTGATAGATTCCCAGACTCGGTCATATTAGATACGTATACCCGTCAGTATTTGCATATGATTTACCTTATGCTGCATTCATATTATTTCCATTGAATTGCTTATACCTGTGCTAGTACACTTGCACCATTATCGATAATGCGTATATTACACGTACACAGATTTTCCGGCTCACACACTTCATCATCGATAATTGCCATGTCTCTACACATTAGGGTTGCTGCATCATGACATATACATTGATACATCTATACTTGCGGATATACACATTCGTATATCCATATTTGTGCACACATACATTGGTACATCTACACTTGCGCATATTCATATTGTACCTTTATAGATAACTGGTTTTATTGTAAAATTGGGAACCGCATGTTAGATTTTAAAAACTGGAATCGTTTTAAAAGAGCGGTTTTCCCTTAATATGTCATATCACTATTCCATGTTGCATGACACACGGATATGCTTGCATTTCCATTATATGTCGCATGCATCATGCTCTATGATTTTACGCATTGAGATATGTTGTTTTCATGAGATTTCTGGATTTGAGAACCGTGGACATTTTAAAAGAGATTATGTGTTGTTTTAAAAACCCGGTTTCTCCTGATATGATATTTCAGTGCGTTCACCATGTGTTTTCTCGGTTCTGATAGCGACATGTGAAACCCAATTCGAGGAGGCGGATGAGGCCGATTGCAGGTACATGGTGGACCCGATATGGTACCCCGGGGCAAGAAAGGGATGCTGTGTATACAGACGGTGAGCCTGGCAGAGGGAATACTTCCTACCGGTGATAGTTTTGGGCTTGGCGGATATCCGGAGGATACCGACCGGAGTCGAGAGATGATATGGGCCGATCCGGACTGACGGAGCCCGATATATGAGGATTTACGTGCCGATACTGGACATGGTTTTCATGATGTTTTCGAGTGTCGATGCTAGGCACTCAGGTTCCATGATTTTGATGTGTCGGGAGGGACACCGTTGATATATATATCCTCATACTTTCATGCACACTCCTTTATGATATTTACGTGCATGCTTACATTGATTATATGGGTGGACGAGATCCACATGCATACATACCTTGATTTTGGGTTGACGAGATCCACATGCATACATGCCTTGATTATGGTTGGACAAGATCCATATACATGCATTGATTATTACCGTTGGATGTTATCCACATGCATATAGGTATTGACTACCTTGTTGGCACATATACAGACCCGGTCATCCTAAATATCATAGTATTACCTTTATGATATAGTTGACCTAGGAGTCGTTGTTTATTAGATTTCTATCTTTTGATGTTTTTCTACTCACGAGTTGGCAACTCACCCCCGTTGTGCCACAGTTCTTGCAGGTTGACCGCTTGGATCAGTAGCGGCTTCGCTGGCACACAGTTGCATTCGGGTGTTTTGCATTGGTAGGTGGGACATTGTATCATTCCCACTCTTGTATCTACATTTCATTATTGTATCTAGTTAACTCCATCAATCAAAATTAGTAATTTGTATAAGTAATAAGACTTAGTGGGATTGTGGTTACGAGACTTGGAGTGGGGGGTTTTTCGCTACTTGTGATTTTGTTGTCTTGCTCATTTCTTTATCTCTTGTGGTGAACTTCGCTGTTGGGCATCGTATATTTATCTATATTGTCTTGCGTGGTTGTGATCCGCTGTTTGGCGAAGAGCTAGCTCCCACTTGGGGATACCATTATTCTTATTATGTATTTGTGGTTTTGGATCAAGATATACAAAGGAGGTGCTGCCAAAATTTTTAAAAGACGAAACATGTTTTCAAACTAGTAAATTTCACTTGCATCATTCATGTTTCTTTCTATGCATTAAGAAAACTTGATTTCATTATACCTTCATTTCAGAAACCTCACCTCCTTTATTTTTCCAAAAGGTTTAGATTTCTGGGTTTCAGCTTACTTGGATTCCGTTACGCCTTTAGACGTTGCGTGATTCAAGTGCTGGTCACGAGCTAATATTTCGGGTCGTGACAAAGTTGGTATCAGAGCGCTAGGTTTAAACTTGTTCGAGTTTATGTTTGACTATGCGGAGTCTAGGGCGGGTGTGTATTTCGGAACCTAAGCTTGACCTTACGGAACTTAGACTTGAACGGGGGGTATTAGACCCGAACTTTCATTTCATAGGCTGACCCTGATTGATGGAGTAGGTAGCTTGAGTAGAGTGACGTACCGTACGTATGTTCCGCGGCATATTTATGATACGATACTCCACTTAAGAAACCTTAGGATGTACATGTTTTTGAGACTTATTATTCTCTTTATACCCATGATTAAACATCCATTGGAGATTCTCGATTCTATTAGTTCATGATCATACTTTCATTGATGTTGTTCCTTCTTATGATCATGTATCCATTCTGGATTTGTCGTTTCTTCTCATGCCGTTGATCTGCTTTCTTCGATACTCGATTGAGCTTCCTGTCACCATAGTTTGAGCGCAGTTTGAGCTGCTGCTGGTGTTGCGGTCAGGGCGAGCTCGTCTGATACGTGGACTGACCATTATGTTTCTGGTGACATGGGAACGTCTCGATGTAGCGTTATGTTGTGACCTCTTATGGAGGTGAGTGCTTGGTTTCACGCCGGATGATCGGGCCATTGTTAGAGCTGCCAGTTGCGAGAGGACTGTTGATGTACAGCATACCTCAGAGATTTTGATGTCGCCTACCGTGCAGACAGGTGACCCAGCTGTTGCTGAGATGATGGGATGTCGCTTCCAGAGCTTATGAGCTAAGATCGCTGGAGCTTCCAGGCAGAAATGCGACAGATGATAGCTAGTCTACCCCGATTTGAGAGACGAAGGTGATTCGTCAGATTGATGCGCCGACGCAGGCCCAGTTGAGTTAAAGATTTCCAGTGTGGAGAATCTTACTCAAACCTAGAGCAGACCGATCCAGAGATGACCGCCGATATATCGCCTTTCCTGGAGCATTGAGGTATTGTTTGGCATGCGGGCGAAGGGTATTCACATGTTGTATAGGCGAAGTTAAAAAGGTTCGAACGAGTGTCAGGAAACCATTTTTACCAAGTTTAAAGTGTTCGGAGGAACATGCAGGTAATTCTATGGGCCCTCTAGAAGAATGAAACCCTAACTCGACACGATGACCATGGAACCGCTTTGAACCTTAAGGTTTGTGGCGGTTTAGCGGTGCCATCAGTGAGGCTTAGGTTTGCCCTTCTACGGCTGGTCCAGAGGAGATGTGGTATGTACCAGATATTTTTAGACTGAGCTCAGGTGTTGAGCCTTCAGGAAATTTTGGGATCTCGATGACTCGATCGAAAAGTTTGACGTCGTCCAGACATCATGTGATAAAAGATCAGCAGCCTGACCAGCTTTGGATGGAGGACCTCACCCAGATGCGTTGTGAGTTGATCGAGGACGGACGAGTATTGACTATTCCTCCGATGGTTGGGAAGAGTTCCCGAGGACGTGTTCGGCCAGATATCTTTTACGGAATGATGAAGCTACAGAGTACGCGATTTCAAGTCCGTGCGACAGACTCCGGATTAACCGTGGCCTAGAGCAGTTGCAGTGCGCAGATAGCATGGCGTGACGTCATATTGGACGACGATAACGACAAGTGGAACCAGAGGTTCATGCGAGATGCTGACGAGCTGTTGCTACTCCCCTTCGAGATCAGAGACCTGATATGCTTACCTAGGCGTCGGGATACGGCCAGTTTCTGAGGTAATGTGTGCTAAGAACGCAGATGTCCAGAAAACAAGAAAGGATTATGTAAGAGTACCAGCCTCCGTACAGTTCGGTATAGGCAAGATCGGAAGAGACCCTAAGCAGGATTCCTTCCAGGACACTGCTGAAATGAGATTTGCACCCAGGACCAGATGTGTCACGTGTATTCAGAGAGACAGAGGCCGACGCCAGTGACGTGCTGCCTTACGAGTGGTTGTGATGATTGACCGAGAGATGACCAGAGAAGTGCCAGAACGGAATCGTTCCCATTAGCACACCTGACAGGGCCGATGAGCCGATGGATTGCGGGATTGGTAATCCGAGGAGGAGATGAGTACCCAGAGACAGAGGACGCCAGACCGTGAGCAGGAGGCGAGCGGATGTTCTTGCCCTGCCGGTTTTGGGCGCACCGACTTTTTTTCGACATTGTAGGAGGTATACCTCGATGTCATTTATTGCGATTTGCGTTTGTGATCCGAGTATCACGCTTATATCGCTTGGATTTGAGTTTTGATGACGAGTTTCCTGATATTGATTTCGTGCACCATGGCTGCACATACTGGGTATTTGCATGTTTGCATATAGTTTCACACCTGATATATATATTTTATACACCGTTGTGTTGATTTGTGATTTGTGCATATCTATTGCATTTGATGTCGATTTTGTACCTTCGTATCAGGTGTTTATGATTTCGTGGATTTCATACGAATGATTTGATTTTTGCACTCGGTATAGCTTATATGTGCTTGTAGTGCATTGATATGTGTTTTGTGCACACAGTTGCACACGATTTTGATTTATACACCCTGGTGTACTCGGTGTTGCTTTTTATGCATTTGAGTTATTGATTGTATTTCGTGCATTTAATGCGCCAGATGTTGTTTTCGTGCATAATAGGTGCACCAGATATTGTTGTCATGCACACCGTTGCAGTGGACAGATGCTTTCGTGCACACCCGTTGCACGTAGTTTTGGGCTTTTGTGCATATTTTGGTACCTGTATTTGGATTTGACTTCCATGCGCACCAGACGCATGTGATTATTGGATACGCCTTTTGAGCCTGATTTTGCTTTTGAGCACTTTGTTTTCATATTGGGCACTATAGTGTGTAGTAGCCAAACAGGACTGATCTGAGGACAGTACCTGAGTACTGTGCATGCATTAAAGGATTACCAAAAAGTGTTTTCAAACGGAGCTATAGTCTCGCTATTTTCTACGTGTCCGTGAGCGACGCGAACGTTTATAAAGAAGAACCTTTTGGGATATTTTCAAAACGACGGAACGTATATTTAGCAAAATATATATGGACATATATTATTATTTTAAAATGAGCGTCCTTCAGTTATGCCATGCGTTACGCATTCCCGCGGCGATTTAGAAAATATTTTGCATGTATTTTATTCAGATTTTGAAAGCTTTCCAAAAGTGCGTATTATACACGTATTATAGTATTTGACTAATGTATATTGGATTTCAGTATTGGATTTCAAGATCCGTATCTCTATTGTAACTCCGAGGATATACGTGCAAATCAGATGATTTGCGTAACGCTTGACGGAGTTCGATTTTGAGCTTTGTACTCGTTTTCATGCGCACTTGACGCACGGAGTTATTTCTGCGTTTTCCATGACTTCGGAGCCCCGTTGATTTGAGCTGATTATTGAAATGTTTTAGATTTTGAGGGTTTAAATTTAAATTCGGGGACCGAATTTATTTAAGGGGGGAAGATTGTAAAATTTCAGAAAATATAAAATATTGTTTTTGGAATTTAATATTAAAATAATATTTTTCCCAAAAACTGCCCGATTTGCAAAATTGGGGTTTTCGAAAAAGGGTATAAATATATAACAATAATTGTGAAATAAATAGAAATTAAAATGATTTATTCATTTAAAAATATATTTAAAGGATTTGGTATTTTTAAAATTTATTATATGCAATTTTGATAAAAAACCGATTAGTGCACTGCTAACGCGATTAAACCAAATCCGCATTTCTACAGTTTTTCGTGGCCAGTGCACCATGTCATATTATGTGGTGATTACATGTTGTGTTCTTGTGTTATTTTGGGTATTTTGTGACTTGGGTTTTAATAAAAAGAAAGGGGTAAGATGAGAAAGGGGTATAAGGGTAATATTGAGAGAGAGTGGGTGGAAATAAGAGAGGGGAG
The DNA here is from genome assembly GCA_030015575.1 of Agapanthus africanus. NCBI lineage: Eukaryota > Viridiplantae > Streptophyta > Magnoliopsida > Asparagales > Amaryllidaceae > Agapanthus > Agapanthus africanus. Next base: position 155,597,064 of record CM057343.1, read on the forward strand.
AGAGAAGGGCAGCCACAAATCCCTTCCCCAATTTTTTCTTTCATCTTCTTCTTCCTCTCTTACCTCCACCTTCACCCCATGATTTCATCTTAAATCTTTGATCAAAACCCTAATTCCCTTTCACAAAAATTGATCCCCTCTACACCCTCTACACATTGGACCAAGAAAATTGAGATTTTGACAACCTTGAGGAGCTAGGGTTTTTCTTGGGTTGCCCAAGTGAGATAATTTTATCACCCTTAGCATAGTATTTCATTCACTTTACTTTTCATGCAAGTTTAGAGGTGAATTTGTGATGTTTAGTGAACCTTAGGAAACCCTAGTAAAGGGTTTAAGTGTTTGTTGATATTGGTGATGTTGTGGCTGTTAACTAGACTTGGGTGCTGTTTAATGACCTGGACTAGAGCTTAGAAACCCCAAAACACGGATTTAGAAACCCCGACATCGGATAGATGTGTGAATTGTGAGGGAATTTTGGAATCTGGAGCAACCCGGGGACACTAGAAATGATTTTGCAAATACTTGGAGTCGTGCAGGCCCCTAGGAAGCTACCACTGAGACCCGAGACCAAACCCTAACATCCAGGCCGCAGATTTATTCAATCTGGCTGCAATTTGCGGCCATAGTAGGGTAGAATTGTTCCAGTTTGGTTCCAGGGCCTTATCTGCAGTAAATTTGACCCTCCATATATGCAGAATTGACCAATTTGGCTTAGGGGAAAATCTGGGACCATTTCCATGAGTTGATGCATTGTTTTACGATTTCGTTTTGACTTGATTTTGGTATTTGGTATTGTGTTTCCGTCGTGTGGCGTTTGGACGTCCACGGCCAGGGTTTTTGGTTGTGTCTTGCACGCAAAGCTATAGGTTTTGACCTATGAGCGAAACGTGTACCGTTTTGGTTTTCCGCCTTGATTTTAATGCGCATTGCTATGGTTTATTATTATAGGTACCTTCGCGTGGATTCCGAGGCGACGGAGCGTGGCGTCGTCGATTTCGGCAAGCGAAGACCAGGTGAGTGGATCTATATCCACGGGGAAAGTCAGGTGGATGGCGTATAGCACCCCCGCAAAGTTTTGATGGAAAACTGATTTATAGAATATGGTTAGGAAACCTAGATTAGGAAACTAGGGTTAGAATGAGATAGCTATGAAACCATATTAGAAACTAGAGGATAGTTAGAAGTGATATGTTACTACTATTGTAGGATGACGTTTAGCGATATTGCCGTTTAGGGTACTGTAAGACTAGATAGTCGATATAGATGCGTCATCCGAACCATACCTTTTTCTAAAACAAAGAGTCGTATGTATCTTTTAAATATATACCTTGAGGGATGTTACGGATTTTCAAATGATATCTTTTTCTTAAAAACACCGTAATCCTTATTTTAAAAACTATGATTCACTTCTTTAAAAATCTGATTGTATGGTTCGGGTGTGTTTGTTAGATTAGATACTTATACTTAGTTGAGATAGAATGTTTATGTAAATTCGATTTGATGTGTGATATAAATGCGAAGAAGGAAAATAAGACGGATATGATGGTATGATGGTATACGGATACGAGTCAATCGAGATGATTTATACCCTGTCGGTCCCCTGATATGAGATTATTGTGGATGTGACCTGGGACATAGGTATATAGATATACATATATAGAATGTTGTGAATCATGGATGATAGGCCGTATGTGATATTAGGCCGTACCCTCATTTGTCTTATAGGATGATAGGATCCCTATTAGCTTAATGCCGCCGTACGATGATTTTCCGTGCGTGATGAGTTTGACTTGATGATTGATCCTTACCTTTAACTAGAGGTTGTCGTACGATGGATTATACCGTACGCGTTGATGTTTTGGCTGGATGCCGATTGATAGATTCCCAGACTCGGTCATATTAGATACGTATACCCGTCAGTATTTGCATATGATTTACCTTATGCTGCATTCATATTATTTCCATTGCATTGCTTATACCTGTGCTAGTACACTTGCACCATTATCGATGATGCGTATATTACACGTACACAGATTTGCCGGCTCACACACTTCATCATCGATAATTGCCATGTCTCTACATATTAGGGTTGCTGCATCATAACATATACATTGATACATCTATACTTGCGGATATACACATTCGTATATCCATATTTGTGCACACATACATTGGTACATCTACACTTGCGCATATTCATATTGTACCTTTATAGATAACTGGTTTTATTGTAAAATTGGGAACCGCATGTTAGATTTTAAAAACTGGAATCGTTTTAAAAGAGCGGTTTTCCCTTAATATGTCATATCACTATTCCATGTTGCATGACACACGGATATGCTTGCATTTCCATTATATGTCGCATGCATCATGCTCTATGATTTTACGCATTGAGATATGCTGTTTTCATGAGATTTCTGGATTTGAAAACCGTGGACATTTTAAAAGAGATTATGTGTTGTTTTAAAAACCCGGTTTCTCCTGATATGATATTTCAGTGCGTTCACCATGTGTTTTCTCGGTTCTGAGAGCGACATGTGAAACCCGATTCGAGGAGGCGGATGAGGCCGATTACGGGTACATGGTGGACCCGGTATGATACCCCGGGACAAGAAAGCGATGCTGTGTATACAGACGGTGAGCCTGGCAGAGGGACTACTTCCTACCGGTGATAGTTTTAGGCTCGGCGGATATCCGGAGGATACCGACCGGAGTCGAGAGATGATATGGGCCGATCCGGACTGACGGATCCCGTGGGCCGATCCGGACTGACGGAGCCCGATATATGAGGATTTAAGTGCCGATGCTGGGCACGGTTTTCATGATATTTTCGAGTGTCGATGCTAGGCACTCAGGTTCCATGATTTTGATGTGTCGGGAGGGACACCGTTGATATATATATCCTCATACTTTCATGCACACTCCTTTATGATATTTACGTGCATGCTTACATTGATTATATGGGTGGACGAGATCCATATGCATACATACCTTGATTTTGGGTCGACGAGATCCACATGCATACATACCTTGATTATGGTTGGACGAGATCTATGTACATGTATTGATTATTACCGTTGGATGTTATCCACATGCATATAGGTATTGACTACCTTGTTGGCACATATACAGACCCGGTCACCCTAGATATCATAGTATTACATTTATTATATAGTTGACCTACGAGTCGTTGTTTATTCGATTTCTATCTGTTGATATTTTTCTACTCACGAGCTGACAACTCATCCCGTTGTGCCACAGTTCTTACAGGTTGACCGCTTGGATCAGTAGCGGATTCGCTGGCACACAGTTGCATTCGGGTGTTTTGCATTGGTAGATGGGACAATGTATCATTCCCACTCTTGTATCTACATTTCATTATTGTATCTAGTTAACTCCATCAATCAAAATTAGTAATTTGTATAAGTAATGAGACTTAGTGGGATTGTGGTTGCGAGACTTAGAGCGAGGGGTTTTTCGCTACTTGTGATTTTGTTGTCTTGCTCATTTCTTTATCTCTTGTGGTGAACTTCACCGTTGGGCGTCGTATATTTATCTATATTGTCTTGCGTGGTTATGATCCACCATTTGGCGAAGAGCCAGCTCCTGCTTGGGGATGCCATTATTCTTATTATGTATTTGTGGTTTTGGATCAAAATATTCAAAGGAGGTGCTGCCAAAATTTTTAAAAGACGAAACATGTTTTCAAACTTGTAAATTTCACTTGCATCATTCATGTTTCTTTCTATGCATTAAGAAAACTTAATTTCATTATACTTTCATTTCAAAAACCTCACCTCCTTTATTTTTCCAAAAGGTTTAGATTTCTGGGTTTCAGCTTACTTAGATTCCGTTACGCCTTTAGACGTTGCGTGATTCAAGTGCTGGTCACGAGCTAATATTTCGGGTCGTGACAAATGTTGTGAACATTTTTCTTAATCAAGAGTTGATTGGATCAGGCACGTTATGAAATAGCATACACGTTCTAAATCAAACTACAGTTCAAAGTATCTAGAACACATACAAGAGGAGTTGTTCAGAAATGAACGAATCCTTCTTATGGCTTTGTAGACTAGGTCATATCAATGCGACACGACCAGCTAAGTTACATAAGGATGAATATGAGAATCTGTTCGAATTTTCATCTTATGATCTTGCCAGTCTTGTCTCAAAGTTAAAATGACCAATACTCCGTTTACTAGAAACAGAGAAAGAGTTACTGAACTCTTGGGACGGATACATGATGATGTATATGGTCCTACGTCTATAAATACCAGGGCTGGTTCTTCGTACTTCATTATATTCATCGACTATCTCCCAAGATTCGGACATATGTTCCTGTTGAAACACAAGTCTGAAAATTTTGAGAAATTCATGGAATATAAGCTTGAAGTTGAGAACCAGACGGGTAAAAGTATTAAGTCCTACGATGTGATCGAGGAGGTGAATACTTGCGCATAGAGTTCCTGGAGTTTCTAAAAGGAGAATGAGATTCTCTCTCAGCTTACTCCTTCGTATACACCATATCACAACGGTGTATCAGGGCGGAGGTATCGCACCCTATGAGATATGGCGCGCTCTATGATGAGTACTGCTGAGTTACCTGTTTCCTTTTGGGTGTTATGCACTTGAGAAGCTGCATACCTATTGAATGGGGTTCCATCCAAATCAGGGCCTACCACTACATATGAGATATGGAATGGGAAGAGACCATGTATTAAACGACTTAAGATATAGGTTGTCCGGACTATATTGAAAGGCAGAATCCGGACAAGCTCGAGGCAAGGTCAGTTCTATAAGTTTGTTAGGATATCCCAAACATTTGTGAGGGAATATCTTCTACCAATCTGAAGAGCAAAAGGTGTTTTGTTTCTCAGCATGCCACCTTTTTAGAAAAGGAATTTCTTGTGAAGAAATTAATGGTCATGAGGTAGAACTGGAAGGAGTTCCAGCTAGATAAACTAACAGCTAATGATTTGGTGAAACCAAAAGATTCAATAGTCTCCAACGAACCTCAGCCTCTCCGCGAATCTGGTAGGGTTTCTCATCCACTTAAGAGATACTACGGTCTTCTCGGTGACAGAAAGAGCAAGGATTGCATCATGGTAGATGATGGCCCAACTAGGTTCAAGCAGGCCATCACGAGTGGGGACTCTATGAAATGGCTGGATGCTATGCGATCAAAGATGGAATCCATGTACACCAACAAAGTATGACTTTGCATGTTGCACCTGAAGGGGTAAAACCCATTGGGAGCAAATGGATCTTGAGAAGATTCTTGGTGTAGATGGAAAAGTTGAGAGTTTCAAAGCTATACTTAAGTCCATCAGGATCAATGCAAGCATCGCAGAGTTGGAACATCTGTTTTGATGTAGCAGTCAAAGAGTTTGACTTCATCAAAATGGTAGATGAATCTTGTATATACAAGAAGGTTGTAGAGAGTGAGGTTGTCTTACACGTATTGTATGTAGATGACATACTCTTGATAGGAAATGGTTTCCTATGCTACACTCGGTCAAGCTCCTCTTATCACGAGGATTCTCAATAGAAGATCTGGATGATACCTGCTACATCTCATAGATTATGATCTACAGTGATAGATCTAAGTGGATGTTGGGAGTGTCCCAAATCCAGGTACATTAACACCATACTAAAGGGGTTTAGTATGGAAGATTCTAAGCGTGGTGGTTCGCCCACTTACTAAGGAATCACTCTCTCCAAAAAGATGTCTTCCAAGACTGATTTGGAGAGAGCTCGCGTGCAAGGGATACCCTATGCTTCGGCAGTAGGCTCTATCTTGTATGCAATGTTATGTACTAGACCAGATGTAGATAACTCACTATGTGTAGTGACCAGGAATCAATCGGATCTTGGAAGAATCACTGGACAGCTGTGGAGGACATTCTTAAGTACTTGAGAAGCACTAAAAGAAAGTTCTTGGTTCCAGCTTCCAGAGTGATAAGTTCGACTGAGAGTCAGTCACAGACATTGTCTTTACCCTCAGTGGAGGGACGGTATGTTGGAAGAGTTCCAAGTAAGATACCGAGACATACTAGACGATAAATGCTGAATACATTGCTACTAATGATGCTGCCAAAGTGGATGTCTGGACATTTCTTGTTCATGAGATGAACAAGATTCCTACCATTGAGCGTCCAATAACTGTTATTGTGACAACAATGGAGGTGTGTCTTTGGCCTAGGAACGCATGTCCCATCAGCGTTCCAGACATATTCTGAGGACAGTATCACCTAATCAAGGAGATGGATGATCTCTAAGGGATCGAAGATAGGAGAGTAGACACAAAGGATAACACAGCGGATCTACTCATAAAGGCCTTACCCCTAGAGAGACTATGGGATGGTTGAGTATAGGATACTACAACAACTGTTGTATTGTTGGGTATTGGATACTACAACAGATGGCCTTAGTGTAAGTGAGAGATTGTTAGTTATATGTATGCTTTAGAGGCCATTATTGTACATGCGATATATATTGTAGTGGATGCTTGGACATATATAGGGAGGACTTTCTTGCTCGACATGATAATATGCTATCTGGTTGCACTTTATCTTAACATGTACACTTATTGTCTCTCTACTACATGTTGATAAAGCCCTTAGGATGATTACTAGACTACCAGGATTATGATGCAGATCATACTAGTGGGGATAGGGTAGTCGATAAGTACATCCTTTAAATGTTCCTAGTCATGGGAGTATCGAGACAGGGCATCGATACTCCAGAGTAGACTAGCTTATGCGCTTCTCGACCCATATGATAGGCGATGGATGATCCAATATCCATTAGTGTTTGACATCAGAGAAGGTATACGGGTGCTCAATGGAGACTGGGTACACTGGACGGACTCGCTGAGAACTTCTAGATTGTATTATACCAATTTTCAGATAGCAGTTCTCTGGTGACACTCGTACAGGTTAGTCTGTAGACCCAAGATCGTTATAGAGTCTTGTGTGATTCCCACTGTTCTTTGATTTTCACCATACCACGGTCAAGAGATCGTGCAAAACGGTGGCTTTTGGGTACAGTCCCGAGTCACATGGAGGCAATGAGTGATAGGAGGGGTTTCGTCTCTCCCGGTATTGGGAGTTGATGTTGCACTATGCTCGATTGGCCATAACAGGAAATCCCTGGCCAGGGTTGCTGAGATTTACTGGTAAGTGTTACTAGTAGTTTCTCGAACCGTTATGGATCTTGCATCGGCATGACTTATCAGGCTATTGGGGTCTGACGTTATACCACCCCAGGCCGTGATATGCGACATATCAGACGAAGAGACCGGACTGTACGGTAGTGTTACTGATTGAATTCGTAGGAGTACGAGCAGGCTTGCTTGTTGATCTTCTGATCGCTCAATGTAACAACCCTAAACTTTCTGTATAACTTTCTGTACAGTTTTTTCAAAAATACAAAAAGGGGTACTTTTGCCTGAGCACAAGTTATAAATTTGTTTTGCTTTTTAATAGCAAGCAAGAGCTTGTAGCTCATTGGTAAGACCTTGCATTGCTGAACGAAAGCACCAGAGTTCAAATCCCATCCCCCACATTATTTTTAATATTGTTTTCTTTTAGATTTTTAGAAGTCCAAGGGTTTATACGTGCATAACTCGTAAAAACCCCACTACACATGAAACAAACTGACCCAGGGGCTACACCATACGACATAGGACACGTGGCAGCGAGCCCCGGCCCGACTCGGCCGACTCGGGCCGGCGACTCGGTCGACTCGGCCCGCCGCCGCCTGCCGAGTTGAGCCGGATCGTCGAGTTGTCAATAGGAAAAGTGTGTCTTTTGGCCTCCCCATTATCCCTGTACACTTTAAATTTCCTGCAATTTAACAGAGCTCTTTAAAATCCCATTAAACCATATTTTTAATACAATTTAATAAATTTTTCTTTACACCTTTTCACCTACCCTAAAACCTAGCTTTACCCTATAAATATCAACCCTAGACACACACCCCTCACTCATATTTCTGTCCAAAACTCTTAAGAAAATTCCTAGAACTTTTGTGTGCATTTGGAGTTAGCGAAGGGCAAAACTCCGGCGATCTTCCGACAACGACCCTAGGAGCTCCCGGCGACGAAACGACGCATCGGCGCCTCCTACGTCTTCCTCTCCCTCTTCTCTATACTAAAAACCCATAATTACCACCTCCCTCTTTCCTTTGCTATTCTAAAAAGTTTTTTTTCTAAAACCCGACGGAAGCGGAGTTAAATTCGACTTCTGATTCGGACTTCTTTATAAAGTTCGATTTTCCTTAACACAACCATATTAAACTCTTACATATTGACTATTAATCATTAACAAAATATGTTGAATAAGTTTCATAGCAAAATAATTCATTTTGTAACTTTTACCGCTCTTTTTCACTAAAATACCATGTAGTTTACTTTCTACTTTAAAACATCATTAAATCTTGTTATACCTTTAACTAAATCACAAGGTAATGACCTACCTCCTCACAACACTCATATGCAACATAACATAATACCTTTCGGGAACTTAGAATACAGGAAAACGAAACTTTACATATAAACACCATTTACTATTAAAACCGTTTTCTACAAGATACGTATTTTTACAAATCTTTGCAAAGCGCCGCTACAACCCATTTTGGGGAACCCGTTCGGGATGGTGTGGATTATCGCACATCCTCGGGCTTAGTAGTGCGAGATGCAGACCTCCGCAAGGAGCATTCGGTCTCGAGAGATTTAAAATACAAATATCTTAAGAAAATGAGATTTCTAGAAAATAAGAAATTAAAATTATTTTTTATAAATAAATATATATATGTATCATAAAAATATCTATTTTTGATATATTATAAATATTCCAACTTTTCTAAATCACAAGAATCACTTTACATGAAAATACCATGAAATTTCCATACAAGTTCAATATTATAATTAAATACCCTATATTATGAAATTAGGTTATTTTCACTAGAAATATCACATATATAAAATCTACACCTAAGAAAACTCTAAAGACAATAACTAAAATACTTGGGGTGTAGTCTGAAAAGTATACAAAATTATTTTTACATAAAACCCCTTCAAGTTCTATAAATTACAATAAGGACCCTAGTAAATATAGGTTTAAACGGGACCAATCTCTTGAGCCTCAGGGAGCCGGAGAAGTGGGTGCTTGCCTATTTTAAGGTAGACAACTTAACAAAAAGTGTTATCAACACGGTAATCGTCTTTGAAAAAGACACAAATCCTGCCGCCCATGTGCAGCGGTTACCGATAACATCAAAACTTAATCCAGGATTTCAATTTCTCTTTCTAATTGTTCTGACTCAGACTGAGTCTCATTATAATTAACCTGACTTGAATATGATTCAAGTACAATCTACAAACTACAATCCAACATGAATCCATAAATCCATATATTCAATATGTTCAATCTATACAATTTATATAACTTGACTGAACTGAACCATGGATATATTCTATTTACATGATTATCCAGTTATATCCATTTCCATTTATACGATATCATGGTTTTGGCAAGTCTTCCATTTACAATACAAGTCTTCCATTTACATTTACAAAACAGTATAAACAATACAATTTACAATACAATATATCAATACAATCAAGACATCACGGGGTTTAAGAGGTAGATTGGTACGGAAGGTGTTAGAAGTGGTACGAGACAGCAACCATAAGACGTAATTACATCCATGCCGCTGTTCCGTGGTATTATCGACGGAGCCTTGTACTTCCATTTGCATTAGTCTCTGGCATATAGAGACTCCTCTCGTATACACTGGCATTCTTCTGTACCAACCTACAAACAACAACGTTAACACTAAATACAACAGTATAATAATATAATACCACTTTAAAAGTTACACACTCTCTCTCTCTCTGTCTATTCTATTTCTTCCTTATCTTTGGGACTTACCGAGCGATTGTTCGCTGACGACATTTCTTCTCTTTCTTCTTTGGAATATTGTCAGGTGGATCGGAAGCACTAGAGCACGAGACCATTCAGGAGCATTCGAAGCAGGCCCTTGAGCAGTACACCGAAGACCCATAGCTGTAGCCACTTGTACCTATTTCATTTCAGTACTTTCCATTTCTGTTATGCCACTGTTTAGGCATTGCTTTCATTCAGATGTATTTACTTTTCCATGCATTGTACAAAAGAATATTAATAAATAAAGTCGTTGTTTCATTATATTTGTCTCTTGTGTACATTTCTTTTATATTGCTTAAATACGCTTAGCGTATTTACTTCAGAGTAAATACATAGCGGCCTCATCGAGGCCTTTGCCCGTACACTGGGAAGCGGGGCGTGACACTCAATACCCAGATGGCCGTTACGTTTAGCAGACCGCTTGCGGCTTGTGGGTGTTTGATATGATCATCACCTACTGCCGGCGTATTTACGAGTCTTTAGAGTCCTACACAGAGGTTTTCTGGTTCATGCAAAACGGAGTAGGAGCACATATGTGATATGTGCGGGACCGAGATTAATGCGAGTATGTGATACCGCATTCTATTCTCGCGACTTGTGACATGGTCGGATATATGTGATATAGCCGAGTTATCGGATCAAGTGTTGATTCGATAAGTTGTTGCATTTGATATTAGTCGGTTATATGTGATATAGCCGGATTATTAAATCAAGAGTTGATTTAATAATTTAATGTATAATTATATATTTGATATATTACATTACATTAACTAATACTAGCTCACTTAAGTATTCATTTTTCTCACTTATGATACATTGATGTATATATGATATATATTGTTGTGTCATGCTAGGTTGCACATGCAACATGTAAGTATGAGACTCACACCATGCTAGGTTAAAGATAGGGTTTTATTTGTTTTAAGTAATTCAAACATTTGGAATTAATCATGGATGAGCTTGGAGAAGCTAGTAGAACATTGACTTAGTCCACTTGTTTGTCTAGCTTAAGATATTTTTTAACCTAACCCCTTAACTCATACCTATGGTTTAGTCTCTACAATGGTTAGTGCATGACATACACTCACCATGGTTGCATTTCTAACCTCATGAGTTTCATTCATCATCTTCTTCCTCACTTGAGAAAAAGCTTGCTAGTTTTTTTCTAAGTGATGAAACTTTGTGACAAAAATAAATCTAAAGTGAGCCCACTTCCTATTTCGTCATCCTTTACTATTAGCCATTTAGTTTAGGGTGTTTGCTTCACTAATCTCACCATTAGTGAAGAGATAGCATGAGCTCGAGTCTCCTCGACGTAGATCATCTTCGGCCTCGAAGACATTGAGCAAGTTTGTTCGTTTCTTCATGTGAACCCTTACTAGAGTCCGGGTCTTCACAACTTGCAGCGAAGGGACTACGATATGGAGTTTTAGAAGTGAAGGACCGGTCTACAAAGGTTGTATTCCCTCATTCACTTAGATGTAAAGTGTTTACATATCGTTTCGTCGGGTTTTTCTAGTTTCGATTCTAAGGTTAGGGTTAGCTAGAACGGCAAAAATTTAAATATGGCATGGATGATGCCTCCCGAAACCTTGCTGCCATGCTAGAAAACCCTGCAGAAGCTTCTTTTCTTTTGTCGGACCGGCCGGACTTGTAACACCCTAGTGCATTTATACAATATTCTATTTGAGGTTTTCGTAATCTTACAACAGTTTTCTTGATTATTATTATTTTTGGGTGCGGATAATGCATTTGGTAACTGTGGTTAGTATCCAACCCGACCCGCATGCTTGAAACCCACTATGGCTCAAGATTACGTCATATATTTACTAGTACAAAGCATCCGTGCACATCTAGGTTCGATATGCATGTATGATATAGTTAGTATCTGCATATCGTTTAAATAATACAAATTATAACCAGATAATAAGTTTTGATATCTAGCATTGCATGTTACCACACCCCATACCCTATGGTTGCATCCATACATCGTGTTATATCCAGTTTGTTAAAACAGACTCGTTTAGATCGCAACGTGTATTTACGTGTATCCGTTTTTGGGGGTATACATTTTTATTAACCGGACATTACATTATAGTTTTAACTGATACGTATATTATCCATATTTTAAAACTAGATTTTTAGAAGAGATCCGGGTATTTTTCAGAGTAATTTAATAATAGCTGTATAATCCTATAAAATATATTATAATATTTTCTAAAAACCTAAAACTAAACTAACAGTTTAAATCTAACATAATAAATATGATATTATAACTAATTATAATATATCCTACTTTATCCCTCTCTCTCTCACACAACCTCTCGTCTCTCTGTCTCCCCCTCTCTCCTCTCTCTCTCTCTATACCCTTGTCTCTCTCTCTCTATAAATATGTATATATTATATATATTTTTTTATATAACCTAATACTTTAACACCTCACCCCTCATCTCTCTCCTCTATCTTCCTCCTTCCCTCCCGCGACGAACCCCGCGCACCAAAACCCTAGCCACTCCCTCACCTCACCGTCGACCTCCCCACCACTTCGTCTCCTCACCTTATCATTACCACCTCCACCACCTCGCCTCCTCTCCTTCATCACCGACGAGACTCCCATAACTCCTGAGCACCCAGCAACAACCCCGACGACGCCAACCCAAGAACCCATTGCCTGAGACTTCGCCGCTGCCATCACCCTAACCCCAGCCTTCACCTCGTTTCCCTCTCCACTCCCCGAGCACCTTGACCACCAACAACAACCAACCTCTGCACAACCTCCCCGATACCACCAGAAACCCAAAACCCCCTCACCGCCGATCACCTCCGACCACCTCCGACCTCGTCATCATCACCCTCTTCATCTCCTCGCCTCTCTCCGACTCCCGACACCACAAACCACCCCCATCACCATTGGCTGCGACAACAGCAACCTCGACAGCCACCCGAGATCCCTCTGCCCCTCATCGTTAGACATCGCCGACGGCAACCCATTGTCGCCGCCGTCTTCTCCTCTGTCCTCTCTTTCCTAGAACTTGACACCAGACCCAAAACCCACAGCTTCTCCTTCTTTCTTTCTTTCTTTCTTCTCTTGCTTTCTTGATTCTTGACCGTCTCGTCGGAGTCGCACGCGTCGCCGACGATCCGGATTACCCAGTTGTCGTCGTCGTCCAGCGTAGTTACGTCTTTAATCAGCCAGGTCCAGTCCTGCGCGCGCGTGAGTTGCATCGCAATATTTATCCGACGTCGAACGTGACGTACGTATTCCGATGTGAGATCCGATCAGGCAAGTTTGCTATGTTACTATACCGATATCCATATGAATAAAAATAGTACATGCGTTTTATTATATAGTAAATGTTATAGATCTACAGTTTTACGATATCCGTTCGTATCCGTACTGATAATAACATCTCTAATTGCATGCCGGAACATCATGATATCATTATACTATTACATTAGTACAACATATTATCTAGTTTGCATCATACATAGTCATGGACGTATAAATGGTTATTACAGATAGACACATATGCATCCTGACATCAGTACTGTTTACCGTGTTTCGATATCGATTGCAGTTTCACATTGGATATCTATTTGATGCATATACATCACATGACATGTTCACGACACACTACTTGACTTGTTACTTAGATCCTGTTGCTAATGCCAACAATATTTATGTGTTGTCCTGACGGACGTGACTTGTTGTCTGCATACACAAGAACCGTACATACTTGATCCTGTATTGGCATTAGATCTATATTGGTAATACCTGACTTGAACACAAACCTGGGGGTAAAGGGGAAATCAAGAATGTAATCGAAACGTAACTCAAGAGGATATTATTACATGTTTGCCGTTTTTCCGGGCGTTACGGAATAATTACATGTTTGTCATTTTTCCGAGCGTTACGGAATAATTACCTGTTTGCCGTTTTTCCGGCCGTTACGGAATAATTACACGTTTGCCGTTTTTTCGAGCGTTATGGAATAATTACGTGTTTGCCGTTTTTCCGGACGTTACGGAATAAATCCTGTTACCGTGGTCCCGTGGGAAATGAATAGGATATATACTGTTAGGTTACAATGAGAATTATATTAATTGATTTCAAAGACTTTTAGAATAGATAACCTAGAAGCACAGTTTTAGGTTACACATCACACATCATATACATACACATACCTCACTGTTTATATCTATGTTATTTATTTATATTCATGTTTACCTATATCGTTACATCCTGGTTATTATTGTTATTTTGATATTATGACGCACCGACGTCTGGGTTTTGCATGGTCCAGTTTCTTTACCTTTATTGCAGGCAGAGCAAGAGTACTTTAACAATCAAACCGTGCAGTGAGTAAATTGAACATGTGTTATTTAGAGATATTTAGTTTAGTTTATTTCCGCAGTTTTATTTCTTTGATGTGAGCCCATATTGGGACATGATTCAGATATTGTTTATTAGATTTGATTCGTTTCCGCTTATGCATTTTCTTGACTCTATTTACTATGGCAAATAAAAATGTACTAGATAGATTTTATATTTTACTATTCTTGATATCTTATAGACAGCCGTAATGTGACTATGGAGGGATGTTTTCTAGCCACAGGTAGCATGGTTGGCTCTGTCACGTGCCATAGTCTACGCATACTGGGAAGCGGGGCGTGACAGGACTTTTGAGTCAACTCTAAGATTATGGGAGATCACCTTAGGTCGATCGCCGGCATGTCCGTAGGAGTCCAAGCAAACATGTCGGAGTTGTCTCGGAAGAACTGGATAAGGTTGTCCTGAGTTTACCCGGTTAAGAGAGAGCCGATCTGGACAGTTCGGCTGTTGTCTCCCTCTTTGAGGGGGACCTCGGACAAGGCCTCGACTGGGGAATCCCGGATCTCCTTCTTATCATTACGTGTATCCAGCGATTCCCGAGGATCACATGGACCCTCGGACAGATCAACTTCTTTGTCCTCGGGCACCGTCATGGTGAGACATACCCTGGCAATTTGCTGATCTCCGTAGGCCCGGCCAATTCCCCCATCGCCCAAAGGAAACTTGAGCACGGGGTGGTAGGTCGAGATCTGAACTTGGAGGGCATTTAAAGTGGGGCGACCCAAGAGGATGATATAAGATGAAGGAACTTGGGTGACTAGGAAACTCACCGAGATTGTTCGAGTTCTTCCGGCCTCCCTAATGTTGAAAGGGAGAGTGATCGTTCCCTCGGCTTGGACGGAGTGGTTAGTAAACCCAGAGTAAACGTGTGAGGTTGGTTGGAGATCGGACAGGTTTAACCCCATACGCTAGAAACAATCGTAAAATAGGATATCCTCCAAGCTTCACGAGTCAACGAGAATTCTCCTGACTTCGAACCGATTTACCCGGGCCATGATCACTAGGGGGTCATTTGTAGGGTTAGCTTAGCACCTTAGTAAGGTTTTGGCAAGCATCAATCATGCTACATTAAAAATTTTGGGGTGCTAAACAAACCCTAACCAAGATCTTAACTAGAGACATAGGGTTAACAGCATGTAAACAACTTTACATCTAAGAGAGAGGGATTACAACCTTTGTAGTCCGCTCCTTCGCTTCATAAGCTCCGTGTTGAGGTCCCTTCGCTGCGATCATCAAGTACCCGGACTCTCGAGAGGTTCCATGAAGAGAAAGATGCAAGCTTACTTCCAATCTTCAACTACTAAGATGATCTACCTTGAAGAATCTCAAACCCAAGCTCTTCCTTCACTAATCAAGTATTAGTAAAGCAAACACCCTAGTCTAAGTGGCTAGAATAGATGAGGATGATGAAGTAGGAATTTATCTCTCATTTTTTTCTTTATCTCACTCAAAATCATCACAAACCCAAAAGCTAGAAAGCTTTTCAAGAGGAAGAAGAAAAAGAATTTCTTTTGTGATGAATAATGAATTATTGTATGAGGTTAGAATTGCAACCATGGGTTAAAGAAAACATCCTTAACTCTTGTAGAGAATAAACCATGGGTTGAGGTTTGGGTTGGATTAACAAATATCTTCACAAAATATCAAAAGGATGAAGACTAAAGTCAAAGCTTCAAGAAGCTTCCACAAACTTCATCCATAACATTAACCCTAATCCAAAACCCTAACATGTTTTATTCTCAAAACCCTAGTTGCAATTTTAACCCTAACATGTTACAATATTATATATCACATATATAATATATTTTGTAACAAAATAAAATAATACAATTAACATATATCACATATATATCAATATATTATCCAAGTGAGAAAAAGAATCTTTAAGTGAGCTTATATTAGTTAATGTAATATAATATATCAAATATATAATTATACATTAAATTATCGAATCGACACTTGATCCGATAATCTGGCTATTTCACAAATAACCGACTAATATAACAAGTATCAGTTCATCGAATCAACACTTGATCCGATGACCCGGCTATATCACATATAGCCGGCCAATATCACATATCGCTAGAATCTAATACGGTATCGCATATACGTATTATTCTCGGTCCTGCACATATCACATATGTGCTCCTACTCTGTTTTGCCTGAGCCAGGAAACCTCTGTGTAGGATTCTAAAGAATCATCAATACGCCGGCAGTAGGTGATGATCATATCAACCATAAGCTGCAAGCGGTTAGCTAAACGTAACAGCCACCCAGGTATTGAGCAATCAGAAGATCAATAAGCAAGCATATACATTCTCCTGTGAATCCATTCAGTAACACTCCCGTACAGTCCGGTCTCTTCGTCTGATATGTCGCATATCTCGCCTACGGGTGGTAAACGTCAGACCCCAGTAGCTTGATAAGTCGTGTCGATATGAGGTCCATAACAGTTCGAGAAACTACTGATAACACTTACCAGTAAATCTCAGCAACCCTGGCCAGGGATTTCCAGTTATATCCAATCGAACACAGCGCAACATCAACTCCCTATACCAGGAGAGACGAAACCCCTCCTATCGCTCATTGCCTCCATGTGATTCGGGACTGTACCCAAAAGCCACCATTTTACATGCCCTCTTATACGTGGTATGATGGAAATCAAAGCACGGTGGGAATCACACAAGACTCTATGACGATCTCGGGTCTACAGACTAACCTGTACCAGTGTCACCAGAGAACTGCCATCTGATGTGAGGTATAATACCATCTGGGAGTTCTCGGCGAGTCCGTCCAGTGTACCCAGTCTCCACTTAGCACCCGTATACCTTCTCTGATGTCAAACACCAATGGATATGGGATCATCCATCGCCCATCATATTAGTCAAGAAGCGCATATGCTAGTCTACTATGGAGTATCGATGCCCAGTCTCGGTACTCCCACGACTAGGAACATTTAAAGGATGTACTTAGCGACTACACTGTCCCCACTAGTATGATCTGCATCATATTCTTGGTAGTCAAGTACTCATCCTAAGGGCTTTATCAACATGTAACATTGAGACAATCAAAGTACATGTTAAGATAAAGAGCAATCAGATAGCATACTATCATGTTGAGCAAGAAAGTCCTCTCTATATATGTCCAAGCATCCACTACAATATACATCGTATGTACAGTAATGGCCTCTAGGGCATACATATCACTGACAATCTCCCACTTGCACCAGGGCCATCTGTTGTGCTATCGCATACCCAACAATCAGCTGTGGTTGAAGTATCTCATACTCAACCATCCCATAAAAGTCTCTACTGGGAAATAGGCCTTTGTGAGTGGATCCGTGCTATTGTCCTCTGTGTCTACTCTCCTAACCTCGATCTCCCTGGAGATCAACCATCTCCATGATCAGGCGATACTGCCTAAGAATATGTCTGGATCTCTGATGGGACGGGGGTTCCTAGGCATAAGCCACAACTCCATTGTCACACAATGGCAGGAACGAAGTTCATCTCATGAACTAAAATATATCCAGACTGCCTCTTTGGTAGAATCCTTGGTAACAATGTATCTTGCCTTTAATCGTTTAGTATGTCACGGTATCTAGTTTGGAACTCTTCCAACATACCGTCCCTCCACTGAGGGTAAAGACAATGTCTGTGACTGACATTCAGTCGTCCTTATCACCCTGGAACCTTTCCAATGATTCTCCCCGGGATCGATTGATACCATCTCACTACAACCAGTGAGAATCCTAACATCCAATTAGATCTATCTCATAGATCCATAACCCATGATTTAGGAGGTATCACCTTGATCCTTTATGGAGAATCTTTGTGATAAGAGGAGATTGACCAAGAGTAGCATAGGAAACTCCTTCCCTATCAAAAGTGTGTCATCCACGTACTATACGAGGATCAATTACATATGTGGGATCCTGATCCGGTATCTCATACCCAGGACATAAAGGATACTGAGAAACAGTTCTTTGTAATGAACATACCCGAAGATGATGCATCATCATACACTTTCTTCGTTTGGGTGGTACGGGAATTCTGGTAATGCCCTATTTTCTGCTCTGTCTTATAACAATTATAAGTTGGAGCGGGACCAACGTTCCCCAGCTCAGTATAATAAGCGAGTTCGGTCAATACATCCGTATTATTATCTTGATTAAGGCGTAACATGGTCGCTATCTGGAGAGAGAGAGAAGAAAACGCTCAGCGTATGCTCTTGCAAGATTAGATTGGTTATTAATATATCTAATCAGGATGTCTCCCACT
Organism: Agapanthus africanus; assembly: GCA_030015575.1. Classification (NCBI taxonomy): domain Eukaryota; kingdom Viridiplantae; phylum Streptophyta; class Magnoliopsida; order Asparagales; family Amaryllidaceae; genus Agapanthus; species Agapanthus africanus. The sequence goes on from CM057343.1 coordinate 155,615,687, forward strand.
GTTTTAGTCAAATCTTTCTTCAAACCCTAAAAGGAAAGACTAGCCGGGATTAATTACACCCTACAAGTTTGTTCCCGCCAAAAATTTCTGCGCAAAGGAGCCCAAGGTATCAAATGGCAGCGATACGCTTAAGGAAATGCGAACCGGTATCTTCCGGCCTATATTTTGATAAACTCCCGAAGGAGAAACTATTAGATTCTAATCGTATTTGAAGCATCTCGAAAAACCCTTCGATTTGATATATTATGGGCCCCATAATTCATCCGGGAGCAAAAGTTATGACGTATTACGTGTCCACACGTGATGGACCTTTAAGAACCTGCTAGAGGAGCTAAAAGATATAATAAAAACTCGGAAAAGACCCTAATGGGGCATCACGTGCTCACACGTGACCATGGGTCACGTGCAGACACGTGATAGGCTTTTAAAGCCTCTAAAATAATGAATAGAATTTAATTCTAAATGTCAGAAATTACCTCAATGAGGTATCACGTGCTTACACGTGACCAATGGTCACGTGTTGACACGTGATGGTTAAAACTGAAACATAAATAAGCGGCTGAGAAAGGAACCCAATTGGGGGTCACGTGCTCACACGTGACCAAAGGTCATGTGCCAGCACGTGACTGGCTTTAAAAGCCTTATAATTTAATAGAATTAAATTCTAAAAGTTCTGAATCTTTCCAAATGGAAAAGGGTCATGGGGAACCGTTGGATTAAAAATCTGAGGGTGATTAAAAATCACCAATTTATGGAATAATCTTGGACTTGGAAAGATTTCCCCCCTAAATCTGACCGAGATAACAAAGGGATATCTTTGGATTTAAAATCCAATGGTGAATAAAATTCACTTAACAATCTAAAGGCCCAGATTAATGATAAATATAAATCAAATCCCTCAACAATCAAATCAAATCTTTCAATGAGAGATTTGCTAAACAAATTGATTCTTTTCCTTCTCCTATAAATAGGAGCCAAGAAGAGAAGAGAAAGGATCTACTTTTTTGGAGAGAAAAACAGAGAGAGGAGAATTTAATTCTCTGCAAAAGAAAAACCCTAGGTAAGAAAAAAGAGGCTTCAAAAGAGAATTTAATTCTCAAAAGAGTTTAACTCTTACATAAAGAAAACAACTTAGTTCTTTCTCTGGTTGAGGATCTGCAAAGTTCACATCTCCCCATGAATTGAGAATTTAATTCTCATTGGGTTGAGAGCCTGCCATGCAGATCTAAAACACAGAGGAGGAATTGAGTTTTGAGAATTTAATTCTCCCAAACTTTCAGGAATTTAATTCCTCCTAAAACAAAACTAGGGTTTAACCCTAATCAAGAATTTAATTCTTTTACATATCTGGGAATTTAATTTCTTTGAAAAGAAATCAGGGTTTTATCCTAAATAAGAATTTAATTCTTTCACGATAGGAATTTAATTCTTCCAAATCATAATTAAGGTTTAACCCTACAAAGAATTCAATTCTTAAAAGATCTCTGTTCATGAAAAGAACTAGGGTCACGTGCCCCACGTGACCCCTGAACAGATCCCCCAAAATGAGAAGAGGAAAGCTTTGAGGCAATGCCTCACGTGTTCCCACGTGACCCTCATTATATATGGAACAAAAGCAAAGTCAGAAACAATTCTGGGCGCTCTCACGTGTTACCACGTGACCCCTAATAAATGTTCTAATAAATCAGGGCATGATTATACATCACGTGCCCACACGTGATGGCTATGAAAATTAAAAGTGTTTAACACTTGTTTGCAGAACAAAATAAAGTGGATCTGGCCCCACTTTTTGATGCCATCACGTGCTCCCACGTGACTCCCAAAACGCAGAAAGAAAAAGCAAAGGAAATGAAAGCTTTGGGCGCTCTCACGTGTTATCACGTGACCCATCAGAAAATGCTTTAACAATTGGCGCACAGATCCCCATCACGTGCCAACACGTGATGCTCTAAAATAAAAATAAAAGTGTTTAACACTTGTTCGCAGATTTGAGGATAAACCAAAAGGAGATCTGGCTCCACATTTAGGGCGCCCTCACGTGTCACCACGTGACCCCTAATGAGCATTTTAACAGACAAGAGCGAGGACCTTCATCACGTGCTCACACGTGATGGCCGCCAGAATTAAAAGAGTTAAACACTGATCTGCAGAATAAAATAAAGGGAATCAGGGCGCTCTCACGTGTCCACACGTGACCCCTCTCTCCTTAGTGTTTAACACTAATCTGAAGACTTTGTCCTCGGTGTTTAACACTGATTTTCTTGGTGTTTAACACTAATTTGGAAAAATCTATTGGCAGTGTTTAACACTGATTTGCTTAGTGTTTAACACTAATTTGGAAACTCTGTTCCCAGTGTTTAACACTGATTATCTTTTAGTGTTTAACACTAACTTGCTAATCTTATTCCCAGTGTTCAACGCTGTTGGTCTTTAGTGTTTAACACTAGTTTTAGTCCAATTGGCTAAGTTTCTAGAGGCAAAGCCTCTCCTTCAATGAGCCAACAAAGGGCCAATATTTCAAACATAATTGGACTTAGCCCAAACTGGCCATAAGTCCTCAAATCATCTTGAACTGAGCACATCTGCTCTTTCAACCAACTCATTGGTTCAAGGATACATCTCTGAACTCCTCTGATATTTGTCGTTATAATCCTTCAACGTCTTCAGAGAGGTGACGGGTCCCGACAACCACACATCAACACGGACTGTGGGGTCCTTAAACTCATGGACTTATGCGTCCCTAAACCAAGATACAGACTGTGGGGTCCTTAAACCCGCGGACTTATGCGTCCTTAAACTAACGGACTAATGCGTCCTTAAACACGCCCATATGGACTGTGGGGTCCTTAAACCCATGGACTTATGCGTCCTTAAACTACCAATGGACCACCATGTCCCTAAACTGGTATTGGACCACCATGTCCCTAAACTGGTATTGGACCACCATGTCCCTAAACTGGAAATAGACCACCATGTCCCTAAACTGGCGATGGACCACTATGTCCCTAAACTAGAACAATAGAGCCCCCAAATGCTCTTTTGTCGGATCTAAACGATCCAGTTAAGTCGATCTTAGTCTCAAATTGGACTAACATATCTTTAACAAACGTTTGAGTTGATCTTAGCCTCAAATATGGCTAACGTATCCTTAAACCTTCAAACAGACTTTAGTCCCAAATTGGACTATAGAACCCCCTATCAACTTTGGTTCAAGGGTACATCTCTGAACTCCTCTGACATTTGTCGTTGTAATCCTTCAACGTCGTCAGAGAGGTGATGGGTCCCGACGGCCATAAATTTAATGGACCACTATGTCCCTAAACTGGAACATTAGAGCCAATTGCTCTTTTGTCGGATCTAAACGATCCCGTTAAGTTGATCTTAGTCTCAAACTGGACTAACGTATCCTTAACAAACGTTTGAGTTGATCTTAGCCTCAAATATGGCTAACGTATCCTCAAACCCAACCCCCAAACCCAAATCTAAGATAATACGGATTTGGACTAGTCCACGCCCTACGGGTGATGACATAACTCGGTCTCCGTAAACAATCCACGGGCAACCACAAATAAAACAAACACCCACGACACAAAGTGACCATCTGAAGAAGGAGAAAGTTGTTACCGCAATGCGGTAGCGTAATTAACTGCAGGGGCTTGCGCCTGCAGGGAAGAGCGTCCCCACAATCAAAAACCCCTCAAGCGAGGGGGAATCTGACGAAGTCTGCTACATCGGCCGCATCCGTCTAAACCTCCGATACACGGTGCCATAAATCAACTTGGCATCTTCGGAGAGGTAGACGGATAGCACCAATTAGCATCTGCCCCGAACCTCAGGCGAGACGTCCCGCGTCTCGGCCGCCGTTCGGAGGGGAACAGATTCTGGCACGCCCGGTGGGACCTCTTCCTCTTTCCACTCCACACTTCGTGTGTCGTGTTCGCGAACGAATCGCGGTTTACTGTGGTTGCCTGTGGATTTGAAGTACTAAGATTTGGTGTCTTGTTCCGTGCAGAAAACAGAAGATCAATGGCTTCAAACTGCACTACCTGCAACTGCAACTCTCGCTCCGTCCATACTGGAGGAGTGACTTATGGGCCCCAAGCGGCCTCCATCTTCGCTAGGCCGGTGGAACAGGTGACTCAGGCCAGCACTGGGCTATTTTTCGGGACCATGATCCCACCAATGAGCTTCAATGCCCCATTGCCATCGCAAGAAGCTCCGAAAAAGTCGGTCTTCGATCGGCTTACAACTATCGCGGCCCCTCTCAACGGGTCGCCCAAGCTCAATGCCTCAGCTTTCAGCAAACCGGGCCAAAACTCATGTGGGCCCATGAAGAAGCCTGCAATACCAGAAAAGGTCGTTCCGAAGAGGATAGCCATCCCTGCTCCTGAAGTCGTCAAGGCGGCTTCTCCTGCCAATGGGTCGGTCTTCACAAGACTGACTATTCCGGCGCCCGTTCCTGCTCGAAGGTCTGTCTTTGACAGATTGGATACCGCTACTCAAAAGATGTCAGTCTTTAAGAGACTGACACCGGCAGCGCTTCATCTGGACAGGGGGCAGGACAAAGCCATCCCCATTGCTGAACCAACGCCGTCCGCTCGACACGCTCGACGTCGCCACTGGCGCCAAGTGAGGAAGCCTGGGGGCAACTCCCCCTCTGGGATAACTCCGCCAGCTCTGATGGTGGAAATCAATGCCGCTGTTCCGACCAGGAATAGCTTTGAACCACTTAGGAATGTCCGCAAGAACTCTCCTACTGCAGTGCTGAAGAGAATTCCTTCACCTGTGAAGAATGCTACAGAGAAGAAGCCGGAGCAACCTCCTCAACGGCTATCCTCTGAAATTTACAAAGTTTGGCGACATGTCCGAGAGTCAGTGGATCAAGACTATCTCCGCCGACAGAAAAAGATGAAGGTTCGGCAGGAGAAAAATTACTCTATCAAGCCGGAAAAAGCAACAGCTGGCTGGGTGCCCACTACAACGGCTCCCTCAACGTCAATCACTCAAAAGGAAAGGAGGCCGCAAAAAGCCCATGTGAACATGGCGAACCGTAAAAGCGCTGAGCACAAACGCCACAAGTCTGGGGGCATAGTGGTGCACACCGTTTATATGGCTTCCGAAAAGGAGGATAGCCACGCTTCGACGGGTCACCGACCACTCACCCGATCCATGACCAAAGCTCAGGAGCAGCAACAGAAGCTTCAAGAGATGGTGACTGCTATGGCCGCACTAACCGGGCCAAAAGAAAGCCCAGAGGCATCATCAGAGCAGCGTCATGAACAAGAAACTGACGCTGACTACTTACGCAGAGTCCTCGAAAAGAAGGACAAAGAAGCCGCAGAACAAGCGGCTAACATAAAACAAATGGCGCTTCTTTTCCAAGATATGGTAGGTATGATGTTGCAGCAGGACCCTCCAGCTGATGACCCTCCAATCATTGTTGAAAACGATAGAAGGGAGACATCTAATCCTCCTCCGGCTCTTTCAGCAGCCAAGGAAGAAACCCTTTCCAAGGCCGCACTGGATGGCTATATAGCTCAGCAAATACGGGCTCATCAGGCGAATGAAGCAGCTGCGCAAATTGTTAGAACCGGACGACCCTACCCAAGCTGGTATGACCAAATCAGTTACCCGCCGGGATATACGATCCCTAAGTTCCATGTATACAAGGGGACGGGAAATCCGCATCAACACGTCGCTCAATTCACAGCCTTATGCGGCAACACTGGAGGCGACGACAAACTGTTGCTTCGCCAATTCGTCGGCAGCTTAGCAGAAACGGCCTTTGAATGGTACTCGGAGCTTCCCAACGACTCTGTCAAAACATTTGCAGAGATGGAGCTGCTGTTTACACAGAGATTTGCAAGTGCTAGCGAGCGCACCCCGATCACGGCATTGATCAACGCCAGAGTGAAGCCGGGAGAGACGTGGGTGCAATATGCAATTCGGTGGCGGAACCTATGGTCGAGATGCGAACAACGCATAGAAGAAGCTCCTGCCGTGGGCATGTTCGTGGGTATTCTCGACCCTCAAGCAACTATCTCCCAATTCATGATGTTCTTCAAGCCGACCACCTTCCAGGCCTTGATTGACAAGCTGGCCCAAATGGACCAGATGGGCCATAGGCCTTCCTCTTCAAAGACAGAGCCTTGGAATGAAAAGGGCAAAGGGAAAGCAACTTTCGTCGCTAAGACTCAACAACAGTCGAGCAACTTAAAACGGGTTGTCCGTCAAAACAATATGCGTCCACGCCCATCCCTCGAGGAGAGACTGGGACGTCCTTACTCATTTCCTCAGGATAAAACGAGAAAACTGTTCGAGCTGGCAGTGCGCAACAGACTCATCAATCTGCCGAGTCCAAAACGTCCGTTGCAACCAGGCGATGTCAACGATCCCAATTATTGCCCTTACCACCAAACGGTAAGTCACCCGATCGAGGATTGTTTCGTCTTTAAGGGATGGATCGAGAATCAGTACCTACAAGGCAAGTTCGCGCTGTCTGAAAAGTGGAAAGTAAACCCACCACAGCTGCACACTCCAAAGAAGACGGACGCACCGGGGGCAACTTGTCACGTGATCTCCCACTCATTTACGGACGATGAAAAAACTCCTTGCACTGAGAAACTGGGGGCAGAGCCTGAGCCAGAATTCGTGTGGCCGTCAGATGAAATGATCGACGCTTTTCTAGATGAGATTCGTCTAAAAAGTAAAGCCGACCGGGAGCGTGAAATGGCCATATTTGAAAAGGCCAAACGCCGACGACTAGACAAAAGGGTCGAAGCAGATCAAAGTACATCCGCCGCAAATGAAAGCAGGATCAAGACAAGGAAACGATTCGCCAAAGCCATATCAATGGGGATGAGGCCGCCCTCTTTCAGAGAAAATTCTCCTGGTGGTATACATCTTGATGAAGCGGACGTGCATCCTAACTTCTGCTTATATCATCAGAAGATCGCACATCCTACTGAGGACTGCAACTCCTTTAAGTGTTGGTGGCAAGGGTATGTCGCTCACAGGCAACACTTCAACAGGACAAAGCGTGAAGCTCGTAGACAGCGAAAAAATGCGACAGATGAGCATAAAAGAATTGCTGGCGATTGTCATAGGGTTAATCCCGAGGGACCGCGGGTTCTCACCTTCGAGAGCGACTCCGACAAAAAAGCAGCCCTCGGCCCTCTCTTCAAGGAATCCATCTCTAAAACGAAAGAATTGAGGAGTTGCGAGAACATTCAGCCTTGCAATTGCATGATACCCGAAAAAAATCTCGGACCCGCAAGCAACGGTTCGAACAAAAAGGATAAAGGGAAGGGAAAAACGGCCTTCGTCGCCAACACTCAACAACAGTCGAATGGCCCTAGAACGGTTGCTCGCCAAAACAACAAGTGGCAACCCCTCTATGAAAAGTTGAAACGTCCTTACTCGTTTCCCTGGGACGAAACAAGGAGGCTGTTCGAACTAACAGTGCGCGACGGACTTATCACTCTACAGGAGCCGAAATGCCAGCTACAACTGAATGAGGTCAACAATCCTAATTACTGCCCTTACCACCAAGTATTGGGCCATCCGATCGAAAATTGCTACATCTTCAAAAACTGGGTTGAAGACCAACACCAACAGGGCAAGTTCGTGCTATCCGAAAACTGGAAGGTGAGCCCGCCACAACCACATGCTCCGAGAAAGATAGATATGCCGGAGGCATCATGCTCATCCATAGGGAAAGCCCTATAGACCGAAAAGTCAGTAAACTAGAGATTCGCCTCAAATACGGCGACGGTGGACCGAAACGTGCTTAAACTAACGACGGACCGCAATGTCCTAAAACTTGCAAATGACCGAAACGTCGTTAAACTACTCCCAACCCACAGCATCTTCAAGCTGACGTGGTAAAAAAAAACGGTACGTCCACAAGCAAAATGGGCACGGATGAAAACCCGAAAGGGCTCCGTGAGTAAAAACAGCAGGGCTACCGGCGAGTGTTCGTGAAAACCCAAAAGGGCGTGACCTCGTTTAAAAAAAAGGGAATAAAAAAGAAGAAGAAAAAAAAAGAAAAAAAAGAAGAAAAAAAAACGGTATGTCCATAAGCAAAATGGGCACGGATGAAAACCCGAAAGGGCTCCGTGAGTAAAAACAGCAGGACTACCGACGAGTGTTTGTGAAAACCCGAAAGGGCGCAACCTCGTTAAAAGACACTTACAGGGTCCTCTCGACCTTGTAAGGAGAAACCACCCGCGTGAGATCCTTACGACTCACAAGGGAGCAACACACTTAGGGATCCTCACGATTCCTAAGGAGAAAATACACTTGCGAGATCCTCACGACTCGTAAAGAGAACTCTCTTATGGGACCCTCATAGCTCATAAGATTTGAAAGTCTTAAGTTACAGAGACCTGAACCTGTTCTTAAGCAACCCCCACAACCTTCGATATGGCCCTACAAGTGGCTCAGTACTGACCCTTGTATACAATCCACGAGCACGAATAAAAATTTCCCTAACTAAGTCCCACCCGTGACTGGGGATATGTCCATACGGTGAACAACCCTTATAAGTCCTCTCGACTTGTAAGGAGAAAACCCTTTTGTAAGATCCTTACGACTTACAGGAGAGCATACGCTTAGGAGTCCTCACGACCCCTAAAGAGAAAATACACCTACGAGATCCTCACGACTTGTAGGGAGAAATACCTTTGTGAGACCCTTACGGCTCATGAAGTCAAAAGCTTTAGTCGACGGGATCCTAACCCTGTTTGCTAAGCCACCTTTGTTCGACATCGACAGAGGCAAATGATGATTCGCTCCTGGCAATATCCCAGTTGTAGCGATACTGATGCCTAAACCGGTATCAAATTCCAAGTCCTTTCATGGCAAATGATGATTCGCTCCTGGCAATATCCCAGTTGTAGCGATACTGATGCCTAAACCGGTATCAAATTCCAAGTCCTTTCATGGCAAATGATGATTCGCTCCTGGCAATATTCCAGTCGTAGCGATGCTGATGCTAAGATTGGCATCAGATTCCAAGTTCCACACTGGCGATAAAAAAAAATCAGCAAGCCAAAAATGCATATGAAATAGCCGAAATGATGGGGCAACTTGCAACGAAATCAGCAAGTAAAAATGTATGCATACAAAAACAGCCGAAATGATTGGGCAACTCGCAATAAAAAGCAGCGAGTAAAAATAAAATAAATAGCCGAAATGATTGGGCACCGCGAAAAATACCCGAAATGATAGGGCAATCGTGACCTTCGCGATATAAAAGCTGAAATGATAGAGCATCGCGGGAAAAGAAATAAAATAAAAATAAAATTTATGCCCTACAAGTGATGCTACATCAATCCCTGTATACAATCCAGGGGCGCAAATAAAGAAGGAGTCGCACTCCTCCTCCCCAGGTTTCATTAGAAGAAGAAGCCGAATCTCGATGGGCCACAAATAACCTAGAGATCATCTCAACACTCGTCTCATCACAGCGGACACATCATCAAGCAAAGCGGAACAGCAGCAACTCCCAGTTCCATGACTCGACGATGTACTCCCACAGAGAGTCAAATCCCAACTACGTGAAATGCGGATATAATCAACAAAATTCCCGGTCACGTGGAACGCGGATAACGTCACTCTTTGACCCCGTGGAAAACGTCCAGAGCGGATCCTGGTCCTCGCAGAGCACGGCAGTGAACCCGTGTGAAGCATCCAGAGCGGAGCCTAGTCCTCGCCTAACGCGGCAGTGAACCCGTGTGAAGCATCTAGTGCAAAATTCCTGGTTACGTGGAACGCGGATAACGTCACTCTTTGACTCCGTGGAAAACATCCAGAGCGGATCCTGGTCCTCACAGAATACGGCAGTGAACCCGTGCGAAGCATCCAGAGCGGAGCCTAGTCCTTGCCTAACGCGGCAGTGAACCCGTATGAAGCATCTAGAGCAAAATTCCTGGTCACGTGGAACGCGGATAACGTCACTCTCTGACCCCGTGGAAAACGTCCAGAGCGGATCCTGGTCCTCGCAGAGCACGGCAGTGAACCCATGTGAAGCATCCAGAGCGGAGCCTAGTCCTCGCCTAACGCGGCAGTGAACCCGTGTGAAGCATCTAGTGCAAAATTCCTGGTCACGTGGAACACGGATAACGTCACTCTTTGACCCCGTGGAAAACGTCCAGAGCGGATCCTGGTCCTCGCAGAACACGGCAATGAACCCGTGTGAAGCATCCAGAGCGGAGCCTAGTCCTCGCCTAACGCGGCAGTGAACCCGTGTGAAGCATCTAGTGCAAAATTCCTGGTCACGTGAAACGCGGATAACGTCACTCTTTGACACCGTGGTGAAGCATCCAGAGCGGAGCCTAGTCCTCGCCTAACGCGGCAGTGAACCCGTGTGAAGCATCTAGTGCAAAATTCCTGGTCACGTGGAACACGGATAACGTCACTCTTCAATCCCGTGGAAAACGTCCAGAGCGGATCCTGGTCCTCGCAGAACACGGCAGTGAACCCGTGCGAAGCATCCAGAGCGGAGCCTAGTCCTTGCCTAACGCGGCAGTGAACCCGTGTGAAGCATCTAGTGCAAAATTTCTGGTCACGTGGAACGCAGATAACGTCACTCTTCGACCCCGTGGGAAACGTCCAGAGCGGATCCTGGTCCTCACACCAACATGGAGTGATCACCACCGCGACATTCGTCTCGATACAGCAGACGCGATACCAGCAAATGAAGCGAAGGCCAAATTCCTAGCTTCAGGGTCTTGACGGCAAGTCATATAAAGCCTGAAAGACAATCGAAGATTATCCCACACCAGCGCGGAGTGGTCACCACCTTGACGTTCGTCTCGATACAGCAGATGAAATGTCACCCCAGCGTTCTTCCCCCAGCAGAATTCGGAAGCGACAAAGCAAACGAAGCGAAGGCCAAATTCCTAGCCTCAACGTCTTGACGGTAAGTCATATAAAACCGGTAAGACAAACAGAGATCATCCCACATGGAGTGGTCACCACCACGACATTCGTCTCGATACAGCAGACGAAATGTCACTACAACGTCCTTCCTCCAACAGGATCCGGACACACCAAAGAAAACGAAGTGAAGGCCAAATTCCTAGCTCCAGGGTCTTAACGGTAAGTCATATAAAACCGATAAGACAAACAGAGATCATCCCACATGGAGTGGTCACCACCACGACATTCGTCTCGATACAGCAGACGAAATGTCACTACAGCGTCCTTCCTCCAACAGGATCCGGACACACCAAAGAAAACGAAGCGAAGGCCAAATTCCTAGCTCCAGGGTCTTAACGGTAAGTTATATAAAACCGGAAAGACAATCAGAGACCGTCTCACACCAACATGGAGTGGTCACCACCTCGACGTTCGTCTCGACACAGCAGACGCAACATCACCGAAAGGAGTCACGGCAAAATCCCTGGTTCCAGACCTCGACGGTTCACCAGCAACCTAAAGACAACCGCGACATTCGTCTCGATACAGAGGACGCAATGCCAGCAAAAGAAGCGAAGGCCAAATTCCTAGCTTCAAGGTCTTAACGGCAAGTCATATAAAACCGGAAAGACAATCAGAGATCGTCTCACACCAACATGGAGTGATCACCACCTCGATGTTCGTCTCGACACAGCAGACGCAGCATCACCGAAAGGAGTCATGGCAAAATCCCTGGTTCCAGACCTCGACGGTTCACCAGCAACCTAGAGACAACCGCGACATTCGTCTCGATACAGAGGACACAATGCCAGCAAACGAAGCGAAGGCCAAATTCCTGGCTTCAACGTCTTAACGGCAAGTCATATAAAGCCTGAAAGACCATCAGAGATCATCCTACACCAGCGTGAAGTGGTCACCACCTCGACGTTCGTCTCGATACAGCAGACGAGATGTCATGACAGCGTTCTTCCTCCAACAGGATTCGCACATGACAAAGCAAATGAAGCGAAGGTCAAATTCCTAGCTTCAACGTCTTAACGGCAAGTCATATAAAGCCTGAAAGACAATCGGAGATCAGCTCGAACCAATGCGGAGTAGTCACCATCTCGACGTTCGTCTCGATACAGCAGATGCAACATCACCAAAAGGAGCCATGACAAAATCCCTAGTTCCAAAACCTCGACGGTTCACCAGCAACCTAGAGACAACCACGACATTCGTCTCGATACAGAGGACGCAATGCCAGCAAACGAAGCAAAGGCCAAATTCCTAGCTTCAGGGTCTTAACGGCAAGTCATATAAAGCCTGAAAAACTATCGGAGATCATCCCATCCCAGCGCGGAGTGGTTATGACTCATCGGGGCTCTCCAAAATGAGCCTAACCTCAAGTAAAAAGCGGCATGGCAAATTCCTAGCGCTTGCTCTTCCGACGGTCAAACTGCCAAGGAGGATTGCTTGAAGACGTCTTGTCCAGCCCCCGAAGGGATCAGAGACACGGCAGTCGCAGGGCTACTCGAACAGCACGATTGCCTATCGAGGGATACATCAGCCAATGCGACGGTACGACGGCCAAAGCCCTAAGTACCACAGACCCTAATGGACTTCTGTCGTAAAGAGCAGAGGTTAACTGTGACGTTAGGATATTCTTGCGAGATCTGCTCGATCCGTTTCGACTCGTGAGGAAATTGATGTCTTTACGAGAACTTCTCGATTCGTCTCGACTCGTGAGATAAAGCCTTAGGCAGTAGGGAGTAAAAAACATGTTTCCTAAGCACTGGGACCCTGCAAGTCGCCCCAAAACGGTCTCTTGCATACCATCCATGGGTCTCACTCTCCAAAGTCGAATCTCGACAAGGAGGGAAACAACCGCTTACGGGTCCTCTCGACTCGTAAGAGGGAAAATTCTCTTATAGGATCCTTACGACTTATGAGAGAAAACACACTTAGGAGTCCTCACGACCCCTAAGGAGAAAATACACCTACGAGATCCTCTCGATCCGTAGGGAGAAAAGTCTTTATGAGACCCTCACGGCTCATAAAGTTGAAAAGTCTTAGGTGGCAGATCCTAAGCCTGTCTCCTAAGCCACCACTGCCCTGCAAAGAGGTTAAGATGGACCATCAATGAGCCACACTTGCCAAAGCTACATGCCACTGAAATGAAGAAGTTACTCATGAGCGTATAAACCACTCCACGCCAGAGTAAGACATAAAGAAATAGAAGGGTGCGGCTCATGGAGTTGAGGATTTGGAACTATATCCCTTAAGAGTTGAGATTTGAGTCAATGATAAATGACGACGCTTGTGTCCGCTCGTCATCTTCTCATATCAAGATTCTGAAAGTGATACACCAACTCGAAACTGGTCATACGCTATGCATAACTCTGCACTACTTCACCCACGTACATACTTACGTGGACAAAGTAGTGGGGGGCATTTGTTCCCGCCAAAAATTTCTGCGCAAAGGAGCCCAAGGTATCAAATGGCAACGATACGCTTAAGGAAATGCGAACCGGTATCTTCCGGCCTATATTTTGACAAACTCCCGAAGGAGAAACTATTAGATTCTGATAGTATTTGAAGCATCTCGAAAAACCCTTCGATTTGATATATTATGGGCCCCATAATTCATCCGGGAGCAAAAGTTATGAAGTATCACGTGTCCACACGTGATGGACCTTTAAGAACCGCTGGAGGAGCTAAAAGATATAATAAAAACTCGGAAAAGACCCCAATGGGGCATCACGTGCTCACACGTGACCATGGGTCACGTGCAGACACGTGATGGGCTTTTAAAGCCTCTAAAATAATGAATAGAATTTAATTCTAAAAGTCAGAAATTACCTCAATGAGGTATCACGTGCTTACACGTGACCAATGGTCACGTGTTGACACGTGATGGTTAAAACTGAAACATAAATAAGCGGCTGAGAAAGGAACCCAATTGGGGGTCACGTGCTCACACGTGACCAAAGGTCATGTGCCAGCACGTGACTGGCTTTAAAAGCCTTATAATTTAATAGAATTAAATTCTAAAAGTTCTGAATCTTTCCAAATGGAAAAGGGTCATGGGGAACCGTTGGATTAAAAATCTGAGGGTGATTAAAAATCACCAATTTATGGAATAATCTTGGACTTGGAAAGATTTCCCCCCTAAATCTGACCGAGATAACAAAGGGATATCTTTGGATTTAAAATCCAATGGTGAATAAAATTCACTTAACAATCTAAAGGCCCAGATTAATGATAAATATAAATCAAATCCCTCAACAATCAAATCAAATCTTTCAATGAGAGATTTGCTAAACAAATTGATTCTTTTCCTTCTCCTATAAATAGGAGCCAAGAAGAGAAGAGAAAGGATCTACTTTTTTGGAGAGAAAAACAGAGAGAGGAGAATTTAATCCTCTGCAAAAGAAAAACCATAGGTAAGAAAAAAGAGGCTTCAAAAGAGAATTTAATTCTCAAAAGAGTTTAACTCTTACATAAAGAAAAGAACTTAGTTCTTTCTCTGGTTGAGGATCTGCAAAGTGCACATCTCCCCATGAATTGAGAATTTAATTCTCATTGGGTTGAGAGCCTGCCATGCAGATCTAAAACACAGAGGAGGAATTGAGTTTTGAGAATTTAATTCTCCCAAACTTTCAGGAATTTAATTCCTCCTAAAACAAAACTAGGGTTTAACCCTAATCAAGAATTTAATTCTTTTACATATCTGGGAATTTAATTTCTTTGAAAAGAAATCAGGGTTTTATCCTAAATAAGAATTTAATTCTTTCACGATAGGAATTTAATTCTTCCAAAATCATAATTAGGGTTTAACCCTACAAAGAATTCAATTCTTAAAAGATCTTTGTTCATGAAAAGAACTAGGGTCACGTACCCCACGTGACCCCTGAACAGATCCCCCAAAATGAGAAGAGGAAAGCTTTGAGGCAATGCCTCACGTGTTCCCACGTGACCCTCATTATATATGGAACAAAAGCAAAGGCAGAAACAATTCTGGGCGCTCTCACGTGTTACCACGTGACCCCTAATAAATGTTCTAATAAATCAGGGCATGATTATACATCACCTGCCCACACGTGATGGCTATGAAAATTAAAAGTGTTTAACACTTGTTTGCATAACAAAATAAAGTGGATCTGGCCCCACTTTTTGATGCCATCACGTGCTCCCACGTGACTCCCAAAACGCAGAAAGAAAAAGCAAAGGAAATGAAAGCTTTGGGCGCTCTCACGTGTTATCATGTGACCCTTCAGCAAATGCTTTAACAATTGGCGCACAGATCCCCATCACGTGCCAACACGTGATGCTCTAAAATAAAAATAAAAGTGTTTAACACTTGTTCGCAGATTTGAGGATAAACCAAAAGGAGATCTGGCTCCACATTTAGGGCGCCCTCACGTGTCACCACGTGACCCCTAATGAGCATTTTAACAGACAAGATCGAGGACCTTCATCACGTGCTCACACGTGATGGCCGCCAGAATTAAAAGAGTTAAACACTGATCTGCAGAATAAAATAAAGGGAATCAGGGCGCTCTCACGTGTCCACACGTGACCCCTCTCTCCTTAGTGTTTAACACTAATCTGAAGACTTTGTCCTCGGTGTTTAACACTGATTTTCTTGGTGTTTAACACTAATTTGGAAAAATCTATTGGCAGTGTTTAACACTGATTTGCTTAGTGTTTAACACTAATTTGGAAACTCTGTTCCCAGTGTTTAACACTGATTATCTTTTAGTGTTTAACACTAACTTGCTAATCTTATTCCCAGTGTTCAACGCTGTTGGTCTTTAGTGTTTAACACTAGCTTTAGTCCAATTGGCTAAGTTTCTAGAGGCAAAGCCTCTCCTTCAATGAGCCAACAAAGGGCCAATATTTCAAACATAATTGGACTTAGCCCAAACTGGCCATAAGTCCTCAAATCATCTTGAACTGAGCACATCTGCTCTTTCAACCAACTCATTGGTTCAAGGATACATCTCTGAACTCCTCTGATATTTGTCGTTATAATCCTTCAACGTCTTCAGAGAGGTGACGGGTCCCGACAACCACACATCAACACGGACTGTGGGGTCCTTAAACTCATGGACTTATGCGTCCCTAAACCAAGATACGGACTGTGGGGTCCTTAAACCCGCGGACTTATGCGTCCTTAAACTAACGGACTAATGCGTCCTTAAACACGCCCATATGGACTGTGGGGTCCTTAAACCCATGGACTTATGCGTCCTTAAACTACCAATAGACCACCATGTCCCTAAACTGGTATTGGACCACCATGTCCCTAAACTGGTATTGGACCACCATGTCCCTAAACTGGAAATAGACCACCATATCCCTAAACTGGCGATGGACCACTATGTCCCTAAACTAGAACAATAGAGCCCCCAAATGCTCTTTTGTCGGATCTAAACGATCCAGTTAAGTCGATCTTAGTCTCAAATTGGACTAACGTATCTTTAACAAACGTTTGAGTTGATCTTAGCCTCAAATATGGCTAACGTATCCTTAAACCTTCAAACAGACTTTAGTCCCAAATTGGACTATAGAACCCCCCTATCAACTTTGGTTCAAGGGTACATCTCTGAACTCCTCTGACATTTGTCATTGTAATCCTTCAACGTCGTCAGAGAGGTGATGGGTCCCGACGGCCATAAATTTAATGGACCACTATGTCCCTAAACTGGAACATTAGAGCCAATTGCTCTTTTGTCGGATCTAAACGATCCCGTTAAGTTGATCTTGGTCTCAAACTAGACTAACGTATCCTTAACAAACGTTTGAGTTGATCTTAGCCTTAAATATGGCTAACGTATCCTCAAACCCAACCCCCAAACCCAAATCTAAGATAATACGGATTTGGACTAGTCCACGCCCTACGGGCGACGACATAATTCGGTCTCCGTAAACAATCCACGGGCAACCACAAATAAAACAAACACCCACGACACGAAGTGACCATCTGGAGAAGGAGAAAGTTGTTACCGCAATGCGGTAGCGTAATTAACTGCAGGGGTTTGCGCCTGCAGGGAAGAGCGTCCCCACAATCAAAAACCCCTCAAGCGAGGGGGAATCTGACGAAGTCTGCTACATCGGCCGCATCCGTCTAAACCTCCGATACACGGTGCCATAAATCAACTTGGCATCTTCGGAGAGGTAGACGGATAGCACCAATTAGCATCTGCCCCGAACCTCAGGCGAGACGTCCCGCGTCTCGGCCGCCGTTCGGAGGGGAACAAAGTTCGCCAATCTTTCAGCCATGCCAGTGCCGGTACTTTGAGGGAGGTTCCCCGTGCTTTCGCACGGACCTAATTAAAGTAAACCTCGTTTTTCCAGAGGCATAACCCGGTTGACACCTTTCTAGACACCTACATGATCGGCTAATTGTAATGTGTAAAACTCTCCCAGGAGTAACTCTTACTCGCAGTGAGTATCGGGATCCAACTATCTCATAGAAGGTATGCAATCTCATTGCAAATTTCAACACTTGAAATTCCCGATAATATCTTTTACCCTAACGTGCTATGGCCTTGACGAATGCCAAACAACCCATAGTCCGCTAGTCAAGTTCAACCCGTACATTTCTTGATTGAATTAAACCCACCCGCACGACCCTTGATGAATGCCAAACAACGCCGTACGAATACTCTAATCCAATCGCATCATATGCTGCAGATAAGTAGTAAATAGCTACCGTACACTATACCTTGACGAATGCCAAACTACCGTAGCACGAATACTAATTAATACTTATCCGAAATGACGGAGGGCTGCGCAGGTTTTTCTGAAAACCATGAGCGCAATGAACTTAATATCGTTATAGAAACAAATGATTTTGAATGGAGTGTTTTTTAGGCTTTTCTAGTTTTGCTAAAGAGGTCACTCCCGGTGAAGGGATCGTCGGCTCTTTCCTTATCGAATAAGGTGCAAGATATTTCACAAATACCACTATGCAAAGCAAAAAACTATAGAAGCAATCAAAAGACAAACCGAGTGTGTAGCATCTGCTAGTTTCGCTAAAGAGGTCACTCCCGGTGAAGGGATCTCGGCTCTTTCCTTATCGAATAAGGTGCTACAAGGAATACCGCTATGCAAAGCAACAACTAGAGCTACCTGTTTTTGAAAGTTCGATTCCACAACATCTTTAGGTTTCTTTTATTTCATTAATCTCATTAATGAAGTCCCATTTTATTATGCTTCACAAGCATCACATTTGAAACGAAATCAAAAAATACAATATATATCTCATATATATAATATAAATATTCGTCTCAGGCAGTAATATGATCTCATCACAGAACATTGCAGCAGAAGAACATATATGAAATATTGGATATATTAAGACGTCCGTGTTTTATATCGAGCCTGTATAAAATATGGATTCCACGGTCGCGATGAATAGCCAAACCCACATCCCTAGACCCCTACGAGAGCTGCAAGTAACACTGCCAATTCTAAGGTTAAGAGACCCGGTCTCGACTCCTCGAGATGGCCTCCCACTGGACCCTAGAACCCGGTTACTTGTGCTCCCCGCCTTAGGTCTATCCTAATGCGGAAAAGTAAATAATATACAATGGTGACATCATCCTAAACCCGGAAGTGCCCCAATAAAAGAATATTACATACAATGAATTTTACATGAATGAAAATGAAAAACTCTTATCTCACATAAAACCCCCGGCTATTCAAAACGCGACGATCCAATATAACATATCACGGCAACATATAACATCACATGTCATCAACGTAAGTAAATATGCGTATCCCAATTGTCGTTGATGTATAGCAACGAAACCGGCGATACACCACATATTACACTTACGGTCGCAGAAAAGAAAGTGTAAAACTACAACAGTTGGAATCCGCAACCTTCTTAGACATCTCATGCCTAACCAAATGAATTCCTTAGATATCGCATGCCTAACAATTATAAACCCCGCATTTTAGTCTCAATGTCGAAAACTCTTTTCAATATCAACTCGGGCAATTCAACAAGATTCCCGACATCCTGATCGAATGCTCGTCGGAAACTTTAGTAGACGGCCGCACCCCCGATACCGTCAACGAAGTGCACTAAGGCGGAACACCGCTGCCGCGAGCACCCGAACGGATGCTTTTGGCGACGGGGTTCTCCTACAGTCACTTGGTCAGGGTTATGGGGCGTGGCTATTTATTAAGTTTACTCGGCGAGTATCCGCGTACGCTACATGATTGCGACGGAATTTTGATCACATCAAAATCCCGTAGCAACCGATCAAATGAGACTAAAAACTGCTAGATTTATAACATTCAATCTAGTTATCTCATAACTACTTGTGGATTCCAAATATTGTATCACATTCCAAATAAATAGACAATGTTAAACTTTCTAATTGAATAAACAAACACCCAAGATTTCCCTTTAGTTCTCAACAGCATCCATCACATGCCACAGTACCAATGGTCCAGCCGTAGAAGGGTCAAACCAACGCCTCACATGTGGGAACGCCGTACTGCCACAAACCCTAAGGTTTAGAGGCGGTTCAGACAGTCACATAATCGAGTTAAGGTTTTAGTTCTTCTAGAGGGTCCACCGCGTTACTTACACGACTGTGAATGTTCTTTAACTAAGGAAAAAATCCAACATTTGAAAATTTTCCGGCAGGGGAAAAAGTGAGTTATTGATATCCATTCGAACAATTTAACACGTTCTAAATTACCCGGAAAAACTTAAACGAAGTTAAACTTTCTAATCGAATCAATGAGTTCCCAATATATCCCAGAAAGCTCAACACTTGAGTAGAATTAAAAATTCCCAGAAGCATGAAAAGTACCCAAGAATAAACCCCTAAAGTATTAGCCCCCAACTCCCAAAGTTGGCCGCGGAACCGCCGCCAAACGCATGGTTTGGCGTGGTTCCGCGGTCTCTTGAGTGAATTATGGCTTCGTACTTCACAGTAATTCTTATAATTCACTGCATGATTTTCTGAGTATTTTTAATATGAAAATTTTCAACTTTTGAAAAAATTTCCAGAAACTAGGATTTATCGGGGTTTCGAAGTTCGATCGGACTTCAAATTTCGTCTAGACAACACCTAATGCTCTATCTTGGCTCTGATACTACTGTAGGGTTAGCTTAGCACCTTAGCAAGGTTTTGGAAAGTATCAATCATGCTACTTTAAAAAATTTGGGGTGCTAAACAAACCCTAACCAAGATCTTAACTAGAGACATAGGGTTAACAGCATGTAAACAACTTTACATCTAAGAGAGAAGGATTACAATCTTTGTAGTCCGCTCCTTCGCTTTATAAGCTCCGTGTTGAGGTCCCTTCGCTGCGATCATCAAGTACCCGGAGTTTAGAGAGGCTCCATGAAGAGAAAGATGCAAGTTTCCTTCCAATCTTCAACTACTAAGATGATCTACCTTGAAGAATCTCAAACCCAAGCTCTTCCTTCACTAATCAAGTATTAGCAAAGCAAACACCCTAGTCTAAATGGCTAGAATAGATGAAAATGATGAAGTAGGAATTTAGCTCTCATTTTTTTCTTTATCTCACTCAAAATCATCACAAACCCAAAAGCTAGAAAGCTTTTCAAGAGGAAGAAGAAGAAGAATTTCTTTTGTGATGAATAATGAATTATTGTATGAGGTTAGAATTGCAACCATGGGTTAAAGAAAACTCCTTAACTCTTGTAGAGAATAAACCATGGGTTGAGGTTTGGGTTGGGTTAACAAATATCTTCACAAAATATCAAAAGGATGAAGACTAAAGTCAAAGCTTCAAGAAGCTTCCACAAACTTCATCCATAACATTAACCCTAATCCAAAACCCTAACATGTTTTATTCTCAAAACCCTAGTTGCAATTTTAACCCTAACATGTTACAATATTATATATCACATATATAATATATTTTGTAACAAAATAAAATAATACAATTAACATATATCACATATATATCAATGTATTATCCAAATGAGAAAAAGAATTTTTAAGTGAGCTTATATTAGTTAATGTAATATAATATATCAAATATATAATTATACATTAAATTATCGAATCAACACTTGATCCGATAATCCGGCTATTTCACAAATAACCGACTAATATAACAAGTATCAGTTCATCGAATCAACACTTGATCCGATGACCCGGCTATATCACATATAGCCGGCCGATATCACATATCGCGAGAATCTAATACGGTATCGCATGCACGTATTATTCTCGGTCCCGCACATATCATATATGTGCTCCTACTCCGTTTTGCCTGAGCCAGGAAACCTCTGTGTAGGACTCTAAAGAATCGTCAATACGCCGGCAGTAGGTGATGATCATATCAAACACCCACAAGCTGCAAGCGGTCAGCTAAACGTAACAACCACCTAGGTATTGAGCAATCAGAAGATCAACAAGCAACCATGTACATTCTCCTGTGAATCCATTCAGTAACACTCCCGTACAGTCCGGTCTCTTTGTCTGATATGTCGCATATCTCGCCTAGGGGTGGTAAACGTCAGACCCCAGTAGCTTGATAAGTCGTGTCGATATGAGGTCCATAACAGTTCGAGAAACTACTGATAACACTTACCAGTAAATCTCAGCAACCCTGGCCAGGGATTTCCAGTTATAGCCAATCGAACACAGCGCAACATCAACTCCCTATACCGGGAGAGACGAAACCCCTCCTATCGCTCATTGCCTCCATGTGATTCGGGACTATACCCAAAAGCCACCATTTTGCATGCCCTCTTGGACGTGGTATGATGGAAATCAAAGCACAGTGGGAATCACACAAGACTCTATGACGATTTCGGGTCTACAGACTAACCTGTACCAATATCACTAGAGAACTGCCATCTGACGTGAGGTATAATACCATCTGGGAGTTCTCGGCGAGTCCGTCCAGTGTACCCAGTCTCCACTGAGCACCCGTATACCTTCTCTGATGTCAAACACCAATGGATATGGGATCATCCATCGCCTATCATATTAGTCAAGAAGCGCATACGCTAGTCTACTCTGGAGTATCGATGCCCAGTCTCGGTACTCCCATGACTAGGAACATTTAAAGGATGTACTTAGCGACTATACTGTCCCTACTAGTATGATCTGCATCATAGTCCTGGTAGTCAAGTACTCATTCTAAGGGCTTTATCAACATGTAACATAGAGACAATCTGAGTACATGTTAAGATAAAGAGCAACCAGATAGCATACTATCATATTGAGCAAGAAAGTCCTCTCTATATATGTCCAAGTATCCACTACAATATACATCGTATGTACAGTAATGGCCTCTAGGGCATACATATCACTAACATCATTGTGCAGGATGGATATGCTATGAAGGTCTTCTTCAGTGAAGGTGATGCGGGCAGCCGTCTTGCACTTCTTAGAGAGAGGAGCACATAAGGTCATGACCAGCCGGATGCGGCAGGTGTCCTCGTCGCTTGGAGTCGAGCCAACGGAGACGACCATGATCTGTCCGACCGTCAACTCTCCGGTTGGAGGTTGGTCTGCTTGCTCCCGATCTGCTTGACGTTTGTCCCGTTGGTACTTTGCTAGGTGACCGGAGCGAATCAGCTCCTCGATATAATTGCTGAGCTGTTTGTAGTTCTCAGTCGGGTGTCTCTATGACCGATGAAAGGCATAGTATGGGCCAAGGAGTCGCTTGCCCGGTGTTTGGATCATCGGCGGGATTTAAAGAATCTTTCACTCTTTACCTCCTCTAGTAGTTCATCCCGAGAGACGTTTAAAGGAGTGTACTCGTGAAACATCGAAGAATAAGGTTTGGGATGATCGATCTTTTTCTTCTCCTCTCGGTCCCATTTCTTTTGGTTCGTTTGGTCTCCGCGGGGAAGGTTAGCGTTCACCTGAGACTCAAGTTGGATTTTCCGCTCGATCCAGACTTTTACCTCGTTCGTGGTCTTAGGTTGCGCTAATGCAAAAGAGCGGAGCCACTCTTTGTGCCTAAGACCGGATCTCAAGGCGGTGGTGACCGTCTTGTCCCGATGTTTGGGTACCTCCAGGAGAGCATTATAGAACCGGGTGACATAACCCTAGAAAGATTCCCTGTCCTCGCTCTTGATGGTGAACAAGTAGTGGACCATCCTCTTCTATTGTCGGTTGCCGACGAAATGACCGAGAAACTTAGTAGCTAGCTTGTCGAAGGCTGAGATTGAACGTGGAATCAGGCCGCAGAACTAGTCTCGCTCGGCTCAGATGAGGGTGGTGGGGAAGGCTCGGCACTGAGCCATGTCTGAATTATCTTGGAAGCTCATGCCCGTCGTAAACGCGTACAAGTGGTCTTTTGGGTCGAACTTCCCGTCAAAGAGGGCCACCTTAGGCGGTTTGTTCCGAGAAGAGACCTTCTCATTCAGTAACTATTTCATAAAGGGCTTTGTGAGAGAATCCGCGGAGTATTTTGCCGATCCTCCGGACAAACGGGCGGCGAGTCGCATGTCCTCAATCTTCTTCTTGAGGACCTCGATTCACTGCTGGTACCCTGAGGATTCTCCATAATTGGAGTGCCTGCTCTCTCTGTTTCGGGCTTGCGTGATGGAGCGGCTTCAGCTGTTAGGAATATGTATGCCCTAGAGGCCATTATTGTATGATATAGTGGATGCTTGGACATATATATAGAGGACTTTCTTGCTCGACATGATAGTATGCTATCTGGTTGCTCTTTATCTTAACATGTACACTAGTATTATTATACTGTCTCTCTGATACATATTGATAAAGCCCTTAGGATGTTAGCTTGACTACTAGGACTATGATGCAGATTATACTAGTGGGGTTTGCGTAGTCCGCAAGCACATCCTTTAACAGTTCTTAGTCAAGAGAGTATCGAGACAGGGTATCGGTATTCCAGAGTAGACTAGTGTGTACGTTTCTTGACCATGTATGGGGCGATGGTTGATCCCATATCCATTGGTGTTTGTGTCACGACCCAAAGTTCGGCTCGTGACCGGCACTTAACCACGTAACGTCTACAGGCGTAACGCGACTAAGTAAGCCGAAACCCAGAAATCAAAACCATTAAAAGTATTGAGTGTTAAAACATTTAATAGAAACTTTTGCTGAAACATTTAGAAAACCTTAAGTAATTTAATAGAATTTTTTAAAGTTCAAGTTATTATCTTAAAAGTTTTGGCAGAATTTCCTTTGTAAAAACTAGCCCGAAATCGGGTATAAGGCAATATATGAATAAAATGATATACAATAAGAATAAAGCATCCCAAACGGGAGCAATCACGCCCAACGGCGGAAACAATCACCATGATAAAAATATACAACGCCGTAGCGAAGAATGAGTAAAGATAAGTGCAGACAACATGAAATATAAAACTGCATAAATGAAGTCGGCTCACAACGAGCTCGACACCAGAGTACAAAATAATATACATCGTCCTCACAACTGGTCTCTAAGTCAATACATGAAAGTAGATGGAGAGTACTAGATACAACAATATATACAACTGGAAAATAAACAGATACCACAAAAACCCACCTATCAGCAAAAGGGCTAACACGCCAACTGCAGTGGTATCTGTATCAAAAGATGCAAGAAAACAGCCTGCCGCGACTACGCTGAGGGGCAACCTGCAAACACTGTGGCACAACAGGGGTGAGTTGCCAACTCGTGAATAGTATATAACATATAAAGGCAATCGCGAGTATGCACGTGCTGCGATACTCTAACCTATGCCAACAGATAACATCTATATGATGAGTTAGATGAGCAACAATCATGCAACAAGTGCGATCTAATAACATCTCTATATGATAAGCAGGGTATGCAATAATCATGCAACAAGTGCGATCTAATAACATCTCTATATGATAAGCAGGGTATGAAATAATCATGCAAAAGTACTCTATCAGGTACTATAGGTACAGGATGAGATGCAAAATAATGAATGCTAGCATAGGAATAAATATCATCTACACGAAATGTCAACGTGGAAGAATAACCGGTGTTTATCAATGCACCCAAACCCCAATAAAACTCAGGCGCCGTCACTCTGATCGGCCCTCAAATCCTGTACAGCTCATGGAATCGTGAATGCCTAGCATCGGCACTCGAAAATATCGCAAATCATCGTGTCAAGCATCGACACGCAAATCCTCAAGTATCGGGCTCCGTCTGCGGAATCGGCCCTCGGCCCCGGTTGTACGGGTCATCCGGTATCCATCTATCGACTCTGGTCAGTATCCTCCGGATAACCGCCAGATCCAACCAATCACCGGTAGGTACTAGCCACCCTGCCAGGCTCATCGTCTACTCCACAAAAAACATTTCTCGTCCCGGGGAACCATACCAGGTCCACCACGAACCCGCAAATGGATCATCCAACTCCTCGAATCGGGTTTCAAGCACACGTCTCAGAACCGGGAAAACGCGTGGTGGACGCACCAAAATATCATATCAAAGGAAACCGGGTTTTTAAAACAGTGCGTATTTTCTTAAAATAATACTCCGGTTCCCCAAATCCAGAAATCACATAAATCCAAACTCAATGCGCAAATCCATGCAATGTGTCGTATGACACTAAGAGTAAAAGAAAGGGAAAACCGCTCTTTTAAAAAGATCCAGTTTGAAAATATCTCATGCGGTCCCTTAGTTTTTAAATCATGTCAATATCATTCATGTATGTAACATATGTATATATATAGGTATAGGTGTGCAAATGAATACATACGCAATGTGCGTGTAGCAATGTACATGTGCACTAATATGGATATACGATGTATATGTGCACAAGTATAGATGTATCAATGAAAGTATGCACTAATGTGAATATACAGTGTATATGTGCGCAAGTAGTGATGTATCAATGAAGGTAGTGATGTATCAATGAAGGTATGTACTAATGTGAATATACAGTGTACATGTGCGCAAGTAGTGATGTATCAATGAAGGTATGCACTAATGTGAATATACGGTGTACATGTGCGCAAGTAGTGATGTATCAATGAAGGTATGCATTAATGTGAACATACGGTGTACATATGCGCAAGTAGTGATGTATCAATGAATGTATGCACTAATGTGAATATACGGTGTACATGTGCGCAAGTAGTGATGTATCAAATAATATGTGAATATGCGATAAGTCATGACAATCATCAATGATGCGGCAATCATACGATATGTAATTCGTAGCAATCCTATAATGCAAGTGTCATGGCAATCACTAACGGTGTGTGTATCATACAAATAGTGCTCGTGCAGCTTTAACCGTTAGTGACAGTGCAGTGTTATATACTACCAATTCTATATGCAACAAGAAAGTATGCTACAATAGTCCATATGAACATCTACGACTAATTATCCTATCACGCCCTGACGCTTAACGCCATACGGGCGATTTCCCCGTAGATCTTAAATCTACTCACCTGGTCTCGTGCTACACGTAGCCAACCACCTGCTTCCCTTTCTTTGCTGCGTCCGACGTACCCGCCTGCGAACCTAGAATTCATACAAGGAAAGTCCACATAAGCAAATATCTCGCAAAACGCGATATCGAAATCAAACGAGAAACTCGCGTCGCGAACTAAACACGCGTGTGTACGATACGCTGAAACGTGTGTATACGCGTCTAAAACTATCCCGACACGCTGGATCACAGAACCCACTCACGTATCACGCATATCACGCAAACAAAACGTACTAGAAAAACGATATATCGTCCCAAATTCTTACTCAGGTGAAATCTTACAAAATTGTACCACAGGCCTCAAATGTACAGCAGACTCCTACCCACACAAACCCAACCCCAAGACTCCCTCATCTGGCCGCAAATTGCGGCCAGAAAGAATAAACCGGCGGCCAACACTTGGGTATGGGGTCTCGTCCTCTGGTGGTGTGATCAGGGTCTATCAAGTATGCTCCAGTTAACTCAATTTTAATCTGAAACCCCCGGGTCTAAAGCAGATCACAGAAAGCCAAGAATTCACTTAAAACGTTAATTTTAGCACTAATTGAAACCCTATGGTATTTTAGTGAAATCTGGGGTTTAACTAGGTTTAAGTGGCCCTAATAACACTTAAGTAAGTTAGTCTAACCATCACTAACATCACTTAACCAAAAGTCCACACTAATCACCATATTTAGCACAAAAACTCACTTTTAGCACTAAACGAAGCTACTAAACACATAAGTTTAGCAAACAAAAGAATGAGTTCAGAGATTATACCCCCTAGGAATCCTACGTGCAAGGAGAAGGAGAAGAAGAGGAGGAAAAGAGCTGATGTTGCTGCTGCTGCCTGCTATGCTGTTGCTGTCTGGAGCTGCTGCTGCTGTGCTGATGCTGGAGCTGCTGCTGATGCTGATGCTACTGTTGGTGCTGCTGCTGCTCCTTCTGCTGCTGCTGTGGTGTTGTTGTGTGTGTGTGTGAGTGAGAGTGAGAGTGAGAGAAGTGAGAGTGAGAGATGAGAGCACACAAGTCAAACCCCCCATCTCTCTCTTTCCTCATTTAATGTAGGCATGGGCAAGGCCATGGTGCTATTCCCTCTCTCTCACCAAGTCAACAAATTCAAACCATTTCCATTTTAAAAAAAATTAACCCTAAAACACATAATGCAAATTTCAAAAGGCTTAACAAAATGGTTAGTTCACCATGGTTGCTAATCATGGTCTAACTCCACTTTAATCCTAGTTTACATGCACATGTGTGTGCAAGCTTAGAAAAATTCTAACAAAATATTCATTAAATTTGATAAATCATTTGAAAATCGTTTTGGTAAACTTTTTTTTATATTAAAAACCATACTTTAGAGTATAATTAGCCACTAATCACATCCTAAAGTGTTACAGTTTGACATCAAAGATTGTACACAGGTGCTCATTAGAGAATGAGTACACCAAACAGGACTTGCCGAGAACTCCTAGATGGTACCATACCTATCGTCAGATAGCAGTTCTCTGGTGACAATGGAACAGGTTAGTCTGTAGACCCGAGATCATCATAGTGTCTTGTGTGGTTCCCACTGTGCTTTGATTTCCTCCCTACCACGGCTCAAAGGAGTCGTGCAAACAGGTGGATTTTGGGTTTAGTCCCGAGTCACACGGAGGTAGTGAGCGATGGGAGGGGTTTCGTCTCTCTCGGTATAGAGAGTTGATGTTGCACTATGCTTGATTGGCTATAACAACAAGCCCCTGGCCAGGGCTGATGAGATTTACTGGTAAATGTTATCAATAGTTTCTCAAAAGGTTATACACCACACATCAACATGACTTATCAAGTTACTGGGGTCTGACGATTCCACCCCAAAACTTGATATGCGGCATAACAGACGAAGAGACCGGACTGTACGGTAAGTGTTGCTTATAGGCTTTGAGGGAGTTTGGACAAGCTTGCTTGTTGATCTTCTATTCGCTCAATACCTGGGTAGCCGTTACATCCAGGTAGTACCGCTGACGACTTGTGGGTGACTGATGTGATCATTACTTACTGCTGGCGTATTGACGAGTTTTTAGAGTCCCACACAGAGGTTTCCTAGCTCAAGCGTAACGAAGTAGGGCGCATATGGTGATATGTGCGGGAGCTTGATAAAATACGAGTATGTGATACCGTATTCTAATCTCGCGATATTTGATATCAGTTAGATTATATGTGATATAACCGGATTGTTGAATCAAGTGTTGATCCAATGATATGTTATATGTATATATATTTGATATTGGCCGGTTATATATGATATGACCGGATTATCGAATCAAGTGTTGATTTGATATAGTATATTGAATGTTGTCGATTATATGTGATATGACCGGGTTATTGAATCAAGTGTTGATTCGATAATGTGATATACATATAAGTGATATTAGTCGGTTATATATGATATGACCGGATTATTGAATCAAGTGTTGATTTAATAATTTGATATATTTTTATATTTGATATATTAATATATATTAACTAATATTGTGCTCACTAAAGATTTTCTTCTCTTCTAATACATTTAATATATATGTGATATATATTAATATATGTATTTATATTTTGTATCATGCTTGATGATACATTGAACATGGGTGTATGAGACTCACACCAAGACTAAAGATGATTAGGGTGTTTATTTATTAAGAGTAAATTAAAAATGAGGTGGAAATGAGCATGGCTTAGATGCTTGTGGAAGCATGTAGAAGCCATGACTCATCTCACCAATTTTGTTTTACTCTAGATATTTTTTCTCACCCAACCATTATCTTTAGCCCATGGTTAACTCTCTCATTATCACACTTAAGATATTTCTTCACCCTAATTCATCTTCTTCCTCTCCAGGTTTTCTTGAGTTGAAGAAAGAAAAAGAGAAATATATTTCTAAAGTGAGCAAAGTTCCTACTTCATCAACCTACTCTTATCTAGCCCATAAGATTAGGTTCTTTGCTTCACTAATTCTTTATTAGTGAAGAGGTAGCTTGAGTTAGAGAAATTTTAAGGTGGATCATCTTCGGCCTCGAAGACGACGAAGTAAGCTCGTTCCTTTCACCAAGTGGAGCCTAAGAAGAGTTCTAGGGGATACTATTTTGAGCTAAGGGACTACTACTTGGAGCTTTAGAAGTGAAGGACCGGTCTACGAAGGTTGTATTCTCCATCCACTTAGTGTAAAACCTTTTTACATGCCTAGTAAACCCTAATACTCTAGTTTGATTCTAGGTTAGTATAGTTTAGACCTCTAGATTTTTAAAATTACATACTTGATGCATGTGGAAACTTAGTTGAGGTGCCAAGACACACTTTCATCGGCTTCGCTTTATCACGTTCCTCAAATCCTTGGGATGAACCCTTCGTGGCTCGCCCCAACGTGCGCCCTGTGCATGGCCTCGATGAGTATGGTGACATTGGTCTTCCATGGAATCAGGCGACTTGACCGACGTCGCCTCGGAAAGCGAGGGAACGCGGCGAGCGTTGAAGTGATAATTTGGTTGGTCCTGAGACCGTGGCATTGGACTGTCCGACGCCCAATGAGTCATGGAGTCATTCTTCGTACGGGGGTTACGACTGCCGAAATCGGCACGTCGGTGTTTAGTGATGTCAAGACTGGCACGAGCGAGGCCGAGGACCTGAACGTGCCCTTCTGCTGCCTCACGCACACCGCCGTTCTGGTGAGTCGGGGCGGCGATTTGGCAGACGTGGTTGGCAGTTTGGACATGAGCGAGCGCGTCCACCATCGCTGTCAGTCGGTCGATCCGTGCGGATAAGGTTTTGATGACGTTGGGAGGAGGAGTAGAACCGTCCCCGTGTAACGTTTTAGAAATCGTTATGCGAATTTTTCCGTTTTAGGGTAAAATTGTCGGTTTTTTCCGTTTTAACTCGGCAGTGATCGAACGATCATATAGACTTGCCAGCACCTAGTTTAGCTAAAATAAAGCTAGTGCGCAAGCTTTGGGGGTATATGGGACGTTTTGGTTCAATTTGAATTTTTCCCAATTTTAATATTATTTTAATGCGGTATTCACATTTTGGGAAATTTCTCTTTAGCGGTCTTTTCTTCAATTTTTCTTGCGTAACCAAACCCACATGTATCTAGATATTTGTGTGGAGGTTAGGTTTATTGGATTAAAGAAAAAGAAAAGAAAAGAAATGTAGATCCATGCATGTGTGCATGTTTGTGTATGAATGCATTTAATGGCATTTAAGGTTGGTAATTGCTAGGAAACCCTCACAAAACTCCCACCTCACTCCCTTGGCCGAGATCCTCTCTCCTTCTACTGCTCTTGCTCTTTTCCTTCTTATTTTATATCAATCCAAACTCACAAATCCTCAAAAATCCCAAAATATATCACAAAAACACCAAATAGTCTTGATTTTTGCTTTTGGATCACTTGGAGCTAGGGAAAACTTGGATCTTGTGAGCAAAATTGTTAGGTGTAATCCCTACTCTGTTAATTAGGAGTTTGTTTGTTGTTTTGATCGTTGGTTGATGCGTAGAACGCTTTTTGTATCGATTAGTGCGATATCGGGTTTTTAAAGTCTTTTTAGAACTTCTATACCTGCCGTGACCTGGAGATTTTAGTGTTTGTCAAAACAAAATTTTAGAGATGTACTAGAGAACCTGAGACAACACTTGAGGGACGGGGACCACCTCATCGGCCGGGGCCAGCGACCCCTATTGCGTGATCCGGTGACGCCGGCTAGGTAGGAGAGGGTTGGGATTGGTCTTCTGTGGGTAGTTGTCTGCTGTTGGTTAGGTGTGTTTGGTACTGTTTATTTTTTTAGTAATTGCAATATACAAAATCTGGGATCGATTACCTATAATCTAGTGTTTTGAGTCCGCGTATTACGTTTTGCGACACGAATCGTGATCTGGTGCAGCTGCTGTGCTTGGGTAGGTTTTGTGGTATCGTGACGCACGTTAGCCACTAGACGGACACTAGTGAGTTAGTTTAGTGTTGGTGCGTTATTTAATACGTAGTTTTGCGTTATATTGACCGATTCTGAGATGTTCGCATTATTTCTTGTGTTTGTGAAAATATAGCGTCGCAAGCGGGGACTTCGGACGCTGCGAACAAGAGGAAGCAGGTGGTCGGATTTTCATAGCTGGAGACCATTGGTGAGTAGATTTAACATCTACGGGGAAATCGCCCGTATGGCGTTATGCGTCGGGGTTGATATGATAGGATAGTTGCATGTTATTGCATATTGGTTAATTTCATATGAATGTCATTGCATAGTAGTATCTGCTGTACCTTTAGATATAACACATTACTGACGGTTCATGTTGCACGAGCACTAAATTGTATGCTACACCTACATCGTCAGTAATTGCCATGACACGCACAAACCACCAAAATACGTGATACAGTAGTGGATAGGGATAGTTGTGATAGTAGCCCTTATCCCATTGTGCATATGAGATATTGTTGACTCTTGCATACGTGACATTGCATTGGGCAGGAATAGTTGAGGTAGTGGACCTTATTCCATTGCACGTATACCTTACTATAGCTACTTGTACATCTTGCATACATATTGGCATGTATACTCACATAGTCTATTACAGCTACATGTATATCATGCACTCATATTGACATGTACACCGCATATTTTTGCTATAGTTGTATGTACCCCAAGTGGTATTTCTTTGATATGTGATATTGAGTTGTTGATCTTTGCGCTTATGAAATGCATCATAACCACTTGCTTACATGTAGATACTTAAATCTTGCTACACTTACATGTACACTTCATATGATGCTGCATTTGTTTTTCATAGGATTTTGGGAACCGCAAGATATATTTTAAAAGCTAGATTCAATTGAAAGAGCGGTTTTTCCTTTATATGCTCATATTGATGTTTTATGTTGCATATATCAGTTTTATATGGATTTTTCGCATTGAGATATGAATTTCATATGATTTATGGATTTGAGAACCATGGGGGTATTTTCAAGAAACTTTGTATTATTTGAAAACCCGGTTTCTCTTGATATGATATTTGATGCGTCCACCATGAGATTTCTCGGTTCTGAGATTTGTGATATATACCCGATACGAGGAGTGAGTGGGCCGTATGCGGGTACATGGTGGGGCCCGGTACGATTACCCTCGGCAAGATGTTCGTGGTACAGACGATGAGCCTGAAAGGTGGGCAAGTACCTACCGGTGATTGTATTTGGACTCGGCGGTTATCGTGGGGATACCGACCGGAGTGATGTACGACATATCGTCAGGGTCAGTCGTGGTGACAACGCCTGAGTTATGAGGATTAACATGTCGATGCTAGACACGGGTTTCATGATGTTTCGAGTGTCGGTGTTAGACACTCAGGTTTTCATGATTTTTACGTATCGTCGGTGGACATACGGGGTTGATATCCTCATACTTATATACGTATATATATACACATAGGGATATGCTTTCATGATGTTTCGGGTGTCGATGTTTGACACTCAGGTTCCATGAGACTTACAGGACGTGAGGGCCGATCTGTGGATGCGGTGCCTGAGGACTTGGGATTTGATGTGTCAGTGAGGGACACTGGTGTTTTTCCATGCTGATGATTTTGTATGAGATTTTATTGTATCATCCCACACACTGAGGATTATTGTTGTTATGCATTGTTTCATGTAGTTGTAGTACCCTGATGATGTACCTTTATATGATTGTTGCATACTCACTTATCATACTTATACTATCGGATTACATGTGATAGATAGACGATGTTCGTGCATACCTGCGATTACAGTATGATGTTAATTACTATTCACGAGTTGGCAACTCACCCCCGTTGTGCCACAGTGTTTTGCAGGACTTACCCTCTGAGTAGTCGCGGCAGGGCGTCTTATCATCTCTACTTTTGCGGATACCGCTACGTTAGGCAGTGAGGCCTTTGCTTTTAGGTGGGTTTGCGATTATCTGCCTGTATATTGTATATCTTTTGTTGGATCTAGTATTCTCCATCTACCACTGTTTGTATATGACTTAGAGACGACTTGTGAGGATTCAGTGTTGTATTATTTTGGTGACTTTGGGTGTTGTGCTCGTGGGAGCCGGTTATGTTTGAAAGTTTACTTCTTATTGCAGTCTTTCCTTTGTTATTTCTTCGCTTCGGCGTCGTATACTTGTTATGGTGATTGTCTCCGCCGTTGGGCGTGATTTTGCTCCCATTTGGGATGCTTTATATATTATCTGTGTTGTACCCGTTTTCGGAGCTAGTTTTTATAAAGGAGGTGCTGCCGGAATTTTGAAGAAGGAAAAATAGAGTTAGAGATTTTACTTGTGAGTTAAAACTATGTTTTTCCTCCGTTGATCCAGATTTGGGTGGTTTAGATTTCTGGGTTTCGGCTTACTTGAGTTGCGTACGCCTGTAGAAGTTACGTAGTTTTAGTGCCGGTTACGGGCCAAATTTTGGGTCGTGATAAAGTTGGTATCAGAGCGCTAGGTTTTACCTTTCAGAGTCTAGGATGACCTTGGTATGATGGAGTAGGTAGCTTAAGCAGAGTGACGTAGCGTGTGTATGTTCCGCGGCATACTTACGACACGGTTCTCCGCCTAAGTGACCTTAGGACTTATTGATTGATATTCTTCCGTGATGATATACATCTTTGTGATTCGATTCCTGTTTCCTTATCGAATCTTGTTTCAATTTCCAGCCTACATGCTGCTGAAGACTACGAGGGCACAGAGAGCGGCCGCGAGGGCCGAGGTCAGAGTTGACTCATCTGAGGCGAGGACTGACCAGGGCAGTACGCCTGTTGTACCGGAGCACATTGCTATGATTGGAGCTGGTATGCAGGATCTGCGCCAGATAGTGGGGACTTTGGTAGAGACCATCCGAGCACAGGGGCAAGCAGTTGTTCCACTCGTTGCGGGGACTACGATGGTACCTACAGTTCCGGCAGTCGCAGTTACAGCTCCGGAGGTTATTGTTGTGTCACTGACAGATTTTATGAGGCTGAGACCTCCGGTGTTTACTGGCACGGATGTTATTGAGGATCCGCAGTCGTTTATCGACCGGATGGCCAGGATTTGTCGTTCACTTCGATGCTCCGATGAGAGATGGATGGAGTTTGAGAGTTTCCGGCTGGAGGGTTTGGCCCAGAAGTGGTGTGAGTCGTTGGAGAAGGGCAGAGCCGCTGGTCTTTCTCCTATGACCTGGGCTGAGTTTGTGACGTCGTTTCTTGCCCGTTTTCTTCCACCGAGCGTCAGGGATGCGCGATGCGCGCAAATTTGAGTCGTTACGTCAGACTCCGAGGATGACGGTGTCTGAGTATAATGTACTGTTTACCGAGCTGTCGGTATATGCTCCGTACCTGGTGGCGACTGAGGAGTTGGGGGTGAAGAGGTTTGTTCGAGGCTTACTTACCCAGTTGTTCCTAGCCATCAGTATTCAGCATTGCGACACGTATGCGGCAGCTGTGGATGCAGCTCTATTGGTGGAGGAGCGTCTGTCTGAGTCATCGGTTGTTCCGGAACCGAAGAGGGCTCGTACTGGTATAGCAGCCAGGAGGCAGAGGTTTAGATTCCGAGACAGAGTTCGATCAGACACTGGGGGTAGCAGAGACGTGGGACGTGGCCAGTTGTTCAATACTTTTTCCCAGGAGGGTCAGCCATCGACACGTGGGTGTTTTGGATGTGGCAGTTTACAGCACCTAGTGAGAGATTGTACCGTGGTGCGTCAGAGAGGGCCAGCAGTACCCCAGGTTACCTTACCACCTTCTCCGCCTCAGAGAGCGTTGCCTCTTATTCCTGTTGTTGCACCGCGTCAGACTCCTGTTCAGAGAGGTCGTGGTCGCGGGGGTTTTGTATCTAGAGGTCGAGGTGGCGGAGGTAGAGGACAGCCGGTAGAGGGCAGGCACAGGTTTTTGCCTTGACTCACCAGGACACTCAGGCGTCAAATGCTGTGGTTTCAGGTACCCTTTCTGTATGTTCTTATGATGCACATGTTCTTTTTGATCTGGGATCTACGCATTCGTATGTTTCTATGCACTTCGTGCCGAGGTTAGGCCGAGAGTCGTGTTTGCTAGATCAGCCGCTTGTCGTGACTACTCCTGTGGGAGAATCGTTTGTTGCACGACACGTGTTCCGGTCTTGTGTTGTCCGTATTGGTGACAGAGATCTATCCGTCGACTTGATCCTTCTCGAGATGTTAGACTTCGACGTTCTGTTGGGCATGGACTGGCTAGCTACTTGCTATGCGTCCGTGGACTGCCGCGAGAAGACAGTTAGATTTTGTTTTCCCGGCGAGTCAGTGTTTATTGTGCAGGGGGACCGTGGTGCCGCCCCTCACAGTTTGATTTTTGTTCTGTGCGCTAGTCGGCTTTTGAGGAGGGATGTCGGGGATTCTTGGCTTTCATTCATGATACTGGGGCCACAGTGGAGTCGTTGGACCAGGTTTCTACCGTGCGAGAGTTTCCCGATGTCTTTCCCGATGAGTTACCTGAGTTGCCGCCAGAGCGCGATATTGAGTTTTGCATTGATCTGATTTCTGGCACGGAGCCTATTTCTATACCGCCTTATCGGATGGCTCCGGCAGAGCTGAGAGAGCTTAAAGATCAATTGCAAGAGTTGCTTGATTTGGGACTTGTGCGTCCGAGTGTTTCGCCTTGGGGAGCTCCTGTTCTGTTCGTCAAGAAGAAGGACGGCAGTTTGAGGCTATGTGTGGATTATCGTCAGTTGAACCGAGTTACGGTGCAGAACAGGTATCCTTTACCCCGCATTGACGATTTATTTGATCAGCTCCAGGGTGCCAAACATTTTTCTAAGATTGATTTACGTTCGGGTTATCATCAGTTGCGGGTTCGGAATGATGACATTCCGAAGACTGCTTTTCGTACGCGCTATAGGCATTATGAGTTTTTGGTGATGTCGTTCGGACTCACCAATGTGCCAGCAGC
The DNA here is from genome assembly GCA_030015575.1 of Agapanthus africanus. NCBI lineage: Eukaryota > Viridiplantae > Streptophyta > Magnoliopsida > Asparagales > Amaryllidaceae > Agapanthus > Agapanthus africanus. The sequence continues at coordinate 155,651,951 of CM057343.1, forward strand.
GTTCATGGATCTGATGAACCGGATTTTCAGGCCGTTCCTCGACCAGTTTATTATAGTGTTTATTGATGACATACTGGTCTACTCTAGGAGTCATGAGGAGCATGAGCAGCACTTGAGGATTACCTTGCAGATATTGAGAGAGCACCAGCTATATGCTAAATTCTCAAAGTGCACATTTTGGCTTGATAGAGTTGACTTCCTGGGTCATGTGGTGACTGGTGATGGTATTCTTGTAGACCCGAGGAAGATAGAGGCTGTACAGCTTTGGCCCAGACCTGTATCGGTGACTGAGGTCCGCAGCTTTTTGGGCTTAGCTGGTTATTATCGCCGTTTTGTGCAGGATTTCTCGAGTATCGCTGCACCGCTGACTGGACTGACCCGGAAGGGATTTCCTTTTCTCTGGACTGATGCGTGCGAGCAGAGTTTTCAGCAGTTGAAGACTCGGTTGACGACAGCACCAGTTCTTTCTTTACCTTCTGGATCAGGCGGCTATGTTGTTTATTGTGATGCTTCTCGAGTGGGGCTCGGCTGTGTATTGATGCAGCATGACAGAATGATCGCTTACGCTTCTAGGCAGCTGATGAAGCACGAGCAGAATTACCCCACTCACGATCTTGAGATGGCCACGGTAGTCTTTGCGTTGAAGATTTGGAGACACTGCTTGTACGGAGAGCCATGTCAGATCTTCACGGATCACAAGAGTTTGAAGTATATCTTCCAGCAGTGAGATCTGAACCTGATACGGTGCAGATGGATGGAGTTAGTGAAGGATTATGATTGTGAGATCCTTTATCACCCGGGCAAGGCGAATATGGTGGCTGATGTTTTGAGTCATAGGCCCGGGGGTAGCTTGTCCCAATTGAGCGCAGTTCAGCGTCAGTTGTCTGCAGATTGACAGCTCTTGTGTGATGGTAGAGTGCAGTTCGAGTTCACTTCCACTGGGGGACAGTTTGCTCATGTCTGCGCCCGTCCACTACTATTTGATCGTATCCGTGAGGAGCAACCCAGTGATGCCCGTTTGTCCGAGATTCTTGAGCTTGTTCGACAGGGTACAGTTTCGGAGTTTATGATTGATGACCAGGGTGTACTACGATGCGGGACTCGCTTGTGTATACCAGATGCTGATGGGTTGAGACGCGAGATTCTAGAGCAGGCACATCAGTCGGCCTTTAGCGTTCATCCAGGTTCCACCAAGATGTACCGTGACTTGAGATACTTCTACTGGTGGGAAGGGATGAAACGCAATATTTCGGACTTCGTTTCGAGGTGCCTGACTTGTCAGCAAGTCAAGGCTGAGCATCAGCGACCGGCTGGAGAGTTGCAGCCTTTACCCATTCCGGAGTGGAAATGGGAGCAGATTTCTATGGACTTCATTGTGGGTCTACCCAGGACCAGTAGAGGGTATGACTCCATTTGGGTGATTGTTGACCGGTTGACGAAAGCGGCTCACTTCCTTCCAGTGAAGACCACTTTCGGGTATGCTCAGTGTGCGTAGCTATATATAGATGAGATTGTGCATTTGCACGATATTCCCACATGCATAGTATCCGACAGAGGCACCCAGTTTACTAACCATCTTTGGCAGAAGCTTCAGGAAGCTTTGGGTACCCGGTTGAGTTTTAGAACCGCTTTTCATCCGCAGACCGATGGTCAGACGGAGCGGACTATTCAGACTCTGGAGGATATGCTCCGTGCATGTATGCTTGATTTTGGTGGCAGTTGGGATCGTCACTTGCCGTTGATTGAGTTCTCCTACAACAAAAACTTTCAGGAGACTATTCAAATGGCACCTTTTAAGGCTTTATATGGTAGGAAGTGTCGATCGCCAGTCTGTTGGACCGAGCTTAGTGAGAGTCTAGTTTTGGGACCCCAGCTAGTTCAGAAGACCACGGAGAAGATCCAGCTGATTCAGGATAGGATGAAAGCAGCCCAATGCAGGCAGAAGTTTTATGCCGACCGTCGTCGTCGCAGACTTGAGTTCACAGTGGGAGATCATGTATTCCTGAGGATTTCTCCGATGAAGGTCGTTATGCGATTTGGGAAGAGGAGGAAGCTCAGTCCCCCAGATTTGTAGGTCCTTTCGAAATCCTTGAGCAAGTGGGTTCTGTTGCTTATCGTTTGGCGCTCCCGCCTAGTTTTCCGGATGTTCACCCTGTTTTCCATGTGTCGATGCTTCGTAAATACCTTCATGATCCTTCTCACATGATTCAGCACGAGACCGTTCAGCTTGAGCGCGATCTTTCGTTCACCGAGCAGTCGGTAGTTATTTTGAATCGGCAGGTGAAGAAACTTCGGTCAAGGGTCTTGGCGTCTGTGAAGGTTTTATGGCGTAGCCCTACTAGTGAGGAGATCACTTGGGAGGCCGAGAGCGAAATACGGAAGAAATTCCCTCATCTCTTTAAAGGTACGCTTAGTATGAAATTTTAATTCGGGGACCGAATTTCTATAAGGGGGGAGATTGTAACGTTTTAGAAATCGTTATGCGAATTTTTCCGTTTTAGGGTAAAATTGTCGGTTTTTCCCGTTTTAACTCGGCTATGATCGAACGACCATATAGACTTGCCAGCATCTAGTTTAGCTAAAATAAAGCTAGCGCGCAAGTTTTGGGGGTATATGGGACATTTTGGTTCAATTTTAATTTTCCCCAATTTTAATATTATTTTAATGCGGTATTCACATTTTGGGAAATTTCTCTTCAGCGGTCTTTTCTTCAATTTTTCTTGTGTAACCAAACCCACATGTATCTAGATATTTGTGTGGAGGTTAGGTTTATTGGATTAAAGAAAAAGAAAAGAAAAGAAATATAGATGCATGCATGTGTGCATGTTTGTGTATGAATGCATTTAATGGCATTTAAGCTTGGTAATTGCTAGGAAACCCTCACAAAACTCCCACCTCACTCCCTTGGCCGAGATCCTCTCTCCCTCTACTGCTCTTGCTCTTTTCCTTCTCATTTTATATCAATCCAAACTCACAAATCCTAAAAAATCCCAAAATATATCACAAAACACCAAATAGTCTTGATTTTTACTCTTGGATCACTTGGAGCTAGGGAAAGCTTGGATCTTGTGAGAAAAATTATTAAGTATAATCCCTACTTTGTTAATTAGGAGTTTGTTTGTTGTTTTGATTGTTGGTTGATGCGTAGAACGCTTTTTGTATCGATTAGTGCGATATCGGGGTTTTAAAATCTTTTTAGAACTTCTATACCTGCTGTGACCTGAAGATTTTAGTGTTTGTCAAAACAAATTTTTAGAGATATACTAGAGAACCTGAGACACCACCTGAAGGACGGGGACCACCTCATCGGCCGGGGCCGGTGACCCCTATTGCGTGATCCGGCGACGCCGGATATGTAGGAGAGGGTTGGGATTGGTCTTCCGTGGGTAGTTGTCTGCTGTTGGTTAGGTGTGTTTGGTACTGTTTATTTTTTTAGTAATTGCAGTATACAAAATCTGGGATCGATTACCTATAATCTAGTGTTTTGAGTTCGCGTATTACGTTTTGCGACACGAATCGTGATCTGGTGCAGCTGCTGTGCTTGGGTAGGTTTTGTGGTATCGTGACGCACGTTAGCCACTAAACGGACATTAGTGAGTTAGTTTAGTGTTGGTGCGTTATTTAATACGTAGTTTTGCGTTATATTGACCGATTCTGAGATGATCGCATTATTTCTTGTGTTTGTGAAAATATAGCGTCGCAAGCGGGGACTTCGGACGCTGCGAACAAGGGGAAGCAGGTGGTCGGATTTTCATAGCTGGAGACCATTGGTGAGTAGATTTAATATCTACGGGGAAATCGTCCGTATGGCGTTATGCGTCGGGGCTGATATGATAGGATAGTTATATGTTATTGCATATTGGTTAATTTCATATGAATGTCATTGTATAGTAGTATCTGCTGTACCTTTAGATATAACACATTACTGACGGTTCATGTTGCACGAGCACTAAATTGTATGCTACACCCACATCGTCAGTAATTACCATGACACGCACAAACCACCTACATACGTGATACAGTAGTGGATAGGGATAGTTGTGGTAGTAGCCCTTATCCCATTGTGCATATGAGATATTGTTGACACTTATATACGTGACATTGCATTGGGCAGGAATAGTTGAGGTAGTGACCCTTATTCCATTTCACGTATACCTTACTATAGCTACTTGTACATCTTGCATACATATTGACATGTATACTCACATAGTCTATTACAGCTACATGTATATCATGCACTCATATTGACATGCACACCGCATATTTTCTTATGTACCCCAAGTTGTATTGCTTTGATATGTGATATTGAGTTGTTGATCTTTGCGCTTATGAAATGCACATAACCACTTGCTTACATGTAGATACTTAAACATTGCTACACTTACATGTACACTTCATATGATACTGCATTTGTTTTTCGTAGGATTTTGGGAACCGCAAGATATATTTTAAAAGCTAGATTCAATTGAAAGAGCGGTTTTCCCTTTATATGCTCATATTGATGTTTTATGTTGCATATATTAGTTTTATATGGATTTTTCGCATTGAGATATGGATTTTATATGATTTATGGATTTGAGAACCGTGGGGGTATTTTCAAGAAACTATGTATTGTTTGAAAACCCGGTTTCTCTTGATATGATATTTGATGCGTCCACCATGAGATTTCTCGGTTCTGAGATTTGTGATATATACCCGATACGAGGAGTGAGTGGGCTGTGTGCGGGTACATGGTGGGGCCCGTTATGGTTACCCTCGGCAAGATGTTCGTGGTACAGACGATGAGCCTGAAAGGTGGGCAAGTACCTACCGGTGATTGTATTTGGACTCGGCGGTTATCGTGGGGATACCGACCGGAGTGATGTACGGTATATCGTCAGGGCCAGTCGTGGTGACAACGCCTGAGTTATGAGGATTTACATGTCGATGCTAGACACGGGTTTCATGATGTTTCGAGTGTCGGTGTTAGACACTCAGGTTTTCATGATTTTTACGTATCGTCGGTGGACATACGGGGTTGATATCCTCATACTTATATACGTATATATATACACATAGGGATATGCTTTCATGATGTTTCGGGTGTCGATGTTTGACACTCAGGTTCCATGAGACTTACAGGACGTGAGGGCCGATCTGTGGATGCGGTGCCTGAGGACTTGGGATTTGATGTGTCAGTGAGGGACACTGGTGTTTTTCCATGCTGATAATTTTGTATGAGATTTTATTGTATCATCCCACACACTCAGGATTATTGTTGTTATGCATTGTTTCATGTAGTTGTAGTACCCTGATGATGTACCTTTACATGATTGTTGCATACTCACTTATCATACTTATGCTATCGGATTACATGTGATAGATAGATCGCTGTTCGTGCATACCTGCGATTACAGTATGATGTTAATTACTATTCACGAGTTGGCAACGCACCTCGTTGTGCCACAGTGTTTTGTAGGACTTACCCTCTGAGTAGTCGCGGCAGGGCGTCTTATCATCTCTACTTTTGCGGATACCGCTACGTTAGGCAGTGAGGCCTTTGCTTTTAGGTGGGTTTGCGGTTATCTGCCTGTACATTGTATATTTTTTGTTGGATCTAGTATTCTCCATCTACCACTGTTTGTATATGATTTAGAGACGACTTGTGAGGATTCAGTGTTGTATTATTTTGGTGACTTTGGGTGCCATGCTCGTGGGAGTTGGTTTTGTTGGAAAGTTTACATCTTATTGCAGTCTTTCCTTTGTTATTTCTTCGCTTCGGCTTCGTATACTTGTTGTGGTGATTGTCTTCGCCCTTGAGCTTGATTTTGCTCCCATTTGGGATGCCTTATATATTATCTGTGTTGTACCCGTTTTCGGGGCTAGTTTTTACAAAGGAGGTGTTGCCGAAAATTTGAAGAAGGAAAACTAGAGTTAGAGATTTTACTTGTGAGTTAAAACTATATTTTCTCCGTTGATCCAGATTTGGGTGGTTTAGATTTTTGGGTTTCGGCTTACTTGAGTTGCGTACGTCTGTAGACGTTACGTAGTTTAAGTGCCGGTTACGGGCCAAATTTTGGGTCGTGACACCCCGCTTTCGTTGTGGAGGACGTGGTTGCTCGAGCTAGGATCTTCGTTGCAATGATTGCTGGCCATCGAATCGAAGATGGAAGACCAACTTTTTTTAGTGGAAAATGAAAGATTCCTACAGACGGCGCCAACTGATGGATGTCGGGATCTCTCTCAGATGTCGTCCTCTGTCGATTTTGTGGCCAGCGAGGCTGAACATGTGAGATTTGTGGTGAAAGATTGAGCGTGTGGATCTCAATGGGTTTGCTGGTTGATTGTTGATGCCGAGCTACCTGTATAGGAAGTCCCGGGGTGGGAAACCACTGTAGGTCCCTCTGACGATCAAGTATGTATCGTGGAATAATTTGGCAGAGTAGTGGCGCATTGGATTCAATTCGAGTTACCTGAATTGTCTGGAGGAGAGGTTTATATAGGGGTCGCATTGGAGCGAGCCGATGCGAGATTCTTACCATCCGTTTCGTCCCTGTGTCACGTTCGCGTTGATGGTGGGATATGCCCATTAATGACGAGATACGCTCATTAATGGCGAGATACGCTAGCGGGGGATGCAGAACATGGAGCGGCGAAGATCTCGTAGTGGCGAGATATACGGAGTCGTTACGGGAACGCTCAAGCTCCGTGATTCCGGCCAAATAGGGACGCTGAGGAATCTCAGCTATAGGATAGTTCGAAGACGAGCAAGTGAGCCGACGATCTCAGTTATAGGATAGCTCGAATACGAGCTATTGACCGGCTGTTAGTTGAAGAGGGAACGTACTCCGGGGAGGTCTCCAAAAGGTTGGTTGCAACCTCGGAGGCGAGACGTCGAGAAATGTCCCCAATGTATCATGCTTATTCTAGCTCCATAACATGCAGGAATCTAGTGGGATTACGTGGACGACACGTCATCTGCTACGTGTTGTGATATGAGGAATTCCCATTTATGAGTATCAATATAGAATTAAAAACATATCCTTGACAAAGCGGTGCTCTTATTTTATTTTCCATTTATGTTTGGTTGAAGATGAGTGGAATCTAGATGCTTGCCATGTTGACCTCTTCAACCAAGAACACCCCACATTTTCTATTTTGATACATTGGGTTGTAATTGCCATATTATACAAGTTGTATACTATTTTAATTTCATTGACTGTGGAAGCCAGTGATCTTTTTTATGTAGGTTGATTTGGCCATGCCCTTATTTTCTATCGGGTATAAATTGAATATAACATTTGGCTAAAAAAAATAAAATGACAATAACGCTTCTCGTCTTTTAAGAGGAAAAGATGTATATCCAAATTGTTTTCCAGGCCCCTTTATCAATGAAAATGTTAGGTGACGTTTACGGGCATTAAATCACTTGCGCAATTAAAAAAAATGAAAAGCATGAAATCCTAAATGAGAATGCATACTATAGATCACACCTTGGAACAAATATAAATCCTGATTCATAATCATTGAGAATATTGCACTCTGAATCTATAAAGATTATACTTGCTTGCATCGACACAAGAGGCCTTTTCTTCATGATGTAATCTCTAGCCATTATACATAATTTGAGTCTTTGTTTAAGGGATAATTCACTGCTTAACTCGATCAACTCTTATAATGACTGAATGAGTATCAATTAAAAACTCAAAACATTTGGTGCAGAAGAGGAATTTCTTAGGAATGTATAATTAGTTATAATAATAACAAATTTAGAAATATCACAGATGGGTCCATAGCTCAGTGGTAGAGCAATTGACTGCAGATCAATAGGTCACCGGTTCGAACCCGGTTGGGCCCTTATTTTTTATAGTAACTTTTCTGCAATATTTTATATTAATTAACATATTTTGTTTCCTTTCATTTTTGTATTATATCAACAGCCGTTTAACCAAAAAAAAATAAAATAAAAAACGCGCCAAACTTCACTCTCTCCCTGCCTCTCTCTTCTCTTTATTTATTTTTTGTCGCTTTCCTCTTCGAATCCCCATCGACTCAACCCTAAAAAATTCTCTCAATCCCTTAAAACCCCTTAAAAAACACGTCAAATCCTCTCAAAACCCTCGTCTTCGATCCCCAATCATGCTCAAATTAGGGTTCCCTCTTCCCCCTTCCCTCACCCCTTCCAAAACCCTAGGCCTAGCCCTAGAAACCGCATCCCCAATCTCACTTCCTCTCTCCCCTAAATCGAAACGTTCAATCGCAAGAATCAGAAGTTCGAGGCTAGGGTTTAGGTGCTCGAAAGCGGTCCTGAGCGCCGAGAGGGCCGTGGAGGTCGATGAGAGATCGAACGAGGAGGAGTTCGACGCGATCGTGATTGGATCGGGGATCGGTGGACTGGTGGCGGGGACTCAGCTGGCCGTGAAGGGAGCTAGGGTTTTAGTCCTTGAGAAGTATGTGATCCCTGGCGGCAGCTCGGGGTTCTATGAGAGAGATGGCTATACTTTTGACGTTGGGTCCTCTGTCATGTTTGGGTTCAGTGAAAAGGTCCGACCTTTAACTATCTTTTCTTGTGTTTTGTTTCTTTGTTGGATATGGGAACTAGGTCTAGTTTGATTTGCTAAATTTAATGTCGAATTTAGTTAATTTATGTTTGTGTCAAGTCTCCTTGATAGACTCGCTAGAAGAGATGATAGGTAGGTGTAGAAAGAATTAGCAAGCATATCATTCGGAATATTAGTTGAAGAATGTTATTTGTCTCTGACAAATGAATTAGGATAAACAATGAGATTTTGCTTGGTTAGGAAGAAAGGCGAGAGTAGATCATGTTGAGAGATATTTTGGCATCTCCGTTCAAGGGAAAGTAATAGTAAGTACAAAGTCCTCGTGAGATGACACGACACTATCCTATATGCGAACAGATCTCAACACTATGTTTGGTCTGTCCAAATAAAAATAGTACCTCGAGTAGAGTCATGACATAATCTTCTTTGTTTCACATGAATTTAAAATATTCAAGAACAATATAAAATGATGTCATGTGTATAAAGATGCTTTAAAGATGAGGAAACAGGATCTGCAGGGACCCACACCAGCATGCCCAAACTGCACCGGCCTCTCACATGGGTCAGTGGGGCCCGCTGACTATTTTTGCAGCTAGGCACTTGGACCCCACTAGCTCATGTAAGCGTCCACTGCAATTTTGGGCCTGCAAGTCCCTGCAGGTCCTGTTTTCTCCTTAAAGATGTGCATATATTAAATAGTGAGAAAAGACGCAAGAAAAAGGACACATGACTTAGTTCTTAAAGGTATGCCCAATAGTTAAATAATGATTCATAATTAGGTAAGTCACGAAAAAATATTTTTATATTTTAGAAACCCCTCATGATATGAATGACGCTTCCCTTGCTAGATATTTAACAATGTCAGTTTAATTCTATATTTGACCAACGCATGTCACATATTTACTGCATGTTTGACCTATCATATATGTGCTTGTTTCCTTCAACTCTGTGACAAAGATTCAATTGTTTTTATCCATTAAGATATTGCATTTGTTTAGCTTTAGTACCGGGAAAGCGGAATTGCTATTGGATTAGGAATCCATTATATCCTAAAAAATATGTACTATTTCTGATATTTTTCTATTTTATATGAAGCTGTGGGAAGATACTTTTTAATTTAACTCTAACAGAGATTTACTATTAATCATACATGTCGTACATGCTGCTTGTGAAATTGCCAAAACACAACGAAATCATTTGGAATAGCGAAACCCTATATTAATCCTCACTTTCTGTCCAGAATATTTTACAAAAAATGTTCAATCTTTATACTGTTTCATATCCCCTTAAAATACCCAATGAAATCATTTGGGTTGCTGCCGGTTATTTTTAATTTATTTTGGTTAATAATTTTTTTTTACACTGATCATTACTTATTATCTGAATATCATGAGAATGACAGGGTAATTTAAATTTAATTACGCAAGCATTAGAAGCAGTTGGATGTAAGATGGAGGTGATACCTGATCCCACCACTGTCCACTTCCATCTACCAGGAAATGTCTCTGTTCGTGTACATAAGGAGTATAGTGAGTTCATTACAGAGCTTATTAATAAGTTTCCCCATGAAAAAGAAGGGATCAATAAATTTTACAGCGAGTGTTGGAAGGTATATTTTACCTTGTCTATGACTACAATTTCAGTTCCCAACTTTTTCATAGCTACCATAATGAAAGTATAAGCACTTACCTGAACAGATCTTCAATGCCTTGAATTCATTGGAACTGAAGTCACTGGAGGAGCCAATTTATCTATTCGGACAGTTTTTAAAGAAGCCATTGGAATGCTTGACCCTTGGTAATTACCGATACATTGATAGAATTTTCAGTGATAACAATTGCATCCATCACCATATTTACCCAAGCTTACCCTCATCGTCATCATCGTTTAAGAATTTTACCATCAGAATAGGGTCAGCAATTCAGCACAAGGGCCACAAAACATTTGACAATAGTTTTAATGTTCGATTGAGATCTACATTATTTTAGATTAAAGATTCTACACTGATCAACAAATTCTGCAAGGCCCTTAGGCCACCTAGCAGTAGGAAAACTTCTTATTGGACATAGAGCTTGCACCTCTGCTATCAAGTAGCAAAGCTCCTAAATTGTTTTAGATTAAAGAGTCTCGAAGAAAGAAAAATAATACAATTTTCTTAGAGAATTACTATTAACCTTAAGGTGAAGAAAAAACAAAGAGTTAAATATCACACATATCCAAATAAAAATGGCATCAAGCATCAATAAAGCATTTGCTAAACACTAACAGTGTCAACTTTCCTCTTCGCGTATATATATTTTCAGAAAGTAATATGAAACAGAAGTCCAAGAGCTAGTTAATGTTTATCTTTCTCTGTGTGATAATATTTCCATCTTGCAGCTTATTATCTTCCACAGAATGCTGGGGATATAGCTCGACAATTTATAAAAGACCCTCAGCTATTGTCTTTCATAGATGCTGAGGTATGCATATCTAGTCAACTGATTCATATTCTTAATTCGTTGTAACAACTCTTGGGTCGACGATGAGATATCATTTATGTTGTCAAATGACGAACGGAGCAATCCTGTGATGATTTGTCTCTCTGCAGTGCTTCATTGTCAGTACAGTTAACGCTTTACAAACACCAATGATCAATGCGAGCATGGTAAGTTTACCATACCAAGTCAACTAAATGTCTTGATCGTTTATCACTCACCATTTATAATTTCCTATCAGGTTTTATGTGACAGACATTATGGAGGAATCAATTATCCTGTTGGTGGTGTTGGTGGAATTGCCAAGTCTTTGGCCAAAGGCCTAGTGGATAAAGGCAGTAAAATACTTTACAAAGCTAATGTTAAAAACATTATGCTTGAGAATGGAAAGGCTGTGAGTACTATCTTCCAAATCTCAGACAGTGAATAATCTCTCAATATTGTACATAGAGTTTCAACCATGAATCTGATTATTTATCTAGCGTGACTCTAAAAGTTCTGCGTTTTCAGGTAGGAGTTAAGCTTGCGGATGGGAGAGAGTTTTTCTCCAAAACAGTTATATCAAATGCAACTAGATGGGATACTTTTGGTATGTGCTTGAGCAAACAATTCTGAAAAAACATTTACATATATGAGGAAACTTTCATACTGACAAACAAACACTTTATGTGCCACATTGTTTTTTTATTCATGTCTCACTAGAACCTATAGTTTCATAGAAAGTGTTATCCTTCTTTATCTTCTTGACCAATTATGGATTTCTTTTCTTCTATAGTTCCCAGGGGACAGGTGATAACACCCTGTTATTTCATTTTGGTTTTCTTCTTCTGATGTTTGGCAAACCTAAAAAAATTGCTCCATAAATAATGTGACTATAATAAGAAACACATCAGATGCTAGAGAGTTGTATACATAGAACATGTATGTGATTTTGAGCTAGTATAGAAGATGAAATCAGCTCAAATCACTTATGGGATGATACATATGCAAGCGCATTTTGGCATGCCCTTCCCACCCTAAACCAAGTCCTGGTATCAATGTTCTTTAGCCCTCGAACCACTGAACCCTTTCTAGACAATCCTTTTGAGTATTCTGTCAGCACCCTTTTCAGTAATTAGGCGAAAAATCATTAAAAGAATAATATTATAGTTCTTTTGTACTCTTGTTGAAGATGAAGTCACTGTCATACACAAAAAATGTATAGTTTTGAATTAAAGGCTGGAAGCATTACATAAGGCAAGAAAGCGGTCGTTTAATTATGTTTGGGAAACCGAGGGAATAGATAAAGTGTAGAGGCAAAAATTCTTGGGTTTAGGTTTATGACGTTTTTGCCCGAAGCTGGAGCAGGCTTTGGAAACTAAGTGGAGGCTGTATCCCCTTAGGTGCTTTTCTGAGCAGGGGTTGACAACAGTGTTCTCCATTTGGCTATCCGGGAAGATGGTGGGAGTTAGCTAGTGAAGGGGCTACTAGTAAGTTTAGTAACTATGAGATTGTCCGAAGGCTATTGTGAAATGGTTTAACCTTTGACTGGCAGATGGCTTGAGACATGGTATAAAGTTTGTCCCAACAGTCGACAATTTCAGGGGCTATATTATTAATCTGGAAGCTGAGAAATGTAATGCAATTTAGGCAGGACCAGCTCCAAAGGATAACTTGAAGTTTAATCTGGCCACAGTCAAAGTTAATATGAAGTCCATGACAACTGAAGACTATGAAAGTTGATCAAGAGCACAGAGGAACTATGAAAGCTGATATGAAGCACATGTAGTCATTTAGAAAGTTCAAGTTCTGCTCATGAAATCCAACATGTCTATACACACTTGTCTCAGGAGGTTACAGAGCAAAGAAAGGAACTCGCCGAACTGTTGCTTATTTCAATGGCTCACACATCATAATTGAAGGAAACATGCCAGCTAAAATTTGATATGCTTGCATCTGATTTCGTTGTATTGGCATACTTCTGCTGCTAAGTTGATGTGCAGATTTGTGGTGAATGTTGGGAGTGTTATGAATATTTTTATTGACATATATTTAGTTATCAGTTTGATTAGTTATTATATGTTTGTTAGGAGAAGTGAACTATTACTCTCTATATAGTTGTATGGACTACAACTTTTTTCTTGAGCCAATACATATTTTCCTCTTGATTTCTTCATGGTATCAGAGCTTTGAAGAAAATCAAAGGGGGAAAAAAATAATAATACCCGCTCCAGGCATCGATCCCTCCGGCCATCGATCCGCTCCAACCTTCGATCCCAACCACCTTCGCTCCCGGCCTTGATCCCAGCCACCTTCGCTCGACTTCCACAATACCCAACCACCTTCGCTCCCAGCACCCTTCGCAACCCGCAATCCTCCCTCGACAGCACCTCTCTCCCACCCTCGAATCTCCTTGGCAGCACCTCTGGCCTCCCTCATCGACCCTACAGCCTCCATCAAACCCCCACTGGCCCCTCAGCAAGCCTCGAGAATCCCCTCAGCCCCTTTTGAAGCCCTCATTCGAAACCCTTAGACCATGTCAAAGTTTAAAGTTTATTTAAAACCGATGGAGTGATGGGCTTTTTTTGGATACACATGGGCCTTTAATATAAGCATGTTTCAACAATAAGATTCAAGCCTTGTTGAGCTTTGGCCCATCTTTTATCTTATACCCATTTGTTTCTTTTGTTGTTTCCAATGTGAGGCTATCTTTAAAGTCCCATCATTTGGTTTTTTACTTTCAACACTCCCTTCACGTGCAACCATCATTTTTTCTTGGTGTGGTTGTCACGTGAAAAGTACGAGTAGAGTTACGGGCAACCATCACTTTGTCTTGATGTGGTTGTCACGTTCAAAGTACGAGAAGAGTTACATGCAACCATTACTTTTGCCTGGTGTGGTTGTCACGTGGAGGATTGTAACACGCTAGCCCGATCATATTTTTTTTGGATGTTTTGGTTTTGCTATTATCATTATTAGTAATATTACTAATACCATTACCATTATTATTTATTATTTATTGGAGTTTAATATTTTACATTGATATTTAAACAAGTAGATAAGTATAAGGTATTTATATACCTATGGCTATCTAGGTTGTTAGATAGATGATAATTAACATTTAAGTTTAGTTTGCTAATATATTAATATCTATTTTTTATTTGCATTTAATATATTTTCAAATATTAGTTATGTAACAATAGTTATATTTTAGTATTATAGTTTAGAAAAAATATATTTTTGTTTATTTGTTTTAAACAATATATATATATATATATATATATATATATATATATATATGAGATTTAGACCTTCTATATCTTTTAAATATATATATTTTCTCTCTTCCTTCTAACAAATTTTCCTAATATCTTATGTGCATATTTTCTTATACTAATATATATTTTATCTCCCAAGCTAACATCATCTCTCTTTATATACTATATATTTATCTTTAAACCTAATTAATATTTTATCCTAAACAAACAATTATAATATACATATAATCATATATATTTTCTTAAACTAAACACCTTAAGAAATCTCTCTCCCTCTATATATTATTCTACCTATCTCTTTAACAACTCAACATCTATATATATTCACCCAAATCATCATCATCCCAACCATCACATCTTTTTCTCTCCCTTTCTATTTTTAAAAACAGACCCATACACACACACCCCACTATATATCCCTCTCTCCGTAATAATCTCTCTTCCCCTACGGATTCCCTCTCTCCACACTATATACACACACAATAAATTTTAAAACCCATCTCCATCTCTTTTCGATTTTTTGAACCCTACCTTAACCGGCCTTCTCCATCGAAATCCATCAACTCTGAACCCATCAACCCACACCCCTTCACCATTAGAGCAGCCGTCGTCTATAACCGTAACCATCACCGTAGTCCCTATCCTAGCCTCAACCACCGGCACCCATCATCTGGCCGCCAACTCTTTCACTGAGCAAGCCCCTGCTCCTCCTTTCTCAAAACACACCGAACCCTAACTCCGGTCATCCTCGCCTCGTTTCTCCAAACTCGACAACACCCCATCATTGCTGCAACCCAACTCCCTCACCGTCGGCACAGCACCTTTACACCACCACCGCCTTTCCTTGAACCACATCACCTAAACCCTAACAGCAACTTATTTCCTTATCTCCTCTAACCACCAACCCTCGACCATTGTCGGCTCCATAGCCGCAGCCTATCACAACAGCGCTTAAGCCCCGAACAACGAGCTAACTTGATTCCCCGAGATCCCTGGCCGGGCCATTAAGCTTGGATCAATCTTTCGTCGTGATTATCCGTTCATCGCATTCACGACAAGTATTCTTGCTCTTTATTTTTTCTTCGATGCAATATCGGCGATTCTCCAAATATATCATTAACCTACATTGTTTGAATAAAACTGTGTTAGAACGCAACTTCATATACCTTAATAATACGAAATCATATGTTTCTTGTATATAAGTTAATAATGCATTGGTAAGTTAACGTATTTAAAAGTAAAGTTGACAGAAATAGATTAAGCATGAATTTATAAGGAAATATAATTAAATACAAATAAAGTTTGAAAGTTTGTTAAGCTTTCTTTAATATATATATACTAGCCATTCAGTGGTCAGGAAAATATAATTAGTATATCTATAATATAGTTAACATAATAGTATAGATGAGATGTTATTTTTAACACTTTATTGTATGTCAATATATCCACCTAAATTATGCAATATTAATTAGTGAATTAATCTACTTTATTTTTTATGATCTTTAATGTATGCTATCGCGTACTAAGTGAATAATACACACTAGCCGGCTTGTAACTATGTTGTTTCTTAAACTATGATATCATTTAAATTATATAACAATATCCTACTCAATTCTAATATTTTCATAATCTATACTCATTACTTAACATGTTTCACTCTGTGTCATTGACAAACACGAGATCACTAGTTAGAATGCTGAATTACATGACATGACATCATTTATTCTTGTTTACAGGCTTCTATTCTATACTGTTAACACGATATTACAAGTTCCAGTCCAGTCAGTATTTTATTTAGCGGTCGAGTTCACTGTCACGTTAGTTATAAATGCGTGGGGGTGTTGGGTTAGTTTGAGAGTGTGTTCGTTCAACAGGATCTCCGGAGTTCCTGTTACGACCCGAAATATTAGTTCGTGACCAACATTTAAATCACGCAACGTCTAAAGGCGTAACGTAATTCAAGTAAGCTGAAACCTAGAATCTAAAGATTTTTAAGAAAAATCAAGGAGGTAAAGTTTTGAAATAAAGGTATAATGAAATCAAGTTTTCTTGAATTGCATAGAAAAGGAACATGAATAATGCAAGTGAAATTTACTAGTTTGAAAACATGTTCCGTCTTTTAAAAATTTAGGTAGCACCTCCTTTGTATATTTTGATCCAAAACCACAATACAAGATAATATAAAGACATCCCCAAACGGGAGCTAGCTCTTCGCCAAACGGCGGATCCACAACCACGCAAAACATAAATATAAGTATACGAGGTCCAAGGCGAAGATCACCACAAAAGATAAAGAAACAAGTAAGACATCAAAACCACAAGTGGCGGAATACCCCTCGTCACAAGTCTCACTAAGTCTCATTACTTACATAAATACTAGTTTGATTGATGGAGTTGGCTAGATACAATATGAATAGTAAATACAAGAGTGGGTACGATACAAATGTCCCACATACCAAAGCAAAACACCCGAATGCAACTGTGTGCCAGCGAAACCGCTACTGATCCATGCGGTCAACCTGCAAGAACTGTGGCACAACGGAGGTGAGTTGTCAACTCGTGAGTAGAAAAACATCTACAAGTAGAAATCGAATAAACGACTCCTAGATCAACTATATCATAAAGGTAATACTATGATATCTAGGGTGACCGTATCTACATCTGTGCCATCAATATCTTCAATGTCTATATGCATGTGGCTATCATCCAACAATATAACCAATGTCTGTATGTATGTGGATCTCGTCCATGTGTCAACCAATGACACATCATGCATGTAAATATCATAAAAACATATGCATATAAGTATGAGGATATAAATCAACAGGTCTCTCTCGCGACACATCAACATCATGGAACCAGAGTGTCCAACCTCGACACTCGAAAATATTATGAAACCCGTGTCCAGCATCGACACGTAAATTCTCATATATCTCAGGCGCTGCACACCCTGGTCGGCCCTCATATCCATCTCTCTACTCCGGTCGGTATCCTCCGGATAACCGCCGAGTCCAAATACAATCACCGGTAGGTAGTGCTCCCCTGTCAGGCTCATCATCATCCCCACAAAATCTCTCTCGCCCCGGGGTACCATATCGGGTTCACCATGTACCCGCAAACGGTTCCTCCACTCCTCGAATCGGGTCTCGAAAACAAATCTCAGAACCGAGAAAACTCATGGTAGACATCTCGAAATATCATATCAAGAGAAATCGGTTTTTTTTTAAAAACAATGCATACTTTCTTTTCAAATAACCACGGTTCTCAAATTCAGAAATCTCATGAAAACAGCATCTCAGTGCATATAATCGTAAAGCATGATGTATGCGACATATATCAGAAATGTAAACATATCCGTATATCATGCAACATGAAACCGTGATGTGAACATGTCGAGGGAAAACCGCTCTTTTTAAATGAATCCAGTTTTAAAATATATCTTGCGGTTCCCAAATTCTCCAAGTCAAATGCAACATCGTATAAGATGCATATCATGATGCAGCAATCCTACTGTGTAGTGATATGGCAATTATCGATGATGAAGTGTGTGAGACGGCAAATCTGTGTACGTGTAACATACGTATCATCGATAATGGTGTAAGTGTACTAGCACAGGTATATGCAATGCAATGAGAATAACATGAATGCAGCATAAGGTAAATCATCAGCCAAAAGGTATAAAGTATACATATCTAACATGATCGAGTCGGTGAATCTAACCATCGACATCTAGCCTCACGACATCACGTACGGTATAATCCATCGTACGGTATCCTCTAGTCAAGGGTATGGATCAAACATCAAGTCAAAACCATCACGTACGGAAAATTATCGTACGACGGCATTAAACCAATAGGGATTCTATCAGCCTATATGATAATGAGGGGCACGGACCTAATGTCTCGTACGACACATCAAACAAGATTCATAACATTAATAAATCTATATACCTATATCCCATGCCACATCCATAACAATCTCATATCTGGGGACCGGCAAGGTATCAATCATCTCAATCGACTCGCATATACCAACATATCATCAAATCATCATATCACGTCGTATATTCTTTTCATTGCATTTACCTCCCACATCAAGTCAATTTTACATATACATTCTACCTTTACTATAAGCATAAGTATCTAATCTAACATACACCCACAAACCATACAAACAGTTTTTGAAAGATGCGAATCGTAGTTTTGAAAGTAGGGGCTACGGTGTTTTAAAAGAAAATATATCATTTGAAAATCCGTAACATCCCTCAAGGTATCTGTTTAAAAGATGCATATGATTTTTCAGTTTGGAAATAGGTATGGTTCGAATGACACATCTACGTCGGCTATCTCATCTTATAATATCCTAAACCGCAATATCACTTCTAACTATCTTTTAGTTTCTAATATGGTTTATCTAACTATCTTTTAACTCTATCTATAGTCTTCTATTAAAGGTTTCATTAATCATAATATATATATATATATAAATCGGTTTCCATCAAAATTTGCCTGCGTGCTATACGCCATCCACCCGATTTCCCCCGTAGATATAGATCTACTCACATTGATCCTTGCTTGCCGAAATCGATGACGCCACGTTCCGTCGCCTCGGAATCTATGCGAAAGTACCTACAATAATACACAGTCGCAATCGCTATTAAAATCGAATTCGGAAACCAAAACAGTATACAGATCGCCTATAGGTTAGAACCTATAGGCCACACATGCAAAACCAACCAATTATTCCTTGTCGTTGATGTACGAACATCCAACAACCAAAAACAAATCCAAATATCAAAACTAAACATTTCAAAATACGGAAAATATAGCCAAAATCATACCAAAGTGCTCCCAGATTTTGACTCAGGTCAAAAGGGGTTAAACAAAGAGGTATAGGATGTTGTACATAGAGTATATGAGCTACTGGATCAACATAGAACCCAACCCACCCTATGTGGCCGGCGACAAGGCCCCAGATTCCGGCGAGCTCGGTCCCCAAGGCTCTGTTGGGCTTCGTTTGGTCATGGTGGTCTCCTATGGTCTTAAATGGGTCTCTGGTATTGTTTGCTACTCAGAAAGTCCTCGGGTTGCTCCAGATTCACTGTAGGCTCACAATTCCTCACAATACCGATACGGCTAAAATCCTAAATTCGTATTTTGGTTACTACACTCAATTCCAACTCTTGAATTCAATTCCTAAGGTTTGTAACATCCACTACACACCTCAAATCTACACAAACACCCAAACCCTCCACTAGAAATTTCCAACATCACAATTCCACGCTAAAACGACTTCTAAACTAAACAGGAATATAACAAACTAAAACCTAAACTAAATGGTAGAGATTATACCTCATTAATGCCACCAAGCAAAACCCTAGAAGTCCCACGTCTTCAAAATCTAACTTTGATGGGTTCAATGTGATGAGGGTGAGGTGGAGATCATTTTTAATGAAAGGGGTTTGGGGATTTGATTAGGTTTTGAAGATGGTTTCCATGCGTAGTGAGGTGGAGGAAGAAGGAGATGAAGAAGGATGAGGGAGTTGAAGAAATGAAATGAAGTGAAGAATGAAGGATGAGGTGGGGGTGGAGCCTTACCTCTCTTCCTCGCTCTCTCTCTCTCCTAGCATGCTTACCTCTCATCATGATGTCCCCTCTCTCTCCTCAAGTCATCATGACACATTTTTCCTTTCTTTTCTTTTCTCACCACAATAAAAGCATAACATAAAACAACACAATTGAACATGTAACCAAATGAAACATGTCATGGTGCACTAACCATGAAAACTGTAGAAACACGGATTTGGCTTAGTCGCGATTAGCAGTGTACTATTCATGTTTTTATCCAAACTGCATATAATAAATATTAAAAATGTCAAATCCTTTAAATATATTTTTAAATGAATAAATCATTTTAAATTTTCATTTATTTCACAATTATCGGTATATATTTATACCTTTTTTCAAAAACCCCAATTTCGCAAATCGGGCGGTTTTCGGGAAAAATATTATTTTAATATTAAATTCTAAAAATAATATTTTATATTTTCTGAAATGTTACAATCTTCCCCTTTTAAATAAATTTGGCCCCCGAATTTAAATTTAAACCCCCAAAACCTAAAACATTTCAATAATCAACTCAAATTAACGGGGCTTCGAAATCATGGAAGATGCATAAACAACACAGCGCGTCAAGTGCGCATGAAAACGAGTACAAGACTCAAATCGAACTCCGTCAAGCGTCACGCAAATCATCTGATTTGCACGCATATCCTCGGAGTTACAATAGAGATACAGATCTCGAAATCCACCACTGAAATCCAATATACACTAATCAAATACTATAATACGTGTATAGTACGCATCTTTGGAAAACTTTCAAGAACTGAATAGAATACATGCAAAATCTTTTCTGAATCACCACATGAATGCGTAACTCACGGCATAAATGACGGGCGCTCTTTTGTAAAATAATAATATATGTCCATATATGTTTTGCTAAATATACGTTCCGTCGTTTCAAAATATCCCAAAAGGTTATCCTTTAAAGACGTTCGTGTCGCTCACGGACACGTAGGAAATAGCGAGACTATAGCTTCTTTTTGAAAACCTCTTGTTAAACTTTTTAAATGCATGCAAAGTACTCAGGTACCGTTCTCAGATCAGTCCTGTTCGGCTACTTCATAATATAGTGCCTATCATGAAAACAAGGTGCTGAAGAGCAAAATCAGCCTCGAAAGGCGTATCCAAGAATCATGTACGTCTGGTGCGCACGGAAGTCAAATTCGAATACAGGTGCTACGAACGTGCACAAAAGCAAAACTAAGTGCAACGGGTGTGCACGAAAGCATCTGTCCAGTGCAACGGGTGTGCACGACAACAATATCAAGTGCATCCAGGGTGCACGAAAATCTCAATCTAGTGCATAAATGCATAAACACCACTCTGGTGCGTCAAATGCACAAAATACCAATCAATAACTCAAATATGTAAATAGCAACACCGAATGTACCAAGGTGTATAAAATCATAAACGTGTGCAACTGCGTGCACAAAACACATATCAATACACTGCAAGCACATATAAGCTATACCGAGTGCAAAAATCAAATCGAGTGTGTATCACACGTACAAAATCAACTCTTGTATGAAATCCACGAAATCATAGACATGTGCTACCAAGGCACAAAATCGACATCAGGTGCAATAGATATGCACAAATCGCAAATCAACATAACGGTGTATAAAACATATATCAAGTGCAATACTATGCACAAAATGAAAATGCCGGTAGGTGCATGGTGCACGAAAACAATATCATAAAGCTCAATCATCAAAACTCAAATCCAAGCGATATAAGCGTGATATTCAGATCACAAATACAATCGCAACAAATGACATTGAGGTACACCTCCTACAATGTCGAAAAATGTCGGTATGCCCAAAACTGGCAGAGCAAGAACACCCGCTTGCCTCCTGCTCACGGTCTGGCGTCCTCTGTCTCTGGGTCCTCATTTTTTCCTCGGATTACCAATTTCGCAATCCATTGGCTCATCGGCCCGGTTAGGTGTGCTAACGGGAACGATTCCGCTCTGGCACTTCTCTGGTTATCTCTCGGCCAATCATCATGACCACTCGTAAAGCAACACGTTACTGGCGTCGGCTTCTGGTCCTCTAAATACTCTGACACAACCGATCCTTGGTGCAAATCTCATCGCAGCAGTGTTCTGGAAGGAACCTGCTCAGGGTCTTTTCCGATCTCGCCTATACCGAACTATACGGAGGCTGGTACTCTTGCATAATCCTTTCTCGTTTTTTTTCTGGACATCTGCGTTTTCCGCACACATTTCCTCGGGAACTGGCCGTATCCCAATGCCTCTGTATGCATATCAGATCTCTAATCTCGACGGGGAGTAGCAACAGCTCGTCAGCATCTCGCATGAACCTCTGGCTCCACTCGTCTGTATCATCGTCCACTTCGATGTCACGTCGTGCTATCTGCGTATTGCAATGGTCCTCGGCTACGGTCAATCCGGAGTCTCTCGCACAGACTCGAAATTACGAACTCGGTATCTTCATTACTCTGTAGAAGATATCTGGCCGAATATGTCCTCGGGAGCTCGTCCCAACCATCGGAGGAATGCTCAATACTCGTCCGTTCTCGATCAGCTCACAACGCATCTGGGTGAGGTCCTCTATCCGAAGCTGGTCAGCTTGCTGATCTCTCATCACATGATATTCAGACGACGTTAAACGTTTCGATCGATTTGTCAAAGTTCCATAATTTCCGAAAGCTCAACACTTGAGCACAGTCTAAAAAATATCTGGTACATACCACAGTACCTCTGGACCAGCTGTAGAAGAGCAAACCCAAGCCCCACTGATGGCACCGCTAAACTGCCGCAAACCCTAAGGTTCAAAAGCGGTTCCATGGTCATCATGTCGAGTTAGGGTTCTATTCTTCTAGAGGGTCCACAGAATTACTTGCATATTCCTCCGAACACTTTAAACTTGGAAAAATGGGTTTCTGACACTCGTTCGAACTTTTTAGCTTCGCTTTAGCCGACATGTGAATACCCTTCGTCTCTCAACTCGAGGTAGTCTAGCTATCATCTGTCGTATCTCTGCCTGAAAGCTCTAGCGATCTCAGCTCACAAAGTCTAGAGGCAACATCCTATCAATCTCAGCAACAGCTGGGTTGTCTGTCTGCACAGTAGACGACATCACAATCTCTGAGGTAGGCTGTACATCAACAGTCCTCTCACAACAGGCAGCCTCTGTCAAAGGCCCGATCACCCGGTGCAAAACCAAACACTCGCCTCACCCGAGAGGTCACAACATAAATACTAATTCGAGACGTTCCCATGTCATTAGAAACCACGATGGTCAGTCCTCGTACCAGACGAGCTCGTCCTGACCGCATCACTAGCAGCAGCTCAATCTACGCTCAAGTCATGGTGACGGAAACCTCAATCGTGTATCGATAAAACAGATCAAAGGCATGAAAGGAAACGACAGATCCAGAATGGATACATGATCATAAGAAGGAACACCATCAATGAAAGTATGATCATGGAGACGAACATGAAACAAGGTTCTCAAATGGATGTAAAATCATGGGTACGAAGAGAATCACAGATCTCAAAATATGTACATCCTAAGGTTTCTTAAGTGAAGTATCGTATCGTAAATATGGCACGGAATATACGTACGGTACGTCACTCTACCCAAGCTACCTACTCCATCAATCAGGGTCAGCCTATGAAACGAAAGTTCGGGTCTAATACCCCCGTTCAAGTCTAAGTTCCGTAAGGTCAAGCCTAGGTTCCGAAATACATACCCGCCCTAGACTTCGCATAGTCAAACATAGACTCGAACCAAGGTTAAACCTAGCGCGCTCTAATACTAACTTTGTCACGATCCGAAATATTAGCTCGTGACCAGCACTTAAATCACGCAACGTCTAAAGGCATAACGTAATTCAAGTAAGCTGAAACCCAGAATCTAAACCTTTTAAAGAAAAATCAAGAAGGTGAAGTTTTGAAATAAAGGTATAACGAAATCAAGTTTTCTTAAATGCATAGAAAAAGAACATGAATAATGCAAGTGAAATTTACTAGTTTGAAAACATGTTTCATCTTTTAAAAATTTGGGCAGCACTTCCTTTGTATATTTTGATCCAAAACCACAGTACAAGATAATATAAAGACATCTCTAAGCGGGAGCCAGCTCTTCGCCAAACGGCGGATCCACAACCACGTAAAACATAAATATAAGTATACGACGCCCAACGGCGAAGATCATTACAAAAGATAAAGAAATAAGCAAGACATCAAAACCACAAGTAGCGGAATACCCCTCGCCACAAGTCTCGCTAAGTCTCATTACTTACACAAATACTAGTTTGATTGATGGAGTTGGCTAGATACAATATGAATAGTAAATACAAGAGTGGGTACGATACAAATGTCCCACCTACCAAAGCAAAACACCCGAATGCAATTGTGTGCCAGCGAAGCCGCTACTGATCCATGCGGTCAACCTGCAAGAACTGTGGCACAACGGGGGTGAGTTGCCAACTCGTGAGTAGAAAAACATTTACAAGTAGAAATCGAATAAACGACTCCTAGGTCAACTATATCATAAAGGTAATATTATGATATCTAGGGTGACCGTATCTACATCTGTGCCATCAATATCATCAATGTCTATATGCATGCGGCTATCATCCAACGATATAACCAATGTCTGTATGTATGTGGATCTCGTCCACGTGTCAACCAATGACACAACAATATTATGCATGTAAATATCATAAAAGCATATGCATGAAAATATGAGTAAATAAATCAACAGGTGTCCCTCGCGACACATCAATATCATGGAACTGGAGTGTCCAACATCGACACTTGAAAACATCTTGAAACCCGTGTCCAGCATCGACATGTAAATCCTCATATATCTCAGGCGCCGCACACCTTGGTCGGCCCTGATATCCATCTCTCTACTCCGGTCAGTATCCTCCGGATAACCGCCGAGTCCAAATACAATCACCGGTAGGTAGTGCTCCCCTGCCAGGCTCATCGTCATCCCCACAAAATCTCTCTCGCCCCGGGGTACCATACCGGGTCCACCATGTACCCGCAAACGGTTCCTCCACTCCTCGAATCGGGTCTCGAAAACAAATCTCAGAACCGAGAAAACTCATGGTAGACATCTCGAAATATCATATCAAGAGAAACCGTTTTTTTAAAAACAATTCATACTTTCTTTTGAAATAACCACGGTTCTGAAATTTAGAAATCTCATGAAAACAGCATCTCAGTGCATATAATCGTAAAGCATGATGTATGCGACATATATCAAAAATGTAAGCATATCCGTATATCATGCAACATGAAACAATGATGTGAACATGTCGAGGGAAAACCACTCTTTTTAAATGAATCCAGTTTTAAAATATATCTCACGGTTCCCAAATTCTCCAAGTCAAATGCAACATCGTATAAGGTGCATATGTAACTATAGCAAGTAAACTATGCGAGGAGTCATATCATGATGCAGCAATCCTACTGTGTAGTGACATGGCAATTATCGATGATGAAATGTGTGGGCCGGCAAATCTGTGTACGTGTAAATACGCATCATCGATAATGGTGTAAGTGTACTAGCACAGGTATATGCAGTGCAATGAGAATAACATGAATGCAGCATAAGGTAAATCATCAGCCAAAAGCTATAAAGTATACATATCTAACATGATCGAGTCGGTGAATCTAACCATCGACATCTAGCCTCACGATATCACGTACGGTATAATCCATCGTACGGCATCTTCTACTCAAAGGTATGGATCAAACATCAAGTCAAAACCATCACGTACGGAAAATTATCGTACGACGGCATTAAACCAATAGGGATTCTATCAGCCTATATGATAATGAGGGGCACGGACCTAACGTCTCGTACGACACATCAAACAAGATTCACAACATTAATAAATCTATATACCTATATCCCAGGCCACATCCCTAACAATCTCATATCTGGGGACCGGCAAAGTATCAATCATCTCAATCGACTCGCATCCGTATATCAACATATCATCAAATCATCATATCACGTTGTATATTCTTTTCATCGCATTTACCTCCCACATCAAGTCGATTTTACATATACATTCTATCTTTACTATAAGCATAAGTATCTAATCTAACATATACATCCGAACCATACAAACAGTTTTTGAAAGATGCGAATCGAAGTTTTGAAAGTAGGGGCTATGGTGTTTTTAAGGAAAAAATATCATTTGAAAATCCGTAAGATCCCTCAAGGTATCCGTTTAAAAGATTCATACGATTCTTCAGTTTGGAAATATGTATGGTTCGGATGACACATCTACGTCGGCTATCTCGTCTTATAATACCCTAAACGGCAATATCACTTCTAATTATTCTTTAGTTTCTAATATGGTTTATCTAACTATCTTTTAACTCTATCTATATTCTTCAATTAAAGGTTTCATTAATCATAATATATATATATAAATCGGTTTCTATCAAAGTTTGCGGGGGTGCTATACGCCATCCACCCGACTTCCCCCGTAGATATAGATCTACTCACCTTGATCCTTACTTGCTGAAGTCGATGACGCCACGCTCCGTTGCATCGGAATCCACGCGAAGGTACCTACAATAATACACAGTCGCAATCGCTATTAAAATCGAATCCGAAAATCAAAACGACACACATATCGCCTATAGGTTAGAACCTATAGGCCACGCATGCAAAACCAACCAATTATCCCTTGTCGTTGATGTACGAACATCCAACAACCAAAAACAAATCCAAATATCAAAACTAAACATTTCAAAATACGGAAAATATAGCCAAAATCATACCAAAGTGCTCTCAGATTTTGACTCAGGTCAAAAGGGGTTAAACAAAGAGGTATAGGATGTTGTACATAGAGTATATGAGCTACTGGACCAACATAGAACCCAACCCACCCTATGTGGCCGGCGACAAGGCCCCAGATTCCGGCGAGCTCGGCCCCCAAGGCTCTGTTGGGCTTCGTTTGGTCATGGTGGTCTCCTATGGTCTTAAATGGGTCTCTGGTATTGTTTGCTACTCAGAAAGTCCTCGGGTTGCTCCAGATTCACTGTAGGCTCACAATTCCTCACAAAACCGATACGGCTAAAATCCTAAATTCGTATTTTGGTTACTACACTCAATTCCAGCTCTTGAATTCAATCCCTAAGGTTTGTAACATCCACTACACACCTCAAATCTATATAAACACCCAAACCCTTCATTAGAAATTTCCAACATCGCAATTCCACGCTAAAACGACTTCTAAACTAAACTAGAATATAATAAACTAAAAACTAAATTAAATGGTAGAGATTATATCTTATTAATGCCACCAAGCAAAACCCTAGAAGTCCCACGTCTTCTAAATCTAACTTTGATGGGTTCAATGTGATGAGGGTGAGGTGGGGATCATTTTTAATGAAAGGAGTTTGGGGATTTGATTAGGTTTTGGAGATGGTTTCCATGCGTAGTGAGGTGGATGAAGAAGGAGATGAAGAAGGATGAGGGAGTTGAAGAAATGAAATGAAGTGAAGAATGAAGGATGAGGTGGGGGTGGAGCCTTACCTCTCTTCCTCGCTCTCTCTTCCTCTCTTAGCATGCTTACCTCTCATCATGATGTTCCCCCTCTCTCCTCAAGTCATCATGACACCTTTTTCCTTTCTTTTCTCACCACAATAAAAGCATAACATAAAACAACACAATTGAACATGTAACCAAATAAAACATGTCATGGTGCACTAATCATGAAAACTGTAGAAACACGGATTTGGCTTAATCGCGATTAACAGTGCACTAATCGGGTTTTTATCCAAACTGCATATAATAAATATTAAAAATGTCAAATCCTTTAAATATATTTTTAAATGAATAACCCATTTTAAATTTCCATTTATTTCACAATTATCGGTATATATTTATACCCTTTTTCGAAAACCCCAATTTCGCAAATCGGGCAGTTTTCGGGAAAAATATTATTTTAATATTAAATTCTAAAAATAATATTTTATATTTTTTGAAATGTTACAGTTCCATCAGCGGCAGCTCGTACCGGGCTATATCGGTCGCTTGTTACTACAGCTCGAACCGGGCTAGATCGGTCGCTTGTTACTATAGTTCGTACCGGGCTATATATGGTCGTTTGTTCATTTCACATTTGGGTCCGTGTTTTCTTTCCCTTGGGACCTTACCCTTGGTTGGGAATACTCCCGCAGAGGTTGATCTACACACTCGAACTCACGATATGATAGATTATCTTTTAATGACCAAATAGGATACGGCTTGACCGACTTGACATGTTTACATACTTGTTTCATATTATTACCATACATATATACACATGTGCACACAGGCTTCATAATACTCATATATTCATGCTATCACACCACATACACACTATTTGCGTTGAGTACTTGTTGGGATGTTCTGACATCATTGGGACTTGCCATCTCAGATTTAGAGACTGATTCACAGGCAGAGCAGGATCAGAGTGACTATCAGGAGTTTGCGGAAAATCAATAGTATTTGTATGTTTATTTCTATTTTATTTCAGTTGCTATTAGAATGTGCGCCTCCGCGGGACGTTAGGAGTGATGTTTCTTTATTTTGGATCATGTATTTCGTTTATTCGGATCTTTATCTTCCATGAATATTTTATTGAATCTATCATCTTGTGATTCCATTTTTGATATTACTCGTTATTCTTGCAGTTTGATGTTAGTATTTTATCTTGGATATTATCGTATAGGCTTTAGCTAGAGTCTAAAGTGTGACTATGGCAAGGCGATTTTCCCTTGTCTAGAAGCACTGACGATTTCGGTCCATATTTCCGTATTCCGGGAATTGGGTTGTTACAAGGATTAAGCCATTGGCTTCGGAGACTTGGTCATCTTCCTCTTCTTTACGTAACATGCTGCATTCTCTTGATTTATTAGAGTTCAGTTGTGAATCCTGTATTCTTGGTAAACACGATCGCTTTTTCTCCCTCCAGTTAATAAAAGACATGATTTACCCTTTGCATTAGTTCACTTTGATATTTGGTGTCCTTTTAAAATTTCTAGTGTATTTGGTTATAGATATTTTGTGAGTTTTATTGATGATCATTCACGTATGACTTGGTTGTATTTTCTGCGCAATAGGTCTGAACTTTTATTTACCTTTAAAATCTTCGTAGTTGAATTACTAATCAATTTGGTGTTCTGGTAAAGTTTCTTCGTTTAGACAATGCTAAAGAGTGTATTAGCACGGAGTTTAATGCATTTTGTCAGACCTAGGGTATATTGCATCAAACTTCCCATTTTTATACTCAGCAAAATGGGATTGCTGAACGAAAAAACCGACATTTGTCTGAGATAGCTCGTTTTCTTGTTTTGCATATGTATGTTTCTAAATGATTGTGGAATTTTGCAGTCTCAGCTGCCTGTTTTTATATCAATCGCATGCCTTCTCCGGTCATAGGCAACCAGTCCGCTTTATCTATTTTGTTTCCACAGGGAAACCCTTTTTCTGTTTTTCCTAAAGTGTTTGGTTCCCCATGCTATCCCCATGTTTTAGGTTCTCTTATCGACAAACTTGATCCTAGAGTTATCCATATGGTGTTTGTAGGTTACTCTCGATCCTAAAACGGGTATGTATGTTTTGACCCTGCTGTAGGGTGTTTTTCGTCATCCCATTGAGATAGGAATACGCGTCCGCTTGTCAGGCGCATTACAGATTCCTCCTGTCTAGGGTAGGCTGGGGTTTATTGATTGTGGTGATTCGAATCTCCGGCAGCCGTGGACTAAGCTGCCGTTAATTACTCCTCGTTTTGGAGTGAGGGAACCTCCGATTGAAGGGTTAAACAGGTCATGCGAACTCAATGTGCAGTGTTGTGTTTTGAAGGGGTTTTGGATACATCGGGGGCCCCGCAGAGTTTTTACGGGGGTCCCGCTACCTGAATAGCGGGCTGGGGGTCAAGAGGCTAGCAGCCCCCTTTCGGGGTGCGGGGCAACGCCCCATTAGAATTTTTTCCTAACGGGGACAGTGTTGTGGAGTGTGTGTATCTATATATATACACATATACATTTAGGTAAAAAGGGGAAAAGCGTCCAAAGGCCGTGTGGGGGCCGGCGCCCCGCATGCCTGGCACGCGGGCGCCGAGCGTCAGCAGGGAGAGGGACTTTGTCCCTACACTGGGAGCTGTGCTCCCGATTTGATTTATGAAGTTGAACTCCTGACAGAGAGGACAAGTGGGCTTAGCCCCTGCACTGGGAGATGTACTCCTCAAAAGAAAGATTTATTTTATATATATATATATATATATATATATATATATATATATATTGAGGAGTTAAACTCCTAAGATATTTTCAGAGCTGATGAAAGCGGACTCCTTTCTTCTTCCTTAGGCCCTGGATCTTCTCCAAAGTGGGTTTTTTGGAGGTGAGTTTTCTTCTTCTTCCTCTCGGTTGGCCGGATCTTGGAGAAAGGGGGTGAGATTTAAAAAAATCACCCATTTTTGAGATCTGATGGAAGATCCGCGTTCCCCTTCAAGGGTTTTGTGGTGGAAAACTATTTTTTTTTGGGAAAAGAAAGAGAAACTTTTGATTTAATTCAGAAAAAAGGGAAGAAGGTTTAGAAACATGAGAAAGGAGAAGGAGGACACAAAAACCCTAGAGTTTTACAACAACAACAACAACTGAGCCTTTTATCCCAAGCATATGGGGTAGGCTACATGAACCAACATGAGAATCACGCCGGGTCCAGCACATGAATCCTCTGTCTCCACTCACTTCTATCGAACAATATACTTTCATTGAGTCCTTTGGCAACCATATCGTTTCGTATCACCTCCATCCATGTTTTCTTCGGTCTCCCTTTTGCCCTTTTGCCATTACCCATATCGAGAGTATCTATTCGTCGAACCGGTGCTTCCATAGGTCTGCGTCGCACATGACCAAACCATCTAAGCCGGTTTTCCCGCATCTTCTCCTCCACGGGTGCTACACCAACTTTTGCACGAATATCCTCATTTCGCACCTTATCTTTTCTAGTGTTACCGCACATCCAACGAAGCATGCGCATCTCCGCTACGTGCATCTTCTGTGTATGATGCTTCTTAGGAGCCCAGCATTCTGTACCATATAGTTTTAGATAATGAAAATGTTCTTTTTTATTTCAACATCATGTTGCCTTATATAGGCTTACAAATTTACACATAGCCCCTTGGGCTTTACAAAATGACATTTTGCCCATCCCATGCCTCATGTGCTATTTCTCTTTGCACATAAGGCATGGGCTTTACAAAAATTTGGCTTTATGCCCATTTTCCTTACATTTATTCATAGAAAATTACATCAAAATTATTTATTACATAATTTTCGTTTTGGCATGAGGGAGACCGGCCGCGGGGCTCGACTTGGGCATGGGCCCATTTGATCTGGGCTTGGGCCCGCTTACTTGGGGTTGACTATGAATTTGACTTGGTCAATCGGGGTGTAATTTTTGACCCCAACACCTGCCACATCCAAAATTTGTATTTCATATGATGTGACTTTCTTAGAAGATCAAGTCTATTTTCAACCTTCTGTTAAGGACCCCACTTCTACTATTCCTGTTCCACACTTACCTTCCTCAAAGCTTAATTCATCTATTCAACCCGTGCTTCCTTGTGATCAGCCTGTAGTTCCTTATCCACAGATGTACCACCGTCGTAAGAAAGTTGTCCCGTCGCCTCCCACTAATGATTCTTCTAATGATTCTTCTGCAGGTACTCCAATATAGTCCACTGTTCCCGATTCTCCACCACCACTGCCTTCTGAAGAAGATCTCTCTGCCTATTGCCTTACATAAGGGTAAGCGTTCTTGTACTACTGCTCATCCGATTTCCATCTGTTTCCAATCATAAACTTACTCCATCTGTTCGTCAGTTTGTTTCTTCCCTGTCTGCCATCATTCTTTATTTCCCTTTTCAGGAAGTACTTCAGCATCCTGATTGACATGCAGCTATGTTAGAGGAGATTGCCGCACTGCGCTCTAATTAGACTTGGAAATTGATATCTCCGCCATTAGATAAGAAGGTTGTTGGCTGTAAATGGGTTTTTACTGTCAAACAAAATCCAGATGGGACGACTGACCGTCTTAAAGCTCGATTGGTGGCCAAAGGATTTATTCAGCAGTATGGTTTGATTATGTTGAGATTTTTTCGTTAGTTGCCAAATTAAATTGGTTCGTGTTCTTATATCCTTGGATGTTTCTAAGACATGACCTCTTCATCAACTTGATGTGAAGAATGTCTTTTTAATGGCAATCTCTCGGAGACTATTTATATACAGCAGCCTCCTGGTTTTGGGCGACTGGTGGAGTCTATGGTCTGTCTTATATACAAATCATTATATGGACTGAAGCCGTCACCACGTGCTTGGTTTGAAAAATTTAACATGATTTTACGACAAATTGGCTTCAAACATAGTCGCGCCGACACGTCTCTTTTTACACATTATCGTTCTCTGGGCAGGATAATTGTGTTGGTGTATATTGATATTATTATCACTGGAGATGATTCTGCTGACATCTCTAAGGTGAAAGAACATTTGGCTTCACACTTTCATACCAAGGATCTTGAACCATTTAGATATTTCCTTGGAATTGAAGTATCACGGAATTCCGGTAGATTGCAGGTTTTTTAGCGCAAGTATACACTTGATCTTTTATTTAAGACATGATTTCTGGGATGTAAACCAGCAAACATCCCTATGGATTCTTCAGTTAAGCTATCCCGATTAAGCTCTCTCGGATCTTCCACTACTTGGTCCAAGACGATATCGACGTCTAGATGGGAAGCTTATTTACCTTGGCCAGATATTGCCTTTCCTGTTAGCACAGTGAGTCAATACATGCAGAATCTTTTGACTTCCCACCTTAAAACAGTTGAGTATATTCTCAGATACATCAAAGGTTCTTTAGGACAGGGTCTTCTTTACAAACTATCATCTATGTTGTCACTCACAGCCTTTGCGGATGCTGATTTTGCTGGATCAGTTGATGATTGTCGTTCCACGAGTGGTTATTGTGTCTTCTTGAGAGGAAACTTGGTTATATGGAAAAATAAGAAACAAAATATAACTGCTCGTTCTTCTGCAGAAGCTTAAGTATAGATCTATGGTGCATACAGTTGCTGAGTTGGTATGACTTATCTCTCTTTTGATAGATCTTGAAGTTCTTTCTTCTTTTTCTTCTCTTTCGACTACACTCTTCTGTGATAATAAGGCCGCAATTCATATTGCTGAGAACCCAGTTTTTCAGGAGCGGACCAAACATATCAAGATAAATTGTCATTTTATTCGTGGCAAAGTGATAGATACGCTAGTTGCACTCCAGCATGTTTCCTCTGCAACCCAACTAGCAGATATTCTTACCAAGGCTTTTTCTCGACTGGTTTTCGCTTGTCTTCTGTTCAAGCTTGGCATGATTGACATCGACGCTCCATCTTGCGGGGGAGTGTTATGAATATTGTTATGGAGATATATTTAGTTATCAGTTTGATTAGTTATTATATGTTTGCAGGAGAGATGATCTATAACTCTTTCTATATAGTTGTATAGACTACCACTTTTCTCTTAGCCAATAAATATTTTCCTCTCGATTTCTTGATGGAGGAATGTGCAAGTTTTGATTTATAAAGTTGGCCACATGTGGGGACCACCCTTCTGCTGTTTAATAAATAGGGCTTACCTACTCTTTCCTTGTGTTGGTTGCATGCTTGGAATTCGTGGCTTGCTTGTCACAATTTACATGCTCAATTTATACGATACGATTCTGATTTCTGAGTGGAGCTCTACTCTTGTAGACACTGACCATTCTGCTGCAGCACATGAAAGATTGTAGGTCTGGAGTCCCCTGTTAATATGAAATAGAACATGAAAAATTAAATCCATGGTGGTCCTAATCAAGCTAAACCCAGATGACTATCTGATCAGTTAGAGAACCGAATTTCAGAAACGCCACCATGCTGATTGCTCTTGTCTGCTCTTTTTTGATGGGACTGAAACTGGTTTATATGAAACCAAGAGTTGCCAAGAGAAGGGCCAACTGCTTGCATATATAAAGATTTAGTATTAACATCTTTTTAATATAATGATTCTATTGTCATGATTTACATTTTTTAATATAGTAAATGTGTATTGTTGGAAGATCATTGCATGATCTGACCGGAACATTCTTGATATTTCTTTAGGAGTCTTGGGGAAAATGGAGTCTAAAATGTAGGCCACATAAATGACATGCATGGAGTATATTAGGAATTTATAAATGTAGCACCTAAGAGCAGTAACAACTATGCTAAAATATACTGTTACATAACTGTTTTCGAAGCAGTGCCAAAGGTTCTGAGAACTTGAAATCAAATATCACAATTGAATGGGTAAGTTGGGGGAAGGATGCTCTCCATGAGAAATGATACGCATATGTTGGCAGCAGGTTCGCTCTTGACCCGATCCTGCCCAATAAGTGGGTAGGTGGTTGGGCCGGGGACCTGGCCTGGTTGGGCTCATGCCCAAGCCGAGCCTGCACCATGTGGGTTCAGATTCCATAGGGTCGGCTAGAGTCGCAGCCTAGCTTGGCTAGGATTCATGCTCTGGCTGGTCATATATGAGAGCTTGTGTTAGGGTTTGAGATGAGATGCTAGGGTTTTGTGCCTCTTTAAGTTCTCTATCCAACTATAGTGATAAAGAAGGCTTCTCTCTCTGTGTGCTTGCCCCTCACCAACCATCGGAAGATATTGAGAACCACTAGACCCTGTGGATCTTAAAGGAAGAAGACCCCCAGTGTTACTTGCAGGGTTACCTAGTGCCCGCGGCGCAGCGGAGGCACGGATGGCGAACAAAAAATACAAGCAAACACGATGGAACCCCGAACCTAGAATCGATCCAAACTCTCTAAACTAGTAAGCTAAAACATGCAGGGTTGAAGAAAAACAACCTTTGTTGCGTGTTCACCCAATTGTGGAAGACCCCTCCAAGCTCGTAGCCACCGGGAACGCGCTTGAGTATCAATCACTCTTGCCGAAGACGATCCACCCGAGGGAACGTGGAGGAGGCTCTAACCGCCGGTCCAAAGTTACTAGGTTTGGATGGCCGGTGATGTAGGAATACTCCACTATATCTTTCTCTCTAGGATCTTGCTAAAAAATGTAAGCAAGAAGAAGGAGATGGAGAAGATGAAGCAACCATGGAGGGGATGAGGAAAAATATCATCAAGTCTCATATAGCAGAAAGTGAATGGCTACCAAAAATCAAACATGATCAAATAGTGCAACCAAATGAATTTTCCAATATAAAATTCCAAGCCATACCTTTCTACATTGTAGCACTATGCTTCCCTTTCTCCACTTGCCACCTCATTTCCTATTTGATTTTCCAGAAAGGAAAATCAAATATGATGTGTCCATCTTCTAGAAGTATCGCCGTATAAATACGGAATACTTCACCGGGTATATGTATCGCTACATATACGCGTATCCGTATAAAAATACGGATAGCATCAAAGAGAGAAAATGAATAGTGAACAGTAATACTAAAATACATGTATCGAAATACATATATAAATTATTAAATCAAAACCTGATTTAATAATCCGGCTTAATCCTAAGCCGGCTAGTATTATCAACTGTCTGATTAAAGTCCGTATACCGTGTACACGTATTTAATCGGACCCCTGCACGTACCATTGTACGGCTCCTTATCTGTCGCCTGAACCGGAAAAACGCTCTGTGTGGGAGTCTAAATACTCGACAATACGCTGACAGTGGATTTAACCACAAGCACGTCAGCGGCACTAGCTGTACGTAACGGCTACCCGGTACTTGTCGAAAGGGGGGTCGACAATCAAGTGCGTCCTTACCCTACTGAGCCTGAATGTAACAATCTCCGTACAGTCCGGTCTCTTCGTCAAAGAGTATCGCATTTCGAGTCTAGGGGGTGGATAACGTCATATCCTTACTAACCCGATAAGTTGTGTCTGAGTCTAGCTCATCACCAACTGAGATACTACTGATCAATTATCAGTAAATCTCCCCTACTGTGGCCACAGATTTCTGGTGATAGCCAACTGAACACAGCGCGACATCGACTCCTAATACTAGGAGAGATGAATCCCTGATAGTCGACCATTGCCTCCATATGGCTCGGGACTGTACCCAACTAAAACCTGTTTCCACGACTCCTTTGAACCGTGGTAGGGTAGAATCAAAGTACGGTGGGAACTCACACGAGACAAATGATGACTTCAGGTTAAAGGACTAACCTGTATTCATGCCACCTGAGAACTTCCAACTGATGATAGGTATAATACCATTTAGAAGGTCTCGGCGAGTCCGTCCAGTGTACCCATCTCCAGTGAGCACCTGTATACTATCTTAGGTGACAATACCAATGGTTTGTGAGATCGGCCACCGCCTCTCGTCGGGGTCTCGAAGCGTATACACTAGTCTACTCCGAAATATCGATGCCCAGTCTCGATACTCCCACGACTAGGGACATTTAAAGATGTGTTTATAGACCACCCAGCTCTTACGTATATGATCAACATTATAATGCTGGTAGTCAAACAAGAAATCTATGGCTCTATCAACATGTAATAGTGATCTGCAATACCACATAATGCATGTACATGATAAAGATAAACCAGATAGCATATTATCATTTTGAGTAAGACTGTCGTACCCGTATAGGTCATCCCTCAATCATCACAATCGCGTGTCTGCAATTACAATAATTGATTTGAAGGCATTATATCCAACAATCTCCCACTTGCACTTAAGACTAATTATTGTGGTATCGCGTATTCACATCTCGTGTGCTACCGAATATCCAACTTTTCTACTAACCAGTTTCTCAAATCTCGTTTGAGTTAACACCCGTGTTCGAGAAATAGCCTCAGTGAATGGATCCACTATAATGTTTCAACTTCTCTCTATATCTCACATTTGCAGAGATCAACAATCTCCCAAACTGAGTGATACCCCGCCACAAGAATTTGTCTGGATACCTGATGGGATAAGTTCATCAATGAACGACTCCTATCCAACAAACTTCTTGGGCTGTATTTTCTGTTGAGTTATAACCGGCATCCTGTACCATGATTACCTCAGTATCCTTATTGGAACACTATCCAATACACTGATCATCAGAAGAAGATAAACTCATCTCTGTCATCCAGGTCACCTTGAAAGCCATACCGATAACCGCCTTCCGGAGGAGGCTGTGTTACCTAATACTAAGAATATCCTCTTATGTTCTTTACTGCTTTTCTTTGTTTCTCAAAGATTGGATTAATATCTGCTTATTGTATCTAGTGTAACAGCAATATCTGGTGTTGTACAAGATTTTGCATGATTGACTCAATTGCTTAAGCAAATGATGTGCCATTCATGCCTGTCCCTCTCTTCATCAGTCAAAAAGACATCCTTTTAGAGAGGGTGATTCCATCACCTGCGGGTACACCATCACGTCAGGAGTCGTTCATTTTAAGATACTTTTAGAATGCTGTCTAAGTACCTGATTGGGGAACTTCCTAAATCTAGATCTAAAACTATAAATCTAGTCACCAGAACTCCTGATATACTATCTATATCCAACGTGGAGAAAACACTGTGTGACAACCAAAATCTGATCGATTGTAATATAGGAACACCACTTCCTATCTGGAGTATGTCATCTAAAATATGGACAGTACACCCCACATCCTTCTTACTAGGTTTATTTTTGTTTTGACGAAGTCAATCACCTTGACTGTCACATCAAAATAGATGATCCGTTTCCGCTATCCTTGCTTTAGTCTACGAATGGACACAAGCATCTTGCACACCTTCCGCTGCTCCTACTGACTACGATAACCCTCTGGCAGAGTCATATACACGTGCACTTCCAAAATCCCCATTTAGAAAGACGTTATAGTCACCCACCTGCCAGATATTATAGACATGAACTACATCGGCGTCAAAACATATCCATATGGATTTCAGCATAGACACTGATATAAAAGTCACATCACAATCCACAACGGGTATTTGATGAAAACTTTTTACAACAAGTCTAGCCATATTAGGTTAGTATCTTTCCACCTGCACAAATCTTAAAAGATTTACTTGCTCCTAATGGGTTTTACCCCTTCAGGAGCATCCAGAAAAATCCAAAATCCATAATTTACTGAAGTGCATGGAGTCCATCTTGGATATGAAGTATCTGGTCAGCTGGAAGTTACCACTTCCTATGACCTACTGATAACGAGTAGGATCATCATTACCATGATGCTGACCTCCTTGTCACCGTCCACAAGAAAACTGAAGCGTCTTTCGGGTGTCTGAGGCCACTTACTAAAATCTGCGGGGTGGTCAACGGTTTGTCAAGTCCAATTGAATTCTTAGGTTCTACTAAATTTTCGGTAACCGTTGGTGGTTCTGTTATCACTTCTAATTCTACCATACTCTCACTAGTTTCTTTTGCAAAAAGATCTTTTTATAAAAATGTGGCGAGTCAAGAACAATAACTATTGATCTTGAAAATGGTAGAAACAAAATCCTAGCCAATGCTTGGGATAATCCACAAACCGCCGTTACCGAAGCGTGTCTCGAGTTTGTTCGGATTTTGCTTTTAGACAGAAACCGGATAATTCTATATCTTAACCTGAAAATATGTAACCATTCTATATCCATATAGAATCAAGGTATTAATTTAAATGGAACCAGATTTAAAAGTCATGCAGCTGTTTCCAGTACATCTTACCTAATGGAAAAAGGCCAATACAACATTACTTATCATGGAGCGCGTCCACCGATGAGTAACTTATGAGAGAATCAAGTTCTTGATATTACTATAATGTAATACCTAGCATAAGTATCTACATCTTCGATCACCTCGAAAAATCCCGATACTTCCAACGCATGGTTCTCTACTTTATTCTTATATCTACAAACTTTTCAAAATCTTTGGACCTTGCATTACTACGAATGCGTGTCTAAAATCAGAAAACCAATAGGTAAACCTGAATGAAGTAAGGGTACCAACTCCTTGCTCCAAAAGACACTGGACAACATACACTTTCATGTATAAGTCCTAAGAGTATACCAACTCAAATTCTGTGTTTTGTAAATTGAAAACCGTATCTTGGTTA
This sequence comes from Agapanthus africanus, assembly GCA_030015575.1. NCBI lineage: Eukaryota > Viridiplantae > Streptophyta > Magnoliopsida > Asparagales > Amaryllidaceae > Agapanthus > Agapanthus africanus. Next base: position 155,690,961 of record CM057343.1, read on the forward strand.
AGAATGTCTTACACCGCTATTCAATACACCTTACCTTATACTCAACTGATAAAGGTAAATGTCTACAACACAATTTTCAAAATGTACATCTCACTTTATAAAAATAAAGGTACATATATTTCATTTTAAAATCTGGTGCATAACAATGGTTATTCAAAACCAAATGTTTGCCGTCAGGCAAAAGCCAGACGATTTAATCCAATATCACTAATTGCAACGAATTCCGATATTAAGGATCAAATCGCCCATTTCTCAATATTCTACTCCTACTCATCATCTGTAACACCGTACAGATGTGAGATTCAAATCTGGTAAATACTTACCCTGAAGTCAGAATTTGATTGGGAAAACAGTTCTCTATTACATGTACACGGAAAAACTGAAACATGAAAGAAAATGTTTCATAGGGGATGGTCAGGTATTCCTAGTAATATCTTTTCCATTATCCAGATTCAAGACAGCAGTCGCAATTTCTTTTTCCCTCACTTTAGTTCCTTTATATGTCTCTATTTCTTACCTTCTGTATACCATTCTTAGGCTAATTATTTTTCTTCCTTCCCTATCTTTCGGCACCAGCCTAAGGTTTGGAAGAAGACTATCCAATAAGCGTAATAGGTGCTCTCCTAATTAAGGAGCTCTCGCAACCTGAGAGAAAGTAAAGGGAAGAGACAACCGAATAATTCTATTCAATTTCTTTAAAATGTGTAGCCATCCTCGACTGAAGTAACTTTTTCGAGTTTGTATGTAACTATATGATGGCCGTTCCAAGCAATATAGATCATCGTAGTGATACGACGTGTTATGAAGAAACGCAAAGGGTAAAGTAGGAGTGGCAGGGATATATACGACTTTGTCACGAATCAAATCAAACCAAAGCCAAAATGTGTAAGAAGGTTCAGTCAAATTGGTTCATGAGTTTCTAAGGTAAGTCGTGGGTCGCTGTATCAGAGAGAGAAAAGAAACACTCCCTGTGCATTCTATCAAGATCAGATTGATCATCATTTTATTTGATCAGGATGGTTCCCACTGTTTCCTCGAATTCTCCTTCAAACCCCAAAAGGAGAACTAGTTGGGATCATTTAAGTAAAAAAATTTCCGAGTAATACGTATTCATCAGTGGGAATCAAGATCCAGCTGTCGTCATGTGATAACCTAACGGAATCCACTCAAGTCACCACACTCCAGAAGGTATGCGCATGCATGGCAAGTTTCCCGTATGTTTGAAACTCCCGATATAGTTTTTGCCCCTAAGATCCAAGTAACCATGACAAGGTCAACAAGTCAAAGGGTTCTAGTCAAGTTCAACCCGTCATTATCCTGATTGCATTAGACCCATCCGCACAGACCCTTGACAAGGTCAACAAGGTTGAACGACTGTCCTAACCAATCCACATATCCATACGACAGAAAAGTATTACAGAGCTACCGCACACTACGCTTTGACAAGGTCAACAAACGCATCACCAATACTAAGTAATACTAATCTGAAATGGCGGAGGGCTACGGCTGGTTTTTGGCAAAAAACCTTTAACGTAATGAACTTGATATCGTTGAAGGAACTTGAATGGCTTTGAAATGGAGTGGTTTAAGCTCCGTATTTTAAAACTAGCAACATAAACTTTTGCTTAAGAGCGAACTCCCAATGAAGGGATCAAGGCTCTTCCCTCATAGAATAAGGTGCGAGATATTCCTAACTGATTACCTCTATGCAAGGTAAAAGAATACGACTAAAAGTTTTGAAGAAAATCGAGTAGTTTTAAAATTGGTTCCGACAACATCATTTAAGTTTATTTTTCCTTACATTATTTCGATAATGCATTCCCATCAGCCACAGAAGAAACAACCAAAATAACATGCTTTTTATATGCCATCCGCATTCGCCACGGGGCCCGTCATGCACCGTTAGGTTACTTAACTAACGGCAGAGCGGGGGCTGGACTAGCGTGGATGCAAAATGTTAGTTGTATGTATGCCCTAGAGGCCAGTATTGTACAGATGATGTATATTATATTGGATGCTTGGACATATATAGAGAGGACTTTCTTGCTCGATATGATAGTATGCTATCTGGTTGCTCTTTATCTTAACATGTAACTTGTCTCTTTATACTGTCTTATAGTTACATGTTGGTAAAGCCCTTAGGATGAGTACTTGACTACCTGGACTATGATGGGATCATACTAGTGGGGACATGGTAGTCCATAAGTAGATCCTTCAAGGTCCCTAGTCATGGGTGTATCGAGACGGGGCATCGATATACCAGAGTAGACTAGCGTATACGCTTTTCGACCCATGAGATGGGCGATGGATGATCCCATATCCATTGGTGTTTGACATCAGAGATGGTATACGGGTGCTCAGTGGAGACTGGGTACACTGGACGGACTCGCCGAGAACTCCCAGATGGTATTATACCTCACGTCAGATGGCAGTTCTTTGGTGACACTTGTGCAGGTTAGTCTGTAGACCCGAGATTGTCATAGAGTCTTGTGTGATTCCCACTGTGATTTGATTTCCATCTTACCACGTCCAAGAGGGCGTGCAAAACGGTGGTTTTTGGATACAGTCCCGAGTCACATGGAGGCAATGAGGGATAGGAGAGGTTTCGTCTCTCCCGGTATTGGGGGTTGATGTTGCGCTGTGCTCGATTGGCCATAACAGGGAAGTCCCTGACCAGGGCTGAGTTAGAGATTTACTGGTAAGTGTTATCAGTAGTTTCTCGACTCGTTATGAGCCTCACATCGGCACGACTTATCGGTTATTGGGGTCTGACGTTTACCACCCCTAGACTTGATATGGGACATATCAGACGAGGAGACCGGACTGTACGGGAAGTGTTACCGGCAGGTTTTTACAGGAGTTGGAGCGGACTTGCTTGCTGATTTTCTGATCGCTCAATACCCGGGTAGTCGTTACGTCCAGCTAGTACCGTTGACGGCTTGTGGGTGCGTGATGTGATTATCACCTACTGCCGGCGTATTGACGAGTCTTTAGAGTCCTACACAGAGGTTTTACTGGCTCAGGCAAAACGAAATAGGAGCACGTATGTGATATGTGCGAGACCGAGAATAAATGCGTATGTGATACCGTATTCTATTCTCGCGACTTTTTGTATCGGTCGGTTATATATGATATGACCGGGTTATCTAATCAAGTGTTGATTCGATAAGTCGATACAATGGATGTTAGCCGGTTATATGAGATATGACCGGATTATTAAGTCAAGTGTTGATTTAATAATTAAGTGTATAATTGTATATTAGATATACTAATTTACATTTGCCAACACTTATTCACTTTAGGGTTTTTCTCATATGCACACTTGAATATATATATATGTGATATATATATTAAAAGTGTTTTCTTTTGTATCATGGTTGATGATACACTAAACATGGGTGTGTAAGACATACACCATACTATAATTAGATGATGGTTAATATTTATTTAAGGTAATTATAAATTAGTGGTGCTTAGGTCATAAGCATGAAGCTTGTAGAAGCTTGTGGATGCTTTGACAAAGTCCACTAAATTTGTTTTACTTTTGATTTTTATTAACCTAACCATTCTCAATTAGCTATGGTTATGGCTCTACAAGAGTTAGTATATGATACTCACTCACCATGGTTAGCCTTTACACTTGATCATTATCCTCATTCTTTTCTTTTGTTCATCTTCTTCATTGAGCAAAAGAAAAAGCTTGCTAGGGTTTTTGAAAAAGAGTGGAACTTTGTGAGAAACAAAATTCTAAAGAGAACCCACTTCCTATTTCTCCATCCTCTACTAGACTAGCACTTTAGTTTAGGGTGTTTACTTCACTAATTCTCTAGTTAGTGAAGTAGGAGCTTGAGTCGGAATTCTCTCGACGTAGATCATCTTCGGCCTCGGAGGCTTCAAGTAAGGTCGCATTCTTCGCGTCGTGAAGCCATGCAAGAGCCCGGGAGAACCTTGATCGCAGCGAAAGGACTTCAACCAGGAGCAAATGAAGTGAATGACCGATCTACAAAGATTGTATTTCGTATTCCTTTTAGAGTAAAGTTGTTTACTTGCTTTTTGATTCGTCTAATCTCTAGTACACGATCTTGCTTAGGGTTGTTCGGCACAAAATTTAATTTTGGCATGGTCGATGCCTTGTAGAGCCTTGTTAGTGTGCCTAATAACCCTACACAAAACTTATAGAAGTATCTACTAAATATATATCATATATATATCAACATCGCAGGCAGATAATAGTCATCACAGGCAGATAAAATCATCATAAGTATGCGAACAACAATATGGAATAGCGGATAATCTAGGAGCCCCGCGTTTCATTTGTGCCATAAATGAAAGGCGACGTTCTTCGATCGTGTAGATGCCAGTGCAATGAGGATCCTAGATCCCTGCAAGTGCGGTAAGTTATTCGCCAATTCCTGAAGTGAGGCAACCCAATCAACAAAGTGAATGAGTCACCCAGCACTTCACGGAATCCGGTAATTTGAGCATCTTTCCGTGGGTCAACCTATACCCCTACGAGTGCGGTGAATAGCCTGCCAATTCTAGAGTAAGGTCCCTCCGGTCTCAACGCCATGAGATGCGGGTCCGTTGCCCTTTAGAACCCGGCTATTCGAGCACTCTCCGCAGGGTAATCCTAATACAGAAAAGAAAATATATACAATAGTGACAACGACCTCAACCCGGTCGTGTCCCAATAAAAGAATATACAAACTGGCAGAAACGACAGTCTACATGTCGGACGCTCGCCCCGCAATAATGAATATACAAATGAATCTGAACTGTACATCTAACATTGCAAACAAGGCTATCCATCACGACAATCCGCACAAACCATAACCATATATATATACAGAAACAAGTAACCGAAACAAGTGTGTAACCCCGTCTAATTGAGCATATAGCTATTAGACAATATTAACAACACATTCACGCACGCAAACGAAGTCAATGGATTAGAATTCCAAAACACAATTAGCGTACATCCCAAATTTACCGAGGATAAAAAACCAAGTGCACTAAGCATAAAAAAAATTCGAGTTTTGAGCCAATTCGGAAGTCTGAATCAAAACGAAACGCGCCTGAACTTTCGCGGGGAGTTAGACCACAAAATTAATTTCGAGTCGGGGGCTTAGAGGGGGTACCCTACCCCCGAGGCCACCATGAGGTGGCCAGAGGGTGAGGCAGACCGAAACTGTCCATGGAGGGGCAGTTTTGGGTCCTTACCCCTAAGACCACCTTGTGGTGGTCTTGGGGAGTGGGCCCAGCCGTTCGGTCCCCCCGGGGTCTTCCCGGGGTGCCCACGCACCACCCCGCGGCTTCTCGGTTCAAACCGAGAGCTAGTGGGGTGTGCAAACATCTCAAAACTCAAAATTCGGGACTGTTTTTTCGACAGTTTTCGATGCTCGAAAAAACGTGAATTCTAATATCGTAACTGGCTAGTTTAAGGTGTTTGGGAGGCTCTAATACCACTGCAGGGTTTCCTAGTGCCCGCGGCGCAGTGGAGGCGTGGATGGCGAACAAAAAATTCAAGAAAACCACATAGAATCCCGAATCTAGAATCGATCCAAACTCCCTAAACTAGTAAGCTAAAACATGCAAGGTTGAAAAAAACAACCTTTGTCGTGTGTCCACCCAATTGTGAAAGACCCCTCCAAACTCGTAGCCGCCGGGAACGAGCTTGAGCATTGACCACTCTTGCCGAAGACGATCCACCTGAGGGAACGTGGAGGAGGCTCTAACTGACGGTCCAAAATTGCTAGGTTTGGATGCCCGGTGATGTAGGAATACTCCACTATATTTTTCTCTCTAGGATCTTACTAAAAAATTGGAAGCAAGAAGGAGACGGAGAAGATGAAGCAACCATGGAGGAGATGAGGAAAAATATCAAGTCTCATCTAGTAGAAAGTGAATGGCTACCAAAAATCAACCATATCAAATAGTGCAACCAAATGAATTTTCCAATATAAAATTCCAAGCCATACCTTTCTACATTGTAGCACCATGCTTCCCTTTCTCCACTTGCCACCTCATTTCCTATTTGATTTTCCAAAAAGGAAAATCAAATATGAGGTGTCCATCTTCTAGAAGCATCGCCGTATAAATACGGAATACTTCACCTGGTATATATATAAAAATACGGATAGCACCAAAGAGAGAATGAATAGTGAACAATAATACTAAAATACATGTATCGAAATACATATATAAATTATTAAATCAAAACCTGATTTAATAATCCGGTTTAATCCTAAGCCGGCTAGCATTATTAACTGTCCGATTAAAGTCCGTATACCGCGTACACGTATTTAATCGGACCTCTGCACATACCATCGTACGGCTCCTACATCTGTCGCCTGAACCGGGAAAACCCTCTTTGTGGAACTCTAAAGACTCGACAATACGCTGGCAGTAGGTTTAACCACAAGCACGTCAGCGGCACTAACTGTACGGCTATCCAGATACTTGTCGAAAGGGGGGTCGACAATCAAGTGCGTTCTTACCCTACTGAGCCTGAATGTGACAATCTTCGTACAATCCGGTCTCTTCATCAAAGAGTATCGCATGTCGGGTCTAGAGGGCGGATAACGTCAGACCCCTACTAACCCGATAAGTCTTATCTGAGTCTAACTCATCACCAACTGAGATACTACTGATCAACTATCTGTAAATCTTCTCTATTTTGGCCATGGATTTCTGGTGATAGCCAACTGAACACAACACGACATCGACTCTTAATAACAGGAGACGAATTCCTGACAGTCGACCACTGCCTCCATGTGGCTCGGGACTGTACCCAACTAAAACCTGTTTGCACGACTTCTTTGAGTCGTGGTAGGGTAGTAATCAAAGTACAGTGGGAACTCACACGAGACAAATGACGACTTCATGTCAAAGGACTAACCTGTACTCATACCACCCGAGAACTTCCATTTGACGATATGTATAATACCATTTAGAAGTTCTCGGCCAGTCCGTCCAGTGTACCCACCTCCAGTGAGCACCTGTATACTATCTTAAGTGACACAACACCAATAGCTTGTGAGACCGGCCACCGTCTCTCGTCGGGGTCTCGAAGCGTACACACTAGTCTACTCCGGAATATCGATGTCCAGTCTCGATACTCTCACGACTAGGGACATTTAAGAATGCGCTTATAGACCACCCAGCTCTCACGTATATGATCGCCATCATAATGTTGGTAGTCAAGCAAGAATCCTATGGGCTCTATCAATATGTAATAGTGATCTGCAATACCACATAATGCATGTACATGATGATAAAGAGAAACCAGATAACATACTATCATTTTGAGTAAGACTGTCCTACCCGTATAGGTGCTCCCTCAATCATCACAATCGCATGCCTGCGATTACAATAATTGACTTGAGGGCACTATATCCAATTTAACTCTCATCAAATAAGCATTCTCACGTGAATGGTTTGTAGGCCATTAAATCTTCTGCTGCGTATAGATCTAGATGCCAGATTTGGAATCTGCATCGTGATTGTTTATTATTACCATTAGCCTACACCATAGAATTTGATTGCTTAGCTGAAAAGACAGAACTGTCTGGACATTAAAAGTCAGGTTAATTATATTATAGGATGATTGTATTTATGTAATATTTTGCACCCTCTCTTGTCATACTTTTCTGAAACAGGAAATTGACACGTATTTATAGAGGGTTAATGTTAGATTTACAGCCAGGCGCAGAACTTTGTTTGATATTACTGGAGCTTTGCTTCATAGTGGACCCCATTTGAACGGGAAAAGTCTTAGATGATGATGATGAGTATTTATCATCTACAATTCCTCGTCCTTTTAATTATATTGATTCATGTTTACATAAGAAACGGCACCAATCTGTATGTATAATTTGCTTTAGTGATAAAGTTTATAAACCATACATAATTCTTTCAGCTACCAATGCAGTCATCATGAAGTTTCATTTCTCAAATATATAGGAAAGCTTGTTAAAGTTGATGAACTTCCAGAAGAGGAGAAAAATTTCCAAAAGATTTATGTCAAGGCACCATCATTTCTTTCCATACACATTGGAGTAAAGGCCTCAGTTTTGCCTCCTGATACAGATTGCCACCATTTCGTTCTCGAGGTATTGGAGCGGTCCTAGATTATCATTAGTTGCGCCAAGGTTTAATATGAAGAACACATGGCTATGGTATAAAAGAAAAGAAGTATGCTCAACTTTGTAGCTGATACCGGTATTTGCAGGATGAATGGAGTAAGCTGGAGATGCCTTATGGAAGCATTTTTCTGAGTATTCCAACTGTGCTCGATTCATCATTGGCTCCTGAAGGACACCATATTCTTCATATATTTACAACATCAAACATGGAAGATTGGAAGGTAGTAGTCTATACTAGAAGCTCCTACAATTTTCACATCACTAATATCGGATAGCCTGTTATTTAAGGTTAAATAATGTTTACATGCAAATGCAAAGTCATTCTAGTTTGCAAACCTATTGCAGATATTGATTCTCTCTGACACAAAGTTCTCACTTTCATTGGACCAGGGACTCTCTCAACAAGAATACGAAGAGAAAAAGGATCTTGTGGCTGATGAAATTATAAGGAGACTTGAAAATAAGTTATTTCCAGGTCTCAAAAGCTCCATATTGTTTAAAGAGGTAAGGCATAACACCCTTCAACAATTTTAGATTATGGCAGTTGATAAAATGCGCAAACTTTTAGTTTTAAGTCCATACCTGAAAGCAAGTTGACATGACACTGGCTAGATGATCATTCTGCTAGGACAGGGCCATATGCTGTATGTGTTCAATAGGCTGTCATGGTTTTTTGAACCATCTATAGTAATTATTTGGCGTATGTTTTCATTTGCTGCCTTCTACCTTTTTGTACATTGGTTTATGCTTGCTTGGTTAGACAATATTTCTTCATTGTATGTTTATTCTCATATCTAACATGCTCACTATTTGGATTAACCTTTTGTTTGTTTGTGTATGCTTGATTTTTCTATTTGTTCATTTGTATGTTCTTGAGTTTTCCTCATTACGTATAATAGCTTTTCCTATGTGAAGCTGGAAAAGATCGTCTCTGTAAATGTAAATTAGTAACTGAATCAAAGTGCCATGGGCAGGTGATTATTATGATTCATGGAAAATTTGTATGTCTACAACTCCATGTATCAAATGTTCAGAAAACAGTCGTATATTCTTTTATATAGAATTTATCACATTTAGTTCTTAAGATTACAAGTTTAGTAAGATCATAAGATTAACACTATCTAATTAATGCAACGAAACGCATTAGTATTGAATGCTTGAGATCGCTACTTGCTTATAGCGTGGTATTATTGATCATGATAGGTGGGAACTCCGAGAACACACAGGAGATATCTTGCTAGGAATGATGGCACCTATGGTCCAATGCCAAGGAAAACACCGAAAGGTTTACTAGGGATGCCTTTTAATACTACAGTAAGCTCATCTTTGAGAGCGTGTGCCGATTCTTCTGTGCTTTAGATATTAGTAGATTTAATGTATTGACTTATTTTAATAATCCGTGGTTTTGGACTTGCAGGCTATAGATGGTCTCTACTGTGTTGGGGATAGCTGCTTTCCTGGTCAAGGAGTTATAGCTGTTGCCTTCTCAGGAATCATGTGTGCTCATAGAGTTGCCGCAGATCTTGGTAAGCAAATTGTTTATAAATTCTATGAATACCGAAACACTAAAAAACATAGGATATAGCCATATGGGTATAACCACTGAATGTACCTGTTGAAAAATCCAAGGCATCAAGGTTTCTAGCCACTCCTGAGGGAAAAATAATACCAGGTTCACCCAAAGTTTTTAGTTTTTATGTATTTTATTCCGTAGTCCTAGCGTGTTGGTATCTACATAATAATGATTATTATTTTAAAGGTCATCACTAGCTATATCTTTCTTCCACTTTGTCACCAGTTGTGACCAGAGGAAGAATTGGTGGCTTAGATGATTGCCACTTGCATGTTGATTTTTGTTCTGTATTTTGTGAGTTTTAGTTATTGGGGTATTTTGAGCCGAGTCCCATGTGATGAGGCATTACACAATGCCGAGTTATCTACACTACTCATATTTAGGATAAAGAAGTCTATCTTGAAAGTGTAATTTCACCAGAAACTATATTTGAAGACAGGGAAACATTAATCGAAAAGGATATGCATCTTGGTTTGGGCATCCATTAGAAGATAGAGACGGCTAAAATTGAGGATATAATGAGAGAATTGATTGAGATAGCATGGCATGTGACAGATGATCATAGTGGTAGAAAATAATATTATAACCCTCAACTCTCAGTATTACTTGAGAATTTTGGTTCAGCAGCAGGAATTTTATGGTTTTATCCCACAGGAGCGCATTTAAATAGCGGATACCAATGTGCAAAAGCTCAAGTTTCTGCCCACTAAGGGCGCTTAGCTTGCAGTGGCAATTTAGAATATAAAATTATATATCTCAACCCTCACCACAAATTTGAGGGTCTGGTGGCATGGAGTTTAAGATGGTTGATTGAGGCATAGGCTTAAAATAACATGTATTGTGAGCAAGAAAGGATATACTGGTTGTTAATGCAATGACATAGATGATCTTTAGTAGAGCCAATCTGCATGGAGAAAAGGATTCACGTGGCTAAATCCAAGGATTTGCAATGTTGTCTTTGATTCTGTTGTTGAGATTATAGTGGGAAAAGTAATATAATGGGACTATGTTTATTTAATGATATGCAATTTACTATGAGGTTAAAATTTATCCTGAATGATGTCCATAATGAGAAAAGAAGAATTTTCCATGCCGGTGTAATGTATTTCTAACATAATCAATTAAGTCGTGTTTTCTTCATCTGTATGTTTCTAACCCACTGCTTTCCATAAAATGTACTAGATTATTGACTACTTACATTTGTCTTCTCATTTCAGGTTTTGAAAAGAAATCCCCAATATTGGATGCCGGACTCCTTCGTTTGCTTGGGTGGTTAAGAACATTGGCATGAGAGTATTAATTAAAATTCTGTAAGGAAATGACATTTTCCTCAGAATCATGCAGATTAAGCTGCTTCCGATCTTGTTAATTATGTAAGATTATACAAATGGTGGGTTGCATTCATCAAGTTTCATCACTTTGTTCATGATTCACTAATTATTGCATGCTTTCTGTCTGATGCATTATCGTGCTGGGCTGATCATTGAAGATGACAGATACACGGAGCAGTTCATACTATATACTGAGATCCATATCACTGCCAAGTAATACATGAAAAGGAGGTACTTTTGCGGCTTTTGGATGTAATTATAGCTATCAGGAGTTGTTGAGCTATACCATTTATATTTCATCATGTGTATTTAGAAATCCCATAGTTAAAATGTAAGTTGCTGCTATTTTCTGAATGTTAATGGAAACTCAAGTTTTATATAAAAGAAATTTACACCTGAATCTCTTGGAAACTCTGTTATTTTTTGTTGAAAGTATGCTTTTGATTTTTCCCTTAGAAGACTGATATTGCGCATGTGATTCAGCTTTCGTAGTAAAGTTAACTATTAGTTGACCAGCAAGTTCCTTCATGCTGATCCGTCTCTTAATTTTTTCCCCTTTCTAATTCAAAGGTGGGACATTCCCACTTAAATATCCTGGAAATTTTGAAAACATGTTGGTTTAAGGCAAGATTCAACCTGGCAACCTTTCTTATTCCATTCACATGCCTTACCAACCCTAATAAAAAGCTTCCTCAGATTCTATCCGGTTATGTTTATCATGTGCATTACATTCTTTTGAGGAAAATTGCAGTATTTCCTATTGCATGCATCATACATATATATTTGCTTCTATCATGACGGTTCCTAAGACCCGGGTTCATAAGAAACACAGTAGCAGGTATATTCACAAACTCCGTATGATCTCATCTGCACAGTACTTTTTAAAAGAGTGCTAATATATAAGCTCTTAGCGTTGAGCAGCTTTAACAGTTAAGTCTGTTAGCTCCCTTTTCGGGATTAATCATCACGTTGAGTTCCAGTTCTCATCCTGAAACTACTGTTTCTGTGGAGATAGTGGTAGAATCTTCTCCAATTGCCTCTGAATATATGTCCACAATTTGCCTATGAGACCGTTTTCCTCAAAGAAATATAGGCCAAGAGTCGGTAGCCAAACACCATGGCAATCATGGCAGCAATTTCCTTAACACCATTATCGAGATTAGAGACACGTAGCGAGGGTGGAACATGCTCATACTGCACCTTAAGCAGGAGTCTGTAAGTGTGGTAGTTGAAAGATATATAGCGGATCCAAGATATGAACACAGGAACTTTCTGCAGAATTACAATAAGTAAGATGAAGTTTAGTAGCTGTCAACACTATGACTATTTGAGCTGTCGTAGCAAAAGAGTCGAAGTCTTGAAAATATGACAACATTCTTAAAAGTTGGTACATTATGCTAAGATACAATGAACTTTCTCCATTTTTGAGATAAATACCATAAAAATGTTGGGTTACAGAAATCTATCACGAACTTCCCTACTTATTGCACTCAATAGCAACTGCCACCTAGAATTAAAAGAAGAGAGCATGATAAATGAGTTCTTTTTAAAAGATAATACAAGGATAGAACAACAATATATTGATTATGGAACGGTCTGGTGACTATTACACTAATGGTTTTAGAAAGGTAAGAGAGAGATGAATTTTCACCAGCAACAAGTAGGGAAGTTCATGTTATATTAACATAATCTATATAGTTCATTATATATTTTCTTAAAAACCCAATCTTAATATAAGCAAAATAAAGTAATCACCTTGACAAAGAATCCACCAGCCAACATAAAAGTCATGACTGTCACAGACGCTAGAGTAGTCGCCTTCTTGACATCCATAAAAGTAGCTCCAATAACCAAACCAAGCCCCTGCTAAAACAAAACCCTTAGTAAATTTCATAAATTTATTTCTACAACATGTTAACACCAATTCTTTTAAACAATCATAATATGCACCTGAGCAGCAACGATACTGAGGAATACACTTAACATGGTAAGAAAGAAAGGTGCAGCGCTCTCCCTTAAGCCGGCCATGAAGTAAACTATTAGCAGAAAAATTATGGGCAGGAAAAGGTCTAATGGTAGATCACTTGTTGTCCTGGCCATGAAGTATGCACTTAATCTATACATGTCAACTGCTCGTTCTTTGTTCAACATAGCTCTTTCTTGAGGGAATGTGAATATTGCAGTGAATACAGGAAAGAATCCCCAGAAGACAGCTATAAAGAATAGCAAACCTGCCTGTATTGCATTAGATCATTACGAATGTTACAGGTATCTCATCATATTTAGAATATATACACCTATTTCTTTTTATTTCAAACATGGATAAATTTCATCAAATATTAATGTTTTTCATTAGATACCTTGAAGCTCTTTTATTACAGTAAACTCCTCCAAGGTAAAGGGATTATTTTTTTAAAAATAAAATACCCTGCAATGAAGCACTTTAAGGGAGTTTCTTATAAGAAACTGTTAAAGTTTTGGCGAAAAATAGTGATAGTTAAAGGCATTCTTGTGAAATTTACCCTTTTAACATTGTTTATATTCTGATTTTTTGGGTAAATATATGGTCCTGAACTTATTTGAATATCCTGGGTTAGAACTTAGATATTTCTAATTTTGATAACTGAAATGTAAATTTTCAGTTTTATGCCACTATTAGAATCTCATCGGTGCATCCTTTTGCAAGCATTTGTATACCTAGTTTAGCATGTCTTCATATGATCTTTATTGAGATTTGTATATTTGCAAATGCTTTCCTGTCTGAAAAAATGAGATAACATATGCTTTCTTAGTATTCTCAAAGCCATCTAACTAAAGATGAGACTTTCTCTGCTAGTTGAGTAAAATGATCCGGGATATCCATCCAACTGCAGAAATCAAAACATCATGGAAACAGATACTGCGAGTTTTAGTATGTGTCCAATCTAATCTAGAACAATATGGCAACTGGCATTACGTGGAGTTGCTAAAAGAAAACGCAGCAGTTGAAGACATTTGAGTGTAAGTAGTTAAGTTCTCCATTCTAAAGCACGAAATTGTCTAGTGCATCCGTAAATTATTCATTTAAACTATTTCCTGTTGATGAGTGTTAGACAATTATAATTCATACCTGGTCTTGCAAACCTCTTGGGGTTGTACTATCTGAATGCCACCAGAGTAAACCAAGGATGATGGCCGTTGCAATGACTTGGGTTATTCTCATCCAGCTCAGATAATCATGGCGCCTTTCTTTCAGTCCTCTACAAAATAATATCGAGTATTGTTCCCACCAGCTTGCTCCCCAATCTCTCTTTGCTAACGATACCTTTGCCTTAACGTCTTCGCTAATGGGGATAGGTCTTAAAAGCTTCTTCTTTTCTTTATCAGCAACTCGAGTCTCATAGGCTTCCACCAAGTACTGTCCATTGACTTTCAACCAATCAGAATTATGACATGAAGAAATTATTTACCGTGTAGAAATTTTTTACCTCATGTACATCTTTCGCAGATGGCTTCTTATTTCCTGTGTCACTGCCCATGTTTTCCATCTGCACTTTGTCATCCAATTCTGAAGGTATTGATACATCGTTTGTGTTTCCATTTGCAAGGTCTAGCAGGAATTCAGCTGGATTCATTGCAATTAGAGGAGTACATCCAATGGAGGAAAAATAAACCATAGCTTCTGATGCCTTCCCAAAATATAGCAAGCTTCCTTTTCCTAGTAGGATTAATTTATCGAATTTGTGAAAGAGTCTGCTTGACGGCTGATGTTGTAACATTTTCAAAAATATAAAATATTAATTTTGGGAATTTTTATAATTTAATATTATTTTATTGATTATTTTAATATTAAATGCAAATAAATAGGAAAAATGTTAGAAAAAATTATGAAAAATTATGGAAAATTCTAAAATATGGTAAATTAGTGGATTATGGCATTTTTAAGTTTTTGTGATTAGTTTGACAATAATTTAGTGCTAATCGCGATTAAAATCGCTAATCGGGTTTTTTGGCAATTTTGTGCAAAACTTGCACATATCACTTTTTCTACACTTGTGCATTTTTCTAGCCATGGTTTTCTTTTGGGATTACTATTGATGTGAGAAGGTTTGGATTTTAAAAGAAAAGGAAAGGAAAAGAAAGGAAAATATAATGATGAGGGTAGGTGAGAGAGAGAGGTGGACTTTGACTTAGCATACTTAGCCATTCTCCTCGTTTTCTGTGCACAGCCCCTGTTCCTCTAGTGTTGACCCAGGGTACTTCTAGTTTTGACAGATTCTATCTAGGGTGAAATCTGGGACATATATCCTAAGTTGCTATTTTGGATTCGTGTTTCCGTATTCCGTATTTTTGATTCTGAAATGGTGGAATGTGTTTTGCCTCGACTAATTGTCGTTTATACGACGATGTAGAGGATTTATTGATGGTTTTGAAGGCGTGCCATAGGTTCTCACCTATAGGCCCCTTATCGTATCGTTTTGGATTTCATGCGCCGTTTTAGATTGGATTTGGTTTTAATGCGCATATACGATATTTTGATGTGTAGGTACCCATGAAGACTTCGGGACGACAAGCAAATACGTGGTGACGTCCGCAATTGGTGATGCAAGGTGAGTAGATTATATCTACAGGGGGAAGTCGGGTGGATGGCGTATAGCACCCCCGCAGTCCGTAGATAGATTACTATGTAGTTTATTGTGATATTAGGTGTATTGTGGATAATGTAGGGTTAGAAGTGACTAGTGTAGTTCATAGTCGCGAACCCTAGGGTAGAATTACACCTACACACACACCCTTGCTTATCACTTGTACTTGCACTGTGATTGATGATATGTGATGACTTTGGAGATGAGTCGATGATGTGGGCTGGGTGCCCTGGGATCGGTGATTTTATACGATTCATATGTGGGATATGACTTGTGATTCTTGCGGGCTTGGGATATGTGTTTACCCCCGCATGCATACTTCCTGAGGTTACCGTTTTGTACTAGACACAGAGTAGTACTCCAGACTATATGATCTGACGATGGTGATATCTGTTATGTGATGAGACAGTGAGATACTGACCCCTACCCAGCTATGGGGATGCCGTACGATGATTTACCGTACGAGCCGACATTGATGATAGATCCGCACTCATAACTCGAGGATATCTTATGATATGACATTGAGGCGAGATCACCGACTATATACTTTTATACATGTATCGACTCAGATTTAGGTGGTTTCCACACCTACCCCTCCTGATTGACCGGATACTTAGATGTAGTTTGCATAGTAGATACTTCACTGTGGTGTTGACTACTAGATATCTGCATTTTCCTGCTATTCGCATTGCTGGCATATGTTCATTGTTATATTATTATCATGCTGTTAGGACACCAGCACCATTATCGATGATGCGTATGTTTCACGTACACTATTTGCCGGCTCACACACTTCATCATCGATAATTGCCATGCCACTACACTGTAGTACTGTTGCATTCATGATATGATTACTGCTTGGCATATTGTACACATGTACCTGTACACAAACATAGATGATTCTGACTTGATTGAGATTGAGGACCGCAAGATATTCTTTAAACTGATTCATTCTAAAGGAGCGGTTCCTCCCGACATATGTACATTACTATTCCATGTTGCATGATTTCCGATATGATTATCTCTCTTTACATGTCGCATACATCATGGATTGATTGCATAGCACATTGCATTGGATTTACTTCTTGATGTGGATTTTCATGTGATTTCTGATTTTGAGGACCGTGGGATTATTTAAGAAAAGATGTTCTTTTATGAAAACCCGGTACCTCGTGATATGATATTTGGGTGCGTCCACCACGCGTTTTCTCGGTGCTGAGACGTGTGCTTGAAACCCGATTCGAGGAGTGATGATCCGTTTGCGGGTTCGTGGTGGGCCCGGTATGGTTCCCCTCGGCGAGATGATCGATGGGTTATGCCGATTGAGCCTGGAGGCGGGCGAGTACCTACCGGTGATTGTATTTGAGCTCGGCGGATATCCGGGGGATACCGCCTGGAGCCGAGAGATGGGCGTACTGCCGGGGGCCGACGGGCCGCTACCGCAGACGGAGCCCAGAGATGGACATGGGTTGACTCGTGCTGCCGGGGCCGAGGGCCGATACCGCAGACGGAGCCCCATATGGATGAGGATTTACGTGTCGATGCTTGGCACGGGTTTCATGATGTTTTCCATGATATTGTTTATATCCTCATACTTGCATACATGATGCTTACTGTCAGTGGGTGACAGGTGGACGGGTTCCACATATATACAGACATGGATCATATACAGACTGGATTTACACTTGTCATACTTCATTTGTATATATAACAGGGTATGAGGGCGCTGTTATATATACCCTTACACTAATATTAGTGGTATGGGACGCTAATATATGTGTATTGATATCATTGATATTTCATCATACTTACCTCATGCAGGCATACCTTACACTGATGACATGTTATTACCTGAGTACCTGGCATTACATACATGATTAGATGTTACCTTGCCACCTTATTACACTCAGATGCACTCTTGTGGATTGTATTACTGATCGTTGGCTTAGGTTTATGTCTTGCATTCGGTTTCTGCTTGTAGATATTTCTATTCACGAGTTGGCAACTCACCCCCGTTGTGCCACAGTCCTTGCAGGTTCTGCCGTACAGGTTTCATTGCGGCATTTCTGGCACACTACCTTCTTGCGGGTGATTTGCTTTGGTAGGTGGATTCTTTCGCATCAAGAATCACCATTTTATTCATGTATTTCATTGTATCTAGAAATTGTCCATCAACCAAAAACTTGTATATTCTTTCAGACTTAGAGACAGTGTGGTATTATTCGACCTTAGAGTCGCGCTTAGTAGTATTGCGGTTTTCTTGCTGCTTTTTGAGCTTTCCTTGATTTTGATCCTCGCCACTTGGCGTTGTATATTATCATATCATCGTGTGGTTGTGACCGTCGATTGACGAAGAGCTAGCTCCCGCTTGGGGATGCCTTTATCATTTTATATATTGTTATTCATGTTGTACCCCATTCGGGGCCAGTTTTACAAGAGAAACTCTGCCGAAAATTTTAGAAAAGACTGTACGGTTTTCAAATGCACATTCGGCTTAGTTATTTAAAAACCTTGATTTCAAACATGTTTTTCTTCACTTCTTTAAACCAGTTTTCTTTACTTATTCTCAAAAATGGTTTTAGATTTCTGGGCTTTTGGCTTACTTGGATCAGATGGAGTCCTATAGACTTCATATGGTTCAAGGGCCAGTCACGTGCTCTTTCGGGTCGTGACAAAGTTGGTATCAGAGCGCTAGGTTGACCTTGGTTCGAGTCTAAGTTTGACTATGTGGAGCCTAGGGAGTTGTTTATATACGGAACTTAGGCTTGACCTTACGGAACTTAGACTTGGTCGAGGGGGTGTAAACCCGAACTTTCGTCGTTTTAGGATGACCCTTGGTTGATGGATTTGGTGACTAAAGTAGAGTGACGTACCGTTGGTATGTTCCGCGGCATACTTACGACACGCCACTCCGCTTAAGGAACCTTAGGATGTACATACTTTCGAGATCAGTGATTCTCTTTATATCCAGGATTATTCATCCATTTGAGATCCCCGATTCTATTAGTTTCATGATCATACCTTCATTGATACTGTTCCTTCCTATGATCATGTATCCACTTTGGATCTGTTGTTTCCCTTCTTGCCACTGATGTGCTCTCTTTGATACTCGATTGAGATTCCTGTCACCGTGTTTGAGCGCAGTTTGGGCTGCTGCTAGGGTTACGGCCGGTATGAGCTCGTTTGGTACGAGGGCCGACCTTTGTGTTTTCTGGTGACATGGGAACGTCTCGAGTTAGTGTTGGTGATTGTGACCTCTAGTGGAGGCGAGTGCTTGGTCTTGCACCGGATGATCGGGCCTTTGTTAGAGCTGCCAGTTGAGAGAGGACTGTTGATGTACAGCATACCTCAGAGATGGTGATGTCGCCTACCGTGCAGACAGATGGACCAGCTGTCGCTGAGATTGACAGGGTGTTGCTTTCGGAGCTTACGAGCTGAGATTGCCGGAGCTTTCAGGCAGTTATGCGACAGATGATAGCTAGTCTACCCGATTTGAGAGACGAAGGTGATTCGTCCGATTTTGCGCCAGAGCGGGCCCAGTTGAGTTGAAGATTTCCAGTGTGGAGAGTCTTACTCAGATCTAGAGCAGGCTGATTCAGAGATGACCGCTTATGTATTGCCTTTCCTGGAGGATTGAGGCGTTGTTCGGCGTACAGGCATATGAGCCAGTTGTTGCTGCAAATGATGAGATATCGCCCAGATGATTGGAGCTACTGCAGCATGAGCATGTTCTTAGAGAGATGATAGCGAGTTGCTAGTCACCGAGGATGGATGACTAGGACGCGTGGTGAGTTCGCTTACCCCGATGCGAGGTCATCAGGTGGATTGATTCCAGCTAGAGACGACTTCACGCAGATTCGTTGAGAGTCGATTGAGACGATCGAATGCCAGGAGCCTATTTTCCAAGTTTAAAGTATACGGAAAGACATGCAGGTGATTCTATGGACCCTCTAGAAGAATGAAACCCTAACTCGACTTAATGACCGTGTGACAGCCTTGGAACCTTAGGGTTTACGGCGGTTCCGCGGCGCCATTAGTGAGGCTTGGGTTTGCCCTTCTACGGCTGGACCACCGACGCTGTGGCATGTACTCGATACTATTAAACTGTACCCGAGATGTGAGCTCTTGGGGGATTATGAGGATCTGACGAGTCGATCGGATGGTTCGACATCTTTCGGATATCGTGATGGGACACTGCTTGGGAGACTCCAGGTGCGAGCATAGCCGTCGGAGCGCAGTTCGTGCAGCCATGATGAGACGAGTCCGAATCAGTCGACACTGATGCAGAGTGAAGAAAAGAGTTCACAAGATATTTCGACGAGATGACGTCCCACTCCGCCGACATCAGAGATGTTATACGCACCCAGAGGCGTGGTATATGGATATACCTTCCAGAAAGAAGCGCGATAGGTATGCAGCTGTTCCGGAATAAGCTTTAGCTTCAGCATTGGATGATGACTTCCGGGCATTTCGGCAGGATTGAGATTTGAGAAAGGAACCTCGGCAGGACCTTTCTGGAGTACGATACGAGAAGACCTAGACCAGGAGTGGTCGTGTTACGCACACCCAGCAGGCCAGAGTTCGGCATTGTCGACGAGGTAGTTGACCAAGTTCGGATAAAGGAACTTACCCAGATGCGTTGCGAATGGATCAAGGACGGACGAGTGATGAGTATTCCTCCGATGGTTGGGACGTGTTTCCGAGGACCAGTTCGGCCTGACATCTGCTACAGAATGATGAAGCTACAGAGTACGCGATTTCGAGTTCTTGTGAGAGACTTCAGATTGACCGTGGCCGAGAGCAGTGCAGTGTATAGTAGCTTGGCGTGACGTCGTAGTGGACGACGATGGAGACAAGTGGAACCAGAGGTTCGTGTGAGACACTGACGAGCTGTCATTGCTTCCCGTCGAAACTAGAGACCTGATATGCTTACAGAAACGTTGGGATGTGACCAATTTCCGAGAAATGTTGTGCTGAGGACACAGATGTCTTTCCAGCGAGAAGAGATAGTACAAGAGAGCCAGCCTCTGTACAGATCGGCATAGGCATGATTGGAAGAGACCTTGAGCAGGATTCCTTCCAGGACATTGCTGCAATGATGTTTGCACCCAGGATCAGATGTGTGACGTGCATTCAGATAGCCAGAGACCGACGTCAGTGATATGCTGCCTTACGAGTGGTCGTGAGGTTTGACCGAGAGGTGACCAGAAAAGTGCCAGAACGGAATCGTCCCCGTTAGCACACCTGACAGGGCCGATGAGCCGATTGACCGCGTGATAGGTAATCCGCAGAGAAGATAAGGACCTAGAGAGTCAGAAGACGCCAGACCGTGAGCAAGAGGCAGGTAGATATCCTGCGCTGCTAGCAGTGGATTACACTGACTCCTTCTCGACCTTGAAGGAGAAACTACAGAAGACGGTATTTATGATTTGTGATTTTGTGATTCGATTATCACGTATCCGTCATTTTGGATTTCGGTATTTTGGGCGTTCTATTTGCACGATCTAGTTTTGGTGACTGAGTTTCATGATATTGGTTTCATGCACCCACTGGATATTTATATATTTTGCGCAGAGTTTTCATGCATTTTAGTGTTAGGCTTTGATTCGTGCACGCTGATGCACACGGTTGTGAGATTTTCCTTGCGGTACCCTGATTTTGGTTTGAGCCGCATTATATCGTTGATTTTGACCCGGATTTTGATGGTTGATTTTTGCACTCCGTGCTGGCGATGTGCTTTACGCCTGTTCGGTGTTTGCTATTGGATTTCGTGATTTCCGTGCATGTTGAGTGCGCAGGGTTTAGATTTTCATTCGTGCACGATGGATGCACCGGTTTGGATTTTCGCGCATGTTGGGCGCATGTTTTTAGATACGATTTTGGTGCACGCCAGATGCGCTAAATCGGGATTCTTCGTGCATGTCACATGCACCTGATTTATTTTGCTGTCAGGCACATACGATGCCCATGACAGATGCTTCGTGCACACCCGTTGCACTTGGATGTTGTTTTGTGCACCTGTTTAACACATATATGGATTTTTTTTTTTATTTCAGTGCGCACCAGACGCACAGGATGGTGTTATGTTTAGATTGGATGTCTACATGTGTAGTTCCGATCCATATCATATCGGTTTTGTATTGGATTTGACATTGTGGTTTTTTTTACATTGACTCCGATGATTGCGGGATGCTTGACGGAGTTTTGTTTTCGAGTTATCTGCTCAGTACCCTTGCGCATGCATTGCGCTGTGACGTTCTATGTGTTGATGATTTCGGAGCCCCGACGACTTTGGTTTATTACTGAGATGTTTTTGTATCTGGGGGTTTAAATTTAAAATTCGGGGACCGAATTTCTTTAAGTGGGGTAGATTGTAACATTTTCAAAAATATAAAATATTAATTTTGGGAATTTTTATAATTTAATATTATTTTATTGATTATTTTAATATTAAATGCAAATAAATAGGAAAAATGTTAGAAAAAATTATGAAAAATTATGGAAAATTCTAAAATATGGTAAATTAGTGGATTATGGCATTTTTAAGTTTTTGTGATTAGTTTGACAATAATTTAGTGCTAATCGCGATTAAAATCGCTAATCGGGTTTTTTGGCAATTTTGTGCAAAACTTGCACATATCACTTTTTCTACACTTGTGCATTTTTCTAGCCATGGTTTTCTTTTGGGATTACTATTGATGTGAGAAGGTTTGGATTTTAAAAGAAAAGGAAAGGAAAAGAAAGGAAAATATAATGATGAGGGTAGGTGAGAGAGAGAGGTGGACTTTGACTTAGCATACTTAGCCATTCTCCTCGTTTTCTGTGCACAGCCCCTGTTCCTCTAGTGTTGACCCAGGGTACTTCTAGTTTTGACAGATTCTATCTAGGGTGAAATCTGGGACATATATCCTAAGTTGCTATTTTGGATTCGTGTTTCCGTATTCCGTATTTTTGATTCTGAAATGGTGGAATGTGTTTTGCCTCGACTAATTGTCGTTTATACGACGATGTAGAGGATTTATTGATGGTTTTGAAGGCGTGCCATAGGTTCTCACCTATAGGCCCCTTATCGTATCGTTTTGGATTTCATGCGCCGTTTTAGATTGGATTTGGTTTTAATGCGCATATACGATATTTTGATGTGTAGGTACCCATGAAGACTTCGGGACGACAAGCAAATACGTGGTGACGTCCGCAATTGGTGATGCAAGGTGAGTAGATTATATCTACAGGGGGAAGTCGGGTGGATGGCGTATAGCACCCCCGCAGTCCGTAGATAGATTACTATGTAGTTTATTGTGATATTAGGTGTATTGTGGATAATGTAGGGTTAGAAGTGACTAGTGTAGTTCATAGTCGCGAACCCTAGGGTAGAATTACACCTACACACACACCCTTGCTTATCACTTGTACTTGCACTGTGATTGATGATATGTGATGACTTTGGAGATGAGTCGATGATGTGGGCTGGGTGCCCTGGGATCGGTGATTTTATACGATTCATATGTGGGATATGACTTGTGATTCTTGCGGGCTTGGGATATGTGTTTACCCCCGCATGCATACTTCCTGAGGTTACCGTTTTGTACTAGACACAGAGTAGTACTCCAGACTATATGATCTGACGATGGTGATATCTGTTATGTGATGAGACAGTGAGATACTGACCCCTACCCAGCTATGGGGATGCCGTACGATGATTTACCGTACGAGCCGACATTGATGATAGATCCGCACTCATAACTCGAGGATATCTTATGATATGACATTGAGGCGAGATCACCGACTATATACTTTTATACATGTATCGACTCAGATTTAGGTGGTTTCCACACCTACCCCTCCTGATTGACCGGATACTTAGATGTAGTTTGCATAGTAGATACTTCACTGTGGTGTTGACTACTAGATATCTGCATTTTCCTGCTATTCGCATTGCTGGCATATGTTCATTGTTATATTATTATCATGCTGTTAGGACACCAGCACCATTATCGATGATGCGTATGTTTCACGTACACTATTTGCCGGCTCACACACTTCATCATCGATAATTGCCATGCCACTACACTGTAGTACTGTTGCATTCATGATATGATTACTGCTTGGCATATTGTACACATGTACCTGTACACAAACATAGATGATTCTGACTTGATTGAGATTGAGGACCGCAAGATATTCTTTAAACTGATTCATTCTAAAGGAGCGGTTCCTCCCGACATATGTACATTACTATTCCATGTTGCATGATTTCCGATATGATTATCTCTCTTTACATGTCGCATACATCATGGATTGATTGCATAGCACATTGCATTGGATTTACTTCTTGATGTGGATTTTCATGTGATTTCTGATTTTGAGGACCGTGGGATTATTTAAGAAAAGATGTTCTTTTATGAAAACCCGGTACCTCGTGATATGATATTTGGGTGCGTCCACCACGCGTTTTCTCGGTGCTGAGACGTGTGCTTGAAACCCGATTCGAGGAGTGATGATCCGTTTGCGGGTTCGTGGTGGGCCCGGTATGGTTCCCCTCGGCGAGATGATCGATGGGTTATGCCGATTGAGCCTGGAGGCGGGCGAGTACCTACCGGTGATTGTATTTGAGCTCGGCGGATATCCGGGGGATACCGCCTGGAGCCGAGAGATGGGCGTACTGCCGGGGGCCGACGGGCCGCTACCGCAGACGGAGCCCAGAGATGGACATGGGTTGACTCGTGCTGCCGGGGCCGAGGGCCGATACCGCAGACGGAGCCCCATATGGATGAGGATTTACGTGTCGATGCTTGGCACGGGTTTCATGATGTTTTCCATGATATTGTTTATATCCTCATACTTGCATACATGATGCTTACTGTCAGTGGGTGACAGGTGGACGGGTTCCACATATATACAGACATGGATCATATACAGACTGGATTTACACTTGTCATACTTCATTTGTATATATAACAGGGTATGAGGGCGCTGTTATATATACCCTTACACTAATATTAGTGGTATGGGACGCTAATATATGTGTATTGATATCATTGATATTTCATCATACTTACCTCATGCAGGCATACCTTACACTGATGACATGTTATTACCTGAGTACCTGGCATTACATACATGATTAGATGTTACCTTGCCACCTTATTACACTCAGATGCACTCTTGTGGATTGTATTACTGATCGTTGGCTTAGGTTTATGTCTTGCATTCGGTTTCTGCTTGTAGATATTTCTATTCACGAGTTGGCAACTCACCCCCGTTGTGCCACAGTCCTTGCAGGTTCTGCCGTACAGGTTTCATTGCGGCATTTCTGGCACACTACCTTCTTGCGGGTGATTTGCTTTGGTAGGTGGATTCTTTCGCATCAAGAATCACCATTTTATTCATGTATTTCATTGTATCTAGAAATTGTCCATCAACCAAAAACTTGTATATTCTTTCAGACTTAGAGACAGTGTGGTATTATTCGACCTTAGAGTCGCGCTTAGTAGTATTGCGGTTTTCTTGCTGCTTTTTGAGCTTTCCTTGATTTTGATCCTCGCCACTTGGCGTTGTATATTATCATATCATCGTGTGGTTGTGACCGTCGATTGACGAAGAGCTAGCTCCCGCTTGGGGATGCCTTTATCATTTTATATATTGTTATTCATGTTGTACCCCATTCGGGGCCAGTTTTACAAGAGAAACTCTGCCGAAAATTTTAGAAAAGACTGTACGGTTTTCAAATGCACATTCGGCTTAGTTATTTAAAAACCTTGATTTCAAACATGTTTTTCTTCACTTCTTTAAACCAGTTTTCTTTACTTATTCTCAAAAATGGTTTTAGATTTCTGGGCTTTTGGCTTACTTGGATCAGATGGAGTCCTATAGACTTCATATGGTTCAAGGGCCAGTCACGTGCTCTTTCGGGTCGTGACAGATGTATTGTTGTTATTACTGTTTTGCCAGCCTGTCAGGATTAAGGACATTATGTCATCTACCTATAGGATAGCTTGTCATAGCCGGAAGTTACACACATTTCCATTAAGATTTCACTTAACAAAAAGCATGAGCTCCATTACTAGCAAATATTCATGGTATAGCAATGTGTGACATTCTTGTGGTTGTGGCCTATTAATTCCATGGAAATAAACTGTTACACCAAACAATTGTGCACTCGGCTAACCTCATTCGAGACATTTAGGTTGGCAACCAGCAACAATTATTACACAGAAATCTTTTGATAGGTACAAAAACCTTAGTGTATGGAATTTTATTTCTTTGAAGAAGAATCCGCGCAGCATAACTTGTCTACTTTCAGATTACGTATACTATGCCAAGTTGTAGTTAGCATTTATCATGCCCGAGTTGCTTGCGATAAGTATTTCCATGTTGTACTATCTTCTTACATGACTATATGGATCCTTCTAGTTGACCCTCTTTCTCTTTTTTAAAATAATGTTTATCTTAACCCCACTTTTTTTCTCTCTTTTTAGAAATATCTACATGCACTAAAAACAATTTACCAATGCCAGTTTGACCTTCCTGTTCGCTGAACTAATTGTTTTAAGTAACTCTACTTTTTTTTTTCCTTTCTATTCCCAATAAGTAACTCTACTTTTTTTAATGGCACAGAACATCTAAATTTATCTGCTATGCCTAGCTAAGTAGAAAATCTCTACTAGTTCTTCAAACGTATGGTTATGCTTTTAATAGTGCATACCTCAGCTATGTCATGCAGCACCTGAACTGTTTTCAGAGCTGTTGTTGAATCCAGACCAGATGTCGGCTCGTCAAGAAACAGCAACGACGGGTTAATTATAATCTCATTACCAATGCAAACCCTCTTCCTCTCGCCTCCTGAAACTCCTCGAACATATGATCCTCCTATCATGGTATCTTGGCACCTGTTAATAGATATTTAAGCACATCAAATATCTAAATTATGAACAATTTGAAGGGCATTTCCTCTTCCTGTGAATTACTAAGACATTTTCAATGACTTGGCATTCACAATAAGGGATCTGCATTCTGGTTCTTGCCCATGAGTGCATACTGAAAATTTGAATGGTCAAAGAATAAATTTTTTGCCTCTCAAGCCCAAGCTCATATATGACATCCAAAGCTCTTTGTTCCTTTTGCTGCTTCGTCATCGTCTTTGGAAGCCGAAGGCGAGCTGCATATGTTAGTGTCTCTCTCACTGTAAGGTGTGCAAACAGAACATCGTCCTGAGTCACGAACCCTATCCTGTAAATTGTTTGTCTTCTGTAAGTTTCAGTTGAAGCGTCAACATAAAGTTTAATGGTAGAATACTATGACAGGTTTGCATCTTACATAGTCGGATATTCTGATTCTCACCACTTACCCATCAAAATAATACTAGTACTCGGCACGACCCTTTTAAGTTCAAAATACACTTCAGAAGAGGGAACACGCTCTTAATCATAGCCTTAATGCTGGGCCAGATTACTATGGAAACTTCTAGCAAGATAATCTTGCTAGCGAAGAGAACAAAAATTCCATTTGGATGGGAGGAAGAATACAGTTTATGATAGTATAGTAATGTCACCAACACACTTAATGCTTTTTACATTAGAAAACAATGTCAGAAACCAACCTCTAGAACTATGGAAGGAGACACATGATCTAGGGAATTCCATCAATCTCTATGGCACAGTATAGCAAAGAAATTCTTCTTTTTTGATAAGCATGGATGAGGCAATCGATTAATCATTCTTTATTTTCCTCTCTTTTTTAAGGGTAAAGGTTGGAAATCCCACCTCTCTAAATTTCTCTTTTTGCATGCGTTCTTTTTCCCGCGTCTCATGCCTTGAACTTGTGACAAATTTTCACCTCTCTCTCCTTGTTACATCCCCTTGTTTCCATCTCAACCCTTCTTGAGCGACTGTAATCGTCACCCCACCATGATCTTTCCTATTAACATTATCTGGATGGTTTATTAGCAAATTGCACGTTTTCTACCTTCTGATTCTTTTCTCCCCCCCCCCCCCCCCCACACCTATAAATAATAACAAAATTTGGGTTAAACACGTTTTCACTGAACAATCCTGCAAAACACCCTTCACCCTTTATCCGAATATTCTCGAACTATCCTAGCTGGGGGTTGTAACATATGTTGCTATCTCAATCATGATCATCCACTCCCTTTCCAAGTCTGTAAACTTCTTTTAGACATAGATTAAACTCTACGGCTGTTGTAAGGTTGACTCCAATCCACTCTCTCTGTGTAACCTAGAAATTCATTTACCAATAAGAAATTTTCCTTACTGGTTGTATGATTTAAAGGATCATGCAATAAGGAGGCTATCTATTGAAGATTTTTTACTAACTTGTATAGATTATAGACCCAGAGAAGAGATGCCATACACATATGTAACTTGTTTTTGCTCAAGTTTCGGGCTGTACCTGCGTTTTAGAGATTTGGTATATGATTCGTCATTGTAAGTGATGGATCCTTCGATGATACCACCACGGACCCTTCCTCCTAAAAGACTAAGGAGACTAGTCTTGCCGCTGCCCGAAGGTCCCATTAGAGCCAGAACCTCTCCAGGGCTTGCAGAACCTGTAATCCCGTTAAGTATATCTTTCTCAGTTGTTGTTGTTACGCCTTTGAGGATTACCTTGTATTTAACCTCTGTAAACTGCAACATCGAAACACAAGAAAGAAAATAATTGGGGCAACAGAATTACCTCAGTATATAAATTAATTTCTACTTTTATGTCTCGTGACTTTTTTACAAGCACAGATCAGAACCCCAGGCTTCTCAGTGTGCTCCTCTGAGAAAAAGTTAAATTTTTCATGGAATGGGGTCCTTCTGCAAGTTTCTGCTTCTATTTTAATAATCTGAACTTTGATTGACAGGGAGAGCAGAAGATGATGCCTCTCTCAAGATTACCTTCAAGTAAATTGGCAAGGTTGGCTCTGTAATTAACCTTTTGCGTTCGCGTCCAGCCTCAGTATCAACTGATGCAAGGTAAGCAGTTTATTAGGTGCATAATATAAACTTTTCTGCGAGAATTTAAACTGTTTACTGTAATCATCCAACCTCAAGCTCATTGTTCCCATGAAGTACTATGCATCACTAAAAAGGTCATGGTGCATTTTATTTTATTTTATTTTTAGCAAACAAAATATCCAGTTCCTTCAGTTACCATTTGTTATTTGATCTCCCTAAGAAAACATTGAACCAAAAAAGGAAGAGTAAATAAATTTATACCAATCTCTTCATCACTGAACCCCTTGAGGTCAGCAATGATATCTTCAGGCGGCGTAGTGAACCCCGTAAACGAAAACGAAAACCCCAGACTCGCACTAGACGCCCGGCTCAACGCGGCTCCACTGCTCACATCCTCCAAGTCAAGCTTCAGCTGATTACTTGGCTTGCGAATGTGGTGGCCCCTACTTTTTCTGCCTGGCGACGACCCCACCAGTTTCTTCCTGAAGCTTGTCTTTCTCGATAGTCCTGACCCGCCATTGAGCTCGCCACTGATTGAGATCGGTGTGGTCGTAGGCAGGACCTCAGCCGAGGCGGTGCGGCTAAGCGATTGTCTTGCTGCTGCTGCTGCTGCTGTGAGGTCGAGCTGCTCGGACTTGGCTCTCACTATTGCTGATGCTGGTTTCATTTTCAATCAACTGCAGGGATAACTGGTAAGTAGTTATTAGAATATTTTGTGGTATCTAGATTTGATAAATTTCAGTAGAATGCAGGAGCTTTTTGTGTTATCCTTAAATACCATATATTTTGTATATATATCGCAAGCTGATACCATGAACTTAGTGAATAGAAATTTTCAAATGAATGCCATAGCCTTTTAGCGCTCTTCAATTTAATACCATGTTCTGCGATCCTTGAAATAATGAAGAAGCGTGCAAAAGTAAAAGGGCTTCCCCAGAAAACACGGTATGGACAAAGATTGTGGTATTTGTTTGAAATCAAATTCATGGTATCAGCTTGCAAATTATAAAATATATGACATTCATTTTAAAATGTTGAAAATTGTGAAATTTGGCTACGTATTTTTTTATTCTCTTTCTAAATGCGACAAAAAAAATAACAACTCTTTGCATCATATCGATAGCAATATTGTTGTTCTGACACTATGCCCATGCCTTCAGTCAAACTACAAGGATTCCCTCATATGATATTGTTAAATATTTGTCTTTTTATTTTTTCTGTTATGACTTGCATACATCCAACTCTGTGAAATACAGATTTCATATATTGTTATTTGGGTGTATGGCTTAACACAGGAATTAAAATACTAATTATGGATGATTACTATTATTATTATTTTGTTGAAAATGACTGAAGTCTAATAATGACTGGAACAACATAAACTTCAACAATTTGAAGCTAATAATAGAACAAAAAGGGCTGGAACTGGTCATCTAGTACCTTGACAACAAAAAATAGAAATAGAAAAGGGACAAAACTGGTCATCTAGTACTATAAGAATTCGACACTTATTTGGAGACGGTAGACGTGATGTCAATAGCCGGTCGTAAGATTTTGTCAGATCATAACCGGAGCTTTGCTTCTTTTGGGTGGGGAAAGGCAATGATGATGATGATATTGAGTTTAACAAAATAAATACTACTACATATAACAAGAAAGAAAAGTAGAAAAATCCATGGAGAGATGAGGTTTCTAATACCTTGGCAATGAAGAAGAAGAAGAAGGAAGTTGTCTTTTTTGAGTAAGAAGAGAAAATTAGAGGAAAATGGTAGGCCAAATGAGTGCCACCCATGAGCTTCTTTCCTTCCCCCCTTGCCCCATTCTTATAAAGAGACCACCACCCACACAAGGTTAAAAGAACGTCGTGTGACCAAGGGAACTTTAACAAACTTTGATTTACGATACTGCCCTTTTATGTCTGCAACAATGCTTCCTTCCAAAACGTTCCAAAAAGGTCGGGGGCAAACAAAATTACAAATATTATTTATGATTGCAACTTTTTCAGACAGTGGTTAATCAGTAGAAATTAGT
The DNA here is from genome assembly GCA_030015575.1 of Agapanthus africanus. Taxonomy (NCBI): domain Eukaryota; kingdom Viridiplantae; phylum Streptophyta; class Magnoliopsida; order Asparagales; family Amaryllidaceae; genus Agapanthus; species Agapanthus africanus. Next base: position 155,721,624 of record CM057343.1, read on the forward strand.
TCGTTGGTCGAAGAAAAAACCTAATAAACACTCGCATCAAAATGTATGGATGAGATTACTGCAGTATGTGAAGCTCTGAACCCTCATGGTGTTGTGAAACTATGATGAATTATATTAAAATTTAATGAACTGTTTTGAATTTACAAGTTACAGATGCCATCATTGAACTTTTACTGTTTTTCATTCAAATATCATATTCCATCACCACTGTTTTCCACATCGATTTTTATGCAATTTGTCCTGCTAAGCAGTTGCTGTTAGTGTTGCATGAGGTTAACCGATGCTATATAGGAAACAATAAGGCCCTATTTGGGAATGGAGTTCAAGTTTTCTAAACTGTTTCATGAAGTTGCCAAACTTTTCTGAGGGAAAATGAAGTTCGCAAACTAAATTCCAAAATCCTAACCTTATCTTATTTGGCAATCATTTTGGAGTTGAGATAACTGCAGATAACGGCAGTTATCTCAACTTTAATATAATCAAAGTTGTATAAACTTCATTTTTAGAATTTGGCGGTTGCATCCCTGTTTCCACTTAAAAATAAATTATAATTATCCCAACTCTATATCCAAGCAAGCCTTAAACATCATGGGGATTTGGTTTAGGTTACCCAATAAATTAATCTTATCCTTGGCAGAAAGCAAACTGCATATTTCTTGACATGCATCCAAAATTATGCCTTGGAGCCGTAAAGAGAGGAGAGTGGAAACTTGATGTTAATGGCAATCAATGCAGCAATGCCTAAATTTGTTGCCTATGTTTTCTTCCTGAGTTTTGAACAGGGTTTTGAACAGGGATGTAAATACTGATTTTAGTCTGTCCATATACCTGATAAATTCAAAATGATAATCCGATCAAGTATTCGATTTTCATTAAATACCGATTTTTGTCTCCAATGCTATCCACACCGTCTATAGCCATCAAATATGGATATGATAACATCCATATTCGTTCTTTATTCGTACCTGTATTCATATTTGATAACAAAAATAATAATTTTTGAATTTATTAGGTATATTTTTGCTCTTATGTCCATTTCATATCTGTATATGTATCTGACTTTTATCAAATATGACGGCATTTTCATTTCCAACAACTATATCTATATCTGTATCACTATTCAAATTCTCTTATGAATGAATTCCGGATACAGATATAATAACATCAATATATATGTCCATATCCCATAGCTGAGGGGCATTGTGGTAAATTGCGAAGGGGATGGGCTGTCTGAGTGGCTGTTGTCCGTTGAGTGTGATGCGTGAAGGGTTGCAGAAATGGGCATTTGACAAATGTGTGGCTGTGATGATGAGCAAGGAGGAGAGAGAGGAGAGCTCCCCAACTTGTGGGCCCCACCCTACACCACCACCACAGCAGCTGAAAGAAAATACTCCTCTCCATGGATGCATGCATTAATGTCTTCGTGATAAGACCCCCTCCTGTTCTCTCCCCCCTCTCTCTCATGGCGGTTTGGCCGACAAACCGACACGTGTCATCTTGCTACTCCTTGCGTTTTCAGACTTTGTGGCTCGCCAAGTCATTGGGCAATGATTCAATTTTCGTGCTAGCTATGGTTTGTAGATTCCATATTATATATTTGGGTAAATTGTCAGGAAAAAAAAACCCTTTTTTCCGTTGTCAAAAACCTACTGGTCTCGAAACTGCAGTCAAAACCATCTAAAAAAAAGTTTTTAGTTGTCAAAAAACACCTTACCTGTGATATCTAGTAGTTTTATGATATATCTAGTTTTCTGCGATATCTGAGCATTAGCCAGCGATATCTAAACCGTTTTCTGTGATATCTAAATATTTTGTATGAACAATTTTTCATTGAGGTTTTGATTACCGCTTTAAGGCCCTGGGGTTTTTGACAATGGAAAAAAGTGCTTGGTTACCTTTTGATTACCGCTTTAAGGCCCTGGGGTTTTTGACATTGGAAAAAAGTGCTTGGTTACCCTATATATTTTTATAAAAGAGAGATAATAATCCTTGTGCACATGATTTTTGGTTCCAACCGTCCATCTATTACATAGTTATCTTGAATAGTACATTATTATGAATATAGGCATGTTGACTGAAATAATAATTCTACAAAAACATTTATTGAAGTTGCCAGTTTAAATTTTCATGTTCGAATACTATTAGCATTAATTTACTTTTTGGGAAGTACCACTTTAAAACTTCTAATTGGCCCCGTAAGCAACATTCTCTAGCACGATTCCTTTTTCTAATCAAAACTCGGCATCGTATAATAGAAGATAAAATTGTTTATTAGGTTTTTTTTGGCAATCAAAATTAATTTCTTGTTTTTCTCAACTCTTAGCCTCACTTTTCCTAATTTCTTTTCATTTATTCAAATGAAATAGTTCAATTGACAAAGATTTATGATTGGTTGTTGATCGTCGATCAAACACGAACCTTTTCATTAATTACTTTCAAATTCTATGCCGAAATTTTTTATCTAATAACATCGTTCACAGTTTTATTTTAGCTTTTTTTGTGTAAAAAAGAAAGTTGGAATATGAAAATAAGAGTTTAAATTACTGCTGTACAGTTTTGTGGTTCAATGTTCCGAACACGTATGATTGAAGTCGATTTAGATTTTTGAATTGTAGCAAAAAGGTTTTTTGATCGCTTGAAATTTTTGTCCTAACTAAAATAAAATCCTGGTTTCCGATTTTTGCACAATCCCAATAGATACATAAAGAAACCAGAAGTCAGATTATCCATTGGTACTCTAAATTTGCATTTTACCTTTGCTTCTTATGTCATTTTTGCTTTCTTGATAATCTAAATTTGTATTTTATATTTATTTTCTATATTGAAGTCTTAATATTATCTACACTTGTATCACACCTGTAAAAAAAAAATATCTTGTAACTAGAAATATAACGTCCTCCCTTTTTTGCCAAAAAAATAATTCCCAAAAATTGAGAAAAAAGTGATGTCATTTTCTAACAACTAGGTAAATAAAAAAATATGCATGCTCTTGGAATTTGAAACGGAAAAATATACATTACCTCAATTTTTATTATTCTATACATATTCTTGCTAATACTTCTATGTTCATTTATCACGTGTGTATCGCATGTGCTTAATATATCATAAATACATGCATATGTTAAACTAATACCGGTATCCTTGATTTTGTTTTAATTGTGGGGGATGATAACCGGGCTGAAAGTTGATGTTTAGGTCCTCATAGTGCCCATAGGATATTCATCTCTAGACCATAGAAGGGTGCTATTTGAGGAAGATAACCTCTTGGATGTGAAAAAATCTTTTTAGAAATGTTTATATTATATCACACATGGTAATGATAATGAGTCAGCGTATTTTTTCCCTCCCTCATGTTATCCCAAAATTCTTGCCATATATAGAACAATATTTTCTAGCAATAAACTTAAACAAAATTTCAATTTATACCATTTTTTCCCCAAAGTACAAAAGAAAAAAATCTTTCAAAACCAATAGATCATTGCATCTTTTATGATTTTTGTAACTTGAATTATCACAATTCTTATTTGTTGTGATCTATTTTTTCCTTTTCTTTTTTACAGCTTTTCCTGTCCACTGTGACTTAATTTTTTATGAAAATACCATATGACATACCCATTGACATAACTAGTTAGCAAGAAAGTAAATCTAGAAGAGAACATAAAAGCTGAAATGATGGTTATTCGCTCCATTTTCATCCACACAGAGAGAGAGAGCGTGTGAGAGAGAGCGCCAATTAGAGAGAAAGAAGCTGAAGAGCAACGGTTGCTCTGCTGGTATGGGCATTTTCCCCTTTAGGGAGAGTGCGGGGTTTGAACCCTAAAAACCCCAAGAGGGGAAGTGACCACAAATTAACGTTTTCGGAGTAAATTCTTGGGTCCTTTGGGTACATGTGTGTTAGGTCTAGCAAATGAAGCGAGTCGGACACCCGACTCGCTTCATTGACGAGACGAGTTGAACTCGTCGCTTAGCCAGCGAAGCGAGTTCAACAATAGCAGTCGCCAAAGTGAGTTGCGAGGCGAGGTGAGGCGAGACGATTCGCGCGAGTCGACTCGCCTGACACTGTTTTTTTTACGTTTTTTTTGCACTGCAGACGTTTGGTCCTAGACGTTTGTAGTTCAAAAAATTCTTAGAGTCGTTTGGGACAGATATCCCTGCAGCAAAAACGGATATTTGAAAAATGAAAAATTCCTTCAGCACACGTCTTTGCCAGACATCTGTATTTTAAAAGTTTCTTAAGCAGATGTCTTGATCAGACGTCTGCAGTACGATAAATTTTGAAATCAGATATAAAATTTAAAGAGTTTGTATCCAACAATTATGTTACAATTAAATAATACAATTTGTTTTTTTTTTTTTTACATTGGAGACCGAACCTATTCTGATTGTCTATGTATCCCTTCTAAATATTTAGCTCAATGAAAGGAAATTTGGTCTACGGAGTTCTTTTTTTACTATTATAGTTCATACTCACCACCATAGTAACATAATTCGCGAATAATTCGGCGAATTCGCGAATTTTTGATTGGTTGATTAATTCTCCGATTTAATCGCCACTGGTGAACGCTTCGAATAATTCGCGAATAATTCAAATAAACAACAAATAATTCACAAAAACAGTGAATAATTCGCAATATCAAAACCCAACGTCTCATATATTAATTTCTTGCTCGAAATCTTTCCCGAACATTTTCCGAACACTTACCGAATCTTTCCCGAATACCTGCAGATTTTTTCCGAATAGTTTCCCGAATCCGAATTTTCGACCTCGCCGAATAACTCCCAAACGACGAATTTGTGACTATGCTCACCATTTGTTGCCGCCGGTTGTGATTTCTCCTTTGGTGTTGAACTCTCCTGATCTTGAAAGCTCCTCAGGTAGATAATCCGAGTCTAATCTGATTGCATTTTATTTTCTGACAGCTGCTGCTTTCGAATCTTGCGAGCAAATCATGTAATCCATCGAGTCGTACGCCAAACTGTATCTCTTCTCGCTTAATATCTTGTCACCTGTACTAAAAGTACTTTCCGACGCTACTTTGGATATTGGAATGGTTAGTAAATGATGAGCTATAGTAGAAAACACCGGATACAAATGTTCGTTGCTTTTCCACCAGGCTAAAATATCAATCTTATCTATAGTATAATCTATATTTAACTCAGTTTGTAAATATATTGTTAATTCATTTAAAGATGATGATGATGATGATGATGATGATGAGACCACGGGGTCTCGTGCCCTTTTCGACTGTTAAATAAGTGCAAAGGCTGAATTCGAAGCACGTGAGTTGGTTGCGGTCGACGCTATAGTACTTCTAATAGTACAAGATCGTGCAACATATAAATCAAACATTTCATTTAAAATAGGTTTAACGGTATTAATATAAGCATCAATATGTATATTATGCCCTGTTAGTAGACGAGAATTAGGGTCGTGACGTTCGCGATCACTGTGGAATTGCACACAAAAATTAGCAGCAAGTATAACCCTAATCCAAACAAGAATCTATCGAAATAACAATGCAATTGACTAAAGTTCTAAACTAGCGAATTAAATGAGATGAGACTATAACCTTTGTAGCGTTTTCATATACTCCAATAGAGAATCTAAACTCGTGCTAGACTCCGCAAGCTCCCGGAAGTGTCCCCATGCCGACCGCCTCGCCGACCGACTCGCCCTAGATGATCCGCGGTGCTCGTAGCTTCAACTCCTCCATCTTGAGGAGTTACTCCACTTCGTTGCTCGCTATGCGTTAATGGATGTGAGTGGGTTAATGCGTACTCTCGGTTTGAGTTACTATGGCAACATTTGCCATTAAAGTAGAGAGCTTGGAGCTGGCTTAAGCAAGAAGATGATACTATTTTTGAGAGCGTAGAAAATGAATTAGAATTTTAATTCCTTCATCCATTTCTTCTTAACTCTCATACATGTAAGTCGATGTACTACACCCCAATACTTGTGGGGAGGCGGAATTTTCAAAAACAAACTTGTTTAGTGAACGAACATCGACTAACCGCTTGAATCGAAGCTAAACTATAAATAACCAAACACAAAGTGTTTCTAAACTACCGTGTTTAGGGATTATACCTAATGAACCAACTCCTTCGTCTTTACGATCTCCTTGTCCTCCTCGGCCTTCTCTAGGTAGTAGACGATCCACCCGAGAGCAAAACTCCAAGCTAAACCTCTAAACTTGAGGCAACTAACCTTCTTGGATTGCTAATCAAAGAAGCTAGGTGTAATAGAGATGGTTATGGATTAATTAGTCTTACTAACCCTTGTACTCAACTCATGAGAGGGGAGGATTAGTCTTTTGAAGAGGGAGAGCTTGAGGAGAGAGAATGTGAGAATGATAAATGAATAAAGTTATGAGTATCATAATATATATGAAGCATTTTCTAATAAGAAGAAAAGAATAAAGAGTGATGAATAATCATGCTTCATAAAATATCAAGTGGTGATTCATTAGCATGAGTCATTAAGCAATAAATGTGCATTAATGAGATGAATGAATCACCCTCATGACTCATATAACTCATTCAATGTATATGACACATAACCCTCCTTAGTCACCATCTTCTAGAAGCTTCTCGTACAATTACGAGAACGCCCCTCCAATCCACAAAAATACGGAAAAACTTTAGACTGTAAAAATCCAATAACCGGATACCAGTAACTGGCTTAAGCCAAAGCCGACAGGTAAAAACTGTCCGAAAGTCGTACGCGCGTAAACGCACGTATGCGTCCGAACCCTTGTCGTAAAACCATACGACCTCTATATCGTTTCGCCTGGAATAGGAAACTCTCTGTGTGGGACTCTAGAGACTCGACTACTACGCTGGCAGTGGGTTTAACCACAGACCGCAAGCGGCACTAGCTGTACATAACGGTCCCCAGGTAGTTGTCGATAAGAAGGCCGATGAGGAAACCCATCCGAACTCCTACTGAGTCTGATGTGACAATCTCCATACAGTCCGGTCCGTTCGTCCAAGACTATCGCATATCGGGCCTAGGGGGGCGGCAAGCGTCAGTCCCCTAATAGCGGTATAAGTCGTGTCGGAGCGAAGCCCATTACACCCTGAGAAACTACTGGAACCTACCAGCAAATCTCGCTTGCCCTGGCCAGGGACTTTGCGTAATGGCTCTCTGACACAGCGCGATATCTACTCCCAATACCGGGAGGGACGAATCCTGTCTAACCGCCACTGCCTCCAAGTGCTCGGGACTGCACCCAACTGCTACCTGTTTGCACGACTCATTTGAGCCGTGGTAGGGTAGCAATCTAAGAACAGTGGGACACACTCGAGACGAAGTAGCAGTGTCAAGTCTGCGGACTATGCTGTACTTATGTCACCTGGGAACTGCTCACTGACGACTGGTATCAAACCAACCAACAGTTCCCTGTGAGTCCTGTCCGGTGTACCCGTAACCTAACGAGCACCTGCATACTATCTCCAGTACGACGTACTGAGGGCTGTGGGACAGACCATCTCCCCAACTGGGATGAGAAGCGTACACACTAGTCTACTCCGGAGTATCGATGCTCTGTCTCGATAATCCAACGACCAGGGACCTGAATAAGGATGTGCTTGTAGACTACCCAGCCCCCACTAGTGTGACTGCCATCACAACGCTGGTAGACAAGCAAGATCCTAAGAGCTCTATCAATACGTACACTCACATATTAAGATAGAAAAACCAAGTAGCATACTACCATGTTTAGCAAGACTGTTATATACATGTGAATATCCCAAGCTTCCATTAAGCAATATACAAACTAGTATGATACAGTAATGGCCTTCTAGGGCATAAACACTAACAATCTCCCACTTGCACTAGGGCCATGTACTGGCATATCGTAGACCGATGATCTCGAGTAGCCTCTCGAACTGAATCTGAGGTAGGGCCTTCGTGAATGGATCAGCAATGTTCTCTTCAGAAGCAACTCTCCGAACCTCGATCTCCTGACGATCAATGATCTCCCTGATCAGGTGATACCGCCTCAAGATGTGTCTGGACTTCTGATGGGACCTTGGTTCCTTCGCTAAAGCTATAGCTCCGTTGTTGTCGCAATACAGAGGTATTGGATCAACTATGGTAGGAACCACCTGAAGTTCTGTTAGGAACTTCTTCATCCAGACTGCTTCTTTTGCGGCATCGCAAGCAGCTATATACTCCGCTTCCATCGTCGAGTCAGCAACGGTATCCTGCTTGGAGCTCTTCCAGCACACCGCCCCTCCATTGAGGGTAAAGACATAACCCGACATGGACTTGGAATCGTCCTTATCACTCTGGAAGCCGGAATCAGCAAAGGCCTCCAACCTGAGGTCTTTTCCGCCGTAAACCAAAAACATCTCCTTAGTCCTCCTCAGGTACTTGAGAATGTTCTTTACTGCTATCCAGTGCTTCTCCCCTGGGTCTGACTGATACCGGCTTACCACACTCAGTGCGTAAGCTACATCTGGTCTGGTACACAACATCGCATACATTATAGAGCCTACCGCAGAAGCGTAGGGTATAATAGACATGCGTTCCCTTTCCAAATTAGTCTTGGGAGACATCTCTTTGGAGAGGGTGATTCCGTGACAAGCCGGTAGATTACCGCGCTTAGAATCTTCCATACTGAATCTTTTCAGTACAGTGTCGATATACCTGGACTGCGAAAGTCCCAACATCCTCTTGGATCTATCACGATAGATCCGGATCCTCAGAATGTAAGAGGCATCACCCAGGTCTTTCATGGAGAACCTGTGTGACAAGAATCCTTTGACAGATTGTAGCATAGGAATGTCATTTCCTATCAATAGAATGTCATCCACGTATAAGACGAGGAATACGACACTTCTGGCTACAACTTTACTATATATGCACGGTTCATCTGGATTTTTGATAAAGTCATATTCTTTGACTGTCTCATCAAAACAGATGTTCCAACTCCGCGATGCCTGCTTTAGTCCATAAATAGACTTAAGCAGCTTGCATACTTTCCCGCTGCTCCCACTCTGATTGAAACCCTCTGGCTGATCCATATAGACGCTCTCTTCTAAATTTCCATTCAGAAAAGCCGTCTTTACGTCCATCTGCCAGATTTCATAATCATGGAAGGCAGCAATAGCAAGAAGGACCCGAATGGATTTGAGCATAGCCACTGGAGAAAAAGTTTCGTCATAGTCCAAACCAGGTCTTTGACGAAAACCCTTTGCAACAAGTCTAGCCTTATAGGTTTCCACCTGTCCATCTACACCAATCTTTTTCTTGAAGATCCATTTGCATCCTATGGGTTTTACCCCATCTGGAGCAAAGTCCAAAGTCCATACTTTGTTGGTGTACATGGACTCCATTTCGGTCCGCATTGCATCTAGCCATCGTACCGAGTCGCCGCTCTGGATGGCCTGCTGGAAGTCAGTAGGTTCATTATCATCTATGATGCAATCCTCTCTATCCCCATCTATGAGAAAACCGTAGTATCTCTCAGGCGGATGAGACGGCCTACTACTCCTGCGGAGGGGTGCGGGAATGTCCTGTTCTTCTTGAACTACCGGTTCTACCAAACTTTCAGTATTAGTTTGTGGTTCTGGAATTTCTTCCAGTTCTATTTCGCTCCCACTTGATTCCTTTTCTAAAAACTGATGTTCTAGAAAATGGGCATTACGAGAAACAAATACCTTTTGTTCTTCTGCGTAATAGAATAGATATCCCCTGGAGTTCTTTGGATATCCCACAAAACTACACTTTACTGATCGTGCCTCGAGCTTGTCCACATGCTGCTTTTTAACAAAAGCTGGACATCCCCAAATCTTTATATACTGTAGATGGGGTTTCTTCCCGCTCCACATCTGATATGGAGTGGTAGGCACAGTCTTGGTAGGAACCATGTTCAAAAGATATGCCGCTAATTCTAGCGCATAACCCCAGAAAGATCGCGGTAACTCAGCATTACTCATCATGGATCGTACCATATCCAATAGGGTTCGATTCCGTCTTTCCGATACACCGTTATGCTGTGGAGTGTATGGAGGAGTAAGCTGAGAGAGAATTCCTTTCTCTTTTAGGTAACCAAGGAACTCGGCACTCAAGTATTCACCACCTCGATCAGATCTAAGTGTCTTGATACTTTTGCCGGTTTGGTTTTCTACTTCATTCTTATACTCTCGGAATTTCTCAAAAGCCTCGGATTTATGTTTCATCAGATAAATAAATCCGTATCTTGAGTAATCATCCGTGAAAGTAATGAAATAGGAAAAACCACCTCTTGCATGTGTAGACATCGGACCGCATACATCGCTGTGTATGAGTCCTAAGAGCTCGCTCGCTCTTACTCCTTGTCCAGTAAATGGAGTCTTTGTCATCTTTCCTTTGAGACAAGATTGACACGTGTCATAAGTTTGATATTCGAACGAGTCCAAATATCCTTCTCTATGCAACTTAGTCAACCTTCTCTCATTGATGTGACCCAGTCTACAATGCCATAAGAAAGCTTTATTTAAATCTGGAGACTTTCTTTATAGTGTGTTCTGGATATTGAAAATTTGGAGTTGGTTTAAAACATATATGCCGTTATTTAGAGTACCGGACCCAATCAAACCATGATTAAGGTGGATGTTAACAACATCTCTTACAAACGTGAAATCATAACCTTTATTTGATAACAAGGAAACTGATATGATATTACACGTTAAGCTTGGTACAAAATAACAGTTATGCAAAACCAAAATATGTCCACTCGTCAATCCTAGGTGATAATCCCCGACGGACGCAGCTCCCACGCTAGCTCCGTTAGCAACCTTTAGGGTCATATCACCTTCCTTCAGCACTCTACGGTTTCTCAGTGCCTGCAAAGAATTGCAAATATGAGATCCTGATCCGGTATCCAATACCCAGGAAGTAGAGTTGATCGACAGACAATTCTCAATTACAAACACACCTGAAGTCGAAGCCACAGCTTGCTTCGGTTCCTGGTTCTTGGCGTTCCACGCCTTGCAATCCTTCTTCCAGTGCCCTTTCCTGTGACAATGGAAGCACTCATCCTGGCCCACTACCGGTACCGCAAACTTTTTCTTTCCCTTCCCTCCCACCTTACTAACACCTTCTCTAGGTTTGGGTGCGGCCTTCTTCTTCCTTCCTTTGGCCCTAGCCTTGGACCCGGAAGAAGATGCACCGCCAACAAACATAGCGGGTGTTTCCCTTACTTTCTGCAAGGTGCCATCTGCACTCCTTAACATGTTCAGGAGTTCCGCAAGTTCAACTTCTTTTCCTTGAAGGTTGAAGTTGAGGATAAACTGGGCGTAGGTGGGAGGAAGGGACTGGAGAATGAGGTCTGTATAGAGCTCATTATCCAAAGTCGTCTCAAGGTCTACGAGCTCTTCAATATAGCCGATCATCTTTAGGACATGTTCACCTACCGATGACCCGACAGCCAACCTCGCTCGAAACAAGTTCTTAGAGGTCTCGTAACTTGCTATACGAGATTGCTCTCCATAAAGTTCCTTTGTATGGAGAAATATGCCATCTAGGGACATATCCTCGTGCCTCCTCTGATGTTCATTGTTCATTGAGGCAAGCACGATGCACTTGGCTTTCACGCAATCTAAATCCCAGGTTTTGCGGATTTCCTTATCCGTATTGCTGGATTTGAGACCAGGGACAGCAGGTGCCGTAGCGGTGAGGATGTACCCCAATTTGTCATAGGTCAAAGCCATTTTGACATTCCGCAGCCAATCTTTATAGTTTGGCCCTGTCAGTATATTTTTCTCTAAAAGTAACTTAAGTCCAGTCATTTTCAGGGTCGCTGCAATTAGGAGAGAGAGAAGAAAACTCTTTAGCATGATGCTCTTGCAAGTTTAGAGTGGTTTTTAGTTTATCTAAACTGGATGGCTCCCACTGTTTCTCGAATCCTTCCTCAAACCATAAAAGAAGAATTAGCCAGGACTATTCTCACCGTACAATACTTGCTTAACCGTTCATCCAGGCCAGTGTCGATACTTCGAGGGAGGTTTTCCAACGCTTTCGCGAAGTTCCTTAATTAAATAACCTCTTTTCTCTGGGGGCGTAACCCCGCTGACACCTTTCTGGACACCTACTAGGTTTATAGCATTGATCGTTAAGTGACGAATCTCCTGATAAGTAGCATATACTCACAGTAGGATCGGGATCCAAATATCATCGTATGATAATGTTGAAGGAATCCTACCAACATTCATCAAACTCCAAATGGTATGCATCTTTTTGCAAATTTCAGTTTCTTTAGAAATTCCCGATATATATTTTTGCCCCATGCTCTTATGACCTTGGCGTTAGGTCAAAATGTCATAAGTCACATGTCAAGTTCTACCCATCATTATCTTGTCAATTTGAACCCATCCGTATTTATCCTTGACGTTCGGCCAAAATGATAATACGACTGTCCCAAACTAACTCATCTACCTATGCAACAACTGAATACCCAGTAGCTACCAAACACTATGCCTTGGCGTTAGGTCAAAATACATAGCTTGAATACTACTGAATACCCAGATGAAATGACGGAGGGCTACGAATGGTTTTGGCGAAACCGTGAACGTAGTGAACTTGATATAACCGAAGGAACCTGATAGCTTTTAAAAGAAGTGGTTAAAGCTCCGCATTTAAAAATATCTGTTTTTAAAATTAACCGAGTGGTTTCTTTTAAACTGTTCCAACGATTTAAACTTTGGTTTGTTTTTCTTTACATTATAGATAATGCGTCCCATCATTAACCTATCATTGCAGAAAACAACGAAAATACAACGTCCTCTTATGCCATCCGCATTCGCCACGGGGTCCCGTCATCACCCGTTAGGTTACTTAACTAACGACAGAGCGGGGGCTGGGCTAGCGCGGGTGTAAAACATAAGTGACGTCTAAATAGCTATCATATATATAGATATTTTACATTCGTCTGACGCAATGATATACATTCCAGAACACAGATAAACAATATTGGATTTGCAAGCAATCTGTATTTCTTTTGAGCCTGCAAGAAAAGACAGATTACACAGTTGTGATGAATAGCCGTTACCCCACCCAAGATCCCTACGGGTACGGCAAACTACCCGTCCGGCAGTTTGTGTACCCCACCTTGGATCTGTCCTAGGAGCAAAAACAGTAAAAAGAAATAATACAACGGTGGCTACAACCGCAACCTGGATGTGCCCCGCAAAATAATATTACAACAAATTACATTTACAACAAATGAATTAAATAATAACCCATTGCATAACCCCGGCTATACACCACAACAGTCCAATACAGTTCATATGCACAAACAATTAAAACCATTACAGAAATGTGCAACCCCCTGCCAACCGACATACTAGCAGTTAGGGGAGGTTTACGAACACATTAAACAATCACAGATATAATCCAATATGCAAATACTGTACAATTTCGATCGATTAAACATCTTTAATATTGCTCCAAAAACTGCTCTGTAAAACTGAAACCTGAGCAAATATTAAATATCCCAGAAAATCCCAAATAACACAGAGAAGCAGCACAGAAATTTGAGTTCCTGACTCGGCAACTCGGCGGCGGAAGCGCGGCGGATCGGTGCGATCCGCCGCGGTTCCGCGGCCGCGTTGCCGATTCAGGAGCTCAAATTTCTTGGGTGTTCTTCTGGTGTCTTTTCAAGCCCTTTGAACTTCCCTGAAAAATTTTTGGACTTCATTTAAATTTCGACAGAAACTTGATGTTTTTAGGGTTTTCCGGCTTCGTTTTTCCGTTCGAAATTCGTACAAATTTGCAATTAAGTTATTTATTGTTTAGCGAGGCTCTGATACCACTGTAAGTCGATGTACTATACCCCAATACTTGTGGGGAGGCGGAATTTTCAAAAACAAACTTGTTTAGTGAACGAACATCGACTAACCGCTTGAATCGAAGCTAAACTATAAATAACCAAACACAAAGTGTTTCTAAACTACCGTGTTTAGGGATTATACCTAATGAACCAACTCCTTCGTCTTTACGATCTCCTTGTCCTCCTCGGCCTTCTCTAGGTAGTAGACGATCCACCCGAGAGCAAAACTCCAAGCTAAACCTCTAAACTTGAGGCAACTAACCTTCTTGGATTGCTAATCAAAGAAGCTAGGTGTAATATAGAGATGGTTATGGATTAATTAGTCTTACTAACCCTTGTACTCAACTCATGAGAGGGGAGGATTAGTCTTTTGAAGAGGGAGAGCTTGAGGAGAGAGAATGTGAGAATGATAAATGAATAAAGTTATGAGTATCATAATATATATGAAGCATTTTCTAATAAGAAGAAAAGAATAAAGAGTGATGAATAATCATGCTTCATAAAATATCAAGTGGTGATTCATTAGCATGAGTCATTAAGCAATAAATGTGCATTAATGAGATGAATGAATCACCCTCATGACTCATATAACTCATTCAATGTATATGACACATAACCCTCCTTAGTCACCATCTTCTAGAAGCTTCTCGTACAATTACGAGAACGCCCCTCCAATCCGCAAAAATACGGAAAAACTTTAGACTGTAAAAATCCAATAACCGGATACCAGTAACTGGCTTAAGCCAAAGCCGACTGGTAAAAACTGTCCGAAAGTCGTACGCGCGTAAACGCACGTATGCGTCCGAACCCTTGTCGTAAAACCATACGACCTCTATATCGTTTCGCCTGGAATAGGAAACTCTCTGTGTGGGACTCTAGAGACTCGACTACTACGCTGGCAGTGGGTTTAACCACAGACCGCAAGCGGCACTAGCTGTACGTAACGGTCCCCAGGTAGTTGTCGATAAGAAGGCCGATGAGGAAACCCATCCGAACTCCTACTGAGTCTGATGTGACAATCTCCATACAGTCCGGTCCGTTCGTCCAAGACTATCGCATATCGGGCTTAGGGGGGCGGCAAGCGTCAGTCCCCTAATAGCGGTATAAGTCGTGTCGGAACGAAGCCCATTACACCCTGAGAAACTACTGGAACCTACCAGCAAATCTCGCTTGCCCTGGCCAGGGACTTTGCGTAATGGCTCTCTGACACAGCGCGATATCTACTCCCAATACCGGGAGGGACGAATCCTGTCTAACCGCCACTGCCTCCAAGTGCTCGGGACTGCACCCAACTGCTACCTGTTTGCACGACTCATTTGAGCCGTGGTAGGGTAGCAATCTAAGAACAGTGGGACACACTCGAGGCGAAGTAGCAGTGTCAAGTCTGCGGACTATGCTGTACTCATGTCACCTGGGAACTGCTCACTGACGACTGGTATCAAACCAACCAACAGTTCCCTGTGAGTCCTGTCCGGTGTACCCGTAACCTAACGAGCACCTGCATACTATCTCCAGTACGACGTACTGACGGCTGTGGGACAGACCATCTCCCCAACTGGGATGAGAAGCGTACACACTAGTCTACTCCGGAGTATCGATGCTCTGTCTCGATAATCCAACGACCAGGGACCTGAATAAGGATGTGCTTGTAGACTACCCAGCCCCCACTAGTGTGACTGCCATCACAACGCTGGTAGACAAGCAAGATCCTAAGAGCTCTATCAATACGTACACTCACATATTAAGATAGAAAAACCAAGTAGCATACTACCATGTTTAGCAAGACTGTTATATACATGTGAATATCCCAAGCTTCCATTAAGTAATATACAAACTAGTATGATACAGTAATGGCCTTCTAGGGCATAAACACTAACAATACACTCATCCCTCTCTTTTATGTGTCATGCATACAATAGAGGAGGGTCCCACCACTTAATAATATGTTAACATAATATATGTCAGTATATATATACATTAATATATATACAATGACTTATACACACACACACTTATATATATTAATGTAACATATATAAAGTGTGATACCCACACATACATACATTAAAGGTGGAATTAATATATATATCACGTATACATATTAAATGAGAGTGTACATATATATGTATCACATACATATATACGTCATGTATCCTATACATGACCGATCAATAATATCATCTCAGTATCGTAAACTGCGGGGAGTACTTGTTGTAGGGTTCCTAGGCACTCTCAAGAGGTCTCACAAGGCATCAACCATGCCAATTTCAAATTTTACGGGTGCCGAGAAACCCTAATACGGATCGTTAACTAGATATCTAGGCGAAAGATGCAACTAGTAAACTAATTTACTAAGAGAACGGAAATACAACCTTTGTAGATCCGGTTCTCCACCTCCATAGCTCCACAATGAAGTCTCCTCGCTGTCCAAATGGAAACCCGGGCTCTAGTGTCGGCTTCATCGGAGAAATGGGCGGGCAAGATCGTCGGCGTTGTGCCGAAGATGATCTACGTCGAGGCATCGCTAGATCAAGCTCCAACTTCACCAAGTCAAGAAAACTTGTGAAGGAAACACACTCTACTACTTGGCAAGAGATAGAGGATGAAGAAATAGGAAGTGGGTTCACTTTAGAATTGGATTTCTCACTCATTTCATCAATTCACCATTGATGAAGTCAAGCTTTCTTCATTGAAGAAGATGAAGAAGAAGAAGCTTATATTATGATAAGTTATCTAAAATGAAAAGAAAATGAATACTTATCATAATGTAAACCATGGTCAAGTGTAGAGATTAAACTAGGGTTAGTGGGAATGGTTAGGGTTAAGCATGAGACAAAAATGGTCACTTAGGTCAAAGCTTCATGAAGCTTCAACTAGAATACAAATCAAGCCACCATTTTCTTTTCATGCCATTTATTTTCCAAAAATAATAAACAAATGAATAAATGAATAAATCAAAACCCTAACCATTAACATGTAACCATGGTTTGATCTTTACACAAAAACCCTAGCATTTATGTATCATCAAACATGATACAATCATTTGCACAAATAGTATATCACATATACAACTTGTACATCCAAGTGAGAAAATCCATTTAAAGTGAACCAATACTAGTTAATGCAAAGTAATATATCAAATATATAATTATACATTAAATCATTAAATCAACACTTGATTTAACGATCCAGTCATATCGCATATAACCGACTAGTATCCTATGTATCGGCTTACCGAATCAATCCTTGATTCGATAACTAGGTTATATCGCATACAACCATATCGATACATTCATCGCGAGAATAGAATACGGTATCACATACACGCATTATTCTCGGTCCCGCACATATCTCATATGCGCTCCTATTTCGTTTCGCTTGAGCCAGGAAACCTCTGTGTAGGACTCTAAAGACTCCTCAATACGCCGACAGCAGGTGATGATCATATCAAACACCCACAAGCCGCAAGCGGTCTGCTAAACGTAACGGCCACCCGGGTATTGAGCGATCAGAAGATCGACGAGCAAGCCCGCTCACACTCCTGTGAATCCAACCAGTAACACTACCGTACAGTCCGGTCTGATCGTCTGATATGTCGCATATCTCGCCTAGGGGTGGTAAACGTCAGACCCCAATAGCTCGATAAGTCGTGTCGATATGAGGTCTATAACAATTCAAGAAACTACTAGTAACACTTACCAGTAAATCTCAGCAACCCTGGCCAGGGATTTCCTGTTATAGCCAATCGAACACAGCGCAACATCAACCCCCTATACCGGGAGAGACGAATCCCCTCCTATCGCTCATTGCCTCCATGTTACTCGGGACTGTACCCAAAAACCACCGTTTTGCACGCCCTCTTGGACGTGGTAAGATGGAAATCAAAGCACAGTGGGAACCACACAAGACTCTATGACGATCTCGGGTCAACAGACTACTCTGTACCAGTGTCACCATAGAACTGCCATCTGACGTAAGGTATAATACCATCTGGGAGTTCTCGGCGAGTCCGTCCAGTGTACCCAGTCTCCACTGAGCACCTGTATATCATCTCTGATGTCAAACACCAATGGATATGGGATCATCCATCGCCCATCTATATGGGTCGGGAAGGTATACGCTAGTCTACTCTGGTATATCGATGCCCCGTCTCGACATACCCACGACTAGGGACCTTGAAGGATGTACTTATGGACTACCATGTCCCCACTAGTATGATCCGCATCATAGTCCAGGTAGTCAAGTACACATCCTAAGGGCTTTACCAACATGTAACAGAGAGACTATCAGGATACACGTTAAGGCAAAGAGTAACCAGATAGCATACTATCATGTCGAGCAAGAAAGTCCTCCCTATATATGTCCCAGCATCCACTACAATATACATCATATGTACAGTAATGGCCTCTAGGGCATACATATAACTAACAATCTCCCACTTGCACTAGGGCCATCTGTAGCAGTGGTTGTAGTATCTCATACTCAACCATCCTATAAAAGTCTCTCTCTGGGAATAGGCCTTCGTGAGTGGATCCGCCGTGTTGTCCTCTGAGTCTGCTCTCCTAACCTCGATCACCCTGGAGATCAACCATCTCCATGATCAGGTGATACTGCCTTAGAATATGTCTGGATCACTGATGGGACGGACGTTCCTTGGCATAAGCCACAACTCCATTGTCACACAATGGGAGGAACTAAGTTCATCTCATGAACAAATATACATCCAGACTGCCTCTTTGGTAGCATCTTAAGTAGCGATATATCCTGCCTTTATCTTCTAGTATGTCACGGTATCTAGCTTGGAACTCTTCCAACATACCGTCCCTTTACTGAGGGTAAAGATAATGCCTGTGACTGACATTCAGTCGTCTTTATCATCCTGGAACCCTTCCAGTGATTCTCCCCACGATCGATTGATACCAACTCACTATATCTAGTGAGTATCCTAACATCCAATTACATCTATCTCATAGATGAGAACTCAGAATTTAGGAGGTATCATTTTGATCCTTTATGGAGAATCCTTGTGATAAGCGGAGATTGACCGAGCGTAGCATAGGAAACTTCTTCCCTATCAAGAGTATGTCATCCACGTACACTACGAGGATCGCCACCATACTCCCCACTACTTTTTTGTATATACAAGGTTCATCTACCATTATGATGAAGTCAAACTTTTTGACTACCACATCAAAACAGATGTTCCAACTCCGCGATGCCTGCTTTATCCTATAAAGCATCTTGCATACGTTTCCGCTGCTCCCACTGTCTACGAAGCCCTCTGGCTGTGTACTTATAGACGCTCTCTTCCAAAACATCATTTAGAAAAGCAGTCATGACACCCAACCACCAGATATCGTAGTCATGGTATGTAGCCATGGCAAGTAGGATCTGGATGGACTTAAGCATAGGCACTGGAAAAGGTTTCATCATTATCCACGCCTGGTTGATGATGAAAACCTTTAACAAGTCTAGCTTTGAAAGTCTCAACTTTTCCATGTTCACCAAGTAATCTTCTCAAGATATACTTGCTCCTGATGGGGATTTAACCCTTCAGATGTAGCAACCAAAGTCCATACTTTGTTGGTGTATAAGGATTCCATCTCAGATCGCTAAGCATCCAGCCATTCTTACAGAGTCCTACTCCTGATGGCCAGCTCGAAACTAGTTAGGTCATCATCTCATGATGCAATCCTCGCTCCCACTGTCATAGAGAAACCGAAGTATCTCTCAGGTGGGTGAGGAACCCTACTAGATCGGCGGAGAGGCTGAGGTTCGTTGGAATCTACTGAATCCTTTGGTTCTACCAAATCATCTGCTGCAATTTGTATAGCTGGAACCTTTCCAGTCATACATAACAAACCTTGCCTCGAGCTTGTCCGGATTTTGCCTTTAGACATAAGCCAAACAACCCCAAATCTTAACCAACTTAAGATATGGGCTCTTCCCTTTCCATATCACATATTAAGTGGTAGGCAACTGATTTGATTCGAACCCTATTCAATAGGTATGCATCTTCTCAAGTGCATAACTCCCAAAAAGGAAATAGGTAACTCAGTAGTACTCATCATAGAGCACACCTTATCATATAGGGTGTGATTGCTCCGCCCCGATATACCATCGTGCTATGGTGTATACGGAGGAGTAATGCTGAGAGAGAATCTCATTCTCCTTTAGAATGGTCCACGAATTCCGTGCTCAAGTATTCTCCTCCTTGATCACATCAAAGGATATAATACTTATACCCGTATTGGTTCTCTACTTCTAACTTATATTCTGTGAATATCTCAAAAGGTTCGGACTTGTGTTTCAACAGGAACATATATCTGAATCTTGAGAGATCATCAGAGAATGTAATGAAGTATAAAGAACCGGTCTTGGTATGTGTAGACAGGGGACCTACATATATCAACATGTATCATCCCAAGAGTTTACTAACTCTTTCTCTGTTTCCAGTAAACGGAGTTATGGTCATCTTATCTCTGTGACATGACTGGCAAGTTTCACAAGATGTAAATTCAAACTGATTTAAATATGCATCTACAAGTAACTTCAGCTAGTCGGGTCGCATTGATATGACCTAGTCTACAATGCCTCAAGAAGGATCCGTTCATTTCTGAACTCTTTCTCTTGTGCGTGTTCCGTATACTAAGAACTGTAGTTTGATTTAGAACATTAATGCTTTTAGATAACGTGCCTGAACCGATCAACTTTTGATATAGGAAATGTTCAAAACATTATCCATCAATACAAAATTTTATCATTTCTTTACTAATAAAGAGATAGATATGATTTTGTATATCAGGTTCGGTATCTAATAACATTCGTTCAGAATCAATGTATTTGGAATACAGGGTGACAGTGACCAACAGACTTGGCTGCAACACTTGCCCCGTTTTCTGCCTCATGAAACTTATCACCCGTTCTCAGTTCTCTACCTTTCTGTAGCCCTATGTAACAGATTACATATCTGGGATCCTGATCTGGTATCACATACCCAGGACGTAGAGGATACAGAGAAACAGTTCTTTATAACGAACACACCCGAGGATGATGCATCAGCATGCACTCTCTTCGTTTGGGCGGCACGGGAATTCTGGTAATCCCCAATTTCCTGCTCTGTCTTATAACAATTATAAGTTGGAGCGGGACCAACGTTCCCAGCTCAGTATAACAAGCGGGTTCGGTCAAATATCTGTATTATTATCTTGATTAAGGCGTGATATGGTCGCTACCTGGAGAGAGAGAGAAGAAAACACTCAGCGTGCGCTCTTGCAAGAATAGATTGGTTTTTATTTTATCTAATCAGGATGGCTCCCACTGCTTTTTATCAAATCTTCCTTCAAACCCTAAAAGGAAAGACCAGCCGGGATTAATTACACGCTACAAGTTCGCCAATCTTTCAGCCAGGCCAGTGTCGGTACTTTGAGGGAGGTCCCCCGTGCTTTCGCACGAACCTAATTACTGTAAACCTCGTTTTCCCAGAGGCGTAACCTCGTTAACACCTTTCTAGACATCTACTTGATCGGCTAATTGTAATGTGTAAAACTCACCCAGGAGTAACAATTACTCGCAGCGGGTATCGGGATCCAACTATCTCATAGAAGGTATGCAATCTCATTGCAAATTTCAACACTTGAAATTCCCGATAATATTTTGCCCCTAGCGTCCTATGACCTTGACGCAGGCCAATAAACCATAGTGCGCTAGTCAAGTTCAACTCGTCATTTCCTGATTGAATTAAACCCACCCGCACGACCCTTGACGCAGGCCAACAAAGTCGCACGACTACCCTAATCCAATCTGCATCATATGCATAAGCAGATAAATACTAGTTAGCTACCGCACACTACTGTAAGTCGATGTTCAACACCCCATTGCATATGGGGAGGCGGAAATATGAATAACAATCAAGTTCTATGATCAAACATCGATTAACCGTACGAATCGTTTGCTATACAAGTTTTAATCAAAAGCTTTAGAGTTTTAATCTACTATGCGAAGGAATTATACCAAACGGTTCTAGTCCTTCGTCTTGATGTTGTCTACGGCCTCTTTGGATCTCCACGTCCTCTTCGGCTTTCTCCCGTGATAGATGATCCACCCGAGAACCCTAATCCAAGCTATAACCTCTAAACTTGAGGTTACTTAGTTTCTCTAGTTGCTAAATAGAGTTGCTAAGATGATGTAGAGATAGGTTATGGAGTAATTAGTCTTTCCTAATCCTTGTTCTCAACTCATGAGGGGTAGGATTAGGCTTTGGTGAAGGAGAGAGAACTTGAAGAGAGAGAGTGAGAAGATGATAATGAATTATTATATGAATAAATGTTTCTCACTTGATATATATGAAACATAATGAAATATAAGATAAATCAATAATAAATGAATATTCATCATGTTTCATTAATGCAAGTGGGTGATTCATTACATGAGTCATTAAGCATTTAATAATGCATTAATGATGTGATGAATCATTCACAATGAGTCACTTATTCATTAAATGAAAATGCCACCTCTCTCTTTATGTCACATCCTTCTAGAAGCTTCTCGGAAAATTACGAGAACGCCCCTCTCATCCGTGAAAACACGGAAAAACTTTAGACTGTATAAATCCAATAACCTGATACTAGAATCTGGCTTAAACCAAAGCCGGCTAGTAAAAACTGTTCGAATGCCGCACGTGCGATCAAACACGTATGCGTCCGAACCTTTGTCGTAAAACCATACGACCTCTATATCTTTTCGCCTGGGTTTGGGAAATCTCTGTGTGGGACTCTAAAGACTCGACTACTACGCTGGCAGTGGGTTTAACCACAGACCGCAAGCGGCACTAGCTGTACGTAACGGTCCCCAGGTAGTTGTCGATAAGAAAGCTGATGAGGTAACCCATCTGAAATCCTACTGAGCCTGTCTGTGACAATATCCGCGCAGTCCGGTCTGTTCGTCTAAGAGTATCGCATGTATGGTCTAGGGAGGTGGTGGACGTCAGACCCCTAATAACCGTACAAGTCGTGTCGGTATGGCTTTATCACCATCCGAGAATCTACTGATCAATCCTATCAGTAATTCTCAATCAGCCCTGGCCAGGGACTTATGGTAATGACCAAACGACCACAGTGCGATATCAACTCCCTATACCGGGAGAGACGAATCCCTAACAGTCGCTCACTGCCTCCATGTGGCTCGGGACTGTGCCCAACTGAAACCTGTTTGCACGACTCCTTTGAGCCGTGGTAGGGTAATAATCAAAGCACAGTGGGAACTCACACGAGACAAATGATGACCTTAAGTCAACGGACTATCTGCACACATGTCACCTGAGAACTGCTATCTGACGTTAGGTATAATACCATCCAGTCAGTTCTCGGCGAGTCCTGTCCGGTGTACTCACACCCAGTGAGCATCTGTATACAATCTTAGGTGAACTCCACCAATGGTTGCGGGACCAATCCATCGCCCCTCGTCAGGGTCTAGATATGTATACACTAGTCTACTCCGGAGTATCGATGCCCAATCTCGATACTCCTGCTACCAGGGACATCTAAGGGTGTGCCTATTGACTATCCAGCTCCCACTAGTATGACTGCCATCACAACGCCGGTAGTCAGACAAACACCCTATGGGCTTTATCAACATATATATATAAATACCAAGTAAAATATATCATACGTTAAGACAAAGTCAAACCAAATAGCGTACTATCATATCAAGCAAGACTGTCATGTACATACATATCCCAAGCATCCTATACAACGTAGGCCTCTAGGGCATATATATCCAACAACTACGCCTTGACGCAGGCCAACAAACGTAGCACGAATACTAACTACTACTTATCTGAAATGACGGAGGGCTACGATAGGTTTTTCTGAAAACCTATTGCGTAATGAACTTGATATCGTTGTAGAATCGAATGAATTTTGAAATGGAATGTTTTTGAGGCTTTTCTAGTTTTGCTAAAGGAGTCACTCCCGGTGAAGGGATCGTCGGTCCTTTCCTCGTCGAATGAGGTGCGGGATATATCATATATATCACTGTGCAAAGCAAAACTCTTAAAAGCAATCAAAAGACAAACCGAGGGTTGTAGCATCTGCCAGTTATTGCTAAAGGAGTCACTCCCGGTGAAGGGATCTCGGTCCTTTCCTCATCGAATAAGGTGCAGGATATATCATATATACCGCTGTGCAAAGCAAGAACTGTAGCTACCTGTTTTATTTTGAAATTCTATTCCACAACATCTTAGGTTTCTTTTATCTTCACTAATCACATTAATGAAGTCCCATCATTTAAAATACCTAAACATCACAGATAAATACGACGTACACTTATGTCATCCGCATTCGCCTCGATGTCCCCTCGTGCACCGTTAGGTTAGGTAACTAACGGCAGAGCAGGGCAGGGCTAGCACGGGTATAAAACATAAGTAACGTCTATATAATATATCATATATACTATATACTGTATCTATCACAGAACATCACATGATCACATCACAGATATCGCAGCAGAAGAATCATATGAAATATTGGATATACTAGGACGTCCGTGTTTTCAATACGAGCCAGTATAAAACACGGATTCCATGGTCGCGATGAATAGCCAAACCCACACCCTAGACCCCTACGAGAGCGGCAAGCAACCCTACCAATTCTAGAGTTAGGAGACCCGGACTCGACTCCTCGAGTTAGTCTCCCACTGGACTCCAGAACCCGGTTACTTGTGCTCCCCTCCTTGGGTCTATCCTAGTGCGGAAAAGTAAATAATATACAAAGGGTGACATCTTCCGCAACCTGGAAGTGCCCCAAATAAAAGAATATTACATACAAGTTTTTACATGAATGAAAATGAAAACCACTCATCTCACATAAAACCCCCCGGCTATTCAAACACGACGATCCAATATAACATATCCAGCAACACATAACATCACATGTCATCAACGTAAGTAAATATGCGCATCCCAATTGTCGTTGACATATAGCAACGAAACCGGCGATATTACATATTACACTTACGGTCACAGAAATGAAAGTGTAAAACTACAACAGTTGGAATCCGCAACCTACTCAGACATCGCATGCCTGACCAAATGAATACCTTAGACATCGCATGCCTAACAATTATAAACCCCGCATTTTAGTCTCATTATCGAAAACTCTTTTCAATATTAAGTCGGGCAATTCAACAGGATTCCCGACATCCTGATCGAATACTCGTCCCAAACTTTAGTAGGCGGCCGCACCCCTGACGCCGTCGACGAAGTGCACCAAGGCGGAACACCGCTGCCGCGAGCACTCGAACGGATGCTTTCGGCCACGGGGTTCTCCTATAGTCACTTGGTCGGGGCTATGGAGTGAGGCTGTCTATTAAGTTTACCCGGCGAGTATCCGCGTACGCTACGTGATTGCGACGGACTTTTGATCACATCAAAATTCCGTGGCAACCGATCAAGTGAGACTAAACTGCTATGTTTATAACATTCATTCAGTTATCTCATAACTAATTGTGAATTCCAATTATTGTATCCCATTCCAGATAAATAGAAAATGTTAAACTTTCCGATCGAATAGTCGAACACCCAAGTTTTCCCAAAACAGATCACACATGAAACAAGTCTAAAAACATTCAGTTCGTGCCTCAGTACCAACGGTCCAGCCGTAGAAGGGTCAAGCCAACGCCTCACATGTGGCATGCCGTACTGCCCCAAACCCGAAGGTTCAAAGGGCAGTTCAAGACGGTCACATAATCGAGTTAAGGTTTGTTGTCTTCTAGAGGGACCATCGCGTTACTTGCACTACTTAGAACGTCGTTAAACTACGGAAAAATCCAATACTTGGAAATTTCCCGACAGGGGAAAAATTGGGTATTTATATCCGGTCGAACTTTTTAACATATTCAAAAAATTATCCGGAAAGACACATAGACAAAGTTTGACAATCCGATCGAATGTACGAACTCCCAATACAACCCAAAATACTCAACTCTTGATTTCAGATTAAAAATTCCCACGAACACCAGCACTGCAAAATAGGAATTACTGTGCAAAATTTAATGGGAGAAGAGACAAAAGGGCCGCGGAACCGCCGCATTAGCATGCTAATGCCGCGGTTACGCCGCACTTTTATGGAATTAGGTCATCGAACTTCACGGTAATTCTTATAATTTCCTTCTGGTTTTTCTGCATATTTTTAATTCTGAAAAATCCCCGAATTTCAAAAAAGTCCAGAGAGCAAATTCCAATTAGGGTTTCGGTTCGATCGGACTTCAAACTCCGTCTACGCATCGCCTAAGGCTCTAGTTAGGCTCTGATACCACTGTAGGGTTCCTAGGCACTCTCAAGAGGTCTCTCAAGGCATCAACCATGCCAATTTCAAATTTTACGGGTGCCGAGAAACCCTAATACGGATCGTTAACTAGATATCTAGGCGAAAGATGCAACTAGTAAACTACTTTACTAAGAGAACGGAAATACAACCTTTGTAGATCCGGTTCTCCACCTCCATAGCTCCGCAATGAAGTCTCCTCGCTGTCCAAATGGAAACCCGGGCTCTAGCGTCCGCTTCATCGGAGAAATGGGAGGGCAAGATCGTCGGCTTTGTGCCGAAGATGATCTACGTCGAGGCATCGCTAGATCAAGCTCCAACTTCACCAAGTCAAGAAAACTTGTGAAGGAAACACACTCTACTACTTGGCAAGAGGTAGAGAATGAAGAAATAGGAAGTGGGTTCACTTTAGAATTGGATTTCTCACTCATTTCATCAATTCACCATTGATGAAGTCAAGCTTTCTTCATTGAAGAAGATGAAGAAGAAGAAGCTTATATTATGATAAGTTATCTAAAATAAAAAGAAAATGAATACTTATCATAATGTAAACCATGGTCAAGTGTAGAGATTAAACTAGGGTTAGTGGGAATGGTTAGGGTTAAGCATGAGACAAAAATGGTCACTTAGGTCAAAGCTTCATGAAGCTTCAACTAGAATACAAATCAAGCCACCATTTTCTTTTCATGCCATTTATTTTCCAAAAATAATAAACAAATGAATAAATGAATAAATCAAAACCCTAACCATTAACATGTAACCATGGTTTGATCTTTACACAAAAACCCTAGCATTCATGTATCATCAAACATGATACAATCATTTGCATAAATAGTATATCACATATACAACTTGTACATCCAAGTGAGAAAATCCATTTAAAGTGAACCAATACTAGTTAATGCAAAGTAATATATCAAATATATAATTATACATTAAATCATTAAATCAACACTTGATTTAACGATCCGGTCATATCGCATATAACCGACTAGTATCCTATGTATCGGCTTACCGAATCAATCCTTGATTCGATAACTAGGTTATATCGCATACAACCATATCGATACATTCATCGCGAGAATAGAATACGGTATCACATACACGCATTATTCTCGGTCCCGCACATATCTCATATGCGCTCCTGTTTCGTTTTGCTTGAGCCAGGAAACCTCTGTGTAGGACTCTAAAAACTCGTCAATACGCCGGCAGTAGGTGATGATCATATCAAACACCCACAAGCCGCAAGCGGTCTGCTAAACGTAACGGCCACCCGGGTATTGAGCGATCAGAAGATCGACGAGCAAGCCCGCTCACACTCCTGTGAATCCAACCAGTAACACTACCGTACAGTCCGGTCTGATCGTCTGATATGTCGCATATCTCGCCTAGGGGTGGTAAACGTCAGACCCCAATAGCTCGATAAGTCGTGTCGATATGAGGTCTATAACAATTCGAGAAACTACTAGTAACACTTACCAGTAAATCTCAGCAACCCTGGCCAGGGATTTCCTGTTATAGCCAATCGAACACAGCGCAACATCAACCCCCTATACCGGGAGAGACGAATCCCCTCCTATCGCTCATTGCCTCCATGTTATTCGGGACTGTACCCAAAAACCACCGTTTTGCACGCCCTCTTGGACGTGGTAAGATGGAAATCAAAGCACAGTGGGAACCACACAAGACTCTATGACGATCTCGGGTCAACAGACTACTCTGTACCAGTGTCACCATAGAACTGTCATCTGACGTAAGGTATAATACCATCTGGGAGTTCTCGGCGAGTCCGTCCAGTGTACCCAGTCTCCACTGAGCACCCGTATATCATCTCTGATGTCAAACACCAATGGATATGGGATCATCCATCGCCCATCTATATGGGTCGGGAAGGTATACGCTAGTCTACTCTGGTATATCGATGCCCCGTCTCGACATACCCACGACTAGGGACCTTGAAGGATGTACTTATGGACTACCATGTCCCCACTAGTATGATCCGCATCATAGTTCAGGTAGTCAAGTACACATCCTAAGGGCTTTACCAACATGTAACAGAGAGACTATCAGGATACACGTTAAGGAAAAGAGTAACCAGATAGTATACTATCATGTCGAGCAAGAAAGTCCTCCCTATATATGTCCCAGCATCCGCTACAATATACATCATATGTACAGTAATGGCCTCTAGGGCATACATATAACTAACACTTGTGTCATATACCACATACTAGAAACTGAATCAACTATACTATTATAAAATTAACACTTGATTTGATATTCCGGCTTTTAAACTGGCTAGTATATTCGGACATTCGATTAAATCAACCATTTAATCGAAGTCCCGTATGTATCATATATGCACTCCACATCACATTTTACCCAGACAGACACTTTCGTTGCGGACTCTAAAGACCCGTCAATACGTTGGTAGTATCTTATGTAGGATCATATCAGATCGAATCCGAAACACTTTCAGATCTAATCTCCTAACGGGATAACCCACATGCAAGTCAGTGGCACTAGCTGTACGTAACGGCTACCCAGGTACAATCAAGGTAAAAGCAGGTTGACGAGCGAACTCATTCAGACCCAACAAAGTCTATAAGTGACAGTCACCGTACATTTTGGTCTCTTCGTGTATGTAATACCTGAGTTTAGGGTTAGTGGTAATTGTGTGTTAATGTGGGGTTTTTGGTAAAAAGTTTACCAAAACGGGTTTCTAGTAATTTATCTGGTTTTATGGTTATTTTAGTAGAATTTTATCTCGACTGCACACACTTGTGCACGTTAACTAGGGTTGAGACTAGGGTTGCCATGTAATTGAGCTTGTGGGTTAACCATGTTTAAGTTAACCATGGTGGTCTAACACACTTGATTAGGCTAATTAGATTTAATTAAGGGTGGTTGGTCTTGACCAAGGGTGTTTAGGGTTGACTTGCTTGTTGTGAGAGAGAGAGAGAGAGAGATGTGATAGTTGTCATGATAGCTTTTGGTTTGTGAGAGGGAGAATGACGGTTTAAGGTTGTGTCACACCATTTCAATTCAAAACTTTTTCCACTCACATCTTTCACTCCCTCACATCTCTCCCTCACTCACACATTCACATCAGCCCATAAGTCTTCATTTCAGCCACCAATTTCAGCACCAAACCAGCAACAACAGCTGCTACTACAGCCCCAAACTCTTACAAAACCATTCCCTCACAAACACACAACCCTTCCCATAAGTATACTACCATCCCTCCTGCTGCTACTGCTACAACAGCAACACAAATAACTACACCACACCAAAACAAAGCAACAGCAGCAGCTCTGTAAGTTTCAGCCAGTTACAGAGATAACATCTGCAGCCAGTCACAGCTCATTTCCAGCCAAGTTTTGCAGCACCAGGAGTGTAGCCACGGCACACACACACCTTCCTACCTCTTCTCTTCTCTTTCATCTAGGGTCTCTAGAGGTATAAACCCCTTAACCCGCCTCCTAATCGCTAAAATTATGGTTATCTAGCTTAGTTGGTGTTTATTGCATGCTTTAGTGGTAATTTTGGGTAATTTAAGGGAATTTTGGCAAAGTAATGGTTGTGATGGTTAGAGTAGCCTTATTAGGTGCTGTTGAGACTAGAACACCCAAATTTGGTTCCAGATTTCACAAATATACCCGATTTATCCGACTTGGCGTAATTTAGCAGTTTTAGTGACTTTTTAGCCTCTGTTAGATCTGCTGTTGACCCGAGCCTTTCAAAATAAAATTGTGAAGTCTGTAGCACAGTGACCTTAGCAGAGACACACACACAGAGTATAGGGACCCACCCCCCACTCTTGGTCGCTGGTTTATTCATTCTGGCCGCAAATTGCGGCCAGAGTAGGGGGTGGGGTGTTGGGTTTTTAGGTGTAGGGTCCTGCTGGGTAGATTAGTCTTTTGGTATCTGTAACTTTTTATGTTTGGCCCAGAGGCAAAATCTAGAGCTATAATCGTGTTTTTGATGTTTTAAAACTTGTGCGACACGCGCGTGATACGCGTGGTTCTGTGGTGCGCTGCGCGGCACAGCGCGTCGGCATAGGTTGTGGTAGGTTTGTGTGCGTCGCGACGTGTCGTGTGCACGCGCGTTTAGTTTCACGCACGCGTATCCTTTTTATCGATATATCATGTTTGTTGGGGTAAATTTACACCCCCGTTGACCGAGTCAAAGTCAAGGTCAACCTCAAGCCAGGTGGGCCCGAGCCTAGGTCAAGCGGGCCCATGCCCAAGTCGAGCCCGCGGCCAGCCTCCTCCATGCCAACAACAAAAATCATGTAACAAATAATTTTTATGGAATTTTTGTGCATGAATGTAAACAAAATGGGCACAAAGCCAATATTTTGTAAGCCCGTGGCTTATGTGCAAAAAGAAATGGCACAAGAGCCATGGGATAGGCAAAATGCCATTTTTGTGAAGCCCAAGGGGCTATGTGTAAAGTGTATGGCCTATAAAGGCAAAGATAATGAAATATCTCAACAACTTTTTCTCTCTCTAAAAAAGTTTCAGATCTGAGATCTATTCTTTTTCTTCAAGGTTCCAAAATCTTCTTCTTTCTCTTGAATTAAATCAAGAGTTTTACTCTTCTTTTTATAAAACAAATTAGTTTTTCACCACAAAACCCACAAAGGGGAACTTGGATCTGTCATCAGATCTTAAAAAGGAGAGATTTTGAGATTTCACATCTCTTGATCTTCAAGATCCAGCAAGCAACAGGAGGAAGAAGAAGAACCACTTCCATTAAACCCAGAACACATTCAGGAGCCCGACTCCTCTCCGATTTCTCTTTGAGAAATCTTTTTTTAGGCTAAAAGCCTCTTGTCCTCTCCAGCGCGCAGCGCAAGTGCGCAAAGCGCCCGCGTGCCGACACGTGGCGCGCTCGCTTGCGCACCTGCGCGCTTGCGCAAGTGCGCAAAGCGCCCGCGTGCCGACACGTGGCGCGCGCGCTCGCTTGCGCACCTGCGCGCTTGCGTAAGTGCACAAAGCGCCCGCGTGCCGACACGTGGCGCGCGCTCGCGCACCTGCGTGCTTGCGCAAGTGCGCAAAGCGCCCGCATGCCGACACGTGGCGCGCGCGCTTGCGCACCTACGCGCTTGCGCTCCAGCGCGCAGCGCTCATGCGCAAAGCTCCCACGTGCCGACACGTGGCGCGCTTGCGCCTGAGCGCACAGCACCTAAGCGCACAGCGCCCAAGGTGCTGCCCCACGCATCCTTTGGATGCCTTTTCCCCTTTATTTATATATATATGTATATATATACATATGTATACAAATGTACACATACACATACTCCACAACACTGTCCCTGTTAGGAAAAAATTTCTAACGGGGCGCTGCCCTGCACCCCGCAAGGGGGCTGCTAGCCCCCTTGACCCCCAGCCCGCTATCCGGGTAGCGGGACCCCCGTAAAAACTCTGCGTGGCTCCCGATATATCCAAAACCCCCCTTCCAAAACAGAACACACGTACACTGCACATTGAGTTCGCATGCCCTGTTTAACCCGTTAATCGGAGGTTCCCTCGCCCCAAAGGCGAGGGGTAATTAACGGCAGCTTAGTCTGCGGCTGCCGGAGATTCGGATCCCCACAATCATTAAACCCCCGCCTACCCTAGGCAGTGGGAATCTGTAGTACGCCTGACAAGCTGCACGTATTCCCATCTCAATGGGGTGACGAAAAACACCCTACAATGTTTTGCAGGATTTTTCCTTATATGGTGACTTTTGTAAACTCTAGGTTCGCCGCCGGAGACTTCGAACGCAGCGGAGAAAGGGAAGCAGGTAGTCGGACACACCTAGCGCGGGATCACGGGTGAGTAGATTTAACATCTACGGGGGACGATCGTTTGGATGGCGCGAGTTGTCCGATAGATTTAGTAAACTTGAAAATAGTAAACTTTGATATTTACTTGTGATATTAGAATAATAATACTTGCATGATATTTGCTGCAGTTAGGATCTATATGTTGTACCCATATACGCAAACTCATTTGTAGGACACATGCACCATTACCAGGTTTTTATATGCAGCACGAACACTATTCATGTGGACACACACACCCTGGTAATTGCCATGTCACGACACTAGATAACTATAAATCCAAAACATGTTAATTGCTTAGACCTGTGCTATTGCAAGAAATATTTAAAATGAATTCATAAGAATTGCTATTCTCGTGCACATGTATTATTATATCATTTGCTCATGCCTAGTATAAATCATACATTGCAAATTGATACCATAGGCATTCATTATCATTGACATATGCATCCATGATGGTTTCATGAGATTTATGATATTTCTGGATTTCGGGGGAAAGCCGCAAGATTTCAAACCTATAATCTTTTAAAATATAAAAGTTGCGGTTTTCTAGTGATGTAAAGTGTCGTCCACCATGAGTTTACTGTGGTTTTCGAGACCCGTTTCGAGGAGGTGGATGAACTGTCTTGGGTACATGGTGGGCCCGGTACGGTACCCCGGGACAAGAAGATCGCAGGAGATGACGTTGAGCCTGGCAGGGGACGGATTACCTACCGGTGACTTCATTGGCACGGCGGATATCCAGAGGATACCGACCGTGGCCGCTAGATTGGTATATGGATATTTGGGATGGATCAGCCGGATGGCTGAGGCCAGAGATACTTGACATGGATATTTGAGATTTAGACGGTTTTGAGGTGTCGTTGCTGGACACGGATTTCATTGATTTCATGGATATTATGCTGATATTTAAAAAGAGTTTCAAAAACAAAAGAAGGAACAATTCTTGTACCTACGTGATGAGATCTTGAGTTAACTCATATAGCATACATACATGATAGTATATTCATGTGGCGTACATACTTGTTAGTACATCCAGGTGACATACATGCTTGTTAGTACACTGATGATGCATACATACCTGCTAGTACATATAGCCATACCTGTTTTAGGGATGCTAGGATACTTGTGTGCATGCATGCGATAGCCTTAGTAGATATTATTTATTACTCACGAGCTGGCAACTCACCCCCGTTGTGCCACAGCTTTTCTGCAGGCCCGTTCCGTCAGCACTGCAGCGGCGGACACTTTTGCCTCTTTTGCTCTTTTTGCCTGGACTTGAGGCTTTTGCTCTTAGGTGGGTCGTTATCATTTTGTACCATCTTATATATTCATTGTATCTAGAGTACTCCATCTGCTATTATTTCAGCTGTACTAGTTTTATTTGGATTACTGTATATTGACCTAGAGGTGAGGTTGTGAGACTTGTGGATGATATGTTATATTTGGGGTCAAGCTCACTTGAGCCGACATATTATCCTTACCTGTGCTTTCATACTTACTTATTCACATTGTATTTTACATTGCATGGGATTTGTGACCTCCTTGAGGCGAAGAGCTAGCTCCCGCTTGGGGATGCCATATTTCTGTTGTTCACTTGTATTCCTATTTGTACCTGTTGGGGGACTATTTTACAAAGAAGATTTTGCCGGAAATTTGGGAAAAGGAAGTTGTTTTTCATAAAAAAGAGACTTGATATGACTTAACGAAACAAAGTGCTTTAAATAAAAATGGTATTGCTTCACTCTAATTCTTAATTGGGTTTAGATTTCTGGGCTTCGGCTTACTTATCTTACGGACGCTTTGAGACGTTTCGTAACTTAAGTGCCGGTCACGTTCCGTACTCTGCGGGTCGCGATAAAGTTGGTATCAGAGCGATAGGTTTCACCTTTCCGAGTGTAGGATGACCCTTAGTAGATGGAGTAAGTGACTTAAGCAGGGTAGCGTAGCGTGCGTATGTCCGCGACATACTTGCGATACGGTACTCCGCCTAAGTGACTTTAGGATATACTTACTTGAAATTCCTTCTTCAATTCCGTGTATCCTACGATTCTAGTGCATCGTTCTTATTGTCCTGTTTCCTGTACCAGTCACTATGCCGCAGAGGGTTACCAGAGCGCAGAGGGCTGCCGCCCGAGACGAGATTCGAGCTGGCTCGTCCGAGACTAGGACTGAGCAGGGTGGTATGCCTACGCCGTAGGGATAGACTGATCCGCCTTCCCCAGGCCGTATGGATAGGCTTGAGACTGGTATGGAGGAGCCGCGACAGATGGTGGGGAGCATGCAGGAGCTACGTCAGATGGTAGGATCCTTAGTTGCGGCCAGTCGTGCACCGAGGCCGGAGGACGTACCTACTACATCCCAGACTACTATGATACCTGCTCCTACTACTACCACCGTGGCCATCCCGGTTTCACTACAGGAGTTCATGAGGCTGAGACCTCCAGTCTTCACGAGTACCGATGCAGCAGAGGACCCGCAGACGTTCCTTGATAGTTTGGCCAGGATCTGCCGCTCGCTGAGATGTTCTGATGATTGATGGGTAGAGCTGGCGAGTTTCCGACTAGAGGGCCTCGCACAGATATGGTGGGAGTCAGTTTTGAGAGGTCGAGCTTCAGGTCTACCGCCCATGACCTGGACCGAGTTCACAGCAGTTTTTCTAGCCCGTTTCCTTCCGAAGAGCGTTCGTGACGCCAGAGCGCGTAGTTTTGAGGCCTTGATCAAGACACCAGGGATGACGGTGTCTGAGTATGATGTCCAGTTTACACAGTTGTCTCGATATGCTCCGTATCTGGTGGATACGGAAGTGAAGAGGGTGAAGAGGTTCATACAGGGACTGGATGCCCAGCTATTTCTTGCCATTGACGCCCAGCACTTCGATACCTATTCAGCGGCTATTGATACGGCGTTGCGGTTGGAGGCACGTATTTCAGACTTCGGCCGTTCCCGTGCTGAAGAGGATTCGTACCAGCACGCCAGATCAGAGGTAGCATGCCAGATTCCTTCCGAGAGATAGGGCCGGCAGAGGGTTTGGACGAGGTCAGCTGTATGGATCGTACACACAGGGACAGCAGGCGTCGCCAGGATGTTATGGGTGCGGGAGTCTGCACCATCGTGTTAGAGATTGTTCAGCGAGGCGACAGGGAGCGGCGACAGTTCCGCATGTGACCCTACCACCATCACCGCCCCCTCCTCAGAGAGCTCTACTTCCTGCCACAGGCGATGCTCCACGCCAGTTAGGTGCACCCAGAAGACGTGGACGCGACGGACCGATCCAGAGAGGACGAGGAGGCAGAGGCCGAGGACGAGGTCAGCCCGCTATTGGAGGAGGTCAGGCCAGAGTATTTGCGTTGGCACCCCAGGATGCGCAGGCATCCAATGCCATCGTGACAGGTACCCTATCAGTATGCTCTGTTGATGCACACGTGTTATTTGATCCCGGATCTACGCATTCGTACGTTTCCACACACTTCATGCCGAGTTTGGGTAGAGAGTCCGGTTTGCTTGATCAGCCGCTTGTTGTGACCACTCCCGTGGGAGAGTCATTTGTTGCTAGGCACGTGTTCCGATCCTGTACCGTCCGTATTGGCGAGCGAGAGCTGCCTGTCGACTTGATCCTTCTTGGGACGTTGGACTTCGACGTTCTTTTGGGCATGGATTGGTTAGCCACGTGCTATGCGTCTGTGGACTGCCGTGAGAAGACAGTTAGATTTTGTTTTCCCGGCGAGTCGGCTTTTGTTGTGCAGGGGGACCGTGGTGCCGCCCCTCACATATTGATTTCTTCTCTTCACGCTGATCAGCTGTTGAGGAAGGGATGTCGGGGCTTTCTAGCCTATGTTTGCGATACTAGAGCTACAGATATTCCATTGGACCAGGTTCCGATTGTATGCGGGTTCCCCGATGTTTTCCCTGATGAGCTGCCAGGATTGCCGCCTGAGCGCGATGTCGAGTTCTGTATTGATTTGGTTCCCGGCTCGGGGCCTATTTCTATACCGCCTTATCGGATGGCCCCGGCGGAGCTTAGCGAGTTGAAGGTTCAGCTGCAAGATCTGTTAGATAAGGGACTTATTCGACCCAGTGTTTCTCCATGAGGTGCTCCGGTCTTGTTTATCAAGAAGAAGGACGGAAGTTTGCGCTTATGTATCGACTACCGCCAGCTGAACAAGGTTACCGTACGGAACAGATATCCGTTGCCGCGCATTGATGATTTGTTCGACCAGCTTCAGGGTGCGGGTTATTTTTCGAGGATCGACTTGCGATCAGGATACCATCAGCTACGAGTCTGATAGGAGGATATACCGAAGACAGCTTTCCGTACACGCTATGGCCACTATAAGTTTCTGGTGATGTCGTTCGGACTCACCAATGCCCCCGCAGCATTCATGGACTTGATGAACCGTGTATTCAGGCCGTATCTCGACTTGTTCATCATAGTGTTCATTGATGATATTTTGGTGTATTCCCGGAGCCGAGAGGAGTACGAGCAGCATTTGCGGATTACTTTGCAGACCTTGAGGGAGCACCAGCTTTTCGCAAAGTTTTCCAAGTGTGCATTTTGGTTGGACAGCGTTGGTTTCTTGGGTCACGTGATTACGAGAGATGGCATATGTGTGGACCCGAAGAAGATTGAGGCTGTTCAGCAGTGGCCCAGACGGACATCGGTTACGGAGATCCGTAGTTTTCTAGGCCTGGCTGGCTACTACAGGCGATTCGTTCAGAATTTCTTCCGTATTGCTGCACCTTTGACTGGTTTGACCCGGAAGGGAGTTCCTTTCGTTTAGACGGAGGAGTGTGAGCACAGTTTTCAGCAGCTACGGACTTGTTTGACTACGGCGCCGGTATTATCATTGCCTTCAGGATCAGGCGGATTCGTGGTTTATTGTGACGCTTCACGGGTGGGGCTAGGATGCGTATTGATGCAGCATGACAGGGTGATCGCGTATGCTTCGCAGCAATTGAAGAAACATGAACAGAACTACCCCACTCATGATTTGGAGATGGCTGCAGTGGTCTTTGCACTTATGATCTGGTGACATCACCTATACGGCGAGTCGTGCTAGATATTCACTGACTACAAGAACTTAAACTATATATTTCAGCAGCGAGACCTGAATCTGAGACAGCGCCATTGGATGGAGCTGGTGAAAGACTATGACTGTGAGATCTTGTACCACCCGGGCAAGGTGAATGTAGTGGCGGATGCTTTGAGAAGGAGGCCCGGGGGTAGTCTATCTTGTTTGCGCGCAGTGAAGAGGCAGTCGTTAGCAGATTGGCAGATTTTATGCGACAGCCGAGTTGAGTTCGAGTTCACTTCGATAGGGGGACAGCTTGCGCATGTTCGTGCACGTCTGCAGTTACTTGACCGCATTCAAGAGGCACAGCCCAGTGATGACCGTCTTTCAGAGATCATGGAGCAGATTAGGCAGGGCAGAGATTCCGAGTTCGTGATCGACGATCATGGAGTACTACGATTTGGGACTCGATTGTGCGTGCCAGATTCGGAGGGACTGCGCCGTGAGATTCTTGAGGAGGCGCATAGATCTACATACAGCGTTCATCCAGGTTCCACCAAGATGTACCGCGATTTGAGAGATGTCTATTGGTGGGACGGGATGAAGAGGGATGTCACTGACTTCGTATCGAGATGCTTGACTTGTCAGCAAGTCAAGGCCGAGCACCAGAGGCCGGCAGGAGAGTTGCAGCCTTTACCCATTCCGGAGTGGAAATGGGAGCAGATTTCGATGGACTTTGTTGTGGGTCTACCCAGGACCAGTCGAGGGTACGACTCCATTTGGGTGATCGTGGATCGACTGACGAAAGCGGCTCACTTCCTGCCAGTGAATACCACTTTCAGTTTTGCTCAGTATGTCCAGATTTATATCGACGAGATCGTGCGATTACATGGCGTACCGACTTGTATAGTATCAGATCGAGGCACCCAGTTTACCAGCCGACTATGGCAGAGACTTTAGGAGGCTTTGGGCACTCGTTTGAGTTTCAGCACAGAATTTCATCCGCAGACCGACGGACAGTCAGAGCGGACTATTCAGACTCTCGAGGACATGCTCAGAGCGTGCGTTTTGGACTTTGGTGGTAGCTGGGATCGTCATTTACCTTTAGTGGAGTTCTCCTACAACAACAGCTTTCAGGATACTATTCAGATGGCACCTTTCGAGGCCTTGTATGGGAGGAGATGTAGATCACCCGTCTGTTGGACTGAGCTGAGCGAAAGCAGTATTTTTGGGCCGCAGATCGTGCAGGAGACGACCGAGAAAGTGCAGTTGATTCGAGACCGGATGAGAGAAGCTCAGAGCAGGCAGAAATCGTATGCGGACAGGCGCCGTCGCAGATTAGAGTTCGCAGTTGGCGACTATGTTTTTCTGAGGGTCTCTCCGATGAAGGGCGTGATGCGATTTGGGCGAAAGGGAAAGCTTAGCCCTAGATTCGTGGGTCCCTTCGAGATCCTCGAGCGTGTCGGCACTGTTGCATATCGTTTGGCTCTTCCACCCAGCTTTTCAGATGTTCACCCCGTTTTCCATGTGTCGATGCTACGCAGATATCTTCATGACCCTTCCCACACGATTCAGCATCAGACCGTTCAGCTTGAGCCCGACCTTTCGTTCACCGTGCAGCCAGTTGAGATATTGGATCGGCAGGTGAAGAAACTTCGATCAAAGGTCCTGCCGTCTGTGAAGGTTCTTTGGCGTAGCCCGAATAGTGAGGAGATCACTTGGGAGGCCGAGGGAAAGATGCGGAAGAAATTCCCTCATCTTTTTGAAGGTACGCGTAGTTGCAAATTTTAAAATTCGGGGATGAATTTTTTTAAGGGGGGAAGACTGTAACACCTGAGTTTAGGGTTAGTGGTAATTGTGTGTTAATGTAGGGTTTTTGGTAAAAAGTTTACCAAAACGGGTTTCTAGTAATTTATCTGGTTTTATGGTTATTTTAGTAGAATTTTATCTCGACTGCACACACTTGTGCACGTTAACTAGGGTTGAGACTAGGGTTGCCATGTAATTGAGCTTGTGGGTTAACCATGTTTAAGTTAACCATGGTGGTCTAACACACTTGATTAGGCTAATTAGATTTAATTAAGGGTGGTTGGTCTTGTCCAAGGGTGTTTAGGGTGTTTAGGGTTGACTTGCTTGTTGTGTGAGAGAGAGATGTGGTGGTTGTCATGATAGCTTTTGGTTTGTGAGAGGGAGAATGATGGTTTAAGGTTGTGTCACACCATTTCAATTCAAAACTTTTTCCACTCACATCTTTCACTCCCTCATATCTCTCCCTCACTCACACACTCACATCAGCCCATAAATCTTCATTTCAGCCACCAATTTCAGCACCAAACCAGCAACAACAGCTGCTACTACAGCCCCAAACTCTTACAAAACCCTTCCCCCACAAACACACAACCCTTCCCACAAGTATACTACTATCCCTGCTGCTGCTACTGCTACAACAGCAACATAAATAACACTACACCACACCAAAACAAAGCAACAGCAGCAGCTCTGTAAGTTTCAGCCAGTTACAGAGATAACATCTGCAGCCAGTCACAGCTCATTTCCAGCCAAGTTTTGCAGCACCAGGAGCTGTAGCCACGACACACACACCTTCCTACCTCTTCTCTTCTCCTTCATCTAGGGTCTCTAGAGGTATAACCCCCTTAACCCGCCTCCTAATTGCTAAAATTATGGTTATCTAGCTTAGTTGGTGTTTATTGCATGCTTTAGTGGTAATTTTGGGTAATTTAAGGGAATTTTGGTAAAGTAATGGTTGTGATGGTTAGAGTAGCCTTATTAGGTGCTGTTGAGACTAGAACACCCAAGTTTGGTTTCATATTTCACAAATATACCCGATTTATCCGACTTGGCGTAATTTAGCAGTTTTAGTGACTTTTTAGCCTCTGTTAGATCTGTTGTTGACCCAAGCCTTTCAAAATAAATTGTGAAGACTGTAGCACGGTGACCTTAGCAGAGACACACACACAGAGCACGGGGACCCACCTCCCACTCTTGGCCGCC
This sequence comes from Agapanthus africanus, assembly GCA_030015575.1. Lineage (NCBI taxonomy): Eukaryota > Viridiplantae > Streptophyta > Magnoliopsida > Asparagales > Amaryllidaceae > Agapanthus > Agapanthus africanus. Next base: position 155,761,618 of record CM057343.1, read on the forward strand.
GGTTTATTCATTCTGGCCGCAATTTGCGGCCAGAGTAGGGGGTGGGGTGTTGGGTTTTTGGGTGTAGGGTCCTGCTGGGTAGATTAGTCTTTTGGTATCTATAACTTCTTATGTTTGGCCCAGAGGAAAAATCTGGAGCTATAATCGTGTTTTCGATGTTTTAAAACTTGTGCGACACGCGCGTGATACGCGTGGTTCTGTGGCGCGCTGCGCGACACAGCTCGTCGGTGTAGGTTGTGGTGGGTTTGTGCGCGTCGCGACGTGTCGTGTGCATGCGCGTTTAGTTTCACGCACGCGTATCCTTTTTATCGATATATCATGTTTTGCAGGATTTTTCCTTATATGGTGACTTTTGTAAACTCTAGGTTCGCCGGCGGAGACTTCGAGCGCAGCGGAGAAAGAGAAGCAGGTGGTCGGACACACCTAGCGCAGGATTACGGGTGAGTAGATTTAACATCTACGGGGGACGATCGTTTGGATGGCGCGAGTCGCCCGATAGATTTAGTAAACTTGAAAATAGTAAACTTTGATATTTACTTGTGACATTAGAATAATAATACTTGCATGATATTTGCTGCAGTAGGATCTATATGTTGTACCCATATACGCAAACTCATTTGTAGGACACATGCACCATTACCAGGTTTTTATATGCAGCACGAGCACTATTCATGTGGACACACACACCCTGGTAATTGCCATGTCACGACACTAGATAACTATAAATCCAAAACATGTTAATTGCTTAGACCTGTGCTATTGCAAGAAATATTTAAAATGAAATCATAAGAATTTCTATTCTCGTGCACATGTATTATTATATCATTTGCTCATGCCTAGTATAAATCATACATTGCAAATTGATACCATAGGCATTCATTATCATTGACATATACATCCATGATGATTTCATGAGATTTAAGATATTTCTGGATTTCGGGGGAAAGCCGCAAGATTTCAAACTTATAATCTTTTAAAATATAAAAGTTGCGGTTTTCTAGTGATGTAAAGTGTCGTCCACCATGAGTTTGCTGCGGTTTTCGAGACCCGTTTCGAGGAGGTGGATGAACCGTCTCGGGTATATGGTGGGCCCGGTATGGTACCCCGGGACAAGAAGATCGCAGGAGATGGCGTTGAGCCTGGCAAGGGACGGATTACCTACCGGTGACTTCATTGGCACGGTGGATATCCGGAGGATACCGACCGTGGCCACTAGATTGGGATATGGATATTTGGGATGGATCCGCCGGATGGCTGAGGCCAGAGATACTTGACATGGATATATGAGATTTAGACGGTTTTGAGGTGTCGTTGCTGGACACGGATTTTATTGATTTCATGGATATTATGCTGATGTTTAAAAAGAGTTTCAAAAACAAAAGAAGGAACAATTCTTATACCTACATGATGAGATCTTGAGTTAACTCATATAGCATACATACATGATAGTATATTCATGTGGCATACATACCTGTTAGTACATCCAGGTGACATACATGCTTGTTAGTACACTGATGATGCATACATACCTGCTAGCACATATAGCCATACCTATTTTAGGCATGCTAGGATACTTGTGTGCATGCATGCGATAGCCTTAGTAGATATTATTTATTACTCACGAGCTGGCAACTCACCCCCGTTGTGCCACAGCTTTTCTGCAGGCCCGTTCCGTCAGCACTGCAGCGGCGGACACTTTCACCTCTTTTGGTCTTTTTGCCTGGACTTGAGGCTTTTACTCTTAGGTGGGTCGTTATCATTTTGTACCACCTTATATATTCATTGTATCTAGAGTACTCCATCTGCTATTATTTCAGCTGTACTAGTTTTATTTGGATTACTGTATATTGACCTAGAGGTGAGGTTGTGAGACTTGTGGATGATATGTTATATTTGGGGCCGAGCGCACTTGAGCCGACATATTATCCTTACCTGTGCTTTCATGCTTACTTATGCACATTGTATTTTACATTGCGTGGGATTTGTGACCGCCTTGAGGCGAGGAGCTAGCTCCCGCTTGGGGATGCCATATTTCTGTTGTTCACTTGTATTCCTATTTGTACCTGTTGGGGGACTATTTTACAAAGAAGATTTTGCCGGAAATTTAGGAAAAGGAAGTTGTTTTTCATAAAAAAGAGACTTGATATGACTTAATGAAACAAAGTGCTTTAAATAAAAATGGGATTCCTTCACTCTAATTCTAAATTGGGTTTTGATTTCTGGGCTTCGGCTTACTTATCTTACGGACGCCTTGAGACGTTTCGTAACTTAAGTGCCGGTCACGTTCCGTACTCTGCGGGTCGTGACAGTGTAAGAGTATCGCATATCGGGTCTAGGGTTTGCAATCTATCAGACCCCAATAACTCGATAAGTCGTGCGACAGAGAACTCATAACCAACCGGAGATACAAGTGATAACACTTATCAGTTTATCTTCACCGCGGTGGCCACCGACTTGTGGTTGTAGCATGTCTTGCACAGCGTGACATCAACTCCATATACCGGGAGGGATGAATCCCCTTAACCGCTTACTGGCTCCACGTGCTTCGGGACTAAACCCAACAAAAACCTGTTTGCACGACTCTTTTGAGCTGTGGTAGAATATATGCGACATTTCAGAAAATATAAATTATTATTTTTGGAATTTAAATAATAAAATAGTATATTTCGCGAAAACTATATGAGTATGGATTTGAGTTTCCGTAGAATGGTATAATTATATACCTATATTTTGGAAAATATTCGGAAATTTATATGAATTATTAATTATGGAAGCATTTATTGGATTTGGACATTTATAAATTACTATACAATTATTTACATACAAGTTTATGTTAAACTTGATTAGTATATTACTAATTATATATTAAGCCAAATCCATTTTGTTAACCATGTATTGAGTGTGCATGACATCTTGTGACATGTTGTATTTGGATTTTTATTTTGTAATATGGTTTTGTTTTAAGAAAAAGAAAAAGAAAAAGAAAAGGGAAAAATATTTGATGAGAGAGGGAGACAAGATGTGACCATAATAATGAGGAGTGAGAAAGAGAAGGGGAGAGAGAGAGATGTATGGCTACCCTTCACCTTTCTCCTTTTCTTCATTCTTCATCATCATCTCCCCCTTCATCCTCCACCCTCACTACCTCCACAAACCACCCCCAAAACTTCATCTAAATCTCACACCACCTTCACAAAAAATATCCACAATCTCATCCTACACCCTATGGTGGAAGCAAGTTGGAGTTTTGAGCACATTGGGTCATCTAAGAATTTTCTTTAGTTGCTTCCATGAGGTAAAACTTTCACCTTCCTTCAAGTTTTAAGTTTTTTAAGCTCAAGTGTTAGTTTAGAGTTAAACAAATTATGTTTTATGATCTTGGAAAATTCTAAGATGAGGGTTAGTGGATGAAACTTGTAGTAGAGATTAAGGGAAGTGTAGTGGTGCCTTTTGGCCTAGTAGTGATGGTAGCTTTGTCAAGAATGAGCTTTGAAGTCCCAAACATGAACTTGGAATTTTCCGATATCGGGTTTTTGCTAAATTGTGATGATCAATTAGAATCTGGGATGAATAGGAGACTCTGAAAATTTAGTTGCAAACACAGTGAGATGTGCAGGCTATTTAGAAGCTACCCCTGAAAACTGTTCATCACGAAAAACTGCATTTCAATACCGCTCATTCTTCATCAATTTTGTGATATATTGGCACTATTTATCCATGTCTGCTCAATAAATACAGATTACAGGTATTCGTGACAAAACACTGGAAATACACTCAAATACACGGATACGACATTTGTGAGTCAACATTGCAACCGGAACAGAAAACCGATCAAAATTCAATGAGTTTCTTTTTGCAACAACATGTGTACACTTTTTATCATGACAAATGCAACAAAACAAGTGTGAACACAAACCCCTTTTGATGTATGAACCTTGGTGGGGCAGCCTTAAACATGTAGGCAAACAAATCATGACTTGTGCAAGTAGGATGAACAAGTGGGTGTGTGACGAGTGATGCAAAAAGGTGTGATGTGATGTAAAGTCACATTTTCCCTCCAAATCTACAGATTACAAACTGAGCTTATATTAAAAAATCAAACAATACTACTGAGATCATGGAGAGACTATAAGTTCACCATACAAAGACGGGCCTCAACACTCCATACAAAACTGGCAGAAATCAACAAATTGCCGGTGCTGCCGGTCCTACTAAGCCCAATGAGCTCCAACTTTCTTCTGGTCATTTCATTCTGTCACATCATTCTTGTTTTATTGTTTGTTTATTCTGTGGAGATGCCTATAAATACACACCATAAGAGAGGCTTAAGGGTCCATGTTTTTAGTTTAGAACAAGTCTTTCATTTTAGATGTTAACTTGTATTTCTTTTAGTACTCTTGAGCTCTTGCCCTCTGGCTTGACCTTGTAACTTCTTCAATGAACTTACAACCTTAAGATTTAGCTTCTTGAATCCAAGTTAGTTTGTATTTTCATTGAAAATCAATAAAAAGTTCTCTTTTACTCATTTCATGTCATGTGCTTGCTACCATTGTGATCTAGTGAACTCCTTTGCCTTTCTTTAATCTTGCAACCTCTTAAGTGAGCTTGCAAGTATAAAGTTTGGTATTTTAATTTCATATTGAGATTTGTACTTAAGAACACTTGAAGAAATTGCATATCGGATATATCAGTTCTTAGTTCTTTGATCTTTGCTTTACTTTTCTTTGCATATTTCCTATGTGCCTTTCTCTTGTTGTGTTTTGTTTTGTTTTTGTGAATATGTGTGAGTAATTGTTTAGCTTGTTAAGGGTAGAATATGGTTAGTTTGTGTTAGGAGAAGTGTTTGCTAAAAACCCTAAAAAAACCATAACCTGTAATTGAAACTCTGACCAAACGATTCGCAATTCGCTCCGTTAGGCACCCTTTCTTACCACGATAGCGGTGAATCCTAATCGTGACCGGTTGCGAGTGGTTTGCCGGAGGCTAAAGCTAAGAGACAAGAATGGAAGGACAAGGGACAAGAAATACGGATTTAGCGCACAATCGCAAATACCGTATTTCAAGTTCTCTAATTCACGTTGTTGCCGATTGCCTTAGTATCAATATCAAGTTAGATTTATAAGGAAACGACAAATATCATTCTAACTCAAGCTAATCTAAAACTACACCTAACAATTCATTTTCTTGAACATATCATATTTACGACATTTAGAATAAAACAACTCAAGTTACGGACTTAACTCATTAAAACAAGCGTAAAAACATACCATCTCCCTGCGGACGACCTGTACTCATCTCGGCTCGCTACACGCGACATTGTTTTGATTGCGGTTATTTCAAATTTAAAACGACACGAAAAATACGTGATAATCAAATGGCGCCGTTGCCAGGGAGACAGTAACGCTTTTATACGTGTAGTCTCGGGTTAATTTATGAATATTTTGTATAATACCAACTAACTTTCTAACAGATTCAATGAAAAATACATTAAAAAAAAACCAGCACGAGAACTAAAATCCAACATTTTGTTCTCTGGATTTTGGATCTGCTAACACACTGTGTTTTAACTGGAAAATCAAAGTATACAGTGGAATACTAGTATAACATAGAGGAACCACACAAAAATTGGGCACCCAATTTTTTAATTAGATCGGCGGTATATTCCAATTTCCCGTCGCCGTCGGTCCTTTTATGGATGTTTTAAAATTTTCATTTTGTGATACCTCCATTGTTCTGTTAGTACTCTATTTTTATTGTTTGATTTTCAAATTTACTTGTGTGCAGAACTTTGGCTATCTATATCACTTTCTAGCTCAAATATCTATATTTTTCCGACATTTGCAGATTTGATGGATTGGCGAGCAGCGATTGTGCGGAGCACGGGATGATTTCAAATATAAGGTGATAGAACACTACAGTGCCAAAGATCCGGGTAGTTTGACCTGTGCAAGCGAACCATTCAAGCACTCGGAGACGATATCAACATGAGTTTTTTAACTCTTTTTTGGTGTGTATTTTTTCTAAACTCCTCCTCAAATCCGACACGCCAATACTCTTATCTTTGTAGGATTCTTTGCAATATCGCCGTAAAAACCAAAGGAAAACTAACCGTATTTGTTGTAGCGCCGCACTTAAATTAAAAAAAATTGATTGTTTGATAACAAAACCTTTTTGATTTGAATTACGCATTGCATTATTAATACGGACTTAAGGGGCTATAACACCAATTCAGATTAGATGTGGATTTCATCACCCATCCTAAGACCCTGGAAATCACTAATTTCATAAGCGTCATCTTGAGCTTAATAAAAAATATCTAGACTCAGCCAATTAAGGACATGTCGTGCTCAATAGGATAAAGGAAGATTGTGGGCATTCGGTTGTTTATCTAAACGTGACTTTTGTGGTGCCTAGACTAGACAAGTGAGGAGGTAACTTTAAAAGACCCATCTCACGGTGATTCATGAGCGGAACCCTCCTTATCTCACTTGTGCTTACCTGGTCACAAGTGGCTATGAAGAGACGATTTGAGGGTTATCTCAAAATTTGTCACTTTGGAACAATTAGGAGCAGGTCTAGTAGATTTGAGGACCCTAATCTAGGTATTGATTCTGCATTTGTGACTATGCATTTGTGATTGTGTTTGTTTGAGCTGTTATTTCACTTTTACATTCTTACGAAACAAAACACAAGTTCGCCACTTTGACCACGTTTATCACCTTCACCCATATTTTTCTCCTTTTACGTTTTCTTGCCCTCACATTCTACGTTTTGACTACACTAAACTCGTTTAGTGTATGTTCGTTTGGACTTGGGACCCTAGTTCCCGTTTAGTCCACGTTTCGTTAGTCGTTACGGACTACACGATCGACCCCGAAGTCGAAACTCCTTCCATGCCTTTTTCACCTTTACCTTTGCCGGTCAACTCCGACGTTGACCGTGATTCTGTCCATACTTCTTCATCTTCACTTTCACCAATTTTTTCTTCCGAGATGTTAGGATTTCCTCCTATCATCACGTTACCTACAACGGGAATGATTCCACCTCCACTTGGTGTGAATAACCCGCGACCATCTGTTGTTGCAGCGCCACAGCGAATTGCGCTCCAAAATCGTTTCTACTCAGCACGCGCTGCACTTCCAGCTTGTCTTTCACTTCCACCGGCCAATAGGGACAACTTTGAGATTAAACCCCATTTCATCAACATGTTGCCCAAATTTCACGGGCCTGAATCTGAAGATGCCTATATCTTCATAAACATATTTCAAAATGTGTGTGCGATGATGAGGACAACCCAACTGTCTGATGATGCTATACGGCTACGCGTTATACTTTTCACTCTTTGTGACCTTGCTGAAAAGTGGCTGTATAGCACGGTATCTCATTCGATAACCAGTTAGGACGAATTTGTGAAAGCGTTCCTGAAAAAAATTCTACCTGAATCACAAAACCGCCAGGATCCGAAATGAAATAAACCAATTCACTCAGCTTCCAACGAACCTTTTTGGAAGTGTTTTGACCGGTACAAGAATCTTCTTGTTCAGTGTCCTCATCACGGTATTGAGAGATGTCAACTCTGCCAAACTTTGTATGAGGGCCTGAATCTAGCAACTAGGCAGTTGATGGAAACCATTTGTCAAGGTGTAACATTTCAGAAAATAAAATATTATTTTTGGGAATTTAAATAATTAAATAATTAATATTAGTGATATTTTACAAAGTTTGGAGATTTATTTTAATGAAGGGGTATAATTATATACTGATAATTTGGAGATTTATATAAATTATTTATTTGAAGGTATTTATGTGATTTAGGCATTTTATGAATTATTATGCAATTAATTGTAAATGGGTGATTTACTAAACTCGATTAGTATTTCACTAATTTTTCATTAATCTAGTTTATGTGTTATGCATGCAACAAAACATGTTACAAAACACTTGTCACATATTTTATGAACCATGGTTTCTTTTTTTTGTTTTCTTTAATGATTTGTTTTAAAATGGGAAGAATAAGAAAAAGGAAAATAAAAGAAAAGAAAAGAGAAGAGGGGATAAGATGGCATGAGTCGTGACATGTGACAGAGATAGAGAGAGGAAACTTCCACACTCTTCCTTGGCCTTTTTACCATGGCCCTCACCATTTTTCACTTCATTTTCCTTGTTCTCTCCTCCTTCATCCTCCACCTCCTCGCTACCACCCATGGCCACCTTCCAAAACCACCACTAAATCTTATACTCTCTTCACAAAAATTGATCACAAGACCATCACATACACCATGGATAGATCAATATTGGACTTTGAAGACTTTGGGAAACTCAAGAAAATTCTTGAGTTGCCAAATGAGTTAATCTCTACTCCCATAGTTTATAATTTAAGTTTCTTTAACCTTTATAGTAGTTTAGAGCTTAGTAATTAAGGTTTAGTGATCTTAGAAAATTCCAAGATAAGGGTCAGGGGATTTTATGAGTTGTGAAGTGTAATTGAGGTTAGTAGAGGCCATAAAACCCCTGTAGTGTTAGAATTCTGGACAAAACCAGAGACTAGATCCCAAGATATGAACTTTGAATTTGTCGATATCGGTTTTTGTGGAAATTATGGTGTTGTTTTGAGATCTGCTATAAACCGGAAGCCTAAAAATTATTTAGGAATTACAGTGATACAAGCAGATGACCTAGAACCTAACCTAGAGACCCGAGCCCCAAACCCCCTATCATGGCCGCAAATTTTCCCTTTTTGGCTGCAAATTGCGGCCAGGGTGTGATCTTTGGTTCTCGTTCTTGGTTCATGGCTCCATTTTCAGTAAATTAGACCTACCCCATATGCAAAATTGGCTAATTTGACCTGAGGCAAATCTGGAGGTGTTTTCTTGAGTTTCTGTTTTTGTTTTGTGACTTTTTATGACTTGGATTTTGAGATTTGTGTTTTATCTCAGGCGATTGACGTTCGTACGTCGATGTCGAGAGTTGTTTGGTTGTTTTTGCATGCGTGAACCATAGGTTCTAACCTATGGATGTTTCGCGCATCATATCGGTTTTCTCGTAGTTGATTCTTCTTTACGATACAACGATTTTGAAATGTAGGTACCTTTGCCTAGACTTCAGGACGACAATGAGAGCAGGGCGTCATCGACTTCAGCAAGCGAGGGTCGAGATGAGTAGATGTATATCTACGGAGGAAGTCGGGTGGATGGCGTATAGCACCCCCGCAACAGTAGAATAGGGTATTACTATATTAGTAAGTTTGGATACGATATTGGGATACTTAGCAAATAGGGTGTTTAGAAGACCTTAGGTTAGATTAGGTTGATCTAGGAAGACCTATCCATAAGATGATTACCTTGGTGGCGAATCGCAGGTTATATGTAGTCACACACACACGCACACACACACACACACACACACTTAATTTCATGCGTATGTGTGTGTGTGTGTGTCTATATATATATGTATGTGTGTGTGTATATAAATATATATATATATACACGGGTGATGAGGATAGTATGTGATATGTGGAGATGAGTCGATATGATCGGGCATGATACTGTTAGTTATATGTATGCCCTAGAGGCCATTACTGTACATTGGATGTATATTGTAGTGGATGCTGGGACATATATAGGTAGGACTTTCTTGCTCGACATGATAGTACGCTATCTGGTTGCTCTTTATCTTAACGTGTATACTTTCTGTCTCTCTGTTACATGTTGATAAAGCCCTTAGGATGTGTACTCGACTTCCAGGACTGTGATGCAGATCATACTAGTGGGGCCTGGATAGTCCATGAGTATATCCTTCAATGTTCCTAGTCGAGGGAATATCGAGACGGGGCATCGATATTCCAGAGTAGACTAGCGTATATCTTCTCGACCCATGCGATGGGCGATGGATGATCCTATATCCATTGGTGTTTGACATTGGAGATGGTATACGGGTGCTCAGTGGAGACTGGGTATACTGAACGGACTCGCCGAGAACTCCCAGATGGTATTATACCTCACGTCAGATGGCAGTTCTCTGGTGACACTGGTACAGCTTAGTCTGTTGACCCGAGATCGTCATAGAGTCTTGTGTGTCTCCCACTGTGCTTTGATTTCCACGCTACCACGGCTCTACTGAGTCGTGCAAACAGGTGGTTTTTGGGTACAGTCCCGATTCACATGGAGGCAATGAACGATAGGAGGGGATTCGTCTCTCCCGGTATTGGGGGTTGATGTTGCGCTATGCACGACTGGCCATAACAGGAAATCCCTGGCCAGGCTTGCAGTGATATACTGGTAAGAGTTATCAGTAGTTTCACGATAGTTATGGACCTCACGTCGGCATGACTTATCGAGCTACTGGGGTCTGACGTTTACCACCCTTAGGCGAGATATGCGACATATCAGACGAACAGACCGGACTGTACGGTAAGTGTTACTGGTTGGATTCACAGGAGTGTGAGCGGGCTTGCTCGTCGATCTTCTGATCGCTCAATACCCGGGTGGCCGTTACGTTTAGCAGACCGCTTGCGGCTTGTGGGTGTTTGATATGATCATCATCTGCTGCCAGTGTATTGACGAGTGTTTAGAGTCCTACACAGAGGTTTCCTGGCTCAAGCGAAACGAAATAGGAGCGCATATGAGATATGTGCGGGACTGAGAATAATGCGTGTATGTGATACCGTATTGCATTCTCGCGATGAATGTGTCGAATGGTTGTATGCGATATAACCTAGTTATCGAATCAAGGATTGATTCGATAAGCCGATACATTGGATACTAGTCGGTTACATGCGACATGACCGGATCATTGAATCAAGTGTTGATTTAATGATTTAATGTATAATTATATATTTGATATATTACTTTGCATTAACTAGTATTGGTTCACTTTAAATGGATTTACTCACTTAAAATGCACAAGTTGTATATGAGATATACTTTTGTGCGCAAGATTGTATCATGTTTGATGATACATGCAAGCTTGGGTTTGTGTAAAGAATTGACCATGGTTATATGAATGGTTAGGGTTGCATTTTGTTTACTTATTCTTTTATCTATTTATTGATTTATTTATTTATTTCTTTTTGGCAAAAGAAAAGAAAATGGTGGCTTGATTTGTTTGTAGTTGAAGCTTCATGAAACTTTGACTAAGTGACCATTTTGTCTTCATGCTTAACCCTAACCCTTCAAACTAACCTTAATCAATTCTCTACACCTAACTAAGGTTAAAGATATGATAAGTATCATTTTATTTTATATTTTAACAACTTATCATATTCTTTTTCTTCATCTTCTTCTTCTTCAACAAAAGGAAAAAGCTTGCAACCATTAATGGCAACTTGCCAAAATGAGTGAGAAATCCAATTCTAAAGTGAACCCACTTTCTATTTCTTCATCCTCTACCTCTTGCCAAGTAATTTAGGGTGTTTTCTTCACAAGTTTCATGACTTGGTGAAGTGGGAGCTTGATCTAGTGATGCCTCGACGTAGATCATCTTCGGCATCGAAGCCGACGACCAAGCCCGTCCATTTCTTCGATGAAGCCGATGCTAGAGTCCGGAATCCGATTTGGACAGCGGAGGGACATCATCGCGAAGGTTAGGAAGTGGTGGACCGGATCTACAAAGGTTGTAGCCCCTTTCCTCTTAGATAAATTCTTTTATTTACATTGCATCACCTTGTTTTCTAGTTAACGATCCGTATTATGGTTTGTAGGCACAAGGAAAAATTTGAATTAGCCATGTTTGATGCCTTGTGAGACTTCATTAGTATGCCTAGGAACCCTACAGATACCGTGGGATTTTGATATATGATTGAGTCGTGATGTGGTATATGATATGATATTATAATGGATTGTCGGGCGATATGTATTCATACATACGATAATATATGAGTTGATAATATTTGAATGTACGAGACTTTAGAACCGTACTCCTAATCATGATATTGTACGATGATGATACCGTATAAAGGATGATGTATATATGATATTTGACCCGTACCCTCGATTTTGGGGATGCCGTACAATGGATTTTGCCGTACGAGGTATAAATATGATGATTGATCCGCACTCCTGACTCGAGAATGCCGTACTATGTATTATACAGTACATAAACGCTATGAGGCTGGATCGCCGACTACTAGGTATATCGACTCGAAATATATGTAGATTTTCTTATCCTTCCGATTAGTTCCTTAGTTTAGTCTTTTAGTTGTTAAATAGATGCTAGACTAAGCTCGAGTCATACCTATTTTCAAAACTAACGAATTGTGAGTATTTTCAAAGGACAACTCGAGAGATGCTATGGATTTTTCAAAGGACATATCTTTTCTCAAAAACACCGTAGCCCCTACATTTCTAAAAACCACGATTCGTGCTATTTCAAAACACTAAAACTGTATGACTCGTATACAGATATGCATATTTTATAATGCTACTTTTACTATTCATTTTTCTGTTATATTTATGTTGTTCTCATTGTATTGCATAATTATTACGTGTGTTTCTTCAGCTATTATGAATCCCATTTGTTAGGACACCAGCACCATTACCGATGATGCGTATGTTTCACGTACACTTGCTTACCGGCTCACACACACCATCATCGGTAATTGTCATGTCATATACACTTTAGAAAACGTCATTTCATTGGTATGACCTGCTAGCTGGTAGTTTCACATATTATTAGTATGCTTGCTTTCATATACTAGTTTAGATATTACATTCCTTACTTAGATACCCCATGAATTTATATATTCATTTTGTATGCAATATTATGGGCTTTATGCCGATATTCACTGCTTATTGACTCTTGATTTTGGAATTTTGGATTTTCCACGAGATTTCTTGATTTGGGGGAAAACCGCAAGAATTTTATAAACTCATTATCATTTAAAAAAATGCAAGTTACGGTTTTCTCGTGATATGATGTGTATGGCGTCCACCATAAGTTTTCTCGATTCTTGAACTGTATCATATACCCGATTCGAGAAGGAGGATGCACAGTCTGCGGGTACATGGTGAACCCGGTGAGGTACCTCAGGGCAAGATGGACGTATTGAGAAGGCCTTGAGCCCGGCAGGGGAGCATTACCTACCGGTGATAGTTGGCGCGGTGGATATCTGGAGGATACCGACTGTAGTCGTGAGATTGGATGATATGGGCCTATCCGGACTGACGGAGCCCGGGATATTGAGGATTTGGTGTCGATGTTTGACATGGATTTCTGTTGATTTCATTGATGATTCTTCAGTTTTTACACTAAAATCTTACTGAGATAAGAAAACAGCTTCCACATACAGATATATTCTGATTTCATTCTTGATGCATTCATACATCATATATATGACATGTTGCTACTTGAGACACTAACATGAGTACATGGTATTACACTTATGTTTAGATGATTACCCTTACCACTACTAGATGTTTCAGTGTATATTATGAGTATATTATGGTATGACCTAGGAGATCGTCATACATTCGGTTTCTACTCAATGATGTCTTCTACTCATGAGTTGGCAACTCACCCCCGTTGTGCCACAGTTTCTTGCAGGTTTAGCCGTATAGGTTCCATGATGGTTTTGCTGGCACACTACTTCCTTCTGGGTGATTGTTTTGGTCGGCGGGTTCACTTGTATCGTGACCATCGTTGTACTTTTAATTATTTCAGTTGTATCTAGTAAGCTCCATCAACCAGACTATGTATATTCGTAGACTTAGAAACCTTTGTTGTACATTCTTTCGTCCTTAGAGTCGCGCTCATGTTTGTTTGGATTTTCTTGATGATACTTTAGTATTCTTGCTGTGTTTTGATCTTCGTCCTTCGGCGTTGTATATTTACATTATTGCGTGGTTGTTTCCGCCAATTGGCGAAGAGCTAGCTCCTACTCGGGGATGCCTTATACATTATTGCTTGTATTCGTTTTTGGGTTAAAAAATTACAAAGGAGGTGCTGCCTAAATTTCAAACGACAAAAAGGGTTTTCAAACGACAAAAACTAAAAAAGCAATAAAAAACAAAACCGAGTTGGTTGTAGCATCTGCTAGATTTTGCTAAAGAGGTCATTCCCGGTGAAGGGATCTCAGCTCTTTCCTTATCGAATGGGGTGCTGGATATTCTACAAGGAATACCGCTATCCAAAACAAAATCTGGAGCTACCCTTTTTTTGAAAATTGATTCTACAATATCTTTAGGTTTCTTTTCTTTCATTAATCTCATTAATGAAGTCCCATCATTTATGATTCCTAAGCATTACAGAAAAAATGAAAATACAATGTACGCTTATACCATCTGTATTCGCAACAGTGTCCTTTTATGCACCGTTAGGTTACTTAACTAACGACATAGCGGGGCGGGACTAGCGCGGGTGCAAAACATAAGCAACGTTTATTATATATCATATATATAAAAATAAAGGATTCGTCTCAAGCATGTAAAGTGATTACATCACAGAATATCAGCAGCAGAAGTCAACATATGAAATATTGGATATACTAGGAGGTCCGTATTTTATATTAAGCCTTTTAAAAAACACGGATTCCACGGTCGTGAATAGCCAAACCCACACCCCTAGACCCCTACGAGAGCGGCAAGCAACCTTACCAATTCTAGAGTTAGGAGACCCGGTCTCGACTCCTCGAGATGATCTCTCACTGGACTCTAGAACCCGGTTACTTGTGATCCCCACCTTGGGTCTATCCTAATGCGGAAAAGTAAATAATATACAACAAGGGTGACATCATCTTCAACCCGGAAGTGCCCTAATAAAAGAATATTATATACAAATTTTTACATGAATGAAAATGAAAACTCTCATCTTACGCAAAAAACCCCCGGTTATTCAAAACGCGACTATCCAATATAACATATCCCAGCAACACATAACATCACATGTCATCAACGTAAGTAAATATGCGTATCCCAATTGTCGTTGACTTATAGAAAGAAACCGGTGATACACCACATATTACACTTACGGTCGCAGAAAAGAAAATGTCAAACTACAACATTTGGAATCCGTAACCTTCTTAGACATCATAAACCCGAAATATCACATACTTTGGATTTCATGCCTAACCATTCGAATTCCGAATATTGTATCACATTCTACAAATAGCTAGACGATGTTAAGCATTCCGATCGAATCAATAAACACCCAAAATTTCCCGAAGAGCTCAACACTTGAGCACTGTTTAAAAATACCCAGAACATGCCACAGTACCTATGGACCAACCGTAGAAGGGCCAACCTTTGCCTCACCTATGGCGCCACGGAACTACCACAAACCCTAAGGTTTGGTGGCGGTTCCGATGGTCATAGAATCGAGTTAAGGTTTCGTTCTTCTAGAGGTTCCGTAGAATTACTTGCATGCTTTTTGAATGTTTTTAACTTGGAGAAAATCCAACTTTTGGAAAATTTCCAGCAAGTGAGAAAATGGGTTATTGATATTCGTTCAAGTTTTTTAACGTCGTCTAAATTAACCCAAAATGATGTTAGAATTACGACTACGAAACACTCCGTATTAGCCCCAATAGAACTGTTAATATCACATGAAAACTTGGCTAATCAAACAATACCAGAAACCCCAAAATCAAGCCCAGAGAACACCAAAAAATTTTGAGCCAAAGAGGAGTTTAAAAGACCGGCGAGGCCGGATATTTTGTTCATGTCGCCGGTTAAAATCCAGTGAAATGGCCTCGAACTTTTTCAGTGTTCTAGTTGTATCACATACAACATTCTGCAGTTGCTAAAACAATTTTCTGAGATCATTTTAAAATTGACAGAAATTTGATTCTTTAGCCTGGCTCTGATACTACTGTTGGGTTGCCTAGCACGACAGCAAGGTTTCAGGAGGCATCATCCATGCTGTTTTCAAAAATTTGCCATGCTAAATAACCCTAACCCAAGAATCTTAACCAGAGAATTAGACGATACAAGAATGTAAACAACTTTACATCAAGTGAACAAGGAAAACAACCTTTGTAGACCGGTCCTTCACTTCACATGCTTCGTGTAGTAGTCCCACGACTCCACTAGGCTCCACTTGAGACTTTGGATGAGCTTCCTCCGATGACCTTCGTGCCGAAGATGATCCACGCGAAGTCCCTCCAATTCAAGCTACCTCTACACTAAACTCTTTAGCGTAGGAAACAAGCTATACTCGATTGCTGGTCAAGTGTAGGATAGTGAAGTAGGGGATGTTAGAAGCTCACAAGTTTATGTTCAAGCTTCATGGTTGTGAGGGTTGAAGCTTGAACCATGACATGAGGAGGAAGAAGAAGCTAGAGAGCAACCATGGGAGCGACTCAAGAAAAATGGCTAAGTGTTGAGAATGAGTTAGAATGAATGGCAACTCTTGACCCCTCACTCATTCAAGCATGGAATTATGCAATACAAAATTGTAACCATGCTTGAATAATGAGTCAAGATGAATAAACAAAAGTAAATCCTATGCTTACAACTATGCTCTCATTTTCCACCTCATTTTTATTTTCACAAAATAGAAATTCATATACCATGCTTCATTATTATATATATATATATATCATATATATTAATATATATATAATGAAGAATAAGTAGTGAGCTAATGATATTAGTTAAGATATAATTATATCACATATAATATATATCACATTATTAAATCAACACTTGATTTAATAATCCGGTTATATTACATATGACCGACTAATATCATTTATCTGGATATCACATTATTAAATCAACACTTGATTCGACAATCTGGTTATATCACATATAACCGAACCGATAACAGATAACTGCCATATTACAATACGGTATCACATACTCGTATTTAATCAGGCCCACACACATATCACATATGTGTCCTACTTCATTTCGCTTGAACCAGGGAACTTCTGTGTGGGACTCTAAAGACTCGTCAATACGCCAGCAGTGGGTGATGATCACATCAGTCACCTACAAGCCGTCAACGGTATTAGCTGGACGTAACGGCTACTCGGGTATTGAGCGATATGAAGATCAACAAGCAAGCTTGTCCATAGTCTCCATGAAGCATATCAGTAACACTACCGTACAGTCCGGTCTCTTCGTCTGATATGTCGCATATCAAGTCTAGGGGTGGAAATCGTCAGACCCTAGTAACATGATAAGTCATGCCGGTGTCTGGTCTATAACGGTTTGAGAAACTACTGATAACACTTATCAGTAAATCTCATAAGCAGCCCTGGCCAGGGACTTCCAGTTATAGCCAATCGAGCATAGCGCAATATCAACCCCCAATACCGGGAGATATCAAACCCCTCTTATCGCTCATTGTCTCTATGCGACTCGGGACTATACCTAAAATCCACCTGTTTGCACATCTCCTTTCAGTGTGGTAGGGAGGGAATCAAAGCACAGTGGGAGCCGCACAAGACTCTATGACGATCTCGGGTCTACAGACTAACCTGTACCAGTGTCACCAGAGCACTGCTATCTGACGATAGGTATACTACCACATAGGAGTCCTCGGCGAGTCCTGTTCAGTGTACCCAGTCTCCACTGAGCACCTGTATACCATCTTTGATGTCAAACACCAATGGATGTGGGTCCATCCATCGTCCATCATATGGGTCAAGAAGCGTATACGCTAGTCTACTCTGGAATATCGATGCCCTGTCTCGATACACCTACGACTAGGAATAATTAAAGGATGAACTTATGGACTACCCTGGGCCCACTAGTATGACCCCCATCATAGTCCTGGTAGTCAAGTACACATCCTAATGGCTTTATCAACATGTGAGAGCAAGATAGTATCACAATACAAGTCTACATGTTAAGACAAAGAGCAACCAGATAGCATACTATCATGTCGAGCAAGAAAGTCCTCTCTATATATGTCCAAGCATTTACTATAATATACATCATATGTACAATAATGGCCTCTAGGGCATACATATAACTAACAATAAGAATAAGTTTGATTTTCAGTAAACTTTATTTCAAAACTGTACCTCCACTATTTCCCCTAAAAAAGTTTAGATTTCTTGGCTTTTGGCTTACTTGAATTAAGTGGGGTCCTATTGATCTCACATGATTCAAGTGCCAGTCACGTGTCTTTTCCGGATCATGACAAAGTTTTAATTACGGAGTTTTTAAAACTCCGAAGTTCCGATTCATCCAAAAGGCGCCTCCGTATTATAGGAGTGATATATTTCATTTATAGTCCTGATCGTGCCCTCTTTTCGGAATGGAATTCGATACTCTCCATTGTTTTACAGTGGGTCCCCGTGTGTATCCTTATCGGTTACATCCCACCTCGATACAGGATAACATCTCACTTTTCATGAGGTAGGTGGTATTCATCCCCAACTCCACCTGGGGTATTACATTCCCCCCACTTAGAACAATGATTCGTCCTCGAACCACAGACCTACTTTTGAGGGACCGGCTCTGATACTATATTTGTCACGACCTACCCCCAAACATAGATGATATTGTTCGCTCTGGTCGAAACTGCACGGTGCTGCCCAAATTTCAAACGACAAAAAAAGGGTTTTCAAGTTAGATACAAGTATAGTGTTTTTATATATCACTACTTATGCATATATATAAGAATAAGTTTGATTTTCAGTAAACCTTATTTCAAAACTGTACCTCCACTATTTTCCCCTAAAAAGGTTTAGATTTCTGGGCTTTTGGTTTACTTGAATTAGGTGGGGTCCTATTGACCTCACATGATTCAAGTGCCAATCACGTGCCTTTTCCGGGTTGTCACGCCCCGCTTCCCGGTGTATGGCGAAGGGGACGGGACGAGGCCGCTACGTATTTACTGTGAAGTAAATACGCTAAGTGTATTTAAGCAATATAAAAGTAAGTACAAGAGACAAGAGATGTAATTGGAGAATCATGTAAACTGGATGATCATATAAATGGAATGTATATCCATGGTTCGGTTCAGTCAAGTTGTATAGGTTGATAATTGGATTCATGGATTCATGTGTTCATATTGAATTGGAATATTGTAGATTGTAGATTGTACTTGAATCATATTCAAGTCAGATATAATCAGACTCAAACCCGAGTCAGACAATTAGAAATGTAAATCGAAGTCTTGATTATTTCTTAAACCTATATTTACTAGGGTCCTTAGGGCAATTTATAAAACTTGAAAGGGTTTTATGTAAAAATATTTTTTTATATAGTTTTCAAGATAAACCCCAAGTAATTATTATCGTCTTTAGAGTTGTAATAATTATACATTTTATATTAGTGATATTTCTAATGAGAATAACCTAATTCCATAAATAAAGGTATTTATGTGTAAATATTGTTTAAATAGAATTCATGGTATTTTAGTGTAAACCGATTCTTGTGCCATTTCTAGAAAAAAGGTTGAATATTCATAATAATTCAAAGTAGGTATTTTGGAGTTACATATACATATATTTATATGAAAATAAATTTTTATATATTTAATATAATCTAGAAATCTCATTTGTCTTAAGAAGTCGTATTTAAATCTTTCGAGACCGAATGCTCCTTGCGGAGTTCTGCATCTCGCACTACTAAGCCCGAGGATGTGCGATAATCCGCACCACCCCGAACGGGTTCCCCAAAGTGGGTTGTAGCGGCGCTTTGCAA
Source organism: Agapanthus africanus (assembly GCA_030015575.1). NCBI lineage: Eukaryota > Viridiplantae > Streptophyta > Magnoliopsida > Asparagales > Amaryllidaceae > Agapanthus > Agapanthus africanus. The sequence continues at coordinate 155,781,213 of CM057343.1, forward strand.
AGATTGTATAAATACTAATCATTAAGGAAAACAGTTTTATTAATTATGGTATTTAAATGAAAAAAGTGTCGTTTTCCGTATTCCATGTTCTAGGGTCTCCTAAGTCAACTAGACTGCTCCTAACTGGTCCAAAGCAACAGGTTGTGAGAAACCTCAAATCGGCTCTTTACCCCCAATTGTGGCCAGGTAAGTACAAGTGAAGAAATGAGGGATCCGCTCACGAATCACCGTGAGACGGGCCTTTTAAAGTTACCTTTCTCACTTGCCTAGCCTAGACACCACAAAGTCAGGTTTAGATAAACGACTGATGTCCACAACCTATCCTATTTTCATAATATGTGGTATTTATTTGTAAAGATGTATCAATACTAAATCTTTTAGAAATGGTTTTATTAAGTAAATGGTATTTAAATGAAAATGTTTGTTTCCTCGTATTCTAAATTCCCAAGATTATTGTACTATGTTTACATGTGAGTGTGTGAGGAGGTAGGTCGTTACCTCGTGATATACTTAAAGAAATAGCAAGGTTTAATGAAGTTAAATGTATAATTGAAACAATGTGGTATTTAAGTGAAAAATACAATGGATGGAAATAGCTATCATTTTATATAATGAAACTTGATCAATTTGTTTGATTAGTGTTTAATAGTCAACATGAAGAAGTTTAAGTATGATTGTATTAGTGAGAAGTGGAATTTTATAGGAAACCGAATCGGAAATCGGATTTGTTCCTATTCCGTCGGGTTTTGTAAATCCGTATTTTTAGATAGAAGAGATAGATAGAAAATGGGACTTACGGGTTTTGGAAAACTGTGAGAAAGAGATAGAATGGGAGGAGTCGCCGGTGCGTCGCTTCGTCGCCGGGAGCTCCTAAAATGATCGTCGGAAGTTCGCCGGAAAATTCGCCGTAGCTTCGCTTCGCGCTCGATTTCAAAGTACACAAGATTTCTTGAGAATTTTTAAGAGTTGGCTCAGAATTAGGGGTGAGAAGGTAGAGGGTAGGGGTGGTATTTATAGGGTTAGGCTAGGGTTAGGGTAGATGAAGAGTTAAATTGAAAAAAATGTAAAAACAATGTGATAAATTGTAATAAAATGGAGTGAATAGGGATTTATGACCTTTCTGGAACCGATCTAGGAAAATGAAGTGTATAGGGGGGTTTAGAAGATGAAGAGCCCCAACTTTGATGTTGGGGACTCGGCCGTCCGGCCGGCGACGCTGTCCCGAGTCGGCCGGTCCGCCGTCCGAGTCGTCCGAGTCGGGCCGAGTCGGAGGTTAGTGTTAGTTATATGTATGCCCTAGAGGCCATTACTGTACATAGGATGTATATTGTAGTGGATGCTGGGACATATATAGGGATGACTTTCTTGCTCGACATGATAGTATGCTATCTGGTTGACCTTTACCTTAACGTGTATACTGATTGTCTCTCTGTTACATGTTGGTAAAGCCCTTAGGATGTGTACTTGACTACCTGGACTATGATGCGGATCATACTAGTGGGGACATGGTAGTCCATAAGTACATCCTTCAATGTCCCTAGTCGAGGGTGTATCGAGACGGGGCATCGATATACCAGAGTAGACTAGCGTATACCTTCTCGACCCATACAGATGGGCGATGGATGATCCCATATCCATTGTGTTAGTTGTATGTATGCCCTAGAGGCCAGTATTGTACAGATTATGTATATTATATTGGATGCTTGGACATATATAGAGATGACTTTCTTGCTCGACATGATAGTATGCTATCTGGTTACTCTTTATCTTAACAAGTACACTAGTCTCTTTATACTGTCTTATAGTTACATGTTGGTAAAGCCCTTAGGATTTGTACTTGACTACCTGGACTATGATGCAGATCATACTAGTGGGGACATGGTAGTCCATAAGTACATCCTTCAAGGTCCCTAGTCGTGGGTGTATCGAGACGGGGCATCGATATACCAGAGTAGACTAGCGTATACGCTTCTCGACCCATGTGATGGGCGATGGATGATCCCATATCCATTGGTGTTTGACATCAGAGATGGTATACGGGTGCTCAGTGGAGACTGGGTACACTGGACGGACTCGCCGAGAACTCCCAGATGGTATTATACCTCACGTCAGATGGCAGTTCTCAGGTGACACTTGTACATGTTAGTCTGTAGACCCGAGATCGTCATGGAGTCTTGTGTGATTCCCACTGTGCTTTGATCTCCACCTTACCACGTCCATGAGGGCGTGCAAAACGGTGGTCTTTGGGTACAGTCCCGAGTCACATGGAAGCAATGAGCGATAGGAGGGGTTTCGTCTCTCCCGGTATTGGGGGTTGATGTTGCGCAGTGCTCGATTGGCCGTAACAGGGAAGTCCCTGGCCAGGGCTGATCAGAGATTTGCTGGTAAGTGTTACCAGTAGTTTCTCGACCCGTTACGAGCCTCACATCAGCACGACTTATCGGGTTATTGGGGTCTGACGTTTACCACCCCTAGACTTGATATGCGACATATCAGACGAAGAGACCGGACTGTACGGTAAGTGTTACTGGTCGGATTCGCAGGAGTGTGAGTGGGCTAGCTCGTCGATCTTCTGATCGCTCAATACCCGGGTGGCCGTTACGTTTAGCAGACCGCTTGCGGCTTGTGGGTGCTTGATATGATCATCATCTGCTACCGGCGTATTGACGAGTCTTTAGAGTCCTACACAGAGGTTTCCTGGCTCAAGCGAAACGAAATAGGAGCGCATATGAGATATGTGCAGGACCGAGAATAATGCGTGTATGTGATACCGCATTTCATTCTCGCGATATATGTTTCGAAAGGTTATATTCGATATGACCTAGTTATCGAATCATTGATTCGATAAATCGATGCATTGAATACTAGTCGGTTATGTGCGACATGACTGGATCATTGAATCAAGTGTTGATTTAATGATTTAATGTATAATTATATATTTGATATATTACTTTGCATTAACTAGTATTGGTTCACTTTAAACGGATTTTTCTCACTTGATGCACATTGTATATGTGATATGCTTTCGTGCACTTTTTTGTATCATGTTTGATGATACTTGATCATTTAGTTAAGTGTATAGAATTAATCCATGGTTAATTTGATAATTAGGGTTTTGCATATTCATTTATTTATTTATTTATATGAAATGGATTATGATGAGAATGGTGGCTCTTTTTGTTTTAAGTTGAAGCTTCATGAAGCTTTGACTTTTGTAACCATCCTTATCTTCATGCTTAACCCTAACCCTCTAAAGTGACCATGGTTTATTCTCTACACTTAACCCTAGTTTAGTTATGATAAGTATTTTGATTTTCTATTTTTCTTTTGATCATAACTTATCATAACTAGCTCATCTTCTTCTTCTTCTTCTTCAAGCTTGCTACAACAATGGCAACTTGAGATCTAGTGAGATAAATCCAATTCTAAAGTGAACCCACCTCCTATTTCTTCACCCTCTACCTCTTGCCAAGTTGTTTTGGGTGTTTACTTCACAAGTTTCACAAGTTTGTGAAGTCGGAGCTTGAGTTTGTGCAACCTCGACGTAGATCGTCTTTGACACAAAGCCGACGACCTATTCCGCTTGTTTTCCCGATGAAGCCGACGGAGGAGTCTAGGATTCATGATGTACAGCGAGAAGACTTTGTTGTGGAGCCGTGGAGGTGGATATCCGGATCTACAAAGGTTGTAATTTCCGTATCCTAGTAGTTAAGTGTTAACTAAGTTTTCTTTTCGCCTAAACATCTAGTTTAAGATCCGTAGTCTAGGGTTTCTCGGCACCAAAAATTTTAAATTGGCATGTTCGATGCCTTGTGAGACCACTATAGGGTGCCTAGGAACCTTACACTGGTATCAGAGCCTAGCTCGAGCCTTAGGCGAAGTCTAGACGGAGTTTGAAGTCCGGACGAACCCGAAACCCCGATGCCCAAGAGCTCTCTGGACATTTTATGAAATCTAGGACTTTTTGATATTAAAAATGCTTAAAAAATTCACCAAAGAATTCTAAGAATTACTGTGTAAAATGTTTCCCATGAACAGTTCAATGAGCCGCGGAAACGCGGCAGAAGCATGGCTTCTGCCGCTGTTCCGCGGTCAGATAGTGACGTCAGCCATTTTTGTTTGCACAGTAATACCTGATAAATTCTGGTGAGTTTTCTGGGTATTTTTAAATTGATTTAAAGTTTGAGTGCTCTGGGGTTATATTGGGAATCGACGATTCGATCGGAATATCAAACTTTGTCTAAGTGTTTTTCCAGATAACTGTAGAATATGTTAAAGAGTTCGACCGGATATAAATACCCAGGTTTTCCCCTGCCGGAATAATTCCAAGTGTTGGATTTTTCTGTGGTTAAAAGACGTTCGAAGTAGTGCAAGTAACGCAATGGTCCCTCTAGAAGACAACAAACCTTAACTCGATTATGTGACCGTCTTGAACTACCCTTTGAACCTTCGGGTTTGGGGCAGTACGGCGTGCCACATGTGAGGCGTTGGCTTGACCCTTCTACGGCTGGACCGTTGGTACTGAGGTATGAAGTGAATGTCTTTGAACCTATTTCATGTGTTGATCGGTGTCGGGAAAACTTGGGTGTTCGAATGTTCGATCGGAAAGTTTAATATATTCTATTTGTCCGGAATTAGATACAATGATTGGAATTCACAAGTAGTTATGAGATAACTGAATAAATGTTATAAATCTAGCAATTTAGTCCCATATGATATTGAAAAGAGTTTTCGATGATGAGACTAAAATGCGGGATTTATATCTGTTAGGCATGCGATGTCTAAAGAGGTTGCGGATTCCAATTGTTGTAGTTTTACACTTTCTTTTCTGTGACCGTAAGTGTAGTATGTTCATATCGCCGGTTTCGTTGCTATACGTCAACGACAATTGGGGTATGCATACTTACTTACGTTGATGACATGTGATGTTATGTGTTGCTGGATATGTTATATTGGATCGTCGTATTAGAATAGCCGGGGTTTTTTATGTGAGATGAGTGATTTTCTTTTTCATTCATGTAAAGACTTGTATGTAATATTCTTTTATTTGGGGCACTTCCAGGTAGCGGAAGATGTCACCCTTTGTATATTATTTACTTTTCCGCATTAGGATAGACCCAAGGAGGGGAGCACAAGTAACCGGGTTCTGGGGTCCAGTGGGAGACCAACTCGAGGAGTCGAGTCCGGGTCTCCTAACCCTAGAATTGGCAGGGTTGCTTGCCGCTCTCGTAGGGGTCTAGGGGTGTGGGATTGTCTATTCATCACGACCGTGGAATCCGTGTTTTATACTGGCTCGTATTGAAAACACGGACGTCCTAGTATATCCAATATTTCATATGTTTATTATGCTGCGATATCTGTGATGAGATCATGTGATGTTTCTGTGATGGATATAGTATATAGTATATATGATATATTTTATAGACGTTACTTATGTTTTACACCCGCGCTAGCCCTGCCCTGCTCTGTCGTTAGTTACCTAACCTAACGGTGCACGAGGGGACATCGAGGCGAATGCGGATGGCATAAGTGTACGTCATATCTATCTGTGATGTTTAGGTATTTAAATGATGGGACTTCATTAATGTGATTAATGAAAGATAAGAAACCTAAGATGTTGTGGAATCAAATTTTAAAATAAAACAGGTAGCTACAGTTCTTGCTTTGCATAGCGGTATATATGATATACCCTGCACCTTATTCGATGAGGAAAGGACCGAGATCCCTTCACCGGGAGTGACTCCTTTAGCAATAACTGGCAGATGCTGCAGACTCGGTTTGCTTTTGACTGCTTTTGGGTTTTTGCTTTGCACAGCGATATATATGATATATCCCGCACCTCATTCGACGAGGAAAGGACCGAGATCCCTTCGCCGGGAGTGACTCCTTTAGCAAAACTAGAAAAGCCTCAAAATCACTCCATTTTAAAACTTCATTTGATTCTACAACGATATCAAGTTCATTACGCAATAGGTTTTCAGAAAAACCTGCGTAGCCCTCCGTCATTTCAGATAGGTTACATATAGTATTCGTGCTACATTTGTTGGCTTTCATCAAGGTGTAGTGTGCGGTAGCTATGTGCTGTTTATCTGCTGCATATGATGCGACTGGATTAGGGTAGTCGTACGGCTTTGTTGGCTTTCGTCAAGGGTCGTGCGGGTGGGTTTGATTCAGTCAAGAAATGTACGGGTTGAACTTGACTAGCGGGCTGTGGTTTATTGGCTTTCGTCAAGGTCATAGCACGCTAGGGGCAAAAGCATTATCGGGAATTTCAAGTGTTGAAATTTGCAATGAGATTGCATACCTTCTATGAGATAGTTGGATCCCGATACCCGCTGCGAGTAAGAGTTACTCCTGGGAGAGTTTTACACATTACAATTAGCCGATCAAGTAGGTGTCTAGAAAGGTGTTAACGAGGTTACGCCTTTGGGAAAACGAGGTTTACATTAATTAGGTTCGTGCGAAAGCACGGGGGACCTCCCTCAAAGTACCGACACTGGCCTGGCTGAAAGATTGGCGAACTTGTAGTGTGTAATTAATCCCGGCTAGTCTTTCCTTTTAGGGTTTTGGAGGAAGATTTGATAAAAAGCAGTGGGAGCCATCCTGATTAGATAAGATAATAACCAATCTGATCTTGCACGAGCATACGCTAAAGTGTTTTCTTCTCTTTCTCTCCAGGTAGCGACCATTTCATGCCTTAATAAAGATAATAATATGGATGTATTGACCGAACCCGCATGTTATACTGTGCTGGGGAACATTGGTTCCGTTCTATCTTATAAGAGTTATAGGAATGAACAGGATATAGGGGAATACCAGGATTCCCATGCCACCCGAACGAAGAAAGTACATGATGATGCATTTTCTTCGGGTGTGTTCGTTACTGAGAACTGTTTCTCCATTTGCTCTACGTCCTGGGTATTGGATACCGGGTCAGGATCCCATTTTTGTAATCAGTTACATGGGCTTTGGAAAGGTAGAGAACTTGGAGAAGGTGATAAAGACATTAGAGTTGGAAATGGTGCAATTGTTGCAGCCAAGACTGTCGGGGAATATCACCTTGTATTACCAACTGGTAATACATTGGTTCTGAAAGAATGCTATTACATGCCGAACCTGATATGCAATATTATATCGGTTTCTTTATTAAGTAAAGAAGGATATAATTTTGTATTACAGGACAATGTTATGAACATTTTCCATAACCAAAAGTTGGTTGGATCAGGCACGTTATGCAATGGCATTTATGTTCTAAATCAATCAACAGTTCTGAGCATAACAAACATACACAAGAGGAAGAGTTCTGAACTCAACGAATCCTTCTTGTGGCATTGTAGACTGGGTCACATCAATGCGACACGACTGGCTAAGTTGCATAAGGATGGGTATTTGAAACCATTCGAATTTTCATCTTATGACACTTGCCAGTCATGTCTCAAAGGCAAGATGACCAAAACTCCGTTTACGGGACACGGAGAAAGAGTTACCGAACTCTTGGGACTGATACATAGTGATGTATGCGGTCCCATGTCTACACATGCCAGGGATGGTTCTTCGTACTTCATTACATTCACTGACGATCTCTCAAGATACGGACATGTGTACTTAATAAGACACAAGTCTGAAGCTTTTGAGAAATTTAGAGAATATAAACAAGAAGTCGAAAACCAAACCGGAAAGAGTATTAAAATCCTTCGATTTGATCGAGGAGGTGAATACTTGAGCAATGAATTCCTGGATTTCCTAAAAGAGAATGGGATTCTCTCTCAGCTTACTCCTCCTTATACACCACAGCACAACGGTGTATCGGAGCGGAGGAATCGCACCCTATTAGATATGGTGCGCTCTATGATGAGCACAGCTGAGTTACCTATTTCCTTCTGGGGGTATGCGCTTGAGACAGCCATACATCTACTGAATATGGTCCCCACCAAATCAGTGCCTACCACTCCATATGAGATATGGAAAGGGAAGAGACCATGTCTTAACTATGTTAAGATATGGGGTTGTCCAGCCTATGTCAAACGACAAAATCCGGACAAACTCGAGGCACGGTCTGTTCTATGCAAATTTGTAGGATATCCCAAGAATTCTCAAGGGTATATCTTCTACCACCCTGAGGAACAAAGAGTGTTTGTTTCTCGGCATGCCACCTTTTTAGAAAAGGAATTTCTTGAAAAAGAGATTAGTGGTCATGAGGTAGAACTGGAAGAAGTCCCAGCTGCAGAAGCTACAACAGAAGATCTGGTGGAACCAGAGGATTCCGTAGTTCCCGATGAACCCCAGCCACTCCGCCGATCTAGTAGGGTTCCTCGCCAACCTGAGAGATACTACGGTTTTCTCATGGACGGTGGAAGCGAGGATTGCATCATGGAGGATGATGACCCAACTAGCTTCGAGCAGGCCATCACGAGTGGGGACTCAGTGAAATGGCTGGATGCTATGCGGTCCGAGATGGATTCCATGTACACCAACAAAGTATGGACTTTGGAAGTTGCTCCTGAAGGGGTAAAACCAATTGGGAGCAAGTGGATCTTTAAGAAGAAACTTGGTGTAGATGGGAAAGTGGAGACTTTCAAAGCTAGACTTGTAGCAAAGGGTTTTCGTCAAAGACCAGGTGTGGACTATGACGAAACCTTTTCTCCAGTGGCTATGCTTAAGTCCATCCGAATCATGCTTGCCATTGCTGCCTTTCATGACTACGAAATCTGGCAAATGGATGTTAAGACCGCCTTTCTAAATGGTGATTTAGAAGAGTGCGTGTACATGACTCAGCCAGAGGGCTTCGTAGACAGTGGGAGCAGCGGGAAGGTGTGCAAGCTGCTTAAATCCATTTATGGATTAAAGCAAGCATCGCGGAGTTGGAACATCTGCTTTGACATCGTTATCAAAGAGTTTGATTTCGTCAAAAATCCAGATGAACCTTGTATCTACAAGAAGGTGGCAGAGAGTAAGGTTGTCTTCCTCGTATTGTACGTGGACGACATACTCTTGATAGGAAATGATATTCCTATGCTGCAATCGGTCAAGCTCTTCTTATCACAAAGATTCTCAATGAAAGATCTTGGTGATGCCTCCTGCATATTGGGGATTAGGATCTATAGAGATAGATCCAAACGGATTTTGGGATTGTCCCAATCCAGGTACATTGACACCATACTAAAGAGGTTTAGTATGGAAGAGTCCAAGCGTGGGAACTTACCCACGATCTCTGGAGTCACTCTCTCCAAAGAGATGTCTCCCAAGACTGATTTGGAGAGAGCTCGCATGCAAGGGATACCCTATGCTTCGGCAGTAGGCTCTATCATGTATGCGATGCTATGTACCAGACCTGATGTAGCATACTCACTAAGTATAGTGAGCAGGTATCAAGCTGATCCTGGAGAGGGTCACTGGACAGCTGTGAAGAGCATTCTCAAGTACTTGCGAAGGACTAGAGATATGTTCTTGGTGTATGGTAACGGAGAACTCCAAGTGGAGTCCTTTACCGATTCCAGCTTCCAGAGTGATAAGGACGACTCTAAGTCGCAGTCGGGTTTTGTCTTTACCCTTTACGGAGGGGTGGTTAGCTGGAAGAGTTCCAAGCAGGAAACCGTGGCAGACTCGACGATGGAGGCTGAATACATCGCTGCCAACGATGCTGCTAAAGAAGCTGTCTGGATCAAGAAGTTCATTTCTGAACTTGGAGTGGTTCCGTCCATTGAGTATCCAATACCTTTGTATTGCGATAACAATGGAGCGGTGGCTTTGGCCAAGGAACCCAGGTCCCATCAGCGGTCCAGGCATATTCTGAGGCGGTATCACCTGATCCGGGAGATAGTTGATCGCCGGGAGATCGAGGTCAGGAGGGTTGACACGAAGAACAACACGGCGGATCCACTCACGAAGGCCATTCCCCAGATACAGTTTGAGAGACTCTTCGGGATGCTCGGTATGAGATACTACAGCAGCTGGCCCTAGTGCAAGTGGGAGATTGTTAGTTGTATGTATGCCCTAGAGGCCAGTATTGTACAGATTATGTATATTATATTGGATGCTTGGACATATATAGAGATGACTTTCTTGCTCGACATGATAGTATGCTATCTGGTTACTCTTTATCTTAACAAGTACACTAGTCTCTTTATACTGTCTTATAGTTACATGTTGGTAAAGCCCTTAGGATTTGTACTTGACTACCTGGACTATGATGCAGATCATACTAGTGGGGACATGGTAGTCCATAAGTACATCCTTCAAGGTCCCTAGTCGTGGGTGTATCGAGACGGGGCATCGATATACCAGAGTAGACTAGCGTATACGCTTCTCGACCCATGTGATGGGCGATGGATGATCCCATATCCATTGGTGTTTGACATCAGAGATGGTATACGGGTGCTCAGTGGAGACTGGGTACACTGGACGGACTCGCCGAGAACTCCCAGATGGTATTATACCTCACGTCAGATGGCAGTTCTCAGGTGACACTTGTACAGGTTAGTCTGTAGACCCGAGATCGTCATGGAGTCTTGTGTGATTCCCACTGTGCTTTGATCTCCACCTTACCACGTCCATGAGGGCGTGCAAAACGGTGGTCTTTGGGTACAGTCCCGAGTCACATGGAGGCAATGAGCGATAGGAGGGGATTCGTCTCTCCCGGTATTGGGGGTTGATGTTGCGCAGTGCTCGATTGGCCGTAACAGGGAAGTCCCTGGCCAGGGCTGATCAGAGATTTGCTGGTAAGTGTTACCAGTAGTTTCTCGACCCGTTACGAGCCTCACATCAGCACGACTTATCGGGTTATTGGGGTCTGACGTTTACCACCCCTAGACTTGATATGCGACATATCAGACGAAGAGACCGGACTGTACGGTAAGTGTTACTGGTCGGATTCGCAGGAGTGTGAGCGGGCTAGGTCATCGATCTTCTGATCGCTCAATACCCGGGTGGCCGTTACGTTTAGCAGACCGCTTGCGGCTTGTGGGTGCTTGATATGATCATCATCTGCTACCGGCGTATTGACGAGTCTTTAGAGTCCTACACAGAGGTTTCCTGGCTCAAGCGAAACGAAATAGGAGCGCATATGAGATATGTGCAGGACCAAGAATAATGTGTGTATGTGATACCGCATTTCATTCTCGCGATATATGTTTCGAATGGTTATATTCGATATGACCTAGTTATCGAATCATTGATTCGATAAATCGATGCATTGAATACTAGTCGGTTATGTGCGACATGACCGGATCATTGAATCAAGTGTTGATTTAATGATTTAATGTATAATTATATATTTGATATATTACTTTGCATTAACTAGTATTGGTTCACTTTAAACGGATTTTTCTCACTTGATGCACATTGTATATGTGATATGCTTTCGTGCACTTTTTTGTATCATGTTTGATGATACTTGATCATTTAGTTAAGTGTATAGAATTAATCCATGGTTAATTTGATAATTAGGGTTTTGCATATTCATTTATTTATTTATTTGTTTATTTATTTATATGAAATGGATTATGATGAGAATGGTGGTTCTTTTTGTTTTAAGTTGAAGCTTCATGAAGCTTTGACTTTTGTAACCATCCTTATCTTCATGCTTAACCCTAACCCTCTAAAGTGACCATGGTTTATTCTCTACACTTAACCCTAGTTTAGTTATGATAAGTATTTTGATTTTCTATTTTTCTTTTGATCATAACTTATCATAACTAGCTCATCTTCTTCTTCTTCTTCTTCAAGCTTGCTACAACAATGTCAACTTGAGATCTAGTGAGATAAATCCAATTCTAAAGTGAACCCACCTCCTATTTCTTCACCCTCTACCTCTTGCCAAGTTGTTTTGGGTGTTTACTTCACAAGTTTGACAAGTTTGTGAAGTCGGAGCTTGAGTTTGTGCAACCTCGACGTAGATCGTCTTTGACACAAAGCCGACGACCTATTCCGCTTGTTTTCCCGATGAAGCCGACGGAGGAGTCTAGGATTCATGATGTACAGCGAGAAGACTTCATTGTGGGGCCGTAGAGGTGGATATCCGGATCTACAGAGGTTGTAATTTCCGTATCCTAGTAGTTAAGTGTTAACAAAGTTTTCTTTTCGCCTAAACATCTAGTTTAAGATCCGTAGTCTAGGGTTTCTCGGCACCAAAAATTTTAAATTGGCATGTTCGATGCCTTGTGAGACCACTATAGGGTGCCTAGGAACCTTACACATTGGTGTTTGACATCAGAGATGATATACGGGTGCTCAGTAGAGACTGGGTACACTGGACGGACTCGCCGAGAACTCCCAGATGGTATTATACCTCACGTCAGATGGCAGTTCTCTGGTGACACTGGTACAGAGTAGTCTGTTGACTCGAGATCGTCATAGAGTCTTATGTGGTTCCCACTGTGCTTTGATTTCCATCTTACCACGTCCAAGTGGGCGTGCAAAACGGTGGTTTTTGGGTACAGTCCCGAGTCACATGGAGGCAATGAGCGATAGGAGGGGATTCGTCTCTCCCGGTATAGGGGGTTGATGTTGCGCTGTGTTCGATTGGCTATAACAGGAAATCCCTGGCCAGGGTTGCTGAGATTTACTGGTAAGTGTTACCAGTAGTTTCTCGAACAGTTATAGACCTCATATCGACACGACTTATCGAGCTATTGGGGTCTGATGTTTACCACCCCTAGGCGAGATATGCGACATATCAGACGATCAGACCGGACTGTACGGTAGTGTTACTGGTCGGATTCACTGGAGTGTGAGCGGGCTTGCTCGTCGATCTTCAGATCGCTCAATACCCGGGTGGCCGTTACGTTTAGCAGACCGCTTGCGGCTTGTGGGTGTTTGATATGATCATCATCTGCTGCCGGCGTATTGACGAGTCTTTAGAGTCCTACACAGAGGTTTCCTAGCTCAAGCGAAACGAAATAGGAGTGCATATGAGATATGTGCGGGACCGAGAATGATACCATTATGTGATACTGTATTCGATTCTCGCGATGTAACATTGATCGGTTATATGCGATATAGCCGGGTTATCGGATCAAGTGTTGATTCGATAAGTTGTTACTAATGATACCTGTCGGTTTTGTGCGACATGACCGGATCATTGAATCAAGTGTTGATTTAATGATTTAATGCATAATTATATATTTGATATATTACTTTGCATTAAGTAGTATCGGTTTACTTTAAATGGATTTTCTCACTCGATTGTACACATTGTATATGTGATATACTTTTGTGCACTTGATTGTATCATGTTTGATGATACATGTCATTGCTAGGGTTCATGTGTAAAGATCAAACCATGGTTACATGATTATGGTTAGGGTTTTATTTTATTCACTTATTTATTTATACATTTCATTTTGGAAAATAAAAAGAAAAGAGAAAAGAATGGTGGCTAATTTTGTTCTTTAGTTGAAGCTTCATGAAGCTTTGATCAAGTCAACCATTCTTATCTCATTCTTAACCCTAACCATTCCCACTAACCATGATTCATTCTCTACACTTGACTCTAGTTAACATTATGATAAGTTTTGATTTTTCTATTGTTTTTAAATAAATTATCATAATATATTCTTCTTCTTCTTCCTTGAACTCAAGAAGAAAAAGCTTTCTTCATCAATGGTGAATTGAGCAAACAAGTGAGAAATCCAATTCTAAAGTCTACCCACTTCCTATTTCTTCATCCTCTACCTCTTGCCAAGTAGTAGAGTGTGTTTTCTTCACAAGTTTCATGACTTGGTGAAGTGAGAGCTTGATTTAGCGATGCCTCGACGTAGATCATCTTCGGCATGGACATCGATGACCTAGGTCGCTTATTCTCCGATGAAGTCGACGCTAGAGCCCGGATTTGATTTGGACAGCGGAGAGGACCTCATCTCGGAGCCGTGGAGGTGGAGGACCGGATCTACAAAGGTTGTATTTGTAAGTACGCGGCGGCGCCCCGGCCGTCTAACAGACGCCGATATGCGGAACAAAACTTTTACGACTGGCGCTATCGCGTACTTTATCCCGGATCGTCCATTAAAGCTAAACTAACAAACTGTAAAGAGGGTAGAATTGTTATACCGAATTATCCGAGTCCTTCGGTCTTCAACCATCATCCCACGCTATGTTGCAACTGATCCGAACTTGCTTGATCTCCGGTTTCGTCGTCGAGGTGACACCACATCACCGATTCTTTAAACGGGCTCCCGCCTCTGACTCGAGGCAACTCGATCGTCAAGTTTGCTAAAAGAGACGACCAAGAATTGATGTAGAGAATGAGTAGATGACTTTGTCTCGTTCCGTCCAAAACTGTGGACGGACGGTTAATGAAGTTGCCGAGGGACTTGGGTGATGGAATGAAATAAACTGTAAAATTCCATGCACCCCAAATGCTATCATAATCTTTTCACAAATGAATCAAGTGTCCAAATGAGAGAGGGGAGGGACCTTTCTTATAAAGAGAAGGAGGAGGGTGAGTGTAGGACCAAGAGAGTAACCTTAAGCACAAAATATCATATGTGAACACATAATAATATCTTAAGGAAAACAAGAAAGGTTTGAAATCAAAGCATGAGTCATTATTGCATTAATGACACCATTAATGCACTAATGACTCACAAGCCTCATCATCACTTCTAGAAGCTTCTAGAATGATGACTCACCCCAACAGAAGAAAAGATAAATCCGTCTTTAACCGAATGTTAAAAGACGGCTGATAGAAAACTGGAAACTGGTAACTTCCAAAAATCATCCCGAAACGAATTTCAGGATAACTCCGTATCGGTATAAACATACCCGCATTTGTATTACGACCGAATACAAATGCAACTGAGACAAAGATATTATATCTACACAGTATAATACTGGGTTCCGGCTTAAACCAAAGCCTACCAGTATTATCTGCCCGAAAACTGACACGTGCGAAAACGCACGTGCATTTTCCGAACCTTGCCATAAACCCATACGGCATCTACAACGTTTCGCCCGAACTTGGGAAAGTGTCGGTGGGGGACTCTAATGACTCATCAGTACACTGGCACTGGGTATAACCCCTAGCACGTCAGAGGTACTAGCTGTACGTAACGTTTTGCCTATGTATTGATTGGAAGGGAAGCTGACGAGCGAACTCATCTATAAACCCTACTGAGCCTGACAGTGACAATATCTGTACAGTCCGGAACATTCGTCTATGAGTATCGCATATACGGCCTAGAGGGTCGGTAAACGTCAGACCCCCAATAGCTGCATAAGTCGTGTCAGAGAGCAGCCCAGAACACCCTGAGATATTACTGGAATACCTTCCAGTAAATCTCGATTACCCTGGCCAGGGATTTCGTGTAATGGCTCTCCTAAACACTGCGCGATCTCATCCCCAATACCGGGAGAGACGAATCCCCGAAGATCCGCTCACTTGCCTCCAATGTGGCTCGAGACTGTACCCAACTAAAACCTGTTTGCACAACTCCTTTGAGCGTGGTAGGGTAGTAATCTAAGCACAGTGGAAACTCACACGAGACAAATGACGACCTCAGGTCAATGAACTAATTTGTACACATGTCACCAGGGAACTGCTATCTGACGATATGTATAATACCAACTAGCATGTTCCCGGCGAGTCCTGTCCGGTGTACTCATAACCTAATGAGCACCTGTATACATCTTAGGTGATCGTACTGACACCAGTGGCTTGTGAGACCGGCCACCGCCCCTCGTCGGGGTCTCGACTGTATACACTAGTCTACTCTGGAGTATCGATGCCCTATCTCGAAACTCCCACGACTAGGGACTCTTTTAAGGATGTGCTTATAGACCCCAGCTCCCATATATATGATCGCCATCATACTGCTGGTAGTCAAACAAGAATCCTATGGGCTCTATCATGATGATAAAGACAAACCAGATAGCATACAATCATCTCGAGTAAGACTGTTTTATCGGTATAGGTCCTCCCTCAATCATTGCAATCACGTACCTGCGATCCAATAATTGACTTAGAGGGCACTATATCCAACAGTATTTCCGTTTCTCATTAGTTAATTGTTAACTAGTTAGCTTTTTCGCCTAGAAATCTAGCCAACGATCCGTATTAGGGTTTCCCGGCACCTATAATATTTGAAATCGGCATGGTTGATGCCATGTGAGACCTCACTAGTGTGCCTAGGAACCCTACAGTGGTATCAGAGCCTAGCTAGAGCCTTAGGCGATGCGTAGACGGAATTTGAAGTCCGAACGACCCAAAACCGAAACCCAAAATATGCTCTCTGTACTTTTTTGAAAACAGTGGATTTTTCCAAGTTAAAAATTGCTAAAAAATTCAGTAGGGAAAAATAAGAATTACGGTGCAAAAAGTTTCTGGTGAACAGTATTTTTCGCGGCGGATCAGCGGCAGAAGCATGGCTTCTGCGGCTGATCAGCGGCCCCTTGGTGACGTCAGCCCACTTTGTTTGCATAGTAACTCCTGATAAATTCTGCTGAGTTTTCTGGGAATTTTTAATATTTATTCAAGAGTTGAATTTCCTGGGATTGTTTTGGGGATTCGGTGTTTCGATCGGGGTATCAAATTTTGTCTATGTGGCTTTTCGGATAAATTTTAGAATATGTTAAAAAGTTCGACCGGATATAAATACCCAATTTTTCCCCTGTCGGGAAATTTCCAAGTGTTGGATTTTTCCGTAGTTTAACGACGTTCTAAGTAGTGCAAGTAACGCGATGGTCCCTCTAGAAGACCACAAACCTTAACTCGATTATGTGACCGTCTTGAACTGCCCTTTGAACCTTCGGGTTTGGGGCAGTACGGCGTGCCATATGTGAGGCGTTGGCTTGACCCTTCTACGGCTGGACCGTTGGTACTGAGGTACGAACTGAATGTTGTTAGACTTATTTCATGTGTTGATCTGTATTGGGAAAACTTGGGTGTTCGATTGTTCAATCGGAAAGTTTAACATTTTCTATTTATCTGGAATGGGATACAATAATTGGAATTCGCAAGAGTTATGTGATAACTAAATGAATGTTATAAACATAGCAGTTTAGTCTCACTTGATCGGTTGCCACGGAATTTTGATGTGATCAAAAGTCCGTCGCAATCACGTAGCGTACGCGGATACTCGCCGGGTAAACTTAATAGACAGCCTCACTCCATAGCCCCAACCAAGTGACTGTAGGAGAACCCTGTCGCCGAAAGCATCCGTTCGGGTGCTCGCGGTAGCGGTGTTCCGCCTTGGTGCACTTCGTCGACGGTATCGGGGGTGCAGCCGTCTACTGAAGTTTGCGACGAGCATTCGATCAGCATGTCGGGAATCTTGTTGAATTGCCCGACTTGATATTGAAAAGTGTTTTCGATAATGAGACTAAAATGCGGGGTTTATAATTGTTAGGCATGCGATGTCTAAGTAATTCATTTGGTCAGGCATGCGATGTCTGAGGTGGTTGCGGATTCCAACTGTTGTAGTTTTACACTTTCTTTTCTGTGACCGTAAGTGTAGTATGTTCATATCGCCGGTTTCGTTGCTATACGTCAGCGACAATTGGGGTATGCATACTTACTTACGTTGATATCATGTGATGTTATGTGTTGCTGGATATATTATATTGGATCGTCGTGTTTGAATAGCCGGGGTTTTTTATGTGAGATGAGTGTTTTTCATTTTCATTCATGTAAAAACTTGTATGTAATATTCTTTTATTGGGGCGCTTCCAGGTTGCGGAAGTTGTCACCGTTTGTATATTATTTACTTTTCCGCACTAGGATAGACCCAAGGAGGGGAGCACAAGTAACCGGGTTCTGGGGTCCAGTGGGAGACCAACTCGAGGAGTCGAGTCCGGGTCTCCTAACCCTAGAATTGGCAGGGTTGCTTGCCGCTCTCGTAGGGGTCTAGGGGTGTGGGTTTGGCTATTCATCACGACCGTGGAATCCGTGTTTTATACTGGCTCGTATTGAAAACACGGACGTCCTAGTATATCCAATATTTCATATGTTTCTTCTGCTGCGATATCTGTGATGTGATCATGTGATGTTCTGTGATAGATACAGTATATAGTATATATGATATATTATATAGACGTTACTTATGTTTTACACCCGCGCTAGCCCTGCCCTGCTCTGCCGTTAGTTACCTAACCTAACGGTGCACGAGGGGACATCGAGGCGAATGCGGATGGCATAAGTGTACGTCGTATTTATCTGTGATGATTAGGTACTTAAATGATGGGACTTCATTAATGTGATTAATGAAATAAAAGAAACCTAAGATGTTGTAGAATCGAATTTCAAAATAAAACAGGTAGCTACAGTTCTTGCTTTGCACAGCGGTATATGTGATATATCCTGCACCTTATTCGATGAGGAAAGGACCGAGATCCCTTCACCGGGAGTGACTCCTTTAGCAATAACTGGCAGATGCTACACACTCGGTTTGTCTTTTGATTGCTTTTAAGTGTTTTTGCTTTGCACAGTGATATATATGATATATCCCGCACCTCATTCGACGAGGAAAGGACCGACGATCCCTTCACCGGGAGTGACTCCTTTAGCAAAACTAGAAAAGCCTCAAAAGCACTCCATTTTAAAATCATTCGATCCTACAACGATATCAAGTTCATTACGCAATAGGTTTTCAGAAAAACCTGTCGCAGCCCTCCGTCATTTCAGATAAATCCTGTTTAGTATTCGTGCTGCGTTTGTTGACCTTGTCAAGGCGCAGTGTGGGGTAGCTAACCAGTATTTATCTGCTTATGCATATGATGCAGATTGGGTTAGGGTAGTCGTGCGGCCTTGTTGACCTTGTCAAGGGTCGTGCGGGTGGGTTTGATTCAATCAAGAAATGACGGGTTGAACTTGACTTGCGGTCTATGGTTTGTTGACCTTGTCAAGGTCATAGATCGTTCGGGGCAAAATAATATCGGGAATTTCAAGTGTTGAAATTTGCAATGAGATTGCATACCTTCTATGAGATAGTTGGATCCCGATACCCGCTGCGAGTAATTGTTACTCCTGGGAGAGTTTTATACATTATAATTAGCCAATCAAGTAGGTGTCTAGAAAGGTGTCAACGGGGTTACGTCTCTGGGAAAACGAGGTTTACATTAATTAGGTTCGTGCGAAAGCACGGGGGACCTCCCTCAAAGTACCGACACTGGCCTGGCTGAAAGATTGGCGAACTTGTAGTGTGTAATTAATCCCGGCTAGTCTTTCCTTTTAGGGTTTGAAGGAAGATTTGATAAAAAGCAGTGGGAGCCATCCTGATTAGATAAAATAAAAACCAATCTATTCTTACAAGAGCGCACGCTGAGTGTTTTCTTCTCTCTCTCTCCAGGTAGCGACCATATCACGCCTTAATCAAGATAATAATACGGATATTTGACCGAACCCGCTTGTTATACTGAGCTGGGGAACGTTGGTCCCGCTCCAACTTATAATTGTTATAAGACAGAGCAGGAAATTGGGGAATACCAGATTTCCTGTGCCGCCCAAACGAAGAGAGTGCATGCTGATGCATCATCTTCGGGTATGTTCATTACAAAGAACTGTTTCTCTGTATCCTCTACGTCCTGGGTATGTGATACCAGATCAGGATCCCAGATATGTAATCTGTTACATAGGGCTACAGATAGGTAGAGAACTGAGAACGGGTGATAAGTTTCATGAGGCAGAAAACGGGGCAAGTGTTGCAGCCAAGTCTGTCGGTCACTGTCACCCTGTATTACAATACATTGATTCTGAACGAATGATATTAGATACCGAACCTGATATACAAAATCATATCTGTCTCTTTATGAATAAAGAAATGATAAAATTTTGTATTGTTGGATAATGTTTTGAACATTTCCTATATCAAAAGTTGATCGATTCAGGCACGTTATCTAAAAGCATTGATGTTCTAAATCAAAC
The DNA here is from genome assembly GCA_030015575.1 of Agapanthus africanus. Classification (NCBI taxonomy): domain Eukaryota; kingdom Viridiplantae; phylum Streptophyta; class Magnoliopsida; order Asparagales; family Amaryllidaceae; genus Agapanthus; species Agapanthus africanus. Next base: position 155,801,068 of record CM057343.1, read on the forward strand.
TACAGTTCTTTAGTATACGGAACACACACAAGAGGAAGAGTTCAGAAATGAACGAATCCTTCTTGAGGTATTGTAGACTAGGTCAGATCAATGTGACCCGACTAGCTAGAGTTACATAAAGATGCATATTTAAATTAGTTTGAATTTACATCTTGTGAAACTCGCCAGTCATGTCACAAAGATAAGATGACCATAGCTCCGTTTACTGGAAACAGAGAAAGAGTTAATAAACTCTTGGGACTGATACATGATGATGTATGTAAGGTCCCCAGTCTACACATACCAGGACTGGTTCTTTATACTTCATTACGTTCTCTGATGATCTCTCAAGATTCAGACATGTGTTCCTGTTGAAACACAAGTCCAAACCTTTTGAGATATTCACAGAATATAAGTTAGAAGTAGAGAACCAAAATAAGGGTATAAGTATTATGTCCTATGATGAGATCAGGGAGGAGAATACTTGAGCACAGAAATCCTGGATTATTCTAAAGGAGAATGAGATTCTCTCTCAGCATTACTCCTCCGTATACACCATAGCACGATGGTATATCGGGGCGGAGCAATCACACCCTATATGATAAGGTGTACTCTATGATGAGTACTACTGAGATACCTATTTCCTTTTAGGGGTTATGCACTTGAGAAGCTGCATACCTATTGAATAGGGTTCAAATCAAATCAGTTGCCTACCGCTTCATATGTGATATGGAAAGGGAAGAGCCCATATCTTAAGTTAGTTAAGATTTGGGGTTGTCCGGCCTATGTCTAAAAGCAAAATCCGGACAAGCTCGAGACAATGTCTGTTATGTAGAACTGGAAATGTTCCAGCTATACAAACTACAGCAGATGATTTGGTAGAACCGAAGGATTCAATAGATTCCAACGAACCTCAGCCTCTCCGCCGATCTAGTAGGGTTCCTCACCCACCTGAGAGATACTTTGGTTTCTCTATGACAGTGGGAGCGAGGATTACATCATGAGATGATGACCCAACTAGTTTTGAGCTGGCCATCAGGAGTAAGACTCTATAAGAATGGCTGGATGCTTAGCGATCTGAGATGGAATCCATGTACACCAACAAAGTATGGACTTTAGTTGCTATATCTAAAGGGTTAAATCCCCATCAGGAGCAAGTATATCTTGAGAAGATTACTTGGTGTAGATGGAAAAGTTGAGACTTTCAAAGCTAGACTAGTTAAAGGTTTTCGTCATTGACCAGGCGTGGATAATGATGAAACCTTTTCCAGTACCTATGCTTAAGTCCATCCAGATACTACTTGCCACGGCTACATACCATGACTGCGATATCTGGTGGTTGGGTGTCTTGACTACTTTTCTAAATGATGATTTAGAAGAGAGCGTCTATAAGTACACAGCCAGAGGGCTTCGTAGACAGTGGGAGCAGCGGAAACGTGTGCAAGATGCTTTATAGGATAAAGCAGGCATCGCGGAGTTGGAACATCTGTTTTGATGAATTAGTCAAAGAGTTTGAAATCATCAAAATGGTAGATGAACCTTGTATAAACAAAAAGGTAGTAGGGAGTATGGTGACGATCCTCGTAGAGTACGTGGATGACATACTCTTGATAGGGAAGGAGTTTTCTATGCTACGCTCGATCAATCTCCGCTTATCACAATGATTCTCTACATAGGATCAAAGTGATACCTCCTAAATCCTGGATTTTGGATCTATGAGATAGATCTAAATGGATGTTAGGATACTCACTAGCTGTAGTGAGAAGGTATCAATCGATCCTGGGGAGAATCACTGGAAGTGTTCCAGGGTGATAAAGATGACTGAATGTCAGTCACAGGCATTGTCTTTACCCTCAGAGGAGGGACGGTATGTTGGAAGAGTTCCAAGCTAGATACCGTGGCATACTAGACGATAAAGGCAGGATACATCGCTACTTAAGATGCTACCAAAGAGGCTGTTTGGGTGTATATTGGTTCATAAGATGAACTACGTTCCTACCATTGTGAGACAATGGAGTTGTGGCTTATGCCAAGGAACGTCCGTCCCATCAGTGATCCAGACATATTCTATGGCAGTATCACTTGATCATGGAGATGGTTGATCTCCAGGATGATCGAGGTTTGGAGAGTAGACTCAGAGGACAACACAGCGGATCCACTCACAAAGGCCTGTTCCCAGAGAGAGACTGTTATGGGATGGTTGAGTATGAGATACTACAACCACTGCTATCAGATGGCCCTAGTGCAAGTGGGAGATTGTTAGTTATATGTATGCCCTAGAGGCCATTACTGTACATAGGATGTATATTGTAGTGGATGCTGGGACATATATAGGGATGACTTTCTTGCTCGACATGATAGTATGCTATCTGGTTGACCTTTACCTTAACGTGTATACTGATTGTCTCTCTGTTACATGTTGGTAAAGCCCTCAGGATGTGTACTTGACTACCTGGACTATGATGCGGATCATACTAGTGGGGACATGGTAGTCCATAAGTACATCCTTCAATGTCCCTAGTCGAGGGTGTATCGAGACGGGGCATTGATATACCAAAGTAGACTAGCGTATACCTTCTCGACCCAGACAGATGGGCGATGGATGATCCCATATCCATTGGTGTTTGACATCAGAGATGATATACGGGTGCTCAGTAGAGACTGGGTACACTGGACGGACTCGCCGAGAACTCCCAGATGGTATTATACCTCACGTCAGATGGCAGTTCTCTGGTGACACTGGTACAGAGTAGTCTGTTGACCCGAGATCTTCATAGAGTCTTATGTGGTTCCTACTGTGCTTTGATTTCCATCTTACCACGTCCAAGAGGGCGTGCAAAACGGTGGTTTTTGGGTACAGTCCCGAGTCACATGGAGGCAATGAGCGATAGGAGGGGATTCGTCTCTCCCGGTATAGGGGGTTGATGTTGCGCTGTGTTCGATTGGCTATAACAGGAAATCCCTGGCCAGGGTTGCTGAGATTTACTGGTAAGTGTTACCAGTATTTTCTCGAACAGTTATAGACCTCATATCGACATGACTTATCGAGCTATTGGGGTCTGACGTTTACCACCCCTAGGCGAGATATGCGACATATCAGACGATCAGACCGGACTGTACGGTAGTGTTACTGGTCGGATTCACTGGAGTGTGAGCGGGCTTGCTCGTCGATCTTCAGATCGCTCAATACCCGGGTGGCCGTTACGTTTAGCAGACCGCTTGCGGCTTGTGGGTGTTTGATATGATCATCATTTGCTGCCGGCGTATTGACGAGTCTTTAGAGTCCTACACAGAGGTTTCCTGGCTCAAGCGAAACGAAATAGGAGTGCATATGAGATATGTGCGGGACCGAGAATGATACCAGTATGTGATACTGTATTCGATTCTCGCGATGTAACATTGATCGGTTATATGCGATATAGCCGGGTTATCGGATCAAGTGTTGATTCGATAAGTTGTTACTAATGATACCTGTCGGTTTTGTGTGACATGACCGGATCATTGAATCAAGTATTGATTTAATGATTTAATGCATAAATATATATTTGATATATTACTTTGCATTAACTAGTATCGGTTTACTTTAAATGGATTTTCTCACTCAGTTGTACACATTGTATATGTGATATACTTTTGTGCACTTGATTGTATCATGTTTGATGATACATGTCATTGCTAGGGTTCATGTGTAAAGATCAAACCATGGTTACATGATTATGGTTAGGGTTTTATTTTATTCACTTATTTATTTATACATTTCATTTTGGAAAATAAAAAGAAAAGAGAAAAGAATGGTGGCTAATTATGTTCTTTAGTTGAAGCTTCATGAAGCTTTGATCAAGTCAACCATTCTTATCTCATTCTTAACCCTAACCATTCCCACTAACCATGATTCATTCTCTACACTTGACTCTAGTTAACATTATGATAAGTTTTGATTTTTCTATTGTTTTTAAATAACTTATCATAATATATTCTTCTTCTTCTTCCTTGAACTCAAGAAGAAAAAGCTTTCTTCATCAATGGTGAATTGAGCAAACAAGTGAGAAATCCAATTCTAAAGTCTACCCACTTCCTATTTCTTCATCCTATACCTCTTGCCAAGTAGTAGAGTGTGTTTTCTTCACAAGTTTCATGACTTGGTGAAGTGAGAGCTTGATTTAGCGATGCCTCGACGTAGATCATCTTCGGCATGGACATCGACGACCTAGCTCGCTTATTCTCCGATGAAGTCGACGCTAGAGCCCGGATTTGATTTGGACAGCGGAGAGGACCTCATCTCGGAGCCGTGGAGGTGGAGGACCGGATCTACAAAGGTTGTATTTCCGTTTCTCATTAGTTAATTGTTAACTAGTTAGCTTTTTCGCCTAGAAATCTAGCCAACGATCCGTATTAGGGTTTCCCGGCACCTATAATATTTGAAATTGGCATGGTTGATGCCATGTGAGACCTCACTAGTGTGCCTAAGAACCCTACAGTTAGGGAGGTGGGGGGTCGTCCAGTGTAGCCTCTGGTATATTTAGTTTTTCATGTGTAGTGGAAAATTTGGGAGTTATCACGTGTTAACTGTTGGGCTTCTATAAAATTTAAAACAAATAAATATTAAAAATAATGTGGGGTATTGGATTTGAACTCCGATGGCTTGGTTCAGCAGTGCAAGGTATTACCAATGAGCTACAATCTCTTGCTTGTAATTAAATTGCTAATTAATTACTTAAGTCTTGTGCTCAGGCAATAAATACCCTTTTAAGGATTTTAAAAAAACAATTTAAAAATTTGAATGGAAAAAGTGTATAAGAAAATTGGGGTTGTTACATTCTACCCTCCTTATAAAACTTTCGTCCTCAAAATTTGTAAAAGGAAAGTGTAAAAAATCCAAGGAAAGTTTGGTGCTGGTGTACTGACAGTATGTGTGTTAGTTATATGTATGCCCTAGAGGCCATTACTGTACATTAGATGTATATTGTAGTGGATGCTGGGACATATATAGGTAGGACTTTCTTGCTCGACATGATAGTACGCTATCTGGTTGCTTTTTGTCTTAACATGTATACTTTCTGTCTCTCTGATTACATGTTGATAAAGCCCTTAGGATGAGTACTCGACTTCCAGGACTATGATGCAGATCATACTAGTGGGGCCTGGGTAGTCAATGAGTACATCCTTCATTGTTCCTAGTCGTGGGAATATCGAGACGGGGCATCGATATTCCAGAGTAGACTAGCGTATATCTTCTCGACCCATATGATGGGCGATGGATAATCCCATATCCATTGGTGTTTGACATTAGAGATGGTATACGGGTGCTCAGTGGAGACTGGGTACACTGAACGGACTCGCCGAGAACTCCCAGATGGTATTATACCTCACGTCAGATGGCATTTCTCTGGTGACACTGGTACAGCTTAGTCTGTTGACCCGAGATCATCATAGAGTCTTGTGTGTCTCCCACTGTGCTTTGATTTCCACCCTACCACGGCTCTACTGAGTCGTGCAAGCAGGTGGTTTTTGGGTACAGTCCCGATTCACATGGAGGCAATGAGCGATAGGAGGGGATTCGTCTCTCCCGGTATTGGGGGTTGATGTTGCGCTATGCTCGACTGGCCATAACAGGAAATCCCTGGCCAGGGTTGCAGTGACCTACTGGTAAGTGTTATCAGTGGTTTCACACATGTCATGGACTTCATGTCGGCATGACTTATCGAGCTACTGGGGTCTGACGTTTACCACCCCTAGGCGAGATATGCGACATATCAGACGAACAGACCGGACTGTACGGTAAGTGTTACTGGTTGGATTCACAGGAGTGTGAGCGGGCTTGCTCGTCGATCTTCTGATCGCTCAATACCCGGGTGGCCGTTACGTTTAGCAGACCGCTTGCGGCTTGTGGGTGTTTGATATGATCATCATCTGCTACCGGCGTATTGACGAGTCTTTAGAGTCCTACACAGAGGTTTCCTGGCTCAAGCGAAACGAAATAGGAGCGTATATGAGACATGTGCGGGACCGAGAATAATTCGTGTATGTGATACCGTATTATATTCTCGCGATCAATGTATCGAATGGTTATATGCGATATAACCTAGTTATCGAATCAAGGATTGATTCGATAGGCCGATACGTTGGATATTAGCCGTTATATGCGACATGACCGGATCATTGAATCAAGTGTTGATTTAATGATTTAATGCATAATTATATATTTGATATATTACTTTGCATTAACTAGTATTGGTTCACTTTAAATGGATTTACTCACTTGTATTGCACATTGTATATGTGATATATTTTGTGCACATGATTGTATCATGTTTGATGATACATTCTAGCTTGGTTTTGTGTAAAGTATTAAACCATGGTTAGTTAGTGGTTAGGGTATCATTTCTTTTACTTATTCATTTATCTATTTATTTATTTCATTTAGAAATGATAAAGATAATTGAATGGTGGCTATGTTTGTTTTTAGTTGAAGATTCTTGAAGCATTGACTTAGTCACCATTCTTGTCTCATGCCTAACCCTAACCACTCATCTAACCTTAGTTAAATCTCTACACTAAACCATGGTTGAAGAAATGATAAGTATTCATTTTATTTTCCTTTTTAAAAATAACTTATCATATCTTTTTCTTCTTCTTCATCTTCTTCTTCCATGAAGAAAGCTTGCTACATCAATGGTGATTGATGAAAAAGTGTGAGAAATCCAAATCTAAAGTCTACCCACTTTCTATTTCTTCATCCTCTACCTCTTGCCAAGTAGTATAGGGTGTTTCCTTCACAAGTTTTCTTGACTTGGTGAAGTTGGAGCTTGATCTAGCGATGCCTCGACTTAGGTTGTCGACGACCTAGCCCGCTTTTTCTCCGATGAAGCCGACGCTAGAGCCCAAGATCCGATTTGTACAGCGAGGATACTTCATCGCGGAGCTTAGGAGGTGGAGGACCGGATCTACAAAGGTTGTATCCCCTTCCCTTTAGCTATAATTCCGTTTACTAGCTTGCATCGCCTTGATTTCTAGTTAACGATCCGTATTAGGGTTTGTAGGCACAAGGAATTTTTTGATTTGTGCATGTTTGATCACTTGTGAGACTCCATTAGAGTGCCTAGGAACCCTACAGTAGTATTAGAGCCTAGCTAGAGCCTTAGGCGATGCGTAGACGGAGTTAGAAGTCCGATCGACCCAAAACCCCGACTTTAAAATGCTCTCTGGACAATTCTGTAAAATGTGGATTTTTGTAGATTAAAAATATGAAGAAACCTCAGTGCAATATTCTAAGAATTACTGTTTAAAACGGGGGCTTTGAATCGTTAATAGTGCGGCGGAACCGCCGCATATGCATGCCTAATGCGGCGGTTCCGCGGCAAGTTGGTATCTTCAGACAGATGTTTTTGCACAGTAATTCTTGGTTTTCTGTGCTGGTGTTCCTGGGAATTTTTAATATTTTATTCCAGAGTTTTATTTTCTGGGTTGTATTGGGTACTCAGTGTATCGATCGGATTGTCTAATTTTGTCAGTGTGTTTTTCCGGGTATTTTAGAATATGTTAAAAAGTTCGACCAGATATAAATACCCACTTTTTCCCCTGCCGGGAAATTTCCAATTGTTGGATTTTTTCCGTAGTTTAACGACGTTCTAAGTAGTGCAAGTAACGCGATGGACCCTCTAGAAGACAACAAACCTTAACTCGATTATGTGACCGTCTTGAACTGCCCTTTGAACCTTCGGGTTTGGGGCAGTACGGCGTGCCACATGTGAGGCGTTGGCTTGACCCTTCTACGACTGGACCGTTGGTACTGAGGCACGAACTGAATGTTGTTAGACTTATTTCATGTGTTGAGCTGTATCGGAAAAACTTGGGTGTTCGATTGTACGATCGAAAAGTTTAGCGTTTTCCATTTATCCGGAATGTGATACAATAATTGGAATTCACAAGTAGTTATGAGATAACGGAATGAATATTATAAACATAGCAGTTTAGTCTCACTTGATCGGTTGCCACGGAGTTTTGATGTGATCAAAAGTCCGTCGCAATCACGTAGCGTACACGGATACTCGCCGGGTAAACTTGATAGATAGCCTCACTCCATAGCCCCGACCAAGTGACTGTAGGAGAACCCCGTCGCCGAAAGCATCCGTTCGGGTGCTCGCGGCAGCGGTGTTCCGCCTTGGTGCACTTTGTCGACGGCGTTGGGGGTGCGGCCGCCTACTAAAGTTTGCGACGAGCATTCGATCAGGATGTCGGGAATCTTGTTGAATTGCCCGACTTGATATTGAAAAGAGTTTTCGATAATGAGACTAAAATGCGGGGTTTATAATTGTTAGGCATGCGATGTCTAAAGAATTCATTTGGTTAGACATGCGATGTCTGAGGTGGTTGCGGATTCCAACTGTTGTAGTTTTACACTTTCTTTTCTGTGACCGTAAGTGTAATATGTGATGTCGCCGGTTTCGTTGCTATATGTCAACGACAATTGGGATGCGCATATTTACTTACGTTGATGACATGTGATGTTATGTGTTGCTGGATATGTTATATTGGATCGTCGTGTTTGAATAGCCGGGTTTTTTTTATGTGAGATGAGTGTTTTTCATTTTCATTCATGTAAAAACTTGTATGTAATATTCTTTTATTGGGGCACTTCCAGGTTGCGGAAGTTGTCACCGTTGTTGTATATTATTTACTTTTCTGCACTAGGATAGACCCAAGGAGGGGAGCACAAGTAACCGGGTTCTAGGGTCCAGTGGGAGACCATCTCGAGGAGTCGAGTCCGGGTCTCCTAACCCTAGAATTGGTAGGGTTGCTTGCCGCTCTCGTGAGGGTCTAGGGGTGTGGGATTGGCTATTCATCACGACCGTGGAATCCGTGTTTTATACTGGCTCATATTGAAAACACGGACGTCCTAGTATATCCAATATTTCATATGTTTCTTCTGCTGTGATTTATCTGTGATGTGATCATGTGATGTTCTGTGACAGATATTATATATAGTATATATGATATATTATATAAACGTTGCTTATGTTTTACACCCGCGCTAGTCCTGCCCCGCTCTGCCGTTAGTTACCTAACCTAACGGTGCAGACGGGACATCGAGGCGAATGCGGATGGCATAAGCGTACGTTATATTTATCTGTGATGTTTAGGTGGACTTAAATGATGGGATATTCATTAATGAGATTAATGAAAGAAAATAAACCTAATTGATGTTGTGGAATCGAATTTCAAAATAAAAACAGGTAGCTACAGTTCTTGCTTTGCATCGCGGTGTTCATTATAGAACATCCTGCACCTTATTCTATGAGGAAAGGACCGAGATCCCTTCACCGGGAGTGACTCCTTTAGCAATAACTGGCAGATGCTACAACCCTCGGTTTGTCTTTGATCGCTTCTATAGTTTCCGCTTTGCACAGTGATATATATGATATATCCCGCACCTCATTCGACGAGGAAAGGGCTGACGATCCCTTCACCGGGAGTGACCCCTTTAGCAAAACTAGAAAAGCCTCGAAAACATTCCATTTAGAAACCATTTGATTCCGCAACGAGATCAAGTTCAAAGCGTTAAAGGTTTTCACAAAAACCATTCGCAACCCTCCGTCATTTTAGGAAGTAGAGTACTTAGTATTCGTGCTGTGTTTGTTGACCATAGTCAAGGCACAGTGTACGGTAGCTAAGTGATGTCTTCCTACACCGCATATGATGCGATTAGTTAGGACAGTCGCGTGACTTTGTTGACCTTAGTTAAGGGTCATGTGGGTGGGTCTAATTAATCACGAAATGACGGGTAGAACTTGACTAGTACTTATGATTTGTTGACCATAGTTAAGGTCATAGGTGCTAGGGGTAAAAACCTTTATCGGGAGTTTCAAGTGTTGAAATTTGCAATGAGATTGCATACCTTCTATATGATAGTTGGATCCCGATACCCACTGCGAGTAATTGTTACTCCTGGGAGAGTTTTGCACTTTGCAATTAGCCGATCAAGTAGGTGTCTAGAAAGGTGTCAACGGGGTTACGCCTCTGGGAAAACGAGGTTTACTGTAATTAGGTCCGTGCGAAAGCACGGGGAACCTCCCTCAAAGTACCGACACTGGCCTGGCTGAAAGATTGGCGAACTTGTAGAGTGTAATTAATCCCGGCTAGTCTTTCCTTTTAAGGTTTGAAGGAAGATTTGATAAAAACAGTGGGAGCCATTCTGATTAGATAAAATATATAACCAGTCTGATCTTGCAAGAGCGCACGCAGAGTGTTTTCTTCTCTCTCTCTCCTGGTAGCGACCATATCACGCCTTAATCAAGATAATAAAATGGATATATTGACCGAACCCGCTTGTTATACTGAGCTGGGGAACGTTGGTCCCGCTCCAACTTATAATTGTTATAAGACAGAGCAGGAAATAGGGAATACCAGAATTCCTATGCCGCCCAAACGAAGTAAGTGCATATGATGCATGTCCTTCGGGTGTGTTCATTACAAAGAACTATTTCTCAGTATCCAATGCATCCTGGGTATATGATACCGGATCAGGATCCCAGATATGTAATCTGTTACATAAAGCTACAAAAGGGTAGAAAAACTGAGAACGGGTGATAAGTTTCATGAGACAGAAAACGGGGCAAGTGTTGCAGCCAAGTCTGTTGGTCACTGTCACCCTGTATTACCAATACATTGATTCTGAACAAATGCTATTAGATACCGAACCTGATATACAAAATCATATCAGTTTCTTTATGTGTAAAGAAATGATAAAATTTTGTATAGTTGGATAATGTTCAAAACATTTCTATATCAAAAGTTGATCGGTTTAGGCACGTTATCTAAAAGCATTGACGTTCTAAATCAAACTACAGTTCCTTGTATACTAAACACACACAAGAGGAAGAGTTCAGAAATGAACAAATTCTTCTTGAGGTATTGTAGACTAGGTCATATTAATGCGACCCGACTAGCTGAAGTTACATTTAGATGCATATTTAAATCAGTTTGAATTTACATCTTATGAAACTTGCCAGTCATGTCACAAAGATATAATGACACCAGCTCTGTTTACTGGAAGCAGAGAAAGAGCTAATGAACTCTTGGGACTGATACATAATGATGTATGTAAGGTCTCCTGTCTACATATGCCAGTACTGGTTCTTTATACTTCATTATATTCTCTGATAATCTCTCAAGATTCAGTCATATATTCCTGTTGAAATATAAGTCTGAACCTTTTGAGGTATTCACAGAATATAAGTTAGAAGTAGAGAACCAACAACCGGGTATAAGTATTATGTCCTATGATAAGATCAGGGAGGAGAATACTTGTGCATGGCATTCCTGGACTATTCTAAAGGAGAATGAGATTCTCTCTCAGCATTACTCCTTCGTATACACCATAGTACGATGGTATATCGGGGCGGAGCAATCACACAATATTAGATATCGTGTGCTCTATGATGAGTATTACTGAGTTACCTATTTCCTTTTGGATGTTATGCGCTTGAGAAGCTGCATACCTATTGAATTAGGTTCGAATCAAATCACTGCCTACCACTTCATATGTGATATGGAAAGGGAAGAGCCCATATCTTAAGTAAGTTAAGATTTGGGATTGTCCGGCCTATGTCAAAAGCAAAATCCGGACAAGATCGAGGCAAGATCAGTTCTGTAGAACTGGAAAGGTTCCAGCTGTACAAAACTGCTAATGATTTGACAGAACCAAATGATTCAATAGTTTCCGACGAACCTCAGCCTCTCCGCCGATCTGGTAGGGTTCCTCATCTGCCTGAGAGATACCTCGGTTTCTCGATGACAGTGGGAGAGAGGAATGCATCATGAGATGATGACCCAACTAGATTCGAGCAGGCCATCAAGAGTAGGGACTCTGTAAGAATGGCTGGATGCTTGGCGGTCTGAGATGGAATCCATATACACCAACAAAGTATGGACTTTGGTTGCTATATCTGAAGGATTAAATCCCCATCAGGAGCAAGTATATCTTGAGAAGATTACTTGGTGTACATGGAAAAGTTGAGACTTTCAAAGCTAGACTTGTTAAAGGTTTTCGTCATCAACCAGGCACGGATAATGATGAAACCTTTTCCAGGGACTATGTTTAAGTCCATCCAGATCCTACTTGCCACGGCTACATACCATGACTACGATATCTGGTGGTTGGGTGCCATGACTACTTTTCTAAATATTGATTTAGAAGAGAACGTCTATAAGAACACAGCCAGAGGGCCTCGTAGACAGTGGGAGCAGCGGAAACATGTGCAAGATGCTTTATAAGATAAAGCAGGTATCGCGGAGTTGGAACATCTGTTTTGATGGATTAGTCAAAGAAGTTGACATCATCAAAATGGTAGATGAACCATGTATATACATAAGGGGCAGTAGGGAGTATGGTGGTGATCTTCGTATTGTACGTAGACAACATACTCTAGATAGGAAAAGAGTTTCCTATACCACGATCGGTCAATCTCCTATTATCACATGGATTCTCCAAATAGGATAAAGGTGATACCTCCTAAATCCTGAGTTTTCATCTATGAGATAGATATAAATGGATGCTAGGATTCTCACTAGATGTAGTGAGATGGTATCAATCGATCCTGGGGAGAATTACTGGAAGGGTTCCAGGGTGATAAAGACGACTGAATGTCAGTCACAGGCATTGTCTTTACCCTCAGTAAAGGGACGGTATGTTGGAAGAGTTCCAAGCTAGATACCATGGCAAACTAGACGATAAAGGCTGGTAACATCGCTATTAAAGATACTACCAAAGAGGCAGTTTGGGTGTATATTGGTACATAAGATGAACTAGGTTCCTACCATTGTATGACAATGGAAGTGTGGTTTTGGCCCTGGAACCCTAGTCCCATCAGTGACCCAGACATATTCTGAGGCAGCATCACCTGATCATGGAGATAGTTGATCTCCAGGATGATCGAGGTTAGGAGAGTAGACTCAGAGGACAACACGGCGGATCCACTCACGAAGGCCTTTTCCCAAAGAGAGACTTTTAGGGGATGGTTGAGTATGTGATACTGCAACCACTGCTACAGATGGCCCTAGTGCAAGTGGGAGATTGTTAGTTATATGTATGCCCTAGAGGCCATTACTGTACATTAGATGTATATTGTAGTGGATGCTGGGACATATATAGGTAGGAATTTCTTGCTCGACATGATAGTACGCTATCTGATTGCTCTTTGTCTTAACATGTATACTTTCTGTCTCTCTGATTACATGTTGATAAAGCCCTTAGGATGAGTACTAGACTTCCAGGACTATGATGCAGATCATACTAGTGGGGCCTGGGTAGTCAATGAGTACATCCTTCATTGTTCCTAGTCGTGGGAATATCGAGACGGGGCATCGATATTCCAGAGTAGACTAGCGTATATCTTCTCGACCCATGTGATGGGCGATGGATGATCCCATATCCATTGGTGTTTGACATCAGAGATGGTATACGGGTGCTCAGTGGAGACTGGGTACACTGAACGGACTCGCCGAGAACTCCCAGATGGTATTATACCTCACGTCAGATGGCAGTTCTCTGGTGACACTGGTACAGCTTAGTCTGTTGACCCGAGATCGTCATAGAGTATTGTGTGTTTCCTACTGTGCTTTGATTTCCACCCTACCACGGCTCTACTGAGTCGTGCAAGCAGGTGGTTTTTGGGTACAGTACCGATTCATATGGAGGCAATGAGCGATAGGAGGGGATTCGTCTCTCCCGGTATTGGGGGTTGATGTTGCGCTATGCTCGACTGGCCATAACAGGAAATCCCTGGCCAGGGTTGCAGTGACCTACTGGTAAGTGTTATCAGTAGTTTCACACATGTCATGGACTTCACGTCGGCATGACTTATCGAGCTACTGGGGTCTGACGTTTACCACCCCTAGGCGAGATATGCGACATATAAGACGAACAGACCGGACTGTACGGTTAGTGTTACTGGTGGGATTCACAGGAGTGTGAGCGGGCTTGCTCGTCGATCTTCTGATCGCTCAATACCCGGGTGGCCGTTACGTTTAGCAGACCGGTTGCGGCTTGTGGGTGTTTGATATGATCATCATCTGCTACCGGCGTATTGACAAGTCTTTAGAGTCCTACACAGAGGTTTCCTGGCTCAAGCGAAACGAAATAGGAGCGCATATGAGACATGTGCGGGACCGAGAATAATTCGTGTATGTGATACCGTATTATATTCTCACGATCAATGTATCGAATGGTTATATGCGATATAACCTAGTTATCGAATCAAGGATTGATTCGATAAGCCGATACGTTGGATACTAGCCTGTTATATGCGACATGACCGGATCATTGAATCAAGTGTTGATTTAATGATTTAATGCATAATTATATATTTGATATATTACTTTGTATTAACTAGTATTGGTTCACTTTAAATGGATTTACTCACTTGTATTGCACATTGTATATGTGATATATTTTGTGCACATGATTGTATCATGTTTGATGATACATTCTAGCTTGGTTTTGTGTAAAGTATTAAACCATGGTTAGTTAGTGGTTAGGGTATCATTTCTTTTACTTATTCATTTATCTATTTATTTATTTCATTTAGAAATGATAAAGATAATTGAATGGTGGCTATGTTTGTTTTTAGTTGAAGATTCTTGAAGCATTGACTTAGTCACCATTCTTGTCTCATGCCTAACCCTAACCACTCATCTAACCTTAGTTAAATCTCTACACTAAACCATGGTTGAAGAAATGATAAGTATTCATTTTATTTTCCTTTTTAAAAATAACTTATCATATCTTTTTCTTCTTCTTCATCTTCTTCTTCCATGAAGAAAGCTTGCTACATCAATGGTGATTGATGAAAAAGTGTGAGAAATCCAAATCTAAAGTCTACCCACTTCCTATTTCTTCATCCTCTAGCTCTTGCCAAGTAGTATAGGGTGTTTCCTTCACAAGTTTTCTTGACTTGGTGAAGTTGGAGCTTGATCTAGCGATGCCTCGACGTAGATCATCTTCGGCATCGTTGTCGACGACCTAGCCCGCTTTTTCTCCGATGAAGCTGACGCTAGAGCCCAAGATCCGATTTGTACAGCGAGGATACTTCATCGCGGAGCTTAGGAGGTGGAGGACCGGATCTACAAAGGTTGTAGCCCCTTCCCTTTAGCTATAATTCCGTTTACTAGCTTGCATCGCCTTGATTTCTAGTTAACGATCCGTATTAGGGTTTGTAGGCACAAGGAATTTTTTGATTTGTGCATGTTTGATCACTTGTGAGACTCCATTAGAGTGCCTAGGAACCCTACAATATGAAAAATAACAAGGTGGTGCAAGGGTTTTAAAAATGTGAAGAATGTGTGAAGGAATGAAAGAATGCAAAGGTTTTGGTAAAATTGTAAAAGAGGTGAGGGAATTTTGGGTCAGGACAGATTCAAGGTATATGATTCAAGGAATATTAAATTGATAAGATTCAAGGAACATGATTGTAAAGAATGTTTTAGTTGCTGGTTCTTGTGTTATATTACTTAGGTTGTTCACGCAGAACAGAACTGCATAATAGGGTTTCATACAGCTCCGACCTGCATGGGCCGCCAACAAAACCTGTCACGCCCCGCTTCCCGGTGTACGGCTAAGGGGACGGGACGAGGCCGCTACGTATTTACTGTGAAGTAAATACGCTAAGCGTATCTAAGCAATATAAAAGTAAGCACAAGAGACAAGAGATAATAAACTGAACAGCAATTTTATTTATTAACATTCTTTTGTACAATACATGAAAAGTAAATACAACTGAATAAAAAACAATGCCTAAACAATGGCATAATAGAAATGAAAGTACCGAATGGAAAGTGTACATTGACTAGAGCTCGGGGTCTTCACTGAACTGGTCCAAGTCTTCAGCAGTGGGCTCGATCTCTGATGAGTCCAAATCACTTAATGCTATTCAAAGAAGAAAGAAATAGAATGTCGTCAGCGAACAGGTCGCTCGGTAAGTCCTAAGGATAAGGAAGAATAGAATAGACAGAATGAGAAGGTAGCTTTTAAAGTTATATTATATTGTTATAATATTGTGTTAACGCTGTTGTTTGTAGCTTGGTACAGAAGATGCCAGTGTATACGAGAGGAGTCCCACTTACACCGGGGACTTTGGTAACCCGTAGTACAAGGCTCCGTCGATAATACCATGGAACAATGGCATGGATGTAATTACGTCTTAAGTGACCACCTCATGCCACCTTTAACATATTGTTAGTGTATATGCCCTAGAGGCCATTACTGTATCATACTAGTTTGTATATTACTTGATGGAAGCTTGGGATATTCACAGTTGTATATACAATCTTGCTCGAAATGGTAGTATGCTACTTGGTTTGTCTCTGCTTTAATATGTGCATGTGTTTCTTTTAGTATATTGCTGATATACATATTAGTGGAGCCCTTAGGATCTTTGCTTGATTACCAGCGTGGTGATGGCGCTCACACTCGTGGGAGCTGGGTGATCTATAAGCACATCCTTATACAGGTCCCTAGTCGTTGGGCTATCGAGACAGGGCATCGATTGTAGCGTCTTGAAAAGTCGTTTTGGTGTTTTCCTGAGAATCGGTGAAAATTCGGTATTTTTCCGAAAACCGTC
Organism: Agapanthus africanus; assembly: GCA_030015575.1. NCBI lineage: Eukaryota > Viridiplantae > Streptophyta > Magnoliopsida > Asparagales > Amaryllidaceae > Agapanthus > Agapanthus africanus. The sequence goes on from CM057343.1 coordinate 155,817,663, forward strand.
TTTTTTGTTATTTTACAGTTTAGGACTAGTTATACCTAAAATGGGTAGGTAATTGCTTATTTTTAGTATCTAATGAGTTACTTATCAAATTTTGGTCATTTAAAATTTTTTCCCTATTTTTCAATTTTTAATATTATTTTAAGCCGGTAAGAAAATACATTAAATTAGCGATAAATACAAATTTAAATGGGCTAAAATTAAGCTTTAAAATTATGTTAATTAAAATCTAGTTGTAACATAATTTTTTAGTATTTTATTTTGATTTTTAACTAATTTTTATTATAGGAAACGAAATTTATTGAATTTAAGCTTAAACTTGAAATTTTGGACTTGTAGGGGGTCTTTTTGCATAAATTTTTTTTGTGCACTCTCTCTCACTTTTCCCTCACCCTAGGCCAGCCATTTCCAGCAGCTCATGGGAAAAAAATTCCATGCTCCTTTGACCTTGTGTATTGTGTGGAAATGAGGGTATTTTTAAAGGTTTTTGAATTTGTTAATTGGGTATGGTCTTTTGTGGGTTGGTAGGAGTTGACCAAGACTTTTCCCACACACCCCACACCCTCCCCTTCCCTCATTCTGGCCGAGACCTGCTCCCCCTCCCCTTCATCTCTTTTCTTTTCATCTTCTTCAAAATTTTTCAAGTTTACTTCAAAAAAATTGCAATTTAAAGCTCACAAAATAAACCCATCCTTCATCTTTTTTTTCCTTCACCTCCCTTGCTTGGATCATGATGCTTTGAGGCCATCAATTGAAGCAAATTTCTTCTTGCTAGATCCATAGATTTGAGGTATAATTTCTACTCTTTTAAGTTAATATGGTTAGAATTCTTTAATCTAGTTGTTTAGTGTTAATTTTAGTGTTAATCCTAATCTAGTTTTTTTAAAAGTTAATGGTTGAATTAAACTAGGGTTTCTTGAAACCATGTTTTAGTCAATTAAATCTTTTTAATTAACCTAGTTGTTTACTTAACCAATTTATATGGTTACTTTGCTTAAGTGGCTTCATATTAGGCTAATCTATGTTAAACTTGTGTGGAATTTTCATTAAGATTGCTAATTACCAAAATCAAGAAAAGGTTTGTGTATGGAATGTGGGTTTTGATGCATGGTAAAGGGGTTAATTTAATTGTAGTGGCTTTCTAATGGTTTAATTTGGATATTTGTGTGATAATGTGTGCACTTTGTCGCAAATTGTCGATGTTTGCACCAAATTTGCAAACTTCTAGCTTACTAGGTTTTTATTATATTATTGTGACGATTTAGTTGCGATATCTTGATGATATTGTTGGCATATCCTATGACTTTTAGGATGCGTGAGTGCGGATTTTTGAGTAATCGGGTTTTAGTTTTGCCGGGCGACCAAATCGGCGATTTTTGCAGTTTTTGCGATTTTCGCGTGTGTTCCGCGTGCTTTGTGCACGTTGTACCTAGCTTGTGAACGTTAGTATCTTCTTTTGGGTTTTGCGTCGTTCCTGATATGTAACCTTATGTTTGGTATTGATGTGATTCCAGGTTCGATCGCGGAGACGTCAGACGCGGCACGAAAAGGGAAAGCGGTGATTGGACGTGACTAGCTAGGGATTCCGGTGAGTAGATGTAACATCTACGGGGGACTATCGTTGGATGGCGCAAGCCACCCGATAGTTTTAGTAACTTGAAAGATTCTTAGTGATGTTAGTAATTAGGGGTGTAGTACTTATATGATTATTTGCTGCATCCATGCCTTATATTGACATACATATGCGAACCCATTTTATAGGACACCTGCACCATTGCCAGGGTTTTTATATGCAGCACGAGCACTATTCATGCTTACACACACGCCCTGGTAATTGCCATGCCACCACACTAGATAACCTATAATTTGAAACCTTTTACTAATTGATGCTTAAACCTGTGCTATTGCCTTTAATTCCTTAAAATGAAATCGTAGGATTGCTATTCATGTGCATGTACCTCATCATATTATTTGTTCATGCCTAGTCTATTAATCATACATCGTAGATTAATTATTGATACCATATGCATTCATCACCATTGATATATGCACTTATGAGGATTTCTTGAGATTTTATGATATTTCTGGATTTCGGGGGAAAGCCGCAAAATTTCTAAACTTATTATATTTTAAAAATATGTAAATTGTGGTTTTCTAGTGATGTAAGTGTCGTCCACCATGAGTTTGCTGTGGTTTTCGAGATCCGTGTCGAGGAGTGGAGGAACCGTCACGGGTACATGATGGGCCCGGTATGGTATCCCGGGGCAAGATGAATATGGTGTTGACGTTGAGCCTGGCAGGGGACGGATTACCTACCGGTGACTGTTTGGCACGGAGGATATCCAGAGGATACCGACCGTGGCCGCGAGATGATGAGATTTTGATATTGAGCTGGGTCAGCCGGATGGCTGAGGCCAGAGATACTCTGACATGGATATATGAGATTTGTGATAGTTTTGAGGTATCGTTGCTGGACACAGGTTCTTGTTGATTCTATTGGTATTGTGCTGGTATTTCAAAAGAAATTCCTAAAGGAAAAACATGATTCTTATACTTACACATTCAGATCATGAGTTGATTCGCATTGCATTCATACCTGCTAGTACATTCATATTGCATACATACCTGCCATTATGTCCTGCCATACCTGTATTATAGATGCTAGGATGCTTGTGTGCATGCATTCGATAGCCTGTGTAGATGTTATTTATTACTCACGAGTTGGCAACTCACCCCCGTTGTACCACAGCCTTTTTCAGGTCCGCTCCGTCAGTACAGTAGCGGCGGGCGCACTCGCTTCTTTTGCCTGGACTCGAGGTTTTGCTCTTAGGTGGGTTATATCATTATTTTTGTACCACCTTGTATATTCTTTGTATCTAGTGTACTCCATCTACTGTTTCTATCAGTATTGTTGTATATTGACCTAGAGATGAGACTGTGAGATTTGTGGACTTTTTATGCTGTATTTTGGGGTCGAGCCCACTTGAGTCGACATGCTGTTTTTCTCATGCTTCTTTATGATTATTTTGCATGATGTTGTTTTATATTGCGTGGGATTTGTGACCGCCTTGTGGCGAAGAGCTAGCTCCCGCTTGGGGATGCCTTATTTGTTGGATTCATATTTATTCTTGTTGTACCCATTTTGGGGGCCAGTATTTACAAAGGAGACTCTGCCGAAATTTTCGGAAAAATTTGTATTGTTTTTATAAAGGTTTTTATATGACTTATTTGATAAACTTGCTTTCAATGGATTGGTTTTCCTTCATTCTTTTTCTTATTTGGTTTTGGGTTCTGGGCTTTGGCTTACTTATTTTACGGACGTCTTGAGACATTTCGTAACTTAAGTGCCAGTCACGTTCCGTACCCTGCGGGTCGTAACAAAGTTGGTATCAGAGCGACAGGTTTTACCTTTTTGAGTGTAGGATGACCCTTGGTAGATGGAGTAAGTGACTTAAGCAGGGTAACGTAGCGTGCGTATGTCCGCGACATACTTGCGATACGGTACTCTGCCTAAGTGACTTTAGGATATACTTGCTTGAAAATTCCTTCTTCTATTCCGTGTATCCTATGATCCTATTGCACTGTTCTTACTATCCATTTTCCTGTAACAGCCACTATGCCGCCGAAGGCTACGAGGGCACAGAGGGCTACCGCCCGAGACGAGATTCGAGCTGGCTCGTCCGAGACTAGGACTGAGCAGGGTGGTATGCCTACACCGCAGGGACAGACCGATCCACCTTCCCCAGGCCGTATGGATAGGCTCGAGACTGGTATGGAGGAGTTGCGATAGATGATGGGGGGTATGCAGGAGCTACGTCAGATGGTAGGATCCCTAGTTGCAGCCAGTCGTACACCGAGGTCGGATGACGTACCTACTACATCACAGACGACCATGATACCTGCTCCTACTACTACCACCGTGGCCATTCCGGTTTCGCTACAGGATTTCATGAGGCTGAGACCTCCAGTATTCACCGGCACCGAGGCAGCGGAGGACCCACAGACGTTCCTTGACAGTTTAGCCAGGATCTGCCATTCGCTGAGATGTTAGGATGATCGATGGGTAGAGCTTGCGAGTTTCCGACTAGAGGGTCTCGCACAGACATGGTGGGAGTCAGTCTTGAGAGGTCGAGCTGCAGGTCTACCGCCTATGACTTGGGCCGAGTTTACAGCGGTCTTTCTAGCTCGTTTCCTCCCAGAGAGCGTTCATGACGCCAGAGCTCGTAGCTTCGAGGCCTTAGTCAAGACACCTGGGATGACGGTGTCTGAGTATGACATCCAGTTTACATAGTTATCCCGATATGCTCAGTATTTGGTGGATACCGAAGAGAAGATGGTGAAGAGCTTCGTACAGGGACTTGATGCCCAGCTATATCTTGCCATTGGCGCCCAGCACTACGACACTTATTCAGCTGCTATGGATACGGCATTGCGGATGGAGGCACGCATATCACAGACTTCGGTCGTTTCTGGGCCGAAGAGGATTCGCATCGATGTACCGTCTCAGAGGCAGCGCGCCAGATTCTTTCCGAGAGATAGGCCTGGCAGAGGATTTGGGCGGGGACAGTTATATGGTTCTTATCCCCAGAGGCAGCAGCCGTCGCCAGGGTGTTTTGGGTGCGGGAGTCCGCACCATCTTGTCAGAGACTGTCCGACGAGACAACAGGGAGCAGCGACAGTTCCGCATGTGACCCTACCACCAACACCACCCCCTCCTCAGAGAGCCCTACTTCCTATCACTGGCGATGCTCCATGCCAGTTAGGTGCACCCAGAGGCCGTGGACGCGGCGGTCCTATTCAGAGAGGACGAGGAGGCAGAGGCCGAGGTCGAGGTCAGCCCGCTATCGGTGGAGGACAGGCCCGAGTATTTGCTTTGACACCGCAGGATGCGCAGGCATCCAATGCCGTTGTGACAGGTACCTTGCCAGTTTGCTCTTTCGACGCACGGGTATTATTTGACCCAGGTTCCACACATTCGTACGTCTCTACACACTTTGCACCGATGTTGGGCCGTGAGTCGTCATCGTTAGATCATCCGCTTGTTGTTGTTACTCCGGTAGGCGAGTCGTTTTTCGCTCGTTTTGTATTTCGTTTGTGTTCCGTTCATATCGGGGAGAGGGATTCATCGGTTGATTTGATTCTCCTCGATATGTTGGACTTTGATGTGCTTCTGGGCATGGATTGGCTAGCCACCTGTTATGCTTCGGTGGACTGCCGTGAGAAGGAAGTCAGATTTAGCTTTCCGGGGGAGCCAGTCCTTGTTATTCAGGGAGACCGCAGCGTCACCCTTCCCAGCTTGATTTCGTCTCTTCGCGCTGGTCAGCTCTTGCGGAAGGGATGTCAGGGATTCTTAGCGTATATTTGTGATACTCGAGCTGCAGAGGTTCAGTTGGACCGGGTCCCGGTTGTTTGTGAGTTCCCTGATGTTTTCCCTGATGAGCTACCTGGGCTACCACCTGAGCGCGATATTGAGTTCTGCATTGATTTGATTCCCGGCTCGGGGCCTATTTCTATACCGCCTTATCGGATGGCCCCGACAGAGCTTCGAGAGCTGAAGGATCAGTTGTAGGATTTGTTAGATAAGGGGCTTATTCGACCTAGTGTTTCTCCGTGGGGTGCTCCGGTCCTGTTTGTCAAGAAGAAGGATGGAAGTTTGCGCTTATGCATCGACTACCGCCAGCTGAACAAAGTTACCGTTCGGAACAGATATCCGTTGCCACGCATTGATGATTTGTTCGACCAGCTTCAGGGTGCGGGGTATTTTTCGAGGATCGACATACGATCAGGATACCACCAGCTGCGAGTCCGACAGGAGGATATACCGAAGACAGCCTTCTGTACACGCTATGGCCACTACGAGTTTTTGGTGATGTCGTTCGGACTCACCAACGCCCCAGCAGTATTCATGGATTTGATGAACCGTACATTCAGGCCGTATCTTGACTTGTTCATCATCGTGTTTATCGATGATATCTTGGTGTACTCCCGGAGCAGAGAGGAGCACGAGCAGCACTTGCGGATTACGTTACAGACTCTGAGGGAGCACCAGCTGTTCGCAAAGTTCTCCAAGTGTGCATTCTGGCTGGACAGCGTCGGATTCTTGGGTCACGTGGTTACGAGAGACGGCATATGTGTGGACCCGAAGAAGATTGAGGCTGTTCAGCAGTGGCCCCGACCTACATCGGTTACTGAGATCCGTAGTTTTCTAGGCCTGGCGGGCTACTACAGGCGTTTTGTTCAGGACTTCTCCCGTATAGCTGCACCTTTGACCGGTTTGACCCGGAAGGGAGTTCCATTCGTTTGGACGGAGGAGTGCGAGCACAGTTTTCAGCAGCTACGGACTCGTTTGACTACGGCGCCGGTATTATCTTTGCCTTCGGGATTAGGCGGATTCGTGGTTTATTGTGACGCTTCACGAGTGGGGCTAGGATGCGTATTGATGCAGCATGGCCGGGTGATCGCTTATGCTTCTCGGCAGCTGAAGAAGCATGAACAGAACTACCCCACTCACGATTTGGAGATGGCTGCAGTGGTCTTTGCACTGAAGATTTTTCAACATTACCTATACGGCGAGTCGTGTCAGATATTCACCGATCACAAGAGCTTAAAGTACATATTTCAGCAGCGAGACCTGAATCTCAGACAGCGTCGTTGGATGGAGTTGGTGAAAGACTACGACTGCGAGATCTTATATCACCCAGGCAAGGCGAATGGCAGATGCGTTGAGTAGGAGGCCCGGGGGTAGTCTATCCTTTTTGCGCGCAGTGCAAAGGCAGTCGTCAGCAGATTGGCAGATTTTATGCGACAGCCGAGTTGAGTTCGAGTTCACTCAGACAGGGGGACAGCTCGCGCATGTTCGTGCACGCCCACAGTTGCTTGACCGTATATATGAGGCACAGCGCAGTGACGACGTTGCTCGGAGATCATGGCACAGATGGGTCAGGGCAGATTTTTCGAGTTCGTGATTGACGATCAGGGGATTTTACGCTATGGATCTAGACTGTGCGTACCAGATGCTGATGGATTACGGCGCGACATTCTTGAGGAGGCACACCGATCAGTGTATAGTGTCCACTCCGGTTCCACTAAGATGTACCATGATATGAGAGAGACCTACTGGTGGGACGGGATGAAGAGGGACATTGCGGAGTTTGTATCGAGATGCCTGACTTGTCAGCAAGTCAAGGCCGAGCACCAGAGGCCCGCAGGAGAGCTGCAGCCGTTACCCATTCCGGAGTGGAAATGGGAGCAGATTTCGATGGACTTCGTTGTGGGTCTACCCAGGACCAGTCGAGGGTACGACTCCATCTGGGTGATCGTGGATAGATTGACGAAAGCGGCTCACTTCCTACCAGTGAAGACCACTTTCAGCTTCGCTCAGTATGCTCAGCTCTACATTGACGAGATCGTGCGACTACATGGCGTACCGACTTGTATCGTGTCAGATCGAGGCACCCAGTTCACCAGCCGACTTTGGCAGAGAATTCAGGAGGCTTTGGGCACTCGTTTGAGTTTCAGCACAGCGTTTCATCCGCAGACCGACGGACAGTCAGAGCGGACCATTCAGACTCTCGAGGACATGCTCAGAGCGTGCGTTTTAGACTTCGGCGGTAGCTGGGATCGTCATTTATCTCTAGTGGAGTTCTCCTACAACAACAGCTTCCAGGATACTATTCAGATGGCACCTTTCGAGGCATTGTATGGGAGGAGATGCAGATCGCCCGTCTGTTGGACAGAGCTCAGCGAGAGCAGTATTTTGGGGCCGCAGCTTGTTGAGGAGACGACAGCGAAGATACAGTTGATTCGAGACCGGATGAGGGCAGCTCAGAGCAGACAGAAATCGTATGCAGACAGGCGCCGTCGCAGATTAGAGTTCGCAGTTGGCGACCATGTTTTTCTGAGGGTGTCTCCGATGAAGGGCGTGATGCGTTTGTAAGTCGATGTTCAACACCCCAATACATGTGGGGAGGCGGAAATATGAATAACAATCAAGTTCTATGATCAAACATCGATTAACCATACGAATCGTTTGCTATGCAAGTTTTAACAAAAGCTTTAGACTTTTAATCTACTATGCGAAGGGATTATACCAAACGGTTCTAGTCCTTCGTCTTGATGTTGTCTACGGCCTCTTTGGATCTCCACGTCCTCTTCGGCTTTCTCCCGTGATAGACGATCCACCCGAGAACCTTAATCCAAGCTATAACCTCTAAACTTGAGGTTACTTAGTTTCTCTAGTTGCTAAATAGAGTAGCTAAGATGATGTAGAGATAGGTTATGGAGTAATTAGTCTTTCCTAATCCTTGTTCTCAATTCATGAGGGGTAGGATTAGGCTTTGGTGAAGGAGAGAGAACTTGAAGAGAGAGAGTGAGAAGATGATAATGATAATATTATATTGAATAAAGTTTCTCACTTGATATATATGAAACATAATGAATTTAAAAGAAATGAATAATAAGTGAATATTCATCATGTTTCATTTAATCAAGTGGGTGATTCATCATGTGAGTCATTAAGCAATTAATGATGCATTAATGATATGATGAATCACTCACAATGAGTCACTTAAACATTAAATGAAAATGCCACCTCTCTCTTTATGTCACATCCTTCTAGAAGCTTCTCGGAAAATTACGAGAACGTCCCTCTCATCCGTGAAAACACGGAAAAAGTTTAGACTGTATAAATCCAATAACCTGATACTAGAATCTGGCTTAAACCAAAGCCGGCTAGTAAAAACTGTTCGAATGTCGCATGTGCGATCAAACACGTATGCGTCCGAACCTTTGTCGTAAAACCATACGACCTCTATATCTTTTCGCCTGGGTTTGGGAAATCTCTGTGTGGGACTCTAAAGACTCGACTACTATGCTGGCAGTGGGTTTAACCACAGACCGCAAGCGGCACTAGCTGTACGTAACGGTCCCCAGGTAGTTGTCGATAAGAAAGCTGATGAGGTAACCTATCTGAAATCCTACTGAGCCTGTCCGTGACAATATCCGCGCAGTCCGGTCTGTTCTCCTAAGAGTATCGCATGTATGGTCTAGGGAGGTGGTGGACGTCAGACCCCTAATAACCGCACAAGTCGTGTCGGTATGGCTTTATCACCATCCGAGAATCTACTGATCAACCTATCAGTAATTCTCAATCAGCCCTGGCCAGGGACTTATGGTAATGACCAAACGACCACAGTGCGATATCAACTCCCTATACCAGGAGAGACGAATCCCTAACAGTCACTCACTGCCTCCACGTGGCTCGGGACTGTGCCCAACTGAAACCTGTTTGCACGACTCCTTTGAGTCGTGGTAGGGTAACAATCAAAGCACAGTGGGAACTCACACGAGACAAATGATGACCTTAAGTCAACGGACTATTTGCACACATGTCACCTGAGAACTGCTATCTGACGTTAGGTATAATACCATCCAGTCAGTTCTCGGCGAGTCCTGTCCGGTGTACTCACACCCAGTGAGCATCTGTATACAATCTTAGGTGAACACCACCAATGGTTGCGGGACCAATCCATTGCCCCTCGTCAGGGTCTAGATATGTATACACTAGTCTACTCCGGAGTATCGATGCCCAATCTCGATACTCTTGCGACCAGGGACATCTAAGGGTGTGCCTATTGACTATCCAGCTCCCACTAGTATGACTGCCATCACAACGCCGGTAGTCAGACAAACACCCTATGGGCTTTATCAACATATATATATATATATATATAAATACCAAGTAAAATATATTATACGTTAAGACAAAGTCAAACCAAATAGCGTACTATCATATCAAGCAAGACTGTCATGTACATACATATCCCAAGCATCCTATACAATGTAGGCCTCTAGGGCATATATATCCAACAATCTCCCACTTGCACTAAGGCCTATAATTGGTGCAATGAGTACCCACTGTCTCTACCAGATCCAGTTGCTTGCGTACCGCATGCCCAACATCTCAAAAAGCCTCTCGAACTGTACTTGAGGAATGGCCTTGGTGAATGGATCTGCCGTGTTGTCTTTTGTGTCTACTCTCCGTATCTCGATCTCCCGACGATCCACGATCTCCCTGATCAGGTGAAAACGCCTTAAGATATGCCTGGATTTCTGATGGGACCTTGGTTCCTTCGCTAAAGCTACAGCTCCATTGTTATCGCAATACAACGGTATTGGATTGGCAATGGACGGAACCACCTGAAGTTCAGAAATGAACTTCCTTATCCAGACAGCCTCTTTTGCGGCTTCACTAGCAGCTATATACTCAGCCTCCATAGTTGAGTCTGCGACGGTATCTTGTTTGGAACTTTTCCAACTTACCGCCCCTCCATTGAGGGTAAACACAAAACCCGAAATAGATTTAGAATCATCCTTGTCACTTTGGAAGTCGGAGTCGGTAAAAGCCTCTACCTGGAGGTCCTTATTGCCGTAAATCAAGAACATCTCCTTAGTCCTTCTCAGATACTTAAGAATGTTCTTCACCGCTATCCAATGTTTCTCACCTGGGTCCGATTGATACCTGTTTCCCACCGCTATCCAATGTTTCTCACCTGCTTACCACACTAAGTGCGTAAGCTACATCTGGTCTGGTACATAACATCGCATACATTATTGATCCTACCGCCGAAGCGTAGGGTATAATGCCCATGCGAGCCCTCTCTTCATCAGTCTTTGGAGACATCTCTTTTGAGAGGGTGATTCCGTGACAAGCGGGCATATTGCCGCGCTTGGAATCTTCCATACTAAATCTCTTTAGTATAGTGTCTATATACCTGGACTGTGAAAGTCCCAATATTCTATTAGATCTATCTCGATAGATCTTAATGCCCAGAATGTATGATGCATCTCCCAAGTCTTTCATAGAGAATTTCTGTGACAAGAAGAGCTTTACTGATTGTAGTATAGGGATATCATTCCCTATCAGTAGTATGTCGTCGACGTACAAAACGAGGAAGACTACTGCTCCTTCTACAATCTTCCTATAAACACATGGTTCATCTATATTTTTGATAAAGTCAAATTCCTTGACTGTTTCATTAAAACAGATATTCCAACTCCGCGATGCTTGCTTTAACCCATAAATGGATTTAAGCAATTTGCACACTCTTCCGCTGCTCCCACTGTCTAAGAAACCTTCTGGTTGATCCATGTAAACACTCTCTTCTAGATGTCCATTTAGAAAAGCTGTTTTTACATCCATTTGCCAGATTTCATAGTCATGGAAGGCAGCAATGGCAAGCATGATCCGAATGGATTTAAGCATAGCTACTGGCGAAAAAGTTTCATCATAGTCCAATCCTGGTCTTTGACGAAAACCTTTTGCTACTAGTCTAGCTTTGTACGTTTCCACTTGTCCAAATGTACCAATCTTCTTTTTGAAGATCCATTTGCACCCAACTGGTTTTACCCCAGGAGGAGCAACTTCTAAAGTCCATACTTTATTGGTATACATGGATTCCATTTCGGATCTCATTGCATCCAGCCACTTTACTGAGTCGCTACTTGTGATAGCCTGCTGAAAACTAGTAGGCTCATCATCATCGATTATGCAATCCTCTCGATCCCCATCAAGAAGAAAACCATAGTATCTTTCAGGAGGATGAGAAAGCCTACTAGATCTGCGGAGTGGCGTTGGTTCGTCATGTTCTATTGAAATCTGAGATTCTTCTAAGTCCTCGGTTGCAGTTTGAGGTTCTGGAATTTCTTCCAGTTCTACCGCGCTCCCACTAATTTCTTTTGCAAGAAATTCGCTTTCTAAGAAGACAATGTGACGAGCGACAAACACCTTTTGTTCTTCAGTGTGGTAGACCATGTACCCCCTTGAATGCTTGGGGTATCCTACAAACTTGCACAAAACCGATCGTGCCTCGAGCTTGTCCGGATTATGCTTTTTAACATATACCGGACACCCCCATATCTTGATATACTTGAGATATGGTCTCTTCCCACACCACATTTCATATGGAGTGATAGGTACAGACTTAGTTGGAACTCTATTTAATAGATATGCGGCTGATTCTAGAGCAAATCCCCAGAAGGAAAGTGGCAACTCAGCACTACTCATCATTGATCGCACCATATCTAATAGCGTGCGATTCCTTCTTTCTGATACACCATTATGCTGAGGTGTATAAGGTGGAGTAAGCTGAGAGAGTATTCCATTTGCTTTCAAGTATTCAAGGAAACTGGTACTTAAGTATTCTCCACCTCGATCAGATCGAAGTGTCTTAATGCTTTTACCAGTTTGTTTCTCTACTTCATTTTTATACTCCTTAAACTTCTCAAAAGCCTCGGATTTATGCTTTATTAAGAACACATGTCCATACCTAGAGAAGTCATCAGTAAAAGTGATGAAGTAGGAGTGACCACTTCGTGCATGTATAGACATCGGACCACATACATCGCTGTGTACTAGTCCCAAGAGTTCGGTGGCTCTTTCTCCGTATCCGGTGAACGGAGATTTGGTCATTTTTCCTTTGATACATGATTGACAAGTTGCGTATGATGAATATTCAAACGAATCTAAATATCCATCTTTATGTAACTTAGTCAACCTTGTTTCATTTATATGACCAAGTCTACAATGCCATAGGAAGGCTTGATTTGAATCTGGAGCCTTTCTTTTACGCGTGTTTTGAATATTGAAAATTTGTGGTTGATTAAGTATGTATATTCCGTTTTCCAGTGTGCCAAACCCAATCAGTTCTTGATTTAGGAGAATGTTCATGACATTTCTTTCAAGCACAAAATTATATCCTTTATTAGACAATAAAGATACTGATATAATATTACACAACATATTGGGAATACAAAAACAGTTATACAATACCAAAATGTTTCCACTATTCAACTCTAGGTGATATTCCCCTATTGCAATTGCATCTACGTGCATTCCATTGCCCATCCGGAGAGTCATATCACCTGCCCCCAGTACTCTACTATTTCTCAGATCCTGCAAAGAATTACAGATGTGAGAACCAGAACCGGTATCAAGTACCCATGAAGTAGAGTTTACTGAAAGACAATTTTCGATTACGAACACACCTGAAGTAGAAGCAACAACTTGCTTCATGTCCTTGGCTTTGAAGGCCTGACAATCCTTCTTCCAGTGCCCCTGCTTGTGACAATAGAAACACTCGTTCTTTTCTGCCTTCACCCTTCCTGCCTTGTTCGTTCCCTGTACCTTCTTGACCCCACCCTTCGGTTTGGTGGCTTTCATCTTCTTCTTCCCTTTTGCTTTCGCTTTAGATTTAGGAGAAGATGATTGGCCAACATACAGAACGGGGGTCTTCTCCTTTTTCAAGGAGGTCTCTGCTACCCTCAACATATTGAGGAGCTTTGGAAGATCCGCTTCCATTTCGTGCATGTTGAAGTTCAGCACGAACTGAGAGAAGGTGTGGGGAAGGGACTGCAAAATCAAGTCGATATACAAATCATTCTCTAGCATGCATCCCAGGTTTGAGAGTTCCTCAATGAGGGTGATCATTTTGAGGACGTGCTCTCCAACAGGCGATCCTGGAGCTAACCTCATCTGGAAGAGTTTCCTTGAGGTTTCGTACCTCGCGATACGGGAGTGTTCACCATACAATTCCTTGCAATGGAGGAATATGGATGCAATATCCATACTCTCGTGTTGTTTCTGGAGTTCATTATTCATGGACGCCAGCACGATACACTTAGCTCGCTCACAGTCTAGATCCCAGGTTTTACGAACTTCCTTGTCCGCAACTGAGGAATCTGGTCCTGGGATAAGGGGAGGAACAGCGGTGGTAACATATGCAACTTTGTCATAAGTCAGCGCAATATTGACGTTTCTTAACCAGTCTTTATAGTTCTGCCCGGTTAGTATATTCTTTTCAAGTAATAGTTTTAGTCCAGTCATGGTAGCTGCCAGAGAGAGAGAAAAGAAAACACTCAGCATATGCTCTTGCAAGTTTAGATTGGTTTATTAATTTATCTAAACAGGATGGCTCCCACTGTTTCCTCAAATCCTTCTTCAAAACCTAAAAGAAGAACTAGTCAAGATTTAATCACACGTCACAATACTTGCTTAACCTTTCAGCCAGGCTGGTGTTGGTACTTCGAGGGAGGTTTTCCAACGCTTTCGCGAAGTTCCTTAATTAAAGAACCTCTTTTCCCTGGAGGCGTAGCCCCTCTAACACCTTTCTAGGCACCTACTTGGTTTATAGCATTGATTGTTAAGTGAGAGAAATTCCCGAGAGTAATCCTACTCATCAGTGGGATCGGGATCCAACTATCATTGCATGATGCCCTAGATGGAAGCCACTCTAGTCACCACACTCCAGAAGGTAAGCTAAATCTGCAAGTTTCCTTTATGTTTGAAACTCCCGATGTGATTTTTACCCCAAGCTCTTATAGACCTTGACGTAGGCCAACAAGTCATAAGACGCAAGTCAAGTTCTACCCGTCGTTGTCCTGATCAATTTAAATACATCGTACAAGCCCTTGACGTAGGCCAACAAGGTGTACGTCTGTATTAAACTAATGCATCTATCTATGCAACAAATAGGCACACACACTGCTACCATACACTATGCCTTGACGTAGGCCAACAAGCATAGCATGAATACGATGTGCTGTCTATCTGAAACGACGGAGGGTTACGGCTGGTTTTTGGCAAAAAACCGTTAACGTAATGAACTTGATTTGATCGAAGGAACTAAGATAGCTTTTATTAAAAGGAGTGGTTTAAGCTCCGCATTTAAAATTTGCTTTTTCAAGAAAACCGAGTGGTTTTTAGAAATTGTTCCAACGATTCAGTTTAGGTTTTATTTTCTTTGCATTAATAATAATGCGTCCCATCTTTAACCTATCATTACAGATAACAACGAAAATATGACGTCCTCTTATGCCATCCGCATTCGCCACTGGGTCCCGTCATCACCCGTTAGGTTACTTAACTAACGACAGAGCGGGGGCTGGGCTAGCGCGGGTGAAAAACATAAGCGACGTCTAAATAGCTATCATATATATAGATATTTTACATTCGTCTGACGCAATGATATACATTCCAGAACACAGATAAACAATATTGGATTTGCAAGCAATCTGTATTTCTTTTGAGCCTGCAAGAAAAGACAGATTACACAGTTGTGATGAATAGCCATTACCCCACCCACGACCCCAACGGGTGCGGCAAACTACCCGCCCGGCAGTTTGTGCACCCCACCTTGGGTCTGTCCTAGGAGCAAAAACAGTAAAAAGAAATAATACAACGGTGGCTACAACCGCAACCTGGATGTGCCCCGCAAAATAATATTACAACTTGTTACAATTACATCAAATGAATTAATACAATAACCCATCACAAAACCCGGCTAATCACCACAACAATCCAATACAGTTTATATGCACAAACAGTTAAAATCCATTACAGAAATGTGCAACCTTCTGCCAACCGACATACTAGCAGTTAGGGGAGGTATACGAACACATTATACAATCACAGATATAATCCAATATGCAAATACTGTACAATTTCGATCGATTAAACATCTTTAATATTGCTCCAAAAACTGCTCTGTAAAATTGAAACCTGAGCAAATATTAAATATTCCAGAAAATCCCAAATTTTACAGAGAACCCACCCAAGAAATTTGGGTTCATGATTCGACAAATCGGCGGCGGAACCGCGGCGGCGCCTATGGGCTCCGCCGCGGATCCGCGGCCGTTTGGTCGAATCATGACCCCAATTTTCTTGGGTGTTCTTATGGTGTCATTACAAGCTTTCTGAACACGCCTGAAAAATTTTTGGACTTCATTTAAATTTCGACAGAAACTTGATGTTTTTGGGGTTTTCCGGCTTCGTTTTTCCGTTCGAAATTCGTACAAATTTGTGATTAAGTTAAAACTTGTTTAGCTAGGCTCTGATACCACTGTAAGTCGATGTTCAACACCCCAATACATGTGGGGAGGCGGAAATATGAATAACAATCAAGTTCTATGATCAAACATCGATTAACCGTACGAATCGTTTGCTATGCAAGTTTTAACAAAAGCTTTAGACTTTTAATCTACTATGCGAAGGGATTATACCAAACGGTTCTAGTCCTTCGTCTTGATGTTGTCTACGGCCTCTTTGGATCTCCACGTCCTCTTCGGCTTTCTCCCGTGATAGACGATCCACCCAAGAACCCTAATCCAAGCTATAACCTCTAAACTTGAGGTTACTTAGTTTCTCTAGTTGCTAAATAGAGTAGCTAAGATGATGTAGAGATAGGTTATGGAGTAATTAGTCTTTCCTAATCCTTGTTCTCAACTCATGAGGGGTAGGATTAGGCTTTGGTGAAGGAGAGAGAACTTGAAGAGAGAGAGTGAGAAGATGATAATGATAATATTATATTGAATAAAGTTTCTCACTTGATATATATGAAACATAATGAATTTAAAAGAAATGAATAATAAGTGAATATTCATCATGTTTCATTTAATCAAGTGGGTGATTCATCATGTGAGTCATTAAGCAATTAATGATGCATTAATGATATGATGAATCACTCACAATGAGTCACTTAAACATTAAATGAAAATGCCACCTCTCTCTTTATGTCACATCCTTCTAGAAGCTTCTCGGAAAATTACGAGAACGCCCCTCTCATCCGTGAAAACACGGAAAAACTTTAGACTGTATAAATCCAATAACCTGATACTAGAATCTGGCTTAAACCAAAACCGGCTAGTAAAAACTGTTCGAATGTTGCACGTGCGATCAAACACGTATGCGTCCGAACTTTTGTCGTAAAACCATACGACCTCTATATCTTTTCGCCTGGGTTTGGGAAATCTCTGTATGGGACTCTAAAGACTCGACTACTACGCTGGCAGTGGGTTTAACCACAGACCGCAAGCGGCACTAGCTGTACGTAACGGTCCCCAGGTAGTTGTCGATAAGAAAGCTGATGAGGTAACCCATCTGAAATCCTACTGAGCCTGTCTGTGACAATATCCGCGCAGTCCGGTCTGTTCGCCTAAGAGTATCGCATGTATGGTCTAGGGAGGTGGTGGACGTCAGACCCCTAATAACCGTACAAGTCGTGTCGGTATGGCTTTATCACCATCCGAGAATCTACTGATCAACCTATCAGTAATTCTCAATCAGCCCTGGCCAGGGACTTATGGTAATGACCAAACGACCACAGTGCGATATCAACTCCCTATACCGGGAGAGACGAATCCCTAACAGTCACTCACTGCCTCCACGTGGCTCGGGACTGTGCCCAACTGAAACCTGTTTGCACGACTCCTTTGAGCCGTGGTAGGGTAACAATCAAAGCACAGTGGGAACTCACACGAGACAAATGATGACCTTAAGTCAACGGACTATCTGCACACATGTCACCTGAGAACTGCTATCTGACGTTAGGTATAATACCATCCAGTCAGTTCTCGGCGAGTCCTGTCCGGTGTACTCACACCCAGTGAGCATCTGTATACAATCTTAGGTGAACACCACCAATGGTTGCGGGACCAATCCATTGCCCCTCATCAGGGTCTAGATATGTATACACTAGTCTACTCCGGAGTATCGATGCCCAATCTCGATACTCCTGCGACCAGGGACATCTAAGGGTGTGCCTATTGACTATCCAGCTCCCACTAGTATGACTGCCATCACAACGCCGGTAGTCAGACAAACACCCTATGGGCTTTATCAACATATATATATAAATACCAAGTAAAATATATTATACGTTAAGACAAAGTCAAACCAAATAGCGTACTATCATATCAAGCAAGACTGTCATGTACATACATATCCCAAGCATCCTATACAATGTAGGCCTCTAGGGCATATATATCCAACAGCGTTTTGGGCGAAAGGGGAAGCTTAGCCCTAGATTTGTAGGTCCCTTCGAGATCCTCGAGTGTGTCGGCGCTGTTGCATATCGTTTGGCCCTTCCACCCAGCTTTCCCGATGTTCACCCCGTCTTCCATGTTTCGATGCTCCGCAAGTACCTTCATGACCCTTCGCATGCGATTCAACACCCGACAGTACAGCTAGAGCACGACCTTTCTTTCATAGAGCAGCCGGTGGCCATCCTGGATCGGCAGGTGAAGAAGTTGAGATCAAAAGTTATACCAACCGTCAAGGTCCTTTGGCGTAGCCCGAGCAGCGAGGAGGTTACCTGGGAGACCGAGGGCAAGATGAGGAAGAAATATCCCCATCTCTTTGAAGGTACGCGTAGTTATATTTTTAAATTCGGGGACCGAATTTCTTTAAGGGGGGAGATTGTAGCATCTTGAAAAGTCGTTTTGGTGTTTTCCTGAGAATCGGTGAAAATTCGGTATTTTTCCGAAAACCGTCTTTTTTGTTATTTTGCAGTTTAGGACTAGTTATACCTAAAATGGGTAGGTAATTGCTTATTTTTAGTAGCTAATGAGTTACTTATTAAATATTGGTCATTTAAAAATTTTTCCCTATTTTTCAATTTTTAATATTATTTTAAGCCGGTAAGAAAATACATTAAATTAGCGATAAATACAAATTTAAATGGGCTAAAATAAGCTTTAAAATCATGTTAATTAAAATCTAGTTGTAACATAAATTTTTAGTATTTTATTTTGATTTTTAACTAATTTTTATTATAGGAAACGAAATTTATTGAATTTAAGCTTAAACTTGCAATTTTGGACTTGTAGGGGGTCTTTTTGCATAAATTTTTTTTTGTGCACTCTCTCTCACTTTTGCCTCACCCTAGGCCGGCCATTTACAGCAGTTCATGGGAAAAAAATTCCATGCTCCTTTGACCTTGTGTATTGTGTGGAAATGAGGGTATTTTTAAAGGTTTTTGAATTTGTTAATTGGATATGGTCTTTTGTGGGTTGGTAGGAGTTGATCAAGACTTTTCCCACACACCCCACACCCTCCCCTTCCCTCATTCTGGCCGAGACCTGCTCCCCCTCCCCTTCATCTCTTTTCTTTTCATCTTCTTCAAAATTCTTCAAGTTTACTTCAAAAAAATTGCAATTTAAAGCTCACAAAATAAACCCATCCTTCATCTTTTTTTTCCTTCACCTCCCTTGCTTGGATCATGATGCTTTGAGGCCATCAATTGAAGCAAATTTCTTCTTGCTAGATCCATAGATTTGAGGTATAATTTCTACTCTTTTAAGTTAATATGGTTAGAATTCTTTAATCTAGTTGTTTAGTGTTAATTTTAGTGTTAATCCTAATCTAGTTTTTTTAAAAGTTAATGGTTGAATTAAACTAGGGTTTCTTGAAACCATGTTTTAGTCAATTAAATCTTTTTAATTAACCTAGTTATTTACTTAACCAATTTATATGGTTACTTTGCCTAAGTGGCTTCATATTAGGCTAATCTATGTTAAACTTGTGTGGAATTTTCATTAAGATTGCTAATTACCAAAATCAAGAAAAGGTTTGTGTATGGAATGTGGGTTTTGATGCATGGTAAATGGGTTAATTTAATTGTAGTGGCTTTCTAATGGTTTAATTTGGATATTTGTGTGATAATGTGTGCACTTTGTCGCAAATTGTCGATATTTGCACCAAATTTGCAAACTTCTAGCTTACTAGGTTTTTATTATATTATTGTGACGATTTAGTTGCGATATCTTGATGATATTGTTGGCATATCCTACGACTTTTAGGATGCGTGAGTGCGGATTTTTGAGTAATCGGGTTTTAGTTTTGCCGGGCGACCAAATCGGCGATTTTTGCAGTTTTTGGGATTTTCGCGTGTGTTCCGCGCACTTTGTGCACGTTGTACCTAGCTTGTGAACGTTAGTATCTTCTTTTGGGTTTTGCGTCGTTCCTGATATGTAACCTTATGTTTGGTATTGATGTAATTCCAGGTTCGGTCGCGAAGACGTCAGACGCGGCACGAAAAGGGAAAGCGGTGATTGGACGTGACTAGCTTGAGATTCTGGTGAGTAGATGTAACATCTACGGGAGACTATCGTTGGATGGCGCAAGCCGCCCGATAGTTTTAGTAACTTAAAAGATTCTTAGTGATGTTAGTAATTAGGGGTGTAATACTTATATGATTATTTGCTGCATCCATGCCTTATATTGACATACATATGCGAACCCATTTTATAGGACACCTGCACCATTGCCAGGGTTTTTATATGCAGCACGAGCACTATTCATGCTTACACACACGCCTTGGTAATTGCCATGCCACCACACTAGATAACCTATAATTTGAAACCTTTTACTAATTGATGCTTAAACCTGTGCTATTGCCTTTAATTCCTTAAAATGAAATCGTAGGATTGCTATTCATGTGCATGTACCTCATCATATTATTTGTTCATTCCTAGTCTCTTAATCATACATCGTAGCTTAATTATTGATACCATATGCATTCATCACCATTGATATATGCACTTATGAGGATTTCTTGAGATTTTATGATATTTCTGGATTTCGGGGGAAAGCCGCAAAATTTCTAAACTTATTATATTTTTAAAATATGTAAATTGCGGTTTTCTAGTGATGTAAGTGTCGTCCACCATGAGTTTGCTGTGGTTTTCGAGATCCGTGTCGAGGAGTGGAGGAACCGTCACGGGTACATGGTGGGCCCGGTATGGTACCCCGGGGCAAGATGAATGTGGTGTTGACGTTGAGCCTGGCAGGGGACGGATTACCTATCGGTGACTGTTTGGCACGGCGGATATCCAGAGGATACCGACCGTGGCCGCGAGATGATGAGATTTTGATATTGAGCTGGGTCAGCCGGATGGCTGAGGCCAGAGATACTCTGACATGGATATATGAGATTTGTGATAGTTTTGAGGTGTCGTTGCTGGATACAGGTTCTTATTGATTCTATTGGTATTGTGCTGGTATTTCAAAAGAAATTCCTAAAGGAAAAACATGATTCTTATACTTACACATTCAGATCATGAGTTGATTCGCATTGCATTCATACCTGCTAGTACATTCATATTGCATACATACCTGCCATTATGTCCTGCCATACCTGTATTATAGATGCTAGGATGCTTGTGTGCATGCATTCGATAGCCTGTGTAGATGTTATTTATTACTCACGAGTTGGCAACTCACCCCCGTTGTGCCACAGCCTTTTTCAGGTCCGCTCCGTTAGTACAGTAGCGGCGGACGCACTTCCTTCTTTTGCCTGGACTCGAGGTTTTGCTCTTAGGTGGGTTATATCATTATTTTTGTACCACCTAGTATATTCTTTGTATCCAGTGTACTCCATCTACTGTTTCTATCAGTATTGTTGTATATTGACCTAGAGATGAGACTGTGAGATTTGTGGACTTTTTATGCTGTATTTTGGGGTCGAGCTCACTTGAGCCGACATGCTGTTTTTCTCATGCTTCTTTATGATTATTTTGCATGATGTTGTTTTATATTGCGTGGGATTTATGACCGCCTTGTGGCGAAGAGCTAGCTCCCGCTTGGGGATGCCTTATTTGTTGGATTCATATTTATTCTTGTTGTACCCATTTTGGGGGCCAGTATTTACAAAGGAGACTCTGCCGAAATTTTCGGAAAAATTTGTATTGTTTTTAAAAAGGTTTTTATATGACTTATTTGATAAACTCGCTTTCAATGGATTGGTTTTCCTTCATTCTTTTGCTTATTTGGTTTTGGGTTCTGGGCTTTGGCTTACTTATTTTACGGACGTCTTGAGACGTTTCGTAACTTAAGTGCCAGTCACGTTCCGTACCCTGCGGGTCGTGACATCGATACTCCGGAGTAGACTAGCGTATGCGCTTCTCATCCCAGCGTCGGAGACGGTCTGTCCCACAGCCATCAGTACGTCGTACTTGAGATAGTATGCGGGTGCTCGTTAGGTTACGAGTACACTGGGCAGGACTCGTCGGGGACTGTTGGTTGGTATTATACCTATCGTCAGTTATCAGTTCCCAGGTGACATGAGTACAGCTTAGTCCGCTGACTTGACACTGTCACTTCGCCTCGAGTGTGTTCCCACTGCACTTTGATTACTACCCTACCACGGCTCAAAGGAGTCGTGCAAACAGGTAGTAGTTGGGTGCAGTCCGAAGCACTTGGAGGCAGTAACGGTTAGACAGGATTCGTCTCTCCCGGTATTGGGGGTTGACATCGCGCTGTGTCTAGGAGAGCCATTACACGAGTAGTCCCTGGCCAGGGCAAGCGAGATATACTGGTAGGTTTCCAGTGTTATCTCAGGGTGTTCTGGGCTACACTCCGACACGACTTGTACCGCTATTAGGAGACTGACGTTCACCGCCCCCTAGGCCCGCCATGCGTTGTATCAGACGAACAGACCGGACTGTACGGAGATTGTCACATACAGGCTCAGTAGGAGTTCAGATGGGGTTCACCTCGTCAGTCTTCTTATCGACATTTACCTGGGGACCGTTACGTACAGCTAGTGCCGCTTGCGGTCTGTGGTTAAACCCACTGCCAGCGTAGTGTCGATTCTTTAGAGTCCCACACAGAGAGCTATTCGCCTTTAGGCAAAATGAGTAGAGGTCGCATGGTTTTGCGACAGGGTTCGTTCACATTCGCGCACTTGTGCACGTTTGCTGTCCGGACAGTTTATACTAACGGGCTTTGGTTTAAGACGGATCCTAGTATATGATTTGGGATTGGTTTTCCTCATTGTATTCGTGTTCCTCGGATCACGAATGCGGGTGCGTATGCACAGTTGCTTGAGATTGAGGGAGAGGACTTTGATTAGGGTTAATGACTATTGTCATTTTATTAACCCTAATGCTTATGTGTGTATTATTGTTAATTGATATTAGTTTAATAATTGTGCATGGTTATGGTTGTTGACCATTTGACCTATCTTGACTTGTTGACCTTGTTGACACTTTGACCATCATCATTTCATTTGGAAGATGCTCTTTGATCCTTGCAAATTGCATTAAAAATGAAATGATAATGGTCATGTCTTGATTAACCATGACAATTATCTAGCTAATTATCTAATTACAATAATTCACACATATATGTGAGAATGGTTATTATTCTCTCAATATATCATATCTTTTCTCTCTCTTGTTCTTCCTCTCATTCAAGCTCTCTCCCTCTCATGTGTTGAGAAACACTTGAGCTTGAGAAAAACCCTCTCTTGATCATCTTTACTCTCATCTAGGGTTCAAGGACTAGCACTTCTTGCACCCTAGTTACTTCTAGCTTGGAGTTGAAACCAAAGGTTGAGGCTTTCGGGTGGATCTTTCTTCGACGTGAGAAGACGACCAAGGTGACCTCCTTCCACCACTCCAAGGAGCAAGGAGAGAAGGACTTAAAGCCCAAGGTATAACCTTTCTAGCACTTAGCTAGTTTCTAGTTAGCTTTAGCAAGTTTTTGTTTAGCAAAGATCCTTTTAGCTCTAGTCCATGTTGCCTAAGCTCATAAAAATCCGATTTTTATTCCGTTTTCCGTCTCCCCGCAAGCACCGGGATGGGCAACGTGGACTTACAGTGGTATCAGAGCCTAACTAAACATAAACTAGCTAGGTAGTGAAGTGTGTCGAAGTTCGAAACGGAAAAATCAAAAAACCAAAATATCAAAACCCTAGTTTTCTGTTAAAATTTTTTCTGGTCAAAACAAAATTTGTTTTACTCCAAAAATCGTCTCAGGGTTTTTTAAAGATAGCCACCAAAAACGATCAAGTGAATCGACCAAAGTGCCGCGGTTCCGCGGCAATAGCAAGCTATTGCCGCGCAACCGCGGCCGTATTGGCTCTTCACTTGGTCGAGTTTGGTGCAGTGTATCTCTGGCTTGGTTTTAGGATTTTTGAGATAGTTTATATGTGCCCAGATTTTCCAGAATAGAAATTTATTTTTTGGGGGCTTATAAATCCGTATTTTTTTCGAACTTCAATACACTTTGACTATAAGGGTTATATCTGTGATGTTTGAATGTATTGAACGTCGGCTAATCGCTATATGTCGATTAGTCAGGGTTATACATATCTGTGATCTGTGATTGATACTGGTTTGTGTATATGAATGGGTTGGATTGTCGCGGATGAATAGCCGGGGTGGATGTGAGATGAGTGCTGCTTTTTCTTTCATTCATTGTAATATGTAAATTGATGTAATATTATTATTTGTTTGGCCGCACAACCGGGTCGGGGTTGTAGCCGTCATTGTATAATTCTTTTTACTGTTTTTGCTCCTAGGATAGACCCATGGAGGGGTGCACAAACTACCGGGTATCTCGAAGTGCCGAGTGGCCTACTCACGGTGGTGAGGGAGGTTGCTTCGCTTCGGGTACTTGGCGGGTAGTTTGCCGCACCCGTAGGAGTCTTGGGTGGGGTTTTTGGCTATTCACCGCGACCGTGTAATCCGCTTTTCGTTGCAGGCTCGAACGGATTGCGGATTCCTAGTATATCCATTGTATTCATCTGTGATCTGTAATGTCTATCATTGCTATATATTTATATATGATAACTATTTAGGCGTTGCTTATGTTTTACAGCCGCGCTAGCCCAGCCCCCGCTCTGTCATTAGTTAAGTAACCTAACGGGTGATGACGGGGCCCCGTGGCGAATGCGAATGGCATAAGCGTACGTCATATTTTGGTTGTTTTCTGCAATGGTAGGATTAAATGATGGGACGCATTAAAAGAACTAATGCAAGAAAATAAACCAAGTAAAAGTCGATTGGAACACTTTGAAAACCACTCGGTTCTTTTCAAAACTAAACTTTTAAACGCGGAGCTTGAACCACTCATTTTAAAAGCTATCTCGTTCCATCGATTATATCAAGTTCACTACGTTCACGGTTTCGCCAAAACCATCCGTAGCCCTCCATCATTTCAGTTAAATATTCGGTAGTATTCAAGCTATGTATTTTGACCTCACGCCAAGGCATAGTGATTGGTAGCTGCCGGATATTTATCTGTTGCATAGATAGAATGCGTTGGTTTGAGACAGTCGTACTGCCATTTTGGCCTACGTCAAGGGTAGGTACGGGTGGGTTCAAATTAACCAGGATAATGATGGGAAGAACTTGACATGTGACTTATGACATTTTGACCTCACGCCAAGGTCATAAGAGCATGGGGCAAAAATCCACATCGGGAGTTTCATAAGTACTGAAACTTGCTAGCGCTACATACCATTTGGAGTGTGATGATTCTGGTAGGATTCCTTCGGTTTTATCACGCGATGATATTTGGATCCCGATCCTACTGTGAGTATATGCTACTCCTCGGGAAAACTCTCACTTAACGATCAATGCTATAAACTTAGTAGGTGTCTAGAAAGGTGTTATCGGGGCTACGCCCACAGGGAAAAGAGGTTACTTAATTAACGAACTTCGCGAAAGCGTTGGAAAACCTCCCTCGAAGTACCGACACTGGCCTGGCTGAACGGTTAAGCAAGTATTGTACGGTGAGATTGATCCTGACTAATCCTTTCATTACGGTTTGAGAAGGGATTCGAGAGACAGTGGGAGCCATCCTGTTTAGACAAACTAAAAACCACTCTAAACTTGCAAGAGCATCATGCTAAAGTGTTTCTTTTCTCTCTTCTAATTGCAGCGACCATTCAACATGACCGGACTTAAGTTATTACTAGATAAAAACATATTGACAGGGCTAAACTACAAAGATTGGCTCAGGAATGTCATGATAGCAATCACTTACGACAAGCTGGGGTATCTCCTTACCACCAAAGCTGCCCCTGTCCCAGGTCCTAAAACCAGTGTCGCGGATAGGGAAATCCGTAAGACATGGGAAATAGATTGCGCGAAGGCCAAATGCCTCGTACTTGCCTCGATGGACAACGAACATCAGAGGAGGCACGAGAATATGGACCTAGAGTCCATATTTCATCATACAAAAGAACTGTATGGAGAGCAGTCTCGTATCGCCAGATACGAAGTGTCGAAGAAGTTGTTTTCGGCAAGGTTGGCCATCGGATCATCGGTAGCGGAACACGTGCTTAAGATGATTGGCTACATAGAGGAGCTCGCAGAACTTGGGACCACGTTGGAGAATGAGCTCTATACGGACTTGATTCTCCAGTCCCTTCCTTCCACTTACGCCCAGTTCATCCTAAACTTCAACTTACAGGAAAAAGAAGTTGAACTTTCAGAGCTCCTCAACATGCTGAGGAGTGCAGAGGACACCCTACAGAAAAGTAGGAAGACATCCACTTTGTTTGTAGGAGGATCTTCCTCTTCTAGATCCAGGGCGAAAGCCAAGGGTAAGAAGAAGAAAGCCCGCGCCAAACCAAGAGGCGGTGTGTCACAACCCGCAGGGTACGGAACGTGACTGGCACTTAAGTTTACGAAACGTCTAAAGACGTCCGTAAAATAAGTAAGCCAAAGCCCAGAAAACAAAATCAATTAAGCAAAAGAGTGAAGAAAACCCAATCAGTTGAAAGCGAGTTTATCAAATAAGTCATGTAAAACCCTTTTTAAAAACAATACCAATTTTTCCGAAAATTTCGGCAGAGTCTCCTTTGTAAATACTGGCCCCCAAACTGGGTACAACAAAAATATATATGAATCCAACAAAATAGGGCATCCCCAAGCGGGAGCTAGCTCTTCGCCATAAGGCGGTCACAAATCCCACGCAATATAAAGCAACAACATACGAAATAATCATAATGAAGCATAAGAAAACATCATGTCGACTCAAGTGAGCTCGACCCCAAAATACAGCATAAAAGTCCACAAACCTCACAGTCTCATCTCTAGGTCAATATACAATAATACTGGTAGAAACAGTAGATGGAGTACACTAGATACAAAGAATATACAAGGTGGTACAAAAATAATAACATAACCCACCTATGAGCAAATCTCGAGTCCAGGCAAAGGAGGCAAAAGAACAAGTGCGCCTGCCGCTACTGAACTGACGGAGCGGACCTGCAAAAGACTGTGGCACAACGGGGGTGAGTTGCCAACTCGTGAGTAATAAATAACACCTACAAAGGCTATCGTATGCATGCACACAAGCATCCTAGCATCTAAAATACAGGTATGAATGGGTGCACTAGCAGGGTGTATACAACATCAGTGTACGAATATGTATGCAACATGAATATCTGAGGTCTCAGTAGGTATATATAAGAAACATTTATCTCTTTTTGTTTTTGAAACTCTTTTAGAATGCCAGCATAATACTCAAAGAATCGACGAGAACCGGTGTCCAGCAACGACACCCAAAAGCTGTCTCAAATCTCATAAATGTATCTCTGGCCTCAGCCGTCCGGCTGACCCATCTCAAATATCAATATCTCATCATCTAGCGGCCACGGTCGGTATCCTCTGGATATCCGCCGTCCCAAACATTCACCGGTAGGTAATCCGTCCCCTGCCAGGCTCAACGTCAACACCACATTCCTCTTGCCCCGGGGTACCTTACCGGGCCCACCATGTACCCGTGCCGGTTCCTCCACTCCTCGACACGGATTTCCAAAACCACAGCAAACTCATGGTGGACGACACTTACATCACTAGAAAACCGCAATTTACATATTTTAAAAATATAATAAATTTAGAAATTTTGCGGCTTTCCCCCGAAATCCAGCAATATCATAAAATCTCAAGAAATCCTCATAAGTGCATATATCAGTGATAATGAATGCATATGGTATC
Source organism: Agapanthus africanus (assembly GCA_030015575.1). Taxonomy (NCBI): domain Eukaryota; kingdom Viridiplantae; phylum Streptophyta; class Magnoliopsida; order Asparagales; family Amaryllidaceae; genus Agapanthus; species Agapanthus africanus. The sequence continues at coordinate 155,845,227 of CM057343.1, forward strand.
AATAATCAAGTTGCGATGTGTGATTAATGGATTAAGCATGAACAAATAATATGATGAAGTACATGCACATGAATAGCAATCCTACGGTTTCATTTTAAGGAATTAAAGGCAATAGCACAAGTTTAAGTATCAATTAGTAAAAGGTTTAAATTTAAAGGTTATCTAGTGTGGTGGCATGGCAATTACCAGGGTGTGTGTGTAAGCATGAATAGTGCTCGTGCTGCATACAAAAACCCTGGCAATGGTGCAGGTGTCCTATAAAATGGTTTCGTATAGGTATGTCAATATAATGCATGGATGCAGCAAATAGTCAAATAGGTATTTCACCCCTAATTACTAACATCACTAAGGATCTTGTAAGTTACTAAAACTATCGGGCGGCTTGCGCCATCCAACGATAGTCCCCCGTAGATGTTACATCTACTCACCGGAATCCCTGGCTAGCTGTGCCCAATCACCGCTTTTCCCTTTCGCGCCGCGTCTGACGTCTCCGCGACCGAACCTGGAATTTACATCAATACCAAACATAAGGTTACATATCAAGAACGACGCAAAACCACAACGAAACTACTAAAGTTCGCTAGCTAGGTACAACGTGCACAAAGTGCGCGGAACACACGCGAAAATCGCAAAAACTGCCAAAAAAAAATGCCGATTTGGTCGCCCGGCAAAACTAAAACCCGACTACCCAAAAATCCGCACTCACGCATCCTAAACGTCACAGGAGATGCTAAAAATATCCCCAAGGTATCACAAATAATTCACCAAATAATTTTAATAAAAAACCTAGTAAGTATAAACTAGAAATTTTGGTGCAAAAATCGAAATTTAGCGATACGGTTATCACAATCCAACACAATATCCAACCACACAACAAGCAATCTACAAACACTATAATTACAACACATTAGCAAGATTCAAAATCTATTTTCCATAAACAACCATTACTTGAATTATCTAACCTAGCAATTCTTAATCCAAACTTTATATGAAAACCTTAAATTAACACTAATTTATAACTCAATTAGCAAGTTAACCTTCTAGATTAGGTTAGCAAAACAACTAGATAACAATTTAGATTTAATCAACTACATAATGGTTTCTAAACCTTAATTCAACTCATTAATCATGCTTCACAACCCATTTTCCATACATAAACCCTTTCTAGATTTTGGTAATTTAGTAAACCTAATGCAATTTCACACAAGTTTAACATAGAATAGGTTACTAGGAAGCCGCTTAATCAAGGTAACCATATAGATTAGTTAATTAACAACTAGATTAACTACAAAACAATTCAATTAACTATCATGGCTTCAAAACCCTAGTTTAAACAAACTACTCTTTTATAAACTAGATTAGAAATTAGTTAATCTTTTAACACTAAAACCATATACTTAAAGGAATTTAGCCAAAAGAAATTTACTTGATAGAAATTATACCTCAAATTGAGATCTAGCAAGAATAAATTTGCTCCAAATGATGGCCTCAAGCATCAAGATCCAAGCTAGGGAGGTGAAGGAAAAGAAAGATGAAGGATGGGTTTAATTTGTAAGCTTTAATTTGCAATTTTGATGAATTAAACTTGAAGAATTTAGAAGAAAATGAGAAGAAAAGAGATGAAGAGGGGGAGGTGCAGATTTCGGCCAGAAATGAGGTAAGGGGGAGGGTGTGGGTGTGTGGGAAAGGTCAAGGGTCAAGTCTCCAAAGTCAATGCACCATACCTTATCAACTATATTTAAAATAAATTCTTAAACAACCCCATTTTCAACACAAGAAAGAAACCAACATGAGGCCAGAAATTTCTGGATTTGCACAAGGTGGGGCTGTCCTAGGGCTGAGGGAAAAGAGAGAGGGGTTTTACAAAAGAAATTTTATGCAAAAAGGCCCCCTACAAGTCAAAAATTGCAAGTTTTAGCTTAAAATTCAATAAATTCGTTTCCTATCATAAAAATTTGTTAAAATTCAAAATAAAATACTAAAAATTTATGTTACCACTAGATTTTAATTAACATAATTTTAAAGATTAAAATTAGCCCGGAAAAATTTGTATTTATCGCTAAATTAATGTATTTTCTTACCGGCTTAAAATAATATTAAAAAATTGAGAAATTAGGGAAAATTTTTAAACGACCAGAATTTCATAATTAACTCATTAGCTACTAAAAACAAGAAATTACCTATCCATTTTAGGTATAATTAGCCCTAAACTGCAAAATAACGAGAAAGACGGTTTTCGGAAAAATACCGAATTTTCACCGAATTTCAGGAAAACACCAAAACGACTTTTCAAGACGCTACAATCTTCCCCCCTTAAAGAAATTCGGTCCCCGAATTTAAAAATATAGCTACGCGTACCTTCGAAGAGATGGGGATATTTCTTCCTCATCTCGCCCTCGGTCTCCCAGGTAACCTTCTCGCTGCTCGGGCTAAGCCAAAGGACCTTGACGGTTGGTATAATCTTCGACCTCAAATTCTTCACCTGCCGATCCAGGATGGCCACCGGCTGCTCTGCAAAAGAAAGGTCGCGCTCTAGCTGGACTGTCGGGTGCTGAATCGCATGCGAAGGGTCGTGAAGGTACTTGCGGAGCATCGAAACATGGAAGACGGGGTGAACATCGGGAAAGCTGGGTGGAAGGGCCAAACGATATGCAACTGCGCCGACACGCTCGAGGATCTCGAAGGGACCTACGAATCTAGGGCTAAGCTTCCCCTTTCGCCCAAAACGCATCACGCCCTTCATCGGAGAGACCTTCAGAAAAACATGGTCGCCAACTGCGAACTCTAATCTGCGACGGTGCCTGTCCGCATAAGATTTCTGCCTGCTCTGAACCGCTCTCATCTGGTCTCGGATCAACTGTATTTTCGCTGTCGTCTCCTCAACAAGCTGCGGCCCCAAAATGCTGCTCTCGCTGAACTCTGTCCAACAGACGGGCGATCTGCATCTCCTCCCATACAATGCCTTGAAAGGTGCCAACTGAATAGTATCCTGGAAGCTGTTGTTGTAGGAGAACTCCACTAGAGGTAAATGACGATCCCAGCTACCACCAAAGTCTAAAACGCACGCTATGAGCATGTCCTCGAGAGTCTGAATGGTCCGCTCTGACTGTCCGTCTGTCTGCGGGTGAAACGCTGTGCTGAAGCTCAAACGAGTGCCCAAAGCCTCCTGAAGTCTCTGCCAAAGTCGGCTGGTGAACTGAGTGCCTTGATCTGACACGATACAAGTCGGTACGCCGTGTAGTCGCACGATCTCGTCAATATAGAGCTGAGCATACTGAGCGAAGCTGAAAGTCGTCTTCACTGGCAGGAAGTGAGCTGCTTTCGTCAATCTATCCACGATCACCCAGATGGAGTCGTACCCTCGACTGGTCCTGGGTAGACCCACAACGAAGTCCATCGAAATCTGTTCCCATTTCCACTCTGGAATGGGTAACGGCTGTAGCTCTCCTGCGGGCCTCTGGTGCTCGGCCTTGACTTGCTGACAAGTCAGGCATCTCGAAACGAACTCCGCAATGTCCCTCTTCATCCCGTCCCACCAGTAGGTCTCTCTCATATCATGGTACATCTTGGTGGAACCGGGGTGGACACTATACACTGATCGGTGTGCCTCTTCAAGAATGTCGTGCCGCAATCCATCAGCATCTGGTACGCACAGTCTAGATCCATATCGTAAAATCCCCTGATCGTCAACCACGAACTCGAAAAATCTGCCCTGTCCTATCTGTGCCATGATCTCTGAGCAACGGTCGTCACTGCGCTGTGCCTCATATATACGGTCAAGCAACTGTGGGCGTGCACGAACATGCGTGAGCTGTCCCCCTGTCTGAGTGAACTCGAACTCAACTCGGCTGTCGCATAACATCTGCCAATCTGCTGACGACTGCCTCTGCACTGCGCGCAAAAAGGATAGACTACCCCCGGGCCTCCTACTCAACGCATCTGCCACCACATTCGCCTTGCCGGGGTGATATAAGATCTCGCAGTCGTAGTCTTTCACCAACTCCATCCAACGACGCTGTCTGAGGTTCAGGTCTCGCTGCTGAAATATGTACTTTAAGCTCTTGTGATCGGTGAATATCTGACACGACTCGCCGTACAGGTAATGTCGCCAAATCTTCAGTGCAAAGACCACTGCAGCCATCTCCAAATCATGAGTGGGGTAGTTCTGTTCATGCTTCTTCAACTGCCGAGAAGCATAAGCGATCACCCGGCCATGCTGCATCAATACGCATCCTAATCCCACTCGCGAAGCATCACAGTAGACAACAAATCCGCCTGATCCCGAAGGCAAAGATAATACCGGCGCCGTAGTCAAACAAGTCCGTAGCTGCTGAAAACTGCGCTCGCACTCCTCTGTCCAGACGAAAGGAACTCCCTTCCGGGTCAAACCAGTCAACGGTGCAGCTATACGGGAGAAGTCCTGAACAAAACGCCTGTAGTAGCCCGCCAAGCCTAGAAAACTACGGATCTCAGTAACCGATGTAGGTCGGGGCCACTGCTGAACAGCCTCAATCTTCTTCGGGTCCACACAAATGCCGTCTCTCGTAACCACGTGACCCAAGAATCCGACGCTGTCCAGCCAGAATGCACACTTGGAGAACTTTGCGAACAGCTGGTGCTCCCTCAGAGTCTGTAACGTAATCCGCAAGTGCTGCTCGTGCTCCTCTATGCTCCGGGAGTACACCAAGATATCGTCGATAAACACGATGATGAACAAGTCAAGATACGGCCAGAATGTACGGTTCACCAAATCTATAAATGCTGCTGGGGCGTTGGTGAGTCCGAACGACATCACCAAAAACTCGTAGTGGCCATAGCGCGTGCGGAAAGCTGTCCTCGGTATATCCTCCTGTCGAACTCGCAGCTGATGGTATCCTGATCGCAAGTCGATCCTCGAAAAATACCCCGCACCCTGAAGCTGGTCGAAAAAATCATCAATGCGTGGCAACGGATATCTGTTCCGAACGGTAACTTTGTTCAGCTGGCGGTAGTCGATACATAAGCGCAAACTTCCATCCTTCTTCTTGACAAACAGGACCGGAGCACCCCATGGAGAAACACTCGGTCGAATAAGCCCCTTATCTAACAAATACTGCAACTGATCCTTCAGCTCTCGAAGCTCTGCCGGGGCCATCCGATAAGGCGGTATAGAAATAGGCCCCGAGCCGGGAATCAAATCAATGCAGAACTCAACATCGTGCTCAGGCGGTAGCCCAGGTAGCTCATCAGGGAAAACATCAGGGAACTCACAAACTACTGGGACCCGGTCCAACGGAACCTCTGCAGCTCGAGTATCACAAATACATGCTAAGAATCCCTGACATCCCTTCCGCAAGAGCTGACCAGCGCGAAGAGACGAAATTAAGCTGGGAAGGGTGACACTGCGGTCTCCCTGAATAACAAGGACTGGCTCTCCCGGAAAGCTAAATCTGACTGCCTTCTCACGGCAGTCCACTGAAGCATAACAAGTGGCTAGCCAATCCATGCCCAGAAGCACATTAAAGTCCAACATATCGAGGAGAATCAAATCAACCGATGAATCCCTCTCCCCGATACGAACGGAACACAATCGAAAAACAAAACGAGCGACAAACGACTCGCCTACCGGAGTAACAACAACAAGCAGCTGATCTAATGACGACGACTCACGGCCCAACATCGGTGCAAAGTGTGTAGAGACGTACGAATGTGTGGAACCTGGGTCGAATAATACCCGTGCGTCGAAAGAACAAACTGGCAAGGTACCTGTCACAACGGCATTGGATGCCTGCGCATCCTGCGGTGTCAAAGCAAAAACTCGGGCCTGTCCTCCACCGATAGCGGGCTGACCTCGACCTCGGCCTCTGCCTCCTCGTCCTCTCTGAACAGGACCGCCGCGTCCACGGCCTCTGGATGCACCTAACTGGCGTGGAGCATCGCCTGGGGTAGGAAGTAGGGCTCTCTGAGGAGGGGGTGGTGATGGTGGTAGGGTCACATGCGGAACTGTCGCTGCTCCCTGTCGTTTCACCGGACAGTCTCTGACAAGATGGTGCAAACTCCCGCACCCAAAACATCCTGGCGACGGCTGCTGCCCCTGGGGATAAGAACCATATAACTGTCCCCGCCCAAATCCTCTGCCAGGCCTATCTCTGGGAAAGAATCTGGCGCGCTGCCTCTGAGACGGTATCTCGGTGCGAATCCTCTTCGGCCCAGAAACGGCCGAAGTCCGTGATATGCGTGCCTCCATCCGCAATGCCGTATCCATAGCAGCTGAATAAGTGTCGTAGTGCTGGGCGCCAATGGCAAGATATAGCTGGGCATCAAGTCCCTGTACGAACCTCTTCACCATCTTCTCCTCGGTATCCACCAAATACTGAGCATATCGGGATAACTGTGTAAACTGGATGTCATACTCAGACACCGTCATCCCAGGTGTCTTGACTAAGGCCTCGAAGCTACGAGCTCTGGAGTCACGAACGCTCTCTGGAAGAAAACGGGCTAGAAAGACCGCTGTAAACTCGACCCAAGTCATAGACGGTAGACCTGCAGCTCGACCTCTCAAGACTGACTCCCACCATGTCTGCGCGAGACCCTCTAGTCGGAAACTCGCAAGCTCTGATACCAACTTTGTCACGACCCGCAGGGTACGGAACGTGACTGGCACTTAAGTTTATGAAACGTCTAAAGACGTCCGTAAAATAAGTAAGCCAAAGCCCAGAAAACAAAACCAATTAAGCAAAAGAGTGAAGAAAACCCAATCAGTTGAAAGCGAGTTTATCAAATAAGTCATGTAAAACCCTTTTTAAAAACAATATCAATTTTTCCGAAAATTTCGGCAGAGTCTCCTTTGTAAATACTGGCCCCCAAACTGGGTACAACAAAAATATATATGAATCCAACAAAATAGGGCATCCCCAAGCGGGAGCTAGCTCTTCGCCACAAGGCGGTTACAAATCCCACGCAATATAAAGCAACAACATGCGAAATAATCATAATGAAGCATAAGAAAACATCATGTCGACTCAAGTGAGCTCGACCCCAAAATACAGCATAAAAGTCCACAAACCTCACAGTCTCATCTCTAGGTCAATATACAATAATACTGGTAGAAACAGTAGATGGAGTACACTAGATACAAAGAATATACAAGGTGGTACAAAAATAATAACATAACCCACCTATGAGCAAATCTCGAGTCCAGGCAAAGGAGGCAAAAGAACAAGCGCGCCTGCCGCTACTGAACTGACGGAGCGGACCTGCAAAAGACTGTGGCACAACGGGGGTGAGTTGCCAACTCGTGAGTAATAAATAACACCTACAAAGGCTATCGTATGCATGCACACAAGCATCCTAGCATCTAAAATACAGGTATGAATGGGTGCACTAGCAGGGTGTATACAACATCAGTGTACGAATATGTATGCAACATGAATATCTGAGGTCTCAGTAGGTATATATAAGAAACATTTATCTCTTTTTGTTTTTGAAACTCTTTTAGAATGCCAGCATAATACTCAAAGAATCGACGAGAACCGGTGTCCAGCAACGACACCCAAAAGCTGTCTCAAATCTCATAAATGTATCTCTGGCCTCAGCCGTCCGGCTGACCCATCTCAAATATCAATATCTCATCATCTAGCGGCCACGGTCGGTATCCTCTGGATATCCGCCGTCCCAAACAGTCACCGGTAGGTAATCCGTCCCCTGCCAGGCTCAACGTCAACACCACATTCCTCTTGCCCCAGGGTACCTTACCGGGCCCACCATGTACCCGTGCCGGTTCCTCCACTCCTCGACACGGATTTCCAAAACCACAGCAAACTCATGGTGGACGACACTTACATCACTAGAAAACCGCAATTTACATATTTTAAAAATATAATAAGTTTAGAAATTTTGCGGCTTTCCCCCGAAATCCAGCAATATCATAAAATCTCAAGAAATCCTCATAAGTGCATATATCAGTGATAATGAATGCATATGGTATCAATAATCAAGTTGCGATGTGTGATTAATGGATTAAGCATGAACAATTAATATGATGAAGTACATGCACATGAATAGCAATCCTACGGTTTCATTTTAAGGAATTAAAGGCAATAGCACAAGTTTAAGTATCAATTAGTAAAAGGTTTAAATTTAAAGGTCATCTAGTGTGGTGGCATGACAATTACCAGGGTGTGTGTGTAAGCATGAATAGTGCTCGTGCTGCATATAAAAACCCTGGCAATGGTGCAGGTGTCCTATAAAATGGTTTCGTATAAGTATGTCAATATAATGCATGGATGCAGCAAATAGTCATATAGGTATTTCACCCCTAATTACTAACATCACTAAGGATCTTGTAAGTTACTAAAACTATCGGGCGGCTTGCGCCATCCAACGATAGTCCCCCGTAGATGTTACATCTACTCACCGGAATCCCTGGCTAGCTGTGCCCAATCACCGCTTTTCCCTTTCGCGCCGCGTCTGACGTCTCCGCGACCGAACCTGGAATTTACATCAATACCAAACATAAGGTTACATATCAAGAATGACGCAAAACCCCAACGAAACTACTAAAGTTCGCTAGCTAGGTACAACGTGCACAAAGTGCGCGGAACACACGCGAAAATCGCAAAAACTGCCAAAAAAAAATGCCGATTTGGTCGCCCGGCAAAACTAAAACCCGACTACCCAAAAATCCGCACTCACGCATCCTAAACGTCACAGGAGATGCTAAAAATATCCCCAAGGTATCACAAATAATTCACCAAATAATTTTAATAAAAAACCTAGTAAGCATAAACTAGAAATTTTGGTGCAAAAATCGAAATTTAGCGATACGGTTATCACAATCCAACACAATATCCAACCACACAACAAGCAATCTACAAACACTATAATTACAACACATTAGCAAGATTCAAAATCTATTTTCCATAAACAACCATTACTTGAATTATCTAACCTAGCAATTCTTAATCCAAACTTTATATGAAAACCTTAAATTAACACTAATTTATAACTCAATTAGCAAGTTAACCTTCTAGATTAGGTTAGCAAAACAACTAGATAACAATTTAGATTTAATCAACTACATAATGGTTTCTAAACCTTAATTCAACTCATTAATCATGCTTCACAACCCATTTTCCATACATAAACCCTTTCTAGATTTTGGTAATTTAGTAAACCTAATGCAATTTCACACAAGTTTAACATAGAATAGGTTACTAGGAAGCCGCTTAATCAAGGTAACCATATAGATGAGTTAATTAACAACTAGATTAACTACAAAACAATTCAATTAACTATCATGGCTTCAAAACCCTAGTTTAAACAAACTACTCTTTTATAAACTAGATTAGAAATTAGTTAATCTTTTAACACTAAAACCATATACTTAAAGGAATTTAGCCAAAAGAAATTTACTTGATAGAAATTATACCTCAAATTGAGATCTAGCCAGAATAAATTTGCTCCAAATGATGGCCTCAAGCATCAAGATCCAAGCTAGGGAGGTGAAGGAAAAGAAAGATGAAGGATGAGTTTAATTTGTAAGCTTTAATTTGCAATTTTGATGAATTAAACTTGAAGAATTTAGAAGGAAATGAGAAGAAAAGAGATGAAGAGGGGGAGGTGCAGATTTCGGCCAGAAATGAGGTAAGGGGGAGGGTGTGGGTGTGTGGGAAAGGTCAAGGGTCAAGTCTCCAAAGTCAATGCACCATACCTTATCAACTATATTTAAAATAAATTCATAAACAACCCCATTTTCAACACAAGAAAGAAACCAACATGAGGCCAGAAATTTCTGGACTTACACAAGGTGGGGCTGTCCTAGGGCTAAGGGAAAAGAGAGAGGGGTTTTACAAAAGAAATTTTATGCAAAAAGGCCCCCTACAAGTCAAAAATTGCAAGTTTTAGCTTAAAATTCAATAAATTCGTTTCCTATCATAAAAATTTGTTAAAATTCAAAATAAAATACTAAAAATTTATGTTACCACTAGATTTTAATTAACATAATTTTAAAGATTAAAATTAGCCCGGAAAAATTTGTATTTATCGCTAAATTAATGTATTTTCTTACCGGCTTAAAATAATATTAAAAAATTGAAAAATTAGGGAAAATTTTTAAACGACCAGAATTTCATAATCAACTCATTAGCTACTAAAAACAAGCAATTACCTATCCATTTTAGGTATAATTAGCCCTAAACTGCAAAATAACGAGAAAGACGGTTTTCGGAAAAATACCGAATTTTCACCGAATTTCAGGAAAACACCAAAACGACTTTTCAAGACGCTACACGGTGTCAGTAAAGTGGATACGAAGGGAAAAGGAAAGGAAACAAAGGTAGCGGGAAAGCTGGTGGGGAAGGAAGAATGCTTCTACTGTCACAAAAGTGGTCACTGGAAACAGGATTGCAAGGCTTGGAAGGCCAGAACACAGGATTTGAAGCGAGTTGCGGCTTCAGCTTCGGGTGTGTATGTTATTGAAAACTGTCTATCAATAAACTCTACATCCTGGGTATTGGATACCGAATCAGGATCTCATATCTGTAATTCTTTGCAGGCGTTGAGAAAGCGTAGAGTTTTGAAGGCAGGTGACATGACCCTCAGAGTTGCAAACGGTGCTAGCATGGATGCTGAGGCCGTGGGGGACTATCACCTGGGATTGTCTGATGGACACTTTTTGGTTTTACGTAGTTGTTATTATGTACCAAATGCAACCTGTAATATCATTTCTGTATCTTTATTATCTAAAGAAGGTTATGAATTTGCATTTGTAAGTAATGTAGTGAACATTCACCTTAATCAAGTTTTGATTGGGTCAGGTACATTGAACAACGGTATATACGTGTTAAACCAACCACAGATTTTCAATGTCCAGAATACACACAAAAGAAAGTCTTCAGAAATCGATAAAACTTTCTTATGGCATTGTAGACTGGGTCACATCAATGAGAGAAGGTTGACTAAGTTACATGCAGAAGGATATTTGGATTCGTTCGAATATCAATCGTATGCAACTTGTCAATCTTGTCTCAAGGGAAAAATGACAAAGACTCCGTTCACTGGACACGGAGTAAGAGCGAGCGAGCTCTTGGGACTCGTACACAGCGACGTGTGCGGTCCAATGTCTACACATGCGCGAAGCGGTTATTCTTACTTCATTACTTTTAAGGATGATTTCTCAAGGTTCGGACATGTCTTCTTAATGAAGCATAAATCCGAAGCTTTTGATAAGTTCCAGGAATATAAGAATGAAGTAGAAAAACAAACAGGCAAAAGTATCAAGGCACTGAGATCTGATCGAGGTGGTGAATACTTGAGTGCCGAGTTCCTGGGTTACTTAAAAGAGTATGGAATTCTCTCTCAGCTTACTCCTCCATACACTCCGTAACATAACGGTGTATCGGAGAGACGGAACCGAACCCTATTGGATATGGTACGGTCCATGATGAGTAACGCTGAGTTACCGCGATCGTTCTGGGGATATGCGCTAGAATCAGCTGCATACCTTTTGAACCGAGTTCCAACTAAGACTGTGCCTACCACACCATATGAGTTATGGAGTGGGAAGAAACCCTATCTTCAATACCTGAAGATTTGGGGATGTCCAGCTTATGTCAAAAAGCAGTATACGGACAAGCTCGAGGCACGCTCATTACTGTGCAAGTTTGTGAGATACCCAAAGAACTCCAGGGGGTATCTTTTCTATTACGCAGAGGAACAAAAAGTCCTTATTTCTCGTAATGCACATTTTCTAGAACATCAGTTCTTAGAAAAAGAAATAAGTGGGAGCGCAATAGAACTGGAAGAAATTCCAGAACCACAAGCTATTACTGAAAGCTTAGTAGAACCAGAGGGTTCGAAAGATCAGGACATTCCCACGCCACTCCGCAGAAGTAGTAGGCAGTCTCATCCGCCCGAGAGATACTACGGTTTTCTCATTGACGGGGATAGAGAGGATTGCATCATAGACTTTGATGAGCCTACTAGCTTCCAGCAAGCCATTAAGAGCGTCGACTCGGTAAAATGGCTGGATGCAATGCGGACCGAAATGGAGTCCATGTACACCAACAAAGTATGGACGTTGGACATTGCTCCAGATGGGGTAAAACCCGTGGGATGCAAGTGGATCTTCAAAAGGAAGATTGGTGTAGATGGACAGGTTGAGACCTATAAAGCTAGACTGGTAGCAAAGGGTTTTCGTCAGCGATCTGGTTTGGACTATGACGAAACTTTTTCTCCAGTAGCTATGCTGAAATCCATTCGGATCCTTCTTGCCATTGCTGCCTTCCACGATTATGAGATTTGGCAGATGGACGTAAAGACAGCTTTTCTAAATGGACATTTAGAGGAGTCTGTCTATATGGATCAGCCAGAGGGTTTCATTCAGAGTGGGAGCAGCGGAAAGGTGTGCAAGTTGCTTAAGTCCATTTATGGACTAAAGCAGGCATCGCGGAGTTGGAACATCTGTTTTGATGAGACGGTCAAGAAATTTGGCTTTATCAAAAATCCAGATGAACCATGCATCTATTGTAGATTTGTAGCAAGAACTGTAGTATTCCTCGTTTTATACGTGGATGACATTCTCTTAATAGGAAATGACATTCCTATGCTACAATCTGTCAAGGGGTTCTTGTCACACAGGTTCTCGATGAAAGACCTGGGTGATACCTCATACATTCTGGGTATCCGGATCTACCGTGACAGTTCCAAGAGGATATTAGGACTTTCGCAGTCCAGGTACATCGACACCATACTGAAGAGATTCAGTATGGAAGATTCCAAGCGCGGTAATCTACCGGCTTGTCACGGGATCACCCTCTCCAAAGAGATGTCTCCCAAGACTGATTTGGAGAGGGATCGCATGTCTATTATACCCTACGCTTCTGCGGTAGGCTCTATAATGTATGCGATGTTGTGTACCAGACCGGATGTGGCTTATGCACTGAGTGTGGTAAGCAGGTATCAGTCAAACCCTGGGGAAAAACATTGGATAGCAGTAAAGAACATTCTCAAGTACCTGAGAAGGACTAAGGAGATGTTCTTGGTGTATGGCGGAAAAGACCTGCAGATTGAGGCCTTTGCTGACTCCAGCTTCCAGAGTGACAAGGATGATTCCAAGTCCATGTCGGGTTTTGTCTTTACCCTCAATGGAGGGGCGGTGTGTTGGAAGAGCTCCAAACAGGAAACCGTTGCTGACTCGACTATGGAAGCGGAATACATCGCTGCATCTGATGCCGCAAAAGAAGCTGTCTGGATGAGGAAGTTCTTGAGAGAACTTCAGGTGGTTCCGTCCATTGTTGACCCAATACCTCTGTATTGCGACAACAACGGGGCTATAGCTTTAGCGAAGGAACCCAGGTCCCATCAGAAATCCAGACACATCTTAAGGCGGTATTACCTGATCAGGGAGATCGTAGATCGCCAGGAGATCGAGGTCCGGAGAGTTGCATCAGAGGATAACACTACAGATCCATTCACCAAGGCCTTGCCCCAGACTCAGTTCGAGCGGCTGATCGAGATGATAGGTCTTCGATACGCCAGTACATGGCCTTAGTGCAAGTGGGAGATTGTTAGTGTATATGCCCTAGAGGCCATTACTGTATCATACTAGTTTGTATATTACTTGATGGAAGTTTGGGATATTCACAGTTGTATATACAATCTTGCTCGAAATGGTAGTATGCTACTTGGTTTGTCTCTGCTTTAATATGTGCATGTGTTTCTTTTAGCATATTGCTGATATACATATTAGTAGAGCCCTTAGGATCTTTGCTTGATTACCAGCGTGGTGATGGCGCTCACACTCGTGGGAGCTGGGTGATCTATAAGCACATCCTTATACAAGTCCCTAGTCGTTGGACTATCGAGACAGGGCATCGATACTCCGGAGTAGACTAGCGTATGCGCTTCTCATCCCAGCGTGGGAGACGGTCTGTCCCACATCCGTCAGTACGTCGTACTTGAGATAGTATGCGAGTGCTCGTTAGGTTACGAGTACACTGGACAGGACTCGTCGGGGACTGTTGGTTGGTATTATACCTATCGTCAGTTATCAGTTCCCAGGTGACATGAGTACAGCTTAGTCCGCTGACTTGACACTGTCACTTCGCCTCGAGTGTGTTCCCACTGCACTTTGATTACTACCCTACCACGGCTGAAAGGAGTCATGCAAACAGGTAGTTTTTGGGTGCAGTCCCGAAGCACTTGGAGGCAGTGACGGTTAGACAGGATTCGTCTCTCTCGGTATTGGGGGTTGGCATCGCGCTGTGTCCAGGAGAGCCATTACATGAGTAGTCCCTGGCCAGGGCAAGCGAGATATACTGGTAGGTTTCCAGTGTTATCTCAGGGTGTTCTGGGCTACACTTCGACACGACTTGTACCGCTATTAGGGGACTGACGTTCACCGCCCCCCTAGGCCCGCCATGCGATGTATCAGACGAACAGACCGGACTGTACGGAGATTGTCACATACAGGCTCAGTAGGAGTTCAGATGGGGTTCACCTCGTCAGTCTTCTTATCGACATCTACCTGGGGACCGTTACGTACAGCTAGTGCCGCTTGTGGTCTGTGGTTAAACCCACTGCCAGCGTAGTGTCGAGTCTTTAGAGTCCCACACAGAGAGCTATTCGCCTTTAGGCAAAATGAGTAAAGGTCGCATGGTTTTGCGACAGGGTTCGTTCACATTCGCGCACTTGTGCACGTTTGCTGTCCGGACAGTTTATACTAGCGGGCTTTGGTTTAAGCCGGATCCTAGTATATCATTTGGGATTGGTTTTCCTCATTGTATTCGTGTTCCTCGGATCACTAATGCGGGTGCGTATGCACAGTTGCTTGAGATTGAGGGAGAGGACTTTGATTAGGCTTAATGACTATTGTCATTTTATTAACCCTAATGCTTATGTATGTATTATTGTTAATTGATATTTGTTTAATAATTATGCATGGTTATGGTTGTTGACCATTTGAACTATCTTGACTTGTTGACCTTGTTGACACTTTGACCATCATCATTTCATTTGGAAGATGCTCTTTGATCCTTGCAAATTACATTAAAAATGAAATGATAATGGTCATGTCTTGATTAACCATGACAATTATCTAGCTAATTATCTAATTACAATAATTCACACATATATGTGAGAATGGTTATTATTCTCTCAATATATCATATCTTTTCTCTCTCTTGTTCTTCCTCTCCCTCAAGCTCTCTCCCTCTCATGTGTTGAGAAACACTTGAGCTTGAGAAAAACCCTCTCTTGATCATCTTTACTCTCATCTAGGGTTCAAGGACTAGCACTTCTTGCACCCTAGTTACTTCTAGCTTGGAGTTGAAGCCAAAGGTTGAGGCTTTCGGGTGGATCTTTCTTCGACGTGAGAAGACGACCAAGGTGACCTCCTTCCACCACTCTAAGGAGCAAGGAGAGAAGGACTTAAAGCCCAAGGTATAACCTTTCTAGCACTTAGCTAGTTTCTAGTTAGCTTTAGCAAGTTTTTGTTTAGCAAAGATCCTTTTAGCTCTAGTCCATGTTGCCTAAGCTCATAAAAATCCGATTTTTATTCCGTTTTCCGCCTCCCCGCAAGCACCGGGATGGGCAACGTGGACTTACACATATTTCGTACCAGTCTACCCCTTAAACCCCGTAGTATTATTTTGATTGTATTGTTGTATTGTATTGTATTGTATTGTAAACTGTATAGATTGTATAATTAGATGACTGACCGAAACCTTGATATCAATAAACGGATGTAACTGGAGAATCATGTAAACTGGATGATCATGTAAATGGAATGTATATCCATGGTTCGGTTCAGTCAAGTTGTATAGGTTGATAATTGGATTCATGGATTCATGTGTTCATATTGAATTGGAATATTGTAGATTGTAGATTGTACTTGAATCATATTCAAGTCAGATATAATCAGACTCAAACCCGAGTCAGACAAATAGAAATGTAAATCGAAGTCTTGATTATTTCTTAAACCTATATTTACTAGGGTCCTTAGGGCAATTTATAAAACTTGAGGGGGTTTTATGTAAAAATATTTTTTTATATAGTTTTCAAGATAAACCCCAAGTAATTATTATCGTCTTTAGAGTTGCAATAATTGTAGATTTTATATTAGTGATATTTCTAATGAGAATAACCTAATTCCATAAATAAAGGTATTTATGTGTAAATATTGTTTAAATGGAATTCTCGGTATTTTAGTGTAAACCGATTCTTGTGCCATTTCTAGAAAAAGGTTGAATATTCATAATAATTCAAAGTAGGTATTTTGGAGTTACATATACATATATTTATATGAAAATAAATTTTTATATATTTAATATAATCTTGAAATCTCATTTTTCTTAAGATGTCGTATTTAAATCTTTCGAGACCGAATGCTCCTTGCGGAGTTCTGCATCTCACACTACTAAGCCCGAGCATGTGCGATAATCCGCACCACCCCGAACGGGTTCCCCAAAGTGGGTTGTAGCGGCGCTTTGCAAAGATTGTATAAATACTAATCATTAAGGAAAACGGTTTTATTAATTATGGTATTTAAATGAAAAAGTGTCTTTTTCCGTATTCTATGTTCTAGGGACTCCTAAGTCAACTACACTACTCCTAACTGGTCCAAAGCGACAGGCTGTGAGAAATCTCAAATCGCCTCTTCACCGCCAATTGTGGCCAGGTAAGTACAAGTGAAGAAAGGAGGGATCCGCTCACGAATCACCGTGAGACGGGCCTTTTAAAGTTACCTTTCTCACTTGCATAGCCTAGACACCACAAAGTCAGGTTTAGATAAACGACTGATGTCCACAACCTATTCTATTTTCATAATAAGTGGTATTTATTTGTAAAGATGTATCAATACTAAATCTTTTAGAAATGTTTTATTAAGTAAATGGTATTTAAATGAAAATGTTTGTTTCCTCGTATTCTAAATTCTCAAGATTATTGTACTATGTTTACATGTGAGTGTGTGAGGAGGTAGGTCGTTACCTCATGATATACTTAAAGAAATAGCAAGGTTTAATGAAGTTAAATGTATAATTGAAACAATGTGGTATTCAAGTGAAAAATATGATAGATGGAAATAGCTATCATTTTATATAATGAAACTTGATCAATTTGTTTGATTAGTGTTTTATAGTCAACATGAGGAAGTTTAAGTATGATTGTATTAGTGAGAAGTGGAATTTTATAGGAAACCGAATCGGATATCGGATTTGTTCCGATTCCGTCGGGTTTTGTAAATCTGTATTTTTCAGATAGAAGAGATAGATAGAAAATGGGACTTACGGGTTTTGGAAAACTATGAGATAGAGATAGAACGGGAAGAGTCGCCGGTGCGTCGCTTCGTCGCCGGGAGCTCCTAAAATGATCGTCGGAAGTTCGCCGGAAAATTCACCGTAGCTTCGCTTCGCGCTCGATTTCAAAGTACATAAGATTTCTTAAGAATTTTTGAGAGTTTGCTCAGAGTTAGGGGTGAGAGGGTAGAGGGTAGGTGGTATTTATAGAGTTAGGCTAGGGTTAGGGTAGATGAAGAGTTAAATTGAAAAAAATGTAAAAATAATGTGATAAATTGTAATAAAATGGAGTGAATAGGGCTTTATGACCTTTCTGAAACCGATCTAGGAAAATGAAGTGTACAGGGTGGTTTAGAAGATGAAGAGCCCCAACTTTGATGTTGGGGACTCGGCCGTCGGGGCCGTCCCGAGTCGGCCGATCCGCCGTCCGAGTCGGAGGTCAGGGAGATGGGGGGTCGTCTGGTGTGTCCTTTGGTATATTTAGTTTTTCATGTGTAGTGGAAAATTTGGGAGTTATCACGTGTTGACTGTTGGGCTTCTATAAAATTTAAAACAAATAAATATTAAAAATAATGTGGGGTATGGGATTTGAACTCCGGTGGCTTGGTTCAGTAGTGCAAGGTATTACCAATGAGCTACAATCTCTTGCTTGTAATTAAATTGCTAATTAATTACTTAAGTCTTGTGCTCAGGCAATAAATACCCTTTTAAGGATTTTAAAAAAACAATTTAAAAATTTGTATGGAAAAAGTGTATAAGAAAATTAGGGTTGTTACACGGGTCGTGACAAAGTTTTAACTACGGAGTTTTTCAAACTCCGGAGTTCCGATTCATCCAAATGGCGCCTCCGTGTTATAGGAGTGGCATCATTCCATTTATAGTCCTGATCGTGCCCTCTTTTCGGAATGGAATTCGATACTCCCCATTGTTCTACAGTGGGTCCCCGTGTGTATCCGTATCAGTTACATCCCCACCTCGATACCGGATAACATCTCACATCTCACAGGGTAGGTGGTATTCATCCCCAACTCCACCTGGGCTATTCCATTCCCCCCCACTTAGAACAATGATTTGTCCTCGAACCACAGACCTACTTTTGAGGGACCGGCTCTGATACCATATTTGTCATGACCTACCCCCAAACACAGATAGTATTGTCCGCTCTGGTCGAAACCGCACGGTTTTGTCCCTTTGAATGTATCGACTCAAGAAGGGGGCCACTTCCCAGTAGGCCACCCATCCCAGAATTTCCCTAGCTCAAGCACACTTAACTCCGGACTCCGGAGTCCGATTCATCCAAAAGGCGCCTCCGTGTTATAGGAGTGGTATCATTCCATTTATAGTCTTGATCGTGCCCTATTTACGGAATGGAATTCAATACTCTCCATTGTTCTACAGTGGGTCCCGTTTGTATCTGTATCGGTTACATCCCCACCTCGATACCTGATAACATCTCACTTCTCACGGGGTAGGTGGTATTCATCCCCAACTCCACCTGGGTATTACACAAGGCCACTTCTTATCTAAAACCGATGAGGAAGCTTAGCAATTCTTCGATGATCTTGCGAAGCATATGCTTCGCTGGGAGAGCACCAGACCGAACTTTTCACCTTCTTCTACTTCTTTTTCTGGCCAGTCTAGGGCAGACATTCACCAGCTCGATGTCTCTATTGCAATGAAAGCTGAAACGACTGCAATCACGAGAAAACTTGAGGCGATTGAAAGCAAATTTTCATCTCCTTCTCCTAGCCATGTGGCTCCCCTTCGCACCATCTGTGCGTGTTATTCAGATCCATCTCATCTGACCAAAGAGTGTCCTTACAATCCACCATCTTAAGGACATGATCATGTTAATGATGCATTTCAGCAAAGACCAAGAAACGATCCATACTTTTCCACGTATAACCCTGGATGGAGGAACCACCCTAACTTCGTCTGGAACCAGAATCAAAACCAGAATCAGAATCAAAACTAGTTCCAAGGACAGAACAACGTTCAGAGGGCCCCCCACATGTAACAACCCTAAACTTTCTGTACAATTTTTTTTTTAAAAATACAGAAAGGGGTACTTGAGCCTGAGCACAAGTTATAAATTTGTTTTGCTTTTTAATAGCAAGAAGGAGCTTGTAGCTCACATTGGTAAGACTTTGCACTGCTGAACCAAAGCACCAGAGTTCAAATCCCATCAGCCACACATTATTTTTAATTAAAATTCTTTTAATCTTTTAGAAGCCCAATAGTCTATACGTGCATAACCCGTAAAAACAAAGGTCACACAAAAAACAAACGAGTCCACTGCATTAGGCAAAGAGACAGGGACACGTGGCGGGGAGACTCGGCCCAACTCGGTCCGACTCGGCCGGCGACTCGCCTGACTCGGCCGCCGCCGCCGGCCGATTCAGCCCCAAATCCGAGTTTTCTTTTTTTGTTCTGTGTCTTTTGATCTACCCATAACCCCTACACTGTTTAAATTTCCTGCATTATTCTAGAGAATTAAAAATCCAATTAAACTCTTTTTAATGCATATTTTTAATGCATTTTTTATCCCACCCTAACCCTAGTTTTTCCTATAAATACCCACTCAATTTTTCACACCCTTCACACTGAAATTCCTATCCAAACTCTCAAGAAAAATCCCTAGACTTTTTGTGTGCAAGTGGAGTTAGCGAAGGGCGAAGCTCCGGCGAACTTCCGACGACGATCTGAGGAGTTTCCGGCGACGAAACGACGCACCGGCACCTCCTACTTCTTCCTTTTACTCTTCTCTACACTACAATCCAGTAAGTCCCTTCTTCCCCTTCTCTTTACTATTCTAAAAAATTAGAATTCTAAAACCTGACGGAAGTGGAGTTAATCCGACTTCCGATTCGGTTTTTCCTTAAAAATCATATTTTTCTTAAACACAATAATACCAAACTCTCACATCATGATCATTAAACATTAACAAAACATATTGACAAGTTTCATATCAAAAGAATTTATATTTCAATTTTTATAGCACTTTTACAGAAAAATACCATATAGTTTAGTTTCGATATAAAACATCATTACCCCTTGATATACCTTTAGATAGTTCACGAGGTGACGACCTACCTCCTCACAACACACATATGTACATAGCATGAAGATATTTGGGAACATAGATTTGGGAAAATACGATTTTACACAAAACTACCTCCGACTTATAAAAACCTTTTTCTATAAGATGTGTATTTTTACCAAATCTTTACAATGCCCCGCTACAACCCATTTAGGGGAACCCATTCGGGATGGTGCGGATTATTGCACATTCTCGGGCTTAGTAGTGCGAGATGCAGACCTCCGCAAGGAGCATACGGTCTCGAAAGATTTAAAAATGCAATTTTCTTTAGAAAATGTGATTTCTATTATAAATAAAACATATATTTTTAATAAATAAATATATATGTAATTAATATCAAAATATCTATTTTTAGTATTTATAATATTCCACATTTCCAAAATTCAAGAAAACATCTCATTTGCAAGAAAATACCATACAAATTCCAATATTATAAATAAATACCATTTATTATGAAAAATTAGGTTTTATTCACTAGAAATGTCATAATGATAAGATATACATCAATGAAAACTCTAAAGATGATAATAAAATACTTGGGGTGTATTTTGAAAATTATACAAAATTATTTTTATATAAAACCCACTCAAGTTATACTAAATTACAATAAAGACCCTAGTAAATATAGGTTTAAGAGGGACCAGTCTCTTGAGCCTCAGGGAACCGGAGATATGGGTGCTTGTCTATTTAAGGTAAACAACTTAACAAATGGTGTAATCGTCTTTGAAAAAGACACAAATCCTGCCGTCCATGTGCAGCGGTTACCGATAACACCAAAACTTAGTTCAGGACTTCAATTTCTTTTTTAATTGTCTGACTCAGACTGAGTCTTGATATAATCAATTTGACTTGAATAAGATTCAAGTATATATATAACAATTCAATATGAATCCATGAATTCATATAATCAATCAGTTCAATCTATTCAATCTGTATTGACCGAACCGAACCGAACCATGGATATACATCCATCTACATGATTCTCCAGTTACATCCATTTACTGATATCATGGTTCCGGCAAGTCATCCATCTATACAATTCAATTTATAAGATAATACAATACAAACAATACAAACATGACATCGCGGGGTTTTTAAGGGGTAGATTGATACGGAAGGTGTTAGGAGTGGCACGAGACTGCAACCATAAGACACTGTCGTCCCGAAAGTACGGAATATGACCAGCACTTAAACTACGAACGTCTCAAGGCGTACGTATTCTAAGTAAGCCGAAAACCCAGAAATCCAATATCAAGCGCCGAAATATGCATTTTAAAATCATAAGTCTTTTCCAAAAATTTTGGCAGAATTTCCTTTGTAAAAACTGACCCCATACGGGTACAAAACCTGATAAAGCATATATAATGGAAAATGCATCCCCAAACGGGAGCTAGCTCTTCGTCAATCGACGGTCACAACCATGCAAGCAATAATATACAACGCCGAAAGGCGAGGATCACAACAGAAAAGGAACTCAAAACAACATGAAATCCATAGAAATACAATGCGCAACTCTAAGGTCGAATGAATAAACAACACTGGTCTCTATCTCGAAATAAATACATGTTTGGTTGATGGAACTGTTAGTGTATAAGCCCTAGAGGCCATTACTGTATCATACTAGTTTGTATATTACTTGATGGAAGCTTGGGATATTCACAGTTGTATAGACAATCTTGCTCAAAATGGTAGTATGCTACTTGGTTTGTCTCTACTTCAATATGTGCATGTGTTTCTTTTAACATATCGCTTATATACATATTAGTAGAGCCCTTAGGATCTTTGCTTGATTACCAGCGTTGTGATGGCGCTCACACTCGTGGGGGCTGGGTAATCCATAAGCACATCCTTATACTGGTCCCTAGTCGTAGGACTATCGAGACAGGGCATCGATACTCCGGAGTAGACTAGCGTATGCGCTTCTCATCCCAGCGGGGGGGACGGTCTGTCCCACAGCCGTCAGTACGTCGTACTTGAGATAGTATGCGGGTGCTCGTTAGGTTACGAGTACACTGGACAGGACTCGTCGGGAACTGTTGGTTGGTATTATACCTATCGTCAGTTATCAGTTCCCAGGTGACATGAGTACAGCTTAGTCCGCCGACTTGACACTGTCACTTCGCCTCGAGTGTGTTCCCACTGTACTTAGATTACTACCCTACCACGGCTCAAAGGAGTCGTGCAAATAGGTAGTAGTTGGGTGCAGTCCCGAAGCACTTGGAGGCAGTGACGGTTAGACAGGATTCGTCTCTCCCGGTATTGGGGGTTGACATCACGCTGTGTCGAGGAGAGCCATTACACAAGTAGTCCCTGGCCAGGGCAAGCGAGATATACTGGTAGGTTTCCAGTGTTATCTCAGGGTGTTCTGGGCTACGCTCCGACACGACTTGTACCGCTATTAGGGGACTGATGTTCACCGCCCCCCTAGGCCCGCCATGCGATGTATTAGACGAACAGACCGGAATGTACGGAGATTGTCACATACAGGCTCAGTAGGAGTTCGGATGGGTTTACCTCATCGGCCTTCTTATCGACATCTACCTAGGGACCGTTACGTACAGCTAGTGCCGCTTGCGGTCTGTGGTTAAACCCACTGCCAGCGTAGTGTCGAGTCTTTAGAGTCCCACACAGAGAGTTTCCCTGCACTGAGCGAAACGTGTAGAGGCCGTATGGTTTTACGGCGGGGCTACGATCACTTACGTGCATTTGTGTGCGTATGCTGTTCGAGCAGGCAATACTAGTGGGCTTTGGTTTAAGCCAGATCCTAGTATTGCACAGATGGATTTGATTTGTCTTTTGTGCATTCGCATTCTACGGAATGCGGATGCGGGTGTGTATGCACAGTTTTGAGGAGCGATGAAGGAGGAGGTGCCCCATTAGGGTTTTGGCAGTTGGTTCGGCCAAAACCGTAATGTGGCACACTCATTAGGGTTTTGACAGTTCGTTTGGTCAAAACCGTTATGAGCCGGAGACATTGTTTACTAATCCTTTTAGTGATAGATTTGTGATGGCTAATTGCATTGACCATTTGACCACTTGGGTCTCTCTTGACTTTGTTGACCCCGTTGACCGTGTTGACCATTGACCTTCAAGAGAGATCCACACTCTTCTTTCATTTTCTTTTTATTTCTTGTGTTATGATAATGGTCAATTCAATGTGCCATCAACTTCTATCATGATAGGATTAGTAATGATGATTTTGTGTATTATTGCAACCATGGTTCATTTCATTTTGGCTTAATCTTTTCATTATTCTCTTCTCTTTCTCTCTCATGAAGTGAGAAGAAAAGAAAAGCTCCATGGTTGCAAACTTTCTCCTTCTTCTTCCTCCTCTTGATCTCTTCTTTTGATCTCATGTGTTGAGAGAAAAAGAATCCACAAAGACAAATACATCCATACATATCCTCTTCACATTCTAAGGCATTTAGATTAGCAATCTCCTTGCCCTAGTTTACTTGGCTTGAGGCGAAGCTTAGTGTACAACTCTCGGGTGGATCGTCTTCGACTCAAGAAGGCCGCGGAGGTGCCCAAGGTCCGGATAGACGCTTGGAGCTTGGATGGACGAGCGGGACAGCGGAATGAAGACCCGAAGGACCGGTTCCGTGAGGTATACTTTCTACAAGCATAGTAGTTAAAAGCTCTAAGTGTTTACTAGTTTCTAGTTTAGCAAAGATCCGACTTTTAGTCCATGTTGCCTTGCGCTAAAATCATTGTTTATCGCCGTTTCCGCCTCCCCGTAAGAACCGGGGTGAGCAACGTGGACTTACAGTGGTATCAGAGCCTAGCTAAATATAAACTAGTAAGTTAGCAAAGTGTTTAGAATATCGATCGGAAAAAAGTCGCAAAACACATCCGCAAAACCACAACTTTCTGTTGATTTTTTTCTGCTCTAAAAATAAAAAATCATACTTCAAAAATCGTCTCAGGGTTTTGTGAAAACACTGCAGAAAAACGATCCAGTGATTCGATCAAACGACCACGGTTCCACGGCAATGACATGCTCATTGCCGCGGTTCCGCCGCCGTTTTGACTCGTCACTGGATCAGCTTTTGTGCAGTGTTTTAGTTTGGATGTTTTGGGATTTTTAATGCATGTTTTTTCCACCCAGATTTTCCAGAGAGCAAATTGACTTTTGGGGTGGTTAAAAGTCCGTATTTTGATCGATATTCCGTAGACTTTGGCTAATGGATATTTTCTGTGTTGTGATATATGTATTGAACGTCCGCTAATCGCTATACGTCGATTAGTGGGGGTTATACATATCTGTGATCTGTAATGTTGATGGTTTGTGTATATGAACTCGGTGGATTGTCGCGGATGAATAGCCGGGAATGGGTGTGAGATGAGAGTTTCTTTTTCTTTCATTCATTGTAAAGTTTGTAAATTGATGTAATATTATTTATTTGGCCGCACAACCGGGTCGGGGTTGTAGCCGTCATTGTATAATTTCTTTTTACTGTTTTTGCTCCTAGGATAGACCCAAGGTGGGGTGCACAAACTACCGGGTATCTCGAAGTGCCGAGTGGCCTACTCACGAGGTTGAGGGAGGTTGCTTCGCTTCGGGTACTTGGCGGGTAGTTTGCCGCACCCGTAGGGGTCTAGGGTGGGGTTTGGCTATTCATCGCGTCCATGTAATCCGTTTTTCGTTGCAGGCTCGAACGAATCGCGGATTCTTAGTATATCCAAAGTGTTCATCTGTGATCTGTAATGTCTATCATTGCTATATATTTATATATGATAACTATTTAGGCGTTGCTTATATTTTACAGCCGCGCTAGCCCAGCCCCCGCTCTGTCGTTAGTTAAGTAACCTAACGGGTGATGACGGGGCCCCGTGGCGAATGCGAATGGCATAAGCGTACGTCATATTTTGGTTGTTTTCTGCAATGGTAGGATTAAATGATGGGACGCATTAAAAGAACTAATGCAAGAAAATAAACCAAGAAAAAGTCGTTGGAACACTTTGAAAACCACTCGGTTCTTTTAAAAAATAAGCATTTTAAACGCGGAGCTTGAACCACTCCTTTTAAAAGCTATCTCGTTCCATCGACTATATCAAGTTTACTACGTTCACGGTTTCGCCAAAACCATCCGTAGCCCTCCGTCGTTTCATATGAATATTCAACAGTATTCAAGCTGTGTTTGTTGGCCTTAGTCAAGGCACAGTGTTTGGTAGCTGGTGGGTATGCATATGTTGCATAGATAGAATGCGTTGGTTTGGGACAGTCGTATTGCTTTGTTGGCCATAGTCAAGGGTATATACGGATGGGTTCAAATTAACCTGGATAACGACGGGTAGAACTTGACATGTGACTTATGATTTGTTGGCCTTAGTCAAGGTCATAAGAGCATGGGGCAAAAATCTACATCGGGAGTTTCAAAAGTACTGAAACTTGCTAGCGCTGCATACCATTTGGAGTGTGATGATTCTGGTAGGATTCCTTCGGTTTTATCACGTGATGATATTTGGATCCCGATCCTACTGTGAGTATATGCTACACCTCGGGAAAACTCTCACTTAACGATCAATGTTATAAACCTAGTAGGTGTCTAGAAAGGTGTTAGCGGGGCTACGCCCATAGGGAAAAGAGGTTACTTAATTAAGGAACTTCGCGAAAGCGTTGGAAAACCTCCCTCGAAGTACCGACACTGGCCTGGCTGAATGGTTAAGCAAGTATTTTACGGTGAGAAAGATCCCGACTAATTCTTCCTTTGTGGTTTGAGGAGGGATTCGAGAGACAGTGGGAGCCATCCTGTTTAGATAAATTAAAAACCAATCTAAACTTGCAAGAGCATCATGCTAAGTGTTTTCTTCTCTCTCTCTTAATTGCAGCGACCCAGTGACCGCACCTATGTTACATCTAGATAATAAAATGACTGAATCTGACTGTTATGACTGGCAAAGGTCTGTCCAGATGTCCATTGCCCAGGACAAGCTGGAACACCTCTTGACTGATCCAACCCCTGCCGTCTCAGGTCCAGTTTCCCCTGTCACGGATATTAATATTCGTAGGACATCGGAAGAAGACTGTGTGAAAGCCAAGTGCCTCGTGTTAGCCTCAGTTGATGGTATATACCAGAGGCAGCACGAGAAGATGGACTCAGCTTCTATCTTCCTCCATAACAAAGTTTTATATGGAGAGCAATCTCGTATCGCAAGATATAAGACCTCGAACGAATTGCTTCCAGCGAGGTTGGCTATCGGGTCATCTGTAGGGGGCAACGTCCTTACAGAGACCAGCTCTTTTGAGCTCTCGGACTTGAAGACCACGTTGAAGAACGGGTCAGATGCTGACTCAGTTCAACAGTCTCTACCTACTACCCTAAAGGAAACTAGGGAAGTAGAAAGAAAGGGAGGGGCAGAAGTTTCAGGAACAGATGTAGTAAAAGAAGGATGTTCCTATTGTTACGGGAATGAACATGGACAGAAGGATTGCAGGGCTTGTAAAGCCAGTAGCCAGAATTCGAAGCATGTTGTGGCTTCGGCTTCGGGTGTGTTTGTGATAGAGAACTGTATGTCAGTTAACCCTACTTCCTGGGTAATGGATACCGGATCAGGATCTCATATCTGTAATTCGTTACAGGCTTTGAGAAACCGTAGGGTTATCAGGAAAGGTGATATGACTCTCAGGGTTGCTAACGGAATGAGCATGTATGCTGAATCCGTAGGGGAATATCATCTAGGACTGACAACTGGGCAGATATTGATTCTGCGTGACTGTTTTTATGTACCAGGTGCGACTTGTAACATCATATCTGTATCCTTACTTTCTAAGGAAGGATATGATTTTACTTTTGTAAGCGATGTAGTAAACATCCACCTAAATCAAGTGCTGATTGGGTCAGGTACATTGAAATACGGTATATACGTTTTGAATCAAGCTCAGGTCTTCAGTGTCCAGAACACACTTAAAAGAAAGTCTCCGGAATTAAATCAGGCTTTCTTATGGCATTGTAGACTGGGTCACATTAATGAGACACGGTTGACAAAGTTACATAAAGAAGGATACTTGGATCCGTTCGAGTACCAGTCTTATGCCACTTGTGAATCTTGTCTCGTGGGAAAGATGACAAAGACTCCGTTCACTGGACACGGAGAAAGAGCGAGCGAGCTCTTGGGACTCATACACAGTGATGTGTGTGGTCCAATGTCTACACATGCGCGAAGTGGTTATTCATACTTCATTACTTTCACAGATGATTTCTCTAGGTATGGGCATGTCTTCTTAATGAAGCACAAATCCGAGGCCTTTGAGAAATTTTAGGAATACAAGAATGAAGTTGAAAAACAAACAGGCAAAAGTATCAAGACACTGAGATCTGATCGAGGTGGCGAATACTTGAGTGCCGAGTTTCTGGGCTTCTTAAAAGAGAATGGAATTCTCTCTCAACTTACTCCTCCATACACACCGCAACACAACGGTGTATCGGAAAGAAGGAATCGAACCCTATTGGATATGGTTCGTTCCATGATGAGTAAGGCTGAGTTGCCGCGATCCTTCTGAAGTTATGCATTAGAAACAGCTGCATATCTTTTGAACCAAGTTCCTACTATGTCAGTGCCTACCACACCATATCAGATGTGGAGTGGGAAGAAACCCAGTCTTAAACACTTTAAGACATGGGGGTGTCCAGCTTTTGTAAAAAAGCAGCATGCGGACAAGCTCGAGGCACGTTCGGTACAGTGTAAGTTTGTGGGATACCTAAAGAACACCAAGGGGTATCTTTTCTATTACGCAGAGGAACAAAAGGTTTTTGTTTCTCGTCATGCCCGCTTCTTGGAAACTGAGTTTTTGGAAAATCAGATAAGTGGGAGCGCAATAGAACTGGAAGAAATTTCAGAACCACAAGCTGTTACTGAAAGCTTGGAAGAACCAGAAGTTTCAAGAGAACCGGACATCCCTGCGCCACTCCGCAGGAGTAGTAGGTAGTCTCATCCGCCCGAGAGATACTACGGTTTTCTCATTGACGGGGATAGAGAGGATTGCACCATAGATTATGGTGAGCCTACTAGCTTCCAGCAAGCCATTCAGAGCGGCGACTCGGTAAAATGGCTGGATGCAATGCGGGCCGAGATGGAGTCCATGTACACCAACAAAGTTTGGACTTTGGACTTTGCACCAGTAGGGGTAAAACCCGTGGGCTGCAAATGGATCTTCAGAAAGAAGATTGGTGTAGATGGGCAGGTTGAGACCTATAAAGCTAGACTTGTTGCAAAGGGTTTTCGTCAAAGACCTGGTTTGGACTATGACGAGACCTTTTCTCCAGTGGCTATGCTGAAATCCATTCGGATCCTTCTTGCCATTGCTGCCTTCCACGATTATGAAATCTGGCAGATGGACGTAAAGACGGCTTTCCTAAATGGAAATTTGGAAGAGTGCGTCTATATGGATCAGCCGGAAGGATTCATTCAGAGTGGAAGCAGCGGTATAGTGTGCAAGTTGCTCAAGTCTATTTATGGACTCAAGCAGGCATCGCGGAGTTGGAACATCTGCTTTGATGATACTGTCAAAGAATTCGACTTTATCAAAAACCCAGATGAACCATGCATTTACAGTAAGATTGTAGGGAGAACTGTGGTATTCCTCGTCTTGTACGTGGATGACATTCTCCTAATAGGAAATGATATTCCTATGCTACAGTCAGTCAAAGGATTCTTGTCGCAGAGGTTCTCCATGAAGGACCTGAGCGATGCCAACTACATTCTGGGGATCCAGATCTATCGTGATAGATCTAAGAGGATGTTGGGACTTTCACAGTCAAGGTACATCGACACTATACTGAAAAAGTTCAGTATGGAATATTCCAAGCGCGGTAATCTACCGGCTTGTCACGGGATCACCCTCTCCAAAGAGATGTCTCCCAAGACTGATTTGGAAAGGGATCGCATGTCTATTATACCCTACGCTTCTGTGGTAGGCTCTATAATGTATGCGATGTTGTGTACCAGACCAGATGTAGCATTCGCATTGAGCGTTGTAAGCCGGTATCAGTCGAACCCAGGGGAGAAACACTGGATAGCGGTAAAGAACATTCTCAAGTACCTGAGAAGGACTAAGGAGATGTTCTTGGTGTATGGCGAAAAAGACCTCCAGCTTGAGGCCTTTGCTGACTCCAGCTTCCAGAGTGACAAGGATGACTCCAAGTCCATGTCGGGTTATGTCTTTACCCTCAATGGAGGGGCGGTTTGCTGGAAGAGTTCGAAGCAGGAGACCGTTGCAGACTCAACTATGGAAGCGGAGTACATAGCTGCTTGCGATGCCGCAAAGGAAGCTATCTGGATGAAGAAGTTCCTCACGGAGCTTTAGGTGGTTCCTACCATTGTTGATCCAATACCGCTGTATTGAGACAACAACGGAGCTATAGCTTTAGCGAAGGAACCCAGGTCCCATCAGAAGTCCAGGCACATTTTGAGGCGGTACCACCTGATCAGGGAGATCGTAGATAGCCAGGAGATCGAGGTGAAGAGAGTAAATACGGAGAACAACACTGCAGATCCACTCACGAAGGCCCTACCCCAGACTCAGTTCGAGCGGCTGATCGAGATGACAGGCCTTCGATACGCCAGTACATGGCCTTAGTGCAAGTGGGAGATTGTTAGTGTATATGCCCTAGAGGCCATTACTGTATCATACTAGTTTGTATATTACTTGATGGAAGCTTGGGATATTCACAGTTGTATAGACATGTAAGTCCATATTGCGACCCCCGGTACTTACGGGGAGGCGGAAACGGTATAAAAAACGAATTTTTATCGCAAGAGGCAACATGGACTAAACTATGTCGGGATCGTTGTCTAAACTAAAACTAGTTAACAAGCTAAAGAGAGTTAGCTACTATGGAGGATGGTTATACCTAAACTTGAACTCCTTCTCTTCTTGTTGTTGTTCTTCTTTCTTGTTCTTTGTAGAAGCTTGAATGGTTCTCTTCTCGTCGCCTTCTTCTTGCCGAAGATAGATCCACCTCGAAGGCTCGACCTTTGGGCTCTTTCTCGTACTTGGAGTGAACTAGAATCGCCGGCTTGCTAAACCCTTGATCCTAGAGTGAGTAGAGAGTGTCTAAGGGTTGCTTTTGTTTTTCAAGAGAAGGATTCTCAACACATGAGAAGGTTTCTCTTGGCTAGAGGAAGAAGAAGATGAAGTGAAGAGAGAGAGTGAATATCATAGAATTAGCCTCTCTTTTCCTTTTGCAACCATAACAAAAGAAAAAGAATAATCAAATAATAATAATAATCAAAATGAAAAAGGTTTGATGGAAAGTTTAGGAATGACTAATATCATTACAAACATTAAATGAAAAAGCAAGAATGAAAAAGCATCTTGCATTTGTAATGATGGTAGTCAAATGTTCAACCATGGTCAACAAGTCAACCATGGTCAACAAGTCAACAAAAAAACTAACCATGACACAATTTCATTTTATTATATATTATTAAATGATATAATACAAATCCATTAGGGTTTGGAAAAAGACGACTGTCAACTGTGCATACGCACCCGTTCCGAAACCCTAATGAAAGTCATCTTCCTCCTCCTCAAATAACTGTGCATACACACCTGCATTCTTGTTCCGAGGAACATGAATACTAAGAGATAAAAGCAACCCCAAATACTATACCAGCATCCGGCTCAAACCAGAGCCCACTGGTAATATCCGTCCGGACTCCAAACGTGCACAAGTGCGCGGATGAGAACGAACCCTGTCGCAAAACCATGCGACCTCTACTCTGTTTTGCCCAGAGGCGAATACCCTCTGTGTGGGACTCTAAAGACTCGACACTACGCTGGCAGTGGGTTTAACCACAGACCGCAAGCGGCACTAGCTGTGCGTAACGGTCCCCAGGTAGATGCCGACAAGAAGGCTGACGAGGTGAAACCCCATCTGAACTCCTACTGAGTCTGAATGTGACATTCTCCGTACAGTCCGGTCTGTTCGTCTGATACATCGCATGGCGGGCCTAGGGGGCGGTAAAACGTCAGTCCCCCAATAGCGGTACAAGTCGTGTCGGAGTGAAGCCCAAAACACCCTGAGATAACACTGGAAACCTACCAGTATATCTCGCTTGCCCTGGCCAGGGACTACTCGTGTAATGGCTCTCCTAGACACAGCGCGATGTCAACCCCCAATACCGGGAGAGACGAATCCTGTCTAACCGTCACTGCCTCCAAGTGCTTCGGGACTGCACCCAACCACCACCTGTTTGCACGACTCCTTTGAGCCGTGGTAGGGTAGTGATCAAAGTGCAGTGGGAACACACTCGAGGCGAAGTGTCAGTGTCAAGTCAGCGGACTAAGCTGTACTCATGTCACCTGGGAACTGATAACTGACGATAGGTATAATACCAACCTGTCAGTTCCCGACGAGTCCTGCCCAGTGTACTCGTAACCCAACGAGCACCCGTATACTATCTCCAGTACGACGTACTGATGGCTGTGGGACAGACCATCTCCCACACTGGGATGAGAAGCGCATACGCTAGTCTACTCCGGAGTATCGATGCCCTGTCTCGATAGTCCTACGACTAGGGACCTGTATAAGGATGTGCCTATAGATTACCCAGCCCCCACTAGTGTGACTGCCATCACAACGCTGGTAATCAAGCAAAGATCCTAAGGGCTCTACTAATGCGTATAAGTGATATACTGAAATAAACACAAGTACACATTGAAGTAGAAACAAACCAAGTAGCATACTACTATATTGAGCAAGATTGTTTATACAAGGTGAATATCCCAAGCTTCCATCAAGTAATATACAAACTAGTATGATACAGTAATGGCCTCTAGGGCATATACACTAACAATCTCCCACTTGCACTAAGGCCATGTACTGGCGTATCGAAGACCTATCATCTCGATCAGCCGCTCGAACTGAGTCTGGGGTAGGGCCTTGGTGAATGGATCTGCAGTGTTCTCTTCTGAAGCAACCCTCCGAACCTCGATCTCCTTGCGATCCACGATCTCCCTGATCAGGTGATACCGCCTCAAGATGTGCCTGGATCTCTGATGGGACCTGGGTTCCTTTGCTAAAGCTATAGCCCCGTTGTTGTCGCAATACAGAGGTACTGGGTCAACAATGGACGGAACCACCTGAAGTTCTTTTAAGAACTTCCTTATCCAGACAGCTTCTTTTGCGGCATCAGATGCAGCGATGTATTCCGCTTCCATAGTCGAGTCTGCAACGGTTTCCTGTTTGGAACTCTTCCAACACACCGCCCCTCCATTGAGGGTAAAGACAAAACCCGACATGGACTTGGAATCATCCTTGTCACTCTGGAAGCTGGAGTCAGCAAAGGCCTCAATCTGGAGGTCTTTTCCGCCATACACCAAGAACATCTCCTTAGTCCTCCTCAGGTACTTGAGAATGTTCTTTACCGCTATCCAATGTTTCTCCCCAGGGTTTGACTGATACCGGCTTACTACACTCAGTGCATAAGCTACATCCGGTCTGGTACACAACATCGCATACATTATAGAGCCTACCGCAGAAGCGTAGGGTATAATAGACATGCGATCCCTCTCCAAATCAGTCTTGGGAGACATCTCTTTAGAGAGGGTGATCCCGTGACAAGCCGGTAAGTTACCGCGCTTGGAATCTTCCATACTGAATCTTTTCAGTACGGTGTCGATGTACCTGGACTGTGAAAGTCCTAATATCCTCTTGGATCTATCACGATGGATCCGGATCCCCAGGATGTAAGAGGCATCACCCAGGTCTTTCATGGAGAACCTGTGTGACAAGAAACCCTTGACAGATTGTAGCATAGGAATGTCATTTCCTATTAAGAGAATGTCATCCACGTATAAAACAAGGAATACCACAGTTCTCGCTACAAATCTACTATAGATGCACGGTTCATCTGGATTTTTGATAAAGTCAAATTCCTTGACCGTCTCATCAAAACAGATGTTCCAACTCCGCGATGCCTGCTTTAGTCCATAAATGGACTTAAGCAACTTGCACACCTTTCCGCTGCTCCCACTCTGAATGAAACCCTCCGGCTGATCCATATAGACACACTCCTCTAAATTTCCATTTAGAAAAGCGGTTTTTACGTCCATCTGCCAAATCTCATAATCGTGGAAGGCAGCAATGGCAAGAAGGATCCGAATGGATTTCAGCATAGCCACTGGAGAAAAGGTTTCGTCGTAGTCCAAGCCAGGTCTTTGACGGAAACCCTTTGCTACAAGTCTAGCTTTATAGGTCTCAACCTGTCCATCTACACCAATCTTCCTTTTGAAGATCCACTTGCATCCTACGGGTTTTACCCCGTCTGGAGCAATGTCCAACGTCCATACCTTGTTGGTGTACATGGACTCCATTTCGGTCCGCATTGCATCCAGCCATTTCACTGAGTCAACGCTCTGAACGGCCTGCTGGAAGCTAGTAGGCTCATCATAATCTATGATGCAATCCTCTCTATCCCCGTCTATGAGAAAACCGTAGTATCTCTCGGGCGGATGAGACTGCCTACTACTCCTGCGGAGCGGCATAGGAATGTCCTGTTCATTTGAACCCTCTGGTTCCATTAAGCTTTCAGTAATAGTCTGTGGTTCTGGAATTTCTTCCAGTTCTATTGCGCTCCCACTTACTTCTTTTTCTAAGAACTGATGTTCCAGAAAATGGGCATTACGAGAAACAAGGACTTTTTGCTCCTCTGCGTAATAGAAAAGATACCCCCTGGAGTTCTTTGGGTATCCCACAAACTTGCACAGTACTGAGCGTGCCTCGAGCTTGTCCGCATGCTGCTTTTTGACATAAGCTGGACATCCCCAAATCTTCAGGTACTGAAGATAGGGTTTCTTCCCACTCCATAACTCATATGGTGTGGTAGGCACAGTCTTAGTAGGAACTCGGTTCAATAGGTATGCAGCTGTTTCTAGCGCATACCCCCAGAATGATCGCGGTAACTCAGCGTTACTCATCATAGACCGTACCATATCCAATAGGGTGCGATTCCGTCTCTCCGATACACCGTTATGTTGCGGGGTGTATGGAGGAGTAAGCTGAGAGAGAATTCCGTTCTCTTTTAAATAGTCCAGGAACTCGGCACTTAAGTATTCTCCACCTCGATCCGATCTTAGAATCTTAATACTTTTGCCGGTCTGTTTCTCTACTTCATTCTTATACTCCTGGAATTTTCCAAAGGCCTCGGACTTATGTTTCATTAAGAAGACATAACCGTACCTTGAGAAGTCATCCGTAAAAGTAATGAAGTAAGAATGTCCGCTTCGGGCATGTGTAGACATTGGACCGCACACGTCACTGTGTACGAGTCCCAAGAGCTCGCTCGCTCTTACTCCATGTCCAGTAAACGGAGTCTTTGTCATCTTTCCCTTGAGACAGGATTGACAAGTGGCATACGATTGATATTCGAACGCATTCAAATACCCTTCTGTATGTAACTTCGTCAACCTTCTCTCATTGATGTGACCCAATCTACAATGCCATAAGAAAGTCTGATTAATATCTGGTGACTTTCTTTTGTGTGTATTCTGGACATTGAAAATCTGTGGTTGGTTTAATACGTATATACCATTGCTCAATGTACCTGACCCAATCAGAACTTGATTAAGGTGAATGTTAACAACATTACTTACAAACGCAAATTCATAACCTTCTTTAGAAACCAAAGATACAGAAATGATATTACAAGTTGCGTTGGGTACAAAAAAGCAATTACGCAAAACCAAAACATGTCCATCTGACATTCCTAGGTGATAGTCCCCCACGGCTTTAGCATCCATGCTAGCTCCGTTCGCAACTCTGAGGGTCATGTCACCTTCCTTCAAAAACCTACGGTTTCTCAACGCCTGCAAAGAATTACAGATATGAGATCCTGATCCGGTATCCAATACCCAGGAAGTAGAGTTTATAGAAAGACAGTTTTCAATAACATACACACCTGAAGCTGAAGCCGCAACCTGCTTCAGTTCCTGTGTCCTGGCTTTCCAAGCCCTGCAATCTTTCTTCCAGTGTCCTCTCTTGTGACAATAGAAGCATTCCTCTTTACTAACAAGCTTCCCCGCTATCTTTGTTGCCTTTTCCTTTCCCTTCGCACCCACTTTACTAACACCGCCTCTTGGTTTGGCGGGGGCTTTCTTCTTCTTTCCCTTGGCTTTCGCCTTGGACCTAGAAGAAGAAGATCCTCCTACAAACAAAGTGGATGTATCCCTACCCTTCTGTAGGGTGCCCTCTGC
The DNA here is from genome assembly GCA_030015575.1 of Agapanthus africanus. NCBI lineage: Eukaryota > Viridiplantae > Streptophyta > Magnoliopsida > Asparagales > Amaryllidaceae > Agapanthus > Agapanthus africanus. Next base: position 155,880,802 of record CM057343.1, read on the forward strand.
GCTCCTCAGCAGGTTGAGGAGTTCTGAAAGTTCAACTTCCTTTTCTTGCAAGTTGAAATTCAGTATGAACTGGGCGTAAGTGGATGGAAGGGACTGGAGAATTATATCCGTGTAAAGTTCACTATCCAACGTGGTCCCAAGTTCCGCGAGCTCCTCAGTGTAGCCAATCATCTTAAGCACGTGGTCCGCTACCGATGATCCGACGGCCAACTTTGTCGAAAATAACTTCTTCGACACTTCGTATCTTGCGATACGAGACTGCTCTCCATACAGTTCTTTTGTATGAAGAAATATGGATTCCAAATCCATATTCTCGTGCCTCCTCTGATGGTCATTGTCCATCGAGGCAAGTACGAGGCATCTGGCCTTCGCGCTGTCAATCTCCCAAGTCTTACGGATTTCCTTATCCGCGACGCTGGAGGTGGGACCTGGGACGGGGGGAGCTTTGCTGGTAAGAAGATACCCCAGCTTGTCGTAAGAGATTGCCAATTTGACATTCCTGAGCCAATCTTTGTAGTTTGGCCCTGTCAATATGTTTTTATCTAGAAGTAACTTAAGTCCAGTCATTTCGATTTGGTCGCTGCAGGGGGAGAGAAGAAACACTTAGCACGATGCTCTTGCAAGTTTAGAATGGTTTTTAATTTGTCTAAACAGGATGGCTCCCACTGTCTCTCGAATCCCTCCTCAAACCACAAAGGAAGAATTAGCCGGGATCAATCCCACCGTACAATACTTGCTTAACCGTTCAGCCAGGCCAGTGTCGGTACTTCGAGGGAGGTTTTCCAACGCTTTCGCGAAGTTCCTTAATTTAAGAACCTCTTTTCCCTGGGGGCGTAGCCCCGCTAACACCTTTCTAGGCACCTACTAGGTTTATAGCATTGATCGTTTAGTGAGAAATTTCCCGAGGAGTAGCATATACTCACAGTAGGATCGGGATCCAAATATCATCGCGTGACGAAAATGAAGGAATCCTACCATAATCATCACACTCCAAATGGTATGCAAATCTAGCAAGTTTCAGTACTTATGAAACTCCCGATGTGGATTTTTGCCCCATGCTCTTATGACCTTGGCGTGAGGTCAAAATGTCATAAGTCACATGTCAAGTTCGTCCCATCATTATCCAGGTTAATTTGAATCCACCCGTACATACCCTTGACGTAGGCCAAAATGGCAGTACGACTGTCTCAAACCAACGCATTCTATCTATGCAACAGATAAATATCCGGCAGCTACCAATCACTATGCCTTGGCGTGAGGTCAAAATACATAGCTTGAATACTACCGTATATTTAACTGAAATGATGGAGGGCTACGAATGGTTTTGGCGAAACCGTGAACGTAGTGAACTTGATATAGTCGATGGAACGAGATAGCTTTTAGAAGGAGTGGCTCAAGCTCCGCATTTAAAAGTTATTTTTGAAAAGAACCGAGTGGTTTTTCGAAAGTGTTCCAACGACTTTAAACTTGGTTTATTATCTTGCATTAGTTCTTTTAATGCGTGATATTCTTGCATTAGTTCTTTTAATGCGTCCCATCATTTAATTCCTACCATTGCAGAAAACAACCAAAATATGACGTACGCTTATGCCATTCGCATTCGCCACGGGGTCCCGTCATCACTCGTTAGGTTACTTAACTAACGACAGAGCGGGGGCTGGGCTAGCGCGGCTGTAAAACATAAGCAACGCCTAAATAGAAAGCAATGATAGACATTACAGATCACAGATGAATACATTGGATATACTAGCAATCCGCATTCCTTTCGAGCCTGAAACGAAAAGCGGATAACACGGTCGCGGTGAATAGCAAATACCCCACCCAAGACCCCTACGGGTGCGGCAAACTACCCTCCATGTTCCCGGTAGTTTGTGCACCCCACCATGGGTCTATCCTAGGAGCAAAAACAGTAAAAAGAATTATACAATGACGGCTACAACCCCGACCCGGTTGTGCGGCCAAACAAATAATATAATTACATCAATTTACATTTACAATGAATGAAAGAAAAACAGAAGCTCATCTCACATCCACCCCGGCTATTCACCCGCGACAGTCCAACACATTCATATACACATTCCAGAACATTACAGATCATGTATAACCCCGACTAATCGACTTATAGCGATTAGCCGACGTTCAATACATGCAAACATCACAGATATAACCAACATAGCTAAAGTGCAGTGAAGTTCGGAAAAAAATACGGAATTATAGGACCCCAAAAGTGAATTTCAGTTCTGGAAAATCTGGGTACATATAATATATCTTAAAAATCCCAAAACCAACACAGAAGAACACTGCACGAAAAACGATGCAAAGATGACACCAACTTGCGGCGGTTCCGCGGCCAGATGAGTAGGTGAGGCCGCGGAAGCGCGGCGGTTTGGAGGAATCATGATATCGTTTTTCTTGTGTGTTCTTAGAAAACCCTGAGACGATTTTACAAGTATAAAGTTTTTCATTTTGAGCAGAAAAAATTTCAACAGAAAGTTAGGTTTTCGTTTTTCCGGTTTTGCGATTTTTCGGTTCCGAACTTCGTAACACTTCACTACCAAGCTAGTTTAAGTTTAGTTAGGCTCTGATACCACTGTAAGTCCATATTGCGACCCCCGGTACTTACGGGGAGGCGGAAACGGTATAAAAAACGAATTTTTATCGCAAGAGGCAACATGGACTAAACTATGTCGGGATCGTTGTCTAAACTAAAACTAGTTAACAAGCTAAAGAGAGTTAGCTACTATGGAGGATGGTTATACCTAAACTTGAACTCCTTCTCTTCTTGTTGTTGTTCTTCTTTCTTGTTCTTTGTAGAAGCTTGAATGGTTCTCTTCTCGTCGCCTTCTTCTTGCCGAAGATAGATCCACCTCGAAGGCTCGACCTTTGGGCTCTTTCTCGTACTTGGAGTGAACTAGAATCGCCGGCTTGCTAAACCCTTGATCCTAGAGTGAGTAGAGAGTGTCTAAGGGTTGCTTTTGTTTTTCAAGAGAAGGATTCTCAACACATGAGAAGGTTTCTCTTGGCTAGAGGAAGAAGAAGATGAAGTGAAGAGAGAGAGTGAATATCATAGAATTAGCCTCTCTTTTCCTTTTGCAACCATAACAAAAGAAAAAGAATAATCAAATAATAATAATAATCAAAATGAAAAAGGTTTGATGGAAAGTTTAGGAATGACTAATATCATTACAAACATTAAATGAAAAAGCAAGAATGAAAAAGCATCTTGCATTTGTAATGATGGTAGTCAAATGTTCAACCATGGTCAACAAGTCAACCATGGTCAACAAGTCAACAAAAAAACTAACCATGACACAATTTCATTTTATTATATATTATTAAATGATATAATACAAATCCATTAGGGTTTGGAAAAAGACGACTGTCAACTGTGCATACGCACCCGTTCCGAAACCCTAATGAAAGTCATCTTCCTCCTCCTCAAATAACTGTGCATACACACCTGCATTCTTGTTCCGAGGAACATGAATACTAAGAGATAAAAGCAACCCCAAATACTATACCAGCATCCGGCTCAAACCAGAGCCCACTGGTAATATCCGTCCGGACTCCAAACGTGCACAAGTGCGCGGATGAGAACGAACCCTGTCGCAAAACCATGCGACCTCTACTCTGTTTTGCCCAGAGGCGAATACCCTCTGTGTGGGACTCTAAAGACTCGACACTACGCTGGCAGTGGGTTTAACCACAGACCGCAAGCGGCACTAGCTGTGCGTAACGGTCCCCAGGTAGATGCCGACAAGAAGGCTGACGAGGTGAAACCCCATCTGAACTCCTACTGAGTCTGAATGTGACATTCTCCGTACAGTCCGGTCTGTTCGTCTGATACATCGCATGGCGGGCCTAGGGGGCGGTAAAACGTCAGTCCCCCAATAGCGGTACAAGTCGTGTCGGAGTGAAGCCCAAAACACCCTGAGATAACACTGGAAACCTACCAGTATATCTCGCTTGCCCTGGCCAGGGACTACTCGTGTAATGGCTCTCCTAGACACAGCGCGATGTCAACCCCCAATACCGGGAGAGACGAATCCTGTCTAACCGTCACTGCCTCCAAGTGCTTCGGGACTGCACCCAACCACCACCTGTTTGCACGACTCCTTTGAGCCGTGGTAGGGTAGTGATCAAAGTGCAGTGGGAACACACTCGAGGCGAAGTGTCAGTGTCAAGTCAGCGGACTAAGCTGTACTCATGTCACCTGGGAACTGATAACTGACGATAGGTATAATACCAACCTGTCAGTTCCCGACGAGTCCTGCCCAGTGTACTCGTAACCCAACGAGCACCCGTATACTATCTCCAGTACGACGTACTGATGGCTGTGGGACAGACCATCTCCCACACTGGGATGAGAAGCGCATACGCTAGTCTACTCCGGAGTATCGATGCCCTGTCTCGATAGTCCTACGACTAGGGACCTGTATAAGGATGTGCCTATAGATTACCCAGCCCCCACTAGTGTGACTGCCATCACAACGCTGGTAATCAAGCAAAGATCCTAAGGGCTCTACTAATGCGTATAAGTGATATACTGAAATAAACACAAGTACACATTGAAGTAGAAACAAACCAAGTAGCATACTACTATATTGAGCAAGATTGTTTATACAAGGTGAATATCCCAAGCTTCCATCAAGTAATATACAAACTAGTATGATACAGTAATGGCCTCTAGGGCATATACACTAACAAGACAATCTTGCTCAAAATGGTAGTATGCTACTTGGTTTGTCTCTACTTCAATATGTGCATGTGTTTCTTTTAGCATATCGCTTATATACATATTAGTAGAGCCCTTAGGATCTTGGCTTGATTACCAGCGTTGTGATGGCGCTCACACTCATGGGGGCTGGGTAATCCATAAGCACATCCTTATACTGGTCCCTAGTCGTAGGACTATCGAGACAGGGCATCGATACTCCGGAGTAGACTAGCGTATGCGCTTCTCAACCCAGCGGGGGGGACGGTCTGTCCCACAGCCGTCAGTACGTCGTATTTGAGATAGTATGCGGGTGCTCGTTAGGTTACGAGTACACTGGACAGGACTCGTCGGGAACTGTTGGTTGGTATTATACCTATCGTCAGTTATCAGTTCCCAGGTGATATGAGTAGAGCTTAGTCCGCCGACTTGACACTGTCACTTCGCCTCGAGTGTGTTCCCACTGTACTTAGATTACTACCCTACCACGGCTCAAAGGAGTCCTGCAAACAGGTAGTAGTTGGGTGCAGTCCCGAAGCACTTGGAGGCAGTGACGGTTAGACAGGATTCGTCTCTCCCGGTATTGGGGGTTGACATCGCGCTGTGTCTAGGAGAGCCATTACACAAGTAGTCCCTGGCCAGGGCAAGCGAGATATACTGGTAGGTTTCCAGTGTTATCTCAGGGTGTTCTGGGTTACGCTCCGACACGACTTGTACCGCTATTAGGGGACTGACGTTCACCGCCCCCTAGGCCCGCCATGCGATGTATCAGATGAACAGACTGGACTGTACGGAGATTGTCACATACAGGCTCAGTAGGAGTTCGGATGGGTTTACCTCATCGGCCTTCTTATCGACATCTACCTGGGGACCGTTACGTACAGCTAGTGCCGCTTGCGGTCTGTGGTTAAACCCACTGCCAGCGTAGTGTCGAGTCTTTAGAGTCCCACACAGAGAGTTTCCCTGCACTGAGCGAAATGTGTAGAGGCCGTATGGTTTTACGGCGGGGCTACGATCACTTATGTACACTTGTGTGCGTATGCTGTTCGAGCAGGCAATACTAGTGGGCTTTGGTTTAAGCCAGATCCTAGTATTGCACAGATGGATTTGATTTGTCTTCTGTGCATTCGCATTCTACGGAATGCGGATGCGGGTGTGTATGCACAGTTTTGAGGAGCGATGAAGGAGGAGGTGCCCCATTAGGGTTTTGGCAATTGGTTCGGCCAAAACCGTAATGTGGCACACTCATTAGGGTTTTGACAGTTCGTTTGGTCAAAACCGTTATGAGCCGGAGACATTGTTTACTAATCCTTTTAGTGATAGATTTGTGATGGCTAATTGCATTGACCATTTGACCACTTGGGTCTCTCTTGACTTTGTTCACCCGTTGACCGTGTTGACCATTGACCTTCAAGAGAAATCCACACTCTTCTTTCATTTTCTTTTTATTTCTTGTGTTATGATAATGGTCAATTCAATGTGCCATCAACTTCTATCATGATAGGATTAGTAATGATGATTTTGTGTATTATTGCAACCATGGTTCATTTCATTTTGGCTTAATCTTTTCATTATTCTCTTCTCTTTCTCTCTCATGAAGTGAGAAGAAAAGAAAAGCTCCATGGTTGCAAACTTTCTCCTTCTTCTTCCTCCTCTTGATCTCTTCTTTTGATCTCATGTGTTGAGAGAAAAAGAATCCACAATGACAAATACATCCATACATCTCCTCTTCACATTCTAAGGCATTTAGATTAGCAATCTCCTTGCCCTAGTTACCTTGGCTTGAGGCGAAGCTTAGTGTACAACTCTCGGGTGGATCGTCTTCGACTCAAGAAGGCCGCGGAGGTGTCCAAGGTCCGGATAGACGCTTGGAGCTTGGATGGACGAGCGGGACAGCGTAATGAAGACCCGTAGGACCGGTTCCGTGAGGTATACTTTCTACAAGCATAGTAGTTAAAACCTCTAAGTGTTTACTAGTTTCTAGTTTAGCAAAGATCCGACTTTTAGTCCATGTTGCCTTGCGCTAAAATCATTGTTTATCGCCGTTTCCGCCTCCCCGTAAGAACCGGGGTGAGCAACGTGGACTTACAGGAACTTCTAGATACAACTGAAATATAATATACAATGTATACTGATGGGTACGATACAAATAACCCACCTACTAGCAAGTCACCTGAAAGAAGCAGTGCCAGCAAAGCCGTAATGAAACCCGTACGGCAACCTGCAAGAAACTGGGGCACAACGGGGGTGAGTTGCCAACTCGTGAATAGAAAAACATCTACGAAAAGAAATCATATATATGACGCAATCCTAGGTCATACGGTCATAATATATCCTCGAATATATAACCAGCAGCCTATAACAATGGTTAGGGTATACCTCTAAACAACGGTAATACCAAGTGCTCGTGTCAGTGCCTCAGGTAGCAATATATCATATGGATGAGGTATGAATGCATGAAAAGTATGATGAAGTATTTAAATTGATATTAATACACATATATTAGAGTCTCATTCCACTAATATTGGTGTATGGGCATATATAACAGCGTCCTCATCCCCTATTATATATACATATGAAGTATGATCAATGTAATCAATGCCTGTATATATGTGGATCCCGTCCACGTGTCACCCCATGACAATAAGCATCATGCATGTAAATATGAGGATATAGTCAAAATCATGGAAAAACATCATGAAACCTGTGCCCAGCATCGGCACAAAACATAGCCTCAATCTCAATATCTCAATGTCTCTGTACCTCAATATCTCAAAATCTCAGATAAATCTCACTATCTAGGGAGCCGTCAATCCAGACCGGCCCTTAATATCCATCTCAAGACCACGACGGTATCCTCCGGATATCCGACGCGTCGGGTAAAATCACCGGTCGGTAGTGCTCCCCTGCCAGGCTCAACGCCATCATCTGCGATCCTCTTGCCCCGGGGTACCGCACCGGATCCACCATGTACCCGAAACGGTTCTTCCACTCCTCGAACTCGGGTTTCACATGTCGCTCTCAGCACCGAGAAAACACATGGTGGACGCACTGAAATATCATATCAAGGGTAACCGGGTTTTTTAAAACAATTACATAATCTCTTTGAAATATCCACGGTTCCAAAATCCAGAAATATCATAGAAATAACATATCACAATGCGCATAATTAGGATGCATGATGTATGTGACATATAAATGAAATGCAAGTATAACAGTATATCGTGCAACATGGAATAATAGTATGCACATACAAGGGTCATATCCTGATGCAATAATACTGCTGTGTAGTGACATGGCAATTACCGATGAAGATATGTGTGAGCCAGCAAGTAAGTGTACGTGGTACATACGTATCATCGGTAATGGTGCTGGTGTCCTAACAGCATGATATCAACAATACAATATGGAATCACAATATAAGTATGCGATGCGGAGCGAACAACAATAATGTGCGGGAGCTGAATACAAAACACAATGATAGTTAAACTGCATCTAATATCATAAGAGTCATATAGCTACACCAAATATAGGGCTGAACTAATAGGCTAACTGAAGGTAAGGGAAACCGCCTAACCTCTGAGTCGATATATATATATATATATATATATATATATATATATATATATATATATTAGTCGGTGATCCCGCCTCGATAATATCACATCCGATACCATATCTCTATAATCAGTTATTCCCAAGTTAAGAGTGCGGATCAAACATAAAAATATAGCTCGTATGTAAATCCGTTGTACGGCATCCCAAATCCGGGTATGGGTCGATACCACATTCATCATATCATTCGTCTAGTATCCTCTTTATCAAAAATCACCATTCAGATACTGACCTATGTCTAGTACAATACTAATATCATCAATATAACTATGATCTGACTACTGATCAACTGTCTCAACCAAACCGATATCATCATCATAAATCATAAAGAGGTATACATCGCCTAATACGACCTATTTTAAACATCTTATCATATCATATCATATCTCATATCACGATCACATGTCATCCATTTATATATATGTCACTATTCTCATGGCATCGTCATCCAATGATCCGTTATAACATCAGGACGTATCTCAAGTACGAATCCTGCCAAATCATTGATATCATAACCTCAGCTCAAATATCATCGACTCATCTCAATCCCAAGTATCATCCTCAAATCCGTATGTGAACACATAGTCCCATACCTATGTGAACACATAACTATATAGAATCCTATATATGTACATGCGAAAGAACTGATGTATGCAAGTATGGGTGAGTGTGTGTATGTGTGGTGCAACCACTACTCTAGGGTTTCCCAACAATATACCAAATATCCATCATAAACATCAATAATTTCCAAACAGCATATAATAATTGTATGTGTGTATACGCATCCGTATACATCACCACGAACTGCGGAGGTACTATACGCCATCCACCCGACTTCTCCACGGTAGATATAAATTTACTCACCTTGCTTTATGCGTGCCGATGCCGACGTCGCCATTTGCATCTCCAATACCTCGACGTCACATGGGGTACCTACAAAGATATCACAAATGCTAAAGCACATGAAAACCATATCGGAAAGCAAAACGGTACACGCTACGCCTATAGGTAAAAACCTATAGTCTCGCGTGCAAACACAGCCAATAACCCTCTGCCGTTGGCATTCAAACACTACCCGACAGACACGAATCACCAAATACCAAAATCCATGCTAAAACAAGTCGTAAATCATGCGCCAACTCAAGAAAATCAACCCAGATTTCACCCTGATTTGAATCAGACAAAATCGCACATACCAAGGGTCAAGTTTACAGGATATAGGGCTACAGAACAAAAACGAGACGGTTCCCTCCTGCTCTGGCCGCAAATTGCAGCCAGAAGGGTTAAATCTGTGGCCTGGGGAAAGAAGTGGGGGCTAGGGTTTTGTGGGGTGGTTCCAGGGTGCCTGCACAGCATACTGCCAAGTCAATTTTATTTCAGGGGTCTCAGGTTGAAAGCAGATTCTAGAAAGGTTAAAAAGTCGACAAAAACGCTAAACGACACCGAATCGAACAAATCTGGTATTTTGGTGAAATCTAGAACAAATCTTGGGTTATCTGGTCTCAACAGCACCTAATAAGGCTATACTAACAATCAAAACCATCACATGGTCAAGTCTCACTCAAATTTACCTAAAACTAGCACTAACTCACATAATAATGCTAAATTTCAGCTTTAACGACCATAATCAAGCAAGAAAGAAGTTAGGTTGCAAGATTATACCTCAAGGAATCCTAGGATGTAGGAGAAGAGAGGAAGAAGAAGGAGAAAGGGGCTGTTGCTGCTGCTGAGCTGCTTCTATTGTTGTTGTTTGTTGCTGTTCTGCTTGTTGCTCTTGCTGCTACTCAGGCTGCTGCTGCTTTGGCTGTTGCTGCTGCTTGTTATTTGTTTGTGTTGCTGCTGCAGCAACAGTTGCATTGTGGTTGTTTTGTGGCTGAAGTTGTGGTAGATGTAGTATATTTGATGATGGTGTGTGTGGGTGACTGAGAGGGAGAGATGTGAGTGATATGAGAGTGTGAGAGAAAAGAAAAAGTTTTGAAGTGAAATGGAGTTAACCCCCATCATCCTCTCTCTTCATTAAATGCTGGACATGGCACATCCATCATACCCTCTCTCTCTCCTCTACACAAGTCAACCCTCACCATAATCACCTTTAAACAAAACTAAAAACCTTTAATTAACCCAATTGACTTAACCAAATGGGTTAGACCATCATGGTTGTCTAAACATGGCTTAATCCTAGGCTTAACCCTAGCTAACATGCACATGTGTGTACAGTCGAGATAAAATTCCAGTAAAATATTCATAAAACCAGATAAAATATTTAAAAGCCGTTTTGGTAAACTTTTTACCAAAAACCCCACATTAAACACAATTACCACTAAACACAAACTCAGGTGTTACAATCTTCCCCCCTTAAAAAAAATTCGTTCCTGAATTTAAATTTAAACACCCAAATTCTAAAACATTTCAATAAAATGTCCAAGTCAACGGGGCTCCGAAATCATCAATACATAAAACGCATCGTAGCGCAATACATGCGCACGAGTAATGAGTAGATAACTCGAAATCATAACTCCGTCAAGCATCCCGCAATCATCGGAGTCAAGGTGAAAACACGAATGCCAAATCCAAAGCAAAACCGATATGCTATAAATCGGAACTATACATATAAATATCAAATCTGTATATGTAAATATCTGAAGGAAGTGCATGCCAAATTCTTTAAAGTCGATGTGCAATGCGCATAATACTGCACAGTGGCGGACGTCTCTATAAGAAAATAGCCATATACGTATATATCTTTTGTTTAATATGTACGTTCTGCCGTTTTGAAAACAATTTAGAAAGGTTCCCTGTTTTAAACGTCTTGTGTCATATCGGGCACGTAGGTAAATACTGAGACTATAGCTCACTTTTCAGAAATCCCTTTGAAATCAATCAATGCATGCAAAATATGTTCAGGTACTGTCCTCTGACTAGTCCTGCTCAGTACGAAAACACATAGCAAATATCATAAAAACGTACTGCTCTATAAGAATCTATCCTAAAATGTGCATATGGGTACTACGTGCGTCTGGTGCGCACGGAAATCAAAAATCCATGAAATACATGTGCACAGAAAAAACATCTAAGTGCATCGGGAGTGCACGAAACATCTGTCATGGGCCACGTGTGTGCCTGACAGCAAAAACAGGTACATCTGACATGCACGAAGAATCTCGATTTAGTGCATCTGGTGTGCACCAAAATCGTACCACATAACATGCGCCCAACATGCGCGAAAATCCAAATCAGGTGCATCTATCATGCACGAAATCATGAAATCCAATATCAAGCGCCGAACATGCGCAAAAATCCAATCAGGGCACAAGGTGCACAAAACCAATATCGAGCATCACAATCGAAATCAAAGTCCAGTGCATCTAAGTGAACAAAATACGAATCACTGCACTGCAAGCATATGTGAACTATACCGAGTGCAGGAACCAAATTGTGTGCGTGCATACGCACGAAATCAACTCCCCTGTCTAAAACCCATAAAATCATAAACATGTGAAACCAAGACACGAAAACGATATCAAGTGCAACAACTGTGCGAAAATCGTAATTACTCAGTAAGTGCAACCATGGTGCATGAAAACAAATATCATGGAACCCAATCATCAAAATCAGTCACGCGAATAGATCGCCCAAAACATCGAAATCAAGTATGGCGGAATAGTTCCGCTCAAGCACATCCTCCAAGAATCTCTGGCCAACTGTCGTGATCACTCATAGCATATCTCGTTGACGATCCTGAACTCTGGCCTGCTGGTGTGCGTAACATGACCGCTCCTGGGTTCAAGTCTTCTTTGTGGATTACCAATCTCACGATCCATCGGCTCATCGGCCCTGTAAGACGTGCTAACGGGGATGATTCCGTTTTGGCACTTCACTGGTCATCTCTCGGTCAATCATCGCGACCACTCGTAAAGCAGCATGTCACTGGTGTCGGCCTCTGGCTCTCTGAATGCACGAGACACATCTGATCCTGGGTGCAAATATCATTGCAGCAGTGTCCTGGAAGGAATCCTGCTCAAGGACTCTTCCAAGTCTCATCTCTGCCAACTTTCCGGAAGTCATCATCCTTTACTATATCTGCTTCTTGCTCCGGAACGGCTGCATACTCATCGCGACTCCTTTTGGAAGGTATATCCAAGTGCTACGCCTCGGCATGCGTATCGCATCTCTGACGTTGGCGGAGTGGAACGTCATCTTATCCAGATATTGTACGAACCACTTACTCCACTTTTTTCTAATATTGACAGCTTCGGACTCGTCTCGTCGTGGCTGCATGGACTGAGCTCCAAAGGTTATCCTCGTATCTGGAGTCTCCCAAGAAATGCATCTCACCACCTAGCATCCGAATGAAGTCGAGCCATCCGATCGATTTGTCAAAACCTCCTAATCCCCCAAGAGCTCAACATCTTGGGTACAGTTTAATAGTATCGAGTACGTACCACAGCATCGATGGTCCAGCCGTAGAAGGGCAAACCCAAGCCTCACTAATGGCGCCGCGGAACTGCCGCAAACCCTAAGGTTCAAAGGATTTCACACGGTCATTAAGTCGAGTTAGGGTTTCATTCTTCTAGAGGGTCCATAGAATTGCCTGCATGTCTTTCCGAATACTTTAAACTTGGAATAATAGGTTTCTGACATTCGATCATCTCTGTCGACTCTCAACGTCTCTGCGTGAAGTCGTCTCTCGCTAGAATCAATTTATCTGATGACCTCGCATCGGGGTAGCGAACGAACCACATGTCCTAGTCATTCATCTTCGGTGACTAGCGACCTTCTATAATCTCTTAGTACAACCTCGTACTGCAATAGCTCCAACATCTGGGCGATATCTCGTCGTTCACAGCAACAACTGGCTCACTCGTCTGCACGATGAACAGTGCTTCAATCATCATGAATAAGCAATACATCAACGGTCATCAAAATCTGGCTGGCCTCTATCAATGGCTCAATCCTCTAGTGCGGATCTGCACGTCCGAGTAATCTCATACAGCTATCCCTCTAACGCTCGTGGCGCTAATACCTCATAAAAAGACACATCTCTACAATCGTGCGTCGCTGGAATTACGCCCTGGTCAGTCCTCGTTCGTGATGAGCTCGTGCTGACCGCAACTCTAGCCGTAGCTCTCCCTGCCTGTAATCGTGGCAGCAAAACCATAACTGATACCGATGAGGCTAGATTAGGAATGAATATAATACTGAACAAAGAAATGTACATCCTAAGGCTTCTTAAGTGGAGTAGCGTATCGTAAATATGCCGCGGAACATACCCACGGTACGTCACTCTACTTTAGTCACCTATTCCATCAACCAAGGGTCATCCTACGCTCCGAAGGTAAAACCTAACTCTCTGATACCAACTTTGTCACGTCCCGAAAGTATGGAATATGACCGGCACATAAACTACGAACGTCTCAAGGCGTACGTATTCTAAGTAAGCCGAAAACCCAGAAATCCAATATCAAGTGCCGAAATATGCATTTTAAAATCATAAGTCTGTTTCAAAAATTTCGGCAGAGTTTCCTTTGTAAAAACTGATCCCATACGGGTACAAAACCTGATAAAGCATATATAATGGAAAATGCATCCCTAAGCGGGAGCTAGCTCTTCGTCAATCGACGGTCACAACTACGCAAGAAATAATATACAATGCCGAAAGGCGAGGATCACAACAGAAAAAGAACTCAAAACAACATGAAATCCATAGAAATACAACGCGCGACTCTAAGGTCGAATGAATAAACAACACTGGTCTCTATCTCGAAATAAATACATGTTTGGTTGATGGAACTTCTAAATACAACTGAAATATAATATACAATGTATACTGATGGGTACGATACAAATAACCCACCTACTAGCAAGTCACCTGAAAGAAGCAGTGCCAGCAAAGCCGTAATGAAACCCGTACGGCAACCTGCAAGAAACTGGGGCACAACGGGGTGAGTTTCCAACTCATGAATAGAAAAACATCTACGAATAGAAATCGCATGTATGACACAATCCTAGGTCATTCGGTCATAATATATCCTCGAATATATAACCAGCAACCTATATTAATGGCTAGGGTATACCTCTAAACAACGGTAATACCAAGTGCTCGTGTCAGTGCCTCAGGTAGCAATATATCATATGGATGAGGTATGAATGCATGAAAAGTATGATGAAGTATTTAAATTGATATCAATACACATATATTAGCGTCCCATTCCACTAATATTGGTGTAAGGGCATATATAACAGCGTCCTCATCCCCTGTTATATATACATATGAAGTATGATCAATGTAATCAATGTATGTATATATGTGGATCCTATCCACGTGTCACCCCATGACAATAAGCATCATGCATGTAAATATGAGGATATAGTCAAAATCATGGAAAAACATTATGAAACTTGTGCCCAGCATCGGCACAAAACATAGCCTCAATCTCAATATCTCAATGTCTCTGTACCTCAATATCTCAAAATCTCAGATAAATCTCACTATCTAGGGCACCGTCAATCCAGACTGGCCCCTAATATCCATCTCAAGACCACGACGGTATCCTCCGGATATCCGACGCGTCGGGTAAAATCACCGGTCGGTAGTGCTCCCCTGCCAGGCTCAACGCCATCATCTGCGATCCTCTTGCCCCGGGGTACTGCACCGGGTCCACCATGTACCCGAAACGGTTCCTCCACTCCTCGAACTCGGGTTTTACATGTCGCTCTCAGCACCGAGAAAACACATGGTGGACGCACTGAAATATCATATCAAGGGTAACCGGGTTTTTAAAACAATTACATAATCTCTTTGAAATAACCACGGTTCCCAAATCCAGAAATATCATAGAAACAACATATCTCAATGCGCATAATCAGGAAGCATGATGTATGTGACATATAAATGAAATGCAAGTATAACAGTATATCGTGCAACATGGAATAATAGTATGCACATATAAGAGTCATATCCTGATGCAATAATACTACTGTGTAGTGACATGGCAATTACCGATGAAGATGTGTGTGAGCCGGTAAGTAAGTGTACGTAGTACATACGCATCATCGGTAATGGTGCTGGTGTCCTAACAGCATGATATCAACAATGCAATATGGAATCACAATATAAGTATGCGATGCGGAGTGAACAACAATAATGTGCGGGAGCTGAATACAAAACACAATAATAGCTAAACTACATCTAATGTCATAAGAGTCATATAGCGACACCAACTATAGGGCTGAACTAATAGGCTAACTGAAGGTAAGGGAAACAGCCTAACCACTGAGTCGTTACATATATATACACACACACACACACACACACACACACACACACACACACACACACACACACACATATATTAGTCGGTGATCCCGCCTCGATAATATCACATCCGATACCATATCTCTATAATCAGTTATTCCCAAATTAAGAGTGCGGACCAAACATAAAAATTTAGCTAGTACGTAAATCCGTCGTACGGCATCCCAAATCCGGGTACGGGTCGATACCACATTCATCATATCATTCGTCTAGTATCCTCTTTATCAAAAATCACCATTCAGGTACTGACCTATGTCTAGTACAATACTAATGTTATCAATATAACTATGATCTGAATACTGATCAACAGTCTCAACCAAACCGATATCATCGTCATAAATCATAAAGAGGTATACATCGCCTAATACGACCTATTTTAAACATCTTATCATATCATATCATATCTCATATCACAATCACATGTCATCCATTTATATACATGTCACTATTCTCATGGCATCGTCATCCAAGGATTCGCTATAACATCAGGACGTATCTCAAGTACGAATCCAGCCAAATCACTGATATCATAACCTCAGCTCAAATATCATCGACTCATCTCAATCCCAAGTATCATCCTCAAATCCATATGTGAACACATAGTCCCATACCCATGTGAACACATAACTATATAGAATCCCATATATGTACATGCGAAAGAACTGATGTATGCAAGTATGGGTGAGTGTGTATATGTGTGGTGCAACCACTACTTTAGGGTTTCGCAAAAATATACCAAATATCCATCATAAACATCAATAATTTCCAAACAACATAAAATAATTGTATGTGTGTTTACGCATTCGTATACATCACCACGAACTGCGGGGGTGTTATACGCCATCCACCCGACTTCACCCCGTAGATATAAATCTACTCACCTTGCTTTATGCATGCCGATGCCGACGTCGCCATTTGCATCTCCAATGCCTCGACGTCACATGGGGTACCTACAAAGATATCATAAATGCTAAAGCACATGAAAACCATATCGGAAAGCAAAACGGTACACGCTACGCCCATAGGTAAAAACCTATAGTCTCGCGTGCAAACACAGCCAATAACCCTCTGCCGTTGGCGTTCAAACACCACACGACAGACACGAATCACCAAATACCAAAATCCATGCTAAAACAAGTCGTAAATCATGCGCCAACTCAAGAAAATCAACCCAGATTTCACCCTGATTTGAATCAGACAAAATCGCACATACCAAGGGTCAAGTTTACAGGATATAGGGCTACAGAACAAAAACGAGACGGTTCCCTCCTGCTCTGGCCGCAAATTGCGGCCAGAAGGGTTAAATCTGTGGCCTGGGGAAAGAAGTGGGGGCTAGGGTTTTGTGGGGTGGTTCCAGGGTGCCTGCACAGCATACTGCCAAGTCAATTTTATTTCAGGGGTCTCGGGTTGAAAGCAGATTCTAGAAAGGTTAAAAAGTCGACAAAAACGCTAAACGACACCGAATCGAACAAATCTGGTATTTTGGTGAAATCTGGAACAAATCTTGGGTTATCTGGTCTCAACAGCACCTAATAAGGCTATACTAACAATCAAAACCATCAATTGGTCAAGTCTCACTCAAATTTACCTAAAACTAACACTAACTCACATAATAACGCTAAATTTCAGCTTTAACGACCATAATCAAGCAAGAAAGAAGTTAGGTTGCAAGATTATACCTCAAGGAATCCTAAGATGTAGAAGAAGAGAGGAAGAAGAAGGAGAAAGGGGCTGTTGCTGCTGCTGAGCTGCTTCTATTGTTGCTGTTTGTTGCTGTTCTGCTTGTTGCTCCTGCTGCTACTCAGGCTGTTGCTGCTTTGGCTACTGCTGCTGCTTGTTATTTGTTTGTGTTGCTGCTGCAGCAACAGTTGCATTGTGGTTGTTTTGTGGCTGAAGTTGTGGTAGATGTAGTATATTTGATGATGGCGTGTGTGGGTGACTGAGAGGGAGAGATGTGAGTGATATGAGAGTGTGAGAGACAAGAAAAAGTTTTGAAGTGAAATGGAGTTAACCCCCATCATCCTCTCTCTTCATTAAATGCTGGACATGGCACATCCATCATACCCTCTCTCTCTCCTCTACACAAGTCAACCCTCACCATAATCACCTTTAAACAAAACTAAAAACCTTTAATTAACCCAATTGACTAAACCAAATGGGTTAGACCACCATGGTTGTCTAAACATGGCTTAATCCTAGGCTTAACCCTAGCTAACATGCACATGTGTGTACAGTCGAGATAAAATTCCAGTAAAATATTCATAAAACCAGATAAAATATTTAAAAGCCGTTTTGGTAAACTTTTTACCAAAAAACCCACATTAAACACAATTACCACTAAACACAAACTCAGGTGTTACAATCTTCCCCCCTTAAAAAAAATTCGTCCCTGAATTTAAATTTAAACACCCAAATTCTAAAACATTTCAATAAAATGTCCAAGTCAACGGGGCTCCGAAATCATCAATACATAAAACGCATCGTAGCGCAATACATGCACACGAGTAATGAGTAGATAACTCGAAATCATAACTCCGTTAAGCATCCCGCAATCATCGGAGTCAAGGTGAAAACACGAATGCCAAATCCAAAGCAAAACCGATATGCTATAAATCGGAACTATACATATAAATATCAAATCTGTATATGTAAATATCTGAAGGAAGTGCATGCCAAATTCTTTAAAGTCGATGTGCAATGCGCATAATACTGCACAGTGGCGGACGTCTCTATAAGAAAATAGCCATATACGTATATATCTTTTGTTTAATATGTACGTTCTGCCGTTTTGAAAACAATTTAGAAAGGTTCCCTGTTTTAAACGTCTTGTGTCATATCGGGCACGTAGGTAAATACTGAGACTATAGCTCACTTTTCAGAAATCCCTTTGAAATCAATCAATGCATGCAAAATATGTTCAGGTACTGTCCTCTGACTAGTCCTGCTCAGTACGAAAACACATAGCAAATATCATAAAAACGTACTGCTCTATAAGAATCTATCCCAAAATGTGCATATGGGTACTACGTGCGTCTGGTGCGCACGGAAATCAAAAATCCATGAAATACATGTGCACAGAAAAAACATCTAAGTGCATCGGGTGTGCACGAAACATCTGTCATGGGCCACGTGTGTGCCTGACAGCAAAAACAGGTACATCAGACATGCACGAAGAATCTCGATTTAGTGCATCTGGTGTGCACCAAAATCGTACCACATAACATGCGCCCAACATGCGCGAAAATCCAAATCAGGTGCATCTATCATGCACGAAATCATGAAATCCAATATCAAGCGCCGAACATGCGCAAAAATCCAATCAGGGCACAAGGTGCACAAAACCAATATCGAGCATCACAATCGAAATCAAAGTCCAGTGCATCTAAGTGAACAAAATACGAATCACTGCACTGCAAGCATATGTGAACTATACCGAGTGCAAGAACCAATTCGTGTGCGTACATACGCACGAAATCAACTCCCCTGTCTAAAACCCATAAAATCATAAACATGTGAAACCAAGACACGAAATCGATATCAAGTGCAACAACTGTGCGAAAATCGTAATTACTCAGTAAGTGCAACCATGGTGCATGAAAACAAATATCATGGAACCCAATCATCAAAATCAGTCACGCGAATAGATCGCCCAAAACATCGAAATCAAGTATGGCGGAATAGTTCCGCTCAAGCACATCCTCCAAGAATCTCTGGCCAACTGTCGTGATCACTCATAGCATATCTCGTCGACGATCCTGAACTCTGGCCTGCTGGTGTGCGTAACATGACCGCTCCTGGGTTCAAGTCTTCTTTGTGGATTACCAATCTCACGATCCATCGGCTCATCGGCCCTGTCAGACGTGCTAACGGGGATGATTCCGTTTTGGCACTTCACTGGTCATCTCTCGGTCAATCATCGCGACCACTCGTAAAGCAGCATGTCACTGGTGTTGGCCTCTGGCTCTCTGAATGCACGAGACACATCTGATCCTGGGTGCAAATATCATTGCAGCAGTGTCCTGGAAGGAATCCTGCTCAAGGTCTCTTCCAAGTCTCATCTCTGCCAACTTTCCGGAAGTCATCATCCTTTACTATATCTGCTTCTTGCTTCGGAACGGATGCATACTCATCGCGACTCCTTTTGGAAGGTATATCCAAGTACTATGCCTCGGCATGCGTATCGCATCTCTGACGTTGGCGGAGTGGAACGTCATCTTATCCAGATCTTGTACGAACCTCTTACTCCACTTTTCTCTAATGTTGACTGCTTCGGACTCGTCTCGTCGTGGCTGCATGGACTGAGCTCCAACGGCTATCCTCGTATCTGGAGTCTCCCAAGAAATGCATCTCACCACCTAGCATCCGAATGAAGTCGAGCCATCCGATCGATTTGTCAAAACCTCCTAATCCCCCAAGAGCTCAACGTCTTGGGTACAGTTTAATAGTATCGAGTACGTACCACAGCATCGATGGTCCAGCCGTAGAAGGGCAAACCCAAGCCTCACTAATGGCGCCGCGGAACTGCCGCAAACCATAAGGTTCAAAGGCTTTCACACGGTCATTAAGTCGAGTTAGGGTTTCATTCTTCTAGAGGGTCCATAGAATTGCCTGCATGTCTTTCCGAATACTTTAAACTTGGAATAATAGGTTTCAGACATTCGATCGTCTCTGTCGACTCTCAACGTCTCTGCGTGAAGTCGTCTCTCGCTGGAATCAATTTATCTGATGACCTCGCATCGGGGTAGCGAACGAACCACATGTCCTAGTCATTCATCTTCGGTGACTAGCGACTTTCTATAATCTCTTAATACAACCTCGTACTGCAATAGCTCCAACATCTGGGCGATATCTCGTCGTTCACAGCAACAACTGGCTCACTCGTCTGCACGATGAACAGTGCCTCAATCATCATGAATAAGCAATACATCAACGGTCATCAAAATCTGGCTGGCCTCTATCAGTGGCTCAATCCTCTGGTGCGGATCTTCACGTCCGAGTAATCTCATATAGCGATCCCTCCAACGCTCGTGGCGCTAATACCTCATAAAAAGACACATCTCCACAATCGTGTGTCGCTGGAATTACGCCCTGGTCAGTCCTCGTTCGTGATGAGCTCGTGCTGACCGCAACTCTAGCCGTAGCTCTCCCTGCCCGTAATCGTGGCAGCAAAACCATAACTGATACCGATGACGCTAGATCAGGAATGAATATAATACTGAACAAAGAAATGTACATCCTAAGGCTTCTTAAGTGGAGTAGCGTATCGTAAATATGCCGCGGAACATACCCACGGTACGTCACTCTACTTTAGTCACCTATTCCATCAACCAAGGGTCATCCTACGCTCCGAAGGTAAAACCTAACTCTAGGCTTAACCCTAGCTAACATGGCACATCCATCATGCCCTCTCTCTCTCTCCTCTACACAAGTCAACCCTCACCCTAATCACCTTTAAACAAAACTAAAAACCCTTAATTAACCCAGTTGACTTAACCATATGGGTTAGACCACCATGGTTGTCTAAACATGGCTTAACCCTAGGCTTAACCCTAGCTAACATGCACATGTGTGTGCAATCGAGATAAAATTCCAGTAAAATATTCATAAAACCAGATAAAATATTTAAAAGCCGTTTTGGTAAACTTTTTACCAAAAACCCCACATTAAACACAATTACCACTAAATACAAGCTCAGGTGTTACAGACACCTAACCTGAATTCAATCGCTGTTGTTCGGGGTATTATCACGAAGCCTTGTACACTATATACCATAGTATCTGGTCTAGTAAGATTCCTCTCGTATACACCGGACTCTTTTGTACCAAGCTACAAACAACAGAGTTAACAATATAATATAACTTTAAAAGTTACACACCCTCTCTCTGTCTATTCTATCCTCCCTTATCTTTGGGTCTTATCGAGCGATTGTTCGCTGACGACATTCCCCCTCTTTCTTCTTTGGAATGCTGTCAGGTGTTTCGGACCTTCAGGAGATCGAGCCCACCAGCGAGGACTTGGATCAGCTAGCCTTCGACCCGGAGCTCTAGTTACTTGTACATTTCATTTCAGTACTTTCCATTTCTGTTATGCCACCGTTTAGGCATTGCTTTTCATTCCATGTATTTACTTTTCTGTAGGGTTTCTAAGAACGACAGGAAGGTTTCGGGAGGCATCGTCCATGCCATTTTCAAATTTTTGCCGTTTTAAAGAACCTTGAACTAGAATCTTTAACTAGAGAATCATATGAAACATATTGTAAACTACTTTACATCTAAGTGAGTAAGGATTATAACGTTTGTAGTCCGGTCCTTCACTTCTTTAGCTTCTTGTAGTAGTCCCTTCGCTCCAAGTTACGATCTTGCGGACTCTCGAACGGCTCCACAAGAAGAAAATGCATGCTTGCTTGAAGACTTTAAAGCCGAAGATGGTCTACGTCGAGGAGTCATAAACCTAAGCTACCCTTTTCACTAATGTGGGATTAGTGAAGCTAACACCCTATACTAAAGTGCTAATCTAGTAGAGAATGATGAAGTAGGATTTTTGCTCACTTTAGAATTACTTTTCTCACTTGTTTTTAAGCTTCTCTCAAAACCTAGAGAGCTCTCTTGAGCTTTGAGGAAGAAGAAGCAAATAATAGATGTGAGAGAGAATGGCAACCATGGGTGAGAAAATATCTAATATATCTCATGTAAAGACTTAACCATGAGTTTAGATAATGGTTGGCTTAACAAATATCTAGTACAAGACAAAACTAGTGAACTAAGTCAATGGGTCTCCAAGCTTCATGAAGCTTCATGCCATGTGACAAATTTCCAACTAATAATTGAATTACAATAAATAAATAAAACCTACATTATCTTTATCATGGTGTAAGTCTCATACACCTATGTTGCATGTATCATCAACCATGACACATAAATAAAACACAATTAATATATATCACATATATATTAAGTGTGCATATGTGAGAAAAATAATGCTTAAGTGAGTTAATATTAATTAATGTAAATTAATATATCAAATATATAATTATACATTAAATCATTAAATCAACTCTTGATTTAATAATCCGGTTATATCTCATATGACCGACTAATATTATTTGTATCAACTTATCGAATCAACTCTTGATTCGATAACCCGGCTATATCACATATAACCGACCGATACAGTATCGACTTATCGAATCAACATTTGATTCGATAACCCGGCTATATCTCATATAACCGATTGATACCTTATCTCGCGAGAATAGAATACGGTATCATATACTCGTATTAATCTCGGTCCCGCACATATCGCATATGTGAGCCTACTTCATTTTTCCTGAGCCAGTGAAACCTCTGTGTAGGACTCTAAAGACTCGTCAATACGCCGGCAGTAGGTGATGATCACATCAAGCACTCATAAGCTATGAACAGTACTAGCTGGACGTAACGGCTACCCGGGTATTGAACGATCAGAAGATCAGCAAGCTAGCCCGCTCCAACTCCTGCAAAAGCCTGTCAGTAACACTACCGTACAGTCCGGTCTCTTCGTCTGATATGCCGCATATCTAGTCTAGGGGTGGTAAACGTCAGACCCCAATAACCGATAAGACGTGCCGATGTGATGCTCATAACGGGTCGAGAAACTACTGATAACACTTATCAGTAAATCTCCATAGCAGCCTTGGCAAGGGACTTGTCGTTATGGCCAATCGAGCACAGCGCAACATCAACCCCCAATACCGGGAGAGACGAATCCTCTCCTATCGCTCATTTCCTCCATGTGATTCGGGGCTGTAACCAAAAGTCACCGTTTTGCACGTTCTATTGAACGTGGTAAGGTGGAAATCAAAGCACGGTGGGAATCACACAAGACTCTATGACGATCCCGGGTCTACAGACTAACCTGTACCAGTGTCACCAGAGAACTGCTATCTGACAATAGGTATAATACCAACTAGGAGTTCTCGGCGAGTCCGTTCAGTGTACCCAGTTTCCACTGAGTACCCGTATACCATCTTTGATATCAAACACCAATGGATGTGGGATCATCCATCGTCCATCATATGGGTCAAGATGCATATACGCTAGTCTACTCTGGAATATCGATGCCCTGTCTCGATACACCCTCGACTAGAAACTATTTTAGGGTATACTTGTGGACTACCCTTGACCCCACTAGTATGATCTCCATCATAGTCCTGGTAGTCATGTACACAACCTAAGGGCTTTATCAACATATGAGAGCAAGACAGCATCACATATACAAGTCAACATGTTAAGATAAAGAGCAACCAGATAGCATACTATCATGTCGATCAAAAAAGTCCTCTCTATATATATCCAAGCATCCACTATAATATACATCACATGTACAATAATGGCCTATAGGGCATACATATAACTAACAATCTCCCACTTGCACTAAGGCCAGTTGTTGTAGTATCTCATACCCAACGTCCCGAAGAGTCTTTCAAATTGTATCTGGGGAATGGCCTCGATGAGTGGATCCGCCGTGTTGTCCTTCGTGTCAACTCTCCTGACCTCGATCTCCCGGCGATCAACTATCTCCCGGATCAGGTGATACCGCCTCAGAATATGCCTGAATCGCTGATGGGACATGGGTTCCTTGGCCAAGGCCACAGCTCTATTGTTATCGCAATACAAAGGTATTGGATGCACAATGGACGGAACCACTCCAAGTTTAGTTATGAACTTCTTCATCCAGACAGCCTCTTTGGTAGCATCGTTGGCAACGATGTATTCAGCCTCCATTGTCGAGTCTGCCACGGTTTCCTGTTTGGAACTCTTCCAACAAACCGCCTCTCCATTGAGGGTAAAGACAAATCTCAAGACCGACTTAGAGTCGTCCTTATCACTCTGGAAGCTCGAATCGGTAAAGGACTTCACTTGGAGTTCTCCGTTACTATACACCAAGAACATCTGTTTAGTCCTTCTTAAGTACTTGAGAATGTTCTTCACAGCTGTCCAATGACTCTCTCTTGGATCTTCTTGATACCTACTCATTACACTTAGTGAGTGTGCTACATCGGGTCTGGTACATAGCATCGCGTGCATGATAGAGCCTACTGCCGAAGCATAGGGTATCCCTTGCATGTGAGCTCTCTCCAAATCAGTCTTGGGAGACATCTTTTTGGAGAGAGTGAGTCCTGAGATCGTGGGTAAAAACCCACGCTTGGATTCTTCCATACTAAACCTCTTTAGTATGGTGTCAATGTACCTAGATTGGGACAATCCCAGTATCCGTTTAGATCTATCTCTATAGATCTTAATCCTTAAGATGCAGGAGGCATCACCTAGATCTTTCATTGAGAATCTTTGCGATAAGAAGAGCTTGACCGATTGCAGCATAGGAACATCATTTCCTATCAAGAGTATGTCATCCGCGTATAATACGAGGAAGACAACCTTACTCTCTGCCACCTTCTTGTATATACAAGGTTCATCTATATTTTTGATGAAGTCAAACTCTTTGACTAACACATTAAAACAGATGTTCCAACTCCGCGATGCCTGCTTTTACCCGTAGATGGATTTAAGCAGCTTGCACACCTTCCCACTTCTCCCACTGTCTATGAAGCCTTCTGGCTGAGTCATGTACATGCACTCTTCTAAATCACCATTTAGAAAGGCGGTTGATTTGTTCAAAGAATAATTTATAACCGCAATCAAGAACGGCGTCGCTTGATAGCTAGCCGGTGAGTACGGGTCGGTCCACAGGGATTTTGTGTATTTCCTAATTGTTCTAACGAGTTAATTCCGATTGTTGTCGGATTGATTAAATCTAAAAACTAAGTTGATCTAGACTAAAATCTTGCTAGGGTTAGGTTTAGGTTAGGTTTGGAAAGTCAATATTCCTCACCGCTTTCTATGCCCAAATTAAGATCTATCAGGTGTTATGGTAACAATTAATAAAGTGGATTAGTACTATCGGGAAGAAACGGTGTTTCTTCCTCTAGGTTCTTGTCCTTCCTTTCTTAATTCTTACCCTAACCTCCATGGAAAACACGCTCAACCGGTCCTTTATTCTACGGTATCACCGCTACCTCGCGGGATAGGGTGCCGTAGGGAGCGGTGTGTGCATGTATGCATGGAGTCCTATAAAAACGTGTGATGGGCAAGAAAGGGGTGAGAGATCTTCATCTCTCAATCCTTTCCCAAATTTAACCCTAACAAGCGAGGAGACTACTCACTCATTAGGGAATTGAAAAACATTTTCTAAACTATTTAACTAGGGCAGAGAATAAAAGATTTAACTAGGGCAGATAAGAAATTACCTAGGGCATGGAAATAAAATTTAACTAGGACAATGAAAAGAAAACTTAGTCCTAATTTTTATTTGATGCTCTCTTCCTTCTTTACAGAAAATTACAGATCCGAATTTTGATAGATGAAATGAGGCACAAGAAGAGGCATGACCTAATACAAGATTTAGGGTTCCTATTTATAGAGGATTGAAACCCTAGGGTTACAATCGACTCGTACATCTGCTATTACAAAAATATCCTTAGGAAGACTAGTTAACGCGCCGCCAGACGCAACAAACTTTCTGCACCGACACGGGCTCCAAACGGCCGCGGATCCGTGTCCAATAGAAAGGTTTGGCTGCGGTTCCGCGGCCAAAAAGGGAGATTGTGTTTTGAAATTTCCTGTGCTGATTCTGGCTATATTTATCTTCCTATTTCTTTGGTTGGTTCTTCAGAATATCTTATGGTCTTCTTCCATATTTCCACAGTGAATAATTATAGTGGACTTTTTACCGTTGCTTCGTGTCGAAGTCTTGAAACTTGCGCTGCCGTTGTACTTTTGTGAACTTTGTTCATTTTTCTTCATTGTCCTTCAAAATGTAGGCACGATAAATATTTCACCATTTATCATTCGTAGTCTCACTTTGTATCATCTTTTTCATCAATTTCACCGTTTTTATTCCGAGAACCTGTAACCTGCAACTATGTAGCAGACATGGGTCAGAAACACCTGTTTATTTGTGAAATGAATAAGAATGGGGAATATAATAATGCAATATTATGATATGAACAAATACCCCCAAACTTATCTTTTGCTCGTCCTTGAGCAAACCTAGTTTTATTCTCAATAAAATCTTAACCTCACTTTCGCAGGGAAACGCGATTGCACTGAGCTCGTGCAACAAGCCGTTAAACCTCTAGGTGTCCCTAGTAGGAGGAGTGTTGTCTCCTGAGGGTTTTCAGCGGATACTACCCACAAAATCCTATCAATTTGGCCTATCGACTTTTATTCTCTAACTAGGTTTTCTAACAAGAAATTCTATTATCGTTGACCCATAAATTATCCACCCGTATTCTTCACGCTTCCTTATCATTTAACTTAAGATTTTACATGTTCTGCAGACCTATTTAGCTTTTGGCATCTCTTAAGTTTTCCTTCTAGGGTTCCATCTCAACTTAGGAATTTTTATCATCTCTATTAAAGATATAAGTCCTATTCTTCATTCTTATCTCTTATCTAAACCCCAATCACATACCCCTACGTGTGTGTATATATCACCACTACACTTGGAAGTTCAAATCAAGCAATCATACTCTTGTCCGTTGTCCAAAGCACTTCTTGATTGGTGAATTTTTAGATGAATTGCGCTCACACATCCTTCATGCGACCGTTAATACTTCTTGAGGTACCAACAACCGATTACAAGATGTGTTTGCACATTAAAGCGTAATTCCTAGTCTTGTAACACCTAAGGCTTTAGCAGTGACTCCCAAACCAGTTGGTCTAAGGCACTAGGTGATGAAGCACCCTTGCTAAATATTTTTCTATTTTTGCAGCCTTAAGTAATCACAAAAACCAGTGTTCATTTTTTTATTATCTCTTTATTGAGACTTGAATTTTTATTTTATTTTTTTCGTACTAAGGACTTTAGACAAGAGCATTTCAAGGTCTCCTCTACTATTCCAAGTTTCAAGGTGCGTGTTTGTGCAATTTGTAGGGTATATATTTTCAGAATTTAGACTTAAGCTTCGGAATTATTTTTCAAACTTACACTTTAATAAAAATATCAATACTCTTCCCTTGTTTTAACTTAGCCCAAGAAGTCAACTCGAAATTTGCTTATTTCTAAATAAACTACAAAGACATATACTTTCTACCGTTAAATTTTAAGAAAGGTTATTTTTAGGGTTTTTAATTTACTAAGTATAAGATCTAGTTGTTCCTAGCTAGTTAACCTTTTTTGTCAAACTCAAGTCAATTATGGCCAAAATTGAATGTTTTAATTTTTATAATTTTTTCAATTTTTATGGGTTTTAAAATAAATATGCAAATGCAAAAATATACACATGAATGCGAAGGAAGAAGGCTTACCGAGCATACCCCCAAACTTAAACTTGACAGTGTCCTCATTGTCATGCCACACCAAGAGGGTCAAAATGTCGGTTCTCCCCTGTTTATTTATTTATAATTTTTTTTATTTTTTATTGTTAAAAGAAAAACAAAACAAAATATACACACACACACACACACACACACATACATACAAAAAGTTTCCCCCCAAACTTAAGTGAAACAGTGTTTCCACTGTTTTAAGCGTTAAAATTCAGAGTTAGGGAGGAGAAAAATCAAACTATACAAGGTCTTACACAGGCCAAATGTTAGCACCAACCATTCAAAAATTCTATCGTGATAATGGTAGGGTTGGTGGAAGAATGGAGTGTAGAGAAAGGAGTTGAGAAACACACGAGACCGTATGGGAAGAAGGGTGGAACACGGTCTCGGTGGAGGAGAAGAATGGCGGAAAAGAGAAAGAAGTGTAGCACGAACTTGAGAGTGTAAATCGAGTGAATAAATTAGCGCAATATATGATGACCGATATGTTAAAAGCGATTGTGCTAATCTATCAACCCGTCGAGAAATGTGGTCAAATCCCTCAACATTCGCAAGAAAACATGGGTACGTCGAACTTGGTAAACCCTTCATTGAAATTGGAAACGCGACGGAGTCTTGCGTGGTCGAAACGATATGAAGGACGAATGGGAGTGATTTAGGGATAGTCTTATTCTCACCTAAGTAATCTGTCTCGAACTTGAAGGATTCCATCAATGGTTCGAAATGACTGTAAGCAACCGAGTCTGATGGTTCAACTAACTCATCTGAAAATTCAAAGGACTAAAAATCGGGCGGTGAGTTTTCAAAATCGTCCATAAAAGTGAAACACTCGTAATCATTATCGTCTGTGAGAACTGTGTCAGAATCAAAGAGGAACGCACTAGTGGCGTCATAACTGCTGTGATCAAACAGAAATTTTTCTTAAACTGGCGCTAGCATAGACTGTAAACCGGATCGTGCCATTAACACTAAACTAGAAAATTGTAAAATGATAGAATGGCTATACCGATCGATCCGTGTCCTTCGGTCTTTAGCCATCATCCCACGCTCCCCGTGGCATCTCTGATCTCGCTCGATCTCCGGTCTCCTCGTCAAGGTGGCACCACGTCAATGGATCTTTATACGGGCTCCCGCTTCTAAACCGAGGCAACTCGGACATGAAGTTTGCTAACCGACATGTCCAAGATTGAAATAGAGAGTGTGTAGAATAGTTTGTCTTAAGGCACCCAAGCCATTGGGTGGAGGTAAATTGAAGTTGCCAAAAGGAAATTTGTGATCAATGAATTTTGTATGAAGGATAACAAAATCAGCCCAAGCATTTTTGAGCACACTCTTAGTGCTCGGCCAAAAAAACAAATGCTTACTGTCCCTGATCATTTTGTGGGGCTGGCTACTAGTAGAAGGGAATGGAAGGGGGGTTTGATCATTAGCATCCAAGTGGTGATCACAAACAAATATCATCACAAATATCAAAAGCAAATATCTTAAGCTTTCCAAAAATCTTTAATGAATTAGCCACCTCACAAAACCTAGTCATGCAATTCTAGAAGCTCACATATGACTCACCCTCATGACTCACCCTCATCCAAAACAAATGAAGAAAAGATAATTCCGCATAAAACCGAATGTTTAAGACGGGTGATAGAAAACTGGCAACTTCAAAAGTAATCCCGTAACGAATTACAGGATTACCCCCACAACTGTATAAACATACCTGCATTTGTATTCCGACCGAATAAGAAATGCAATGAGACGAAAAATATTCCTACACAATATAATACTAGAATCCGGCTTAAACCAAAGCCCACTAGTATTATCTGTCCGAAACATGACACATACACAAGTGTACGTGCATGTTCGAACCCTGCCATAAAACCATACGGCCTCTACAACGTTTCGCCCGAACTTGGGAAACAATCTGTTGGGGACTCTAAACACTCATCAATACTCTGGCAGTGGGTTTAACTACAAGCCATCAGTGGTACTAGCTGTACGTAACGGCTGCCCATGTATTGACAGAAAGGGAAGCTGATGAGCGAACTCATCCTGAAACCCTATTGAGCCTATTAGCGACAATATCCGTACAGTCCGGTCCGTTCGTCTATGAGCATCGCATATCGGGCCTAGGGGGCTTGTAACGTCAGACCCCTAATAGCGGTATAAGTCGTGTCAGAGTGTAGTACAGAACACCCTGAGATACTACTGGAGTACCTACCAGTAAATCTCCTGCCTCGGCCGAGGGCTTTGTGTAATGGCTCTCCTAGACACAGCGCAATCTCACCCCCAATACCGGGAGAAACGAACCCCTGCCGATCCGCTTACTTGCCTCCATGTGGCTCGGGACTGTACCCAACTAAAACCTGTTTGCACGACTCCTTTGAGCCGTGGTAGGGTAATAATCAAAGCACAGTGGGAACTCACACGAGACAAATGACGACCTTAGGTCGATGAACTAACCTGTACACATGTCACCTGGGAACTGTTATCTGACGCTAGGTATAATACCAACTAGCAGGTTCCCGGCGAGTCCTGTCCGGTGCACTCATAACCTAATGACCACCTGTATAAATCTTAAGTGAACCAACTGACACCAGTGGCTTGTGAGACCGGCCACCGCCCCTCGTCGGGGTCTCTACTGTATACACTAGTCTACTCCGGAGTATCGATGCCCTGTCTTGAAACTCCCACGACTAGGGACCACTTTTAAGGATGCGCTTATAGACCACCCAACTCTCACGTATATGATCGCCATCATACTGTTGGTAGTCAAGCAAGAATCCTAGGGGCTCTATCAACGTGTAATAATGAACAGTAATGTCACCTAAAGCTGTACACGACTGATAAAGGCAAACCAGATAGCATACTATCATCTCGAGTAAGACTGTCCTACCGGTATAGGTCCTTCGCAATCATTGCAATCACGTGCCTTCTATCCAATAATTGACTTTGAGGGCACTACATCCAACAATCTCCCACTTGCACTTAAGGCTAATTATTGCGATGTCGCATACTCACATCCCGTGTGATACCGAACACCCAACTCCTCTACTAATCAGTTTCACAAAACTCGTTTGTAAAACTATTGTGTTCGAGAAATAGCCTCAGTGAGTGGATCCACCCTGATGTTTCTTTCTATATCTTTCTTAATCTCAAGTTCGCGGAGAAAACCATCTCCCGAATTGAGTAATACCAGTCTTAGAATATGTCTGGATATCTGATGGGACCTAGTTCATAAATGAACTCCAAATCCAAACTTCTTAGACTGTATCATCAACCGAACCTAATCAGTATCCTGCGCCATGCCTTCCTCAGTATCCTCCTGGACCACCTGTCCAAACTACTGCCCCTCATCAGAGGAAAAACTATAACTCTGACAATCACTTTGTCATCTATGTCACCTTGGAAGCCTGGAACGATAACCGTCCCTCGAAGGAGGCTGTCGTCATCAAATCTGTAGAACATCCACTTATGTTCTAAAACCGCTTCTAAATGTTTCTCCAGGATTGGATTAATATCAACCTATTGCATCTAGTGCAAAAACAACATCTGGTGTGGTACTTGACATCTGATGATCAACTCAATTGCCTAAGCATGTAATATGTTAATCATGCACATCCCTCTCCCCTTTAGTCTGTAAGACACCTTTAGAGAGGGTGACTCCATCACCTGCAGGTACACCACCATGCCAGGAGTCATCTATTCTAAATACTTTTAGAATACTGTCTAAGTACCCAGATTGGGAAACTACCCAAATCTAGATCTAAAACCATAGATCTAGTAACCAGAATATCTGATATTATATCCATATCCTGTGTGGAGAAACTCTGTATGACAACCAAAGTGCATGTCATCCAAATACCAGGATATCACACCCTACTACCTTCTTAACAGATCCATCCCCTATTCTGATGAAGTCAAACCCATGACTGTTACATCAAAAATAAATGATCTATCTCCGCTATATCTGCTTTAGTCTATAAATAGACATAAGCTACTTGTCCACTATGCTTCCGCTGCTCCCATTGACCACAACAACCCTCTGGCAGAGTCATATACACGTGCACTTCTAAAGCTAGTTTAGAACGACGCTATACTTATCCTCCTACCCGGTTTCATAGTCTGAAACAACAGCAATGACAAGTCTGGGTAAACAAGAACTTCCCTGTCACTGTCCTTGAGGCTACCGGAGTACCTCTCGGGTGTCTGAGCTTACCCACCATATCTGCGGAGTGGCTAATGGAATGTCAAACCTGATTGAATCTTTAGGTCCTATTAAATTTTCTGTAATCGTTTGCGGTTTTGGAATCTCTTCCAGTTCTACCATACTCCCACTACTGTTTTCTGAAAAAATCCATTTTACTAAAACTGTGGCGAGTCAAGAACAATATCACCATTGATCTTCCAGATGGTAGAAAGTTAACCCTCCTCATAGCCTGGGCCAACCCACAAACTGCCATTACAGAAACATGCCTTGAGTTATCCAGAGTCTGGTTTTAAGCATAAGCCGGACAACTCCCCGTACCTTAACATCGTTAAGATATGAACCATTCTATATCCAATATAGAAACTTTGGCACTGATTTAATTGGAACCAGATCCAAATCATGCAGCTGTCTCCAGTGCATGTCAACTTAATGGAAAGAGGCTAATCAACATTACTCAACTTAGGAGTTCATCCAATTATGAGTAACCTGAAAAAGAAACAAGTTTCTCAAAACCATTACTATCAACTGAATACCAATCACAAGTATCTACATCTTCGATCTCCTTGAAGAATCCCGATACTTGCGACACCTGGTTTTCTACTTTATTCTTGTACCCACAACTTCTCACAACTTAGATCTTGTATTTCTACGAAACACTTATCTAAAAACTAGAGAAGTCACAAGTAAACAGAACATAGTACGAGGACCAACCCCTTTGTCCTGATGGATACTGGACAACATACAATACTCTGTATGATTCCCCTGAGTCGAATAACTCAAACCCTGCGCGTCGTAGGTTGAAAACTGTACCCAGGCGATTTCCTCAAATATCACCAATTACAACGAATTCCGATATAATGAGGATGATCACCTAATTCCCAATAACCTACTCCCACTCATCATCTGTAAAACCATACAGATGTGAGAATCATACCTGGTAAATACATACCCTGGAGTAAGTATCTAATCGGGAAATCAGTTTTCCTTTAATAATGTACAGTGAAACTGAAACATGAAAATGTTTCGAAGGGGTATCCGGGTATTCTTAGTAATGCCTCTTCCATAATCCAATTCATGTGTAACCGTATATTTCTTTGCCATATCTCCAAATCCCTTTATTTGTCTTTAGTCGTTACCTTCTGTACACCATCGTTAGGCTTAATGGTTTTCTTCCTTCCCTACCATTCGGCACCAGCCTATGGTTTGGAAGAAGACTATCCAATAAGCGTAATAGGTGTACCCTCCTAATACTAGGAGTACTCGCAATCTGAGAGAAGGTGATGATAAAAGACAACTGAATAAACCTTATTCTATTCCTCCCCAACTGGAGAAAAGCAAAGGTGAAATAGGAGAGGCGATGAACTATACGGTTTGGTCGTGAACGATACCTATCGCATTTTACTTTGCCCTCTTTCTAATCCCTTCATATGTCTTTACTTATTACCTTCTGTACACCCTACTTAGGCTATTTGGTTTTCTCCTTTCCCTACCTTTCTGCACCTGCCTATGGTTTGGAAGAAGACTATATAAGCGTAATAGGTGTACTCTCCTAAACCAAGGAGCCCTCGCAACCTGAGAGAATGTGATGATAAAAGACAACTGAATAAACCAATTCAATCTCTCCAGAACCTGAATCCATCCTCGAAGAAGTCCCTTCGAGTTCGTATATAACCATACGATGTATTTATCCAATGGAAGTGGATGTTCGTAGTGATACGGGGTGTTCTGGAGAAATGCAAAGGGTAAAAGAAGGAGCGGCAATGACTTATGCAACTCAGACAATCCAAAAGCCAATGTTTTAAGAAAGTTCAGTCAACTTGGTTACTGAGTCATAGTCTAGGGTCGGTCAATGGTCGCTGCCAAAGAGAGAGAGAAAAGAAACACTCTGCATGCACTCTAACCTAGATCAGAATGGTTATTACTTTATCTAATCAGGAAACCTCCCACTGTATTGTCAAATTCTCCTCCAAACTTGAAAGAAGAATTAGTCGGGATCACCCGAAGAGTAAACCAACTCATCAGTGGGAATCAGGATCCAACCATCATCGCATGATAACGTGAAGGAATCCACTCACATTATCACACTCCAGAAGGTATGCGCATGCCTGGCAAGTTTCAATTTCTTTAGAAACTCCCGATATGGATTTTTGCCCCATGCTCTTATGACCTTGATGAAGGCCAACAAATCATAAGTCACATGTCAAGTTCTATCCGTCATTGTCCAGGTTAATTTGAACCCACACGTACATATCCTTGACGAAGGCCAACAAGGTAATACGACAGTCCCAAACCAACGCATCTATTTATGCAACAGAAAGGTAACAAGCAGCTACCATACACTATGCCTTGACGAAGGCCAACAAATATAGCATGAATACTACGTGCTACCCGTCTGAAACGACGGAGGGCTACGGCTGGTTTTTGGCGAAAAACCTTTAACGTAATGAACTTGATCTCGTTGAAGAAACCTGATAGCTTTTTACAAAAATATAGTGGCGAAAACCTTTGCTAAAGAGGATACTCCCGGTGAAGGGATCTCGGCTCTTTCCTCGTGGAATGAGGTGCAGGATATTCCAACTGAATACCGCGATGCAAAGCAACAAGTAATCGACTACAGCAAAGTTATTACCCTGACTCAAACTTCTGCCCAAGGGGTCACTCCCGGTGAAGGGATCTCGGCCCTTGCCTCGTCGAATGAGGTGCAGGATATTCCAACTGAATACCACTGTGCAAAATAAAAGAAAACGTCCTTGTAATAACACTTTTTGAAAATTGTTCCAACAACGTCAAACAGGCTTGTTTTCCTTTGCATTGATCAGAATCGACGCAGTTCCATCAATTAATCACACCAGAAAAGAACGAAAATAAAATGTACGTATATGCCATCCGCATTCATCACTGGGTCCCGTCATCACCCGTTAGGTTATTTCACTAACGACAGAGCGGGGATTGGACTAGCGCGGGTGTAAAACATATACAACATCTACTAGTATATATATACCAATATACAATAATCTCTCCAGGTATGATAAATGCAACATTACAGAAAAGTAATAAGCATCACAGAAAAATACAGATAATCTGGGATCCCCGGGTTTCACAGAGCCGCTACTGAAACCCGACGTTCCCCTGGTCATATGGATAGCCTGTGCAATGAAAACCTAGACCCCTATGGGTGCGACAAGTTACCCGCCAAAACCTGAAGCGAGGCAGCCCCCTTCAACAAAGTGAATGAACCACCCGGCACTTCACGGAATACGGTAACTTCAGCACCCTTCCTTGGGTCAACCTGTACCCCCTACGAGTGCGGCGAATAGCCTGCCAATTCTAGAGTGAGGTCACCTCCCTCTCAAAGCCATGAGATGCGGACCCGTTGCCCTCCAGAACCCGGCTATCCGTGCATTCCGTCACGGGGTAAACCTAGTACAGAAATGAAAATATGTACAACGGGTACATCGACCTCAACCCGGTCGTGTCCCAAAAGAATAATATACAAACATGCAGCGACGGCAGTTCACATGTCGGACGCTCGCCCCGCGATATCAAATGTACAAATAAATCCAACTGCACTGACATGGCACGCAAGCTATCCAGTACGACAAATCCACAGCACAACACAGAACATCAACATGAATGTCACGTTCGCAAACCCGTCTAAAAGGACTATAGCAATTAGACGAATTATACCGCTCAAATGACATTCACGGTCATAGATATAATATATGTACTGTAAACTAACACATTTAAAATTCCGATCGACAAAACTTCCCGAAGTGGGCCCCAAGTACAAATCCAGTACTCAAACAAATCTGGGCCCAAACAAAATATTCCAGAAACCACCATTCCACATGAAAGACACCCAGAAGAAAAATGGTGCACTGAAGCCCCAAAACGGCGGCGGAACTGCGACAAACCCATGGGTTTTGCGGCGGTTCCGCGACGGTTTTGTGGGATCAGTCTACCAAATTTCTTCTGCAGTCTTAGAAAAGCCTGCTCGATTTTCTGACATACCCAAAATAATTTTTAGACCAGTTTTAAAATTCGGCAGATACTTAAAATACGGAATTGCAGTTTTGGAAATTTCGTCCGATCGATATTTTAAACATGCTAGAACAAGCTAGTAAAGGTTAATGGCGTGGCTCTGATACCATGTAAGTCTACGGTAGCGCCCCGGCCAATAATCTGAGGCCAAATGCGGAATAAAAACTTTTTCATAAAATGGCGCTAGCAGACTGTAAACCGGATCGTGCTATTAACACTAAATTAGCAAACTGTAAAATGATAGAATGGCTATACCGATCGATTCGTGTCCTTCGGTCTTTAGCCATCATCCCACGCTCCTCACGGCATCTCTGATCTCGCTCGATCTCTGGTCTCCTCTTCAAGGTGGCACCACGTCAACGGATCTTTATACGGGCTCCCGCCTGTAAACTGAGGCAGCTCGGACATGAAGTTTGCTAACCGACATGTCCAAGATTGAAGTAGAGAGTGTGTAGAATAGTTTATCTCAAGACACCCAAGCCATTGGATGGAGGTAAATTGAAGTTGCCAAAAGAAAATTTGTGATCAATGAATTTTGTATGAAGGATAATAAAATCAGCCCAAGCATTTTTGAGCACACTCTTAGTGCTCGGCCAAGAAACAAATGCTCACATCATTTTGTGGGGCCGACCACTAGTAGAAGGGAATGGAAGGGGAGGTTGATCACTAGCATCCAAGTGGTGATCACAAACAAATATCATCACAAATATCAAAAGCAAATATCTTAAGCTTTCCAAAAAGCTTTAATGAATTAGCCACCTCAGAAAACCTAGTCATGCAATTCTAGAAGCTCACATATGACTCACCCTCATGACTCACCCTCATCCAAAACAAATGAAGAAAAGATAATTCCGCATAAAACCGAATGTTTAAGACGGGTGATAGAAAACTGGCAACTTCAAAAGTAATCCCGTAACGAATTACAAGATTACCCAACATACCCACATTTGTATTCCGACCGAATACGAAATGCAATGAGACGAAAAATATTCCTACACAATATAATACTAGAATCCGGCTTAA
The DNA here is from genome assembly GCA_030015575.1 of Agapanthus africanus. NCBI lineage: Eukaryota > Viridiplantae > Streptophyta > Magnoliopsida > Asparagales > Amaryllidaceae > Agapanthus > Agapanthus africanus. Next base: position 155,918,082 of record CM057343.1, read on the forward strand.
ACCAAAGCCCACTAGTATTATCTGTCCGAAATATGACACGTGCACAAGTGCACGTGCATGTTCGAACCCTGCCATAAAACCATACGGCCTCTACAACGTTTCGCCCGAACTTGGGAAACAATCCGTGGGGTACTCTAAAGACTCATCAATACTCTGGCAGTGGGTTTAACCACAAGCCGTCAGTGGTACTAGCTGTACGTAACGGCTGCCCATGTATTGACAGAAGGGAAGCTGATGAGCGAACTCATCCTGAAACCCTACTGAGCCCATCAGTGACAATTTCCGTACAGTCCGGTCCGTTCGTCTATGAGCATTGCATATCGGGCCTAGGGGGCTTGTAACATCAGACCACCAGTAGCGGTATAAGTCGTGTCAGAGTGTAGCTCAGAAAACCCTGAGATACTATTGGAGTATCTACCAGTAAATCTCCTGCCTAGGCCGAGGGCTTTGTGTAATGGATCTCCTAGACACAGCGCGATCTCACCCCGAATACCGGGAGAAACGAACCCCTGCCGATCCGCTCACTTGCTTCCTTGTGGCTCGGGACTGTACCCAACTAAAACCTGTTTGCACGACTCCTTTGAGCCGTGGTAGGGTAATAATCAAAGCACAGTAGGAACTCACACGAGACAAATGACGACCTCAGGTCGATGAACTAACCTGTACACATGTCACCTGGGAACTGCTATCTGACGCTAGGTATAATACCAACTAGCAGGTTCCCGGTGAGTCCTGTCCGGTGCACTTATAACCCAATGAACACCTGTATACATCTTAGGTGAACCAACTGACACCAGTGGCTTGTGAGACCGGCCACCTCCCCTCGTCGGGGTCTCGACTGTATACACTAGTCTACTCCGGAGTATCGATGCCCTGTCTCGAAACTCCCACGACTAAGGACCACTTTTAAGGATGTGCTTATAGACCACCAAACTCTCACGTATATGATCTCCATCATACTGTTGGTAGTCAAGCAAGAATCCTAGGGGCTCTATCAATGTGTAATAGTGAACAGTAATGTCATCTAAAACTGTACATGACTGATAAAGGCAAACCAGATAGCATACCATCATCTCGAGTAAGACTGTCCTACCGGTATAGGTTCTCCGCAATCATTGCAATCACGTGCCTGCTGTAATTCTACGATAGCGTCCCGGCCGTCTGTCCGAGGCCAAAATGCGGAAACGAAAAATTTTTCAAACTAGAAACCGGCGCTATCGTATACTATAAACCCGGATCGAACCATTAACCTATAACTAGCAAACTAGAGAAGGGTTGGAAAAGCTATACGGATCGATCCGTGTCCTTCGGTCTTTGGCCACCATCCCAAGCTCCTCGCGGCATCTCCGATCTCGATCACCTCGTTGGAAAGGGCACCGCATCTTCGAGTCTTTTTACGGGCTCCCACTTCTTCCGAAGCAACTCGGGCACGAAGTTCGCTAGCCGACGTGTCCAAGGCGATGTAGAGAATGTGTGTGACAACTTTGTCTCTTGCATCCATTGTATGGATGGAGGTTGAAAGTGAAGCCATCAATGGAGATTGTGAGCTAGAGGAAGAAAAAGAAGAGGAGGCTTTTCTTTCTTGTGTGTTGTATGATAAAAATGAGAGCAAGAAGGAATAATACAAGAGCAAACCCAAAGGGATATGGCTGCCCTTCTCTCTCTTCCTCTCATTTCATCACTCAAATCTATCACAAAATGTGACATTTGCACAAGTAATGAGACCATGAGTCACCCGTGAGGTACATGTCTCATTTAATGCAAAAATGATAACTTAAGCTCACAATTTCCATTTGTAAACATTAACCCAAATGTTTACAACAACAAAAAGATACGGCAACATCTAAAGTAAACTCGTGACGAATCATAAGGATACCCCTCACCTGTACATACATACCTGCATCCGCATTCGACTGAATGCGAATGCGATGAGACTAAAGTAATCCAACAAATCTAATACTAGGATCCGGCTTAAACCAAAGCCCACTAGTATGATCCGTCCGATCATGATCCGTGCACTACCGCACGTATATGATCGAACCCTGCCATATATCATACGGCCTCTACAACGTTTCGCCCGAAACTTGAGAAACTGTCTGTGGGGCACTCTAAAGACTCGTCAATACTTTGGCTGTAGATTTAACCACTAGCTCGTCAGTGGTACTAGCTGTACGTAACGGGCTACCAGGTATTGACCAAAAGGGAGGTCGATGAGCGAACTCATCCTGACACCCTACTGAGCCTGTCAGTGATAATATCCATACAGTCCGGTCCGTTCGTCTATGAGTATCGCATGGCGGGCCTAGGGGTTGGTAATAGTCAGACCCCCAAAAGCGGTACAAGTCGTGTCGGAGTGTATCCCATAACACCCTGAGATACTACTGGAATACCTACCAGTAAATCTCCTGCCTTTGCAAAGGAATTCGTGTAATGGCTCTCCTAGACACAGCGCGATCTCACCCTAAATACCGGGAGAGACGAAACCCCTGCCGATCCGCTCACTGTCTCCATGTGGCTCGGGACTGTATCCAACTAAAACCTGTTTGCACGACTCCTTTGAGCCATAGTAGGGTAGTAATCAAAGCACAGTGGGAACTCACACGAGACAAATGACGATCTCAGGTCGATGAACTAACCTGTACACATGTCACCACGGAACTGCTATCTGACGTCAGGTATAATACCAACTAGCATGTTCCCGGCGAGTCCTGTCCGGTGTACTCATAACCCAATGAGCACCTGTATACATCTTAGGTGAACCAACTGACACCAATGGCTTGTGAGACAGGCCACCGCCCCTCGTCGAGGTCTCGACTGTATACACTAGTCTACTAATGGAGTATCGATGCCCAGTCTCGAAACTCCCACGACTAGGGACCATTTTAAGGATGTGCTTATAGACCCCAGCTCCCACGTATATGATCGCCATCATACTGTTGGCAGTCAAGCAAGAATCCTAAGGGCTCCATCAACGTGTAATAGCGACCTGTAAGGTCACTTAAACCTGTACACGATGATAAAGATAAACCAGATAGCATACTATCATCTTTGAGTAAGATTGTCCTACCGGCATATGTCTTCCCTCAATCATTGCAATCACGTGCCTGTGATCCAATAATTGACTCTGAGGGCACTATATCCAACAATCTCCCACTTGCACTCAAGGCTAATTATTGCGATTTCGCATACTCACAGCCCGTGTGATACCGAACACCCATCTCCTCTACTAATCAGTCTCACAAAGCCCGTTTGCGAAACTATTGCGTTCAAGGAATAGCCTCAGTGAGTGGATCCGCCCTAATGTTTCTTTCTATGTCTTTCTTTATCTCAAGTTCGCGGAGAAAGCCATCTCCCGAAATGAGCAATACCTGTCTTAGAATGTGTTTAGATATCTGATGGGACCTAGTTCATAAATGAATTCCAAATCCAAACTTCTTAGACTGTATCATCAACTGAACTTATTCAGTATCCTGCGTCATGCCTCCCTCAGTATCCGCTTGGACCTCCTGTCCAAATTACTGCCCCTTGTCAGAGGGAAAACTATAACCCTGACAGCCGCTCTGTCACCCAGGTCACCTTGGAAGCCTGGAATGATAACCGTCCCACGAAAGAGGCTGTCATTATCATATCCCTAGAATATCCACTTATGTTCTAAAACTGCTTCCGAATGTTTCTCCAGGATAGGGTCAATATCAACTTATTGCATCTACTGCAAAAACAACATCTGGTGTGGTACTTGACATCTCATGATTGACTCAATTGCCTAAGCAAGTGATCTGCCAATCATGCGCATCCCTCTCCCTTTTAGTCTGTAAGACACCTTTAGAGAGGGTGACTCCATCACCTGCAGGTATACTACCGTGCCAGGAGTCGTCCATTCTAAAGCACCTTTAGAATGCTGTCTAAGTACCCAGATTGGGAAACTTCCCAAATCTAAATCTAAAACCATAGATCTAGTAATCAGAATGTCTGATAATGAATCCATATCCCGTGTGGAGAAACCACTGTGTGACAACCAAAGTATAATCGATGGTAGTGCTGGAATATCACTTCCTACTATGTGTATGTCATCCAAATACCAGGACATTACACCCTACTACCTTCTTAACAGATCCATCCGCTATTTTGATGAAGTCAAACCCAGGACTGTCACATCAAAAATAGATGATCTATCTCCGCTATATCCGCTTTAGTCTATAAATAGACATAAGCCACTTGTCCATAATGCTTCCGCTGCTCCCACTGACTACGACAACCCTCTGGCAGAGTCATATACACGTACAATTTTAAAGCTAGTTTAGAACGACGCTATACTCATCCTCCTGCCGGGTCTCACAGTCTGGAACAACAGCAATGGCAAGTCTGGATAAACAAGAACCTCTTTGTCACCGTCCTTGAGGCTACCGGAGTACCTCTCGGGTGCCTGAGGTTACCCACCATATCTGCGGAGTGGCCAATGGAATGTCAAACCAGATTGAATCTTTAGGTCCTATTAAATTTTCAGTAATCGTTTGCGGTTCTGGAATCACTTCCAGTTCTACCATACTCCCACTACTGTTTTCTGAAAAAATCCATTTTACTAAAACTGTGGCGAGTCAAGAACAATATCACTATTGATCTTCCAGATGGTAGAAAGTCAACCCTCGTCATAGCCCGGGTCAACCCACAAACAGCCATTACAGAAACGTGGCTTGAGTTATCCAGAGCCTGGTTTTAAGAATAAGCCGGACAACTCCCCGTACCTTAACATTGTTAAGATATGAACTATTCTATATCCAATATAGAAACAGAGGCACTGATTTAATCGGAACCAGATTCAAATCATACAGCTGTCTCCTGTGCATGTCAACTAAATGGAGAGAGGCCGATCAGCATTACTCAACTTAGGAGTGCATCCAATTATGAGTAACCTGAATGAGAAGCAAGTTCTCATAATCATTACTATCAACTGAATACCATACACAAGTATCTACATCTTCGATCACCTTGAAGAATCCTGATACTTGCAATACCTGGTTCTCTACTTTATTCATATATCTATAACTTCTCAAAACTTGGATCTTGTATTTCTATGAAACACATGTCTAAGAACTAGAGAAGTCATAAGTAAACAGAATATAGTACGAGTACCAACCCCTCTGTCCTAATGGACACTGGACCACATACAATACTTTTTATAAGTCCGCTGAGTTGAATAACTCAAACCCTGTGCGTTGTAGGTCGAAAACTGTACTTATGGTTAAGAAGAATTACACCGTTATTTAATGCTCCTTACCTAACCATCCACTGATATAGGTAAATGTCATAGACATAATTTCAAAAAGTTATATCTCACTTTATAAAAATAAACATACACATATATCAATTTGAAATTGGTGCATAACAACGGATATTCAAAACCAAATATTTGCCGTCCGGCAAACAACGCAGGCGATTTCCTCAAATATCACCAATTACAACGAATCCCGATATTATGAGGATGATCACCCAATTCCCAATAACTTACTCCCACTCATCATCTGTAAAACCATACAGATGTGAGAATCATACCTGGTAAATACATACCCTGGAGCAAGGACTAATAGGGAAATCAGTTTTCTTTTAAAAAATACACAGTGAAACTGAAACATGTAAATGTTTCGAAGGGGTATCCTGGTATTCCTAGTAATGCCTCTTCCGTTATCATATTCATAACTATAACCGTGTATTTCTTTTCCATCTCTCCAAATCCCTTTATATGTCTTTAGTCATTACCTTCTGTACACCATCGTTAGGCTAAATGGTTTTCTTCCTTCCCTATCGTTCGGCACCAGCCTATGGTCTGGAAGAAGACTATCCAATAAGCGTAATAGGTGTACTGTCCTAATCTTAGGAGCACTCGCAATGCGAGAAAAGGTAAAGATAAAAGACAACTGAATAAAACCTTATTCCTATTTCTCCTGAACCAGAATCCATCCCCGAACTGGAACAAGTTCCTTCGAGTTCGTATATAACCATACGATGGAGTATCCAATAACTGTAGATCTTCGTAGTGATACGGAGTGTCCTGGAGAAATACAAAGGTGAAGTAGGAGTGACGATGAAATACTTGGTTTGGTCGTGAATAGCAGTCGCAGTTTACTTTGCCCTCTTACTAATCCCTTTATATGTCTTTACTTAATACCTTCTGTACACCTTTTAGGCTAAATGGTTTTCTTCATTCCCTACCGTTCGGCACCTGCCTATGGTTTGGATGAAGACTATCCAATAAGCGTAATAGGTGTGCTGTCCTAATCCAAGGAACACTCGCAACCTGAGAGAAGGTAAAAGGAAAAGACAACTGAACAGTTCTATTCGTTTTCTCCAGAACCAAAAACCATCTTCGAATAAGTTCCTTTGAGTTCGTATATAACCATACGATGGTTTTATCCAATGGAAGTGGATGTTCGTAGTAATACGGTGTGTCCTGGAGAAAAGGGTAAAAGAAGGAGTGGCAATGAGGTATGCAACTCTGACAATCCAAAACCCGGTGTTATAAGAAGGTTCGGTCAACTTGGTCACTGAGTCATAGTCAAGGGTCGGGCCATGGTCGTTGCCAAAGAGAGAGAGAGAGAAAAGAAACACTCTGCATGCACTCTAACTTAGATCAGAATGGTTATCACTTTATCTAATCAGGAAACCTCCCACTGTAACCTCAAATTCTCCTCCAAAGCTGAAAGAAGAATTAGTCGGGATCACCCGAGAAGTAAACCAACTCATCAGTGGGAATCGGGATCCAACTATCATCGCATGATAATGTGATGGAATCTACTCATGTTATTACACTCCAGAAGGTATGCGCATATCTGGCAAGTTTCAGTTTCTTTAGAAACTCCCGATGTGATTTTTACCCCATGCTCTTATGACCTTGACGAAGGCCAATATATCATAAGTCACATGTCAAGTTCTACCCGTCATTATCCAGGTTAATTTGAACCTACCCTTACATACCCTTGACGAAGGCCAAAATAGTAGTACAACTGTCCCAAACCAACGCATCTATCTATGCAGCAGAAAAGTAACCAGTAGCTACCATACACTATGCCTTGACGAAGGCCAACATACATAGCATGAATACTAAGTGCTACCTTTCTGAAATGACGGAGGGCTACGAATGGTTTTTGGCGAAAAACCTTTAACATAATGAACTTGATATCGTTGAAGGAACCGGATAGCTTTTTATAAAAATATAGTGGCGAAAACCTTTGCTAAAGAGATCACTCCCGGTGAAGGGATCTCAGCTCTTTCCCCGTAGAATGAGGTGCAGGATATTCCAACTGAATACCACGATGCAAAGCAAAAAGTAATCGGCTATAGTGAAGTTATTACCCTGATGCAAACTTCTGTCTAAGGGGTCAATCCCGGTGAAGGGATCTCGGCCCTTGCCTCATCGACTGAGGTGCTGGATATTCATAACCGAATACCACTGTGCAAAACAAAAGAGAACGTCCTTGCAATAACAGCTTTTTTGAAAAATTGTTCCAACAACATCAGAATAGGTTTGTTTAGCTTGCATTGATCCGAATCAATGCAGTCCCATCAATTAATCACACCACAAAAGAATGAAAATACGATGTACATATATGCCATTCGCATTCGCCACTGGGTCCCGTCATCACCCGTTAGGTTACTTAACTAACGACAGAGCGGGGACTGGACTAGCGCGGGTGTAAAACATATACAACATCTACTAGTATATATATCAATATATAATAATCGCTCAAGGCGTGATAAATGCAACATCACAGAAATGTAATAAGTATCACAGAACAATACAGATAATCTGAGATCCCCGGGTTTCATAGAGCCGCTACTGAAACCCGACGTTCTCCTGGTCGTGTGGATAGCCTGTGCAATGAAATACTAGACCCCTACGGGCACGACAAGTTACCCGCCAAAACGTGAAGCGAGGAAGCCCCCTTCAACAAAGTGAATGGACCACCCAGCACTTCACGGAATCCGGTAACTTGAGCACCCCTCCTTGGGTCAACCTTTACCCCCTACGAGTGCGGCGAATAGCCCGCCAATTCTAGAGTGAAGCCCCCTCCGTCTCAAAGCCATGAGATGCGGGCCCGTTGCCCTCTAGAACCCGGCTATCCGTGCACCCCACTGTAGGGTAATCCTAGTACAGAAAGTAAAATATACAACGGGTACATCGACCTCAGCCCGGTCGTGCCCCAAAACAATAATATACAAACAGGCAGTGACGGCAATCCACATGTCGGACGCTCGTCCCGCAATATCAAATGTACAAATATAACCAAACTGTACTACTATTGCATCCAGGCTATCCACCACGACAAAACCGCAACATCACAGCACAACACAGAATATCAACGTGAATGTCACGCTCGCAAATCCGTCTAAAAGGGCTATAGAAATTAGATAAGATTTACCGATCAAATGACATTCATGGTCGCAGATATAATGTAAATACTGTGAACTAACATGTTTAAAATTTTCGATCGACAAAATTTCCTGAAGTGGGCCCCAAGCACAATTCCCAGTACTTAAACAAAATCTGGGCCCAAACAAAATATTCCAGAAACCACATTTTCACACAAAAGACCAGTACAAGAAAATTGGTGCACAGAAGCCATATAACGGCGGCGGAACCGTGGCGAAAACGGGGTTATTGCCGCGGTTCCGCGGCGCTACAGTGGATTCATGCTCCCAAATTTCTACAGAGGTCTTCAAAATGCCTGCCTCATTTTCTAACATACTTAAAATAATTTTTAGACCACGAAAAAAATTCGACAGAAACTCAGAAAATGAAAACGCGGTTTCGGAAATTTTGATCGATCGATGTTTTAAACACGTTAGAACAAGCTAGTAAAGGTTAATGGCGTGGCTCTGATACCATGTAAGTCTACGGTAGCACCCCGGCCGTCTGTCCGAGGCCAAAATGCGGAAACGAAAACTTTTTCAAACTAGAAACCGGCGCTATCGTATATTATAAACCCGGATCGAACCATTTACCTATAACTAGCAAACTAGAGAAGGGTTGGAAAAGCTATACCGATCGATCCGTATCCTTCGGTCTTTGGCTACCATCCCAAGCTCCTCGCGGTATCTCCGATCTCGATCTCCTCGTCGGAAAGGGCACCACATTTTCGAGTCTTTTTACGGGCTCCCGCTTCGTCCGAAGCAACTCGGGCACGAAGTTCGCTAGCCGACGTGTCCAAGACGATATAGAGAATGTGTGTGACAACTTTGTCTCTTGCATCCATTGTATGGATGGAGGTTGAATGTGAAGCCATCAATGGAGATTGTGAGCTAGAGGAAGAAGAAAAAGATGAGGCTTTTCTTTCTTGTGTGTTGTATGATAAAAATGAGAGCAAGAAGGAATAATACAAGAGCAAACCCAAAGGGATATGGCTGCCCTTCTCTCTCTTCCTTTCATTTCATCACTCAAATCCATCACAAAATGTGACATTTGCACAAGAAATGAGACCATGAGTCACCCATGAGGTACATGTCTCATTTAATGCACAAAATGATAACTTAAGCTCACAATTTCCATTTGTAAACATTAACCCAAATATTCACAACAACAAAAAGATACGGCAACATCTAAAGTAAACTCATGACGGATCACAAGGATACCCCTCTCCTGTATATACATACCTGCATCCGCATTCCGACTGAATGCGAATGCGATGAGACTAAAGTAATCCAACAAATCTAATACTAGGATCCGGCTTAAACCAAAGTCCACTAGTATGATCCGTCCGATCATGATCCGTGCACTACCGCACGTATATGATCGAACCCTGCCATATATCATACGGCCTCTACAACGTTTCGCCCGAAACTTGAGAAACTGTCTGTGGGGCACTCTAAAGACTCGTCAATACTTTGGCTGTGGATTTAACCACTAGCTCGTCAGTGGTACTAGCTGTACGTAACGGGCTACCAGGTATTGACCAAAAAGGAGGTCGATGAGCGAACTCATTCTGACACCCTACTGAGCCTGTTAGTGACAATATCCGTACAGTCCGGTCCGTTCGTCTATGAGCATCGCATGGCGGGCCTAGGGGGTTGGTAAAAGTCAGACCCCTAAAAGTGGTACAAGTCGTGTCGGAGTGTAGCCCAAAACACCCTGAGATACTACTGGAATACCTACCAGTAAATCTCCTGCCTTGGCCAAGGACTTCATGTAATGGCTCTCCTAGACACAGCGCGATCTCACCCCCAATACCGGGAGAGACGAAACCCCTGCTGATCCGCTCACTGCCTCCATGTGGCTCGGGACTGTACCCAACTAAAACCTGTTTGCACGACTCTTTTGAGCCGTGGTAGGGTAGTAATCAAAGCACAGTGGGAACTCACACGAGACAAATGACGATCTCAGGTTGATGAACTAACCTGTACACATGTCACCACGGAACTGCTATCTGACATCAGGTATAATACCAACTAGTATGTTCCCGGCGAGTCCTGTCCGGTGTACTCATAACCCAATGAGCACCTGTATACATCTTAGGTGAACCAACTGACACCAATGGCTTGTGAGACCGGCCACCGCCCTTCGTCGGGGTCTCGACTGTATACACTAGTCTACTAATGGAGTATCGATGCCCAGTCTCGAAACTCCCATGACTAGGGACCACTTTAAGGATGTGCTTATAGACCCCAGCTCCCATATATATGATCGCCATCATACTGCTGGCAGTCAAGCAAGAATCCTAAGGGCTCCATCAACGTGTAATAGCGACCTGTAAGGTCACCTAAAGCTGTACACGATGATAAAGATAAACCAGATAGCATACTATCATCTTTGAGTAAGATTGTCCTACCGGCATAGGTCCTCCCTCAATCATTGCAATCACGTGCCTGTGATCCAATAATTGACTCTGAGGGCACTATATCCAACACCTGCGATCCAATAATTGACTTTGAGAGCACTACATCCAACAGCATGTGTAGACATGGGACCACATACATCACTATGTATCAGTCTCAAGAGTTCTGTAACTCTTTCTCCGTGTCTAGTAAACGGAGTTTTGGTCATTTTGCCTTTGAGACATGACTGACAAGTGTCATAAGATGAAAATTCGAACGGATTCAAATATCCATCCTTATGTAACTTAGCCAGTCGTGTCGCATTGATATGACCTAGTCTACAATGCCACAAGAAGGATTCGTTCATTTCTGAACTCTTCTTCTTGTGTGTGTTTTGTACGTTAAGAACTGTGGTTTGATTCAGAACGTATATGCCATTATTTAACGAGCCTGAACCAATCAACTTTTGATTTGGGAAGATATTCATATCATTATCCTGTACTACAAAATTATATCCTTCTTTACTGTCACGACCCAAAATTTGGATGTGACCGGCATTTAGATTGCATAATATCTCAAGATATTTACACAACCCGAGTAAACCAAAAACTAAGATCAAAACCCTTTTTTAAAGAAATTTTATAAAAATTTAGTTTTTAAGTAAAAATCACAGTTTTAAGTAAATAAGATCTCAACAGTAAATCCCTATTGAATTTATAATAAATTAATTATAAAGTGTTAAGTTTGGTTGCATCCCTAGTTGGGATCAACAAGTATACAACGGAAATAAGGGTACAACTATATATGACATTAACAAGGATCTCAGATATAAATAAAAGAAATATTCTCTAACATAACAACGATCTCCACTGTCAAATAATATACATACAACCACCTCTCATTCTATGTCATAATACAGGGTCTGATGGAGATTTTCTAGATACAAAATACAATACCAAAAGAAAAGGTTACTACATATGTAACCCACCTATCAAAAGATGCGATAAAAGCTGAAAAGTGGATCTGCATAGCGGCTAACCGTCCACTCTACCCCTGCAAGGAATTGTGGCACAACGCGGGTGAGTTGCCACCTCAGTGAATATAACTAACATATAACGGCTGATAATGTAAATATGACGAGCTAGAACTAATTTCAACAATAATGAATGCGATGCATGATGACAGGTGGAGGAATGAATATGTAATACTATAAGTATGAATCAAAATCGAAATCTCATCAATTGTTTCCAAATCATGTTCATTTTTCCATGTCTGATCATCGACACAAATCTTCGGTGTTTCATCAGGCATCATTCCTCGAATGATCCTGTAATCAGTAACACCGGTCGGTATCATCTAGATATCCGCCGTGTTTTATAACTGTCTCCGGAATTGAGTATCCTCATTAGGGTCCACCGCCTCAAATACGGCTATCCTGCCTCTCGGTCTCGACCGGGTCTACCATGTATCCAACTGTATATCTTCCCTAGTCAGTCTGGATAATGTAAAAAAAATCCGCGACCGTATATCTCCCCCACTCGGTCCGGAATAAAACCAAATCATAAAAACGATATCTCATGGTGGACGTGACACATAATCATGAAAATCACTGATTTTCCGTAATAGTATATGAAAAACTTAAAACCACAAATCCTCAAAATACAAATGCCTCTAATGTCAATTTCTAACATATGAACATAGAACATGATGTTAATTATGCAAAGTACTATAATTTTGATGTTTAAGGTATGATAGGAATCATAATTAACAGGAAAATTTCTAAGTGTGAAAGTGGCATGTTAATATCGACGAGATGTAGTGTAACATGTAGATATGTGCATGTGCGGCATAACTCGTCGATAATGGTGCAGTGTTCTAACAAATATTAATCATGGAGGTATATATATATTTTAAGAATGCATATGATCAATTTAACAAAAGCAACTTTTTATTTAACTTAACTATGGGCGTATCACGCCATCTTTACAAAATCCCCCGGTAGATGTTTAGTCTACTCACCGGAATACGTCGTAACTACTCAGGAATCGCCAATCCTTTTCCTTTCCTTGCGGCCTCCGAAGTTCCCGCACTCAAATCTAACATTGAATTAACTTGTATAAGGAAACGGCTACCTTTCCGATACGGCCAAATCATGAAAACACAAGTTGAACGCACTAATTATACTACGTACGACTTTTGCAAACGCTCCAACACTTAACTTTACTGAAATTTAACCCAACGCAATTTCGTAACAGAAAACAGATCGCGTTACGTTTTACCCGCGTCTTATTTTAGAATTTTAATCTCTTTTTCCGATATTTGCTCCCAGATTTTATATACAATTAAACTAACTTAATTAAACAATACCAAAATACCCCAACACCTATACAGAGACCTACCCAAAACCCCAAAACACCAAACACATACAAAAATCCGGCGATGCCAGATTTGGCTTTAAGCTCGCCGGCCAAAATCCGAGCCCCTGGGTTCGTGCTCCTATGGTTTGTTCTAGGTCCAACATACAACATTTTGGCACTGTTTGGTTAAGTTGATTTTTATTTAAACTATAGCAGATTACAACAGAGTTTAGTTTTGCCTAAAATACGATATTATAGACTTTTGATTTCAAACATAAACCAAATCCAGAATTAATTCTACTGAGTTAGGAATTTTACCCACTGAGGATGATTGAAAAGCTCCCTCCAAGACACCCAAACCCTTAGCTTCTAGCTCTTAGCTTGATGGTGAGGAAGTCCTAGACTTAGCTCTTTTATTCTCCTTTCTCTTGTTCTTCCTTGTTTGCTTTAGTTTTCTTTTTCTTTCTTTTAAATTTTTAGATTTTAATTTTGTTAAATGATCTGAACATAATATATATATGAGAAAAGGGGAGGGTGAGGTGTAGGAGGAGGTGTCAACCCACAAGGTGTGCTATCCTCATGCAAGGAGGAGGTGTTGTGTGTGTGTGTTGTGCATGAAAGAAGGAGGTGTCAAGGTATTATCATTCCAATTTATTTATCTTGTGAATAATTTCTGAACTAAAAACCTTATTTAACCTCTTTTCTACTAATACCCTTAACAATTTAAATTTGCAGAATTTCCTAAATTTTACATAACAACCTCTCACTACTTATGTTATTGCATAACGCTATTTTAATTAAAATGAAGCTAAATTTCACATAAAAACCCTTAAAATTTATTATTGTTACATATTAAAATTTTAATTAAATTTGATTTACATACTTTTTATGAAAATGTCTTATTTGGTTTTAATAACTTTGTAATTTAAAATTTTATTATTTAATTAATTAATTTTATTTATTTCTTAATTTTTAAAATGCTACAATATTCCCCCCTTAAGAAAATTCGGTCCCCAAATTTAAAACTTAACTAGACGTACCTTCAAAAAGATGTGGAAATTTCTTTCGCATTGCATTCTTGGTCTCCCAAGTGATCTCCTCGCGATTCGTTCCTCGCCAAAGAACCTTTACTGATGGAAGTAACCTTGATCTCAGTTTTTTTGCCTGCCAGTCTAGAATAGTTACTAGCGGCACTGTATAGGATAAATCCGGCTCAACCTGTAAGGTCTAATGCTGGATCGCGTGAGAACGATCATGAAGATACTTGCGAAGCATAGACACGTGAAATACTGGATGCACATCGGGAAAACTCGGTGGGAGTGCTAAACGATAAGCTACAGCACCCACCCTTTCCAGAATCTCGTTGTTAGTTGTATGTATGCCATAGAGGCCAGTATTGTACAGATGATGTATATTATATTGGATGCTTGGACATATATAGAGATGACTTTCTTGCTCGACATGATAGTATGCTATCTGGTTACTCTTTATCTTAATATGTACACTAGTCTCTTTAAACTGTCTTATAGTTACATGTTGGTAAAGCCCTTAGGATGTGTACTTGACTACCTGGACTATGATGCAGATCATACTAGTAGGGACATGGTAGTCCATAAGTACATCCTTCAAGGTCCCTAGTCGTGGGTGTATCGAGACAGGGCATCGATATACCAGAGTAGACTAGCGTATATGCTTCTCGACCCATGAGATGGGCGATGGATGATCCCATATCCATTGGTGTTTGACATCAGAGATGGTATACGGGTGCTCAGTAGAGACTGGGTACATTGGACGGACTCGCCGAGAACTCCCAGATGGTATTATACCTCACGTCAGATGGCAGTTCTCAGGTGACACTTGTACAAGTTAGTCTGTAGACCCGAGATCGTCATAGAGTCTTGTGTGATTCTCACTGTGCTTTGATCTCCACCTTACCACGTCCATGAGGGCGTGCAAAACGGTGGTCTTTGGGTACAGTCCCGAGTCACATGGAGGCAATGAGCGATAGGAGGGGTTTCGTCTCTCCCGGTATTGGGGGTTGATGTTGCGCTGTGCTCGATTGGCCGTAACAGGGAAGTCCCTGGCCAGGGCTGATCAGAGATTTGCTGGTAAGTGTTACCAGTAGTTTCTCGACCCGTTATGAGCCTCACATCGGCACGACTTATCGGTTATTGGGGTCTGACGTATACCACCCCTAGACTTGATATGCGACATATCAGACGAACAGACCGGACTATACGGTAAGTGTTACTGGTTGGATTCACAGGAGTGTGAGCGGGCTGGCTCGTCGATCTTCTGATCGTTCAATACCCGGATGGCCGTTACGTTTAGCAGACCGCTTGCGGCTTGTGGGTGCTTGATATGATCATCATCTGCTACCGGCGTATTGACGAGTCTTTAGAGTCCTACACAGAGGTTTCCTGGCTCAAGCGAAACGAAATAGGAGCGCATATGAGATATGTGCAGGACCGAGAATAATGGGTGTATGTGATACCGCATTTCATTTTCGCGATATATTTTTCGATTGGTTATATTCGATATGACCTAGTTATCGAATCATTGATTCGATAAATCGATACATTGGATTCTAGTCGGTTATGTGCGACATGACCGGATCATTGAATCAAATGTTGATTTAATGATTTAATGTATAATTATATATTTGATATATTACATTGCATTAACTAGTATTGGTTCACTTTAAACGGATTTTTCTCACTTGATGCACATTGTATATGTGATATGCTTTTGTGCACATTTTTGTATCATGTTTGATGATACTTGATCTTGTGGTTAAGTGTAAAGGATTAAACCATGGTTAAGAGATGATTAGGGTTTTGCTTTTTCATTTATTTATTTGTTTATTTATTTGGAATTGATTTAGATAAGAATGGTGGCTTCTTTTGTTTCTAGTTGAAGCTTCATGAAGCTTTGACTTATGCAACCATTCTTGTCATCATGCTTAACCCTAACCCTCTCAAGTGACCATGGTTTATTCTCTACACTTAACCCTAGTTAGATTATGATAAGTATGTATTTTTCTTTTCATTTTAAAAAAAACTGATCATAAACTAGCTTCATCTTCTCCTTCTTCTTCAAGAGAAAAGCTTGATGCTATCAATGGCAACTTGAGCAAAAGTGAGTGAAATCCAATTCTAAAGTGAACCCACCTCCTATTTCTTCACCCTCTACCTCTTGCCAAGTTGTTTTGGGTGTTTTCTTCACAAGTTTCACAACTTTGTGAAGTCGGAGCTTGAACTTGTGATGCCTCGACGTAGATCGTCTTTGACACGAAGCCGACGACCAAGCTCGCTCGTTTCTCCGATGAAGCCGACGATTGAGTTCGGGATTCATGATGGACAGCGAGAGGACACCCACATAGAGCTAAGGAAGTGGAGAACCGGATCTACAAAGGTTGTAGCATCTAACTTTTAGTTAAAGTGTTAACTAGTTTATAGTTTCGCCTAGAAATCTTGCCGACGATCCGTATTAGGGTTTCTCGGCACCCATAAAATTTTAAATTGGCATGTTCGATGCCTTGTGAGACCTCTATAGTGTGCCTAGGAACCCTACAGTGGTATCAGAGCCTAGCTAGAGCCTTAGACGAAGTCTAGACGCAATTTGAAGCCCGAACGAACCCGAAACCCTAAACCAAACATGCTCTCTGGACTTTTTCCAAAATCTGGAGTTTTTCGATATTAAAAATATGCAGAAAAATCAGCAGGAAATTATAAAGTTTACTGTGAAATTCGTGAGCGTAATTCCACTAAGCCAGCGCGGATCCGCGGCATAAGCATGGCTCATGCGGCGGATCCGCGGTCGTACGGCCTCAATATTTAAAGAATTTTACACAGTAATTATTAGTTTCCAGTGGTGATTTTCCTGGGTATTTTTAATAATTATTCAAGAGTTGAATTTTCTGGGGTTGCTTTGGGGATTCGGTGTTTCGATCGGGGTATCAAATTTCGTCTTTGTGTATTTCCGGATAATTTTTTGAATATGTTAAAAAGTTCGACCGGATATATATACCCAATTTTTCCCCTGTCGGGAAATTTCCAAGTGTTGGATTTTTCCGTAGTTTAACGACGTTCTAAGTAGTGCAAGTAACGCGATGGACCCTCTAGAAGACAACAAACCTTAACTCGATAATGTGACCGTCTTGAACTGCCCTTTGAACCTTCGGGTTTGGGGGAGTACGGCGTGCCACATGTGAGGCGTTGGCTTGACCCTTCTACGGCTGGACCGTTGGTACTGAGGCACGAACTGAATGTTGTTAGACTTATTTCATGTGTTGAGCTGTATCGGGAAAACTTGGGTATTCGACTGTTCGATCGAAAAATTTAACATTTTCTGTTTATCTGGAATGTGATACAATAATTAGAATTCACAAACAGTTATGAGATAACTGAATGAATGTTATAAATCTAGCGGTTTAGTTTCACTTGATATTGAAAAGAGTTTTCGATAATGAGACTAAAATGCAGGGTTTATAACTGTTAGGCATGTGATGTCTAAGTATTTCATTTGATTAGGCATGTGATGTCTAAAGAGGTTGCGGATTCCAACTGTTGTAGTTTTACAATTTCTTTTCTGTGCCCGTAAGTGTAGTATGTTCATATCGCCGGTTTCGTTGCTATACGTCAACGACAATTGGGATATGCATATTTACTTACGTTGATGACATGTGATGTTATGTGTTGCTGGATATGTTATATTGGATCGTCGTGTTCGAATAGCCGGGGTTTTTTATGTGAGATGAGTGTTTTTCATTTTCATTCATGTAAAAACTTGTATGTAATATTCTTTTATTTGGGGCACTTCCAGGTAGCGGAAGTTGTCACCTTTTGTATATTATTTACTTTTCCGCATTAGGATAGACCCAAGGAGGGGAGCACAAGTAACCGGGTTCTGGGGTCCAGTGGGAGACCAACTCGAGGAGTCGAGTCCGGGTCTCCTAACCCTAGAATTGGCAGGGTTGCTTACCGCTCTCGTAGGGGTCTAGGGGTGTGGGATTGGCTATTCATCACGACCGTGGAATTCGTGTTTTATACTGGCTCGTATTGAAAACACGGACGTCCTAGTATATCCAATATTTCATATGTTTCTTCTGCTGCGATATCTGTGATGTGATCATGTGATGTTCTGTGATAGATACTATATATAGTATATATGATATATTATATAGACGTTACTTATGTTTTACACCCGCGCTAGCCCTGCCCTGCTCTGTCGTTAGTTACCTAACCTAACGGTGCACGAGGGGACATCGAGGCGAATGCGGATGGCATAAGTGTACGTCATATCTATCTGTGATGTTTAGGTATTTAAATGATGTGACTTCATTAATGTGATTAATGAAAGATAAGAAACCTAAGATGTTGTGGAATCGAATTTTAAAATAAAACAGGTAGCTACAGTTCTTGCTTTGCATAGCGGTATATATGATATACCCTGCACCTTATTCGATAAGGAAAGGACCGAGATCCCTTCACCGGGAGTGACTCCTTTAGCAGTAACTGGCAGATGCTACACACTCGGTTTGGTTTTGATTGCTTTTAAGAGTTTTTGCTTTGCACAGTGATATATATGATATATCCCGCACCTCATTCGACGAGGAAAGGACCGAGATCCCTTCACCGGGAGTGACTCCTTTAGCAAAACTAGAAAAGCCTCAAAATCACTCCATTTCAAAACTTCATTTAATTCTACAACGATATCAAGTTCATTACGCAAAAGGTTTTCAGAAAAACCTGTCGTAGCCCTCCGTCATTTCAGATAAGTACTAGTTAGTATTCGTGCTGCGGTTGTTTGGCATGCGTCAAGGCGTAGTGTACGGTAGCTAACTAGTGCTTATCTGCTAGCATACGATGCGATTGGATTAGGGTATTCGCACGGCGTTGTTTGGCATGCGTCAAGGGTCGTGCGGGTGGGTTTAATTCAATCAAGAAATGTACGGGTTGAACTTGACTAGAGGACTATGAGTTGTTTGGCATGCGTCAAGGTCATAGCACGCTAGGGGCAAAAAATATTATCGGGAATTTCAAGTGTTGAAATTTGCAATGAGATTGCATACATTCTACGAGATAGTTGGATCCCGATACCCACTGCGAGTAAGAGTTACTCCTGGGAGAGTTTTACACATTACAATTAGCCGATCAAGTAGGTGTCTAGAAAGGTGTTAACGAGGTTACGCTTCTGGGAAAACGAGGTTTACATTAATTAGGTTCGTGCGAAAGCACGGGGGACCTCCCTCAAAGTACCGACACTGGCCTGGCTGAAAGATTGGCGAATTTGTAGTGTGTAATTAATCCCGGCTAGTCTTTCCTTTTAGGGTTTGAAGGAAGATTTGATAAAAAGCAGTGGGAGCCATCCTGATTAGATAAGATAATAACCAATCTGATCTTGCACGAGCTTACGCTAAAGTGTTTTCTTCTCTCTCTCTCCAGGTAGCGACCATTTCATGCCTTAATCAAGATAATAATATGGATGTATTGACCGAACCCGCATGTTATACTGTGCTGGGGAACGTTGGTTCCGTTCCTTCTTATAAGAGTTATAGGAATGAACAGGAAATAGGGGAATACCAGGATTCCCATGCCACCCGAATGAAGAAAGTACATGTTGATGCATTTTCTTCGGGTGTGTTCGTTACAGAAAACTGTTTCTCCATTTGCTCCACATCCTGAGTATTAGATACCGGGTCAGGATCCCATATATGTAATCAGTTACATGGGCTTAGGAAAGGTAGAGAACTTGGAGAAGGTGATAAAGACATTAGATTTGGAAATGGTGCAATTGTTGCAGCTAAGACTGTCGGGGAATATCACCTTGTATTACCAACTGGTAATACATTGGTTCTGAAAGAATGCTATTACATGCCGAACCTGATATGCAACATTATATCGGTTTCTTTATTGAGTAAAGAGGGATATAATTTTGTATTACAGGATAATGTTATGAACATTTTCCGTAACCAAAAGTTGGTTGGATCAGGCACGTTGTGCAATGGCATTTATGTTCTAAACCAATCAAAAGTTCTGAGCATAACAAACACACACAAGAGGAAGAGTTCTGAACTGAACGAATCCTTCTTGTGGCATTGTAGACTGGGTCATATCAATGCGACACGACTGGCTAAGTTGCATAAGGATGGATATGTAAATCCGTTTGAATTTTCATCCTATGACACTTGCCAGTCATGTCTCAAAGGCAAGATGACCAAAGCTCCGTTTACGGGACACGGAGAAAGAGTTACCAAACTCTTGGGACTGATACATAGTGATGTATGCGGTCCTATGTCTACACATGCCAGGGATGGTTCTTCGTACTTCATTACATTCACTGACAATCTCTCTAGATTCGGATATGTGTTCCTGATGAAACACAAATCAGAAGCTTTTGAGAAATTTAGAGAATATAAACAAGAAGTCGAGAACCAAACCGGAAAAAGTATTAAAATCCTACGATCTGATCGAGGAGGGGAATACTTGAGCAATGAATTCCTGGACTTCCTAAAAGAGAATGGGATTCTCTCTCAGCTGACTCCTCCATATACACCACAGCACAACGGTGTATCTGAACGGAGAAACCGCACCCTATTAGATATGGTGCGCTCAATGATGAGTACAGCTGAGTTACCTATTTCCTTCTGGGGATATGCGCTTGAGACAGCCATGGACCTATTGAATAGAGTTCCTACCAAATCAGTGCCTACCACTCTATATGAGATATGGAAAGGGAAGAGACCACATCTTAATTATATTAAGATATGGGGTTGTCCAGCCTATGTCAAAAGACAAAATCCGGACAAACTCGAGGCAAGATCTGTCTTATGTAAGTTTGTAGGATATCCCAAAAATTCACAAGGGTATATCTTCTACCACCCCGAGGAACAAATGGTGTTTGTTTCTCGACATGCCACTTTCTTAGAAAAAAGTTTTCTTATGAAACAGATAAGTGGCATTGAGGTAGAACTGGAAGAGGTTCCAGCGACACAGACTACAACAGAAGATTTGGTTGAACCAGAGGATTCCGTAGTTCCCGATGAACACCAGCCACTCCGCCGATCTAGTAGGGTTCCTCACCAACATGAGAGATACTACGGTTTTCTCATGGATGGAGGGAGCGAGGATTGCATCATGGAGGATGATGACCCAACTAGCTTCGAGCAGGCCATCACGAGTAGGGACTCAGTGAAATGGCTGGATGCTATGCGGTCCGAGATGGAATCCATGTACACCAACAAAGTATGGACTTTGGAAGTTGCTCCTGAAGGGGTAAAACCTATTGGGAGCAAGTGGATCTTCAAGAAGAAACTTGGTGTAGATGGGAAAGTGGAGACTTTCAAAGTTAGACTTGTAGCAAAGGGTTTTCGTCAAAGACCAGGTGTGGACTATGACGAAACCTTTTCTCCAGTGGCTATGCTTAAATCCATCCGGATCATGCTTGCCATTGCTGCCTTTCATGACTACGAAATCTGGCAAATGGATGTTAAGACCGCCTTTCTAAATGGTGATTTAGAAGAGTGCGTGTACATGACTCAGCCAGAGGGCTTCGTAGACAGTGGGAGCAGCGGGAAGGTGTGCAAGCTGCTTAAATCCATTTATGGATTAAGGCAAGCATCGCGGAGTTGGAACATCTGCTTTGATGTCGTTATCAAAGAGTTTGATTTCGTCAAAAATCCAGATGAACCTTGTATCTACAAGAAGGTGTCAGAGAGTAAGGTTGTCTTCCTCGTATTGTACGTGGACGACATACTCTTGATAGGAAATGATATTCCTATGCTGCAAGCGGTCAAGCTCTTCTTATCACAAAGATTCTCAATGAAAGATCTTGGTGATGCCTACTGCATATTGGGAATTAGGATCTATAGAGATAGATCCAAACGGATTTTGGGATTGTCCCAATCCAGGTACATTGACACCATACTAAAGAGCTTTAGTATGGAAGAGTCCAAGCGTGGGAACTTGCCCACGATCTCTGGAGTCACTCTCTCCAAAGAGATGTCTCCTAAGACTCATTTGGAGAGAGCTCGCATGCATGGGATACCCTATGCTTCGGCAGTAGGCTCTATCATGTATGCGATGCTATGTACCAGACCCGATGTAGCATACTCACTAAGTATAGTGAGCAGGTATCAAGCTGATCCTGGAGAGAGTCACTGGACAGCTGTGAAGAGCATTCTCAAGTACTTGCGAAGGACTAGAGATATGTTCTTGGTGTATGGTAACGGAGAGCTCCAAGTGGAGTCCTTTACCGATTCGAGCTTCCAGAGTGATAAGGACGACTCTAAGTCGCAGTCGGGCTTTGTCTTTACCCTTTACGGAGGGGCGGTTAGCTGGAAGAGTTCCAAGCAGGAAACCGTGGCAGACTCGACGATGGAGGCTGAATACATCGCTGCCAACGATGCTGCCAAAGAGGCTGTCTGGATCAAGAAGTTCATTACTGAACTTGGAGTGGTTCCATCCATTGAGCGTCCAATACCTTTGTATTGCGATAACAATGGAGCGGTGGCTTTGGCCAAGGAACCCAGGTCCCATCAGCGATCCAGGCATATTCTGAGGTGGTATCACCTGATCCGGGAGATAGTTGATCGCCGGGAGATCGAGGTCAGGAGGGTTGACACGAAGAACAACACGGCGGATCCACTCACGAAGGCCATTCCCTATATACAGTTTGAGAGACTCTTCGGGATGCTCGGTATGCGATACTACAGCAGCTGGCCCTAGTGCAAGTGGGAGATTGTTAGTTGTATGTATGCCCTAGAGGCCAGTATTGTACAGATGATGTATATTATATTGGATGCTTGGACATATATAGAGATGACTTTCTTGCTCGACATGATAGTTTGCTATCTGGTTACTCTTTATCTTAACATGTACACTAGTCTCTTTAAACTGTCTTATAGTTACATGTTGGTAAAGCCCTTAGGATGTGTACTTGACTACCTGGACTATGATGCAGATCATACTAGTGGGGACATGGTAGTCCATAAGTACATCCTTCAAGGTCCCTAGTCATGGGTGTATCGAGACAGGGCATCGATATACCAGAGTAGACTAGCGTATATGCTTCTCGACCCATGAGATGGGCGATGGATGATCCCATATCCATTGGTGTTTGACATCAGAGATGGTATACGGGTGCTCAGTGGAGACTGGGTACACTGGACGGACTCGCCGAGAACTCCCAGATGGTATTATACCTCACGTCAGATGGCAGTTCTCAGGTGACACATGTACAGGTTAGTCTGTAGACCCGAGATCGTCATAGAGTCTTGTGTGATTCCCACTGTGCTTTGATCTCCACCTTACCACGTCCATGAGGGCATGCAAAACGGTGGTCTTTGGGTACAGTCCCGAGTCACATGGAGTCAATGAGCGATAGGAGGGGTTTCGTCTCTCCCGGTATTGGGGGTTGATATTGCGCTGTGCTCGATTGGCCGTAACAGGGAAGTCCCAGGCCAGGGCTGATCAGAGATTTGCTGGTAAGTGTTACCAGTAGTTTCTCGACCCGTTATGAGCCTCACATCGGTACGACTTATCGGTTATTGGGGTCTGACGTATACCACCTCTAGACTTGATATGCGACATATCAGACGAACAGACCGGACTATACGGTAAGTGTTACTGGTTGGATTCACAGGAGTGTGAGCGGGCTGGCTCGTCGATCTTCTGATCGCTCAATACCTGGATGGCCGTTACGTTTAGAAGACCGCTTGCGGCTTGTGGATGCTTGATATGATCATCATCTGCTACCGCCGTATTGACGAGTCTTTAGAGTCCTACACAGAGGTTTCCTGGCTCAAGCGAAACGAAATAGGAGCGCATATGAGATATGTGCAGGACCGAGAATAATGCGTGTATGTGATACCGCATTTCATTCTCGCGATATATGTTTCGATTGGTTATATTCGATATGACCTAGTTATCGAATCATTGATTTGATAAATCGATACATTGGATTCTAGTCGGTTATGTGCGACATGACCGGATCATTGAATCAAATGTTGATTTAATGATTTAATGTATAATTATATATTTGATATATTACATTGCATTAACTAGTATTGGTTCACTTTAAACGGATTTTTCTCACTTGATGCACATTGTATATGTGATATGCTTTTGTGCACATTTTTGTATCATGTTTGATGATACTTGATCTTGTGGTTAAGTGTAAAGGATTAAACCATGGTTAAGAGATGATTAGGGTTTTGCTTTTTCATTTATTTATTTGTTTATTTATTTGGAATTGATTTAGATAAGAATGGTGGCTTCTTTTGTTTCTAGTTGAAGCTTCATGAAGCTTTGACTTATGCAACTATTCTTGTCATCATGCTTAACCCTAACCCTCTCAAGTGACCATGGTTTATTCTCTACACTTAACCCTAGTTAGATTATGATAAGTATGTATTTTTCTTTTCATTTTAAAAAAAAACTGATCATAAACTAGCTTCATCTTCTCCTTCTTCTTCAAGAGAAAAGCTTGATGCCATCAATGGCAACTTGAGCAAAAGTGAGTGAAATCCAATTCTAAAGTGAACCCACCTCCTATTTCTTCACCCTCTATCTCTTGCCAAGTTGTTTTGGGTGTTTTCTTCACAAGTTTCACAACTTTGTGAAGTCGGAGCTTGAACTTGTGATGCCTCGACGTAGATCGTCTTTGACACGAAGCCGACGACCAAGCTCGCTCGTTTCTCCGATGAAGCCGACGATTGAGTTCGGGATTCATGATGGATAGCGAGAGGACACCCATGTGGAGCTAAGGAAGTGGATAACCGGATCTACAAAGGTTGTAGCATCTAATTTTTAGTTAAAGTGTTAACTAGTTTATAGTTTCGCCTAGAAATCTAGCCGACGATCCGTATTAGGGTTTCTCGGCACCCATAAAATTTTAAATTGGCATGTTCGATGCCTTGTGAGACCTCTATAGTGTGCCTAGGAACCCTACACTCGTAAGGTCTGACATATCTGGGGCTGGACATCCCCTTTTTCCCGAAACGCATCACACTTTTCATCGGAGATCCACGAAGGAACATATGATCTCCCACCTCAAACTCGAGTCTACGACGTCGTCGATCTGCATATGATTTCTGTCTGCATTGGGCCGCTCTCATTCTGTCCTGTATCAACTGAATCTTTTCCGTAGTCTTATGTACTATCTACGGTCCCAAACTGCTACTCTCGCTCAATTCCGTCTAGAAAACGGGTGATCGACATTTCCTCCCATACAAAACTTCAAAGGGTGCCATCTGGATCGTCTCCTAAAAATTGTTGTTGTAAGAGAACTCTATCAAAGGTAGGTGTCTATCCCAACTGCCACCGAAATCAAGACTGCAAGCTCTAAGCATATCCTCTAGAGTCTGAATGGTCCGCTCTGATTGACCATCTGTCTATGGGTGAAAACTGTACTAAAACTCAATCGTGTACTAAGAGCTTCTTGAAATTTCTTTCATAGTCTGCTGGTAAACTGGGTACCCCTATCGGATACTATGCACGTCGGAACTCCTTGTAATCGTACAATCTTGTCGATATAAATCTGAGCATACTGTGCAAACCCACACGTCGTCTTCACTGGAAGAAAGTGAGCCGCCGTTGTCAACCTATCAATAATCACCCAGATGGAATCATACCCTCTGCTAGTCCTGGGTAGACCCACAACGAAATCCATGGAAATCTGTTCCCATTTCCACTCAGGAATGGGCAAGGGCTGCAATTCTCCAGCCGGCCTCTGGTGCTCTGCCTTGACTTGCTGACAAGTCAATTATCTTGAAACAAACTCTGCAACATTCCTCTCCATTCCTTCCCACCAATAAACATCCTTCAATTCATGATACATCTTGGTGGAACCAGGATGAATACTATATGCTGATCGATGGGCCTCTTCTAAGATCTCACGTCTCAATCCATCAGAATCTGGTACACAAAGACGAGTCCCAAAACGTAATACTCCACGATCATCCATCACGAACTCCGACTTTCTGCCCTGCCTAACCTGATCCATAATCTCTGACATACGAGCATTTGTAGGCTATGTCTCCAGAATACGATCTAATAACTGAAGACGTGTGCGAACATGCGCTAACTGTTCTCCTGTTGATGTGAACTCAAACTGTATACGACTATCACATAGAATCTGCCAATCTTTAGAAGACCGTCTATATAAGGTGCGCACATGAGATAAGCTACCTCCAGGCTTATGACTCAAAGCATCTGCTACAACATTCGCTTTGACTGGTTGATACAAGGTCTCACAATCATAATCTTTCACAAGTTCCATCCATCTACGCTGCCTTAGGTTTAGATCCCTCTGCTGAAAAATATACTTCAAGTTGTTTTGATCTGTGAAAATTTGGCACGACTCTCCATACAAATAATGTCTCCAAATCTTCAGTGCGAAAACTAAAGCAGCCATCTCCAAATCATGAGTGGGGTAGTTCTGCTCGTGCCTCTTTAACTGCCGAGAAGCATAAGCTACAACCCTACCGTGCTGCATCAATACACAGCCTAAACCCACTCGAGAGGCATCGCAATATACCACGAAACCACCAGACAGGAAGGTAAAGATAAGACAGGTGCAGTCGTCAAGCGAGTCTTCAACTGCTGGAAATTCTGTTCACATGCATCTGTCCAAAGGAATGGAACTTCCTTCCTAGTCAATCCGGTCAACGGTGCCGCGATCCGAGAAAAATCCTGCACAAAGCATCGGTAGTAACCCGCCAGACCTAAGAAATCTACACTATCCAGCCAGAGAGTACACTTGAATAATTTAGAGAACAGTTGATGCTCCTTCAAGGTCTGTAACGTGATACGTAAATATTGCACGTGCTCCTCCCGACTCCGGGAATAAACAAGAATATCATCTATGAATACTATAATAACTGATCAAGGAATGGCATGAAGATACGGTTCATCATATCCATAAAAGCAGCGGGGCGTTGGTGAGTCCGAACGACATTACCCGAAATTCGTAATGCCCATATCGTGTGCGAAAAGCAGTCTTTGGAATGTCATCCTTCTAAACCTTCAACTGGTGATATCCTGACCGTAAATCAATCTTTGAGAAGTAGCCAGCTCTCTGCAGTTGATCGAACAAGTCATCGATACATGGTAGTGGATACCTATTTTGCACAGTAACCCGATTCAATTGTCGGTAGTCGATGCATAATCTCATGCTACCGTCCTTCTTCTTTACAAATAAGACAGGAGCTCCCCACAGTGATACACTTGGACGAATAAGTTCTCCATCTAATAACTCCTACAACTGGCTTTTGAGTTCCTTCAACTCCGTCGGGGTCATCCGATAGGGTGGTATAGAAATAAGCCCCGCACCCGGAATCAAGTCGATACAAAACTCAATATCACGATCGGGTGGCAATCCTGGTAATTCAGTAGGAAATACATCCGGAAATTCTCGTGCGATCGGAACTTGGTCCTATGGAATCTCAGTGGCTCCTAAGTCCTGAACAAATGCTAAGAACCTATGACAACCCTTCTTCAAGAGTCGTCCCGCACAAAGAGCAGAATTCATGTTGGCAGAAGTTATATTGCAGTCCCCTTGCACAAAAAAGATCGGTTCACTTGGAAAACAAAATCTAACCGCTTTCCCCTGACAATCTACATAAGCATGACAAACGGCTAACCAATTCATACCGAGAAGTACATCAAAATCTAACATATCCAGGAGAATTAGATCAACTAAAGAATCTCTGTCACCAATACGTACTGAACAAGACCTGAATACGTGTTGAGCTACAAAAGAATCCCCCACTGGAGTAATCACAACTAGCAGTAACTCTAACAGCGACGACTCTCTCCCCAGAGAAAGTGCAAATCGTGAAGATACGTAAGAATGTATAGAACCGGGATCAAATAAAATATGTGCATCTAACGAACATACTACAAGAGTACCTGTCACAACTGCATTGGATGTCTGGGCATCCTGTGGAGTCAGCGCAAAGACTCGTGCCTGGCCCCTGCCCGCATCCTGTCGTCCTCTACCTCTATCTCCTCAACCTCTCTGAAAGTGTCCTGCATAACCTCGGCCTCGTGGTGCAACCGTCTGGCGCATAGTGCTAATTAGGGGAGGAAGTAAGGCCATCGACGTAGAAGGTGGAGGGGTAAAGCAGCCTGCGGAGTAACAGTCCCGCTATGGCGTGTACACCCTTTAGCCATATACCCTGGAAGTCCGCAACTATAACATGTAAGTGGAGGTCTCTGTCCCACTGGGTATGAACTAAACATCTGGCCCTGAGTCCAATCTCGACCAAAACTGTGGCCTGGAATGAATCTGCCTCGACCTCCTCGTCCTCTCGAATTACGATCATCACGACCACGGCCTCTATGGGTGTTGATCTGGCTTGAAACAACAACAGGTGTAAAGGTAACGTGCTCGGAGGAGGTGGTGAAGTCACACATGAGACCGATGCCTCACCCTATCGTCTCACGGGACAATCCCTAATAAAGTCATACGGACACCCACACCCGAAACATCTTTGCACGGGCTACTGAACATATGGGTATAAGTGATAAAACTGATCTATGCAGAATCCGCCACGGTCTCTACGAACACGTCTTAGTGCTGATGTATTATTACGAATTTGCCTTGGTCTCTGAACACCCGTACGTGGAGTAGTGGTCGATCTCCGTGCTCGACTTATCTCCAGCAAGGATCCGATCATTCGACGCATCTCTTGAACATTTGTCTCCATCCTAGCTATACGATTAATATAGGGTGGATCAATCGGTTCATGAAAGATAGGCATACTGCCCAGGGCTATCCCCGTTTCAGACGAGCCCGCTCCAATCTCATCTCGCACCGCGGTACTCTGAGTCCCTGTAGTCGTTGATGACATAGCGGCTGGAGTAAGAAACAGGATTGATAAGGACATTTCAATCGAATCACAAGATAAACGGAATTAAGGAAAGAAGTACAAACAAACATCTCCTAAGGTTACTTAGGCTGAGTATCGTAGCGTAAATATGCCGCGGAACATACGTATGGTACGGTACTCATCCTAATTCACCTACTCCATCAAACCAAAGGTCATCCTACGTAACGAACTCAAGTCGACTTACCTTATCACACTACTCGATTCCGTAAGGTTAATCCTAAGCTCTGACACCAACTTTGTCACGACCCAAAATTTGGATGTGACCGGCACTTAGATTGCATAATATCTCAAGATATTTACACAACCCGAGTAAGCCAAAAACCAAGATCAAAACCCTTTTTTCGGAAATTTTATAAAAATTTAGTTTTTAAGTAAAAATCACAGTTTTAAGTAATTAAGATCTCAACAGTAAATCCTTATTGAAGTTATAATAAATTAATTATAAAGTGTTAAGTTTGGTTGCATCCCTAGTTGGGATCAACAAGTATACAGCGGAAATACGGGTACAACTATATAAGACATTAATAAGGATCTCAGACATAAATAAAAGAAATATCCTCTAACATAACAACGATCTCCACTGTCAAATAATATACATACAACCACCTCTCGTTCTATGTCATAATACAGGGTCTGATGGAGATTTTCTAGATACAAAATACAATACCAAAAGAGAAGCTAACTACATATGTAACCCACCTATCAAAAGATGCGATAAAAGCTGAAAAGTGGATCAGTACAGCGGCTAACCATCCACTCTACCCCTGCAAGGAACTGTGGCACAACGGGGGTGAGTTGCCAACTCAGTGAATATAACTAACATATAACGGCTGATAATGTAAATACGACGAGCTAGAACTAATTTCAATAATAATGAATGCGATGCATGATGACAGGTGGAGGAATGAATATGTAATACTATAAGTATGAATCAAAATCGAAATCTCATCAATTGTTTCCAAATCATGTTCATTTTTCCGTGTCTGATCATCGACACAAATCTTCGGTGTTTCATCAGGCATCATTCCTCGAATGATCCTGTAATCAATAACACCGGTCGGGATCATCTAGATATCCGCCGTGTTTCATAACTGTCTCCGGAATCGAGTAACCTCGTCAGGCTCCCCCGCCTCAAATGCGGCTATCCTGCCCCTCGGTCTCGACCGGGTCCACCATGTATCCAACTGTATATCTCCCCCACTCAGTCTGGATAACGTAAAAAAAAAATCCGCGATCGTATATCTCCCCCACTCGGTCTGGAATAAAACCAAATCATAAAAATGACATCTCATGATGTACGTGACACATAATCATGAAAATCACTTATTTTCTGTAATAGTATATGAAAAACTTAAAACCACAAATCCTCAAAATACAAATGCCTCTAATGTCAATTTCTAACATATCAACATAGAACATGATGTCAATTATGCAAAGTACTATAATTTTGATGTTTAATGTATGATAGGAATCATAATTAACAGGATAAGTTTCTAAGTGTGAAAGTGGCATGTTAATATCGACGAGATATAATGTAACATGTAGATATGTGCATGTGCGACATAACTCGTCGATAATGGTGCAGTGTTCTAACAAGTATTAATCATGGAGTTATATATATATTTTAAGAATGCATATGATCAATTTAACAAAAGCAACTTTTTATTTAACTTAACTCCGGGATTATCACGCCATCTTTACAAAATTCCCCGGTAGATGTTTAGTCTACCCACCGGAATACGTCGTAACTACTCAAGAATCGCCAATCCTTTTCCTTTCCTTACGGCCTCCGAAATTCCCGCACTCAAATCTAACATTGAATTAACTTATATAAGAAAATGGCTACCTTTCGATACGGCAAAATCATGAAAACACAAGTTGAACGCACTAATTATACTACGTACAACTTTTGCAAACGCTCCAACACTTTACTGAAATTTAACCCAACGCTGTTTCGTAACAGAAAACAGAACGCGTTGCGTTTTACCCGTGTCGTATTTTAGAATTTTAATCTCTTTTTCCGATATTTGCTCCCATATTTTATATACAATTAAACTAACTTAATTAAACAATACCAAAATACCCCAACACCTATACCGAGACCTACCCAAAACCCCAAAACACCAAAGACCTATAAAAATCCGGCGACGCCGGATTTGGCTTTAAGCTCGCCGGCCAAAATCCGAGCCCCTGGGTTCGTGCTCCTACAGGTTTGTTCTAGGTCCAACATACAACATTTTGGCACTGTTTGGTAAAATTGATTTTTATCTAAAGTATAGCAGATTACAACCGAGTTTAGTTTTGCCTAAAATACGATATTATAGACCTTTGATTTCAAACTTAAACCAAATCCAGAATTAATTCTACTGAGTTAGGAATTTTACCTACTGAGGATGATTGAAAAGCTCCCTCCAAGACACCCAAACCCTTAGCTTCTAGCTCTTAGCTTGATGGTGAGGAAATCGTAGACTTTGCTCTTTTCTTCTCCTTTCTTTTGTTCTTCCTTGTTTGCTTTAGTTTTCTTTTTCTTTCTTTTAAACTTTTAGATTTTAATTTTGTTAAATGATCTGAACATAATATATATATGAGAAAAGGGAGGGGGGGTGAGGTGTAGGAGGAGGTGTCAACCCACAAGGTGTGCCATACTCATGCAAGGAGGAGGTGTTGTGTGTGTGTGTGTGTGTGTTGTGCATGAAAGAAGGAGGTGTCAAGGTATTATCATTCCAATTTATTTATCTTGGGAATAATTTCTGATCTAAAAACCTTATTTGACCTCTTTTCTACTTATACCCTTAACAATTTAAATTTGCACAATTTCCTAAATTTTACATAACAACCCCTCACTACTTATGTTATTGTATAACGCTATTTTAATTAAAATAAAGCTAAATTTCACATAAAAACCCTTAAAATTTATTATTGTTACATATTAAAATTTTAATTAAATTTGTTTTACATACTTTTTATGAAAATGTCTTATTTGGTTTTAATAACTTTATAATTTAACATTTTATTATTTAATTAATTAATTTTATTTACTTCTAAATTTTCAAAATGCTACATTTACTTAATAATGAAACCGATATAAGATTGCATATCAGGGTCGGTATGTAATAGTATTTGTTCAGAATCAATGTATTACCATTTGGTAATATAAGGTGATATTCGCCAACTGCTTTGGCTGCAACATTTGCACCATTTCCTACTCTTACAGAATGATCACCCTCTCCTACTTCTCTACCTTTCCTTAGCCCATGCAACATATTACATATGTGGGATCCCGACCCGGTATCTAATACCCAGGACGTAGAGTGTACTGAGAAACAGTTCTCGGTGACTAACATACCCGAAGAAGATGAATCAACATGATCATTCTTCATTTGGATGGTATGGAAATCCGGATATTTTCCTATTTTCTGCTCGGACTTATAACAATTATAAGTCGGAGCGGAACCAACGTTCCCCTTCTCAGCATAAAAAACGGGTTCGGTCAATACATCCATATTATTATCTTGATTAAGGCCTGACATGGTCGTTACCTGGAGAAAGGAGAAAACACTTAGCATATGCTCTTGCAAAGATCAGATTGGTTTTTTATCTTATCTAATCGATGTCTCCTACTGCTATTCTCAAATTTTCCTTCAAACCTTTAAAAGGAAAATTCAGCCAGGATTAATTGCATTCTATAACTCCGCTAACCGTTCAGCCAGGCTAGTGCCGGTACTTCTGAGGGAGGTTCCCTGTGCTTTCGCATGGACCTAATTAAAATAAACCTCATTTTCCCTGAGGTGTAGCCCCATTGACACCTTTCTAGACATCTAATGAGTTAGCAAATTGTAAAGTGTAAAACTCTCCCGGGAGCAACTTTTGCTCACAGTGGGATCGGGATCCTATTATCACATAGAAGGTATGCAATTTCAGTGCAAATTTCCACACTTGAAATTCCCGATATTACTTTTACCCCTAGCGACTTATGACCTTGGCTACGGTCAACAAATCATAAGCGCTAGCTAAGTTCAACCCGTCATTTCTTGATTGAATTAAACCCACCCGTACGACCCTTGGCTAAGGTCAACAAAGTCGTACGACTACCCTAACTCAATCGCATCACATGCAGTAGATAAGCACTAATTAGCTACCGCACACTACGCTTTGGCTAAGGTCAACAAACGTAGCACGAATACTAAGTAGTACTTATCTGAAATGACGGAGGGCTACGAT
Source organism: Agapanthus africanus (assembly GCA_030015575.1). Taxonomy (NCBI): domain Eukaryota; kingdom Viridiplantae; phylum Streptophyta; class Magnoliopsida; order Asparagales; family Amaryllidaceae; genus Agapanthus; species Agapanthus africanus. The sequence continues at coordinate 155,951,358 of CM057343.1, forward strand.
AGGTTTTTAAGAAAAACTTTTGCGTAATGAACTTGATATAATTGTAGAAACAAGTGATTTTTGAAAAGGAGTGTTTTTGAGGCTTTTTACTAGTCTTGCTAAAGAGGTCACTCCCGGTGAAGGGATCTCGGCTCTTTCCTTATCAAATAAGGTGCAGGATATTTCATAAATACCGCTATGCAAAGCAAGAACTAAAAGAAGGAATCAAAAGACAAAACCGAGTGGGTTGTAGCATCTGCTAGCTTTTGCTAAAGAGGTCACTCCCGATGAAGGGATCTCGGCTCTTTCCTCATCGAATGAGGTGCTGGATATTCTACAAGGAATACCGCTATGCAAAGTAAAATCTAGAGCTACCCTTTTTGAAAATATGATTCTACAAAATCTTTTAGGTTTCTTTCTTTTCATTAATCTCAATAACGAAGTCCCATCATTTAAAGCTTCCTAAGCATCACAGAAAATAAAACGAAAATATAACGCACGCTTATGCTATCCGCATTCGCCACAATGTCCCGTTATGCACCGTTAGGTTACTTAACTAACGGCATACCGGGACGGGACTAGCGCGGGTGCAAAACATAAGCAACGTATATTATATTTCTCATATATAATATATAGCCATTTGTCTCAGAATCCACAGTGATCACATCAAAGAGGAGCAGAAGCAACATATGAAATATTGGATATATTAGGAGTTTCGTGTTTTATTTTGTGCCTGTATAAAACACGGATTCCACGGTTGCGTTGAATAGCCAAACCCACATCCCTAGACCCCTACGAGAGCGGCAAGCAACCCTACCAATTCTAGAGTTAGAAGACCCGGACTCGACTTCTCGAGTTGGTCTCCCACTGGACTCTAGAACCTGGTTACTTGTGCTCCCTTTCTTGGGTCTATCCTAATGCGGAAAAGTAAATAATATACAACAATGGTGATATCATCCTCAACCTGGAAGTGCCTCAATAAAAGAATATTATATACAATGAATTTTACATGAATGAAAATAAAAACTCTCATCTCACATAAAACCCCCGGCTATTCAAAACACGACGATCAAATATAACATATCAGAGCAACACATAACATCACATGTCATCAACGTAAGTAAATATGCGTATCCCAATTGTCGTTGACATATAGCAACGAAACTGGAGATACACCACATATTACACTTACGGTCGCAGAAAAGAAAATGTCAAACTGCAACATTTGGAATCCATAATAAGCTTAGACATCATAAACCCAAAATATCACATAGTTTGGATTTCATGCCTAACTATATGAATTCCACATATTGTATCACATTCCACAAATAGCTAAACGATATTAAACATTCCGATCGAATCAACAAACACCCAAAATTTCCCAAAAATCTTAACACTTGAGCGTAGTTTAAAAATACTCAGTACATGCCACAGCTCCTATAAACCAGCCGTAGAAGGGTCAACCAATGCCTCACATGTGGCACCGCTGAACTACCACAAACCCTAGGGTTTAGTGGTGGTTCTGACGGTCACATAATCGAGTTAAGGTTTCGTTCTTCTAGAGAGTCCACAGTATCGCTTGCATGATTTTCTAAAAGTTTTAAACTAAAGAAAAATCCAACACTTGGAAAATTTTCCGGCAAGGGTTAAAGTGGGTATTTGATATCCAATCGAACTTTAACACCGTCTAAAATAACCCAAAAAACTATTAGAATTACGATTATGAAACACTCTGAGTTGCCTTTGCAGAAAGTTAACATCACATGTAAATATTGCAAAAACAAACAACACCCGAAACACCAAAACCCAGAGCCTGAAACACAAAAAAAATTTGAAGCCAAAAACCCCTGAAGGGGCCAGCCTGCTCGGTTTTGGAGCTCATCTGCTCGGCCAAAATCCGGCTAACTGGGTTCAAATTTCTTCTGTGTTCATTTAATATCTCATATATCATTCTGCAGTTGTTTAAAAAAATTTTAGAGCTCATTAAAAAAACGACAGATCCCAGGTTTTGACGTTTTAAGTTTTGGAGTAGTTTCGGTTTCGTAATCCTACACAATTCGTCTAATTCTCTAGCTAGTCTCTGATACCATTGTAGGGTTCCTTTGAACAACAACAAGGTTTCGGGAGGCATCGTCCATGCCATTTTCAAATTTTTGCCGTTTTAAAGAACCCTAAACTAGAATCTTTAACTAGAGAATCATACGAAACATATTGTAAACTACTTTACATCTAAGTGAGTAGGGATTACAACCTTTGTAGTCCGGTCCTTTAATTCATTAGCTCCTTGTAGTAGTCTCTTCGCTCCAAGTTGCGATCTTGCAGACTCTCGAAAGGCTCCACAAGAAGAAAGATGCATGCTTGCTTGAAGCCTTCAAAGCCGAAGATGATCTACGTCGAGGAGTCACAAACCCAAGCTACCCTCTTCACTAATATGGGATTAGTGAAGCTAACACCCTATACTAAAGTGCTAATCTAGTAGAGGATGATGAAGTGGGATTTTTGCTCACTTTAGAATTACTTTTTTTAAGTCTATGGTAGCGCCCCGGCCATCAATCCGAGGCCAAACGCGGAATAAAAACTTTTATAACTGGCGCTAACGCAGACTTTCACCCGGATTGTGCCATTAACACTAAACTAGCAAACTACAAAGAGGTTAGAATGACTATACAGATCGATCCGTGTCCTTCGGTCTTTAGCCATCATCCCAAGCTCCTCGCGGCATCTCCGATCTCGCTCGATCTCCGGTCTCCTCGTCGAAGTGGCACCACATCAACGAATCTTTATACGGGCTCCCACTTCAAATCGAAGCAACTCGGACATGAAGTTTGCCAATCGACATGTCCAAGATGAAATAGAGAATGAGTGTGAATAATTTGTCTCAATACACCCTAGGATTCTCATCACATGAGAGGGTTAGAGTGGAGGTTGAAGAAGATGCAATGAGATGAAGAGTGTGAGCTCAAGAAATATCAAGAGAGCAAAAACCAAACCCCAAAAAAATGTGATGGCTGCCCTCTTTATTTGGTGTGCTGATATATTGAGGTTTTTGTTATAAATAACAAAGAAAAGATATATCAAAATATCTCCTATACAAACCCTAAAAATATCCTACCAAAAACAAAGCTCATTAATCTTAACATGACTCACTATATGACTCATTACCATGAGTCATTAGTGAATATGCTAGAATAATGACTCATCAAAATGAGTCACACTTTCCAAATCCAAATAAACATTTAAACCAAAATGTTTAATCAAAAAGAAATGCATCTTCTAAAGTAATCTTGTAATGAATTACAAAAATACCCCTCACCTGTATATACATACCTGCATCCGTATTCCGACCGAATACGAATACAATGAGACTAAAATATTCCGACTCAATATAATACTAGAATCCGGCTTAAACCAAAACCCACTAGTATTATCTGTCCGAAACATGACACGTGCACAAGTGCACGTGTATATTCGAACCCTGCCATAAAACCATACGGCCTCTACAACGTTTCGCCCGAACTTGGGAAACTATCTGTGGGGGGCTCTAAAGACTCGTCAATACCCTGACAGTGGGTTTAACCACGAGCATGTCAGTGGCACTAGCTGTGCGTAACGACTGCCTATGTATTGAGTGAAAGGGAAGCCGATGAGAGAACTCATCCTGGAACCTTACTGAGTCTATTAGTGACAATATCCGTACAGTCCGATCCATTCGTCTATGAGCATCGCATATCGGGCCTAGGGGGCTGGTAACGTCAGACCCCCAAAAACGGTATAAGTCGTATCGGAGTGTAGCTCAGAACACCTTGAGATACTACTGGAGTACTTACCAGTAAATCTCCTGCCTTGGCTAAGGACTTCGTGTAATAGCTGTCCTAGACACAGCGCGATCTCACCCCCAATACCAGGAGAGACGAAACCCCTGCCGATCCGTTCACTGTCTCTATGTGGCTCGAGACTGTACCCAACTAAAACCTGTTTGCACGACTCCTTTGAGCCATGGTAGGGTAGTAATCAAAGCACAATGGTAACTTACACGAGACAAATGACGATCTCAGGTCGATGAACTAACCTGTACACATGTCACCAGGGAACTGCTATCTGACGCTAGGTATAATAACAACTAGCAGGTTCCTGACGAGTCCTTTTCGGTGTACTCATAACCCAATGAGCACCTGTATACATCTTAGGTGAACCAACTGACACCAATGGCTTGTAAGACCGGCCACCGCCCCTCGTCGGGGTCTCGACTGTATACACTAGTCTACTCCGGAGTATCGATGCCCTGTCTCGAAACTCCCATGACTAGAGACCACTTTTAAGGATGGGCTTATAGACTACCCAACTCTCACGTATAAAATCGCCATCATACTGCTGGTAGTCAAGCAAGAATCCTAAGGGCTCTATCAAGTGTAATAGTGATCTGTAATGTCACCTAAAGTAGTACACGATGATAAAGACAAACCAGATAGCATACTATCATCTTGAGTAAGACTGTCCTACCGGTATAGGTCCTCCTCAATCATTGCAATCACATGCCTACGATCCAATAATTGACTTTAAGGGCACTATATCCAACACGTTTCTCACTTGTTTTTAAGCTTCTCTCAAAACCTAGAGAGCTCTCTTGAGCTTTGAGGAAGAAGAAGTAAATAATAGATGTGAGAAAGAATGGCAACCATGGGTGAGAAAATATCTAATATATCTCATGTAGAGACTTAACCATGAGTTTAGATAATGGTTAGGTTAACAAATATCTAGTATAAGACAAAACTAGTGGACTAAGTCAATGGGTCTCCAAGCTTCATGAAGCTTCATGCCATGTGACAAATTTCCAACTAATAATTGAATTACAATAAATAAATAAACCCTATATTATCTTTATTATGGTGTAAGTCTCATACACCCTTATTGCATGTATCATCAACCATGACACATAAATAAAACATAATTAATATATATCACATATATATTAAGTGTGCATATGTGAGAAAAATAAATACTTAAGTGAGCTAATATTAGTTAATGTAAATTAATATATCAAATATATAATTATGCATTAAATCATTAAATCAACTCTTGATTTAATAATCCGGTTATATCTCATATGACCGACTAATATTATTTGTATCAATTTATCGAATCAACTCTTGATTCGATAACCCGGCTATATCACATATAACCGACCGATACAGTATCGACTAATCGAATCAACATTTAATTCGATAACCCGGCTATATCTCATATAACCGATCGATACCTTATCTCGCGAGAATAGAATACGGTATCATATACTCATATTAATCTCGGTCCTACACATATCGCATATGTGCTCCTACTTCGTTTTCCCTGAGCCAGTGAAACCTCTGTGTAGGACTCTAAAGACTCGTCAATACGCCGGCAGTAGGTGATGATCACATCAAACACCCACAAGCCGTCAGCGGTACTAGCTGAATGTAACGGCTACTCGGGTATTGAACGATCAGAAGATCAGCAAGCTAGCCCGCTCTAACTTTTGCAAAAGCCTATCAGTAACACTAGCATACAGCCCGGTCTCTTCGTCTGATATGTCGCATATCTAGTCTAGGGGTGGTAAACGTCAGACCCCAATAACCGATAAGTCATGCCGATGTGAGGCTCATAACGGGTCGAGAAACTACTGATAACACTTATCAGTAAATCTCCATAGCAGCCCTGGCCAGGGACTTGTCGTTATGGCCCATCGAGCACAGCGCAACATCAACCCCCAATACCGGGAGAGACGAATCCCCTCCTATCGCTCATTGCCTCCATGTGATTCGGGACTGTACCCAAAAGACACCGTTTTGCACGTTCTATTGAACGTGGTAATGTGGAAATCAAAGCACAGTGGGAATCACACAAGACTCTATGACGATCTCGGGTCTACAGACTAACATGTACCAGTGTCACCAGAGAACTGCTATCTGACGATAGGTATAATACCAACTAGGAGTTCTCGACAAGTCCGTTCAGTGTACCCAGTCTCCACTGAGCACCCGTATACCATCTTTTATGTCAAACACCAATGGATATGGGATCATCCATCGCCCATCATATGGGTCAAGATGCATATACGCTAGTCTACTCCGGAATATCGATGCCCTGTCTTGATACACCATCGACTAGGAACTATTTTAGGGTGTACTTGTGGACTACCCTTGGCCCCACTAGTATGATCTCCATCATAGTCCTGGTAGTCAAGTACACAACCTAAGGGCTTTATCAACATGTGAGAGCAAGACAGCATCACATATACAAGTCAACATGTTAAGATAAAGAGCAACCAGATAGCATACTATCATGTCGAGCAAGAAAGTCCTCTCTATATATATCCAAGCATCCACTATAATATACATCACATGTACAATAATGGCCTCTAGGGCATACATATAACTAAAATTTTCCATGTATTGTAAAAAGAATGTGAATAAATAAAGTTGTTGTTCATTTATATCTTGTCTCTTGTGTACATTACATTTTATATTGCTTAGATACGCTTAGCGTGTTTACTTCAGAGTAAATATGTAGCGGCCTCGTCGCGTCATCTGCCTGTACATTGGGAAGCGGGGCGTGACACCACAACAAACTCAGCAATAATTTCAGCAACCTTTTCAACCCCAACCTTTTCAGAACCCAACGAACAACTTTGCACCGTACAATAATTCTTTTCCTTAGAACAACAACTTTGTTCCGTCAAATAACGATAAGGTTTTCTAGAACGGAGTCTTGATGCTTTTATGAAGCAATCAATTCAATCCACCGCGTGTAAGTCTACGCTAGCACCACCATGAGGTTTTAGTGGCATCAAGCATGCCAAATTTAAATTTTTTAGGTGCTAAGTTAGACTAACCAATATCGTAACTAGAATTTTAGGGTTTAACCTATGATGATATGTTTACTAAAGAGAAGTGAAGATGGCTATACCCTCGTAGATCGAGTCCTTCATTTCATAGGCTCCGTGTAGTAGTCCACGCGACTCCACTAGGCTCTACTTAAGAGTTGGGACGAGCTTCCTTCGATGACCTTCATGCCGAAGATGATCCACGCGAAACCCACTAGCTCAAGCTGCCTCTTCATTAATCTCCTAATAGTGAAGTAAACACGCCACACCAAAGTGCTAGTTTGGTGTGGGATGGTGAAGTAGGGGATTTGAGGCTCACTAATTTGTGTTCAAGCTTCATGGTTCACATCTCATGTAAGGGTTGAAGCTTGAACCATGATGAAGAGGACGAAGAATAAGAGACCATACGAGAGTAATACATGAAAAGTGGCTAAGTTTTGAGAATGAGGTGAAGAATGGCAACCCCTTAACCCTCACTCATTCAAGCACGGAGATAATTGTAATATAAAATTGCAACCATGCTTGAATAGTGAGTCAAGATAAATAAACAAAAGAAAAAGGCCATGCCTCACCATGCTCCCATTTTCCACCTCAATTTCTATTTTACTCAAAAATAGAAAATGCACCATGCTTCATATATATATATTTATATATCACATATAATAATATATGTATTATGAAGGATAGTTAGTGAGCTAATGATATTAGTTAAGATATAATTATATCAAATATAATATATATCACATTATTAAATCAACAATTGATTTAATAATCCGGTTATATCGCATATAACCGACTAATATCATTTATCTGTGTATCACATTATCAAATCAACACTTGATTCGATAATCTGGTTATATCACATATAACCTAACTGATAACAGATAACTGCCAAATTACAATACGGTATCACATACACGTATTTAATCAGGCCCACGCATATATCACATATGTGTCCTAATTAGTTTTGCTTGAACCAGGGAACTTCTGTATGGGACTTTAAAGACTCGTCAATACACCAGCAGCAGGTGATGATCATATCAGTCACCCACAAGTCGTCAGCGGTACTAGCTGGACGTAACGGCTACCCGGGTATTGAGCGATATGATGATCAACAAGAAAGCTTGTCTATACTTTCCATGAAGCCTATCAGTAACACTACCGTACAGTCCGGTCTCTTCGTCTGATATGTCGCATATCATGTCTAGGGGTAACGTGATAAGTCATGCCGATGTCTGGCCTATAACGGTTCGAGAAACTACTGATAACTCTTATCAATAAATCTCAGCAGCATCCTTGGCTAGGGACTTCCAGTTATAGAAAATCGAGCATAGCGCAACATCAACCCCCAATACTGGGAGAGACGAAACCCCTCCTATCGCTTATTGCGTCCATGTGATTCGGGGCTGTACCCAAAATCCACCTGTTTGCACAACTCCTCTTGAGCGTGGTAGGGAGGAAATCAAAGCACAGTGGGAGACATACAAGACTCTATGACGATCTCGGGTCTACAGACTAACCTGTACCAGTGTCACCAGAGGACTGCTATCAGATGATAGGTATACTATCAACTAGGAGTCCTCGGCGAGTCCGTTCGGTGTACTTATTCTCTAATGAGCACCTGTATACAATCTTTGATGTCACACACCAATGGCTGTGGGATCAACCATCGCCCTCTAAGGGACAAGAAACGTACACACTAGTCTACTCTGGAATATCGATGCCCTGTCTCGATATCCCCTCGACTAGAAATGGTTAAAGGATGTACTTTTGGACCACCCTGGCCCCACTAGTATAATCTCATCATAATCCTGTTAGTCAAGTACATATCCTAAGGGCTTTATCAACATGTAAGAGACATACAGTATAATAATACCAGTCTACATGTTAAGATAAAGGTAATCAGATTGCATACTATCATGTTGAGCAAGAAAGCCCTCTATATATATGTCCAAGCATCCATTATATCAACAATAATGGACTCTAGGGCATGCATATTCCTAACAATCTCCCATTTGCACTAAGGCCGGTTGTTGTAGTATCCCATAACCAACATCCCAAAAATCTCTTGAATAGCATTTGGGGGGTGGGCCATTGTGAGTGGATCCGCTGTGTTATCCTCTGTGTCAAATCTCCTGACCTCGATCTCCCGGAGATCAACTATCTCCCTGATCAGGTGATACTGTGTAAGAATATATCTGGATCGCTGATGGGACCGGGGTTCCTAGGCCAAAGACACACTCCATGGTAATCACAATACACCTTATATTTCTCAAAAGATTCAGATTTGTGTTTCAACAGGAATACATGTCCGTATCTTGAGAGATCATCGGTGAATGTAATCAAGTACGAGGATCTATTCCTACCATGTGTAGACATAAGACCGCATACATTACTATGTATCTGTCCAAGAGTTCAGTAGCTCTTTCTCTGTTTCCAGTAAACGGAGATTTGGTCACCTAGTCTTTGAGACATGACTGGCAAGTTTCATAAGATGTAAATTTGTACGTATTCAAATATGCATCCTTATGGAACTTTAGCTAGTCTTGTCGCGTTGATATGACCTAGTCTACAATACCACAAGAAGACTTCGTTCATTTCTAAACTGTTCCTCTTATGTGTGTTCTGTATACTTAGAACTGTATTTTGATTCAGAATGTATATACCGTTACATAACGTACCAAACCCAATCAATACTTGATTTAGGAAAATGTTCATAACATTTTTCTCTAATGCAAAGTTATATCTTTCTTTATCCAAATAAAGTGATGAATATGATATTGCACATCATCGAGGGTACGTAATAACAGTCGTTTTTAGAATCAATGTGTTACTACTTAATACAAAGTGATATTTGCCAACTGCTTTGGTTGCAACAATTTGCACTATTCCCTACTGATAGAGGCATGTCACCCTTTCCCAGTTCTCTACCTTTCTATAGCCCATGTAACAAATTACATACGTGGGATCCTGATCCGGAATCTAATACCGAGGACGCAGAGCAAACTGAGAAACAATTCTTGGTTACGAACACACCCGAAGACAATGTATCAACATGCTTATTCTTCGTTTGGGTGGCGTGGGAATCCGGATATTCCCCTATTCCTTGCTCAGACTTATGACAATCATAAGATAAAGCGGAACCTAGCCCAATATAATAAGTAGGTTCGGTCAATACATCCATATTATTATCTTGATTAAGGCATGTCATTGGTCGCTACCAGGAGATAGAGAAGGATAATAACTTTGCGTGTGCTCTTTGCAAGATTATATTGGTTATTATTTTATCTAGTCAGGTTGGCTCCTACTGTTTTTATCAAATCTTCCTTCAAACCCTAAAAGGTAAGATTAGCCGGGATTAATTACATTCTACAAGTTCGCTAACCGGTCAGCCAGACAAGTGTCGGTACTTCGAGGGAGGTTCCCTGTGCTTTCGCACTGACCTAATTAAAATAAATCTCGTTTCCCTAGAGTCATAACCCCATTGACACCTTTCTAGACACCTACTGGATTAGCTAATTGTAAAGTGCAAAACTCTCCCAGGAGTAACTCTTACTCGCAGTGGGTATAGGGATCCAACTATTATATAGAAGGTATGCAATCTCATTGCAAATTTCAACACTTAAAATTCCCGATAATTGTTTTTACCCCTAGCGTCCTATGACCTCGACGCAGGCCAACAAACTATAGGGCGCTAGTCAATTTCAACCTGTTCATTTCTTGATTGAATTAAACCCACCCGCATGACTCTTGACACAGGCCAACAAAGTCGCACGACTGCCCTAATCTAATCGCATCGCATGCTGTAGATAAGCACTAATTCAGCTACTGCACACTGTGCCTTGACGCAGGCAACCAAACGTAGCACGAATACTAAAATAGTACTTATCTGAAATGACGGAGGGCTATACAGGTTTTAAAGAAAACTATGAGCGTATTGAACTTGATATCGTTGTAGAATCTAGTGTTTTAGAGTATTTTAAGCTCCATTAAAAATCGAATAGTTTTGTAGCGTTTGCTAGTTTTGCTAAAGAGGTCACTCCCGGTGAAGGGATCTCGGCTCTTTCCTCATCGAATGAGGTGCTGGATATTCTACAAGGAATACCTCAATGCAAAACAAGAACTAGTGCAGCTTGCAAAACTAAATGAGTGAGTTGTAGAATTTACTAGTTTCGCTAAAGAGCTCACTCCCAGTGAAGGGATCTCGGATCTTTCCTCATCGAATGAGGTGCTGAATATTTATCAAGGAATACCACTATGCAAAGCAAGAACTAGAGCTACCTGTTTTTAAAAATCTGATTCTACAATATCTTTAGGTTTATTTCTATTCATTAATCTCATTAATGAAGCCCATCATTTAATATTTCCTAAACATCACAGAAAAATGAAACGAAAATAGAACGTACGCTTATGTCATCCTCATTCGCCACTGGGCACCGTCATGCACCATTAGATTACTTAACTACCGGTAGAGCGAGGGCTGGACTAGCGCGGGTGAAAAACAAAAGCAACGTTTATTATATATCTTATATATAATACAACATTCGTCTCACGCTGTTATATATGATCACATCACAGAACCAAGCAGCAGAAGCAACATATGAAATATTGGATATTAGGATGTTCGTGTTTTAAATTTAGCCAGTAATGTAAAATATGGATTCCACGGTCGTGATGAATAGCCAAACCCACATCCCCAGACCCCTACGAGAGCGGCAAGTAACCCTACCAATTCTAGAGTTAAGAGACCCGGTCTCAACTCCTTGAGATGGTCTCCCACTGGACTCTAGAACCCGGTTACTTGTGCTCCCCATCTTGGGTCTATCCTAATGCAGAAAAGTAAATAATATACATGAATGGTGACATCATTCTCAACCCAATAAAAGAATATTACATACAGATTTTACATGAATGAAAATAAAAACTCTCATCTCACATAAACCCCCTGACTATTCATTCACGACGATCTAATAATCATATCACCAGCAACACATAACATCTCATGTCATCAACGTAAGTAAATATGCGTATTCCGAAATTCGTTGACATATAGAAACGAGATCGGGATACCCCACATATTACACTTACGGTCGCAGAAAAGAAAATGAAAAACTATAATAATTAGTATCCGTATATCCTTAGACATCATAAACCCGGAATATCTCATATTCCGGATTTATGCCTAACCTATAAACCTTATATTTTAGTCTCAAATTGAAAACACTTTTCAATTGCTTTAGCCGGGCAATTCAACAGAATTCCCGAGTACAATGTCGAATACTCGTCCGAAACTTTACCAGATGGCTGCACCCCTGTTGCCGTTGACGAAGTGTACTAAGGAGGAACACCGTGGCCGCGAGCACCCGAGTGGGTGCTTTTGGCAACGGGGTTCTCCTACAGTCACTTGGTCGGGGCTATGGGACGTGGCTGTCTACTAGAGTTACCCGGCAAGTGTTCGCGTACAATACGGGATTGCGATGGAGTTTTGATCCGAATCAAAACTCCGTGGCAACCGGTAAACCGAGACTAAAACATTAGATTTACAATATACTAACTAGTTTTCACAAAACTAATTATTTGGATTCTAAATATTGTATCACATATCATCAAGATCTGTACAACGTTAAATATTTCGATCAGCTTATCAAACTTTCACAAATTCCAGAGACCTCAACAACTTGAGAAGTATTAAAAATACCCAGAAAGTGCTAAATGAAACTACAGAGCAGCACAAGAAATATGGACCCACGATTCCCCAAAATGGCGGCGAAACCGCGGCCAAACAAGCGTTTTAGCGGCGGTTCCGCTGCGCTTTAGAGGAATTGGGCCTCCAAATTTCTTGGGGCTCCATAGAATACTCTGCACGATTTTTTGGATATTTTTAATCACGAAAATTTCAACGTTTGAAAAATTCGACAGAAAGTTCAAAAATTTGCGGTTTCGAAAACCGATCGAACACTTTAACATCGTAATGACCATCCCTAATGTTTTAGCTTGGCTCTGATACCATGAAAGTCTATCCTAGCACCACCATGAGGTTTTAGTGGCATCAAGCATGCCAAATTTAAATTTTTTTAGGTGCTAAGTTAGACTAACCAAGATCGTAACTAGAATTTTAGGGTTTAAACTATGATGATATGTATACTAAAAAGAAGTGAAGATGGCTATACCCTCTTAGATCGAGTCCTTCACTTCATAGGCTCTGTGTAGTAGTCCACACGACTTTACTAGGCTCCACTTGAGAATTTGGACGAGCTTCCTCCGATGACATTCATGACGAAGATGATCCACGCAATGCCCACTAGCTCAAGCTACCTCTTCACTAATCTCCTATTAGTGAAGTAAACATGCCACACCAAAGTGTTAGTTTGGTATGGGATGGAAAAGTAGGGCATTTAAGGCTCACTAATTTGTGTTCTAAGCTTCATGGTTCACATCTCATATGAGGGTTGAAGCTTGAACCATGATGAAGAGGAAGAAGAAGAAGAGAGCATATGAGAGCAACAAATGAAAAATGGCTAAGTGTTGAGAATGAGGTGAAGAATGGCAACCCCTTGACCCCCACTCATTCAAGCATGGAGATAATTACAATATAAAATTGCAACCATATTTGAATAGTGAGTCAAGATGAATAAACAAAAGAAAAAGGCCATGCCTCACCATGCTCCCATTTTCCACCTCAATTTCTATTTTTCTCAAAAATAGAAAATGCACCATGCTTCATATATATATATATATATTTATATATCACATATATTAATATATGTATTATGAAGGATAATTACTGATCTAATGATATTAGTTAAGATATAATTATATCAAATATAATATATATCATATTATTAAATCAACACTTGATTTAATAATCCGGTTATATCACATATAACCGACTAATATCATTTATCTGTGTATCACATTATCAAATCAACACTTGATTCGATAATCTGGTTATATCACATATAACCTAACTGAAAACAGATAACTGCCAGATTACAATACGGTATCACATACACGTATTTAATCAGGCCCGCGCACATATCACATATGTGTCCTAATTCGTTTCGCTTGAACCGGGGAACTTCTGTGTGTGACTCTAAAGACGCGTCAACACGCCAGCGGTAGGTGATGATCACATCAGTCACCCATAAGTCGTCACCGGTACTAGCTGGACGTAACGGCTACCCGGGTATTAAGTGATATGAAGATCAACAAGCAAGCTTGTCCATACTCTCCATGAAGCCTATCAGTAACACTACCGTACAGTCCGGTCTCTTCGTCTGATATGTCGCATATCATGTCTAGGGGTGGTAAACGTCAGACCCCAGTAACGTGATAAGTCATGCCGATGTCTGGCCTATAACGGTTTGAGAAACTACTGATAACTCTTATCAGTAAATCTCAGCAGCAGTCCTGGCCAGGGACTTCTAATTATAGCCAATTGAGCATAGCGCAACATCAACCCCCAATACCGGGAGAGACGAAACCCCTCCTATCGCTCATTGCCTTCATCTGACTCGGGACTATACCCAAAATCCACCTGTTTGCACAACTCCTCTTGAGCGTGGTAGGGAGGAAATCAAAACACAGTGGGAACCACACAAGACTCTATGCATATCGCCGACTCAGTGCTCCGACCGAGTCACGGCCGAGTTGGCCGATTCCCGGCCGAGTCCGGCGGTCTGGATCCCCCCCGACGGTTCATCTGACTCCTGCAAGTGTTACATGTTTGGGTGTAGTGGGGTTTTTGTGAGATATGCACGTGTAAACTCTTGGTATTCTAAAGGTTTAAAAAAAATCAATATAAAAAATAATGTGGGGTATGGGATTTGAACTCTGGTGGCTTGGTTCAGCAGTGCAAGGTATTACCAATGAGCTACAAGCTCTTTCTTGTAATTATGGAGTTATTATATTCTTGTAACTTTTAATTAAAAACAAAATAATTACTTATATCTTGTGCTCAGGCTAAAATACCCCTTTATGGATTTTGGGATTTTTTTATAAAAATTTTGTGTAGAAAAGTGTATAGAAAATTAGGGTTGCTGAGTCTGGCGGCCTGGATCCCCCCCGACGGTTCATCTGACTTCTGCAAGTGTTACATGTTTGGGTGTAGTGGGGGTTTTTGTGAGATATGCACGTGTAAACTCTTGGTATTCTAAAGGTTTTAAAAAAATCAATATAAAAAATAATGTGGGGTATGGGATTTGAACTCTGGTGGCTAGGTTCAGCAGTGCAAGGTATTACCAATGAGCTACAAGCTCCTTCTTATAATTATGGAGTTATTATAATCTTGTAACTTTTAATTAAAAACAAAATAATTACTTATATCTTGTGTTCAGGCTAAAATACCCCTTTATGGATTTTGGGAATTTTTCTTTAAAATTTTGTGTAGAAAAGTGTATAGAAAATTAGGGTTGTTACATAACCTTCTTCCTTATTCTTTTTATGAGCAACTCGGTGTAGGAGAACTGAAACCTACCCATTGTACTCTTCAAATGGCTGATCGATCTATCATCCATCTAAGGGGTGAACTAGAGGATGTGTTAATTAAAGTTGGGGACTTCATATTCCCCGTTAACTTCATTGTTTTAGATACACAACCTGTAGCTAACCCCTGGAATCGAATTCCGGTGATACTCGGTCGCCCATTCCTTCCAACCTCAAATGCGGTGATCAATTGTCGAAATGATTCCATGAACCTATCTTTTGGAAATATGACAATTGAACTCAACATTTTTAGGTTAGGGAATCAGCCATCTGAACCGAACGCTTATATACTAGATGTCTGTTCCATTCAGGAGATCGCTCTCGATGACTGTGAGTTTGAAGAATTTCTATTTGATCACAGTGATCATGATGCCACTAGTGCGCTCCTCTTTGAACCCACTATTTCTGACTCTGACAATGAATATGAGTTTTTTACGTTTTTAAACGATCTTGGCTTGTCACCACCTGAGTTTGAATCCTTTGACTTTTCGGATAAGTTGGTTGAACCATCCGACTCCGTTGCATACACTTGTTTTGAACCCCTCTTAGAATCCTTTGAGTTCGAGACATGTTCGCCGATCTTGCCTTCAGCTGTTTCTCCTCCGACACTCGAACTCAAGCCATTGCCGTCTCACCTCAAGTATGCTTACTTAGGTGAGAATGAAACTCTTCCGGTGATCATTTCTGCTTCTCTAGCTTTAGAGCAAGAGAAAGCTCTTCTCGCGGTCTTACAATCTAATCGGCAAGCTTTCGGCTGGACTATGGCGGACATCAAGAGGATTAGTCCCCTGATCGTTGAACATCACATTCACATGATGAATGATGCCAAACCAGCTAGGGATCCACAGAGGCGATTAAATCCAGTCATGAAGGAGGCACTGAAAAAAGAGATCGTCAAATTCCTAGATAGTGGTATCATTTACCCTATTTCAGACAGCCAATGGGTCAGTCCTATACACGTTATCCCAAAAACATCGGGCATTACGGTCATCACAAACGTGGCAAATGAGTTGATCCCTACTCGCACCCAGACCGGGTGGCGAGTATGCATTGATTATCGAAAACTCAATGCCGCAACACTGAAGTATCACTTTCCGCTACCATTCATTGACCAAATGCTCGAAAGATTAGCTGGACATGAGTTCTACTATTTTCTGGACGGTTACTCAGGCTACAACCATATTCTCATCGTCGAGAAAGACCAGGACAAAACCACTTTCACTTGTCCTTTCGGCACGTTCGCATATCGCTGCATTCCTTTTGGGCTATACAATACCCTCGCTGCTTTTTAGCGGTGTATGATGGGAATATTCTTTGATATGGTTGAGAAAATTCTGGAGATATTCATGGATGATTTCTCCATCTTTGGCGATTCCTTCGACGAGTGTCTACAACATCTTGACGCTGTCCTTACCCGATGTAAGGATAAAAATCTCACTTTAAACTGAGAAAAATGCCACTTCATGGTACGCGAAGGTATTGTCTTAGGATATATCATTTCGTGAAATGGTATCGAGGTTGACAAAGCAAAGGTTGAAGTCATTTCCAACCCCCTCCTCCCAATGCATCAGAGATATCCGATCATTCCTTGGCCATGCCGGTTTTTATAGACGGTTCATCAAGGACTTTAGCAAGATTGCTACGCCCTTGACTCTTCTGCTGTCCAAGGAAACTCCATTCAATTTCAACTCGGGTTGCCTAACTGCTTTTGAATCTTTGAGAAGCTCACTCACCACTGCTCATGTTCTGTTAGTTATATGTATGCCCTAAAGGCCATTAATATACATGAGATGTATATTGTAGTGGATGCTTGGACATATATAGGGAGGACTTTCTTGCTCGACATGATAGTATGCTATCTGGTTACTCTTTATCTTAACATGTACACTGATTGTCTCTCTGTTACATGTTGGTAAAGCCTTTAGGATGCGTACTTGACTACTTAGATTATGATGCAGATCATACTAATGGGACAAAGGTAGTCGGTAAGTACATCCTTTAATGTCCCTAGTCGTGGGTGTATCGAGACGGGGCATCGATATACCAGAGTAGACTAGCGTATACCTTCTCGACCCATGTAGATGGGCAATGGATGATCCTATATCCATTGGTGTTTGACATCAGAGATGAAATACGGGTGCTCAGTAGTGACTGGGTACACTGGATGGACTCGCCGAGAACTCCCAGATGGTATTATACCTCACGTCAGATGGCAGTTCTCTGGTGACACTGGTACAGGTTAGTCTGTCGACCCGAGATCGTCATAGAGTCTTGTGTGATTCCCACTGTGCTTTGATTTCCACCTTACCACGTTCAATAGGACATGCAAAACGGTGGTTTTTGGGTACAGTCCCGAGTCACATGGAGTTAATGAGCGATGGGAGAGGATTCGTCTCTCCTTGTATTGGAGGTTGATGTTGCGCTGTGCTCGATTGGCTATAACAGGAAGTCCCTGGCCAGGGATGTTTCAGAGATTTACTGGTAAGTGTTACCAGTAGTTTCTCGACCCGTTATGAGCCTTATATCGGCACGACTTATCGAGTTACTGGGGTCTGATGTTTACCACACCTAGACGAGATATGCGACATATCAGACGAAGAGACCGGACTGTACGGTAAGTGTTACTGATTGGATTCGCAGGAGTATGAGAAGGCTGTAGGGTTCCTAGGCACTCTCAAGAGGTCTCACATGGCATCAACAATGCCAATTTCAAATTTTACGGTGCCGAGAAACCCTAGAGTAGATCGTTGACTAGAAATTTAGGCGAAAAACGAAACTAGTAAACATCTTAACTAAAGGAGAGAGGCTACAACCTTTGTAGATCCGGTTCTCCACTTCCTTAGCTCCACGTAGGCGTCCTCTCGCTGTCCATCTCGAATCCCGAACTCAATCGTCGGCTTCATCGGAGAAAAGGGCGGACTAGGTCGTCGGCTTCGTGCCGAAGATGATCTACGTCGAGGCATCACAAGTTCAAGCTCCGTTCACAAATTTGTGAAATTTGTGAAGAAAACACCCAAAACAACTTGGCAAGAGGTAGAGGGTGAAGAAATAGGAGGTGGGTTCACTTTAGAATTGGATTTCTCACTTTAGAACTCAAGTTGCCATTGATGGCATCAAGCTTTCTTTCTTGAAGAAGAAGGAGAGAAATAAAGATAGAATATGATAAAAGTATTTCCATAAAAGAAAATAAATCAATACTTATCATATCCTAACTAAGGTTAAGAGTAGAGAATAGACCATGGTAAGTGGGAATGGTTAGGGTTAAGCATGAAGACAAAATGGTCTCTTTAGTCAAAGCTTCATGAAGCTTCAACAAGCTTCATGAAAGATAAACCATTTTGTTTTTCATTTATCTATTTAAAATAAATAAATGAAAAGAGTAATAAATAGGAAACCCTAACCATTACACAACCATGGTTTAATCTTTACACAAAACACAAGTTAGCTTACAACATTAAACATGATACAATCAAGTGCACACAAAATATATCACATATACAATGTGTTATGCAAGTGAGAAAATCCCTTTGAAGTGAACCAATACTAGTTAATGCAAAGTAATATATCAAATATATAATTATACATTAAATCATTAAATCAACACTTGATTCAATGATCCGGTCATGTCGCACATAACCGACTAGTATCCAATGTATCGACTTATCGAATCGATCATCGATTCGATAACTAGGTTATATCGCATACAACCAATCGAAACATTTATCGCGAGAATGAAATGTGGTATTACATACATGCATTATTCTCGGACCCGCACATATCTCATATGCGCTCCTATTTCGTTTCGCTTGAGCCAGGAAACCTCTGTGTAGGACTCTAAAGACTCGTCAATACGCCGGTAGCAGATGATGATCATATCAAGCACCCACAAGCCGCAAGCGGTCTGCTAAACGTAACGGCCATCCGGGTATTGAGCGATCAGAAGATCGACGAGCTAGCCCGCTCACACTCCTGTGAATCCAACCAGTAACACTTACCGTACAGTCCGGTCTGTTCGTCTGATATGTCGCATATCAAGTCTAGGGGTGGTAAATGTCAGACCCCAATAACCGATAAGTCGTGCCGATATGTGGCTCATAACGGGTCGAGAAACTACTGGTAACACTTACCAGCAAATCTCTGATCAGCCCTGGCCAGGGACTTCCCTATTACGGCCAATCGAGCACAGCGCAACATCAACCCCCAATACCGGGAGAGACGAAACCCCTCCTATCGCTCATTGCCTCCATGTGACTCGGGACTGTACCCAAAGACCACCGTTTTGCACGCCCTCATGGACGTGGTAAGGTGGAGATCAAAGTACAGTGGGATTCACACAAGACTCTATGACGATCTCGGGTCTACAGACTAACCTGTACAAGTGTCACCTGAGAACTGCCATCTGACGTGAGGTATAATACCATCTGGGAGTTCTCGGCGAGTCCGTCCAGTGTACCCAGTCTCCACTGAGCACCCGTACACCATCTCTGATGTCAAACACCAATGGATATGGGATCATCCATCGCCCATCTCATGGGACGAGAAGCGTGTAAGTCGATGTACAACACCCCACGACTTGCGGGGAGGCGGAAAAATGAAAAACAATCTTGTTCTTTGCTTAAACATCGACTAACCGCACGAATCGAAGCTAAACGATAACTAACAAGAAACATAAAAGTTCTATACTACTATGTTTAGGGATTATACCTAATGAATCGTGTCCTTCGTCTTTGCGAACTCCTCCTCCTCCTCGGCCTTCTCGAAGTAGTAGACGATCCACCCGAGAGATTTACTCCAAGCTTAGCCTCTAAACTTGAGGCAACTAACCTTCTTTAAGTGCTAATCAAAGAAGCTAGGTGATATAGAGTGAGGGTTATGGTTTAATTAGTCTAACTAATCCTTGTACTCAACACATGAGAGGGGAGGATTAGGGTTTGAAGAGGGAGAGCTTGAGGAGAGAGAAGATGAAGATAATAATGAAGTGAGAATAATGAGTTATGATAATATATATCAAACATTTCTTTTATCAAGAAAAGAAAAGAAATGAATTTAACAACCATGCTTGATAATATCTAGTGATGATTCACATCCATGAGTCATTAAGCATTTATGATGCATTAATGACATGGATGAATCATCCATATGACTCACTAATCACAATCATTGTATATGCCACCTAAACCTCCTTAGTCACCATCTTCTAGAAGCTTCTCGCGCAATTACGAGAACGCCCCTCCTTTCCGCAAAAATACGGAAAAACTTTAGACTGTATAAATCCAATAACCGGATACCAGTAACTGGCTTAAACCAAAGCCGACTGGTAAAAACTGTCCGAAAGTCGTACGTGCGTAAACACACGTATGCGTCCGAACCCTTGTCGTAAAACCATACGACCTCTCTATCGTTTCGCCTGTAGTAGGGAAACTCTCTGTGTGGGACTCTAGAGACTCGACTACTACGCTGGCAGTGGGTTTAACCACAGACCGCAAGCGGCACTAGCTGTACGTAACGGTCCCCAGGTAGATGTCGATAAGAAGGCCGATGAGGAAACCCATCCGAACTCCAACTGAGTCTGATGTGACAATCTCCGTACAGTCCGGTCCGTTCGTCTAAGACTATTGCATATCGGGCCTAGGGGGCGACAAGCGTCAGTCCCCTAATAGCGGTATAAGTCGTGTCGGAGCGAAGCCCATTACACCCTGAGAAACTACTGGAACCTACCAGCAAATCTCGCTTGCCCTGGCCAGGGACTTTGCGTAATGGCTCTCTGACACAGCGCGATATCAACCCCCAATACCGGGAGAGACGAATCCTATCTAACCGCTACTGCCTCCAAGTGCTCGGGACTGCACCCAACTGCTACCTGTTTGCACGACTCCTTTGAGCCGTGGTAGGGTAGTAATCTAAGAACAGTGGGACACACTCGAGGTGAAGTAGCAGTGTCAAGTCTGCGGACTATGCTGTACTCATGTCACCTGGGAACTGTTCACTGATGACTTGTATAAAACCAACCAATAGTTCCCTGTGAGTCCTGTCCGGTGTACCCGTAACCCAACGAGCACCTGCATACTATCTCCAGTACGACGTACTGACGACTGTGGGACAGACCATCTCCCCAACTGGGATGAGAAGCGTACACACCAGTCTACTCCGGAGTATCGATGCCCTGTCTCGATAATCCAACGACTAGGGACCTGAATAAGGATGTGCTTGTAGACTACCCAGCCCCTACTAGTGTGACTGCCATCACAACGCCGGTAGTCAAGCAAGATCCTAAGAGCTCTATCAATACGTATACTCACATATTAAGATAGAAAAACCAAGTAGGATACTACCATGTTTAGCAAGACTGTTATATACATGTGAATATCCCAAGCTTCCATTAAGTAATATACAAACTAGTATGATACAGTAATGGCCTTCTAGGGCATAAACACTAACAATCTCCCACTTGCACTAGGGCCATGTACTGGCGTATCGTAGACCGATGATCTCGAGTAGCCTCTCGAACTGAATCTGAGGTAGGGCCTTCATGAATGGATCAGCAATGTTCTCTTCAGAAGCAACTCTCCGAACCTCGATCTCCTGACGATCAATGATCTCCCTGATCAGGTGATACCGCCTTAAGATGTGTCTGGATTTCTGATGGGACCTTGGTTCCTTTGCTAAAGCTATAGCTCCGTTGTTGTCGCAATACAGAGGTATTGGATCAACTATGGTAGGAACCACCTGAAGTTCTGTTAGGAACTTCTTCATCCAGACTACTTCTTTTGCGGCATCGCAAGCAGCTATATACTCCGCTTCCATCGTCGAGTCAGCAACGGTGTCCTGCATGGAGCTCTTCCAGCACACGGCCCCTCCATTCAGGGTAAAGACATAACCCGACATGGACTTGGAATCGTCCTTATCACTCTGGAAGCCGGAATCAGCAAAGGCCTCCAACCTGAGGTCTTTTCCGCCGTAAACCAAGAACATCTCCTTAGTCCTTCTCAGGTACTTGAGAATGTTCTTTACTGCTATCCAGTGCTTCTCCCCTGGGTCTGACTGATACCGGCTTACCACGCTCAGTGCGTAAGCTACATCTGGTCTGGTGCACAACATCACATACATTATAGAGCCTACCGCAGAAGCGTAGGGTATAATAGACATGCGTTCCCTTTCCAAATCAGTCTTGGGAGACATCTCTTTGGAGAGGGTGATTCCGTGACAAGCCGGTAGATTACCGCGCTTAGAATCTTCCATACTGAATCTTTTCAGTACAGTGTCGATATACCTGGACTGCGAAAGTCCCAACATCCTCTTGGATCTATCACGATAGATCCGGATCCCCAGAATGTAAGAGGCATCACCCAGGTCTTTCATGGAGAACCTGTGTGACAAGAATCCTTTGACAGATTGTAGCATAGGAATGTCATTTCCTATCAATAGAATGTCATCCACGTGCAAGACGAGGAATACGACACTTCTGGCTACAACTTTACTATATATGCACGGTTCATCTGGATTTTTGATAAAGTCATATTCTTTGACTGTCTCATCAAAACAGATGTTCCATCTCCGCGATGCCTGCTTTAGTCCATAAATGGACTTAAGCAGCTTGCATACTTTCCCGCTGCTCCCACTCTGATTGAAACCCTCTGGCTGATCCATATAGACGCATTCTTCTAAATTTCCATTCAGAAAAGCCGTCTTTACGTCCATCTGCCAGATTTCATAATCATGGAAGACAGCAATAGCAAGAAGGACCCGAATGGATTTGAGCATAGCCACTGGAGAAAAAGTTTCGTCATAGTCCAAACCAGGTCTTTGACGAAAACCCTTTGCAACAAGTCTAGCCTTATAGGTTTCCACCTGTCCATCTACACCAATCTTTTTCTTGAAGATCCATTTGCATCCTATGGGTTTTACCCCATCTGGAGCAAAGTCCAAAGTCCATACTTTGTTGGTGTACATGGACTCCATTTCGGTCCGCATTGCATCTAGCCATCGTACCGAGTCGCCGCTCTGGATGGCCTGCTGGAAGTCAGTAGGTTCATCATCCTTTATGATGCAATCCTCTCTATCCCCATCTATGAGAAAACCGTAGTATCTCTCAGGCGGATGAGACGGCCAACTACTCCTGCGGAGGGGTGCGGGAATATCCTGTTCTTCTTGAACTACCGGTTCTACCAAACTTTCAGTATTAGTTTGTGGTTATGGAATTTCTTCCAGTTCTACTTCGCTCCCACTTGATTCCTTTTCTAAAAACTGATGTTCTAGAAAATGGGCATTACGAGAAACAAATACCTTTTGTTCCTCTGCGTAATAGAACAGATATCCCCTGGAGTTCTTTGGATATCCCACAAACATACACTTTACTGATCGTGCCTCGAGCTTGTCCACATGCTGCTTTTTAACAAAAGCTGGACATCCCCAAATCTTTATATACTAAAGATGGGGTTTCTTCCCGCTCCACATCTGATATGGAGTGGTAGGCACAGTCTTGGTAGGAACCATGTTCAAAAGATATGCCACTGATTCTAGCGCATAACCCCAGAAAGATCGCGGTAACTCAGCATTACTCATCATGGATCGTACCATATCCAATAGGGTTCGATTCCGTCTCTCCGATATGCTGTGGAGTGTATGGAGGAGTAAGCTGAGAGAGAATTCCTTTCTCTTTTAGGTAACATAGGAACTCGGCACTCAAGTATTCACCACCTCGATCAGATCTAAGTGTCTTGATACTTTTGCCGGTTTTGTTTTCTACTTCATTCTTATACTCTCGGAATTTCTCAAAAGCCTCGGATTTATGTTTCATCAGATAAATGAATCCGTATCTTGAGTAATCATCCGTGAAAGTAATGAAATAGGAAAAACCACCTCTTGCATGTGTAGACATCGGACCGCATACATCGCTGTGTATGAGTCCTAAGAGCTCGCTCGCTCTTACTCCATGTCCAGTAAATGGAGTCTTTGTCATCTTTCCTTTGAGACAAGATTGACAAGTGTCATAAGTTTGATATTCGAACGAGTCCAAATATCCTTCTCTATGCAACTTAGTCAACCTTCTCTCATTGATGTGACCCAGTCTACAATGCCATAAGAAAGCTTTATTTAAATCTGGAGACTTTCTTTTTAGTGTGTTCTGGACGTTGAAAATTTGGAGTTGGTTTAAAACATATATACCGTTATTTAGTGTACCGGACCCAATCAAACCATGATTAAGGTGGATGTTAACAACATCTCTTACAAACGTAAAATCATAACCTTTATTTGATAACAAGGAAACTGATATGATATTACACGTTAAGCTTGGTACAAAAAAACAGTTATGTAAAACCAAAATGTGTCCACTTGTCAATCCTAGGTGATAATCCCCGACGGACGCAGCTCCCACGCTAGCTCCGTTAGCAACCTTTAGGGTCATATCACCTTCCTTCAGCACTCTACGGTTTCTCAGTGCCTGCAATGAATTGCAAATATGAGATCCTGATCCGGTATCCAATACCCAGGAAGTAGAGTTGATCGACAGACAATTCTCAATTACAAACACACCTGAAGTCGAAGCCACAGCTTGCTTCGGTTCCTGGTTCTTGGCGTTCCACGCCTTGCAATCCTTCTTCCAGTGCCCTTTCCTGTGACAATGGAAGCACTCATCTTGGCCAACTACCGGTACCGCAAACTTTTTCTTTCCCTTCCCTCCCACCTTACTAACACCTCCTCTAGGTTTGGTGGCGGCCTTCTTCTTCCTTCCTTTGGCCCTAGCCTTGGACCCGGAAGAAGATGCACCGCTAACAAACATAGCGGGTGTTTCCCTTGCTTTCTGCAAGGTGCCCTCTGCACTTCTTAACATGTTCAGGAGTTCCGGAAGTTCAACTTCTTTTCTTTGAAGGTTGAAGTTCAGGATAAACTGGGCGTAGGTGTGAGGAAGGGACTGGAGAATAAGGTCTGTATAGAGCTCATTATCCAAAGTTGTCCTAAGGTCTGCGAGCTCTTCAATATAGCCGATCATCTTTAGGACATGTTCTCCTACCGATGACCCGACAGCCAACCTCGCTCGAAACAAGTTCTTAGAGGTCTCGTATCTTGCTATACGAGATTGCTCTCCATAAAGTTCCTTTGTATGGGGAAATATGCCATCTAGGGTCATATCCTCGTGCCTCCTCTGATGTTCATAGTTCATTGAGGCAAGCATGATGCACTTGGCTTTCGCGCAATCTAAATCCTAGGTTTTGCGGATTTCCTTATCCGCATTGCTTGATTTGGGACCAGGGACAGCAGGTGCCGTAGCGGTGAGGACGTACCCCAATTTGTCATAGGTCAAAGCCATTTTGACATTCCGCAGCCAATCTTTATAGTTTGGCCCTGTCAGTATATTTTTCTCTAAAAGTAACTTAAGTCCAGTCATTTTCAGGGTCGCTGTAATTAGGAGAGAGAGAAGAAAACTCTTTAGCATGATGCTCTTGCAAGTTTAGAGTGGTTTTTAGTTTATCTAAACTGGATGGCTCCCACTGTTTCTCGAATCCTTCCTCAAACCATAAAAGAAGAATTAGCCAGGACTATTCTCCCCGTACAATACTTGCTTAACCGTTCAGCCAGGCCAGTGTCGATACTTCGAGGGAGGTTTTCCAACGCTTTCGCGAAGTTCCTTAATTAAATAACCTCTTTTCTCTGGGGGCGTAACCCCGCTGACACTTTTCTGGACACCTACTTGGTTTATAGCATTGATCGTTAAGTGACGAATATCCTGATAAGTAGCATATACTCACAGTAGGATCGGGATCCAAATATCATCGTATGATAATGTTGAAGGAATCCTACCAACATTCATCAAACTCCAAATGGTATGCATCTCTTTGCAAATTTCAGTTTCTTTAGAAATTCCCGATATATATTTCTGCCCCATGCTCTTATGACCTTGGCGTTAGGTCAAAATGTCATAAGTCACATGTCAAGTTCTACCCATCATTATCTTGTCAATTTGAACCCATCCGTATATATCCTTAACGTTCAGCCAAAATGATAATACGACTGTCCCAAACTAACTCATCTATCTATGCAATAAATGAATACCCAGTAGCTACTAAACACTATGCCTTGGCGTTAGGTCAAAATACATAGCTTGAATACTACTGAATACCCAGATGAAATGACGGAGGGCTACGAATGGTTTTGGCGAAACCGTGAACGTAGTGAACTTGATATAACCGAAGGAACCTGATAGCTTTTAAAAGAAGTGGTTAAAGCTCCGCATTTAAAAAAATATCTGTTTTAAAATTAACCGAGTGGTTTCTTTTAAATTGTTCCAACGATTAAACTTTTTGGTTTATTTTCTTTGCATTATAAATAATGCGTCCCATCATTAACCTATCATTGCAGAAAACAACGAAAATACAACGTCCTCTTATGCCATCCGCATTCGCCACGGGGTCACGTCATCACCCGTTAGGTTACTTAACTAACGACAGAGCGGGGGCTGGGCTAGCACGGGTGTAAAACATAAGTGACGTCTAAATAGCTATCATATATAGATATTGTACATTCGTCAGACGCAATAATAGGCATTCCAGATCACAGATGAACTTTATTGGATTTGCAAGTAATCCGTGTTTGTTTTGAGCCTGCAACAAAAGACGGATTACACAGTTGTGATGAATAGCCATTACCCCACCCAAGACCCCAACGGGTACGGCAAACTACCCGCCCGGCAGTTTGTGCACCCCACCTTGGGTCTGTCCTAGGAGCAAAACCGTAAAATTAAATAATACAACGGTGGCTACAACCGCAACCTGGATGTGCCCCGCAAAATAATATTACAACAAATTACATTTACATCAAATGAATTAAATAATAACCCATCATATAACCCCGGCTATACATCACAACAGTCCAACACAGTTCATATCCACAAACAGTAAAAACCATTACAGAAATGTGCAACCCCCTGCCAACCGACATACTAGCAGTTAGGGGAGGTTTACGAACACATTATACAAACACAAATATAATCCATCAAGCAAATACTGTATAATTTCGATCGATTAAACACTTTTAATTTTGCTCCAATACTTCTCTTTAAATCTGAAACCTGAGCAAAAATAAAAACTTCCAGAAAATACCAAATATCACAGAGAAGCAACACAGGAAATTTGGGTTCCTGAATCGCCAACTCGGCGTCGGAAGCGCGGCAGATCGGAGCGATCCGCCGCTGTTCCGCGGCGCTTTAGGCGATTCAGGAGCCCAAATTTCTTGGGTGTTCTTCTACTGTCTTTTTAAGCTTTCTGAACCTCCGTGAAAAATTTTAGGACTTCATTTAAAATTCGACAGAAACTAGTGATTTCGGGGTTTTCCGGTTTCGTTTTTTCCGTTCGAAATTCATACAAATTTGCAAGTAAGTTATTTATTGTTTAGCGAGGCTCTGATACCACTGTAAGTCGATGTACAACACCCCACGACTTGCGGGGAGGCGGAAAAATGAAAAACAATCTTGTTCTTTGCTTAAACATCGACTAACCGCACGAATCGAAGCTAAACGATAACTAACAAGAAACATAGAAGTTCTATACTACTATGTTTAGGGATTATACCTAACGAATCGTGTCCTTCGTCTTTGCGAACTCCTCCTCCTCCTCAGCCTTCTCGAAGTAGTAGACGATCCACCCGAGAGCTTTACTCCAAGCTTAGCCTCTAAACTTGAGGCAACTAACCTTCTTTAAGTGCTAATCAAAGAAGCTAGGTGATATAGAGTGAGGGTTATGGTTTAATTAGTCTAACTAATCCTTGTACTCAACACATGAGAGGGGAGGATTAGGGTTTGAAGAGGGAGAGCTTGAGGAGAGAGAAGATGAAGATAATAATGAAGTGAGAATAATGAGTTATGATAATATATATCAAGCATTTCTTTTATCAAGAAAAGAAAAGAAATGAATTTAACAACCATGCTTGATAATATCTAGTGATGATTCACATCCATGAGTCATTAAGCATTTATGATGCATTAATGACATGGATGAATCATCCATATGACTCACTAATCACATTCATTGTATATGCCACCTAAACCTCCTTAGTCACCATCTTCTAGAAGCTTCTCGCGCAATTACGAGAACGCCCCTCCTTTCCGCAAAAATACGGAAAAACTTTAGACTGTATAAATCCAATAACCGGATACCAGTAACTGGCTTAAACCAAAGCCGACTGGTAAAAACTGTCCGAAAGTCGTACGTGCGTAAACACACGTATGCGTCCGAACCCTTGTCGTAAAACCATACGATCTCTATATCGTTTCGCCTGGAGTAGGGAAACTCTCTGTGTGGGACTCTAGAGACTCGACTACTACGCTGGCAGTGGGTTTAACCACAGACCGCAAGCGGCACTAGCTGTACGTAACGGTCCCCAGGTAGATGTCGATAAGAAGGCCGATGAGGAAACCCATCCGAACTCCAACTGAGTCTGATGTGACAATCTCCGTACAGTCCGGTCTGTTCGTCTAAGACTATCGCATATCGGGCCTAGGGGGGCGACAAGCGTCAGTCCCCTAATAGCGGTATAAGTCGTGTCGGAGCGAAGCCCATTACACCCTGAGAAACTACTGGAACCTACCAGCAAATCTCGCTTGCCCTGGCCAGGGACTTTGCGTAATGGCTCTCTGACACAGCGCGATATCAACCCCCAATACCGGGAGAGACGAATCCTATCTAACCGCCACTGCCTCCAAGTGCTCGGGACTGCACCCAACTGCTACCTGTTTGCACGACTCCTTTGAGCCGTGGTAGGGTAGTAATCTAAGAACAGTGGGACACACTCGAGGTGAAGTAGCAGTGTCAAGTCTGCGGACTATGCTGTACTCATGTCACCTGGGAACTGTTCACTGACGACTGGTATAAAACCAACCAACAGTTCCCTGTGAGTCCTGTCCGGTGTACCCGTAACCCAACGAGCACCTGCATACTATCTCCAGTACGACGTATTGACGGCTGTGGGACAGACCATCTCTCCAACTGAGATGAGAAGCGTACACACTAGTCTACTCCGGAGTATCGATGCCCTGTCTCGATAATCCAACGACTAGGGACCTGAATAAGGATGTGCTTGTAGACTACCCAGCCCCCACTATTGTGGCTGCCATCACAACGCCGGTAGTCAAGCAAGATCCTAAGAGCTCTATCAATACGTATACTTACATATTAAGATAGAAAAACCAAGTAGGATACTACCATGTTTAGCAAGACTGTTATATACATGTGAATATCCCAAGCTTCCATTAAGTAATATACAAACTAGTATGATACAGTAATAGCCTTCTAGGGCATAAACACTAACAATCTCCCACTTGCACTAGGGCCATGTACTGGCGTATCGTAGACCGATGATCTCGAGTAGCCTCTCGAACTGAATCTGAGGTAGGGCCTTCATGAATGGATCAGCAATGTTCTCTTCAGAAGCAACTCTCCGAACCTCGATCTCCTGACGATCAATGATCTCCCTGATCAGGTGATACCGCCTTAAGATGTGTCTGGATTTCTGATGGGACCTTGGTTCCTTTGCTAAAGCTATAGCTCCGTTGTTGTCGCAATACAGAGGTATTGGATCAACTATGGTAGGAACCACCTGAAGTTCTGTTAGGAACTTCTTCATCCAGACTACTTCTTTTGCGGCATCGCAAGCATCTATATACTCCGCTTCCATCGTCGAGTCAGCAACGGTGTCCTGCTTGGAGCTCTTCCAGCACACCGCCCCTCCATTGAGGGTAAAGACATAACCCGACATGGACTTGGAATCGTCCTTAACACTCTGGAAGCCGGAATCAGCAAAGGCCTCCAACCTGAGGTCTTTTCCGCCGTAAACCAAGAACATCTCCTTAGTCCTTCTCAGGTACTTGAGAATGTTCTTTACTGCTATCCAATGCTTCTCCCCTGGGTCTGACTGATACCGGCTTACCACGCTCAGTGCGTAAGCTACATCTGGTCTGGTGCACAACATCGCATACATTATAGAGCCTACCGCAGAAGCGTAGGGTATAATAGACATGCGTTCCCTTTCCAAATCAGTCTTGGGAGACATCTCTTTGGAGAGGGTGATTCCGTGACAAGCCGGTAGATTACCGCGCTTAGAATCTTCCATACTGAATCTTTTCAGTACAGTGTCGATATACCTGGACTGCGAAAGTCCCAACATCCTCTTGGATCTATCACGATAGATCCGGATCCCCAGAATGTAAGAGGCATCACCCAGGTCTTTCATGGAGAACCTGTGTGACAAGAATCCTTTGACAGATTGTAGCATAGAAATGTCATTTCCTATCAATAGAATGTCATCCACGTGCAAGACGAGGAATACGACACTTCTGGCTACAACTTTACTATATATGCACGGTTCATCTGGATTTTTGATAAAGTCATATTCTTTGACTGTCTCATCAAAACAGATGTTCCATCTCCGCGATGCCTGCTTTAGTCCATAAATGGACTTAAGCAGCTTGCATACTTTCCCGCTGCTCCCACTCTGATTGAAACCCTCTGGCTGATCCATATAGACGCATTCTTCTAAATTTCCATTCAGAAAAGCCGTCTTTACGTCCATCTGCCAGATTTCATAATCATGGAAGGCAGCAATAGCAAGAAGGACCCGAATGGATTTGAGCATAGCCACTGGAGAAAAAGTTTCGTCATAGTCCAAACCAGGTCTTTGACGAAAACCCTTTGCAACAAGTCTAGCCTTATAGGTTTCCACCTGTCCATCTACACCAATCTTTTTCTTGAAGATCCATTTGCATCCTATGGGTTTTACCCCATCTGGAGCAAAATCCAAAGTCCATACTTTGTTGGTGTACATGGACTCCATTTCGGTCCGCATTGCATCTAGCCATCGTACCGAGTCGCCGCTCTGGATGGCCTGCTGGAAGTTAGTAGGTTCATCATCATTTATGATGCAATCCTCTCTATCCCCATCTATGAGAAAACCGTAGTATCTCTCAGGCGGATGAGACGGCCAACTACTCCTGCGGAGGGGTGCGGGAATGTCCTGTTCTTCTTGAACTACCGGTTCTACCAAACTTTCAGTATTAGTTTGTGGTTATGGAATTTCTTCCAGTTCTACTTCGCTCCCACTTGATTCCTTTTCTAAAAACTGATGTTCTAGAAAATGGGCATTACGAGAAATAAATACCTTTTGTTCCTCTGCGTAATAGAACAGATATCCCCTGGAGTTCTTTGGATATCCCACAAACATACACTTTACTGATCGTGCCTCGAGCTTGTCCACATGCTGCTTTTTAACAAAAGCTGGACATCCCCAAATCTTTATATACTGAAGATGGGGTTTCTTCCCGCTCCACATCTGATATGGAGTGGTAGGCACAGTCTTGGTAGGAACCATGTTCAAAAGATATGCCGCTGATTCTAGCGCATAACCCCAGAAAGATCGCGGTAACTCAGCATTACTCATTATGGATCGTAGCATATCCAATAGGGTTCGATTCCGTTTCTCCGATACACCGTTATGCTGTGGAGTGTATGGAGGAGTAAGCTGAGAGAGAATTCCTTTCTCTTTTAGGTAACCTAGGAACTCGGCACTCAAGTATTCACCACCTCGATCAGATCTAAGTGTCTTGATACTTTTGCCGGTTTGGTTTTCTACTTCATTCTTATACTCTCGGAATTTCTCAAAAGCCTCGGATTTATGTTTCATCAGATAAATGAATCCGTATCTTGAGTAATCATCCGTGAAAGTAATGAAATAGGAAAAACCACCTCTTGCATGTGTAGACATCGGACCGCATACATCGCTGTGTATGAGTCCTAAGAGCTCGCTCGCTCTTACTCCATGTCCAGTAAATGGAGTCTTTGTCATCTTTCCTTTGAGACAAGATTGACAAGTGTCATAAGTTTGATATTCGAACGAGTCCAAATATCCTTTTCTATGCAACTTAGTCAACCTTCTCTCATTGATGTGACCCAGTCTACAATGCCATAAGAAAGCTTTATTTAAATCTGGAGACTTTCTTTTTAGTGTGTTCTGGACGTTGAAAATTTGGAGTTGGTTTAAAACATATATACCGTTATTTAGTGTACCGGACCCAATCAAACCATGATTAAGGTGGATGTTAACAACATCTCTTACAAACGTGAAATCATAACCTTTATTTGATAACAAGGAAACTGATATGATATTACACGTTAAGCTTGGTACAAAAAAACAGTTATGTAAAACCAAAATGTGTCCACTTGTCAATCCTAGGTGATAATCCCCGACGGACGCAGCTCCCACGCTAGCTCCGTTAGCAACCTTTAGGGTCATATCACCTTCCTTCAGCACTCTACGGTTTCTCAGTGCCTGCAATGAATTGCAAATATGAGATCCTGATCCGGTATCCAATACCCAGGAAGTAGAGTTGATCGACAGACAATTCTCAATTACAAACACACCTGAAGTCGAAGCCACAGCTTGCTTCGGTTCTTGGTTCTTGGCGTTCCACGCCTTGCAATCCTTCTTCCAGTGCCCTATTCAGTAGGTATGCTGCTGTTTCCAGTGCATATCCCCAGAAGGAAACAGGTAACTCAGCTACACTCATCATAGAGCGCACCATATCTAATAGGGTGCGGTTCCTCCGTTCAGATACACCGTTGTGCTGTGGTGTATATGGAGGAGTTAGCTGAGAGAGAATCCCATTCTCTTTTAGGAAGTCCAGGAATTCAATGCTCAACTATTCACCTCCTCGATCAGATCGTAGGATTTTAATACTTTTTCCGGTTTGGTTCTCAACTTCTTGTTTATATTCTCTAAATTTCTCAAAAGCTTCTGATTTGTGTTTCATCAAGAACACATACCCGAATCTTGAGAGATCGTCAGTGAATGTAATGAAGTATGAAGAACCATCCCTGGCATGTGTAGACATGGGACCGCATACATCACTATGTATCAGTCCCAAGAGTTCGGTAACTCTTTCTCCGTGTCTCGTAAACGGAGTTTTGGTCATCTTGCCTTTGAGACATGACTGGCAAGTGTCATAAGATGAAAATTCAAACGGATTCAAATATCCATCCTTATGCAACTTAGCCAGTCGTGTCGCATTGATGTGACCCAGTCTACAATACCACAAGAAGGATTCGTTCAGTTCAGAACTCTTCCTCTTGAGTGTGTTAGTTATGCTCAGAACTGTTGATTGATTTAGAACATAAATGCCATTGCACGACGTGCCTGATCCAACCAACTTTTGGTTACGGAAAATGTTCATAACATTGTCCTGTAATACAAAATTATATCCCTCTTTACTCAATAAAGAAACCGATATAATGTTGCATATCAGGTTCGGCATGTAATAGCATTCGTTCAGAACCAATGTATTACCAGTTGGTAATACAAGGTGATATTCCCCGACATTCTTAGCTGCAACAATTGCACCATTTCCAACTCTAATGTCTTTATCACCTTCTCCAAGTTCTCTACCTTTTCTAAGCCCATGTAACTGATTACATATATGGGATCCTGACCCGGTATCTAATACCCAGGACATAGGGCAAATGGAGAAACAGTTCTCTGTAACGAACACACCCGAAGAAAATGCATCATCATGTACTTTCTTCATTCGAGTGGCATGGGAATCCTGGTATTCCCCTATATCCTGTTCAGTCCTATAACTCTTATAGGTAAGAACGGAACCAGCGTTCCCCAGCACAGTATAACATGCGGGTTCGGTCAATACATCCATATTATTATCTTTATTAGGGCATGAAATGGTCGCTACCTGGAGAGAGAGAGAAGAAAACACTTTAGCGTAAGCTCGTGCAAGATCAGATTGGTTATTATCTTATCTAATCAGGATGGCTCCCACTGGTTTTTATCAAATCTTTCTTCAAACCCTAAAAGGAAAGACTAGCCGGGATTAATTACACACTACAAGTTCGCCAATCTTTCAGCCAGGCCAGTGTCGGTACTTTGAGGGAGGTCCCCCGTGCTTTCGCACGAACCTAATTAATGTAAACCTCGTTTTCCCAGAGGCGTAACCCCGTTGACACCTTTCTAGACACCAACTTGATCAGCTAATTGCAATGTGTAAAACTCTCCCAGGAGTAACTCTTACTCGCAGTGGGTATCGGGATCCAACTATCTCATAGAAGGTATGCAATCTCATTGCAAATTTCAACACTTGAAATTCCCGATAATATTTTGTCCCAAGCATCCTATGACCTTGACGGAAGTCAACAAACCACAGGGTGTAAGTCAAGTTCAACCCGTCATTTCTTGATTGAATCAAACCCACCCGCACGACCCTTGACGGAGGTCAACAAGGTCGTACGACTACCCTAATCCAATCTGCATCATATGCATAAGCAGATAAATACTAGTTAGCTATCGCATACTACGCCTTGACGGAGGTCAACAAACGTAGCACGAATACTAAGTAGGATTTATCTGAAATGACGGAGGGCTACGACAGGTTTTTCTGAAAACCTATTGCGTAATGAACTTGATATCGTTGTAGAATCAAATGAAGTTTTGAAATGGAGTGATTTTGAGGCTTTTCTAGTTTTGCTAAAGGGGTCACTCCCGGTGAAGGGATCGTCGGCCCTTTCCTCGTCGAATGAGGTGCAGGATATATCATATATATCACAGTGCAAAGCAGAAACTATAGAAGCAATCAAAAGCAGACCGAGTGTGTAGCATCTGCCAGTTATCGCTAAAGGAGTCACTCCCGGTGAAGGGATCTCGGTCCTTTCCTCATCGAATAAGGTGCAGGGTATATCATATATACCGCTATGCAAAGCAAGAACTGTAGCTACCTGTTTTGTTTAAAATTTGATTCCACAACATCTTAGGTTTCTTTTCTTTCATTAATCACATTAATGAAGTCCCATCATTTAAATACCTAAACATCACAGATAAATACGACGTACACTTATGCCATCCGCATTCGCCTCGATGTCCCCTCGTGCACCGTTAGGTTAGGTAACTAACGACAGAGCAGGGCAGGGCTAGTGCGGGTGCAAAACATAAGTAACGTCTATATAATATATCATATATACTATATACTGTATCTATCACAGAACATCACATGATCACATCACATATATCGCAGCAGAAGAAACATATGAAACATTGGATATACTAGGACGTCCGTGTTTTCAATACGAGCCAGTATAAAACACGGATTCCACGGTCGTGATGAATAGCCAATCCCACACCCCTAGACCCCTACGAGAGCGGCAAGCAACCCTACTAATTCTAGGGTTAGGAGACCCGGACTCGACTCCTCGAGATGGTCTCTCACTGGACCCTAGAACCCGGTTACTTGTGCTCCCCTCCTTGGGTCTATCCTAGTGCAGAAAAGTAAATAATATACAAAAGGTGACAACTTCCGTAACCTGAAAGTGCCCCAAATAAAAGAATATTACATACAAGTTTATACATGAATGAAAATGAAAAACACTCATCTCACATAAAAACCCCCGGCTATTCGAACACGACGATCCAATATAACATATCCAGCAATACATAACATCACATGTCATCAACGTAAGTAAATATGCGCATCCCAATTGTCGTTGACATATAGCAACGAAACCGGCGATATCACATATTACACTTACGGTCACAGAAAAGAAAGTGTAAAACTACAACAGTTGGAATCCGCAACCCCTTTAGACATCACATGCTTAAACAAATAAAATACTTAGACATCACATGCCTAACAGTTATAAACCCCGCATTTTAGTTTCATTATCGAAAACTCTTTTCAATATCAAATGAAACTAAACCGCTAGATTTATAACATTCATTCAGTTATCTCATAACTGTTTGTGAATTCCAATTATTGTATCCCATTCCAGATAAATAGAAAATATTAAACTTTCCGATCGAACATTCGAACACCCAAGTTTTCCCGAAACCGTCCAACACATGAAATAGGTTCAACGACATTCACTTCATGCCTCAGTACCAACGGTCCAGCCGTAGAAGGGTCAAGCCAACGCCTCCATGTGGCACGCCGTACTGCCCCAAACCCGAAGGTTCAAAGGGCAGTTCAAGACGGTCACATAATCGAGTTAAGGTTTGTTGTCTTCTAGAGGGACCATCGCGTTACTTGCACTACTCAGAACGTCCTTAAACCATTGAAAGATCCAGCACTTGGAAATTTTTCGGCAGAGGAAAAGTTGGGTATTTATATCCGGTCGAACTTTTTAACATATTCTAAAGTTATCCGGAAAGCCACATAGACAAGATTTGATAATCCGATCGAATCGTCGATTCCCAATACAACCCCAGAACACTCAACTATTGAGTCAAAATAAAAATTCCCAGAAAATTCAGCATAATAAAATAGTAATTACTGTGCAAAACAGGAGTGATGATGTCATCACATTGCCGCGGAACCGCCGCAGAAGCCAGTCATCTGCCGCGGTTCCGCCGCACTCTTTACTGTTCATGGGATAAATTTTGCATCGTAATTCTTAGATTTCCCTGCTGAATTTTTTAAGCATTTTTAATATGGAAAAATCCCAGATTTTAGAAAAAGTCCAGAGAGCACTTGGGTTTTAGGGTTTCGGGTTCGTTCGGGTTTCAAACGTCGTCTAGACTTCGCCTAAGGCTCTAGCTAGGCTCTGATACCACTGTAGGGTTCCTAAGCACTCTCAAGAGGTCTCATAAGGCATCAACCATGCCAATTTCAAATTTTACGGTGCCGAGAAACCCTAGACTAGATCGTTGACTAGAAATTTAGGCGAAAAACGAAACTAGTTAACATCTTAACTAAAGGAGAGAGGCTACAACCTTTGTAGATCCGGTTCTCCACTTCCTTAGCTCCACGTAGGCGTCCTCTCGCTGTCCATCTCGAATCCCGAACTCAATCGTCGGCTTCATCGGAGAAAAGGACGGACTGGGTCGTCGGCTTCGTGCAGAAGATGATCTACGTCGAGGCATCACAAGTTCAAGCTCCGACTTCACAAATTTGTGAAACTTGTGAAGAAAACACCCAAAACAACTTGGCAAAGGTAGAGGGTGAAGAAATAGGAGGTGGGTTCACTTTAGAATTGGATTTCTCACTTTAGAACTCAAGTTGCCATTGATGGCATCAAGCTTTCTTTCTTGAAGAAGAAGGAGAGAAATAAAGATAGAATATGATAAAAGTATTTCCATAAAAGAAAATAAATCAATACTTATCATATCCTAACTAAGGTTAAGTGTAGAGAATAGACCATGGTAAGTGGGAATGGTTAGGGTTAAGCATGAAGACAAAATTGTCTCTTTTGTCAAAGCTTCATGAAGCTTCAACAAGCTTCATGAAAGATAAACCATTTTGTTTTTCATTTATCTATTTAAAATAAACAAATAAATAAATGAAAAGAGTAATAAATAGGAAACCCTAACCATTACACAACCATGGTTTAATCTTTACACAAAACACAAGTTAGCTTGCAACATTAAACATGATACAATCAAGTGCACACAAAATATATCACATACAATGTGTTATGCAAGTGAGAAAATCCCTTTAAAGTGAACCAATACTAGTTAATGCAAAGTAATATATCAAATATATAATTATACATTAAATCATTAAATCAACACTTGATTCAATGATCCGGTCATGTCGCACATAACCGACTAGTATCCAATGTATCGACTTATCGAATCGATCTTCGATTCGATAACTAGGTTATATCGCATACAACCAATCAAAACATTTATCACGAGAATGAAATGCGGTATCACATACACGCATTATTCTCGGTCCCGCACATATCTCATATGCGCTCCTATTTCGTTTCGCTTGAGCCAGGAAACCTCTGTGTAGGACTCTAAAGACTCGTCAATACGCCGGTAGCAGATGATGATCATATCAAGCACCCACAAGCCGCAAGCGGTCTGCTAAACGTAACGGCCATCCGGGTATTGAGCAATCAGAAGATCGACAAGCTAGCCCGCTCACACTCCTGTGAATCCAACCAGTAACACTACCGTACAGTCCGGTCTGTTCGTCTGATATGTCGCATATCAAGTCTAGGGGTGGTAAACGTCAGACCCCAATAACCGATAAGTCGTGCCGATATGAGGCTCATAACGGGTCGAGAAACTACTGGTAACACTTACCAGCAAATCTCTGATCAGCCTTGGCCAGGGACTTCCCTATTACGGCCAATCGAGCACAGCGCAACATCAACCCCCAATACCGGGAGAGACGAAACCCCTCCTATCGCTCATTGCCTCCATGTGACTCGGGACTGTACCCAAAGACCACCGTTTTGCACGCCCTCATGGACGTGGTAAGGTGGAGATCAAAGCACAGTGGGAATCACACAAGACTCTATGACGATCTCGGGTCTACAGACTAACCTGTACAAGTGTCACCTGAAAACTGCCATCTGACGTGAGGTATAATACCATCTGGGAGTTCTCGGCGAGTCCGTCCAGTGTACCCAGTCTCCACTGAGCACCCGTACACCATCTCTGATGTCAAACACCAATGGATATGGGATCATCCATCGCCCATCTCATGGGACGAGAAGCGTATACGCTAGTTTACACTGGTATATCGATGCCCCGTCTCGATACACCCACGACTA
This sequence comes from Agapanthus africanus, assembly GCA_030015575.1. Classification (NCBI taxonomy): domain Eukaryota; kingdom Viridiplantae; phylum Streptophyta; class Magnoliopsida; order Asparagales; family Amaryllidaceae; genus Agapanthus; species Agapanthus africanus. The sequence continues at coordinate 155,990,220 of CM057343.1, forward strand.
GGGACTTTGAAGGATGTACTTATGGACTACCATGTTCCCACTAGTATGATCTGCATCATAGTCCAGGTAGTCAAGTACATATCCCAAGGGCTTTATCAACATGTAACTATAAGACAGTTTAAAGAGACAAGTGTACATGTTAAGATAAAGAGTAACCAGATAGCATACTATCATATCGAGCAAGAAAGTCATCTCTATATATGTCCAAGCATCCAATATAATATACATCATCTGTACAATACTGGCCTCTAGGGCATACATACAACTAACAAAGGCTTGCTTATTGATCTTCTGATCGCTCAATACCCGGGTGGCCGTTACGTTTAGCACGCCTCTTGCGGCTTGTGGATGTTTGATATGATCATCACCTACTGCCGGCGTATTGACGAGTCTTTAGAGTCCTACACAGAGGTTTCCTGGCTCAGGCGAAATGGAGTAGGAGCACATATGAGATATGTGCGGGACCAAGATTAATGCGCGTATGTGATACCACATTCAATTCTCGCGATTTGTATCATCGGTCGGTTATATGCGATATAGCCGGGTTATCGAATCAAGTGTTAATTCGATATATCGATACACATGATATTAGTCGGTTATATGCGATATGACCGAATCATTAAATCAAGTGTTGATTTAATGATTTAATGTATAATTATATATTTGATATATTACTTTACATTAACTAGTATTTGTTCAGTTAAGATTGTTTTTCTCACTTGATTATGTATTAAGTATATATGTGATATATGTGATATATACTTGTGTACATATTTGTGTCATGCTTGATGATACATGCAAACTTGGGTGTGTGTAAGAATTACACCATGCTTACTTATAATTGTGAGGTTTATTTATTTTAAGTAAATTCAAAATGGTGGCTTATTTTGTCATGGCATGAAGCTTCATGAAGCTTGGATTACCATTGACTAAGTCCACACATTTTGTTTTACTTAAGATATTTTTAAACCAAACCATTAGAGTTAGCCATGGTTAAGTCTCTACAAGGGTTTAGTATATGATATTAACTCACCCATGGTTGCAAAAAAGAATTCTCATTCTTTTTGTTGCTCTCATCTTCATCTTCTTCTTCACAACTCCAAAGCTCTATAGGTTTTGGATTAATGGAGAAATATTGTGAGAAAATAAAATCTAAAGTGAGCCCACTTCCTATTTCATCATCTTATACACTTGTTTGGGTATTATAGGGTGTTCTTTTCACAAAGCTTATGACCTAGTGAAGGTTTAGCTTGAGTTTGGGTCTCATCGAGGTAGATCATCTTCGGCCTCGAAGACTACGAGCAAGCTTATTCATTTCTCCAGGGGAACCCATACTAGAGTTCGGGAGATCCATGATCGCAGCGAAGGGACGTCAACACGGAGCTTTAGAAGTGAAGGACCGGTCTACAAAGGTTGTATTCCTCGCTCACTACTTGTAATGGTTGATTACATGTTTCATTTTGTCTATTTACATTAGATTGATCCTAGCTTTGGATTGATTAGCACCTTAGAATTTTTAAATATAGCATGGTAGTTGCTGTGTAAACCCAGTAGGGTGCTAAGGAATCCCAACAGTAGTATAAGAGACGGGCTAGAGTATTAGATGGTGTTTGTTAGATTATGAAACCGAAACTGCTCCAAAACTTTAAACATCAAAACCTGCATTCTGTCGATTTTTAAATGACCTCAAATTTTTTTTCAAACAAGTGCAGAGTGATATATGTGTAATAACATGAACACTGGTGAAATTTGAGGGCATTTTGAAACTCTTTGGCCGGCGAGAGACCCCCCCCCGATCTCGGCCCAATTCCGAGCTACACCCCCTAAATTTTTTCAGTGTTCCAGTGGATGGGTTTTGATGTTTCAGGTGTTGTTTGTTTTTGCTAATTTTGCATGTGATGTAATTTTACACTATAAACAATTCGGAGTGTTTCATATTCGTAGTTTAACATTGTATTTAGGTTTTCACAAGTTATCTAGGCGAAGTTAAAATGTTCGATCGAGTGTCAAAAACCCATTTTTCCAAGTTTAACGTATTCGGAAAAACATGCAAGTAATTATGTGGACCCTCTAGAAGAATGAAACCCTAACTCGACTTTTTTAGATCGCGGAACCGCGGTCATACCCTAGGATTTGCCGCAGTTCCGTGGCGACATGAGTGAGGCTTGGGTTTGCCCTTCTACGGTTGGTCCTTAGGTACTGCGGCATGTTTCGGGTATTATTAAAACTGTGCTCAAGTGTTGAGCTGTCGAGAAATTATGGGATTTTGGTGAATCGATCGAAAAGTTTAACGTCGTCCGGATATCATGTGATGGGATACAATAATTGGAATCTATCTAGTTGCATGCAAGTTTAACATTTCGGGCTCGGACGGAATCGGGAATCTTGTTGAATTACCCGACTTCCTTTGAAAAGTGTTTTCATGGTTGAGACCTAAATGTAAAATCTGCATTGTTAGGCATGAAATCCAGAATATGTGATATTCCGGGTTTATGATGTCTAAGGACAGTGCGGATTCCAATTGTTGTAGTTTTTCACTTTCTTTTCTGCGACCGTAAGTGTAATATGTGGTGTATCGCCGGTTTCATTGCTATATGTCAATGACAACTGGGATACGCATATTTACTTACGTTGATGACATGCGATGTTATGTGTTGCTGGGATATATTATATTGGATCGTCGTGTTTGAATAGCCGGGGGTTTTATGTGAGATGAGAGTTTTTCATTTTCATTCATGTAAAATTTATTGTGTGTAATATTCTTTTATTGGGGCACTTCCGGGTTGAGGATGATGTCACCATTATATATTATTTACTTTTCCGCATTAGGATAGACCCAAGGAGGGGAACACAAGTGACCGGGTTCTAGGGTCTAGTGGGAGACCATCTCGTGGAGTCAAGTCCGGGTCTCCTAACTCTAGAATTGGTAGGGTTGCTTGCCGCTCTCGTAGGGGTCTAGGGATGCGGGTTTGGCTATTCATCATGACTGTAGAATCCGTGTTTTATACAGGTTTAATATAAAACCCGGAAATCCTAGTATATCCAATATTTCATATGTTATTTTCTGCTGCGATATCTATGATGTGATCATTTGATATGTTGAGATAGATACTGTATATAGTATATATGATATATTATATAGACGTTGCTTATATTTTACGCCCGCGCTAGCACTTCCCCGCTCTGCCGTTAGTTACATAACCTAACGGTGCATGACGGGATATCGAGGCGAATGCGGATGGCATAAGCGTACGTTGTATTTATCTGTGATGTTTAGGTAACTTAAATGATGGGACTTCATTAATGAGATTAATGAAAGAAAAGAAACCTAAAGATGTTGTAGAAACTTGTTTTAAAAACTGGTAGCTCTAGTTCTTGCTTTGCATAGCGGTATTCTTTGTAGAATATCCAGCACCTTATTCGATAAGGAAAGAGCCGAGATCCCTTCACCAGGAGTGACCTCTTTAGCAATAACTGGCAGATGCTACAACCCTCGGTTTGTCTTTTGATTGCTTTTATAGTTTTTGCTTTGCATAGTGGTATTTATGAAATATCCTGCACCTCATTCGATGAGGAAAGAGCCGACGATCCCTTCACCGGGAGTGACCTCTTTAGCAAAACTAGTAAAAACCTCAAAAACACTCCTTTTTCAAAATCACTCGATTCTATAACTATATCAAGTTCATTACACAAAAGGTTTTCTTAAAAACCTATCGTAGCCCTCTGTCATTTCAGATAAGTGTTATTTTAGTATTCGTGCTATGGTAGTTTGGCCTCCGTCAAGGCGTAGTGTACGGTAGATAAATTAGTGCTTATCTGCAGCATACGATGCGATTGGATTAGGGTATTCGTACGGCGTAGTTTGGCCTCCGTCAAGGGTCGTGCGGGTGGGTCTAATTCAATCAAGAAATTTACGGGTTGAACTTGATTAGCGGCCTATGGTTTGTTAGCTTCCGTCAAGGTCATAGGACGCTAGGGGTAAAAACCATTATCGGGAATTTCAAGTGTTGAAATTTGCAATGAGATTGTATACCTACTATGAGATAGTTGGATCCCGATACCAACTGCGAGAAGAGTTACTCCTGGGAGAGTTTTACACATTATAATTAGCCGATCTAGTAGGTGTCTAGAAAGGTGTCAACGGGGTTACTCCCCTGGGAAAACAAGGTTTACTTTAATTAGGTCCGTACGAAAGCACGGGGAACCTCCCTCAAAGTACCGGTACTAGTCTGGCTGAAAGATTGGTGAACTCATAGGGTGTAATTAATCCTGGCTAGTCTTTCCTTTTAGGGTTTGGAGGAAGATTTGATAAAAACAGTGGGAGCCATCCTGATTAGATAAAATAATAACCAATCTGATCTTGCAAGAGTATACGCTGAGTGTTTTCTTCTCTCTCTCTCCAAGTAGCGACCATATCATGCCTTAATCAAGATAATAATATAGATGTATTGACCGAACCTGCTTGTTTTACTGAGCTGGGGAACGTTGGTCCCGCTCTAACTTTTAATTGTTATAAGACCGAATAGGAAATAGAGGATTACCAGGATTTCCGTGCCGTCCAAACGAAGAAAGTACATGTTGATGCATCTTCTTCGGGTGTGTTCATTACAAAGAACTGTTTCTCAGTATCCTTTACGTCCTGGGTATGTGATACCGGATCAGGATCTCACATATGTAATCTGTTACATGGGCTACAGACAGGTAAAGAACTCAGAAATGGTGATAGAATTTCAAGAGTTGGAAATGGTGTAATTGTTGCAGCTAAGTAGTTGGCAGTTATCACCCTGTATTACTAAATACGTTGATTCTGAACGAATGTTATTAGATACCGAACTTGATATACAATATCATATCAGTCTCTTTATTTAGTAAAGAAGGATATAATTTTGTATTGTTGAATAATGTTTTGAACATTTCATATATCAAGAGTTGATTGGTTCAGGCACGTTATCTAAAAGCATATACGTTCTAAATCAAACTTCAGTTCTCAACATACAGAACACACACAAGAGAAAAAGTTCAGAAATGAACGAATCCTTCTTGAGGCATTGTAGACTAGGTCATATCAATGCGACCCGACTAGCTAAGTTACATAAAGATGCATATTTAAATTAGTTTGAATCTACATCTTGTGAAACTTGCCCGTCATGTCACAAAAATAAAATGACCATAGCTCCGTTTATTAGAAACAGAGAAAGAGTTAGTGAACTCTTGGTATTGATACATGCTGATGTATGAAAGTCCCCTGTCTACACATGCCAGGACCGGTTCTTTGTACTTCATTAAATTCACTGATGATCTCTCAAGATTCACACATGTGTTCCTGTTGAAACACAGGTCTGAACCTTTTGAAATATTCAAAGAATATAAGTTTGAAGTAGAGAACCAAAACGGGTATAAGTATTATGTCCTATGATGAGATCAGGGAGGAGAATACTTGAGCACGGAATTCCTGGACTATTCTAAAGGAGAATGAGATTCTCTCTCAGCATTGTAAGTCTACGCCAGCGCCCCGGCCGTCTTTCCGAGGCCAAATGCGGAACAAAAAACTTTTACGAACTGGCGCTAACGCAAACTTAAATCCCGGATCGTTCTATTAACCGTAAACTAGTATACTGTAAAAGGGGTTTTAGAAATTATACCAATCGATCTGTGTCCTTTGGTCTTTAACTTCTGCCCCTAGCTTGTTGCGGATGTGCCGATGATGTTCGCTTTCCGATCTCGATCGATCTACTGTCTCCTCCTCACCGAAAACTGCGCCACATCAACGAATCTTTATACGGGCTCCCGCCTCTGAACCGAGGCAACTCGGACACGAAGTTTGCTAGCCGACGTGTCCAAGGTTGCTGTAGAATAAGTGTAGAATACTTTGTCTCAAGTCACCCGACGAATCGGGTGACGGTTAATCAAAGTTGCCAAAAATGGAGTGAGGGGGAAATGAACTTAAGGATTTTTTCATAAATGAATCAAGCACCTCTCTCACTCACAAAATGATGCAGCCCAAAAAATCAGTGCTCGGCCACAAGCAAAGAATGCTTGCTGAAAAAAATTGGGGAGGTGAGTGCAGGAGCAAAAATAAGTGGTAACCTTAAGCACAAAAGATCACAACAAATATCCAATGTAAAACAAGAAACCAATAATGCAAACTATGAGTCATTCAATCAAGAATGAGCTAGAATGCTCAAAAAGCTGCTGGATATTCTGGGCCCCCCCTTTGCCACAAAATACCCCTTCCTTTTATAAATCTCCACTTTTCAAATAAGCCCCCTCACAACACAAATTTCAGCCAAAGAATAAAGAAATCAGCCATGAAAAAACGACTGAAGGGATGGCTGAAAGGAATGCAAACTGGCAACTTCAAAAGGCGATCCCATAACAAAATTACAGGATAACCCCGCAACTGTATATACATACCCGCATTTGTATTCCGACTCCGACCGAATTCAAATGCAATGAAACAAAATCTACACAGTATAATAGTAGGATCCAGCTTAAACCAAAGCCCGCTAATATTATCTGTCCGAACCATGACACGTGCACAAGTGCACGCGTATGTTCGAACCCTGCCATAAAACCATACGGCCTCTACAACGTTTCGCCCGAACTGGGAAACTTTCAGTAGGGACTCTAAAGACTCGTCAATACCCTGGTAGTGGGTTTAACCACAAGCCGTCAGTGGTACTAGCTGTACGTAACGGCTGCCCATGTACCGAGTGAAAGGGAGTCCGATGAGCGAACTCATCCTGGAACCCTACTGAGCCTATGCGTGACAATATCCGTATAGTCCGGTCCGTTCGTCTATGAGTATCACATATCAGGCCTCAGGAGCTGGTAAACGTCAGACCCCCAAAAGCGGTATAAGTCGTATCAGAGTGTAGCCCAGAACACCCTGAGATACTACTGGAATACCTACCAGTAAATCTCACTTGCCATGGCCATGGACTTCGTGTAATGGCTCTCTTAAACACAGCACGATCTCACCCCTAACGTTGGGAGAGACGAATCCCCTGCCGATCCGCTCACTGTGTCTTTGTAGCTCGGGACCGTACCCAACTAAAACCTGTTTGCATGACTCCTTTGAGCCGTGGTAGGGTAATAATCAAAGCACAGTGGGAACTCACACGAGACAAATGACGATCTCAGGTCGATAGACTAACCTGTACACATGTCACCTGGGAATTGCTATCTGACGACGGGTTTTAATAACCAGCTAGCATGTTCCCGGTGAGTCCTGTCCAGTGTACTCATAACCCAATGAGCACCTGTATACATCTTAGGTGAACCAACTAACACCAATGGCTTGTGAGACTGGCCACCGCCCCTCGTCGGGGTCTCGACTGTATACACTAGTCTACTCCGGAGTATCGATGCCCTATCTCGAAACTCCCGCGACTAGGGACCACTTTTAAGGATGTGCTTATAGACTACCCAACTCTCACGTATATGATCGCCATCATACTGTTGGTAGTCAAGCAAGAATCCTATGAGCTCTATCAACGTGCAATAGTGATATATATAATGTACTTAAAGCAGTACACGATGATAAAGATAAACCAGATAGCATACTATCATCTCGAGTAAGACTGTTCTACCGGTATAGGTCCTCCCTCAATCATTGCAATCACGTGCCTACGATCCAATAATTGACTTTGAGGGCACTATATCCAACAATCTCTCACTTGCACTTAAGGCTAATTATTGCGATGTCGCATACTTACAGCCCGTGTGATACCGAACACCCAACTTCTCTACTAATCAGTGTCACAAAGTTCGTTTGTAAAACTATTGTGTTCGAGAAATAGCCTCAGTGAGTGGATCCACTCTGATGTTTCTTTCTATGTCTCTCTATATCTCAAGTTCACGGAGAAACCCATCTCCCGAAATGAGTAATACCTGTCTTAGAATATGTCTGGATATCTGATGGGACCTAGTTCATAAATGAACTCCAAATCCAAAATTCATAGATTGTATGGTCAACTGAACTAAATCAGTATCCTGCGCCATGCCTCCCTTAGTATCCGCTTGGACCACTTGTCCAAACTACTGCCCCTCGTCGGAGGGAAAACTATAACTCTGACAGTCACTCTGTCATCCAGGTCACCTTGGAAGCCTGGAATGATAACTGTCTCCCGAAGGAGGCTGCCGTTATCAAATCCTTAGAACATCCACTTATGTTCTAAAACTGCCTCCGAACGTTCCTCCAAGTTTAGATCAATATCAACTTATTGTATCTGGTGAAAAAACAACATCTGGTGTGGTACTTGACATCTCATAATCAACTCAATTGCCTAAGCAAGTGATCTGCCAATCTTGCACATCCTTCTCCCCTTTATCTGTAAGACACCTTTAGATAGGGTGACTCCATCACCTGCTGGTTCACCACCATGCCAGGAGTCGTCCATTCTAAATACCTTTAGAATGCTGTCTAAGTACCCGGATTGGGAAATTACCCAAATCTAGATCTAAAATCATAGATCTAGTAACCAGAATGTCTGATATAATATCCATATCCTATGTCGAGAAAACACTGTGTGACAACCACAGTATAACCGATCGTAGTATAGGAATTTTACTTCCTACTCTGTGTATGTCATCCAAATACCAGGACATCACACCCTACTACTCTCTTAACAGATCCATCCCCTATTCTGATGAAGTCAAATCCTATGACTGTCACATCAAAAATAGATGATCTATCTCCGTTATATTTGCTTTAGTCTATAAATAGACACAAGCTTCTTTTCCACTATGCTTCCGCTGCTCCCACTAACCACAACAACCCTCTGATAGAATAATATATACGTGCACTTCTAAAACTAGTTTAGAACGACGTTATACTTATCCTCCTGCCGGGTCTCATAGTCTGGAATAACAGTAATGGCAAGTCTGGGTAAACAAGAACCTCCCTGTCACCGTCCTCGAGGCTATCGAAGTACCTCTTGGATGTTTGAGGTTACCCACCATATCTGCGGAGTGGCTAATGGAATGTCAAACCTGATTGAATCTTTAGGTCCTATTAAATTTTCCGTAATCGCTTGCGGTTCTGGAATCTCTTCCAGTTCTACCATACCCCCACTACTGTTTTCTGAAAAAATCTATTTTACTAAAACTGTGGTGAGTTAAGAACAATATCACCATTGATCTTCCAGATGGTAGAAAGTCAATCCTCGTCAAAACCCGGGTCAACCCACAAACTGTCATTACAGAAACGTGCCTTGAGTAATCCAGAGTCTGGTTTAAAGCATAAGCCGGACAAATCCATATACCTTAACATCGTTAAGATACGATCCATTCTATATACAATATAGAAACAGAGGCACTGATTCAATTGGAACCAGATTCAAATCATGCAGCTGTCTCCAGTGCATGTCAACTAAATGGAGAGAGGCCGATCAGCATTGCTCAACTTAGGAATGCATCCAATTATGAGTAACCTGAAAGTGAAGCAAGTTCTCCAAAACATTACTATCAACTGAATACCATACACAAGTATCTACATCTTCAACCACCTTGAAGAATCCCGATACTTGCTACACCTGGTTCTCTACTTTATTCTTATACCTATAACTTCTCAAACTTGGACCTTGTATTTCTACGAAACACATGTCTAAAACTAGAGAAGTCAAAGTAAACAGAATATAGTACGAGAACCTATCCCTTTGTCCTAATGGACACTGGACAATATACAATACTTTGTATAAGTCCCCTGAGTTTAATAACTCAAACCCTATGCGTCGTAGATTGAAAACTGTACCTAGGCGATTTCCTCAAATATCACCAATTACAACGAATTCCGATATAATGAGGATGATCACCTAATTTCCAATAACTTACCCCCACTCATCATCTGTAACACCATAAAGATGTGAGAATCATACCTGGTAAATACATACCCTGGAGCAAGGATCTAATTGGGAAATCAGTTTACAATTAACAATACACGGTGAAACTGAAACATGAATATGTTTCGAAGGGGTATCCGGGTATTCCTAGTAACGCCTCTTCCATTATCCAGATTCATGACTATAACCGTATATTTCCTTTGCCATCTCTCCAAATCTCTTTATTTGTCTTTAGTCATTACCTTCTGTACACCATCGTCATGCTTAATGGTTTTCTTCATTCCATACCTTTCGGCACCAGCCTATGGTTTGGAATAAGACTATCTAATAAGCATAATAGGTGTACTCTCCTAATCCTAGGAGTACTCACAACCCGAGAGAAGGTGATGATAAAAGACAACTGAATAAAACTTTATTCTATTTCTCCCGAACCAGAATCCATCCCCGAAATGGAACAAGTTCCATCGAGTTCGTATATAACCATACTATGGATTATCCAAATAATTGTGGATCTTCATAGTGATACGGGTTGTTCTGGAGAAATACAAAGGTGAAGTAGGAGTGGCGATGAAATACTTGGTTTGGTTGTGAATAGCAGTTGCAATTTATTTTGCCCTCTTTCAAATCCCTCCATATGTCTTTACTTATTAGCTTCTGTACACCACCGTTAGGCTAATTGGTTTTCTTCATTCCCTACCTTTCGGCACCTGCCTATGGTTTGGAAGATGACTATCCAATAAGCGCAATAGGTGTACTCTCTCCTAATCCTAGGAGGCCTCACAACCTGAGAGAAGGTAAAAGGAAAAGAAAACTAAATAGTCCTATTCAATCTCTCCAGAACTAGAATCCATCCTCAAATCTGAAACAAGTTCCTTCGAGTTCGTATATAACCATACGATGGATTTATCCAATGGAAGTGGACGTTCGTAATAATACGAGGTGTTCTGGAGAAATGTAAAGGGTAAAAGAATATGTGGCAATGATGTATGCAACTCAGACAATCCAAAAGCCAGTGTTTTAAGAAAGTTCGGTTAACTCGGTTAATGAGTTATAGTCTAGGGTCGGGTCATGGTCGCAGCCAAAGAGAGAGAGAAAAGAAACACTCTGTGTGCACTCTAACCTAGATCAGAATGGTTATCACTTTATCTAATCAGGAAACCTCCCACTGTCACCTCAAATTCTCCTCCAAACCTGAAAGTAGAATTAGTCGGGATCACCCGAGGAGTAAACCAACTCATCAATAGGAATCGGGATCCAACTATCATCGCATGATAACGTGATGGAATCTACTCACGTTATCACACTCCAGAAGGTATGCGCATGCCTGGCAAGTTTCAGTTTCTTTAGAAACTCCCGATGTGATTTTTACCCCATGCTCTTATGACCCTGACGAAGGCCAACATATCATAAGTCACATGTTAAGTTCTACCCGTCATTATCCAGGTTAATTTGAACCCACCTGTACATACTCTTGACGAAGGCCAAAATGGCAGTACGACTGTCCCAAACCAACGCATCTATCTATGCAACAGAAAAGTAACAAATAGCTACCATACATTATGCCTTGACGAAGGCCAACATACATAGCATGAATACTAAGTGCTACCCGTCTGAAATGACGGAGGGCTACGAATGGTTTTTGGCGAAAAACCTTTAACGTAATGAACTTGATATCGTTGAAGGAACCGGATAGCTTTTAAAAATATATAGTGGAGAAAACCTTTGCCAAAGAGGTCACTCCCGGTGAAGGGATCTCGGCTCTTTCCCTGTAGAATGAGGTGCAGGATATTCCAAACTGAATACCACGATGCAAAGCAAAAAGTAATCGACTATAGTGAAGTTATTACCCTGACGCAAACCTCTGTCCAAAGGGCCACTCCCGATGAAGGGATCTCGGCCCTTGCCTCCTCGAATGAGGTGCTGGATATTCATAACCGAATACCGCTGTGCAAAACAAAAGAGAACATCCTTACAATAACAGATTTTGAAAAATTGTTCCAACAACATCTGTATAGGTCTGTTTTCCTTGCATTGATACGAATCAACACAGTCCCATCAATTAATCACACCAATAAAGAACGAAAATAAAATATACGTATATGCCATCCGCATTCGCCACTAGGTCTCGTCATCACCTGTTAGGTTACTTAACTAACGACAGAGCGGGGACAGGACTAGCGTGGATGTAAAACATATACAACATCTACTAGTATATATATATACAATATACAATAATCGCTCCAGGCGTGATAAAATGCAACGTCACCGAAAAGTAATAAGCACAATACAGATAAGCTGGGATCCCCGGGTTTCAAAGAGCCACAAATGAAACCTGACGTTCCCCTGTCGTGTGGATAGCCTGTGAAATGAAAACCTAGACCCCTACGAGTGTGGAAAGTTACCCACCAAAACCATAAGCGAGGCAGCCCCCTTCAGCATCATGAATGGACCACCCAGTACTTCACGGAATCCGGTAACTTGAGCACCCCTCCTTGGGTCAACCTATACCCCCTACGAGTGCGGCGAATAGCCCGCCAATTCTAGAGTGAAGCCCCCTCCGTCTCAAAGCCATGAGATGCAGACCCGTTGCCCTCCAGAACCTGGCTATCCGTGCACTCCACCGCGGGGTAATCCTAGTACAGAAAAGAAAATATATACAACGGGTACATCGACCTCAACCCGGTCGTGCCCCAAAAGAATAATATACAAATAGGCAGTGACGGCAGTCCACATGTCGGACGCTCGCCCCGTAATATCAAATGTACAAATATATCCAAATTGCACTACCATTACACACAAGCTATCCACCACGACAAATCCGCAACATTATAGCACAACACAGAACATCAACGTGAATTCACGTTCGCAAATCCGTCTAAAAGAGCTATAGCAATTAGATAAGATTTACCGCTCGAATGACATTCACGGTCACAGATAATAATGTAATGCACTGTAAACTAACATATTTAAAATCTCGATTGACAAAATTTCCCGAAGCGGGCCCCAAGTACAAATCCAGCACTCTAAATAATTTAGGCCAAAACTAAAAATTCCGGAAACCACAATTCCATGTTAAAGACCCAAAGGAAAAATTTAGTGCACTGAAACACCAACACTGCGGTGGAACCACGGCCAAAACGTGGGTACGGCCGTGTTTCCGCGGTGCTACAGAGGGATCATGCCACAAAATTTTTACAGTGGTCTTAGAAAAGCCTGCCTGATTTTCTGAAACACTCAAAATATATTTTCGACGACCAAAAAATTTCGACAAAAACTTTGAACTTGGAATTGCAGTTTTGGAAATTTCGTCCAATCGATATTTTAAACAAGTTAGAACAAGCTAGTAAAGGTTAATGGCATGGCTCTGATACCATGTTAGTCTACGCCAGCGCCCCGGCCGTCTTTCCGAGGCCAAATGCGGAACAAAAAACTTTTACGAACTGGCGCTAACGCAAACTTAAATCCCGAATCGTTCTATTAACCATAAACTAGTATACTGTAAAAGGGGTTTTAGAAATTATACTGATCGATCCGTGTCCTTCGGTCTTTAACTTCTGTCCCTAGCTTGTTGCGGATGTGCCGACGATGTTCGCTTTCCAATCTCAATCGATCTACTGTCTCCTCCTCGCCGAAAACTGTGCCACATCAACGAATCTTTATACGGGCTCCCGCCTCTGAACCGAAGCAACTCGGACATGAAGTTTGTTAGCCGACGGGTCGAAGGTTGCTGTAGAATAAGTGTAGAATACTTTGTCTCAAGTCACCCGACGAATCGGGTGACGGTTAATCGAAGTTGCCAAAAATGGAGTGAAGGGAAAATGAACTTAAGGATTTTTGCACAAATGAATCAAGCACCTATCTCACTCACAAAATGATGCAGCCCAAAAAATCAGTGCTCGGCTACAAGCAAAGAATGCTTGCTGGAAAAAATTGGGGAGGTGAGTGTAGGAGCAAAAATAAGTGGTAGCCTTAAGCACAAAAGATCACAAAAAATATCCAATGTAAAACAAGAAACCAATAAAGCAAACTAGGAGTCATTCAATCAAGAATGAGCTAGAATGCTCAAAAAGCTGCTGGATATTCTGGGGCCCCCTTTTGCCACAAAACCCCCCTCCTTTTATAAATCTCCACTTTTCAAATAAGCCCCGTCACAACACAAATTTCAGCCAATGAATAAAGAAATCGGCAATGAAAAAACGACTGAAGGCATGGCTGAAAGGAATGCAAACTGGCAACTTCAAAAGGCAATCCCGTAACAAAATTACAGGATAACCCCGGAACTGTATATACATACCCGCATTTGTATTCCGACTCCGACCGAATACAAATACAATGAGACAAAATCTACACAGTATAATACTAGGATCCGGCTTAAACCAAAGCCCACTAGTATTATCTGTCCGAACCATGACACGTACACAAGTGCACGCGTATGTTCGAACCCTGCCATAAAACCATACGGCCTCTACAATGTTTCGCCCGAACTGGGAAACTTTCAGTGGGGGACTCTAAAGACTCGTCAATGCCCTAACAGTGGGTTTAACCACAAGCCGTCAGCGGTACTAGCTGTACGTAACGGCTGCCCATGTACCGAGTGAAAGGGAGTCCGATGAGCGAACTCATCCTGGAACCCTACTGAGCCTATGTGTGATAATATCCGTACAGTCCGGTTTGTTCGTTTATGAGTATCGCATATCGGGCCTCGGGAGCTGGTAAACGTCAGACCCCCAAAAGCGGTATAAGTCATGTCGGAGTGTAGAACACCCTAAGATACTACTGGAATACCTATCAGTAAATCTCACTTGCCATGGCCATGGACTTCGTGTAATGGCTCTCCTAAACACCGCGCGATCTTACCCCCAACGTTGGGAGAGACGAATCCCCTGCCGATCCGCTCACTGTTTCCATGTGGCTCGGGACTGTACCCAACTAAAAGCTGTTTGCATGACTCCTTTGAGCCGTGGTATGGTAATAATCAAAGCACAGTGGGAACTTACACAAGATAAATGATGATCTCAGGTCGATAGACTAACCTGTACACATGTCACATGGAAATTGCTATCTGACGACGGGTTTTAATAACCAGCTAGCATGTTTCCGGCGAGTCCTGTCCAGTGTACTCATAACCCAATGAGCACCTGTATACATCTTAGGTGAACCAACTAACACTAAAGGCTTGTGAGATCGGCCACCGCCCCTCGTCGGGGTCTCGACTGTATACACTAGTTTACTCCGGAGTATCGATGCCCTATCTCGAAACTCCCGCGACTAGGGGCCACTTTTAAGGATGTGCTTATAGACTACCCAACTCTCACGTATATGATCGCTATCATACTGTTGGTAGTGTTAGTTATATGTATGCCCTAGAGGCCATTACTGTACATACGATGTATATTGTAGTGGATGCTAGGACATATATAGGGAGGACTTTCTTGCTCGACATGATAGTATGCTATCTGGTTGTACTTTATCTTAACATGTACTCTGATTGTCTCTATGTTACATGTTGATAAAGCCCTTAGGATATGTACTCGACTACTGGGACTATGATGAGATCATACTAGTGGGGCCACGGTAGTCGACGAGTACATCCTATAACTGTTTCTAGTCGAGGGTGTATCGAGACAGGGCATCGATGCACCAGAGTAGACTAGCGTATACGCATCTTGACCCATATGATGGGCGATGGATGATCCCATATCCATCGGTGTTTGACATCAAGGATGGTGTACGGGTGCTCAGTGGAGACTGGGTACACTGGACGGACTCGCCGAGAACTCTCAGATGGTATTATACCATACGTCAGATGGCAGTTCTCCGGTGACACTGGTACAGAGTAGTCTGTTGACCCGAGATCCTCATAGAGTCTTGTGTGGTTCCCACTGTGCTTTGATTTCCATCATACCACGTCCAAGAGGGCGTGCAAAAAGGTGGCTTTTGGATACAGTCCCGAATCACATGGAGGCAATGAGCGATAGGAGGGGATTCGTCTCTCCCGGTATAGGGAGTTGATGTTGTGCTGTGTTCGATTGGCTATAACCGGAAATCCCTGGCCAGGGTTGCTGAGATTTACTGGTAAGTGTTATCAGTAGTTTCTCGAACTGTTATAGACCTCAAATCGACACGACTTATCAAGCTACTGGGGTCTGGCGTTTACCACCCCTAGGCGAGATATGCAACATATCAGACGACGAGACCGGACTGTACGGGAGTGTTACTGTTTGGATTCGCAGGAGAATGTACAGGCTTGCTTGTTGATCTTCTGAGCGCTCAATACCTGGGTAGCTGTTACGTTTAGCTGACCGCTTGCAGCTTGTGGGTGTTTGATATGATCATCACCTACTGCCGGCGTATTGACGATTCTTTAGAGTCCTACACAGAGGTTTCTTGACTCAGGAAAAACGGAGTAGGGGCACATATGTGATATGTGCGGGACCGAGGATAATGCGATATGTGATACCGTATTCTATTCTCGCGATATTTGATATCAGCCGGGTCATCGGATCAAGTGTTGATTCGATGAATCGGTACGGATATATATATTAGCCGGTTATATGCGATATAGCCGGATTGTCGGATCAAGTGTTGATTCGATAATTTAATGTATAATAATATATATGATATATTAAATTGCATTAACTAATATTTGCTCACTAAAAGATTCTTTTTCTCACTCGGGTAATACATTGATATATATGCGATATATGTTAAATGTATTATTTTATTTTGTTACGATAAATATTATATATGTGATATATAATATTGTAACATGATATGATAACTAATGCAACTTGTTTAGTGGAGTTTAAACATGATTAGGGTTTGGATTAGGGTTAAGCTTTCTAGATGTTTCTAGAAGCTTTTCTTTTTGTCATGATAAAGATATTTTCAAGTGAGTCATGCTTTAACCCAACCCAAACCCTAACCCTAGTTAATTCTCTACAAAGGTTCACTTGACCATGGTTGCATAATTCTATCATATTATTCTTTTCCTATTCATCACAAAAGGATTCTAACATTGTTCATCATCTTCTTCCTTCTTCTTCTTTGCTTGAAATGGTTTCTTGCTTTGATTTTTGTGATAGATAAATATGAGAAAAAGATAAATAAAGAGAGCAAAAATCCTACTTCATCATCCTCATCTTCCCTTGACATTTAGATGAGGGTGTTCACATCATTTCATGAGTGTTAGCTTGTGTTAAAGAAACTTCAAGGTAGATCATCTTAGTATCGAAGATCGGAAGCAAAGGTTGCGTCTTTCTCTTCGTGGAACCTCTCGAGAGTCCGGATCCCGATGATCGAAGCGAAGGGAACACAACACGGAGCATATGAAGTGAAGGACCGGATCTACAAAAGTTGTAATCCCTCTCACTTAGTGTTAAAATGTTTAGCATGTTAGTTTTCGCCTAATCTCTAGTTTAAAGTTCCCTATTCGGGTTGTTCGGCACGGCTAAATTTTTAATCGGGCATGGTTGATGCCTCATAGACCCTTGTGCGCGTGTCTAGCAACCCTACAGTGGTATCAGAGCCAGGCTAGAGCTTTAGGCGAAGTCTAGACGAAGTTTAAAGTCCGATCGAACCCGGAAAACCCGATAAAACCCACTCTCTGGAAATTTTCTGAAAATTTGGATTTTTGTGAATTAAAAATTGCCAAAAAATTCAGCAGGGAATTCTATGAGTTATTGTGAAGCACGTGTTGCTAACTCGACAAAGGAGGCGCGGAACCGCAGCCCAACCCTGGATTTCGCGGCGGTTCCGCGGCCACTTTGATGAGTTACACCACGTGTCTTGCACAGTAATTCTTGTCTTCAAGTGCTGAGTCTTCTGGAAATTTTTATTTTTTTTTATTCAACTGTTGAATTATCTGGGTTGTATTGGGGACTTAAAGTTTCGATCGGATATTATAACTTTGTTTAGTTTTGTCCGGATAATTTTAGAAACTGTTAAAAAGTTCGAACGGATATCAATAACTCACTTTTTCCCCTGTCGGAAAATTTTTCAAAAGTTGGATTTTTCCTCATGTTTAAGAACGTTCTAAGTCGTGCAAGTAACTCGGTGGACCCTCTAGAAGACAACAAACCTTAACTCGATTATGTGACCGTCTTGAACTGCCCTTTGAACCTTAGGGTTTGGGGCAGTACGGCGTGCCACATGTGAGGCGTTGGCTTGACCCTTCTACGGCTGGACCATTGGTACTGTGGCATGTAATGAATGTTTTTAAACTGATTTCAAGTGTTGAGATATATTGGGAAAATCTTGGGTGTTTGATGATTCGATCGGAAAGTTTAATTTTGTCTATTTATCTGGAATGTGATACAATATTTGGAATCCAAAGGTAGTTATGAGATAACTAATTTGAGTATTCTAAATCTAGCAGTTCAGTCTCAGATGATCGGTTGCTACGGAATTTTGATGTGATCAAAAGTCTGTCGCAATCACGTAGTGTACGCGGATACTCGCCGGGTAAACTTAATAGACAGCTACGCCCCATAGCCCCGACCAAGTGACTGTAGGAGAACCCCGTCGCCGAAAGCATCCGTTCGGGTGCTCGCGGCAGCGGTATTCCGCCTTAGTGCACTTCGTCGACGGCATCTGGGGGTGCGGCCGTCTACTAAAGTTTGCGACGAGCATTCGATCAGGACGTCGGGAATCTTGTTGAATTGCCCGACTTGATATTGAAAAGAGTTTTCGATAATGAGATTAAAATGCGGGGTTTATAAGGAATTCATTTGGTTAGGCATGTGATGTCTAAGGAGGTTGCGGATTCCAACTGTTGTAGTTTTACACTTTCTTTTCTGTGACCGTAAGCGTAGTATGTGGTGTATCGCCGGCTTCGTTGCTATACATCAACGACAATCGGGATACGCATACTTGCTTACGTTGATGATATGAGATATTATGTGTTGCTGTGATATGTTATATTGGATCGTCGCGTTTGAATAGCCGGGGGTTTTATTCGAGATGAGAGTCTTTTCTTTTTCATTCATGTAAAATTCATTTGTATGTAATATTCTTTTATTGGGGCACTTCCAGGTAGCGGAAGATGTCACCGTTGTATATTATTTACTTTTCCGCATTAGGTAGACCCAAGGCGGGGAGCACAAGTAACCGGATTCTAGGGTCCAGTGGGAGACCATCTCGAGGAGTCGAGACCGGGTCTCCTAACCCTAGAATTGGCAGTGTTACTTGCCGCTCTCGTAGGGGTCTAGGGATGTGGGTTTGGCTATTCATCGCGACCGTGGAATCCTTGTTTTATACAGGCTCGTATTGAAAACACGGACGTCCTAGTATATCCAATATTTCATTTATGTTCTTCTGCTGCAATGTTCTGTGATGAGATCATATTACTGCCTGTGACGAATGTTTATATTATATATATGAGATATATGTTATATTGCAGATTTCGTTTCAAAAGAGATGCTTGTGAAGCATAATAAAATGGGACTTCATTAATGAGATTAATGAAATAAAAGAAACCTAAGATGTTGTAGAAACTTGTTTAAAAACTGGTAGCTTTAGTTCTTGCTTTGCATAGCGGTGTTCCTTGTAGAACATCCAGCACCTTATTCGATAAGGAAAGGACCGAGATCCCCTCACCAGGAGTGACTCCTTTAGCAATAACTGGCAGATGCTACCTACTCAGTTTGTCTTTTGATTGCTTCTATAGTTCTTGCTTTGTACAGTGGTATATATGATATATCCTGCACCTTATTCGATGAGGAAAGGGCCGACGATCCCTTCACCGGGAGTGACCCCTTTAGCAAAACTAGAAAAACCTAAAAAACACTCCATTTAAAATCACTCGATTCTACAACGATATCAAGTTCATTACGCAAAGGGTTTTCTTAAAAACCTGTCGTAGCCCTCCGTCATTTCAGATAAGTAATAGTTAGTATTCGTGCTGCGTTTGTTGACCTTGTCAAGGCGTAGTGTGCGGTAGCTGATTACTGCTTATCTGTATAAGCATATGATGCGATTGGATTAGGGTAGTCGTGCGACATTGTTGACGTTGTCAAGGGTCGTGCGGGTGGGTTTAATTCAATCAGGAAATGACGGGTTGAACTTGACTTGCGGTCTATGGTTTGTTGACCTTGTCAAGGTCATAGATTGCTTGGGGCAAAATATTATTGGGAATTTCAAGTGTTGAAATTTGCAATGAGATTGCATACCTTCTATGAGATAGTTGGATCCCGATACCCGCTGCGAGTAAGAGTTACTCCTGTGAGAGTTTTACACATTACAATTAGCCGATCAAGTAGGTGTCTAGAAAGGTGTTAACGGGGTTACGCCTATGGGAAAACGAGGTTTACTTTAATTAGGTTCGTGCGAAAGAACGGGGGACCTCCCTCAAAGTACCGACACTGGCCTGGCTGAAAGATTGGCGAACTTGTAGCGTGTAATTAATCCCGGCTAGTCTTTCCTTTTAGGGTTTGAAGGAAGATTTGACTAAAAACAGTGGGAGACATCCTGATTAGATATATTAGATAACCAATCTAATCTTGCAAGTGCATACGCTGAGTGTTTTCTTCTCTCTCTCTCCAGGTAGCGACCATATCACGCCTTAATCAAGATAATAAAACGGATATATTGACCGAACCCGCTTGTTATACTGAGCTGGGGAACGTTGGTCCCGCTCCAACTTATAATTGTTATAGGACAGAGCAGGAAATTGGGGAATACCAGATTTCCCGTGCCGCCCAAACGAAGAAAGTGCATGTTGATGCATCATCTTCGGGTATGTTCATTACACAGAACTATTTCTCATCTTCGGGTATGTTCATTACACAGAACTATTTCTCAGTATCCTTTACGTCCTGGGTATGTGATACCGGATCAGGATCCCGTATATGTAATCTGTTACATGGGCTACAGATAGGTAGAGAACTGAGAACGGGTGATAAGTTTCATAAGACAGAAAACGGTGCAAGTGTTGCAGCCAAGTCTGTTGGTCACTGTCACCCTGTATTACCAGAATACATTGATTCTGAACAAAAGTTATTAGATACCGAACCTGATATACAAAATCATATCAGTCTCTTTATTAGTAAAGAAATGATATAATTTTGTATTGTTGGATAATGTTTTGAACATTTCCTATATCAAGAGTTGATCGGTTCAGGCACGTTATCTAAAAGTATTGTCGTTCTAAATCAAACTACAGTTCTTAGTATACGGAACACACACAGGAGGAAGAGTTCAGAAATGAACAAATCCTTCTTGAGGCATTGTAGACTAGGTCATATCAATGCGACCCGACTGGCTAAAGTTACATTTAGATGCATATTTAAATTAGTTTGAATTTACATCTTATGAAACTTGCCAGTCATGTCACAAAGATAAGATGACCATAGCTCTGTTTATTGGAAACAGAGAAAGAGTTAGTGAACTCTTGGGATTGATACATGTTGATGTATGTAAGGTCCCCTGTCTACACATGCCAAGACCGGTTCTTTGTACTTCATTACATTCTCTGATGATCTCACAAGATTCAGACATATGTTCCTGTTGAAACACACGTCCGAACCTTTTGAGATATTCACAGAATATAAATTAGAAGTAGAGAACCAAAATACGGGTAAAAGTATTATGTCCTTTGATGAGATCAAGGAGGAGAATACTTGAGCACGGGATTCCTGGACTATTCTAAAGGAGAATGAGATTCTCTCTCAGCATTACTCCTCCGAATACACCACAGCACGTCGGTGTATCGGGGCGGAGCAATAGCACCCTATGTGATATGGTGTGCTCTATGATGAGTACTACTGAGTTTCCTATTTCCTTTTGGGAGTTATGCACTTGAGAAGCTGCATACCTATTGAATAGGGTTCAAATCAAATCAGTTGCCTACCACTTCATATATGATATGGAAAGGGAAGAGCCCGTATCTTAAGTTTGTTGAGACTTGGGGTTGTCCGGCCTATGTCTAAAAAGCAAAATCCGGACAAGCTCGAGACAAGGTCTGTTATGTAGAACTGGAAATGTTCCAGCTATACAAACTGCAGCTGATGATTTGGTAGAACCAAGGGATTCAATAGTTTTCAACGAACCTCAGCCTCTCCGCCGATCTAGTAGGGTTCCTCACCCACCTTAGAGATACTTCGGTTTCTCAATGACAGTGGGAGCGAGGATTGCATCATGAGATGATGACCCAACTAGTTTCGAGCTGGCCATCAGGAGTGGGACTCTGTAAGAATGGCTGGATGCTTATGCGATCTGAGATGGAATCCTTATACACCAACAAAGTATGGACTTTGGTTGCTTTATCTGAAGGGTTAAATCCCCATCGGGAGCGAGTATATCTTGAGAAGATTACTTGGTGTACATGGAAAAGTTGAGACTTTCAAAGCTATGCTTAGGTCCATCCAGATCCTACTTGCCACGGCTACATACCATGACTACGATATCTGGTGGTTGGGTGTCATGACTGCTTTTCTAAATGATGTTTTAGAAGAGAGCGTCTATAAGTACACAGCCAGAGGGCTTCGCAGTCAGTGGGAGCAGCGGAAACGTGAGCAAGATGTTTTATATGATAAAACAGGCATCGCGGAGTTGGAACATCTGTTTTGATGTGGTAGTCAATGACTTCATCAAAATGGTAGATGAACCTTGTATATACGAAAATATAGTAGAGAGTATGGTGGTGATCCTCGTAGAGTACGTGGATGACATACTCTTGATAGGGAAGGAGTTTCCTATGCTACGCTCGGTCAATCTCCGCTTATCACAAGGATTCTCCATATAGGATCAAAGTAATACCTCCTAAATCCGGGGTTTTGGATCTATGAGATAGATCTAATTGGATGTTAGGACACTCACTAGTTGTAGTGAGATGGTATCAATCGATCCTGGGGAGAATCACTGGAAAGGTTCCAGGCTGATAAGGACGACTGAATGTCAGTCGCAGGCATTGTCTACACCCTCAGTGGAGGGACGGTATGTTGGAAGAGTTCCAAGCTAGATACCGTGACATACTAGACGATTAAAGGCAAGATACATCGTTACCAAGGATGCTACCAAAAGAGGCAGTCTGGATATTTATAAGTTCATGCGATGAACTTCGTTCCTACCATTGTGTGACAATGGAGTTGTGGCTTCAGCCAAAGAACTACCGTCCCATCAGAAATCCAGATATAATTCTTAGGCAGTATCACCTGATCATAGAGATGGTTGATCTCCAGGGAGATCGAGGTTAGGAGAGCAGACACAGAGGACGACAGCGCGGATCCACTCACAAATGCCTTTTTCCCAGTAGAGACTTTTACGGGATGGTTGAGTATGAGATATTTCAACCGCAGCTAATTGTTGGGTATGCGATACCATAACAGATGGCCCTAGTGCAAGTGGGAGATTGTTAGTTATATGTATGCCCTAGAGGCCATTACTGTACATACGATGTATATTGTAGTGGATGCTAGGACATAGATAGGGAGGACTTTCTTGCTCGATATGATAGTATGCTATCTGGTTGTACTTTATCTTAACATGTACTCTGATTGTCTCTATGTTACATGTTGATAAAGCCCTTAGGATATGTAGTCGACTACTGGGACTATGATGAGATCATAGTAGTGGGGCCACGGTAGTCGACGAGTACATCCTATAACTGTTCCTAGTCGAGGGTGTATCGAGACAGGGCATCGATGCACCAGAGTAGACTAGCGTATACGCATCTTGACCCATATGATGGGCGATGGATGATCCCATATCCATCGGTGTTTGACATCAAGGATGGTGTACGGGTGCTCAGTGGAGACTGGGTACACTGGACGGACTCGCCGAGAACTCCCAGATGGTATTATACCATACGTCAGATGGCAGTTCTCCGGTGACACTGGTACAGAGTAGTCTGTTGACCCGAGATCGTCATAGAGTCTTGTGTGGTTCCTACTGTGCTTTGATTTCCATCAAACCACGTCCAAGAGGGCGTGCAAAAAGGTGGCTTTTGGGTAAAGTCCCGAATCACATGGAGGCAATGAGCGATAGGAGGGGATTCTTCTCTCCCGGTATAGGGAGTTGATGTTGTGCTGTGTTCGATTGGCTATAACCGGAAATCCGTGGCCAGGGTTGCTGAGATTTACTGGTAAGTGTTATCAGTAGTTTCTCGAACTGTTATAGACCTCAAATCGACACGACTTATCAAGCTACTGGGGTCTGGCGTTTACCACCCCTAGGCGAGATATGCAACATATCAGACGACGAGACCGGACTGTACGGGAGTGTTACTGTTTGGATTCGCAGGAGAATGTACAGGCTTGCTTGTTGATCTTCTGAGCGCTCAATACCTGGGTAGCTGTTACGTTTAGCTGACCGCTTGCAGCTTGTGGGTGTTTGATATGATCATCACCTACTGCCGGCGTATTGACGATTCTTTAGAGTCCTACACAGAGGTTTCTTGACTCAGGCAAATCGGAGTAGGGGCATATATGTGATATGTGCGGGACCGAGGATAATGCGATATGTGATACCGTATTCTATTCTCGCGATATTTGATATCAGCCGGGTCATCGGATCAAGTGTTGATTTGATGAATCGGTACGGATATATATATTAGCCGGTTATATGCGATATAGCCGGATTGTCGGATCAAGTGTTGATTCGATAATTTAATGTATAATAATATATATGATATATTAAATTGCATTAACTAATATTTGCTCACTAAAAGATTCTTTTTCTCACTCGGGTAATACATTGATATATATGCGATATATGTTAAATGTATTATTTTATTTTGTTACGATAAATATTATATATGTGATATATAATATTGTAACATGATATGATAACTAATGCAACTTGTTTAGTGGAGTTTAAACATGATTAGGGTTTGGATTAGGGTTAACCTTTCTAGATGTTTCTAGAAGCTTTTCTTTTTGTCATGATAAAGATATTTTCAAGTGAGTCATGCTTTAACCCAACCAAAACCCTAACCCTAGTTAATTCTCTACAAAGGTTCACTTGACCATGGTTGCATAATTCTATCATATTATTCTTTTCCTATTCATCACAAAAGGATTCTAACATTGTTCATCATCTTCTTCCTTCTTCTTCTTTGCTTGAAATGGTTTCATGCTTTGATTTTTGTGATGGATAAATATGAGAAAAAGATAAATAAAGAGAGCAAAAATCCTACTTCATCATCCTCATCTTCCCTTGCCATTTAGATGAGGGTGTTCACATCATTTCATGAGTGTTAGCTTGTGTTAAAGAAACTTCAAGGTAGATCATCTTAGTATCGAAGATCGGAAGCAAAGGTTGCGTCTTTCTCTTCGTGGAACCTCTCGAGAGTCCGGATCCCGATGATCGAAGCGAAGGGACCACAACACGGAGCATATGAAGTGAAGGACCGGATCTACAAAGGTTGTAATCCCTCTCACTTAGTGTTAAAATGTTTAGCATGTTAGTTTTCGCCTAATCTCTAGTTTAAAGTTCCCTATTCGGGTTGTTCGGCATGGCTAAATTTTTAATCGGGCATGGTTGATGCCTCATAGACCCTTGTGCGCGTGCCTAGAAACGCTACAGTGGTATCAGAGCCAGGCTAGAGGTTTAGGCGATGTCTAGACGAAGTTTAAAGTCCGATCGAACCCGGAAAACCCGATAAAACCCACTCTCTGGAAATTTTCTGAAAATTTGGATTTTTGTGAATTAAAAATTGCCAAAAAATTCAGCAAGGAATTCTATGAGTTACTGTGAAGCACGTGTTGCTAACTCAACAAAGGAGGCGCGGAACCGCAGCCCAACCCTGGATTTCGCGGCGGTTCCGCGGCCACTTTGATGAGTTACACCACGTGTCTTGCACAGTAATTCTTGTCTTCAAGTGCTGAGTCTTCTGGAATTTTTTTTTTTATTCAACTATTGAATTATCTGGGTTGTATTGGGGACTTAAAGTTTCGATCGGATATTATAACTTTGTTTAGTTTTGTCCGGATAATTTTAGAAACTGTTAAAAAGTTCGAACGGATATCAATAACTCACTTTTTCCCCTGTCGGAAATTTTTTCAAAAGTTGGATTTTTCCTCGTGTTTAAGAACGTTCTAAGTCGTGCAAGTAACTCGGTGGACCCTCTAGAAGACAACAAACCTTAACTCGATTATGTGACCGTCTTGAACTGCCCTTTGAACCTTAGGGTTTGGGGCAGTACGGCGTGCCACATGTGAGGCGTTGGCTTGACCCTTCTACGGCTGGACCATTGGTACTGTGGCATGTAATGAATGTTTTTAAACTGATTTCAAGTGTTGAGATATATTGGGGAAATCTTGGGTGTTTGATGATTCGATCGGAAAGTTTAATTTTGTCTATTTATCTGGAATGTGATACAATATTTGGAATCCACAGGTAGTTATGAGATAACTAATTTGAGTATTCTAAATCTAGCAGTTCAGTCTCAGATGATCGGTTGCTACGGAATTTTGATGTGATCAAAAGTCTGTCGCAATCACGTAGTGTACGCGGATACTCGCCGGGTAAACTTAATAGACAGCTACGCCCCATAGCCCCGACCAAGTGACTGTAGGAGAACCCCGTCGCCGAAAGCATCCGTTCGGGTGCTCGCGGCAGCGGTATTCCGCCTTAGTGCACTTCGTCGACGGCATCTGGGGGTGCGGCCGTCTACTAAAGTTTGCGACGAGCATTCGATCAGGACGTCGGGGATCTTGTTGAATTGCCCGACTTGATATTGAAAAGAGTTTTCGATAATGAGATTAAAATGCGGGGTTTATAAGGAATTCATTTGGTTAGGCATGTGATGTCTAAGGAGGTTGCGGATTCCAACTGTTGTAGTTTTACACTTTCTTTTCTGTGACCGTAAGCGTAGTATGTGGTGTATCGCCGGCTTCGTTGCTATACATCAACGACAATCGGGATACGCATACTTGCTTACGTTGATGATACGAGATATTATGTGTTGCTGTGATATGTTATATTGGATCGTCGCGTTTGAATAGCCGGGGGTTTTATGTGAGATGAGAGTCTTTTCTTTTTCATTCATGTAAAATTCATTTGTATGTAATATTCTTTTATTGGGGCACTTCCAGGTAGCGGAAGATGTCACCGTTGTATATTATTTACTTTTCCGCATTAGGTAGACCCAAGGCGGGGAGCACAAGTCACCGGATTCTAGGGTCCAGTGGGAGACCATCTCGAGGAGTCGAGACCGGGTCTCCTAACCCTAGAATTGGCAGTGTTACTTGCCGCTCTCGTAGGGGTCTAGGGATGTGGGTTTGGCTATTCATCGCGACCGTGGAATCCGTGTTTTATACAGGCTCGTATTGAAAACACGGACGTCCTAGTATATCCAATATTTCATATATGTTCTTCTGCTGCAATGTTCTGTGATGAGATCATATTACTGCCTGTGACGAATGTTTATATTATATATATGAGATATATGTTATATTGCAGATTTCATTTCAAAAGAGATGCTTGTGAAGCATAATAAAATGGGACTTCATTAATGAGATTAATGAAATAAAAGAAACCTAAGATGTTGTAGAAACTTGTTTAAAAACTGGTAGTTTTAGTTCTTGCTTTGCATAGCGGTGTTCCTTGTAGAACATCCAGCACCTTATTCGATAAGGAAAGGACCGAGATCCCTTCACCGGGAGTGACTCCTTTAGCAATAACTGGCAAATGCTACATACTCGGTTTGTCTTTTGATTGCTTCTATAGTTCATGCTTTGTACAGTGGTATATATGATATATCCTGCACCTTATTCGATGAGGAAAGGGCCGACGATCCCTTCACCGGGAGTGACCCCTTTAGCAAAACTAGAAAAACCTAAAAAACACTTCATTTAAAATCACTCGATTCTACAACGATATCAAGTTCATTACGCAAAGGGTTTTCTTAAAAACCTGTCGTAGCCCTCCGTCATTTCAGATATGTAATAGTTAGTATTCGTGCTGCGTTTGTTGACCTTGTCAAGGCGTAGTGTGCGGTAGCTGATTACTGCTTATCTGTATAAGCATATGATGCGATTGGATTAGGGTAGTCGTGCGACTTTGTTGACCTTGTCAAGGGTCGTGCGGGTGTGTTTAATTCAATCAGGAAATGACGGGTTGAACTTGACTTGCGGTCTATGGTTTGTTGACCTTGTCAAGGTCATAGATTGCTTGGGGCAAAATATTATTGGGAATTTCAAGTGTTGAAATTTGCAATGAGATTGCATACCTTCTATGAGATAGTTGGATCCCGATACCCGCTGCGAGTAAGAGTTACTCCTGTGAGAGTTTTACACATTACAATTAGCCGATCAAGTAGGTGTCTAGAAAGGTGTTAACGGGGTTACGCCTCTGGGAAAACGAGGTTTACTTTAATTAGGTTCGTGCGAAAGAACGGGGGACCTCCCTCAAAGTACCGACACTGGCCTGGCTGAAAGATTGGCGAACTTGTAGCGTGTAATTAATCCCGGCTAGTCTTTCCTTTTAGGGTTTGAAGGAAGATTTGACTAAAAACAGTGGGAGACATCCTGATTAGATATATTAGATAACCAATCTAATCTTGCAAGAGCATACGCTGAGTGTTTTCTTCTCTCTCTCTCCAGGTAGCGACCATATCACGCCTTAATCAAGATAATAAAACGGATATATTGACCGAACCCGCTTGTTATACTGAGCTGGGGAACGTTGGTCCCGCTCCAACTTATAATTGTTATAGGACAGAGCAGGAAATTGGGGAATACCAGATTTCCCGTGCCGCCCAAACGAAGAAAGTGCATGTTGATGCATCATCTTCGGGTATGTTCATTACACAAAACTATTTCTCATCTTCGGGTATGTTCATTACACAGAACTATTTCTCAGTATCCTTTACGTCCTGGGTATGTGATACCGGATCAGGATCCCGTATATGTAATCTGTTACATGGGCTACAGATAGGTAGAGAACTGAGAACGGGTGATAAGTTTCATAAGACAGAAAATGGTGCAAGTGTTGCAGCCAAGTCTGTTGGTCACTGTCACCCTGTATTACCAGAATACATTGATTCTGAACAAATGTTATTAGATACCGAACCTGATACAAAATCATATCAGTCTCTTTATTAGTAAAGAAATGATATAATTTTGTATTGTTGGATAATGTTTTGAACATTTCCTATATCAAGAGTTGATCGGTTCAGGCACGTTATCTAAAAGTATTGTCGTTCTAAATCAAACTACAGTTCTTAGTATACGGAACACACACAGGAGGAAGAGTTCAGAAATGAACAAATCCTTCTTGAGGCATTGTAGACTAGGTCATATCAATGCGACCCGACTGGCTAAAGTTACATTTAGATGCATATTTAAATTAGTTTGAATTTACATCTTATGAAACTTGCCAGTCATGTCACAAAGATAAGATGACCATAGCTCTGTTTATTGGAAACAGAGAAAGAGTTAGTGAACTCTTGGGATTGATACATGTTGATGTATGTAAGGTCCCCTGTCTACACATGCCAAGACCGGTTCTTTGTACTTCATTACATTCTCTGATGATCTCTCAAGATTCAGACATATGTTCCTGTTGAAACACACGTCCGAACCTTTTGAGATATTCACAGAATATAAATTAAAAGTAGAGAACCAAAATACGGGTAAAAGTATTATGTCCTTTGATGAGATCAAGGAAGAGAATACTTGAGCACGGGATTCCTAGACTATTCTAAAGGAGAATGAGATTCTCTCTCAGCATTACTCCTCCGAATACACCACAGCACGTCGGTGTATCGGGGCGGAGCAATAGCACCCTATGTGATATGGTGTGCTCTATGATGAGTACTACTGAGTTTCCTATTTCCTTTTGGGAGTTATGCACTTGAGAAGCTGCATACCTATTGAATAGGGTTCAAATCAAATCAGTTGCCTACCACTTCATATATGATATGGAAAGGGAAGAGCCCGTATCTTAAGTTTGTTGAGACTTGGGGTTGTCCGGCCTATGTCTAAAAAGCAAAATCCGGACAAGCTCGAGGCAAGGTCTGTTATGTAGAACTGGAAATGTTCCAGCTATACAAACTGCAGCTGATGATTTGGTAGAACCAAGGGATTCAATAGTTTTCAACGAACCTCAGCCTCTCCGCCGATCTAGTAGGGTTCCTCACCCACCTTAGAGATACTTCGGTTTCTCAATGACAGTGGGAGCGAGGATTGCATCATGAGATGATGACCCAACTAGTTTCGAGCTGGCCATCAGGAGTGGGACTCTGTAAGAATGGCTGGATGCTTATGCGATCTGAGATGGAATCCTTATACACCAACAAAGTATGGACTTTGGTTGCTTTATCTGAAGGGTTAAATCCCCATCGGGAGCGAGTATATCTTGAGAAGATTACTTGGTGTACATGGAAAAGTTGAGACTTTCAAAGCTATGCTTAGGTCCATCCAGATCCTACTTGCCACGGCTACATACCAGGACTACGATATCTGGTGGTTGGGTGTCATGACTGCTTTTCTAAATGATGTTTTAGAAGAGAGCGTCTATAAGTACACAGCCAGAGGGCTTCGCAGTCAGTGGGAGCAGCGGAAACGTGAGCAAGATGTTTTATATGATAAAGCAGGCATCGCGGAGTTGGAACATCTGTTTTGATGTGGTAGTCAATGACTTCATCAAAATGGTAGATGAACCTTGTATATACGAAAATGTAGTAGAGAGTATGGTGGTGATCCTCGTAGAGTATGTGGATGACATACTCTTGATAGGGAAGGAGTTTCCTATGCTACGCTCGGTCAATCTCCGCTTATCACAAGGATTCTCCATATAGGATCAAAGTAATACCTCCTAAATCCGGGGTTTTGGATCTATGAGATAGATCTAATTGGATGTTAGGACACTCACTAGTTGTAGTGAGATGGTATCAATTGATCCTGGGGAGAATCA
Organism: Agapanthus africanus; assembly: GCA_030015575.1. NCBI lineage: Eukaryota > Viridiplantae > Streptophyta > Magnoliopsida > Asparagales > Amaryllidaceae > Agapanthus > Agapanthus africanus. Next base: position 156,020,918 of record CM057343.1, read on the forward strand.
CTGGAAAGGTTCCAGGCTGATAAGGACGACTGAATGTCAGTCGCAGGCATTGTCTACACCCTCAGTGGAGGGACGGTATGTTGGAAGAGTTCCAAGCTAGATACCGTGACATACTAGACGATTAAAGGCAAGATACATCGTTACCAAGGATGCTACCAAAAGAGGCAGTCTGGATATTTATAAGTTCATGCGATGAACTTCGTTCCTACCATTGTGTGACAATGGAGTTGTGGCTTCAGCCAAGGAACTACCGTCCCATCAGAAATCCAGATATAATTCTTAGGCAGTATCACCTGATCATAGAGATGGTTGATCTCCAGGGAGATCGAGGTTAGGAGAGCAGACACAGAGGACGACAGCGCGGATCCACTCACAAATGCCTTTTTCCCAGTAGAGACTTTTACGGGATGGTTGAGTATGAGATATTTCAACCGCAGCTAATTGTTGGGTATGCGATACCATAACAGATGGCCCTAGTGCAAGTGGGAGATTGTTAGTTATATGTATGCCCTAGAGGCCATTACTGTACATACGATGTATATTGTAGTGGATGCTAGGACATAGATAGGGAGGACTTTCTTGCTCGACATGATAGTATGCTATCTGGTTGTACTTTATCTTAACATGTACTCTGATTGTCTCTATGTTACATGTTGATAAAGCCCTTAGGATATGTACTCGACTACTGGGACTATGATAAGATCATACTAGTGGGGCCACGGTAGTCGACGAGTACATCCTATAACTGTTCCTAGTCGAGGGTGTATCGAGACAGGGCATCGATGCACCAGAGTAGACTAGCGTATACGCATCTTGACCCATATGATGGGCGATGGATGATCCCATATCCATCGGTGTTTGACATCAAGGATGGTGTACGGGTGCTCAGTGGAGACTGGGTACACTGGACGGACTCGCCGAGAACTCCCAGATGGTATTATACCATACGTCAGATGGCAGTTCTCCGGTGACACTGGTACAGAGTAGTCTGTTGACCCGAGATCGTCATAGAGTCTTGTGTGGTTCCCACTGTGCTTTGATTTCCATCATACCACGTTCAAGAGGGCGTGCAAAAAGGTGGCTTTTGGGTACAGTCCCGAATCACATGGAGGCAATGAGCGATAGGAGGGGATTCGTCTCTCCCGGTATAGGGAGTTGATGTTGTGCTGTGTTCGATTGGCTATAACCGGAATTCCTGGCCAGGGTTGCTGAGATTTACTGGTAAGTGTTATCAGTAGTTTCTCGAACTGTTATAGACCTCAAATCGACACGACTTATCAAGCTACTGGGGTCTGGCGTTTACCACCCCTAGGCGAGATATGCAACATATCAGACGACGAGACCGGACTGTACGGAAGTGTTACTGTTTGGATTCGCAGGAGAATGTACAGGCTTGCTTGTTGATCTTCTGAGCGCTCAATACCTGGGTAGCTGTTACGTTTAGCTGACCGCTTGCAGCTTGTGGGTGTTTGATATGATCATCACCTACTGCCGGCGTATTGACGATTCTTTAGAGTCCTACACAGAGGTTTCTTGACTCAGGCAAATCGGAGTAGGGGCATATATGTGATATGTGCGGGACCGAGGATAATGCGATATGTGATACCGTATTCTATTCTCGCGATATTTGATATCAGCCGGGTCATCGGATCAAGTGTTGATTTGATGAATCGGTACGGATATATATATTAGCCGGTTATATGCGATATAGCCGGATTGTCGGATCAAGTGTTGATTCGATAATTTAATGTATAATAATATATATGATATATTAAATTGCATTAACTAATATTTGCTCACTAAAAGATTCTTTTTCTCACTCGGGTAATACATTGATATATATGCGATATATGTTAAATGTATTATTTTATTTTGTTACGATAAATATTATATATGTGATATATAATATTGTAACATGATATGATAACTAATGCAACTTGTTTAGTGGAGTTTAAACATGATTAGGGTTTGGATTAGGGTTAAGCTTTCTAGATGTTTCTAGAAGCTTTTCTTTTTGTCATGATAAAGATATTTTCAAGTGAGTCATGCTTTAACCCAACCCAAACCCTAACCCTAGTTAATTCTCTACAAAGGTTCACTTGACCATGGTTGCATAATTCTATCATATTATTCTTTTCCTATTCATCACAAAAGGATTCTAACATTGTTCATCATCTTCTTCCTTCTTCTTCTTTGCTTGAAATGGTTTCTTGCTTTGATTTTTGTGATGGATAAATATGAGAAAAAGATAAATAAAGAGAGCAAAAATCCTACTTCATCATCCTCATCTTCCCTTGCCATTTAGATGAGGGTGTTCACATCATTTCATGAGTGTTAGCTTGTGTTAAAGAAACTTCAAGGTAGATCATCTTAGTATGGAAGATCGGAAGTAAAGGTTGCGTCTTTCTCTTCGTGGAACCTCTCGAGAGTCCGGATCCCGATGATCGCAGCGAAGGGACCACAACACGGAGCATATGAAGTGAAGGACCGGATCTACAAAGGTTGTAATCCCTCTCACTTAGTGTTAAAATGTTTAGCATGTTAGTTTTCGCCTAATCTCTAGTTTAAAGTTCCCTATTCGGGTTGTTCGGCACGGCTAAATTTTTAATCGGGCATGGTTGATGCCTCATAGACCCTTGTGTGCGTGCCTAGAAACGCTACAGTGGTATCAGAGCCAGGCTAGAGCTTTAGGCGAAGTCTAGACGAAGTTTAAAGTCCGATCGAACCCGGAAAACCCGATAAAACCCACTCTCTGGAAATTTTCTGAAAATTTGGATTTTTGTGAATTAAAAATTGCCAAAAAATTCAGCAGGGAATTCTATGAGTTACTGTGAAGCATGTGTTGCTAACTCGACAAAGGAGGCACGGAACCGCAGCCCAACCCTGGATTTCGCGGCGGTTCCGCGGCCACTTTGATGAGTTACACCACGTGTCTTGCACAGTAATTCTTGTCTTCAAGTGCTGAGTCTTCTGGAAATTTTTATTTTTTTTATTCAACTGTTGAATTATCTGGGTTGCATTGGGGACTTAAAGTTTCGATCGGATATTATAACTTTGTTTAGTTTTGTCCGGATAATTTTAGAAACTGTTAAAAAGTTCGAACGGATATCAATAACTCATTTTTTCCCCTGTCGGAAAATTTTTCAAAAGTTGGATTTTTCCTCGTGTTTAAGAACGTTCTAAGTCGTGCAAGTAACTCGGTGGACCCTCTAGAAGACAACAAACCTTAACTCGATTATGTGACCGTCTTGAACTGCCCTTTGAACCTTAGGGTTTGGGGCAGTACGGCGTGCCACATGTGAGGCGTTGGCTTGACCCTTCTACGGCTGGACCATTGGTACTGTGGCATGTAATGAATGTTTTTAAACTGATTTCAAGTGTTGAGATATATTGGGGAAATCTTGGGTGTTTGATGATTCGATCGGAAAGTTTAATTTTGTCTATTTATCTGGAATGTGATGCAATATTTGGAATCCACAGGTAGTTATGAGATAACTAATTTGAATATTATAAATCTAGTAGTTCAGTCTCAGATGATCGGTTGCTACGGAATTTTGATGTGATCAAAAGTCTGTCGCAATCACGTAGTGTACGCGGATACTCGCCGGGTAAACTTAATAGACAGCTACGCCCCATAGCCCCGACCAAGTGACTGTAGGAGAACCCCGTCGCCGAAAGCATCCGTTCGGGTGCTCGCGGCAGCGGTATTCCGCCTTAGTGCACTTCGTCGACGGCATCTGGGGGTGCGGCCGTCTACTAAAGTTTGCGACGAGCATTCGATCAGGACGTCGGGAATCTTGTTGAATTGCCCGACTTGATATTGAAAAGAGTTTTCGATAATGAGATTAAAATGCGGGGTTTATAAGGAATTCATTTGGTTAGGCATGTGATGTCTAAGGAAGTTGCGGATTCCAACTGTTGTAGTTTTACACTTTCTTTTCTGTGACCGTATGCGTAGTATGTGGTGTATCGCCGGCTTCGTTGCTATACATCAACGACAATCGGGATACGCATACTTGCTTACGTTGATGATATGAGATATTATGTGTTGCTGTGATATGTTATATTGGATCGTCGCGTTTGAATAGCCGGGGGTTTTATGTGAGATGAGAGTCTTTTCTTTTTCATTCATGTAAAATTCATTTGTATGTAATATTCTTTTATTGGGGCACTTCCAGGTAGCGGAAGATGTCACCGTTGTATATCATTTACTTTTCCGCATTAGGTAGACCCAAGGCGGGGAGCACAAGTAACCGGATTCTAAGGTCCAGTGGGAGACCATCTCGAGGAGTCGAGACCGGGTCTCCTAACCCTAGAATTGGCAGTGTTACTTGCCGCTCTCGTAGGAGTCTAGGGATGTGGGTTTGGCTATTCATCGCGACCGTGGAATCCGTGTTTTATACAGGCTCGTATTGAAAACACGGACGTCCTAGTATATCCAATATTTCATATATGTTCTTCTGCTGCAATGTTCTGTGATGAGATCATATTACTGCCTGTGACGAATGTTAATATTATATATATGAGATATATGTTATATTGCAGATTTCGTTTCAAAAGAGATGCTTGTGAAGCATAATAAGATGGGACTTCATTAATGAGATTAATGAAATAAAAGAAACCTAAGATGTTGTAGAAACTTGTTTAAAAACTGGTAGCTTTAGTTCTTGCTTTGCATAGCGGTGTTCCTTGTAGAACATCCAACACCTTATTCGATAAGGAAAGGACCGAGATCCCTTCACCGGGAGTGACTCCTTTAGCAATAACTGGCAGATGCTACATACTCGGTTTGTCTTTTGATTGCTTCTATAGTTCTTGCTTTGTACAGTGGTATATATGATATATCCTGCACCTTATTCGATGAGGAAATGGCCGACGATCCCTTCACCGGGAGTGACCCCTTTAGCAAAACTAGAAAAACCTAAAAAACACTCCATTTAAAATCACTCGATTCTACAACGATATCAAGTTCATTATGCAAAGGGTTTTCTTAAAAACCTGTCGTAGTCCTCCGTCATTTCAGATAAGTAATAGTTAGTATTCGTGCTGCGTTTGTTGACCTTGTCAAGGCGTAGTGTGCGGTAGCTGATTACTGCTTATCTGTATAAGCATATGATGCGATTGGATTAGGGTAGTCGTGCGACTTTGTTGACCTTGTCAAGGGTCGTGCGGGTGGGTTTAATTCAATCAGGAAATGACGGGTTGAACTTGACTTGCGGTCTATGGTTTGTTGAACTTGTCAAGGTCATAGATTGCTTGGGGAAAAATATTATTGGGAATTTCAAGTGTTGAAATTTGCAATGAGATTGCATACCTTCTATGAGATAGTTGGATCCCGATACCCGCTGCGAGTAAGAGTTACTCCTGTGAGAGTTTTACACATTACAATTAGCCGATCAAGTAGGTGTCTAGAAAGGTGTTAACGGGGTTACGCCTCTGGGAAAATGAGGTTTACTTTAATTAGGTTCGTGCGAAAGAACGGGGGACCTCCCTCAACGTACCGACACTGGCCTGGCTGAAAGATTGGCGAACTTGTAGCGTGTAATTAATCCCGGCTAGTCTTTCCTTTTAGGGTTTGAAAGACGATTTGACTAAAAACAGTGGGAGACATCCTGATTAGATATATTAGATAACCAATCTAATCTTGCAAGAGCATACGCTGAGTGTTTTCTTCTCTCTCTCTCTCCAGGTAGCGACCATATCACGCCTTAATCAAGATAATAAAACGGATATATTGACCGAACCCGCTTGTTATACTTAGCTGGGGAACGTTGGTCCCGCTCCAACTTATAATTGTTATAGGACAGAGCAGGAAATTGGGGAATACCAGATTTCCCGTGCCGCCCAAACGAAGAAAGTGCATGTTGATGCATCATCTTCGGGTATGTTCATTACACAGAACTATTTCTCATCTTCGGGTATGTTCATTACACAGAACTATTTCTCAGTATCCTTTACGTCCTGGGTATGTGATACCGGATCAGGATCCCGTATATGTAATCTGTTACATGGGCTACAGATAGGTAGAGAACTGAGAACGGGTGATAAGTTTCATAAGACAGAAAACGGTGCAAGTGTTGCAGCCAAGTCTGTTGGTCACTGTCACCCTGTATTACCAGAATACATTGATTCTGAACAAATGTTATTAGATACCGAACCTGATATACAAAATCATATCAGTCTCTTTATTAGTAAAGAAATGATATAATTTTGTATTGTTGGATAATGTTTTGAACATTTCCTATATCAAGAGTTGATCGGTTCAGGCACGTTATCTAAAAGTATTGTCGTTCTAAATCAAACTACAGTTCTTAGTATACGGAACACACACAGGAGGAAGAGTTCAGAAATGAACAAATCCTTCTTGAGGCATTGTAGACTAGGTCATATCAATGCGACCCGACTGGCTAAAGTTACATTTAGATGCATATTTAAATTAGTTTGAATTTACATCTTATGAAACTTGCCAGTCATGTCACAAAGATAAGATGACCATAGCTCTGTTTATTGGAAACAGAGAAAGAGTTAGTGAACTCTTGGGATTGATACATGTTGATGTATGTAAGGTCCCCTGTCTACACATGCCAAGACCGGTTCTTTGTACTTCATTACATTCTCTGATGATCTCTCAAGATTCAGACATATGTTCCTGTTGAAACACACGTCCGAACCTTTTGAGATATTCACAGAATATAAATTAGAAGTAGAGAACCAAAATACGGGTAAAAGTATTATGTCCTTTGATGAGATCAAGGAAGAGAATACTTGAGCACGGGATTCCTAGACTATTCTAAAGGAGAATGAGATTCTCTCTCAGCATTACTCCTCCGAATACACCACAGCACGTCGGTGTATCGGGGCGGAGCAATAGCACCCTATGTGATATGGTGTGCTCTATGATGAGTACTACTGAGTTTCCTATTTCCTTTTGGGAGTTATGCACTTGAGAAGCTGCATACCTATTGAATAGGGTTCAAATCAAATCAGTTGCCTACCACTTCATATATGATATGGAAAGGGAAGAGCCCGTATCTTAAGTTTGTTGAGACTTGGGGTTGTCCGGCCTATGTCTAAAAAGCAAAATCCGGACAAGCTCGAGGCAAGGTCTGTTATGTAGAACTGGAAATGTTCCAGCTATACAAACTGCAGCTGATGATTTGGTAGAACCAAGGGATTCAATAGTTTTCAACGAACCTCAGCCTCTCCGCCGATCTAGTAGGGTTCCTCACCCACCTTAGAGATACTTCGGTTTCTCAATGACAGTGGGAGCGAGGATTGCATCATGAGATGATTACCCAACTAGTTTCGAGCTGGCCATCAGGAGTGGGACTCTGTAAGAATGGCTGGATGCTTATGCGATCTGAGATGGAATCCTTATACACCAACAAAGTATGGACTTTGGTTGCTTTATCTGAAGGGTTAAATCCCCATCGGGAGCGAGTATATCTTGAGAAGATTACTTGGTGTACATGGAAAAGTTGAGACTTTCAAAGCTATGCTTAGGTCCATCCAGATCCTACTTGCCACGGCTACATACCATGACTACGATATCTGGTGGTTGGGTGTCATGACTGCTTTTCTAAATGTTGTTTTAGAAGAGAGCGTCTATAAGTACACAGCCAGAGGGCTTCGCAGTCAGTGGGAGCAGCGGAAACGTGAGCAAGATGTTTTATATGATAAAACAGGCATCGCGGAGTTGGAACATCTGTTTTGATGTGGTAGTCAATGACTTCATCAAAATGGTAGATGAACCTTGTATATAGGAAAATGTAGTAGAGAGTATGGTGGTGATCCTCGTAGAGTACGTGGATGACATACTCTTGATAGGGAAGGAGTTTCCTATGCTACGCTCGGTCAATCTCCGCTTATCACAAGGATTCTCCATATAGGATCAAAGTAATACCTCCTAAATCCGGGGTTTTGGATCTATGAGATAGATCTAATTGGATGTTAGGACACTCACTAGTTGTAGTGAGATGGTATCAATCGATCCTGGGGAGAATCACTGGAAAGGTTCCAGGCTGATAAGGACGACTGAATGTCAGTCGCAGGCATTGTCTACACCCTCAGTGGAGGGACGGTATGTTGGAAGAGTTCCAAGCTAGATACCGTGACATACTAGACGATTAAAGGCAAGATACATCGTTACCAAGGATGCTACCAAAAGAGGCAGTCTGGATATTTATAAGTTCATGAGATGAACTTCGTTCCTACCATTGTGTGACAATGGAGTTGTGGCTTCAGCCAAGGAACTACCGTCCCATTAGAAATCCAGATATAATTCTTAGGCAGTATCACCTGATCATAGAGATGGTTGATCTCCAGGGAGATCGAGGTTAGGAGAGCAGACACAGAGGACGACAGCGCGGATCCACTCACAAATGCCTTTTTCCCAGTAGAGACTTTTACGGGATGGTTGAGTATGAGATATTTCAACCGCAGCTAATTGTTGGGTATGCGATACCATAACAGATGGCCCTAGTGCAAGTGGGAGATTGTTAGTTATATGTATGCCCTAGAGGCCATTACTGTACATACGATGTATATTGTAGTGGATGCTAGGACATAGATAGGGAGGACTTTCTTGCTCGACATGATAGTATGCTATCTGGTTGTACTTTATCTTAACATGTACTCTGATTGTCTCTATGTTACATGTTGATAAAGCCCTTAGGATATGTACTCGACTACTGGGACTATGATAAGATCATACTAGTGGGGCCACGGTAGTCGACGAGTACATCCTATAACTGTTCCTAGTCGAGGGTGTATCGAGACAGGGCATCGATGCACCAGAGTAGACTAGCGTATACGCATCTTGACCCATATGATGGGCGATGGATGATCCCATATCCATCGGTGTTTGACATCAAGGATGGTGTACGGGTGCTCAGTGGAGACTGGGTACACTGGACGGACTCGCCGAGAACTCCCAGATGGTATTATACCATACGTCAGATGGCAGTTCTCCGGTGACACTGGTACAGAGTAGTCTGTTGACCCGAGATCGTCATAGAGTCTTGTGTGGTTCCCACTGTGCTTTGATTTCCATCATACCACGTCCAAGAGGGCGTGCAAAAAGGTGGCTTTTGGGTACAGTCCCGAATCACATGGAGGCAATGAGCGATAGGAGGGGATTCGTCTCTCCCGGTATAGGGAGTTGATGTTGTGCTGTGTTCGATTGGCTATAACCGGAATTCCTGGCCAGGGTTGCTGAGATTTACTGGTAAGTGTTATCAGTAGTTTCTCGAACTGTTATAGACCTCAAATCGACACGACTTATCAAGCTACTGGGGTCTGGCGTTTACCACCCCTAGGCGAGATATGCAACATATCAGACGACGAGACCGGACTGTACGGAAGTGTTACTGTTTGGATTCGCAGGAGAATGTACAGGCTTGCTTGTTGATCTTCTGAGCGCTCAATACCTGGGTAGCTGTTACGTTTAGCTGACCGCTTGCAGCTTGTGGGTGTTTGATATGATCATCACCTACTGCCGGCGTATTGACGATTCTTTAGAGTCCTACACAGAGGTTTCTTGACTCAGGCAAATCGGAGTAGGGGCACATATGTGATATGTGCGGGACCGAGGATAATGCGATATGTGATACCGTATTCTATTCTCGCGATATTTGATATCAGCCGGGTCATCGGATCAAGTGTTGATTTGATGAATCGGTACGGATATATATATTAGCCGGTTATATGCGATATAGCCGGATTGTCGGATCAAGTGTTGATTCGATAATTTAATGTATAATAATATATATGATATATTAAATTGCATTAACTAATATTTGCTCACTAAAAGATTCTTTTTCTCACTCGGGTAATACATTGATATATATGCGATATATGTTAAATGTATTATTTTATTTTGTTACGATAAATATTATATATGTGATATATAATATTGTAACATGATATGATAACTAATGCAACTTGTTTAGTGGAGTTTAAACATGATTAGGGTTTGGATTAGGGTTAAGCTTTCTAGATGTTTCTAGAAGCTTTTCTTTTTGTCATGATAAAGATATTTTCAAGTGAGTCATGCTTTAACCCAACCCAAACCCTAACCCTAGTTAATTCTCTACAAAGGTTCACTTGACCATGGTTGCATAATTCTATCATATTATTCTTTTCCTATTCATCACAAAAGGATTCTAACATTGTTCATCATCTTCTTCCTTCTTCTTCTTTGCTTGAAATGGTTTCTTGCTTTGATTTTTGTGATGGATAAATATGAGAAAAAGATAAATAAAGAGAGCAAAAATCCTACTTCATCATCCTCATCTTCCCTTGCCATTTAGATGAGGGTGTTCACATCATTTCATGAGTGTTAGCTTGTGTTAAAGAAACTTCAAGGTAGATCATCTTAGTATCGAAGATCGGAAGTAAAGGTTGCGTCTTTCTCTTCGTGGAACCTCTCGAGAGTCCGGATCCCGATGATCGCAGCGAAGGGACCACAACACGGAGCATATGAAGTGAAGGACCGGATCTACAAAGGTTGTAATCCCTCTCACTTAGTGTTAAAATGTTTAGCATGTTAGTTTTCGCCTAATCTCTAGTTTAAAGTTCCCTATTCGGGTTGTTCGGCACGGCTAAATTTTTAATCGGGCATGGTTGATGCCTCATAGACCCTTGTGCGCGTGCCTAGCAACCCTACAGTGGTATCAGAGCCAGGCTAGAGCTTTAGGCGAAGTCTAGACGAAGTTTAAAGTCCGATCGAACCCGGAAAACCCGATAAAACCCACTCTCTGGAAATTTTCTGAAAATTTGGATTTTTGTGAATTAAAAATTGCCAAAAAATTCAGCAGGGAATTCTATGAGTTACTGTGAAGCACGAGTTGCTAACTCGACAAAGGAGGCATGGAACCGCTGCCCAACCCTGGATTTCGCGGCGGTTCCGCGGCCACTTTGATGAGTTACACCACGTGTCTTGCACAGTAATTCTTGTCTTCAAGTGCTGAGTCTTCTGGAAATTTTTATTTTTTTTATTCAACTGTTGAATTATCTGGGTTGTATTAGGGACTTAAAGTTTCGATCGGATATTATAACTTTGTTTAGTTTTGTCCGGATAATTTTAGAAACTGTTAAAAAGTTCGAACGGATATCAATAACTCATTTTTTCCCCTGTCGGAAAATTTTTCAAAAGTTGGATTTTTCCTCGTGTTTAAGAACGTTCTAAGTCATGCAAGTAACTCGGTGGACCCTCTAGAAGACAACAAACCTTAACTCGATTATGTGACCGTCTTGAACTGCCCTTTGAACCTTAGGGTTTGGGGCAGTACGACGTGCCACATGTGAGGCGTTGGCTTGACCCTTCTACGGCTGGACCATTGGTACTGTGGCATGTAATGAATGTTTTTAAACTGATTTCAAGTGTTGAGATATATTGGGGAAATCTTGGGTGTTTGATGATTCGATCGGAAAGTTTAATTTTGTCTATTTATCTGGAATGTGATACAATATTTGGAATCCACAGGTAGTTATGAGATAACTAATTTGAATATTATAAATCTAGTAGTTCAGTCTCAGATGATCGGTTGCTACGGAATTTTGATGTGATCAAAAGTCTGTCGCAATCACGTAGTGTACGCGGATACTCGCCGGGTAAACTTAATAGACAGCTACGCCCCATAGCCCCGACCAAGTGACTGTAGGAGAACCCCGTCGCCGAAAGCATCCGTTCGGGTGCTCGCGGCAGCGGTATTCCGCCTTAGTGCACTTCGTCGACGGCATCTGGGGGTGCGGCCGTCTACTAAAGTTTGCGACGAGCATTCGATCAGGACGTCGGGAATCTTGTTGAATTGCCCGACTTGATATTGAAAAGAGTTTTCGATAATGAGATTAAAATGCGGGGTTTATAAGGAATTCATTTGGTTAGGCATGTGATGTCTAAGGAAGTTGCGGATTCCAACTGTTGTAGTTTTACACTTTCTTTTCTGTGACCGTAAGCGTAGTATGTGGTGTATCGCCGGCTTCGTTGCTATACATCAACGACAATCGGGATACGCATACTTGCTTACGTTGATGATATGAGATATTATGTGTTGCTGTGATATGTTATATAGGATCGTCGCGTTTGAATAGCCGGGGGTTTTATGTGAGATGAGAGTCTTTTCTTTTTCATTCATGTAAAATTCATTTGTATGTAATATTCTTTTATTGGGGCACTTCCAGGTAGCGGAAGATGTCACCGTTGTATATTATTTACTTTTCCGCATTAGGTAGACCCAAGGCGGGGAGCACAAGTAACCGGATTCTAAGGTCCAGTGGGAGACCATCTCGAGGAGTCGAGACCGGGTCTCCTAACCCTAGAATTGGCAGTGTTACTTGCCGCTCTCGTAGGGGTCTAGGGATGTGGGTTTGGCTATTCATCGCGACCGTGGAATCCGTGTTTTATACAGGCTCGTATTGAAAACACGGACGTCCTAGTATATCCAATATTTCATATATGTTCTTCTGCTGCAATGTTCTGTGATGAGATCATATTACTGCCTGTGACGAATGTTTATATTATATATATGAGATATATGTTATATTGCAGATTTCGTTTCAAAAGAGATGCTTGTGAAGCATAATAAAATGGGACTTCATTAATGAGATTAATGAAATAAAAGAAACCTAAGATGTTGTAGAAACTTGTTTAAAAACTGGTAGCTTTAGTTCTTGCTTTCCATAGCGGTGTTCCTTGTAGAACATCCAACACCTTATTCGATAAGGAAAGGACCGAGATCCCTTCACCGGGAGTGACTCCTTTAGCAATAACTGGCAGATGCTACATACTCGGTTTGTCTTTTGATTGCTTCTATAGTTCTTGCTTTGTACAGTGGTATATATGATATATCCTGCACCTTATTCGATGAGGAAAGGGCCGACGATCCCTTCACCGGGAGTGACCCCTTTAGCAAAACTAGAAAAACCTAAAAAACACTCCATTTAAAATCACTCGATTCTACAACGATATCAAGTTCATTACGCAAAGGGTTTTCTTAAAAACCTGTCGTAGCCCTCCGTCATTTCAGATAAGTAATAGTTAGTATTCGTGCTGCGTTTGTTGACCTTGTCAAGGCGTAGTGTGCGGCAGCTGATTACTGCTTATCTGTATAAGCATATGATGCGATTGGATTAGGGTAGTCGTGCGACTTTGTTGACCTTGTCAAGGGTCGTGCGGGTGGGTTTAATTCAATCAGGAAATGACGGGTTGAACTTGACTTGCGGTCTATGGTTTGTTGACCTTGTCAAGGTCATAGATTGCTTGGGGCAAAATATTATTGGGAATTTCAAGTGTTGAAATTTGCAATGAGATTGCATACCTTCTATGAGATAGTTGGATCCCGATACCCGCTGCGAGTAAGAGTTACTCCTGTGAGAGTTTTACACATTACAATTAGCCGATCAAGTAGGTGTCTAGAAAGGTGTTAACGGGGTTACGCCTCTGGGAAAACGAGGTTTACTTTAATTAGGTTCGTGCGAAAGAACGGGGGACCTCCCTCAAAGTACCGACACTGGCCTGGCTGAAAGATTGGCGAACTTGTAGCGTGTAATTAATCCCGGCTAGTCTTTCCTTTTAGGGTTTGAAGGAAGATTTGACTAAAAACAGTGGGAGACATCCTGATTAGATATATTAGATAACCAATCTAATCTTGCAAGAGCATACGCTGAGTGTTTTCTTCTCTCTCTATCTCCAGGTAGCGACCATATCACGCCTTAATCAAGATAATAAAACGGATATATTGACCGAACCCGCTTGTTATACTGAGCTGGGGAACGTTGGTCCCGCTCCAACTTATAATTGTTATAGGACAGAGCAGGAAATTGGGGAATACCAGATTTCCCGTGCCGCCCAAACGAAGAAAGTGCATGTTGATGCATCATCTTCGGGTATGTTCATTACACAGAACTATTTCTCATCTTCGGGTATGTTCATTACACAGAACTATTTCTCAGTATCCTTTACGTCCTGGGTATGTGATACCGGATCAGGATCCCGTATATGTAATCTGTTACATGGGCTACAGATAGGTAGAGAACTGAGAACGGGTGATAAGTTTCATAAGACAGAAAACGGTGCAAGTGTTGCAGCCAAGTCTGTTGGTCACTGTCACCCTGTATTACCAGAATACATTGATTCTGAACAAATGTTATTAGATACCGAACCTGATATACAAAATCATATCAGTCTCTTTATTAGTAAAGAAATGATATAATTTTGTATTGTTGGATAATGTTTTGAACATTTCCTATATCAAGAGTTGATCGGTTCAGGCACGTTATCTAAAAGTATTGTCGTTCTAAATCAAACTACAGTTCTTAGTATACGGAACACACACAGGAGGAAGAGTTCAGAAATGAACAAATCCTTCTTGAGGCATTGTAGACTAGGTCATATCAGTGCGACCCGACTGGCTAAAGTTACATTTAGATGCATATTTAAATTAGTTTGAATTTACATCTTATGAAACTTGCCAGTCATGTCACAAAGATTAGATGACCATAGCTCTGTTTATTGGAAACAGAGAAAGAGTTAGTGAACTCTTGGGATTGATACATGTTGATGTATGTAAGGTCCCCTGTCTACACATGCCATGACCGGTTCTTTGTACTTCATTACATTCTCTGATGATCTCTCAAGATTCAGACATATGTTCCTGTTGAAACACACGTCCGAACCTTTTGAGATATTCACAGAATATAAATTAGAAGTAGAGAACCAAAATACGGGTAAAAGTATTATGTCCTTTGATGAGATCAAGGAGGAGAATACTTGAGCACGGGATTCCTGGACTATTCTAAAGGAGAATGAGATTCTCTCTCAGCATTACTCCTCCGAATACACCACAGCACGTCGGTGTATCGGGGCGGAGCAATAGCACCCTATGTGATATGGTGTGCTCTATGATGAGTACTACTGAGTTTCCTATTTCCTTTTGGGAGTTATGCACTTGAGAAGCTGCATACCTATTAAATAGGGTTCAAATCAAATCAGTTGCCTACCACTTCATATATGATATGGAAAGGGAAGAGCCCATATCTTAAGTTTGTTGAGACTTGGGGTTGTCCGGCCTATGTCTAAAAAGCAAAATCCGGACAAGCTCGAGGCAAGGTCTGTTATGTAGAACTGGAAATGTTCCAGCTATACAAACTGCAGCTGATGATTTGGTAGAACCAAGGGATTCAATAGTTTTCAACGAACCTCAGCCTCTCCGCCGATCTAGTAGGGTTCCTCACCCACCTTAGAGATACTTCGGTTTCTCAATGACAGTGGGAGCGAGGATTGCATCATGAGATGATGACCCAACTAGTTTCGAGCTGGCCATCAGGAGTGGGACTCTGTAAGAATGGCTGGATGCTTATGCGATCTGAGATGGAATCCTTATACACCAACAAAGTATGGACTTTGGTTGCTTTATCTGAAGGGTTAAATCCCCATCGGGAGCGAGTATATCTTGAGAAGATTACTTGGTGTACATGGAAAAGTTGAGACTTTTAAAGCTATGCTTAGGTCCATCCAGATCCTACTTGCCACGGCTACATACCATGACTACGATATCTGGTGGTTGGGTGTCATGACTGCTTTTCTAAATGATGTTTTAGAAGAGAGCGTCTATAAGTACACAGCCAGAGGGCTTCGCAGTCAGTGGGAGCAGCGGAAACATGAGCAAGATGTTTTATATGATAAAACAGGCATCGCGGAGTTGGAACATCTGTTTTGATGTGGTAGTCAATGACTTCATCAAAATGGTAGATGAACCTTGTATATACGAAAATGTAGTAGAGAGTATGGTGGTGATCCTCGTAGAGTATGTGGATGACATACTCTTGATAGGGAAGGAGTTTCCTATGCTACGCTCGGTCAATCTCCGCTTATCACAAGGATTCTCCATATAGGATCAAAGTAATACCTCCTAAATCCGGGGTTTTGGATCTATGAGATAGATCTAATTGGATGTTAGGACACTCACTAGTTGTAGTGAGATGGTATCAATCGATCCTGGGGAGAATCACTGGAAAGGTTCCAGGCTGATAAGGACGACTGAATGTCAGTCGCAGGCATTGTCTACACCCTCAGTGGAGGGACGGTATGTTGGAAGAGTTCCAAGCTAGATACCGTGACATACTAGACGATTAAAGGCAAGATACATCGTTACCAAGGATGCTACCAAAAGAGGCAGTCTGGATATTTATAAGTTCATGCGATGAACTTCGTTCCTACCATTGTGTGACAATGGAGTTGTGGCTTCAGCCAAGGAACTACCGTCCCATCAGAAATCCAGATATAATTCTTAGGCAGTATCACCTGATCATAGAGATGGTTGATCTCCAGGGAGATCGAGGTTAGGAGAGCAGACACAGAGGACGACAGCGCGGATCCACTCACAAATGCCTTTTTCCCAGTAGAGACTTTTACGGGATGGTTGAGTATGAGATATTTCAACCGCAGCTAATTGTTGGGTATGCGATACCATAACAGATGGCCCTAGTGCAAGTGGGAGATTGTTAGTTATATGTATGCCCTAGAGGCCATTACTGTATATACGATGTATATTGTAATGGATGCTAGGACATAGATAGGGAGGACTTTTTTGCTCGACATGATAGTATGCTATCTGGTTGTACTTTATCTTAACATGTACTCTGATTGTCTCTATGTTACATGTTGATAAAGCCCTTAGGATATGTACTCGACTACTGGGACTATGATGAGATCATACTAGTGGGGCCACGGTAGTCGACGAGTACATCCTATAACTGTTCCTAGTCGAGGGTGTATCGAGACAGGGCATCGATGCACCAGAGTAGACTAGCGTATACGCATCTTGACCCATATGATGGGCGATGGATGATCCCATATCCAACGGTGTTTGACATCAAGGATGGTGTACGGGTGCTCAGTGGAGACTGGGTACACTGGACGGACTCGCCGAGAACTCCCAGATGGTATTATACCATACGTCAGATGGCAGTTCTCCGGTGACACTGGTACAGAGTAGTCTGTTGACCCGAGATCCTCATAGAGTCTTGTGTGGTTCCCACTGTGCTTTGATTTCCATCATACCACGTCCAAGAGGGCGTGCAAAAAGGTGGCTTTTGGATACAGTCCCGAATCACATGGAGGCAATGAGCGATAGGAGGGGATTCGTCTCTCCCGGTATAGGGAGTTGATGTTGTGCTGTGTTCGATTGGCTATAACCGGAAATCCCTGGCCAGGGTTGCTGAGATTTACTGGTAAGTGTTATCAGTAGTTTCTCGAACTGTTATAGACCTCAAATCGACATGACTTATCAAGCTACTGGGGTCTGGCGTTTACCACCCCTAGGCGAGATATGCAACATATCAGACGACGAGACCGGACTGTACGGGAGTGTTACTGTTTGGATTCGCAGGAGAATGTACAGGCTTGCTTGTTGATCTTCTGAGCGCTCAATACCTG
The DNA here is from genome assembly GCA_030015575.1 of Agapanthus africanus. Taxonomy (NCBI): domain Eukaryota; kingdom Viridiplantae; phylum Streptophyta; class Magnoliopsida; order Asparagales; family Amaryllidaceae; genus Agapanthus; species Agapanthus africanus. The sequence continues at coordinate 156,038,355 of CM057343.1, forward strand.
GGTAGCTATTACGTTTAGCTGACCGCTTGCAGCTTGTGGGTGTTTGATATGATCATCACCTACTGCCGGCGTATTGACGATTCTTTAGAGTCCTACACAGAGGTTTCTTGACTCAGGCAAAACGGAGTAGGGGCACATATGTGATATGTGCGGGACCGAGGATAATGCGATATGTGATACCGTATTCTATTCTCGCGATATTTGATATCAGCCGGGTCATCGGATCAAGTGTTGATTCGATGAATCGGTACGGATATATATATTAGCCGGTTATATGCGATATAGCCGGATTGTCGGATCAAGTGTTGATTCGATAATTTAATGTATAATAATATATATGATATATTAAATTGCATTAACTAATATTTGCTCACTAAAAGATTCTTTTTCTCACTCGGGTAATACATTGATATATATGCGATATATGTTAAATGTATTATTTTATTTTGTTACGATAAATATTATATATGTGATATATAATATTGTAACATGATATGATAACTAATGCAACTTGTTTAGTGGAGTTTAAACATGATTAGGGTTTGGATTAGGGTTAAGCTTTCTAGATGTTTCTAGAAGCTTTTCTTTTTGTCATGATAAAGATATTTTCAAGTGAGTCTTGCTTTAACCCAACCCAAACCCTAACCCTAGTTAATTATCTACAAAGGTTCACTTGACCATGGTTGCATAATTCTATCATATTATTCTTTTCCTATTCATCACAAAAGGATTCTAACATTGTTCATCATCTTCTTCCTTCTTCTTCTTTGCTTGAAATGGTTTCTTGCTTTGATTTTTGTGATGGATAAATATGAGAAAAGGATAAATAAAGAGAGCAAAAATCCTACTTCATCATCCTCATCTTCCCTTGCCATTTAGATGAGGGTGTTCACATCATTTCATGAGTGTTAGCTTGTGTTAAAGAAACTTCAAGGTAGATCATCTTAGTATCGAAGATCGGAAGCAAAGGTTGCGTCTTTCTCTTCGTGGAACCTCTCGAGAGTCCGGATCCCGATGATCGCAGCGAAGGGACCACAACACGGAGCATATGAAGTGACGGACTGGATCTACAAAGGTTGTAATCCCTCTCACTTAGTGTTAAAATGTTTAGCATGTTAGTTTTCGCCTAATCTCTAGTTTAAAGTTCCCTATTCGGGTTGTTCGGCACGGCTAAATTTTTAATCGGGCATGGTTGATGCCTCGTAGACCCTTGTGCGCTTGCCTAGCAACCCTACAGGTAGTCAAGCAAGAATCCTATGGGCTCTATCAACGTGCAATAGTGATATATATAATGTCACCTAAAGCAGTACACGATGATAAAGATAAACCAGATAGCATACTATCATCTTGAGTAAGACTGTTTTACCGGTATAGGTCCTCCCTCAATCATTGCAATCACGCACCTGCGATCCAATAATTAACTTTGAGGGCACTATATCCAACAAGCATTACTCCTCCGTATACACCACAGCACGTCGGTGTATCGGGGCAGAGCAATCGCACCCTATTACATATGGTGCACTCTATGATGAGTACTACTAAGTAGCCTATTTTCTTTTAAGGAGTTATGCACTTGAGAAGTTGCATACGTATTGAATAGGGTTCCGGCCAAATCAGGTGCCTACCACTCCATATGTGATATGGTATGGGAAGAGCCCATCTCTTAAGTAAGTTAAGATTTGGGGTTGTCCGGCCTATGTCTAAAAGCAAAATCTGGACAAGCTCGAGGCAAGGTCAGTTCTGTGGAAGTTTGTTGGATATCCCAAGCATTCGCAAGGAAATATCTTCTACCGCACCGAGGAACAAAAGGTGTTTTGTTTCTCAGCATGCCACCTTTGAGAAAGGGAATTTCTTGTGAAGAAATTAATGGTCATAAGGTAGAACTGGAAGGAGTTCCAGCTATACAAACTGCAGCTGATGATTTGGTAGAACTGGAGGATTCAATAGCTCCCGACGAACCTCAGCCTCTCCGCCGATCCGGTAGGGTTCCTCATCCACTTGAGAGATACTTCGGTTTCTCTATGACAGTGGGAAAGAGGATTGCATCATGAGATGATGACCCAACTGGTTTCGAGCAGGCCATCAAGAGTGGGGACTCTGTAAGAATGGCTGGATGCTATGTGATCTGAGATGGAATCCATATACACCAACAAAGTATGGACTTTGATTGCTATATCTGAAGGGTTAAATCCCCATCAGGAGCAAGTATATATTGAGAAGATTACTTGGTGTACATGGAAAATTTGAGACTTTCAAAGCTAGACTAGTTGTAAAAGGTTTTCTTCATTGACCAGGTGTGGATAATGCTGAAACCATTTCTCCAGTGGGTATGCTTAAGTCCATCCGGATCCTACTTTCCATTGCTACATACCATGACTACGATATCTGGCGGTTGGGTGTCATGATTGCTTTTCTAAATAATGATTTAGAAAAGAGCGTCTATAAGTATACAGCCAGAGGGCTTCGTAGACAGTGGGAGCAGCGGAAACGTGTGCAAGTTGCTTTATGTGATAAAGCAGGCATCGCGGAGTTGAAACATCTGTTTTGATGTGGTAGTCAAAGAGTTTGACTTCATCAAAATGGTAGATGAACCTTATATATACAAAAAGGTAGTAGGGAGTATGGTGGTGATCCTCGTATTGTACGTGGATGACATGCTCTGTCACCACCCAAGGTTTGGCCCATGACCGGCACTTAACCACGTAACGTCTACAGGCGTAACGCGACTAAGTAAGCCGAAACCCAGAAATCAAAACCAGTAAAAGTATTAAGTGTTTAAAACATTTAATTGAAACATTTGTTAAAACGTTTGGAAAACCTTTAGTAATTTAGAAAAAAAGATTATTTAAAGTTCAAGTTATTATCTTAAAAATTTTGGCAGCATTTCCTTTGTAAAATCTAACCCCGAAATCGGGTACAAGACAGGATATGAGTAAAATGATAAACAATATAATAAAGCGTCCCAAACGGGAGCAATCATGCCAAACGGCGGAAACAATCACCACAAGAGTAATATACGACGCCGTAGCGAAGAAAAGAACAATAAGCTAAAAACATCACAAATAATAAAAACTGCATAAGTAAAGTCGGCTCATACGAGCTCGACACCAGAGTATAAATAATATACATCATCGTCTTCACACTGGTCTCTAAGTCAGTATATGAAAAGTAGATGGAGAGTACTAGATACAAAAGTGTGTACAAATGGAAAATAACCGGATACCACAACCCACATAGCAGCAAAACAGCTCGCGCAGCAACTGAAGTAGTATCCGTGGCCAAAAAGATACAAGAAAGCAGCCTGCCACGACTACTCTGAGAGGCAACCTGCAAACACTGTGGCACAACGGGGGTGAGTTGCCAACTCGTGAATAAAGATAAAATATAAAGGTAATCACGAGTATGCACGCACTGCGCTACTCAAACATATGCCAGCAGATAATATCTATATGCGATGAGCAGGATGTGCAATAATCATGCATAAGTACTCTATCAGGTAATATGACTGCAGGATGAGATGCATAATAATGAATGCTGAGCATGGGATAAGATAACATCTACAAGGAATGTCAATGTGGAAAATAATCGGTGTCCATCAATGCACCCAAATCCCAATAAAACTCAGGCGTCGTCACTCTGATCGACCCTCAAATATTGTAAATCTCTGAGAATCGTGAATGCCCAACATCGGCACTCAAAATATCATGAAATAATCATGTCCAGCATCAACACGCAAATCCTCATATATCGGGCTTCGTCAGTACGAATAGGCCCACGGGTTCCGTCCGCGGAATCGGCCCTCGGCCCCGGCAGTACGGATCATCCCGTATCCATCTATCGACTCTGGTCAGTATCCTCCGGATAACCGCCAGGTCCAACCAATCACCGGTAGGTAGTGGTCCCACTGCCAGGCTCACCATCTAGCTACATAGCAGTTCTGTTCTCGCCCCGGGGTACCATACCGGGTCCACCATGTACCCGCAATCGGCCTCATCTAGCTCCTCGATTCGGGTTCACAAGTCACACGTCTCAGAACCGAGAAAATGCATGGTGGACACACTGAAATATCATATCAAGAGAAACCGGGTTTTCAAAACAGTGCATATTTTCTTAAATCACCACACGGTCCTCAAATCCAGAAATCACATGAAATCAAAAGCCAAAGCGTAAATCCATGCGATGTAATATATGCATCATAATCGTACTATGAGAAAAAGGGAGAAACCGCTCTTTAAGTAGATTCAGTTTTTAGAAGGTATCATGCGGTCCCCAGTTTTTACCAAAAATCAGCTTACCTAGGTAGATACAGTTTGAATATGCAAAGGTATGGATATGCAAATGAGTAAGTGCACAGGTAACATAATCATGTCGAATCATATAGGGGTGAGCTACATTATACTGTTCATGGCAATTCTATAATGTGAGTGTCATGGCAATTACTAACGGTGTGTGTGTAACATGCGGATTAGTGCTCGTGCAACATGAACCGTTAGTAACAGTGCGGTGTGTTATAAATTCTAAGTTCATATATATATATATATATATTTATATATCAGGAACTACAGTATGCAATTAAGGTATATGGATGCAAATATGCAGCTACTGTAGCCTATCAAGCCCTGACGCTTAACGCCATACGGGCGATTTCCCCGTAAATGTTAAATCTACTCACTCTGGTCTCGTGGTAGGTGTAGCCGACTACTTGCTTCCCCTTCTTTGCGGCGTCCGACGTACCCGCCTTCGAACCTAGAATTTACACAAAGAATACACATAAGCAAAAATCCTGCAAAAACGCGATATCGAAACCAAAAGAGAAACGCGCGTTGCGAACTAAACACGCGTGTGTATCCAATACGCTAAAATGTATGAAAACGAAATATGTGTGCATGCGCCAAAAACCAATGCGACACGCCATGGTACGCAGCGACACGCTGTGACACAGCAACACCAAACCCACACATAGCGCACGTATCGCGCAAGTCCCGCTACACAAAATATAGGTAATTTGGTCCCAGATTTTATCTGGAGCAAAAACAAGAAAAATAAACAAGACTAAATCTCTTAGAATTCCTACAGACATCTACCTGCAAAGTTTCAGCATAATCCAACAAAAATGGGCCGATCCTATAGGGGTGATCTCGGCCAAAATCAGGCGAAAATGCTCCAGGTTTTGACACTACACTTCTAGAACAAATTATAGTCTAATGTATATGTTTGCTCATCAAGTAAATACTCACTGACACAGCAGATACACCGTATCCTATAACTTGGTTTTAAAAACGTTTTAAAAACACGAAATTGCAACATTATGGTATCTTAGTGTAACCTGAAACAAATCTTTGGTTAAAAGAACACTAATAACACATAACTAAGCTAAACAAGCCATAAAAACGTTAACTTATCACAAGCTTCACTAATTTCCCTTCAATATCACAAACAAGCACAAAAAATATGATTTTTAGCTAAAAGACTACAAGTTATGAACTAAGATGCTAAGGGTGAGTTTAATACCTCCAAAAGATCCTAGGGAAAGCTCACTTCCAGCCCCTTCCCTCAAAGCCACTGATTGTTACCAAAATCCCCAAAAGATCCATTTTTCTAAAGGTTTTTGTGAAGGAATATAAGATTTTTGTGTAGGGTTTGTGTTTGGATCAAAAGAGAAGTGAAAGAAGAAGAAAATGGTGATGATGTTGTTGTTGCTGCTGCTATCTCTGCTGGAATTTCCAGAAATGAGAGGGAGAGAGAAATGAGAAAGAGATATGCCAAAGTCAAAGCCCACCATGCTATAATAAATGCCCTCCATGCCTCTCTCTTTTCTCTGAATTCTATTTTCTTTATTGATTTCTTTAGTTAAGGTTTAAAAAGGAAAAGAAATGTTAATTTGAAAGAGGTGGGAAAAGAAACATGTGTTACCAAAATATGTTAAGTGTGCATGCATGTTTCACTAATCCTCGCTTAGGAAAAGTAGTTAAGGAAAACTCTAATTAAGGTGGACACAAGCTAAATTATAATTAATAAAACCTATATATATATATATAAACACTTTTCATCACAATTAGAGCTAGTTTTATTTGAGTTTTAAAAGAAATTAAAATTTCAGGTTTTTATGAAAAAACACGCATCATTACTAACTAACGCGAAATAAACCTAAACGAATTTCAAAACGTTACAATCTACCCCCCTTAAAGAAATTCGGTCCCCGAATTAAAAATCTAGCTACGCGTACCTTCAAAGAGATGGGGATATTTCTTCCACATCTCGCTCTCGGTCTCCCAAGTGACCTCCTCGCTGCTCGGGTCACGCCAAAGGACCTTGACGGACGGTATATCCTTCGATCTCAATTTCTTCACCTGTCGATCTAAGATGACCATCGGCTGCTCTGCAAAAGAAAGGTCACGCTCCAGCTGGATCGTCGGGTGCTGAATCGCATGCGAAGGATCATGAAAATACTTGCAGAGCATCGAAACGTGAAATACTAGGCGAATATCTGGGAAACTGGGCGGAAGGGTTAACCGATATGCAACTGCACCAACACGCTCGAGGATCTCGAAGGGTCCCACATACCTAGGACTAAGCTTCCCCTTCTTCCCAAATCTCATCACATCTTTCATTGGGAAGACCTTCAAGAAAACATGATCGCCAACAGAAAACTCAAGTCTGCGCCGACGACGGTCCGCATAAGATCTCTCCTACTCTGGGCTGCTCTCATCCTATCGCGAATCAACTGGATCTTCACGGTCGTCTCCTCAACAATCTGTGGCCATAAAATACTGCTCTCATTGAGCTCTGTCCAATAGGCGGGCGATCTGCATCTCCTCCCATAAAGAGCCTCAAATGGTGCCATCTGAATGGTCTCCTGGAAACTGTTGTTGTAGGAGAACTCTACTAAAGGTAAATGATGATCCCAGCTACCACCAAAGTCTAAAATGCACGCTCGGAGCATGTCCTCGAGAGTCTAAATAGTCCGCTCTGACTGGCCGTCGGTCTGCGGATGAAATGCTGTGCTGAAACTCAAGCGGGTGCCCAAAGCCTCCTGAAGCCTCTGCCATAGTCGGCTGGTAAACTGGGTGTCTCTGTCGGACACGATACACGTCGGGACTCCATGCAGTCGTACAATCTCGTCGATGTATATCTGGGAATACTGAGAAAAATCAAAAGTCGTCTTCACTGGCAGGAAGTGAGCCGCTTTCGTCAAACGATCCACGGTCACCCAGATGGAGTCATACCCTCGACTAGTCCTGGGTAGACCCAAAATGAAGTCCATAGAAATCTGCTCTCATTTCCACTCCGGAATGGGTAAGTAGCTCTCCCGGGGGCCTCTGGTGCTCGTCCTTGACTTGCTGACAAGTCAGGCATCTCGACACGAAATCTGCGATGTCCCTCTTCATTCCGTCCCACCAGTAAACATCTCTCATATCATGGTACATCTTGGTGGAACCCGAATGAACACTGTACACCGATCGATGTGCCTCCTCAAGAATCTCACGCCGCAGTCCCTCAGCATCTGGTACGTGTTAGTTGTATGTATGCCCCAGAGGCCAGTATTGTACAGATGATGTTTATTATATTGGATGCTTGGACATATATAGAGAGGACTTTCTTGCTCGACATGATAGTATGCTATCTGGTTTCTCTTTATCTTAACATATGTACTTGTCTCTTTATACTGTCTTATGGTTACATGTTGGTAAATCCCTTAGGATGCGTACTTGACTACCTGGACTATGATGCAGATCATACTAGTAGGGACAGGGTAGTCCAGAAGTACATCCTTCAAGGTCCCTAGTCGTGGGTGTATCGAGACAGGGCATCGATATACCAGAGTAGACTAGCGTATACGCTTCTCGACCCATGAGATGGGCGATGGATGATCCCATATCCATTGGTGTTTGACATCAGAGATGGTATACAGGTGCTCAGTGGAGACTGGGTACACTGGACGGACTCGCCGAGAACTCCCAGATGGTATTATACCTTACGTCAGATGGCAATTCTCTGGTGACACTTGTGCAGGTTCGTCAGTAGACCTGAGATCGTCATAGAGTCTTGTGTGATTCCCACTGTGCTTTGATTTCCACCTTACCACGTCCATGAGGGCGTGCAAAATGGTGGTTTTTGGGTACAGTCCTGAATCACATGGAGGCAATGAGCGATAGGAGGGGTTTTGTCTCTCCCGGTATTGGGGGTTGATGTTGCGCTGTGCTCGATTGGCCGTAACAGGAAAGTCCCTGGCCAGGGCTGATTTAGAGATTTACTGGTAAGTGTTACCAGTAGTTTCTCGACCCGTTATGAGCCTCACATCGGCACGACTTATCGGTTATTGGGGTCTGACGTTTACCACCCCTAGACTTGATATGCGACATATCAGACGAGGAGACCGGACTGTATGGGAAGTGTTACCTGTAAGTCCACGTTGTGACCCCCGGTTCTTACGGGGAGGCGGAAACGGTATAAAATCAAAATTTTATCGCAAGAGGCAACATGGACTAAGCTAGGTCGGGATCTTTACCTAAACTAAAACTAGCATACTAAGCTAAAGATATTTAGCTACTCGGATGAAGATGGTTATACCTAAACTTGAACTCCTTCTCTTCAAGCTCCGATGGTGGTTCGATGGCTCCTTCTCGTTGTCTCCGTACGCCGAAGATAGATCCACTTGAAAGCTCCAACCTTTAGCTCCTTCTTCGTTCTTTGAAGAAACTAGTTCACTTGGTTTGCTAAACCTAGTGAACTAGAATGAGTAGAGATGATTTAGAATGGGATTTTATCTATGGTTCTTGATTCTCAACTCATGAGACAAGAGAACCATAGATCAAGAGAGGGAGCAAGAGGTTGAGGGTGAGAGCAAGAGGAGAGCTCAAGAACAAGAGAGAGAATGAGCAAGAAAGAATGAGCAAGTATTTTGTCTCTCACCCTCTCATAATCCAAAGCAATGATAACTCATCATATTAACAAAAGTCTTATGTGATGGTTAGAAGCAACCACAACCATATCATTTCATGCACTCATTTTACACAAATGAGCAAGTAAACAAAAGTCTTTGCCATGAAATGATGGCTATGGTTATCATGATGGTCAACTAGTCAAGCCTAGTCAACCGGTCAACAAAAGTCAACAAGTCAACAACCATATCACCATAATACTTAATTAATATAATAGTTAATCATATATCATATTCTCATTAGGGTTGAGCATAAAGTCAAATAGTCAACGGTCAACTGTCAACAACCCTAATGAGAATCCGCAGCCTCTGCCTCCCTGTCAACTGTGCATACACACCCGCATCCGCGTTCCGAGGAACACGAATGCAAACTGGATAAATCCAATCCAATAAGGTACACTAGGATCTGGTTTAAACCAAAGCCCGCTAGTGTAAACTGTCCGGACACTGTACGTGCATAAGTGTACGGATGTGACCGAACCCTGTCGCAAAACCATGCGACCTGTCGCAATACCATGCGACCTCTACTCTTTTGCTTAAAGGCGAAAAGCTTTCTGTGTGGGACTCTAAAGACTCGACACTACGCTGGCAGTGGGTTTAACCACAGACCGCAAGCGGCACTAGCTGTGCGTAACGGTCCCCAGGTAATGCCGACAAGAAGACCGACGAGGCGAAACCCATCTGAACTCCTACTGAGCCTGAGTGTGACATTCTCCGTACAGTCCGGTCTGTTCGTCTGATACATCGCATGGCGGGCCTAGGGGGCGGTAAACGTCAGTCCCCCAATAGCGGTACAAGTCGTGCCGGAGTGAAGCCCAATACACCCTGAGATAACACTGGAAACCTACCAGTATATCTCGTTTGCCCTGGCCAGGGACTACTCGTGTAATGGCTCTCCTAGACACAGCGCGATATCAACCCCCAATACCGGGAGAGACGAATCCTGTCTAACCGTCACTGCCTCCAAGTGCTTCGGGACTGCACCCAACCACCACCTGTTTGCACGACTCCTTTGAGCCGTGGTAGGGTAGTGATCAAAGTACAGTGGGAACACACCCGAGGCGAAGTGACAGTGTCAAGTCAGCGGACTAAGCTGTACTCATGTCACCTGGGAACTGATAACTGACGATAGGTATAATACCAACTAGTCAGTTCCCGACGAGTCCTGTCCAGTGTACCCGTAACCTAACGAGCACCCGCATACTATCTCAAGTACGACGTACTGACGGCTGTGGGACAGACCGTTTCCCACACTGGGATGAGAAGCGCATGCGCTGGTCTACTCCGGAGTATCGATGCCCTGTCTCGATAGTCCTGCGACCAGGGACCTGAATAAGGATGTGCTTATAGATTACCCAGCCCCACTAGTGTGACGGCCATCACAACGCTGGTAATCAAGCAAAGATCCTAAGGGCTCCACTAATGCGTATAAGTGATATACTGAAATAAACACAAGTACACATTGAAGTAGAAACAAACCAAGTAGCATACTACTATTTTGAGCAAGATTGTATATACAAGGTGAATATCCCAAGCATCCATTAAGTAATATACAAACCAGTATGATACAGTAATGGCCTCTAGGGCATATACACTAACAATCTCCCACTTGCACTAAGGCCATGTACTGGCGTATCGAAGACCTATCATCTCGATCAGCCGCTCGAACTGAGTCTGGGGCAGGGCCTTGGTGAATGGATCAGCAGTGTTATCTTCTGAAGCGACTCTCCGAACCTCGATCTCCTGGCGATCTACGATCTCCCTGATCAGGTGATACCGCCTTAAGATGTGCCTGGATCTCTGATGGGACCTGGGTTCCTTCGCTAATGCTATAGCCCCGTTGTTGTCGCAATACAGAGGTATTGGATCAACAATGGACGGAACCACCTGAAGTTCTTTCAAGAACTTCCTCATCCAGACAGCTTCTTTTGCGGCATCAGATGCAGCGATGTATTCCGCTTCCATCGTCGAGTCTGCAACGGTTTCCTGTTTGGAACTCTTCCAACACACCGCCCCTCCATTGAGGGTAAAGACAAAACCCGACATGGACTTGGAATCATCCTTGTCACTCTGGAAGCTGGAGTCAGCAAAGGCCTCGATCTGGAGGTCTTTTCCGCCATACACCAAGAACATCTCCTTAGTCCTTCTCAGATACTTGAGAATGTTCTTTACCGCTATCCAGTGTTTCTCCCCAGGGTTAGACTGATACCGGCTTACCACACTCAGTGCATAAGCTACATCCGGTCTGGTACACAACATCGCATACATTATAGAGCCTACCGCAGAAGCGTAGGGTATAATAGACATGCGATCCCTCTCCAAATCAGTCTTGGGAGACATCTCTTTAGAGAGGGTGATCCCGTGACAAGCTGGTAGGTTACCGTGCTTGGAATCTTCCATACTGAATCTTTTCAGCACGGTGTCGATGTACCTGGACTGAGAAAGTCCTAATATCCTCTTGGATCTGTCACGGTAGATCCGGATACCCAGAATGTATGAGGCATCACCCAGGTCTTTCATGGAGAACCTGTGTGACAAGAACCCCTTGACAGATTGTAGCATAGGAATGTCATTTCCTATTAAGAGAATGTCATCCACGTATAAAACGAGGAATACTACAGTTCTCGCTACAAATCTACTATAGATGCATGGTTCATCTGGATTTTTGATAAAGCCAAATTCTTTGACCGTCTCATCAAAGCAGATGTTCCAACTCCGCGATGCCTGCTTTAGTCCATAGATGGACTTAAGCAACTTGCACACCTTTCCGCTGCTCCCACTCTGAATGAAACCCTCTGGCTGGTCCATATAGACACACTCCTCTAAATTTCCATTTTAGAAAAGCTGTCTTTACGTCCATTTGCCAGATCTCATAATCGTGGAAGGCAGCAATGGCAAGAAGGATCCGAATGGATTTCAGCATGGCTACTGGAGAAAAGGTTTCGTCGTAGTCCAAGCCAGGTCTTTGACGAAAACCCTTTGCTACCAGCCTAGCTTTATAGGTCTCAACCTGTCCATCTACACCAATCTTCCTTTTGAAGATCCACTTGCATCCTATGGGTTTTACCCCGTCTGGAGCAATGTCCAACGTCCATACCTTGTTGGTGTACATGGACTCCATTTCGGTCCGCATTGCATCCAGCCATTTCACTGAGTCAACGCTCTGAACGGCCTGCTGCAAGCTAGTAAGCTCATTATAATCTATGATGCAGTCCTCTCTATCCCCGTCTATGAGAAAACCGTAGTATCTCTCGGGCGGATGAGACTGCCTACTACTCCTGCGGAGCGGCGTAGGAATGTCCTGTTCTGTTGAACCCTCTGGTTCCACCAAGCTTTCAGTAACAGTCTGTGGTTCTGGAATTTCTTCCAGTTCTACTGCGCTCCCACTTATTTCTTTTTCTATGAACTGGTGTTCTAGAAAGTGGGCATGACGAGAAACAAGAACTTTTTGTTCCTCTTCACAGTAGAAGAAATATCCCTTGGAATTCTTTGGATATCCCACAAACTTGCACAGTACTGAGCGTGCCTCGAGCTTGTCCGCATGCTGCTTTTTGACAAAAGCTGGACTTCCCCATATCTTAATGTGATTAAGATGGGGTCTCTTCCCACACCACATCTCAAATGGCGTGGTAGGCACAGTCTTAGTGGGAACTCGGTTCAAAAGGTATGCGGCTGATTCTAGCGCATACCCCCAGAATGATCGCGGTAACTCAGCGTTACTCATCATGGACCGCACCATATCCAATAGGGTGCGGTTCCGTCTCTCCGATACACCGTTATGTTGCGGGGTGTATGGAGGAGTAAGCTGAGAGAGAATTCCGTTCTCTTTTAAATAGTCCAGGAACTCGGCACTTAAGTATTCTCCACCTCGATCCGATCTTAGAATCTTAATACTTTTGCCGGTCTGTTTCTCTACTTCATTCTTATACTCCTGGAATTTTCCAAAGGCCTCAGACTTATGTTTCATTAAGAAGACATAACCGTACCTTGAGAAGTCATCCGTAAAAGTAATGAAGTAAGAATGTCCGCTTCGGGCATGTGTAGACATTGGACCGCACACGTCACTGTGTACGAGTCCCAAGAGCTCGGTCGCTCTTACTCCATGTCCAGTAAACGGAGTCTTTGTCATCTTTCCTTTGAGACAAGATTGACAAGTGGCATATGATTGATATTCGAACGCATTCAAATATCCTTCTGTATGCAACTTAGTCAACCTTCTCTCATTGATGTGACCCAATCTACAATGCCATAAGAAAGTCTGATTTATTTCTGGAGACTTTCTTTTGTGTGTATTCTGGACATTAAAAATCTGTGGTTGGTTTAACACGTATATACCATTACTCAATGTACCTGACCCAATCAGAACTTGATTAAGGTGAATGTTTACAACATTACTTACAAACGCAAATTCATAACCTTCTTTAGAAACTAAAGATACAGAAATGATATTACAAGTTGCGTTGGGTACAAAAAAGCAATTACGCAAAACCAAAACATGTCCATCTGACATTCCCAGGTGATAGTCCCCCACGGCTTTAGCATCCATGCTAGCTCCGTTCGCAACTCTGAGGGTCATGTCACCTGCCTTCAAAACCCTACGGTTTCTCAACGCCTGCAAAGAATTACAGATATGAGATCCTGATCCGGTATCCAATACCCAGGAAGTAGAGTTTATTGAAAGACAGTTTTCAATAACATACACACCTGAAGCTGAAGCTGCAACCTGCTTCAATTCCTGTGTTCTGGCCTTCCAGGCCCTGCAATCATTCTTCCAGTGTCCTTTCTTATGACAATAGAAGCATTCTTCCTTATCCACAAGCTTCCCCGCTATCTTTGTTGCTTTACCTTTTCCCTTCGTATCCACTTTACTAACACCGCCCCTTGGTTTGGCGGGGGCCTTCTTCTTCTTTCCCTTGGCTTTCTCCTTGGACCTAGAAGAAGATGATCCTCCTACAAACAAAGTGGATGTTTCCCTACCTTTCTGTAGGGTGCCCTCTGCGCTCCTCAGCATGTTGAGGAGCTCTGATAGTTCAACCTCTTTTTCTTGTAGGTTGAAGTTCAGTATAAACTGGGCGTAAGTGGAAGGAAGGGACTGGAGAACTATATCCGTATATAGCTCACTCTCCAATGTGATCCCTAGGTCAGCGAGCTCCTCAATGAAGCCGATCATCTTTAGCACGTGCTCGGCTACTGATGATCCGACGGCCATTCTTGTCGAAAATAACTTTTTCGACGCTTCGTATCTTGCGATACGTGATTGCTCTCCATACAGTTCTTTTGTATGGAGCAATATGGACTCCATGTCCATATTCTCATGCCTCCTCTGATGTTCGTTGTCCATCGAGGCAAGCAGGAGGCATTTGGCCTTCGCGCTATCAATCTCCCAAGTCTTACGGATTTCCTTATCCGCGACGCTGGAAGTTGGACCAGGGACAGGGGGAGCTTTGGTGGTAAGAAGATACCCCAGCTTGTCATAAGTGATTGCTATCTTGACATTCCTGAGCCAATCTTTGTAGTTTGGCCCTGTCAGTTTGTTTTTATCTAGGAGTAACTTAAGTCCAGTCATGTTGATTGGTCGCTGCAATTAGGAGAGAGAAGAAGAAACACTCAGCATGATGCTCTTGCAAGTTTAGAGTGGTTTTTAGTTTGTCTAAACAGGATGGCTCCCACTGTTTCTCGAATCCCTCCTCAAACCATAAAGGAAGAATTAGTCAGGATCAATCCCACCGTACAATACTTGCTTAACCGTTCAGCCAGGCCGGTGTCGGTACTTCGAGGGAGGTTTTCCAACGCTTTCGCGAAATTCCTTAATTAAAGAACCTCTTTTCCCTGGGGGCGTAGCCCCGCTAACACCTTTCTAGGCACCTACTAGGTTTATAGCATTGATCGTTAAGTGAGAAATTTCCCGAGGAGTAGCATATACTCACAGTAGGATCGGGATCCAAATATCATCGCGTGACGAAACTGAAGGAATCCTACCAGAATCATCACACTCCAAATGGTATGCAAATCTAGCAAGTTTCAGTACTTATGAAACTCCCGATGTGGATTTTTGCCCCATGCTCTTATGACCTTGACTTTGGCCAAAATATCATAAGTCACATGTCAAGTTCTACCCGTCATTATCCAGGTTAATTTGGATCCATCCGTACCTACCCTTGACTTTGGCCAAAATGGCAGTACGACTGTCCCAAACCAACGCATCTATCTATGCTACACATGAACACCCAATAGCTACCAATCACTGTGCCTTGACTTTGGCCAACATACACAGCTTGAATACTATTGACTATTCATGTGAAACGACGGAGGGCTACGGATGGTTTTGGCAAAACCGTGAACGTAGTGAACTTGATATGGTCGATGGAACGAGATAGCTTTTAAAAGGAGTGGCTCAAGCTCCGCATTTAAAAGTTGTTTTTGAAAAGAACCGAGTGGTTTTTCGAAAGTGTTCCAACGACTTTAACTTGGTTTATTATCTTGCATTAGTTCTTTTAATGCGTGATATTCTTGCATTAGTTCTTTTAATGCGTCCCATCATTTAATCCTACCATTGCAGAAAACAACCAAAATATGACGTACGCTTATGCCATTCGCATTCGCCACGGGGCCCCGTCATTACCCGTTAGGTTACTTAACTAACGACAGAGCGGGGGCTGGGCTAGCGCGTCTGTAAAACATAAGCAACGCCTAAATAATATCATATATAGATATACTGCAATGATAAACATTTCAAATCACAGATAAATACATTGGATATACTAGCAATCTGTAATTTGTACGAGCCTGTAACAAAAACAGATAACACGGTCGCGGTGAATAGCCAAAACCCCAGCCAAGACCCCTACGGGTGCGGTAAACTACCCGCCAAGTACCCGAAGCGTAGCAACCTCCCTCATCTCCATGAGTAGGCCACTCGACACTTCGGCATACCCGGTAGTTTGTGCACCCCTCCATGGGTCTATCCTAGGAGCAAAAACAGTAAAAAGAAATTATACAATGACGGCTACAACCCCGACCCGGTTGTGCGGCCATACAAATAATTATTACATCAATTTACAAATTTACATGAATTGCAAGAAAAGAAAACTCTCGTCTCACAACCCCCGGCTATTCACCCGCGACAATCCAACATATTTATATACACATTCCAGCACATTACAGATCATGTATAACCCCGACCAATCGACTTATAGCGATTGGCCGACGTTCAATACATGCAAACATCACAGATATAACCATCATAGTCAAAGTGCAGTGAAGTTCGGAAAAAATACGGAATTATAGGACCCCAAAAGGAAATTTCTTTTCTGGAAAATCTGGGCACATATAATATATTTCAAAAATCCCAAAACCAACACAGACACACACTGCGAAAAACGATGCACAGAAGACGACAAAGCGCGGCGTTTCCGCGGCGGATGCCTAGCTCACGCGGCGGAAGGGAGGCGGTTTGGACGAATTACTGTATCGTTTTTCTTGGGTGTTCACACAAAACCCTGAGCCGAATTTACAAGTGTAAAGTTTTTCATTTTGAGCCAAAAAAATTTCAACAGAAACTCAGATTTCGTAAAAGTTTGGTTTTTGGATTTTTCCGGTTCCGAACTTCGTTACACTTCACTACCAAGCTAGTTTAAGTTTAGTTAGGCTCTGATACCACTGTAAGTCCACGTTGCGACCCCCGGTTCTTACGGGGAGGCGGAAACGGTATAAAATCAAAATTTTATCGCAAGAGGCAACATGGACTAAGCTAGGTCGGGATCTTTACCTAAACTAAAACTAGCATACTAAGCTAAAGATATTTAGCTACTCGGATGAAGATGGTTATACCTAAACTTGAACTCCTTCTCTTCAAGCTCCGATGGTGGTTCGATGGCTCCTTCTCGTTGTCTCCGTACGCCGAAGATAGATCCACTTGAAAGCTCCAACCTTTAGCTCCTTCTTCGTTCTTTGAAGAAACTAGTTCACTTGGTTTGCTAAACCTAGTGAACTAGAATGAGTAGAGATGATTTAGAATGGGATTTTATCTATGGTTCTTGATTCTCAACTCATGAGACAAGAGAACCATAGATCAAGAGAGGGAGCAAGAGGTTGAGGGTGAGAGCAAGAGGAGAGCTCAAGAACAAGAGAGAGAATGAGCAAGAAAGAATGAGCAAGTATTTTGTCTCTCACCCTCTCATAATCCAAAGCAATGATAACTCATCATATTAACAAAAGTCTTATGTGATGGTTAGAAGCAACCACAACCATATCATTTCATGCACTCATTTTACACAAATGAGCAAGTAAACAAAAGTCTTTGCCATGAAATGATGGCTATGGTTATCATGATGGTCAACTAGTCAAGCCTAGTCAACCGGTCAACAAGTCAACAAAAGTCAACAAGTCAATAAGTCAACAAAAGTCAACAAGTCAACAACCATATCACCATAATACTTAATTAATATAATAGTTAATCATATATCATATTCTCATTAGGGTTGAGCATAAAGTCAAATAGTCAACGGTCAACTGTCAACAACCCTAATGAGAATCCGCAGCCTCTGCCTCCCTGTCAACTGTGCATACACACCCGCATCCGCGTTCCGAGGAACACGAATGCAAACTGGATAAATCCAATCCCATAAGGTACACTAGGATCTGGCTTAAACCAAAGCCCGCTAGTGTAAACTGTCCGGACACTGTACGTGCATAAGTGCACGGATGTGACCGAACCCTGTCGCAAAACCATGCGACCTGTCGCAATACCATGCGACCTCTACTCTTTTGCCTAAAGGCGAAAAGCTTTCTGTGTGGGACTCTAAAGACTCGACACTACGCTGGCAGTGGGTTTAACCACAGACCGCAAGCGGCACTAGCTGTGTGTAACGGTCCCCAGGTAATGCCGACAAGAAGACCGACGAGGCGAAACCCATCTGAACTCCTACTGAGCCTGAGTGTGACATTCTCCGTACAGTCCGGTCTGTTCGTCTGATACATCGCATGGCGGGCCTAGGGGGCGGTAAACGTCAGTCCCCCAATAGCGGTACAAGTCGTGCCGGAGTGAAGCCCAATACACCCTGAGATAACACTGGAAACCTACCAGTATATCTCGTTTGCCCTGGCCAGGGACTACTCGTGTAATGGCTCTCCTAGACACAGCGCGATGTCAACCCCCAATACCGGGAGAGACGAATCCTGTCTAACCGTCACTGCCTCCAAGTGCTTCGGGACTGCACCCAACCGCCACCTGTTTGCACGACTCCTTTGAGCCGTGGTAGGGTAGTGATCAAAGTACAGTGGGAACACACCCGAGGCGAAGTGACAGTGTCAAGTCAGCGGACTAAGCTGTACTCATGTCACCTGGGAACTGATAACTGACGATAGGTATAATACCAACTAGTCAGTTCCCGACGAGTCCTGTCCAGTGTACCCGTAACCTAACGAGCACCCGCATACTATCTCAAGTACGACGTACTGACGGCTGTGGGACAGACCGTCTCCCACACTGGGATGAGAAGCGCATGCGCTGGTCTACTCCGGAGTATCGATGCCCTGTCTCGATAGTCCTGCGACCAGGGACCTGAATAAGGATGTGCTTATAGATTACCCAGCCCCACTAGTGTGACGGCCATCACAACGCTGGTAATCAAGCAAAGATCCTAAGGGCTCCACTAATGCGTATAAGTGATATACTGAAATAAACACAAGTACACATTGAAGTAGAAACAAACCAAGTAGCATACTACTATTTTGAGCAAGATTGTATATACAAGGTGAATATCCCAAGCATCCATTAAGTAATATACAAACCAGTATGATACAGTAATGGCCTCTAGGGCATATACACTAACATTACCGGCAGGCTTTTACAGGAGTTGGAGCGGGCTTGCTTGCTGATCTTCTGATCGCTCAATACCCGGGTAGCCGTTACGTCCAGCTAGTACCGCTGACGGCTTGTGGGTGCTTGATGTGATCATCACCTACTGCCGGCGTATTGACGAGTTTTTAGAGTCCTACATAGAGGTTTTACTGGCTCAGGCAAAACGAAATAGGAGCACATATGTGATATGTGCGGGACCGAGAATAATGCGTGTATGTGATACCGTATTCTATTCTCGTGACTTTTTGTATCGATCGGTTATATATGATATAGCCGGGTTATCAAATCAAGTGTTGATTCGATAAGTCGATACATTGCATGTTAGTCGGTTATATGTGATATGACCGGATTATTAAGTTAAGTATTGATTTAATAATTTATTGTATAATTGTATATTTGATATACTAGTTTACATTAACTAACACTTGTTCACTTTAGGTATTTTCTCATATGCACACTTGAATATATATATATGTGATATATATATTAAAAGTGTTTTCTTTTGTATCATGGTTGATGATACACTAAACATGGGTGTGTAAGACATACACCATACTATATAAGATGGTGGCTAATATTTATTTAAGGTAATTACAAATTAGTGGTGCTTAGGTCATAAGCATGAAGCTTGTAGAAGCTTGTGGATGCTTTGACAAAGTCCACTAAATTTGTTTTACTTTAGATTTTTATTAACCTAACCATTTTCAATTAGCTATGGTTATGGCTCTATAAGAGTTAGTATATGATACTCACTTACCATGGTTGGCCTTCTCACTTGATCATTATCCTCATCTTTTTCTTTTCTTCTTCTTCTTAATTTTGTGAAAAAGAAAAGGCTTGCTAGGGTTTGATCCAAAGTGAGAAAGATTGTGAGAAATAAAATTCTAAAGAGAACCCACTTCCTATTTCTCCATCCTCTACTAGACTAGCACTTTAGTTTAGGGTGTTTGCTTCACTAATTCTCAAGTTAGTGAAGTAGTAGCTTGAGTTGGCATCCCCTCGACGTAGATCATCTTCGGCCTCGAAGACTTCAAGTAAGGACGAGTCTTTCACCTCGTGAAGCCATGCAAGGGTCCTGGAGAACCACGATCGCAGCGAAGGGACTTCAACAAGGAGCTAAAGAAGTGAAGGACCGATCTACAAAGGTTGTATTTCGTATTCACTTAGTCGTAAACGTAGTTTACTTGCATTTGAAACCCTAATTTTCTAGCAAAGATCTTGTTTAGGGTTCTTAGGCACGGCTAAAAATTTAATCGGGCATGTTTGATGCTTAGTAGAACCTTATTAGAGTACCTAGTAACCCAACAGAGGTATCAGAGCCTAGCTAGAACATTAGGCGATGTGTTAACGAAGTTAAAACTCCGAACGAACCCAAACATGTCAAGATAACCCCCTCTCTGTACAATTTTTAAAAACTGGGTTTTTTCAGAATTAAAAATACCTAAAAAATTCAGCAGGGCTTTCTAAGAATTGTGGTGAAAAACGACAGCATATTACGTAAAACCCACCGCGGAACCGCGGCCGTACCCTGCTTGGGCCGCGGTTCCGCGGCCGTACAGAGGAGATATGCCATCATGTTTTCACTGTAATTACTTTTTCTGTGATTTGTATTTTCTGGGTATTTTTAAATTAACTCAAGTGTTGAGTATTTTGGGGTTTATTTTGTAATCGTCGATTCGATCGGAGAATTTAATTTTGTTTTGTTATTCCGGATAATTTAGAAAGTATTAAAATGTTCGAACGGATATCATTAACTCAATTTTTCCCGGCACGAAAAACATTCAAGTGTTGAATTTTTTTCGGGTTTAAATCTTTCGGAAATACATGCATGTGACGCGATGGACCCTCTAGAAGACAACAAACCTTAACTCGATTATGTGACCGTCTTGAACTGCCTTTTGAACCTTAGGGTTTGAGGCAGTACGGCGTGCCACATGTGAGGCATTGGCTTGACCCTTCTACGGCTGGACCGTTGCTACTGTGACGTATTCTGGAATTTTTGAACTCCGCTCAAGTGTTGAGCTATTTAGGAAATCTCGGGTATTTGATTATTCGATCGGAAAGTTTAATACTATCTATTTATCTGGAATGTGATACAATATGTGGAATTCATACAGTTAGGCATGAAATGCGAAGTATGTGATATTTCGGATTTACGATGTCTAAAGAGATTGTGGATTCCAAATGTTGTAGTTTTACACTTTCTTTTCTATGATCGTAAGTGTAATATGTGATATCGCCGGTTTCGTTGCTATATGTCAACGACAATTGGGATGCGCATATTTACTTACGTTGATGACATGTGATGTTATGTGTTGCTGGATATGTTATATTGGATCGTCGCGTTCTGAATAGCCGGGTTTTTTTTGTGAGATGAGAGTTTTTATTTTCATTCATGTAAAATAAAATGTATGTAACATTCTTTTATTGGGGCGCTTCCGGGATGAGGTTGATGCCACCATTTGTATATTATTTACTTTTCCGTACTAGGATAGACCCAAGGAGGAGAGCACAAATAACTGGGTTCTGGAGTCTAGTGGGAGACCAACTCGAGGAGTCGAGTCCAGGTCTCCTAACTCTACAATTGGTAGGGTTGCTTGTCGCTCTCGTAGGGGTCTAGGGGTGTGGGTATGGCTATTCATCACGACCGTGGAATCCGTGTTTTATAGAGGCTCAAAATAAAATATGGACGCCCTAATATATCCAATGTTTCATATGTTTCTTCTGCTGCGATATCTGTGATGTGATCATTTGATGTGCTGTGATAAATACTGTATATAGTATATATGATATATTATATAGGCGTTACTTATGTTTTACACCCGCGCTAGCCCTGCCCCGCTTTGCCGTTAGTTACCTAACCTAACGGTGTACGAAGGGACATCGAGGCGAATGCTGATGGCATAAGTCTACGTCGTATTTATCTGTGATGTTTAGGTGACTTAAATGATGGGACTTCATTAATGTGATTAATAAAAGAAAAGAAACCTAAAAGATGTTGTAGAATCAAATTTTTCAAAAAGGGTAGCTACAGTTTTGCTTTGCATAGCGGTATATATGATATACCCTGCACCTTATTCGATGGGGAAAAAGCCGAGATCCCTTCACCGGGAGTGACCTCTTTAGCAAAACTGGCAGATGCTACAACACTCAGTTTGTTTTTGATTGCTTTTAGATTTTTGCTTTGCATAGTGATGTATATGATATATCCTGCACCGTATTCCATAAGGAAAGAGCCGAGATCCCTTCACCGGGAGTGACCTCTTTAGCAAAACTAATAAAAGCCTCAAAATCACCCCATTTCAAAATTCACATGATTCTACAACGATATCAAGTTCATTACGCAATAAGTTTTCAGAAAAACTTGTCGTAGCCCTCCGTCATTTCAGATAAGTTGTATATAGTATTCGTGCTGCATTTGTTGGCTTTCGTCAAGGTGTAGTGTGCGGTAGCTATATGCTGCTTATCTGCTGCATATGATGCGACTGGATTAGGGTAGTCATATGGCTTTGTTGGCTTTCGTCAAGGGTCGTGCGGGTGGGTTTAATTCAGTCAAGAAATGTACGGGTTGAACTTGACTAGCGGGCTATGGTTTGTTGGCTTTCGTCAAGGTCATAGCACGTTAGGGGAAAAATATTATCGGGAATTTCAAGTGTTGAAATTTGCATTGAGATTGCATACCTTCTATGAGATAGTTGGATCCCGATACCCACTGTGAGTAATTGTTACTCCTGGGAGAGTTTTACACAGGTCAATTAGCCGATCAAGTAGGTGTCTAGAAAGGTGTCAACGGGATTACGCCTCTGGGAAAACGAGGTTTACTTTAATTAGGTCCGTGCGAAAGCACGGGGAACCTCCCTCAAAGTACCGACACTGGCCTGGCTGAAAGATTGGCGAAATTGTAGGGTGTAATTAATCCCGGCTACTCTTTCCTTTTAGGGTTTGAAGGAAGATTTGATAAAAACAGTGGGAGCCATCCTGATTAGATAAAATAATAACCAATCTGATCTTGCAAGAGCATACGCTAAAGTGTTTTCTTCTCTCTCTCTCTCCAGGTAGCGACCATATCATGCCTTAATCAAGATAATAATATGGATGTATTGACCGAACCCGCATGTTATACTGTGCTGGGGAACGTTGGTTCCGTTCTTTCTTATAAGAGTTATAAGACTGAACAGGATATAGGGGAATACCAGGATTCTCATGCCACCCGTATGAAGAAAGTACATGTTGATGCATTTTCTTCGGGTGTGTTCGTTACAGAGAACTGTTTCTCTATTTGCTCTACGTCCTGGGTATTAGATACCGGGTCAGGATCCTATATATGTAATCAGTTACATAGGCTTAGGAAAGGTAGAGAACTTGGAGAAGGTGATAAAGGCATAAGGGTTGGAAATGGTGCAATTGTTGCAGCTAAAACCGTCGGGGAATATCACCTTGTATTGCCAACAGGTAATACATTGATTCTGAACGAATGCTATTACATGTCGAACCTGATATGCAACATTATATCGGTTTCTTTGTTGAGTAAAGAAGGATATAATTTTGTATTACAGGATAATGTTATGAACATTTTTCTAAACCAAAAGTTGGTTGGATCAGGCACGATGTGCAATGGCATTTATGTTCTAAATCAATCAACAGTTCTGAGCATAACAAACACACACAAGAGGAAGAGTTCAGAAATGAACGAATCCTTCTTGTGGCATTGTAGACTGGGTCACATCAATGCGACATGACTAGCTAAGTTGCATAAGGATGGATATTTGAAACCGTTCAAATTTTCATCTTATGACACTTGCCAGTCATGTCTCAAAGGCAAGATGACCAAAACTCCGTTTACGGGACACGGAGAAAGAGTTACCGAACTCTTGGGACTGATACATAGTGATGTATGCGGTCCCATGTCTACACATGCCAGGGATGGTTCTTCGTACTTCATTACATTCACTGACGATCTCTCAAGATATGGACAAGTGTTCTTGATAAGACACACGTCTGAAGCTTTTGAGAAATTTAGAGAATATAAACAAGAAGTCGAGAACCAAACCGGAAAAAGTATTAAAATCCTACGATCTGATCGAGGAGGTGAATACTTGAGCAATGATTCCTGGACTTCCTAAAAGAGAATGGGATTCTCTCTCAGCTGACTCCTCCATATACACCACAGTACAACGGTGTATCAGAACGGAGGAACCACATCCTATTAGATATGGTGCGCTCTATGATGAGCACAGCTGAGTTACCTATTTCCTTCTGGGGGTATGCGCTAGAGACAGCCATACATCTATTGAATATGGCCCCCACCAAATCTGTGTCTACCACTCCATATGAGATATGGAAAGGGAAGAGACCATGTCTTAACTATATAAAGATATGGGGTTGTCCAGCCTATGTCAAACGGCAAAATCCGGACAAACTCAGGGCACGGTCTGTTTTATGCAAATTTGTAGGATATCCTAAGAATTCATAAGGGTATATCTTCTACCACACTGAGGAACAAAGGGTGTTTGTTTCTCGGCATGCCACCTTTTTAGAAAAGGAATTTCTTGCAAAAGAGATTAGTGGATATGAGGTAGAACTGGAAGAGCTTCCAGCTACAAAAGCTGCAACAGAAGATCTGGTGGAACCAGAGGATTCTGTAGTTCCCAACGAACCTCAGCCTCTCCGCCGATCTAGTAGGGTTCCTCACCCACCTGAGAGATACTACGGTTTTCTCATGGATGGTGGGAGCGAGGATTGCATCATGGTTGATGATGACCCAACTAGCTTCGAGCAGGCCATCACGAGTGGGGACTCAGTGAAATGGCTGGATGCAATGCGGTCCGAGATGGAATTCATATACACCAACAAAGTATGGACTTTGGAAGATGCTCCTGAAGGGGTAAAACCCATTGGGAGCAAGTGGATCTTCAAGAAAAAACTTGGTGTAGATGGGAAAGTGGAGACTTTCAAAGCTAGACTTGTTGCAAAGGGTTTTCGTCAAAGACCAGGTATGGACTATGACGAAACCTTTTCTCCAGTGGCTATGCTTAAATCCATCCGGATCATGCTTGCCATCGCTGCATATCATGACTACGAAATTTGGCAAATGGATGTTAAGACCGCCTTTCTAAACGGTGATTTAGAAGAGTGCGTGTACATGACTCAGCCAGAGGGCTTCATAGATAGTGGGAGCAGCGGGAAGGTGTGCAAGCTGCTTAAATCCATTTATGGATTAAAGCAAGCATCGCGGAGTTGGGACATCTGCTTTGACGTCGTTATCAAAGAGTTTGATTTCGTAAAAAACGTAGATGAACCTTGTATCTACAAGAAGGTGGCAGAGAGTAAGGTTGTCTTCCTTGTATTGTATGTGGACGACATACTCTTGATAGGAAATGATATTCCTATGCTGCAATCGGTCAAGCTCTTCTTATCACAAAGATTCTCATTGAAAGATCTAGGTGATGCCTCCTGCATACTGGGAATTATGATCTATAGAGATAGATCTAAAAGGATATTGGGATTGTCCCAATCCAGGTACATTGACACCATATTAAAGAGGTTTAGTATGGAAGAGTCCAAACGTGGGTTTTTACCCACAATCTCAGGGCTCACTCTCTCCAAAAAGATGTCTCCTAAGATTGATTTGGAGAGAGCTCGCATGCAAGGGATACCCTATGCTTCGGCTGTAGGCTCTATCATGTACGCGATGCTATTTACCAGACCCGATGTAGCGTACTCATTAAGTGTAGTGAGTAGGTATCAAGCTGATCCTGGAGAGAGTCACTGGACAGCTGTGAAGAGCATTCTCAAGTACTTGCGAAGGACTAAAGAGATGCTCTTGGTGTATGGTAACGGAGAACTTCAAATGGAGTCCTTTACCGATTCGAGCTTCCAGAGTGATAAGGACGACTCTAAGTCGCAGTCGGGATTTGTCTTTACCCTTTACGGAGGGGCGGTTAGCTAGAAGAGTTCCAAGCAGGAAACCGTGGCAGACTCGACGATGGAGGCTGAATACATCGCTGCCAACGATGCTGCCAAAGAGGCTGTCTGGATCAAGAAGTTCATTACTGAACTTGGAGTGGTTCCATCCATTGAGCATCCAATACCTTTGTATTGCGATAACAATGGAGCGGTGGCTTTGGCCAAGGAACCCAGGTCCCATCAGCGATCCAGGCATATTCTGAGGCGGTATCACCTGATCTCGTTGATCGCCGGGAGATCGAGGTCAGGAGGGTTGACACGAAGAACAACACAGCGGATCCACTCACGAAGGCCATACCCCAGATACAGTTTGAGAGACTCTTCGGGATGCTAGGTATGCGATACTATAGCAGCTGGCCCTAGTGCAAGTGGGAGATTGTCAGTAGTATGTATGCCCTAGAGGCCAGTATTGTACAGATGATGTATATTATATTAGATGTTTGGACATATATAGAGAGGACTTTCCTGCTCGACATGATAGTATGCTATCTGGTTGCTCTTTATCTTAACATGTGTACTTGTCTCTTTATACTGTCTTATGGTTACATGTTGGTAAAGCCCTTAGGATGCGTACTTGACTACCTGGACTATGATGCAGATCATACTAGTGGGGACATGATAGTCCATAAGTACATCCTTCAAGGTCCCTAGTCGTGGGTGTATCGAGACAGGGCATCGATATACCAGAGTAGACTAGCATATACGCTTCTCGACCCATGAGATGGGCGATGGATGATCCCATATCCATTGGTGTTTGACATCAGAGATGGTATACAGGTGCTCAGTGGAGATTGGGTACACTGGACGGACTCGCCGACAACTCCCAGATGGTATTATACCATACGTCAGATGGCAGTTCTCTGGTGACACTTGTGCATGTTAGTCTGTAGACCCGAGATCGTCATAGAGTCTTGTGTGATTCCCACTGTGCTTTGATTTCCACCTTACCACGTCCATGAGGGCGTGCAAAACAGTAGTTTTTGGGTACAGTCCTGAGTCACATGGAGGCAATGAGCGATAGGAGGGGTTTCGTCTCTCCCGGTATTGGGGGTTGATGTTGCGCTGTGCTCGATTGGCCGTATCAGGGAAGTCCCTGGCCAGGGCTGATTTAGAGATTTACTGGTAAGTGTTACCAGTAGTTTCTCGACCCGTTATGAGCCTCACATCGGCACGACTTATCGGTTATTGGGGTCTGACGTTTCCCACCCCTAAACTTGATATGCGACATATCAGACGAGGAGACCGGACTGTATGGGAAGTGTTACCGGCAGGCTTTTACAGGAGTTGGAGCGGGCTTGCTTGCTAATCTTCTGATCGCTCAATACCCGGGTAGCCGTTACGTCCAGCTAGTACCGCTGACTGTTTGTGGGTGCTTGATGTGATCATCACCTACTGCCGGCGTATTGACGAGTCTTTAGAGTCCTACATAGAGGTTTTACTGGCTCAGGCAAAACGAAATAGGAGCGCATATGTGATATGTGCGGGACCGAGAATAATGCGTGTATGTGATACCGTATTCTATTCTCGTGACTTTTTGTATCGATCGGTTTTATATGATATAGCCGGGTTATCAAATCAAGTGTTGATTCGATAAGTCGATACATTGCATGTTAGTCGGTTATATGTGATATGACCAGATTATTATGTCAAGTATTGATTTAATAATTTATTGTATAATTGTATATTTGATATACTAGTTTACATTAACTAACACTTGTTCACTTTAGGTATTTTCTCATATGCACACTTGAATATATATATGTGATATATATATTAAAAGTGTTTTCTTTTGTATCATGGTTGATGATACACTAAACATGGGTGTGTAAGACATACACCATACTATATAAGATGGTGGTTAATATTTATTTAAGGTAATTACAAATTAGTGGTGCTTAGGTCATAAGCATGAAGCTTGTAGAAGCTTGTGGATGCTTTGACAAAGTCCACTAAATTTGTTTTACTTTAGATTTTTATTAACCTAACCATTTTCAATTAGCTATGGTTATGGCTCTACAAGAGTTAGTAAATGATACTCACTCACCATGGTTAGCCTTCTCACTTGATCATTATCCTCATCTCTTTCTTTTCTTCTTCTTCTTCATTTTGTGAAAAAGAAAAAGCTTGCTAGGGTTTGATCCAAAGTGAGAAAGATTGTGAGAAATAAAATTCTAAAGAGAACCCACTTCCTATTTCTCCATCCTCTACTAGACTAGCACTTTAGTTTAGGGTGTTTGCTTCACTAATTCTCAAGTTAGTGAAGTAGTAGCTTGAGTTGGCATCCCCTCGACGTAGATCATCTTCGGCCTCGAAGACTTCAAGTAAGGACGCGTCTTTCACCTCGTGAAGCCATGCAAGGGTCCGGAAGAACCATGATCGCAGCGAAGGGACTTCAACAAGGAGCTAAAGAAGTGAAGGACCGATCTACCAAGGTTGTATTTCGTATTCACTTAGTCGTAAACGTTGTTTTCTTTCATTTGAAACCCTAATTTTCAAGCAAAGATCTTGTTTAGGGTTCTTAGGCACGGCTAAAAATTTAATCGGGCATGTTTGATGCTCAGTAGAACCTTATTAGAGTGCCTAGTAACCCTACAGTACGCACAGTCTAGTCCCAAATTGCAGTATCCCTTGATCATCGATCACGAACTCAGAAAATCTGCCATGTCCAATCTGTGCCATGATCTCTGAACAACGGTCATCACTGTACTGTGCCTCATGTATACGGTCAAGCAACTATGGGCGTGCATGAACATGCGCAAGCTGTCCCCCGATCGGCGTGAACTCGAACTGCACTCGGCTGTCGCATAAAATCTGCCAATCTGCTGACGACTGCCTCTCCACTGCGCTCAAGCAAGATAGACTATCCCCGGGCCTCTTACTCAAAGCATCTGCCACTACATTTGCCTTGCCCGGGTGGTAAAGGATCTCACAGTCGTAGTCCTTCACTAACTCCATCCAACGGCGCTGTCTAAGATTCAGGTCCCGTTGCTGAAATATATACTTTAAGCTCTTGTGATCAGTGAATATCTGGCACGACTCGCCGTATAGGTAATGTCGCCAGATCTTGAGTGCAAAGACCACTGTATCCATCTCTAAATCGTGAGTGGGGTAGTTTTGTTCATGTTTTTTCAACTGCCGTGAAGCATACGCGATCACCCTATCATGCTGCATCAATACGCACCCTAGCCCCACTCGAGAAGCATCACAATAGACCATAAATCCGCCTGATCCTGAAGGCAATGATAACACCGGCGCCGTAGTCAGTCGAGTCCGTAGCTGCTGAAAACTGTGCTCGCACTCCTCCGTCCAATCGAAAGGAACTCCCTTTCGGGTCAACCCGGTCAAAGGTGCAGCAATACAGGAGAAGTCCTGCACAAATCGCCTATAGTAACCGGCCAATCCTAGAAAGATGCGGATCTCCGTAACTGATGTGGGTCTGGGCCAACTCTGAACGGCCTCGATCTTCTTCGGGTCCATACATATACCATCTCGTGTAATCACGTGACCCAAGAAGTCTACGCTATCAAGCCAGAATGCGCACTTGGAGAATTTTGCGAAAAGCTGGTGCTCCCTCAAAGTCTGCAGTGTGATCCACAGGTGTTGCTCGTGCTCCTCTCTGCTCCGGGAATACACCAAGATATCGTCAATGAATATGATGATGAACAGATTAAGATACGACCGAAAAATACGGTTCATCAAATCCATGAATGCTGCTGGGGCATTGGTGAGTCCGAACGACATCACCAAAAAGTCATAATGGCCGTAGCGCGTATGGAAAGCTGTCCTCGGAATGTCCTCCTGTTGAACCCGCAACTGATGGTAGCCTGATCTCAAATCGATCCTCGAAAAGTATCCTGTCCCCTGAAGCTGGTCGAACAAGTCGTCGATGCGTGGCAAAGGATACCTGTTCCACACTGTAACCCTGTTCAGCTGGCGGTAGTCGATACACAAACGTAAACTGCCGTCCTTCTTCTTGACAAACAGGACTGAAGCACCCTAAGGAGACACACTGGGTCGAATAAGTCCCTTATCCAGCAAATCTTGCAACTGACCCTTCAGCTCTCTAAGTTCCGCCGGGGCCATCTGATAAGGCGGTATAGAAATAGGCCCCGTGCCGGGAATCAAATCAATACAGAAAGAAATATCGCGCTCAGGAGGTAGCCCAGGAAGCTCGTCAGGGAACACATCAGGAACCCGCTAACAATCGGAACCTGATCCAACGGAACCTCTGTAGCTCTAGTATCGCAAACATAGGCGAGAAATCCCCGACATCCCTTCCTCGAAAGCTGCCCAGCACGAAAAGAAGAAATCAAACTGTGAGGGGCGGCACCACGGTCCTCCTGCACAACAAAAGCCAACTCGCCGAGAAAACAAAACCTAACCGTCTTCTCGCGGCATTCCACAGACGCATAGCACGTGGCTGACCAATCCATGCCCAAAAGAACGTCGAAGTCCAATATCTCAAGAAGGATCAAGTCGACAGGCAACTCTCTCTCACCAATACGGAAAACAAAGGATCGGAACACGTGTCTAGCAACAAACGACTCGCCCACTAGGGTGGTCACAACAAGCGGCTGATCAAGCAAACCGGACTCTCTACCCAGACTCGGCACGAAGTGTGTGGAGACGTACGAGTGTGTGGATCCCGGATCAAACAACACGTGTGCGTCAACAGAACATACTGAAAGGATACCTGAGACCACCGCATTGGACTCCTGCGCGTCCTGATGCGTCAAAGCAAAAACCCGTGCCTGCCCTCCACCTACGACTGACTGTCCCCTGCCGGCAGCTGGCTATCCTCTGCCTTGGTCACCTCGTCCTCTATGAGCAAATCCTCCGTGACCACGACCTCTCTGTGCATGAAACTGGCGCGGAGCAACAGTAGGTACAATAGGCAACGCCCTCTGGGGTGGTGAAGGTGGTAATGTGACATGCGGTACTGCTGCCTCCCTCCGGGATATCTTAGGACAATCTCGAACACGATGATAAGAACTCCTGCAGTGGAAACATCCCGACGATGACCGCTGACCCTCTTAGGGACAGGAGCTGAACAACCGGCCTCGCCCTAAATCTTTGCCACTTGCAAGACGTCTGTCACGGCACCGAAAAGGCTGTCTCTGTGCTGATATATCGGCATGAACTCTCTTCGGCTCTGGAACTACCGAAGTCTCAGCAAGGCGCTTCTTGACTAATAAGGCTGCATCTACAGCTGCTGCATTGGTCTCGCAATGCTGTGCGCTGATCGCAAGAAATAACGGGGTAAGAAAGCCTCGAACAAATCTCTTGACTCGCATCTCCTCAGTAGCCACTAAATATGGGGCATAGACCGATAACTCAGTGAACAGCACGTCATACTCTGCCACTGTCATCTTCGGAGTCTGACGTAAGGACTCGAACCTGCGCGCTCTAGAATCTCTGACACTCTGTGGAAGAAAGCGGGCAAGGAACACCGTCACGAACTTTGTCCAGGTCATAGGAAGAAGACTTACTGCTCTGCCCTTCTCGACCGATTCACACCATTTCTGCGCAAGACCTTCCAGGCGAAAGCTCGCGAACTCTACCCATCTCGCATCTGAGCATCTGAGTGAACGGCATATCCGGGCCATCCTATCAATGAAAGACTGTGGGTCTTCGGCTGAATCGGTGCCTGTGAAGACCGGAGGCTTCAGCCTCATAAACTCCGATATCGATACTGTGATGACCACTGTAGCCGCAGGGGCAATTGCCTGTACTGTAGGTACCATCATGGTCCCTGCAACGGGTGGAACTACCTCTGGTCGCTGCGCTCGAAGTGTCTCAACTAGCGATCCTATCATCTGGCGCATCTCCTGCATACTGGATCCCATCGTCTGGCGCATCTCCTGCATACCAGCCCCTAGCAGGCGATCTAATCTGTCGTAGGAGGAACAGCCTGCTCGGGTACAACCGCTGTACTACCCGGATCAGTCCTCGTCTCGGACGAGTCAACTCGAATCTCGGCTCTCGCGGCCGCTCTCTACGCCCTCGTAGGCTTTGGCGGCATAATGGCTGAAAAGGAAAATAGGATTCGATAAGAATACGGAAATCAAATCACAAGAATGTATATACTCATGAAGGAATTTAATCAATAAGTCCTAAGGTCACTTAGGCGAAGTACCGTATCGTGAGTATGCCGCGGAACATACACGCGCTACGCTACGCTGCTTCAGCTACCTACTCCATCATACCAAGGTCATCCTACACTCCGAAAGGTAAAACCTACGCTCTGATACCAACTTTGTCACGACCCAAGGTTTGGCCCGTGACCGGCACTTAACCACGTAACGTCTACAGGCGTAACGCAACTAAGTAAGCCAAAACCCAGAGATCAAAACCAGTAAAAGTATTGAGTGTTTAAAACATTTAAAAGAAACATTTGTTAAAACGTTTGGAAAACCTCTAGTAATTTAGAAAAAAAGATTCTTTAAAGTTCAAGTTATTATCTTAAAAAATTTGGCAGCATTTCCTTTGTAAAATCTAACCCTGAAATCGGGTACAAGAAAGGATACGAGTAAAATGATAAACAATATAATAAAGCGTCCCAAACGAGAGCAATCACGCCAAACGGCGGAAACAATCACCACAAGAGTAATATACGACACCGTAGAGAAGAAATGAACAATAAGTTAAAAACATCATAAATAATAAAAACTGCATAAGTAAAGTCGGCTCATACGAGCTCGACACCAGAGTACAAATAATATACATCATCGTCCTTATACTGGTCTCTAAATCAGTACATGAAAAGTAGATGGAGAGTACTAGATACAAAAGTGTGTACAAATGGAAAATAACCGGATACCATAACCCACCTAGCAGCAAAACAGCTCACGCACCAACTGAAATAGTATCCGTAACCAAAAAGATACAAGAAAGCAGCCTGCCGCGACTACTCTGAGGGGCAACCTGCAAACACTGTGGCACAACGGGGGTGAGTTTCCAACTCGTGAATAGAGATAACATATAAAGGTAATCACGAGTATGCACGCACTGCGCTACTCTAACATATGCCAGCAGATAATATCTATATACAATGAGCAGGATGTGCAATAATCATGCATAAGTACTCTATCAGGTAATATGACTACAGGATGAGATGCATAATAATGAATGCTGAGCATGGGATAAGATAACATCTACACGGAATGTCAACGTGGAAAATAATCGGTGTCCATCAATGCACCCAAATCCCAATAAAACTTAGGCGCCGTCACTCTGATCGGCTCTCAAATCCTGTAAATCTCTGAGAATCGTGAATGCCCAACATCGGCACTCAAAATATCATGAAATAATCGTGTCCAGCATCGACACGCAAATCCTCATATATCGGGCTCCGTCAGTACGGATAGGCCCACGGGCTCCGTCTGTGGAATCGGCCCCGGCAGTACGGATCATCCTATATCCATCTATCGACTTTGGTCAGTATCCTTCGGATAACCGTCAGGTCCAACCAATCACCGGTAGGTAGTGGTCCCACTGCCAGGCTCACCGTCTAGCTACACAGCAGATCCGTTCTCGCCCCGGGGTACCATACCGGGTCCACCATGTACCCGCAATCGGCCTCATCCAGCTCCTCAATTCGGGTTCACAAGTCACACGTCTCAGTACCGAGAAAACGCATGGTGGAAGCACTGAAATATCATATCAAGAGGAACCGGGTTTTCAAAAGAGTGCATATTTTCTTAAATCACCCCACGGTCCTCAAATCCAGAAATCACATGAAATCCAAAGACAATGCGTAAATCCATGCGATGTAATATATGCATCATAAGTCATACTATGATTAAAAGGGAGAAACAGCTCTTTAAGTAGATTCAGTTTTTAGAAGGTATCATGCGGTCCCCAGTTTTTACCAAAAATCAGCTTACCTAGATAGGTACAGTTTGAATATGCAAAGGTATGGATATGCAAATGAGTAAGTGCACAAGTAACATAATCATGTCGAATCATATAGGTGGTGAGCTACAGTATACTGTTCATGGCAATTCTATAATGTGAGTGTCATGGCAATTACTAACGGTATGTGTGTAACATGCGGATTAGTGCTCGTGCAACATGAACCGTTAGTAACAGTGCGGTGTGTTATTAATTCTAAGTTCATATACATATATATATATCAGGAACTACAGTATGCAATTAAGGTATATGGATGCAAATATGCAGCTACTATAGCCTATCAAGCCCTGACGCTTAACGCCATACGGGCGATTTCCCCGTAGATGTTAAATCTACTCATCCTGGTCTCGTGCTAGGTGTAGCCGACTACTTGCTTCCCCTTCTTTACGGTGTCCGACGTACCCGCCTGCGAACCTAGAATTTACACAAAGAATACACATAAGCAAAAATTCTGCAAAAACGCGATATCGAAACCAAAAGAGAAACGCGCGTTGCGAACTAAACACGCGTGTGTATCCGATATGCTAAAACGTGTGAAAACGCAACGTGTGTGCATACGCCAAAAACCAATGCGACACGCCGTGGCACACAGCGACACGCTGTGACACAGCAACACCAAACCCATACATAGCGCACGTATCGCGTAAGTTCCGCTACACAAAATATAAGTAATTTGGTCCCAGATTTTATCTGGAGCAAAAACAAGAAAAATAAAGAAGACCAAACCTCTTAGAATTCCTACAGACATCTACCTGCAAAGTTTCAGCATAATCCAACAAAAATGGGCCGATCCCTATAGGGGTGATCTCGGCTAAAATCAGGCAAAAATGCTCCAGGTTTTGACACTATACTTCTAGCACGAATTATATTCTAATGTATATGTTTGCTCATCAAGTAAATACTCACTGACACAGCATATACACCGTATCCTATAACTTGGTTTTAAAAACGTTTTAAAAACATGAAATTGCAACATTATGGTATCTTAGTGTAACCTGAAACAAATCTATGGTTAAAACAACACTAATAACACATAACTAAGCTAAACAAGCCATAAAAACGTTAACTTATCACAAGCTTCACTAATTTCCCTTCAATATCACAAATAAGCACAAAAAATATGATTTTTAGCTAAAATACTACAAGTTATGAACTAAAGTGCTAAGGGTGAGTTTAATACCTCCAAAAGATCCTAGGGAAACCTCACTTCCAGCCCCTTCCCTCAAAGCCACTGATTGTCACCAAAATCCCCAAAAGATCCATTTTTCTAAAGGTTTTTGTGAAGGAATATGAGATTTTTGTGTAGGGTTTGTGTTTGGATCAAAAGAGAAGTGAAAGAAGAAGAAAATGGTGATGATGCTGCTGCTGCTGCTATCTCTGCTGGAATTTCCAGAAATGAGAGGGAGAGAGAAATGAGAGAGAGAAATGCCAAAGTCAAAGCTCACCATGCTATAATAATGCCCTCCATGCCTCTCTCTTTTCTCTCAATTCTATTTTCTTTATTGATTTCTTTAGTTAAGGTTTAAAAAGGAAAAGAAATGTTAATTTGAAAGAGGTGGGAAAAGAAACATGTGTTACCAAAATATGTTAAGTGTGCATGCAAGTTTCACTAATCCTCGCTTAGGAAAAGTAATTAAGGAAAACTCTAATTAAGGTGGACACAAGCTAAATTATAATTATATATATAAAAACACTTCTCATCACAATTAGAGCTAGTTTTATTCGAGTTTTAAAAGAAATTAAAATTTTGGGTTTTTATGAAAAACACGCATCATTACTAACTAACGCGAAATAAACCTAAACGAATTTCAAAACGTTACATGCTCTTGATAGGAAAGGAGTTTTCTATGCTACGCTCGGTCAATCTCCTCTTATCACAAGGATTCTCCATATAGGATCAAGGTGATACCTCCTAAATCCTGGATTTGGATCTATGAGATAGATCTAGATGGATGTTAGGATTCTCACTAGGTGTAGTGAGATGGTATCAATCGATCCTGGGGAGAATCACTGGATAGATTCCAGGGTGGTAAGGACGACTGAATGTCAGTCACAGGCATTGTCTTTACCCTCAGTGGAGGGACGGTATGTTGGAAGAGTTCCAAGCTAGATACCGTGACAAACTAAACGATAAAGGCTAGATACATCTACCTAAGATGCTACCAATGAGGAAGTCTGGGTGTATATTAGTTCATGAGATGAACTTCGCTCCTATCATTGTGTGACAATGGAGTTGTGGCTTAGGCCTAGGAACCCCCGTCCCATCAGTGACCCAGACATATTCTAAGGCAGTATCACCTGATCATGGAGATGGTTGATCTCCAGGGAGATCAAGGTTAGGAGAGTAGACTTAGAGGTTAACACGGCGGATCCACTCACAAAGGCCTTTTCCCAGAGAGAGACTTTTATGGGATGGTTGAGTATGAGATACTAAAACCACTGCTATATGATGGCCCTAGTGCAAATAAGAGATTGTTAGTTATATGTATACCCTAGAGGCCATTACTATACATGAGATGTATATTGTAGTGGATGCTTGGACATATATAGGGAGGACTTTTTTGCTCGACATGATAGTATGCTATCCGATTACTCTTTATCTTAACATGTACACTGATTGTCTCTCTATTACATGTTGGTAAAGCCCTTAGGATGCTTACTTGACTACCTAGATTATGATGTAGATCATACTGGTGGGACAAAGGTAGTCGGTAAGTACATCCTTTAATGTACCTGGTCGTGGATGTATCGAGACGGGGCATCAATATACCAGAGTAGACTAACGTATACCTTCTCGACCCATGTAGATAGGCGATGGATAATCCTATATCCATTGGTGTTTGACATCAGAGATGATATACGGGTGCTCAGTGGAGATTGGGTACACTGGATGGACTCACCGAGAACTCCCAGATGGTATTATACCTCACGTCAGATGGCAATTCTCTGGTGACACTGGTACAAGTTAATCTGTCTGTTGGAGATAGTGCCCTCAAAGTGAATTATTGGATCGCAGGTATGTGATTGCAATGTTTGAGGCAGGACCTATACTGATATGACAGTCTTACTCGAGATGATAGTATGCTATCTGGTTTGTCTTTATCATCGTATGCATGCTTTAGTTCACTATTGCATGTTGATAGAGCCCATAGGATTCTTGCTTGACTACCAGCAGTATGATGGCGATCATATACGTGGGAGCTGGGGTCTATAAGCATATCCTTAAAAGTGTCCCTAGTCGTGGGAGTTTCGAGACAGGGCATCGATACTCCAGAGTAGACTAGTGTATACAGTCGAGACCCCGACGAGGGGCGATGGCCGGTCTCACAAGCCATTGGTGTTAGTTGGTTCACCTAAGATGTATACAGGTGCTCATTGGGTTATGAGTACACCGGACAGGACTCGCCGGGAACATGCTAGTTGGTATTATACATAACGTCAGATAGCAGTTCCCTGGTGACATGTGTACAGGTTAGTTCATCGACCTGAGGTCGTCATTTTTCTCGTGTGAGTTCCCACTGTGCTTTGATTTCTACCCTACCATGGCTCAAAGGAGTCGTGCAAACAGGTCTTTTTTGGGTACAGTCCCGAACCACATGGAGGCAAGTGAGCGGATCGGAAGGGGATTCGTCTCTCCCGGTATTGGGGGTGAGATCGCGCTGTGTCTAGGAGAGCCATTACACAAAGCTCTCGGCCGAGGCAGGAGATTTACTGGTAGGTACTCCAGTAATATCTCAGGGTGTTCTGGGCCACTCTCTGACACGACTTATACTGCTATTGGGGGTCTGACGTTACCAGCCCCTAGGCAGATATGCGATACTCATAGAAAAACGGACCGGACTGTATGTATATTGTTACTGTTAGGCTCAGTGGGGTTTCTGGATGAGTTCGCTCGTCAGCTTCCCTTCCAATCAATACATAGGCAACCGTTACGTACAGCTAGTACCTCTGACGTGCTAGTGGTTATACCCAGTGCCAGTGTGTTGATGAGTCATTAGAGTCCCCCACAGACACTTTCCCATGTTCGGGCGAAACGTTGTAGAGGCTGTATGGTTTTATGGTAAGGTTCGGAAAATGCACGTGCGTTTTCGCACGTGTCATATTTCTGGCAGATAATACTGGTCGGCTTTGGTTTAAGCCGGATCCGAGTATTATGCTGTGTAGATATAATATCTTTGTCTCAGTTGCATTTGTATTCGGTCGTAATACAAATGCGGGTATGTTTATACTGATACGGGGTTATCCTGAAATTCGTTTCAGGATCACTTTTGGAAGTTGCCAGTTTCCAGTTTTCTATCACCCGTCTTTTAATATTCGGTTAAAGACGGATTTATCTTTTCTTGAGATGAGTGTGGAAGCTTCTAGATGATGACTAGGATGGTGACTAGGCTTCATGACTCATTTGTTCATTAAATGCTTGATGACTAGGATGGTGACTAGGCTTGATGATTCATTTGTTCATTAATGTGTTCATACAAGGTGTTAAGGTGAATCATCATCTCATTTATTCTTGTGGTCACCTCCTAGCTCCTACACACCCCCTTCCTCTCTATATCATGGCTGGCCCCCTCTCATATGAGATGAATGGTTGTTTGATTGAAAAAAGATATAAGTTTTGGTGCATAGAAATTAGATGTGATCCATTTATCATTTCCATTCGATCCAAAAAGCAACTTCATTAACTGTTCGTCCATAGCTTTGGACGTAACGAGACAAAGTGTTCTACTCATTCTCTATATCATCTTGGTCGTCTCTTTTAGCAAACTTGACGATCAAGTTGCCTTGGTTCGGAGGCGGGAACCCGTTTAAAGATCCGTCGACGTGATGCCACCTGGACGAGAAGACTGGAGATTCAGGAGATCGGAGCAGCCGCAACAAAGCGTGGGATGATGGTTGAAGACCGAAGGACTCGGATCATTCAGTATAATATTTCTACCCACTTTGTAGTTTGTTAGTTTAGCTTTAATGGCAGATCCGGGTTATAGTACGCGATAGCGCCAGTTGTAAAATGTTTTGTTCTGCATTTGGCGTCTGTTAGACGGCCGGGGCGCTACCGTGGACTTACACTGTCGACCCAAGATCGTCATAGAGTCTTGTGTGATTCCTAATGTGCTTTGATTTCCACCTTACCATGTTTAAGAGGACGGGCAAAACGGTGGTTTTTGGGTACAGTCCCGAGTCGTATGGAGGCAATGAACAATAGGAGGGGATTCGTCTCTCCCGGTATTGGGGGTTGATGTTGCGCCGTGCTCGATTGGCTATAACAGGAAGTCCCTAGCCAGGGCTGTTTCAGAGATTTACTGGTAAGTGTTACTAGTAGTTTCTCGACCCATTATGAGCCTCATATCGGCACGACTTATCGAGTTACTGGGGTCTGATGTTTACCACTCCTAGATGAGATATGCGACATATCAGACGAAGAGACCGGACTGTACTGTAAGTGTTACTGGTTGGATTTGCAGGAGTATGAGCAGGTTTGCTTGTTGATCTTCTGATCGCTCAATACCCGGGTGGCCATTACATTTAGCATGCCTCTTACGGCTTGTGGGTGTTTGATATAATCACCACCTACTGCCGGCATATTGACGAGTCTTTAGAGTCCTACACAGAGGTTTCCTGGCTCAGGCAAAACGGAGTAGGAGCACATATGAGATATGTGCGGGACCAAGATTAATGCGCGTATGTGATACCGCATTCAATTCTCGCGATTTGTATCATCAGTCGGTTATATGCGATATAGCCGGGTTATCGAATCAAGTGTTGATTCGATATATTGATACACATGATATTAGTCGGTTATATGCGATATGACCGAATCGTTAAATCAAGTGTTGATTTAATAATTTAATGTATAATTATATATTTGATATATTACTTTACATTAACTAGTATGGGTTCATTTAAGATTGTTTTTCTCACTTGATTATGTAATAAGTATATATGTGATATATACTTGTGTACATATTTGTGTCATGCTTGATGATACATGCAAACTTGGGTGTGTGTAAGACTTACACCATGCTTACTTATAATTGTGAGGTTTTATTTATTTTAAGTAAATTCAAAATGGTGGTTTATTTTGTCATGGCATGAAGCTTCATGAAGCTTGGATTGCCATTGACTAAGTCCACACATTTTGTTTTACTTAAGATATTTGTAAACCAAACCATTAGAGTTAGCCATAGTTAAGTCTCTACAAAGGGTTTAGTATATGATACTAACTCACCCATGGTTGCAAAAAAGAATTCTCATTCTTTTTGTTGCTCTCATCTTCATCTTCTTCTTCACAACTCCAAAGCTCTCTAGGTTTTGGATTAATGGAGAAATATTGTGAGAAAATAAAATTTAAAGTGAGCCCACTTCCTATTTCATCATCCTATACACTTGATTGGGTATTATAGGGTGTTCTCTTCACAAAGTTCATGACCTAGTGAAGGGTTAGCTTGAGTTTGTGTCTCTTCGACGTAGCTCATCTTCGGCCTCGAAGACTACGAGCAAGCTTGTTCATTTCTCCGAGGGAACCCATACAAGAGTTCGGGAGATCCATGATCGCAGCGAAGGGACATCAACACGGAGCTTTAGAAGTGAAGGACCAGTCTACAAAGGTTGTATTCCTCGCTCACTACTTGTAATGGTTGATTACATGTTCTTTCTTCTCCAGACTGGACACATCCTTTCGAGATTATATGTGATGCATCCGACTTTGCTATCGTTGTGGTCCTAGGACAACACATCGATAAGATGCCACACGTAATTAACTACGCGAGCCGGACCTTGAATGACGCTCAATTGAATTATACAACAACCGAGAAAGAGTTCTTAGAGGTTGATTCACTTTAGAGAAATTCAGGCCATATCTCATCGGCTCCCCAGTCATTATCTACACTGATCATTCTGCTTTGAGATATCTTTTTGCGAAAAAGGATTCAAAATCTCGACTAATACGTTCGATTCTCTTACTTCAAGAGTTTGACCTTGTCATTAAGGACAAAAGAGGATGTGAAAACGTAGTGGCCGATCATCTTTCACGACTTCCTTCTTCGCCGACGCTCCCTCTCCCAATTAACGATACTTTCCCTGATGAACAACTCTTGATGGTATCTTGTGAACCTTGGTTCATAGATATTGTGAACTATTTAGCAACTGGACTTGTACCAAGTGTATGGTCGAGTCAGGACAAATTTAGATTCTTCTCTCAAGTAAAACACTTTTACTAGGACGAATCCTACTTGTTCAAGTATTGTCCAGACCAAATCATCCACCGGTGTGTTCCGGGAAATGAATTCAAGAGTGTGTTGTCTTTCTGCCACGATCAAGCATGTGGCGGGAATTTTGGCCTAAGAAAGCCGGCTGAGAAAGTCTTGCAGTATGGGTTTTACTGGCCAAAACTTTTCAAAGATGCACATGATTACTGCAAGACTTGCTCCCGGTGACAACATTTGGGCCGAATTTCCAGGAGAAACGAGATACCGCTCCAACCAATTTTGGTTGTTGAGATGTTCGATGTATGGGGGATAGATTTCATGGGCCCGTTTCCCAACTCTTTTGGGAACCTGTACATTCTTTTAGCTGTTGATTATGTTTCCAAATGGGTCGAGGCAATGCCGAGCCGGACGAACGACAATAAGGTTGTCGTTATATTCCTGAAAGAAAACATCTTTTCCTGCTTCGGGCACCCTCGTGCTATCATTAGCGATAATGGGACGCATTTCTGCAATAAGTCTTTTGAGACCTTGATGCGGAAATACTCGATTAAGCATAAGCAATCCATGCCCTACCTTGCCCAAACATATGGGCAAGCCGAAGTTTCAAACCGGCAGATCAAGCAGATATTGGAGAAAACGGTTTCTAAGAACCGTAAGGATTGGTCTTTAAAATTAACCGATGCCCTTTGGGCATTTCGAACTGCATACAAGGCTAATCTTGGCATGTCTCTCTATCGGCTTGTGTACGGAAAGGCTTGCCACTTCCCTATGGAAATCGAGCATCGTGCATTTTGGACAATCAAAGAGCTGAATTTAAACCTTGAAATTGCGGGCAACTATCGGAAGCTGCAACTTAATGAGCTAAAAGAGCTTCGGGATGAGGCTTACAAAAATGCGGTTGTTATAAAAAACCGAACGAAGGTGTTTCATGACAAACACCTTATACGCAGAACTTTCACACCTGGTCAACAGGTACTTTTTTACAACACAAGACTTCACTTACATCCTGGTAAGCTCAGATCTCACTGGACGGGACCCTTTTTTGTGTGATGTGTATACCCGCACGGTGCGGTGGATTTGGAAAATCCAAAGGACGGTTCATTTTTTAAAGTAAACGGACACAGATTGAAACCGTTCCTTACTGCAAAACCATCGGAGGAGCTCCTGATATTGCAGGAGCCGGTTTAACCTGCTTAATCTTCCTCTGTTTACCAACAAACTTCGATTATCCAGCCATAAACAGTGGAGACACCATTTCAAATAAGTTTGGGGGTATATATATACTATTTTTGTATGTATGTATGTGTGTGTGTGTGTGTGTGTGTGTGTGTGGATATTCTTGTCCGGTGCATATCCATTTTTCTTTCTTTTGACGAGCAATCTTGTCTGGTGATGCTCGTTTTTTACTCAAAATATATATATATATATATATATATATATATATATATATATAAAGAGAAAAAGGGGAGGGGAATGTGTATATAGAAAAGAAAAAGAAAAAAGAAACAAAACAAAAAATGAAGAGGGGGTTCTTTTTGAAAAAAGGTTTTTTTTGTGTAAAACATCATTTTATAATAGCCAACCTACTGACCTGAGCCCCATTCTAAAACAATCAAACAACATTTTTTGTCTTTTCTCCTCTCTCCCAACTCAACACCAAAACCCGAGCTTCAACCACCTCCAATCGACCGGCGAAATCTTTGATTTTCCCGTCGTCGCCTGCCGTCTTGACAGAAATCTAGGGTTTTCTTCTTTCTCGATGTAAGATTCTCTCTCTTTGCATCTCCTATGTTGTTTGAAATTCCTAAAAAATTCAATTACCCATTGTAATGGCTCCATTTGATTGCGAAAAAAATTGTGTCGATGTTTTCACCCATGAGGTATTTGGGAGCTATTTCTATGATGCGATCTGTCAAATAGGTTAGGAATTTTTGTTTTATGGGGATGAGGGGTTGTGTGCCATTGAAGAATTAGTAGGTGAGTTCTACGATGCATTGTGAGTAGGCGAGCAATTGTGGGATCGTGTCCGTTTTCATTTTCGAGGAAGAAAGAGGGTGTTCTCCCCAGAAACAATTTCAAAAGTCACCAACATCCCCACCCGACCTTGATTTCAATATCCATTAGAGCCCGCTGAATATAGAACGATTGCTGGCTCGAGGTGCGAACTACGAGATACTGGGCTAAACGGCCAGCAGATGTATCGAAACATCTATACTGCCTGCCGCTTGTTCATATCAGAATTTTGCATTATTATATTCCCCATTCTTAATCATATTGAAAATAAATGGGTGCTTTTGATCCATGTCTGTTAAATAGTTGCAGATTACAGGTTCTCGAAACAATACATTGAAAATGGTGAAAAGACGCTACAAAAGTGAGACTACGACCAACAAATAGAAGAATCTTCATGTTGCCACCTACAGTTTAAGGAACAAATGAAGATCAATGAACAGTTCGATTGCACAAAGTATGAGGGCAGCACAAAGATTCAAGACTTCAACGCGAAGCGAACGGTAAAAGTCTACAACATTCTGCACTGTGGAAATCTGGAAGAAACTAGAAAAGATTCTGAAGATCCAAGTGAAGAAAATAGAAGGAAAAAGAAACAGAAAGCAACCCTGAAGAAATGAGCCAGAGTTCCCTCAAAATGGCCGCGGAACCGCAGCCAAACAAGGCTTATGGCCGCGGATCCGCGGCCGTGCTGTGCACGTGTCGGCGCGTGTCGGTGGAGTCGGTGCATTGACTCGGTTTTCTTAGGGTAGTTTTGTAATTCTAGATGTGGATCAGAAGTAAACTCTAGGGTTTCTATTATCTGTAAATAGGAAGCCTACAGCTCTTTTTGGAGCATGCCTCTTTTAATTTCTAAATTTTTAAATTTTCATTCCATTATAATTGTCAAAGAGTGCATCAATAAAAAGAAAGTTTTTTTATCTTGAATTTCTTATCTGCAATTTTAATTCTCTGCAGTTTTTATCTGTCATTTATTTTCCGCACGTTAATTAGGTTATTAAAAGAAAAATAAAAAAAATGAATTTCTTTGTTAATTCCCTAATGAGTGAGTAGTTCCTCACTTGTTAGGGTTAGGATTGGGTAGGTTTGAGAGATGAAAATCTCCCACTCCTTTCTTGCCTGTTCAATCTTTTAAAATAGGGCTCTATGCAAATCAAACACATACCGCTCACTACGGCACCCTATCCCACAAGATAACGGTGATTCCCTAGTTAGACCGGTTGTGTTTGTTAGTTATATGTATGCCTTAGAGGCCATTACTGTACATACGATGTATATTGTAATGGATGCTTGGACATATATAGGGAGGACTTTCTTGCTCGACATGATAGTATGCTATCTGGTGGTACTTTATCTTAACATGTACTCTGATTGTCTCTATATTACATGTTGATAAAGCCCTTAGGATATGTACTCGACTACCGGGACTATGATGAGATCATACTAGTGGGGCCACGGTAGTCGACGGGTACATCCTATAACTGTTCCTAGTCAAGGGTGTATCGAGACAAGGCATCGATACACCAGAGTAGACTAACGTATACGCATCTTGACCCATATGATGGGCGATGGATGATCCCATATCCATCGGTGTTTGACATCAAGGATGGTGTACGGGTGCTCAGTAGAGACTAGATACACTGGACGGACTCGCCGAGAACTCCCATATGGTATTATACCTCACGTCAGATGGCAGTTCTCCGGTGACACTGGTACAGAGTAGTCTGTTGACCCGAGATCGTCATAGAGTCTTGTGTGATTCCCACTGTGCTTTGATTTCCATCATACCACGTCCAAGAGGGCGTGCAAAAAGGTGGCTTTTGGGTACAGTCCCGAATCACATGGAGGCAATGAGCGATAGGAGGGGATTCATCTCTCCCGGTATAAGGAGTTGATGTTGCGCTGTGTTCGATTGGCTATAACTGGAAATCCCTGGCCAGGGTTGCTGAGATTTACTGGTAAGTGTTATCAGTAGTTTCTCGAACTGTTATAGACCTCAAATCGACACGACTTATCGAGCTACTGGGGTCTGACGTTTACCACCCCTA
The DNA here is from genome assembly GCA_030015575.1 of Agapanthus africanus. Taxonomy (NCBI): domain Eukaryota; kingdom Viridiplantae; phylum Streptophyta; class Magnoliopsida; order Asparagales; family Amaryllidaceae; genus Agapanthus; species Agapanthus africanus. The sequence goes on from CM057343.1 coordinate 156,083,301, forward strand.
GGCGAGATATGCACATATCGGACGACGAGACCGGACTGTACGGGAGTGTTACTGTTTGGATTCACAGGAGAATGTACAGGCTTGCTTGTTGATCTTCTGAGCGCTCAATACCTGGGTGGCTGTTACGTTTAGCTGACCGCTTGCAGCTTGTAGGTGTTTGATATGATCATCACCTACTGCCGGCGTATTGACGGTTCTTTAGAGTCCTACACAGAGTTTTCATGACTCAGGAAAAACGGAGTAGGCGCACATATGTGATATGTGCGGGACCGAGGATAATACGGTATATGATACCGTACTGGATTCTCGCGATATGAGATATCGGCCGGGTATATGTGATATAGCCGGGTCATCGTATTAGTCGGTTATATGAGATATAGACGGATTGTCGGATCAAGTGTTGATTCGATAATTTAATGTATAATAATATATATGATATATTAAATTACATTAACTAATATTAGCTCACTAAAAGATTCTTTTTCTCACTCGGGTAATACATTAATATATATGCGATATATGTTAATTGTATTATTTTATTTTGTTACAATAAATATTATATATGTGATATATAATATTGTAACATGATATGATTATTAATGCAACATGATTAGTGGTGTTTAAACATGGTTAGAGTTTGGATTAGGGTTATGACTTCTAGTAGATTCTAGAAGCTTTTCTTTTGTCTTGGAAAAGATATTATGCTTGATATTTTCAAGTGACTCACCTTTAACCCAACCCAAACTCTAGCCCTAGTTAATTCTCTACATGGGTTTAGTTGACCATGCTTGCATTATTCATCATGATCTTCTTTGCATTATTCATCACAAAAGGATTATGATATTCTTCTTCTTCCTTCTTCTTTCTTTCATGAAAAAAGCTTTCTAGCTTTTTTCCAAGTGATGAATATGAGTGAGAATAAGAAAATAAAAGAGGGCAAAAATCCTACTTCATCATTCTCATCTATCCTTGCCCTTTAGATGAGAGTGTTCACTTCATTTATTGAGTGTTAGCTTGTGTTAATGAAATTTCAAGGTAGATTATCTTTGTTATCGAAGATCGGAAGCAAGACTGCATCTTTCTCTTCGTGAAGCCTCTCGAGAGTCCGGAACACGATGATCGCAGCGAAGGGACCTCAACACCGAGCTTAAGAAGTGAAGGACTGGATCTACAAAGGTTGTAATTCCTCTCACTTAGTGTTTAACTGTTTAACATACTTGTTTTCGCCTAAACTCTAGTTTAAAGATCCGGCTTTGGGTTGTTCGGCACGGCTAAATTTTAAATCGGGTATGGTCGATGCCCCGTAGACCCTTGTGCGTGTGCCCAGTATCCTTATTGTGGTATCAGAGCCAAGCTAGAGCTTTAGGTGAAGTCTGGACGATGTTTAAAGTCCGATCGAACCCCGAAATCTTAATTTGAACCCTTCTCTGGATAATTTTCAAAAAGTTGATTTTTTCTGTATTAAAAATTCTCATAAAATAGAGCAGGAAAAACTAAGAATTACTGTGAAGTACGGTCCATTAACTCTATTATATGACCGCGGAACCGCGGCCAAACCAAGGGTTTGGCCGAGGTTACGCGGCCACAATTTCGAGTTAGTCTCTGGAATTTCATATATTTATTCATAGGTCATTTCTTGTCATTTTTTTCTGGGAATTTTTTAATTCCACTCAAGTGTTAAGTTTTCTAGGGATGTATTGGGAACTCGTTGATTCGATCGGATAATTTAAATTTGTTTAGTTTGTCCGGGTAATTTTTAGATCGTGTTAAAAAGTTCGACCGGATATCAATAACTCACTTTTTCCCCTGCCGGAAAATTTCCAAGCATTGGATTTTTTCGTAGTTTATGAATGTTCTAAGTCGTGCAAGTAACACGGTGGACCCTCTAGAAGACAACAAACCTTAACTCGATTATGTGACCGTCATGAACTGCCTCTGAACCTTAGGGCTTGTGGCAGTACGGCGTGTCACATGTGAGGCGTTGGCTTGACCCTTTACGGCTGGACCATTGGTACTGTAGCATGTGATGGATGTTTTAAAACTAATTTCAAGTGTTGAGAACTATTTGGGAAAACTTGGATGTTTGATTATTCGATCGGAAAGTTTAACATTGTCTATTTATCTGGAATGTGATACAATATTTGGAATCCACATGTAGTTATGAGATAACTAATTTGAATGTTATAAATCTAGCAGTTTAGTCTCAGATGATCGGTTGCCATGGAATTTTGATGTGATCAAAAGTCCGTCGCAATCACGTAGCGTACGCGGATACTCGCAGGGTAAACTTAATAGACAGCCACGCCCCATAGCCCCGACCAAGTGACTATAGGAGAACCCCGTCGCCAAAAGCATCCGTTCGGGTGCTCACGGCAGCGGTGTTCCGCCTTAGTGCACTTCGTCGACGGCATCGAGGGTGCGGCCGTCTACTGAAGTTTGCGACGAGCATTCGATCTGGATGTCGGGAATCTTGTTGAATTGCCCGACTTGATATTGAAAAGAGTTTTCGATAATGAGACTAAAATGCGGGGTTTATAATTGTTAGGCATGCGATGTCTAAGGAATTCATTTGGTTAGGCATGCGATGTCTAAGGAGGTTGCGGATTCCAACTGTTGTAGTTTTACACTTTCTTTTCTCTGACCGTAAGCGTAGTATGTGGTGTATCGCCGGCTTCGTTGCTATACATCAACGACAATCGGGATATGCATACTTGCTTACGTTGATGATATGAGATATTATGTGTTGCTGTGATATGTTATATTGGATCGTCGCGTTCTGAATAGCCAGGGGTTTTATCTGAGATGAGAGTTTTTTCTTTTTCATTCATGTAAAATTCATTTGTATGTAATATTCTTTTATTGGGGCACTTCCGGGCACTTTCCGCATTAGGTAGACCCAAGGCGGGGAGCACAGGTAACCGGGTTCTGGGGTCCAGTGGGAGACCATCTCGAGAAGTCGAGACCGGGTCTCCTAACCCTAGAATTGGCAGAGTTGCTTGCCGCTCTCGTAGGGGTCTAGGGATGTGGGTTTGGCTATTCATCACGACCGTGAAATCCGTGTTTTATACAGGCTCGTATTAAAATACGGACATCCTAGTATATCCAATATTTCATATATGTTTCTTCTGCTGCAATGTTCTGTGATGAGATCATATTACTGCTTGAGATGAATGTTTATATTATATATATGAGATATATGTTATATTGCAGATTTCGTTTCAAATGTGATGCTTGTGAAGCATAATAAAATGGGACTTCATGTTGGAGATAGTGCCCTCAGAGTTAATTATTGGATCACAGGCACGTGATTGCAATGATTGAGGGAGGACCTATCCCGGTACGACAGTCTTACTCGAGATGATAGTTTGCTATCTGGTTTACCTTTATCATCGTGTACTGCTTTAGGTGACCTGACAGGTCGCTATTGCACGTTGATAGAGCCCCTAGGATTCTTGCTTGACTGCCGGTAGTATGAGGGCGATCATATACGTGAGAGCTGGGGTCTACAAGCATATCCTTAAAAGTCCCTAGTCGTGGGAGTTTCGAGACAGGGCATCGATTCTCCAGAGTAGACTACTGTATACAGTCGAGACCCCGACGAGGGGCGGTGGCCGGTCTCACAAGCCACTGGTGTCAGTTGGATCACCTAAGATGTATACAGGTGCTCATTGGGTTATGAGTACACCGGACAGGACTCGCTGGGAACATGCTAGTTGGTCTTATACCTGACGTCAGATAGCAGTTCCCAGGTGACATGTGTACAGGTTAGTTCATCGACCTGGGGATCGTCATTTGTCTCGTGTGAGTTCCCACTGTGCTTTGATTACTACCCTACCACGGCTCAAAGGAGTCGTGCAAACAGGTTTTAGTTGGGTACAGTCCCGAGCCACATGGAGGCAGTGAGCGGATCTTCGGGGGTTCGTCTCTCCCGGTATTGGGGGTGAGGTCGCGCTGTGTCTAGGAGAGCCATTACACGAAGTCCTTGGCCAAGGCAGGAGATTTATTGGTAGGTATTCCAGTAGTATCTCAGGGTGTTCTGGGCTACACTCCGACATGACTTGTACCGCTTTTGGGGGTCTGACTTTTACCCATCCCCTAGGCCCGACATGCGATGCTCATAGACGAACGGACCGGACTGTACGGATATTGTCACTGACAGGCTCAGTAGGGTGTCAGGATGAGTTCGCTCATCGACGTCCCTTTTAGTCAATAGCTGGTGGCCCGTTACATATTGGCTTATACCTCTGACGTGCTAGTGGTTAAATCCACAGCCATAGTATTGACGAGTCTTTAGAGTCCACCACACATTCAGTTACTCAGCTTTCGGGCGAAACGCTGTAGAGCCCGTATGGAGATATGGCAGGGTTCGATCAGATACGTGCGGTATTGCACGGATCGTGATCGGACGGTTTTTACTAGCCGGCTTTGGCTTAAGCCGGATCTTAGTATTTGATAGTGTAGTTTTGTCTCTTTGCATTTGTATTTCGGTCGGAATACAAATGCGGGTGTATATGCACAGTATCGGGTTTTTCCTGTAATTTATTATGGGACCAGTTTTCTGGGGTTGCCAGTTTGCATTCCGTTCCGGCCGGTTTTTCATTGTTCCTTCACGGCCGGACTTTTCGTTGGAGGGGGTTATTTGCAAGTTTGCAAATAACACATTGTGGAGGGGTTTATTGCAAAAGGATTGATTATGAAATCTTCTTTGCTATTCATGCATTTATTTAGTTATGAGAGGTATGGGTTTGATGTGGATTTGTGGTGGATAATTTGTTGTGACCATTATTCCTTTTGATTTTTCTTTATCTCCTTTGAAAAATCACTCTTTCTTTTTTTCCACCCACTTTATGGGGCCGGCCACTGTTGGGGGTATGGTGTGAGTATTAATTTGAGTGGATTAATTCATTTCATGCTTATTAGTGGGCCCCCCCTCTTTTGAGTGTGCTGGAATGTTTTTTGTTGGGTTGATGAATTTATATATATTCATTTTGGTTGCATTGAGTGTATATAGAGCTTGCTTCATGGTTTTATTCACAGTGAGCACACAAAGCATCTGGCCGAGCTCATTTTTGAGGGCATGCTCATTTTCTCTTAGCATCCACCAATGAAAATCATTGTGCACAAATTCCTCCATCATGGCAACTATCCTAAACCCCAAAGAGACAACTATACTATACATTCTACAGCAAATCTTGGACGCGTCGGCTAGCCAACTTCGCGCCCGAGTTGCCTCGGTATAGAGGTGGGAGCCCGTAAAAGAATCCGGCTACGTGGTGCCCTTCCGGCGACGAGGTGGAGACCGGACATTCCGCGGGAGATCGGGACGACGACGAGAAGACCGGAGGACTCGGATCACTCGGTAAATCTCTAACCCGTCTTGTTGTTTGCTAGATCTAGTTTAATGGTCCGATCCGGGGTTTAGTGCGCGGTGGTGCTGGTTTGCTAAGTTCGCAAAATTAAAGTTTATCACCGTTTCCGCATTTGGCCGTCGGATTGACGGCCGGGGCGCCGCCGTGCACTTACAGTGGTATCAGAGCCTCGCCATTAATTTCGTCTAGCTTCGTTTGATGTGTTTTGCATTTTCGATCGATCAAATGTTCCAAAACTCGTATTTTGTTAACATCAGTTTTCTGTTGAAAATTTTTTAAGCCCAAAAATTTTTCAGGTCACAAAAATGTGATGTACTTGAAAACCTAAGACTACTGCAGAAATCCGAGTCATTGATCTTTCATCGAGAGCGCGGAACCGCGGCCAATACCCACTTTGGGCCGCGGTTCCGCCGCAACATGAAAGGATCAATGTGCCAGGTTTTTCCAGTGGGCTTCTGGGTTAATTTTAGGGGTTTTGGAATATTAAAATTGGGCCCAGATTTTCTGTGAGTGCTACAGTATTGCTTGGGGGCCCACTTGTTAATTTTTGATCGATCGGATATTTTAAACACATTTTTTTCACAGTATTTACATTATATCTGCGACCCTGAATGTCACTCGATCGGTAAATTCGGTCTAACTGCTATAGCCCGGTTAGACGGATTTGCGAACGTGACTTTCACGTTGATGTTCTGTGTTTTTGCTGTGATGTTGCGGATCGTTCGTGGGGATAGCCTGGATGCAATTCTAGTACAGTGTTGTTGTATTATGTACATTTGATATTGCGGGGCGAGCATCCGACATGTGGACTGCCGTCACTGCCTGTTTGTATTATTCTTTTAGGGCACGACCAGGTTGCGGTCGATGTACCCGTTGTAGGTATATTTTACTTTCTGTTCTAGGGTTGCCCCGCGGTGGGGTGCACGGATAGCCGGGTTCTGGAGGGCAACAAGCCCGCATCTCAGGGCATTGAGACGGAGGGGCTTCAGTCTGGAATTGGCGGGCTATTCGCCGCACTCGTAGGGGGTACAGGTTGACCCAGGAGGGGTGCCCAAGTTACCGGATTCCGTGAAGTGCTGGGTGGTCCATTCACGGCGCTGAAGGGGGCTGCCTCGCTTCAGGTTTTGACGGGTGACTTGCCGCGCCCGTAGGGGTCTAGGATTTCATTGCACAGGCTATCCACACGACCAGGGGAACGTCGGGTTTCAGTAGTGGCTCTGTGAAACCCGGGGATCCCAGATATCTGTATTGTTCTGTGATGCTGTACATTTCTGTGATGTTGCATTTTATTCACGCCTTGAGCGAAATACTATATATTGGTATATATATTAGTAGATGTTGTATATGTTTTTCATCCGCGCTAGTCCAGTCCCCGCTCTGCCGTTAGTTAGCTAACCTAACGGGTGATGACGGGACCCAGTGGCGAATGCGGATGGTATATACGTACGTCAGTATATTTTCGTTCTTTGTGGTGTGATCAATTGATGGGACTGCATTGATTCGGATCAATGCAAGTTAAACAAACCTATTCTGATGTTGTTGGAACACTTTTCAAAAAGCTGTTATTGCAAGGACGTTCACTTTTGTTTTGCATCGTGGTATTCATTTGGAATATCCTGCTCCTCAGTCGACGAGGCAAGGGCCGAGATCCCTTCACCGGGAGTGACCCCTTGGACAGAAGTTTTGCGTCAGGGCATTGACTTCACTATAACCGATTTCTTTTGCTTTGCATCGTGGTATTCATTTGGAATATCCTGCACCCCATTCTACGGGGAAAGAGCCGAGATCCCTTCACCGGGAGTGACCTCTTTAGTGAAGGTTTTCGTCACTATATTTTCTAAAAAGCTATTCGTTCCTTCAACGATATCAAGTTCATTACGTTAAAGGTTTTCGCCAGAAACCATTCGTAGCCCTCCGTCGTTTCAGACAGGTAGCACGTAATATTCATGCTATGTTTGTTGACCTTCGTCAAGGCATAGTGCATGGTAGCTGCTTGTTGCTTTTCTGCTGCATAGATAGATGCGTTGGTTTGGGACAGTCGTATAGCCTTGTTGACCTTCGTCAAGGGCTTGTACGGGTGGGTTCAAATTAACCTGGACAATGACGGGTGGAACTTGACATGTGACTTATGATTTGTTGACCTTCGTCAAGGTCATAAGAGCATGGGGCAAAAAAAAATCACATCGGGAGTTTCAAAAGAACTGAAACTTGCCAGATATGCGCATACCTTCTGGAGTGTGATACCGTGAGCGGATTCCGTCACGTTATCATGCGATGATAGTTGGATCCCGATTCCCACTGATGAGTTAGTTTACTCCTCGGGTGACCCCGACTAATTCTTCTTTCAGGTTTGGAGGAGAATTTGAGGTACAGTGGGAGGTTTCTAGATTAGATAAAGTGATAACCATTCTGATCTAGGTTAGAGTGCACGCTGAGTGTTTCTTTTCTCTCTCTCTGGCAGCGACCCTAAGACTATGACTCAGTGACCAAGTTGACCGAACTTTCTTAACACTGGCTTTTGGATTATCAGAGTTGCAGACCTCATTGCCACTCCTACTTTTACCCTTTTCTCCAGGACACCCCGTATTACTACGAACGTCCACTTCCATTGGACAAAACCATCGTATGGTTAGATACGAACTCGAAGGAATTCGAGGATGGTTTCCGGTTCTGGAGAAAACGGATAGGATTATTTAGTTGTCTTTTCCCTTTTACCTTCTCTCAAGTTGTGAGTACTCCTTGGTTTAAGAGATAGTACACCTATTATGCAAATTGGATAGTCTTCTTCCAGACCTTAGTCTGGTGCCGACCGGTGGGGAATGAAGAAAACCAATTAGCCTAAACGGTGTGCAGAAGGTATTAAGATTAAGACAAAGCAAGGGATTAGTAAGAGGGCAAAATAAAATGCGACTACTATTCACAACCAAACCAAGTATTTCTTCGCCAATCCTAAATCACCTTTGTATTTCTCCAGGACACTCCGTATCACTACGAAGATCCACAGTTTATTGGATACTCCATCGTATGGTTATATACGAACTCGAAAGGTACTTGTTCCAGTTCGGGGATGGATTCTGGTCCAGGAGAAATAGGAATAAGGTTTATTCGGTTGTCTTTTATCTTCACCTTCTCTCGCATTGCGAGTGCTCCTAGGACTAGGACAGTACACCCATTATGCTTATTGGATAGTCTTCTTCCAAAGCATAGGCTGGTGCCGAATGGTAGGGAAGGAAGAAAACCATTTGGCCTAAGGGGTGTGCAGAAGGTAACGACTAAAGACAAATAAAGGGATTTGGAGAGGTGGCAAAGAATTATGCGGTTATAGTTGTGAATCTGGATAATGGTAGAGGCATTACTAGGAATACCAGGATACCCCATCGAAACATTTCAATGTTTCAGTTCAACTGTGTACTGTTAAAAGAAAACTGATTTCCCGATTAGATACTTACTCCAGGGTATGTATTTACCAGGTATGATTCTCACATCTGTATGGTTTTACAGATGATGAGTGGGAGTAGGTTATTGGGAATAGGGTGATCATCCTCATTATATCGGGATTCGTTGTAATCGGTGATATTTGAGGAGATCACCTGGGTTGTTTGCCGGTCGGCAAATTTTTGGTTTTGAATATCCGCTGTTATGCACCAATTTCAAATTGATATATCTGTACGTCTATTTTCATAGAGTGAGATATACCCTTCTGAAATTATGTCTACGACATTTACCTATATCAGTGGATGGTTAGGTAAGGAGCATTAAACAGCGGTGTAATTCTTCTTAACCATAAGTACAGTTTTCAACCTACGACACACAGTGAAAGAGTTGTTAGACTCAGCGGACTTATACAGAGTATTGTATGTTGTCCAGTGTCCATTAGGACAAAGGGGTTGGTCCTCATACTATATTCTGTTTACTTTTAACTTCTCTAGTTCTTAGACATGTATTTCGTAGAAACACAGGGTCTAAGTTTTGAGGAGTTATAGGTATTTGAATAGAGTAGAGAACCAGGTGTAGCAAGTATCGGGATTCTTCAAAGTAATCGAAGATGTAGATACTTGTGTATGGTATTCAGTTGATAGTAATGATAAAGAGAAATTGCTTCTCTTTCAGGTTACTCATAATTGGAAGCATTCCTAAGTTGAGTAACGCTGATCGGCCTTTTTCCATTTAGTAGACATGCACTGGAGACAGCTGCATGATTTGAATCTGGTTCAATTAAATCAGTGCCTCTGGTTCTATATTGGATATAGTACAGTTCATATCTTAACATTGTTAAGGTACGGGGAGTTGTCCGGCTTATGATTAAAAACAGACTCTGGATAACTCAAGGCACGTTTCTGTAATGGCTGTTTGTGGGTTGACCCAGGCTATGACGAGGGTTGATTTTCTACCATCTGGCAGATCAATAGAAATATTGTTCTAGACTCGCCACAGTTTTATTAAAAATGGATTTTTTCAAAAACAGCAGTGGGAGTATGGTAGAACTGGAAGTGATTCCAGAACCGCAAACGATTACTGAAGATTTGATAAGGAACCTAAGGATTCAATCTGATTTGACATTCCATTGGCCACTCCGCAGATAAGGTGGGTAACTTCAGGCACCCGAGAGGTACTCCGGTAGCCTCAATGACGGTGACAGGGAAGTTCTTGTTTACCCATACTTGCCATTGTTGTTGTTCCAGGCTGCGAGACCCGGCAGGAGGATGAGTATAGCGTCGTTCTAAACTAGCTTTAGAAGTGCACATCTATATGACTCTGCCAGAGGGTTGTCGTAGTCAGTGGGAGCAGCGGAAGCATTGGTGGACATCAGGCTTATGTCTATTTATAGACTAAAGCAGATATAGCGGAGATAGATCATCTATTTCTGATGTGACAGTCATAGGTTTGACGTCATCAGAATAGAGGATGGATCTGTTGAGAAGGTAGTAAGGTGTGATATCCGGGTTTTGGATGACATACACAAAGTAGGAAAGGAAACTCCTATACTACGATCGGTTATACTTTGGTCGTCACACAGTGGTTTCTCCACAAGGGACTTGGACACAATATCAGACATACTGGTTACTAGATCTATGGATTTTAGATCTAGATTTGGGTGGTTTCCCAATCAGGGTACTTTGACAGCATTCTAAGAGTATTTAGAATGGACGACTCCTGGCACGGTAGTGTACCTGCAGGTGATGGAGTCACCCTCTCTAAAGGTGTCTTATAGACTAAAGTAGAGAGGGATGTGCATGATTGGCAGATCACTTGCTTAGGCAATTGAGTCAATCATGAGATGTCAAGTACCACACCAGATGTTGTTCTTGCACTAGATGCAATAAGATGATATTGATCCAATCCTGGAGGAACAGTCGGAAGCAGTTTTAGAACATAAGTGGATGTTCTAGGGATATGATAACGACAGCCTCATTCGGGGGACAGTTATCATTCCAGGCTTCCAAGGTGACCTGGACGACAAGGAGGTTTTCAGAGTTATAGTTTTCCTTCTGACGAGGGGCAGTATTTTGGACAGGTGATCCAAGGAAATACTGAGGGTGGCATGGCGCAGGATACTGATTAAGTTCAGTTGACGATACAGTCTAAGAAGTTTGGATTTGGAGTTCATTTATGAGCTCGGTCCCATCAGACATCCAGACACTCTAAGACATGTATTGCTCATTTCGGGAGATGGCATTCTCCGCGAACTTGAGATTTAGAGAGACATAGAAAGAAACATCAGAGCAGATCCACTCGCTGAGGCTATTCCTCGAACGCAATAGTCTCGCAAACGAGCTTTGTGAGACTGACTAGTAGAGGAGTTGGATGTTCGGTATCACACGGGCTGTGAGTATGCGACATCGCAATAATTAGCCTTGAGTGCAAGTGGGAGATTGTTGGAGATAGTGCCCTCAGAGTTAATTATTGGATCACAGGCACGTGATTGCAATGATTGAGGGAGGACCTATCCCGGTACGACAGTCTTACTCGAGATGATAGTTTGCTATCTGGTTTACCTTTATCATCGTGTACTGCTATAGGTGACCTGACAGGTCGCTATTGCACGTTGATAGAGCCCCTAGGATTCTTTCTTGACTGCCGGTAGTATGAGGGCGATCATATACGTGAGAGCTGGGTTCTACAAGCATATCCTTAAAAGTCCCTAGTCGTGGGAGTTTCGAGACAGGGCATCGAATCTCCAGAGTAGACTAGTGTATACAGTCGAGACCCCGACGAGGGGCGGTGGCCGGTCTCACAAGCCACTGGTGTCAGTTGGATCACCTAAGATGTATACAGGTGCTCATTGGGTTATGAGTACACCGGACAGGACTCGCTGGGAACATGCTAGTTGGTCTTATACCTGACGTCAGATAGCAGTTCCCAGGTGACATGTGTACAGGTTAGTTCATCGACCTGGGGATCGTCATTTGTCTCGTGTGAGTTCCCACTGTGCTTTGATTACTACCCTACCACGGCTCAAAGGAGTCGTGCAAACAGGTTTTAGTTGGGTACAGTCCCGAGCCACATGGAGGCAGTGAGCGGATCTTCGGGGGTTCGTCTCTCCCGGTATTGGGGGTGAGGTCGCGCTGTGTCTAGGAGAGCCATTACACGAAGTCTTTGGCTAAGGCAGGAGATTTACTGGTAGGTATTCCAGTAGTATCTCAGGGTGTTCTGGGCTACACTCCGACACGACTTGTACCGCTTTTGGGGGTCTGACTTTTACCCACCCCCTAGGCCCGACATGCGATGCTCATAGACGAACGGACCGGACTGTACAGATATTGTCACTGACAGGCTCGGTAGGGTGTCAGGATGAGTTCGCTCATCGACGTCCCTTTTAGTCAATAGCTGGTGGCCCGTTACATATTGGCTTATACCTCTGACGTGCTAGTGGTTAAATCCACAACCATAGTATTGACGAGTCTTTAGAGTCCACCACACATTCAGTTACTCAGCTTTCGGGCGAAACGCTGTAGAGGCCGTATGGAGATATGGCAGGGTTCGATCAGATACGTGCGGTATTGCACGGATCGTGATCGGACGGTTTTTACTAGCCGGCTTTGGCTTAAGCCGGATCTTAGTATTTGATAGTGTAGTTTTGTCTCTTTGCATTTGTATTTCGGTCGGAATACAAATGCGGGTGTGTATGCACAGTATCGGGGTTTTCCTGTAATTTATTATGGGACCAGTTTTCTGGGGTTGCAAGTTTGCATTCCGTTCCGGCCGGTTTTTCATTGTTCCTTCACGGCCGGACTTTTCGTTGGAGGGGGTTATTTGCAAGTTTGCAAATAACACATTGTGGAGGGGTTTATTGCAAAAGGATTGATTATGAAATCTTCTTTGCTATTCATGCATTTATTGAGTTATGAGAGGTATGGGTTTGATGTGGATTTGTGGTGGATAATTTGTTGTGACCATTATTCCTTTTGATTTTTCTTTATCTCCTTTGAAAAATCACTCTTTCTTTTTTTCCACCCACTTTATGGGGCCGGCCACTGTTGGGGGTATGGTGTGAGTATTAATTTGAGTGGATTAATTCATTTCATGCTTATTAGTGGGGCCCCCCTCTTTTGAGTGTGCTGGAATGTTTTTTGTTGGGTTGATGAATTTATATATATTCATTTTGGTTGCATTGAGTGTATATAGACTTGCTTCATGGTTTTATTCACAGTGAGCACACAAAGCATCTGGCCGAGCTCATTTTTGAGGGCATGCTCATTTTCTCTTAGCATCCACCAATGAAAATCATTGTGCACAAATTCCTCCATCATGGCAACTATCCTAAACCCCAAAGAGACAACTATACTATACATTCTACAGCAAATCTTGGACGCGTCGGCTAGCCAACTTCGCGCCCGAGTTGCCTCGGTATAGAGGTGGGAGCCCGTAAAAGAATCCGGCTACGTGGTGCCCTTCCGGCGACGAGGTGGAGACCGGACATTCCGCGGGAGATCGGGACGACGACGAGAAGACCGGAGGACTCGGATCACTCGGTAAATCTCTAACCCGTCTTGTTGTTTGCTAGATCTAGTTTAATGGTCCGATCCGGGGTTTAGTGCGCGGTGGTGCCGGTTTGCTAAGTTCACAAAATTAAAGTTTATCACCGTTTCCGCATTTGGCCGTCGGATTGACGGCCGGGGCGCCGCCGTGCACTTACACTTCATTAATGAGATTAATGAAACTAAAAGAAACCTAAAGATGTTGTAGAAACTTGTTTAAAAACTGGTAGCTCTAGTTCTTGCTTTGCATAGCGGTGTTCCTTGTAGAACATCCAGCACCTTATTCGATAAGGAAAGAGCCGAGATCCCTTCACCGGGAGTGACCTCTTTAGTGAAACTAGCAGATGCTACAAACTCGGTTTATCTTTTGATTGCTTCTATAGTTCTTGCTTTGCATAGTGGTATTTGTGAAATATCCTGCACCTTATTCGATGAGGAAAGAGCCGACGATCCCTTCACCGGGAGTGACCTTTTTTGCAAAACTAGAAAAAGCCTCAAAAACATTCCATTTAAAATCACTCGATTCTACAACGATATCAAGTTCATTACGCAAAGGGTTTTCATAAAAACCTGTCGTAGCCCTCCGTCATTTCAGATAAGTACTGGTTAGTATTCGTGCTGCGTTTGTTGACCTTAGCCAAGGCCTAGTGTGCGGTAGCTGATTAGTGCTTATCTGTATAAGCATATGATGCAATTGAGTTAGCTAGGGTAGTCGTGCGACTTTGTTGACCTTAGCCAAGGGTCGTGCTGGTGAGTTTAATTTAATCGGGAAATGACGGGTTGAATTTGGCTAGCACTTATAATTTGTTGACCTTAGCCATGGTCATAAGTTGCTAGGGGAAAAATATTATCGGGAATTTCAAGTGTCGAAATTTGCAATGAGATTGCATACCTTCTATGAGATAGTTGGATCCCGATACCCGCTGCGAGTAAGAGTTACTCCTGGGAGAGTTTTACACATTACAATTAGCCGATCAAGTAGGTGTCTAGAAAGGTGTCAACGGGGTTACGCCCCTGGGAAAACGAGGTTTACTTTAATTAGGTCCGTGCGAAAGCACGGGGAACCTCCCTCGAAGTACCGGCACTGGCCTGGCAGAAAGATTGGCGAACTTGTAGGGTGTAATTAATCCCGGCTAGTCTTTCCTTTTAGGGTTTGAAGGAAGATTTGACTAAAACAGTGGGAGACATCCTGATTAGATATATTAGATAACCAATCTAATCTTGCAAGAGCATACGCTGAGTGTTTTCTTCTCTCTCTCTCCAAGTAGCGACCATATCATGCCTTAATCAAGATAATGATACAGATATATTGACCGAACCCGCTTGTTATACTGAGCTGGGGAACGATGGTCCCGCTCCAACTTATAATTGTTATAAGACAGAGCAGGAAATTGGGGAATACCAGATTTCCCGTGCCGCCCAAACGAAGAAAGTGCATGTTGATGCATCATCTTCGGGTGTGTTCATTACAGAGAACTGTTTCTCAGTATCATTTACGTCCTGGGTATGAGATACCAGATCAGGATCCCACAAATGTAATTTGTTACATGGGCTACAGATAGGTAGAGAACTGAGAACGGGTGATAAGTTTCATGAGATAGAAACGGTGCAAGTGTTGCAGCCAAGTCTGTTGGTCACTACCACCCTGTATTACCAGAATACATTGATTTTGAACGAATGTTATTAGATACCGAACCTGATATACAACATCATATCAATCTCTTTATTAGTAAAGAAAGGATAAAATTTTGTATTGTTGGATAATGTTTTGAACATTTCCTATATCAAGAGTTGATCGGTTCAGGCACGTTATCTAAAAGCATTGACGTTCTAAATCAAACTACAGATCTTAATATACGGAACGCACACAAGAGGAAGCGTTCTGAAATGAACGAATCCTTCTTGAGGCATTATAGACAAGGTCATATCAATGCGACCCGACTAGCTGAAGTTACATTAAGATGCATATTTAAATTTGTTTGAATTTACATCTTGTGAAACTTGCGGGTCATGTCACAAAGATAAAATGACCATAGCTCTGTTTATTGGAAACAGAGAAAGAGTTAGTGAACTCTTGGGATTGATACATGCTGATGTATGAAGGTCCCCTGTCTACACATACCAAGACCGGTTCTTTATACTTCCTTACATTCTCTGATGATCTCTCAAGATTCAGACATATGTTCCTGTTGAAACACAAGTCCGAAGCTTTTGAGTTATTCGCAGAATATAAGTTAGAAGTAGATAACCAAAAACGGGTATAAGTATTATGTCCTTTGATGAGATCAGGGAGGAGAATACTTGAGCACGGAATTCCTGGACTATTCTAAAGGAGAATGAGATTCTCTCTTAGCATTACTCCCCCGTATACACCATAGCACGATGGTATATCGGGACGGAGCAATAACACCCTATGTGATATGGTGTGCTCTATGATGAGTACTACTGAGTTTCCTATTTCCTTTTGGGAGTTATGCACTTGAGAAGTTGCATACCTATTGAATAGGGTTCAAATCAAATCAGTTGCCTACCACTTCATATGTGATATGGAATGGGAAGAGCCCATATCTTAAGTTTGTTAAGATTTTGGGATTGTCCAGCCTATGTTTAAAAGCATAATCTGGACAAGCTCGAGGCAAAGTTAGTTCTGTAGAAGTTTGTTGGATATCCCAAGCATTCGCAAGGGAATATCTTCTACCAAACGTAGGAACAAAAGATGTTTTGTTTTTCAGCATGCTACCTTTGTGAAAGGGAATTTCTTGTGAAGAAATTATTGGTCATGAGGTAGAACTGGAAAGAGTTCCAGCTATACAAACTGCGACTGACGATTTGGTAGAACTAAAGGATTCAATAGTTTCCAATGAACCTCAGCCTCTCCGCCGATCTAGTAGGGTTCCTCATCCACCTGAGAGATACTTCGATTTCTCTATGACAGTGGGAGCGAGGATTGCATCATGAGATGATGACCCAACTAGTTTCGAGCTGTCCATCAGGAGTGGGACTCTGTAAGAATGGCTGGATGCTTATCGATCTAAGATGGAATCCTTATACACCAACAAAGTATGGACTTTGGTTGCTTTATCTGAAGGGTTATATCTCCATCAGGAGCAAGTATATCTAGAGAAGATTACTTAGTGTATATGGAAAGGTTGAGACTTTCAAAGCTATGCTTAAGTCCATCCAGATCCTACTTGCCACGGCTACATACCATGACTACGATATCTGGCGGTTGGGTGTCATGACTTCTTTTCTAAATGTTGATTTGGAAGACAGCGTCTATAAGTACACAGCAAGAGGGCTTCGTAGATAATGGGAGCAGCGGAAACGTGTGCAAGATGTTTTATGTGATAAAGCAGGCATTGCGGAGTTGGAACGTCTGTTTTGATGTGGAAGTCAAAAAGTTTGACTTCATCAAAATGGTAGATGAACCTTGTATATACAAAAGGGTAGTAGGGAGTATGGTGGTGATCCTCGTAGAGTACGTGGATGCCATGCTCCAGATAGGGAACGAGTTTCCTATGCTATGCTCGGTTAATCTCCGCTTATCACAAGGATTCTCCATATAGGATCAAAATGATACCTCCTAAATCCTGGGTTTTTGATCTATGAGATAGATCTAATTGGATGTTAGGATACTCAATAGTTGTAGTAAGATGGTATCAATCGATCCTGGGGAGAATCACTGGAAAAGTTCCAGGGTGATAAGGACGACTGAATGTCAGTCACAGGCATTGTCTTTACCCTCAGTAGAGGGACGGTATGTTGGAAGAGTTCCAAGCTAGATACCGTGACTTACTAGACCATTAAAGGCAAGATACATCGTTACCAAAGATGCTACCAAAGAGGCGGTCTGGATATATAAGTTCATGAGATGAACTTTGTTCCTACCATTGTGTGACAATGGAGTTGTGGTTTTGGCCAAGGAACTACCGTCCCATCAGAAATCCAGATATAATTCTTAGGCAGTATCACCTGATCATGGAGATGGTTGATCTCCAGGGAGATCGAGGTTAGGAGTGTAGACACAGAGGACAACAGCGCGGATCCACTCACAAAGGCCTTTTTCCTAGTAGAGACTTTTATGGGATGGTTGAGTATGAGACACTTCAACCACAGCTAATTGTTGGGTATGTGATACCACAACAGATGGCTATAGTGCAAGTGGGAGATTATTAGTTATATGTATGCCCTAGAGGCCATTACTGCACATACGATGTATATTGTAACGGATGCTTGGACATATATAGGGAGGACTTTCTTGCTCAACATGATAGTATGCTATCTGGTTGTACTTTATCTTAACATGTACTCTGATTGTCTCTATATTACATGTTGATAAAGCCCTTAGGATATGTACTCGACTACTGGGACTATGATGAGATCATACTAGTGGGGCCACGGTAGTCGACGAGTACATCCTATAACTGTTCCTAGTCAAGGGTGTATCGAGACAGGGCATCGATACACCAGAGTAGACTAGCGTATACGCATCTTGACCCATATGATGGGCGATGAATGATCCCATATCCATCGGTGTTTGACATCAAAGATGGTGTACGGGTGCTCAGTAGAGACTGGGTAACTGGACGGACTCGCCGAGAACTCCCAGATGGTATTATACCTCACGTCAGATGGCAGTTCTCCGGTGACACTGGTACAGAGTAGTCTGTTGAACCGAGATCGTCATAGAGTCTTGTGTGATTCCTACTATGCTTTGATTTCCATCATACCACGTCCAAGAGGGTGTGCAAAAAGGTGGCTTTTGGGTACAGTCCCGAATCACATGGAGGCAATGAGCGATAGGAGGGGATTCGTCTCTCCCGGTATAAGGAGTTGATGTTGCGCTATGTTCGATTGGCTATAACAGGAAATCCCTGGCCAGGGTTGCTGAGATTTACTGGTAAGTGTTATCAGTAGTTTCTCGAACTGTTATAGACCTCATATCGACACGACTTATCGAGCTACTGGGGTCTGACGTTTACCACCCTTAGGCGAGATATGCGACATATCAGACGACGAGACCGGACTGTACGGGAGTGTTACTGTTTGGATTCACAGGAGAATGTACAGGCTTGCTTGTTGATCTTCTGAGCGCTCAATACCTGGGTGGCTGTTACGTTTAGTTGACCGCTTGCAGCTTGTAGGTGTTTGATATGATCATCACCTACTGCCGGCGTATTGACGATTCTTTAGAGTCCTACACAGAGGTTTCTTGACTCAGGCAAAACAGAGTAGGAGCACATATGTGATATGTGCGGGACCGAGGATAATGCGGTATGTGATACCATATTGGATTCTCGCGATATGAGATATCGGCCGGGTATATGTGATATAGCCGGGTCATCGTATTAGTCGGTTATATGCGATATAGCCGGATTGTCGGATTAAGTGTTGATTCGATAATTTAATATATAATAATATATATGATATATTAAATTACATTAACTAATATTAGCTCACTAAAAGATTCTTTTTCTCACTCGGGTAATACATTGATATATATGCGATATATGTTAATTGTATTATTTTATTTTGTTACAATAAATATTATATATGTGATATATAATATTGTAACATATATGATTATTAATGCAACATGATTAGTGGAGTTTAAACATGGTTAGGGTTTGGATTAGGGTTATGACTTCTAGTAGATTCTAGAAGCTTTTATTTTGTCTTGGAAAAAATATTATGCTTGATATTTTCAAGTGACTCACCTTTAACCCAACCCAAACTCTAGCCCTAGTTAATTCTCTACATGGGTTTAGTTGACCATGGTTGCATTATTCAT
The DNA here is from genome assembly GCA_030015575.1 of Agapanthus africanus. Taxonomy (NCBI): domain Eukaryota; kingdom Viridiplantae; phylum Streptophyta; class Magnoliopsida; order Asparagales; family Amaryllidaceae; genus Agapanthus; species Agapanthus africanus. Next base: position 156,102,440 of record CM057343.1, read on the forward strand.
CATGATCTTCTTTGCATTATTCATCACAAAAGGATTATGATATTCTTCTTCTTCTTCCTTCTTCTTTCTTTCATGAAAAAAGCTTTCTAGCTTTTTTCCAAGTGATGAATATGAGTGAGAATAAGAAAATAAAAGAGAGCAAAAATCCTACTTCATCATTCTCATTTATCCTTGCCCTTTAGATGTGAGTGTTCACTTCATTTAGTGAGTGTTAGCTTGTGTTAATGAAATTTCAAGGTAGATCATCTTTGTTATCGAAGATCGGAAGCAAGACTGCATCTTTCTCTTCGTGAAGCCTCTCGAGAGTCCGGAACACGATGATCGCAGCGAAGGGACCTCAACACGGAGCTTAAGAAGTGAAGGACCGGATCTACAAAGGTTGTAATCCCTCTCACTTAATGTTAAACTGTTTAACATACTTGTTTTCGCCTAAACTCTAATTTAAAGATCCGGCTTTTGGTTGTTCGGCATGGCTAAATTTTAAATCGGGCATGGTCGATGCCCCATAGACCCTTGTACGTGTGCCCAGCATCCCTACAGTGTTTGATTCCCATAGAGGTTAGGGCTAAGAGTTAAGAAAGGACGGACAAGGACCAAAGGGACGAAACCTAGTTTCTTCCCAGTCGTGCTAATCCCCTTTGTTAATTATTACTTTAACATCTAAGTTCTTAATTAGGGCAAAGAAAGCGGTGAGTTGAATTAACTTTCCAAATTAACCTAATCCTAACCCTAGCAAGGTTTTAATCTAAATCAAATTCAACCTCAGTTTTTATAGAAAATCAAAAGCTACCACAAATAGGAATTGACTCGTTAGAACAACTAGAAAAGAACACGTTTTCCCTGTGGACCGACTCGTACTCAATCGGCTAGCTACCAAGCGACACCGTCTTGATTGCGGTTAATTCTTTGATTTCAAAACGCATACGCAAAATCTCTACAATCAAATGGCGCCGTTGCCGGGGATAACGGTCGTTATTTTCTTTTTGTAATTCCGGGTTAATTAAAAAATTAAAAAATCATAAAAACTGAAAAATTTAAAAACAAAAAAAATTATCATCTTGTATTTTTTGAAGGGTTTTCGTGCGAATTTTGCAGGATCAGAAAGATGAACAGATTCAGATCTGGAAAAACCAGTGAACAAAACAGCAAATAGAAAATCTGAACAAACAGAGGAGAACCAAAACAGATAACAGCATAATTTTTGAGGATTGAACCAGCTTGTTGACCGCGGAACCGCCGCGCTTTGCTGACGTCAGCCCTTCAAACACCTCTGTAAGCATTCTTTTCCTCTCCTCTGCCCTCTGTAGTCCACTGAAAAATTTTCCTGCAAGGTTCTTTGCGCAAAATTTCTCCCTCTTCTCCAATAATCAATCTTGTGCAGGATTCTTTGCGCCGCAAATAAAAGAAATTTTTTTTAGCAAGTGTTTTGGATTTTTGAGTGTTTACTGCTTTGCATTTTTAAAACGGACTTTTAAGGGGCTATAACACCAATCCAGATTTGGTGGGGATTTCATTACCCTTCCTAGGACCCCAAAAATCACAAAAGGCTTTTGCATCAACCATCGAGTTAATTAAAAAATAGTAGACTGAGCCCATAAGGACTGTCGTGCTCATAAGGACAAAGGAAAGGTTGTAGGCATCGGTCGTTTATCTAAACCTGACTTTGTGGTACCTAGGCTAGACAAGTGGGAAAGGTAATTTTAAAAGGCCCGTCTCACGGTGATTCGTGAGCGGATCCCTCCCTTCTTTATTTGTGCTTACCTGGCCACAATTGGCGGTGAAGAGGCGATTCGAGAATCTCACAACTTGCCCTTTGGAACAGTTAGGAGCAGTCTAGTTGACTTAGGAGACCCTAGCTCAAGGCTTGATTGTGCATATTGTGATTGCTTGAAAGTGTGTCTAGGCTCCTTATAAAAAATATTTTGCAAAACTCCTTATAAAAAAAACCACAAAACAAAAAAAAAATTACAAAAAAAAAAAACTTGCCATTTTGTCGCTAGAAATCCATTGCACCCCACTTCCACCCCACATTCTCTCCTTGACGTTTTCTTACCCCCGCCTTCTGTTTTTACCTTTTCACTACACTACACGTTAGTGTATGTCCGGTTGGACTAGGGACACAAGTGCCCGTTTAGTCCGTGTCTTGTTAGTGCCTACTAACGACGCGTTCGACTCCGAAGTCGAAATTCCCTCCACTTCTTTACCTTTATCTTCTAATTCATCATCTTCCAAGGAGATGCCGGTATTTAATCCTAACAACCCCTTACCTACGGGACTGATTCCACCTCAACTGGGTGCGAATAACCCACCACACCCTCCTGTCGAAGTGCCCCAACGAATCGCGCTCCAGGATCTTTTTTATCCCATCCGCACCGCACTTCCCACTTGTCTTTCACTTCCACCGGAGAATGGGGATAACTTCGAAATTAAACCCCACTTCATCAATATGTTGCCTAAATTTCACGGGCTAGAATCCGAAGATGCATACATCTTCATTCACAAATTCCAGAATGTTTGCACAATGATGAAGACCACCCAACTTTCTGACGATGCTATAAGGCTACGTGTCATTCCATTCACTTTATGTGACCTAGCTGAAAAATGGTTATATAGCACAGCATCGCACTCCATAAAAAATTGGGAAGAGTTTGTTAAGGCTTTTCTAAAAAAGTTTTACCCACACCACAAGACCACTAGAATTCGAAATGAAATTATTCAATTTTCCCAGCTTCCTTCCAAACCTTTTTGGAAGTGTTTCGAAAGATTTAAGCACCTTCTTGTTCAGTGTTCTCACCACGGTATCGAGAATCGTCAACTTTGCCAAACTTTGTACGAAAGACTGAACCCAGCAACTAAGCAGTTTTTGGAAACCATTTATCAAGGTCACTTTCTTACAAAATCGAGCGAGGAAGTTTGGCAATTTCTTGACGATCTTGCTGAACAAACACTTCAGTGGAAAAGCACTAAGACCACTTCATCTACTTCATCAGGTCAGTCTAGGGCAGGCATACATCAACTTGATATGTCAATTGCAATGAAGGCCGAAATAGCTGCACTCACGAAAAAACTAGAAGCAATTTAGAGCAAATTCTCATCGCCTTCTCCTGCCCCAGCTTTACCCCCACGCACTATTTGTGCTTGTTGTTCGGATCCGTCCCATATAACCGAAGAGTGTCCTTACAACCCGCCTGTTCAAGGACAAGATCAAGTCAATACTGCCTTTCAGCAAAGACAAAGAAATGATCCATACTCTTCAACTTACAATCCTAGTTGGAGGAGCCACCCAAATTTTGCTTGGAATCAAAATCAACAACAATTCCAAGGCAATAACAATTTTCAAAGGCCTCCTCCACAACAACAAGCCCCTCAACAAAATCAATATCAGCAACTTTTCCAACCCCAATCTTACCAAAACCAAATGAACAATTTTGTACCAAACAACTTTTATCCTCAAAAAAAATTTGTTCAGCCGAATAACGATAAGGTTTCCTCGCTAGAACGAAGTCTGGATGCGTTTTTAAAACAATATATGTAATCTTCAGCCAGCATCCAATCATCCATTCAGTCTTTGGTGCAACACACTGCTTCACATGATCAGAGCATCAAAACAATCGAAGCCCAAATTGCACAACTGAATGCTGCGTTAAGCGAGCGAGAGAAGGGGAAACTTCCATCTTAACCACTGCCAAATCCCGGTCACACACAAAATACATATGTTGCTCATGAACAACAAAATCATAATGTGAGTGCCGTGACTACATTGAGATCTGGAAAGGATTGCACAAAAACGTTGGTAATAATGATGACACCCCGGCCGCCGCTTCTTCATCTTCTTCATCATCTTCAGAACCGGTTCTTCATTCTTCACAAGGCTCTACTTCTTCTAATTCGAACGGACCCACATCTCACTCCACGAAAACACCAACACTGGGATCCGTTCCAACTCCGCAATCTACTCCACAAACATTGGACTCAACAAATTTTCAAAATATTCCATTTCCAAACATGGGAGTTCCAATAAACCTACTCCACAAATGGAGAAGATTGTGGAGTTATTAAAACAGGTTAGTATTAACATACCTCTCTTGGATGCATTCCAACAAGTCCCTTCTTACGCTAAAATCTTAAAGAACTTATGCACCAAGAAGAGGAAATCGCAGGTACCTAAGAAAGTTTTCTTGGCTAGTGCGGTAAGTGATGCTCTTACCCAACCTTTACCCCAAAAACGCAAGGACCCTGGCTGTCCTACAATTTCAATAACAATTGGGGATAAGAACATCAATCGCTCACTTTTAGATCTTGGTGCCAGTGTTAATTTGCTTCCCTATTCAGTATATGAAAATTTAGGCGTTGGAGAGCTTAAACCCACACATTGTACTTTCCAAATGGCCGACCGATCCATCACCCATCCTAGGGGTGAGTTAAAGGATGTGTTAATTAAAGTAGGGGACTTTATTTTCCCCGTTGATTTCATTGTTATGGACATACAGCCTGTAGCTAACCCCCGGAGTCAAATTTCGGTGATACTCGGTCGACCATTCCTTGCGACTTCTAATGCGGTGATCAATTGTCGAAATGGTTCGATGAACCTATCTTTTGGTAACATGACAATTGAACTCAACATTTTTAAGTTGGGAATCAGCCCTCCGAGCCTAATGCTAATATACCTGATGTTTGCTCGATCCAAGAGATCATGCAGGAGGACTGTGAGCTCGAAAAATTTATGTTCGATCACAGCAGTTATGACGCCACTAGTGCATTCCTCCTTGAATCTGACACAGCTTTCACACCCGATAACGATTACGAGTGTTTCACTTTTTCGGACGATTTTGAAGAATCACCACCCGAGTTTGAGTCCTTTGAATTTTCGGATGAGTTAGCTGAACCATCCGACTCGGTTGCTTACACTCGCTTCGAACAATTACTGAAATCCTTCGAGTTCGAGACAGTTTCACCAATTTTACCTTCAATTGTTTTGCCTCCAAAACTCGAACTTAAGCTATTGCCGTCTCACCTTAATTATGCTTACTTAGGTGAGAATGAGACCCTTCCTGTTATCATCTCGGCCTCTCTAGCCCACGTGCAAGAGGCAGCCCTTTTAACGGTCTTACAAAATAATTGGCAAGCTTTTGGCTGGACTATGGTGGACATCAAGGGGATTATTTCCCTCATAATTGAACATCATATACATTTGATGGATGATGCCAAGCCAGTAAGGGATCCACAGAGACGCCTTAACCCTATAATGAAGGAGGCTGTTAAAAAGGAGATTGTAAAATGTCTTGATAGTGGTATCATTTACCCTATCCAGTGGGTTAGTCCCATTCACGTTGTCCCAAAGAAATCAGGCATAACGGTCATAACTAATGAGGCGAATGAGTTAATACCTACTCGCACCCAAACAGGGTGGCGAGTTTGCATCGATTATAGAAAACTCAACGCCGTGGCATGGAAAGATCACTTTCCATTACCTTTTATTGACCAAATGCTAGAACGATTGGCTGGGCATGAATTTTACTGCTTTTTGGATGGCTACTCCAGCTATAATCAAGTTCCCATTGCCGAAAAGGATCAACACAAGACAACATTCACTTGTCCTTTCGGTACATTCGCTTACCGTCGCATGCCTTTTGGGTTATGGCATGCCCTTTGGGTATGAAATGCACCCGCTACTTTCCAGCGGTGTATGATGGGCATCTTTTCAGACATGGTGGAAAAATTCTTGGAGATTTTTATGAATGATTTCTCCATTTTCGGAGACTCCTTTGATGAGTGTTTGCTACATTTGGACGCAGTTCTTATCCGTTGTAGTGATAAGAACCTCACTTTAAATTGGGAGAAATGCCACTTTATGGTACGAGAGGGTATTTTCCTAGGACATATCATCTCGCAAAATGGTATTGAGGTTCATAAAGCTAAGATTGAAGTCATTTCCAATCTTCCTCCTCCCAAGTGCGTCAAAGACATCTGAGCCTTCCTTGGCCATACCGGTTTCTATAGATGGTTCATCAAGGAATTTAGCAAGATAGCTAGACCCTTGACTCTTTTGTTGGCCAAGGACACCACTTTTGATTTTGACTCAACCTGCATGAAGGCGTTCGAGTCGTAGAAAAACTCACTTATTTCTGCACCCATTCTTTCATCTCCCGACTGGACGCACCCATTTGAAATTATGTGCGATGCATCTGATTTTGCCATTGGTGCTGTTCTTGGACAACACATTAATAAGATGCCGTATGTAATTTATTACGCTAGCCGAACATTAAACGAGGCCCAATTAAATTACACAACAACAGAAAAAGAATTCTTAGCTGTTGTGTTTGCACTAGAAAAATTCATGCCCTATTTAATCGGCTCTCCAGTCATCATTTACACAGACCACTCAGCTCTTCGCCATCATTTTTTGCGAAGATGGATGCTAAATCTCGGCTAATACGTTGGATCCTCTTGCTACAAGAGTTTGACCTTGTCATAAGAGACAAGAGAGGATGCGAAAACGTAGTCACCGATCACACTTCACGACTCCCTTCTTCACCTACACTTCAAATTCCTATTAAAGACGTTTTTCCAGATGAGCAGCTCTTAACTGTGTCATGCGAACCTTGGTTCGCAGATATCGTAAATTATTTGTCCACCGGACTGATACCAAACGATTGGTCGAATCAAGACAGACTCCGATTCCTGTCCCAAGTAAAACATTTTTACTGGGATGAACCGTATCTCTTCAAATACTGTTCCGACCAAATCATCCGTTGGTGTGTCCCCGACAGCGAGTTTAAGAGCGTGCTGTCATTCTGCCACGATCAAGCGTGTGGCGGGCATTTTGGCCCCAAAAAGACAGCAGAAAAATCTTGCAGTGTTGCATCTACTGGCCACGACTTTTTAAAGACGCATACGAATAATGCAAGACATGCTCCCGGTGCCAACACTTGGGCCGGATATCTCGGAGAAATGAAATGCCGCTCCAACCAATTTTGGTTGTTGAAATCTTTTGATGTTTGGGGGATAGACTTTATGGGACATTTCCCAACTCTTTTGGAAACATGTATATTCTATTTGCTGTTGACTATGTTTCAAAATGGGTCAAGGCTGTGCCCAGCCGAACTAATTACAACAAAGTTGTCGTTAGATTTCTTAAAGAAAACATTTTTTCGCGGTTTGGGCATCCTCGCGCGATTATCAGTGATAATGGATCTCACTTTTGTAATAGAACTTTCGAGTCCTTAATGCGAAAATACTCCATTACTCATAAGCTGTCAATGCCATATCATCCCCAAACTTGTGGGCAAGCCGAGATTTCGAATCGGCAGATTAAACAGATATTGGAGAAAACGGTTTCCAAAAACCGTAAAGATTGGTCATCAAAACTGATTGATGCACTTTGGGCATTCCGTACTGCCTATAAGACCGATCTTGGCATGTCTCCATACAGGCTTGTTTATGGAAAAGTGTTTACCCCAATCAGAGCAATGCTCTGTTCAAATTCCAAGACGGGAAACGAAGCAACGCTTCTGTTTCCCCCAATCAGAGCAAAGCTCTGTTTTGAAATTGAACTGAAAATTAAAGTTAAAATAAATGAAGCAACGCTTCAGATTCCCTGCGCTGCGCGCAGAGCGCCACGTGTCAAAATCAGACACGCCAGCGCAGGGAGCGCAGGGAGCGCAGCGCCCAAGGCAGCGCACCCAATCAGAGCAAGGCTCTATTTAAAACAAAATTAAAAGAAGCAACGCTTCAGATGATCTGCACTCTGCGCTGCGCGATACGTGGCAGCGCAGTTGCGCTGCGCTCTGCGCTGCGCGCCACGTGGCAGCGCAGTTGCGCTGCGCAGTTGCGGTGCACTCTGCGCTGCGCGACACGTGTCAGCGCGGTTGCGCTGCGCTCTGCGCTGCGCGACACGTGTCAAGCGCTGGTGCGTTTGCGCCAAACAGAATTAAAATTCCAGTAAGATCTTTCTGTTCTTGTTAAAATTAGAAGATTGTCTTCTGTAAAACAGAAGCCCTTGGATCAAAGATCCAACGGTGGGGAAAAATCCCCAAATCACTCAGAGAATGACCTCTTTAACAAATTTAACAAATTAATGGGCACTATATAAAGGCCCCTAGACCCCAATTCTAAAAGACACAACACAGAGAGACAAAAACCCAGAAACAAAGAGAGAACTCCTCTAAAGAATTTTGAGAAGAATTCAGAAAGGAAAAAGAAGGTAAAACCTTTATAAAAAGAAGAATTTCTTCTGAATAGATCATTGATCTAAGAACAAGATCAAGGATCTTCAATAAAAAATATAATAAATAACAAAGGCATTGCCTTTTTTATGAACCATTGGTTCTGGAATCTTAAAGATTCTTTTCTTGAATCCAAAATTGGATCAAGATATTAAAACAGTGCCTTGCACTTGCAAATCTGCACTGTTGCGCTCTTGGGTTGGCGCAAGCCACCAGAGAGCGCCACGTGTCAGCACCAAAATAATTTGCGCTATGCGCTTTTAAGATAGAGTATTGCTCTCTGAAATTGGCGCAACTCATCAGAGCGCGCCACGTGTCGGCAGTGCAACAGCGCAGCGCACTGGCGCAGCGTATTGCGCTTGCGCTCACGAGAGCGTGACACGTGTCACCTCCACATGCGCTTGCGCTCAATAATTGGCGCAAAGCGCCTGACTGGCCATATGGCCACTGTCAGTTTGATTAATGCACTGCATTATATACAGAAGGGCCAAGCCCAATTAAAAAAGGCCTAACAGGCCAAATAAAATGCAATGCATTACTTTAAAAAGGGCAGAGCCCAAACAAAAACAGATGCTGTGCATCATTTAAAAGGGATAGAGCCTAAATCAAAAAGGCCTAGCAGGCCAGAATAAAATGCAGTGTATTATTAAACTGGGGCAAAGCCCTAGCATAGGCCTAATAGGCCAAAGATAAATAAAAACGTTGAACATTTTCAACTGGACTTAGCCCAATCATGGCCGTAAGTCCTCAAATTAAATTGACTGAGCAGGACTGCTCTCTTAAATCAATTTACATCCGGTTCAAGGGTACATCTCCGAACTCCTCTGACACCTATCGTTGTAATCCTTCAACGACGTCAGAGAGGTGACGGGTCCCGACAACCACACATCAATACGGACTGTGGGGTCCCTAAACTCATGGACTCAAGCGTCCTTAAACTCCCGGACTCAAGCGTCCTTAAACCAACAATACGGACCGTGGGGTCCTTAAACCCATGGACTTATGCGTCCTTAAAGCAAGATACGGACTGTGGGGTCCCTAAACTCATGGACTCAAGCGTCCTTAAACTCCCGGACTCAAGCGTCCTTAAACCAACAATACGGATCGTGGGGTCCTTAAACCTATGGACTTATGCGTCCTTAAACCAAGATACGGACCGTGGGGTCCTTAAACCCATGGACTTATGCGTCCTTAAACACAGATACGGATTGTGGGTTTCTTAAACCCATGGACTTAAGTTTCCTTAAACTCATGGACTAATGCATCCTTAAACTAATATCCATCCCCAAAACGAGAACGATGGACCATCATGTCCCTAAACTGGCAATGGACCACCATGTCTCTAAACTGGCAATGGACCGCAATGTCCTTAAACTACCTATGGACCACTACGTCCCTAAACTGGAATAATAGAGCCCCCAAACGCTCTTTTGTCGGATCTAAACGATCCCGTTTAAGTTGATCTTAGCCTCAAATATGGCTAACGTATCCTTAAACGTTCAAACAGACTCTAGTCCCAAATTGGACTATAAGACCCCCAATCAACTTTGGTTCAAGGGTACATCTCCGAACTCCTCTGACACCTGTCATTGTAATCCTTCAATGTCGTCAGAGAGGTGACGAGTCCCGACAGCCATATATTAAATAGACCACTACGTCCCTAAACTGGAAAAATAGAGCCCCCAAATGCTCTTTTGTCGGATCTAAACGATCCCGTTAAGTCGATCTTAGTCTCAAATTCGACTAACGTATCCTTAACAAACGTTTAAGTTGATCTTAGCCTTAAACACGGCTAATGTATCCTCAAACCAAAACCCCAAACTCAAATCTAAGAAAATACGGATTTTGACTAATCTACGTCCTACGGGCGACAACATAAATTAGTCTCCGTATACAATCCACGGGCAACCACAAACAAAACAAACACACACGACACGAAGTGAAATTCTGGAGAAGGAGAAAGTGGTTACCGCGATGCGGTAGCGTAATTAACTGCAGGGGCTTGCGCCTGCAGGGAAGAGCATCCCCACAATCAAAAACCCCTCAAACGAGGGGGGATCTGACGAAGTCTGCTACATCGGCCGCATCCGTCTAAACCTCGGATACACGGTGCCATAAATCAACTTGGCATTTTCGGAGAGGTGGACGGATAAAACCAAATAGCATCTGCCCCGAATCTCAGGCAAGACGTTCAGTCTCGGCCGTCTTTCGGAGGGGAAGAGATTCTGGCACGCCCGGTGGGACCTTTTCCTTTTTCCACTCCACACTTCGTGTGTCGTCTTCACGAACGAATCACGGTTTGTTAATGGTTGCCCTCGGGTTTCAAGTTACTAAGATTTGGTCTTTTGCCTGGCGCAGAAATCAAGCATCAATGGCATCCAACTGCTCGAGCTGCTCAAAATGCAAGTGCAACCGACGCTCCGCCTCACCTGGAGGTGTAGCCTATGGGCCTCAAGCGGCCTCCATCCTTGCTATGCCGGTGGAACAGGTGACTCAGGCCACCACCGGTCTGTACTTCGGGACCATGCTCCCGCCTGTAAGCTTCACCATTCCAGTGCCCGCACCGGAAACGCAAAAGAAGTCGGTCTTCGATCGGCTTACTACTACCACGGCCCCTCTCAACAGGTCGTCCAATATCAAGCCGGAAACCTCTGTCTTTACCAGGCTGAACCTGAACTCCAGTAGGCCCGCCAAGAAGCCCATGACCCCTGACGTGGCCATCGCAAAGAAGACTGCCATCTATATTCCTGAAGCCGTTAAGACGGCTTCTCCTGTTAAAGAGTCAGTCTTTTAAAGGCTGACTATTCCGGCTCCCATTTCTGCTCGAAGGTCTGTCTTTGACAGATTGGATACCGCTACTGAAAAGACAACATCATTCTTTGAGAGGCTGGCACCAGCGGTGCCTCATTTAGACAGGGGGCGAAACGAAACTATCCCCATCGCCGGACCAGCCCCAATAGCTCGTCATGCTCGACGTCGCCACTGGCGCCGAGTAAGGAAGGCCGGGGGCAACTCCCCCTCTGGGTTAACTCCACCGGCTCCAATGGTGGAAGTTAATGCTGCTGTTCCAACTGGGAACAGCTTTGAACCGCTAAGGAGGGTACGCAATAACTCTCCAACTGCCACGCTGAAAAGATCTCCTCCACCTGCGGAGAGTGTTACGGAAAAAAAGCCGGATCAGCCCCCTCAACGGCTGTCCTCTAAAATTTACAGGGTCTGGCGGCGGGTTCAAGACTCAGTAATCGACCAAGATCACTCTCGCCGGTAGAAGAGGGTGAAGGCTCAGGAAGAAAAGAGCCGTCCTGTCAAACAACAAAGGACGACAACTACTTGGGTGCCCGCGGCAACGACCCCCTCAACTTCGACGGCCCACAAAAGAAGAAGGACGGAGAAAATCCCCACGCCTGCGGCAAATGTCAAAGGCGGTGGGCCCAAACGCCCTAAGTCCAGGGGCATTGTGGTCCATACCGTCTACATGGCATCTGGGAAAGAGGACAGCCACATATCCACAGGTTATAGACCGCTTATGCGATCGATGACTAAAGCTCAGGAGCAGCAGCAGAAGCTCCAAGAAATGATGAATGCGATGGCCGCACTCACTGGGCCAAAAGAAATCCTCGAAGCGTTCTCGGATCAACGCCAGGAGCAAGAAACCGAAGCCGAGTTCCTTCGGAGAATATTGGAGAAGAAGGACAAAGAGGCTGCGGAACAAGCCGCCAATATAAAGCGAATGGCCCTCCTGTTCCAGGACATGGTGGGTATGATGATTCAACAAGATCCTCCTGCTGAAGATCCTCCGATCGTCCTTGAAGACGACAGGGGAGAAACGTCAAATCCTCCACCGGCTCTGTCAACAGCCAAAGAGGAGACAATCTTCAAAGCTGATTTGGACGAATATATAGCTCAGCAGATACGGGTTCATCAGGCGACTGAGGAAGCCGGTCAGGTCGTAAAAACAGGACGACCATATCCGAACTGGTACGATCAGATAAAGTAACCGCCGGGCTATACAATACCGAAATTCCATATCTATAAGGGGACGGGCAATCCCCACCAGCATGTTGCCCAGTTCAGAGCGCTTTGCGGCAACACCGGCAGTGATGATAAATTGTTGCTTCACCACTTCGTCAGTAGCTTATCGGATACAGCATTCGAGTGGTACTCCGAGCTCCCAAACGACTCTATCAAGACATTTGCGGAGATGGAGCTGCTGTTTACCCAGCGTTTCACAAGCGCCAGCGAACGCACCCCAATAACGGCATTGATTAATGCCTGGGTGAAGCCAGGCGAAACATGGGTTCAGTATATGATACGGTGGCGGAACTTATTGTCAAAATGCGAGCTACGCATAGAGGAGGCTCCGGCAGTAGGCATGTTTGTGGGAACCCTCGATCCGCAGGCGACCATATCCCAATTCATGATGTTCTTCAAGCTGACTACCTTCCAGGCCCTGATCGACAAGCTAGCTCAAATAGACCAGATGGGCCATAGACCGCCCCCTCCAAAGCCGGACTCTCGAAACGAGAAGGGAAAGGGAAAAGCGATCGTTGTCACCAATGCTCAACAACGGCCGAGCAACTTGAAGCCGGCTGTCCGTCAAAATAATGTGCGTCTGCGCATACCCTTTGAGGAAAGGCTAGGACATCCTTACTCATTTCCTCGAGATAAAACGAGAAGACTATTCGAGCTGGCATTGCGCAACCGACTCATAAATCTGCCGAATCCAAGGCGTCCGGCGCAGCCAAATGACGTCAATGATCCCAATTACTGTCCTTATCACCGAGTACTGGGTCATCCGATCAAGGATTGCTACGTCTTCAAAAATTGGATTGAAGACCAGTACCAACATGGCAAGTTCGCATTGTCCGAAAGATGGAAGGTGAACCCGCCGCAGCCTTACACCCCTAAAACGGTAAATACGTCGGGGGCAACGTGCTCTCTCGTTGAAGAAGCTCCATGGGAGGCTGTACTATCAGCCAAAACGAAGAGGATGCTGAATGATCTTCAAACATGCCCAGCGATCAGGTGGAAGAACCCGTTGGAACCTCAGATTATTGAAGGGATGTTGAAGCCACGTCCAACTCCAAGGATCAATGGTGGTGGCCCAAGCACTCACAACCAGCCGTCAAAATCTTCAAAGAAGAAGAGGAAGAAATCCAAGAAGCCCGTGAAGCCTGGCGATAAGCGCACGGACTTACAAAAGCAGATTGACGCTGGAGGAGTACAACCAGAAAGCACGGACTCCCATCACACTCCAAGAGTTCCTCAACCACGTCTTTCAAGAAGAAGATGAGGGAGAGAGCTCGTCGGATGAATCCGAGAAATACGTGGCGAGCTGTCATATGATCTCCTACTCGTTCACAGATGATAAGGAAACTCCTTGCACTGAAAAGCTGGGGCAGATCCTAAACCAGAAATTGTGGGGCCATCGGATGAAACAATTGACGCATTCCTCAGCAAAGCTCTGTTGAAAAGTAAAACTGATCGAGAACGCGAGACGGCCATATTTGAAAGGGCCAAGCGCCAGCGACTTGACGAAAGAGTTGAGACACCCCCGTTGGAGCAAAGTACGTCCACCGTAGATAAAAACAAATTCAAGATGAGGAAAAGGTTTGCTAAAGCCATATCAACAGGTATGAAGCTGCCACCCTCTGAAGGAAACATTGCTGGGGAAGCGGAAATGCACCATTCCTACTGCTTGTATCATCGGAAGATTTCGCACCCCACCGAAGAGTGCAAAGCTTTCAATAGATGGTGGCAGGGATATGTTGCTCACCGACAACATTTTAAGCGGGAAAAGCGCAAAACTCGTCGGGAGCGGAAAGGTACGACCGAGGGGCTTAACAGAACTACCGACGATTGTCGCATGGTTAAAGCCGGGGGATCGCAAGTTCTCATGTTCGGGAGCGACTCCGACGAGGAAATGGCTCTTAGCCCCCTCTTTAAAGAGTCCACCTCGGGAAAAGAAAAAGAGCCGAAGGTCTGCGAAAATATCCGTCTACGTAATCGTACGCTACCTGAAAAGAATCTCGGACCTTCAAATAAAAAAGATAAAGGGAAAGAAAAGGTCTCTGAGGATATCTCCCTAGATGACCAAGTCATGGAAGAGCTAGCCGCCAAGGACCCGCCTAAGAAAAATAAGGTAGATTACAACGTTCTAGCACATCTGAGGAAGCTACCCTAACAGCTCAGCATTCTTGATGCCCTTTTACTATCAAAAGAGGCAAAGGATTCTTTAATCAAGGCACTGCAAGAGCCCGAGCAATTCAAAGCTTTTTTTGCTGAAGAAAAGATGAAAGATGAATTGGAGGAAGTGCACACGGCTGATGTCACTTTTGGTGATGAGGACCTTCTCCTCGGGACGTGCGAATACAACCGTCCCCTCTATGTCTCAGGGTATTGCCATGATATAAAGATAGGCAAAATCTTGGTTGACAATGGGTCTTCCGTTAATCTCCTTAATGTGTGGGTGTTAAAGGAAATCTGCATGAGCGTCCAGCACCTCGCTCGGGATAAGATCACCATCTCCGGGTTCGACTCTCAATCATCCAGGACTCTTGGGTCTGTGATACTGACGTTACGCTTTGGGCTACTAGTCACAGACATTAAATTCCATGTCATAGACGCCAAGACATGCTACAATGCTCTGCTCGGCCGACCATGGTTACACGAGTACAACATCATCCTTTCTACACAGTATCAGTGTATGAAATATTTTAAGGATGGTCTCGAGTACACCGTAACAGGAGAGCTGAACCCATTCTCCGTGAACGAAGTCCACAAATATGAAGATGCAAAATACTTCTTACCGGATTTCGAGCACACAGAAAAATGTCACAAATCGGAGAACAAAGCTAACGCCACCATCCCTGTCTTTGGGAGTGATACCGAGGAGAAAGAGGAGATAGTTTATTCGGGTCCGCCCCAATACAACAAGCCGGGACCATCCGCTCCTACATTGATTTTGGTAGTGACTCGGAAGATGAGGTCCATGCTATATTCTCGGCTCGGCCTTCAATACAAACATCCGCTGACGAAGAGAAAAGTCTGCAAGTCGCCATGGTCCCACTTAAACACCATAAAGAACTGGATGCGCTCGATACCTACAGTGTAGAGGAGCTGCGTACGTTCTATGTCCCTCCCAGGCGAGAAGGCAAAAAGGCAATTCTCTTCTACCACTCTGAAGAAACCAAAGTGGAGAAAGAAATCTGGCACGGTATAGATCCTGCGCTTGAGAGGCTTCAGCCCATCCGTCTGCCCAGATATTATATAGAAGGCTTGAAGAGGCTGCTGAAGCGCCGGGGGATATCCTTCAAACAGACAGCACGAAAAGCCAAATTCTATGACAGGGTCTGGAACGTCCCCGGAACTCAGCACAAGTTGCCTAGTGGGAGGATGGAAACAATCGGGCTCGGATACATTCGGTCCAAGAAACGAGACCTACTCCATGACTGTTACGTCGTACATTGTTAGTTATATGTATGCCCTAGAGGCCATTACTATACATAGGATGTATATTGTAGTGGGTGCTTGGAAATATATAGGGAGGACTTTCTTGCTCGACATGATAGTATGCTATCTGGTTGCACTTTACCTTAACGTGTACGCTGATTGTCTCTCTGTTACATGTTGGTAAAGCCCTTAGGATGTGTACTTGACTACCTGGACTATGATGCGGATCATACTAGTGGGGACATGGTAGTCCATAAGTACATCCTTCAAAGTCCCTAGTCATGGGTATATCGAGACGGGGCATCGATATACCAGAGTAGACTAGCATATACCTTCTCGACCCATACAGATGGGCGATGGATGATCCCATATCCATTGGTGTTTGACATCGGAGATGATATACGGGTGCTCAGTGAAGACTGGGTACACTGGACGGACTCGCCGAGAACTCCCAGATGGTATTATACCTTACGTCAGATGGCAGTTCTCTGGTGACACTGGTACCGAGTAGTCTGTTGACCCGAGATCGTCATAGAGTCTTGTGTGGTTCCCACTGTGCTTTGATTTCCACCTTACCACGTCCAAGAGGGCGTGCAAAACGATGGTTTTTGGGTACAGTCCCGAATCACATGGAGGCAATGAGCGATAGGAGGGGATTCGTCTCTCCCGGTATAGGGAGTTGATGTTGCGCTGTGTTCGATTGGCTATAACCGGAAATCCCTGGCCAGGATTGCTGAGATTTACTGGTAAGTATTACCTGTAGTTTCTCGAACTGTTATAGGCCTCATATCGACACGACTTATCAAGCTATTGGGGTCTGACGTTTACCACCCCTAAGCAAGATATGCGACATATCAGACGATCAGACCGGACTGTATGGTAAGTGTTACTGGTTGGATTCACAGGAGTGTGAGCGGGCTTGCTCGTCGATCTTCTGATCGCTCAATACCCGGGTGGCCGTTACGTTTAGCAGACCGCTTGCGGCTTGTGGGTGTTTCATATGATCATCACCTGCTGCCGGCGTATTGACGAGTCTTTAGAGTCCTACACAGAGGTTTCCTGGCTCAAGCGAAACGAAATAGGAGCGCATATGAGATATGTGCAGGACCGAGAATAATGCGTGTATGTGATACCTTATTCCATTCTCGCGATGAATGTATCGATTGGTTGTATGCGATATAACCTAGTTATCGAATCATGGATTGATTCGATAAATCGATACATTGGATACTAGTCGGTTATGTGCGACATGACCGGATCATTGAATCAAGTGTTGATTTAATGATTTAATGTATAATTATATATTTGATATATTACTTTGCATTAACTAGTATTGGTTCACTTTAAATGGATTTTCTCACTTGAAGTTCACAAGTTGTATATGTGATATACTTTTGTGCACTTGATTGTATCATGTTTGATGATACATGCTTACTTGAGTTTGTGTAAAGATTAAACCATGGTTATATGAGTGGTTAGGGTTTTGGTTTATTTACTTATTCATTTATTTATTTCTTTTGTTCATTTTGACAAAAGAAAATGATAAAGAGAAAATGGTGGCTTTCTTTGTTTGATATTGAAGCTTCATGAAGCTTTGACTAAGTCACCATTTTGTCTTATGCTTAACCCTAACCATTCCACTTAACCCTAGTTCATTCTCTACACTTGACCATGGTTGGATTATGATAAGTATTCATTTTATTTTCTTTTTGAAATATAACTTATCATAATATTCATCTTCATCTTCTTCTTCTTCTTCACATGAAGAAGCTTGCTACCAACAATGGCAAAGTGAGAAAAAGAGTGAGAAATCCAATTCTAAAGTGAACCCACATCCTATTTCTTCATCCTCTACCTCTTGCCAAGTAGTATAGGGTGTTTTCTTCACAAGTTTCATGACTTGGTGAAGTGGGAGTTTGATCTTGTGATGCCTCGACGTAGATCATCTTCGGCATCGAAGCCGACGATCAAGCCCGCCCATTTCTTCGATGAAGTCGATGCTAGAGCCCGGGATTCCATTTGGACAGCGAGGAGACTTCATTGTAGAGCTATGGAGGTGGAGAACCGGATCTACAAAGGTTGTATTTCCGTTCACTTAAAGTAATGTCGTTTACTTATTTTTGTTTCGCCTATATATCTAGTTAACGATCCGTATTAGGGTTTCTCGGCACTTGTAAAATTTGAAATTGGTATGGTTGATGCCTTGTGAGACCTCATTAGCGTGCCTAGGAACCCTACATACATGACTTCAATGAAGAAGCAGATGCTCATTGGGAGGACGCTAATCCTGAACCAGTAAAAGTTCCTGATGCAAAAGTGTTCAGTCCGTCGTTCGAAGAACAGATGGACAGGCTTATAAGGGAAGCTGGTCAAAAGTCCGAGACGACCACAACCGCGAAATGGCCATCTACGAGGGAGCCAAAACGCAACGCCTCCTCCAACAGGCCGTAAAAGATGAAAGTGCCGCTCCCTGTCAACCTGTTATAAAAAAGGCTCGACGCAGAGGCAGAAACAACTCGAAAAGAGAAAAAGGCGCTCGACGGCAACAAAGCGGGACTAAGAAGCCACGCAAGCAGGAATCGAGCGGTCCAGATCTGTCCCTTGTAAAGAAGATGAGTCGAGCATACTCTTTTCCTCGAGACAAGACAAAGAGGATACTTGACCTTGCTCTAAAACATCAGATGCTTGCACTGCCGGAGTCTAAACACCCCAAACAAGCAGGCAAAGTCTCACACCTAAACTATTGCTCTTATCATCAAGTAATAGGGCACCCTCTCGAAGACTGCTTCACCTTCAAGAACTAGGTTGAAGATCAGTATCAGCTCGGCAAGTTCGCTTTATCTGACAGCTGGAGGATAACACCGCCACAGAAACATGAGCCTAAAGTCACGAAAGCAGAACCAGACCCACATTGGTCTTCGAAGGGAGCTCGTACTTGTCATATGATAACAATATCAAAAGAAGAGCCTGGGAAAATGGGTAACCTTCCCTGGTGCTTCGAAAATAGCAATGACGAGGTGATCTCAGAATTCCCACCAGCGCCAAAAGAGCTGGAAGATGGAATACATACTACCGCAGATAACCTCAAGATAATTGAGTTGGGGACGGCGAACGACCCGCGACCGACATTCGTTAGCGAGCTGCTATCTGAAGAAAGGGTGGCTGCACTAAACGACGTGCTTATGCAGCATAGAGATTACTTCACATGGAACTATTCCGAAATGCCAGGACTAGATCCAGAAATTGCTGTCCATAAATTGGCGATATCCCCGGACGTCAAGCCAGTCAAACAGGAGCCGAGAAGAATGCGGCTCGAGCTTGAGATGAGCATCAACGCCGAGGTCAAGAAGTTAATCGACTCTGGCTTCATTCAGGAGGTGCAGTATCCTGACTGGATCGCCAACATCGTCCCGGTGATGAAGAAAAATGGGATAGTGCACATATGCATGGACTTCCGGGATCTCAATAAAGCATGCCCGAAGGATGATTTCCCAGTGCCAGTCACTGAGCTGATGATAGACAATACATCCACTCACGAGGTTTTCTCCTTCATGGACGGCTCATCAGGGTATAATCAGATAAGGATGCATCCCGAAGACCAGAAGCACACCGCTTTTCGGACCCCTCTGGGAATATTCTGCTACAAGGTGATACCCTTCGGTCTAAAGAACGCCGGTGCCACCTATCAGAGGGCCATGACGAAGATCTTTGATGACCTCATACATGAAATCGTCAAATGCTATATTGACGACCTCGTGGTTAAGAGCAAATCATACGAGGAACATCTCGAGCATCTGAAAACCGTATTTCAACGCCTTCGACAATACAACTTGAAGATGAACCCTCTCAAGTGCGCATTCGGAGTTTCCTCGGGCAAATTCCTAGGATTTATCATCCGACACCGGGGTATTGAAATAGATCCGTCGAAGATCAAAGCGATCATGGAAATGCCTCCGCCAAGGACTCTCAAACAGTTGCGGTCTCTCCAAGGAAAGCTCGCGTATATCCGGTGATTTATAGCTAATCTTTCAGGCAAGTGCCGTCCTTACAGCCACCTGATGAAGAAGGGAACTCCTTTCGTTTGGGATTACAAATGCCAGAGCGCGCTGGACGAAATCAAGCAGTACCTGCAGAACCCGCCAGTGCTGTCTGCTCCGGTCAAGGGAAAACCCCTCATTCTTTATACAACCGCCCTCGAAGGTTCCTTAGGTGCATTATGGGCACAGGAGAACGACTAAGGGAAAGAACGAGCCCTCTACTATTTGAGCCGAGTTCTACTGGGGGCAGAAAGCAACTACTCCTCCATCGAAAAACACTGCTTGGCATTGATCTTCGCGTTAACAAAGCTCAGGCACTATGCGTTGGCGCATGAAGTCCGTCTCATATCGAAGGTGGACCCCCTTAAATATCTAATGTCGAAGGCCATATTGACAGGGAGACTTGCTAAATGGGCCTTGCTCTTAATGGAGTTTTCGATAACCTATCAGCCTCTTAAGGCAGTGAAAGGCCAGGCCATCGCCGACTTCCTCGCTGAGCATCCGATACCTGGAGATTCTCCTCTGAATTGCAAACTGCCAGACGAACATGCGTTTGATGCGATTGACGGTAGTGGTACCCGATGGGAGCTTTATTTTGATGGAGCGTCTTCCATGAAGAAGCGCAAACAAAGTACCCCTATAATTAAATCGGGGGTAGGCCTCATCTTCGTAACTCCACAAGGAAGGATTATGCGCTTTACTTTCTTCTTAACAGAGCCAAGGATGAACAATGAAGCTGAATACGAAGCTTTGATAGCAGGTCTCGAGATCGCCATCGACATGGGAATTGAAAACCTCCTCATATACGGAGACTTCCAACTGGTCGTTAGTCAAGTAAATGGCGACTACCAGACATGCAAACCAGAGTTGGTGAAGTACGACGAAAAGGTGCAACAACTGTTGACCCAAATTCCTTCATACACTTTGGAAAACATACCACGCGCGGAAAACAGCAAAGCAGACGCATTAGCCAAGCTCGCTAAAGAACTGGCCGACGAGAATCTCGATGACGTAAGAATCGTGGTACAAAGCCGTCGGGTGCTTGCCCCAGCGGAAATATCTCCGGAATCATCCAAAGAAAAGGGAGCGACTGAGCAGACGACCCTGCAAATAAAAGACCGGGAAAAGGCTGAGGATTGGAGAGAAGTCTTTATAGACTACTTCAAATACCGTCGAACGCCCTAAGATGTGTCCTCAAGACATCAGCTTATGAAACGAGCTCTGTCTTTCGCCTTCGTCAATGATACTCTGTACAAGAGGTCGTTCGATTCTTTGCGGTTGAGATTCCTGGGACCTGATGAAGCGAAATGAGTCGTTCAGGAAGTTCATGACGGACTCTGCGGTTCTCACCAAGCAGGCCCGAAGATGAAGTTGAAGATTAAACGGATGGGTTACTACTGGCCCACGATGATCCAGGACTGCCTCGAAAATGCGAAGCAATGCCACTCATGCCAACTCCATAGGGACTTCATCCACCAGCATCCAAATCCATTACATCCAACGGTGGCTAGCTGGCCATTCGAAATGTGGGGAACTGACATAGTCAGCCCTATCGAACCAGCATCGTCCAGGGGACATCGATTCATCCTGGCAACGACTGATTACTTCTTCAAATGGGCAGAAGCAGTACAGTTGAGGGAAGTGAAGACGGAGAATATCCTCCATTTCTTCAAGACGCACGTCATTTATCGGTTTGGAACTCCGCGACGGATCATCTCCGATAACGGGCCAGCCTACAGAAGCCACAAAATTAGTCGCTTCGCGCAACAGCATAATATAGACTGGAGATATTCCTCAATTTATAATCCGCGAGCTAACGGTCTAGCTGAGGCCTTCAACAAGACCTTGACGAAGATCGTAAAGAAAACGGTGTCCCGAAATAAGAAGGACTGGCACGAGAGACTGCAAGAAGCTCTTTGGGCGTATCGAACTACGTTCAAGACGGCCACGAACACAACGCCATACGCATTGGTATTCGGTACAGAAGCAGTACTCCCCCTCGAGATAGAGTTGCCCTCTCTGCGAGTGGCAGTCCACTACGAGCTGACTGACGAAGAAAATGCTCACCTTCGGCTTGAGGAGCTTGATGCCCTTGATGAAACCCGGCTCATAGCGCAACAAAATATAGAAGCTTATAAAGAAAAGATGACGTGCTCATATGAAAGATTGACCCGACCGAGGACATTCCGCCAAGGCTAACTCGTGCTAGTGATCAAAAGACCTATGATCCCCAATCGCGCCAAGCGGGGAAAATTCGAGCCGAACTATGAAGGCCTGTACATCATAGACAAGGTCTACCAGGGTGGAGCCTATCTACTCATGGATATACACGGTGAAAAGGCCTTTCAGGCCAATAAATGGTCGCTTCCTGAAGAAATACTATGCTTAAAGAGCCACGGCCTAGGTCAATGATAGATGACGACGACTATGTCCGCTCGCTATCTTCCTGAGCCCAAACTCTATAAGTAGTAACCGGCCTTCTTCAGCAATAGACCAAAACGTCCTTAAACTAATGACGGACCGAAACGTCCTTAAACTAATGACAGACCACTACGTCCTAAAACTAGTTGTTGACCGAGATGTCGATAAACTACGGTGGATTGAAACATCACAAAGCCGATATATAAAAAAAAATAAAAAAATATAATAATAATAATAAAATAATAAAAATAAACGGTATGTCCATAAGCAAAATGGGCACGGATGAAAACCCGAAAGGGCTCCGTGAGTAAAAACAGCAGGGCTACCGGCGAGTGTTTGTGAAAACCCGAAAGGGTGCAACCTCGTTAAAGGACACTTACAGGGTCCTCTCGACCTTGTAAGGAGAAACCACCCGCGTGAGATCCTTACGACTCACAAGGGAGCAACACACTTAGGAATCCCCACGATTCCTAAGGAGAAAATACACTTGCGAGATCCTCACGGCTCATAAGGAGAACTCTCTTATGGGACCCTCACGGCTCATAAGGTTTGAAAGTCTTAAGTTACAGAGACCTAAACCTGTGCTTAAGCAAACCCCCCACAACCTGCGATATGGCCCTACAAGTGGCTCAGTACTGACCCTTGTATACAATCCATGGGCGCGAATAAACATTTCCCTAACGAAGTCCCACCCGTGACTAGGGATATGTCCATATGGCGAACAACCCTTATAAGTCCTCTCGATTTATAAGGAGAAGACCCTCTTGTAGGATCCTTACGACTTACAGAGGAACATGCACTTAGGAATCCTCATGATTCCTAAGGAGAAAACACACTTATAAGATCCTCACGACTTGTAGGGAGAAATACCTTTGTGAGACCCTTACAGCTTATGAAGTCAAAATCCTTAGTCGACAGGATCTTAACCCTGTTTACTAAGCCACCTTTGTTCGACATCGACAGAGGCAAATGATGATTCTCTCCTGGCAATATCCTAGTTGTAGCGATGCTGATGCCTAAACCGGTATCAAATTCCAAGCCCTTTCATGGCAAATGATGATTCGCTCCTGGCAATATTCCAGTTGTAGCGATGCTGATGCTGAGATTGGCACCAGATTCCAAGTTCTACACTCGCGATAAAAAAAACAGTGAGCCATACATGCATACGAAATAGCCGAAACGATGGGGCAACTTGCGACAAAATCAGCAAGTAAAAAAAGGTATGCATGCAAAATAGCCGAAATGATTGGGCAACTCGCAATAAAAAGCAGCGAGTACAAATACAATAAATAGCCGAAATGATTGGGCAACTCGCAATAAAAAGCAGCGAGTAAAAATAAAATAAATAACCGAAATGATTGAGTACTGCGAAAGATAGACGAAATGATGGGGCAATCGCGACTTTCGCGATATAAAGCTGAAATGATAGAGCATCGCGGAAATAAAACAATGATAAAAAAATGATGAACTTTTGCCCTAAAGGTGAGATCACGTCGATCCATGTATACAATCCAAGGGCACAAACAAAGAGGGAACCATACCTACCCAACAGGCTGCGCTAGAAAGCAAAGCCAAATCTCGATGGTTCACCAACAACCTAGAGACAACCGTGGCATTCGTCTCAATACAACAGACGCAGTGCCAGCAAACAAAGCAAAGATCAAATTTCTAACTTCACGGTGTTGACGGTAACTCATATAAAACCTGAAAGACCACCAGAGATCATCTCAACCCTAGGGAAATCAGTGTCCTTGGCAGCATCCTCGACTCAGGGAAACCGGTGTCCTTGACGAAACCACCTCGATTCGCGTCAGCCCGCAGAGAAACTAGCGTCTTTGCAGGAATACCCCGATTAGTTTCAACCCCAGGGAAATCAGTGTCCTTGGCAGCATCCTCGATTCAGGGAAACCAGTGTCCTTGACGAGACCACCTCGATTCACGTCGGCCCGCAGAGAAACTAGCGTCTTTGCAGGAATACCCCGATTCATTTCAACCCCAGGGAAATTAGTGTCCTTGGCAGCATCCTCGATTCAGGGAAACCAGTGTCCTTGAAGAGACCACCTCGATTCGCGTCGGCCCGTAGAGAAACCAGTGTCTCCGCAGGAATACTCCGATTCGTTTCAACTTCGAGAAAACCAGTGTCCTCGGCAAAATAATTCGACTCAGGGAAACCAGTGTCCTTGACAAGAACATCTTGATTCGCGTCGACCCACAGAGAAACTAGCGTCTTTGCAGGAATACATCGATTCGTTTCAACCCCAGGGAAATCAGTGTCCTTGGCAAATATCTCAATTTAGGGAAACTAGCGTCCTTGATGAGAGCTTCTTGATTCGCGTCGGCCCGCAGAGAAACCAGTGTCTCTGCAGGAATACTCCGATTCGTTTCAACTTCGAGGAAACCAGTGTCCTCGGCAAAATACTTCGACTCAGGGAAACCAGTATCCTTGACGAGAACATCTTGATTCGCGTCGACCCGCAGAGAAACTAGCGTCTTTGCAGGAATACATCGATTCGTTTCAACCCCAGGGAAATCAGTGTCCTTGGCAAATACCTTAATTCAGGGAAACTAGCGTCCTTGATGAGAGATTCTTGATTCGCGTCGACCCGCAGAGAAACCAGCGTCTTTGGAGGAGCACTTCAATTCGTTTCAACCACGAGGAAACCAGTGTCCTCGGCAAAATACTTCGACTCAGGGAAACCAGTGTCCTTGACGAGAACATCTTGATTCGCGTCGGCCCGCAGAGAAACTAGCGTCTTTGCAGGAATACCCCGATTCGTTTCAACCCCAGGGAAATCAGTGTCCTTGATAACTACCTCGACTCAGGGAAACTAGTGTCCTTGACGAGAGCACCCCGATTCGCGTCGACCCGCAGAGAAACCAGTGTCTTTGCATTGGCACTTCGATTTGTTTCAACCTTGAGGAAACCAGCGTCCTCGGCAAAATACTTCGACTCAGGGAAACCAGTGTCCTTGACAAGAACATCTTGATTCGCGTCGACCCGCAGAGAAACTAGCGTCTTTGCAGGAATACATCGATTCGTTTCAACCCCAGCGAAATCAGTGTCCTTGGCAAATACCTCAATTCAGGGAAACTAGCGTCCTTGATGAGAGCTTCTAGATTCGCATCGACCCGCAGAGAAACCAGTGTCTTTGCAGGAGCACTTCGATTCGTTTCAACCCTGAGGAAACCAGTGTCCTCGGCAAAATACTTCGACTCAGGGAAACCAGTGTCTTTGACGAGAACATCTTGATTCGCGTCGGCCCGCAGAGAAACTAGCATCTTTGCAGGAATACCCCGATTCGTTTCAACCCCAGGGAAATCAGTGTCCTTGGTAACTACCTCGACTCAGGGAAACTAGTGTCCTTGACGAGAGCACCCCGATTCGCGTCGACCCGCAGAGAAACCAGTGTCTTTGCGGGAGCACTTCGATTCGTTTCAACCTCGAGGAAACCAGCATCCTCAGCAAAATACTTCAACTCAGGGAAATTAGTGTCCTTGACGAGAGCTGCTCGATTCGTCTTGACTCGTGAGGAAATTAGTGTCTTCTCGAGGACTTTCCGATTTTTCTCAACTTGCAAGATAAAGCCTTAGGCAGCAGGGATTAAAAAACATATTTCCTAAGCACTGGGATCCTGCAAGTCGGCCTAAAACGGTCTCTTGCATACTATTCACGGGTCTCACTCTCCAAAGTCGAATCTCGACAAAGAGGGAAACAACCGCTTACGAGTCCTCTCGACTCGTAAGAGGGAAAATTCTCTTATAAGATCCTTACGACTTGTAAGAGAAAACACACTTAGGAATCCTCACGATTCCTAAGGAGAAAATACACCTACGAGATCCTCTCGATCCGCAGGGAGAAAAGTCTTTATGAGACCCCCACGGTTCATAAAGTTGAAAAGCCTTAGGCAGCAGATCTGAACCTGCCGCCTAAGCTATCACCACCTCCTGAAGGAGTTAAGACAGGATGCTCACTCTGTCATCTATCGACCATGTTTACTAAGACAACATGCTGATAATCAAAGAAAGAAGAAAGAACATCCGATTTGCATTTGATCAAGCGTTCGAGACACACTCATTCATGCATGTGCAAGAGACTCAGAACGAGAAATAAGACAAGCTGGAATAAAAAAAATTCCCATTCATATTGCCAAGGGTTCTTACAATCATAAAGAAATAAACAAAGACATTACTCAAATGATTACAACGGTATGATCTCAGATCCAGGGCACGGATTAAAGAATTCGAAAGTAAGGCCATCTAGAGTTCTTCTGGCCTTCCTGATTATTCTCGTGCGCAGCCTCTCGCGCTCACGCGTGTCAAGATCTTCGGCAAGGCCCCCCATCCTTCGATAAGCAGCGATTATCGTCGTCTGCTGAAAAATTTGATGCAGAATGTCGATGAGGCTATCTCGCCGTTTCTTCGAGATCAGCCCTGACAGATACACTGAATTCACCTTGTCTTCGGCATCATCCAGTGCATTAAGCAGCATGGCCTCGTGAAACCCCGGGAGTGCTCTCCAAATTGCTCGACTTTCAACAGAGCAGAACGGCGAGGAAGCAACCAGCCAACGCGCGCGTTCAGACGACCCATAATCTCCGCACATTGGGCATCTGTAAACTCCTGGTTCTGGTGACGGCCCTATACGCGGATATCCTCGTAGGTGATGAATTCGTGCAGGCTGTATAGATGAACAGCCATAATGCCTGAAGGAAACATCATTGGAAGATTAGCAATGAGGAAAAAGGTATAGGGAGTTAAACTCCTCGAGAGCAAAGCTCTATTAATGGAACCCTAATAGGGTTCTCCTTAGTTCTCTTTGGACCCTTTTAGAGCAAAGCTCTGCTAAGTGAAACCCTAAATAGGTTTTCTTTAGATCAGGGATCTATTGAGAGCAAGGCTCTGTAAATGAAAATTAATTTAATTTAATTTAATTTAAATTAAAGTTTTTACCTAAAAGTTTTAAGAGTTTAACTCTTGGAGTTCTTAAAAATAAAGAGCAGGGCTCTGAGATTCTGAAAGTAAAAATTTTGAAGATGATAATCATCTGTTGAGGGACCAAAGGTCCTATTTATAGGCATCAAATGCCCTTTCAACTTCCAAGAGTTGCCGCGACGGTTGGAATTCTGCCACTGCTGCGCTCACGTTTGGGGGCCACGTAAGCACAACGGTAGGGGGGGCATTTGTTTACCCTAATCAGAGCAATGCTCTGTTCAAATTCCAAGACGGAAAATGAAGCAACGCTTCTGTTTTCCCCAATCAGAGCAAAGCTCTGTTTTGAAATTGAAATGAAAATTAAAGTTAAAATAAATGAAGCAACGCTTCAGATTCCCTGCGCTGCGCGCAGAGCGCCACGTATCAAAATCAGACACACCAGCGCAGGGAGCGCAGCGCACCCAATCAGAGCAAGGCTCTATTTAAAACAAAATTAAAAGAAGCAATGCTTCAGATGATCTGCGCTCTGCGCTGCGTGGTACGTGGCAGCGCAGTTGCGCTGCGCTGCGCGGCAGCGCAGTTGCACTGGCGCTCTGCGCTGCGCGACACGTGGCAGCGCAGTTGCGCTGCGCTCTGTGCTTTGCAACAAGTGTCAAGCGCTGGTGCGTTTGCGCCAAACAGAATTAAAATTCCAGTAAAATCTTTCTGTTCTTGTTAAAACAAGAAGATTGTCTTCTGTAAAACAGAAGCCCTTGGATCAAAGATCCAACGGTGGGGAAAAATCCCCAAATCACTCAGAGAATGATCTCTTTAACAAATTTAACAAATTAATGGGCACTATATAAAGGCCCCTAGACCCCAATTCTAAAAGACACAACACAGAGAGACAAAAACCCAGAAACAAAGAGAGAACACCTCTAAAGAATTTTGAGAAGAATTCAGAAAAGAAAAAGAAGGTAAAACCTTTATAAAAAGAAGAATTTCTTCTGAATAGATCATTGATCTAAGAACAAGATCAAGGATCTTCAATAAAAAATATAATAAATAACAAAGGCATTGCCTTTTTTATGAACCATTGGTTCTGGAATTTTAAAGATTCTTTTCTTGAATCCAAAATTGGATCAAGATATTAAAACAGTGCCTTGCACTTGCAAATCTGCACTGTTGCGCTCCTGGGTTGGCGCAAGCCACCAGAGAGCGCCACGTGTCAGCACCAGAATAACTTGCGCTATGCGCTTTTAAGATAGAGCATTGCTCTCTGAAATTGGCGCAACTCACCAGAGCGCGCCACGTGTCGGCAGCGCAACAGCGCAGCGCACTGGCGCAGCGCATTGCGCTTGCGCTCACCAGAGCGTGACACGTGTCACCTCCAGATGCGCTTGCGCTCAATAATTAGCGCAAAGCGCCTGACAAGCCACATGGCCACTGTCAGTTTGATTAATGCACTGCATTATTTACAGAAGGGCCAAGCCCAATTAAAAAAGGCCTGACAGGCCAAATAAAATGCAATGCATTACTTTTAAAAGGCCAAAGCCCAAGCAAAAACAGATGATGTGCATCATTTAAAAGGGACAGAGCCCAAATCAAAAAGGCCTAGCAGGCCAGAATAAAATGCAGTGCATTATTAAACTGGGGCAAAGCCCTAGTATAGGCCTAATAGGCCAAAGATAAATAAAAACGTTGAACATTTTCAACTGGACTTAGCCCAATCATGGCCGTAAGTCCTCAAATTAAATTGACTGAGCACGACTGCTCTCTTAAATCAATTTACATCCGACTCAAGGGTACATCTCCGAACTCCTCTGACACCTATCGTTGTAATCCTTCAACGACGTCAGAGAGGTGACGGGTCCCGACAACCACACATCAATACGGACTGTGGGGTCCTTAAACTCATGGACTCAAGAGTCCTTAAACTCCCGGACTCAAGCGTCCTTAAACCAACAATACGGACTGTGGGGTCCTTAAACCCATGGACTTATACGTCCTTAAACCAAGATACGGACTGTGGGGTCCCTAAACTCATGGACTCAAGCGTCCTTAAACTCCCGGACTCAAGCGTCTTTAAACCAACAATACGGACCGTGGGGTCCTTAAACCCATGGACTTATGCGTCCTTAATCCAAGATACGGATCGTGGGGTCCTTAAACCCATGGACTTATGCGTCCTTAAACCAAGATACGGACTGTGGGGTCCTTAAACCTATGGACTTAAGCGTCCTTAAACTCATGGACTAATGCGTCCTTAAACTAATATCCGTCCCCAAAACGGGAACGATGGGCCACCATGTCCCTAAACTGGCAATGGACTACCATGTCCCTAAACTGGCAATGGACCGCAATGTCCTTAAACTACCTATGGACCACTACGTCCCTAAACTGGAATAATAGAGCCCCCAAACACTCTTTTGTCGGATCTAAACGATCCCGTTAAAGTTGATCTTAGCCTCAAATATGGCTAACGTATCCTTAAACGTTCATACAGACTTTAGTCCCAAATTGGACTATAAGATCCCCAATCAACTTTGGTTCAAGGGTACATCTCCGAACTCCTTTGACACCTGTCGTTGTAATCCTTCAACGTCGTCAGAGAGGTGACGGGTCCCGACAGCCATATATTAAATGGACCACTACGTCCCTAAACTGGAACAATAGAGCCCCCAAATGCTCTTTTGTCGGATCTAAATTATCCCGTTAAGTCGATCTTAGTCTCAAATTAGACTAACGTATCCTTAACAAATGTTTAAGTTGATCTTAGCCTCAAACACGGCTAATGTATCCTCAAACCAAAACCCCAAACCCAAATCTAAGAAAATACGGATTTGGACTAATCCACGTCCTACGGGTGACGACATAAATTAGTCTCCGTATACAATCCACGGGCAACCACAAACAAAACAAACACACACGACACGAAGTGAAATTCTGGAGAAGGGGAAAGTGGTTACCGCGATGCGGTAGCGTAATTAACTGTAGGGGATTGCGCCTGCAGGGAAGAGCATCCCCACAATCAAAAACCCCTCAAACGAGGGGGAATTTGATGAAGTCTGCTAGATCGGCCGCATCCATCTAAACCTCCGATACACGGTGCCATAAATCAACTTGGCATCTTCGGAGAGGTGGACGGATAAAACCAAATAGTATCTGCCCCGAATCTCAGGCAAGACGTTCAGTCTCGGCCATCTTTCGGAGGGGAACAAAAGGCTTGCCACCTTCCAATTGAAATAGAGCATAAGGCATTTTGGGCAATTAAAGAGTTGAACCTATCTTTTGGAGATGCGGGAAGCAATAGAAAGATGCAGTTGAACGAATTAGATGAAATGCGGGATGAAGCCTATGAGAACGCAGTAGTTGTTAAAAACCGAACGAAAGTGTTCCACGATAAACACCTTATGCGCAAGACTTTCAAACCTGGTCAACAGGTTTTGCTTTACGATACTCTGTTACATTTCCATCCCGGCAAGCTGAAATCTCGATGGAAACGGCCATTTTTGGTACGCACCGTATATCCGCACGGTGCGGTCGATCTAGAAAACCCGGAGGACAGTTCACAGTTTAAAGAGAACGGATATCGACTTAAACCGTTCTTCACTGCGGACCCTTCGGAGGAGCTCCTGTTTTTGCAGGAGCCGATTTATATTGATTGATCTTCCTCCATCTACCCCTAAATTTTTGATTATCTAGCCAAAATACTGTTTCAAACAAATTTGGGGGTATGTATCATTTGTAATTTTATAAAAACAAAATAACATAAAAATTGAAAATTTGAAGAAATTTTTTTTGGGTAATTTTGTAAATTTCCAGATTTAATAAAATAAAAATAAAAATTTTATTTGCAAATAATTTCCTCTTCTTAAGAGGGGCTTTTTACAAATAATCCAAACACTCCCCCCTATAAATACACCTCGACCCCTCTCTGGCCTTGTCCATAACCCTAAAATTTCATCTCTTCAAACCCTAGCCGCCGCCGCAGCAAAGTCAGGGAGATCGCTCCAGATCGCCGCGCTTCCACCGCCGATCCCTGCTTAGTGCCGCGCTTCCGCCGCTTGTCTGCTGCGTCACCCTCTGAATTTTTCAGAGGAGGTTTGCATCTCCTTCTTCCTCCCTGTTAAATATTTTTAGATCTATTAACTCTCTGTAATGGCACCGAACATGAAATTAGAGCGTGCTTTTTCACAAATCTTTTCACACACCATATATGGGAGTTATTTTTGTCACGGCCTGAAATTGGCACGTGATGGCCCTTAAATTACGCAACGTCTACAGGCGTAACGCAATTTAAGTAAGCCGAAAACCCAGCAATCTAAACCATCAAAAGTAGTAAGAAATAAGAACGTTGATAAACCATTTTGAAATCTCAAAACAAATTTCTTAAAGTCTAACATTTATTCCTTTAAAATTTTGACAGCACCTCCTTTGTAAAACAAGCACCCCAAAATGGGTACAACATAATATAAGCAAAAACATCCCAAACAAGGGCAAAATTCATGCCCAATGGTGGAAAACAACCACCACAACAGATATACGACGCCGTAGCGAAGAAAGAGACGATATAATAAAACTGCATACAAACCTCCAACTCACAAAATAATATACAATATCATCCTCACATCAAGTCTCTAAGTCATACAAGATAATGGTAGATGTAGAGTACAAGGTACACGATAACAATAACTACAATAGATAGCCGCAAAAACCCACCTGTAGCAAGACCGTGCACAGTCAGCCGAATCGGTATCTGTAGCAAATGATGATACGAAAGATGGAAATAGCCCTGCCTTTGACTATCCTGAGGAACACCTGCAAAACACTGTGGCACAACGGGGGTGAGTTACCAACTCGTGAATAGTAAAATAACATATGCAGGTAATCGAGAGTGTGTACGTACAGCGCGAATCTAACATAAGTATCTAAAAGCAATGAATGGTCATATGTAATGCATCAGTCATGAAAGGTACACTAGCGGTACTACTAATACATGAAGCAATAATATGACAATCGGTATGCAATAATCATGTAAGGTACTCTATCAGGTACAAATAATACATGAAACAATGAATATAATAGTATATAAATGCAACAGTCATGGAAAGTACTCTATCGGGTACAACTAATACATGAAGCAGTGCATAAACAATAAATATGGAGTATGAAATAAAACATGTCATTCCCACGGAAATCCTAACCTCGTGTTAGGACCAAAATCCAACAAGACAATCAAATTCCCAATTTCCACAAATCAGCCTCCAAATTGGCTCCCATATCATGTAAATCTCATATATCCTTAATATACAACATCAAGTAAATCTCATATATCCCGAATGTCCAACATCAAGTAGATCTCACATATCATGTATGTATAATATCAGTATATCCCACATATCCTGTGTGTATAATATCAGTATATCCCATATATCCTGTGTGTACAATATCAGTATCAAGTAAGTTTCATATAAGGTGAGTGTCTAACATCGACATCCAAAACATCACGAAACAAGTGTCAAGCATCGACACCGAAATACTGATCTATCAGGTGCTGTCACCACGATTGGCCCTCTGATAGGTACGTATCATACGCTATACAGAAAAGCCCAAGTGCCTAGCTCCGACCCTCGTCTCTCGACGTATCCATACGTACATGACCCCGGTCGGTATCCCTACGATAACCGCTGTAGGGTCGCTAGGCATGCGCACAAGGTTCTACGAGGCATCAACCATGCCCGATTTAAAACTTAGCCGTGCCGAACAACCCGAAGCCAGATCTTTAAACTAGGGTTTAGGCGAAAACGAACATGTTAAACACTTTAACACTAAGTGAGAGGGATTACAACCTTTGTAGATCCGGTCCTTCATTTCTTAAGCTCCATGTTAAGGTCCCTTCGCTGCGATCATCGTGTTCTGGACTCTCGAGAGGCTTCACGAAGAGAATGATGCAACCTTTGCTTCCGATCTTCAATACAAAGATGATCTACCTTGAAGTTTCGTTAACACAAGCTAACACTCATAATATGAAGTGAACACCCTCATCTAAATGGAAAGGATAGATGAAGATGATGAAGTAAGATTTTTGCTCTCATTTATAATCTTTTCCTCACTCATTTTCATCACAAAAGAAAGCTTTTTCAAAAAGAAGCTCAAGCTAGAAGAAGATGAATGAAGATGATAACTTAATCCTTTTTTGATGAACAATGAATTATTGTAGTGGTTACAAATCTAACCAAGGGTTAAGCATGAGAGAGTTAACCCTTGTAGAGAGTTAACTAGAGTTAATGGTTTGGATTGGGTTAACATAATATCTCACAAAAATATCAAGCAACCACAAAATCAAAGCTTCATGAAGCTTCATGGAAGCTTCATGCAAAAGCGAACCCTAATCCAAACCCTAACCAAGTTTAAACCCTAAACCATTGTTAAATTTGTAACCCTAACATGTTACAATATTATATATCACATATACAATATATTTTGTAACAATAGAAAATAATACAATTAACATATATCGCATATATATCAATATATTATCCCGTGAGAAAATGAATCTTTTAGTGAGCTAATATTAGTTAATGTAATTTAATATATCATATATATTATTATACATTAAATTATCGAATCAACTCTTGATCCGACAATCCGGCTATATCGCATATAACCGACTAATACGACGACCCGGCTATATCACATATACCCGACCTATATCTTATATCGCGAGAATCCAATACGGTATCACATACCGCATTATCCTCGGTCCCGCACATATCACATATGTGCTCTTACTCTATTTTTCCTGAGCCAAGAAACCTCTGTGTAGGACTCTAAAGAATCGTCAATACGCCGGCAGTAGGTGATGATCATATCAAACACCCACAAGCTGCAAGCGGTCAGCTAAACGTAATAGCCACCCAGATATTGAGCGCTCAGAAGATCAACAAGCAAGCCTATACATTCTCCTGTGAATCCAATCAGTAACACTCCCGTACAGTCCGGTCTCGTCGTCTGATATGTCGCATATCTCGCCTAGGGGTGGTAAACGTCAGACCCCAGTAGCTCGATAAGTCGTGTCGATATGAGATCTATAACAGTTCGAGAAATTACTGATAACACTTACCAGTAAATCTCAGCAACCCTGGCCAGGGATTTCCGGTTATAGCCAATCGAACACAGCGCAACATCAACTCCCTATACCGGGAGAGATGAATCCCCTCCTATCGCTCATTGCCTCCATGTGATTCGGGACTGTACCCAAAAGCCACCTTTTTGCACGCCCTCTTGGACGTGGTATGATGGAAATCAAAGCACAGTGGGAATCACACAAGACTCTATGACGATCTCGGGTCAACAGACTACTCTGTACCAGTGTCACCGGAGAACTGCCATCTGACGTATGGTATAATACCATCTGGGAGTTCTCGGCGAGTCCGTCCAGTGTACCCAGTCTCCACTGAGCACCCGTACACCATCCTTGATGTCAAACACCGATGGATATGGGATCATCCATCGCCCACATATGGGTCAAGATGCGTATACGCTAGTCTACTCTGGTGCATCGATGTCCTGTCTCGATACACCCTCGACTAGGAACAGTTATAGGATGTACTCGTCGACTACCGTGGCCCCACTAGTATGATCTCATCATAGTCCTAGTAGTCGAGTACATATCCTAAGGGCTTTATCAACATGTAATATAGAGACAAGCAGAGTACATGTTAAGATAAAGTACAACCAGATAGCATACTATCATGTCGAGCAAGAAAGTCCTCCCTATATATGTCCTAGCATCCACTACAATATACATCGTATGTACAGTAATGGTCTCTAGGGCATACATATAACTAACAACCGCCGTGTCAGAAGTACTGTCACCGGTAGGTACTTGCCCGCCTTTCAGGCTCATCGCCTATCATCTGCGATCATCTTGCCGAAGGTAACCGTACCGGGCCCCACCATTGACGGTGTGTATGGCATACAATCAGTGCGCGTGCAATATAAGCCGTCGACAATAGTGTAGTGTCCTAAAGATACTAGTCCAAGTACAACAAGTAACTAAGCGATAGGGTGTATGCGCAACTCTAATTATGCAATAGAATATGCGACAAAACACAACATTTCTAGCCCAGACGCATAACGCCATGCGGGCGATTCCCCTGTAGATGTTAAATCTACTCACCCACGCTCCTGGCTAAGTGAAGCTAACCACTTGTTTTCCCCTTGTAGCAGTGTCCGAATTCCCCGCGTGCGAACCTACAATATTAAAACAATAAAGCAAGTATATATTAATAATAGACCCAAAACACGCACAAACTACATTTAACCGACGCAACAACACAAAACATACTCTCAAGTGTTCGTATTGTGGCTAACGTGTGTAGCGACATGACGAAAATAACCTAAGAGCAAAATCACACTAAGTGCACGATCCGTGTCGTATAACGTATCGCGTGGACACAAAACACTAGATTATAGGAAAACGATCCCAGATTTTTCATACTGTAAATACTAAAAAAGTAAACAGTACCAAACACCACTAAACCACAGCAGACAACTATCCACGAAAACCCAAACCCCAACTCCCCAGAAAAACCGATGTCACCGGAATTCCTCTTCTCGTCGCCGGCCAAAGTCGGTGGGGTGGGTCTCGTGTCTCAGGTGGGGTCTTAGGTTCACTAGTAAATCACTACAATCTTATTTGGTCACTTAGTAAAAATCCCAGTTCACAGAAGCTCTAAAAAGACACAAAAACACGATATTGAACTAATCGATACATAAAGTGTTCTACGCAACAACCAACGAGCTAAACATCATAAAAACTCCTATTTAACAGATTAGGGATTTTACCTATCAATACTTGCTCACAAGATCCAAGCTTTCCTAGCTCCAAGTGATCATGAAGGCAAAACAAGACTTGATGTGTTTTTGTGATTTATTTTGGGAATTTTGGAGATTTATTAAGCTTGGATTGATGCAAATGGTGAAAGAAATGATTAAGAACAGAAGGAGGAAGGAGAGCTCGGCCAAGTGAGGAAGTGAGGGATTTATGAAGGCTTGTGTGGATTGTTATAGCAAGAATGGCAATAAATGCACACATAAATGCATATGCATGCACATGCCACCTCTTCATTCATTTCTTTTCTTTAAAACATTAAATCCTTTTCACACAAGAATATCTAGATATGATAAAGAGGTTTTGTTTTACTCAAACTTGATTTATTTGAAAAGATTCCAATTCTAGAGAAATTTCCCAAAATATAAATACCACAATAAAATAATATTAAAATAGGAAAAAATTCTAATTGAACCAAACCGTCCCATATCCCCCCTAAGCTTGCGCACTAGCTTTATTTTAGCTAAACGAGATGCTGGCAAGTCTATATGGACGTTTGATCACATTCGGGTTAAAACGGAAAATACCGACAATTTTACCCTAAAACGGAAAAATTCGCATAACGAATTATAAAACGTTACAATCTCCCCCCTTATAGAAATTCGGTCCCCGAATTAAAATTCTCACTAAGCGTACCTTCAAAAAGATGAGTACAAAACTCCCAACTCTCTCTCGCAGCCTCCCAAGTGACTACCTCATTATACGGCTATATCCAAGAAAACCCTCCACAGATGGCAAGACCTTTGACCGAAATTTCTCCACCTTCCGAGCCACTAACACATATGACTGCCGGTGAACGAAAAGATCGTGTCCAAGCTAAATGGTCTTGTGCTGAATCATATGAGAAAGGTCATGAAGGTATTTGCAAAGTATCGACTCAAGGAATACAGGGTGAATACTCAATAATCTGGGCGGATGTGCCAAATCAAAGGCAATGGAACTAACTCGCTTTAAGGATCTCAAAAGAACCAGTAATCCTGGGATAAGCTCCCCAAAACTCAACACGTCATTCATCGGAAAAATCCTTAGGAATACATGATCTCCCACGGAGAACTCAAGTCTGCGACTACCACGGTCGGCATAAGACCTCTGTCTGCACTGGGCTGTCCTCATCCTGACCTGAACCAACTGGATTATCTCCGAAGTCTCTAGACTAGCTGGGGCCAAAATCCTAATTACGCAGAGTCAGAAAAACAGCATGGCAATCGACACCACCTAACTACAAGACCTAAGGTTGCCAATTGGAGTGCCTCCTGATAACAGCTATCGAAGGAGAACTCTAACAATGGCAAGTGACGACCCCAACTGCCAACAACAACAAGTACTTACGCACAAGTATAACCTCCAGAGTCTGTATAGTCCGCTCAACTGTCCATCGTCCCACAGATGGAAAAGCGGAGCTAAAGCTCATCCAGTAACCAAGGCTTCCTGAATCTTCTGCCAACTATGGGTAGTGAACAAGGTACCTCTATTGGATACAGCTCATGAAGGAACTCCATGCAAACATACAACTTAACAAGAACAACTGAGAAAACTGAGCATAACCGGACAACAAACACCCGAATGGAGTCACACCCTGTCTAGACCAGGGTAGACGCCACAACGATAATCATGGGGATCTGCTCCCATTCCCTCTCCGGAACGGTTAAAGATTGCAACTCTCCAGCCGGTCTCAATGCTCAACCTAAGCTCACAACAAGACATACACCTTGAAATGAAATCCGAAACATACTCTTCAATCCTTGCCCAGCCGTAACTATCTCACAAGTCACGTCAAATATTGGTGGACTTGAATGAACACAGGAAGCTGACTGATGTGCCTACTCTAGGATTTCGCGTCTCTACCTACCAGTAATGGTACACAAATGTGTCCCTAAACGTAGCACACCTTAGTCACAAATCAAGAACTCCGAATCTTTACCCAGCCGAGTATGCTCAAGAATCTCTGACGAGCGAGCATCGGCGGGCTGTGCCTCACGAAAACGATTAAGGAAAGGTGGTCAGGCGCGGACATGAGCAAGTTGTCCCCTCAGTAGATGTAAGTCCATGTTACCCACCCCCGTGCTTACGGGGAGGCGGAATAGGTAAAAAACGGTTTTTTAACACAAGGTAACATGGAATAGTACAAGAGGATCTTTGCTAAACAAAAACTAACAAACTAACTACAAGTTTTAGCTACTCGGTTAGAAGGTTTTACCTAGGTCTTGAACTCCTTCTCTTCTTGTTGTGGTCCTCCTTCTTGCTTGCTCCTTGGAGTGGTGTAGACGGCTCCTCCTCGTCGTCTTCTCTTTGCCGAAGAAAGATCCACCCGAAAGCCTCTACCTTGAGCTCCTACCTCAACCAAGAGGTAACTAGAGTGCTTGGCTAGCTAAACTAAGAACCCTAGAAAGAGTAGAGAGAAGTTTTAATGGTTTTATCTCACAAGCTCATGGTTCTCAACATATGAGAGATGAGAGCTTTGAGAGAGCGGAAGAGGAAGAGCTAAGCATGAGAGAGAAAGAGCAAGAGAGAATGATAGAAAAAATAATAACCATCTCTCATATGAGAGAAAATGATAATAATAATAATAATTAAAAGAAATTGTGATGGTTAGTTTGGAATGACCATTATCATTTCACATTAAATGCATTTTGCAAGAAACAAGAAGCATCTTGCAAGTGAAATGATGATGGTCAAAATGTCAACAAAAGTCAACCGGTCAACCAAAGTCAAAAGGTCAACAAAAGTCAAATGGTCAACCTAACCATGGCACAATTATCCTTAATCAATATCATTAATCAT
Organism: Agapanthus africanus; assembly: GCA_030015575.1. Lineage (NCBI taxonomy): Eukaryota > Viridiplantae > Streptophyta > Magnoliopsida > Asparagales > Amaryllidaceae > Agapanthus > Agapanthus africanus. The sequence continues at coordinate 156,141,166 of CM057343.1, forward strand.
ATTTCTCATTCTCATTAGGGTTAAGAAAAGTCAACGGTCAATAACCCTAATGAGGTTCCTCTGCCTCTGTCAACTGTGCATACACACCCGCATCCGTGTTCTGAGAAACACAAATACAATGAGACAAAACCAATCTCAAAACAAATACTAGGATCTGGCTTAATCCAAAGCCCGCTAGTAATAACTGCCCGGACACCAAACGTGCACAAGTGCGCGGATGTGAACGAACCCCGTTGCAAAACCATGCGACCTCTACTCTGTTTTGCCCAAAGGCGAATAGCCCTCTGTGTGGGACTCTAAAGACTCGACACTACGCTGGCAGTGGGTTTAACCATAGGCCGCGAGCGGTACTAGCTATACGTAACGGTCCCCAGGTAGATGCCGTTAAGAAGACCGATGAGGTGAACCCATCCGAACTCCTACTGAGCCTGAATGTAACAATCTCCGTACAGTCCGGTCTGTTCGTCTGAGAGTATCGCATGGCGGGCCTACGGGGCGGTAAACGTCAGTCCCCTAATAGCGGTACAAGTCGTGTCGGAATGTAGCCCAGAACACCTTGAGATAACACTGGAAACGCTACCAGTATATCTCGCTTGCCCTGGCTTGGGACTTTGTGTAATGGCTCTCATAGACACAGCGCGATATCAACCCCCAAATACCGGGAGAGACGAATCCTATCTAACCGTCACTGCCTCCAAGTACTTCGGGACTTCACCCAACTGCTACCTGTTTGCAAGACTCATTTGAGCCGTGGTAGGGTAGCAATCTAAGAACAGTGGGAACATATTCGAGGCAAACTGACAGTGTCAAGTCAACGGACTAAGTTGTACCCATGTCACCTAGGAACTGATAACTGACGATAGGCATAATACCAACCAACAGTTCCCAGCGAGTCCTGTCTAGTGTACTCGTAACCTAACGAGCACCTGCATACTTTCTCCAGTATGATGTACTGATGGCTATGGGACAGACCATCTCCCCTCCTGGGATGAGAAGCGTATACACTAGTCTACTATGGAGTATCGATGCCCCGTCTCGATAATCCTACGACTAGGGACCTGTATAAGGATGTGCTTGTAGATTACCCAGCCCCCACTAGTATGACTGCCATCACAACGCTGGTAATCAAGCAAAGATCCTAAGGGCTCCACTAATGTGTATAGGCGATATGCTAAAAGAAACACATGCATACATTAAAGTAGAAACAAACCAAGTAGCATACTACCATTTTGATCAAGATTGTCTATACATCTGTGAATATCCCAAGCTTCCATTAAGTAATATACAAACTAGTATGATACAGTAATGGCCTCTAGGGCATATACACTAACAATCTCCCACTTGCAGTATGGCCATGTACTGGCGTATCGAAGACCTATCATCTCGATCAGCCGCTCGAACTGAGTCTGGGGTATGGCCTTCGTGAATGGATTTGCAGTGTTATCTTCTGTAGCAACCCTCCGAACCTCGATCTCCCGGCGATCCGCGATCTCCCTGATCAGGTGATACCGCCTCAAGATGTATCTGGACTTCTGATGGGACCTGAGTTCCTTTGCTAAAGCTATAGCCCCATTGTTGTCACAATACAGAGGTATTGGATCAACAATGGATGGAACCACCTGAAGTTCTGTCAAGAACTTCCTCATCCAGACGGCTTCTTTTGCGGCATCAGATGCTGCGATATATTCCACTTCCATCGTCGTGTCGGCAGCGGTTTCCTGTTTGGAACTCTTCCAACACACCGCCCCTGCATTGAGGGAAAAGACATAACCCGACATGGATTTGGAGTCATCCTTGTCACTCTGGAAGCTGGAGTCAGCAAAGGCCTCCATCTGGAGGTCTTTTCCGCCGTAAACCAAAAACATATCCTTAGTCCTTCTCAGGTACTTCAGAATGTTCTTTACCGCTATCCAGTGCTTCTCACAATACCGGCTTACTACACTCAGTGCATAAGCTACATCTAGTCTGGTACACAACATCGCATACATTATAGAGCCTACTGCAGAGGCGTAGGGTATAATAGACATGCGATCCCTTTCCAAATCAGTCTTGGGAGACATCTCTTTGGAGAGGGTGATCCCGTGACAAGCCGGTAAATTACCGCGCTTGGAATCTTCCATACTGAATCTTTTCAGTATGGTGTCGATATACCTGGACTGTGAAAGTCCTAATATCCTCTTGGACCTATCACGATGGATCCGGATCCCCAGAATGTAAGTGTCACGACCCGCAAGGTACGGAACGCGACCGGCACTTAAGTTACGAAACGTCTCAAGGCGTCCGTAAAATAAGTAAGCCGAAGCCCAGAATACAAAACCCAATTAAGAATTAGAGTGAAGGAAAAACCATTTTTATTTAAGCACTTAGTTCATTAAGTCATATCAAGTCTCTTTTTATTAAAACAACTTCTCTTTTTCCCAAATTTCCGGCAAAATCTTCTTGTAAAATAGTCCCCCAACAGGAATACAAGTGGATAACAGAAATATGGCATCCCCAAGCGGGAGCTAGCTCTTCGCCTCAAGGCGGTCACAAATCCCACGCAATGTAAAATACAATGTGCATAAGTAAGCATGAAAGCACAAGTAAAAATAATATGTCGACTCAGGTGAGCTCGACCCCAAGCATAACATATAATCCACAAGTCTCACAAGCTCGTCTCTTGGTCAATATACAGTAATCCAAATAAACTGGTACAGCTGAAATAGTAGTAGTAGACAGGGTACTCTAGGTACAATGAACATATATAAGGGGGGTACAAAATGATAACAACCCACCTATGAGCAAAAGCCTCGAGTCCAGGAAAAAAGAGCAAAGGAGGCAAAAGTGTCCGCCGCTACAGTGCTGACGCAACGGACCTGTAGAAAAGCTGTGGCACAACGGGGGTGAGTTGCCAGCTCGTGAGTAATAAATAACATCTATTAAGGCTATCGCATTCATGCACACAAGTATCCTAGCATCCCTAAATAGGTATGGCTATATGTACTAGCAGGTATGTATGCAACATCAGTGTACTAGCAAGTCTGTATGGCACATGGATGTAATAACAGGTATGTATGCCACATGAATATACTATCATGTATGTATGCTATATGAGCCAACTCAAGATCTCATCAGGTAGGTATAAGAATTGTTCTTTATTCTATTTTTTGAAACTCCTTTTTAAAATCAACATAATATCCATGGAATCAACAAAACCTGTGTCCAGCAACGACACCACAAAACTGTCTCATCCTCATGTATTCCTGTCAAGTATCTCTGGCCTTAGCCATCCAGCTGATCCATGTCAAATATCCATATCTCAATCTAGCGGCCACGGTCGGTATCCTCTGGATATCCGCCATGCCAAATGAAGTCACCGGTAGGTAATCCGTCCCCTACCAGGCTCAAGGCCATCTCCTGCGATCTTCTTGCCCCGGGGTACCGTACCGGGCCCACCATGTACCCGAGACGGTTCATCCATCTCCTCGAAACGGGTCTCGAAACCACAGCAAACTCATGGTGGACGACACTTTACATCACTAGAAAACCGCAACTTTTATATTTTAAAAGATTATAAGTTTGAAATCTTGCGGCTTTCCCCCGAAATCCAGAAATATCATAAATCTCATGAAATCATCATGGATGCATATGTCGATGATAATGAATGCCTATGGTATCAATGTTCAAGTTGCAATGTATAATTTATGCTAGGCATGAGCAGATGATATAATAATGCATATGCACGAGAATAGCAATTTTTATGATTTCATTTTAAATATTTGTTTCAATAGCACAGTTCTAAGCAATTAACATGTTTCAGATTTATAGTTATCTAGTGTCGTGATATGGCAATTATCAGGGTGTGTGTGTACACATGAATAGTGCTCATGCTGCATATAAAAACCCGGTAATGGTGCATGTGTCCTACAAATGAGTTTGCGTATATGGGTATAACATATGGATCTAACTGCAGTAAATATCATGCAAGTATTATTATTCTAATGTCACAAGTAATATCAAGATTACTATTTACAAGTTTATTAAATATAACGGACGACTCGCGCCATCTAAACGATCGTCCCCCGTAGATGTTAAATCTACTCACCCGTGATCCCGTGCTAGGTGTGTCCGACCACCTGCTTCCCTTTCTCTACTGCGCTAGAAGTCTCCGCCGGCAAAACTAGAATTTACAAAAGTCACCATATAAGGAAAAATCCTGCAAAACACGATATATCGATAAAAGGATACGCGTGCGTGAAACTAAACGCGCGTGCACACGACACGTTGCGATGCGCACAAACCCACTCGAACCTACACCGACGCGCTGTGTCGCGCAGCGCGCCACAGAACCATGCGTATCACGCGCGTGTCGCACGAGACTTAGAATATCGAAAACACGCTATTAGCTCCAGATTTTGCCTCTGGGCTCAACTTAAAAAGTTGCAGGTACCAACAGACTAACCTACCCAGCATGACCCTACACCCAAAAATCCAACACCCCACCCCTACTCTGGCCGCAATTTGCGGCCAGAACGATTAAACCGGTGGCCTCAAAGGTGAGGTAGGTCCCCGTGCACTGTGTGTGTGTCCCTAGTAGTCTCACCATGCTACAGTCTTCACAATTTTATTTTTATGGGCTCAGGTCAACAGCAGAATCTACAGAGGCTAAAAAGTCGCTAAAACTGCTAAATTACGCCAAGTCGGATAAATCGGGTGTCTTTATGAAATCTGGGACCAAACTTGGGTGTTCTAGTCTCAACAGCACCTAATAGGGCTACTCTAACCATCACAACCATTACTTAGCCAAAATTCTCTTAATTCACTCAAAATTACCACTAAAGCATGCAATAAACACCAACTAAGCTAGATAACCAAATTTTAGCAATTTAGAGTCGGGTTAAGGGGGTTATACCTCAAAAGACCCTAGATGAAGGAGAAGAGAAGGAGTAGGAGGGTATGTGCTGCTGCTAAAGCTCCTGGTGCTGCAAACTTGGCTGGAACAGAGCTGATCTGCAACTTGCTGAAATTTACAGAGCTGTTGCTGCTGCTGTTGTTCTGGTGGTGTAGTGTATATTGTGTTGTTGTTTGAAGCAGTAGCAGCAGGTGGAGAAGATGTTGAAGTATTTGTGCTGGAGTGTGGGGTGTAGTGATGTTGTGTGAATGTGGTTTTGGAGCTTTGGGCTGTTTGCAGCAGCTGAAGTTGCTAATGCAAAAGTTCTGTTGATTTATTTGGTGTAGAAGTGTTGCAGTAGCAGCAGCAGGGGTTGTGTTTGTGGCTGTTTGGGGGTGGTGAAGTGTTGTGTGTTTGTATGGAAGGGTTATGTAAGGAGTTGGGGCTGTTGTACAGCTGCTGATGCTGATGAAAAGGCTGAAGCTGATGTTATATGGCTGATGTTTTGGCTGATGTACAGGGGCTGATGTGCTGTTCTTGGTGGCTAAGCTGATGTTTATTTTGTTGGCTGATGAGGTGTTGCTGCTGTGGGTGTAGTAGCTGCTGAGCTAAGGGGTTAGGTAGCTGATATTGATGTTGTTGTTGGGAGCTGATGTTTCTGATGCATGGCTGAAGTTTGGGCCGAGGAAGTTGTTTTGGGGGCTAAAAATCTAATTTTTGGGCTGATGTGAGCTTGAGTGAGAGGGTGATGGATATGCTAAAAGTTGTGAAGTGAAAAAGGAGGTGACACATCCTTAAAGTCATCATTCTTCCTCTTACAAACAAAAGCTATCATGATACACATCGCATCCCTCTCTCACTCAATCAAGTCAACCTACACCCTAAACTCCCTTGGTCAAAACCAAAAACCTTTAATTAACCTAATTAGCCAAATCAAGTGTGTTAGACCACCATGGTTAGCTTAAACATGGTTAACCTACAAGCTCAATTATATGGCAAACCCTAGTCTTAACCCTAGTTAACGTGCACAAGTGTGTGTGGTCGAGATAAAATTCTACTAAAATAACCATAAAACCAGATAAATCACTAAAAACCTGTTTTGGTAAACTTTTTACCAAAAATCCCACATTAACACACAATTACCACTAACCCTAAACTCAGGTGTTACAATAAGAGGCATCACCCAGGTCTTTCATGGAGAACCTGTGTGACAAGAACCCTTTGACAGATTGTAGCATAGGAATGCCATTTCCTATCAAGAGAATGTCATCCACGTATAAAACGAGGAATACGACAGTTCGTGCTACAATTTTACTATAAATGCATGGTTCATCTGGATTTTTGATAAAGCCAAATTCTTCGACCGTCTCATTAAAACAGATGTTCCAACTCCGCGATGCCTGCTTCAGTCCATAAATGGACTTAAGCAACTTGCACACCTTCCCGCTGCTCTGGATGAAACCCACTGGCTGGTCCATATAGACACACTCCTCTAAATTTCCATTAAGAAAAGCGGTCTTTACGTCCATCTGCGAAATCTCATAATCGTGGAAGGAAGCAATGGCAAGAAGGATCCGAATGGATTTGAGCATAGCCATTGGAGAAAAGGTTTCGTCATAGTCCAAATCAGGTCTTTGACGAAAACCCTTTACAACAAGTCTAGCCTTATAGGTCTCAACTTGTCCATCTACACCAATCTTCCTTTTGAAGATCCATTTGCAGCCTACGGGTTTTACCCCTTCTGGAGCAACGTCCAAAGTCCATACTTTGTTGGTGTACATGGACTGCATTTCGGTCTGCATTGCATCCAGCCATTTTACCGAGTCTGTGGTCTGAATGGCCTGCTGGAAGCTAGTCGGTTCATCATTATCAATGACGCAATCCTCTCCATCCCCGTCTATGAGAAAACCGTAGTATCTCTCGGGTGGATAAGACTGCCTACTACTCCTGCGGAGTGGCGCAGGAATGTCCTGTTCTTTCGAACCCTGTGGTTCTACTAAGCTTTCAGTAATAGCTTGTGGTTCTGGAATTTCTTCCAGTTCTATTACGCTCCCACTTATCTGATTTTCCAAAAATTCAGTTTCCAAGAAGCAGGTATGACGAGAAACAAAAACCTTTTGTTCCTCTGCGTAATAGAATAAATATCCCTTGGAGTTCTTTGAATATCCCACAAACTTGCACTGTACTGAGAGTGCCTCGAGTTTGTCCGCATGCTGCTTTTTGACAAAAGCTGGACATCCCCATGTCTTAATGTGTTTAAAATAGGGTTGCTTCCCACTCCACATCTAATATGGTGTGGTAGGCACTGTCTTAGTTGGAACTCGGTTCAAAAGATATGCAGCTGATTCTAGTGCATATCCCCAGAAAGATCGCGGCAACTCAGCGTTACTCATCATGGAACGTACCATATCCAATAGGGTTCGGTTCCATCTCTCCGATACACCATTATGTTGTGGGGTGTATGGGGGAGTAAGTTGAGAGAGAATTCCATTCTCTTTTAAGTAACCCAGGAACTCGGCACTCAAGTATTCACCACCTCGATCAGATCTCAGTGTCTTGATACTTTTTCCTGTTTGTTTTTCTACTTCATTCTTGTATTCTTGGAATTTTTCAAAGGCTTCAGATTTATGCTTCATTAAGAAGACATGTCCATACCTCGAAAAATCATCCGTGAAAGTAATGAAGTAAGAATAACCACTTCGCGCATGTGTAGACATTGGACCGCATACATCGCTGTATACGAGTCCCAAGAGCTCGCTCGCTCTTACTCCGTGTCCAGTGAACGGAGTCTTTGTCATCTTTCCTTTGAGACATGATTGACAAGTTGCATATGATTGATATTCGAACGGATCCAAATATCCTTCTTTATGAAACGTAGTTAACCTTTTCTCACTAATGTGACCCAGTCTATAATGCCATAAGAAAGCATGATTTATTTATGGAGACTTTCTTTTGTGTGTATTCCGGACGTTGAAAATCTATGGTTGGTTCAATACGTATATACCGTTGCTTAATGTACCCGAGCCAATCAGAACATGATTAAGGTGAATGTTTACAACATTGCTTACAAATGCAAAATCATAACCTTCTTTAGACATTAAAGATACAGATATGATATTACAAGTCGCACTGGGTACAAAATAACAGTCACGCAAAACCAAAACATGTCCATCTGACAATCCCAAGTGATAGTCCCCCACGGACTCAGCATCCATGCTAGCTCCGTTTGCAACTCTGAGGGTCATATCACCTGCCTTCAAAACCCTACGCTTTCTCAGTGCCTGCAAAGAATTACAGATATGAGATCCTGATCCGGTATCCAATACCCAGGAAGTAGAGTTTATTGATAGACAGTTTTCAATAACTTACACACCTGAAGCCGAAGCCACAACTTGCTTCGGGTCCTGGTTCTTAGCCTTCCAAGCCCTGCAATCTTTCTTCCAGTGTCCTTTCTTATGACAATAAAAGCACTCTTCCTTCCCCACAAGCTGTCCCGCAACCTTTGTTACCTTTGCCTTTCCCTTGGCTTCCACTTTACTAACACCGCCCCTTGGTTTGGTGGGGGCCTTCTTCTTCTTTCCTTTGGCTTTCGCCTTGTTCCTAGAAGAGGAAGCTCCTCCAACAAACAAAGTGGATGTTTCCCTTACTTTCTGTAGGGTGTCCTCTACACTCCTCAACATGTTGAGGAGTTCCAGAAGTTCAACTTCTTTTCCTTGCATGTTGAAGTTCAGGATAAACTGGGCGTAAGTGGAAGGAAGGGACTGGAGAATCAAGTCAGTGTAGAGCTCGTTCTCTAACGTGGTCTCGAGGTATGCGAGCTCTTCAATGTAGCCAATCATCTTAAGCACGTGTTCCGCTATAAATGATCCGACGGCCAATCTCGCCAAAAACAACTTTTTCGAGACTTCGTATCTGGCGATACGGGATTGCTCTCCATTCAGATCCTTTGTATGGAGAAATATGGATTCAAGATCCATATCCTCATGCCTCCTCTGATGTTCATTGTCCATAGAGGCAAGCACGAGGCACTTGGCCTTCGCGCAGTCAATCTCCCAGGTCTTACGGATTTCCTTATCCGCGAGACTGGATTGAGGACCTGGGACAGGGGTAGCTTTGGTGGTAAGGAGATACCCCAACTTGTCATAAGTGATTGCCATTTTGACATTCCTGAGCCAATCTTTGTAGTTTGGCCCTGTCAGTATATTTTTATCTAGTAGTAACTTAAGGCCGGTCATGATATTTGGTCGCTGCAATTAGGAGAGAGAGAAGAAACACTTTAGCATGATGCTCTTGCAAGTTTAGAGTGGTTTTTAGTTTGTCTAAACAGGATGGCTCCCACTGTTTCTCGAATCCTTCCTCAAACCATAAAAGAAGAATTAGTCGGGATCAATCTCACCGTACAATACTTGCTTAACCGTTCAACCAGGCCAGTGTTGGTACTTCGAGAGAGGTTTTACGACGCTTTCGCGAAGTTCCTTAATTAAATAACCTCTTTTCCCTGTGGGCGTAGTCTCGCTAACACCTTTCTAGACACCTACTTGGTTTATAGCATTGATCGTTAAGTGAGAAAGTTTCCCGAGGAGTAGCATATACTCACATTTGGATCGGGATCCAAATATCATTGTGTGATAAAGTTGAAGGAATCCTACCAAAATCATCACACTCCAAATGGTATGCAGCACTAGCAAGTTTCAGTTTCTTTACAAACTCCCGATGTGGATTTTTGCCCCATGCTCTTATGACCTTGACTTTGGTGAACAAATTATAAGTCACATGTCAAGTTCTACCCGTCATTTTCCAGGTTAATTTGAACCCACCCGTACCTACCCTTGACTTTGGTCAACAAGGCAGTATGACTGTCCCAAACCAACGCATCTATCTATGCTACATATGAATATCCAATAGCTACCAATCACTATGCATTGACTTTGGCCAACAAACACAGCTTGAATACTATTGAATATCCATATGAAATGACGGAGGGCTACGAATGGTTTTAGCGAAACCATGAACGTAGTGAACTTGATATAATCGAAGGAACATGATAGCTTTTAAAAGGAGTGGTTCAAGATCCGCGTTTTAAAAGTTTTCTGTTTTAAAAAGAAACCGAGTGGTTTTTGAAATTATTCCAACGATTTAACTTTGGTTTATTTTCTTGCATTAATTTAATGCGTCCCATCAATTAATCCTACCACTGTAGAAAACAACGAAAATATGATGTACGCTTATGCCATCCGCATTCGCCACGGGGCCCGTCATCACCCGTTAGGTTACTTAACTAACGACAGAGCGGGGGCTGGACTAGCGCGGATGCAAAACATAAGCAACGCCTACTAGATATCATATATAGATATATACATTCGTCAAATGCAATGATAGCCATTCCAGATCACAGATGAACACATTGGATATGCTAGGAATCCGCGTTTCGTTCGAGCCTGCAACGAAAGACGGATTACACGGTCGCGATGAATAGCCAAACCCCACCCTAGACCCCTATGGGTGCGGCAAACTACCCGCCAAGTACCCGAGGTGAAGCAACCTCCCTCAACAACGTGAGTAGGCCACTCGGCACTTCAAAGTACCCGGTAGTTTATGCACCCCACCTTGGGTCTATCCTAGGAGCAAAAACAGTAAAAGAAATAATATACAATGACGGCTACAACCTCAACCCGGATGTGCGGCCATAAAAATAATATTACATCAATTTACAATTTACATCAAATGAAAGATAAAGAAACTCTCATCTCACAACCTCGTCTATTCATCCACGACAATCCAACAAGTTCATATACACAATCCAACATTACAGATCACAAATATGCACAACCCCCACTAATCGACGTATAGCGATTAGTCGACGTTCAGTGCATATATCACATTACAGATATAACCAAATAGCTAAAGTTTATAGAACTTCGATCAAAATACCAATTTGTAACTACCCCAAACACAACATTGTTCTCTGGAGAATCTGAGCAGAAACAAAATATCTTAAAAATCAAAAAACACCAAACTGAACACACTGCAGGAAAAACGAGTCGCGACCGAGTCGACTCGGCTGGGGATCTGCGGCGAAACGCTTGGTTTCGCCGCGCTTCCACGGCGGCTTGATCGACTCAGGGGCTCATTTTTCTTGGTTGTTCCAAAAATACCCTGCACGGATTTTTAAGGTGTGTGGAAATATTTTTAGGGTTGTTTTAAAAATCGGCAGAAAGTATGAGATTTTGACGTGTTTTGCGATTTTTTTTCGGATCGAAGTTCTAAACACTTTGCTAACATGCTAGTTGTTGTTTAGCTAGGCTCTGATACCACTGTAAGTCCACATTACCTACCCCGGTGCTTAAGGGGAGGCGGAATAGGTAAAAAACGGTTTTTTAACACAAGGTAACATGGACTAGAACAAGAGGATCTTTGCTAAACAAAAACTAACAAACTAACTACAAGTTTTAGCTACTCGGTTAGAAGGTTATACCTAGGTCTTGAACTCCTTCTCTTCTTGTTGTGGTCCTCCTTCTTGCTTGCTCCTTGGAGTGGTGTAGACGGCTCCTCCTCGTCGTCTTCTCTTTGCCGAAGAAAGATCCACCCAAAGGCCTCTACCTTAAGCTCCTACTTCAACCAAGAGGTAACTAGAGTGCTTGGCTTGCTAAACTAAGAACCCTAGAAAGAGTAGAAAGAAGTTTTAATGGTTTTATCTCACAAGCTCATGGTTCTTAACACATGAGAGATGAGATCTTTGAGAGAGAGGAAGAGGAAGAGCTAAGCATGAGAGAGAAACAGCAAGAGAGAATGATAGAAAAAATAACAACCATCTCTCATATGAGAGAAAATGATAATAATAATAATAATTAAAAGAAATTATGATGGTTAGTTTGGAATGACCATTATCATTTCACATTAAATGCATTTTGCAAGAAACAAGAAGTATCTTGCAAGTGAAATAATGATGGTCAAAAGGTCAACAAAAGTCAACCGGTCAACCAAAGTCAAAAGGTCAACAAAAGTCAAATGGTCAACCTAACCATGGCACAATTATCCTTAATCAATATCATTAATTATATTTCTCATTCTCATTAGGGTTAAGAAAAAGTCAACGGTCAATAACCCTAATGAGGTTCCTCTGCCTCTGTCAACTGTGCATACACACCCGCATCCGTGTTCTAAGGAACACGAATACAATGAGACAAAACCAATCCCAAAACAAATACTAGGATCTGGCTTAAACCAAAGCCCACTAGTAATAACTGCCCGGACACCAAACGTGCACAAGTGCGCGGATGTGAACGAACCCCGTCGCAAAACCATGCGAGCTCTACTCTGTTTTGCCCAAAGGCGAATAGCCCTCTGTGTGGGACTCTAAAGACTCGACAATACGCTGGCAGTGGCTTTAACCACAGACCGCGAGCGGTACTAGCTGTACGTAACGGTCCCCAGGTAGATGCCGTTAAGAAGACCGATGAGGTGAACCCATCCGAACTCCTACTGAGCCTGAATGTAACAATCTCCGTACAGTCCGGTCTGTTCGTCTGAGAGTATCGCATGGCGGGCCTACGGGGCGGTAAACGTCAGTCCCCTAATAGCGGTACAAGTCGTGTCGGAGTGTAGCCGAGAACACCCTGAGATAACACTGGAAACGCTACCAGTATATCTCGCTTGCCCTGACCAGGGACTTTGTGTAATGGCTCTCCTAGACACAGCGCGATATCAACACCCAAATACCGGGAGAGACGAATCCTATCTAACCGTTACTGCCTCCAAGTGCTTCTGGACTGCACCCAACTGCTACCTGTTTGCACGACTCATTTGATCCGTAGTAGGGTAGCAATCTAAGAACAGTAGGAACATACTCGAGGCGAAGTGACAGTGTCAAGTCAACGGACTAAGCTGTACTCATGTCACCTGGGAACTGATAACTGACGATAGGCATAATACCAACCAACAGTTCCCAGCGAGTCCTGTCCAGTGTACTCGTAACCTAACGAGCACCTGCATACTATCTCCAGTACGACGTACTGATGGTTATGGGACAGACCATCTCCCCTCCTGGAATGAGAAGCTTATACACTAGTCTACTCTGGAGTATCGATGTCCCGTCTTGATAATCCTATGACTAGGGACCTGTATAAGGATGTGCTTGTAGATTACCCAGCCCCCACTAGTGTGACTGCCATCACAACGCTGGTAATCAAGCAAAGATCCTAAGGGCTCCACTAATGTGTATAGGCGATATGGTAAAAGAAACACATGCACACATTAAAGTAGAAACAAACCAAGTAGCATACTACCATTTTGAGCAAGATTGTCTATACAACTGTGAATATCCCAAGCTTCCATTAAGTAATATACAAACTAGTATGATACAGTAATGGCCTCTAGGGCATATACACTAACAGTAGAGGCGAACAAAATCTGTACTCAACGATCTCACAAGAACTGTAAATCTGCAGAAGACTGTCTCTGAACTGCGCACAACTGGAACAAGCTAACCCCGGGCCTACGACTTAAGCATCAGCTACCACAGTCGCCTTGCCACGGGTAATAAAGGATCTCACAAACACAATCCTCCACAAGCTCCATCCAACGGCGCTGTCTCAGCAATCAAAACCCGCTGCAGGAAGATGTACATTAAACTCTGGTGGTCCGTGAAAATCTGACACGACTCTCCGGAAAAGTAGTGTCTCCAAATCTCTAACGCACGACCACCGCGGCCATCTCCAGATCATGAGTGGGATATCCTGCTCGTACTTCCTCTAACTGTCGGGAAGCAAAAGCGATTACTCTATAATGATACATCAACATAAAATCGAGCCCCACTCGTGAAACATCACAGTTAAACAACAAAGTCGCCGGTCGGGCAAAACAAGAAAGAACTGGTGCAGTCGTCAACCGAATCTCCAACTACTGAAAACTCCGCACACATGCCTCAGTCCACAGAAAAAGAGCCTCCTTCCCGGTCAGTTCAGTCAACGGTGCAGCGATACACAAGCAATCCTGCACGAAACGGCGGTAAAAACCTGCTAAGCCCAAAAACCTGCGGACCTCTGTCCCGGATATAAGTATGGGTCAAAGCTGTACAGCCTCGATCCTCTTCGGGTCCATACGAAAACCGTCACCAGTAACTACTAGACCTAGGAGTCAAAACAATCAAGTCTGAAGGAACACTCCGAGAATTTAGCAAACAGCTGGCGCTCTCCCAATGTCTGCAAAACAAATCCTTAAGTGCTGCTCCTGTTCCTCACTACACATTAGAATAGACAAGAATGTCATCAATGACACAACAATAACTGGTCAAGGAACGGCCTGAAGAAATCTGGTTCATCACATCACGAATGCTGCTAGGGCCTTGGTGAGTCCAACGGCACCACCAAAACACATACTGCCCGTAGCACGCACAAAAGCAGTCTTCGGAATGTCATCACTCCGAACCCGCAACCAATGATGACCTGATCCCAAAGCAAACTTAGAAAAATGTCTCGCACCCTGGAGCTGATCGAAGAAATCGTCAATGCGAGGTAAAGAATACCTATCCGCACCGTAAGCCGGTTCAATTGACGATCCATCAATACTCAACCTTAAACTGCCGCCCTTCTCCTGACGAACAGAATAGGAGCTTCCCAAAGCGAAACACTTGGACGAACAAGTCCCTCAACAAAACAACTCTGCAGCTGATCCTCAAGCTCTGTAAGCTCCGCCGGCTCATCTGGAACAACGTCGTAAAACTCTCGCATGAAAGGAACCCGGTCTAACAACTTACTGTGGTTCCGGTATCACAAATGAAAACAAAGAATCCTCGACATCCACTCCTCAAAAAGCCGACAAGCGAAAAAGGCTGAATTCAAGCTGTGAGAGGCGGCACCACTGTCCCTCTGCAAACAAGAACTGACTCGCCGGGAAAACAAAACCTTACTTTTTCCTCGCGGCAGTCCACAGACGCCTAGCACGTAGCTAACCAGTCTGTGCCCAGGAGAACGTCAAATCCAACATCTCTAGAAGGATCACAACGATGGACGAATCTCTATCTCCTATCCGATTGGCACACGACTGAAACACGTGTCGCGCAACAAAAGAATCGCTGACAGAAGTTAACACAACAACAACTGATCTAGCATACACAAATCTCAGCCCAAACCAGGCACAAAGTGTGTAAAACAACAATTGCATAGATCCCAACAAAAAACAAATCTGCGAAACAAAAGAACATGCAGATTTTGAATACCTAAAAACTCGGCATTGGACGCCCGCGCGTCCCGATGAGTAGAAGCAAACTCCCGAGTCTGCCCTCTATCCGCAACTGGCTGAACTCCTCCTCTCTGCGGTATAGCTGCCCCGCGACTACGTGGCTCAGAACAAACTCGAACCCGATGATTCAAACTCCCGCACCGATAACATATGGAAGAAAACTGCTGACCATCCTGGGGATAAGAGCTAGACGACTGTCCTCGCCTCAAGCCTCTTGTACTCCCACGACGTGCACGAAACCTGTCTCGACGACTGAACCTCTGTCTATGGGCTGGCACACCTGCATGAGCCCTCCTCTGATCCAAAACTCCCTAAGTCTATGGAAGACGTGCTTCGTCAACTGGGGCTGCATCCACTAGTGCTGTGTAGGTGACAGAATGTTGTGTGCTGATCACAAGGAACAACTGGGTAACAAGGGTGACAACCTCCTGTCGCTGCCCTCGATGGCCTCAACTGATGAACTCATCGTCTGGCGCAAGTCCTGCATCTTTGCCACAAGCCTATCAATATAATCTATCGAAAGCGGATCCATCTGCTCCGGTGCAACAAGCGTGCCATCCTGGTCCGTCCTCGTCCCACACGAGTCAACTCTGACCTCGGCTCTCGCTGCCTCACTCTGAGTCCTCATAGTCATCGACAACAAAGGCTAATATGGAAATAGGATTTGATAAGAACACGGAAATCGAATCATAAGGATATGTATCATCAAGGAAGGAATTTCAAGCAATTGTACTTAGGTCACTTTAGGCGGAGTACCGTGTCGTAAGTATGCCGCGGAACATACACACGCTATATTACTCTGCTTAAGCTACCTACTCCATCATACCAAGGTCATCCTACACTCCGAAATGTAAAACCTAGCGCTCTGATACCAACTTTGTCACGACCCGAAATTGGCATGTGATGGCCCTTAAACTACGCAACGTCTACAGGCGTAACGCAATTTAAGTAAGCCGAAAACCCAGCAATCTAAACCATCAAAAGTAGTAAGAAATAAGAACATTGATAAAACTTTTTGAAATCTCAAAATAAATTTCTTAAAGTCTAACTTTTATTCCTTTAAAATTTTGACAGCACCTCTTTTGTAAAACAAGCCCCCAAAAATGGGTACAACATAATATAAGTAAAAGCATCCCAAACAGGAGCAAAATCCATGCCCAACGACGGAAAACAACCACCACAACAGATATACGACGCCGTAGCGAAGAAAGAGACGATATAATAAAACTGCATAAAAACCTCCAAGTCACAAAATAATATAAAATATCGTCCTCACATCAAGTCTCTAAGTCATACAAGATAATGGTAGATGGAGAGTACAAGGTACAAGATAACAATAACTACAATAGATAGCAGCAAAAACCCACCTATAGCAAAACCGTGCACAGTCAGCCGAAGCGTTATCTGCAGCAAAAGATGATACGAAAGATGTAAATAGCCATGCCTCTGACTATCCTGAGGAACACCTGCAAAACACTGTGGCACAACAAGGGTGAGTTGCCAACTCGTGAATAGTAAAATAACATATGCAGGTAATCGCGAGTATGTACGTACAGCACGAATCTAACAAAAGCATCTAAAAGCAATGAATGGTCATATGTAATGCATCAGTCATGAAAGGTACGCTAGCAGGCACTACTAATACATGAAGCAATAATATGACAATCGGTATGCAATAATCATGTAAGGTACTCTATCAGGTATAAATAATACATGAAACAATGCATATCATAGTATGTAAATGCAATAGTCATGGAAAGTACTCTATCGGGTACAACAAATACATGAAGCAGTGCATAAACAATAAATGTGGAGTATGGAATAAAATATGTCATTCCCACGGAAATCCTAACATCGTGTTAGGACCAAAATCCAACAAGACAATCAAATTCCCAATTTCCATAAATCAGCCTCCAAATTGGCTCTCATATCATGTAAATCTCATATATCCTTAATATACAACATCAAGTAAATCTCATATATCCCGAATGTCCAACATCAAGTAGATCTCACATATCCTGTATGTACAATAGCAGTATACCCACATATCCCGTGTGTACAATATCAGTATATCCCACATATCCTGTGTGTACAATATCATTATATCCCACATATCCTGTATGTACAATATCGGTATCAAGTAAGTTTCATATAAGGTGAGCGTCTAACATCGACACCCAAAACATCACGAAACAAGTGTCAAGCATCGACACTGAAATACTGATCTATCAGGTGCTGTCACCACGACTGGACCCCTGATAGGTACGTATCATACGCTATACAGAAAAGCCCGAGTGCCTAGCTCCGACCCTCGTCTCTCGACGTATCCATACGTACATGACCCCGGTCAGTATCCCCACGATAACCGCCGTGTCAGAAGTACTGTCACCAGTAGGTACTTGCCCGCCTTCCAGGCTCATCGCCAATCATCTACGATCATCTTGCCGAGGGTAACCGTACCGGGCCCCACCATGTACCCACACACGGCCCACTACTCCTCGCATGGGGTATATATAAGCTCAGAACTGAGAAATCTCATGGTGGTTGCAGAAATATCATATCAAGAGAAACCGGGTTTTTCAAATAATGCATAAATTCATGAAACAACCACGGTCCTCAAATCCAGAAAACATCAAGTAATGAATAAATATAACCGCATGAATCAATACATATATATTAGCATCCCACTCTACTAATATATACATATATGCATATATAACAGCGTCCCACTCCTCTGTTATATATACTTAGGAGTAACAATATCAGAGAACATCATATGAAATCCAAGAATATAACATATGCAGCATGAAACAGTAATATGAGCATATAAAGGAAAACCGCTATTTAACTGCAACAAGTTATTAAATATATATCATGCGATTCCTGATTTCTCCGAAATCAGATGCAACATTATATACAGGTGAACATGTAGTTATAACAAGGTATGCGTAACCATGTCGATATAGAAAGATATGTATGTCCATATGTAAGTATGTATGATGTAAAAGTATCTGTAGCAAGGTACGTCTCTATGCCTATCCATAATACCCTCCAGGTATATGTATGTATGTATGCCAAATGTACATGTAGCTACGTCTCATATGTGTATATACCTATCACTAATGGTACACTACCCTATAGGTATATGAGTAACTAGAATGTAAGCATGTCAGAGCATATATGTAAGCATGTAAGTATACATGTATGCTATAAGTCATATGCATAAAGAAATATGAATCAATGTCTCAATGTCCCTAACCAAACAATATCATATCTATAAGGGTGTTGTGCGTGTCATAGCAATTATTGACGGTGTGTGGCATACAATCAGTGTGCGTGCAACATAAGCCGTCAACAATAGTGCAGTGTCCTAAGGATACTAGTCCAAGCACAACAAGTAACTAAGCGATAGGGTGTATGCGCAACTCTAATTATGCAATATAATATGCGACAAAACACAACATTTCTAGCCCAGACGCATAACGCCATGCGGGCGATTCCCCTGTAGATGTTAAATCTACTCACCCACGCTCCTGGCTAAGTGAAGCTAACCACTTGTTTTCCCCTTGTAGCAGTGTCTGAGGTCCCCGCCTGCGAACCTACAATATTAAAACAATAAAGCAAGTATGTATTAATAATAGACCCAAAATATGCACAAACTACATTTAACCGACGCAACAACACATAACATACTCTCAAGTGTTCGTATTGTGGCTAATGTGTGTAGCGACACGACGAAAACAACCTAAGAGCAAAATCACACTAAGTGCACGATCCGTATCGTATAACGTATCGCGCGGACACAAAACACTAGATTATAGGAAAACGATCCCAGATTGTTCATATTGTAAATACTAAAAAAGTAAATAGTACCAAACACCACTAAACCTCAGCAGACAACTACCCACAAAAACCCAAACCCCAACTCCCCAGAAAAACCGACGTCGCCGGAATTCCTCTTCTCGTCGCCGGCCAAAGCCGGTGGAGTGGGTCTCGTGTCTTAGATAGGGTCTTAGGTTCATTAGAAAATCACTACAATATTATTTGGCCACTCAGTAAAAATCCTAAGTCACAGCAGTTCACAGAAGCTCTAAAAAGACACAAAAACACGATATTGCACTAATCGATACATAAAGTGTTCTACGCAACAACCAATGAGATAAACATCACAAAAACTCCTATTTAACAGATTAGGGATTTTACCTATCAATACTTGCTCACAAGATCCAAGCTTTCCTAGCTCCAAGTGATCATGAAGGCAAAACAAGACTGGATGTGTTTTTGTGATTTATTTTGGGAATTTTGGAGATTTATTGAGCTTGGATTGATGCAAATGGTGAAAAAAATGATCAAGAACAGAAGGAGGAATGAGAGCTCGGCCAAGTGAGGAAGTGAGGGATTTGTGAAGGCTTGTGTGGATTGTTCTAGCAAGAATTGCAATAAATGCACACATAAATGCATATGCATGCACATGCCACCTCTTCACTCATTTCTTTTCTTTAAAACATTAAATCCTTTTCACACAAGAATATCTAGATATGATAAAGAGGTTTTGTTTTACTCAAACTTGATTTATTTGAAAAGATTCCAATTTTGCAGAAATTTCCCAAAATGTAAATACCACATTAAAATAATATTAAAATAGGGAAAAATTCTAATTGAACCAAAACGTCCCATATACCCCCAAAACTTGCGCACTAGCTTTATTTTAGCTAAACTAGGTGCTGGCAAATCTATATGGACGTTTGATCATAGTCGGATTAAAACGGAAAATACCGACAATTTTACCCTAAAACGGAAAAATTCGCATAACGAATTCTAAATGTTACAATTTTGCTGAGGAAATCACACGGAGGGGGTGGAAATTTTTAATCTATAATCACCCAAATGCTTACGCCCTTCCAGATCTATTCACTCATTTTTACGAGTGCATGGAAGAAGCTTGCCTTGCACAATATGGTTTTATCAAGTTACTGTGGGGTGGTAGAGAAATAATTATTGATAGAGACTTCATCCATGAAGTCACTTTAATCCCTAGATTATCAGTTCATGACCAACCTCTTCAGTTTGAAGATTACATGCCCTTAATGGGTAATGACTGCTCGAGGGAACCGAGGAAGGGAATACAAGCTAAAACCCTTTTTGCTAATGTTTTAACCGTGTGCCGGTGGGCACAAAACAATATTTTTGGGAGTTCCCATAATACCACATTTTTCACCCCGTCACTTCATATCGTACACACCCTAATGACTAGAAACCCTAGATTTGATTTGTGCACGGTTTAGCTTTATTCAATTGGTGCTGGAAAAAGGGCCGCGAATTACCCATGCCCCATGTTAGTGACACAACTGTGTCGCTATTTCCTCCCTGTGGAGGAATTTGAATTCTACATGCATGGAGGTATACCCATCAGGCCTCTCATTGAGGGTGTCTCTACGTCCTATACCCGTTTGACTAATGTTTGGTCATGAACAGAACCGGCTGAACACGTGCCCGCCAGAACATCCAGCTCCAGCTCGACCGCGAGCAAGGAAGAGCTCACCCCCAAAGAACATGCACGTTTAATGAGAAGAACCATTAGAGGGATTGACAATTTGACGGGGATGATGAGGCAGCATGATCAGCACCTAACAGAAGTAGAGCAGGGGATCAGAACCCTGCAGGCGCGAGAGGAGCGTTCCCGCTCACGTTCTAGGGAACGCCGAGGACCTGAGCAGTGAGGGCACTGCTTTTGGTAAGTTTGGGGGAGAAGGTGGTTGTAAATAGTTATCATTGCATTGCATATTTTTATTTTTTTGTACATATTTTTTCTTTTTCTTTTGCATTTTTAATTCTGCATTGCATCTTTATAAAAAAAATTATAAAAATTGAAAATAAATTGAAAATAAAAATATATATATAAAAGAAAAAAATCAAATAAAAAATTGAAATTTTTTTTAAAAAAATTAAAAAATTCAATTTTGGCCATAATTGACTTAAGTTTGACAAGACGGTTAACTATCTAGGAAAAACTAGATCCTAAACTTAGTAAATTAAAAACCCTAAAAATAACCTTTCTTAAAATTTAACGGTAGAAAATATATGTCTTTATAGTTTACTTAGAAATAGGCAAATTTTGAGTTCACTTCTTGGGCTAAGTCAAAATAAGGGAAGAGTATTGAAATTTTTATTGAAGTGTAAGTCTGAAAAATAATTCCGAACCTTAAGTCTAAATTCTGAAAATATATACCCTACAACTCACACAAACATGCACCTTGAAACTTGGACTAGTAGAGGATACCTTGAAATGCTCTTGTCTTAAATCCTTAGTATGAAGGAAAATAAAATTATAAGTGTGAATAAGAGATATAAAAAAATGAACACTGGTTTTGTAATTACTTAAGGCTGCGTAAAATAAAAATATATAGCGAGGGTGCTTTATCACCTAGTGCCTTAGACCAACTGGTTTGGGAGTCACTGCTAAAGCCTTAGGTATTACAAGACGAGGAATTACGCCTTAATGCGCAAACACATTTTGTAATCGGTCGTTAGTACCTCAAGAAGTATTAACGGTCGCATGAAAGATGTGTGAGCAATTTCATCTAAAAATTCACCAACTAAAAGTACTTTGGACGATGTACAAGAGTATAATAGCTTGAATTGAATTTCCAAGTGTAGGGGTGATACATATACACACGTAGGGGTATATGATTGGGGTTTGGATGAGAGATACGAATGAAAAATATGACTTATATCTTCAGTAAAGATGATAAAATTTCCTAAGTTGAGATGGAACCTTAGAAGGAAAATTCAAAAGAAGCTAAAAGCTAAATAAATTTACAGAATATATACAATCTTAAGTTAAATGATAAGTGGGTGAAAAATATGGGTTGATAATTTCTAAGTTGAAGATAATAGATTTCTTGCTGGAACACCGAATTGAAGAGTGAAAGTCAATAGGCCAAATTGATCAGATTTTGTGGGTAGTATCCGCTGAAAACCCTCAGGAGACAACACTCCTCCTACTAGGGACACCTAGAGGTTTAACGGCTTATTGCACGAGCTCAGTGCAATCGTGTTTCCCTGCGAAAGTGAGGTTGGGTTTTTTCGAGAATAAATTGGTTTTACTCGGGACGAGCAAAAGATAAGTTTGGGGGTATTTGTTCATATCAGAATTTTGCATTATTATATTCCCCATTCTTAATCATATTGCAAATAAATAAGTGCTTTTGATCCATGTCTGTTAAATAGTTGCAGGTTACAGGTTCTCGGAACAATACAGTGAAAATGGTGAAAAGACGCTACAAAAGTGAAACTACGACCAACAAATAGAAGAATCTTTATGATGCCGCCTACAGTTTAAGGAACAAATGAAGATCAATGAACAGTTCGATTGCATAAAGTACGAGTGCAGCACAAAGATTCAAGACTTCAACGCGAAGAGAACGGTAAAAGTCCACAACATTCTGCACTGTGGAAATCTAGAAGAAACTAGAAAAGATTCTGAAGAATCAAGTAAAGAAAATAGAAGGAAAAAGCAACAGAAAGCAACCCTGAAGAAATGAGCCAGAGTTCCCTCAAGATGGCCGCGGAACCGCGGCCAAACAAGGCTTATGGCCGCGGATCCGCGGCCGTGCTGTGCACGTGTCGGCGCGTGTCGGTGCGTGTCGGTGGAGTCAGTGCATTGACCCGGTTTTCTTAGGGTAGTTTTGTAATTCTAGATGTGGATCAGATGTAAACCCTAGGGTTCCTATTATCTATAAATAGGAATCCTACATCTCTTTTTGGAGCATGCCTCTTTTAATTTCTAGATTTTTAAATTTTCATTCCATTGTAATTGTCAAAGAGTGCATCAATAAAAAGTAAGTTTTTTTTATCTTGAATTTCTTATCTACAATTTTAATTCTCTGCAATTTTTATCTGTCATTTATTTTCCGCACGTTAATTAGGTTATTAAAAGAAAAATAAAAAAAATGAATTCCTTTGTTAATTCCCTGATGAGTGAGTAGTTCCTCACTTGTAAGGGTTAGGATTGGGTATATTTGAGAGATGAAAATCTCTCACTCCTTTCTTGCCCGTTCAATCTTTTAAAATAGGGCTCTATGCAATTCAAACACACACCGCTCACTACGACACCCTATCCTACGAGATAGCGGTGATTCCATAGTTAGACCGGTTGTGTTTGATTCCCATAGAGGTTAGGGCTAAGAGTTAAGAAAGGACGGACAAAAACCAAAGGGAAGAAACCTAGTTTCTTCCCAGTCGTGCTAATCCCCTTTGTTAACTATTACCTTAACACCTAAGTTCTTAATTAGGGCAAAGAAAGCGGTGAGTAGAATTAACTTTCCAAATTAACCTAATCCTAACCCTAGCAAGGTTTTAATCCAAATCAAATTCAACCTCAGTTTTTATAGAAAATCAAAACCTACCACAAATAGGAATTGACTCGTTAGAACAACTAGAAAAGAACACATTTTCCCTGTGGACCGACTCATACTCAATCGGCTAGCTACCAAGAGACACCGTCTTGATTGCGGTTAATTCTTTGATTTCAAAACGCATACGCAAAATCTCTACAATCACCACTGAGTATACCGAAATATCAAAGGGCTCATCCGAGTTTCTTCTTTTCCAGCGAATGTGGGTCATTTCGTCCACTTCCTAATGACGAAAAACCATCAATTCTGCATTGTGAGCATGTTATTCACAATAATCATGGAGGGTGTCGCAGGGCGCAAACTGCTACTTCCAGTCCTCATTACACAGATCTGTCATTACTATATGGAGGAGGATGACTTCGATTCCCATATCACCATGTACGACACAGTCCCAGTCGAGGTTGAGAGGATCTCACAGGGTTATACAGACACTAGATGTGAGTAGCAGATATGGTCACCCTCTGACCCTAGCGACCATACGACACCGTAGACTTCATCAGAGATCTACCTGAATGAGGAAGTACCGATCAATCCTTATGATTTACATAGGATGGAGGTCCACGGTATCAAGACACTGATCAAGCAAAATAAAGAAATCAAACAGTAGTTGAACCAGATCCTAGTAAACCAAGATGAGGCTAGTGGAAGCGACAAAAGCAAAGGAAAGGGAAAAGCCAAGCGACGATGAGGACATCATCCACTTCAAGTTTGGGGGTGAATTTGAGATAGGGTTTTTATCTTGTATCACATATAATATTACATTTGCATATTTCCTGCATTTTCAGCATTTCATATCATGTATTTTTTCTTTTATTTTGCATGTAGTTGCATTGCACGTTTGCTTTTGTATTGCATTCTGCTGTTTGTATCAGAAAAAACCGAAAAAACCATAAAAATTGAAAATTTTCCAAAAATATAAAAACTTTGTCGTTAAGTTAGCATGTGGAAAATCTTAAATTCAAAATATCGACGGTTTAATATGATAATATAGGAATAACTAAATCTTATGTCTAGATATTGAAAACCCGAATGATAACCCTCCTTGGAATTTAACAGTAACTAATATACGTCTTTTTCATCACACTACACGTGTTGTGAATTTTGAAAAATTAGATAAAATGTTTGATATGTCTTAAAATACCTTTAAAATTTGGGAACTCCGTCAGGATCAAATTAGTTTTTTCTAAGATATGTAATATCGAGAAGAGTTTAAAAAGCAAAGTGGATATGAAAGAATATTATTGATGCTTTAATAAAAACTAAGTCTGAAAAATAACCCATCTTAAATTTGATTGGAGTGATTGCACACCTTACCTACACAAAACACGTCTTATATCTTCAAAAAAGAATTGAACAACTGGCTATATCTCCGTTCATATTGAATTGTCATATTTCTCACGCCAAAATGAGTCTTTTTGTTTTATGACTTAGGTAACTTGGACAATTAAGTCCGCCGGGGTGTTTTTACACCTAATGCCCTAAAATCAACTAGTTTGGGTGCATTGGCACAAAACTTGCTAAGAAGCCTAGAAAGTCCAATTTAAAATATAGTCAAGCAAGTGTTCACTCCGAGTTAAAATTCCTGACGGTCTTTGGTGTGAGAATAATCTTAATAAAAGACAAGTTTTTATAAAAATATTTTTAACGGAGATATAAAGGTTTTGTCCTATGATAAAGACTATTGCACGTTCACGAAGGTGTGTATGATACGAAAACAAGTAAAAGGTAGAGTGAAATATAAGACCATGTTCTCTGTTAAAACTGATAGAAATTCTGAATTTGAAACCTAGCTGGAAAACAAAACTTGAGAAAAACTTAACTCTTTGAAAACTGGTATGATCCTTTTGATGTTTTTAACCCGGTCTTTATTTTTGTGACATATTGACTTTAAATCGAACTTTTCAAAACATAACGACGCTATTTGCACCACACATTATAGGCGTATATGATCCTATGTTAAATAACAAGTGAGGTGTGAAAAACAAGGGTTCGATATTTCTAAACTTAGGATGATAGAATTTCTAGTTTTGATACTAAACCCTAGGATTGAGAATTGACAGTTATTTCGCAAAATCTAGCTTAACGGGATTTTGTGGGTGTAATCCGCTGAAAACCCTCAGGAGACAACACTCCACCTACTAGGGACACCTAGAGGTTTAACGACTTATTGCACGAGCTCAGTGAAATCGCGGTCCTACGAAAGTGAGGTTAGGATTTTGTTTTGCTCGGGACGAACAAAGGATAAGTTTGAGGGTATTTGTTCATCACGAAAAACTGTATTTCAATACCGCTCATTCTTTATCAATTTTGTAATATATCGGTACTATTAAGCCATGTCTGCTCAATAAATACAGATTACAGGTATTCGTGACAAAACACTGGAAACCCACTCAAATATATGGATACGACATTTGTGAGTCAACACTGCAATCGGAACAGAAAACCGATCAAAATTCAATGAGTTTCTTTTTGCAACAACATGTGTACACTTTTTATCATGACAAATGCAATAAAACAAGTGTGAACACAAACCCCTTTTGATGCATGAATCTTGGTGGAGCAGCCTTGCACAAGTGGCCATACAAATCATGACTTGTGCAAGTAGGATGAACAAGTGGGTGTGTGATGAGTGATGTAAAAAGGTGTGATGTGATGTAAAGTCATATTTTCCCTCCAAATCTACAGATTACAAACCAAGCTTGTATTAAAAAATCAAACAATGCTATTGAGATCATGGAGAGACTATAAGTTCACCACACAAAGACGGGCCTCAACACTCCATACAAAACCGGCAGAAATCAACAAATTACCGGCGCCGCCGGTCCCACTAAGCCTAATGAGCTCCAACTTTCTTCTGGTCATTTCGGTAACAACCCTAATTTTCTTATACACTTTTTCCTATACAAATTTTTATATTGTTTTTTTTTCAAAATCCTTAAAGGGGGATTTTTGCCTGAGCACAAGACTTAAGTAATTAATTAGCAATTAAATTACAAGAAGGAGCTTGTGGCTCATTGGTAATACCTTGCACTGCTGAACCAAGCCACCAGAGTTCAAATCCCATGCCCCACATTATTTTTTTTATTTATTTTGTTTTAAATTGTTTGGAAGCCCAACGGTCCACATACAATAACTCCCAAACTTTGAACTAAACCTGAAAAACTAAATATACCAGAGGCTACACCAGACGACCCCCCACCTCCCTGAGCTCCGACTCGGCCCGACTCGGCCGACTCGAACGGCGGACCAGCCGACTCAGCACGGCGCCGACGGCCGGACGACCGAGTCGTTAACAAAAAAAAGTTGATTCTTGGCCTCCCCTACCCCCCTGTATACTCTATTTATTTAGATCGGTTCCAGAAACCTTTGAAATCCCCATTTACTCCATATTTTAATGAATTTTAATATATTTTTACATTTTTTTTATTTAAACTCTTCACCTATCCTAACCCTATAAATACACCCCCTACCCTCTACCCTCTCACTCACATTTCTGAGCCAACTCTCTAAAATTCTCAAGAGATCTTGTGTACCTTGAAAATGAGCTCGAGGCAAAGCTCCGACGAATTTCCCGGCGGAACTTCCGGCGATCGTTTTAGGAACTACCGGCGACGACGCAACACATCGGTGATTCCACTACTTCCCTCTCACCCTCTTGTGTGCCCTAAAACCCGTAAGTCCCTTTCTATCTCTCTTTTCCATTCTCAAAATACGAAATTACAAAACCCGGCGGAATCGGAACAAATCCGATTTCCGATTCGGTTTTCTATAAAATTCCACTTCTCACTAATACAATCATACTTAAACTTTCTCATGTTGACTATTAAACACTAATCAAACAATTTGAACAAGTTTCATCACATAAAATGATAGCTATTTCAATTTATTGTATTTTTCACTTAAATACCACATTGTTTCAATCCTTCATTTAACCCCATCAAACTTGCTATACATTTAAAGTAGATCACGAGGTAACGACCTACCTCCTCACACACTTACATGCAACACCTCCGAGAACCTAGAATACGAGAAAACAAACATTTTCATTTAAATACCATATACTTAATAAAACTATTTCTAAAGGATTTAGTTTTGATACACTTTTTAAAGAAGTACCACTTATTATGAAAATACGATAAATTGTGGACATCGGTCGTTTATCTAAACCTGACTTTGTGGTGTCTAGGCTAGGCAAGTGAGAAAGATAATTTTAAAAAGCCCGTCTCACGGTGATTCGTGAGCGGATCCCTCCTTTCTTCACTTGTACTTACCTGGCCACAATTGGCGGTGAAGAGCCAATTTGAGACATCTCACAACTTGTCGTTTAGATCAGTTAGAAACAGTCTAGTTGACTTAGGAGACCCTAGAACATAGAATACGGGAAAATCTACATCTTTACAAATAAATACCATTTACTTCATAAAACCGTTTTTTAAAGGATTTAGTATTTTACAATCTTTGCAAAGATCCGCTACAACCCACTTTGGGGAACTCATTCGGGATGGTGCGGATTATCGCACATCCTCAGGCTTAGTAGTGCGAGATTCAGACCTCCGCAAGGAGCATTCGGTCTTGAAAGATTTAAAGTACGACATCTTAAGAAAATAAGATTTTTAGAATATAATAAATATATTAAAATTATTTTTGTATAAATATATGTATATTTATCATTAAAATACCTATTTTGTTATGATATAAATATTCCACCTTTTTCTTAAAATCACAAGAATCAATTTTACACTAAAATACCATAAATTCCTTACAAATCAATATTATAAATAAATACCTTTATTTATGAAATGAGGATATGTTCACTAGAAATATCACAATATAAAATCTGCATTCATTACAACTCTAAAGACGATTAATAAATACTTGAGGTGTATTTTGAAAAGTATATAAAAGTATTTTTACATAAAACCCCCTCAAGTTATATAATTTACCCAAAGGACCGTAGTAAATATAGGTTTAAGTGGGACCAAGCTCTTGAGTCTCATTAGAATCTGACTTGAATATGATTCAAGTACAGTCTACAATCTACAATTTACAATATTACAATTTAACATGAATCCATGAATCCAATTATCAACCTATACAACTTGACCGAACCGAACCATGGATATACATTCCATTTACATGGTTCTACAGTTATTCTATTTACATGATTATACAGTTACACCCGTTTATTGATATCATGGTTTCGGTCAGTCAATCAATTATATAATCTATACAGTTTACAATACAATACAACAATACAATCAAAACATTACGGGGTTTAAGGGGTAGATTGGTACGGAAGGTGTTAAAGGTGGTACGAGGTGGTCACTTAAGACGTAATTACATCCATGTCGTTGTTCCGTGGTATTATCGACGGAGCCTTGTATTCCTGATACCTTAGTTTCCGGGGCATGTGAGACTCTTCTCGTATACACTGGCATCCTTCTGTACCAAGCTACAAACAACAGCGCTAACACTAAATACAACAAATATAACAATATAATACAACTGTAAAAGCTACTCTCTCTCTCTCACTCTCTGTCTATTCTATTTCTCCTCTTATCTTTGGGACTTACCGAGCGACCTATTCGCTGACGACATTCTATTTCTTTCTTCTTTGAATGTCGTCAGGTGGTTTGGACCCGGCAGAGATCGAGCCATCTGCAGAAGACTTGGATCAGTTTGCTGAAGAACCAGAGCTCTAGACATTGTACATTTTCCATTCAGTACTTTTCATTTCCTGTTATGTCATTGTTTAGGCATCGCTTTTATTTCAGTTGTATTTCCTTTTCATGCGTTGTACAAAAGAATGTTAATAAATAAAGTTGCTGTTCAGTTTATATATCTTGTCTCTTATGTATTTACTTTTATATTTTTTAGATACGCTTAGCGTATTTACTTCAGAGTAAATACATAGCGGACCAGTCGTGTCCCCTTCGCCGTATACCGGGAAGCGGGGCGTGACAGGTTTTGTTGGTGGCCCATGCAGGTCAGAGCTGTATGGAACCCTAAGCAATATAAAACATAAGAACCATCAACTAAAACATTCTTTACAATCATGTTCCTTGAATCTTACAATTTCATGTTCTTTGAATCATATACCTTGAATCTGTCCTAACCCAAAATTCCCTCACCTCTTTAACAATCTTATCAAAACATTCGCATTCTTTCATTCCTTCACATATTTTTCACATTTTATAAACCCTTGCACCACCTTGTTATTTTTTACACACTGTCAGTACACCAGCACCAAACTTTCCTTGAATTTGTTACACTTTCCTATTGCAAATTTCGAGGACGAAATTTGTAATAGGAGGGTAGAATGTAACAACCCTAATTTTCTTATACACATTTTCCTATACAAATTTTTAAATTGTTTTTTTTTTCAAAATCCTTAAAGGGGTATTTTTGCCTGAGCACAAGATTTAAGTAATTAATTAGCAATTTAATTACAAGAAGGAGCTTGTGGCTCATTGGTAATACCTTGCACTGCTGAACCAAGCCACCAGAGTTCAAATTCCATGCCCCACTTTATTTTTTTTATTTTGTTTTAAATTTTTTGGAAGCCCAACAGTCCACACACAATAACTCCCAAACTTTGAACTAAACCTGAAAAACTAAATATACCAGAGGCTACACCAGACGACCCCCTACCTTCCTGACCTCCAACTCGGCCCGACTCGGCTGACTCGGACGGCGGACCGGCCAACTCGGCACGGCGCCGCCGGCCGGACGGCCGAGTCGTTAACACAAAAAAGTTGACTCTTGGCCTCCCCTACCCCCTGTATACTCTATTTATTTAGATCGGTTCTAGAAACCTTTGAAATCCCCATTTACTCCATATTTTAATGAATTTTAATATATTTTTACATTTTTTTATTTAAACTCTTCACCAACCCTAACCCTAGCCTAACCCTATAAATACACCCCCTACCTTCTACCCTCTCACTCACATTTCTGAGCCAACTCTCTAAAATTCTCAAAAGATCTTGTGTACCTTGAAAATGAGCTCGAGGCGAAGCTCCGACGAATTTCCCGGCGGAACTTCCAGCGATCGTTTTAGGAACTACCGGCGACGACGCAACACATCGGTGATTCCACTACTTCCGTCTCACCCTCTTGTGTGTTCTAAAACCCGTAAGTCCCTTTCTATTTCTCTTTTCCATTCTCAAAATACGAAATTACAAACCCCACGGAATCGGAACAAATCCGATTTCCGATTCGGTTTTCTATAAAATTCCACTTCTCACTAATACAATCATACTTAAACTTCCTCATGTTGACTATTAAACACTAATCAAATAATTTGAACAAGTTTCATCACATGAAATGATAGCTATTTCAATTTATCGTATTTTTCACTTAAATACCACATTGTTTCAATCCTTCATTTAACCCCATCAAACTTGCTATACATTTAAAGTAGATCACGAGGTAACGACCTACCTTCTTACACACTTATATGCAACACCCCCGAGAACCTAGAATACGAGAAAACAAACATTTTCATTTAAATACCATATACTTAATAAAACTATTTCTAAAGGATTTAGTTTTGATACACTTTTTAAAGAAGTACCACTTATTATGAAAATACGATAAGTTGTGGGCATCGGTCGTTTATCTAAACCTGACTTTGTGGTGTCTAGGCTAGGCAAGTGAGAATGGTAAGTTTAAAAGGCCCGTCTCACGGTGATTCGTGAGCGGATCCCTCCTTTCTTCACTTGTACTTACCTGGCCACAATTGGCGGTGAAGAGGCGATTTGAGGCATCTCACAACTTGTCGTTTAGGTCAGTTAGAAACAGTCTAGTTGACTTAGGAGACCCTAGAACATAGAATACGGGAAAATCTACATCTTTACAAATAAATACCATTTACTTCATAAAACCGTTTTTTAAAGGATTTAGTATTTTACAATCTTTGCAAAGCGCCGCTACAACCCACTTTGGGGAACCCGTTCGGGATGGTGTGGATTATCGCACATCCTCGGGCTTAGTAGTGCGAGATTCAAACCTCCGCAAGGAGCATTCGGTCTCGAAAGATTTAAAGTACGACATCTTAAGAAAATTAGATTTTTAGAATATAATAAATATATTAAAATTATTTTTGTATAAATATATGTATATTTATCATTAAAATACCTATTTTGTTATGATATAAATATTCCACCTTTTTCTTAAAATCACAAGAATCAATTTTACACTAAAATACCATAAATTCCACACAAATTAATATTACAAATAAATACCTTTATTTATGAAATGAGGATATGTTCACTAGAAATATCACAATATAAAATTTACATTCATTAAAGACGATTAATAAATACTTGAGGTGTATTTTGAAAAGTATATAAAAGTATTTTTACATAAAAACCCCTCAAGTTCTATAATTTACCCTAAGGACCGTAGTAAATATAGGTTTAAGCGGGACCAAGCTCTTGAGTCTCATTAGAATCTGACTTGAATATGATTCAAGTACAGTCTATAATCTACAATCTACAATTTACAATATTACAATTTAACATGAATCCATGAATCCAATTATCAACCTGTACAACTTGACCGAACCGAACCATGGATATACATTCCATTTACATGGTTCTTCAGTTATTCCATTTACATGATTATACAGTTACACCCGTTTACTGATATCATGGTTTCGGTCAGTCAATCAATTATATAATCTATACAGTTTACAATACAATACAGCAATACAATCAAAACATTACGGGGTTTAAGGGGTAGATTAGTACGGAAGGTGTTAAAGGTGGCACGAGGTGGTCACTTAAGACGTAATTACATCCATGACGTTGTTCCGTGGTATTATCGACGGAGCCTTGTATTCCTGATACCTTAGTCTCCGGGGCAAGTGAGACTCCTCTCATATACACCGGCATCCTTCTATACCAAGCTACAAATAACAGCGTTAACACTAAATACAACAATATAACAATATAATGCAACTGTAAAAGCTACTCTCTCTCACTTACTCTCTGTCTATTCTATTTCTCCTCTTATCTTTGGGACTTACCGAGCGACCTGTTCGCTGACGACATTCTATTTCTTTCTTCTTTGAATGTCGTCAGGTGGTTTGGACCCGGTAGAGATCGAGCCATCTGCAGAAGACTTGGATCAGTTTGTTGAAGAACCAGAGCTCTAGACATTGTACATTTTCCATTCAGTACTTTTCATTTCCTGTTATGCCATTGTTTAGGCATCGCTTTTATTTCAGTTGTATTTTCTTTTCATGCGTTGTACAAAAGAATGTTAATAAATAAAGTTGTTGTTCAGTTTATATATCTTGTCTCTTGTGTATTTACTTTTATATTACTTAGATACGCTTAGCGTAGTTACTTCAGAGTAAATACGTAGCGGACCAGTCGCGTCCCCTTCGCCGTATACCGGGAAGCGGGGCGTGGCAATTTCATTCTGTCACCTCATCCTTATTTTATTGTTTATTTATTCTGTGAAGATGCCTATAAATACACACCAGAAGAGAGGCTAATGGATCCATGTTTTTAGTTTAGAACAAGTCTTTCATTTTAGAAGTTAACTTGTATTTTCTTTGGTACTCTTGAGCTCTTGCCCTCTATCTTGACCTTGTAATAGTAAGTCTACGGTAGCGCTCCGGCCGTCATTCTGACGCCAAACGCGGAACAAAAATTTTATAACTGGCGCTATCGCATAATATAACCCGGATCTTGCCATTAACGCTAAACTAACAAACTGTAAAGAGGTAGAAAGGCTATACCGATCGATCCGAGTCCTTCAGTCTTTAGCCATCATCCCACGCTTCTCGCGGCAACTCCGATCTCCTGTCTCCTCATCGAGGTGGCACCACGTCAACGGATCTTTAAACGGGCTCCCACCTCTATACCGAGGCAACTCGGCCATCAAGTCTGCTAAAAGAGATGACCAAGATGAAGTAGAGAATGAGTAGAATACTTTGTCTCAAACACTCTTTGGTTCTCATCACATGGGAGGGTAAGAGTGGAGGTTGAAGAAGATGCAAAGAGTTGGAAATTGTGAGCTCATGAAACTACCTTAAGAGAGCAAAAAACCAAGCATACAAAATTAACCCTTGGCTGCCCTCTTTTCTTGTGTGTGATATATATAAGGTTTAGTGTTTGAGAAATAATGAAAATCTCTTACCAAAATATCTCCAACTCAACACTAAAATATCCCACCCAAAACAAAACTCATTAATTCTATCATGACTCACTTAGTGACTCATTAGCATGAGTCACTAATGAACATGCTAGAAGAAATGTGTCATGAATGATGAGTCACCCTTTCCAAAACTAATAATCATTTAAACCAAAATGATTAATCCAAAAAGAAATGCATCTTCTAAAATATTCTCGTAACGGATTACGAGAATACCCCTCACCTGTATATACATACCTGTATCCGTATTCCGACCGAATACAAATACGAGAGACTAAAATATTCCGACTCAATATAATACTTAGATCCGGCTTAAACCAAAGCCCACCAGTATTATCTGTCCGAAATATGATACGTGTATAAGTGCACGTGCATTTTCGAACCCTGCCATAAAACCATACGGCCTCTACAACGTTTCGCCCGAACTTGGGAAAGTATCTGTGGGGGACTCTAAAGACTCGTCAATATCCTGGCAGTGGGTTTAACCACAAGCACGTCAGCGGTACTAGCTGTGCGTAACGGCTGCCTATGTACTGACCAAAAGGGAAGCTGATGAGAGAACTCATCCTGGAACCCTACTGAGCCTATCAATGACAATATACATACAGTCCGGTCTGTTCGTCTATGAGCATCGCATATCGGGCCTATGGGGTTGGTAACGTCAGACTCTCAATAGCGGTATAAGTCGTATCGGAGAGTAGCCCTGAACACCCTGAGAAACTACTGGAATACTTACCAGTAATTCTCACCTGCCTTAGCCAAGGACTTGGTGTAATGGCTCTCCTAGACACAGTGCGATCTCACCCCCAATACCGGGAGAGACGAATCCCCTGCCGATCCGCTCACTTGCCACCATGTGGCTCGGGACTGTACCCAACTAAAACCTGTTTGCACGAATCCTTTGAGCCGTGGTAGGATAGTAATCAAAGCATAGTGGGAATTCACACGAGACAAATGACGACCTCAGGTCGATGAACTAACCTATACACATGTCACCAGGGAATAACTATCTGACGCTAGGTATAAATACCAACTAGCAGCTTCTCGGCGAGTCATGTTCGGTGTACTCATAACCCAATGAGCACCTGTATACATCTTAGGTGATCCAACTGACACCAGTGGCTTGTGAGATCGGCCACCGCCCCTCGTCGGGATCTCGACTGTATACACTAGTCTACTCCGGAGTATCGATGCCCTGTCTCGAAACTCCCACGACTAGGGACCACTTTTAAGGATGTGCTTATGGACTACCCAACTCTCTCGTATATGATCGCCATCATACTGTTGGTAGTCAAGCAGGATCCTAAGGGCTCTATCAACGTGTAATAGTGATCATGTCACCTAAAGTTGTACATGACTGATAAAGGCAAACCAGATAGCATACTATCATCATGAGTAAGACGGTCCTACCGGTATAGGTCCTCCCTCAATCATTGCAGTCACGTACCTGCGATCCAATAATTGACTTTGAGGGCACTACATCCAACAATCTCCCACTTGGACTTAAGGCTAATTATTGCTATGTCGCATACTCACAGCCCGTGTGATACCGAACACCCAACTCCTCTACTAAACAGTTTCACAAAGCACGTTTGTAAAACTCTTGTGTTCGAGAAATAGGCTCAGTGAGTGGATCCACCCTGATGTTTCTTTCTATGTCTCTTTTAATCTCAAGTTCACGGAGAAAACCATCTCCCAAATTAAGCAATACCTGTCTTAGAATATGTCTGGATATCTGATGAGACCTAGTTCATAAATGAACTCCAAATCAAAACTTCTTAGACTGTATCGACAACTGAAACTAATCAGTTTCCAGCACCATGCCTCCCACAGTGTCCTCTTGGACCACCTGTCCATAATACTGCCCCCTTTGTCAGAGGGACAACTATAACTCTGACAATCACTCTGTCATCCATGTCACCTTTGGAAGCCTGGAATGATAACCATCTCCCGAAGGAGGCTGTCGTCATCAAATCCTTAGAACATCCACTTATGTTCTAAAACCGCTTCCGAATGTTTCTCCAGGATTGGATTAAGATAAACTTATTGCATCTAGTGCAAAAACAACATCTGGTGTGGTACTTGACATCTCATGATTGATTCAATTGCCTAAGTAAGTGATCTGCCAATCATGCACATCCCTCTCCCCTTTAGTCTGTAAGACACCTTTAGAGAGGGTGACTCCATCACCTGCAGGTACACCACCATGCCAGGAGTCAACTATTCTAAATACCTTTAGAATACTGTCAAAGTACCCAGATTGGGAAACTACCCAAATCTAGATCTAAAACCATAGATCTAGTAACCAGAATGTCTGATATTATATCCATATCCTATGTGGAGAAACAACTGTGTGACAACCACAGTACAACCAATCGTAGTATAGGAATTTTACTTCCTACTCTGTGTATGTCATCCAAATACCAGGACATCACACGCTACTACCTTCTTAACAGATCCATCCCCTATTCTGATGAAGTCAAACCCATGATTGTCACATCAAAAATAGATGATCTATCTTCGCTATATCTGCTTTAGTCTATAAATAGACATAAGCCGCTGCTCCCACTGTGCTTCCGCTGCTCCCACTGACCACAACAACCCTCTGGCAAAATAATATATACGTGCACTTCTAAAACGAGTTTAGAACGACGCTATTCTTATCCTCCTGCCGGGTCTCATAGTCTGGAACAACAGTAGTGTCAAGTCTGGGTAAATAAGAACCTCCCTGTCACCGTCCTTGAGGCTACCGGAGTACCTCTCGGGTGTCTGAGGTTACCCACCATATCTGCGGAGTGGCTAATGGAATGTCAAACCTGATTGAATCTGTAGGTCCTATTAAATTTTCCGTAATCGTTTGCGGTTCTGGAATCTCTTCCAGTTCTACAATACTCCCATTACTGTTTTCTGAAAAAATCCATTTTACTAAAACTGTGGCGAGTTAAGAACAATATCACCATTGATCTTTCAGATGGTAGAAAATCAACCCTCGATCATAGCCTGGGCCAACCCGCAAACTGCCATTACAGAAACGTGCCTTGAGTTATCCAGAGTTTGGTTTTAAGCATAAGCCGGACAATTCCCCGTACCTTAACATCATTAAGATATGAACCATTCTATATCCAATATAGAAACTTTGGCACTTATTTAATTGGAACCAGATTCAAAACATGCAGCTGTCTCCAGTGCATATCAACTTAATGGAGAGAGGCCGATCAGCATTACTCAACTTAGGAATGCATCCAATTATGAGTAACCTGAAAGAGAAACAAGTTTCTCAAAACCATTTCTATCAACTGAATACCAATCACAAGTATCTACATCTTCAATCTCTTTGAAGAATCCCGATACTTGCGATACCTGGTTCTCTACTTTATTCTTGTACCTATAACTTCTCAAAACTTAGAGCTTGTATTTCTACAAAACACTTGTCCAAAAACTAGAGAAGTCATAAGTAAACAGAACATAGTACGAGGACCAACCCCTTTGTCCTGATGGACACTGGATAACATACAATACTCTGTATAAGTCCGCTGAGTTGAATAACTCAAAACCTGTGAATCGTATGTTGAAAACTGTACTTATGGTTAAGAACTACTCCGCTGTTCAATACTCCTTACCTAATCGTCAACCGATATAGGTAAATGTCATGGACATAATTTCAAAAAGTTATATCTCACTTTATAAAAATAAACGTAAAGATATATTATTTTGAAATTGGTGCACAACAACGGATACTCAAAACCAAATACATGCCGTCCGGCAAAAACCCAGGCGATTTCCTCAAATATCACCAATTACAACGAATTCCGATATAATGAGGATGATCACCTAATTCCCAATAATTTACTCCCACTCATCATCTATAAAACCATGCATATGTGAGAATCATACCTGGTAAATACATACCCTGGAGTAAGTATCTAATCGGGAAATCAGTTTTCTTTTTAACAATGCACAGTGTAACTGAAACATGAAAATGTTTCGTAGAGGTATCCTGGTATTCCTAGTAATGCCTCTTCCATAATCCAATTCATAACTGTAACCGTATATTTCTTTGCCATCTCTCCAAATCCCTTTATTTGTCTTTATTCATTACCTTCTGTACACCCCCTTTAGGCTAAGTGGTTTTCTTCCTTCCCTACCGTTCGGCACCAGCCTATGGTTTGGAAGAAGACTATCCAGTAAGCATAATAGGTGTACTCTCCTAATCCTAGGAGTACTCGCAACCTGAGAGAAGGTAATGATAAAAGACAACTGAATAATACATTATTCTATTTCTCCCGAACTGGGGAAAAAAGCTGTCACGACCCGAAAGTACGGAACGTGACCGGCACTTAAACTACGAACGTCTCGAGACGTAAGTAATCTAAGTAAACCGAAAACCCAGAAACCCAAACCAAGAAAAGTAGTAGAGTGCAGGAAAAACCAACTTAAGCAAGTAATTTCAATAGCATAAGCCGAATTATGCGGTTTTTAAAACATCAAAATTTTACTGAAAATTTCGGCAGAGTCTCCTTTGTAAATACTGGCCCCCAAACGGGATACAACATGAATAGTATACGAAATCAAGAAAAAGGCATCCCCAAGCGGGAGCTAGCTCTTCGTCAAACGACGGTCACAACCACACAAGCAATATAATATACAACGCCAACGGCGAGGATCAAAACTCAAAACCACCAGAAATATAGCGAGCGACTCTAAAGTCGAAAGAATAAACAACACTGGTCTCTATCTCAAAATACATGTTTGGTTGATGGAACTTCTAGATACAACAGAATAATGATATACAAAGTATATAATGGGGGTATGATACAAGTAAACCCACCTACTAGCAAATCACCCGAATGAAACTGAGCCCGCAAGCCGTAATGAAACCTGTACGGCAAATCTGCAAGAAACTGGGGCACAACGGGGGTGAGTTGCCAACTCGTGAATAGAAAAACATCTACGCACAGAAATCGCATAAATAACGCAATCCTAGGTCAATGATCATAATATATCCTCAAATATAAGTATAACAGGCAGCCTATGACAATGTCTAGGGTAATATCTAACCCGAGTATAATTTCATGTGCCCGTATCAGTGCCTCAGGTAGCAATATATCATATGAAGAGGTATGAATGCATGAAACAGAATACATGTAAATGAAGAAACTGTTTTCATAAATTAGTGAGATTTCCTTCGTATTTTTAAAACTGAGGTATCATAATGAAATCAGTATCAACAGTGTCTAGCATCGACACAAAACATGAATCTCACTGTCTCGAAATATCAAAGTCTCAAGCTCAATATCTAGAGCGCCGTCAGTCCGGACCGGCCCCTACCATCCATCTCAAGACCACGACGGTATCCTCCGGATATCCGACGCGTCGGGTAATATCACCGGTAGGTAGTGCTCCCCAGCCAGGCTCAACGTCAACACCACATTCCTCTTGCCCCGGGGTACCATACCGGGCCCACCATGTACCCGTGACGGTTCCTCCACTCCTCGACACGGATCTCCAAAACCACAGCAAACTCATGGTGGACGACACTTTACATCACTAGAAAACCGCAACATTTTATATTTTAAAAGATCATAAGTTGTAAATTTTTGCGGCTTTCCCCGAAATCCAGAAATATCATAAATCTCAAGAAATCATCACAAGTGCATATGTCAATGATAATGAACTAGGCATGAACAACTGAATAACAGTATGCATGAAGTGGTAGGTAATAACTACAATGTCTAATATGACATATAAGGGAAGTACACTAATATCATGTCAACACTACTAGCTAACAATCTAAGTCAAGCAATTATATTCTCTAAAGTGTACGTGACATGGCAATTACCGATGAAGATGTGTGTGAGCCGGCAAGTAGGTGTACGTGGTACATACGCATCATCGGTATTAGTGCTGGTGTCCTAACAGCATGATATCAGTAATGGAATATGCAGCAAAATAAATATGCGAGGCAGAGCGAACAGCAATAATGTGCGGGAGCTGAATACTAGACACAACGATAACTAATCTACAATAATCCAATATAAGTCCTACGAATGGTGCCTTTTGAAATAACACAAATCATGGGGTTTTGAAAATAGGGGCTACGGTGTTTTTAGGAAAAGATACGTCGTTTTTGAAATATCCGTAGATTCCCTTGAGCTGTCTTTAAAAATGCCCACGATTCGTTAGTTTTTGAAATAGGTAAGGAGTCTAATCTAATCTAACAACTACACTAAACTATACGGCTGAACTAACAAGCTGAACTACAGGTAAGGAAACAGCCAATCATCTGAGTCGATACATATACATACCTGTATATATACAGTCGGTGATCCCGCCTCAATAATATTATATCCATAACCAGACATCCCAAGTCAAGAGTGCCGATCAATCATCAAAATATAGCTCGTACGTAAATCCGTCGTACGGCATCCCCAAATCTGGGTACGGGTCAATATCACGTTCATCATACTATTCACCTGGTATCCTCTTTATCAAATATCATGATCGGGGTACTGATCTACGTCTAGTACCATACTAATACCGCCTACGTAAGCATGGACGTGTGTGAAACACTACGTCAAGGACCCGCTACAACGTCATGTCGTATCTAAGATACGAACCCTGCTATATCACCGATCTCACGGCCTCAAATCGAATCTCATCGACTCAGCTCAATCCCAAGTATCAACCTCCATCCGTATGTGAACACATAGTCCCATACCCATGTGAACACATCACTATAAATAATCCCATGAGCACATATCAATAGGAATGTATGCAGGTATGCATGTGTGTATGTGTGTGCAACACTACCCTAGGGTTCACAACACTAAGGTAATCCAACACGCCAATATCCATCCTAAGCAACGTTATTAATCCCAAATAACATACAATAAATGTTGGTGTGTATACGCATCCGTATACACCACCACGGACTGCGGGGGTGCTATACGCCATCCACCCGACTTCTCCCCGTAGATATAAATCTACTCACCTGGTCCTCACTTGACGAAATCGATTTCGCCACGCGCTTGCTTGTCGTCTCAAAGTCCACATGGGGGTACCTACATATCATAACGCACCATATCTCATTAAAATCCGACTCACGATCAAAACGACGCACGAATCCCACATAGGTCAAAACCTAGGGTTGCTTTCACAAATCGACCCAAAAACCCTCAACGTCGGCGTACAAACGCCAGACCATCGAGAAAAACCCAAATACACTCATTTGCACATTCACGAACACTAATTTTAATATAAAATAGGTTAAAACTCACGAAAACCCCAAATTCACTCTAAAGCCGTTTTTCCGAAAAACTAGCAAGCAAAATTACCCGTTTTAGTACAAAACTCGATGTTTAAACAATTCTAGCGGCCATAATACTTATTAAATAACTTAAATAAGTCAATAAAACCATTTCCATAATTTAATCACATAAATTTGCATAATTTCCAAAATCCTAGTTTGCAAAAATATCAATTTTAACACTTTTTAATGTAAAATTTCATAATTTTACAATTAAACTTGGTTTTGCATATTTTAAATGGTTAAACCACTCAATGTAATTTTTAAGATAGGATGAAACCCTAACCATATTTTAATTCTCGATTTAACACAATATTTACAAAAACTAGTTTGCAATATTAACCAATTTCGACCATTTTATAGCAAAATGCACATACAACAAACTAGTTTGGATTTGCATGGAATAAAATATTAAACTACATTTTAAAATGTTATTAATACCATGCAAAACCTAATTAGATTTTAATCTCCATTATATAAGTAATTCATTAAAACCTAGTTAGCAAATTAGCATAATTAGAACAATTTAATAAAACAATTAGTAACCTAGTAATTAGCTTTGCTTTAGCAAGCCCACTAGATATTAACCACACAATTAGATCATGATCAATTGACCTAAACCCTAACTTAGTATTTAAACTCTTCTCTTAAATTTCCAAAACATGAAATTAAGCTATAATTAACACTTAAATCAATTTGCTTTAAGCAAAAACTAACAATTTCATTATAGGGTTATGATTTATACCTCCTAGAATCTTGAGATTTAGCATGAAATCTTAGCCACCCAAATCATCATCTTGCTCCTTGATTCATGCTAGCCAAGGCAAAGAAATAATGGGTAGGAGTTGGATTTGAATTTTGCTTTGAATTTGTGTTGATTTTGAAGCATTTTGTGGAGTTTTTTTGATGCAAAATTGAGTGAGAACTTGGGGGAGGGGGGCTGCTGGTCTAAGGATCAGATTTCGGCCAGATTTGAGGGGGGTGGGTGAGTGAGGAGAGAGAGTGAGGTGGGGAAAGTTGTGTCAAGTCAAAGTCAACTCAAAATATATCATTTTCTACTCTTTTCTTTTCTTTTCCTTTTCTTTCCTTTGCAAACCAAGTGGGGCAAAAGTGAGGGCTGCTGAATTTGGATAAGGGGAGGGGTAAGTGGGGGTGTGTGGGTGTGGGCACGGGTGTGGGGTGATGAAAAATGATAAATACAATACCCCAAACATCCATTTACGCTAAAAAAAAGCCTTTTTTCTTCAATAATTTCCAAACCGTTTTGGCAAATGATTTCGTTCCAAAAACCACATGATAAATTTTTATTTAATGTTTTATGATGCACAAAATTTGTTTCAACTGATTTCAATTTGTAATTTTCCCTAATTAAATGTATTAGTGACGGCTTAAAATAATAATAAAATAATATTTTTTTCAGAAAATTTGAAATTTCACCAGCGGCTCAATAAACACCAAATAATAGCAATTACATAGCTAGAATATGTATATTTAATTTTAATAATAAGATATTTGTATTTTGACTTTTTACAGAAAACCCCCTTATTTTACCGTTTTTTCGAAATTCCACCGAAACGATTTTCAAAACGTTACAAAAGCAAAGGTGAAATAGGAGTAGTGATGAGCTACACAGTTTGGTCGTGA
Organism: Agapanthus africanus; assembly: GCA_030015575.1. Classification (NCBI taxonomy): domain Eukaryota; kingdom Viridiplantae; phylum Streptophyta; class Magnoliopsida; order Asparagales; family Amaryllidaceae; genus Agapanthus; species Agapanthus africanus. The sequence continues at coordinate 156,183,809 of CM057343.1, forward strand.
ATGATAGCAGTCGCAATTTACTTTGCCCTCTTTCTAATCCCTTTATTTTGTCTTTACTTATTACCTTCTATACACCCTACTTAGGCTAATTGGTTTTCTTCATTCCCTACCTTTCGGCACCTGCCTATGGTTTGGAAGAAGACTATCCAATAAGCGTAATAGGTGTACTCTCCTAAACCAAGGTGCCCTCGCAACCTGAGAGAAGGTGATGATAAAAAACAACCGAATAATCCAATTCAATTTCTCCTGAACCTGGATCCATTCTCGAAGAAGTCCCTTCGAGTTCGTATATAACCATACGATGGATCTATCCAATGGAAGTGGATGTTCGTAGTGATACGAGGTGTTCTGAGAAATACAAAGGGTAAAAGAAGGAGCAGCAATGACTTATGCAACTCGGACAATCCAAAAGCCAGTATTTTAAGAAGGTTCGGTCAACTTGGTTACTGAGTTATAGTCTAGGGTCGGTCAATGGTCGCTGCCAAAGAGAGAGAGAAAAGAAACACTCTGCGTGCACTCTAACCTAGATCAGAATGGTTATCACTTTATCTAATCAGGAAACCTCCCACTGTAATGTTATCACTCTAACCTATTTATAGACTTAAGCAGATATAGCGGAGATAGATCATCTATTTCTGATGTGACAGTCATGGGTTTGACGTCATCAGAATAGGGGATGAATCTGTTGAAAAGGTAGTAGGGTGTGATATCCGGGTTATGGATGACATATACAAAGTAGGAAGTGATATTCCTATACTACGATCGGTTATAGTTTGGTCGTCACACAGTGTTTTCTCCACAAAGGACTTGGACACAATATCAGACATACTGGTTACTAGATCTATGGTTTTTTAGATCTAGATTTGGGTGGTTTCCCAATCAGGGTACTTTGACAGCATTCTAAGAGTATTTAGAATGGACGACTTCTGGCACGGTAGTGTACCTGCAGATGATGGAGTCACCCTCTCTAAAGGTGTCTTATAGACTAAAGTAGAGAGGGATGTGCATGATTGACAGATCACTTGCTTAGGCAATTGAGTCAATCATGAGATGTCAAGTACCACACCAGATGTTGTTCTTGCAGTAGGTGCAATAAGTTGATATTGATCCAATCCTGGAGAAACAGTCGGAAGCAGCTTTAGAACATAAGTGGATGTTCTAGGGATATGATAACGACAGCCTCATTTGGGAGACAGTTATCATTCCAGGCTTCCAAGGTGACATGGACGACAAGGAGGTTGTCAGAGTTATAGTTTTCCCTCTAACGAGGGGCAGTATTTTGGACAGGTGATCCAAGGCAATACTGAGGGAGGCATGGCGCAGGATACTGATTAAGTTCAGTTGACGATACAGTCTAAGAAGTTTGGATTTGGAGTTCATTTATGAGCTCGGTCCCATCAGACATCCAGACACTCTAAGACAGGTATTGCTCATTTCGGGAGATGGTTTTCTCCGCGAACTTGAGATATAGAGAGACATAGAAAGGAACATCTAGGCGGTTCCACTCACTGAGGCTATTCCTCGAACGCAATAGTCTTCCAAACAGGCTTTGTGAGACTGACTAGTAGAGGAGTTGGGTGTTCGGTATCACACGGGCTGTGAGTATGCGACATCGCAATAATTAGCCTTGAGTGCAAGTGGGAGATTGTTGGAGATAGTGCCCTCAGAGTCAATTATTGGATCACAGGCACGTGATTGCAATGATTGAGGGAGGACCTATCCCGGGACGACAGTCTTACTCGAGATGATAGTATGCTATCTGGTTTACCTTTATCATCGTGTACTGCTTTAGGTGACCTGACAGGTCGCTATTACACGTTGATAGAGCCCCTAGGATTCTTGCTTGACTGCCAGCAGTATGAGGGCGATCATATAAGTGAGAGCTGGAGTCTATAAGCACATCCTTAAAAGGTCCCTAGTCGTGGGAGTTTCGAGACAGGGCATCGATTCTCCAGAGTAGACTAGTGTATACAGTCGAGACCCCGACGAGGGGCGGTGGCCGGTCTCACAAGCCACTGGTGTCAGTTGGTTCACCTAAGATGTATACAGGTGCTTATTGGGTTATGAGTACACCGGACAGGACTCGCCGGGAACATTCTAGTTGGTCTTATACCTGACGTCAGATAGCAGTTCCCAGGTGACATGTGTACAGGTTAGTTCATCGACCTGGGGATCGTCATTTGTCTCATGTGAGTTCCCACTGTACTTTGATTACTACCCTACCACGGCTCAAAGGAGTCGTACAAACAGGTTTTAGTTGGGTACAGTCCCGAGCCACATGGAGGCAGTGAGCGGATCTTCGGGGGTTCGTCTCTCCCGGTATTGGGGGTGAGGTCGCGCTGTGTCTAGGAGAGCCATTACACGAAGTCCTTGGCCAAGGCAGGAGATTTACTGGTAGGTATTCCAGTAGTATCTCAGGGTGTTCTGGGCTACACTCCGACACGACTTGTACCGCTTTTGGGGGTCTGACTTTTACCCACCCCCTAGGCCCGACATGCGATGCTTATAGACGAACGGACCGGACTGTACGGATATTGTCACTGACAGGCTCAGTAGGGTGTCAGGATGAGTTCGCTCATCGACGTCCCTTTTGGTCAATAGCTGGTGGCCCGTTACGTATTGGCTTATACCTCTGACGTGCTAGTGGTTAAATCCACAGCCACAGTATTGACGAGTCTTTAGAGTCCACCACATTTTCAGTTACTCAGGTTTTCGGGCGAAACGCTGTAGAGGCCGTATGGAGATATGGCAGGGTCCGATCAGATACGTGCGGTATTGCACGGATCAGTATCGGACGGTTTGTACTAGAGGCCGTATAGTTATATGGCAGAGTTCGATCAGATTCGTGCGGTATTGCACGGATCAGGATCGTACGAACATTACTAGCCGGCTTTGGTTTAAGCCGGATCCTAGTATAGTACAGTGTAGATTTTGTCTCTTTGCATTTGTACCCGGACGGAATACAGATGCGGGTGTGTATGCACAGTATCGGGGTTTTCCTGTAATTTATTACGGGACCAGTTTTCTGGAGTTGCCAGTTTGCATTCCGTTCCGGCCGGTTTTCCTTTGTTCTTTCCCGGCCGGACTTTTCCGATGGAGGGGGTTATTTGCAATTGTGCAAATAACATTTGTGGGGGGGGGGTTTATTGCAAAAGTATTGATTATGATAGCTTCATTTCTTTTGCACCATGACTTGCATTAATTAAGACATGAAAGGGTATGGGTTGGATTTAAATGAGTTATGGTTGATGTTTGTTTATGGTCACCTCTTCTCATCTCCTGCACTTACCTCCCTCTTGCTTTTGGTTCACACACCACCACCATTTCCCACAAGATTTTGGCCGGCCACATTTTTGTGAGAGGAGGAGAGAAAATGAGAGGTTTCATTTTGGTGAAACAAATTAATCATCCATCTCATTTTCATTGCTACCAAAATCCCCAAGTTCATTTCTTGTTGATTCCTCCATCAAGGCAACATAACCCCAAAGAGACAAGCATCATCTACACTACATTCTACAGCACGTCTTGGGCATGTCGACTTGCCAGCTTCATGCCCGAGTTGCCTCGGTATTGAGGTGGGAGCCCGTAAAAGAAACAGGCGATGTGGTGCCCTTCCGGCGAGGAGGCGACGACCGGAGTTTCCGCGAGGAGATCGGAGTGGAGATGAAGACCGGAGGACTCGGATCACTCGGTATATCTCTTCCCTATCTTGTTACTTTGCTAGACCTAGTTTAATGGCCCGATCCGGGGTTTAGTGCGCGGTGGTGCCGGTTTGCAAAGTTCGCAAAATTAAAGTTTATCACTGTTTCCGCATTTGGCCGTCGGATTGACGACCGGGGCACCGCCGTGCACTTACAGTGGTATCAGAGCCTCGCCATTAACTTCGTCTAGCTTCGTTTGATGTGTTTTTCAGTTCCGATCGACCAAAATTCCAAAAACCCAATTTTAGTTCACGACAGTTTTCTGTTGAAATTTTTTGGACTCCTAAAATTTTTCAGGTTGTAGAAAACTGATGTACAAGAAATTCTAAGCATACTGGAAAAGTTCGACACAGTGAGTCGACACCTGGAGCGCGGAACCGCGGCCAAACCCCCCTTGTGCCGCGGTTCCGCCGCACATTTGTATCCTCACTGCATCATATTTTTCCAGTGGGCTTCTGGGCTTATTTTAGGGGTTTCGGAATATTAATATTGGGCCCAGATTTTCTGTGAGTGCTACAGTATTGTTTGGGGGCCCACTTGTTAATTTTTGATCGATCGGATATTTTAAACACATTATTTCACAGTATTTACATTATATCTGCGACCGTGAATGTCACTCGATCGGTAAATCCGGTCTAACTGCTATAGCCCGGTTAGACGGATTTGCGAACGTGACCTTCACGTTGATGTTCTATGTGTTTTGCTGTGATGTTGCGGATCGGTCGTGGGGGATAGCCTGGATGCAATGCTAGTACTGTTTCTGTTGTATTATGTACATTTGATATTGCGGGACGAGCGTCCGACATGTGGACTGCCGTCACTGCCTGTTTGTATTATTATTTTGGGGCACGACCTGGTTGCGGTCGATGTACCCGTTGTATGTATATTTTACTTTCTGTACTAGGGTTACCCCGCGGAGGGGTGCACGGATAGCCGGGTTCTAGAAGGCAACAAGCCCGCATCTCATGGCAATGGGACGGAGGGGGCTTCACTCCAGGATTGACGGGCTATTCGCCGCACTCGTAGGGGGTACAGGTTGACCCAGGAGGGGTGCCCGAGTTACCGGATTCCGTGAAGTGTTGGGTGGTCCATTCACGGTGCTGAAGGGGGCTGCCTCGCTTCAGGTTTTGGCGGGTGACTTGCCGCGCCCGTAGGGGTCTAGGATTTCATTGCACAGGCTATCCACACGACCAGGGGAACGTCGGGTTTCAGTAGTGGCTCTGTGAAACCCGGGGATCCCAGATATCTGTATTGTTCTGTGATGCTGTACATTTCTGTGATGTTGCATTTTATTCACGCCTTGAGCGAATATAATATATTAGTAGATGTTGTATATGTTTTTCATCCGCGCTAGTCCAGTCCCCGCTCTGCCGTTAGTTAGCTAACCTAACGGGTGATGACGGGACCCAGTGGCGAATGCAGATGGCATATACGTACATCAGTATATTTTCGTTCTTTGTGGTGTGATCAATTGATGGGACTGCATTGATTCAGATCAATGCAAGTTTAAACAAACCTATTCTGATGTTGTTGGAACACTTTTCAAAAAGCTGTTATTGCAAGGACGTTCACTTTCGTTTTGCATCGTGGTATTCATTTGGAATATCCTGCTCCTCAGTCGACGAGGCAAGGGCCGAGATCCCTTCACCGGGAGTGACCCCTTGGACAGAAGTTTGCGTCAGGGCATTAACTTCACTATAGCCGATTACTTTTGCTTTGCACAGAGATATTCGGTTATGAATATCTAGCACCCCATTCTACGGGGAAAGAGCCGAGATCCCTTCACCGGGAGTGACCTCTTTAGTAAAGGTTTTCGTCACTATATTTTCTAAAAAGCTATCCGTTCCTTCAACGATATCAAGTTCATTACGTTAAAGGTTTTCGCCAGAAACCATTCGTAGCCCTCCATCATTTCAGTTAAATATTCGGTAGTATTCAAGCTATGTATTTTGACCTCACGCCAAGGCATAGTGTTTGGTAGTTGCCGGGTATTTATCTGTTGCATAGATAGATGCGTTGGTTTGGGACAGTCGTACTACTATTTTGGCCTACGTCAAGGGTATGTACGGGTGGGTTCAAATTAACCTGGACAATGATGGGTAGAACTTGACATGTGACTTATGATATTTTTGACCTCACGCTAAGGTCATAAGATCATGGGGTAGAAATCACATCGGGAGTTTCAAAAGAACTGAAACTTGCCAGATATGCGCATACCTTCTAGAGTGTGATACCGTGAGCGGATTCCGTCACGCGATGATAGTTGGATCCCGATTCCCACTGATGAGTTGGTTTACTCCTCGGGTGACCCCGACTAATTCTTCTTTCAGGTTTGGAGGAGAGTTTGAGGTACAGTGGGAGGTTTCCAGATTAGATAAATTGGTAACCATTCTGATCTTGGTTAGAGTGCACGCTGAGTGTTTCTTTTCTCTCTCTCTCTCTCTCTCTCTGGCAGCGACCATTGACCCGACCCTAAGACTATGACTCAGTGACCAAGTTGACCGAACCTTCTTGACACTGGTTTTTGGATTGTCTGAGTTGCAAACCTCATTGCCACTCCTACTTTTACCCTTTTCTCCAGGACACCCCGTATTACTACGAACATCCACTTCCATTGGACAAAACCATCGTATGGTTAGATACGAACTCGAAGGAATTATTCGAGGATGGTTTCTGGTTCTGGAGAAAGCGGATAGGATTATTCAGTTGTCTTTTCCTTTTACCTTCTCTCAGGTTGCGAGTACTCCTTGGTTTAGGGGATAGTACACCTATTACGCAAATTGGATAGTCTTCTTCCAAACCTTAGGCTGGTGCCGACCGGTAGGGAATGAAGAAAACCAAATAGCCTAAACGGTGTGCAGAAGGTATTGAGATTAAGACAAAGCAAGGGATTAGTAAGAGGGCAAAGTAAAATGCGACTGATATTCACGACCAGACCAAGTATTTCTTCGCCAATCCTAAATCACCTTTGTATCTCACCAGGACACTCCGTATCACTACGAAGATCCACAGTTTATTGGATAATCCATCGTATGGTTATATACGAACTCGAAAGGAACTTGTTCCAGTTCAGGGATGGATTCTGGTCCAGGAGAAATAGGAATAAGGTTTATTCGGTTGTCTTTTATCTTCACCTTCTCTCGCATTGCGAGTGCTCCTAGGACTAGGACAGTACACCCATTATGCTTATTGGATAGTCTTCTTCCAAACCATAGGCTGGTGCCGAACGGTAGGGAAGGAAGAAAACCAATTGGCCTAAAGGGGTGTGCAGAAGGTAATGACTAAAGACATATAAAGGGATTTGGAGAGGTGGCAAAGAATTATACGGTTATAGTTGTGAATCTGGATAATGGTAGAGGTATTACTAGGAATACCAGGATACCCCATCGAAACATTTTAATGTTTCAGTTCAACTGTGTACTGTTAAAAGAAAAACTGATTTCCCGATTGGACACTTGCTCAGGGTATGTATTTACCAGGTTTGATTCTCACATCTGTATGGTTTTACAGATGATGAGTGGGAGTAAGTTATTGGGAATTGGGTGATCATCCCCATTATATCGGGATTCGTTGTAATCGGTGATATTTGAGGAGATCATCTGGGCTGTTTGCCGGTCGGCAAATATTTGGTTTTGAATATCCGCTGTTGTGCACCAATTTCAAATGATATATCTGTACGTCTATTTTCATAGAGTGAGATATACCTTTTGATATTATGTCAATGACATTTACCTATATCAGTGGATGGTTAGGTAAGGAGCATTAAACAGCGGTGTAATTCTTCTTAACCATAAGTACAGTTTTCAACCTACGACGCACAGTGAAAGAGTTGTTAGACTCAGCGGACTTATACAGAGTATTGTATGTTGTCCAGTGTCCATTAGGACAGAGGGGTTGGTCCTAATACTATATTCTGTTTACTTTTAACTTCTCTAGTTCTTAGACATGTGTTTTGTAGAAACACAGGGTCTAAGTTTTGAGGAGTTTTAGGTATTTGAATAGAGTAGAGAACCAGGTGTAGCAAGTATCGGGATTCTTCAAAGTAATCGAAGATGTAGATACTTGTGTATGGTATTCAGTTGATAGTAATGATAAAGAGAAATAGCTTCTCTTTCAGGTTACTCATAATTGGAAGCATTCCTAAGTTGAGTAACGCTGATCGGCCTCTCTCCATTTAGTTGACATGCACTGGAGACAGCTGCATGATTTGAATCTGGTTCAATTAAATCAGTGCCTCTGGTTCTATATTGGATATAGAACAGTTCATATCTTAACGATGTTAAGGTACGGGGAGTTGTCCGGCTTATGATTAAAACCAGACACTGGACAACTCAAGGCACGTTTCTGTAATGGCTGTTTGTGGGTTGACCCAGGCTATGACGAGGGTTGATTTTCTACCACAAGAAAGATCAATAGTGATATTGTTCTTGACTCACCACAGTTTTAATAAAAATGGATTTTTTCAAAAACAGTAGTGGGAGTATGGTAGAACTGGAAGTGATTCCAGAACCGCAAACGATTACTGAAGATTTGATAAGGAACCTAAAGATTCAATATGATTTGACATTCCATTGGCCACTCAGCAGATAAGGTGGGTAACCTCAGGCACCCGAGAGGTACTTCGGTATACTCAAGGACGGTGGCAGAGAGGTTCTTGTTTACCCAGACTTGCCATTGCTGTTGTTCCAGACTATGAGACCAGGCAGGAGGATGAGTATAGCGTCGTTCTAAACTAGCTTTAGAAGTGTACGCCTATATGACTCTGCCAGAGGGTTTTCGTAGTCAGTGGGAGCAGCAGAAGCATTGGTGGACATCAGGCTTATGTCTATTTATAGACTTAAGCAGATATAGCGGAGATAGATCATCTATTTCTGATGTGACAGTCATGGGTTTGACGTCATCAGAATAGGGGATGGATCTGTTGAAAAGGTAGTAGGGTGTGATATCCGGGTTATGGATGACATACAAAAAGTAGGAAGTGATATTCCTATACTACGATCGGTTATACTTTGGTCGTCACACAGTGTTTTCTCCATAAAGGACTTGAACACAATATCAGACATACTGGTTACTAGATCTATGGTTTTTTAGATCTAGATTTGGGTGGTTTCCCAATCAGGGTACTTTGACAGCATTCTAAGAGTATTTAGAATGGACGACTTCTGGCACGGTAGTGTACCTGCAGATGATGGAGTCACCCTCTCTAAAGGTGTCTTATAGACTAAAGTAGAGAGGGATGTGCATGATTGACAGATCACTTGCTTAGGCAATTGAGTCAATCATGAGATGTCAAGTACCACACCAGATGTTGTTCTTGCAGTAGGTGCAATAAGTTGATATTGATCCAATCCTGGAGAAACAGTCGGAAGCAGCTTTAGAACATAAGTGGATGTTCTAGGGATATGATAACGACAGCCTCATTTGGGAGACAGTTATCATTCCAGGCTTCCAAGGTGACATGGACGACAAGGAGGTTGTCAGAGTTATAGTTTTCCCTCTAACGAGGGGCAGTATTTTGGACAGGTGATCCAAGGCAATACTGAGGGAGGCATGGCGTAGGATACTGATTAAGTTCAGTTGACGATACAGTTTAAGAAGTTTGGATTTGGAGTTCATTTATGAGCTCGGTCCCATCAGACATCCAGACACTCTAAGACAGGTATTGCTCATTTCGGGAGATGGTTTTCTCCGCGAACTTGAGATATAGAGAGACATAGAAAGGAACATCTAGGCGGTTCCACTCACTGAGGCTATTCCTCGAACGCAATAGTCTTCCAAACAGGCTTTGTGAGACTGACTAGTAGAGGAGTTGGGTGTTCGGTATCACACGGGCTGTGAGTATGCGACATCGCAATAATTAGCCTTGAGTGCAAGTGGGAGATTGTTGGAGATAGTGCCCTCAGAGTCAATTATTGGATCACAGGCACGTGATTGCAATGATTGAGGGAGGACCTATCCCGGGACGACAGTCTTACTCGAGATGATAGTATGCTATCTGGTTTATCTTTATCATCGTGTACTGCTTTAGGTGACCTGACAGGTCGCTATTACACGTTGATAGAGCCCCTAGGATTCTTGCTTGACTGCCAGCAGTATGAGGGCGATCATATAAGTGAGAGCTGGAGTCTATAAGCACATCCTTAAAAGGTCCCTAGTCGTGGGAGTTTTGAGACAGGGCATCGATTCTCCAGAGTAGACTAGTGTATACAGTCGAGACCCCGACGAGGGGCGGTGGCCGGTCTCACAAGCCACTGGTGTCAGTTGGTTCACCTAAGATGTATACAGGTGCTCATTGGGTTATGAGTACACCGGACAGGACTCGCCGGGAACATGCTAGTTGGTCTTATACCTGACGTCAGATAGCAGTTCCCAGGTGACATGTGTATAGGTTAGTTCATCGACCTGGGGATCGTCATTTGTCTCGTGTGAGTTCCCACTGTACTTTGATTACTACCCTACCACGGCTCAAAGGAGTCGTGCAAACAGGTTTTAGTTGGGTACAGTCCCGAGCCACATGGAGGCAGTGAGCGGATCTTCGGGGGTTCGTCTCTCCCGGTATTGGGGGTGAGGTCGCGCTGTGTCTAGGAGAGCCATTACACGAAGTCCTTAGCCAAGGCAGGAGATTTACTGGTAGGTATTCCAGTAGTATCTCAGGGTGTTCTGGGCTACACTCCGACACGACTTGTACCGCTTTTGGGGGTCTGACTTTTACCCACCCCCTAGGCCCGACATGCGATGCTCATAGACGAACGGACCGGACTGTACGGATATTGTCACTGACAGGCTCAGTAGGGTGTCAGGATGAGTTCGCTCATCGACGTCCCTTTTGGTCAATAGCTGGTGGCCCGTTACGTATTGGCTTATACCTCTGACGTGCTAGTGGTTAAATCCACAGCCACAGAGTCTTTAGAGTCCACCACATTTTCAGTTACTCAGGTTTTCGGGCGAAACGCTGTAGAGGCCGTATGGAGATATGGCAGGGTCCGATCAGATACGTGCGGTATTGCACGGATCAGTATCGGACGGTTTGTACTAGAGGCCGTATAGTTATATGGCAGAGTTCAATCAGATTCGTGCGGTATTGCACGGATCAGGATCGGACGAACATTACTAGCCGGCTTTGGTTTAAACCGGATCCTAGTATAGTACAGTGTAGATTTTGTCTCTTTGCATTTGTACCCGGACGGAATACAGATGCGGGTGTGTATGCATAGTATCGGGGTTTTCCTGTAATTTATTACGGGACCAGTTTTCTGGAGTTGCCAGTTTGCATTCCGTTCCGGCCGGTTTTCCTTTGTTCTTTCCCGGCCGGACTCTTCCGATGGAGGGGGTTATTTGCAATTGTGCAAATAACATTTGTGGGGGGGGTTTATTGCAAAAGTATTGATTATGATAGCTTCATTTCTTTTGCACCATGACTTGCATTAATTAAGACATGAAAGGGTATGGGTTGGATTTAAATGAGTTAGGGTTGATGTTTGTTTATGGTCACCTCTTCTCATCTCCTACACTTACCTCCCTCTTGCTTTTGGTTCACACACCACCACCATTTCCCACAAGATTTTGGCCGGCCACATTTTTGTGAGAGGAGGAGAGAAAATGAGAGGTTTCATTTTGGTGAAACAAATTAATCATCCATCTCATTTTCATTGCTACCAAAATCCCCAAGTTCATTTCTTGTTGATTCCTCCATCAAGGCAACATAACCCCAAAGAGACAAGCATCATCTACACTACATTCTACAGCACGTCTTGGGCATGTCGACTTTCCAGCTTCATGCCCGAGTTGTCTCGGTATTGAGGTGGGAGCCCGTAAAAGAAACAGGCGATGTGGTGCCCTTCCGGCGAGGAGGCGACGACCGGAGTTTCCGCGAGGAGATCGGAGTGGAGATGAAGACCGGAGGACTCGGATCACTCGGTATATCTCTTCCCTATCTTGTTACTTTGCTAGACCTAGTTTAATGGCCCGATCCGGGGTTTAGTGCGCGGTGGTGCCGGTTTGCAAAGTTCGCAAAATTAAAGTTTATCACCGTTTCCGCATTTGGCCGTCGGATTGACGACCGGGGCGCCGCCGTGCACTTACAACCGGCACTTAAACTACGAAACGACTTGAGGCGTACGTAATCTAAGTAAGCCGAAAACCCAGAAATCCAAACCAAGAAAAGTAGTAGAGTGAAGGAAAACCAATTTAAATCAAGTAGTTTTAGTAGCATAAACCGAATTATGCGTTTTTAAAACATCAAATATTTACTGAAAATTTCGGCAGAGTCTCCTTTGTAAATACTGGCCCCCAAACGGGATACAACATGAATAGTATACGAAATCAATAAAAGGCATCCCCAAGCGAGAGTTAGCTCTTCGTCAAATGACGGTCACAACCACACAAGCAATATAATATACAACGCCAAGGGCGAGGATCAAAACTCAAAAGGAAACCCAAAACAACAAGAAATCCACAGAAATATAACGCGCGACTCTAAGGTCGAAAGAATAACATCACTGGTCTCTATCTCAAAAATAAATACATGTTTGGTTAATGGAACTTCTAGATACAACTGAATAATAATATATACAAAGTATACTGATGGGTACGATACAATAAACCCGCCTACTAGCAAATCACCCGGAAATGAAAGTAGTTCCAGCAAAGCCGTAATGAAACCTGTACGGCAAAACCTGCAAGAAACTGTGGCACAAGAAGGGTGAGTTGCCAACTCGTGAATAGAAACATCTACGAATAGAAATCGCATGAACAACGCAATCCTAAGTCATACAATCATAATATATGCTCAAATATATAACCAGCAGCCTATAACAATGGCTAGGCTATACCTCTAAACAACGGTAATACCAAGTGCTCGTGTCAGTACCTCAGGTAGCATGTATCATATGGATGATGTATGAACGCATGAAACAGAATGCATGTACTGGAGAAAACTGCTTTCATAAATTAGTGAGATTTCTTTATCTTTTTAAAAGAGGTATCATAAATGAAATCAGCATAAACAGTGTCGAGCATCGATACAAAACATAAATCTCAATGTCTCAAAATTTCAGGCTCCGGCTATCCGGACTGGCCTGTATCATCAAATCTCAGTACCTCAATATCTCGAAATCTCAATGTCTCAATCTCAATATCTAGGGCATCGTCAGTCCAGACCGGCCCCTACCATCCATCTCAAGACTACGACGGTATCCTCCGGATATCCGGCGCGTCGGGTAAAATCACCGGTCGGTAGTGCTCCCCTGCCAAGCTCAACGCCATCATCTGCGATCCTCTTGCCCAGGGGTACCGTACCGGGTCCACCATGTACCCGAAACGGTTCCTCCACTCCTCGAACTCGGGTCTTGAAATCCATCAGCAAACTCATGGTGGACGACCCATACGTCATGGGAAAACCGCACTTTTTATTTAAAAGAGAGAGAAGAAGTTTATTTATGTTTTTGCGGTTTCCTTCCAAATCCAAGAAATCTCATGAAATCCAAATCCAAATCATCAATAGCACGTAAAACCATGAATATAGGCATGAAAATCTATGAATGCGGCATAGCAATGAATAACAGTATGCATGAAGTGACAAGTAATAACTACAATGTCTAAACTGGCATATAAGGCAGATACACTAATATCATGTCAAACTACTAACTAACAAGCTAAGTCAAGAAATAATATTTTCTAAGGTGGACGTGACATGGCAATTACCGATGAAGATGTGTGTGAGCCGGCAGGTAAGTGTACGTGGTACACACGCATCATCGGTAATGGTGCTGGTGTCCTAACAGCATAATATCAACAGTGCAATATGAAATAGCAATGTAAGTATGCGATGCGGGGCGAACAGCAATAATGAGCGGGAGCTAAATACTAGACACAACGGTAACTAATCTGCATTTAATATATATACGTCATACTATGGTGCCATTTGAAATAACACAAATTGTGGGGTTTTGGAAATAAGGGCTACGGTGTTTTTAAGAAAAGATACGCCTTTTGAAATATCCGTAAAATCCCTTGACCTGTCTTTTAAAATACCCACGATCCGTTAGTTTCGAAATAGGTAGGAGTCTAATCTAGTCTAACAACTAAACTAAACTATACGGCTGAACTAACAAGCTGAACTACAGGTAAGGAAACCGCCTAACATCTGAGTCGATACATATACATACCTGTATATATATAGTCGGTGATCCCGCCTCAATAATATCATATCCAATACCATATCTATAATCAGACATCCCAAGTCAAGAGTGCGGATCAATCATCAATATATAGCTCGTACGTAAATCCGTCGTACGGCATCCCTAATCTGGGTACGGGTCAATATCACATTATTCATCTGGTATCCTCTTTATCCAAGATCATAATCTGGGTACTGATCTACGTCTAGTACAATACTAATATCATCAATATAGTCATGATCTGACTGCTGATCTACAGCCTCATACAAACCGATATCATCATCATATATCGTCATAAAGAGGTATACATCGCCTAATGCGACCTATTATAGATATCTTAATATATCTTATCTCATATCACGATCACATGTCAACCATTCAATGTATAACACTATTCACATGTAACGTCGTGCCAAGATCCGCTATAATATCAGGACGTATCTCAAGTACGAATCCTGCCATATCACCGTTCTCGCGGTCTCAATCAAATCTTATCGACTCATCTCAAATCCCAAATATTATCCTCAAATCCAGTATGTGAACACATAGTCACATACCAATGTGAACACATAACAATATAACCCCATATAAGCACATATCAAAGAAGAATGTATGCAAGTATGGGGGTGTGTGTACGTGTGGTGCAACCACTAATCTAGGGTTTCGCAACATTAAACCTATCCAATCACACCTAAAATCTATCTTTATCATCAATAACTTCAAAAATAAATAATCAATATATATATGTGTGTATACGTATTCGTATACATCACCACGAACTGCGGGGGTGCTATACGCCATCCACCCGACTTTTCCCCGTAGATATAAATCTACTCACCTGGTCCTCGCTCGCCGGTGCCGACGTCGCCACGCGCTTGCTTGTCGCCTCAAAGTCCACATGGGGTACCTACATATCATAACGCACCGTATCATATTAAAACCAAATTCGAAATCGAAACGGCATACGAAAATCAAATCGGCACGCGTATCATGCATAGGTGAAAATCTATCGCCTAAGCATGCAAGAATAGCCAAACCAACCCTTGATGTCGATGTACAAACGTCAAACCATCGGGAAAAACCCAAACACACTCATTTGCACATTCACGAACACTAATTATAATATAAAATAGGTTAAATTTCACAAAAACCCCAAACTCACTTTAAAAGCCATTTTTCCGAAAATCTAGCAAGCAAAAATTACTAGTTTTAGTACAAAACTCGACGTTTAAACAAATCTAACGGCCATAATACTTATTAAATATCTTAAATAAGTCATACAACCCATTTCAGAAATTTAATCTCATCAATTCTTATAAAACTAAAAATTCTAGTTTTGCAATTTATCTAATTTTTACAATTTAAACTAAAAATGCACAAAACAACAACTACGCTAGATTTTGCATGGTCCAAAGGCATTAAACCACTCATTATAATATTAATGACGACATGAAACCATAATTATATTTTAATCTAAAGCATTTAATAATTTTCCAAAAACCCTAGTTAGCAAAATAACTTAATTAGGACATTTTATAAGTAATGGTTTGTAATTAACAACTAAATTAGCTTTCTACAAGACTTAAGATGTTAATCCATATCACAAAACCATGCACAATTCATCACAACCCAATTCCACAACAAAATTCTAACTTGAATTCCTTAACCATGCAATTAAACTCATCTAAAACCTAATCAATCACTTAATTAACTTAGATTAAAGCAACTAGACAACAAATTTAACAAAAGCATGAAATTATACCTCACATGTTTGAGATCAAACTTAAGATCTAGACCTTCAAAATGAAATCCTTGCACCAAGATCCATGCTAAAAGGGGTAAGGGAAAATGGGTAAGGCTTTGATTTGAATTTTAGTTTAGATTTTGATGGAAATTGGTGAATTTTTCTTGAGGGATAATGAGGGAAGAAGAGGGAAGAGGGCTGCTGTTTTGGGGCCAGAATTTTCGGCCAGGAATGTAGGGAAGGGTGAGGGAGGAGAGAGAGTGAGGTGGAGAAAGTGGGGAAAAAGTCAAAGTCCACCTTTTACTTCTTTCATTTTGTTTTCTTTTCTTTTTTATTCAAACAAGAGGTGATTGGAGAGAGAGAGAGAGAGGGGAGGGCTGTCAAGGTGGGGCCGGCCACATAGGGAGAGGGTGAGAGGGTGAGGTGTGGGTGTGCGGGTTAGGGAAAAAGATAAATGTATTACCCCAATTCCCATTAACTCTAATTTCACTAATTAAGCCATTTTTCTTCGATATTTTCTAAACCGTTTTGGCAAACCATTTAGTTTCAAAAACAATATTTTACATGTCAGTTTAGTGTGTCATGAATTCTAAAATTGGTATCAACCCATTCCAATTTGTAATTTTCCCTAATTAAATGTATTAGTGACGGCTTAAAATAATATTAAAATAATTAATTTCGGAAAAAATTTCAGAAAATTTGAAATTTCACCAGTGGCTCAATAAACACCAAATACTAGCAATTACATAGATAGAATATGTATATTTAATTTTATAATAAAAATATTTGTATTTTGACTTTTTACAGAAAACCCCCTTATTTTACCGATTTTCCGAAATTTCACCGAAACGATTTTCAACTCGTTACAATCTTCCCCCCTTAAAAAATTTGGTCCCCAAATTTAAATTAAAACTCCCCCCAAATACTAAAACATTTAAGCAAAATCATCAAGTCGCCGGGGCTCCGAAATCATAAATACATAAAACAAATCGTAGCGCAGCGCATGCGCATGAAAAATGAGCATATAACTCAAAATCAAAACTCCGTCAAGCATCCCGCAATCATCGGAGTCATGGGGAAGACATCAATGTCAAGATCCAATACGAAAACCAACATGATACACATCATTAAAGCATCTAGAAGAAACGCATGACAAACCTTTTTCAAATCGTCGTGCGATGTTCGCAACACTGCACAGTGGCGGACGTCTATGGTAAGAAAATAACTAAATATATATATCCTTTGTTTAATATGCACGTCCCGCCGTTTTAAGAAACAATTTAGAAGGGTTTCCTTGTTTTAAACGTTTCGTGTCATATTAGACACGTAGGTAAATACTGAGACTATAGCTCGCTTTTTGGAATTCCCTTCGATAGCTATCAATGCATGCAAAATACATTCAGGTACTGTCCTCTGACTAGTCCTGCTCAGTACGAAAACACATAGCAAATATCATAAAAACGTACTGCTCTATAAGAAATCAATCCCAGAATATGCATATGAATACTACGTGTGTCTGGTGCGCACAGAAATCAAAATCCATATATGTGTCATACATGCGCACAGAAACAACATCTAAGTGCATCGGATGTGCACACAACATTTGTCATAGGCAACGTGTATGCCTGACAGCAAAATCAGGTGCATCTGACATGCACGAAAAATCTCGATTTAGTTCATCTGGTGTGCACCAAAATCGCATCTCAAACATGCGCTCAACATGCGCGAAAATCCAAGGCACGAAAACTATCTCAAGTGCAACAACTGTGCAAAAATCGTAAATACTCAGTAGGTGGAACCATGGCGCATGAAAACGATATCATGAAACTCAATTATCAGAACCAAATCATGCGAATATATCGCTCAAAATACCAAAATCAAGTATGGCGGAATAGTCCCGCTCAAGCACATCCTCCAAAAATCTCTGGCCTGTTGGATATATGTATGCCCTAGAGGCCATTATGTGATAGTGGATGTATCTATACATGTATATATATTCAGTTTGCATTCTTGCTCGACATGATAGTATGCTATCTAGTTATTCTTTATCTGACATGTTGATTTGATCATGCTTTTATTCATTCATACATGCTGATAAAGCCCCAAGGATATCTGCTTGACTACTCTGATTATGATAGAGATCATACTAGTGGGACATTTGTAGTCTATAAGCATATCCTGAAATGTCCCTAGTCGGAGGTGTATCGAGACGGGGCATCGATATACCAGAGTAGACTAACGTATATGATACTAGACCCATGTGATGGGCGATGAATGTTCCCACATTCATCGATGTTTGACATCAAGATCATATACGGGTGCTCAGTGCTGACTGGGTACACTGGACGGACTCACCGAGAACTCCTATATGGAATTATATCTATCGTCGGATAGCAGTTCTCAGGTGACACTGGTACAGGTTAGTCTGTAGACCCGAGATCGTCATGGAGTCTTGTGTGTTCTCCCACTGTACTTTGATTGCCACCCTACCACGGCTCTACTGAGTCGTGCAAACAGGTGGCCGTTGGGTACAGTCCCGAGACACACGAAGGCAATGAGCGATAGGAGGGGTTTCGTCTCTCCCGGTATTGGGAGTTGATGCTGTGCTGTGCTCGACTGGTTATAACAGCAAGTCCCTGGCCAGGGCTGCTGAGATTTGCTAGTAAGTGTTATCAGTAGTTTCTCGATCTGTTATAGACCATTCACCGACACGACTTATTGAGTTATTGGGGTCGACGTGACCATCCCTAGGCTCGATATGCAGCATATCTGACGAAGAGACCGGACTGTACGGTAGTGTTGCCGGATGGCTCGACGGGAGTTGTAACAGGTTCGCTTGTTTTCTTCTTATCGCTCAATACCCGGGTGGCCGTTACGTTTGGCTGACCGCTTGCGGCTTGGGGGTGCTTGATATGATCATCACCCACTGCCGGCGTATTGACGAGTCTTAGAGTCCCACATAGGAGTTACCTAGTCCAGGCGAAACGTTGTGGTGCGCGTATGCGATATGCGCTTGGACCCGATTAAAATGCGTGTATGGGATACCTTATATTAATTGGGCGGCTTGCTAATGGTCGGGTCATATGTGATATGACCGGATTAGTGAATCAAGTGTTGATTCATCATTAGTTTCTCACTACAAATCCTATCTTGTTTATGTTGGATGTATGCATGCATGTGTGCATTCATTCTTGTTCATGCACATGTTGATGTGCAAGCACACATGCATGCATACATCAAATTCTATCATGGTTGTTTATACAATGAGAATGGTGGATGTATAAGAATTACACCATGGTTATATTTGGATAATTATTGGATTTAAATTAAAGCAAAAGAAAATGAAAAATGGGTTAAATCACTTAAGAGTTTCTACACTCTTCTAACTCAACCATGCTCACCTAACTTTTAACCCATAGTTTATTTTCTTATCATGCTTTCAATTTAAATAAAATGATATCTCTAAATCTAACCATGGTTGGTTTAGAGAAAGGAAAATATATATAGCTATTTTCCTTTTTCTCTTTCATAAGATAATTCATTCTCTTCTTCACAAAATCCATCATCTTCATCAACCTCCATGCTTAAGCTCTCTAGTTCTTATCAGAGAGTGAATCACTCATAAAAATAAGTTTTTGAAGTGAGATCCATAGCCACAACTTCATTCTAATCAAGTCTAGCTCACTTGATTAGAGTGTTCTCCTTGTTTTACCAAACTTGCTAGCTTGGACGGGAAGCTCCGGGTGGATCGTCGTGGACGCAAGAGGAAGACGAGTGGACCTTCTTCCAACACCCCAAAGTCAAAGGAGCAAAACAAAAGGGGAGCGACAAAGGTTGTAGTCTTGAAACCCTAACTTTGTTAGCTTATAGTTTTGTAACCCTAATCTTTCTAGGATCGATTCCTTTGCTTGTTAGTTTAGCACCATAAAAATGAAAACTTTAGGTCATGTGATGCTTGAAATCTCTTCATAGGGTGCTAGGCTAACCTTACATTGGTATCAGAGCCGACCTAGAACATTAGGCGACCTTTTTGCGAAGTAAAAAGTCCGATCGAAACAAAATACGACTTTTAAGGGTGCTCTCTGGAAATTTTTTAAAAACTGACTTTTTTCAGAATTAAAAATTCTCAAAAAATAGAGCAGGTAAATATAAGACAATCTGGAAAATTCGACCCCATGAACAGTACTTTTGGCCGCGGAAGCGCGGCATAAGCAAGCTTAGGCCGCGCATCCGAGGCCATATAAGGGGATCTTTGACCAATTTTTGCACAGTGTTTTTCTTTACCTGCTCTAGTATATTTTGAGTATGTTTAATCTGAATCTGCTGTTGAAAAATTCTGGAGATATTTTTGGACTCGTGGTTTCGATCGGAATTTTCATTTCGTTTTCTTTTCCGGGTAAACTAGAAAGTATTGAAGTGTTTGAACGAATATCATTTACTCAATATTCACGGGATTTAAATAGTTTGGAGATGCGTGCAAGACTTTTTGCGGTGGTCCCTCTAGAAGACAACAAACCTTAACTCGATTATGTGACCGTCTCGAACTGCCCTTTGAACCCTAGGGTTTGGGGCAGTACGGCGTGCCACATGTGAGGCGTTGGCTTGACCCTTCTACGGCTGGACCGCCGCTACTATGTCACACTCCGGATTTTTGAACCCTGCTCAAGTGTTGAGCTTTAGTGAATCTTGGGTGCTTGATAGTTCGTTCGAAAACTTCAATACTGTCTGTTTATCTGGAATGTGATACAATATGTGGAATTCATATAGTGTAGGCATGAAATACGAAATATGTGATATTTCGCATTTATGATGTCTAAAGAGCATCTGGATTCCAAATATTGTAGTTTTACACTTTCTTTTCTGTGACCGTAAGTGTAGTATGTTAGATATCGCCGGTTTCGTTGCTATACATCAACGACAATCGGGATTCGCATACTTACTTACGTTGATGATATGTGATATTATGTGTTGCTGAGATATGATGTGCAGGATTGTCGCGATCGAATAGCCGGGAGTTTTTGTGAGATGAGAGTTTTATATTTTCATTCATGTAAATTCAAATATAATATTCTTTTGTTTGGGGCACTTCCAGGTTGCGGTTGTGTCACCAGTGTTGTATATTATTTACTTTTCCGCATTAGGATGGACCCAAGGAGGGGAGCACAGGTGACCGGTTTCTGGGGTTCAGTGGGAGGCCATCTCGAGGAGTCGAGACCGGGTCTCCTAAACTCCAGGATTGGTAGGGTCACTTTCCGCTCTCGTAGGGGTCCAGGGTGTGGGCTTGGCTATTCATCGCGACTGTGGAATCCGTATTTTCTATTCTGGCTAAATACTAAATACGGACGTCCTAGGATATCCCACGTTATATCTATGTTTCTGCTGCCTGTGTTCTGTGATATCTGAGACGAATGACATATTATATATATGATATATAGTAGACGTTGCTTATGTTTTACACCCGCGCTAGTCCCGTCCCGGTATGCCGTTAGTTAAGTAACCTAACGGTGCATAACGGAACATTGCGGCGAATGCGGATGGCATAAGCGTACGTGTTATTTTCGTTTCTTTTCTGTGATTGGCTTTAGGACTTAAATGATGGGATTACATTAATGTGATTAATGTAAAGAAAATAAACCTAAAAAGATGTTGTAGAATCGGATTTAAAAACTACTCGGCTATTTGTGAAAAAGCTACATTTCAAAACTGCGGAGCTTAAGCCACTCCTTTTGAAAAACTGTTTGATTCTACAACGATATCAAGTTCAAAGCGTTAAAAATTTTCTTAAAAATCATTCGCAACCCTCCGTCATTTTAGGAAGTAGAGTACTTAGTATTCGTGCTACGTTTGTTGACTTTAGTTAAGGCGTAGTGTACGGTAGCTAAGTGATGTCTTCCTACACTGCATATGATGCAGATTAATTAGGACATTCATGCGACTTTGTTGACCATAGTTAAGGGTCATATGGGTGGGTCTAATTGATCAAGAAATGACGGGTAAAACTTGACTGATACTTATGATTTGTTGACCATAGTTAAGGTCATAAGTACTAGGGGTAAAAATTACATCGGGAATTTCAAGTGTTGAAATTTGCAATGAGATTGCATCCCTTCCATGTGATGGTTGGATCCCGATCCCACTGTGGGCAATAGTTGCTCCTAGGAGAGTTTTACAGTTTACAATTAGCTAACTCATTAGGTGTCTAGAAAGGTGTTAACGGGGCTCCGCCTCTGGGAAAACGAGGTTTACTCTAATTAGGTCCGTGCGAAAGCACGGGGAACCTCCCTCAAAGTACCGACACTGGCCTGGCTGAACGGTTAGCGAAGTTGTAGACTGTAATTAATCCTGGCTAGTTTTTCTTTTTAAGGTTTGAAAGAAAAACTTGATAAAAAGCAGTGGGAAACATCGATTAGACAAGATAATAAACCAATCTAATCTATGCAAGAGCTTTCGCTGAGTGTATTCTTTTCTCTCTCTTAATGGCAGATACCAATGACTGGACTTAAGCTTCTACTAGATAAAAACAAACTGAATGGGACCAACTATAAAGACTGGCTAAGGAATCTGAAGATCGCCTTGACTTATGATAAAGTATCATATGTCCTCACGGCTTCAGCCCCGCCCGTCCCAGGCCCAAAATCCTCAGTTGCGGACATAGAAGTCCGCAAGACATGGGACGCTGACTGTGCCACGGCCACATGCCTCACGCTTGCATCGATGGATAACACACATCAAAAGCAGCACGAGGACATGGACATTCACGGGATACTGCTCCATACAAAGGAGTTGTATGGGGAGCAATCCCGCGTATTACAATACGAAGCATCAAAGAAACTGTTTCAGATGCGAATGGCCCCTGGCACACCAGTAGGAGACCATGTGTTGAAGATGATAGCTCTTATAGAAGAGCTTGAGGACCTTGGATGGACAATGGAAAATGAACAATATATAGATATTATTCTGCAGTCCCTCCCCTCCACCTTTGCTCAGTTCATAGTGAACTTCAACATGCATGGCATGGAGAAGGACCTCCCTGAACTCCTTAATATGTTAAGGAGTGCAGAGAGCACCATGAAGTCAGCAAAGACTCCCGTTATGACCATTGGACAGTCTTCTTCTTCTCGCCCAAAAGCTAAGGCCAAGGGAAAGAAAAAGAAGAAACCCACCAATCCTAAGGGCGGAGACAAAAAGATGAAAGGAAAGGGAAAATCCACGGCTGGAGACCCAGGGAAAGGCGAGTGTTTTCATTGCCACAAGATAGGACATTGGAAGCGCAACTGCACGGAGTACCTAAGTCTCAAGAAGAAGCATGGTGATGCTTCTGCTTCAGGTGCGTTTGTGACTGAAAACTGTTTTTCTATAAACTCTGCTTCCTGGGTATTGGATACCGGTTCAGGTTCTCACATTTGCAATTCCATGCAGGGGCTGAGAAATAGCAAGGTTTTGAGGACAGGTGACCATACTCTCCGCGTTGGAAATGGTTCCAATGTACATACAGTCGCAGTAGGAGAGTATCACTTGGGGTTGCCATCTGGATGTATTTTGATTTTGAATCCATGTTATTTTTACCAACTATGCTATGTAATATAATATCTGTTTCTTTGTTGGACAATGAAGGGTATAATTTTGTGTTGCAGAACAATGTTATGAACATTCACCTAAATCAAATGTTGGTTGGGTATGGTACACTTAATAACGGAATATATGTCCTAAATCAACACACAGTTTTCAGTATACAACACACTAATAAAAGAAAACTTTCAGAATTAAATGAAGCTTTTCTTTGGCACTGTAGACTTGGTCATATTAACGAAACAAGACTAAACAAGTTACACAAAGATGGATATTTAAATTCTGTTGAATATAAATCTTATACGACTTGCCAGTCTTGTATCAAGGGAAAAATGACCAAAACTCCGTTTACCGGACACGGAGAAAGAGCTACTCAGCTCCTGGGCCTCATACATAGTGATGTATGTGGGCCTATGTCTACACAGGCTAGAGGCGGTTTTTCATACTTCATTACATTCACCGACGATTTCTCAAGATTCGGTCATGTATTTTTATTAAAGCACAAGTCCGACGCTTTCGAGAAATTCATTGAATATAAACAAGAAGTAGAAAAACAAACCGGCTTGAGTATTAAGATGCTTCGATCAGATCGAGGTGGAGAGTATCTCAGTACAGAATTTGCAAACTTCCTAAAAGAGAATGGGATTCTCTCTCAGCTCACTCCCCCTTACACACCACAGCACAACGGTGTGTCAGAACGACGGAACAGGACCCTATTGGATATGGTCCGGTCTATGATGAGTGACGCTGAGTTACCAGTCTCATTTTGGGGATATGAATTGGAGACTGCAGCGTTTCTGCTAAACAGGGTTCCAACCAAAGCCGTGTCTACCACGCCATATGAGATATGGAATGGGAAGAGACCATCTCTTAAGAGAGTTAAGATTTGGGGTTGCCCGGCCTATGTTAAAAAACAGAATCCGGACAAACTCGAGACACGGTCAGTCATGTGTAACTTTGTGGGATATCCAAAGAATTCTTATGGATATCTATTCTACCACAAAGAGGAACAAAAAGTGTTTGTTTCTCAGTATGCCACATTCTTGGAAAAAGAGTTTTTCACAGATAAAGATGATGGCAAGGTGGTAGATCTAGAAAAGGTTCTGGAGACACAAATTACAAATGACGATTTGGTTGAACCGGCTGTTGCAACAGAAACTGAAGAACCTCGGCCACTCCGTAGGTCTGGTAGGACTTCTCGCCCACCGGAGAGGTACTACGGTTTCCTCATTGATGGTAACGGAGAAGATTGCATCATGGATGATGATGATCCTACCAGTTTTCAGCAGGCTATCACAAGTGGTGACTCTGTGAAGTGGATGGATGCCATGAGATCCGAAATGGAGTCTATGTACACCAACAAAGTATGGACTTTGGACGTTGTACCCCCTGGGGTAAAACCTGTAGGGTGCAAATGGATCTTTAAAAGAAAGATTGGTGTGGATGGGCAGGTAGAGACCTATAAGGCAAGACTTGTGGCAAAAGGCTTTCGTCAAAGACCAGGTTTGGACTATGACGAAACTTTTTCGCCCGTAGCCATGCTTAAATCTATTCGGATCCTACTTGCTATTGCTGCTCACTACGACTATGAAATTTGGCAGATGGACGTTAAAACAGCATTTCTAAATGGAGATTTAGAAGAATGCGTTTATATGGATCAGCCAGAGGGCTTCGTTGACAGTGGGAGCAGCGGGAAAGCATGTAGATTGCTTAAATCCATATATGGGTTAAAGCAGGCATCTCGGAGTTGGAACATCTGTTTCGATGATGTCATCAAAGAGTTTGATTTCATCAAAAATCCAGATGAACCTTGTGTTTATAAGAAGGCTGTAGGAAGAGCTGTCACATTCCTCGTATTGTACGTGGATGACATTCTTCTGATAGGAAATGATATTCCTATGCTACAGTCGGTCAAATCATTCTTATCATTACGGTTCTCCATGAAGGACCTGGGTGATGCCACATACATCCTGGGCATAAGGATCTATAGGGATAGATCCAAAAAGTTATTGGGATTGTCCCAAACCAGGTACATCAACACCATCCTAAAAAGGTTTAGTATGGAAGACTCCAAGCGGGGTGCCTTGCCCGCTTGCCATGGAGTCACTCTCTCCAAGGATTCTTGTCCAAAGACCGATGAAGAGAGAGCTCGCATGAGCATTATACCTTATGCTTCGGCAGTAGGATCTATAATGTATGCGATGTTATGTACACGTCCAGATGTAGCTTATGCACTTAGTGTTGTAAGCAGGTATCAATCCAACCCAGGGGAGAACCACTGGACAGCTGTGAAGAACATTCTTAAGTACTTGCGAAGGACTAAAGAATTGTTCTTGGTGTATGGTAATACAGATCTCCAAATGGAGGCCTTTATCGATTCGAGCTTCCAGAGCGATAAGGATGACAGCAAATCTATCTCAGGGTTTGTATTTACCCTCAATGGAGGGACGGTAAGTTGGAAGAGTTCCAAACAAGATACCGTTGCAGACTCTACGATGGAAGCTGAGTACATTGCTGCAAATGATGCCGCCAAGGAAGCCGTCTGGATGAAGAAGTTCGTCTCGGAGCTAGGAGTAGTTCCAACCATTATTGATCCAATACCTTTGTATTGTGACAATAATGGGGCGATGGCGTTAGCCAAGGAGCCCAGATCCCATCAGCGGTCCAGACATATCCTGAGGCGCTTTCATTTGATCCGGGAGATTGTAGATCGCCGCGAGATCGAGATTAAAAGAGTAGACACAAAGAACAACGCCGCGGATCCATTCACCAAGGCCCTCCCTCAGCCACAGCATGAGCGACTTTTTGAGATGTTGGGTATGAGATACGCCAATAACTGGCCTTAGTGCAAGTGGGAGATTGTTGGATATATGTATGCCCTAGAGGCCATTATGTGATAGTGGATGTATCTATACATGTATATATATTCAGTTTGCATTCTTGCTCGACATGATAGTATGCTATCTGGTTATTCTTTATCTGACATGTTGATTTGATCATGCTTTTATTCATTCATACATGCTGATAAATCCCCAAGGATATCTGCTTGACTACTCTGATTATGATAGAGATCATACTAGTGGGACATTTGTAGTCTATAAGCATATCCTGAAATGTCCCTAGTCGGAGGTGTATCGAGACGGGGCATCGATATACCAGAGTAGACTAGCGTATATGATACTAGACCCATGTGATGGGCGATGAATGTTCCCACATTCATCGATGTTTGACATCAAGATCATATACGGGTGCTCAGTGCTGACTGGGTATACTGGACGGACTCACCGAGAACTCCTATATGGAATTATATCTATCGTCGGATAGCAGTTCTCAGGTGACACTGGTATAGGTTAGTCTGTAGACCCGAGATCGTCATGGAGTCTTGTGTGTTCTCCCACTGTACTTTGATTGCCACCCTACCACGGCTCTACTGAGTCGTGCAAACAGGTGGCCGTTGGATACAGTCCCGAGACACACGAAGGCAATGAGCGATAGGAGGGGTTTCGTCTCTCCCGGTATTGGGAGTTGATGCTGTGCTGTGCTCGACTGGTTATAACAGCAAGTCCCTGGCCAGGGCTGCTGAGATTTGCTAGTAAGTGTTATCAGTAGTTTCTCGATCTGTTATAGACCATTCACCGACACGACTTATTGAGTTATTGGGGTCGACGTGACCATCCCTAGGCTCGATATGCAGCATATCTGACGAAGAGACCGGACTGTACGGTAGTGTTGTCGGATGGCTCGACGGGAGTTGTAACAGGTTCGCTTGTTTTCTTCTTATCGCTCAATACCCGGGTGGCCGTTACGTTTGGCTGACCGCTTGCGGCTTGGGGGTGCTTGATATGATCATCACCTACTGCCGGCGTATTGACGAGTCTTAGAGTCCCACATAGGAGTTACCTAGTCCAGGCGAAACGTTGTGGTGCGCGTATGCGATATGCGCTTGGACCCGATTAAAATGCGTGTATGGGATACCGTATATTAATTGGGCGGCTTACTAATGGTCAGGTCATATGTGATATGACCGGATTAGTGAATCAAGTGTTGATTCATCATTAGTTTCTCACTACAAATCCTATCTTGTTTATGTTGGATGTATGCATGCATGTGTGCATTCATTCTTGTTCATGCACATGTTGATGTGCAAGCACACATGCATACATACATCAAATTCTATCATGGTTGTTTATACAATGAGAATGGTGGATGTATAAGAATTACACCATGGTTATATTTGGATAATTATTGGATTTAAATTAAAGCAAAAGAAAATGAAAAATGGGTTAAATCACTTAAGAGTTTCTACACTCTTCTAACTCAACCATGCTCACCTAACTTTTAACCCATAGTTTATTTTCTTATCATGCTTTCAATTTAAATAAAATGATATCTCTAAATCTAACCATGGTTGGTTTAGAGAAAGGAAAATATATATAGCTATTTTCCTTTTTCTCTTTCATAAGATAATTCATTCTCTTCTTCACAAAATCCATCATCTTCATCAACCTCCATGCTTAAGCTCTCTAGTTCTTATAAAAGAGTGAATCACTCATAAAAATAAGTTTTTGAAGTGAGATCCATAGCCACAACTTCATTCTAATCAAGTCTAGCTCACTTGATTAGAGTGTTCTCCTTGTTTTACCAAACTTGCTAGCTTGGACGGGAAGCTCCGGGTGGATCGTCGTGGACGCAAGAGGACGACTAGTGCACCTTCTTCCAACACCCCAAAGTCAAAGGAGCAAAACAAAAGGGGAGCGACAAAGGTTGTAGTCTTGAAACCCTAACTTTGTTAGCTTATAGTTTTGTAACCCTAATCTTTCTAGGATCGATTCCTTTGCTTGTTAGTTTAGCACCATAAAAATGAAAACTTTAGGTCATGTGATGCTTGAAATCTCTTCATAGGGTGCTAGGCTAACCTTACATGGCCAACTGTCGTGGTCACTCATAGCATGTCTTGTCGACGATCCTAAACTCTGGCTTGCTGGTGTGCATAACACGACCACTCCTGGGTCCAAGTCTTCTCGTAATTCATTCCAGAAAGGTCCTGTCGAGATCTCTCCCAAATCTCGTCTCTACCGAATTGTCCGGAAGTCATCGTCCCTTACTAGATTTGTTCTCGTTCCGGAACGGCTGCATACTCATCGCGACTCCTTCTGGAAGGTATATCCAAGTACAATGCCTCGGCATGCGTATCGCATCTCTGATGTCGGCGAAGTGGGACGTCGTCTCATCAAGATCTCGTACGAACCTCTTACTCCACTTTCTCTAATGTTGACTGCTTCGGACTCGTCTCGTCGTGGCTGCATGGACTGAGCTCCAACGGCTATCTTCGTATCTGAAGTCTCCCAAGAAATGCATCTCACCACCTAGCATCCAAATGAAGTCGAACCATCCGATCGATTTGTCAAAATCTCATAATCCCCCAAGAGCTCAACATCTTGGGTACAGTTTAACAGTATCGAGTACGTACCACAGCATCGATGGTCCAGCCGTAGAAGGGCAAACCTAAGCCTCACTAATGGCACCGCGGAACTGCCGCAAACCCTAAGGTTCAAAGGCTTTCACACGGTCATTAAGTCGAGTTAGGGTTTAATTCTTCTAGAGGGTCCATAGAATTGCCTGCATGCTCTTCCGAATACTTTAAACTTGGAATAATAGTTTTCTGACATTCGATCATCTCTGTCGACTCTCAACGTCTCCGCGTGAAGTCGTCTCTAGCTGGAATCAATCTATCTGATGACCTCGCATCGGGGTAGCGAACGAACCACATATCCTAGTAATTCATCCTCAGTGACTAGCGACCTTCTATCATCTCTTAGTACAACTCATACTGCAATAGCTCCAATATCTGGGGCGATATCTCGTCGTTCGCAGCAATAACTAGCTTACTCATCTGCACGCTGAACAGTGCCTCAAACATCATGAATAAGCAATACACTAACGGTCATCAAAATCTGGTTGGCCTCTATCATTGGCTCAATCCTCTGGTGCCGATCAGCACATCCGAGTAATCTCATACAGCGATCCATTAAACGCTCGTGGCGCGAAAACACAATAAAAAGACACATCTCCGCAATCGTGTGTCGCCGGAATCACGCCCTGGTCAGTCCTCGTTCGTAACGAGCTCGTGCTGACCGCAACTCTAGCCGTAGCTCTCCCTGCCCGTAATCGTGGCAGCAAAACTATAACTGATACCGATGAGGCTAGATCATGAATGAATATAATACTGAGCAAAGAAATGTACATCCTAAGGCTTCTTAAGTGGAGTAGCGTATGGTAAATATGCCGCGGAACATACCCACGGTACGTTACTCTACTTTAGTTACCTATTCCATCAACCAAGGGTCATCCTACGCTCCGAAGGTAAAACCTAACGCTCTGATACCAACTTTGTCCGAAAGTACGGAACATGACCGGCACTTAAACTTCGAAACATCTCGAGGCGTACGTAATCTAAGTAAGTCGAAAACCCAGAAATCCAAACCAAGAAAAGTAGTAGAGTGAAGGAAAACCAATTTAAATCAAGTAGTTTTAATAGCATAAGCCGAATTATGCGTTTTTAAAACATCAAATATTTACTGAAAATTTCGGCAGAGTCTCCTTTGTAATTACTGGCCCCCAAACGGGATACAACATGAATAGTATACGAAATCAATAAAAGACATCCCCAAGCGGGAGCTAGCTCTTCGTCAAACGACGGTCACAACCACACAAGCAATATAATATACAACGCCAAAGGCGAGGATCAAAACTCAAAAGAAAACCCAAAACAACAAGAAATCCACAGAAATATAACGCGCGACTCTAAGGTCGAAAGAATAACATCACTGGTCTCTATCTCAAAAATAAATACAAGTTTGGTTGATGGAACTTCTAGATACAACTGAATAATAATATATACAAAGTATACTGATGGGTACGATACAATAAACCCACCTACTAGTAAATCATCCGGAAATGGAAGTAGTGCCAGCAAAGCCGTAATGAAACCTGTACGGCAAAACCTGCAAGAAACTGTGGCACAACGGGGGTGAGTTGCTAACTCGTGAATAGAAACATCTACGAACAGAAATCGCATGAACAACGCAATCCTAAGTCATACAATCATAATATATGCTCAAATATATAACCAGCAGCCTATAACAATAGCTAGGGTATACCTCTAAACAACGGTAATACCAAGTGCTCATGTCAGTGCCTCAGGTAGCAACGTATCATATGGATGATGTATGAACGCATGAAACAGAATCCATGTACTGGAGAAAACTGCTTTCATAAATTAGTGAGATTTCTGTATCTTTTTAAAAGAAGTATCATAAATGAAATCAGCATAAACAGTGTCTAGTATCGACACAAAACATAAATCTCAATGTCTCAAAATCTCAGGCTCCGGCTATCCGGACTGGCCTGTATCATCAAATCTCAGTACCTCAATATCTCGAAATCTCAATGTCTCAATCTCAATATCTAGGGCGCCGTCAGTCCAGACCGGCCCCTACCATCCATCTCAAGACTACGACGGTATCCTCCGGATATCCGACGCATTGGGTAAAATCACCGGTCGGTAGTGCTCCCCTGCCAGGCTCAACGCCATCATCTGCGATCCTCTTGCCCCGGGGTACCGCACCGGGTCCACCATGTACCCAAAACGGTTCCGCCACTCCTCGAACTCGGGTTTCGAAATCCATCAGCAAACTCATGGTGGACGACTCATACGTCATGGGAAAACCGCACTTTTTATTTAAAAGAGAGAGAAGAAATTTATTTATGTTTTTACGGTTTCCCTCCAAATCCAAGAAATCTCATGAAATCCAAATCCAAATCATCAATAGCACGTAAAACCATGAATATAGGCATGAAAATCTATGAATGCGGCATAACAATGAATAACAGTATGCATGAAGTGACAAGTAATAACTACAATGTCTAAACTGGCATATAAGGCAGATACACTAATATCATGTCAAACTACTAACTAACAAGCTAAGTCAAGCAATAATATTTTCTAAGGTGTACGTAACATGACAATTACCGATGAAGATGTGTGTGAGCCGGCAGGTAAGTGTACGTGGTACACACGCATCATCGGTAATGGTGCTGGTGTCCTAACAGCATAATATCAACAGTGCAATATGAAATAACTGTTGGATATAGTGCCCTCTAAGTCAATTATTGGATCGCAGGTACGTGATTGCAATGATTGAGGGAGGACCTATACCGATAAAACAGTCTTACTCGAGATGATAGAATGCTATCTGGTTTGTCTTTATCATCATGATAGAGCCCATAGGATTCTTGTTTGACTACCAGCAGTATGATGGCGATCATATATGTGGGAGCTGGGGTCTATAAGCACATCCTTAAAAGAGTCCCTAGTCATGGGAGTTTCGAGATAGGGCATCGATACTCCAGAGTAGACTAGTGTATACAGTCGAGACCCCGACGAGGGGCGGTGGCCGGTCTCACAAGCCACTGGTGTCAGTACGATCACCTAAGATGTATACAGGTGCTCATTAGGTTATGAGTACACCGGACAGGACTCGCCGGGAACATGCTAGTTGGTATTATACATATCGTCAGATAGCAGTTCCCTGGTGACATGTGTACAGGTTAGTTCATTGACCTGAGGTCGTCATTTGTCTCGTGTGAGTTCCCACTGTGCTTAGATTACTACCCTACCACGCTCAAAGGAGTTGTGCAAACAGGTTTTAGTTGGGTACAGTCCCGAGCCACATTGGAGGCAAGTGAGCGGATCTTTGGGGATTCGTCTCTCCCGGTATTGGGGATGAGATCGCGCAGTGTTTAGGAGAGCCATTACACGAAATCCCTGGCCAGGGTAATCGAGATTTACTGGAAGGTATTCCAGTAATATCTCAGGGTGTTCTGGGCTGCTCTCTGACACGACTTATGCAGCTATTGGGGGTCTGACGTTTACCAACCCTCTAGGCCGTATATGCGATACTCATAGACGAATGTTCCGGACTGTACAGATATTGTCACTGTCGGGCTCAGTAGGGTTTATGTAAGTCCGTGTTGCCCACCCCGGTGCTTACGGGGAGGCGGAAAACATAATAAAAATCGGATTTTAAATGACTTAGGCAACATGGACTAAGCTTGTGAGGATCTTTGCTAAACTAAAACTAGCTAAAGTAAACTAACAACTAACAAAGTTGTAGAAAGGTTATACCTTTGGTCTTTAGTCCTTCTCTCCTTGCTCCTGGGTATGGTAGAAAAGGATCACCTTGCTTGTCTTCTCCCGTCAAAGAAGGATCCACCCGAAAGCCACCACCTTTAGCTTCAACTCCAAGCTAGGAGTAACTAGAGTGCAAGAAATGCTAAGACTTGAACCCTAGAAGTGAGTAGAGAAGATCAAGAGAGGGTTTTTCTTAAGCTTTTTGTTTCTCAACACATGAGAGGGAGAGAGCTTGAGGGAGAGGATGAGCAAGAGAGAGAAAAGAAATGAGAGAATGAGAAAAATAGTGAGCCATTCTCACTAATATGTGAGGATAAGTTTAATTAGATAATTAGCTTGAAAATTGTCATGATAAATCATGAATTGACCATTATCATTTCATTTTTGCAAAGATCAAAGAGCATCTTCCAAATGAAATGATTATGGTCAAGTTGTCAACATGGTCAACAAGTCAATGAAGTCAAATTGTCAACAACAACCATGCACAATAATTAAGCTAATTATCAATTAACAATAATCCACACAAAAATATTAGGGTTAATAAAATGACAACAACCATTAACCCTAATCAAGGTCCTCTCCCTCAATCTCAAGCAACTGTGCATACGCACCCGCATTCGTGATCCGAGGAACACGAACACAATGAGAAAAACCAATCTCAAATCATATACTAGGATCCGGCTTAAACCAAAGCCCGCTAGTATAGACTGTCCGGACAGCAAACGTGCACAAGTGCGCGGATGCGAACGAACCCTGTCGCAAAACCATGCGACCTCTACTCGTTTTGCCTAAAGGCGAATAGCTCTCTGTGTGGGACTCTAAAGACTCGACACTACGCTGGCAGTGGGTTTAACCACAGACCGCAAGCGGCACTAGCTGTACGTAACGGTCCCCAGGTAGATGTCGATAAGAAGACTGACGAGGTGAACCCCATCTGCTCTCCTACTGAGCCTGTATGTGACAGTCTCCGTACAGTCCGGTCTGTTCGTCTGATACATCGCATGGCGGGCCTAGGGGGGCGGTGAACGTCAGTCCCCTAATAGCGGTACAAGTCGTGTCGGAGTGTAGCCCAGAACACCCTGAGATAACACTGGAAGCCTACCAGTATATCTCGCTTGCCCTGGCCAGGGACTACTCGTGTAATGGCTCTCCTGGACACAGCGCGATGTCAACCCCCAATACCGGGAGAGACGAATCCTGTCTAACCGTCACTGCCTCCAAGTGCTTCGGGACTGCACCCAAAAACTACCTGTTTGCACAGCTCCTTTGAGCCGTGGTAGGGTAGTAATCAAAGTGCAGTGGGAACACACTCGAGGCGAAGTGACAGTGTCAAGTCAGCGGACTAAGCTGTACTCATGTCACCTGGGAACTGATAACTGACGATAGGTATATTACCAACCAACAGTTCCCGACGAGTCCTGTCCAGTGTACTCGTAACCTAACGAGCACCCGCATACTATCCCAAGTACGACGTACTAACGGCTGTGGGACAGACCGTCTCCCACACTGGGATGAGAAGCGCATACGCTAGTCTACTCCGGAGTATCGATGCCCTGTCTCGATAGTCCAACGACCAGGGACCTGTATAAGGATGTGCTTATAGATTACCCAGCTCCCACGAGTGCGAGCGCCATCACAACGCTGGTAATCAAGCAAAGATCCTAAGGGCTCTACTAATATGTATACCAGCAATATGCTAAAAGAAACACATGCACATATTAAAGCAGAGACAAACCAAGTAGCATACTACCATTTCGAGCAAGATTGTATATACAACTGTGAATATCCCAAGCTTCCATTAAGTAATATACAAGCTAGTATGATACAGTAATGGCCTCTAGGGCATATACACTAACAATCTCCCACTTGCACTAAGGCCATGTACTGGCGTATCGAAGACCTATCATCTCGATCAGCCGCTCGAACTGAGTCTGGGGCAAGGCCTTGGTGAATGGATCTGCTGTGTTATCCTCTGTTGCAACTCTCCGGACCTCGATCTCCTGGCGATCTACGATCTCCCTGATCAGGTGATACCGCCTTAAGATGTGTCTGGATTTCTGATGGGACCTGGGTTCCTTCGCTAAAGCTATAGCCCCGTTGTTGTCGCAATACAGAGGTATTGGGTCAACAATGGACGGAAGCACCTGAAGTTCTTTCAAGAACTTCCTCATCCAGACAGCTTCTTTTGCGGCATCAGATGCAGCGATGTATTCCGCTTCCATAGTCGAGTCAGCAACGGTTTCCTGTTTGGAGCTCTTCCAACACACCGCCCCTCCATTGAGGGTAAAGACAAAACCCGACATGGACTTGGAATCATCCTTGTCACTCTGGAAGCTGGAGTCAGCAAAGGCCTCAACCTGCAGGTCTTTTCCGCCATACACCAAGAACATCTCCTTAGTCCTTCTCAGGTACTTGAGAATGTTCTTTACTGCTATCCAATGTTTCTCCCCAGGGTTTGACTGATACCTGCTTACCACACTCAGTGCATAAGCCACATCCGGTCTGGTACACAACATCGCATACATTATAGAGCCTACCGCAGAAGCGTAGGGTATAATAGACATGCGATCCCTCTCCAAATCAGTCTTGGGAGACATCTCTTTGGAGAGGGTGATCCCGTGACAAGCCGGTAGATTACCGCGCTTGGAATCTTCCATACTGAATCTCTTCAGTATGGTGTCGATGTACCTGGACTGCGAGAGTCCTAATATCCTCTTGGATCTGTCACGGTAGATCCGGATACCCAGAATGTAGGAGGCATCACCCAGGTCTTTCATGGAGAACCTGTGTGACAAGAACCCCTTGACAGATTGTAGCATAGGAATGTCATTTCCTATTAAGAGAATGTCATCCACGTATAAAACGAGGAATACTACAGTTCTCGCTACAAATCTACAATAGATGCATGGTTCATCTGGATTTTTGATAAAGCCAAATTCTTTGACCGTCTCATCAAAACAGATGTTCCAACTCCGCGATGTCTGCTTGAGTCCATAAATGGACTTGAGCAACTTGCACACCTTTCCGCTGCTCCCACCCTGAATGAAACCCTCTGGCTGATCCATATAGACACACTCTTCTAAATGACCATTTAGAAAAGCTGTCTTTACGTCCATCTGCCAAATCTCATAATCGTGGAAAGCAGCAATGGCAAGAAGGATCCGAATGGATTTCAGCATAGCTACTGGAGAAAAGGTTTCGTCATAGTCCAAACCAGGTCGCTGACGAAAACCCTTTGCTACCAGTCTAGCTTTATAGGTCTCAACCTGTCCATCTACACCAATCTTCCTTTTGAAGATCCACTTGCATCCTACGGGTTTTACCCCATCTGGAGCAATGTCCAACGTCCATACTTTGTTGGTGTACATGGACTCCATTTCGGTCCGCATTGCATCCAGCCATTTTACCGAGTCGACGCTCTGAATGGCTTGCTGGAAGCTAGTAGGCTCATCACAATCCAGGATGCAGTCTTCTCTATCCCCGTCAATGAGAAAACCGTAGTATCTCTCGGGCGGATGAGACTGCCTACTACTCCTGCGGAGCGACATAGGAATGTCCTGTTCTTTTGAACTTTCTGGTTCCACTAAACTTTCAGTAACAGTTTGTGGTTCTGGAATTTCTTCCAGTTCTATTGCGCTCCCACTTATTTCTTTTTCTATGAACTGATGTTCTAGAAAGTGGGCATGGCGAGAAACAAGGACTTTTTGTTCCTCTTCGCAATAGAAGTAATATCCCTTGGAGTTCTTTGGATATCCCACAAACTTGTACTGTACTGAGCGTGCCTCGAGCTTGTCCGCATGCTACTTTTTTACAAAAGCTGGACATCCCCATGTCTTAATGTGATTAAGATAGGGTTTCTTCCCACTCCATAACTCATATGGTGTGGTAGGCACAGTCTTAGTGGGAACACGGTTCAAAAGATATGCAGCTGTTTCTAGCGCATACCCCCAGAAAGATCGCGGTAACTCAGCGTTACTCATCATGGACCGTACCATATCCAATAGGGTTCGGTTCCGTCTCTCCGACACACCGTTATGTTGCGGAGTGTATGGAGGAGTAAGCTGAGAGAGAATTCCATTCTCTTTTAAATAGTTCAGGAATTCGGCACTTAAGTATTCTCCTCCTCGATCCGATCTTAGGATCTTGATACTTTTGCCTGTTTGTTTTTCTACTTCATTCTTATATTCCTGGAATTTTTCAAAAGCCTCGGATTTATGTTTCATTAAGAAGACATAACCGTACCTTGAAAAATCATCCGTAAAGGTAATGAAGTAAGAAAAACCGCTTCGCGCATGTGTAGACATTGGACCGCACACGTCGCTGTGTACGAGTCCCAAGAGCTCGCTCGCTCTTTCTCCGTGTCCAGAAAACGGAGCCTTTGTCATCTTTCCTTTGAGACAGGATTGACAAGTTGCATACGATTGATATTCGAACGAATCTAAATATCCTTCAGTATGTAACTTAGTCAATCTTCTCTCGTTGATGTGACCCAGTCTACAATGCCATAAGAAAGTTTTATTAATTTCTGGAGACTTTCTTTTGTGTGTATTCTGGATATTGAAAATCTGTGGTTGGTTTAAAACGTAAATACCGTTGTTCAATGTACCTGACCCAATCAACACTTGATTAAGGTGAATGTTCACTACATTACTTACAAATGCAAATTCATAACCTTCTTTAGATAATAAAGATACAGAAATGATATTACAGGTTGCATTTGGTACATAATAACAACTACGCAAAACCAAAAAGTGTCCATCTGATAATCCCAGGTGATAGTCCCCCACGGCCTCTGCATCCATGCTAGCACCGTTCGCAACTCTGAGGGTCATGTCACCTGCCTTCAAAACTCTACGCTTTCTCAACGCCTGCAAAGAATTACAGATATGAGATCCTGATCCGGTATCCAATACCCAGGAAGTAGAGTTTATTGATAGACAATTTTCAATAACATACACACCTGAAGCTGAAGCTGCAACTCGCTTCAAATCCTGTGTTCTGGCTTTCCAAGCCTTGCAATCTTGTTTCCAGTGGCCACTTTTGTGACAATAGAAGCATTCTTCCTTCCCCACCAGCTTCCCCGCTACCTTTGTTGCTTTACCCTTTCCCTTCGTATCCACTTTACCGACACCGCCTCTTGGTTTGGCGGGAGCTTTCTTCTTCTTGCCCTTGGCTTTCGCCCTGGACCTAGAAGAGGAAGATCCTCCTACAAACAAAGTGGATGTCTCCCTACCCTTCTGTAGGGTGCCCTCAGCAGTCCTCAACATGTTCAGAAGCTCGGCAAGTTCTACCTCCTTTCCTTGCATGTTGAAGTTAAGAATGAACTGGGCGTAAGTGGAAGGAAGGGACTGGAGAATCAGATCAGTATAGAGTTCATTCTCCAACGTGGTCCCAAGGTCCGCGAGCTCCTCTATGTAGCCGATCATCTTAAGCACGTGGTCCGCTACCGATGATCCGACGGCCAACCTTGCCGAAAAGAGCTTCTTCGACACTTCGTATCTTGCGATACGAGACTGCTCTCCATACAGTTCTTTTGTATGGAGAAATATGGACTCTAGGTCCATATTCTCGTGCCTCCTCTGATGGTCATTGTCCATCGAGGCTAGTACGAGGCATTTGGCCCTCGCGCAATCTATCTCCCATGTCTTACGGATTTCAACATCCGCGACGCTGGAGGTGGGACCTGGGACAGGGGGAGCTTTGGTGGTAAGTATATACCCCAGCTTGTCATAAGTGATAGCCATCTTGACATTCCTGAGCCAATCTTTGTAGTTTGGCCCTGTCAATATGTTTTTATCTAACAGTAACTTAAGTCCGGTCATCTTGAATGGTCGCTGCAATTAGGAGAGAGAAAAGAAACACTTTAGCATGATGCTCTTGCAAGTTTAGAGTGGTTTTTAGTTTGTCTAAACTGGATGGCTCCCACTGTCTCTCGAATCCCTTCTCAAACCGTAAAGAAAAGGATTAGCCGGGATCATTCTCACCGTACAATACTTGCTTAACCGTTCAGCCAGGCCAGTGTCGGTACTTCGAGGGAGGTTTTCCAACGCTTTCGCGAAGTTCCTTAATTAAGTAACCTCTTTTCCCTGTGGGCGTAGCCCCGCTAACACCTTTCTAGGCACCTACTAGGTTTATAGCATTGATCGTTAAGTGAGAGTTTTCCCGAGGAGTAGCATATACTCACAGTAGGATCGGGATCCAAATATCATCGCGTGATAAAACCGAAGGAATCCTACCAGAATCATCACACTCCAAATGGTATGCAAATCTAGCAAGTTTCAGTACTTATGAAACTCCCGATGTGGATTTTTGCCCCATGCTCTTATGACCTTGACTTTGGCCAAAATATCATAAGTCACATGTCAAGTTCTACCCGTCATTCTCCTGGTTAATTTGGACCCACCCGTACGTACCCTTGACTTTGGCCAAAATGGCAGCACGACTGTCCCAAATCAACGCATCTATCTATGCTGCACATGAATACCCAAACGCTACCAATCACTATGCCTTGACTTTGGCCAAAATACATAGCTTGAATACTTTTGACCATTCATGTGGAATGACGGAGGGCTACGGATGGTTTTGGCGAAACCGTGAACGTAGTGAACTTGATATAATCGATGGAACGAGATAGCTTTTAAAAGGAGTGGTTCAAGCTCCGCGTTTAAAAGTTTTAGTTTTGAAAAGAACCGAGTGGTTTTCAAAGTGTTCCAATCGACTTTTACTTGGTTTATTTCTTGCATTAGTTCTTTTAATGCGTCCCATCATTTAATCCTACCATTGCAGAAAACAACCAAAATATGACGTACGCTTATGCCATTCGCATTCGCCACGGGGCCCCGTCATCACCCGTTAGGTTACTTAACTAACGACAGAGCGGGGGCTGGGCTAGCGCGGCTGTAAAACATAAGCAACGCCTAAATAGTTATTATATATAAATATATAGCAATGATAGACATTACAGATCACAGATGAATACATTGGATATACTAGGAATCCGCAATGCGTTCGAGCCTGCAACGCAAAGCGGATTACACGGTCGCGGTGAATAGCCAATACCCCACCCAAGACCCCTACGGGTGCGGCAAACTACCCGCCAAGCACCCGAAGCGAAGCAACCTCCCTCACCACCGTGAGTAGGCCACTCGGCACTTCGAGATACCCGGTAGTTTGTGCACCCCCTCCATGGGTCTATCCTAGGAGCAAAAACAGTAAAAAGAATTATACAATGACGGCTACAACCCCGACCCGGTTGTGCGGCCATACAAAGAATATTATTACATCAATTTACATGTTACAAATGAATGAAAGAAAATAACACTCATCTCACATCCAACCCGGCTATTCACCCGCGACAATCCAATCCATTCATATCCACAAACCAACAATCACAGATCACAGAGATGTATAACCCCGACTAATCGACTTATAGCGATTAGCCGACGTTCAATACATACAAGCATCACAGATATAACCGATATAGTTAAAGTGTAGTGAAGTTCCGAAAAAATACGGATTTATAGGCCCCCAAAAGTAAATTTTAGTTCTGGAAAATCTGGGCACATATTATATATCCTAAAAATCCTAAAACCAACTCAGAAACAATCTGCACCAAAAACGATACAGAGAGTTGACAAGACGGCCGCGCTTCCGCGGCAAGAGCTTCCTTATGCCGCGGAACCGCGGTCCTCTTGGCTCCTCTCTGGTTCGTATTTGGTGGTGTTTCACACAAAACCCTGAGACAATTTTACAAGTATACAGTTTTTTATTTTGAGCAGAAAAAATTTCAACAGAAAGTTGGATTTTGAAAAAGTTTGGTTTTAGGGTTTTTCGGTTTCGAAACTTCGTTACACTTAACTACTTAGCTAGTTTGAGTTTAGTTAGGCTCTGATACCACTGTAAGTCCGTGTTGCCCACCCCGGTGCTTACGGGGAGGCGGAAAACATAATAAAAATCGGATTTTAAATGACTTAGGCAACATGGACTAAGCTTGTGAGGATCTTTGCTAAACTAAAACTAGCTAAAGTAAACTAACAACTAACAAAGTTGTAGAAAGGTTATACCTTTGGTCTTTAGTCCTTCTCTCCTTGCTCCTGGGTATGGTAGAAAAGGATCACCTTGCTTGTCTTCTCCCGTCAAAGAAGGATCCACCCGAAAGCCACCACCTTTAGCTTCAACTCCAAGCTAGGAGTAACTAGAGTGCAAGAAATGCTAAGACTTGAACCCTAGAAGTGAGTAGAGAAGATCAAGAGAGGGTTTTTCTTAAGCTTTTTGTTTCTCAACACATGAGAGGGAGAGAGCTTGAGGGAGAGGATGAGCAAGAGAGAGAAAAGAAATGAGAGAATGAGAAAAATAGTGAGCCATTCTCACTAATATGTGAGGATAAGTTTAATTAGATAATTAGCTTGAAAATTGTCATGATAAATCATGAATTGACCATTATCATTTCATTTTTGCAAAGATCAAAGAGCATCTTCCAAATGAAATGATTATGGTCAAGTTGTCAACATGGTCAACAAGTCAATGAAGTCAAATTGTCAACAACAACCATGCACAATAATTAAGCTAATTATCAATTAACAATAATCCACACAAAAATATTAGGGTTAATAAAATGACAACAACCATTAACCCTAATCAAGGTCCTCTCCCTCAATCTCAAGCAACTGTGCATACGCACCCGCATTCGTGATCCGAGGAACACGAACACAATGAGAAAAACCAATCTCAAATCATATACTAGGATCCGGCTTAAACCAAAGCCCGCTAGTATAGACTGTCCGGACAGCAAACGTGCACAAGTGCGCGGATGCGAACGAACCCTGTCGCAAAACCATGCGACCTCTACTCGTTTTGCCTAAAGGCGAATAGCTCTCTGTGTGGGACTCTAAAGACTCGACACTACGCTGGCAGTGGGTTTAACCACAGACCGCAAGCGGCACTAGCTGTACGTAACGGTCCCCAGGTAGATGTCGATAAGAAGACTGACGAGGTGAACCCCATCTGCTCTCCTACTGAGCCTGTATGTGACAGTCTCCGTACAGTCCGGTCTGTTCGTCTGATACATCGCATGGCGGGCCTAGGGGGGCGGTGAACGTCAGTCCCCTAATAGCGGTACAAGTCGTGTCGGAGTGTAGCCCAGAACACCCTGAGATAACACTGGAAGCCTACCAGTATATCTCGCTTGCCCTGGCCAGGGACTACTCGTGTAATGGCTCTCCTGGACACAGCGCGATGTCAACCCCCAATACCGGGAGAGACGAATCCTGTCTAACCGTCACTGCCTCCAAGTGCTTCGGGACTGCACCCAAAAACTACCTGTTTGCACAGCTCCTTTGAGCCGTGGTAGGGTAGTAATCAAAGTGCAGTGGGAACACACTCGAGGCGAAGTGACAGTGTCAAGTCAGCGGACTAAGCTGTACTCATGTCACCTGGGAACTGATAACTGACGATAGGTATATTACCAACCAACAGTTCCCGACGAGTCCTGTCCAGTGTACTCGTAACCTAACGAGCACCCGCATACTATCCCAAGTACGACGTACTAACGGCTGTGGGACAGACCGTCTCCCACACTGGGATGAGAAGCGCATACGCTAGTCTACTCCGGAGTATCGATGCCCTGTCTCGATAGTCCAACGACCAGGGACCTGTATAAGGATGTGCTTATAGATTACCCAGCTCCCACGAGTGCGAGCGCCATCACAACGCTGGTAATCAAGCAAAGATCCTAAGGGCTCTACTAATATGTATACCAGCAATATGCTAAAAGAAACACATGCACATATTAAAGCAGAGACAAACCAAGTAGCATACTACCATTTCGAGCAAGATTGTATATACAACTGTGAATATCCCAAGCTTCCATTAAGTAATATACAAGCTAGTATGATACAGTAATGGCCTCTAGGGCATATACACTAACAGTTTATAGATGAGTTCGCTCATCAGCTTCCCTTCCAATCAATACATAGGCAAAACGTTATGTACAGCTAGTACCTCTGACGTGCTAGGGGTTATACCCAGTGCCAGTGTACTGATGAGTCATTAGAGTCCCCCACCGACACTTTCCCAAGTTCGGGCAAAACGTTGTAGAGGCCGTATGGTTTTATGGCAGGGTTCGGAAAATGCACGTGCGTTTACGCACGTGTCGATTTTCGGACAGATGATACTGGTCGGCTTTGGTTTAAGCCGGATCCGAGTATTATATTGAGTAGGTATAATGACTTTGTCTCAGTTGCATTTGTATTCGGTCGTAATACAAATGCGGGTATTTTTTATACAGTTTCGGGGTTATCCTGAAAGTTGTTTCAGGATCACTTTTGGAAGTTGCCAGTTTCCAGTTTTCTATCAGCCGTCTTTTAACATTCGGTTAAAGACGGGTTTATCTTTTCTTCAGTTAGGGTGAGTCATCATTCTAGAAGCTTCTAGAAGTGATGATGAGGCTTGTGAGTCATTAGTGCATTAATGGTGTCATTAATGCAATAATGACTCATGCTTTGATTTCAAACCTTTCTTGTTTTCCTTAAGATATTATTATGTGTTCACATATGATATTTTGTGCTTAAGGTTACTCTCTTGCTCCTACACTCACCCTCCTCCTTCTCT
Organism: Agapanthus africanus; assembly: GCA_030015575.1. Taxonomy (NCBI): domain Eukaryota; kingdom Viridiplantae; phylum Streptophyta; class Magnoliopsida; order Asparagales; family Amaryllidaceae; genus Agapanthus; species Agapanthus africanus. Next base: position 156,226,802 of record CM057343.1, read on the forward strand.
TTATAAGAAAGGCCCCTCCCCTCTCTCATTTGGACACTTGATTCATTTGTGAAAAGATTATGATAGCATTTGGGGTGCATGGAATTTTACAGTTTATTTCATTCCATCACCCAAGTCCCTCGGCAACTTCATTAACCGTCCGTCCACAGTTTTGGACGGAACGAGACAAAGTCATCTACTCATTCTCTACATCAATTCTTGGTCGTCTCTTTTAGCAAACTTGACGATCGAGTTGCCTCGGTTCAGAGGCGGGAGCCCGTTTAAAGATCCGTCGACGTGGTGCCACCTGGACGATGAGAACGGAGATCAAGCAAGTTCGGATCAGTTGCAACATAGCGTGGGATGATGGTTGAAGACCGAAGGACTCGGATCATTCGGTATAACAATTCTACCCTCTTTACAATTTGTTAGTTTAGCTTTAATGGACGATCCGGGATAAAGTACGCGATAGCGCCAGTCGTAAAAGTTTTGTTCCGCATATCGGCATCTGCTAGACGGCCGGGGCGCCGCCGCGTACTTACAGTGGTATCAGAGCCTCACCATTAAGCTACACTAACTTGTGCTAACGCGTTCAAAACATCGATCGAACCGAAAATCAAAAACGTCAAAATCCTAACCCGACAGTTTCTGTTGATTTTAAATGGTCTCAAAAATTATTTCTGGATGTCTTAAAAATCAGAGCAGGGTTTTCTAAGAACTACGACGAAATTTGGGGTCGTGATCCCCCCAAGATGCCGCGGAAGCGCGGCCAAACCCATGGTTTGGCCGCGCAACCGCGGCCACGTGGGGAGCACGTGCTCCCAAATTTTGTCTGTTGGTTCTCTGTGCGATTTTGGGGTTTTTGGTATATATCGTTTTGGCCCAGGTTTTGTTACTGTTCACCAGTAAGTCGTGGGGCCCACTTTTTGATATTTAGTCGATCGAAATTTTAAACTTGTTAGTTTTTCAGTACTTTCATTATATCTCCGACCGGGAATGTCATTTGATCGGTAAACCGCGTCTGATTGCTATAGTTCTTTTAGACGGGTTTGCGAACGTGACATTCACATTGATGTTCTGTGTTGTGCTGTAATGTTGCGGATTCGTCGTGGTGGATAGCAGGGTGCAATGATAGTGTTGTTCAGATTTATTTGTACATTTGATATTGCGGAGCGAGCGTCCGACTTGTGGACTGCCGTCACTTCCTGTTTGTATAATATTCTTTTGGGGCACGACCAGGTTGCGGTCGATGTACCTGCTGTACTATTTTTATTTCTGTACTAGGTTTACCCCGCGGTGGGGTGCACGAATAGCCGGGTTCTGGAGGGCAACGGGTTCATATCTCATGGCACTGAGAGGCAAAGGGACCTCACTCTAGAATTAGTAGACGATTCGCCGCACTCGTAAGGGGCACAGGTTGACCCAAGGAGGGGTGCTCAATTTACCGGATTCCGTAAAGTGCCGGATGTTCCATTCACTATGTTGTGGGGACCACCTCGCTCCAGGTTTTGGCGGGTAACTTGCCGCACCCGTAGGGGTCTTGGTTTCATTGCACAGGCTATCCACACGACCAGGGGAACGTCGGGTTTCAGCAGCGGCTCTGTGAAACCCGGGGATCCCAGATTATCTGTATTGTTCTGTGATGCTTATTACTTTTCTGTAATGTTGCATATTATCACGCCTGGAGCGATTCCTGTATATTAGTATATATACTATTAGATGTTGTATATGTTTTACACCCGCGCTAGTCCAGTCCCCGCTCTGTCGTTAGTTAAGTAACCTAACGGGTGATGACGGGACCCAGTGACGAATGCGAATGGCATATACGTACATTTTATTTTCGTTCTTTTCTAGTCTGATTGATTGATGGGACTGCGTTGATTTTTATCAATGCAGAGATAAAACAAACCTATATTTGATGTTGTTGGAACAAATTTTAAAATTATTATAAAGACGTTTCCTTTTGTTTTGCATAGCGGTATTCAGTTGGAATATCCTGCACCTCATTCCACGAGGAAAGAACCGAGATCCCTTCACCGGGAGTGACCTCTTTAACAAAAGGTTTTCGCTACTATATATTTTTATAAAGCTATCAGGTTCCTTCAACGAGATCAAGTTCATTACGTTAAAGGTTTTTCGCCAAAAACCAGCCGTAATCCTCCGTCGTTTCTTATGGATGGTCAGTAGTATTCAAGCTATGTTTGTTGGCCTACGTCAAGGCATAGTGTTTGGTAGCTGCTGGGTATTCATTTGTTGCATAGATAGATGCATTAGTTTAAGTCAGACGTACACCTTGTTGGCCTACGTCAAGGGCTTGTACGATGACTTAAGTTGATCAGGACAACGACGGGTAGAACTTGACATGTTGCTTATGACTTGTTGGCCTACGTCAAGGTCATAAGAGCATGGGATAAAAATTACATCGGGAGTTTCAAACATACAAGAAACTTGCCAGACTTACGCATACCTTCTGGAGTGTGATGACTTGAGTGGCTTCCATCAAGTTATCATGCGATGATAGTTGGATCCCGATTCTCACTGATGAGTTGGTTTACTCTTCGGGTGACCCCGACTAATTCTTCTTTCAGGTTTGGAGGAGAATTTGAGAAAACAGTGGGAGGTTTCCAAATTAGATAAAGTGATAACCATTCTGATATAGGCTAGAGTGCACGCAGAGTGTTTCTTCTCTCTCTCTCTTTGGCAGCGACCTTTGACCGACCCTAGACTATAACTCAGTGACCAAAGTTGACCGAATCTTATTAATATACTAACTTTTGGATTGTCTATAGTTGCATAAGTCATTACAGCTCCTTCTTTTACCCTTTGTATTTCTCAGAACAACCTGTATTACTACGGACATCCACTTCCATTGGATAGATCCATCGTATGGTTATATACGAACTCGAAGGGACTTCTTCGAGGATGGATCCAGGTTCAGGAGAAATAGAATTGGTTTATTCTGTTGTCTTTTATTATCACCTTCTCTCAGGTTGCGAGGGCTCCTTGGTTTAGGAGAGTACACCTATTATGCTTATTGGATAGTCTTCTTCCAAACCATAGGCTGGTGCCGAACGGTAGGGAATGAAGAAAACCAATTAGCCTAAGTAAGGTGTGCAGAAGGTAATATGTAAAGACAAAATAAAGGAATTAGAAAGAGGGCAAAGTAAATTACGACTATTTACATTCATGACCAAATCACGTATTTCATCGCCACTCCTACTTCACCTTTGATTTCTCCAGAACAACCCGTATCACTACGAACATCCAATTCCATTGGATAAATCCATCGTATGATTATATACGAACTCGAAGGATATTTTTCGAGGATGGATTTTGGTTCAAGAGAAATAGGAATAAGGTATTGTTCAGTTGTCTTTTATCGCCACCTTCTCTCAAGTTGCGAGTACTCCTAGGATTAGGAGAGAACACCTATTACGCTTATTGGATAGTCTTATTCCAAACCATAGGCAGGTGCCGAAAGGTAGGGAATGAAGAAAACCAATTAGCCTAAGTAGGGTGTACAGAAGGTAACGACTAAAGACAAATAAAGGGAATTGGAAAGATGGCAGGGAAATATACGGTTGAAGTCATGATTTGGATTATGGAAGAGGCATTACTAGGAATACCAGGAAACCCCTACAAAACATATTTATGTTTTATATTCACTGTGCATTGTTAATAGAAAACTGATTTTCCGATTGGATACTTACTCAAGGGTATGTATTTACCAAAAACGATTCTCACATCTGCATGGTTTTACAGATGTTGAGTGGGAGCGAGTTATTGGGAATTAGGTGATCATCCTCATTATATCAGAATTCGTTGTAATTGGTGATATTTGAGGAAATCTCCTGGGAACAGTTTTCAACCTACGACGTACAGGTTATGAGTTATTCAACTCAATGGACTTATACAGAGTAATGCATATTGTCCAGTGTCCGTTAGGACAAAGGGGGTTGGTCCTCGTACTATATTCTGTTTACTTGTAACTTCTCTAGTTTTTAGACAAGTGTTTCGTAGAAATACATTGTCTAAGTTTTGAGAAGTTATGGGTATACGAATAAAGTAGAGAACCAAGTGTCACAAGTATCGGGATTCTTCAAAGAAATCGAAGATGTAGATTCTTGTGATTAGTATTCAGTTGATAGTAATGGTTTTGAGAAACTTGTTTCTCTTTCAGATTACTCATAATTGGATAGATTCCTAAGTTGAGTAATACTGATCAGCCTCTCTCTATTAAGTTATTATGCACTGGAGACAGCTGCATAATTTGAATCCGGTTCCAAATTAAAATAAGTGCCTATGTTTCTATATTGGATATAGATTGCTTCATATCTTAACGATATTAAGGTAAAGGGGAGTTGTCCAGCTTATGCTTTAAAACAGACACTGGATAACTCAAGGCACGTTTCTGTAATGGCAGTTTGCGGGTTGACCCTAGCTTCGACGAGGGTTGATTTTCTACCATCTGGAAGATCAATAGTGATATTGTTCTTGACTCGCCACAGTTTTATTAAAATGGATTTTTTCATAAAAACAGTAGTGGGAGCATGGTAGAACTGGAAGTGATTCCAGAACAGCAAACGATTACGGAAAGTTTTAATAGGACCTATATATTCAATCAGGTTTGACATTCCAATAGCCACTCCGCAGATGTGGTGGGTAACCTCAGACACCCGAGAGGTACTCCGGTAGCCTCAAGAACGGTGACAGGGAGGTTCTAGTTTACCCAGACTTGACACTACTGTTGTTCCAGACTATGAGACCCGGCAGGAGGAAATGTATAGCGTCGTTCTAAACTAGTTTTAGAAATACACGTATATATTATTCTGCCAGAGGGTTGTTGTAGTCAGTGGGAGCAGCGGAAGCATAATGGGCAAGTAGCTAGTGTCTATTTATAGACTTGAGCAAATATAGCGGAGATAGATCATCTAATTTTGATGTGACAGTCATGGGTTTGACTTTATCAGAATAGGGGATGGATCTGTTAAGAAGGTAGTAGGGTGTGATGTCCTGGTATTTGGATGACATACACAGAGTAGGAAGTAAAATTCCTATACTACGATCGGTTGTATTGTGGTCGTCACACAGTTGTTTCTCCACAAAGGATATGGATATAATATAAGACATTCTGGATACAAGATCTATGGTTTTAGACCTAGATTTGGGTAGTTTCCCAATGTGGGTACTTGGATAGTATTCTAATAGTATTTTAGAATAGATGACTCCAAGCATGGTGGTGTACCTGCAGGTGATGGAGTCACCCTCTCTAAAGGTGTCTTACAGACTAAAGAGGAGAGGGATGTGCATGATTGACAGATCACTTGCTTAGGCAATTGAGTCAATCGTGAGATGTCAAGTACCACACCAGATGTTGTTATTGCACTAGATGCAATAAGTTTATATTAATCCAATCCTGGAGAAACATTAGGAAGCAGTTTTAGAACATAAGTGAATGTTCTACGGATAAGATGACGGCGGCCTCCTTCGGGAGACGGTTATCATTCCAGGCTTCAAAGGTGACATTGATGACAGAGTGATTGTCAGAGTTATAGTTTTCTCTCTGACGAGAGACAGTATTATAGACAAGTGGTCCAAGAGCTGTGGGAGGCATAGTGTGCAGCACTGATTAGTTTTTAGTGATCAATACAGTCTAAGAAGTTTGGATTTGGAGTTCATTTATGAACTAGGTCCCATCAGATATCCAGACATATTCTAAGACACGTATTACTCGATTCGGGAGATGGTTTTCTCCGCGAACTTGAGATTAAGAGAGACATAGAAAGAAACTTCAAAGCGGATCCACCCACGAGGCTATTTCTCGAATACAACAGTTTTACAAACGAGCTTTGTGAAACTGATTAGTAGAGGAGTTGGATGTTCGGTATCACACGAGCTGTGATTACGAGACATCGCAATAATTAGCCTTAAGTGCAAGTGGGAGATTGTTGGATATAGTGCCCTCTAAGTCAATTATTGGATCGCAGGTACGTGATTGCAAAGATTGAGGGAGGACCTATACCGATAAAACAGTCTTACTCGAGATGATAGTATGCTATCTGGTTTGTCTTTATCATCATGATAGAGCCCATAGGATTCTTGTTTGACTACCAGCAGTATGATGGCGATCATATATGTGGGAGATGGGGTCTATAAGCACATCCTTAAAAGAGTCCCTAGTCGTGGGAGTTTCGAGATAGGGCATCGATACTCCAGAGTAGACTAGTGTATACAGTTGAGACCCCGACGAGGGGCGGTGGCCGGTCTCACAAGCCACTGGTGTCAGTACGATCACCTAAGATGTATACAGGTGCTCATTAGGTTATGAGTACACCGGACAGGACTCGCCGGGAACATGCTAGTTGGTATTATACATATCGTCAGATAGCAGTTCCCTGGTGACATGTGTACAGGTTAGTTCATTGACCTGAGGTCGTCATTTGTCTCGTGTGAGTTCCCACTGTGCTTAGATTACTACCCTACCGCGCTCAAAGGAGTTGTGCAAATAGGTTTTAGTTGGGTACAGTCCCGAGCCACATTGGAGGCAAGTGAGCGGATCTTCGGGGATTCGTCTCTCCCGGTATTGGGGATGAGATCGCGCAGTGTTTAGGAGAGCCATTACACGAAATCCCTGGCCAGGGTAATCGAGATTTACTGGAAGGTATTCCAGTAATATCTCAGGGTGTTCTGGGCTGCTCTCTGACACGACTTATGCAGCTATTGGGGGTCTGACGTTTACCGACCCTCTAGGCCGTATATGCGATACTCATAGACGAATGTTCCGGACTGTACAGATATTGTCACTGTCAGGCTCAGTAGGGTTTATAGATGAGTTCGCTCGTCAGCTTCCCTTCCAATCAATACATAGGCAAAACGTTACGTACAGCTAGTACCTCTGACGTGCTAGGGGTTATACCCAGTGCCAGTGTACTGATGAGTCATTAGAGTCCCCCACCGACACTTTCCTAAGTTCGGGCGAAACGTTGTAGAGGCCGTATGGTTTTATGGCAGGGTTCGGAAAATGCACGTGCGTTTACGCACGTGTCGATTTTCGGACAGATGATACTGGTCGGCTTTGGTTTAAGCCGGACCCGAGTATTATATTGAGTAGGTATAATGACTTTGTCTCAGTTGCATTTGTATTCGGTCGTAATACAAATGCGGGTATTTTTTTATACAGTTTCGGGGTTATCCTGAAAGTTGTTTCAGGATCACTTTTGGAAGTTGCCAGTTTCCAGTTTTCTATCAGCCGTCTTTTAACATTCGGTTAAAGACGGGTTTATCTTTTCTTCAGTTAGGGTGAGTCATCATTCTAGAAGCTTCTAGAAGTGATGATGAGGCTTGTGAGTCATTAGTGCATTAATGGTGTCATTAATGCAATAATGACTCATGCTTTGATTTCAAACCTTTCTTGTTTTCCTTAAGATATTATTATGTGTTCACATATGATATTTTGTGCTTAAGGTTACTCTCTTGCTCCTACACTCACCCTCCTCCTTCTCTTTATAAGAAAGGCCCCTCCCCTCTCTCATTTGGACACTTGAATCATTTGTGAAAAGATTATGATAGCATTTGGGGTGCATGGAATTTTACAGTTTATTTCATTCCATCACCCAAGTCCCTCGGCAACTTCATTAACCGTCCGTCCACAGTTTTGGACGGAACGAGACAAAGTCATCTACTCATTCTCTACATCAATTCTTGGTCGTCTCTTTTAGCAAACTTGACGATCGAGTTGCCTCGGTTCAGAGGCGGGAGCCCGTTTAAAGATCCGTCGACGTGGTGCCACCTGGACGATGAGAACGGAGATCAAGCAAGTTCGGATCAGTTGCAACATAGCGTGGGATGATGGTTGAAGACCGAAGGACTCGGATCATTCGGTATAACAATTCTACCCTCTTTACAATTTGTTAGTTTAGCTTTAATGGACGATCCGGGATAAAGTACGCGATAGCGCCAGTCGTAAAAGTTTTGTTCCGCATATCGGCGTCTGCTAGACGGCCGGGGCGCCGCCGCGTACTTACAATAGCAATGTAAGTATGCGATGCGGGGCGAACAGCAATAATGAGCGGGAGCTAAATACTAGACACAACGGTAACTAATCTGCATTTAATATATATACGTCATACTATGGTGCCATTTGAAATAACACAAATTGTGGGGTTTTGGAAATAAGGGCTACGGTGTTTTTAAGAAAAGATACGCCTTTTGAAATATCCGTAGAATCCCTTGACCTGTCTTTTAAAATACCCACGATCCGTTGGTTTTGAAATAGGTAGGAGTCTAATCTAGTCTAACAACTACACTAAACCATACGGCTGAACTAACAAGCTGAACTACAGGTAAGGAAACCGCCTAACATCTGAGTCGATACATATACATACCTGTATATATATAGTCGGTGATCCCGCCTCAATAATATCATATCCGATACCATATCTATAAACAGACATCCCAAGTCAAGAGTGCGGATCAATCATCAATATATAGCTCGTACGTAAATCCGTCGTACGGCATCCCCAATCTGGGTACGGGTCAATATCACATTATTCATCTAGTATCCTCTTTATCCAATATCATAATCTGGGTACTGATCTATGTCTAGTACGATACTAATATCATCAATATAGTCATGATCTGACTACTGATCTACAGCCTCATACAAACCGATATCATCATCATATATCGTCATAAAGAGGTATACATCGCCTAATGCGATCTATTATAAATATCTTAATATATCTTATCTCATATCACGATCACATGTCAACCATTCAATGTATAACACTATTCATATGTAACGTCGTCCCAAGATCCGCTATAATATCATGACGTATCTCAAGTACGAATCCTGCCATATCACCGTTCTCGCGGTCTCAATCAAATCTTATCGACTCATCTCAAATCCTAAATATTATCCTCAAATCTAGTATGTGAACACATAGTCCCATACCCATGTGAACACATAACAATATAACCCCATATAAGCACATATCAAAGAAGAATGTATGCAAGTATGGGTGTGTGTGTACGTGTGGTGCAACCACTAATTTAGGGTTTCGCAACACTAAACCTATCCAATCACACCTAAAATCAATCTTTATCATCAATAACCTCAACAATAAATAATCAATATATATGTGTGTATACGTATTCGTATACATCACCACGAACTGCAGGGGTGCTATACGCCATCCACCCGACTTCTCCCCGTAGATATAAATTTACTCACCTGGTCCTCGCTCGCCAGTGCCAACGTCGCCACGCGCTTGCTTGTCGTCTCGAAGTCCACATGGGGTACCTACATATCATAACGCACCGTATCACATTAAAACCAAATTCGAAATCGAAATGGCATACGAAAATCAAATCGGCACGCGTATCACGCATAGGTCAAAACCTATCGCCTACGCATGCAAGAATAGCCAAACCAACCCTCGATGTCGATGTACAAACGTCAAACCATCGGGAAAAACCCAAACACACTCATTTGCGCATTCATGAACACTAATTATAATATAAAATAGGTTAAATTTTACAAAAACCCCAAACTCACTTTAAATGCCATTTTTCCGAAAATCTAACAAGCAAAAATTACCCGTTTGAGTACAAAACTCGAGTTTAAACAAATCTAGCGGCCATAATACTTATTAAATATCTTAAATAAGTCATACAAGCCATTTCAGAAATTTAATCTCATTAATTCTTATAAAACTAAAAATTCTAGTTTTGCAATTTATCTAATTTTAACAATTTAAACTAAAAATGCACAAAACAACAACTACGCTTGATTTTGCATGGTCCAAAGGCATTATACCACTCATTATAATATTAATGACGACATGAAACCATAATTATATTTTAATCTAAAGCATTTAATAATTTTCCAAAAACCCTAGTTAGCAAAATAACTTAATTAGGACATTTTATAAGTAATGGTTTGTAATTAACAACTAGATTAGCTTTCTACAAGACTTAAGATGTTAATCCATATCACAAAACCATACACAATTCATCACAACCCAATTCCACAACAAAACCCTAACTTGAATTCCTTAACCATGCAATTAAACTCATCTAAAACCTAATCAATCACTTAATTAACTTAGATTAAAGTAACTAGACAACAAATTTAACAAAAGCAAGAGATTATACCTCACATGTTTGAGATCAAACTTAAGATCTAGACCTCCAAAATGAAATCCTTGCACCAAGATCCATGCTAAAAGGGGTAAGGGAAAATGGGTAAGGCTTTGATTTGAATTTTAGTTTAGATTTTGATGGTGAATTTTTCTTGAGGGATAATGAGGGAAGAAGAGGAAAGAGGGCTGCTGTTTTGGGGCCAGAATTTTCGGCCAGGAATGTGGGGAGGGGTAAGGGAGGAGAGAGAGTGAGGTGGAGAAAGTGGGGAAAAAGTGAAAGTCCACCTTTTACTTCTTTCATTTTCTTTTCTTTTCTTTTCTATTTAAACAAGAGGTGATTGGAGAGAGGGGGGAGGGCTGTCAAGGTGGGGCCGGCCACATGGGGAGAGGGAGAGAGGGTGAGGTGTGGGTGTGTCGGTTAGGGAAAAAGATAAATGTATTACCCCAATTCCCATTAACACTAATTTCACTAATTAAGCCATTTTTCTTCGATATTTTCTAAACCGTTTTGGCAAACCATTTCGTTTCAAAAATAATATTTTACATGTCAGTTTAATGTGTCATGAATTCTAAATTTGGTATCAATCCATTCCAATTTGTAATTTTCCCTAATTAAATGTATTAGTGACGGCTTAAAATAATATTAAAATAATTAATTTCGGAAAAATTTTCAGAAAATTTGAAATTTCACCAGTGGCTCAATAAACACCAAATACTAGAAATTACATAGCTAGAATATGTATATTTAATTTTATAATAAAGATATTTGTATTTTGACTTTTTACAGAAAACCCCCTTATTTTACCGATTTTCCGAAATTTCACCGAAACGATTTTCAACTCGTTACATCAGTGGAAATTGGGATCCAACTCTCATCGCATGATAACGTGAAGGAATCCACTCACGTTATCTCACTCCAGAAGGTATGCGCATACTTGGCAAGTTTCAGTTTCTTTAGAAACTCCCGATATGATTTTTTTAGACGACAAAACAAAATCGACAGAAACTTTAACATTGAAATCGCGGTTTTGGAAATTTCGTTCGATCGATGTTTTAAACACGTTAGAACAAGTTAGTAAAGGTTAATGGCGTGGATCTGATACCATATAAGTCTACGGTAGCGCCCCGGCCGTCATTCTGACGCTAAACGCGGAACAAAAACTTTTATAACTGGCGCTATCGCTAAACTAACAAATTGTAAAGAGGTAGAAAGGCTATACCGATCGATCCGAGTCCTTCAGTCTTTAGCCATCATCCCACGCTCCTCGCGGCAACTCCGATCTCCTATCTCCTCATCGAGGTGGCACCACGTCAACAAATCTTTAAACGGGTTCCCGCCTCTATACCGAGGCAACTCGGTCATCAAGTCTGCTAAAAGAGATGACCAAGATGAAGTAGAGAATGATTAGAATACTTTGTCTCAAACACTCTTTGGTTCTCATCACATGAGAGGGTAAGAGTGGAGATTGAAGAAGATGCAAAGAGTTGGAAATTATGAGCTCATGAAACTATCTCAAGAGAGCAAAAACCAAGCATACAAAATTAACCTTTGGCTGCCCTCTTTTCTTATGTGTGATATATATAAGGTTTAGTGTTAGAGAAAAAAAGAAAATCACTTACCAAAATATCTCCAACTCAACCGTAAAATATCCCACCCAAAACAAAACTCATTAATTCTATCATGACTCACTTAGTGACTCATTAGCATGAGTCACTAATGAACATGCTAGAAGAAATGTGTCATGAATGATGAGTCACCCTTTCCAAAACTAATAATCATTTAAACCAAAATGATTGATCCAAAAAAAAAAATGCATCTTCTAAAATATTCTCGTAACGGATTACGAGAATACCCCTCACCTGTATATACATACCTGTATCCGTATTCCGACCGAATACGAATACGAGAGACTAAAATATTCCGACTCAATATAATACTTGGATCCGGCTTAAACCAAAGCCCACCAGTATTATCTGTCCGAAATATGATACGTGCAAAAGTGCACGTGCATTTTCGAACCCTGCCATAAAACCATACGGCCTCTACAACGTTTCGCCCGAACTTGGGAAACTATCTGTGGGGGACTCTAAAGACTCGTTAATACCCTGGCAGTGGGTTTAACCACAAGTACGTCAGCGGCACTAGCTGTGCGTAACGGATGCCCATGTACTAACCAAAAGGGAAGCTGATGAGAGAACTCATCCTGGAACCCTACTGAGTTTATCAGTGACAATATACATACAATCCGGTCTGTTCATCTATGAGCATCGCATATCGGGCCTAGGGGGCTAGTAACGTCAGACCCCCAATAGCGGTATAAGTCGTGTCGGAGAGTAGCCCTGAACACCCTGAGAAACTACTGGAATACTTACCAGTAATTCGTACCTGCCTTGGCCAAGGACTTGGTGTAATGGCTCTCCTAGGCACAGCGCGATCTCACCCCCAATACCGGGAGAGACGAATCCCCTGCCGATCCGCTCACTTTCCTCCATGTGGCTCAAGGCTGTACCCAACTAAAACCTGTTTGCACGACTCCTTTGAGCCGTGGTAGGGTAGTAATCAAAGAACAGTGGGAACTCACACGAGACAAATGATGACCTCAGGTCGATGAACTAACCTGTACACATGTCACCAGGGAACTACTATCTGACGCTAGGTATAAATACCAACTAGAAGGTTCCCGGCTAGTCCTGTCCGGTGTACTCATAACCCAATAAGCACCTATATACATCTTAGGTGATCCAACTGACACCAGTGGCTTGTGAGACTGGACACCGCCTCTCGTCAGGGTCTTGACTGTATACACTAGTCTACTACGGAGTATCGATGCCCTGTCTCGAAACTCCCACGACTAGGGACCACTTTTAAGGATGTGCTTATGGACTACCCAACTCTCACGTATATGATCGCCATCATACTGTTGGTAGTCAAGCAGGATCCTAAGGGCTCTCTCAACGTGTAATAGTGATCATGTCACCTAAAGCTGTACACGACTGATAAAGGCAAACCAGATAGCATACTATCATCATGAGTAAGACTGTCCTACCGGTATAGGTCCTCCCTCAATCATTGCAATCACGTACCTGCGATCCAATATTGACTTTGAGGGTACTACATCCAACAGTAACTTCATCAATGAACTTACAAACTTAAGATTTAATTCTTAAATTGAAGTTAGTTTGTATCTTCATTGAAAATCAATAAAAAGTTCTCTTTTACTCATTTCATGTCATGTGCTTGCTACCATTGTGATCTAGTGAACTCCTTTTCCTTTCTTTAATCTTGTAACCTCTTAAGTGAACTTGCAAGTTTAAAATTTGGTATTTTGATTTGATATTGATATTTGGACTTAAGGACACTTGAAGAAATTGCACATTGGATATATCGGTTCTTAGTTCTTTGATTTTCGCTTTACTTTTCTTTGCATATTTCCTATGTGCCTTTCTCTTGTGTTTTATTTTGTTTTTGTGAATATGTGTGAGTAATTGTTTAACTTGTTCAGGGTAGAATATGGTTACTTTGTGTTAGGAGAAGTGTTTTCTAAAAACGTTAACTTGTAATTGAAACTCCGACCAAACGATTCATAATCCGCTCCGTTAAACACCCTGTCCTACCACGATAGCGGTGAATCCTAATTATGACCGGTTGTGAGTGGTTTGCCGGAGGCTAAGGCTAATAGACAAGAACGGAAGGATAAGGGACAAGAAATACGGATTTAGCGCACAATTGCAAATACCGTACTTCAAGTTCCCTAACCCGCGTTGTTGTCGATTGCCTTAGCATCAATATCAAGTTAGGTCTATAAGGAAATGACAAACATCATTCTAACTCAAGCTAACCTAAAACTTGAAGGGTTCCTTAGCACTCTTACTAGGATTTCTAAGGCATCTAGCATGCAATTTTAAAAAATCTAGAGAAAAAAGCAACCCAAACCAAGGATCTAACTAGAGAATTAGGGTTATAACTAACATGCAAACAACTTTACACTAAGTGAAATGGGAATACAACCTTTGTAGAGCGGTCATTCACCTCTAAATCTCCGTTGTAGTAGTCTCTATGCTCCAAGTAGTGGTGTCTCGGATTCTCTTTTGGCTCCACTAGGTGAAAAGAACGAGCTTATTCAAGGATTTTCGAGGCCAAAGATGATCTATGTCGAAAAATCACTAACTCAAGTTACCTCTTCACTATTGATGAACTAGTAAAGAAACAACCTACACTAAATGGCTAGTTTGGTATAGATTGGTGAAGTATGAATTTTGCTCACTTTAGAATAATTTTTCTCTTTCTTTTCTTTTCTCACTCAAAACTAGAGAGCAATTGAAGGAGATGAATAAAATGATCAACTTTTGAACCATGTGTGAGAAAATATCATATATAACTCATGTAGGGACTTAACCAAGGCTAAAGATAATGGTTAGGTAAATAAATATCTAAGATAAAACAAAATTAGTGGACTAAGTCAAGGTTTTCACGGGCTTCTCCAAGCTTCACAAGCCATGACAAATTTCCACCTAATTTTGATTTTCTCTTAATAATTAAAACCCCGCATTATCTTGAGTATGGTATGAGTCTCATACACCCAAGTCCAATGTATCATCTAGTATGTCACAAAATAAATACATTAACATATATCACATATATATTAAATTTACAAAGAGAAAACATTTTCTTAAGTGAGCTAATATTAGTTAATGTATATTAATATATCAAATATATAATTACACATTAAATTGTTAAATCAACACTTGATTTAATAACCCGACTGTATCGCATACAACCGACTAATATCATTTATATGTATATAACATATACATATAACATATCATTGAATCAACACTTGATTCAACAATCCAGTTATATCACATATAACCTGTATCGCGAGATTAGAATACGGTATCACATACACGTATTAATCTCGGTCCCGCACATATCACATATGTGCCCTACTTTGTTTTGCATAAGCTAGGAAACCTTTGTGTAGGACTCTAATGACTCGTCAATACGTCGGCAGCAGGTGATGATCGTATCAGTCACCCACAAGCCGTCAGCGGTACTAGCTGGACGTAACGGCTACCCGGGTATTGAGTGATCAGAAGATCAACAAGCAAGCTTGTCCATACTCCTGTGAATCCAACATCAACACTATCGTACAGTCCGGTCTCTTCGTCTGATATGTCGCATATCGAGTCTTTGGGGTGGAAAACGCCAGACCCCAGTAACTTGATAAGTCATGCTGATGTGAGGCTCATAACGGGTCAAGAAACTACCGATAACACTTACAAGTAAATCTCAGTATCAGCCCTGGCCAGGGACTTCCTGTTATAGCCAATCGAGCACAGCGCAACATCAACCCCAAATACCGGGAGAGACGAATCCCCTCCTATTGCTCATTGCTGTCACGACCCGAAATTAGCACGTGACGGCCCTTAAACTACGCAACGTCTACAGGCGTAACGCAATTTAAGTAAGCCGAAAACCCGGCAATCTAAACCATCAAAAGTAGTAAGTGATAATAGAAATTTTTAAAACTTTTGAAATCTCAACCCAAATTCTTTAAAGGCCAACTTTATTTCCTTTAAAATTTTGGCAGCACCTCCTTTGTAAAAACCAGCCCCAAAAAGGGGTACAACATAAATAAAAAGTAAAGCATCCCCAAACGGGAGCAAATACACGCCCAAAGGCGGAAAACAACCACCACAACAGATATACGACGCCGTAGCGAAGAAATAAAAGACGATATAAGTAAAACTGCGTAAAAGACATCTAAGTCACCAAAATAATATATAATATCGTCCTCACATCAAGTCTCTAAGTCAATACATGAAAGTCGTAGATGGAGAGTACATGATACAACGAATATACAATGAACATGAACGGATAACCAGAAAACCAACCTAAAGCAAAACTGCACACTGTAAGCCGGAGCGGTATCCGCAGCAAAAGATGACACGATAGATGAATAGTAGCCCTGCCTCTGACTACTCTGAGGAACAACCTGCAAAACACTGTGGCACAACAGGGGTGAGTTGCCAACTCGTGAATAGTAAATAACATATGTAGGTAATCACAAGTATGCACGTACAGCGCGAATCTAACATATGCAAGCTAATAGCAATAAAAGGTCATATGAATGCAACAGTCATGAAAGGTACACTAGCAGGTACTACTAATACATGAAGCAATGATATGGCAATGTATATATGCAACAGTCATGAAAGGTACTCTAGCAGGTACAACTAATACATGAACAATAAATGGCAATATGTATGCAACAGTCATGTAAGGTACTCTATCAGGTACTACTACTAATACATGAACAATAAATGCGGAGTATGGGATAAAACATGTTATTCCTACGAAATCCTGACCTCGTGGTAGGACCCAAGTCCATCAAGATAATCCAAATCCTAATTTCCTCAAATCAGCCCCCAAATTGGCTCTCATATCATATAAATCTCATATATCCTGATTGTACAATATCAAGTAAATCTCATATATCCTGAATGTACAATATCAAGTAAATCTCATATATTCTGTATCCAATATCAAGTGAATCTCATATATCCTGAATAAGTATATTTGCAAGATTATTATGATGATGTATATAAATTAGATATGTATACATATATATTAGCGTCCCATTCCACTAATATATATATATGCATATATAACAGCGTCCCATTCCACTGTTATATATACTTAGGAGTAAAAATATCATGAAACCAAGTGTCAAGTATCGACACATAAATACTGATCTATCAGGTGTTGTCACCATGACTGGCCCCCTGATAGGTACGTATCATACGCTATCCCGAAAACTCGAGTGCCCAGCTTCGACCCTCGTCTTTCGACGTATCCATACATACATGACTCCCGTCGGTATCCCCATGATAACCGCCGAGTCATAGGTACTGTCATCGGTAGGTATGGTTCCCCTGTTAGGCTCATCGGCGTGGTGCATCGACATACCTTTCTCGCCTCGGGGTACCTCCGGGCCCCACCATGTACCCTCACACGGCCCATGACTCCTCCTCGCATGGGGTATATATATCAGAACCGATAAATCTCATGGTGACTGCTGAAATATCATATCAAGAGAAACCGGGTTTTTCAAATAATGCATAATTTCATGAAACCGCCACGGTCCTCAAATCCAGAAAACATCATGAAAAATCCATATCTTAATGCGAAAATCCATGAATATAATATATGCAACATAAAACTGTAATATGAGCATATAAAGGAAAAGCCGCTATTTAACTGTAACAAGGTAATATATATATCATACGGTTCCTAATTTCTCCAAATCTAATATAATATCAAATAAAGGTGAACATGTAGCTATAGCCAGATATATATGTAAACATGTAGGTATAGCAAGGTATATGTATCTACCTATCAGTAATGATGTAATATACCCCTCAGGTATAAGTGTAAGTATGTATGCAAGATATACATGTAGCTATGTCTCATATATGTATATACTTATCACTAATGGTACAATACCATATAGGTATATGGGTAACTAGCATGTAAGCATGTCAAGACATATTTGTAAGCATGTAGGTATACATGTATGCTATATGTCATATGCACAAAGGAAAATAAGGATCATGTCTCAATATCCCTAAACAATACAATATTACATATGTAAAAGTGTTGTGCGTGTCATGGCAATTATTGACGGTGTAAGTGGCATACAATCAATGCTCGTGCAACATGAGCCGTCAATAATAGTGCAGTGTCCTAAGGGTACAAGTCCAAGCACAACAGGTAATAATATGCAATGAGGTGTATGCGCAAACTCTATATATGCAATAGAAAATGCAACTAATATCATATCATCTTTAGCCCAGACGCATAACGCCATGCGGGCGATTCCCCTATAGATGTTAAATCTACTCAGCAACGCTCCTGGTTAAGTAAAACCTACCACCTGTTTCCCTTTCTTCGCAGCGTCCGAAGTCCCCGCCTGCGAACCTAAAACATAAAACAATATAACAAGTATATATTAGCAATAAACCTAAAACACGTACAAACTACGTTTGACCGACGCGACAACACATAACAAACTCTCAAGTGTTCGTATTGTGGCTAACGTGCATAGCGACACAACGAAACCAACTCAGAGCAACAGCAACACAGAACACGAACCAAATCGGATAACGTAACGCGTGAAACGAAACACAAGAAAACGAGCAAGTGATCTCAGATTTTGCTATACCAACAATCTCTAAAAGTTGCAAGTACCATGAGACCATATACAACCTCAAAGACCCCTACACCAAAACTCAACCCACAACTCACCAGTCTGGCCGCAATTTGCAGCCAAAAGCAATATATTTGCGGCCTGAACCTGAGGGAATAGGTTCGTATTTTGAGGATAGGTTCCAGGTCACTACACTAGGTCACTGTGATGGGAACTTTTGCAACAAATACCTGGTTTGATAGCAGATCATCCGAGACCTAAAACTACACTAAAAATACGATATTTGCATGAAACGATACAATACACGATCTAAACTGAAACTAATAGGCTACGCAACACTAAAAAGACTTAATTAACAGAAAGAGATCATTACCTACTCCCACAAGCTCAAAGATCCTAGCTTTCCAAGCTCCAAGGCATCCAAGAGGCAAATCAAGGCAAAAGATGTGATTTTGGTGAGATTTGTGAAGATTTGTGAAGGTTTTTGTGATGGAAGTTCAAGTGTTCAGTTTGAGGTGAAGTGAGATGAAAATAAATGAGAATGAGAAGGAAATAGAGTGAGAATGAGAGTGTGTGAGGATAAAAAGAGAGAGGTAAGGATAAGGGGGTGAGAGCACCTTGCATTAACTCACCATTAATGCAAGCATGACTCTTCTCAATGAGTCACTTGCCACCTCCCCACAAACAAAACAAGCAAAGGAAATACCTCCCTTCTTACAACAAATATCTAGGGTTTAATCAAGCAAAGGATTAGGATTAGGGTTAAATTGTCATGGCCACTAATCTAGATAACACAAACACACCCTCACATAAACATGCACATGTGTGTGCATGCCATAATAAATAATAATAAATTATTAATTAAATGTTATAAAATGTGAGGAACCCAAATTGGTAAACTTTTTACCAAAAACCCGCAATATCGTCTAAACTAACACTAATCGAAATCTAAGGTGTTACAATTGCCTCCATGTGACTCGAGACTGTACCCAAAAACCACCGTTTTGCACGCTCTCTTGAACGTGGTAAGGTGGAAATCAAAGCACAGTGTGAATCACACAAGACTCTATGACGATCTCGGGTCTACAGACTAACCTATACCAGTGTCACCAGAGAACTTCTATCTGACGTTAGGTATAATACCATCTAAGAGTTCTCGGCGAACCCTGTTCAGTGTACCCAGTCTCCACTGAGCACCCGTATACCATCTTTGATGTCAAACACCAATGGATATGAGATCATCTATCGCCCATTAAATCGGTCAAGAAGCGTATACGCTAGTCTACTCTAGAATATCGATGCCCAGTCTTGATACACCCTCGACTATGAACAATTAAAGGATGAACTTATGG
The DNA here is from genome assembly GCA_030015575.1 of Agapanthus africanus. NCBI lineage: Eukaryota > Viridiplantae > Streptophyta > Magnoliopsida > Asparagales > Amaryllidaceae > Agapanthus > Agapanthus africanus. Next base: position 156,246,485 of record CM057343.1, read on the forward strand.
ACTACCCTGTCCCCACTAGTATGATCTGCATCATAATTCTGGTAGTCAAGTATACATCCTAAGAAATTTATCAACATGTGAGAGAAAGACAGTATCATAATATAAGTCTACATATTAAGATAAAGAGCAACCATATAGCATATTATCATATCGAGCAAGAAAGTCCTCCCTATAAATGTCCAAGCATCTATTGTAATATACAATCAAGTACAACAATGGACTTTAGGGCATACATGTAACTAACAATCTCCCACTTGCATTAAGGCCATTTGTTGTAGTATTTCATACCCAACGTCCTAAAAACTCTCAAACTGCATCTGGGGTTTTGGCCTAGGTGAGTGGATCCGCCATTTCATTCTTCGTCTCAACTCTCCTAACCTCGATCTCCCAGAGATCCACCATCTCCCTGATCAGGTGATACTTCCTAAGAATATGTCTGGATCACTGATAGGACCGGGGTTCCTAGGCCAAAGCCAGAGCTCCATTGTCACCACAATATTAGGAACCAAGTTCATCTCATGAACATCTTTATCCAGACGGCCTCTTTAGTAGCATCGTTGGTAGCGATGTATTCACCCTTTATCATTGAGTCTGCCATGGTATCTAGCTTGGAACTCTTCCAACATACCGTCCCTCCACTGAGGGTAAAGAAAAAACCCGCGACTGTCTTACAGTCGACCTTATCACTCTGGAAGCTCGAATCGGTAAATGACTCCACATGGAGTTCACCGTTACCAAACACTAAGAACATTTCTTTAGTCCTTCTCAAGTACTTAAGAATGTTCTTCCCATCTTTCCAGTGTTTCTCCACTGGATCTGATTGACACCTACTCACAACACCTAGTGAGTATGATACATCCTCTTACATCTATCTCTATAAATCTTAATCACTAGATGTAGGAGGCATCATCCAAATCCTTCATGGAGAAACATTGTGATAAGAGGAGCTTGAACGAGTGTAGCATAGGAACACCATTTCCAATCAAGAGTATGTCATCCACGTACAATACGAGGTAGACAACCTTACTCTCTACAACCTTCTTGTATATACAAGCTTCATCCACCATTTTGATGAAGTCAAACTCTTTGACTGCCACATCAAAACAGATTTTCCAACTCCGTGATGCCTGCTTTAATCCGTAAACTGATTTAAGCAACTTGCATACCTTTCCGCTGCTCCCACCATTTACGAAGCCCTCTAGAAGTGTCATGTACACACTCCCTCTAAATCACCATTTAGAAAAGCGGTTTTGATGTCGATCTGGCAGATTTCGTAGTTATGGTATACAGCAATGGCAAGTAGGATCCGAATGAGCTTAAGCATAGCCACTCGAAAAAAGGTTTCATCAAAATCCATACCTGGTTATTGACGACAACCTTTTGCAACAAGTCTAGCATTGAAAGTCTTAACTTTTCCATCTACACCAAGAATCTTCTCAAGATCCACTTGCTCCCGATGGGTTTTACCCCTTCAGGTGCAACTACCAAAGTCCCTACTTTGTTGGTGTATATGGATTCCATCTCAGATCGCATAGCATCTAGCCATTTCACAGAGTCCCCACTTGTGATAGCCTGCTCGAAACTAGTTGGGTTGTCATCTTCCATGATGCAATCCTCGCTCCTACTATCATTGAGAAAACCGTAGTATCTCTCAGGCGGATGAGGAACCCTACTAGATCTGCGGAGAGGCTGAGGTTCGTCTGGAATTATTGAATCCTCCGGTTCTACCAAATCATCAGCCGTTAGTTTTTCTAACTGGAACTTCTTCCAGTTCTACTTCATGACCACTAATTTCTTCCATAAGAAATTCCTTTTCTAAAAAGGCGGCATGCTGAGAAACAAAACATCTTTTGCTCCTCAGTGTGGTAGAAGATATACCCTCGCGAATGTTCGGGATATCCAACAACATATACAGTGTTGACCTTGCCTCGAGCTTGTCCGGATTTTTCTTTTCAATATAGGCCAAAAAACCCCATATCTTAACTCATTTAAGAGATGGTCTCTTCCGATTCTATATCTTATATGGAGTGGTAAGCACTGATTTGGATGGAACCCCATTCAATAGGCATACGGCTTCTCAAGCGCATAACCCCAAAAGGAAACATGCAACTCAGGGTTACTTATCATAGAGCGCACTATATCTAATAGGGTGCGATTCCTCCGCTCCGATATACCATTGTGCTGTGGTGTATACGGAAGAGTAAGCTGAGAGAGAATCCCATTATCTTTTAAATAATCCAGGAACTCCGTGCTTAAGTATTCTCCTTCCCGATTAGATCGAAGGATTTTAATACTTTTATCCGTTTGGTTCTCTACTTTGCACTTATATTCCTTGAATTTCTGAAAAGGTTCAGACTTGTGTTTCAACAGGAACACATGTCCGAATCTTGAGAGATCATCGGTGAATGTAATGAAGTACGAGGAACCATTTCTGACATGTATAGATATGGGGCCGCATACATCACTATGTATCAGTCCCAAGAGTTCAGTAGCTCTTTCTCCGTGTCCAGTAAATGGAGTTTTGGTCATTTTACCTTTGAGACATGACTGGCAAGTTTCATATGATGTAAATTCAAACTAATTCAAATATCCATCTTTATGCAACTTAGCTAGTCGTGTCGCATTGATATGACCTAGTCTACAATGCCTCAAGAAGGATTTGTTCATTTCTGAACTCTTCCTCTTGTGTATGTTCTATACGTTGAGAACTGTAGTTTGATTTAAAACGTATATGCCATTATATAACGTGCCTGATCCAATCAACTTTTGATTCAGGAAAATGTTCATAACATTATCCTGTAATACAAGATTATATCCTTATTTACTTAATAAAGAAACTGATATAATATTGCATATTAGGTTCGGTATGTAATAACATTCGTTCAGAATCAATGTATTACCATTTGGTAATACAAGATGATATTCGTCAACTGCTTTGGCTGCAACATTTGCACCATTCCCTACTCTTACCGAATGATCACTTATTCTCAGTTCTCTACTTTTCTTTAGCCCATGTAACATATTACATATGTGGGATCCCGATCCGGTATATAATACCCAGGACGTAGAGTATACTGAGAAACGGTTCTCGGTAACTAACACACCCGAAGAAGATACATCAGCATGCTCATTCCTCATTTGGGTGGCGTGGGAATCTGGATATTCTCCTATTTCCTGCTCACACTTATATCAATTATAAGATAGAGCGAAACCAGCGTTCCCCAGCCCAGTATAACAAGCGGGTTCGGTCAATACATCTATATTATTATCTTGATTAAGACGTGACATGGTCGCTACCTGGAGAGAGAGAAGAAAACACTTAGCGAATGATCTTGTAAGATTAGATTGGTTATTATTTTATCCAATCAGGATGGCTCCCACTGTTTTTATCAAATCTTCCTTCAAACCCTAAAAGGTAAGACTAGCCAGGATTAATTACACCCTACAAGTTCGCTAATCGTTCAGCCAGGCCAGTGTCGGTACTTCGAGGGAGGTTCCCCGTGCATTCGCATGGACCTAATTAAAATAAACCTCATTTTCCCAGAGGCATAACCCTATTAACACCTTTCTAGTCACCTACTTGATCGGCTAATTGTAAAGTGCAAAACTTGTAAGTCCACGTTACCCTTCCCCGGTTCTTTGAGGTTGCGGAAATGGTGAAAAACGATTTTTTCTAGGGTGGTAACATGGACTCAAAATACGGATCTTTGTTAAACGACTATCTAACAACCTAACTAGGAGTTTTGCCTACTCGGTTAGGGGGTTATACCTTAACTTGAACTCCTTCGTCTTCAACTCCTTGCGGTGGTCGGATCGGCCTCACCTCATCGTCTCCTCGCGCCGAAGATGGATCCACTCGAAAGCTTCTACCTTTTGGCTTCTACTTCAAACTAGAAGAAACTAGAACACTTGGCTTGCTAGACCATGTGTACTAGGATGAGTAGAGAAGTGTAATGGGTTTTGATCTCTATGGTTCTTGCTTCTCAACACATGAGACAATAGAACCATGAACCAGAGAGAGAGCAAGAGGAAGAGGGAGAGCTTGAGCATGAGAGAGAAAGGAAATGAAAGAATGAGCTAGACTTTTCTCATCCTTACTCTCATAATCCAAAATCATGATAACAAATAATAATAATTGAGTATTATGTGATGGTTGTTATCATATCAAATGGAAATATCATTTCATGCATTAAATGCAATGTGTGAACAAACAAGCAAGCAAAAGTCTTTTCCATGAAATGATAGCCATTGTAATGATAGTGGTCAACAAGTCCAACCTAGTCAACCGGTCAACCAAGTCAACAAGTCAACAAAGTCAACACTTCAACCCAACCATGGCACAATAATACTTAATTAATATTATCATTAATCATATTTCTTATTCTCATTAGGGTTTAACAAAGTCAACAGTCAACAACCCTAATGAGAATCCCCTGCCTCTGTCTCTGTCAACCGTGCATACTGTCACGACCCAAATTTGGCCCGTAACCGGCACTTAAACTACGTAACGTCTAAAGGCGTACGCAACTTAAGTAAGCCGAAACCCAGAAATCTAAACCACCCAAAACTGGATCAACAGAGAATACATAGTTTTAAACATTCGGAAATTTTCAAGCAAAAATTTTTAAGTTTAGTTTTCGTTCTTAAAAATTTCGGCAGCACCTCCTTTGTAAAAAGTAACCCCGAAAATGGGTACAACATAGATAATAATAAAAGCATCCTAAACGGGAGCAAATCACGCCCAACGGCGAAGACAACCACCACAACATATATACGACGCCGAAGCGAAGAAATACAAAAGAAAACTGTATAAAGAAGCAAAACTTTTTAACAAAACCGGCTCCCACGAGCACGGCACCCAAAGTCACCACAAACTATAACACTGAATCCTCACAAGTCGTCTCTAAGTCATATACAACACAGTGGTAGATGGAGAATACTAGATCCAACAAAAAAATATACAAAGTACAAACAGATAACCGCAAGCCACCTAAAAGCAAAGCTTCACAGCCAACCGTAGCGGTATCCGCAAAAGTAGAGATGATAAGATGCCCTGCCGCGACTACTAAGAGGGTAAGTCCTGCACAACACTGTGGCACAACGGGGGGGAGTTGCCAACTCGTGAATAGTAAATAACATCATACAGTAATCACAAGTATGCACGAACAGCGATCTATCTATCACAAGTAATCCGATAGCATAAGTATGATAAGTGAATATGCAACAATCATGTAAAGGTACATCATCAGGGTACTACAACTACATGAAACAATGCATATCAACATAATCCTGAGTGTGGGATGATATAATATAAAATCTCATGCAAAAATCATCAGCATGGAAAAACACCAGTGTCCCTCACTGACACATCAAATCCCAAATCCTCAGGCACCGCATCCTCAGATCGGCCCTCACATCCTGTATGTCTCACGAAAACCGGAGTGTCAAACACCGACACTCGAAACATCATGAAACCCGTATCTAGCATCGACACGTAAATCCTCATAACTCAGGCGCTGTCACCATGACTAGCCCTGACGATATGTCATACCTCACTCCGGTCGGTATCTCCATGATAACCGCCGAGTCCAAATACAATCACCGGTAGGTAGTGATCCCACCGTCAGGCTTATCGTCTACACCACGAAATCACCACTCACCCCGGGGTACCATACCGGGTCCACAATGTACCCGCAGACGGTGCGTCCCGCTCTTCGAATCGGGTATCACAAGCCAAATCTCAGAACCGAGAAATCACATGGTGGACGCATCAAATATCATATCAAGAGAAACCGGGTTTTCAAACAATACATAGTTTTCTTGAAAATATCCCCCACGGTTCTCAAATCCATAAATCATATGAAATCTATATCTCAATGCGTAAAATCCATATAAAACTGATATATGTAACATAAAACATCAATATGAGCATCATGCGGTTTAAATTGAATCTAGCTTTAAAACACATCATGCGGTTCCCAATTCCTTCGAAAATAAATGCAGTATCATATGAAGTGTACATGTAGGTGTAGCAAGGTTTAAGTATCTACATGTAATCAAGTACGAGGGTGTACATGTCAATATGTATGCATGATGTATAAGTAATTATAGCAAGATACAAGTGAAGTGGAATAAGGTTCACTACCTTAACTATTCCTGCCCAATGCAATATCATGTATGCATGTGCCCACAGTATTTCATATGCACAATAGAATAAGAGTTACTACTCCAATCATTCCTATCCACTATCATATCATATAGGTAGGCGTTTGTGCGTGTCATGGCAATTACAGACGGTGTGGGTGTAGCATACAATTTAGTGCTCGTGCAACATGAACCATCAGTAATATGTTATATCTAAAGGTACGAGTCAAGTACAACAGATAATGCTATGCAATGATATTCATATGAAATTAACTAATATGCAAATACATGCGGCTATCATATCATATTCGCCCCGACGCATAACGTCATACGGGCGATTTCCCCGTAGATATTAAATCTACTCACAGATGCTCTCGAGCTATGAAAATCCGACCACCTGCTTCCCCCTGTCCGCAGCACCCGAAGCCCCTGCTTGCGAGCCTAAAATTTCATAAATACAACACATAAGCTAAATATCCTAAAATGACGAAAAGACAACGAAACGCGACGAAAACGCCCGGAAAATTACACTGCGCGCTTAGCGCATCAATCGCGAACGATACCGGCCAAAACCCTAATTGGGGTCGCTAAACTACAAAACACCAATTCTGAACCCCGATCGTCCCGATCGCGCAACACAACACAAAAATTACGAGGAATACACTAGATATAACCTCGCAACTACCAAACGAACCCTACGTCGGAAAAACCCCGAAATCTAGTAAGCAGCCTATCACAATATATCGCACTAGATTCAAGATAACACAAATCTAAAAATTAAAAATACCTTAAAATAGCTTAACTAAGCTATCTAAACCAATCCTATATTTTTAACACTCACTAATTATATTTTAGCAAAAATCTAGTAAGCAACTTTGCTTAATTAAACAAAATGCTTATTAGCAAACATTAACATTTTCTACTAGATTAATCTTTTTCAAAACACAATTTAACACTTCAAATAAACACTAATCAATTAATCAAAACTTAACCCTAACATGAATTTCTTAAACCAAATATAATGAATTAATCATGAATTAAAAGCTAAACTAAGCACATAAATAGTTAACTAAATTAGCTAGTTTAAGATTAAAGCAATTAATTATGGATTAAGGTAAGAAATTATACCTTCTCAAGAACACCAAAATGAAATTAGATCCATCATTTTAGCCTCCAAAAATCAAGCTTTTATGAAGATCCATGAAGGATTAGTGAAGGAAAAATGGTTTAATTTTTATATAGGAATTTTTGGATTTATTTTTGGAATTCTTTTTGTGTTTTTGATTGAAAATGAGTGAGAAATGAGTTTGGAACTTTTGAGGACAGAAATGGGGGGGATGAGCTAGCCAAGGGGGTGAGAGGGGGGTTTTGTGAATATTTTGTGAAGAAAAAGCAAGGAAAAAGAGTAATAAATGCTAATTAAAGCAAACATGCCAGCTTTTCTCTCTTTTCTTTTCTTTTCAAAAAGAAACCATTAGTCACCAAAAAAAATCTAGATATTTAAAAAGAACCTTCTAAAATAATTCTAGTGGCAAAATTTAATTTATTCACAAAAGAAAAAATTTCCCGATTTACGTGTACAAAATACCGCTTAAAATAATATTTTATTCGGGAAAAAATCTATCTGAACCAAAACCTCCCAAATACTCCCAAAGTTTGCGCACAAGCTTTATTTTGGCCAAATTAGGTGTCGGTAAGTTTATACGTTCGTTTGATCGAAATCGGGTTAAAACGGGAAAAACCGACAATTTTGCCCTAAAACGGGAAAATTCGCAAAACGATTTCTAAAACGTTACAATCTCCCCTCCTTATAGAAATTCGGTCCCCGAATTAAAATTTCATACTAAGCGTACCTTCAAAAAGATGAGGGAATCTCTTCCGCATCTCGCTCTCGGCCTCCCAAGTGATCTCCTCACTAGTCGGGCTACGCCAAAGAACCTCACAGATGGCAAGACTTTTGACCGAAATTTCTTCACCTGCCGATCCAAAATAACTACCGGCTGTTCGGTGAACGAAAGATCGCGCTCAAGCTGAACAGTCTCATGCTGAATCATGTGAGAAGGATCATGAAGGTATCTACGAAGCATCGACACATGGAAAACGGGGTGAATATCCGGAAAACTGGGCGGGAGCGCCAAACGATAAGTAACAGAACCCACTTGATCAAGGATCTCGAAAGGACCTACAAATCTGGGACTGAGCTTCCCTCTCTTCCCAAATCGCATAACGCCCTTCATCGAAGAAATCCTCAGGAATACATGATCCCCCACTGCGAACTCAAGTCAGCGACGACGACGGTCGGCATAAGACTTCTGCCTGCACTGGGCTGCTCTCATCCTATCCTGAATCAGCTGGATCTTCTCCGTGGTCTCCTGAACTAGCTGGGGTCCCAAAACCAAACTCTCACTAAGCTCGGTCCAACAGATTGGCGATCGACACTTCCTACCATATAAAGCCTCAAAAGGTGCCATCTGGATAGTCTCCTGAAAGCTGTTGTTGTAGGAAAACTCAATCAACGGCAAGTGACGATCCCAACTGCCACCAAAATCAAGCACGCATGCACGGAGCATATCCTCTAGAGTCTGTATAGTCCGCTCTGACTGGCCATCAGTCTGTGGATGAAAAGCGGTACTAAAACTCAGCCGGGTACCCAAGGCTTCCTGAAGCTTCTGCCAAAGATGGCTAGTAAACTGGGTGCCTCTGTCGGATACTATGCATGTGGGAACACCGTGCAAACGCACAATCTCATCTATGTACAACTGAGCATACTGAGCATAACCGAAAGTGGTCTTCACCGGAAGAAAGTGAGCCGCTTTCGTCAACCGGTCTACAATAACCCAAATGGAGTCATACCCTCGACTGGTCCTGGGTAGACCCACAATGAAGTCCATGGAAATCTGCTCCCATTTCCACTCCGGAACGGGTAATGGCTGCAACTCTCCAGCCGGTCTCTGATGCTCAGCCTTGACTTGCTGACTTGACTTGCTGACAAGTCAGGCACCTCGAAACGAAGTCCGATATATCACGCTTCATCCCTTCCCACCAGTAGAAGTCCCTCAAGTCACGGTACATCTTGGTGGAACCTGGATGAACGCTAAAGGCCGACTGATGTGCCTGCTCTAAGATCTCACGTCTCAACCCATCAACATCTGGTACACACAAGCGAGTCCCGCAGCGTAGCACACCCTGGTCATCAATCGTGAACTCCGAAACTCTTCCCTGCCGAACAAGCTCAAGAATCTCAATCAAACGGGCATCACTGGGCTGCGCATCACGGATACGATCAAATAGTAGTGGACGGGAGCGGACATGAGCAAACTGTCCCCCAGCGGAAATGAACTCGAACTGCACTCTACTATCACACAAGAGCTGCCAATCTGCAGAAGACTGGTACTGAACTGCGCTCAACTGGGACAAGCTACCCACGGGCCTACGACTCAAAGCATCAGCTACCACATTCGCCTTTCCCGGATGATAAAGGATCTCACAATCATAATCCTTCACTAGCTCCATCCATCGGCGCTGTCTCAGATTCAGATCTCACTGCTGGAAGATATACTTCAAACTCTTAAGATCCGTGAAGATCTGACACGACTCTCCGTACAAGTAGTGTCTCCAAATCTTCAACGCAAAAACTACCGCTGCCATCCCAAGATCGTGAGTGGGGTAATTCTGCTCGTGCTTCTTCAGCTGCCTAGAAGCATATGCAATCACCCTATCATGCTACATCAAAACACAGCCGAGCCCCACTCGAGAAGCATCACAATAAACAACATAGCCGCCCGATCCAGAAGGTAAGGAAAGAACTGGTGCTGTCGTCAACCGAGTCTTCAACTGCTGAAAACTCTGCTCGCACGCATCAGTCCAGAGAAAAGGAATTCCCTTCCGGTCAGTCCAGTCAGCGGTGCAGCGATACTCGAGAAATCCTGCACAAAACGGCGATAATAACCAGCTAAGCCCAAAAAGCTGCGGACCTCCGTCATCGATACAGGTCTGGGCCAAAGCTGTACAGCCTCGATCTTCCTCGGGTCCATAAGAATACCATCAGCAGTCACCACATGACCCAGGAAGTCAACTCTATCAAGCCAAAATGCGCACTTTGAGAATTTAGCATACAGTCGGTGCTCTCTCAATATCTGCAAAGTAATTCTCAAGTGCTGCTCATGCTCCTCATGACTCCTAGAGTAGACCAGTATATCATCAATAAACACTATAATGAACTGGTCGAGGAACGGCCTGAAAATCCGGTTCATCAGATCCATGAACGCTGCTGGCGCATTGGTGAGTCTGAACGACATCACCAAAAACTCATAATGCCCATAGAGCGTACGAAAAGCAGTCTTCGGAATGTCATCATTCCGAACCCGCAACTGATGATAACCCGAACGCAAATCAATCTTCGAAAAATGTTTCGCACCCTGGAGCTGATCAAATAAATCGTCAATGCGGGGTAAAGGATACATGTTCTGCACCGTAACTCGGTTCAACTGACGATAATCCACACATAGCCTCAAACTGCCGTCCTTCTTCTTGACGAACAGAACAGGAGCTCCCCAAGGCGAAACACTCGGACGCACAAGTCCCAAAACAAGCAACTCTTGCAATTGATCTTTAAGCTCTCTAAGCTCTGCCGGAGCTATCCGATAAGGCGGTATAGAAATAGGCTCCGTGCTAGGAATCAGATCAATGCAAAACTCAATATCGCGCTATGGCGGCAACCCAGGTAACTCATCGGGAAAGACATCGGGAAACTCCCGCACGGTAGAAACCTGGTCCAACGACTCCACCGTAGCTCCAATATCATGAATGAAAGCCAAGAATCCCCGACATCCCCTCTTCAAAAGCCGACTAGCGCACAGAACAGAGACCAAACTGTGAGGGGCGGCACCACGGTCCCCCAGCACAACAAACACTGGCTCGACGGGAAAACAAAATCTAACTATCTTCTCACGGCTGTCCACGGACGCATAGCAAGTAGCTAGCCAATCCATGCCCAACAGAACGTCGAAGTCCAACATCTCAAGAAGGATCAAGTCGACGGACAGATCTCTGTCTCCTAAACGGACAGCACATGATTGGAACACGTGCCGCGCAACAAACGACTCTCCCATAGGAGTAGTCACTAGTAGCGGCTGATCCAGCAAACACGACTCTCGGCCTAACCTCGGCGCGAAGTGCGTAGAAACATACGGATGCGTAGATCCCGGATCGAAAAGAACATGTGCATCAAAAGAACATAAGGAAAGGGTACCTGAAACCACAGCATTGGACGCCTGAGCGTCCTGGTGAGTCAAGGCAAAAACTCATGCCTGCCCTCTACCGGCTACTGGCTGAACTCTGCCTCTGCCACCTCGTCCTCTCGGCACAAAACCACCGCGACCACGACCTCTCTGAGCAGGAATCTGACGCGGCGCAACAACAGGAATAAGAGGCAACGCTCTCTGAGGCGGAGAAGGTGGTAAGGTAACCTTCGGTACTGCTGGCCCTCTCTGACGCACCACAGTACAATTCCGAACAAGATGATGCCAACTGCCACAACCGAAGCATCCATAAGACGGTTGCTGGCCCTCCTGGGAATAAGAACTGAATAACTGGCCACGTCCCACGTCTCTGCTGCTCCCCGAGTCTGAAGGAACTCTGCCTCTGCGGACAAACCACGGTCCCCATGCTGGATCATCCGTATGAGTCCTCTTCGGTTCTGGAACAACCGATGACTCGGCTAAATGCTCCTCTTCCAATAGGGCTGCATCGACAGCTACCGCATATGTGTCGCAATGCTGAATGCTGATGGCTAGGAACAACTGGGTAAGCAGGCCTCGAACAAACCTCTTCACCCTCATCTCCTCAGTCGCCACCAGGTACGGAGCATACACCGACAGCTCAGTAAACAATACATCATACTCCGAGACCGTCATCCCCAGCGTCTGACGTAACGACTCAAATCTCCACGCTCGCGCATCCCTGACGCTCGGTGAAAGAAAACGGGCAAGAAACGACGTCACAAACTCAGCCCATGTCATAGGAGCAAGACCAGCGGCTCTGCCCCTCTCCAACGACTCACACCACTTCTGGGCCATACCCTCCAGCCGGAAACTTGCAAACTCTACCCATCTTTCGTCGGAGCATCGGAGTGAGCGACAAATCCTGGGCATCCGGTCGATGAACGACTGCGGATCCTCAGTAACATCTGTGCCAGTAAACACCGGAGGCCTCAGCCTCATGAACTCCGTCAGTGATACGGTAATAACCTCTGGAGCTGCAACTATGACTGCCGGATCAGTAGGTACCATCGTGGTCCCTGCAACGGGTGGAACAACAGCCTGCCCCTGTGCTCGAATGGCCACTACTAAAGTCCCCACAATCTGGCACAGATCCTGCATACCACCTCCAATCATAGCAATGTGCTCCGGTACCACAGGCGTATCGCCCTGGTCAACCATCGCCTCAGACGAGTCGACTCTGGCCTCGGCCCTCGCGGTCGCTCTCTGTGCCCTCGTAGTCTTCGGCGGCATATAGGCTGGAAATTGAAACAAGATTCGATAAGGAAACGGAAATCGAATCACAAAGATGTATATCAATCACGGAAGGAATTTCAATCAATAAGTCCTAAGGTCAGTTAGGCGGAGTACCGTGTCGTAAGTATGCCGCGGAACATACACACGCTACGTCACTCTGCTTAAGCTACCTACTCCATCATACCAAGATCATCCTATACTCTGAAAGGTAAAAACCTGGCTCCGATACCAACTTTGTCATGACCCAAATTTGGCCCGTAACCGGCACTTAAACTACGTAACGTCTAAAGGCGTACGCAACTTAAGTAAGCCGAAACCCAGAAATCTAAACCACCCAAAACTGGATCAACGGAGAAAACATAGTTTTAAACATTCGGAAATTTTCAAGTAAAAATCTTTAAGTTTAGTTTTCGTTCTTAAAAATTTCGGCAGCACCTCTTTTGTAAAAACTAACACCGAAAACGGGTACAACATAGATAATAATAAAAGCATCCCAAACGGGAGAAAATCACGCCCAACGGCGGAGACAACCACCACAACATATATACGACGCCGAAGTGAAGAAATACAAAAGAAAACTGCATAAAGAAGAAAAACTTTTTAACAAAACCGGCTCCCACGAGCACGGCACCCAAAGTCACCACAAACTATAACACTGAATCCTCACAAGTCGTCTCTAAGTCATATACAACACAGTGGTAGATGGAGAATACTAGATCCAACAAAAAAATATACAAAGTACAAACAGATAACCGCAACCCACCTAAAAGCAAGGCTTCACAGCCAACCGTAGCGGTATCCGCAAAAGTAGAGATGATAAGATGCCCTGCCGCGACTACTCAGAGGGTAAGTCCCGCACAACACTGTGGCACAACGGGGGTGAATTGCCAACTCGTGAATAGTAAATAACATCATACAGTAATCACAAGTATGCACGAACAGCGATCTATCTATCACAGGTAATCCGATAGCATAAGTATGATAAGTGAATATGCAACAATCATGTAAAGGTACATCATCAGGGTACTACAACTACATGAAACAATGCATATCAACATAATCCTGAGTGTGGGATGATATAATATAAAATCTCATGCAAAAATCATCAGCATGGAAAAACACCAGTGTCCCTCACTGACACATCAAATCCCAAATCCTCAGGCACCGCGTCCTCAGATCGGCCCTCACATCCTGTATGTCTCACGAAAACCGGAGTGTCAAACACCGACACTCGAAACATCATGAAACCCGTGTCTAGCATCGACACGTAAATCCTCATAACTCAGGCGCTGTCACCATGACTAGCCCTGACGATATGTCATACCTCACTCCGGTCGGTATCTCCATGATAACCGCCGAGTCCAAATACAATCACCGGTAGGTAGTGGTCCCACCGTCAGGCTTATCGTCTACACCACGAAATCACCACTCACCCCAGGGTACCATACCGGGTCCACCATGTACCCGCAGACGGTGCGTCCCGCTCCTCGAATCGGGTATCACAAGCCAAATCTCAGAACCGAGAAATCACATGGTGGACGCATCAAATATCATATCAAGAGAAACCGGGTTTTCAAACAATACATAGTTTTCTTGAAAATATCCCCCACGGTTCTCAAATCCATAAATCATATGAAATCCATATCTCAATGCGTAAAATCCATATAAAACAGATATATGCAACATAAAACATCAATATGAGCATCATGCGGTTTAAATTGAATCTAGCTTTAAAACACATCATGCGGTTCCCAATTCCTTCGAAAATAAATGAAGTATCATATGAAGTGTACATGTAGGTGTAGCAAGGTTTAAGTATCTACATGTAATCAGTACGAGGGTGTACATGTCAATATGTATGCATGATGTATAAGTAATTATAGCAAGATATAAGTGAAGTGGAATAAGGTTCACTACCTTAACTATTCCTGCCTAATGCAATATCACGTATGTATGTGCCCACAGTATTTCATATGCACAATAGAATAAGAGTTACTACTCCAATCATTCCTATCCACTATCATATCATATAGGTAGGTGTTTGTGCGTTCATGGCAATTACAGACGGTGTGGGTGTAGCATACAATTTAGTGCTCGTGCAACATGAACCGTCAGTAATGTGTTATATCTAAAGGTACGAGTCAAGTACAACAGATAATGCTATGCAATGACATTCATATGAAAGTAACTAATATGCAAATACATGCAGCTATCATATCATATTCGCCCCGACGCATAACGCCATACGGGCGATTTCCCCGTAGATGTTAAATCTACTCACAGATGGTCTCGAGCTATGAAAATCCGACCACTTGCTTCCCCCTGTCCGCAGCACCCGAAGCCCCTGCTTGCGAACCTAAAATTTCATAAATACAACACATAGCTAAATATCCTAAAATGACGAAAAGACAACGAAACGCGACGAAAACGCCCGGAAAATTACACTGCCCGCTTAGCGCATCAATCGCGCACGATACCGGCCAAAACCCTAATTGGGGTCGCTAAACTACAAAACACCAATTCTGGACCCCGATCGTCCCGATCGCGCAACACAACACAAAAATTACGAGGAATACACTAGATATAACCTCGCAACTACCAAACGAACCCTACGTCGGAAAAACCCCGAAATCTAGTAAGCAACCTATCACAATATATCGCACTAGATTCAAGATAACGCAAATTTAACAATTACAAATACCTTAAAATAGCTTAACTAAGCTATCTAAACCAATCCTATATTTTTAACACTCGCTAATTATGTTTTAGCAAAAATCTAGTAAGCAACTTTGCTTAATTAAACAAAATACTTATTAGCAAACATTAACATTTTCTACTAGATTAATCTTTTTCAAAACACAATTTAACACTTCAACTAAACACTAATCACTTAATCAAAACTTAACCCTAACATGAATTTCTTAAACCAAATATAATGAATTAATCATGAATTAAAAGCTAAACTAAGCACATAAATAGTTAACTAAATTAGCTAGTTTAAGATTAAAGCAATTAATTATGGATTAAGGTAAGAAATTATACCTCCTCAAGAACACCAAAATGAAATTAGATCCATCATTTTAGCCTCCAAAAATCAAGCTTTGATGAAGATCCATGAAGTATTAGTGAAGGAAAAATGGTTTAATTTTTATATAGGAATTTTTGGATTTATTTTTGGAATTCTTTTTGTGTTTTTGATTGAAAATGAGTGAGAAATGAGTTTGGAACTTTTGAGGACAGAAATGGGGGGGATGAGCTCGGCCAAGGGGGTGAGAGGGGGGTTTTGTGAATATTTTGTGAAGAAAAAGTAAGGAAAAAGAGCAATAAATGCTAATTAAAGCAAACATGCCACCTTTTCTCTCTTTTCTTTTCTTTTTAAAAAGAAACCATTAGTCACCAAAAAAAATCTAGATATTTAAAAAGAACCTTCTAAAATAATTCTAATGACAAAATTTAATTTATTCACAAAAGAAAAATTTTCCCGATTTACGTGCACAAAATACCGCTTAAAATAATATTTTATTCGGGAAAAAATCTATCTGAACCAAAATCTCCCAAATACTCCCAAAGTTCATGCACAAGCTTTATTTTGGCCAAATTAGGTGTCGGTAAGCTTATACGGTCGTTCGATCGAAATCGGGTTAAAACAGGAAAAACCGACAATTTTGCCCTAAAACGGGAAAATTCGCAAAACGATTTCTAAAACGTTACACATACACACCCGCATCCGCGTTCCTGGGGAACACGAATACAAACGAGATAATGTCAATCCCAAAACGTATACTAGGATCTGGCTTAAACCAAAGCCCGCTAGTAATAACTGCCCGGACACCAAACGTGCACAAGTGCGCGGATGTGATCGAACCCTGTCGCAAAACCATGCGACCTCTACTCTTTTGCCTAAAGGCAAATAGCTCTCTGTGTGGGACTCTAAAAACTCGACACTACGCTGGCAGTGGGTTTAACCACAGACCGCAAGCGGCACTAGCTGTGCGTAACGGCCCCCAGGTAGATGCCGATAAGAAGACGGACGAGGTGAAACCAATCTGAACTCCTACTGAGCCTGTATATGACAGTCTCCGTACAGTCCGGTATGTTCTTCTGAGAATATCGCATGGCGGGCCTAGGGGGCGGTAAACGTCAGTCCCCTAATAGCGGTACAAGTCGTGTCGGAGTGTAGCCCAGAACACCCTAAGATAACAGTGGAAACCTACCAGTATATCTCGCTTGCCCTGGCCAGGGACGACTATGTGTAATGGCTCTCCATGACACAGCGCGATATCAACTCCCAATACCGGGAGAGACGAATCCTGTTTAACCGTCACTGTCTCCAAGTGCTTCGGGACTGCACCCAACTACTACCTGTTTGCACGACTCCTTTGAGCCGTGGTAGGGTAATAATCAAAGTACAGTAGGAACACACTCGAGGCGAAGTGACAGTGTCAAGTGAGCGGACTAAGCTGTACTCATGTCACTTGGGAACTGATAATTGACGATAGGTATAGTACCAACCAATCAGTCCCCGACGAGTCCTGTCCAGTGTACTCGTAACCTAACGAGCACCCGCATACTATCTCAAGTACGGCGTAATGATGGCTGTGGGACAGACCGTCTCCCCAGCTGGGATGAGAAGCGCATACGCTAGTCTACTCCGGAGTATCGATGCCTTGTCTCGATAGTCCTACGACTAGGGACCTGTATAAGGATGTGCTTATGGATTACCCAGCCCCCACGAGTGTGACTGCCATCACAATGCTGGTAATCAAACAAAGATCCTAAGGGCTCCACTAATGTGTATAGGTGATATACTAAAATAAACACATGTACACATTAAAGTAGGAACAAACCAAGTAGCATACTAGAATTTTGAGCAAGATTGTCTATACAACTGTGAATATCCCAAGCTTCCATTAAGTAATATACAAACTAGTATGATACAGTAATGGCCTCTAGGGCATATACACTAACAATCTCCCACTTGCACTGAGGCCATGTACTGGCGTATCGAAGACCTATCATCTCGATCAGCCGCTCGAACTGAGTCTGGGGTAAGGCCTTCGTGAGTGGATCAGCAGTGTTATCTTCCATAGCAACTCTCCGAACCTCGATCTTCTGGCGACCCACGATCTCCCTGATCAGGTGATACCGCCTCAAGATGTGTCTGGACTTCTGATGGGACCTGGGTTCCTTTGCTAAAGCTATAGCCCCGTTGTTGTCGCAATACAGAGGTATTGGATCAATAATGGACGGAACCACCTAAAGTTCCGTTAAGAACTTCCTCATCCACACGGCTTCTTTTGCGGCATCTGCAGTAGCGATATATTCCGCTTCTATCGTTGAGTCAGCAACGGTTTCCTGTTTGGAACTCTTCCAACACACCGCCCCTCCATTGAGGGTAAAGACATAACCCGACATGGACTTGGAATCATCCTTGTCACTTTGGAAGCTGGAGTCAGCAAAGGCCTCGATCTGGAGGTCTTTTCCGCCATACACCAAGAACATCTCCTTAGTCCTTCTCAGGTACTTTAGAATGTTCTTTACTGCTATCCAGTGCTTCTCCCCAGGGTTTGACTGATACCAGCTTACCACACTCAGTGCATAAGCTACATCTGGTGTGGTACACAATATCGCATACATTATAGAGCCTACCGCAGAAGCGTAAGGTATAATAGACATGCGATCCCTTTCCAAATCAGTCTTGGGAGACATCTCTTTAGAGAGGGTGATCCCGTGACAAGCCGGTAGATTACTGCGCTTAGAATCTTCCATACTGAATCTTTTCAGTACGGTGTCGATGTACCTGGACTGTGAAAGTCCTAATATCCTCTTGGATCTATCACGATGGATCCGGATCCCCAGAATGTAAGAGGCATCACCCAGGTCTTTCATGGAGAACCTATGTGACAAGAACCCTTTGACAGATTGTAGCATAGGAATGTCATTTCCTATTAAGAGAATGTCATCGACGTATAAAACGAGGAATACGACAGTTCTTGCTACAAATCTACTATAGATGCATGGTTCATCTGGATTTTTGATAAAGCCAAAATCTTTGACCGTCTCATCAAAACAAATGTTCCAACTCCGCGATGCCTGCTTTAGTCCATAGATGGACTTAAGCAACTTGCACACCTTTCCGCTACTCCCACTCTGAATGAAACCCTCTGGCTGGTCCATATAGACACACTCCTCTAAATTTCCATTTAGAAAAGCGGTATTTACGTCCATCTGCCAAATCTCATAATCGTGGAAGGCAGCAATGGCAAGAAGGATCCGAATGGATTTCAGCATAGCCACTGGAGAAAAGGTTTCGTCATAGTCCAAATCAGGTTTTTGACGAAAACCCTTTGCAACAAGTCTAGCCTTATAGGACTCAACCTGTCCATCTACACCAATCTTCCTTTTGAAGATCCACTTGCATCCTACGGGTTTTACCCCATCTGGAGCAACGTCCAACGTCCATACTTTGTTGGTGTACATAGACTCCATTTCGGCCCGCATTGCATCCAGCCATTTTACCGAGGCAACGCTCTGAATGGCCTGCTGGAAGCTAGTCGGCTCATCACTATCAATGATGCAATTCTCTCTATCCCCGTCTATGAGAAAACCGTAGTATCTCTCGGGCGGATGAGACTGCCTACTACTCCTGCGGAGCGGCGCAGGAATGTCCTGATCTTTCGAACCCTTAGTAAGCTTTCAGTAATAGCTCGTGGTTCTAGAATTTCTTCCAGTTCTATTGCGCTCCCACTTATCTAATTTTCCAAAAACTCAGTTTCCAAGAAGTGGGCATGACGAGAAACAAAAACCTTTTGTTCCTCTTCGCAATAGAAAAAATATCCCTTGGAGTTCTTTGGATATCCCACAAATTTGCACTGTACTGAGCGTGCCTCGAGTTTGTCCGCATGCTGCTTTTTGACAAAAGCCGGACATCCCCATGTCTTAATGTGCTTATGATAGGGTTTCTTCCCACACCACATCTGATATGGTGTGGTAGGCACAGTCTTAGTTGGAACTCGGTTCAAAAGGTATGCAGCTGATTCTAGTGCATATCCCCAGAATGATCGCGGCAACTCAGCGTTACTCATCATGGACCGTACCATATCCAATAGGGTTCGGTTCCGTCTCTCCGATACACCGTTATATTGCGGAGTGTATGGAGGAGTAAGCTGAGAGAGAATTCCCTTCTCTTTTAAGTAATCCAGGAACTCGGCACTCAAGTATTCACCACCTCGATCAGATTTCAGTGTCTTGATACTTTTACCGGTTTGTTTTTCTACTTCATTCTTATATTCCTGGAATTTTCCAAAGGCTTCGGATTTATATTTCATTAAGAAGACATATCCGTACCTTGAAAAGTCATCCGTAAAAGTAATGAAGTAAGAATAACTGCTTCGCGCATGCGTAGATATTGGACCGCACACATCGCTGTGCACGAGTCCCAAGAGCTCGCTCGCTCTTACTCCGTGTCCAGTGAACGGAGTCTTTGTCATCTTTCCTTTGAGACAGGATTGACAAGTTACATATGATTGATATTCGAACGGATCCAAATTCCTTCTGTATGTAACTTCGTCAACCTTCTTTCATTGATGTGACCCAGTCTACAATGCCATAAGAAAGCTTGATTTGTTTCTGGAGACTTTCTTTTGTGTGTATTCTGGACATTGAAAATCCGTAGTTAGTTTAATATGTATATACCATTGCTTAATGTACCCGACCCAATCAAAACTTGATTAAGGTGAATGTTTACAACATTGCTTACAAATGCAAATTCATAACCTTCTTTAGATAATAAAGATACAGAAATGATATTACAAGTTGCATTGGGTACAAAATAACAATTACGCAAAACCAAAACGTGTCCATCTGACAATCCCAGGTGATAGTCCCCCACGGACTCAGCAACCATGCCAGCTCCGTTTGCAACTCTGAGGGTCATATCACCTGCCTTCAAAACCTTACACTTTCTCAGTGCCTGCAAAGAATTACAGATATGAGATCCTGATCCGGTATCCAATACCCAGGAAGTAGAGTTTATTGATAGACAGTTTTCAATAACATACACACCTGAAGCCGAAGCCGCAACTTGCTTCGGATCCTGGTTTCTGGCCTTCCAAGCCCTGCAATCTTTCTTCCAGTGTCCACTCTTATGACAATAAAAGCATTCTTCCTTTCCCACAAGATTTCCCGCTACTTTTGTTGCCTTTTTCTTTCCCTTCGTATCCACTTTACTAACACCGCCCCTTGGTTTGGCGGGGGCTTTCTTCTTCTTTCCCTTGGCTTTCGCCTTGGACCTAGAAGAGAAAGATCCTCCTACAAACAAAGTGGATGTTTCCCTACCTTTCTGTAAGGTGCCCTCTGCACTCCTCAGCATGTTGAGGAGTTCTGAAAGTTCAACTTCTTTTTCTTTCAAGTTGAAGTTCAGGATAAACTGGGCGTAAGTGGAAGGAAGGGACTGGAGAATCAAGTCCGTATAGAGCTCGTTCTCTAACGTGGTCCCAAGGTCCACGAGCTCCTCAATGAAGCCAATAATCTTAAGCACGTGCTCCGCTACCGATGATCCGACGGCCAATCTCGCCGAAAACAGCTTTTTCGAGACTTCGTATCTGGCGATACGGGATTGCTCTCCATACAGTTCTTTTGTATGGAGAAATATGGATTCGAGGTCAATATTCTCGTACCTCCTCTGATGTTCATTGTCCATAGAGGCAAGCACGAGGCACTTGGTCTTCGCGCAATCGATCTCCCAAGTCCTACGGATTTTCATATCCGCGACGCTGGAGGTGGGACATGGGACAGGGAGAGCTTTGGTGGTAAGAAGATACCCCAGCTTATCATAAGTGATTGCCATTTTGACATTCCTGAGCCAATCTTTGTAGTTTGGCCCTGTCAGTATGTTTTTATCTAGAAGCAACTTAAGTCCGGTCATGATGATTGGTCGCTGCAATTAGGAAAGAGAGAAGAAACACTCAGCATGATGCTCTTGCAAGTTTAGAGTGGTTTTTAGTTTGTCTAAACAGGATGGCTCCCACTGTCTCTCGAATCCCTCCTCAAACCATAAAGGAAGAATTAGTTGGGATCAATCTCACCGTACAATACTTACTTAACCGTTCATCCAGGCCAGTGTCGGTACTTCGAGGGAGGTTTTCCAACACTTTCGTGAAGTTCCTTAATTAAATAACCTCTTTTCCCTGGGGGCGTAGCCCCACTAACACCTTTCTAGACACCTACTTGGTTTATAGCATTGTTCGTTAAGTGAGAAATTTCCCGAGGAGTAGCATATACTCACAGTAGGATCGGGATCCAAATATCATCGCGTGACAAAACTGAAGGAATCCTACCAGAATCATCACACTCCAAATGGTATGCAGCGCTAGCAAGTTTCAGGTTCTTTTGAAACTCCCGATGTGGATTTTTGCCCCATGCTCTTATGACCTTGACTTTGGCCAACAAATCATAAGTCACATGTCAAGTTCTACCCGTCATTCTCCAGGTTAATTTGAACCCACCCGTACCTACCCTTTACTTTGGCCTACGACTGTCCCAAACCAACGCATCTATCTATGCTGCACATGAATACCCAATAGCTACCAATCACTATGCCTTGACTTTGGCCAACAAACATAGCTTGAATACTATTGACCATCCATGTGAAACGACGGAGGGCTACGAATGGTTTTGGCGAAACCGTGAACGTAGTGAACTTGATATAATCGATGGAACGAGATAGCTTTTAAAAGGAGTGGCTTAAGCTCCGCATTTAAAAGTTGTTTTTGAAAAGAAACCGAGTGGTTTTGAAAGTGTTCCAACGACTCTACTTTGGTTTATTTTCTTGCATTAATTTAATGCGTCCCATCATTTAATCCTACCATTGCAGAAAACAACGAAAATATGACGTACGCTTATGTCATCCGCATTCGCCATGGGGCCCCATCATTACCCGTTAGGTTACTTAACTAACGACAGAGCGGGAGCTGGACTAGCGCGGATGCAAAACATAAGCAACGCCTAAATAGATATCATATATAGATATATACATTCGTCACATGCAATGATAGCCATTCCAGATCACAGATGAACACATTGGATATACTAGGAATCCGCATTCCGTACGAGCATGTAACGAAAAGCGGATTACACGGTCGCGGTGAATAGCCAATACCCCACCCTAGACCCCTACGGGTGCGGTAAACTACCCGCCAAATACCCGAAGCGAAGCAACCTCCCTCAACGACGTGAGTAGGCCACTCGGCACTTCGAGGTACCCGGTAGTTTGTGCACCCCCTCCATGGGTCTATCCTAGGAGCAAAAACAGTAAAAGAAATTATACAATGACGACTACAACCTCATCCCGGTTGTGCGGCCATATAAATAATATTACATCAATTACAAATTACATGAATTGAAAGATAAAGAAGACTCTCATCTCACAACCCCCGGCTATTCACCCGCGATAATCCAATGAATTCATATACACATACCATCAACATTACAGATCACAGATATGTATAACTCCCACTAATCGACGTATAGCGATTAGCAGACGTTCAATACATATATCACATCACAGATATATACCCGTTAGCTTAAGTCTTTAGAAACTCGATCAAAATACGGATTTTTAGGCCCCAAAAACAAACTTTGCTTTCTGGAAAATCTGGGCTGAAAAAACATATTGTAAAAATCCCAAAACACCAAACTGAACACACTGCAAGAAAAATCGCCCACGACCTAGTCAACTCGGCCGCGGATCCGCGGCGGGAGCATGCTCCTGCCGCGGTTCCACGGCGCTTTGACCGATTCACTGTACCATTTTTCTACAGAGTGTTCTAAAAAGCCTGAGCCGATTTTTAGTATAAGATTAATTAGTTTTGGAACCGAAAACAGAATCGGCAGAAACTTGATTTTTCGGGCATGTTTCGCGACTTTTTCTCCGATCGAACTTCTAGTTACTTTGCTAACATGTTAGATAGTGTTTAACTAGGCTCTGATACCACTGTAAGTCCACGTTACCCGTCCCCGATTCTTTGGGGTTGCGGAAATGGTGAAAAACGATTTTTTCTAGGGTGGTAACATGGACTCAAAATACGGATCTTTGTTAAACGACTATCTAACAACCTAACTAGGAGTTTTGCCTACTCGGTTAGGGGGTTATACCTTAACTTGAACTCCTTCGTCTTCAACTCCTTGCGGTGGTCGGATCGGCCTCACCTCGTCGTCTCCTCGTGCCGAAGATGGATCCACCTGAAAGCTTCTACCTTTTGACTTCTACTTCAAACTAGAAGAAACTAGAACACTTGGCTTGCTAGACCTTGTGTACTAGGATGAGTAGAGAAGTGTAATGGGTTTTGATCTCTATAGTTCTTGCTTCTCAACACATGAGACAATAGAACCATGAACCACAGAGAGAGCAAGAGGAAGAGGGAGAGCTTGAGCATGAGAGAGAAAGGAAATGAAAGAATGAGCTAGACTTTTCTCACCCTTGCTCTCATAATCCAAAATCATGATAACAAATAATAATAATTGAGTATTATGTGATGGTTGACATCATATCAAATGGCAATATCATTTCATGCATTAAATGCAATGTGTGAACAAACAAGCAAGCAAAAGTCTTTGCCATGAAATGATAGCCATTGTAATGATGGTGGTCAACAAGTCCAACCTAGTCAACCGGTCAACCAAGTCAACAAGTCAACAAAGTCAACCCTTCAACCCAACCATGGCACAATAATACTTAATTAATATTATCATTAATCATATTTCTTATTCTCATTAGGATTTAACAAAAGTCAACAGTCAACAACCCTAATGAGAATCCTCTGCCTCTGTCTCTATCAACCGTGCATACACACCCGCATCCGCGTTCCTGGGGAACACGAATACAAACGAGATAAAGTCAATCCCAAAACGTATACTAAGATCTGGCTTAAACCAAAGCCCGCTAGTAATAACTGCCCGGACACCAAACGTGCACAAGTGCGCGGATGTGACCGAACCCTGTCGCAAAACCATGCGACCTCTACTCTTTTGCCTAAAGACGAATAGCTCTCTGTGTGGGACTCTAAAGACTCAACACTATGCTGGCAGTGGGTTTAACCACAGACCACCAGCGGCACTAGCTGTGCGTAACGGCCCCCAGGTAGATGCCGATAAGAAGACGGACGAGGTGAAACCCATCTGAACTCCTACTGAGTCTGAATGTGACAGTCTCCATACAGTCCGGTCTGTTCGTCTGAGAATATCGCATGGCGGGCCTAGGGGGAGGTAAACGTCAGTCCCCTAATAGCGGTACAAGTCGTGTCGGAGTGTAGCCCAGAACACCCTGAGATAACACTGGAAATCTACCAGTATATCTCGCTTGCCCTGGCCAGGGACGACTATATGTAATGGCTCTCCATGACACAGCGTGATATCAACTCCCAATACCGGGAGAGACGAATCCTGTTTAACCGTCACTGCCTCCAAGTGCTTCGGGACTGCACCCAACTACTACCAGTTTGCACGACTCCTTTGAGCCGTGGTAGGGTAATAATCAAAGTACAGTGGGAACACACTCACGGCGAAGTGACAGTGTCAAGTCAGCGGACTAAGCTGTACTCATGTCACCTGGGAACTGATAACTGACGATAGGTATAGTACCAACCAATCAGTCCTCGACGAGTCTTGTCCAGTGTACTCGTAACCTAACGAGCACCCACATACTATCTCAAGTACGACGTACTGACGGCTGTGGGACAGACCGTCTCCCCAGCTGGGATGAGAAGCGCATACGCTAGTCTACTCCGGAGTATCGATGCCCTGTCTCGATAGTCCTATGACTAGGGACCTGTATAAGGATGTGCTTATTGATTACTCAGCCCCCACGAGTGTGACTGCCATCACGACGCTGGTAATCAAGCAAAGATCCTAAGGGCTCCACTAATGTGTATAGGTGATATACTAAAATAAACACATGTACACATTAAAGTAGAAACAAACGAAGTAGCATACTACCATTTTGAGCAAGATTGTCTATACAACTGTGAATATCCCAAGCTTCCATTAAGTAATATACAAACTAGTATGATACAGTAATGGCCTCTAGGGCATATACACTAACAAAACTCTCCCAGGAGTAACTCTTACTCGCAGTGGGTATCGGGATCCAACTATTTCATAGAAGGTATGCAATCTCATTGCAAATTTCAACACTTGAAATTCCCGATAATGTTTTGCCCCTAACGTCCTATGGCCTTAACGAAGGCCAACAAACCATAAGCCGCTAGTCAAGTTCAACCCGTACATTTCGTGATTGAATTAAACCCACCCGCACGACCCTTGACGAAGGCCAACAAAGTCGTACGACTATCCTAATTCAATCGCATCATATGCAGTAGATAAGCACTAATCAGCTACCGCACACTACGCCTTGACGAAGGCCAACAAATGTAGCACGAATACTAAATAGTACTTATCTGAAATGACGGAGGGCTACGACATGTTTTTAAGAAAACCTTTTGCGTGATGAACTTGATATCGTTGTAGAATCGAGTGATTTGAAAAGGAGTGTTTTTGAGGCCTTTACTAGTTTTGTTAAAGAGGTCACTCCCAGTGAAGGGATCTCAGCTCTTTCCTTATCGAATGTGGTGCTCGATATTCATCAAGGAATACCACTATGCAAAGAAAGAACTAGAGCTACCAGTTTTTAAAACAGGATTCTACAACATCATTGGGTTTCCTTCCTTTTCATTAATCTCATTAATGAAGTCCCATCATTTATGCTTCCTAAGCATCACAGATAAAGAAACGAAAATACTTATACAATGTACGCTTATGCCATCCGTATTCACCACAGGGTCCCGTCATGCACCGTTAGGTTAGTTAACTAACGGCAGAGCGGGGACATGACTAGCGCGGGGGAAAAACATAAGCAACGTTTATTATATATCATATATATAATAATAAAGCATTCGTCTCATGCAGTTATATAATTTCATCACAGAACATAGCAGCAGAAGACGACATATTAAATATTGGATATACTAGGAGGTCCGTGCTTTAAATTAAGCCAGTAAAAAACACGGATTCCACGGTCGTGATGAATAGACAAACTCACATCCCTAGACCCCTACGAGAGCGGCAAGCAACCCTACCAATTCTAGAGTTAGGAGACTCGGTCTTGACTCCTTGAGATGGTCTCCCACTGGACTCTAGAACCCGGTTACTTATGCTCCCCGCCTTGGGTCTATCCTAATGCGGAAAAGTAAATAATATACATCAATGGCGACATCATTCTCAATCCGGAAGTGTCCCAATAAAAGAATATTACATACAGTTTTTACATGAATGAAAATGAAAAACTCTCATCTCACGCAAAAACCCCCGGCTATTCAAACACGATGATCCAATATAACATATCACAGTAACATATAACATCACATGTCATCAATGTAAGTAAATATGCGTATCCCAATTGTCGTTGACATATATTAACGAAACCGGCGATACACCACATATTACACTTCTGGTCACAGAAAAGAAAGTGAAAACTAGAACAATTGGAATCCGCAACCACCTAAGACATCATAAACCCGAAATATCACATACTTCGAATTTTATGCCTAACCATATGAATTCCTTAGACATCATAAACCCGAAATATCTCATATTCTAAATTTCATGCCTAACCTTATAAACCACGCATTTTAGTCTCAATATTGAAAACACTTTTCAATAACCAGTCGGGTAATTCAACAAGATTCCCGACAACCTGATCGAATGCTCGTCGGAAACTTTAGCAGACGGCCGTACCCCCGATGCTGTCGACAAAGTGCACTTAGGCGGAACACCGCGGCCGCGAGCACCCGGGAGGATGCTTTTGGCAACAGGGTTCTCCTACAGTCACTTGGTCGAGGCTTTGGGATGTGGCTATCTAGTAATGTTACCCGGCGAGTATCCGCGTACACTACTTGATTGCGACAGAGTTTTGATCCATATCAAAACCCCGTGGTAACCGATCAAATGACACTAAATTGCTAGGTTTACAAAATTCATACTAGTTTTCACAAAACTAATTATTGTGAATTCCAAATATTGTATCACATATATATACCCGAAACGATGTTAAAATTACGAATACAAAACACTCCGAATTACCACTACAGAAAAGATAACATCACATGAAATCTTGGAAAAACTAAACAATACCTGAAACACCAAACCCCAGACACTGGAACACCAAAGAAAATTCAAGACCAAACACCATTACAAAACCGGCCAGGCCGGTTTTGTAATGGTGTGTTTCGCCGGTCAAAATCCGGCGGTTTAGGCTCGTTTTTCTCTGGTGTTCTTATTACACAATAAAGAGCACTCTGCAACTATTTAAAAAATTTTAGAGGCTCAGAAAAATTCGACAGAAACTAGGGTTTTGTTTCGACTGTTTCGGAGTTGTTTCGGTTTCGTAGTTTAACTAACATCGTCTAATTCTATAGCTTGGCTGTGATACCACTGAAGGGTTCCTTAGCACTCTCACTAGAATTTCTAAGGCATCTAGCATGCAATTTTAAAAATCTAGAGAGAAAAGCAACTCAAACCAAGGATCTAACTAGAGAATTAAGGTTATAACTAACATGTAAACAACTTTACACTAAGTGAAATGGGAATACAACCTTTGTAGACCGGTCCTTCACTTCTAAAGCTCCGTGTAGTAGTCCTTTGGCTCCAAGTAGTGGTGTCCCGGACTCTCCTTTGGCTCCACTAGGTGAAAGGAACGAGTTTGCTCAAGGATCTTCGAGACCGAAGATGATCGACGTCGAAGAATCTCTAACTCAAGCTACCTCTTCACTAATTGATGAACTAGTGAAGAAAAAACCTATATTAAATGGCTAGTTTAGTATAGATTGGTGAAGTAGGAATTTTTCTTACTTTAGAATAATTTTTTTTTCTTTCTTTTCTTTTCTCACTCAAAACTAGAGAGCAATTGAAGGAGATGAAGAAAATGATCAACTTTTGAACCATGGGTGAGAAAATATCATATATAACTCAAGTAGAGACTTAACCAAGTCTAAAGATAATGGTTAGGATAATAAATATCTAAGATAAAACAAAATTAGTCGACTAAATCAAGGTTTCCACAAGCTTCTCCAAGCTTCACAAGCCATGACAAATTTCCAACTAATTTTGATTTTCCTTTAATAATTAAAACCCCACATTATCTTGAGTATGGTATGAGTCTCATACACCCAAGTCCAATGTATCATCTACCATGACACAAAATAAATACATTAACATATATCACATATATATTAAATGTACAAAGAGAAAACATTTTCTTAAGTGAGCTAATATTAGTTAATGTATATTAATATATCAAATATATAATTACACATTAAATTATTAAATCAACACTTGATTTAATAACCCGGCTGTATCGCATACAACCGACTAATATCATTTATATGTATATCATATATACATATAACATATCATTGAATCAATACTTGATTCAACAATCCGGTTATATCACATATAACTTGTATCGCGAGATTGGAATACGGTATCACATACACGTATTAATCTCGGCCCCGCACATATCACATATGTGCCCTACTTCGTTTCGCATGAGCTAGGAAACCTCTGTGTAGAACTCTAATGACTCATCAATACGCCAGCAGTAGGTGATGATCGTATCAGTCACCCACAAGCCGTCAACGGTACTAGCTGGATGTAACAGCTACCCGGGTATTGAGCGATCAGAAGATCAACAAGCAAGCTTGTCCATACTCCTGTGAATCCAACAGTAACACTACCGTACAGTCCGGTCTCTTCGTCTGATATGTCGCATATCGAGTCTAGGGGCGGTAAACGACTGACCCCAGTAACTTGATAAGTCATGCCGATATGAGGCTCATAACAGGTCGAGAAACTACTGTTAGTGTATATGCCCTAAAGGCCATTACTGTATCATACTAGTTTGTATATTACTTGATGGAAGCTTGGGATATTCACAGTTGTATAGACAATCTTGCTCAAAATGGTAGTATGCTACTTGGTTTGTTTCTACTTCAATATGTGCATGTGTTTCTTTTAGCATATCGCTTATACATATTATTAGAGCCCTTAGGATCTTTGCTTGATTACCAGCGTTGTGATGGCAGTCACACTTGTGGGGGCTGGGTAATCTATAAGCACATCCTTATACAGGTCCCTAGTCATAGGACTATCGAGACAGGGCATCGATACTCCGGAGTAGACTAGCGTATGCGCTTCTCATCCCAGCACGAGAGATGGTCTGTCCCATAGCCATCAGTACATCGTACTGGAGATAGTATGCGGGTGCTCGTTAGGTTACGAGTACACTGGACAGGACTCGTCGGGAACTGTTGGTTGGTATTATACCTATCGTCAGTTATCAGTTCCCAGGTGACATGAGTACAGCTTAGTCCGCTGACATGACACTGTCACTTCGCCTCGAGTGTGTTCCCACTGTACTTAGATTACTACCCACCACGGCTCAAAGGAGTCGTGCAAAAAGGTAGTAGTTGGGTGCAGTCCCGAAGCACTTGGAGGCAGTGACGGTTAAACAGGATTCGTCTCTCCCAGTATTGGGGGTTGATATCACGCTATGTCTAGGAGAGCCATTACACAAGTAGTCCCTGGCCAGGGCAAGCGAGATATACTGGTAGGTTTCAAGTGTTATCTCAGGATGTTCTGGGCTACACTCCAACACGACTTGTACCTCTATTAGGGGACTGACATTTACCACCCCCTAGGCCCGCCATGAGATATTCTCAGACGAACGGACTGGACTGTACGGAGATTGTCACATACAGGCTCAGTAGGAGTTCGGATGGGTTTACCTCATCGGCCTTCTTATCGACATCTACCTGGGGACCGTTACGTACAGCTAGTGCCGCTTGCGGTCTGTGGTTAAACCCACTGCCAGCGTAGTGTCGAGTCTTTAGAGTCCAACACAGAGAGTTTCCCTACACTGAGCGAAACGTGTAAAGGCCGTATGGTTTTATGGCAGGGCTACGATCACTTATGTGCACTTGTGTGCGTATGCTGTTCGGGCAGGCAATACTAGTGGGTTTTGGTTTAAGCCGGATCCTAGTATTGCACGGATGGATTTGTTTTGTCTTCTGTGCATTCGCATTCTACGGAATGCGGATGCGGGTGTGTATGCACAGTTTTGCGGAGCGAAGAAGAAGAAGGTGCCTCATTAGGGTTTTGACAGTTGATTCGGTCAAAACCATTATGAGGCGGACTCATTAGGGTTTTGGCAGTTGGTTCGATCAAAACCATTATGAGCCGGGAACATTATTTACTCATCCTTTTAGTGATAAGTATGTGATGGCTAATTGCTTTGACCATTTGACCACACTTGACTTTGTTGACCGTTTGACCAAAGTTGACTTGGACCTTCATGAGAGGTCTAGAGTATTCTTTGGTTTTCTTTTTATTTTTGAGTTATGAAAATGGTCAAGTCATTAGTTGCCATCAACTTTATCTTGAAAAGATTAGTAATGATGATAGTGGCGTATTATTGAACCATGGTTCATTTTCTTTAGCTCATAATTCATTTCTCATTCTCTCTCTTGTGAGAAGAAAAGAAAAAGCTCCATGGTTTTTCCTTCTTCTTCCTCCTCTTAATTCTTCCTTTGATCTCATGTGTTGAGAGAAAAGGGATCCAAATAGACAAACACTTCCATCTGCCTCTTCTACACATCCTAGGACATCAAGACTAGCGATCTTGTTGCCCTAGTTGCCTCGGCTCGAGGTGGAGCTCGGAGCACAACTCTCGGGTGGATCGTCTTCGACTCAAGAAGGCCGCGGAGATGACCAAGATCCGGATCGATCCTCAGAGCGTGGATGGACGAGCAGGACAGCGGAATGAAGACCCGAAGGACCGGTATCGTGAGGTATAATCTCTATGGGATAGTAGATAGCACCTCTAGTAGTTTGCTAGTTTGTAGTTTAGCAAAGATCCTTCTTTTAGTCCATGTTGCCTTTGCGCCAAAAATTATTTTTCGCCGTTTCCGCCTCCCCGTAAGAACCGAGGTGAGCAACGTGGACTTACAGTGGTATCAGAGCCAAGCTAAACATAAACTAGCATGTTAGCAAAGTATTCAGAATTTCGATCGGAAAAAATTCGCAAAACAAGTCCGGAAAAATCAACTTTCTGCCGATTTTTTATACTGCTCTAAAAGTGATTTAACATACATGAAAAATCGGCTCAGGGTTTTCTAAAGATACCCACCAAAAACGATCCATTGACTCGGTCAAAGAGCCTCGGTTCCGCGGCAAGAACATACTTCTTGCCGCGGATCCGCGGCCGAGTTGACTTGGCCGTGGACCGTTTTTGCTGCAGTGTACTTAGTTGGATGTTTTGGGATTTTTAGTATAGTTTGTTTCTGCCCAGATTTTCCAGAGAACAAATTTGTTTTTTGGGGTGGTTACAAATCCGTATTTTGATCGAAATTCCGTAGACTTTGGCTAATGGATATTATCTGTGATGTGATATATGTATTGAACGTCTGCTAATCGCTATACGTCGATTAGTGGGGGTTATACATATCTGTGATCTGTAATGTTGATGGTTTGTATATATGAACTCGTTGGATTGTTGCGGATGAATAGCCGGGTGGATGTGAGATGAGAGTTTCTTTTTCTTTCATTCATGTAAAATTTGTAAATTGATGTAATATTATTTTATGGCCGCACATCCGGGATGAGGTTGTAGCCGCCATTGTATAATTTCATTTACTGTTTTTGCTCCTAGGATAGACCTAAGGTGGGGTGCATAAACTACCGAGTATCTCGAAGTGCCGAGTGGCCTACTCACGTTGTTGAGGGAGGTTGCTTCGCTTCGGTTACTTGGCGGGTAGTTTGCCGCACCCGTAGGGGTCTAGGGTGGGGTTTGGCTATTCATCGCGACCGTGTAATCCGCTTTTCGTTGCAGGCTCGAACGAATCGCCGATTCCTAGTATATCCAAAGTGTTCATCTGTGATCTGTTTTGGAGATAGTGCCCTCAAAGTCAATTATTGGATCGCAGGTACGTGATTGCAATGATTGAGGCATGACCTATACAGATATGACAGTCTTACTCGAGATGATAGTATGCTATCTGGTTTGTCTTTATCCTCGTATACATGCTTTAGTTCACTATTGCATGATGATAGAGCCCATAGGATTCTTGCTTGACTGCCAGCAGTATGATGGCGATCATATACGTGGGAGCTGGGGTCTGTAAGCACATCCTTAAAAGTGTCCCTAGTCGTGGGAGTTTCGGGACAGGGCATCGATACTCCAGAATAGACTAGTGTATACAGTCGAGAGCCCGACGAGGGGCGATGGCCGGTCTCACAAGCCATTGGTGTCAGTAGGATCACCTAAGATGTATACAGGTGCTCATTAGGTTATGAGTACACCGGACAGTACTCGCCGGGAACCTGCTAGTTGGTATTATACATATCGTCAGATAGCAGTTCCCTGGTGACATGTGTACAGGTTAGTTCATCGACCTGAGATCTTCATTTGTCTCGTGTGAGTTCCCACTGTGCTTAGATTACTACCCTACCACGCTCAAAGGAGTTGTGCAAACAGATTTTAGTTGGGTACAGTCCCGAGCCACATGGAGGCAAGTGAGCGGATCGGCAGGGGATTCGTCTCTTCCGGTATTGGGGGTGAGATCGCGCTGTGTCTAGAAGAGCCATTACACAAAGCTCTCGGCCGAGGCAGGAGATTTACTGGTAGGTACTCCAGTAGTATCTCGGGGTGTTCTGGGCTACTCTCTCACACGACATATACCGCTAATGGGGGTCTGACGTTACCATCCCCCTAGGCAGATATGCGATACTCATAGACGAACGGACCAGACTGTATGTATATTGTCACTGTTAGGCTCAGTAGAGTTTATGGATGAGTTCGCTCGTCAGCTTCCCTTCCAATCAATACATAGGCAACCGTTACGTACGGCTTGTACCTCTGACGTGCTAGTGGTTATACCCAGTGCCAGTGTGTTGATGAGTCATTAGAGTCCCCCACAGACACTTTCCCAAGTTCGGGCAAAACGTTGTAGAGGCCGTATGGGTTAATGGCAGGGTTCAGAAAATGCACGTGCGTTTTCGCACGTGTCATTTTTTGGGCAGATAATACTGGTCGGCTTTGGTTTAAGCCGGATCCGAGTATTATACTGTGTAGATATAATATCTTTGTCTCAGATGCATTTGTATTCAGTCGTAATACAAATGCGGGTATGTTTATACCATTACGGGGTTATCCTGAAATTCGTTTCAGGATCACTTTTGGAAGTTGCCGGTTTCCAGTTTTCTATCAGCCGTATTTAACATTCGGTTAAATATGGATTTATCTTTTTCTTGAGATGAGTGTGGAAGCTTCTAGATGGTGACTAGGATGGTGACTAGGTTAGTGAGTCATTAGTGCTTTAAATGTTCATTTAATGATATGATGACTAAGGGTTATGATTCATAGTTTTCATTAAATGCATTGATACAAGGTTTTAAGTGACTCATCCTCTTCATTGATCTTGTGCTCACCTCCCCCTCTCCTACACTCACCTCCCTCCCCTCTATATAGTGGCCGGCCTCCCCCTCTCTTGTGGAATATGGTTGCTTGAGAAAAAGATTGATATAGTTTTGGACTCATGGAAATTAGATAGCCTCATTTCTCATTTCACCCGATTCCAAAAGGCAACTTCCATAACCGTTCGTCCGTGACTATGGACGTAACGAGACAAAGTATTCTACTCATTCTCTACATCATCTTGGTCATCTCTTTTAGCAAACTTGACGATCGAGTTGCCTCGATTCAGAGGCGGGAGCCCGTTTAAAGATCCGTCGACGTGGTGCCACCTGGACGAGGACATCGGAGATTCAGGAGATCGGAGTAGCCGCAACAAAGCGTGGGATGATGGTTGAAGACCGAAGGACTCGGATCGTTCGGTATAACTCTTCTACCCACTTTGTAGTTTGTTAGTTTAGCTTTAATGGCAGATCCGGGTTATAGTACGCGATAGCGCCAGTTGTAAAAAGTTTTTGTTCCGTATTTGGCGTCTGTGAGACGGCCGGGGCGCTACCGTGGACTTACAGTGGTATCAGAGCCTCACCATTAAGCTTTACTAACTTGTGCTAACGCGTTTAAAAGATCGATCGAACGGAATTTCCGAAATCATAATTTTCAGCATACAAGTTTCTGTCAATTTTAAATCAGGTCCAAAAATAATTTTGCCTATCACAGAAAATTAAACAGGCTTTTTGAAGAACACAGAAGAAATTTGATACTGTGAACCGTCCGTACGGCCGTGGAACCGCCACCAAAGCCATGCTTTGGCCGCGGATCCGCGGCCATATTGGAGCTTCACTGTGCCAAATTTCTTCTGTTGGGTCTACATTGAAAATTGTGGTTTCTGGTATAGTTCTTTTGGGCCCAGTTTTTGTTACTGTACAGCAGATGTACGTGGGGCCCACTTCGGGAAATTTAGTCGATCGAAATTTTAAACTTGTTAGTATGCAGTATTTACATTATATCTTCGACCCGGAATGTCATTTGAGCGGTAAACCGCGTCTAATTGCTATAGTTCTTTTAGACGGGTTTGCGAACGTGACATTCGCGTTGATGTTCTGTGTTGTGCTGTGATGTTGCGGATATGTCGTGGTGGATAGCAGTGTGCAATGGTAGTGTTGTTTGGATTTATTTGTACATTTGATATTGCGGGGCGAACGTCCAACATGTGGACTGCCGTCACTGCCCGTTTGTATAATATTCTTTTGGGGCACGAACGGGCTGAGGTCGATGTACCCGTTGTATATATTTTTTCATTTCTGTACTAGGTTTACCCCGTGACGGAGTGCACGGATAGCCGGGTTCTGGAGGGCAACGGATCCGTATCTCATGGCATTGAGAGGCAGAGGGACCTCACTCCAGAATTGGCAGACTATTCGCCGCACTCGTAGAGGGTACAGGTTGACCCAAGGAGGGGTGCTCAAGTTACCGGATTCCGTGAAGTGCTGGGTGGTCCATTCATTTTGCTGTAGGGGGCTGCCTCGCTTCAGGTTTTGGCGGGTAACTTGCCGCACCCGTAGGGGTCTAGGTTTCATTGCACAGGCTATCCACACGACCAGGGGAACGTCGAGTTTCAGTAGCGGCTCTATGAAACCCGGGGATCCCAGATTATCTGTATTGTTCTGTGATGCTTATTACTTTTCTGTAATGTTGCTTATTATCACGCCTGGAGCGATTATTGTATATTGGTATATATACTATTAGATGTTGTATATGTTTTACACCCGCGCTAGTCCAGCCCCCGCTCTATCTTTAGTTAAGTAACCTAACGGGTGATGACGGGACCCAATGACAAATGCGGATAGCATATACGTACATTTTATTTTCGTTCTTTTCTGGTGTGATTGATTGATGGGACTGCGTTGATTCTTATCAATGCAAGATAAAACAAATCTATATTTAATGTTGTTGGAACACATTTTAAAAGTGTTATTACAAAGACGTTTCTTTTTGTTTTGCATAGTGATATTCAGTTTAGAATATCCCGCACCTCATTCGACGAGGCAAGGGCCGAGATCCCTTCACCGGGAGTGACCCCTTGGGCAGAAGTTTACGTCAGGGTAGTAACTTTAATATAGTCGATTACAAGTTGCTTTGCATCGTGGTATTCAGTTAGAATATCCTGCACCTCATTCCACTAGGAAAGAGCCGAGATCCCTTCACCGGGAGTCAGCTCTTTAGCAAAAGGTTTTCCGTCACTATATTTTTATAAGAAGCTATCAGGTTCCTTCAACGAGATCAAGTTCATTACGTTAAAGGTTTTTCTCCAAAAACCAGCCGTAGCCCTCCGTCATTTCTTTTGGGTATTCAGTAGTATTCAAGCTATGTATTTTGACCTTCGCCAAGGCATAGTGTTTGGTAGCTGCTGGGTATTCATTGTAGCATAGATAGATGTGTTGGTTTGGGACAGTCGTACTACTATTTTGGCCTTCGTCAAGGGTATGTACGGGTAGGTTCAAATTGACCTGGACAATGATGGGTAGAACTTGGCATGTGACTTATGACATTTTGACCTTCGCCAAGGTCATAAGAGCATGGGGCAAAAATCACATCGGGAGTTTCAAACATACAGGAAACTTGCCAGGCATGCGCATACCTTCTGGAGTGTGATAACTTGAGTGGCTTCCATCAATTTATCATGCGTTGATAGTTGGATCCCGATTCTCACTGATGAGTTAGTTTACTCTTTGGGTGATCCCGACTAATTCTTCTTTCAGGTTTGGAGGAGAATTTGAGATTACAGTGGGAGGTTTCCTGATTAGATAAATTGATAACCATTCTGATCTAGGTTAGAATGCACGCAGAGTGTTTCTTTTCTCTCTCTCTTTGGCAGCGACCTTTGACCGACCCTTGACTATGACTTAGTGACCAAGTTGACCGAACCTTCTTAAAATACTGGCTTTTGGATTGTCTATAGTTGCATAAGTCATTGCCGCTCCTTCTTTACCCTTTGTATTTCTCAGAACACCCCGTATTACTACGGACATCCACTTCCATTGGATAGATCCATCGTATGGTTATATACGAACTCGAAGGGACTTCTTCAAGGATGGATCCAGGTTCAGGAGAAAGAGAATTAGTTTATTCAGTTGTCTTTTATTATCACCTTCTCTCAGCTTGGAAGAGCTCCTTGGTTTAGGAGAGTACACCTATTACGCTTATTGGATAGTCTTATTCCAAACCATAGGCTGGTGCCGAAAGGTAGGGAATGAAGAAAACCAATTAGCCTAAGTAGGGTGTACAGAAGGTAATAACTAAAGACAAAATAAAGGGATTAAAAGGGGGGCAAAGTAAATTGCGACTGTTATCATTCACGATCAAACCGCGTACTTCATCGCTACTCCTATTTCACCTTTGCTTTTTCCCCAGTTTGGGAGAAATAGAACAAGGTATTATTCAGTTATCTTTTATCATCACCTTCTCTCAAGTTACGAGTACTCCTACGATTAGGAGGGTACACCTGTTATGCTTACTGGATAGTCTTCTTCCAAACCATAGGCTGGTGCCGAACGGTGGGGAAGGAAGAAAACCATTTAGCCGAACGTTGGTGTACAGAAGGTAATGAATAAAGTCAAATAAGGGGATTTGGAGAGATGGCAATAAAATATACGGTTAAAGTCATGAATTGGATTATGGAAGAGGCATTACTAGGAATACCAGGATACCCCTATGAAACATTTTTATGTTTCAGTGCATTGTTAATGGAAAACTGATTTCCCGATTAGATACTTACTCCAGAATATGTATTTACCAGGTTTTATTCTCATATCTATATGGTTTTACAGATGATGAGTGGGAGTAAGTCATTGGGAATTAGGTGATCATCCTCATTATATCAGAATTCGTTGAAATTGGTGATATTTAAGGAAACGCCTGGGTACAGTTTTCAACCTACGATGCACAGGTTATGAGTTATTTAACTCAGCGGACTTATACAGAGTATTGTATGTTGTCCAGTGTCCGTCAGGACAAAAGGGTAGGTCCTCGTACTATGTTCTGTTTACTTGTGATTTCTCTAGTTTTTAGACAAGTGTTTCGTAGAAATACAATGTCTAAGTTTTGAGAAGTTGTGGGTATAAGAATAAAGTAGAGAACCAGGTATCGCAAGTATCGGGATTCTTCAAAGAGATCGAAGATGTAGATTCTTGTGATTGGTATTCAGTCGATAGTAATGGTTTTGAGAAACTCGTTTCTCTTTCAGGTTACCCATAATTGGATGGATTCCTAAGTTGAGTAATGCTGATTAGCTTTTTTCCATTAAGTTGTTATGCACTGGAGACAGCTGCATGATTTGAATCTGGTTCCAATTAAATTAGTGCCTCTGTTTCTATATTGGATATAGAATGGTTCATATCTTAAACGATGTTAAGATACGGGGAGTTGTCCAGCTTATGCTTAAAACCAGACACTGGATAACTCAAGGCACGTTTCTGTAATGGCTGTTTGTGGGTTGACATTGGCTTTGACGAGGGTTGACATTTCTACTATCTGGAAGATCAATAGTGATATTGTTCTTGACTCGCCACAGTTTTAGTAAAATGGATTTTTTCAAAAAACAGTAGTGGGAGTTGGTAGAACTGGAAGTAATTCCAGAACCGCTAACGATTACAGAAAATTTAATAGGACCTATATATTCAATCAGGTTTGACATTCCAATAGCCACTCCGCAGATATGGTGGGTAACCTCAGACTCCCGAGAGGTACTCCGGTAGCCTCAAGGACGGTGACAGGGAGGTTCTTGTTTACCCAGACTTGACACTACTGTTGTTCCAGAATATGAGACCCGGCAGGAGGATATGTATAGCGTCGTTCTAAACTAGTTTTAGAAGTACACGTATATATTAATCTGCCAGAGGGTTGTTGTGGTCAGTGGGAGCTGCGGAAGCATAGTGGACAAGTAGCTTATGTCTATTTATAGGCTGAGCAGATATAGCGGAGTTAGATCATCTATTTTTGATGTGACAGTCATGTGTTTGACTTCATCAGAATAGGGGATGGATCTGTTAAGAAGGTAGTAGGGTGTGATGTCCTGATATTTAGATGACATACACAGAGTAGGAAGTAAAATTCCTGTACTACAATCGGTTGTACTTTGGTCGTCACACAGTTGTTTCTCCACAAAGGACATGGATATAATATCTGACATTCTGGTTACTAGATCTATGGTTTTAGATCTAGTATTGGGTAGTTTCCCAATCAGAGTACTTTAACAGTATTCTAATAGTATTTTAGAATAGATGACTCCTGGCATGGTAGTGTACCTGCAGGTGATGGAGTCGCCCTCTCTAAAGGTGTCTTACAAACTAAAGGGGAGAGGGATGTGCATGATTGGCAGATCACTTGCTTAGGCAATTGAGTCAATCGTGAAAGGTCAAGTACCACACCAGATGTTGTATTTGCACTATATGCGATAAGTTTGTATTAATCCAATCCTGAAGAAACATAAGGAAGCAGTTTTAGAACATGAGTGAATGTTCTACGGATTTGATGACAGCAGCCTCCTTCGGGAGACGGTTATCATTCCAGGCTTCAGAGGTGACATGGATGACAGAGTGATTGTCAGAGTTATAGTTTTCCCTCTGACGAGGGACAGTATTATGGACAGGTAGTCGAAGAGGATACTGTGGGAGGCATGGTGCTGGATACTGATTAGGTTCAGTTATCAACTAAGTCTAAGAAGTTTGGATTTGGAGTTCATTTATGAATTAGGTCCCATCAGATATCCAGACATATTCTAAGACAGGTATTACTCGATTCGGGAGATGGCTTTCTCTGCGAATTTGAGATTTAGAGAGATATAGAAAGAAACATCAGGGCGGATCCACTCACTGAGGCTATTTCTCGAACACAAGAGTTTTACAAACTAGCTTTGTGAAACTGATTAGTAGAGAAGTTGAGTGTTCGGTATCACACGGGCTGTGAGTATGTGACATCGAAATAATTAGCCTTAAGTGCAAGTGGGAGATTGTTGGAGATAGTGCCCTCAAAGTCAATTATTGGATCGCAGGTACATGATTGCAATGATTAAGGCAGGACCTATACAGATATGACAGTCTTACTCAAGATGATAGTATGCTATCTGGTTTGGCTTTATCCTCGTATACATTCTTTAGTTCACTATTGCATGATGATAGAGCCCATAGGATTCTTGCTTGACTGCCAGCAGTATGATGGCGATCATATACGTGGGAGCTGGGGTCTGTAAGCACATCCGTAAAAGTGTCCCTAGTCGTGGGAGTTTCAAGACAGGGCATCGACACTCCAGAGTAGACTAGTGTATACAGTCGAGACCCCGACGAGGGGCGATGGCCGGTCTCACAAGCCATTGGTGTCAGTAGGATCACCTAAGATGTATACAGGTGCTCATTAGGTTATGAGTACACCGGACAGGACTCGCCGGGAACCTGCTAGTTGGTATTATACATATCGTCAGATAGCAGTTCCCTGGTGACATGTGTACAGGTTAGTTCATCGACCTGAGATCGTCATTTGTCTCGTGTGCGTTCTCACTGTGCTTAGATTACTACCCTACCACGCTCAAAGGAGTTGTGCAAACAGGTTTTAGTTGGGTACAGTCCCGAGCCACATGGAGGAAAGTGAGCGGATCGGCAGGGGATTCATCTCTCCCGGTATTGGGGGTGAGATCGCGCTGTGTCTAGGAGAGCCATTACAGAAAGCCCTCGGCCGAGGCAGGAGGTTTACTGGTAGGTACTCCAGTAGTATCTCGGGGTGTTCTGGGCTACTCTCTGACACGACATATACCGCTAATGGGGGTCTGACGTTACCAGCCCCCTAGGCAGATATGCGATACTCATAGACGAACGGACCAGACTGTATGTATATTGTCACTGTTAGGCTCAGTAGGGTTTATAGATGAGTTCGCTCGTCAGCTTCCCTTCCAATCAATACATAGGCAACCGTTACGTACAGCTTGTACCTCTGACGTGCTAGTGGTTATACCCAGTGCCAGTGTGTTGATGAGTCATTAGAGTCCCCCACAGACACTTTCCCAAGTTCGGGCGAAACGTTGTACAGGCCGTATGGGTTTATGGCAGGGTTCGGAAAATGCACGTGCGTTTTCGCACGTGTCATTTTTCGGGCATATAATACTGGTCGGCTTTGGTTTAAACCGGATGCGAGTATTATACTGTGTAGATATAATATGTTTGTCTCAGATGCATTTGTATTCGGTCGTAATACAAATGCGGGTATGTTTATACCATTACGGGGTTATCCTGAAATTCGTTTCAGGATCACTTTTGGAAGTTGCCAGTTTCAAGTTTTCTATCAGCCGTATTTAACATTCAGTTAAATACGAATTTATCTTTTTCTTGAAATAATGTGGAAGCTTCTAGTTGGTGACTAGGATGGTGACTAGGCTAGTGAGTCATTAGTGCTTTAAATGTTCATTTAATGATATGATGACTAAGGGTTATGATTCATAGTTTTCATTAAATGCATTCATACAAGGTGTTAAGTGACTCATCCTCTTCATTGATCTTGTGCTCACCTCTCCCTCTCCTACACTCACCTCCCTCCCCTCTATATAGTGGCCGGCCTCCCCCTATCTTGAGGATTATGGTTGCTTAAGAAAAAGATTGATATAGTTTTGGACTCATGGAAATTAGATAGCCTCATTTCTCATTTCACCCGATTCCAAAAGGCAACTTCCATAACCGTTCATCCCTGACTATGGACGTAACGAGACAAAGTATTCTACTCATTCTCTATATTATCTTAGTCGTCTCTTTTAGCAAACTTGACGATCGAGTTGCCTCGGTTCAGAGGCGGGAGCCCGTTTAAAGATCCGTCGGCGTGGTGCCACCTGGACGAGGACATCGGAGATTCGGGAGATCGAAGTAGCCGCAACAAAGCGTAGGATGATGGTTGAAGACCGAAGGACTCGGATCGTTCGGTATAACTGTTCTACTCACTTTGTAGTTTGTTAGTTTAGCTTTAATGGCAGATCCGGGTTATAGTACGCGATAGCGCCAGTTGTAAAAAGTTTTTGTTCCGCATTTGGCGTCTGTGAGACGGCCAGGGCGCTACCGTGGACTTACAATCTGGAATGGCTATCATTGCATCTGACGAATGTATATATCTATATATGATATCTATTCAGGCGTTGCTTATGTTTTGCATCCGCGCTAGTCCAACCCCCGCTCTGTCGTTAGTTAAGTAACCTAACGGGTGATGACGGGACCCCGTGGCGAATGCGGATGGCATAAGAGTACGTCATATTTTCGTTGTTTTCTGCAATGGTAGGATTAAATGATGGGACGCATTAAAATTAATGCAAGAAAATAAACCAAGTAAAAGTCGTTAGAACACTTTTAAAACCACTCGGTTCTTTTCAAAAACCAACTTTTAAATGCGGAGCTTGAACCACTCCTTTTAAAAGCTATCTCGTTCCATCGATTATATCAAGTTCACTACGTTCACGGTTTCGCTAAAACCATCCGTGGCCCTCCGTCGTTTCATATGAATATCCAACAGTATTCAAGCTGTGTTTGTTGGCCTTAGTCAAGGCACAGTGTTTGGTAGCTGGTGGGTATTCATATGTTGCATAGATAGATGCGTTGGTTTGGGACAATCGTATTACTTTGTTGGCCATAGTCAAGGGTATATGCGGGTGGGTTCAAATCAACCTGGACAACGACGGGTAGAACTTGACATGTGACTTATGATTTGTTGGCCTTAGTCAAGGTCATAAGAGCATGGGGCAAAAATCCACATCGGGAGTTTCTAAAGAAACTGAAACTTGCTAGTGCTGCATACCATTTGGAGTGTGATGATTCTGGTAGGATTCCTTCAATTTTGTCACGCGATGATATTTGGATCCCGATCCTACTGTGAGTATATGCTACTCCTCGGGAACTTTCTCACTTAACGATCAATGCTATAAACCAAGTAGGTGTCTAGAATGGTGTTAGCGGGGCTACGCCCACAGGGAAAAGAGGTTACTTAATTAAGGAACTTCGCGAAAGCGTTGGAAAACCTACCTCAAAGTACCGACACTGGCCTGGCTGAACGGTTAAGCAAGTATTGTACGGTGAGATTGATCCTGACTAATTCTTCCTTTATGGTTTGAGGAGGGATTCGAGAGACAGTGGGAGCCATCCTGTTTAGATAAATTAAAAACCAATCTAAACTTGCAAGAGCATCATGCTAAGTGTTTTCTTCTCTCTCTCTTAATTGCAGCGACCCAGTGACCAGACATAGGTTACATCTAGATAATAAAATGACTGAATCTGACTGTTATGACTGGCAAAGGTCTGTCCAGATGTCCATTGCCCATGACAAGCTGGGACACCTCTTGACTGATCCAACCCCTGCCGTCTCAGGTCCAGTTTCCCCTGTCACGGATATTCATATCCGCAAGACATCGGAAAAAGACTGTGCGAAAGCCAAGTGCCTCGTGTTAGCCTCAGTTAATGGTACATACCAGAGACAGGACGAGAAGATGGACTTAGTTTCTATCTTCCTCCATAACAAAGATTTATATGGAGAGCAATCTCGTATCGCAATATATGAGACCTCAAACGAATTGCTTCCAGCAAGGTTGGCTATCGGGTCATCTGTAGGGGGCAACGTCCTTACAGAGACCAGCTATTTTGAGCTCATAGACCTGAAGACCACATTGAAGAACGGGTCAAATGCTGACTTGATTCTACAGTCTCTACCTTCTACCCTAAAAGAAACCAGGGAAGTAGAAGGAGAGGAAATGGCAGAAGTTTCAGGACTGGATATAGTAGAAGAGGGATGTTCCTATTGTTACAGGAATGAACATTGGCAGAAGGATTGCAGGGCTAGCAAAGCCAGTAGCCAGAATTCGAAGCATGTTGTGGCTTCGGCTTCGGGTGTGTTTGTAATAGAGAACTGTATGTAAGTTAACCCTACATCCTGGGTATTGGATACCGGATCAGGATCTCACATCTGTAATTCGTTACAGGCTTTGAGAAACCGTAGGGTTATCAAGATAGGTGATATGACTCTCAGGGTTGCTAACGGAATGAGCATGTACGCTGAATCCGTAGGGGAATATCATCTTGGATTGACAACTGGGCAGATATAGATTCTGCATGACTGTTTTTATGTACCAGGTGAGACTTGTAATATCATATCTGTATCCTTACTTTCTAAAGAAGGATATGATTTTACTTTTGTAAGCGATATAGTCAACATCCACCTAAATCAAGTTCTGATTGGGTCAGGTACATTGAAAAACGGGATATACGTATTGAATCAAGCTCAGGTTTTCAGTGTCCAGAACACACTTAAAAGAAAGTCTCCGGAATTAAATCAGGCTTTCTTATGGCATTGTAGAC
Organism: Agapanthus africanus; assembly: GCA_030015575.1. Classification (NCBI taxonomy): domain Eukaryota; kingdom Viridiplantae; phylum Streptophyta; class Magnoliopsida; order Asparagales; family Amaryllidaceae; genus Agapanthus; species Agapanthus africanus. Next base: position 156,291,034 of record CM057343.1, read on the forward strand.
TGGGTCACATTAATGAGACACGGTTGACAAAGTTACATAAAGAAGGATACTTGGATCCGTTCGAGTACCAGTCTTATGCCACTTGTGAATCTTGTCTCGTGGGAAAGATGACAAAGACTCTGTTTACTGGACACGGAGAAAGAGCAAGCGAGCTCTTGGGACTCATACACAGTGACGTATGTGGTCCAATGTCTACACATGTGCGAAGTGGTTATTCATACTTCATTACTTTCACAGATGATTTCTCTAGGTATGGACATGTCTTCTTGATGAAGCATAATAAATCCGAGGCCTTTGAGAAATTTTGGGAATACAAGAATGAAGTTGAAAAACAAACAGGAAAAAGTATCAAGACACTGAGATCTGATCGAGGTGGTGAATACTTGAGTGCCGAGTTTCTGGGCTACTTAAAAGAGAATGGAATTCTCTCTCAGCTTACTCCTCCATACACACCACAACACAGCGGTGTATCGGAAAGGCGGAATCGAACCCTATTGGATATGGTTCGTTCCATGATGAGTAAGGCTGAGTTACCGCGATCCTTCTGGAGTTATGCACTAGAAACAGCTGCATATCTTTTGAACCAAGTTCCTACTAAGTCAGTGCCTACCACACCATATCAGATGTGGAGTGGGAAGAAACCCTGTCTTAAACACTTTAAGACATGGGGGTGTCCAGCTTTTGTTAAAAAGCAGCATGCGGACAAGCTCGAGGCACGCTCAGTACTGTGTAAGTTTGTGGGATACCCAAAGAACTCCAGGGGGTATTTTTCTATTACGCAGAGGAACAAAAGGTTTTTGTTTCTCGTCATGCCCACTTTCTAGAACATCAGTTTTTAGAAAAAGGATCAAGTGGGAGCATAGTAGAACTGGAAGAAATTCCAGAACCACAAACTATTACTGAAAGCTTGGAAGAACCAGAAGGTTCAGGAGAACCGGACATCCCAGCGCCACTCCGCAGGAGTAGTAGGCAGTCTCATCCGCCCGACAGATACTACGGTTTTCTCATAGACGGGGATAGAGAGGATTGCACCATTGACTATGGTGAGCCTACTAGCTTCCAGCAAGCCATTCAAAGCGGTGACTCGGTAAAATGGCTGGATGCAATGCGGACCGAGATGGAGTCCATGTACACCAACAAAGTTTGGACTTTGGACTTTGCTCCAGAAGGGGTAAAACCCGTAGGCTGCAAATGGATCTTCAGAAAGAAGATTGGTATAGATGGGAAGCTTGAAACCTATAAAGCTAGACTTGTTGCAAAGGGTTTTCGTCAAAGACCTGGTTTGGATTATGACGAGACCTTTTCCCCAGTGGCTATGCTCAAATCCATTCGGATCCTTCTTACCATTGCTGCTTTCCACGATTATGAAATCTGGCAGATGGACGTAAAGACGGCTTTCCTAAATGGAAATTTAAAAGAGTGCGTCTATATGGATCAGCCGGAGGGATTCATTCAGAGTGGGAGCAGCGGTAATGTGTGCAAGTTGCTAAAGTCCATCTATGGACTGAAGCAGGCATCGCGGAGTTGGAACATCTGCTTTGATGATACTGTCAAGGAATTCGACTTTATCAAAAACCCAGATGAACCATGCATTTACAGTAAGATTGTAGGGAGAACTGTGGTATTCCTCGTCTTGTACGTGGATGACATTCTCCTAATAGGAAATGATATTCCTATGCCACAGTCAGTCAAAGGATTCTAGTCACAGAGGTTCTCCATGAAGGACCTGGGCGATGCCAACTACATTCTGGGGATCCAGATCTATCGTGATAGATCTAAGAGGATGTTGGGACTTTCACAGTCCAGGTACATTGACACCAAACTGAAAAGATTCAATATGGAAGATTCCAAGCGCGGTAATTTACCGGCTTGTCACGGGATCACCCTCTCCAAAGAGATGTCTCCCAAGTCTGATTTGGAAAGGGATCGCATGTCTATTATACCCTACGCTTCTGCGGTAGGCTCTATAATGTATGCGATATTATGTACCAGACCAGATGTAGCATACACATTGAGCGTTGTAAGTCGGTATCAGTCGGACCCAGGGGAGAAACACTGGATAGCAGTAAAGAACATTCTCAAGTACCTGAGAAGGACTAAGGAGATGTTCTTGGGGTATGGCGAAAAAGACCTCCAGATCGAGGCCTTTGCTGACTCCAGCTTCCAGAGTGACAAGGATGACTCCAAGTTCATGTCGGGTTATGTCTTTACCTTCAATGGAGGGGTGGTTTGCTGGAAGAGTTCCAAGCAAGAAACCGTTGCTGACTCAACTATGGAAGCGGAGTACATAGCTGCTTGCGATGCCGCAAAGAAAGCTGTCTGGATGAAGAAGTTCCTCACGGAGCTTCAGGTGGTTCCTACCATTGTTGATCCAATACAGCTGTATTGCGACAACAACGGCGCTATAGCTTTAGCGAAGGAACCCAGGTCCCATCAGAAGTCCAGGCACATTTTGAGGCGGTACCACCTGATCAGGGAGATCGTAGATCGCCGGGAGATCTGTTGCGCCACGGCAGCGCCCCGGCCGTCTACTCGAGGCCAAAATGCGGAATCAAAGATTTTCTTAGCTTTTAAACTGGCGCTACCGCGGACAATAAAACCCGGATCGTGACCATTAACCTAATGCTAGCAAACAAGAGAAGGGAAGAGAGCTATACCAAGTGATCCGTGTCCTTCGGTCTTCGTCTCCACTCCGATCTCCCGCGGAATCTCCGTTCATCTCCTCCTCGTCGGAAAGGGCACAACGTAGCCGGATACTTTTACGGGCTCCCACCTCTGGACCGAGGCAACTCGGGCGCGAAGTTGGCTAGCCGACGCGTCCAAGATTTGCTGTAGGTTAGTGTGGAAACTTTGTCTCTTGGAGTTTATGTAGTTGCCATTGGTGATGGAGGAATGAGGTTAAGAAAAATGGTGCTTTCATTTTTTTTTCAAAACAAGAAGAATGAGATGAAGAAATATGTGCCACCACCAAAAATGAAAATCACTCTCACATTCCCATGAAGTGGCCGGCCCCTAAAAGAAATGGAGGAGGAAAAAAGGAATAATGCAACAAGGGAGGTGAGTGTAGGAAACATGAAGGGGTGACCACATCCAAAGCAAACCTCACATCCAAATCAAGATCAACTCCAATCTCATTAAAGCATGTAATGATGTATGAAAAGAAAAGATGCCATCATAATCAATCCATATGCAAGAAACCCCCTCCACAAATGTTATTTGCAAACTTGCAAATAACCCCCTCCATCGAAAAGTCCGGCCGTGAAGGAACAAAGGAAAACCGGCCGGAACGGAATGCAAACTGGCAACTTCAGAAAACTGATCCCGTAATAAATTACAGCAAAACCCCGCTACTGCATATACATGCCCGCATTTGTATTCCCACTGAACACAAATGCAAAGAGACAAAATCTACACTATCTAATACTAGGATCCGGCTTAAACCAAAACCGGCTAGTAAAATCCGTCCGATCACGATCCGTGCAATACCGCACTATCTGATCGAACCCTGCCATATCTCCATACGGCCTCTACAGCGTTTCGCCCGAAACTTGAGTAACTGAGTGTGGTGGACTCTAAAGACTCGTCAATACTATGGCTGTGGATTTAACCACTAGCACGTCAGAGGTATTAGCCATACGTGACGGGCCACCAGCTATTGACCAAAAGGGACGTCGATGAGCAAACTCATCCTGACACCCTACTGAGCCTGTCAGTGACAATATCCATACAGTCCGGTACGTTCGTCTATGAGTATCGCATGGCGGGCCAAGGAGGTTGGTAAAAGTCAGACACCCAAAAGCGGTACAAGTCGTGTCGGAGTGTAGCCCAGAACACCCTGAGATACTACTGGAATACCTACCAGTAAATCTCCTGCCTCGGCCGAGGGCTTTGTGTAATGGCTCTCCTAGACACAGCGCGACCTCACCCCCAATACCGGGAGAGACGGACCCCTGCAGATCCGCCCACTGCCTCCATGTGGCTCAGGACTGTACCCAACTAAAACCTGTTTGCATGACTCCTTTGAGCCGTGGTAGGGTAGTAATCAAAGCACAGTGGGAACTCACACGAGACAAATGACGATCTCAGGTCGATGAACTAACCTGTACACATGTCACCAGGGAACTGCTATCTGACGTCTGGTATAATCCCAACTAGCAGGTTCCCGGCGAGTCCTGTCCGGTGTACTCATAACCCAATGAGCACCTGTATACATCTTAGGTGAACCAACTGACACCAGTGGCTTGTGAGACCGGCCACTGCCCCTCGTCGGGTCTCGACTGTATACACTAGTCTACTCTGGAGTATCGATGCCCTATCTCGAAACTCCCACGACTAGGGACCTTTTAAGGATGTGCTTATAGACTCCAGCTCTCACGTATATGATCGCCCTCATACTGCTGGTAGTCAAGCAAGAATCCTAGGGGCTCTATCAACATGTAATAGCGACGCGTAAGGTCACCTAAAGCAGTACACGATGATAAAGATAAACCAGATAGCATACTATCATCTCGAGTAAGACTGTCCTACCGGGATAGGTCCTCCCTCAATCATTGCAATCACGTGCCTGTGATCCAATAATTGACTCTGAGGGCACTATCTCCAACAAGATCGAGGTGAAGAGAGTAGATTCGGAGAATAACATGCAGATCCACTCACGAAGGCCCTACCCCAGACTCGGTTCGAGCGGCTGATCGAGATGATGGGTCTTCGATACACCATTACATGGCCTTAGTGCAAGTGGGAGATTGTTAGTGTATATGCCCTAGAGGCCATTACTGTATCATACTAGTTTGTATATTACTTGATGGAAGCTTGGGATATTCACAGTTGTATAGACAATCTTGCTCAAAATGGTAGTATGCTACTTGGTTTGTTTCTACTTCAATATGTGCATGTGTTTCTTTTAGCATATCGCTTATACATATTAGTAGAGCCCTTAGGATCTTTGCTTGATTACCAGCGTTGTGATGGCAGTCATACTTATGGGGGCTGGGTAATCTATAAGCACATCCTTATACAGTTCCCTAGTCGTAGGACTATCGAGACAGGGCATCGATACTCCGGAGTAGACTAGCGTATGCGCTTCTCATCCCAGCATGGGAGATGGTCTGTCCCACAGCCATCAGTACGTCGTACTGGAGATAGTATGCGGGTGCTCGTTAGGTTACGAGTACACTGGACAGGACTCGTTGGGAACTGTTGGTTGGTATTATACCTATCGTCAGTTATCAGTTCCCAGGTGACATGAGTACAGCTTAGTCCGCTGACTTGACACTGTCACTTCGCCTCGAGTGTGTTCCCACTGTACTTAGATTACTACCATACCATGGCTCAAAGGAGTCGTGCAAACAGGTAGTAGTTGGGTGCAGTCCCGAAGCACTTGGAGGCAATGACGATTAGACAGGATTCGTCTCTCCCGGTATTGGGGGTTGATATCGCGCTGTGTCTAGGAGAGCCATTACACAAGTAATCCCTGGCCAGGGCAAGCAAGATATACTGGTAGGTTTCCAGTGTTATCTCAGGGTGTTCTGGGCTACACTCCGATACGACTTGTACCGCTATTAGGGGACTGACGTTTACCACCCCCTAGGCCCGCCATGCGATATTCTCAAACGAACGGACCGGACTGTACGGAGATTGTCACATACAGGCTCAGTAGTAGTTCGAATGGGTTTACCTCATCGGCCTTCTTATCGACATCTACCTGGGGACCGTTACGTACAGCTAGTGCCGCTTGCGGTCTGTGGTTAAACCCACTGCCAGCGTAGTGTCGAGTCTTTAGAGTCCCACACAGAGAGTTTCCCTGCACTGAGCGAAATGTGTAGAGGCCGTATGGTTTTACGACAGGGCTGCAATCACTTACGTGCACTTGTGTGCGTATGCTGTTTGGGCAGGCAATACTAGTGGGCTTTGGTTTAAGCCGGATCCTAGTATTGCACGGATGGATTTGTTTTGTCTTCGGTGCATTAGCATTCTATGGAATGCGGATACGGGTGTGTATGCACAGTTTTGAGGAGCGAAGAAGAAGGAGGTGCATCATTAGGGTTTTGACAGTTGATTCGGTTAAAACCATTATGAGGCGGACTTATTAGGGTTTTGGCAGTTGGTTCGGTCAAAACCATTATGAGCCGGGGACATTATTTACTAATCTTTTTAGTGATAATTATGTGATGGCTAATTGCTTTGACCATTTGACCACACTTGACTTTGTTGACCGTTTGACCAAAGTTGACTTGGACCTTCATGAGAGGTCTAGAGTATTCTTTGGTTTTCTTTTTATTTTTTAGTTATGAAAATGGTCAAGTCATTAGTTGCCATCAACTTTATCTTGAAAAGATTAGTAATGTTGATAGTGGTGTATTATTGAACCATGGTTCATTTTCTTTAGCTCATAATTCATTTCTCATTCTCTCTCTTGTGAGAAGAAAAGAAAAAGCTCCATGGTTGTTCCTTCTTCTTCCTCCTCTTGATTCTTCCTTTGATCTCATGTGTTGAGAGAAAAAGGATCCAAATAGACAAACACTTCCATCTACCTCTTCTATACATCCTAGGACATCAAGACTAGCGATCTTGTTGCCCTAGTTGCCTCGGCTCGAGGTGGAGCTCGGAGCACAACTCTCGGGTGGATCGTCTTCGACTCAAGAAGGCCACGGAGGTGACCAAGATCCGGATCGATCCTCGGAGCGTGGATGGACGAGCAGGACAGCAGAATGAAGACCCAAAGGACCGGTATCGTGAGGTATTATCTCTATGGCATAGTAGATAGCACCTCTAGTAGTTTGCTAGTTTGTAGTTTAGCAAAGATCCTTCTTTTAGTCCATATTGCCTTTGCGCCAAAAATTGTTTTTCGCCGTTTCCGCCTCCCCGTAAGAACCGGGGTGAGCAACGTGGACTTACAACTACTGATAACACTTACCAGTAAATCTCAGTATCAGCCCTGGCCAGGGACTTCCTGTTATAGCCAACCGAGCACAGCACTACATCAACCCCAAATACCGGGAGAGACGAATCCCCTCCTATCACTCATTTCCTCCATGTGACTCGGGACTGAGGTGGAAATCAAAGCACAGTAGAAATCACACAAGACTCTATGACGATCTCAGGTTTATAGACTAACCTGTACCAGTGTCACTAGAGAACTGTTATCTGACGTTAGGTGTAATACCATCTAGGAGTTCTCGGCGAGTCCTGTTCAGTATACCCAGTCTCCACTGAGCACCCGTATACCATCTTTGATGTCAAACATCAATGGATATGGGATCATCTATCGCCCATCAAATGGGTCAAGAAGCGTATACGCTAGTCTACTCCGGAATATCGATGCCTCGTCTCGATACACTCTCGACTAGGAACAATTAAAGAATGAATTTATGGACTACCCTGGGCCCACTAGTATGATCTGCATCATAATCCTGGTAGTCAAGTATACATCCTATGGGCTTTATCAACATGTGAGAGAAATACAGTATCACAATACAAGTTTACATGCTAAGATAAACACCAATCAGATAGCATACTATCATGTCGAGCAAGAAAGTCCTCCCTATATGTCCAAGCATCCATTATAATATACAATCATGTACAACAATGGCCTCTAGGGCATACATATAACTAACAAAAATACCCCTAACAAGTCATTTTCTTGAACATATCATATTTACGACATTTAGAATAAAACAACTCAAGTTACGGACTTAACTCGTTAAAACAAGCGTAAAAACATACCATCTCCTTGCGGACGACCCGTACTCATCTCGGCTCGCTACATGAGACACCGTTTTAATTGCAGTTATTTCAACTTTAAAACGACACGCAAAATATGTGATAATCAAAACCCGAGCCCCCAACTCCCCTTCATGGCCGCCAAAATATCCGTTTTGGCGCAATTTGCGGCCTGGACTTGGAGTCTTGGGTTGGTTTTTGGTCCATAGCTCAATTATCTGATATCTAGGCCTACCCTATGTGCAAAATGTCCTAATTTCACCTGATGTAAAACTTGGGAGTGTTTTTCTAAGTTTCAGATTTCGGTTTACGACTTTTGAAAACTAGATTTTTGGTATTTGAGTTTTGACTCGGTCGTTTAACATTTGTACGTCAACGTCGGGAGTTGTTTGGTTATTCTTGCATGCGTGGACCATAGGTTCTAACCTATGTACGTTTCGCTTGCTGTATCGGTTTTTGGATTTGATTTTGATTTCATTACGATATGCATTGATTTGTAGGTACCTTCGCGTGGACTTCCAAGACGACGAAGGAGAACAAGACGTTTATCGACTTCGGCTAGAGCGAGAATAGTAGGTGAGTAGATGTATATCTACAGGGGAAGTCGGGTGGATGACGTATAGCACCCCCGCAACCATAGTACTAGGAGATCAAAGATGTAGTATATATAGATACATACACTTATATACATATGGATATAATCATATGGATAATTATGAGATGATATGATGAGATGAGAATGTGATGGAATAAATGACACGAGTCGATAGGTTTGATATGTGGATGCGAGGTATATATAGACACATATGCTAAGATATGATATGAGATGTTATATATATATATATATATATGAAAAAATGAGATAATATGATGTATGCAATCTTAGATCCGTACTTTGATTTGATGATACCGTACGATGGATTATACCGTACGCGATATTATGTTCATGACAATAGATCCTTACTTTGATTTGATGATACCGTACGATGAATTATACCATACGTGATATTATGTATAGGACAATAGATCCTTATTCTGATTTGATGATACCGTACAATGGATTATACCGTACGTGATATGAGGTGCATGGATCGCCGACACATATATATATCGACTCGAGGAATATTGATTAAAACCACTTAAGTAGATATTAAGATATATATATATTCGGAACCATACCTATTTCCAAAACTAACGAATCATATGCACTTTTAAATGACAACCTCAAGGGACGCTATGGATTTTCAAATAGTGTCCTTTTCTCAAAAAACACTGTAGCCCCCATTTTCAAAAACAACGATTCATATTATTTAAGCTATAACTGTATGGTTCATATGCAATTACGTATTTTATACTGTTAGCGTTATGTTTCCCTGTGTTTATCTTTATATGGCTTCGTCTGCTAGGACACATGCACCATTACCGATAATGCGCATGTTGCACGTACACATTCTCGCCATCTCACACACTCATCATCGGTAATTGCCATGCCACTTACACATTAGAAACAGCTATATCGCCGTATTGTTCTTAAATTGTAGAATTATAGTTGTTGTTCAGTACCTATTACACGGCATGCTTATATGAAAACATCGGTTATACCTTACAGTACTGTTTCATGCTTGTATTTACTGCTCCATCATGGTTATATGATTATGAGATTTGGTTTTCATGAGATTGTTGGATTTGAGAACCGCGGATATATTTTTAAAAGTCTTATAATTGTTTTAAAAATGCGGTTTCTCTTGATATGATATTTCGACGTCCACCATGAGTTTTCTCGTTTCTGAGTTATGTGTATACCCGATTCGAGGAGAGAGGAGGCACCGTCTGTGGGTACATGGTGGACCTGGTACTGTACCCCGGGGCAAGAAGATCGTATAGAGAGACGTTGAGCCTGGCAGGGGAATACTACCTATCAGTGATGGTATTGGACTCGGCGGATATCCGGAGGATACCGATCAGAGCGATTGAGACAGATGGGTATGTTGGCCGATCCGATGAGCCGGTGCCAGAGATATGTTGATTTACGTGTCGATACTGGACACGGGTTTTATGCTGACTTTGAGTGTCGATGTTGGACACTCAGGTTTCATGATGATTTTGATGTGTCGTTGATGGACACACGTTGGATGATACGCATATATTTATGTATGACACAGATGACTTAGTACTATATACTGATACTGGCACAACTTTGTTATCATTCCATGTATGTATACCCGATCACCCTAGATACCACACAGTATTACTTTTATGTTACAGTATGACCTAGGAGATCGTTATACATTCGATTTCTACCTGATATTTTCTACTCACGAGTTTGCAACCCACTCCCGTTATGCCAAAGTTTTCTTACAGGATCGACCGCTCGGATCAGTAGCAGCTTGCTGGTACACAACTTTCTTATAGGTGATTTGCATTGGTAGGTGTAGTACACTTGGATCATGACCATCTTTTGTATATATTATTTTCAGTTGTATCTAGTTAAAAGCTCCATCAACCAGACTATGTATATTTGTAGACCTAGACACCAGACTTGTATATTCTTTGAGACTTAGAGTGAGATAGATGTATTGTTCTTTATTTTGAGCTTGATGATGTCTTGGTCTTCTTTATTTTCTTTCTGTGATTGATCTTCGCCTTGGGCGTTGTATATTTGTATATTACGTGGTTATGATTCTACCAATTGGCGAAGAGTTGTCTCCCGTTTAGGGATGCCTATATTATTGCTGTGGTGTATTGGTTTTGGATCAAAATTTATAAAGGAGATGCTGCCCAAAATTTCAATGATGAAAATGTTCTCAAAGATAGTATACAACCCACTTGTATTTTCATATAATATTACTTATACTTTTAAAAGAAGAATTTGAATTCATTATGCCGTTATTTCAAAACTGCACCTCCATTATTTTCCGAAAAAGGTTTAGATTTCTGGGCTTTCGGCTTACTTGGGTTACGGTGGGGTCCTATAGACATCATGTGATTCAAGTGTCGGTCACGTGCCAAATTCCGGGTCGTGACAATAAAAGTCTAAGTATAGTGGGAACACACACGAGACACTATGACAATCTCAGGTCCTAGAGACTGCCATGTACTCATGTCACCAGAGAATTGCTATCTGACATTAGTATATTACCAAATAGGAGTTCTCGATGAGTCTGTCCAGTGTATCTCATCCAATGAGCACCTAGATACAATCTTTGGTGTCTAACACCAATAGCTTTTTGACCAACTATCGCCCTCCAACCAAGCCAGGAAACGTATACACTAGCCTAAATTAGAGTACCGATGCCCAGTCTCAATACTCCTACAACTAGGGATATTTAAAGATGTGCTTATCGACTACCCAAGCCCCACTAGTATGATCTCCATTATCATCCCGATAGTCAAGAAAAATCCTAAGGGCTTTATCTCATGTCTAAACGATACGTGTGAAAGTACGTCTTAGCACCTCTACTAGGTTTCAATGAGCATTATATATGCAATTTTAAAATTTTAGAGGTCTAAATATACTAAACAAGAATCGAACTAGAGAATTAAGGTTTTTAAACTAGACAAACAAGTTCTATACTAAGTGTAAAGAGTCTACAACCTTTGTAGTCCGGTCCTTCACTTCTAAAGCTCCAAGTTGTAGTCCCTAGAACTCTTCTTAAGGCTCCACTTGAAAGTTAGAACAAGCTTGCTCGTCGTCTTTGTCGTCGAAAATGATCCACCTTGAAATCTCTCTCACTCAAGTTCACACTTCACTAATTAAGGTATTAATTAAGTTAACAACCTAGACTAATGGGCTAGATTAGTGTAGGTCGATGAAGTAGGAATTTTGCTCACAAAAATTTCTTCTTTATCTTTTCTTTTTCTCACCTCAAGAAAAATAGTGAGGAGATGAAGAAGATGAACATGGATTGAGTGTGAGAGTGAACCATGAACTCAAGTGATAAGATGAGAATGATAATGTAAATGATAAATATCTTAGAATAAAACAAGAATTGAAGAGGAGTCATGGCTTCTCCAAGCTTTTCAAGCCATGACTCATTCTCTATTTTTTTTAATTCTAAAATGTTTATCATTATCCTTCTAAAATATGATTCTCATACATCCATGTATAATGTATCATTAACCATGATACAATATGCATATATAATATATATATATATATATCAAATATATAAATATATATCAAATTATTAAATCAACACTTGATTCAATAATCCGGTTATATCATATATAACTCGGCTAATATCATATATATAAGGTTAATGGAGGAAAGGTGCCATAGGAGGGAATTTTCTACTATAGCGTCGGAAAAATGCACCCTCCATGATTTTTTTCGACGATTCGCATATATCACCTCCATCTTTATCATTTAAGATGTAGATACACCAAATTTCATGCGATTATACCATTTTTTCACTGTTGATTTAGTTGGTGCAAAATTAATGGTTTACCGACAATATAACTTTTTACATTGCTAGTTCAACGATGAAAAAGTGGTGGAATCACATGAAATTTTGTTGATGTGAAAGGTTATGCTAACACCCTGGCCATCAATCGAGACTGATTGCGAAAAAAAATTGCTCTAACGATATAAACTTGGCACTAGAATAACCCTAAACCGGATCTACCATAAACCTAACTAGCAACTAAAGAAGCTATCTACTGTGAAAGAAGTTTATACCAAAAGACTCGAGTCCTTCGGTTCTTCACTCCTCCCCTTTAGCATGCTCCTAGTGGCCTCCATGATCGAGCTTGATCAACAGCTTCCTCACGTCAAAGATGATCCATCCAAGAGTGACTACTTTGAGCTCCTACCTTTAAACTAAGGTAACTAGGTTACTTAGTATGCTAATCTAAGTAGCCTAGATGATGTAGAGAGTGATGATGGATTGTTTTGTCTCAAGAACCCTAGGTTTCTCAACACATGAGACTATTAAGGTTTGAGATAGAAGAAGAAAAGTTTAGAGGAGATGAGAGTGTTGTAGAGAGCAACATAATAATTGAATGAAGAATGGCTAAGTCTTGTGACTAATAAAGCAGTATCTCAAAATAATAAAAAAAAATTATCTCCACCACAAAATATCTAGATATTTTCCACAAAATATCTAGATATCACCTTACCTCAATAGTAACCCATGACTCACTAAGTAAGTCACCAAGTAGCTATGCCTCATTCAATGAATCATAGCACTTCACCCTCCACCTCATTAACCATTTAACTAAATGGTTAAAACAAATAATGAGGGTGTCTTCTTCTAGAAGCACTCTTGTAACAAATTACAAGAATGCCCCTCACCATATATATATATATATATATTTGTATCCGTATTCCGAAAAATATGAATACAAAAGAGACGAAAATAATCCAACAATATAATACTAGGATTCGGCTTAAACCAAAGCCCACTAATATTAAACGCCCGAACAACATACGTGCACAAGTACATGTATGTGATCGAACCCTGTCGTACAACCATACGGCCTCTACATTGTTTCGCCCGAAACAAAGAAACCCTCTGTGTGGGACTCTAAAGACTCGACAGTACGTCGGTAGTGCGTTAATAGATAAATCTATAACCACAAGCACGTCAGCGGCACTAGCTGTACGTAACGGCTACCCGGGTACTTGTCGAAAAGGAAAGCTGACGAGCAAACTCATCCGGATCCCTACTAAGCCTATCCGTGACAATCTCCGTAAAGTCCGGTCTCTTCGTCTAAGAGTATCGCATACCAGATCTAGGGGTTGGTAAGCGTCAGACCCTAATAACCCAATAATTCATGCTGATGTGGCTCAGGACCAATCCGGGAAACTGCTGATCAACTTATCAGTAAATCCCAACAGCCTTGGCCAAGGTCTTATTGTCCTGACCAATCGAATACTGTGCGATATCGACTCCCAATATCTAGAGAGACGAATCCCTGACAATCACTCACTGCCTACATGTGGCTCGGGACTGTACCCAACCAAAACCTATTTGCACGACTCAGTAGAGCCGTGGTAAGGTAGTGATCAAAGCAGAGTGGAAACTTACACGAGACAAATGACGATCTCAGGTCCAAAGACTAACCTGTACACATGTCACAAGAGAACCGCTATCTAACGATATGTATAATACCATCTAGAGGTTCTCAGCATGTTAATAGTTGGAATAATATCTCAAAAATACCAAATGTTACTAACAGTTTGATTTGAGATATTGTGCAAATATTAGCTCGGGTCTGAAATCTATGTAGGAGATCCAAGTTAAATTGGGATATCGAAACTGAAACAGCCAAATTTTAGAAGCAAATCGAGAAATCTAGCAACGGCAGAGACTAAGGGCAATATTTTCAGAATCTATATATCAAGAGGATCTCCAAATATCGAGACAAAAAACCAGAAAAATCCCAAGTCCCATTCCCACTAGGAGGCAGCGGATCCGCGGTTAAACATGGGTATGGTTGGCAGAACCGCGGTTAGATCTAAGCCATTGGATCTGGTATTTTGGGGACATGATCGTAATATCAACTACTCCCATATGAAATCTAGAGTTTGTACTTTCAGGGGTTATATAAAGGACCGAGAGCTGTGCATTCCAAAATGATCCAAGAATTCAATATCCCAAATAAAAAGTTCAAGAGAGAGTTCTACGAGCGAAACTAGGGTTCTTTTAATCTACCTTTTTAAAAAGATAGTTGTAATGCAATTGTTGATTAATAAAGGTAGTTTTTTTTCCGCATTTACTTTCCGCATTTTACTTTACGCATTGCTTTTCCGCATTACTTTTCTGCTCTTTTAATTATGATTGCATTCATCTTCCATCTCTATTGTGATACGCTAATAACTATGAGCGAGTAATTTCTTGCTTGCTAAGGTTTGTAAGATATGGTAGAATAATGGATGAAATATCGCATAACTTTTTTTGACATTTTAATATTTATAAAACTTAGCAAAATAAATAATAACCCTCTTATCGGGCACGCTATCAATTAATGATAGTCACGACCACGATTTGATATTAGTAAATAATTGTTTTGTTAAGGGCTTGAGATGAATAGAGATCAATGGAAGGACAAGGATCGGTAAAGGGAAACCCCAATCCCTCCAAGAACCATAATCCACATTCATCACTATCTCTCTAGTTTTAAACTATTAAAAGATAAAGAGTCATTTCTAAACATTCATCCATTAACTACTAAGTTCTATAAACCCTACAAGTCTTTCTATTATCAATTTTATCTCCATCTTAAAATAAAACGACAACAAACCATCATTTTTTATCAACTCGTCTAAGGCAAGAAAAGAAGTTCACGTTTCCCTACAGACGACCCGTACTCATCGCGGCTAGCTATTTGCGACACCGTTTTGATTGCGGTTGTTTACAGCATATATACACACCTTCACAGGAACAAATCAATACCTTCTATAGAGTGGGGTGACTTGTTGACCTTCGTCCAGATTACCACGACATGATAGTTTGGGTTCCGATTCCCACTGTGAGTAATAGTTACTCTCAGGAGATTTTCACTTCACAATTAGCTAACTCATTAAGTGTTTATAAAGGTGTTTATGAGGTTACGCCTTTAGAGAAATGTGGTTATTTAATTAGGTCCGTGGGAAAGCACGGGAAGCCTCCCTCAGAGTACTTGCACTGACCTGGCTGAACGGTTAGCGAACTTGTAGAGTGTACATGATCCCGGCTAGTTCTACTTTTAAGATTTGAAGGAGAATTTGACGGAATAGTGGGAGACATTCTGATTAGAGAAATTAATAAACCAATCTAATCTTACAAGAAAGGATGATGAGTGTTTCTTTTCTCTCTACTGGCAGCAAGCATGACTGGCCTTAAACTAAAACTTGTAAAACCAAGTTAACCGAACCTTTTTATAAACTTTGGTTTTGGAATGTCATGATTTCCCTTATTCATGACAAAATCTCATACCCTTTCCTACTTCCCTTTTGCCTTCTTCAAAAACTCTCGGTATCCGATACAGAGATCCGTATTACTTAGAAAGGCCATCTCGTATAGTTACATACGAACTCAAAGAAATTGTTTCGGTCCGAGAATGGCCACTGGTTCTGGAGAAATTGAATTGTATATTGATATAATTCTGTTGTCTCTCTTCATTACCTTCTTTCAAGTTGAGAGCTCCTTGAAACACCAGTTATAATTGTTAGATAGTTTTCTTCCAAACCTTAGGCTGGTGTTGAAAGGTAAGGAAAGAAGAAAACCAACTAGTCTAAGTATGGTGTTCAGAAGGTAAGATGTAGAGACATATAAATGGATTGAAGTGAGGGGAAAGGAAATTGCGAAACTGCCATGAGCCAAGACAGTGGAAGAGGAATTATTAGGAATACCCAGCCACCCAGTTGAAAAAAAATTTACGTTTCAATTTTCCTGTGTAGTTGTAATTTAAAACTGTTTCTCAATTAACTATGACTCCTGGGTATATGGATACCAAATTAGAATCCAACATCTATAAGGTGTTGGGATTTCCTAGCGCCCTGACCATCTACTGTAACCATTGCGGAACAAAAAAATTTTGGGGGTTTAAAAACTGGCGCTAGAAAAACCGTCCTGGAATCTACCATAAACCTAAACTAGCAAACAAAGAGGAGAGCTAACTACTATGATAGAAATGTCTCACCAAAAGATACGTGTCCTTTGGTCTTCTATCCTCTTCGTTTACTCCTAGTGATCTTCTTGAACATGTTTGATCTCCTTTCCTTACTCCTTGAGATCTCCTGGATCGAGCTTGATTGCCTTTCCTAGCTCCTTAAGACCTCCATGAACGAGCTTGATCATCGGTCCTCCTCCGTCGAAGAAGATCCACCCAAGGGATGTAGTCCATGGCTCTAGCTCCATATTAAGAGTTTAGTGGAGCAACTTGTAACGTTTTGAAAATCGTTTAGGTGAAATTTCGGATAATCGGTAAAATAACTGGCGTTTTCCGTAAAAACCAAGATATGATTATCTTTCAACATAAAATTTATTATACTTATTCTAGCTATGTAATTGCTAGTATTTGGTATTTAATGGGTCACTTATAAAATTTCTAGTTTACTAAAATATTTTCCGTAATTAATTATTTTTAATATTATTTTAAGCTTTCACTAATACATTTAATTAGTGATAATTACAAATTGGAATGGGTTAATTATGCTTTAGTGAACCATGACACATTAACTAAAATGTAATATGTTGTGTTTGAAATAAAATGGAATTGTTATGAGGGTTCTAGAAAATTTAAGAATGAGTTTAAATTGAAAGAAAATAAGATAATTAGAATTTGAGTTAATGGGGTGTTGGATATTGAGGTGGACTTTTTCTTGACTTCAAAACCCACACACACCCTCTCCCCTTTAGGCTGGCCGAACCTATGGCTTCCCCACTCCCCACTTCCCACACCAAAAAAAGAAAAGAAAAGAATAAAGGAAAAAGAAAGGATTAAACAATGAGGCCTGGCTTGTTGACTTGTGTCTTGGGGTTTCTTTGACCTAGATATTTTTCCCTCCCCTCACACACACCACACCCCACTCCCCACTGCCAAAACCTGCACCCCCATTTTCCCCCAAATTCCCACTTCATCTCATCTCCAAACTCATCAAAAATTGCATCAAAAAAATCCAATAAAATCCACACAAATTTCCATTAACTCCAAATCCATTCCTTACCCATTATTCCTTGGCCATTCAAGCATGGATCTTGGAGCATGAAAACAAGATTGGGAGGCTTAGTTGCATATTGATCTTATGTTTGTGAGGTATAAATCCCAACCCATGTTTAAATTGTTGTTTAATTACTTCAATTTAGTTAATTTTGGTGTTTAATTATGGTTCTAATTGCTAACTTGAAATTTCAAGAAAGGTTTTGAATTAAGATTAGGGTTTGATCATTAGATTATGGTTGTGATGAGTAGATTAACATGTTATGATATGCTAAAATCAAAGTTAGTTGCTATATTACAAATTGTTATTTTAAAAATTGTCCAAATGATATATTTTGCAAACTAGATTCTTAGAATTATGTATATAAGTGAGAGTAAAAATCTAGTTGGTATTTGTGTGACCATATTGAGATATTTAGTGAGCATTGTAACTCTACACCTTAAGCTTTCACTAATACATTTAATTAGTGATAATTACAAATTGGAATGGGTTAATTATGCTTTAGTGAACCATGACACATGAAAATAAAATATAACATGTTGTGTTTGAAATAAAATGGAATTGTTATGAGGGTTCTAGAAAATTTAAGAAAGAGTTTAAATTGAAAGAAAATAAGATAATTAGAATTTGAGTTAATGGGGTCTTAGATATTGAGGTGGACTTTTTCTTGACTTCAAAACCCACACACACCCTCTCCCCTTTGGGCTGGCCAAACCCATGGGTACCCCACTCCCCACTTCCCACACCAAATAAAGAAAAGAAAAGAATAAAGGAAAAAAGAAAGGATTAAACAATGAGGCATGGCTTGTTGACTTGTGTCTTGGGGTTTCTTTGACCTAGATATTTTTCCCTCCCTTCATACACACCATACCCCACTCCCCACTGCCGAAACTTGCACCCCTATTTTCCCCCAAATTCCCACTTCATCTCATCTCCAAACTCATCAAAAATTGCATCAAAAAAATCCAATAAAATCCACACAAATTTCCATTAACTCAAAATCCATTCCTTACCCATTATCCTTGGACATTCAAGCATGGATCTTGGGGCATGGAAGAAAGATTGGGAGGCTTAGTTGCATGTTGATCTCATGTTTGTGAAATATAAATCTAAACCCATGTTTAAATTGTTGTTTGATTACTTCAATTTAGTTAATTTTGGTGTTTAATTATGGTTCTAATTGCTAACTTGAAATTTCAAGAAAGGTTTTGAATTAAGATTAGGATTTGATCACTGGATCATGGTTGTGATGGGTAGATTAACATGTTATGACATGCTAAAATCTAAGCTAGTTGCTATATTACAAATTATTATTTTAAAAATTGTCCAAATGATATATTTTGCAAACTAGATTCTTAGAATTATGTATATAAGTGAGAGTAAAAATCTAGTTGGTATTTGTGTGACCATATTGAGATATTTAGTGAGCATTGTGGCCACTAAAATTGTTAAAACATCTAGTTTTGTAACAAGTGGTTAAAAGAGTCTTACTAGGTTTTTGGAAATAAAACGATTTGATTTATTTTGAGGTTTTGATGAGTTACAATTTATTTCATATAATATTTAGCGTGTTGTGAAACCACGAATGGTACATTTGGGTTTTAAGTTGGGGATTTTCACGTATAGTGACCCTAGTTGTAGTTTGTGGCGTTGTCGCGGCGCGATTTGTGCACCAACTGCGTGCGCGTCTAGTTAGTGCGTGTGCTTATCTTGTGTCGGTTGTGTCCGCGACTAATTATATATTTGTTCTCTTTTTCCTTGTGTACATTCCTAGGATCGGGTGCAATGGTGTCGGATGTGGCGCGAAAAGGACAGAGCTGAAATCGGAGCAGATTAGCCGAAGCGTCCAGGTGAATAGATATATATCTACAGGGGAACTCGGTTGGATGGCGTATAGCACCCCCGCAGTTTCGTAGTGTAGTCTACGTATGTGTGTGTGTGTGTGTGTGTGTGTATTATGTGAATGGTGAGACGTTTTTAATTAGCAAGAATGCTTTAGGAGATCATGGGTTAGTTTTAGCGTAATTGAAGGTTAATGTTTTAGTTCAGTTCGTAGTCGCGAAACCCCAGAGTATAGTTATTACACACACACACATGCATACACGTGATATGTATGGGGTGTATATGGTTATATGTGTGTGTGTGTGTGTGGATGCGTTGGTGCATATCTATATATACATATACGTATACACAGATGATGATGATAGTATATGATACTTGGAGATGAGTCGATGTGATTGGGCATGATACCGTGAGATCGGTGATGTGAATTGGGTCGTGTTATGATATACGACATGATATATGAGTGGATCGTTGGGCGATGTGTTTTCATACACACGCGGATATATGTTGATGGTATTGGGATGTACTAGACTTTAGATTAGTACCCTAGTTCATGATATTATGATAATGAGATATATGTAATATTTGACCCATACCCCGATTTGGGATGTCGTACGAGGGATTTTTACCGTACGATGTATAAATATGATGATTGATCTGCACTCTTGATTAGAGAATGTCGTATTATATAATTTACCGTACATGATGCTATTGAGGCGAGATCGCCGACTACTAGATATATCGACTCGGACTTTAGGAGGATTTGCTTACCCTTTCGATTTGTCTCTTAGTTTAGTCCTGTAGTTGCTTAGATAGATGATAGACTGGGGTCGAGTCATACTCATTTTTACAACTAACGAATCGTGAGTATTTTAAAGACAGTCCGAGGGATATTACGGATTTTTCAAAGGATGTATCTTTTCTTAAAAACACCGTAGCCATATTTTCTAAAAACCACGATTCGCGCTATTTCAAATTACAAGACCGTATGACTCGTTCATTTAGATGTATATGCTTATATGTTGTGTTACTATTCTTTCTCCATTATATTCGTGTTCTTATCGCATTTCATGCTTATACATGTGTTTTCTTTTGTTATTATGAACCCATGCTGTCAGGGCACCAGCACTATTACCGATGATGCATATGCTCCACGTACACTTGCTTGCCGGCTCACATACATCATCATCAGTAATTTCCATGTCACGTACACTGTAGAAAATATTACTTCATGGATATAACTGCTTGTAGATAGTTCCGATATCTAATTACTATGCCAGTTTAAATATTGCATTCTTTGCTTAAATACCATGCATGTATATGTATTCATTTATCATGCGATATCATGGAGCTTTATGCCGATTTTCACTGTTCACTGACTCGTGATTTTGAGATTTCGGTTCTTTTATGAGATTTCTGGATTTGGGAAACCGCATGTGAATGTTTATAAACTTATGATTTGTTTTAAAGAGAAATATGTGGTTTTTCTTGATATGATGTTTCCTCGATTTTAAGATAGTTACGGGCCGATCCTGTTCATGCGGAGCCCGAGATATTGGGATATTGAGAATTGAGATTTGATGATATGGGCCGATCCTGATCATGCTTAGCCCATGGGCCGATCCTGTTCATCCGGAGCCCGAGATATTGAGATATTGAGATTTGAGATGATTATGGGCCGATCCTGTTCATGCGGAGCCCGAGATATTGAGATATTGGGACATATATTTTATGTCGATACTTGACACGGATTCTCTGTTGATTTCATTGATGATACTTCGGTTTTTATACAAAACAAATCTCACTAAGATAAGAAAACAGTTTTCTTATTCATGGTGTATTTTGCTTTCTTTCTTAGTGTATCCGTACATCATATATGTGACATGTTGCTACCTGAGACACTGATACGAGCACTTGGTATTACACTTATGTATAGATGTTTACCCTTACCATTATTAGATACTTCAGGTTATATATTGAGCATATTTTTATTGTATGACCTAGGAGAGAGTCATACATGCGATTTCTTCTCGGTGATGTTTTCTACTCATGAGTTAGCAACTCACCCCCGTTGCGCCACAGTTTCTTGCAGCTTTGGCCGTATAGATTTCATTGCGGCTTGATGGCACACTGCATCCTTTCGGGTGATTGCTTGGTAGGTGGGTTCACTTGCATCGTGACCACCGTTGCACTTTATATATTTCAGTTGTATCTATTAAACTCCATCAACCAGACTTGTATATTTGATAGACTTAGAAGTCCAGTATATATTCTTTCGACCTTAGAGTCGCGCGCTTGTATTATTATGATATTTCTAAGGTTTTCTTGAGGATGTTGGTTTTCTTTATGAGTTTTGATTCTCGTCCTTCGGCATTGTATATTATATTGCTTTGCATGGTTACTTCCGCCATTTGGCGAAGAGCTAGCTCCCGCTTTAGGATGCCTTTATGCATTATTCATATTTATTCCTGTTTGTACCCGTTTGGGGCTACTATTTACAAAGGAGACTCTGCCGAAATTTTCAGGAAAATATGACGTTGCTTTTAAATATTTAATGCAACTCATTTTATTAAAACTACTTGTTTTAAAACAAGTTTTCCTTCACTTCTTCTTTTAAACCATTTAGATTTCTAGGCTTTTGGCTCACTTGAATTAAGTGGGGTCCTATAGACTTCACATGATTCAAGTTCCAGTCGCGTGCTATTTCGGGTCGTGACACAACTAGAGATTTTAGATTGCTAATCTAAAGTGTCTAGGATGTAGTGTATGGTTCTAAGTGTGTATCCATCTCACCTCCTCTCTCGATTCTCAACACATGATATTGTAGAGAGCAGGTTGAAGATAAAGGTGGAGGAGCTCAAGAAAACTAGTGAAGAGAGTGAAGCAAATGGTGAGAATAATGAATAACTCATCAGAGAGAAAAAAACCAACCATAGTTTTGTAAAACATTTTTACAATATAAAAAACCAACCATGCTTGAATAGTTTGCACAAATGAATTGAAAATTCATTTGTCTATACTATTGAAGCATGGCTCTCACCATACTCCCCTCACCACTTTTACACCTCATTTTCCATTTAAAAATAAATGGATAAATCTAAAATGAGGTGTCTACCTTCTAGAATATTTTCCATATAAATACGGATTACACTCTACTATATATACATACCCGTATTTGTATCAAAATACGAATTCCCAAAGAGATAGAATAACACAAAGAACATAATACTAGAATATACATATCACAATATATATACGCAAATTATTAAATCAATATCTGATTTAATAATCCGGCTCAATCCCGAGTCGGCTAGTATTATCAACTGTCCGATCGAAAGTCCGGGTACTAGTACAATCGATCGATCGGAACCCTGCACATATCCAATACGGCCACTACATCATTTTGCCTGAACCAGGGAAACTTCCTGTATGGGGCTCTAAAGACTCGACAGAACGTCGGCAGTGGGTTACTGGATAAACCCCTAACCACAAGCATGTCAGCGGTACTAGCTGTACGTAGCGGCTACCCGGGTACCAGTCGAAAAGGAAGGCCGACGAGCAAACTCATCCGAATCCCTACTAAGCCTATCTGTGACAATCTCCGTACAGTACGGTCTCTTCGTCTGAGAGTATCGCATACCGGGTCTAGGGGATGGTTAACGTCAGGCCCTGATAACTCGATAATTTGTGCTGATATGGCTCAGGACCAATCTGGAAAACTATTGATCAACCTATCAGTAAATCCCAACTGCCTTGGCCACGGTCTTATGGTGATGGCCAATCGAACACAGTGCGATATCAACTCCCTATACCGGGAGAGACGAATCCCCAACAATCGCTCACTGCCTCCATGTGGCTCGAGACTGTACCCAACTAAAACCTGTTTGCATGACTCTGTAGAGCCTTGGTAGGGTAGAAATCAAAGTACAGTGAGAAATCATACGAGACAAATGACGATCTCAGGTCTGAAGACTAACTTGTACTCATGCCACCTGAGAACTTCTATTTGACGATAAGTATAGTATCATCTAGAAGTTCTCGGCGAGTCCGTACAGTGTACTCACCACCAGTGAACACCTATATATGATCTTAGGTGCGAAAGACCAATGGCTGTGGGACCAACCTGTTAGTTATATGTATGCCCTAGAGGCCATTACTATACATAGGATGTATATTGTAGTGGATGCTGGGACATATATAGGGAGGACTTTCTTGCTCGACATGATAGTATGCTATCTGGTTGCTCTTTACCTTAACGTGTACACTGATAGTCTCTCTGTTACATGTTGGTAAAGCCCTTAGGATGAGTACTTGACTACCTGGACTATAATGCGGTTCATACTAGTAGGGACATGGTAGTCCATAAGTACATCCTTCAAAGTCCCTAGTCGTGGGTATATCGAGACGGGGCATCGATATACCAGAGTAGACTAGCGTATACCTTCTCGACCCATACAGATGGGCGATGGATGATCCCATATCCATTGGTGTTTGACATTAGAGATGATATACGGGTGCTCAGTGGAGACTGGGTACACTGGACGGACTCGCCTAGAACTCCCAGATGGTATTATACCTTACGTCAGATGGCAGTTCTCTGGTGACACTGGTACAGAGTAGTCTGTTGACCCGAGATCGTCATAGAGTCTTGTGTGGTTCCCACTGTTCTTTGATTTCCATCTTGCCACGTCCAAGAGGGCGTGCAAAACGGTGGTTTTTGGGTACAGTTCCGAATCACATGGAGGCAATGAGCGAAAGGAGGGGATTCGTCTCTCCCGGTATAGGGAGTTGATGTTGCGCTGTGTTCGATTGGCTATAACCGGAAATCCCTGGCCAGGGTTGCTGATATTTACTGGTAAGTGTTACCTGTAGTTTCTCGAACTGTTATAGACCTCATATCGACACGACTTATCGAGCTATTGGGGTCTGACGTTTACCACCCCTAGGCGAGATATGCGACATATCAGACGACGAGACCGGACTGTACGGTAAGTGTTACTGGTTGGATTCACAGGAGTGTGAGCGGGCTTTCTCGTCGATCTTCTGATCGCTCAATACCCGGGTGGCCGTTACGTTTAGCAGACCGCTTGCGGCTTGTGGGTGTTTGATATGATCATCACCTGCTGCCGACGTATTGACGAGTCTTTAGAGTCCTACACAGAGGTTTCCTGGCTCAAGCGAAACGAAATAGGAGCGCATATGAGATATGTGCGGGACCGAGAATAATGCGTGTATGTGATACCGTATTCCATTCTCGCGATGAATGTATCGACTGGTTATATGCGATATAACCTAGTTATCGAATCAAGGATTGATTCGATAAATCGATACATTGGATATTAGTCGGTCATATGCGATATGACCGGATCGTTAAATCAAGTGTTGATTTGATGATTTAATGCATAATTATATATTAGATATATTACTTTGCATTAACTAGTATTGGTTCACTTTAAATGGATTTTTTCACTTGAATTTCACAAGTTGTATATGTGATATATTTTTGTGCACTTGTTTGTATCATTTTTGATGATACATGCTCACTTGGGTTTATGTAAAGAATTAAACCATGGTTATATGAATGGTTAGGGTTTCATTTTATTTATTCATTCATTTATCTTTTTATTTGGATTAAAAAGAAATGGGAAAAGAAATCATAATGGTAGCTTTCTTACTTGAAGCTTCTTGAAGTTTCATGCAATTTTGACCAAAGCAACCATTCTTGTCTTCTTCTCCTAACCCTAACCATTCCACCTAACCTTAGTTAATTCTCTATATCTAACCATGGTTGAAGTTATGATAAGAATAATCTTTTTCTATTTTCTCATTATTCTTATGATAATCTTCTTCTTCTTCTTCATCTTTACAAAGAAGAAAAGCTTGCTTCATCAATGGTGATTTGAGCAAAAGTGTGAGAAATCCAATTCTAAAGTGAACCCACCTCCTATTTCTTCATCCTCTACCTCTTGCCAAGTAGTATAGGGTGTTTTCTTCACAAGTTTCATGACTTGATGAAGTGGGAGCTTGATCTAGTGATGCCTCGACGTAGATCATCTTCGGCATCGAAGCCGACGACCAAGCCCGCCCATTTCTCCGATGAAGCCGATGCTAGAGTCCGGGATGCGATTTGGACAGCGGAGGGACATCATCGCGGAGCTATGGAGGTGGAGAACCGGATTTACAAAGGTTGTATTTCCGTTCTTTTAGTTAAGTTGTTAACTAGTTTCACTTTTCGCCTAGACATCTAGTTAACGATCCGTATTAGGGTTTCTCGGCACTTGTAAAATTTGAAATTGGCATGGTTGATGCCTTGTGAGACCTCATTAGTGTGCCTAGGAACCCTACAGTGGTATCAGAGCCTAGCTAGAGCCTTAGGCGATGCTTAGACGATGTTAGAAACCCGATCGAACCGAAACCCTAAACCCAAAATTGCTCTCTGTACATTTTTCAATTTCGGGGATTTTTCCACATTAAAAATATGCAGAAAATTCAGCAGGGAATTGTAAGAATTACTGTGAAGCCCGTACCCAAGATTCCACAACATTGCGGCGGAACCGCGGCATTAGCATGGCTAATGCGGCGGTTCCGCGGCAACTTTGTCCCTTCTCCCAGTAATTTTTGCACAGTAACTCTTAAATTTTATTGCTGTATTTTCTGGGAATTTTTAATTTGACTCAAGAGTTGAGTGGTCTGGGGTTGTATTAGGAATCGTAGATTCGATCGGATTGTCAAACTTTGTCTAGGTGTTTTCCGGATAATTTTTGAATATGTTAAAAAGTTCGACCGGATATAAATACCCAACTTTTCCCCTGTCGGGAAATTTCCAAGTGTTGGATCTTTCCGTGGTTTAATAACGTTCTAAGTAGTGCAAGTAACGCGATGGTCCCTCTAGAAGACAACAATCCTTAACTCGATTATGTGACCGTCTTGAACTGCCCTTTGAACCTTAGGGCTTGGGGCAGTACGGCGTGCCACATGTGAGGCGTTGGCTTGACCCTTCTACGGCTGGACCGTTGGTACTGAGGCACGAACTGAATGTTTTTAGACTTATTTCATGTGTTAAGCTGTATCGGGAAAACTTGGGTGTTTGTATGTTCGATCGGAAAGTTTAACATTTTCTATTTATCTGGAATGTGATACAATAATTGGAATTCACAAGAAGTTATGAGATAACTGAATGAATGTTATAAACAAAGCACTTTAGTCTCACTTGATCGGTTGCCATGGAATTTTGATGTGATCAAAAGTCCGTCGCAATCACGTAGCGTACGCGGATACTCGCCGGGTAAACTTAATAGACAGCCTCGCTCCATAGCCCCGACCAAGTGACTATAGGAGAACCCCGTCGCCGAAAGCATCCGTTCGGGTGCTCGCGGCAGCGGTGTTCCGCCTTGGTGCACTTCGTCGACGGTATTTAGGGTGCAGCCGTCTATTGAAGTTTGCGACGAGCATTCGATCAGAATGTCGGGAATCTTGTTGAATTGCCCGACTTGATATTGAAAAGTGTTTTCGATAATGAGACTAAAATGCAGGGTTTATAATTGTTAGGCATGCGATGTCTAAGAAATTCATTTGATTAGGCATGCGATGTCTATGTAGATATTGCTGATTCCAACTGTTGTAGTTTTGCTCTTTCTTTTCTGTTACCGTAAGTGTAATATGTGATATCGCCGGTTTCATTGCTATATGTCAACGACAATTGGGATATGCATGTTTACTTACGTTGATGACATGTGATGTTATGTGTTGCTGGATATGTTATATTGGATCGTCGTGTTCGAATAGCCCGGGGGTTTTTATGTGAGATGAGTGTTTTTCATTTTCATTCATGTAAAATCCTGTATGTAATATTCTTTTATTGGGGCACTTCCAGGTTGCGGAAGATGTCACCCTTTGTATATTATTTCCTTTTCCGCACTAGGATAGACCCAAGGAGGAGGGCACAAGTAACCGGGTTCTGGAGTCCAGTGGGAGACCAACTCGAGGAGTTGAGTCCGGGTCTCCTAACTCTAGAATTGGTAGGGTTTCTTGCCGCTCTCGTAGGGGTCTAGGGGTGTGGGTTTGGCTATTCATCTCGACCGTGGAATCCGTGTTTTATACTGGCTCGTATTGAAAACACGGACGTCCTAGTATATCCAATATTTCATATGTTTCTTCTGCTGCGATATCTATGATGTGATCATGTGATATGTTCTGTGATGGATACTTTATATAGTATATAT
The DNA here is from genome assembly GCA_030015575.1 of Agapanthus africanus. Lineage (NCBI taxonomy): Eukaryota > Viridiplantae > Streptophyta > Magnoliopsida > Asparagales > Amaryllidaceae > Agapanthus > Agapanthus africanus. The sequence continues at coordinate 156,318,466 of CM057343.1, forward strand.
GATATATTATATAGACGTTACTTATGTTTTACACCCGCACTAGCCCTGCCCTGCTCTGCCGTTAGTTACCTAACCTAACGGTGCATGAGGGGACATCGAGGCGAATGCGGATGGCATAAGTGTACGTCGTATTTATCTGTGATGTTTAGGTACTTAATTGATGGGACTTCATTAATGAGATTAATGAAAATAAAAGAAACCTAAGATGTTGTAGAATCGAATTTCAAAATAAAACAGGTAGCTGCAGTTCTCGCTTTGCACAGCGGTATATGTGATATATCCTGCACCTTATTCGATGAGGAAAGGACCGAGATCCCTTCACCGGGAGTGACTCCTTTAGCAATAACTGGCAGATGCTACACACTCGGTTTGTCTTTTGATTGCTTTTAAGAGTTTTTACTTTGCACATTGATATATATGATATATCCTGCACCTTATTCGATGAGGAAAGGACCGACGATCCCTTCACCGGGAGTGACTCCTTTAGCAAAACTAGAAAAGCCTCAAAAACACTCCATTTCAAAATTCATTCGATCCTACAACGATATCAAGTTCATTACGCAATAGGTTTACAGAAAAACCTGTCGTAGCCCTCCGTCATTTCAGATAAGTACTAGTTAGTATTCGTGCTGCGGTAGTTTGGCCTCCGTCAAGGCGTAGTGTACGGTAGCTAACTAGTGCTTATCTGCTAGCATATGATGCGATTGGATTAGGGTATTCGTACGGCGTTGTTTGGCCTCCGTCAAGGGTCGTGCGGGTGGGTTAAATTCAATCAGGAAATGACGGTTGAACTTGACTAGCGGACTATGGGTTGTTTGGCCTCCGTCAAGGTCATAGAACGCTAGGGGCAAAATTATCGGGAATTTCAAGTGTTGAAATTTGCAATGAGATTGCATACCTTCTATGAGATAGTTGGATCCCGATACCCGCTGCGAATAATTGTTACTCCTGTGAAAGTTTTATACATTACAATTAGCCGATCAAGTAGGTGTCTAGAAAGGTGTCAACGAGGTTACGCCTCTGGGAAAACGAGGTTTACATTAATTAGGTTCGTGCGAAAGCACGGGGGACCTCCCTCAAAGTACCGACACTGGCCTGTCTGAAAGATTGGCGAACTTGTAGTGTGTAATTAATCCCGGCTAGTCTTTCCTTTTAGGGTTTGAAGGAAGATTTGATAAAAAACAGTGGGAGCCATCCTGATTAGATAAAATAATAACCAATCTATTCTTGCAAGAGCGCACGCTGAGTGTTTTCTTCTCTCTCTCTCCAGGTAGCGACCATATCACGCCTTAATCAAGATAATAATACGGAATATTGACCGAACCCGGTTGTTATACTGGGCTGGGGAACGTTGGTCCCGCTCCAACTTATAATTGTTATAAGACAGAGCAGGAAATTGGGAAATACCAGATTTCCCGTGCCGCCCAAACGAAGAGAGTGCATGCTGATGCATCATCTTCGGGTATGTTCATTACAAAGAACTGTTTCTCAGTGTCCTTTACGTCCAGGGTATATGATACCAGATCAGGATCCCAGATATGTAATCTGTTACATAAGGCTACAGAAAGGTAGAGAACTGAGAACGGGTGATAAGTTCCATGAGGCATAAAACGGGGCAAGAATTGCAGCCAAGTCTGTTGGTCACTGTTGTTAGTTATATGTATGCCCTAGAGGCCATTACTATATATAGGATGTATATTGTAGTGGATGCTTGGACATATATAGGGAGGACTTTCTTGCTCGACATGATAGTATGCTATCTGGTTGCTCTTTACCTTAACGTGTATACTGATTGTCTCTCTGTTACATATTGGTAAAGCCCTTAGGATGTGTACTTGACTACCTGGACTGTGATGTGGATCATACTAGTGGGGACATGGTAGTCTATAAGTACATCCTTCAAAGTCCCTAGTCGTGGGTGTATCGAGACAGGGCATCGATATACCAGAGTAGACTAGCGTATACCTTCTCGACCCATACAGATGGGCGATGGATGATCTCATATCCATTGGTGTTTGACATCAGAGATGATATACGGGTGCTCAGTGGAGACTGGGTACACTGGATGGACTCTCCGAGAACTCCCAGATGGTATTATACCTTACGTCAGATGGCAGTTCTCTAGTGACACGGGTACAGAGTAGTCTGTTGACCCGAGATCGTCATAGAGTCTTGTGTGGTTCCCACTGTGCTTTGATTTCCATCTTACCACGTCCAAGAGGGCGTGAAAAACGGTGGTTTTTGGGTACAGTCCCGAGTCACATGGACGCAATGAGCGATAGGAGGGGATTCGTCTCTCCCGGTATAGGGAGTTGATGTTGCGCTGTGTTCGATTGGCTATAACAGGAAATCCCTGGCCAGGGTTGCTGAGATTTACTGGTAAGTGTTACCAGTAGTTTCTCGAATTGTTATAGACCTCATATCGACACGACTTATCGAGCTATTGGGGTCTGACGTTTACCACCCCTAGGCGAGATATGCGACATATCAGACGATCAGACCGGACTGTACGGTAGTGTTACTGGTTGGATTCACTGGAGTGTGAGCGGGCTTGCTCGTCGATCTTCTGATCGCTCAATACCCGGGTGGCTGTTACGTTTAGCAGACCGCTTGCGGCTTGTGGGTGCTTGATATGATCATCATCTGCTGCCGGCGTATTGACGAGTCTTTAGAGTCCTACACAGAGATTTCCTGGCTCAAGCAAAACGAAATAGGAGCGCATATGAGATATGCGCGGGACCGAGAATGATTCGAGTATGTGATACCGTATTCTATTCTCGCGATGAATGTGTCGAATGGTTGTATGCGATATAACCTAGTTATCGAATCAAGGATTAATTCGATAAATCGATACATTGGATATTAGTCGGTTATATGCGATATGACCGGATCGTTAAATCAAGTGTTGATTTAATGATTTAATGTATAATTATATATTTGATATATTACTTTGCATTAACTAATATTGGTTCATTTTAAATGGATTTTCTCGCTCGGATGTGCACATTGTATATTTGATATAGTTTTGTGCACATGATTGTATCATGTTTGATGATGCATACTTACTTGGTTTGTGTAAAGAATTAAACCATGGTTATTTAAATGGTTAGGGTTTTGGTTTTCCTTATTCATTTATTTATCTTTTTCATTTATTCTTTTTGGAAATAAAATAATTGGCATAAGAGGATAATGGTGGCTTTCTTTGTTTGTTCATGAACTTTCATGAAGCTTTGACTTAGTTAACCATTCTTGTCTCTTGCTTAACCCTAACCATCATAACTTACCATGGTCTATTCTCTACAACTAACTAAGGTTAAGATTATGATAAGTTTCCATTTTTATTATTCTTTTGATAAGAACTTATCATAATATCTTCTTCTTCTTCTTCATCTTCTTCACTTGAAGAAACCTTCACTTCATCAATGGTGGATTGATGAAAAGTGTGAGAAATCCAATTCTAAAGTGAACCCACTTCCTATTTCTTCATCCTCTACCTCTTGCCAAGTAGTATAGGGTTTTTCCTTCACAAGTTTTCATGGCTTGGTGAAGGTGGAGCTTGATCTAGTGATGCCTCGACGTAGATCATCTTCGGCACGTTGTCGACAACCTAGCCCGCCTATTTCTCTGATGAAACCACCGTGAGAGTCATGGTTCGATTTGGTCAGTGGAGAGGACTTCATCGCGGAGCTTAGGAGGTGGTGGACCGGATCTACAAAGGTTGTATTTCCATATTCTCTTAGTAAAGTAGTTTACTAGTTGCTTTTTCGCCTAGAATTCTAGTTAACGATCTAGTCTAGGGTTTCTCGGCACCGTAAATTTCGAAATTGGCATGGTTGATGCCTTGTGAGACCTCTTGAGAGTGCCTAGGAATCCTACAGTGGTATCAGAGCCTAGCTAGAGCCTTAGGCGAAGTCTAGACGGAGTTTGAAGTCCGAACGAACCCGAAAACCCATTTCCAAAATGCTCTCTGTCCAATTTTTAAAAATATGGATTTTTCAATATTAAAAATATGCAGAAAATTAAGCAGGGTTTTTTATGAATTACTGTGAAAAACGGAGACCTAACTCTGTCATAACGCCGCGGAACCGCGGCCTGAGCCCACGTGGCGCGGCGGTTCCGCGGCCATATTGTTGACTCTTTGACTCCTTTTTGCACAGTAATGTTTATAATTAATTCCTGTGTTTTCTGGGTAATTTTAATATATGCTATGCAGTTGAGTTTTCTGGGGTTGTTTTGGGGATTCGGCGTTTCGATCGGAGTATCAGATTTTGTCTATGTGGCTTTCCGGATAATTTTTGAATATGTTAAAAAGTTCGACCGGATATAAATACCCAATTTTTCCCTTGTCGGGAAATTTCCAAGTGTTGGATTTTTCCGTAGTTTAACGACGTTCTAAGTAGTGCAAGTAACGCGATGGTCCCTCTAGAAGACAACAAACCTTAACTCGATTATGTGACCGCCTTGAACTGCCCTTTGAACCTTCGGGTTTGGGGCAGTACGGCGTGCCACATGTGAGGCGTTGGCTTGACCCTTCTACGGCTTGACCCTTCTACGGCTGGACCGTTGGTACTGAGGCACGAACTGAATGTTGTTAGACTTATTTCATGTGTTGAGCTGTATCGGGAAAACTTGGGTGTTTGACTGTTCGATCGAAAAGTTTAACATTTTCTGTTTATCTGGAATGGGATACAATAATTGGAATTCATAAGAAGTTATGAGATAACTGAATGAATGTTATAAACATAGCAGTTTAGTCTCACTTGATCGGTTGCCACGGAATTTTGATGTGATCAAAAGTCCGTCGCAATCACGTAGCGTACGCGGATACTCGCCGGGTAAACTTAATAGACAGCCTCACTCCATAGCCCCGACCAAGTGACTGTAGGAGAACCCCGTCGCCGAAAGCATCCGTTCGGGTGCTCGCGGTAGCGGTGTTCTGCCTTGGTGCACTTCGTCGACGGTATCGGGGGTACGGCCGTCTACTGAAGTTTGCGACGAGCATTCGATCAGGCTGTCGGGAATCTTGTTGAATTGCCCGACTTGGTATTGAAAAGTGTTTTCGATAATGAGACTAAAATGCGGGGTTTATAATCGTTAGGCATGCGATGTCTAAGTAATTCATTTGGTCAGGCATGCGATGTCTGAGGAGGTTGCGGATTCCAACTGTTGTAGTTTTACACTTTCTTTTCTGTGACCGTAAGTGTAATATGTGATATCGCCGGTTTCGTTGCTATATGTCAACGACAATTGGGATGGACATATTTACTTACGTTGATGACATGTGATGTTATGTGTTGCTGGATATGTTATATTGGATCGTCGTGTTTGAATAGCCGGGGGTTTTTATGTGAGATGAGTGTTTTTCATTTTCATTCATGTAAAAACTTGTATGTAATATTCTTTTATTGGGGCACTTCCAGGTTGCGGAAGATGTCACCGTTTGTATATTATTTACTTTTCTGCACTAGGATAGACCCAAGGAGGAGGGCACAAGTAACCGGGTTCTGGAGTCCAGTGGGAGACCAACTCGAGGAGTCGAGTCCGGGTCTCCTAACTCTAGAATTGGTAGGGCTGCTTGCCGCTCTCATAGGGGTCTAGTGGTGTGGGTTTGGCTATTCATTGCGACCGTGGAATCCGTGTTTTATACTGGCTCGTATTGAAAACACGGACGTCCTAGTATATCCAATATTTCATATGTTTCTTCTGCTGCGATATCTGTGATGTGATCATGTGATGTTCTGTGATGGATACAGTATATAGTATATATGATATATTATATAGGCGTTACTTATGTTTTACACCCGCGCTAGCCCTGCCCCGCTCTGCCGTTAGTTACCTAACCTAACGGTGCACGAGGGGACATCGAGGCGAATGCGGATGGCATAAGTGTACGTCGTATTTATCTGTGATGTTTAGGTACTTAAATGATGGGACTTCATTAATGTGATTAATGAAATAAAAGAAACCTAAGATGTTGTAGAATCGAATTTCAAAATAAAACAGGTAGCTACAGTTCTTGCTTTGCACAGCGGTATATATGATATATCCTGCACCTTATTCGATAAGGAAAGGACCGAGATCTCTTCACCGGGAGTGACTCCTTTAGCAATAACTGGCAGATGCTACACACTCGGTTTGTCTTTTGATTGTTTTTAAGTGTTTTTGCGTTGCACAGTGATACATATGATATATCCCGCACCTCATTCGACGAGGAAAGGACCGACGATCCCTTCACCGGGAGTGACTCCTTTAGCAAAACTAGAAAAGCTTCAAAAACACTCCATTTTAAAATCATTTGATTCTACAACGATATCAAGTTCATTACGCAATAGGTTTTCAGAAAAACCTGTCGTAGCCCTCCGTCATTTCAGATAAGTTGTATATAGTATTCGTGCTGCATTTGTTGGCTTTCGTCAAGGTGCAGTGTGCGGTAGCTATATGCTGCTTATCTGCCAGCATACGATGCGATTGGATTAGGGTAGTCGTGCGGCTTTGTTGGCTTTCGTCAAGGTTCGTGCGGGTAGGTTTAATTCAATCAAGAAATGTACGGGTTGAACTTGACTAGCGGGCTATGGTTTGTTGGCTTTCGTCAAGGTCATAGCACGTTAGGGGAAAAATATTATCGGGAATTTCAAGTGTTGAAATTTGCAATGAGATTGCATACCTTCTATGAGATAGTTGGATCCCGATACCCGCTGCGAGTAATTGTTACTCCTGGGAGAGTTTTATACATTACAATTAGCCGATCAAGTAGGTGTCTAGAAAGGTGTCAACGGGGTTACACCTCTGGGAAAACGAGGTTTACATTAATTAGGTTCGTGCGAGAGCACGGGGGACCTCCCTCAAAGTACCGACACTGGCCTGGCTGAAAGATTGGCGAACTTGTAGTATGTAATTAATCCCGGCTAGTCTTTCCTTTTAGGGTTTGAAGGAAGATTTGATAAAAAGCAGTGGGAGCCATCCTGATTAAATAAAATAAAAACCAATCTATTCTTGCAAGAGCGCACGCTGAGTGTTTTCTTCTCTCTCTCTCCAGGTAGCGACCATGTCATGCCTTAATCAAGATAATAATACGGAATATTGACCGAACCCGCTTGTTATACTGAGCTGGGGAACGTTGGTCCCGCTCCAACTTATAATTGTTATAAGACAGAGCAGGAAATTGGGGAATACCAGAATTCCCGTGCCGTTTCCCGTGCCGCCCAAATGAAGAGAGTGCATGCTGATGCATCATCTTCGGGTGTGTTCATTACAAAGAACTGTTTCTCTGTATCCTCTACGTCCTGGGTATGTGATACCAGATCAGGATCCCAGATATGTAATATGTTACATAGGGCTACAGAAAGGTAGAGAACTGAGAACGGGTGATAAGTTTCATGAGGCAGAAAACGGGGCAAGTGTTGCAGCCAAGTCTGTTGGTCACTGTCACCCTGTATTACGAATACATTGATTCTGAACGAATGTTATTAGATACCGAACCTGATATACAAAATCATATCAGTCTCTTTAGTAGTAAAGAAACGATAAAATTTTGTATTGTTGGATAATGTTTTGAACATTTCCTATATCAAAAGTTGATCGGTTCAGGCACGTTATCTAAAAGCGTTGAAGTTCTAAATCAAACTACAGTTCCTAGTATACGGAACACACACAAGAGGAAGAGTTCAGAAATGAACGGATCCTTCTTGAGGCATTATAGACTAGGTCATATCAATGCGACCCGACTGGCTGAAGTTACATTTAGATGCATATTTAAATTAGTTTGAATTTACATCTTATGAAACTTGCGAGTCATGTCACATAGATAAAATGACCACAGCTCTGTTTATTGGAAACAGAGAAAGAGTTAGTAAACTCTTGGGATGATACATGTTGATGTATGTAAGGTCCCCTGTCTACACATGCCAGGACTGGTTCTTTGTACTTCATTACATTCTCTGATAATCTCTCAAGATTCAGACATATGTTCCTGTTGAAACATGAGTCCGAGCCCTTTGAGATATTCACAGAATATAAGCTAGAAGTAGAGAACCAAAATACGGGTATAAGTATTATGTCCTATGATGAGATCAGGGAGGAGAATACTTGTGCATGGAATTCCTGGACTATTCTAAAGGAGAATGAGATTCTCTCTCAGCATTACTCCTTTGTATACACCATAGCACGATGGTATTCGGGGTGGAGCAATTACACCCTATGTGATAAGGTGTGCTCTATGATGAGTAATACTGAGTTACCTGTTTCCTTTTGGGGGTTATGCACTTATGAAGTTGCATACCTATTGAATAGGGTTCCAATCAAATCAGTTGCCTACCACTTCATATTTGATATGATAAGGGAAGAGCCCATCTCTTAAGTTAGTTAAGATTTGGGGTTGTCCAGCCTATGTCTGAAAAGCAAAATCCGGACAAACTCGAGGCAAGGTCAGTTATGTAGAACAGGAAATGTTCCAGCTATACAAAACTGCAGCTGATGATTTGTCAGAACCAAAGGATTCAATAGTTACCAACGAACCTCAGCCTCTCCGCCGATCTAGTAGGGTTCCTCGCCCACCTGAGAGATACTTCGGTTTCTCTATGACAGTGGGAGCGAGGATTGCATCATGAGATGATGACCCAACTAGTTTCGAGCTGGCCATCAAGAGTAGGGACTCTGTAAGAATGGCTGGATGCTTAGCGATCTGAGATGGAATCCTTATACACCAACAAAGTATGGACTTTGGTTGCTATATCTGAAGGGTTAAATCCCCATCAGCAGCAAGTATATCTTGAGAAGATTACTTGGTGTAAATGGAAAAGTTGAGACTTTCAAAGCTAGACTTGTTGAAGCTTTTCGTCATCGACCAGGCGTCGATAATGATGAAACCTTTTCAAGTAGTTATGCTTAAGTCCATCCAGATCCCACTTGCCACGGCTACATACCATGACTACGATATCTGGCGGTTGGGTGCCATGACTGTTTTTCTAAATGATGTTTTAGAAGAGAACGTCTATAAGTACACAGCCAGAGGGCTTCGTAGACAGTGGGAGCAGCGGAAACGTGTGCAAGATGCTTTATAGGATAAAGCAGACATCGCGGAGTTGGAACATCTGTTTTGATGTGGTAGTCAAAGAAGTTGACATCATCAAAATGGTAGATGAACCTTGTATAAACAAAAAGGTAGTAGGGAGTATTGTGACGATCCTCGTAGAGTACGTAGATGACATACTCTTGATAGGGAAGGAGTTTCCTATGCTACGCTCGGTCAATCTCCGCTTATCACAATAATTCTCCATAAAGGATCAAAGTGATACCTCCTAAATCCTGAGTTTGGATCTATGAGATAGATCTAATTGGATGTTAGGATTCTCACTAGTTGTAGTGAGATGGTATCAATCGATCCTGGGGAGAATCACTGAAAGGGTTCCAGGGTGATAAAGACGACTAAGTGTCAGTCACAGGCATTGTCTTTACCCTCAATCGAGGGACGGTATGTTGGAAGAGTTCCAAGCTAGATACCGTGACACACTAGATGATAAAGGCAGGATACATCGCTACTTAAGATGCTACCAAAGAGGCAGTCTGGATGTATATTAGTTCATGAGATGAACTTCGTTCCTCCCATTGTGTGACAATGGAGTTGTGGCTTATGCAAAGGAACACCCGTCCCATCAGTGATCCAGACATACTCTAAGGCAGTGTCACCTGATCATGGAGATGGTTGATCTCCAGGGTGATTGAGGTTTGGAGAGTAGACTCAGAGGACAACACAGCGAATCCACTCACAAAGGCCTGTTCCCAGAGAGAGATTTTTATGGGATGGTTGAGTATGAGATACTACAACCACTGCTATCAGATGGCCCTAGTGAAAGTGGAGATTGTTAGTTATATGTATGCCCTAGAGACCATTACTATACATAGGATGTATATTGTAGTGGATGCTTGGACATATATAGGGAGGACTTTCTTGCCCGACATGATAGTATGCTATCTGGTTGCTCTTTACCTTAACGTGTATACTGATTGTCTCTGTTACATGTTGGTAAAGCCCTTAGGATGTGTACTTGACTACCTGGACTGTGATGTGGATCATACTAGTGGGGACATGGTAGTTTATAAGTACATCCTTCAAAGTCCCTAGTCATGGGTGTATCGAGACGGGGCATCGATATACCAGAGTAGACTAGCGTATACCTTCTCGACCCATACAGATTGGCGATGGATGATCCCATATCCATTGGTGTTTGACATCAGAGATGATATACGGGTGCTCAGTGGAGACTGGGTACACTGGATGGACTCGCCGAGAACTCCCAGATGGTATTATACCTTACGTCAGATGGAAGTTCTCTGGTGACACTGGTACAGAGTAGTCTGTTGACCCGAGATCGTCATAGAGTCTTGTGTGGTTCCCACTGTGCTTTGATTTCCATCTTACCACGTCCAAGAGGGCGTGCAAAATGGTGGTTTTTGGGTACAGTCCCGAGTCATATGGAGGCAATGAGCGATAGGAGGGGATTCGTCTCTCCCGGTATAGGGAGTTGATGTTGCGCTGTGTTCGATTGGCTATAACCGGAAATCTCTGGCCAGGGTTGCTGAGATTTACTGGTAAGTGTTACCAGTAGTTTCTCGAATTGTTATAGACCTCATATCGACACGACTTATCGAGCTATTGGGGTCTGACGTTTACCACCCCTAGGCGAGATATGCGACATATCAGACGATCAGACCGGACTGTACGGTAGTGTTACTGGTTGGATTCACTGGAGTGTGAGCGGGCTTGCTCGTCGATCTTCTGATCGCTCAATACCCGGGTGGCCGTTACGTTTAGCAAACCGGTTGCGTCTTGTGGGTGCTTTATATGATCATCATCTGCTGCCGGCGTATTGACGAGTCTTTAGAGTCCTACACAGAGGTTTCCTGGTTCAAGCAAAACGAAATAGGAGCGCATATGAGATATGCGCGGGACCGAGAATGATTCGAGTATGTGATACCGTATTCTATTCTCGCTATGAATGTGTCGAATGGTTGTATGCGATATAACCTAGTTATCGAATCAAGGATTGATTCGATAAATCGATACATTGGATATTAGTCGGTTATATGCGATATGACCGGATCGTTAAATCAAGTGTTGATTTAATGATTTAATGTATAATTATATATTTGATATATTACTTTGCATTAACTAATATTGGTTCACTTTAAATGGATTTTCTCGCTCGGATGTGCACATTGTATATTTGATATAGTTTTGTGCACATGATTGTATCATGTTTGATGATGCATACTTACTTGGTTTGTGTAAAGAATTAAACCATGGTTATTTAAATGGTTAGGGTTTTGGTTTTCCTTATTCATTTATTTATCTTTTTCATTTATTCTTTTTGGAAATAAAATAATTGGCATAAGAGGATAATGGTGGCTTTCTTTGTTTGTTCATGAACTTTCATGAAACTTTGACTTAGTTAACCATTCTTGTCTCTTGCTTAACCCTAACCATCATAACTTACCATGGTCTATTCTCTACAACTAACTAAGGTTAAGATTATGATAAGTTTCCATTTTTATTATTCTTTTGATAAGAACTTATCATAATATCTTCTTCTTCTTCATCATCTTCTTCACTTGAAGAAACCTTCACTTCATCAATGGTGGATTGATGAAAAGTGTGAGAAATCCAATTCTAAAGTGAACCCACTTTTTATTTCTTCATCCTCTACCTCTTGCCAAGTAGTATAGGGTGTTTCCTTCACAAGTTTTCATGGCTTGGTGAAGGTGGAGCTTGATCTAGTGATGCCTCGACGTAGATCATCTTGTTGGAGATAGTGCCCTCAGAGTCAATTATTAGGTCACAGGTACGTGATTGTAATGATTGATGGAGGACCTATCCCGGTAGGACAGTCTTACTCGAGATGATAGTATGCTATCTGGTTTACCTTTATCATCGTGTACTGCTTTAGGTGACCTGACACGTCGCTATTACACGTTGATAGAGCCCCTAGGATTCTTGCTTGACCACCAGCAGTATGAGGGCGATCATATAAGTGGGAGCTGGGGTCTATAAGCTTATCCTTAAAAGGTCCCTAGTCGTGGGAGTTTCGAGACTGGGCATCGATACTCCATTAGTAGACTAGTGTATACAGTCGAGACCCCGACGAGGGGCGGTGGCCGGTCTCACAAGCCACTGGTGTCAGTTGGATCACCTAAGATGTATACAGGTGCTCATTGGGTTATGAGTACACCGGACAGGACTCGCCGGGAACATGCTAGTTGGTCATATACCAGACGTCAGATGGCAGTTCCCTGGTGACATGTGTGCAGGTTAGTTCATCGACCTGGGGATCGTCATTTGTCTCGTGTGAGTTCCCACTGTACTTTGATTACTACCCTACCACGGCTCAAAGGAGTCGTGCAAACAGGTTTTAGTTGGGTACAGTCCCGAGCCACATGGAGGCAGTGAGCGTATCTTCAGGGGTTCTTCTCTCCCGGTATTGGGGGTGAGGTCGTGCTGTGTCTAGGAGAGCCATTACACAAAGTCCTTGGCCAAGGCAAGGAGATTTACTGGTAGGTATTCCAGTAGTATCTCAGGGTGTTCTGGGCTACACTCCGACACGACTTGTACCTCTTTTGGGGGTCTGACTTTTACCAACCCCCTAGGCCCTCCATGCGATACTCATAGACGAAAGGACCGGACTGCACGGATATTGTCACTGACAGGCTCAGTAGGGTTGTCAGGCTGAGTTCACTCACAGACGTCCCTTTTAGTCAATACTTGGTAGCCCGTTACGTATTGGCTTATACCTCTGACATGCTAGTGGTTAAATCCACAACCGAGGTGTTGACGAGTCTTTAGAGTCCCCCACATTCAGTTACTCAGCTTTCGTGCGAAAGGTTGTAGAGGCCGTATGGAGATATGGCAAGGTCCGATCAGATACGTGCGGTATTGCACGGATCAGGATCGGACAGTTTGTACTATAGGCCGTATGGTTATATGGCAGGGTTCGATCAGATACGTGCGGTATTGCACGGATCAGGATCGAACAGATCTTACTAGCCGGTTTTGGTATAAGCCGGATCCTAGTATAGTACAGTGTAGATTTTGTCTCATTGCATTTGTATTTCGGTCGAAATACAGATGCGGGTGTGTATGCACAGTATCGGGGTTTTTCCTGTAATTTATTACGGGACCAGTTTTCTGGAGTTGCCAGTTTGCTTTCCGTTTCGGCCGATTTCCATTGTTCCGTTCATTGGCCGAAGATTGGTGGAGGAGGGCTTATTTGCATTGTTGCAAATAAGTATTTGTGGAGGGGTCTTTGCTTATTGGTTGGATCATGATGGTTGCTCCATTGACCTTGACTTCTTGACTTCTTCATGATGGCTTGACCATTTGGAGTCATCATGGTTGCTTTGGAGTGTTTATTTTTGTTTGTGATGATATTGTTTTGATCATCACTCATTATTCTTCCTTCCATGATAGCTCACCCACTCCCTTGTCTTTCATTTGACTTCACTCCATTCCCACCTACCACCATCATGCTTGGCCGGCCACTAGTGAGGGTGGGGGATTTTCTTTTGGTAGTGAGAAAATTGTCACTCTCATTCTTTGCATGATACATTTTTTCCTCACCTCTCTCCAAGTTCTTTTTTTTCCTCCACCACAAAGGCATCTCCATGAACCCCAAATGAGACTTGAAGACTACATATTCTACAGCGAACCTTGGGCACGTCGAGTAGCCGTCTTCGTGCCCGAGTTGCCTCGGCATTGAGGTGGGAGCCCGTAAACAAAGTAGACGATGTGGTGCACTTCCGGCGACGAGGAGGAGACGGGACTTTTCCGCAGGAGATCGGGACCATGACGAGAAGACCGGAGGACTTGGATCGTCGGTATATCTCTATTCCCTTTCTTGTAGATAGCTAGGACTAGTTAGTGGTTCGATCCGGGTTTTTAGTGCGCGGCGGTTTGCCAGTTCAAGAAAATTTAAGTTATTCACCGCTTCCGCTTTTGGCCGTCGGATTGACGGCCGGGGCGCTGCCGTGCACTTACATTGGTATCAGAGCCTCGCCATTAACTTAGTCTAGCTTGGTGTAGTGTGTTTTTCTGTTTCGATCGATCGAATGTTCCAAAACTACATTTTTGTTAGCATCAGTTTTCTGTTGGAAATTTTTGGTGTCGAAAAATTTTTCAGGTTGTAAAATATTGATGTACTGGAAAATCTAAGAGCTCTGTAAAAATTCGACGAAGTAACTCCACAGTGGGAGCGCGGAACCGCCGCGAAAACCCCCTTCCCGCCGCCCATCCGCCGCACACTGTGGAGATCACTTCACCAATTTTTTACAGAGGCCTTCTGGGCTTAAAATATGGGTTTTGGAATATTAAAATTGGGCCAATTATTTCTGTGAGTGCTACAGTATTGCTTGGGGGCCCACTTGTTAATTTTTGATCGATCGGATATTTTAAACACATTATTTCACAGTATTTACATTATATTTGCGACCGTGAATGTCACTCGATCGGTAAATCCGGCCTAACTGCTATAGCCCGGTTAGACGGATTTGCGAACGTGACTTTCACGTTGATGTTTTGTTTTTGCTGTGATGTTGCGGATCGGTCGTGGGGGATAGCCTGGATGCAATGCTAGTACAGTTTTGTTGTATTATGTACATTTGATATTGCGGGGCGAGCGTCCGACATGTGGACTGCCGTCACTGCCTGATTGTATTATTATTTTGGGGCACGACCTGGTTGCGGTCGATGTACCCGTTGTATGTATATTTTACTTTCTGTACTAGGATTGCCCCGCGGAGGGGTGCACAGATAGCCGGGTTCTGGAGGGCAACAAGCCCGCATCTCATGGCATTGAGACGGAGGGGGCTTCACTCTAGGATTGGCGGGCTATTCGCCGCACTCGTAGGGGGTACAGGTTGACCCAGGAGGGGTGCCCAAGTTACCGGATTCCGTGAAGTGCTGGGTGGTCCATTCACGTTGCTGAAGGGGGCTGCCTCGCTTCAGGTTTTGGCGGGTAACTTGCCGCGCCCGTAGGGGTCTAGGATTTCATTGCACAGGCTATCCACACGACTAGGGGAACGTCGGGTTTCAGCGGCTCTGTGAAACCCGGGGATCCTAGATATCTGTATTTTTTCTGTGATGCTGTATATTTCTGTGATGTTGCATTTTATTCACGCCTTAAGCGAAATATAATATATTGGTATATATATTAGTAGATGTTGTATATGTTTTGCATCCGCGCTAGTCCAGTCCCCGCTCTGTCGTTAGTTAGCTAACCTAACGGGTAATGACGGGACCCAGTGGCGAATGCGGATGGCATATACGTACATCAGTATATTTTCGTTCTTTTTGGTGTGATCAATTGATGGGACTGCATTGATTCGGATCAATGCAAGTTAAAAACAAACCTAATCTGATGTTGTTGGAACACTTTTTCAAAAAGCTGTTATTGCAAGGACGTTCACTTTTGTTTTGCATCGTGGTATTCAGTTGGAATATCCTGCTCCTCAGTCGACGAGGCAAGGGCCGAGATCCCTTCACCGGGAGTGACCCCTTGGACAAAAAGTTTGCGTCAGGGCATTAACTTCACTATAGCCGATTACTTTTGCTTTGCATCGTGGTATTCAGTTGGAATATCCTGCACCCCATTCTACGGGGAAAGAGCCTAGATCCCTTCACCGGGAGTGACCTCTTTAGCGAAGGTTTTCGTCACTATATTTTTAAAAGCTATCCGTTCCTTCAACGATATCAAGTTTATTACGTTAAAGGTTTTCGCCAGAAACCATTCGTAGCCCTCCGTCGTTTCATATGGGTAGTCAATAGTATTCAAGCTGTGTTTGTTGGCCATAGTCAAGGCACAGTGTTTGGTAGCTGTTGGGTGTTCATATGCTGCATAGATAGATGCGTTGGTTTGGGACAGTCGTATAGCCTTGTTGGCCCTAGTCAAGGGCTTGTACGGGTGGGTTCAAATCAACCTGGATAATGACGGGTAGAACTTGACATGTGACTTATGATTTGTTGGCCTTAGTCAAGGTCATAAGAGCATGGGGCAGAAATCACATCGGAAGTTTCAAAAGAACTGAAACTTGCCAGATATGCGCATACCTTCTGGAGTGTGATACCGTGAGCGGATTCCGTCACGTTGTCATGCGATGAGAGTTGGATCCCGATTCCCACTGATGAGTTAGTTTACTCCTCGGGTAACCCCGACTAATTCTTCTTTCAGGTTTGGAGGAGAATTTGAGGTACAGTGGGAGGTTTCCAGATTAGATAACTTGGTGACCATTCTGGTCTAGGTTAGAGTGCACGCTGAGTGTTTCTTTTCTCTCTCTCTTTGGCAGCGACCATTGACCCGACCCTAAGACTTTGACTCAGTGACCAAGTTGACCGAACCTTCTTTAACACCGGCTTTTGGATTGTCAGAGTTGCAAACCTCATTGCCACTCCTACTTTTACCCTTTTCTCCAGGACACCCCGTTTTACTACGAACGTCCACTTCCATTGGACAAATCCATCGTATGGTTATATACGAACTCGAAAGAATTTATTCGAGGATGGTTTCCGGTTCTGGAGAAAACGGATAGGATTATTCAGTTGTCTTTTCCTTTTACCCTCTCTCAGGTTACGAGTACTCCTTGGTTTAGGGGTAGTACACCTATTACGCAAATTGGATTGTCTTCTTCCAAACCTTAGGCTGGTGCCGACCGGTAGGGAATGAAGAAAACCAATTAGCATAACGATGGTGTGCAGAAGGTATTAAGTTCAGACAAAGCAAGGGATTAGTAAGAGGGCAAAGTAAATTGCAACAGATATTCACGACCAAACCAAATATTTCGTTACCACTCCCACATCACCTTTGTATTTCTCCAGGACACTCCGTATCACTACGAAGATCCACAGTTTATTTGGATACTCCATCGTATGGTTATATACAAACTCGAATGGAACTTGCTCCAGTTCGGGGATGGATTCTGGTTCAGGAGAAATAGGAATAAGGTTTATTCGGTTGTCTTTTATCTTCACCCTCTCTCATTGCGAGTGTTCCTAGGATTGGGACAGTACACCCATTATGCTTATTGGATAGTCTTCTTTCAAACCATAGGCTGGTGCCGAACGGTAGGGAAGGAAGAAAACCATTTGGCCTAAAAGGGTGTGCAGAAGGTAAAGACTAAAGACATATGAAGGGATTTGGAGAGGTGGCAAAGAACTATACGGTTACAGTCGTGAATCTGGAAGAGGCATTACTAGGAATACCAGGATACCCCATCGAAACATTTCGATGTTTCAGTCTCACTGTGTACTGTTAAAGGTAAACTGATTTCCCGATTAGACACTTGCTCCAGGGTATGTATTTACCAGGTATGATTCTCACATCTGTATGGTTTTACAGATGATGAGTGGGAGTAGGTTATTGGGAATTGGGTGATCATCCTCATTATATCAGGATTCGTTACAATCGGTGATATTTGAGGAAATCACCTGGGTAGTTTGCCGGTCGGCAAATATTTGGTTTTGAATATCCGCTGTTATGCACCAATTTCAAATTGATATATCTGTACGTCTATTTTCATAGAGTGAGATGTACCTTTTTGAAATTATGTCTATGACATTTACCTATATCAGTGGATGGTTAGGTAAGGAGCATTGAACAGCGGTGTAATTCTTCTTAACCATAAGTACAGTTTTCAACCTACGACACACAGTGAATGAGTTATCAGACTCAAGGGACTTATACAGAGTATTGTATGTTGTCCAGGGTCCATCAGGACAGAGGGGTTGGTCCTCGTACTATATTCGGTTTACTTATGACTTCTCTAGTTTTTAGACAGGTGTTTCGTGGAAACACAGGGTCCGAATTTGGAGAAGTTATAGGTATTTGAATACAGTAGAGAACCAGGTGTAGCAAGTATCGGGATTCTTCAAAGTGATCGAAGATGTAGATACTTGTCAATGGTATTCAGTTGATAGTAATGATAAAGAGATCTTGCTTCTCTTTCAGGTTACTCATAATTGGAAGTATTCCTAAGTTGAGTAACGCTGATCGGCCTCCTTCCATTTAGTTGACATGCGCTGGGGACAGCTGCATGATTTGAATCTGGTTCAATTAAATCAGTGCCTCTGTTTCTATATTGGATATAGAACAGTTCATATCTTAACGATGTTAAGGTACGGGGAGTTGTCCGGTTTATGATTAAAACCAGACACTGGACAACTCAAGGCACGTTTCTGTAATGGCTGTTTGTGGTATGACCCAGGCTATGACGAGGGTTGACTTTCTACCATCTGGATGAACAATAGCGATATTGTTCTAGACTCGCCACAGTTTTATTAAAGATGGATTTTTTTTTCAGAAAACAGTAGTGGGAGTATGGTAGAACTGGAAGTGATTCCAGAACCACAAACGATTACTGAAGATTTGATAAGGAACCTAAAGATTCAATCTGGATTGACATTCCATTGGCCACTCCGCAGATAAGGTGGGTAAATTCAGGCACCCGAGAGGCACTACGGTAGCCTCAAGGACGGTGACAGGGAAGTTCTTGTTTACCCACAATTGCCATTGCTGTTGTTCCAGGTTACGAGACCCGGCGGGAGGATGAGTATAGCGTCGTTCTAAACCAGTTTTAGAAGTGTACGTCTATATAACTCTGCCAGAGGGTTGTCGTAGTCAGTGGGAGCAGCGGAAGCATTGGTGGACAGGTTGCTTATGTCTATTTATAGACTAGAGCAGATGTAGCGGAGATAGATCATCTATTTCTGACGTGACAGTCATGGGTTTGACTTCATCAGAATAGGGGATGGATCTGTTGAGAAGGTAGTAGGGTGTGATATCCTGGTATTTGGATGATATACACAGAGTAGGAAAAGAAACTCCTACACTACGATCGGTTATACTTTGGTCGTCACACAGTTGTTTCTCCACAAAGGAAATGGATTTTATATCAAACATACTGGTTACTAGATCTATGGTCTTAGATCTAGATTTGGGTGGTTTCCCAATCAGGGTACTTGACAGCATTCTAAGAGTATTTAGGATGGACGACTCCTGGCACGGTAGTGTACCTGCAGGTAATGGAGTCACCCTCTCCAAAGGTGTCTTACAGACTAAAGGGGAGAAGGACGGGCATGATTGGCAGATCACTTGCTCAGGCAATTGAGTCAATTGTGAGATGTCAAGTACCACACCAGATGTTGTTCTTGCACTAGATGCAATAAGTTGACATTAATCCAATCCTGGAGAAACAGTCGGAAGCAGTTTAAGAACATAAGTGGATGTTCTAGGGAGATGATAACGACAGCCTCATTCAGGAGACAGTTATCATTCCAGGATTCCTAGGTGACATGGACGACAAGGAGGTTGTCAGAGTTATAGTTTTCCTTCTGATGAGGGGCAGTATTTTGGACAGGTGGTCCAAGGCAATACTGAGGGAGGCATGGCGCGCAGGATACTGATTAAGTTCAGTTGACGATACAGTCTAAGAAGTTTGGATTTGGAGTTCATTTATGAGCTAGGTCCCATCAGACATCCAGACATATTCTGAGACAGGTATTGCTCTTTTCGGGAGATGGCTTTCTCCGCGAACTTGAGATATAGAGAGACATAGAAAGAAACAACTAAGCAGATCCACTCACTGAGGCTATTCCTCGAACGCAATAGTTTCGCAAACGAGCTTTGTGAGACTGACTAATAGAGGAGTTGGGTGTTCGGTATCACACGGGCTGTGAGTATACGACATCGCAATAATTAGCCTTGAGTGCAAGTGGGAGATTGTTGAAGATAGTGCCCTCAGAGTCAATTATTAGGTCACAGGTACGTGATTGTAATGATTGATGGAGGACCTATCCCGGTAGGACAGTCTTACTCGAGATGATAGTATGCTATCTGGTTTACCTTTATCATCGTGTACTGCTTTAGGTGACCTGACACGTCGCTATTACACGTTGATAGAGCCCCTAGGATTCTTGCTTGACCACCAGGAGTATGAGGGCGATCATATAAGTGGGAGCTGGGGTCTATAAGCTTATCCTTAAAAGGTCCCTAGTCGTGGGAGTTTCGAGACTGGGCATCGATACTCCATTAGTAGACTAGTGTATACAGTCGAGACCCCGACGAGGGGCGGTGGCCGGTCTCACAAGCCACTGGTGTCAGTTGGATCACCTAAGATGTATACAGGTGCTCATTGGGTTATGAGTACACCGGACAGGACTCGCCGGGAACATGCTAGTTGGTCATATACCAGACGTCAGATGGAAGTTCCCTGGTGACATGTGTGCAGGTTAGTTCATCGACCAGGGGATCGTCATTTGTCTCGTGTGAGTTCCCACTGTACTTTGATTACTACCCTACCACGGCTCAAAGGAGTCATGCAAACAGGTTTTAGTTGGGTACAGTCCCGAGCCACATGGAGGCAGTGAGCGTATCTTCAGGGGTTCGTCTCTCCCGGTATTGGGGGTGAGGTCGTGCTGTGTCTAGGAGAGCCATTACACAAAGTCCTTGGCCAAGGCAAGGAGATTTACTGGTAGGTATTCCAGTAGTATCTCAGGGTGTTCTGGGCTACACTCCGACACGACTTGTACCGCTTTTGGGGGTCTGACTTTTACCAACCCCCTAGGCCCGCCATGCGATACTCATAGACGAACGGACCGGACTGCACGGATATTGTCACTGACAGGCTCAGTAGAGTTGTCAGGCTGAGTTCACTCACAGACGTCCCTTTTAGTCAATACTTGGTAGCCCGTTACGTATTGGCTTATACCTCTGACGTGCTAGTGGTTAAATCCACAACCGAGGTGTTGACGAGTCTTTAGAGTCCCCCACATTCAGTTACTCAGCTTTCGGGCGAAAGGTTGTAGAGGCCGTATGGAGATATGGCAAGGTCCGATCAGATACGTGCGGTATTGCACGGATCAGGATCGGACAGTTTGTACTATAGGCCGTATGGTTATATGGCAGGGTTCGATCAGATACGTGCGGTATTGCACGGATCAGGATCGAACAGATCTTACTAGCCGGTTTTGGTATAAGCCGGATCCTAGTATAGTACAGTGTAGATTTTGTCTCATTGCATTTGTATTTCGGTCGAAATACAGATGCGGGTGTGTATGCACAGTATCGGGGTTTTTCCTGTAATTTATTACGGGACCAGTTTTCTGGAGTTGCCAGTTTGCTTTCCGTTTCGGCCGATTTCCATTGTTCCGTTCATTGGCCGAAGATTGGTGGAGGAAGGCTTATTTGCATTGTTGCAAATAAGTATTTGTGGAGGGGTCTTTGCTTATTGGTTGGATCATGATGGTTGCTCCATTGACCTTGACTTCTTGACTTCTTCATGATGGCTTGACCATTTGGAGTCATCATGGTTGCTTTGGAGTGTTTATTTTTGTTTGTGATGATATTGTTTTGATCATCACTCATTATTCTTCCTTCCATGATAGCTCACCCACTCCCTTGTCTTTCATTTGACTTCACTCCATTCCCACCTACCACCATCATGCTTGGCCGGCCACTAGTGAGGGTGGGGGCTTTTCTTTTGGTAGTGAGAAAATTGTCACTCTCATTCTTTGCATGATACATTTTTTCCTCACCTCTCTACAAGTTCTTTTTTTCCTCCACCACAAAGGCATCTCCATGAACCCCAAATGAGACTTGAGGACTACATATTCTACAGCGAACCTTGGGCACGTCGAGTAGCCGGCTTCGTGCCCGAGTTGCCTCGGCATTGAGGTGGGAGCCCATAAACAAAGTAGGCGATGTGGTGCACTTCCGGCGACGAGGAGGAGACGGGACTTTTCCGCAGGAGATCGGGACCATGACGAGAAGACCGGAGGACTTGGATCGTCGGTATATCTCTATTCCCTTTCTTGTAGATAGCTAGGACTAGTTAGTGGTTCGATCCGGGTTTTTAGTGCGCGGCGGTTTGCCAGTTCAAGAAAATTTAAGTTATTCACCGCTTCCGCTTTTGGCCGTCGGATTGACGGCCGGGGCGCCGCCGTGCACTTACACATCTTCGGCACGTTGTCGACGACTTAGCCCGCCTATTTCTCCGATGAAACCACCGTGAGAGTCATGGTTCGATTTGGTCAGCGGAGAGGACTTCATCGCGGAGCTTAGGAGGTGGTGGACCGGATCTACAAAGGTTGTATTTCCGTATTCTCTTAGTAAAGTAGTTTACTAGTTGCTTTTTCGCCTAGAATTTTAGTTAACGATCTAGTCTAGGGTTTCTCGGCACCGTAAATTTCGAAATTGGCATGGTTGATGCCTTGTGAGACCTCTTGAGAGTGCCTAGGAACCCTACAACTGTCACCCTGTATTCCAAATACATTGATTCTGAACGAATGTAATTAGATACCGAACCTGATATACAAAATCATATCAATTTCTTTATTAGTAAAGAAATGATAAAATTTTGTATTGTTGGATTATGTTTTGAACATTTCCTATATCAAAAGTTGATCGGATCAGGCACGTTATCTAAAAGCATTGACGTTCTAAATCAAACTACAGTTCTTTAGTATACGGAACACACACAAGAGGAAGAGTTCAGAAATGAACGAATCCTTCTTGAGGCATTGTAGACTAAGTCATATCAATGCGACCCGACTAGCTGAAGTTACATGTAGATGTATATTTAAATCAGTTTGAATCTACATCTTGTGAAACTTGCCAGTCATGTCACAAAGATATAATGACACCAGCTCTGTTTATTGGAAACAGAGAAAGAGTTAGTGAACTCTTGGGATGATACAAGTTGATGTATGTAGGTCCCCTGTCTACACATGCCAAGACTGGTTCTTTGTACTTCATTAAATTCTCTGATGATCTCTCAAGATTCATACATATGTTCCTGTTGAAACACAAGTCCGAACCTTTTGAGATATTCACAGAATATAAGTTAGAAGTAGAGAACCAATACGGGTATAAGTATTATGTCCTATGATGAGATCAAGGAGGAGAATACTTGTGCACGGAATTCTTGGACTTTTCTAAAGGAGAATGAGATTCTCTCTCAGTATTACTCCTCCGTATACACCATAGCACGATGGTATATCGGGGTGGAGCAATCACACCCAATATGATAAGGTGTGCTCTATGATGAGTACTACTGAGTTACCTATTTCCTTTTGGGAGTTATGCACTTGAGAAGCTGCATACCTATTGAATAGGGTTCAAATCAAATCAGCTGCCTACCAATCCATATGAGATATGGAATGGGAAGAGCCCATGTTTTAAGCTAGTTAAGATTTGGGGTTGTCCGGCCTATGTCTAAAAGCAAAATCCGGACAAGCTCGAGGCAAGGTCTGTAATGTAGAACTGGAAAGGTTCCAGCTATACAAACTGCAGCTGATGATTTGAAAGAACCAAAGGATTCAATAGTTACCAACGAACCTCAGCCTCTCCGCCGATCTAGTAAGGTTCCTCACCCGCCTGAGAGATACTTCGGTTACTCTATGACAGTGGGAGCGAGGAATGCATCATGAGATGATGACCCAACTAGTTTTGAGCTGGCCATCAGGAGTGGGACTCTGTAAGAATGGCCGGATGCTTAGGGATCTGAGATGGAATCCATGTACACCAACAAAGTATGGACTTTGTTTGCTATATCTGAAGGGTTAAATCCCCATCAGGAGCAAGTATATCTTGAGAAGATTACTTAGTGTAGATGGAAAAGTTGAGACTTTCAAAGCTAGACTTGTTAAAGCTTTTCGTCATCGACCAGGCGTGGATAATGATGAAACCTTTTCAAGCGGCTATGCTTGAGTCCATCCAGATCCTACTTGCCACGGCTACATACCATGACTACGATATCTGGCGGTTGGGTGTCATGACATCTTTTCTAAATGATGTTTTAGAAGAGGGCGTCTATAAGTACACAGCCAGAGGGCTTCGTAGACAGTGGGAGCAGCGGAAACGTGTGCAAGATGCTTTATAAGATAAAGCAGGTATCGCGGAGTTGGAACATCTGTTTTGATGTAGTAGTCAAACAGTTTGACATCATCAAAATGGTAGATGAACCTTGTATATACAAAAAGGTAGTAGGGAGTATGATGATGATCCTCGTAGAGTACGTGGATGACATACTCTTGATAGGGAAGGAGTTTCTTATGCTACGCTCGGTCAATCTCCGCTTATCACAATGATTCTCCACATAGGATGAAAGTGATACCTCCTAAATCCTGGGTTTGGATCTATGAGATAGATCTAATTGGATGTTAGGATTCTCACTAGTTGTAGTGAGATGGTATCAATCGATCCTGGGGAGAATCACTGGAAGGGTTCCAGGGTGATAAAGACGACTGAATGTCAGTCGCAGGCATTGTCATTACCCTCAGCAAAGGGACGGTATGTTGGAAGAGTTCCAAGCTAGATACCGTGGCATACTAGACGATAAAGGCTGGATACATCGCTACTTAAGAAGCTACCAAAGAGGCAGTTTGGGTGTATATTAGTTCATGAGATGAACTTCGTTCCTACCATTGTGTGACAATGGAGTTGTGGCTTATGCCAAGGAACGCCCGTCCCATCAGAGACCCAGGCGTATTCTGAGGCAGCATCACCTGATCATGGAGATAGTTGATCTCCAGGGTGATCGAGGATAGGAGAGTAAACTCAGAGGACAGCACGGCGGATCCACTCACAAAGGCCTTTTCCCAGAGAGAGACTTTTATGGGATGGTTGAGTATGAGATACTACAACCACTGCTATCAGATGGCCCTAGTGCAAGTGGGAGATTGTTAGTTATATGTATGCCCTAGAGGCCATTACTATACATAGGATGTATATTGTAGTGGATGCTGGGACATATATAGGGAGGACTTTCTTGCTCGACATGATAGTATGCTATCTGGTTGCTCTTTATCTTAACGTGTACACTGATAGTCTCTCTGTTACATGTTGGTAAAGCCCTTAGGATGAGTACTTGACTACCTGGACTATGATGCGGTTCATACTAGTGGGGACATGGTAGTCCATAAGTATATCTTTCAAAGTCCCTAGTCGTGGGTATATCGAGACGGGGTATCGATATACCAGAGTAGACTAGCGTATACCTTCTCGACCCATACAGATGGGCGATGGATGATCCCATATCCATTGGTGTTTGACATCAGAGATGATATACGGGTGCTCAGTGGAGACTGGGTACACTGGACGGACTCACCGAGAACTCCCAGATGGTATTATACCTTACGTCAGATGGCAGTTCTCTGGTGACACTGGTACAGAGTATTCTGTTGACCCGAGATCGTCATAGAGTCTTGTGTGGTTCCCACTGTGCTTTGATTTCCATCTTACCATGTCCAAGAGGGCGTGCAAAACGGTGGTTTTTAGGTACAGTCCCGAATCACATGGAGGCAATGAGCGATAGGAGGGGATTCGTCTCTCCCGGTATAGGGAGTTGATGTTGCGCTGTGTTCGATTGGCTATAACCGGAAATCCCTGGCCAAGGTTGCTGAGATTTACTGGTAAGTGTTACCTGTAGTTTCTCGAACTGTTATAGACCTCATATCGACACGACTTATCGAGCTATTGGGGTCTGACGTTTACCACCCCTAGGCGAGATATGCGACATATCAGACGACGAAACCGGACTGTACGGTAAGTGTTACTGGTTGGATTCACAGGAGTGTGAGTGGGCTTGCTCGTCGATCTTCTGATCGCTCAATACTCGGGTGGCCGTTACGTTTAGCAGACCGCTTGCGGCTTGTGGGTGTTTGATATGATCATCACCTGCTGCCGGCGTATTGACGAGTCTTTAGAGTCCTATACAGAGGTTTCCTGGCTCAAGTGAAACGAAATAGGAGCGCATATGAGATATGTGCGGGACCGAGAATAATGCGTGTATGTGATACCGTATTCCATTCTCGCGATGAATGTGTCGACTGGTTATATGCGATATAACCTAGTTATCGAATCAAGGATTGATTCGATAAATCGATACATTGGATATTAGTCGGTCATATGCGATATGACCGGATCGTTAAATCAAGTGTTGATTTGATGATTTAATGCATAATTATATATTAGATATATTACTTTGCATTAACTAGTATTGGTTCACTTTAAATGGATTTTCTCACTTGAAGTTCACAAGTTGTATATGTGATATATTTTTGTGCACTTGTTTGTATCATGTTTGATGATACATGCTCACTTGGGTTTATGTAAAGAATTAAACCATGGTTATATGAATGGTTAGGGTTTCATTTTATTTATTCATTCATTTATCTTTTTATTTGGATTAAAAAGAAATGGGAAAAGAAATCATAATGGTAGCTTTCTTACTTGAAGCTTCTTGAAGTTTCATGCAACTTTGACCAAAGCAACCATTCTTGTCTTCTTCTCCTAACCCTAACCATTCCACCTAACCTTAGTTAATTCTCTACATCTAACCATGGTTGAAGTTATGATAAGAATAATCTTTTTCTATTTTCTCATTATTCTTATGATAATCTTCTTCTTCTTCTTCATCTTTACAAAGAAGAAAAGCTTGCTTCATCAATGGTGATTTGAGCAAAAGTGTGAGAAATCCAATTCTAAAGTGAACCCACCTCCTATTTCTTCATCCTCTACCTTTTGACAAGTAGTATAGGGTGTTTTCTTCATAAGTTTCATGACTTGGTGAAGTGGGAGCTTGATCTAGTGATGCCTCGACGTAGATCATCTTCGGCATCGAAGCCGACGACCAAGCCCGCCCATTTCTCCGATGAAGCCGATGCTAGAGTCCGAGATGCGATTTGGACAGCGGAGGGACATCATCGCGGAGCTATGGAGGTGGAGAACCGGATCTACAAAGGTTGTATTTCCATTCTTTTAGTTAAGTTGTTAACTAGTTTCACTTTTCGCCTAGACATCTAGTTAACGATCCGTATTAGGGTTTCTCGGCACTTGTAAAATTTGAAATTGGCATGGTTGATGCCTTGTGAGACCTCATTAGTGTGCCTAGGAACCCTACACAACCATCGCCCCTCGTCGGGGCCTAGAAACATATATACCAGTCTACTCCGGAATATCGATACCCGGTCTCGATACTCCCACGACTAGGGACTTTTTAAGGATGTGCTTATTGACTACCCAACTCCCACAAGTATGATCGCTATCACAACACAGGTAGTCAAGCAATGATCCTACAAGCTTTATCAACATGTATAAATGATACGTAATAACAAGTAAAACATATGCACATGTTATGATAAAGATAAACCAAATAGCATATTATCATATCAAGCAAGATTGTCATGTAGATCCATATGTCCAAGCATCCACATGTATGCATATACAATAATGGCTTCTAAGGCATACATATCCAACATAAGGCGTTACATATACTGAGAAGGAGTAGAATATTGAAAAATGGTGATTTGATCCTCAATGTGGGAAATAGGAACAATTGTTGCTATTGGGGAAAATCACGTGGTTTTGCCTAGCGGCAAACCTTTTGTTTTGAATAACTGTTGTTATGCACCAACTTTTAAAACTGATATATCCGTCTCTTTATTTGATAAAGTGGGATACAAATTTTTGAAAATTATGTTTTGAACATTTACCTTCATCAATTGTTGATTGGGTAAGGTGCATAAAATTACGGTATAGATATTCTTAACCAAAACACAGTTCTCAATTTACAACACACGGAGTTAGAGTTAGTGAACTCTTAGACTTATACATAGTGATGTATGTGGTCCGATATCCTTTTGGATAAGGGGTTGGAACTCATACTTCATTCAGTTTACTTATGAGTTCTCTGATTTTAGACACGCATTCTTATTGAAATGCAAAGTCCAAAGATTTTGAGAAGTTTATAAACTGTAAGAATAAAGTAGAGAACTAGACGTCGAAAGTACCATGATTCTTCGATGTGATCAAGGATGTGGATACTTATGCTCGGTATTCCATAGTTTTCTATTTGAGAATGTGATTCTCTCTCAGATTGCTCCTCCGATTGTACCATAGCACTATGGATTATCTGTCACGACCCAAAATTTGGCACGTGACGGCCCTTAAACCACATAACGTCTACAGGCGTAACGCAATTCAAGTAAGCCGAAAACCCAGCAAATCTAAACCATCAAAAGTAGTAAGTGATAAGAACATTGTCAAAAGTTTTTGGGAATCTCAAGTAAAAATCTTTAAAGTCCAAATTTACTTCCTTTAAAAATTTGGCAACACCTCCCTTGTAAAAACCAGCCCCAAAAAGGGTGCAATATAAATATATAAGTAAAGCATCCACAAACGGGAGCAAATCCACGTCCAAAGGAGGAAACAACCACCACAACAGATATACGACGCCGTAGCGAAGAAAATGGACGATATAAGTAAAACAGCATAAGAGACATCTAGAGTCACAAAATAATATACAATATCGTCCTTACATCTCGTCTCTAAGTCAATACATGAAAGTGGTAGATGGAGAGTACTAGATACAATAAGATATACAATGAGCATCATCGGATAACCGCAAAACCCACCTATAGAAAAACTGCTTACAGTCAGCCGTAGCGGTATCCGCTGCAAAAGATGATACAATAGATGAAAGCCCTGCCACGACTGCTCTGAGGGACACCTGCAAACACTGTGGCACAAGGGGGGTCAGTTGCCAACTCATGAATAATAAATAACATATGCAGGTAATCGCAGGTATGCACGTACTGCGATAATCTATCGCATGCAAGCTGATAGCAATAAATGGCAATATATATATGCAACAGTCATGAAAAGTACTCTATCATGTACTACTAATACATGAAGCAATGTATATCAAATAAATGCTGAGTATAGGATAAAACATATCATCGACATGGAATCCTCATTATGGAGAAACTAGTGTCCATCAAGACAATCTAAATCCTAATACCAAAAGCACCGTATCCTCCGATCGGCCCTCATATCCTGTAAGTCTCATGGAACCTGAGTGTCCAATATCGATACCCGAAAACATCATGAAAACTATACCTGTGTGTATGTATGTGTGTGTGTGTGTGTCCCTCAACGACACATCAAAATCATAGAACCTGAGTGTCCAACATCGACACTCGAAAACATCATGAAAATACTCGTGTCCAGTATCGACACGTAAATCCTCATATATAGGGCTCCGTCAGTCCGGATCGGCCATTAGGCTCCGTCAGTCCGGATCGGCCCCTGATCAATATCTATATAGGACTCCGTCAGTCCGGATTGGCCCTTGGGCTCCGTCAGTCCGGGTCATCCCAGATCAATATCTATATAGGGCTCCGTCAGTCCGCATCGGCCCTTATCAATACCTCGGGCTCCATCGGTCCGGATCGGCCCTTGGTTCTCAAATCCATAAATTACATAAAGTAAAGAATAAGAATACTTGCATAGACCATTATGATAATATATATTATATATAGGTACATATATAACAGCGTCATATAGCACTAATATATATACATATATAACAGCGTCTCATACCACTGATATATATCATCAGGAGTAAAACATCCAGAAAACATCATATGAAAGCCATATCTCAATGCGTAAATCCATGAACTATAATATATGCAACATAAAACAGTAATATGAGCATATAAAGGAAAAACCGCTATTTAAATGCAACAAGTTATTAAATATATCATGCGGTTCCGAATTCCTCCAAAATCCAACGCAACATCATATAAGGGTGAGCATGTATCTATAGCAAGGTATATGTGTATACATGTAAGTATGTATACAAGATATACATGTAGCTATATCGCATATGTGTATATACCTGTCAATAATGATGTAATACCCTCTAGGTATAGGTGTAGCTATGTCCAGGTATGTGTATATACATGTTAATAATGATGTAATACTCTCTAGGTATAAGTGTAGCTATGTCCAGGTATGTGTATATACATGTCAATAATGATGCAATACCCTCTAGGTATAGATATAGCTATGTCCAGGTATGTGTGTCTATACCTGTCAATAATGATGTAATACCCTCCAGATATATGTGTAGCTGTAGCAAGCTATATATATATACATGTCAATAATGATACAATACCCTCCAGGTATATGTGTAGCTGTAGCATAGCAAGGTATGTGTATATACATGTCAATAATGATGCAATACCCTCCAGGTATATGTGTAGCTATATCAAGGTATAGCAAGGCATATGTGTAAGCATGTATGTATACGGGTATGCTATATCTCATATGCACAATGGAAATAAGGATCATGTCTCAATGTCCCTAACCAATACAATATCACGTATGTATAAGTGTTGTGCGTGTCATGGCAATTATCGACGGTGTGGGTGTAGCATACAATTTGTGCTCGTGCAACATGAACCGTCAATAATAGTGCAGTGTCCAATGGGTACAAGTCCCAGCACAATAAGTAATAATATGAAATGAAATTCATGCACAATCTCTATATGTGCAATACTTGTAACTAATAATCATGTCATATAATCCAGCCTAGACGCATAACGCCATGCGGGCGATTCCCCTGTAGATGTTAAATCTACTCATCGATGACCTCGAGCTAAGTAAATCCGACCACCTGCTTCCCATTCTTCGCAGCGTCCGAAGTCCCTGCTCGCGATCCTAAATTTCATAAACACAACATATAAGATTAAATATCCTACGCCGATACAAGGCCAACGAAACGCAAGGATAACGTCCACAAGATATACACACTGTGCACTCAGTGCACAAAACGCGTACGATATCGGCACAACCTTAGCTAGGATGGCACAACCACCAAGCCTAGACCCCGATCGTACCGATCACGCATTCACAACACAATATATATCGTGGAATCTAATATATATAATATCGCAACGTCAAAAGAAACCCACGCCTAATTCATCCGAAAACCTAGTAAGTATACTTTTCATCATTTTAGCTCAAGTGTAGAAATTTAACCAAATCTAGCGATCACAATCATCACATAATAGCTTACTTAAACCACACAAACCTTTACTACAATTTTAATCTCGCCCATATAAGATTGGTAAAAGTTTAGTTTGCACTTAAGCTTAATTAGACGATTAGGAAAATAACAATTAACAAACTTATATCTAGATTAAGTTTTTCCTTGTCTAAACATCTCACTTAACCATTTCATCCAAACAAAATCTTAACTTGATCTTCATAACTTTTCTTGAATTTTCTAAACATGCTAATTAAAGCTATATTAAATATTTAATAAGCTAGCTTAATGTATTTAAACAACAACTAAGCTTAGGGTTAGAATTTTATACCTCACAAAAAATCCTTAAACTTGCAAAAGAATTCCAAGATAGCCTCCAAAATGCTAACTTTCATGAAGATCCAAGCTTGTTTAGGGTTGAAGAATAATGGGTATGGATTTGTATTTGAGTTTGTGGGATTATTTGATGATTTTGATGATTTATTTGGGCTTGAAGAAGTGAGAATGGGGTGTGAAGAGAGAGAGGGCAGCAGGGGGGTTCGGCCATTACTAGAAGAAAGAGGGGTTTTTGGAATGGTGTAGAAAAATCTAGTCTAAAACATCATTAAATGCACATTATTATATGCCACCTTTTAATCCTTTTCATTCTTTATTTAAAAATTTTCTTTTAATTCACCAAAATATCTAGATATTTCCTAGGATATTTTGCAAGGATAGTTTAGTGCTTAATCTTGTGATTAAGTAGGCATGGTTTTACATTTGCATAATTAACCCAATCAAAATTGTAATTACCACTAATTAAGTGCATAATAAAAGCTTATAATAATATTTTAATTAAGGAAAAACATTAAAGTGAACCAAAATTTTCAAGTGACCACTAAAAACCGCAAACTAGCAATTTCCTAGTTAAAGTAGATGCAGTTAAGTCTAAACTGAAAAATGATCACATCTAGGTTTTATACGGAAAACACAGCTTATATTACCTATTAACGAAAAATTCGCATAAACGATTTCTAAAACGTTACATTATCGGAGAGGAGAATAGGCGTCCCGTAACGACTGTGATTTCTAATACCTAATAAAATATATTCTATTTAAATTTTAGTATCAAATAATTATTTACGTGTTTCGTTGATAGAAAAATATTTTTTGTAATATTAATAATTTTCAGAGCAGTGAAATATGATTTAGGGAATTTTCTAAAAATCTATTTATTGTTTTCCTAGTCTTAAAATGTTTTAATAAAATTTTATAATGCCTGAAAATAATCTGCATATTTTAGTATCGATTAAAATAATTAATTTGTAATTAAAAATATTTTAAAGGATAAACTAGATTTTAATAACTAGCTAAAACCATAGGAATGAATATATTATTTAGTTTTAACCCAAAATTATTTTTATACTAAAGATAATAATAAAATTTATTTTTTGAAATTTTTCCATAATTTTCCCGTATTTTTAACTATTTTTAACAATTATTTTAAAACCAAATTCAATTTTTAATATATAAATCCGTTTAGTTTTTATATAAAAAAATTAATTAAAAAAATTAAATTTCCCCTTGATCCTGGACCGTTGGATCATAAGATCCAACGGCCCAGAACCCACCGACGCGCCCACGTGGTGGGGACCACGCGAAAACGCGTGATTCCCCCACGCGTGACGCGTGGCGCGTGGGCCTGGCAGTGACGGCCCGATCTCGGCCGTTGGATCTTGATCCAACGGCTGAGGTGAAGAGGCGGCGGCGGCTAATGATTCTGAATGATTGGGGGCACGGATTTTGATGGGATTTTAACGGATTTCTTGGATTTTATGGTTGGTGATAAAACGCTATAAATAGGCACTTCAAACACTGATTTCTCACACCTCAGAACTCCAAAAATTCTGAAAAAAATACCAACGCCTTCGTATCGACAACGCTGATGCTACGGCTCCAACCAATCACTGAGGAAAAATTAGGGCGCGGAGCTTTTAAGGTGTTTTGCACAAGCCTATGTCTTCAACCGTCTACGTCTAACTCTAATCAAAAGTAGGATCCGCCTCTCTCCCCTCTTCCTGTCACCTTCTTCTTTCTCAATAACCTAGTTCCAACCCCATATTTAAAATGATGTTATAATATTCGTGCATGCCTATTCTTTGTACCCTTAATAATGATAATGTTAACCCATGTTTTAAAACGGTGTTTAATTTCCTCTGTACACAAAAAATATATTGCACTTTCATACTACCTGGAATCTGATATACTTAATGTCATAACCCATGAATTATCAATTTACCTCTGATATACCCACACTTACCCATACTATCAAAATGATCTCAAAATAGGTTACTTCCACAAAATACCCTCGTTTAATTAAAATGTTATATTTGTTTAAAATATCCATAAGAGATAAGATATGTGAAATAAATATTTTAGATACGACATACATATATTTTACTTACACTTTTTCATCAACTACTACAATGTTGTTAAACCCCCTTCAATCTTTTTAAAAAGGAAAATACTAAATTTAAATAACGGCTTATGGTTTTTCCAAAACGAACGTATTTTCTAAAACGTTACCCCGAACCTAAAACACTATAATTTAATAAAATTATTAATTTCATTTAAATACCTCGACCTTTATTGAAGGGTCATTTTCCACAAGGATCATAATCCGTATAACGATATCTTTTCGAAAAGAATATCTAGTACCTTATTAAAAGGATATTTTCAAATAATACAAATCTAGGACAAAGGAAAGGTTGTAGGCATCGGTCGTTTATCTAAACAAGACTTTGTGGTGCCTAGGATAGACAAGTGGGGAAGGTAATTTTAAAAGGCCCGTTTCACAGTGATTCGTGAGCGGATCCCTCCTTTCCTTACTTGTACTTACCTGGCCACAATTGGCGGTGAAGAGGCGATTTGAGGATCTCACAACTTGCCCTTTGGAATAGTTAGGAGCGGTCTAGTTTTTCAAATAAAAACCTCTTGCAACTTGTCCTTATAAAAATCTCTTGCAAAAGATTTTCAAATAAACATCGAAAGGATATTTTTCCGTAAAACATTATTTTTTTTCCAAAATGATAAATATCCCAAATCTCATGATTTTTCTTAGAAGTGATAAAAGATAATTAAATACTATTATTCTTTTTACTAAGCATTCCCTAAGATGACACGAAATACTTTACGAACTTTAGAAAATAAAATGAGTGGTTGTGGAAGGCCATATTAAACGAGATCAATACTTTTTAAATTTCCAGTTTATGACAACATGACATATACAAAACATGATACGGTTAGGGTTAGAATGCGCGGACCTAGGTATGAAATACTTAATATGAAGATACCGATATTCCGGATGAACAGTCCAAAGTGAGGACGACTATACAAATATGAAGGTCCCAATATTCCGAGTGAACAGTCCAAAGTGTAGACGACTATACAAATATGAAGATCCCGATATTCTGGGTTAACAGTCCAAAGTGTAGACGACTATACAAATATGAAGATCCCGATATTCCGGGTTAACAGTCCAAAGTATGGACGACTATACAATGTGGAAATTCCATGCCTAGAGGTATACGCACTAACTCTAATTCGTCCAAACCTTTATACTGAACCACGGGGTTGGGTAGTTTGATTAGGTAAGGAGATATCGGAACTCGGATTCCCCTACTACTCGATCATGATCCCGGAAAATGAAACGGTACATTTCACTTCCCCGGTTGTTGTTCCGTGGCCACAACGGAATAATCGCGAGTATCCGGACCCTTGTTTAACAAACTAAAACGTTTACAATACCTATTGATACTCAACACTAAACTCACATCATGTGCTATACCCACCTGTTACCTTATCTACCTTTCTTTATGAGACACGAGTTATTCAGTATCTTGGATGTGGATATTTTACCGGTTTAGACTTGTTGTTTATTATGGAACTGAAGGGTGGTAATACCTGTGCACTTGAGTGATATTCACGCTAGACAAAACTCCATCGTAGTCATGGGACACCTTTCGGGGATGTTCATGCTACAACATTGATTGCCGTCCCAGGCACGAACACCAGCTCATACTGCTTCCAGCTAGTCATGGGATACCTCAAGGATACGAGTATGTTCACCAGTCAATTCCATCCATACACACCTTGTTTAACCTGATCTAACTCTTAAACTGAATTTCCGTTTGACTTGCCTTAAACCTTTACCAAATCTACACCTCACACAACCCACTCATATTCACATATCTAATTTGTATATAACCTCATACCTTTATACACATGTACATCATATTCATTATATACACCTGTTCGTTTCTATACCTTTACATTCTTATGAGGCAATCCTACCCGAGTATAACTCGCTGACGGACCTTCCTTTTCTTCCTCTATCTTTGGAATGTCCGTCAGATAATAATGAGTATTATGGCGAGGATAAAGGTGTGAAGCCAACTTATGAAGATCATGCAGACTGGACGATGGAAGATTAGCTAGATCTAATTTTTGTTGTTGCCCACAGGTTTAGGGCTTTTGTTTCTCCTCGATGTAATTAAACTACTTAGTTTATTTTACTCTTTCTTTTGGGATGTAATAAAGTTTGGTTAATGGAAATAAATGCCTTTCGTTTTATTATTTTTGTTTTGGTACACATCCTGCATGTTAAATATTCATACGCTTAATGTAACTGTATTGAATAGACCACCTTCAATACAGTTAGGTTGCGGGCTATGCCACGTCATCCTTCTCCTTCTTTTGGGAAGCGGGGCGTGACAGGTATTTTTAGTGGTGGCCCATGCAGGTCCTCTTGTGTACTAAAATAAAACCGTTGACTGACTTATTATATTTATGAATCCCATCCATCTATACCGATATCATAGTTTTCCCATGTCCCTTGTCCCTTCCTTGACATTTTGTACCCTAACCATGACCTTTCTTTCTGGTCATGGCAAATCTTTCCAACGAGGATGACATGTCCGATATTACTTTTAAAGCTACATCTGGAGATTCAGACAATGAAGTCGTAACTCTCAGGGGGTTATTTCCGACAGCGACTCGGAAGACGAAGAAGTCGATACTGCAACTCCGGAGCCTATGATGGCCAATGACTCCGAAGACGAAGAAGAAGATTCCGTGGAAGAGGAGCATATAAAGGATGGGCCAGAAAAAGAGGCTCCTGCGGCGGGAGAGAATCCCATAGAATATGATCCGGATGAGGAGGCCCCTACAAAAGAACAAAACCCTATAGAGGTGGAATCAGAGAGCGAGGCCCCTGCCGAAGGATGAGTCGAAGGACGAAGCTCCGAGTGAGGAAGAACTCGAGGCCGAAGAAACTCAGGCAGTTGTCCTCGCAAGGCACCATGGGAATGGTCGTACCTTTCTTAGTGCGGAGGCCTATCGCAACTTGTTGAACTCCCATAATCGAGATTAATAAGTCTTTTTCCTTTTCTTTGGCCGAATAAAACGATGCATGTCCTTACTTTTTCGGTTGTACTCTCCATATTGAAGTTGGATAATAAAATCTTAGTTTCGAGCAAAAATCTCTCTTGTGTCTCTTACTCTTCCTATTAGTCTCTCTCTTACATTAATTGTTGTTCTTCCATGCAAGTTATTATCTTGTCTCATCCTTCAGCCTGTTTGTAACCTAACCTATTCTGATCATCAATGGCCGGACGACACCATAACCGCAACAGAAGGGGAAATGGAGTAAATGAAGCCGCTGGTCAGCAAGCAGCTATGCTACATGATGTAAGGACTACTGGAGCAACAGCAGTAGCGGACAGCAGCCCTTCATCAGGAGCTATGAGAAAGTAGGAATCAACAAGCAGAGATTTTAAGTAAGGCACTAACCCCAGTTCCTCAAGGTTCGGCGGGAGTGAAGCAGTTCAGATCACTCCATCCCAAGACTTTTTCGGGAAGGAAACTCCCTAAGAAGTGTTAGTAATATGTATGCCCTAGAGGCCATTACTATACATAGGATGTATATTGTAGTGGATGCTTGGACATATATAACGAGGACTTTCTTACTCGACATGATAGTATGCTATCTGGTTGCTCTTTACCTTAATGTGTACACTGATTGTCTTTCTGTTACATGTTGGTAAAGCCCTTAGGATGTGTACTTGACTACCTGGACTATGATGAAGATCATACCAGTGGAGACATGGTAGTCCATAAGTACATCCTTCAAGGTCCCTAGTCGTGGGTGTATCGAG
This sequence comes from Agapanthus africanus, assembly GCA_030015575.1. Classification (NCBI taxonomy): domain Eukaryota; kingdom Viridiplantae; phylum Streptophyta; class Magnoliopsida; order Asparagales; family Amaryllidaceae; genus Agapanthus; species Agapanthus africanus. Next base: position 156,355,527 of record CM057343.1, read on the forward strand.
ACGGGGCATCGATATACCAGAGTAGACTAGCGTATACCTTCTCGACCCATACAGATGGGCGATGGATGATCCCATATCCATTAGTGTTTGACATCAGAGATGATATACGGGTGCTCAGTGGAGACTGGGTACACTGGACGAACTCGCCGAGAACTCCCAGATGGTATTATACCTTACGTCAGATGGCAGTTCTCTGGTGACACTGGTACAAGTTAGTCTGTAGACCCGAGATCGTCATAGAGTCTTGTGTGATTCCCACTGTGCTTTGATTTCCACCTTACCACGTCCAAGAGGGCATGCAAAACGGTGGTTTTTGGGTACAGTCCCGAATCACATGGAAGCAATGAGCGATAGGAGGGGATTCGTCTCTCCCGGTATAGGGAGTTGATGTTGCGCTGTGTTCGATTGGCTATAACCGGAAATCCCTGGCCAGGGTTGCTGAGATTTACTGGTAAGTGTTACCAGCAGTTTCTCGAACTGTTATAGACCTCATATCGACACGACTTATCGAGCTACTGGGGTCTGACGTTTACCACCCCTAGGCAAGATATACGACATATCAGACGAACAGACCGGACTGTACGGTAAGTGTTACTGGTTGGATTCACAGGAGTGTGAGCGGGCTTGCTCATTGATCTTCTGATCGCTCAATACCCGGGTGGCCGTTACGTAGCAGACCGCTTGCGGCTTATGGGTGTTTGATATGATCATCACCTGCTGCCGACGTATTGACGAGTCTTTAGAGTCCTACACAGAGGTTTCCTGGCTCAAGCGAAACGAAATAGGAGCGCATATGAGATATGTGCGGGACCGAGAATAATACCAGTATGTGATACTGTATTCTATTCTCGCGAATTGTATCATTGGACGGTTATATATGATATAGCCGGGATACCGAATCAAGTGTTGATTCGATATATTGATACACTAGATATTAGTCGGTTATATGCGATATGACCGGATCATTAAATCAAGTGTTGATTTAATGATTTAATGTATAATCATATATTTGATATATTATTTTACATTAACTAGTATTTGTTCACTTAAGATGGATTTTCTCAATTGATGTGCATATTGTATATATGATATAGTTTTGTGCACTAGTTTGTATCATGTTTGATGATACATGCAAACTAGGGTGTGTGTATGCTATACACCATGTTTAGTAAATGGTTAGGGTTTTATTTACCTTATTTATTTTTGGTTAAAAGAAGAAAAAAACTAAATGGTTGCTTTTGTTTTATGCAAGAAGCTTCTTGATGCTTCATGCATCTTTGACAAAGCGACCATTTTGTTTTTATTCTTAACCTAACCATTTAACTAAACCATAGTTTATTCTCTACATTAGTTACACTAACCCATGGTTGCTAAATGATAACCTTCACTTGTATTTTCTTTTTAGATAATTGATTATTCTTTTTCTTTCTTCTTCTTCTTCTCCTTCAAGAAGAAAGAAAAACCTTTGCTTGAAAATTATCAAGTGATGAATCCAAGTGAGAACCCCAAATTCAAAGTGAACCCACTTCCTATTTCTTCATCCTCTACCACTTGCCATGTTGTATAGGGTGTTTTCTTCACAAGGTTCATGACCAAGTGAAGATGGAGCTTGAGTTAGAGTCGCCTCGACGTAGATCATCTTCGGCATCGAAGTCAACGACCTAGCCCGCTCATTTCTCCGACGAAACCATCGCTAGAGTCCGGGATCCGATGATCGCAGTGGAGGGACGTCATCATGGAGCTAAAGAGGTGGAGGACCGGATCTACAAAGGTTGTAGTCACTTTAACTTTCTATTAAAGTTGTTTACTTGTATAGTTTTCGCCTAATCTCTAGTTAACGATCTAGTTTAGGGTTTCTCGGCACAGGAAAATTTAAATTTGGCATGGTTGATGCCTTGTGGAACCTCTTGAGTGTGCCTAGGAACCCTACAATGGTATCAGAGCCTAGCTAGAGCCTTAGGCGAAGTGTAGACGATGTTAGAAATCCGATCGAACCCCGAAACCCTAAACGAAACCCTTCTCTGTACATTTTTTGAATTTGTGGTTTTTTGTGAATTAAAAATATGCAGAAAAATAAGCAGGGTTTTATATGAATTACGATGCAAAACGTGGGCCTAAGTCGATCAAGGCGCCGCGGAACCGCGGCACAAGCATGGCTTGTGCAGCGGTTCCGCGGCCGTACAGTCAGTTCTTTCACTAAATTTTGCACGGTAATATCACTATTTTATTCCTGAGTTTTCTGGGAATTTTTAATTTATACTCAACAGTTGAGTTTTCTGGGGTTGTTTTGGGAACTCGATGATTCGATCGGATTGTTTAACTTTGTCTATGTGTTTTTCCGGGTAATTTTAGAACATGTTAAAAAGTTCGACCGGATATTAATACCCAATTTTTCCCCTGCCGGGAAATTTCCAAGTGTTGAATTTTTCCATAGTTTGAAAACGTTCTAAGTAGTGCAAGTAACGCGATGGACCCTCTAGAAGACAACAAACCTTAACTCGATTATGTGACCGTCTTGAACTGCCCTTTGAACCTTAGGGTTTGGGGCAGTACGGCGTGCCACATGTGAGGCGTTGGCTTGACCCTTCTACGGCTGGACTGTTGGTACTGTGGCATGAAATGAATGTTTTTAAACTTATTTCAAGTGTTGAGCTGTTTCGGGAAAACTTGGGTGTTTGATTGTTCGATCGAAAAGTTTAACATTTTCTATTTTATCTGGAATGTGATACAATATTTGGAATTCACAAGTAGTTATGAGATAACTAATATGAATGTTATAAACATAGCACTTTGGTCTCACTTGATCGGTTGCCACGGAATTTTGATGCGATCAAAATTCCGTCGCAATCACGTAGCGTACGCGGATACTCGCCGGGTAAACTTAATAGACAGCCACACCCCATAGCCCCGACCAAGTGACTGTAGGAGAACCACGTCGTCGAAAGCATCCGTTCGGGTGCTCGCGGCAGCGGTGTTCCGCCTTGGTGCACTTCGTCGACGGTATCGGGGGTGCGGCCGTCTACTGAAGTTTGCAACGAGCATTCAATCAGAATATTGGGAATCCTGTTGAATTGCCCGACTTGATATTGAAAAGTGTTTTCGATAATGAGACTAAAATGCGGGGATTATAATTGTTAGGCATGTGATGTCTAAGGAATTCATTTGGTTAAGCATGCGATGTCTAAAGAGATTGCGGATTCCAACTGTTGTAGTTTTACACTTTCTTTTCTGCGACCGTAAGTGTAATATATCATATCGCCGGTTTCGTTGCTATATGTCAACGAGAATTGGGATGCGCATATTTACTTACGTTGATGACATGTGATGTTATGTGTTGCTGGATATGTTATATTGGATCGTCGTGTTTGAATAGCAGGGGTTTTTTATGTGAGATGAGTGTTTTTCATTTTCATTCATGTAAAAACTTGTATGTAATATTCTTTTATTGGGGCACTTCCAGGTTGCGGAAGATGTCACCTTTGTATATTATTTACTTTTCCGCATTAGGATAGACCCAAGGAGGGGAGCACAAGTAACCGGGTTCTAGGGTCCAGTAGGAGACCATCTCGAGGAGTCGAGTCCGGGTCTCCTAACTCTAGAATTGGTAGGGTTGCTTGCCGCTCTCGCACGGGTCTAGGGGTGTGGGATTGGCTATTCATCACGACCGTGGAATCCGTGTTTTATACTGGCTCGTATTGAAAACACGGACGTCCTAGTATATCCAATATTTCATATATGTTTCTTCTGCTGCGATATCTGTGATGTGATCATTTGATATGTTGTGATGGATACAATATATATAGTATATACGATATATTATATAGACGTTACTTATGTTTTACACCCGCGCTAGCCCTGCCCCGCTCTGTCGTTAGTTACCTAACCTAACGGTGCACGAGGGGACATCGAGGCGAATGCGGATGGCATAAGTGTACGTCGTATTTATCTGTGATGTTTAGGTATTTAAATGATGGGACTTCGTTAATATGATTAATTAAAGAAAAGAAACCTAAAAGATGTTGTGGAATCGAATTTTCAAAAACCTTTGCATCACGGTGTTCCTTGTAGAACATCCTGCACCTTATTCGATGAGGAAAGGGCTGAGATCCCTTCACCGGGAGTGACCCCTTTAGCAATAACTGGTAGATGCTACACACTCGGTTTGTCTTTTGATTGCTTCTATAGTTTCTGCTTTGCACAGTGATATATATGATATATCCCGCACCTCATTCGACGAGGAAAGGGCCGACGATCCCTTCACCGGGAGTGACCCCTTTAGCAAAACTAGAAAAGCCTCAAAAACATTCCATTTAAAAATCATTTGATTCTACAACGATATCAAGTTCATTACGCAATAGGTTTTAAGAAAAACCTGTCGTAGCCCTCCGTCATTTCAGATAAGTCCTACTTAGTATTCGTGCTACGTTTGTTGACCTCCGTCAAGGCGTAGTGTGCGGTAGCTAACTAGTATTTATCTGCTTATGCATATGATGCAGATTGGGTTAGGGTAGTCGTACGACCTTGTTGACCTCCGTCAAGGGTTGTGCGGGTGGGTTTGATTCAATCAAGAAATGACGGGTTGAACTTGACTAGTAGCCTATGGTTTGTTGACCTCCGTCAAGGTCATAGGGTGCTAGGGGCAAAATTATCGGGAATTTCAAGTGTTGAAATTTGCAATGAGATTGCATACCTTCTATGAGATAGTTGGATCCCGATACCCGCTGCGAGTATGAGTCACTCCTGGGAGAGTTTTACACATTACAATTAGCCGATCAAGTAGGTGTCTAGAAAGGTGTCAACGGGGTTACGCCTCCGGGAAAACGAGGTTTACATTAATTAGGTTCGTGCGAAAGCACGGGAGACCTCCCTCAAAGAACCGACACTGGCCTGGCTGAAAGATTGGCGAACTTGTAGTGTGTAATTAATCCCGGCTAGTCTTTCCTTTTAGGGTTTGAAGGAAGATTTGATAAAAACAGTCGGAGCCATCCTGATTAGATAAAATAATAACCAATCTGATCTTGCAAAAGCATACGCTGAGTGTTTTCTTCTCTCTCTCTCCAGGTAGCGACCATATCACGCCTTAATTAAGATAATAAAACGGATATTTTGATCGAACCCGCTTGTTATACTGAGATGGGGAACGTTGGTCCCGCTCCAACTTATAATTGTTATAAGACAGAGCAGGAAATAGGGGATTACCAGAATTCCCGTGCCGCCCAAACGAAGAAAGTGCATGCTGATGCATCATCTTCGGGTGTGTTCATTACAAAGAACTGTTTCTCAATGTCCTTTACGTCCTGGGTATAAGATACCGGATCAGGATCCCACATTTGTAATCTGTTACATGGGCTACAGAAAAGTAGAGAACTGAGAACGGGTGATAAGTTTCATGAGACAGAAAACGGTGCAAGTGTTGCACCAAGTCTGTTGGTCACTGTCACCCTGTATTTCCAAATACATTGATTCTGAACAAATGCTATTAGATACCGAACCTGATATACAAAATCATATCAATCTCTTTATTTATTAAAGAAAGGATATAATTTTGTATTGTTGGATAATGTTTTGAACATTTCCTATATCAAAAGTTGATCGGTTCAGGCACGTTATCTAAAAGCATTGACGTTCTAAATCAAACTACAGTTCTTAGTATACTGAACACACACAAGAGGAAGAGTTCAGAAATGAACGAATCCTTCTTGAGGTATTGTAGACTAGGTCATATCAATGCGACCCGACTAGCTGAAGTTACATATAGATGCATATTTAAATCGGTTTGAATTTACATCTTGTGAAACTTGCCGGTCATGTCACAAAGATAAGATGACCACAGCTCTGTTTATTGGAAATAGAGAAAGAGTTAGTAAACTCTTGGGATTGATACATGTTGATGTATGTAAGGTCCCCCGTCTACACATGCCAGGACCGGTTCTTTATACTTCATTATATTCTCTGATGATCTCTCAAGATTCAGTCATATGTTCTTGTTGAAACATAAGTCCGAAGCTTTTGAGATATTCACAGAATATAAGATTGAAGTAGAGAACCAAAACGGGTATAAGTATTATGTCCTTTGATGTGATCAGGAAGGAGAATACTTGAGCACGGAAATCCTGGAATATTCTAAAGGAGAATGAGATTTTCTCTCAGCACTACTCCTCCATATACACCATAGCACGTCGGTGTATCGGGACGGAGCAATCACACCCTATATGATAAGGTGTGCTCTATGATGAGTACTACTGAGTTACCTATTTCCTTTTGGGAGTTATGCACTTGAGAAGCTGCATACCTATTGCATAGGGTTCAAATCAAATCAGTTGCCTACCGCTTCATATGTGATATGGAAAGGGAAGAGCCCATATCTTAAGTATGTTAAGATTTGGGGTTGTCCAGCTTATGTCTAAAAGCATAATTCGGACAAGCTCGAGGCAGAGTCAGATCTGTGAATGTTTGTTGGATATCCCAAGCATCAGCAAGGGAATATCTTCTACCAAACCGAGAAACAAAAGTGTTTTATTTCTCAACATGCCACCTTTATGAAAGGGAATTTCTTGTGAAGAAATTAGTGGCCATGAGGTAGAACTGGATAGAGTTCCAGCTATACAAACTACAGCTGATAATTTGATAGAACCAAAGGATTCAATAGTCCCCGACGAACCTCAGCCTCTCCGCCGATCTGGTAGGGTTCCTCATCTGCTTGAGAGATACTTCGGTTTCTCTATGACAGTGGGAGCGAGGATTGCATCATCAGATGATGACCCAACTAGTTTCGAGCTGGCCATCAGGAGTAAGACTCTGTAAGAATGGCTGGATGCTTAGCGATCTGAGATGGAATCCTTTTACACCAACAAAGTATGGACTTTGGTTGCTTCATCTGAAGGGTTAAATCCCCATCAGGAGCAAGTATATCTTGAGAAGATTACTTGGTGTACATGGAAAAGTTGAGACTTTCAAAGCTAGACTTGTTAAAACTTTGCATCATTAACCAGATATGGATTATGATGAAACCTTTTCTAAGTATCTATGCTTAAGTCCATCCAGATCCTACTTGCCACGGCTACATACCATGACTACGATATCTGGTGGTTGGGTGTCATGACTGCTTTTCTAAATGATGATTTGGAAGAGAGCGTCTATAAGTACACAGCCAGAGGGCTTCGTAGACAGTAGGAGCAGCGGAAACGTGTGCAAGATGTTTTATGTGATAAAGCAGGCATCGCGGAGTTGGAACATCTGTTTTGATGAGATATTCAAAGAGTTTGACATCATCAAAATGGTAGATGAACCTTGTATATACAAAAAGGTAGTAGGGAGTATGGTGGTGATCCTCGTAGAGTACATGGATGACATACTCTTGATGGGGAAGGAGTTTCCTATGCTACGCTCGGTCAATCTCCGCTTATCACAAGGATTCTCCATATAGGATCAAAGTGATACCTCCTAAATCCTGATTTTTGATCTATGAGATAGAAGTAATTGGATGTTAGGATTCTCACTAGTGGTAGTGAGATGGTATCAATCGATCCTGAGGAGAATCACTGGAAAGGTTCCAGGGTGATAAGGACGACTGAATGTCAGTCACAGACATTGTCTTTACCCTCAGTAAAGGGATGGTATGTTGGAAGAGTTCCAAGCTAGATACCGTGGCATACTAGACGATAAAGGCTGGATACATCGCTACTTAAGATACTACCAAAGAGGCAGTCTGGATGTATATTTGTTCATAAGATGAACTTAGTTCCTCCCATTGTGTGACAATGGAGTTGTGGCTTATGCCAAGGAACGTCCGTCCCATCAGTGATCCAGACATATTCTAAGGCAGTATCACCTGATCATGGAGATGGTTGATCTCCAAGGAGATCGAGGTTAGGAGAGTAGACTCAGAGGACAACACGGCAGATCCACTCACAAAGGCATTTTCCCAGAGAGAGACTTTTATGGGATGGTTGACTATGAGATACTGCAACCACTGCTACAGATGGCCCTAGTGCAAGTGGGAGATTGTTAGTTATATGTATGCCCTAGAGGCCATTACTATACATAGGATGTATATTGTAGTGGATGCTTGGACATATATAGGGAGGACTTTCTTGCTCGACATGATAGTATGCTATCTGGTTGCTCTTTACCTTAACATGTACACTTATTGTCTCTCTGTTACATGTTGGTAAAGCCCTTAGGATGTGTACTTGACTACCTGGACTATGATGAAGATCATACTAGTGGGGACATGGTAGTCCATAAGTACATCCTTCAAGGTCCCTAGTCATGGGTGTATCGAGACGGAGCATCGATATACCAGAGTAAACTAGCGTATACCTTCTCGACCCATACAGATGGGCGATGGATGATCCCATATCCATTGGTGTTTGATATCAGAGATGATATACGGGTGCTCAGTGGAGACTGAGTACACTGGACGGACTCGCCGAGAACTCCCAGATGGTATTATACCTTACGTCAGATGGCAGTTCTCTGGTGACACTGGTATAAGTTAGTCTGTAGACCCGAGATCGTCATAGAGTCTTGTGTGATTCCCACTGTGCTTTGATTTCCACCTTACCACGTCCAAGAGGGCGTGCAAAACTGTAGTTTTTTGGTACAGTTCCGAATCACATGGAGGCAATGAGCGATAGGAGGGGATTCGTCTCTCCCGGTATAGGGAGTTGATGTTGCGCTGTGTTCGATTGGCTATAACAGGAAATCCCTGGCCAGGGTTGCTGAGATTTACTGGTAAGTGTTACCAGCAGTTTCTCGAACTGTTATAGACCTCATATCGACACGACTTATCGAGCTACTGGGGTCTGACGTTTACCACCCCTAGGCAAGATATGCGATATATCAGACGAACAGACCGGACTGTACGGTAAGTGTTACTGGTTGGATTCACAGGAGTGTGAGCGGGCTTGCTCATTGATCTTCTGATCGCTCAATACCCGGGTGGCCGTTACGTTTAGCAGACCGCTTGCGGCTTATGGGTGTTTGATATGATCATCACCTGCTGCCGGCGTATTGACGAGTCTTTAGAGTCCTACACAGAGGTTTCCTGGCTCAAGCGAAACGAAATAGGAGCGCATATGAGATATGTGCGGGACCGAGAATAATACCAGTATGTGATACTGTATTCTATTCTCGCGAATTGTATCATTGGACGGTTATATATGATATAGCCGGGATACCGAATCAAGTGTTGATTCGATACATTGATACACTAGATATTAGTCGGTTATATGCGATATGACCGGATCATTAAATCAAGTGTTGATTTAATGATTTAATGTATAATCATATATTTGATATATTATTTTACATTAACTAGTATTTGTTCACTTAAGATGGATTTTCTCACTTAATGTGCACATTGTATATATGATATAGTTTTGTGCACTAGTTTGTATCATGTTTAATGATACATGCAAACTTGGGTGTGTGTATGCTATACACCATGTTTAGTAAATGGTTAGGGTTTTATTTACCTTATTTATTTTTGGTTAAAAGAAGAAAAAAAAACTAAATGGTTGCTTTTGTTTTATGCAAGAAGCTTCTTGATGCTTCATGCATCTTTGACAAAGTGACCATTTTGTTTTTATTCTTAACCTAACCATTTAACTAAACCATAGTTTATTCTCTACATTAGTTACACTAACCCATGGTTGCTAAATGATAACCTTCACTTGTATTTTCTTTTTATATAATTGATTATTCTTTTTCTTTCTTCTTCCTCTTCTTCTTCTTCTTCAAGAAGAAAGAAAAACCTTTGCTTGAAAATTATCAAGTGATGAATCCAAGTGAGAAATCCAAATCCAAAGTGAACCCACTTTCTATTTCTTCATCCTCTACCACTTGCCATGTTGTATAGGGTGTTTTCTTCACAAGGTTCATGACCAAGTGAAGATGGAGCTTGAATTAGAGTCGCCTCGACGTAGATCATCTTCGGCATCGAAGTCAACGACCTAGCCCGCTCGTTTCTCCGACGAAACCATCGCTAGAGTCCGGGATCCGATGATCGCAGCGGAGGGACATCATCACGGAGCTAAAGAGGTAGAGGACCGGATCTACAAAGGTTGTAGTCACTTTAACTTTCTGGTAAAGTTGTTTACTTGTATAGTTTTCGCCTAATCTCTAGTTAACGATCTAGTTTAGGGTTTCTCGGCACCGGAAAATTTAAATTTGACATGGTTGATGCCTTGTGGAACCTCTTGAGTGTGCCTAGGAACCCTACAAGAAGCTGAGGAGTGGCTCAAGGGAACAGTCAATGATCTCAGTGCCGCTCAAATTCCGAAGGACGCGTGGGTGAACATCGCTAAGCTACAACTTATGGATAATGCCAAGATATGGTGGGAGGCAGAGGAAAGTAGATTGAAGGAGCCCATCGACTGGGAAACGTTCAAACAGCTTTTTGATACCAAGTATTTTCCAGTCGTGGCACACTTAAGGATGGAAAGAGAGATTATACATTTCCAACGAAGGAGCATGTGGGATAAGTCGGTGAACGAGTACACTTCGGAGTTCGCAAGGTTAAGTCGGTTCGCGCATCATCTGGTTGCAACCCCAAAACTTTATGCTAAGAGATTCAGGCAAGGATTGGACCTGAAGACGCAGTCCTCCATGTCTTCTGCTACCCTTTCAACTTATGATGAAATCTTAGAGGCGACACGAAACTTTGAAGACCTTCAGAGACGCATGAGGAAGGATGACCGTTTGTCTGGCATTAAGCGACCAGCCAATCAAATTCTTGAGGGATCATCTTCCAGATTCAACAGGAGACAACAACCCAAGAGACCAGCCGGACCAACTATCTTCAGAAAACCAGCCGTTATATGAAACCATTGTGGTAGGACCGGACACTACAGGAGAGACTGTTGCATTTTGAACAAACTTTGCATAGTCTGTGGGTCTCTGGATCGTGCCTCAGAGAGGGAGACAATCAGGCCCCGTCAACCAGCTGGCTAACTATGGGGCACCAACACAGGAAAACCGGCCACTTTCCGCCACTAAACCAACCGGCCAAGGGGCATCACCAAAGGGACCACCCTTGTCATCGCAGGAGCCTGTTTTTTAGCAAGCGCAAAGGAATGGACCCAAACGCCAGACTTTCATCGTGACAGCCGAGAAGGCTGATACCACGTGGCAAGACAGCAGAGATACTCTTTTCTCTTTCAACCTTTCTTTTGATACCATGCTTACTTATCTTTCGATGTAATCTTAGTTGGACTCACCATAATTCCTCTAGTTTTTGTAATTTCGACCAGGTGCCTTTATGTTATATCTTGCAAGTTTTCCATCAATTCACAACCTCCCTTCAACTTCCAAACTTTTCTATCTGGAAGCAACTACTGATTTTACATTTTCCGAATTCCTTGTACTTAAACCCTTCAGAGACTTTACATGCATCAAGTGATACACCAACTTTATGCAAAGCTCAGCAAATGCGAGTTTTGGTTAGAACAGGTAGCATTCCTGGGACATGTGGTGTCAGGCGAAGGGATTTCAATAGATCCAGCCAAGATTTTCGCGGTTCAGACATGGCCGATACCAAAAACTGTTACCGAGATCAGGAGCTTTTTGGGACTTGCTGGATATTACCGTCGTTTCATCAAGAACTTCTCCAAGATTGCGGAACCGCTGACTTCCTTGACTCGGAAAGATGTACCGTATGTATGGTCCGAGGGTTGCGAGGAAGCATTCGCAGAGTTGAAGACCCGTTTAACCTCTGCACCCATTCTTACGGTTCCCGACAGGACTGGAGGATTCGACATACATTGCGACGCCTTAGGAAAAGGCTTGGGATGCGTTTTGCACCAACATGGTAGGGTAGTGGCCTATACGTCAAGACAATTAAAGGTGCATGAGCGAAACTACCCAACGCACGATTTAGAACTTGCTGCGGTTGTTTTCGCACTCCATATTTGGTGGCATTATTTATTGGGTGAGAGGGTAGATATTTATACCGATCACAAGAGCTTGAAGTATATCTTCACCCAGAAGGAACTCAATGTGATGCAGATGAGATGGCTGGAATTAATGGCAGATTTCGACGTAAATTTACAATACCTTCTAGGAAAGGTGAATGTAGTCCCGGACGCTTTGAGTCGCCAACCAATGATTTCGAGTCTGACTACTCATTGGAGGAATCATCAAGATCTTAATGAACTAGAGACCGAGTTGATAATGCCCGGAATGCTTACAACCTTCATGAATTTGCAAATTCACTCAACTTTAGTCGAACGGATCAAGACCGCTCAAATGGAGGACCCGAGGTTGCGAAGGATCAGAGAACAAGTGGACGCAAATCTGCGGACAGACTTCATCATCCACGAAAATGGTTCTTTGAGATATGGATGCAGAGTCTGTGTACCTAAGGGGGAGATGAGAGAGGAATTATTAAAAGAGGCACATAGTTCTCCATACTCTGTTCATCCGGAAGGAACAAAGATGTACAAGGACCTCAGACAAAACTATTGGTGGCATGGGATGAAGCGGGAGATAGCCAAGAGTGTATCCAAATGTCTTGTTTGCCAACAAGTAAAAGCCGAACACCACAGGACGGCAGGTCTATTACAGCCATTACCAATACCCGAATGGAAATGGCAAAACATTTCTATGGATTTTGTGACCGCACTCCCTCGCAGCTCTAAGGGAAACGATGCGGTATGGGTGATTGTGGACCGACTCACCAAGTCGGCGCATTTCATCCCTTTTCGAGTGGGTCAATCAACTGAAAGCCTTGCAAAAAGGTATATGGAGGATATTGTCAGATTGCACGGCATACCGATTTGCATCGTGTCCGACCGAGATACACGTTTCAGATCACAGTGTTGGCAAAGCCTATAAGAAAGTCTGGGCACGAATCTGAGTTTCAGTACCGCCTACCATCCTCAGACCGATGGCCAATCAGAAAGGGTTATTCAAATTCTCGAAGACATGCTCCGGGCCTGTATGTTGGATTTTCAAAGATCTTGGGAAGATCACCTGCACTTGGTAGAGTTTGCTTACAACAATAGCTACCAGACTAGTATTGGCATGGCGCCTTCCGCTGCTTTGTATGGACGAAAGTGTAGGTCACCGTTAAGTTGGGACGATGTTGGGGATCGAGAACTTCTAGGCCCCGAAATGATTGTCGAGACAGTGGAGGTGATAAGAACCATCAGAGAACAATTACGTATAGCACAAGATCGGCAGAAGCATTGGGCAGATACGAAGAGAAGGCCACTAGAGTTCCAACCAGGAGAACACGTGTTTCTGAAGATTTCTCCTAACCGGGGAGTGATATGTTTTGGGAAACGCGGGAAACTCAGCCCATGGTTCATAGGTCCCTTCGATATTCTCGAACGAGTTGAGAGGTTGCGTATCGTCTAGCCTTGCCCCCTTCTCTGGAAGGCGTACACAACATTTTTCATATCTCTCGATTGAGGAAATATGTCAGCGACCCCGGTCACGTTTTGGATCATTCTGAAATCACCGTGGGGACTGACCTAACCTATGAACAGTAGCCGGTGGAGATCCTAGATCGGAAGGAAAAGATTTTGAGAGACAAGACGATCAGATTGGCTAGAGTTATGGAGAGGAAGGAACTACTAGGCAAGATATACGCGGAAGCGAGAAGACGGGACAAGAAAGCGAACCCAAAATTTTTAACAACGATAATCCCTTCTTAGTGATTTTTCTTTTCTTGATCGACCTTCTGAAATTTCGAGGACGAAATTATTTTAAGGAGGGTAGATTGTAACGAATGTGATTTCTAATACCTAATAAAATATATTCTATTTAAATTCTAGTATCAAATAATTATTTACGTGTTTCGTTGATAGAAAAATATTTTTTGTAATATTAATAATTTTCAGAGCAGTGAAATATGAATTAGGGAATTTTCTAAAAATCTATTTATTGTTTTCCAAGGCTTAAAATGTTTTAATAAAAATTTATAATGCCTGAAAATAATCTGCATATTTTAGTACCGATTAAAATAATTAATTTATAATTAAAAATATTTTAAAGGATAAACTAGATTTTAATAACTAACTAAAACCATAGGAATGAATATATTATTTAGTTTTAACCCAAAATTATTTTTATACTAAAGATAATAATAAAATATATTTTTTGAAATTTTTCCATAATTTTCTCGTATTTTTAACTATTTTTAACAATTATTTTAAAAGCAAATTCAATTTTTAATATATAAATCCTTTTAGTTTTTATATAAAAAAATTAATTAAAAAAATTTAAAATTTCCCCTTGATCCTGGACCATTGGATCATAAGATCCAACGGCCCAGAACCCACCGACGCTCCCACGTAGTGGGGACCACGCGAAAACGCGTGATTCCCCCACGCGTGACGCGTGGCGCATGGGCCTGGCGGCGACGGCGCGATCTCGGCCGTTGGATCTTGATCCAACGGCTGAGGTGAAGAGGCGGCGGCGGCTAATGATTCTGAATGATTGGGGGCGCGGATTTTGATGGGATTTTAACGGATTTCTTGGATTTTATGGTTGGTGATAAAACGCTATAAATAGGCACTTCAAACACTGATTTCTCACACCTCAGAACTCCAAAATTCTGAAAAAAATACCAGCGCCTTCGTATCGACGACACCGACGCTACGGCTCCACGCAATCGCCGAGGAAAAATCGGGACGCGGAGCTTTTAAGGAGTTTTGTACAAACCTACGTCTTCAACCGTCTACGTCTAACTCTAATCAAAGGTAGGATCCGCCTCTCTCCCCTCTTCCTGTCACCTTATTCTTTCTCAATAACCTAGTTCCAACCCCCTATTTAAAATGATGTTATAATATTCGTGCATGCCTATTCCTTGTACCCTTAATAATGATAATGTTAACCCATGTTTTAAAACGGTGTTTAATTTCCTTTGTACACAAAAAATATATTGCACTCTCATACTACCTGGAATCTGATATACTTAATGTCATAACCCATGAATTGTCAATTCACCTCTGATATACCCACACTTACCCATACTATCAAAATGATCTCGAAATAGGTTACTTCCACAAAATACCCTCGTTTAATTAAAATGTTATATTTGTTTAAAATATCCATAAGAGATAAGATATGTGAAATAAATATTTTAGATACAACATACATATATTTTACTTACACTTTTTCATCAACTACTACAATGTTGTTAAACCCCCTTCAACCTTTTTAAAAAGGAAAATACTAAATTTAAATAACGGCTTATGGTTTTTCCAAAACGAACGTATTTTCTAAAACGTTACCCCGAACCTAAAACACTATAATTTAATAAAATTATTAATTTCATTTAAATACCTCGACCTTTATTGGAGGGTCATTTTCCACAAGGATCATAATCCGTATAACGATATCTTTTCGAAAGAAATATCTAGTACCTTATTAAAAGGATATTTTCAAATAATACAAATCTAGGACAAAGGAAAGGTTGTAGGCATCGGTCGTTTATCTAAACAAGACTTTGTAGTGCCTAGGATAGACAAGTGGGGAAGGTAATTTTAAAAGGCTCGTTTCACGGTGATTCGTGAGCGGATCCCTCCTTTCCTTACTTGTGCTTACCTGGCCATAATTGGCGGTGAAGAGGCGATTTGTGGATCTCACAACTTGCCCTTTGGAACAGTTAGGAGCAGTCTAGTTTTTCAAATAAAAACCTCTTGCAACTTGTCCTTATAAAAATCTCTTGCAAAAGATTTTCAAATTAACATCGAAAGGATATTTTTCCGTAAAACATTATTTTTTTCCAAAATGATAAATATCCCAAATCCCATGGTTTTTCTTAGAAGTGATAAAAGATAATTAAACACTATTATTCTTTTTACTAAGCATTCCCTAAGATGACACGAAATACTTTACGAACTTTAGAAAATAAAACGAGTGGTTGCGGAAGGCCATATTAAACGAGATCAATACTTTTTAAATTTCCAGTTTATGACAACATGACATATACAAAACATGATACGGTTAGGGTTAGAATGCGTGGACCTAGGTATGGAATATTTAATATGAAGATCCGATATTCCGGATGAACAGTCCAAAGTGAGGACGACTATACAAATATGAAGATCCTAATATTCCGGGTGAACAATCCAAAGCGCGGACGACTATACAAATATGAAGATCCCGATATTCCGGACCCTTGTTTAACAAACTAAAACTTTTACAATACCTATTGATACTCAACACTAAACTCACATCATGTGCTATACCCATCTGTTACCTTATCTACCTTTCTTCATGAGACACGAGTTATTCAGTATCTTGGATGTGGATATTTTACCGGTTTAGACTTGTTGTTTATTATGGAACTGAAGGGTGGTAATACCTGTGCACTTGAGTGATATCCACGCTAAACAAAACTCCATCGTAGTCATGGGACACCTTTCGGGGATGTTCATGCTACAACATTGATTGCCGTCCCAGGCACGAACACCAGCTCATACTGCTTCCAGCTAGTCATGGGATACCTCAAGGATACGAGTATGTTCACCAGTCAATTCCATCCATACACACCTTGTTTAACCTGATCTAACTCTTAAACTGAATTTCCGTTTGACTTGCCTTAAACCTTTACCAAATCTACACCTCACACAACCCACTCATATTCACATATCTAATTTGTATATAACCTCATACCTTTATACACATGTACATCATATTCATTATATACACCTGTTCGTTTCTATACCTTTACTTTCTTATGAGGCAATCCTACCCGAGTATAACTCGCTGACCGACCTTCCTTTTCTTCCTCTATCTTTGGAATGTCCGTCAGATATGAATGAGTATTATGGCGAGGATACAGGTGTGAAGCCAACTTATGAAGATCATGCAGACTGGACGATGGAAGATTAGCCAGATCTAATTTTTGTTGTTGCCCACATGTTTAGGGCTTTTGTTTCTCCTCGATATAATTAAACAACTTAGTTTATTTTACTCTTTCTTTTGGGATGTAATAAAGTTTGGTTAATGGAAATAAATGCCTTTCGCTTGTATTATTTTTGTTTTGGTACATATCATGCATGTTAAATATTCATACGCATAACGTAACTGTATTGAATAGACCACCTTCAATACAGTTAGGTTGCGGACCATGCCACGTCATCCTTCTCCTTCTTTTGGGAAACGGGGCGTGACACGTCCTATGGGATATGGTGCGCTCCTATGATGAATATTACTGAGTTGCCTCTTTCATTATTGGGATATGAACTGGAAACAGCTGCATACCAATTGAATATGGTTCCATTTAAATTTGTGCCTGAGATTCTATATGTGATACAGAATGAGAACATATCTTAAGGTTGTTAAGATATGGGATTATTCGGCTTATGCTGAAAGCAGTATCCGGACAAACTCAAGGCATGTTTTGGTAACGAGCAGTTTTTGGATTATCCCATGCATATGCAAGGGTATAACTTCTACCATTTTCAAGATCAAAAGTTGTTTTTTTCTTGACACGCCACCTTTTTAGAAAAGGAATTTCTTGGAAAAGAAATTAGTGGGAATATGGTAAAACTAGAAGTGATTCCAGAACCATAAACGGTTACTGAAAATTTAGTAGAACATGAGAATTCAATTGTTCCTAACAAACCTTAGCCACTCTGCAAATTTAGTAGATGACCTCAGCCACCCGAGAGATACTTCGGTTTCCTCGTAGACGGTGACAGGGAAGTTAGAATCATATTTGATAATGACCCTACTAGTTATCAGTAGGCCATAGAAAGTAGTGACTTCCGACTGATGGTTGGATGCCAAGATATCCAAGTTGAACTCCACGTACTCCAACAAAGTATGGTCCTTTTTGGATACTCCTGAAGGGGTAAAACCCATCAGGAGCAAGTAGATCTTTCAAGATTAGTGCAGATAGAAAGGTAGTTACCTAATAAGGCAAGACTTGTAGTAAAAGGTTTTTTTATCAAATACCCGGTATGAATAGTGATGAAACTTTTATTTCAATGTCTGTACTGAAGTCCATACGAATATAACTTGTCGCTGCTACTTTTCATGACTATGAGATCTGGCAAAGGGATGACTATATCGTCTTTCTAAATAGATATTTAGAAGTATATGTATATATGATTCTGCCATAGCGTTATCGTAGTCATTGGAAGTAGCGGAACGTGTGCAAGTTGCTTAAGTCTATTTATAGACTAAAACAGGCATAATGGAGATGGATCATCTGTTTTGATATTACGATCAAAGTGTTGACTTCATCAAAATGATAGATAAACCTGGTATTTGTAAGAAGAATATAGAGAGTGCTGTCATATTCCTCATATTGTAAGTAGGTGATATAATCCTGATAGGAAATGATGTTTCTATACTACAATTCGGTCAAACGGTGGTTGTCACAGATGTTTCTCCATAAAGGATTTGGGTAACATATCAATGATTCTAGTGACTGTTGGGATCCGGCACCCACACCGCGGAGGCCGGGGGACAAACGGAAGCGTAAACAAAAAATTTTTGCAGGCAGTGGACGCTCACACCCGAGGATTCGAACCAAACACCCTAAACTAGTAAGATAAAACATGCAAGGTTGAGAAATACAACTTTTTTCGCGTATCCACCTAATTGTGGAAGACCCCTTTAAACTCGTAGCCTCCGGGAATGCGCTTGAGTATCGACCGCCCTTGCCGAAAACGAACCACCTGAGGGAAAGCGGAGGAGGCTTAAACCGACGATCCAAATTTTCTATGTTTGGATGGTCGGTGATGTAGGAATACTCCACTATATTTTTCTCTCTAGAATCTTGCTAAAAAATGGAAGCAAGAAGAAGAAAGAGATAGAGAAGATGAAGCATGAGCCATAGTGGAGGAGATGAAGAAAATCTCATCAAGTCATGAAGTAGAAAAGAATGGCTACTAAAAATCAACCATGATGCAATAGTGCTCACAAATGGATAAATCATTTTATATACAAAGCCATGCCTTTCTACAAGTCCACAACCATGCTTCATGTCTCTACATGCCACCTCATTTCCCATTTAATTTTCCAAAAATAAAAATCAAATATGTGGTGTCCTTCTTCTAGAAGTATTCCTGTATAGATACGGAATACTTCAACGGGTATATGTATCGCTACATATACGCGTATCCATATAAAAATACGGATAGCACCAAAGAGAGAAAATGAATAGTGAACAATAATACTAAAATATATGTATCAAAATACATATATAAATTATTAAATTAAAACCTGATTTAATAATCCGGCTTAATCCTAAGCCAGCTAGGATTATCAACCGTCCGATTAAAATCCGTGTATCACATACACGTATTTAATCGGACCTCTTGCACGTACCACCGTACGGCTCCTACATCTGTCGCCTGAACCGGAAAAACCCTCGGTGTGGGGCTCTAAAGACTCGACAATACGCTGGCAGTGGGTTTAACCACAAGCACGTCAGCGACACTAGCTGTACGTAACGGCTATCCAGGTACTTGTCGAAAGGGGGTCGACAATCAAGTACGTCCTTACCCTACTGAGCCTGAATGTGACAATCTCTGTACAGTCCAGTCTCTTCGTTAAAGAGTATCGCATATCGGGTCTAGAGGGTGGATAACGTCAGACCCTTACTAACCCGATAAGTCGTGTCTGAGTCTAGCTCATCACCAACTGAGATACTAGTGATCAACTATCATTAAATATTCCTTACCGTGGCTACGGATTTCTGGTGATAGCCAATTGAACACAGCGTGACATCGACTCTAAATACCAGAAGAGACGAATCCCTGACAGTTGACCACTGCCTCCATGTGGCTCGGGACTATACCCAACTAAAACCTATTTGCACGACTTCTTTGAACCGTGGTAAGGTAGTAATCAAAGTATAGTGGGAACTCACACGAGACAAATGACGACTTCAGGTTAAAGGACTAACCTGTACTCATGCCACCTGAGATCTTCCATCTGACAATAAGTATAATACTATCTAGAAGTTCTTGGCGAGTCCATCCAGTGTACTCACCTCCAGTGAGCACCTGTATACCATCTTAGGTGACACAACACTAATGGGTTATGAGACCGGCCACCGCCGCTCGTCGGGGTCTCGAAGCGTATTCACTAGTCTATTCTGGAATATCGATGCCCAGTCTCGATACTCCCACAAATAGGGGCATTTAAGGATGCGCTTATATACCACCCAACTCTCACGTATATGATCGCCATCATAATGTTGGTAGTCAAGTAAGAATCCTATAGGCTATATCAACATGTAATAGTGATCTGCAATACCACATAATGCATGTACATAATGATAAAGACAAACCATATAGCATGCTATCATTTCGAGTAAAATTGTTTTACCCGTATAGGTCCTCCCTCAATTATCATAATCGCATGCCTGCAATTACAATAATTGCCTTGAGGGAACTATATCCAACAGTGACTAGGTCTATAGAGAGAGATCTAGAAGAATTTAGGGAGTGTCCTAATCCGGGTACTATGACACCATTCTAAAGTGGTTAGAATGGATGACTCCAAGCGCGATAGTGTAACCGCATATTATGGAGTCACCCTCTTTAAAGAAATGTCTTCTAGACTCATGAGGAGAGAGACTCGCATGAATGACATACCATATGTTTTAAAAGTGGGGTAAATCATGCGATGTCATATACCAGACCAGATGTAGCTTATGCATTTGATGTAGTAAGCAGATATCAGTTCAATCCTGAAGAAATAAAGAAAAGCAGTGAATAACATATGAGAATGTTCTTAGTGTATGGTAATGACAGCCTCCATCTAGAGGCGGTTACCGATTCCAGCTTCTAAGGTGACATGGATGACAGAGTGTCTGTCACGAGTTATAAGTTTACCCTCTTATGAGGAGCAGTATATTGGAAGGGATTTCAAGTGAGATACTGAGATAAACACGGCGATGGATGCTGATTATGGCTCAGTAGAGGATACATCCTAAGAAGTTTTTTGGATAAATGAGTTCATTAATGAACTTGGTCTCATCGGCTATCCAAACAAATTCTAAGGAAAGTATCGCTTGATTCGGGAGATAGTTGATCTCCGCGAAGTTGAGAAATAGAGAGATGAAGTTAGAAACGTTGTAGCGGATCCACTCACTGATACTGTTTCTTAAACAAGGTTCGTGAAACTATTGGTAGAGAAGTTGGGTATGCGATACCACATGAGATGTGGGTATGCAATAGAACAATAATTGGCCTTAAGTGCAAGTGGAAGATTGTTGGATATAAGTGCCTTCAAGACAATTATTGTAATTGCAGAAAGACCTATACGGATAGAACAGTCTTGCTGTTAGTGTATATGCCCTAGGGGCCATTATTGTATCATACTAGTTTGAATATTACTTAATGGAAGCTTGGGATATTCACATATATATAACAGTCTTGCTAAACATAGTAGTATGCTACTTGGTTTTTCTATCTTAATATGTGAGTATACGTATTGATAGAGCTCTTAGGATCTTGCTTGACTACCAGCGTTGTGATGGTAGTCACACTAGTGGAGGCTGGGTAATCTACAAGCACATCCTTATTCAGATCCCTAGTCCTTGGATTATCGAGACAGGGCATCGATACTCCGGAGTAGACTAGTGTGTACGCTTCTCATCCCAGTTAGGGAGATGGTCTATCCCACAGCCGTCAGTACGTCGTACTGGAGATAGTATGCAGGTACTCGTTAGGTTACGGGTACACCGGACAGGACTCACAGGGAACTGTTGGTTGGTTTCATACTAGTCGTCAGTGAACAGTTCCCAGGTGACATGAGTACAGCATAGTCCGCAGACTTGACACTGCTACTTCGCCTCGAGTGTGTCCCACTGTTCTTAGATTGCTACTCTACCACGGCTCAAAGGAGTCGTGCAAACAGGTAGCAGTTGGGTGCAGTCCCGAGCACTTGGAGGCAGTGGCAGTTAGACAGGATTCGTCTCTCCCGGTATTGGGGGTTGATATCGCGCTGTGTCAGAGAGCCATTACGCAAAGTCCCTGGCCAGGGCAAGCGAGATTTGCTGGTAGGTTCCAGTAGTTTCTCAGGGTGTAATGGGCTTCGCTCCGACACGACTTATACCGCTATTAGGGGACTGACGCTTGCCTCCCCCTAGGCCCGATATGCGATAGTCTTAGACGAACGGACCGGACTGTATGGAGATTGTCACATCAGACTCAGTAGGAGTTCGGATGGGTTTCCTCATCGGCCTTCTTATCGACATCTACCTGGGGACCGTTACGTACAGCTAGTGCCGCTTGCGGTCTGTGGTTAAACCCACTGCCAGTGTAGTAGTCGAGTCTCTAGAGTCCCACACAGAGAGTTTCCCTACTCCGGGCGAAACGATATAGAGGTCGTATGGTTTTACGACAAGGGTTCGGACGCATACGTGTGTTTACGCACGTACGACTTTCGGACAGTTTTTACCAGTCGGCTTTGGTTTAAGCCAGTTACTGGTATCCGGTTATTGGATTTATACAGTCTAAAGTTTTTTCGTATTTTTGCGGAAAGGAGGGGCGTTCTCGTAATTGCGCGAGAAGCTTCTAGAAGGTGGTGACTAAGGGGGTTTAGGTGGCATATACAATGAATGTGATTAGTGAGTCATATGGATGATTCATCCATGTCATTAATGCATCATAAATGCTTAATGACTCATGGAGATGAATCATCACTAGATATTATCAAGCATGGTTGTTAAATTGATTTGTTTTCTTTTCTTGATAAAAAGAAATGCTTGATATATATTGTCATAACTCATTATTCTCACTTCATTATTATATTCATCTTCTCTCTCCTCAAGCTCTCTCTCTCTTCAAACCCAAATCCTCTCCTCTCATGTGTTGAGTACAAGGATTAGTTAGACTACTTAATCCATAACCATACTCTATTTCATCTAGGTACTTTGATTAGCACTTAAAGATACCTAGTTGCCTCAAGTTTAGAGGCAAAGCTTAGAGTTTAGCTCTCATGGTGGATCGTCTACTACTTGGAGAAGGCCGAAGAGGAGGTGGAGTTCATAAAGACGAAGGACACGGTTCTTTAGGTATAATCCCTTTACATAGTAGTTTAGAACTTCTATGTTTGTTGTTAGTTATCGTTTAGCTTCGATTCATGCGGTTAGTCGATGTTTAAGTAAAGAACAAGATCGTTTTTCATATTTCCGCCTCCCCGCAAGTCGTAGGGTGTTGTACATCGACTTACAGTGGTATCAGAGCCTCGCTAAACAATAAATAACTTACTTGCAAATTTGTATGAATTTCGAACGAAAAAAACGAAACCGGAAAAGCCCGAAATCATAAGTTTCTGTCGATTTTTAAATGAAGTCCAAAAATTTTTCAGGGTTGTTCAGAAAGCTTGAAAAGACAGTAGAAGAACACCTAAGAAAATTGGGCCCCTGAATCGCCTAAAGCGCCGCGGAACCGCGGCGGATACCACCGATCCGCCGCGATTCCGCCGCCGAGTTGGCGATTCAGGAACCCAATTTTTCTGTGTTGGTTCTCTGGGATATTTGGTATTTTCTAGAATTTTTAATTTTTGCTCAGGTTTCAGATTTACACAGAAGTATTGGAGCAAAATTAAAAGTGTTTAATCGATCGAAATTATACAGTATTTGCTTGTTGGATTATATCTGTGTTTGTATAATGTGTTCGTAAAGCTCCCCTAACTGCTAGTATGTCGGTTGGCAGGGGGTTGCACATTTCTGTAATGGTTTTTACTGTTTGTGTATATGAACTGTGTTGGACTGTTGTGATGTATAGCCGGGGTTATGTGATGGGTTATTATTTAATTCATTTGATGTAAATGTAATTTGTTGTAATATTATTCTGCGGGGCACATCCAGGTTGCGGTTGTAGCCACCGTTGTATTATTTCATTTTACTGTTTTTGCTCCTAGGACAGACCCAAGGTGGGGTGCACAAACGGCCGGGTGGGTAGTTTAACGTACCCGTTGGGGTCTTGGGTGGGGTAATGGCTATTCATCACAACTGTGTAATCCGTCTTTTGTTGCAGGCTCAAAACAAACACGGATTGCTTGCAAATCCAATAAAGTTCATCTGTGATCTGGAATGCCTATTATTGCGTTTGACGAATGTACAATATCTATATATAATAGCTATTTAGACGTCACTTATGTTTTACACCCGTGCTAGCCCAGCCCCCGCTCTGTCGTTAGTTAAGTAACCTAACGGGTGATGACGGGACCCCGTGACGAATGCGGATGGCATAAGAGGACGTTGTATTTTCGTTGTTCTCTGCAATGATAGGTTAATGATGGGACGCATTATTTATAATGCAAAGAAAATAAACCAAAAGTTTAATCGTTGGAACAATTTAAAAGAAACCACTCGGTTAATTTTAAAAACAGATATTTTTAAATGCGGAGCTTTAACCACTCCTTTTAAAAGCTATCAGGTTCCTTCGGTTATATCAAGTTCACTACGTTCACGGTTTCGCCAAAACCATTCGTAGCCCTCCGTCATTTCATCTGGGTATTCAGTAGTATTCCAGCTATGTATTTTGACCTAACGACAAGGCATAGTGTTTGGTAGCTACTGGATATTCATTTGTTGCATAGATAGATGAGTTAGTTTGGGACAGTCGTATTATCATTTTGGCCGAACGTCAAGGATATATACGGATGGGTTCAAATTGACAAGATAATGATGGGAAGAACTTGACATGTGACTTATGACATTTTGACCGAACGCCAAGGTCATAAGAGCATGGGGAAAAAATATATATCAGGAATTTCTAAAGAAACTGAAATTTGCAAAGAGTTGCATACCATTTGGAGTTTGATGAATGTTGGTAGGATTCCTTCAACATTATCATACAATGATATTTGAATCCCGATCCTACTGTGAGTATATGCTACTTATCAGGAGATTCGTCACTTAACGATCAATGCTATAAACCAAGTAGGTGTCAAGAAAGGTGTCAGCGGGGTTACGCCCCCAGAGAAAAGAGGTTATTTAATTAAGGAACTTCGCGAAAGCGTTGGAAAACCTCCCTCGAAGTATCGACACTAGCCTGGCTGAATGGTTAAGCAAGTATTGTACGGTGAGAATAGTCCTGGCTAATTCTTCTTTTATGGTTTGAGGAAGGATTCGAGAAACAGTGGGAGCCATCCAGTTTAGATAAACTAAAAACCACTCTTAACTTGCAAGAGCATCATGCTAAAGAGTTTTCTTCTCTCTCTCCTATTTGCAGCGACCCTGAAAATGACTGGACTTAAGTTACTTTTAGAGAAAAATATACTGACAGGGCCAAACTATAAAGATTGGCTGCGGAATGTCAAAATGGCTTTGACCTATGACAAATTGGGGTACGTCCTCACCGCTACGGCACCTGCTGTCCCTGGTCCCAAATCCAGTAATGCAGATAAGGAAATCCGCAAAACCTGGGATTTAGATTGCGCGAAAGCCAAGTGCATCGTGCTTGCCTCGATGAACAATGAACATCAGAGGAGGCACGAGGATATGGACCTAGATGGCATATTTCTCCATACAAAGGAACTTTATGGAGAGCAATCTCGTATAGCAAGATACGAGACCTCTAAGAACTTGTTTCGAGCGAGATTGGTTGTCGGATCATCGGTAGGAGAACATGTCCTAAAGATGATCGGCTATATTGAAGAGCTCGCAGACCTTGGGACGACTTTGGATAATGAGCTCTATACAGACCTTATTCTCCAGTCCCTTCCTCACACCTACGCCCAGTTTATCCTGAACTTCAACATTCAAAGAAAAGAAGTTGAACTTCCGGAACTCCTGAACATGGTAAGGAGTGCAGAGGGCACCTTGCAGAAGACAAGGGAAACACCCGCTATGTTTGTTGGCGGTGCATCTTCTTCCGGGTCCAAGGCTAGGGCCAAAGGAAGGAAGAAGAAGGCCGCCACCAAACCTAGAGGAGGTGTTAGTAAGGTGGGAGGGAAGGGAAAGAAAAAGTTTGCAGTACCGGTAGTGGGCCAGGATGAGTGCTTCCATTGTCACAGGAAAGGGCACTGGAAGAAAGATTGCAAGGCGTGGAACGCCAAGAACCAGGAACCGAAGCAAGCTGTGGCTTCGACTTCAGGTGTGTTTGTAATTGAGAATTGTCTGTCAATTAACTCTACTTCCTGGGTATTGGATACCGGATCAGGTTCTCATATTTGCAATTCATTGCAGGCACTGAGAAACCGTAGAGTGCTGAAGGAAGGTGATATGACCCTAAAGGTTGCTAACGGAGCTAGCGTGGGAGCTGCGTCCGTCGGGGATTATCACCTGGGATTGACGAGTGGACACATTTTGGTTTTACATAACTGTTTTTTTGTACCAAGCTTAACGTGTAATATCATATCAGTTTCCTTGTTATCAAATAAAGGTTATGATTTCACATTTGTAAGAGATGTTGTTAACATCCACCTTAATCATGGTTTGATTGGGTCCGGTACACTAAATAACGGTATATATGTTTTAAACCAACTCCAAATTTTCAATGTCCAGAACACACTATAAAGAAAGTCTCCAGATTTAAATAAAGCTTTCTTATGGCATTGTAGACTGGGTCACATCAATGAGAGAAGGTTGACTAAATTGCATAGAGAAGGATATTTGGACTCGTTCGAATATCAAACTTATGACACTTGTTAATCTTGTCTCAAAGGAAAGATGACAAAGACTCCATTTACTGGACAAGGAGTGAGAGCGAGCGAGCTCTTAGGACTCATACACAGTGATGTATGTGGTCCAATGTCTACGCATGCAAGAGGTGGTTTTTCCTATTTCATTACTTTCACGGATGATTACTCAAGGTACGGATTCATTTATCTGATGAAACATAAATCCGAGGCTTTTGAGAAATTCCAAGAGTATAAGAATGAAGTAGAAAACTAAACCGGCAAAAGTATCAAGACACTTAGATCTGATCGAGGTGGTGAATACTTGAGTGCCGAGTTCCTGGGTTACCTAAAAGAGAAAGGAATTCTCTCTCAGCTTACTCCTCCATACACTCCACAGCATAATGGTGTATCGGAGAGACGGAATCGAACCTTATTGGATATGGTACGATCCATGATGAGTAATGCTGAGTTACCGCGATCTTTCTGGGGTTATGCGCTGGAATCAGCGGCATATCTTTTGAACATGGTTCCTACCAAGACTGTGCCTACCACTCCATATCAGATGTGGAGCGGGAAGAAACCCCATCTACAGTATATAAAGATTTGGGGATGTCCAGCTTTTGTTAAAAAGCAGCATGTGGACAAGCTCGAGGCACGATCAGTAAAGTGTAAGTTTGTGGGATATCCAAAGAACTCCAGGGGATATCTATTCTATTACGCAGAGGAACAAAAGGTATTTGTTTCTCGTAATGCCCATTTTCTAGAACATCAGTTTTTGGAAAAGGAATCAAGTGGCAGCGAAATAGAACTGGAAGAAATTCCAGAACCACAAACTAATATTGAAAGTTTGGTAGAACCGGTAGTTCAAGAAGAACAGGACATTCCCGCACCCCTCCGTAGGAGTAGTAGGCCGTCTCATCCGCCTGAGAGATACTACGGTTTTCTCATAGATGGGGATAGAGAGGATTGCATCATAGATGATGATGAACCTACTGACTTCCAGCAGGCCATCCAGAGCGGCGACTCAGTACGATGGTTAGATGCAATGCGAACCGAAATGGAGTCCATGTACACCAACAAAGTATGGACTTTGGACTTTGCTCCAGATGGGGTAAAACCCATAGGATGCAAATGGATCTTCAAGAAAAAGATTGGTGTAGATGGACAGGTGGAAACCTATAAGGCTAGACTTGTTGCAAAGGGTTTTCGTCAAAGACCTGGTTTGGACTATGACGAAACATTTTCTCCAGTGGCTATGCTCAAATCCATTCGGGTCCTTCTTGCTATTGCTGCCTTCCATGATTATGAAATCTGGCAGATGGACGTAAAGACGGCTTTTCTGAATGGAAATTTAGAAGAGTGCGTCTATATGGATCAGCCAGAGGGTTTCAATCAGAGTGGGAGCAGCGGGAAAGTGTGCAAGCTGCTTAAGTCCATCTATGGACTAAAGCAGGCATCGCGGAGTTGGAACATCTGTTTTGATGAGACAGTCAAAGAATATGACTTTATCAAAAATCCAGATGAACCGTGCATATATAGTAAAGTTGTAGCCAGAAGTGTCGTATTCCTCGTCTTGTACGTGGATGACATTCTATTGATAGGAAATGACATTCCTATACTACAATCTGTCAAAGGATTCTTGTCACACAGGTTCTCCATGAAAGACCTGGGTGATGCCTCTTACATTCTGGGGATCCGGATCTATCGTGATAGATCCAAGAGGATGTTGGGACTTTCGCAGTCCAGGTATATCGACACTGTACTGAAAAAATTCAGTATGGAAGATTCTAAGCGCGGTAATCTACCGGCTTGTCACGGAATCACCCTCTCCAAAGAGATGTCTCCCAAGACTGATTTGGAAAGGGAACGCATGTCTATTATACCCTACGCTTCTGCGGTAGGCTCTATAATGTATGCGATGTTGTGCACCAGACCAGATGTAGCTTACGCACTGAGTGTGGTAAGCCGGTATCAGTCAGACCCAGGGGAGAAGCACTGGATAGCAGTAAAGAACATTCTCAAGTACCTAAGAAGGACTAAGGAGATGTTCTTGGTTTACGGCGGAAAAGACCTCAGGTTAGAGGCCTTTGCTGATTCTGGCTTCCAGAGTGATAAGGACGATTCCAAGTCCATATCGGGTTATGTCTTTACCCTCAATGGAGGGGCGGTGTGCTGGAAGAGCTCCAAGCAGGACACCGTTGCTGACTCAACGATGGAAGCGGAGTATATAGCTGCTTGCGATGCCGCAAAAGAAGCAGTCTGGATGAAGAAGTTCCTAACAGAACTTCAGGTGGTTCCTACCATAGTTGATCCAATACCTCTGTATTGCGACAACAACGGAGCTATAGCTTTAGCGAAGGAACCAAGGTCCCATCAGAAGTCCAGACACATCTTAAGGCGGTATCACCTGATCAGGGAGATCATTGATCGTCAGGAGATCGAGGTTCGGAGAGTTGCTTCTGAAGAGAACATTGCTGATCCATTCACGAAGGCCCTACCTCAGATTCAGTTCGAGAGGCTACTCGAGATCATCGGTCTTCGATATGCCAGTACATGGCCCTAGTGCAAGTGGGAGATTGTTAGTGTATATGCCCTAGGGGCCATTATTGTATCATACTAGTTTGTATATTACTTAATGGAAGCTTGGGATATTCACATATATATAACAGTCTTGCTAAACATGGTAGTATGCTACTTGGTTTTTCTATCTTAATATGTGAGTATACGGATTGATAGAGCTCTTAGGATCTTGCTTGACTACCAGCGTTGTGATGGCAGTCACACTAGTGGGGGCTGGGTAGTCTACAAGCACATCCTTATTCAGGTCCCTAGTCGTTGGATTATCGAGACAGGGCATCGATACTCCGGAGTAGACTAGTGTGTACGCTTCTCATCCCAGTTAGGGAGATGGTCTGTCCCACAGCCGTCAGTACGTCGTACTGGAGATAGTATGCAGGTGCTCGTTAGGTTACGGGTACACCGGACAGGACTCACAGGGAACTGTTGGTTGGTTTTATACCAGTCGTCAGTGAACAGTTCCCAGGTGACATGAGTACAGCATAGTCCGCAGACTTGACACTGCTACTTCGCCTCGAGTGTGTCCCACTGTTCTTAGATTGCTACCCTACCACGGCTCAAAGGAGTCGTGCAAACAGGTAGCAGTTGGGTGCAGTCCCGAGCACTTGGAGGCAGTGGCGGTTAGACTGGATTCGTCTCTCCCGGTATTGGGGGTTGATATCGCGCTGTGTCAGAGAGCCATTACGCAAAGTCCCTGGCCAGGGCAAGCGAGATTTGCTGGTAGGTTCCAGTAGTTTCTCAGGGTGTAATGGGTTTCGCTCCGACACGACTTATACCGCTATTAGGGGACTGACGCTTGCCGCCCCCTAGGCCCGATATGCGATAGTCTTAGACGAACGGACCGGACTGTATGGAGATTGTCACATCAGACTCAGTAGGAGTTCGGATGGGTTTCCTCATCGGCCTTCTTATCGACATCTACCTGGGGACCGTTACGTACAGCTAGTGCCGCTTGCGGTCTGTGGTTAAACCCACTGCCAGCATAGTAGTCGAGTCTCTAGAGTCCCACACAGAGAGTTTCCCTACTCCGGGCGAAACGATATAGAGGTCGTATGGTTTTACGACAAGGGTTCGGACGCATACGTGTGTTTACGCACGTACGACTTTCGGACAGTTTTTACCAGTCGGCTTTGGTTTAAGCCAGTTACTGGTATCCGGTTATTGGATTTATACAGTCTAAAGTTTTTTCGTATTTTTGCGGAAAGGAGGGGCGTTCTCGTAATTGCGCGAGAAGCTTCTAGAAGGTGGTGACTAAGGGGGTTTAGGTGGCATATACAATGAATGTGATTAGTGAGTCATATGGATGATTCATCCATGTCATTAATGCATCATAAATGCTTAATGACTCATGGAGATGAATCATCACTAGATATTATCAAGCATGGTTGTTAAATTGATTTATTTTCTTTTCTTGATAAAAAGAAATGCTTGATATATATTGTCATAACTCATTATTCTCACTTCATTATTATGTTCATCTTCTCTCTCCTCAAGCTCTCTCTCTTCAAACCCTAATCCTCCCCTCTCATGTGTTGAGTACAAGGATTAGTTAGACTACTTAATCCATAACCATACTCTATTTCATCTAGGTACTTTGATTAGCACTTAAAGATACCTAGTTGCCTCAAGTTTAGAGGCAAAGCTTGGAGTTTAGCTCTCGTGGTGGATCGTCTACTACTTGGAGAAGGCCGAAGAGGAGGTGGAGTTCATAAAGATGAAGGACACGGTTCTTTAGGTATAATCCCTTTACATAGTAGTTTAGAACTTCTATGTTTGTTGTTAGTTATCGTTTAGCTTCAATTCATGCGGTTAGTCGATGTTTAAGCAAAGAACAAGATCGTTTTTCATATTTCCGCCTCCCCGCAAGTCGTGGGGTGTTGTACATCGACTTACACTTGCTCGAGATGATAATATGTTATCTGGTTTGTATTTATCATTCATGTGTATACGTTTTACTCGTTATTACGTATCGCTAATACATAATGTATAGCCCATAAGATCTTTGGTTGACTACCAGAATTATGATAAAGATTATACTAGTGGGCCTGAGTAGTCCATAAGTATATCCTTAAATGTTCCTAGTCGTAGGAGTATCGAGACTAAGTATCGTTATTCCAGTTTAGACTAATGTATACGTTTCTTGACCCCGACCGGGACGATGGTGAAAGGTTTCTTAGCACCCTCACTATGTTTTCTAGGGCATCAAGCATGCAATTTTAAAAAACCTAGAGTGCTAAGCAACCCATAACTAAGGATCTAACAAAAGGATTAGGGTTTAAAACACATGTAAACTACTTTATACTAAGTGAAATTGGAATACAACCTTTGTAGACCGGTCCTTCACTTCTAAAGCTCCGTGTAGTAGTCCATTTTGCTCCAAGTAGTAGTGTCCCGGACTCTCCATTGGCTCCACTAGGTGAAAGGAACGAGTTTTCTCAAGGATCTTCGAGGCCGAAAATGATCTACGTCGAAGAATCTCTAACTCAAGCTACCTCTTCACTAATTGAGAATTAGTGAAGCAAACAACTGTTCCCCTCCGAAAGACGGCGCACAAGACTGCGGTGTCTTGGCACTGAGATTCGGGGCAGATGCTAATTGGTGCTATCCGTTCACCTCTCCGAAGATGCCAAGTTGATTTATGGCACCATGTATCGAAGGTTTAAACGGATGCGTCCGATGTAGCAGACTTCGTCAGATTCCCCCTCGCTTAAGGGGTTTTTTGATTGTGGGGACGCTCTTCCCTGCAGGCGCAAGCCCCTGCAGTTAATTATGCTACCGCATTGCGGTAACAACTTTCTCCTTCTCCAGCTGGTCACTTCGTGTCGTGGGTGTTTGTTTTGTGTTTTGTTGCCCGTGGATTGTTTACGGAGACTGAGTTATGTCGTCGCCCGTAGGGCGTGGACTAGTCCAAATCCGTATTATCTTAGATTTGGGTTTGGGGGTTTGGTTTGAGGATACGTCAGCCATACTTGAGGCTAAGATCAACTCAAACGTTTGTTAAGGATGCGTTAGTCTAACTTTGTGACTAAGATCAACTTAACGGGATCGTTTAGAACCGACAAAAGAGCAATTGGCTCTATTGTTCCAGTTTAGGGACATAGTGGTCCATCATATGTATGGCCGTCAGGACCCGTCACCTCTCCGACGACGTTGAAGGATTACAACGACGGATGTCAGAGGAGTTCAGA
This sequence comes from Agapanthus africanus, assembly GCA_030015575.1. Taxonomy (NCBI): domain Eukaryota; kingdom Viridiplantae; phylum Streptophyta; class Magnoliopsida; order Asparagales; family Amaryllidaceae; genus Agapanthus; species Agapanthus africanus. The sequence continues at coordinate 156,387,845 of CM057343.1, forward strand.
GATGTACCCTCGAGCCAGAGTTAATTGGGGGGATTCATAGTCCAGTCTGTTTGAAGGTTTTAGGATACGTTAGCCGTCTTTGAGGCTAAGATCAACTTAAACGGGACCGTTTAGATCCGACAAAAGAGCATGCGGGGATCTATTGTTCTAGTTTAAGGACATTGCGGTCCATGGGTAGTTTAAGGACATTGCGGTCCGCTGTTAGTTTTAAGACATCTCGGTCAAGGTTAAGGACGTCGTAGTCCATGGGTTTAAGGACCCCACAGTCCGTTGTTAGTTTTAAGACATCTCGGTCAAGGTTAAGGACGTCGTAGTCCATGGGTTTAAGGACCCCACAGTCCGGTATGTGCTCTGGATGCTTCACACGGGTTCACTGCCGTGCGCTGCGAGGACCAGGCTCCGCTCTGGATGTTTTCCACAGGGTCAAAGAGTGACATTATCCGCGTTCCACGTAACCAGGAATTTTGCGTTAGACACGGGTTTAAGGACCCCGCAGTCCGTATCAATGTGTAGTCGTCGGGACCCGTCACCTCTTTGAAGACATTGAGGGATTACAATGCCAAGTATCAAAAGAGTGAAGAGATGTACCCTAGAACCGGAGTGGATTAAATAGTCCTTGGCCCAATTTGGGATCAAGACCGATTAATTATGTTATGAGTCCATTGGCCCAGTTAATCACAAATTGAGGACTTATGGCCATCTTGGGCTAAGTCCAATCAGGAGAGGCTTTGCCTCCATCCATTTAGTCAATTGGGCCGAAGCCTAGTGTTAAACACTACAGAGCAATCAGTGTTGAACACTAGGAATGAGGTTGACAAGTTAGTGTTTAACACTAAGAGATAATTGGTGTTAAACACCAGCAACAAGGCTTTTCAAATTAGTGTTAAACACTAAACAGACCAGTGTTGAACACTGCGGATAAAGCTTTTTAATTAGTGTTGAACACTAAGGCCCAACAGTGTTTTAACACTGGGTTCGAGAGTTTCAATTTAGTGTTAAACACTAAGACAAGAGGGGTCACGTGGCAGCACGTGAGAGCGCCCTCCCTTCATTTATTCTGCTGAGATTATCGCGTCTTTCAGAGCATCACGTGCCATCACGTGATGGGCATTCGAATGCCTAAGTATTAGAGCTTCTGCCAAGGGTCACGTGGGGCACTGCCTCAAAGGGACTTTCTGTAGATCTCTTGGGGGGTCACGTGATGACACGTGACCCTGCCTCTATGTATTTTGTTTAGAGGCTTTGTTAATCTTTTTTCAGGAATTAAATTTCCTCGAGCTGTAAATTTCGGAGGAATTAAATTCCTACTTCCTTTCGAAGACTTATATTCTGGGATAGAGTTTAACTCTGAATTTTCTGTAGGAATTAAATTCCTCATATATGTGAAGAACCAAATAGGATTAAACCCTAACAAAGCTTTTTTAAGGAGTTTAAACTTCCATCCTCTGTTAAATTACGATTAAGGGAATTAAATTCCCGCTGCTACAACAGAACTAGGTTCTTAATTAGGGTTAAACCCTGTTTCTTTTTATTCTGAAGGAATTAAATTCCCATGATACAGGGGCAAGCCCTAATTTTATTTTAAAGGAATTAAATTCCTATAGCTCTGTGAGAATTAAATTCTCGTGCTTGCATTCCTTCTCTATGTTTTGGATCTGCATGGCAGGATCTCAACCCATTGAGAATTAAATTCTCAACCTTAAGGGGAGATGTGCACTTTGCAGATCCTCTATCAAAGAGAGAAGAAATATGTTCTTCTGTTTTTACATTATCAGAGTTAAACTCTGTTGAGAATTAAATTCTCTTTTTCTTTCAAGGAGCTTTTCCCTTTCTTACCTAGGGTTTTTTGCAGAAGATCCAAGTTCTCCAAGTATCGAAGCTCTCTTTCTTTTTCTTTTTGTTCTTCTCTGCGTCTGTATCTATCTCTGTATGTCTCTTGGCTCCTATTTATAGGAGAAGCAGCCGAATCAATCAGTTTTTTGACGAATCTTCATGAAAGATTTGATTTGCATCCATCATTCGTTTTGGGCCTTTGGATTATTAGGTGAATTTTATTCACCATTGGATTTTAAATCCAGAGATTCTCCTTTGTTATTTTGGTTAGATTTAAAGGGGAAATCTTTCCAAACCCGAGATTTTCCCATAGATAGATCACCTCTGAATCTTTAATTCGATTGGTTCCAGATAGTTGCTTTCCTTTGGAAAGATTTGAATTTCTTTCAGAATTTAATTCTGTTAACACAATGGGCTTTGAAAGCCGGTCACGTGTGACCACGTGACTCATGGTCACGTGTGGGCACGTGACCCCTTTTGGAATGAGCCTTTTCCTTTCTTTTGCGCTCTGTCTTCTGATCGTTGCTTAAACGTCACGTGCCACCACGTGACTCCTGGTCACGTGTGAGCACGTGACCCTTGTTTGAACTCTCTTTCCTTGGTTCATCTGGAGAACGAGTCTGCTGTCTTGAACGTCACGTGCCAACACGTGACCCTGGTCACGTGGAAGCACGTGACCTCTTCTGAAGCCTTTTTCTTGACTTGATCAGGGAACTGGTGTGCCTTTGACGCTTGCATTTAAATGTCACGTGTCGCCACGTGACCCTGGTCACGTGGGAGCACGTGACTCTTTCTGAAGCCCATTTTCTTCAGCGTAGTCAGGAAACTGAACTTGCTTTGATGATGTTTTTAGGTGTCACGTGCCAACACGTGACCGCTAGTCACGTGTAAGCACGTGACCCTCTTCTGAAGCTTTTCTCAGAAGCTTTCCTGATTTTAAATCAGGAAACAAATGCCCCCACAGCGTTGTTCTCACGTGTCTGCACGTGAGTGCAACGCTGTCACCTCTTGTGACCGTTGGATTCCTTTAGGGATCTGGGGAGACGAAACGTTTTCATTGTCTTCTATAAATACCTCTGTCTCTTCATAGGAGCCTTCACTTTGTTCATCTTCTTTTTCTGAGAACTTCTTCTTCGAGAATTTAATTCTCGCTTTCAGAGCTTAGTTCTCTGTCTTGAAACAATCTTCAGAGTTTAACTCTGTTCGAAAGGAATCCTTTTTCCTCAGGTAATGTTCTTGGACAACGATGGACCTTCACATTTCTCTGGATTTTAAATCCAAAACAAGGGTTTTTACCCTTTCTTCTTCATATTTTCCATAAAAACATGAAACTGTTTAATCTTTCAACTGTAGATCTCTTAGGGTTTAGATGATCTTTGGGGAGATGATGATGGCGGTTCAAATCCATGGAATTTAATCCCATCCAAAATGCTTCTGGGAATTTAATTCCCTTTTCTCAATAAGGAATTTAATTCCAACAAAGAACTCGATTTCTTCACACAGAGGCTTCCTGGGATCTCTTGGCCCGAGGTTGTTCTTCTGCAATTAATGCAATGGGGGCTTTGTAATGATGTCTTTTTGTGTGAATTTAATTCCTTTGATTTTATTGGATCCACTGTAGAGCCCGAGACAGATCCTGTTGGGGGAATGTGCATGGCCATCATTTTTTATTAAATGAGGATATTCCTTTTTGTTTTATTGTAACTGTTTGGTCTCATTATTAATGAGCCGTCCTCCGGATTCTGTGGGGCCCATGTGTTTTGTAGCCAATGGTCCCAGGAAACTTTGTTGTTGCTTTCTCCCACTAGTCTTCATGTTCATGCATGAATATATATATCGCTGACTTTCCTTTTAACGGTTTTCTTTTATTGGATTTCAGGTACGATGGCTTCTGCTCCATGCTTTCCCTTTTCTCGCTCGGAGGCGGCTTTTCCTCAGTCACCGTCTGATGAGGAAGCGATGGCGATGATTCGGGCCCATGACCCGAACTGCACCAACCTTCTTCAGTGGGGGTCTTGGTATAGTCAGATTATTCAAGGTCGTCGGAGTTTTCTCTGCGCGGTGCCAACGGAGCCCACTTTCCCCTTTTTACCGATGGATCCTCCAAGGACAGCTTTTGCTGTGGAAATGCCCAACTGGACTCCAACGGGGAGGCTTGAGCCTTCGACGACCGGTATTCCGAACCATCCGATTCCGGCCATAGACATCTTGGGGCGGCGTATCTGCCAGGGTGAGGCCCACCCGTGGGGGCAAATTTATAAGATAGGGCTCACTCCCCGGCATCCTACGGGCTATCTTCTCTGGGCTCGCTACATCCTTTCTGCCCATCGTGCGCGGTTGCAGAAAGTCGGGCTTTATCAGGCCATATACGCGTCACTATTCCATTATAAGTCCCCGCATGCCTGGTGGGTTAAGGCGTTTTTGAACCAATAGAATCTTCCCACCAACACTTTCATTCTAGGAGATCGTGAGGTCTCGATCTCTCTTGCAGAATTTTATGAAATCTCGGGATTGCCAATCAGGGGCGCACTGTATGAGGAGTTACTGCCTCCTGACGAGTACGTCTTCGAGCCCGAGTCTGTACCGGTTGACGGCCTGTCCGCTGAGAATGCTGTTCGCCATAAGCGCCCCAGTTTAATTAAGGCCCTAGGCGTCTTCGACCGATTATTCACCGAGTCCGAGGAGCAGGGTGTCACTTTCAAGAGCTTCATTGCTTGTTTCCTTCGTAAGGATGCCTTATCGAAGACAGCCCCGAAGTTTGCCAACATTGGGGACCCCTTTGGGTTCGGTCTGAAGAGGTTGCCGACCAACGAGTCAGATTTACCTCAATATTACATCCCTATTATATCGCCGATATCTTTTGAATCCATTGCTGTCCCGGGCATGGACGAGGAGACGTTCTTTGTGGGGTTTGTTAGCGTCTGGCTTAGTTGGTTCGTTATCCCCATGCATCGCCGCTTCATGAGAGCCTCGGTCATCTACCCGGCTCATCGTATTGCTGAGGGGATGCGGTTGGCCATCGGCATCCCGGCCTTGGCGCACCTCTATAATGGATTGGGCACCGCGGCTAATACCTCTACTCCTGGCGTGGACGTAGTGAACTTTTCGCTTCATTATTTCACGTCGTGGATCGAAATGCATGTGCTGGGGTCTTTTGCTATGCATCAGAGGCCCGCCTTTTACGACGCCTATCCCTTCCCGCGACTTATGCGGCTGGTGGGTGCTTCTTCTGCCGACCCGACTCAATTTGGGGCCATTCGGGTGCTGATTTCTCCTCATGCCACCGCTGGCGGGTTGGTTTTTAATGATCGGGTTTTGTCTACTCCTTCGGGTCCCGTTCAACAACTCTGGGACCAGTCGAAAGACAACGCACCTTCTCTGAAGCCCCGGGAGGCTGTTCATATCAGATTTTTGCATTTTCATACCGCCCAATTTTTATCACATTGCATATCCGTAGATACTCTTGAGCCGTGTTTGCTAGTCAATTGCAGGATACAGGTTCTCGGTTCCAAAACGGTGAAATTCATGGAAAACACGACAAAATCCGGGTTCCTGCCAACCACAGATAAAAACACGGTCTCTGCTCTTCATCCGTATGTTGCCAGATATCAATAGGAAGACAAAAGATCAAATCAATGTCATTCTCATGCACAAGGCTCAATGGTAGCACAAAATCCAAGAGATCTACACGGAGCTCGAGGCAAATCATGACAAAATCTTGATAAAAAGTCCACCTTTCCCTCAACAGAATTCTGGAAAATTCGTGGAGCAATTATAAGAAAATACATATACCAGAATAATGTAGACAACAGATCAGGCCAGCACCAAAAATTGGGGGGCCCAATTCAATCATAAGGCCGCGGATCCGCGGCCAAAGTGGGGTCCAGGCCGCGGATCCGCGGCAATATAGTGGCGGCAGTTGAAGATTTTTGGGGGGTTTTTTGGTCTTTTTGTTTAGGTTCTGGTGGTTGCCCTAGGGTTTCATTCTCTGGCCTATAAATAGCCCAGAAGTTTGTGAAGGAAGGGGTCCAACTTTGTATTTTTCATTTTGCCTAGTTTTAGTATTGTTTCTCTTCCTCTTCTCACCTCTTCTCCATTAAACTTGTAAGTGAGCTTTTGAGTGAAGAGTGATGAATAAAGAAGACCATTTTTATTATCATGCTTGTCTCTTTCTTTACTTGTTATAATTGTTGTAATTTTAATTGTTAAGTAGTTGTTGTTATTTCCTTGTTGTTTGTTTCTTCTCTCTTTTTCTTTATCCTTACATACGACAATGATACTTACGCTTGATCCTCGCCAAGGTGAGGTCGCAAATAGTTAGTCGTATTCTTCTAATCTTCTTCTTTCTATCTTCCTCTTTTGTGTTGTTTTATTTTTCCGTATTATGAAGTGTGAGTAGTTCTATACTTGTTAGGGTAGGATAAGGGAAGTTTGAGAGAAGGAAATCTCTCTCACTCTTTCCTTGCCCAACAACTTAAATCAACTCCCGTTAACCCAACCACAATCCGCTCCTTACGGCACCCTATCCTACATGATAGCGGTGATTCCGTAGTGAGACCGGTTGTGGTTGAATTAACCGGAGGTTATGGATAAGAGCCAAGAACGGACGGACAAGCACCAAAAGGAAGGACTATGCGTTGGAAAGCCTAGCTTATACTCGCAAGTTCCTTCCTAGTCGTGCTAATCCCCGTTGTTGCCGATTACCGTAACACCGATATTAAGTGGGGCAACGAAAGATGTGGAGACTCCTAACTCAAACTAACCTAATCCTAACCCTAACAAGCTCTCTTTAAATATCAACTCAACACTTAGATAACTACAAACAAAATCTGAACAACCGGACTTAACTCGTCGAAAAACACATAGAAAAAGATTCCCATCTCCCTGCGGACGACCCGTACTCAACCGGCTAGCTACGTGCGAAACCGTCTTGATTGCGGTATTTAGAACTAAACTTGACACGCTCGTATCCTAACAATCAAATGGCGCCGTTGCCGGGGAGACGGTAGTCTATTTCTAAGTGAAATTTCGGGTTAATTTGTGAATATAAAAACAACCAAAAACCAAAAAAAAAAAATATATATATACTTTGTAAAAATCATCTTGTTATTCTTGATTAGTTTTTGTGCAAGTGTGCAGGAAATACGAAGCTCAAGATCGACGCCAAAGACGTTGGAAATACGGAGTTCAAGTACAGTGCCAAAGACGTGGGAAGATAGACCCACATTTTCGCGGCTACACCGCGACGTACAAAAACAAAGCATACGGTCTACTGTACAAATCTGGAGCTGTTTCAGTGAGCAAATCCAAATTCAGAACATCCAGACAACCAGAGGACACCCAACAGAGCCCACACAAGAAATATGGTGCATCAACTCCTCATTTCCGCCGCGGAACCGCGGCATTAGGGCCTTATTGCCGCGGAACCGCGGCCTATTGGTGGGGTCAGGGTGCTATTTTCTCTCTGTAAGTCTCTCTCCTTCTCTCCACTCCTCTGAGCTCCAATAAATTGTGTTTTCTGCAGCCTTCTTTGCGCAAATTCTTCTCCCCCTTCCAATAAACTGTTCTTGTGCAGAATTCTTTGCGCCGCAAATAAAAATTGTTTGCTGTTGATATTGTTACTGTTTTGCATTCTTTAATACGGACTTAAGGGGCTTGAAACCAATCCAGATTGGGTGGGGATTTCATCACCCTTCCCAGGACCCCGGAAATCACTAAAGCATTGCATTGTCCATTGTAATTAAAAAATACTAGACTTCAGCCCTAAGGACTTCGCGCTCATTAGGAGAAGATAAACCTTGTTTAGAACCTTGCTTAACCGTATATTGTTTACGGGGTGTCTAGGAAAGTGTTAAAGGCGCAACCGCCGAAAGAGAAAGGGTTATTTAATTAAGGAACTTCGCGAAAGCGTTGGACAACCTCCCCTTATCTCTGCACTTACCTGGCCTCGTGATCAGTGTATTTTTAAGCCTGTTTCTCGACACTGTTTAACTTCGACAATCAAGTTCAGGAGCAGGTCTAGTAGACCTAGGTTACCCTAGATCTAGGTGTGATTGTGCATATCTTGTTTGTGATTGCTTAAGCCGTATTTCCGTACATACTTCTGTAAATCTCTTTCTAAAAACAAAATAAAAAAGAAAAAAATCAAAAACTTTTATAAAAACTTGCCCTTTTGTCGCCAAATCCATATTTACCCACCACCCATCACCTTTCTCCATTTACGTTTTCTTGCCCTCACCTTCTCCGCTTTGACTATACTAAACTCGTTTAGTGTATGTCCGCTTGGACTCGGGACACTAGCGCCCGTCTAGTCCGCGTTACGTTAGTCGCGACCGACTACGCGATCGACTCCGAAGTCGATACTCCGTCCACTCCTCTTTCACCCCTTCCTTTGCCGGCCAACTCCGACGTTGACCGGAATTCTGTTCATACATCTTCACCTTCACCTTCACCTTCACCAACCTCTTCTTCCGCGATGTCGGGATTTAATCCGAACATCTCTTTGACCACCCCTGGATTGGCTCCACCTCCTATGGAGACCAATCTTCCACCACCTCCGCCTGTTGTAGCGCCGCAGCGAATTGCGCTCCAGGATCGTTTCTACCCTACCCGTTCTGCACTTCCAACCTGCCTTTCTCTTCCTCCGGCCAATGGGGACAACTTTGAAATTAAGCCCCATTTCATCAACATGCTTCCACGTTTTCATGGGCTTGAATCTGAAGATGCCTATATCTTCATTAACAAATTTCAAAATGTCTGTGCCATGATGAAAACAACCCAGTTGTCGGACGATGCTATACGTCTACGGGTCATTCCGTTCACTTTATGCGATCTCGCAGAAAAATGGCTGTATAGCACCGCTTCCCACTCAATCACCAGCTGGGACGAGTTTGTTAAGGCGTTTCTGAAAAAATTCTACCCAAATCATAAGACCGCAAGAATTCGAAATGAGATCAACCAATTCTCCCAGCTTCCTTCTGAACCCTTTTGGAAGTGCTTTGACCGATACAAAGACCTTCTTGTTCAGTGTCCTCACCACGGTATAGAGAAATGGCAACTCTGCCAAACCTTATACGAGGGACTGAACCCAGCAACGAAGCAGTTGCTGGAAACCATCTGTCAGGGCCACTTCCTATCCAAATCTGACGAGGAAGCGTGGCAGTTCTTTGACGATCTTGCGGAGCAAACGCTACAGTGGGAGAGCACCAGACCGACTTCTTCTTCTTCTACCTCCACTTCTACCGGTCAGTCTAGGGTAGGAATCCACCAACTCGATGTCTCTATTGCGATGAAAGCTGAAATGGCTGCAATTACACGAAAGCTTGAAGCAATAGAGAGCAAATTTTCTGCTCCTGCCCCCACACCTGTTCTCCCCCTTCGTACCATCTGCGCTTGTTGTTCCGATCCGTCCCACTTGACCGAAGAGTGTCCTTACAATCCACCCTCGCAAGGACAGGATCAGGTTAATGCATTCCAGCAAAGACCGAGGAATGATCCATACTCTTCCACCTTCAATCCCGGTTGGAGGAACCACCCCAATTTCGCCTGGAATCAGAATCAGAATCAATTCCAGGGCAACAATTTCCAAAGGGCCCCTCCACCGCAACAACAAGCGCAACAACAAACTCAGTATCAGCAGCCCTTCCAACCCCAGCCTTACCAAAACCAGACGAACAACTTTGCACCGAACAATTCCTTTCCACCAAACAACTTTGTTCCGTCGAACAACGATAAGGTTTCCTCGCTCGAGCGAAGTCTGGATGCGTTTGTTAAACAATCGACTCAATCCACCGCCAACATCCAGTCTTCGATCCAATCTTTAGTGCAACACACCGCCGCACACGGGCAGAGCATCAAGACTATCGAGGCCCAGATTGCACAGCTGAACGCGGCCTTGAGCGAGCGAGAGAAGGGGAAGCTCCCGTCCCAGCCACTTCCAAATCCCGGCCACCCACATAATGCACATGTTGCTCTTGAACAACAAAACCATAATGTGAGTGCCGTGACCACACTGAGATCAGGGAGGGTGCTGCAAAACAACATTGGCAAGCAAATCAACGATGACACCCCGGCCGCTTCTTCTTCTTCTTCTCCTGCTTCTTCTTCGTCTTCCGAGCCTATTCTCCGTTCTTCACAAGGCTCTCCTTCCTCTTCTTCTCTAAACGGACCCGCTTCTCACTCCACGAAAACACCTATTCTGGGATCCGTTCCAACTCCAAAATCTCCTCCTCCAGCATTAGACTCAGCCAATTTTCAAAATGTTCCATTTCCAAACCGGTTGAGGTCTAACAAACAAAATCCACAAATGGAGAAGATTTTGGAGTTATTCAAGCAAGTTAACATTAACATTCCTCTTTTAGATGCTATCCAACAAGTCCCTTCTTACGCGAAAATCTTAAAGGACTTGTGCACGAAAAAGAGGAAGTCTCAGGTACCCAAGAAAGTTTTCTTGGCTAGTGCTGTGAGTGATGCCCTTACCCAATCTTTACCACAAAAACGGAAGGACCCTGGCTGTCCTACGATTTCAATTACTATTGGGGATAAGAACATCAACCGCGCACTATTAGATCTTGGTGCCAGTGTTAACTTACTTCCGTATTCAGTATACGAGCAATTAGGCGTCGGAGAGCTGAAACCCACACACTGCACTCTCCAGATGGCCGACCGATCGATCACCCATCCTAGGGGTGAGCTAGAGGATGTGTTAATCAAAGTCGGGGACTTCATATTCCCCGTCGACTTCATTGTCTTAGATACACAGCCTGTAGCTAACCCCCGGAATCAAATTCCGGTGATACTCGGTCGCCCATTTCTCGCAACCTCAAATGCTGTGATCAATTGTCGCAATGGTTCAATGAACCTCTCTTTTGGAAATATGACAATTGAACTCAACATTTTTAGGTTGGGGAATCAGCCCGCCGAACCTAATGCTCATATACTGGATGTTTGCTCGATCCAGGAGATCACCCCCGAAGAGTGTGAATTCGAGGAGTTTTTGTTTGAATACGATAATCTTGACGCCACTAGTGCGTGTCTCTTCGAACCTGCTGCTGTTTCTGCGCCCGATAACGACTACGAGTGTTTCACGTTCACGAACGATCTTAGCCGCGCACAACCCGAGTTTGAATCTTTCGACTTTTCGGATGAGTTACCTGAACCATCCGACTCGGTTGCCTACACTCGTTTTGAACCTTTGCTGGAGTCCTTTGAGTTCGAGACCTTTGCACCAGTCTTGCCTTCCATCATTTCACCTCCAACGCTCGAACTCAAGCCGTTGCCGTCTCACCTTAAGTATGCTTACTTAGGTGAGAACGAGACCCTCCCTGTCATCATCTCGGCTTCTCTAGCTCCCGAGCAAGAGAAAGCCCTTCTCACGGTCTTGCACGGCAACAGGCAAGCTTTTGGCTGGTCCATGGCGGACATCAAGGGGATTAGTCCCCTCATCGTTGAGCATCACATTCATCTGATGGATGATGCCAAACCAGCCCGGGATCCACAGAGACGTCTTAATCCAGTCATGAAGGAGGCTGTGAAGAAGGAGATCGTCAAATGTCTAGATAGTGGTATCATTTACCCTATTTCTGATAGCCAGTGGGTTAGCCCCATTCACGTTGTCCCCAAGAAGTCGGGCATCACGGTCATAACCAACGAGGCGAATGAGTTAATCCCTACTCGCACCCAAACCGGGTGGCGAGTTTGCATTGATTACAGAAAACTCAACGCTGCTACGCGGAAAGACCACTTTCCGCTACCTTTTATTGACCAGATGCTCGAACGATTGGCCGGACATGAGTACTATTGCTTTCTTGATGGCTACTCTGGCTATAATCAAATTCCCATCGCCGAAAAAGACCAGGACAAGACCACTTTCACTTGTCCTTTCGGCACGTTTGCATATCGACGCATGCCCTTTGGGTTATGCAATGCGCCCGCTACCTTCCAGCGGTGTATGATGGGGATTTTCTCAGACATGGTGGAGAAATTTCTGGAGATTTTCATGGATGACTTCTCCATTTTCGGCGATTCTTTTGACGAGTGTCTGCTGCATCTCGACGCTGTCCTTACCAGATGTAAGGACAAGAATCTCACTTTGAACTGGGAGAAATGCCACTTCATGGTGCGTGAAGGTATTGTCTTAGGACATATCATCTCGCAAAATGGCATAGAGGTCGACAAAGCAAAGATTGAGGTCATTTCCAATCTGCCTCCTCCCCGATGCGTCAGAGATATCCGAGCCTTCCTTGGCCATGCCGGTTTTTATAGACGGTTTATCAAGGACTTTAGCAAGATTGCTAGGCCCTTGACTCTTCTCCTGGCCAAGGACACGCCATTCGACTTCAGCTCAAGCTGTGCGGCTGCTTTTGAATCATTGAAACACTCACTCACTTCTGCTCCCGTTCTCTCTTCCCCTGACTGGACGCACCCATTCGAGATTATGTGCGATGCATCCGACTTTGCCATCGGTGCTGTCCTTGGACAGCACATCAACAAGATGCCGCACGTGATCTATTACGCAAGCCGAACCCTGAACGACGCACAACTCAATTATACAACAACTGAGAAGGAATTCTTAGCTGTTGTATTTGCTTTAGAGAAGTTCAGGCCGTACCTCATCGGCTCTCCAGTCATCGTTTACACTGATCATTCTGCTCTGCGCCATCTTTTTGCGAAGAAAGATGCCAAATCTCGGCTTATACGTTGGATCCTCTTGCTTCAAGAGTTTGACCTTGTCATTAAGGACAAAAGAGGATGTGAAAACGTTGTCGCCGACCATCTTTCACGACTTCCTTCTTCGCCGTCGCTTCCTATCCCAATCAATGACGTTTTCCCGGATGAACAACTCTTGACAGTATCTTGCGAACCCTGGTTCGCAGATATTGTGAACTATTTGGCCACGGGATTGCTACCGACCGAATGGTCACGTCAGGACAGACTTCGCTTCTTATCCCAAGTAAAACACTTTTACTGGGACGAACCCTACTTGTTCAAGTACTGTCCCGACCAGATTATTCGTCGGTGTGTCCCAGATGAGGAATTCAAGAGTGTGCTGTCATTTTGCCACGACCAAGCATGTGGCGGGCATTTTGGGCCCAGAAAGACAGCTGAGAAGATCTTGCAATGTGGTTTCTACTGGCCACAACTTTTCAAAGACGCTCACGATTATTGCAAGACTTGCTCCCGGTGCCAACACATGGGCCGGATATCCCGGAGGAACGAGATGCCGCTCCAACCAATCTTGGTTGTGGAGATTTTCGATGTTTGGGGGATAGACTTCATGGGGCCGTTTCCCAGCTCTTTTGGGAACTTGTACATCCTTCTAGCTGTTGATTACGTCTCTAAATGGGTCGAGGCTGTGCCCAGCCGAACTAACGACAACAAGGTTGTCGTTAGGTTCCTTAAAGAAAACATTTTCTCACGGTTTGGGCACCCCCGAGCGATCATTAGCGACAATGGAAGTCATTTCTGCAATAGGACTTTCGAGGCCTTGATGCGGAAATACTCCATTAATCATAAGCTTTCTACGCCCTACCACCCCCAAACCTGCGGGCAGGCCGAAGTTTCAAATCGGCAAATCAAGCAGATACTGGAGAAAACGGTTTCCAAGAACCGTAAGGATTGGTCTTTGAAACTCACTGATGCCCTTTGGGCATTTAGAACCGCTTATAAGACCGACCTTGGCATGTCTCCCTATCGGCTTGTGTACGGAAAAGCCTGCCACCTTCCTGTCGAAATCGAGCATCGCGCGTTTTGGGCGATAAAGGAGCTGAATCTGTCTCTGGAGGACGCGGGCAGCCATCGGAAGCTGCAGCTGAACGAACTGAGCGAGCTTAGGGATGAGGCTTACGACAACGCGGTTGTCGTTAAGAATCGAACGAAGGTGTTTCATGATAAACACCTTGTGCGCAAAACCTTCGTACCTGGTCAGCAGGTACTTCTTTACGACACCCGACTTCACTTCCATCCTGGAAAGCTCCGATCTCGCTGGAAAGGGCCGTATTTTGTGCGGACTGTGTATCCGCAGGGCGCTGTGGATTTGGAAAATCCAAAGGACGGTTCACTCTTCAAAGTGAACGGACACCGATGCAAACCGTACCTTAGCGCCGAACCAACAGAGGAGCTCCTGTTCTTACAGGAGCCGGTTTACCTTGCTTGATCTTCCTCTGCCTACCTCCAAACTTCGGTTATCCAGCCAAGAACAGTGGACACTGTTCCAAATAAGTTTGGGGGTATGTACAAACCATTTTGTTTATATTTGTGTATATTCTTTTTCTTTTCTTTCAAAAACAAATAAAACTTGTGTATCGCTAACCAACAATTTTGAACCTTCAAACTACTCTCTTCATGCAATGACAGTGAGGACACTGTCCAGTTTAAGTTTGGGGGTACGCTCGGTACGCATTTCTTACCTTCGCATTCATATGTATATTTTGCATCTGCATATTAAAATCCATAAAATCCATAAAAATTTGAAAATTTTCCAAAAATATAAAAACTTTTTGTCAAGTTAGCTTGTGGAAGAACTTTGATTCAACATTCGACGGTTTTTGTTTGATAAAATAGGAATAACTAGATCTTATGTTTGGATTTTGAAAACCTGAAAGATAACTCTCCTTTGAAGTTAACTATAGCTGATATACGTCTTTACATCACACTACACGTGTCGTGAGTTTTGGGAATTAGATGACAAGTCTTTCATGTTCAAACTTTTAAACAGATAAATGATTTTCTGAGAATCAAATAGGTTTGTTCTGAAATAAGTAATGACAAGAATAGTTTATGAAGTAAAGCGAATATGAAGGAATGTTATTGATGCCGTAATAGGAGCTAAGTCTGAAAAATAACCCATCTAAAACTTGATTACACACCAAACCCACTAGACACGTCTTTTATCCAAAAAAAAAATATTTGAACTGCCGGTTATATCTCCGTTCGTATTAAATCATCTGATTTTCACGCCAAACTGTCTTTTGTTTTTGGACCTAGGTAACTTGAGTAATTAAGTCCGCTGGGGTGTTTCTACACCTAATGCCCTAAAACCAACTGGTTTGGGTGCATTGGCCCAAAGCTCGCTAAGAAGCCTAGAAAGTCCAGTTTAAAACAAAGTCAAGCAAGTGTTCTCTCCGAGTTAAAATTCCTAACGGTTCTTTGTGTGAGAATAATCTTGATAAAAGACAGGCTTTTAAAAAATTTTTAACGGAGATATGAAGGTTTTACTCTTTGATAAAGACTATTGCACGTTCACAGTGGTGTGTATGAAATAAAAACAAGAAAAAGGTGGAGTGAAAAATACGACTTAGTTTCCTGTTAAGGAAGATAGAAATTCTGAAGTTGAAACCTTACTGCAAAACGAAACTTGAAAAATGCTTAACTCATTATAAAACTTATGTGATCCTTTTAAAATTGTTATCTGGGCTTTATTGTGCGACATGATGACTCTAATCGATCCTTCTGGAACTTAACGACACTATCCGCACTGCACGTAAAGACATATAAAATTTGTAGTTAAATAAGATGTGAGGTGTGAAAAATAAAGGTTCGATAGTCTAGACTAAGGATTATAGAATTGTTATTTTCTAAAACAAAACTTTAGGGTTTGAAACTTAGTCATTTTTACAAACCAACTTGACCGGATTTTGTGGGTAGTATCCACTGAAAACCCTCAGGAGACAACACTCCTCCTACTAGGGACACCTAGAGGTTTAACGGCTTGTTGCACATGCTCAGTGCAATCGCGTTCCCTGCGAAAGTGAGGTTAGGAAATTTTTTGTGAATAAATGGACTTTGCTCGGGACGAGCAAATGATAAGTTTGGGGGTATTTGTTCATATCAGATTTTTGCATTTTCATACCGCCCAATTTTTATCACATTGCATATCCGTAGATACTCTTGAGCCGTGTTTGCTAGTCAATTGCAGGATACAGGTTCTCGGTTCCAAAACGGTGAAATTCATGGAAAACACGACAAAATCCGGGTTCCTGCCAACCACAGATAAAAACACGGTCTCTGCTCTTCATCCGTATGTTGCCAGATATCAATAGGAAGACAAAAGATCAAATCAATGTCATTCTCATGCACAAGGCTCAATGGTAGCACAAAATCCAAGAGATCTACACGGAGCTCGAGGCAAATCATGACAAAATCTTGATAAAAAGTCCACCTTTCCCTCAACAGAATTCTGGAAAATTCGTGGAGCAATTATAAGAAAATACATATACCAGAATAATGTAGACAACAGATCAGGCCAGCACCAAAAATTGGGGGGCCCAATTCAATCATAAGGCCGCGGATCCGCGGCCAAAGTGGGGTCCAGGCCGCGGATCCGCGGCAATATAGTGGCGGCAGTTGAAGATTTTTGGGGGGTTTTTTGGTCTTTTTGTTTAGGTTCTGGTGGTTGCCCTAGGGTTTCATTCTCTGGCCTATAAATAGCCCAGAAGTTTGTGAAGGAAGGGGTCCAACTTTGTATTTTTCATTTTGCCTAGTTTTAGTATTGTTTCTCTTCCTCTTCTCACCTCTTCTCCATTAAACTTGTAAGTGAGCTTTTGAGTGAAGAGTGATGAATAAAGAAGACCATTTTTATTATCATGCTTGTCTCTTTCTTTACTTGTTATAATTGTTGTAATTTTAATTGTTAAGTAGTTGTTGTTATTTCCTTGTTGTTTGTTTCTTCTCTCTTTTTCTTTATCCTTACATACGACAATGATACTTACGCTTGATCCTCGCCAAGGTGAGGTCGCAAATAGTTAGTCGTATTCTTCTAATCTTCTTCTTTCTATCTTCCTCTTTTGTGTTGTTTTATTTTTCCGTATTATGAAGTGTGAGTAGTTCTATACTTGTTAGGGTAGGATAAGGGAAGTTTGAGAGAAGGAAATCTCTCTCACTCTTTCCTTGCCCAACAACTTAAATCAACTCCCGTTAACCCAACCACAATCCGCTCCTTACGGCACCCTATCCTACATGATAGCGGTGATTCCGTAGTGAGACCGGTTGTGGTTGAATTAACCGGAGGTTATGGATAAGAGCCAAGAACGGACGGACAAGCACCAAAAGGAAGGACTATGCGTTGGAAAGCCTAGCTTATACTCGCAAGTTCCTTCCTAGTCGTGCTAATCCCCGTTGTTGCCGATTACCGTAACACCGATATTAAGTGGGGCAACGAAAGATGTGGAGACTCCTAACTCAAACTAACCTAATCCTAACCCTAACAAGCTCTCTTTAAATATCAACTCAACACTTAGATAACTACAAACAAAATCTGAACAACCGGACTTAACTCGTCGAAAAACACATAGAAAAAGATTCCCATCTCCCTGCGGACGACCCGTACTCAACCGGCTAGCTACGTGCGAAACCGTCTTGATTGCGGTATTTAGAACTAAACTTGACACGCTCGTATCCTAACAATCAGAGGCCACGCATTTGTATGCAATTAGACTGGGCTACTTGGTGTTTCGCCAAGACAGTGCGGCTCTTTTTATGCGGTACAATCCGCATCGATTTGCCCGGCAGCTTGGATACGACCAGGGTATTCCTTTTGAGGCTTTTATAGTCGCCCCGATCCCTTCGCTTGATGCTGTTCGCGATGCCGCTCATCATTTCATGAGGCTGAACACCGGCTCTTATTTCATGGTCCCTGAAGCTGAGTACATGCCCCGATGAGTGGGCGCGTTTACGGGTTGGTATCTTCATCGGGTCAGCCCAATCATTCTCGAGGAAAGGAGGGTGCTTCTTGGCCACGATGCCCCTCCTCTGGTTCCTGGGGCTAAGCTACGGCCGAGGGCTCCGGTCCGCTTCCCTTTGAGGGAAATCGGCACCGTGCTCATTCCGGGGGAGTCAGGGGTAGACCTTACTCCAACGGCTGGTATGCCCTTGGGTTCCCGATCGCGGGGTAAACGGGCCCCAGTAGTAGCACCCCTGCCGGTGGCGGTGCCGCCTCCTGTGGCGTCGACAATGGCTATGTCATCCTCGGTTGTGGCACCGAGCGAGAGTAACAGGAATGAGGGCGCCGAGGGCGATGTGGGCCAGCGCCGCCCTAAGGCTTCGCGAGGGAGGAAGCGGTCATCCTCAGCGACCGGCTCTGGGTCTAAACGGCGGAAGAAAGCGGCTACTGCCCCGCTTGATTCTGTGGTGGAGTCTGAGCCTATCCTTGAAGACGAACCATTGGCCCTGCAAGGGTCAGACGCTGGACTTCTCTTCCCGGGTTCAGCTGATGAGGAGGCTGCGCAGTTGGCCGAGGCCATACGGCGCTCAAAAGACGCGTCTCATAACGCCGAGGTTCCGAAGAAGTCTTATCCCGCTGTAATTTTCTACGAAGACCCTTCGTGGATTCGGCGGCGATTTATCGGCCCTTTGGAGGAATGGGGGGAAAGGGCTCTGAAGCAGGCCGCTTCAGAAGACGCAGCTGATGCACTCTCTTTGTGGACCGACGGTCATGAGTCTACCCTTGAACCCCGGCGAGCCCACCTCCTTGAGAAGGAGCAGCGGCTTGAAGAAGCCATATTGAGGGCTTCTTTGCGTATAGGTACGTTGTGCTTCCTTTGTAGTCTTTCCGATTATTTATGCCTGTGCATCTGTATTATTATTCTTATTTGAATCGTGCAGAATCTTCGACGCTGGGGGAGCTCCATACGGGCCCATTAAAGCTAAAGCCCGCCGAAATTCTCAATGAAGCCCTGCTGGATGTGGAGGGGGCTGACGAGGCTGCTCCTCTCACGGTGGAACTTCCAGCGGCGGTTCTTGACCAGGGAATGCCTGCCCCTCTAGGGGAGGCTCCTTTGGAGGCCGCCGCCCCAATGACTCTTACCGAGGGCAACCCAAAGGCTGGGAGCGAGGTAGTCGGGACTACTCTCCCTTTGTTGGAGCCTGAGGTCACGGCAGAAACCGTTGAAGCTGCTATCCCTCCGGCTCAGAATGGGAGGAGCGTTGAAGGTATCCCTCTGCGTTTTAGTTTAGCAACCCCTTCATAGTCTGAACTCTTTTATCTTTCTCAGAATTGCGCGGTTTGGCGGCCACGATCGCGGATCTGTCGCCTCGACAGTCATTTCAGCATTTATTGGAGATGGCAGCTCCGCAGGCGATCTTCCCTCAGCGCATTGTCCTTTCGTCTGGGCAAGGTTGGTGTCGTCCATTCCTTCTCATAGCATCGTCGTTATTTTTGCGTACTGACATTGACGTTTTCTGCAGTTCTGGAAGCCGATGACGAGGTCGAGATTCTCGAAGGCCTAGGGGAGCCTTCAGCTCCTACTTGCACGACTGTCGGTGAGTGACATTTCATTGCACTCTCACTCGTTCTTTGCTTAAGAATTTTGTTGACGTCTTCTAAATTTGAACAGCTCTGCCAATCTCCACGGCGTTGGAGTCGCGCATCGTGATGCCACCCGGCCCTTATGCCTTGCGGGCTTCAGAACGCTTGGCCCAATTAAGCCTCGTCTCCTTGTCGTCTCTGATCGAGGAGCTTCATGCTGGCAGCACGACCACGGCTGAAGCATTCGCTGCCGAGGCTAACGGTTCTCTTCCTTTTCTTGCCACCTACCACAGCGAAGAGGTGGTGAGAGTCTGGGTGGAGTTCTGCCGGCGAGTGGAGGCTTGCCTGCACACTCTCGAGTGTTCTCGCCTTTCCTCGGAGGCCGTGGCTGCAAAGGCGGAGTTACGAGGGCTGATAGCACGGTGCGCGGCCAACATGACGTCATGTGAGAAGAGGCTCGGTCGTAAGTTCTCGGAAAGGGAGTTAGCCTCCAAGGCGCTGAGCGAGCTTCAAGCCAATCTCACAGCCAGGGCCAACAAAGCGTATAAACTCTGGCGGGTGCTTCAGGAGTCCATCAAAGAGGTGGTGGCTCTCGACAAAGCTGCCACGTTCACTCGTGAGAGGGTTGAGGCTCATAAAGCCACCGAGAAAGAGCTCGAAGCTCGGCTCGCTTCGTATCAGGCTCAGCAAGCTCAAGCGGAGGCTCGTCTTCTGGAGATCTTGCGTCATGAAGCCGTGGCTCAGCAAAAGCAGGATGAGCTGACCAAGCTGCTGAATCGCCCGCCGGCCTGAAACATTTGTATCTTTTTCTTCCCTTTTGTACATGCTCATGGATGAGAGTATTTTCTTTTTGTTTCTTTCATGAATTGTACTTTGCACCCATTTTGGTTTATGAATAAAAGATACATTTTTCTTCTCAATGATGTGTCTCCTTTTCGTTGAATGTATTTTGCGGATATTCTATCTTGATCTCCTTGCAGGACAGTGATGGCTTAGGATACAGGGTTAGGATCTGCTTCCTAAGGCTTTTGTATTTTATGAGCCACGAGGGTCTCATAAAGAGTTTTTCTCCCTATAGGTCGAGAGGATCCTAAAGGTGTAAGTTCTTGTAACACCCGAGCCCAAGAATACTATTTCTTTTGCTAGTTGAGCGTTATATTGCTCATTCCAATTATCCTGATTATCTGGTGTTTATTGCAAAATTTTAACCGGTTAAGTCATTTTGGCACATAACAAATTTTAACTCCTAAAATGAAATTAAAAATATCCATGTTGGCCTACTCGTCGCCACTAGTCGCGTGGTAGCGTCCGCGCGTCGAGATTTCGTCCCGTTCGGTGAAACGGGCAAGTTTGGACGACTACGCGTGCGTGCAAGTGTCCGACTTGGGGGCATGCATTTTAATCACAAGACACCTCTTTTCAAAATTTGGAACTCGCTTAAAATCCTACAATTTGAATTTGGAACATTTGGGCGCAACCCGGGCGCGATTTGGAAATGTTTCATTTAGCGCCAAAATTGCCCGTTTGATTAAATATATTAAACTATATATAATTTTCACTGTTACCTAAATCACTCGTTAAATCCCTAAAATCTTTAATTCTAACTCACAAATTTTTCCCTTGGCCAATCACGAGGGATTTAAATCCCTCGTGGGCCCCACCTTTTCCCACTCTCTCTCTATCTCTCCTCATCAAATCTCTCTCTCTCTCTCCAATCCTAACCTCTCTCTCTCTCTCTTCCTATATATAAAACCCCCACTGTTCACCCTTCTTCCTCACACGAGGAAAACTTTCGCATGAACCCCGAACCCTAACCCTAGCCTCCTCGTGACCCCGCCGCCGGCCCCACCGTGACCTCGCCGTCGCCGTCAACACCTCCTCAGCCTAGCCGCACCCTCCTACCTCCTTCCTCTGCCTCTTCCCGCGCCTGCACCCAACCCCGACGCCATCACCAGCCACAGACCTCGCCGCCGCCGCCGCCTCCCTTTGCCGACGACACCCAAATCCTCCTCTCTTCCTCCTCGTCCCGACCTCGTCGTTGCCTTCCTCCTCCCCTCGCCGGACCACCAGAACCCGAGCCCGACCCTAGCACCAACCCTGGGTCGCCGGAAAACGTGCCGTCGACCCTCGTCGACGTCACCCGTGCCACCTCCGACCACCTCCTTCTCCCCTCGATCACCAGAGCAGGCCAGCACCTCCTCTACTCTCAGCACCATCGTTTTCCAGCAACGTCCAGCCACCTCAAACCCTTGCCACGCCACCGTTCCTCGCTACCGGCGCCCCATCGCCGTCGAGCCGTCGTGGTTGCACCCTGGTGTCTCCCTGTAAGCATCTCTATCTTTCCATTAATGTTAAACCCCCCCTCTCGCTGGTCTTTGCTTATGTTTATCGTATGGTTGCTAACTCGTCGTCGTTTTGACTTTTGCCGAATTCCAGCCGTGCCGTCGTTTGGACCCGACGCTCCAGCGAAGTATTCTGGTCCGTGTGGTCCCGCTGTTCGCTGTTGGGACTCGATCCGTAGTCCGTGCACCCGTCTCGTGTTTTCCGCCGACATTGCATCCGTGCTTTCCGGTTTGCGAAACCGTCGAGGCAAGATTTCTTGCTACATGCTACGTTAAACTAATTAAATGTTTGACTCACAAACTTGCTATATCAACTAAATATTGCTACTTGTCTCATTGGACGAAATATGATGTACATTATAATACCGCCACCTAAATCGTATTTTGCCACCATAACCTTAATAACAACTACCTGCTAATCATTTTACTATTTAGAGGATAATAGTCGCACACTTATATCTTTATTGCCTGCTGTTATTAATATTGCGCTACACTGTGATTACTGCACCCCAAGGGTGCTTGAACCTGTTAATAAGAGAATACAAAGCATCACTGTGTTTACATGGAATAATATTGTTATTTGCCGTTCCTGCTGTTGTCCCTTATTCGTTACTATACCTGTTATCAGCATATATTTGATTGCATTACATATTGACCGATCTTGATACACCTGACACATGTACTGATACACCGGACATGACACCCTGTACATATCGACTCAACCTGTTGAAAAGTGACCTGACCTGTTACCTGATTTCATGCCTAATGCCGACAAACCTGACCATTCCTGCTGTCTATCCAGACAGACCTACTTTTACCTGATCTTGTGTTGGCATTAGTCCTTGACTACTGAATACCCGACCTGACATACATAGCTTGGGGGTATGGGGAAATCAAAGGTGAAACCGACTTGTAACTCAACAGTTCGATACTTGTTCTGATCAGTCTTACGGGCTTGGCCAGTCCGGGAGTGATGATGCTGACATCACTCGTCCATCCTACTACCTACTTTTACTGCTTAGCGGCACGTCTCGGATTCAGCCCCGAGGACCTTGACCGTGGTCCCGGGCACGCACGGGATACTATTGAGTTACATCGACGATTCATCAATTGATTTCAAAGACTATAGAGTAGAAACTTGATAGGACAGTTTAGTCACCATTGCACATTACCCTGCTCTGTTATTTCTTAGTACTGCTTTATTCATGTTCATACCTGCATTGCTTATTACCATGTTTATATTATATTATTTGATGACATGACGCGCTGACGTCTGGGTTTTGCATGGCCCAGATTCCTTACCACTGTCGACGACCGAGCAGGAGTACTTCAGCCAGCAGGCTGAACTGTGAGTTCCTTAGGGCTTAGTTATTTATTTTCATTCCATTTCCAGATGTGAGCCCGCATTATGGGACGTACTGTTTATTTATTGTATTGGATCATTTGCTTCCGCACTTATTGTTTATTGATTCTTGTTATTAAGGATTGGGACATGTGTTAGATTAGTTCATTATCTTGTTCTTGATATCCTTACAACCGTAATGTGACTGTGGATGGATACTTCCTATCCACAGGTAGCATGGTTGGCTATGTTACGTGTCCAATCCTGCGTACTCTGGGAAGCGGGGCGTGACATGGTTCTTTTGGTATCAGAGCCATAGGTTAATTGGGTTGATTCTTTGTAGTTGGGTATTGCACCCGATACACGAATCAGGATACCCGTGATTAGGAAACATGTCCTGCCACCTTGACCATTTTACCATTCTTGAATCACATTCTTCCGGATTATATCTTTTACGACGTGCAAACTTACTTTGCATGTCGACTCGGAAACCTGATTTCTTGTTATCCCTAGGACTTGGGCGACTTGGGTGGAGTTAAGTAATTGCGGCTATGATACCGCGGCATAGCTACAATGCAGTACTCTATTTAAGTATCTTGGAGTTCTAGCCTTGATCTATACTCAGAATCTATCATCATGCTAATGTTGGGTACTTTGATTTCCAGGAATATGGCCGGTCAGAATTTGAAGATGGACCAAAGACGTGCGGTCTTAGCCGCCAGGCGTAGAGTGATAAGGGGATTGCTGGAGAATCTAAAGGAACAGACCGAGCTGGAACCGGCATCTGCACTGAACCAAACGTCTGTACGTAGAAGTATTCCGGTGAACAGGAGCAGCGTAGCACCAATGAAGAAAACTAGTGTGGGTGATCGGAAAGGGAGCGTGATTTGTAACTACTGCCATATACCCGGACATGTGCGAAAGGAGTGTCGTAAGAGGCTGGGACTCTGTTTTAGATGTGGAGCGGCAGATCACGCCGTTAGTGCTTGTCCGTCGAAGCTTCGTACAAGGGATGATATTCAGAAGCCTCCGCAGAGACCGTTCCAAGGGCAGAGACAGTTGACTCAAGGATCTAATCAGGCTCGAGCTTTCACGTTGGCAGTTGAAGAAGCTATGGCATCAGGAGAAGGGGTTTCAGGTAATTTACTCATTCATGGTTTTCCCGCATTGGCATTATTTGATTCCGGAGCATCCCATTGTTTTATGTCATCCAACTTTATAACTACACACTCGATTACCCGCACGACCCTGTCTAGTTTTGGGGACATACACACTGGGAATGGGAAAATCATAGCTAGTAAGGAATGTAGAGACTGTACAGTCGTTGTTTGCGGGCGGGAGCTTTTTGCAGATTTCTTGGTGATAGATACGGGCAGTTATGAAGTAGTCTTGGGAATGGATTTTTCTAGGCACTTTCCACGCACATATTTGACTGTATGGCAAGGAAGGGAATTTTCCAGATTTCCGGACACCCTGAGTTTACTTTCACTGGAGGAAGCAGCTCTGTCGGGCCAGTCGAGTTTGGGCTAGGCCGACAAACAGTGTTCTTGCGACTATGGAAGTTGATAGTAAGGAAGAGCCGGCAGTTGTTCGCGACTTTATGGATGTGTTTGAAGATATATCCGGCTTACCGCCGAAGCGAGATGTGGAGTTTGCGTTTGACCTTATTCCTGGTGCAGCGCCAGTATCAAAATCTTATTATCCAATGGCACCGGTGGAATTGGAAGAAGTTAAGAAACAAGTTGGTGAATTACTCGAGAAGGGATGGATTCGAAGCAGCAACTCACCTTGGGGAGCTCCAGTTCTTTTAGTAAAGAAGAAGGATGGCACGAGAAGGATGTGCATTGATTATCGAGAATTGAACCGGGTGACTATTAAGAATAAGTACCCGATCCCTCGCATTGGAGAACTTTTTGAGCAGCTTAGTGGCGCGAGGGTATTCTCGAAACTGGATTTGCGATCAGGATATCATCAGGTCCGAGTGAAAGCAGAAGACATTTGCAAGACGGCGTTTCGAACTCGATATGGACATTTCGAGTATCTAGTGATGCCCTTCGGAGTAACGAATGCGCCGGCAATATTCATGGATTTGATGAACAGGGTCTTTTCACCATACCTGGACCAGTTTGTTGTGGTATTCATTGACGATATTCTGGTATACTCGAAGAGTCCGGAGGAGCATGCTGAGCATTTAAGGATCGCACTGCAGACGCTGAGACAAGAGAAGTTATTCGCGAAGATGAGTAAGTGCGAATTCTGGCTGGAAGAAGTGAAGTTTCTGGGGCATGTCGTGTCGGCCGATGGAATCGCCGTTGATCCCGAGAAGATTGCAGCAGTTCGAGATTGGCCAACTCCAAAGAATGTTGCGGAGATAAGAAGTTTTCTTGGACTCGCCGGTTACTACAGAAGATTTGTGGAGAACTTCGCTCGTTTAGCTGAGCCGTTAACCAAGCTCACGTGCAAGGAGGTACCGTTTGGTTGGACGGATGGGTGTGCATTGGCCTTCGAGACGTTGAAGCAGAAATTGATAACCGCCCCTATCCTAACTGGACCGGATAATTCAGGAGGACTGGTGTTTCACAGCGACGCATCTGGAAAAGGATTGGGATGTGTGTTGATGCAGAATGGGAAAGTCGTCGCTTACGCATCGAGACGACTGAAGACTCATGAGAAGAATTATCCGACTCATGACTTAGAGCTTGCAGCCGTGATCTTCGCCCTGAAAATTTGGAGACACTACCTTTTGGGCGAGAGAGTCGAAGTCTTTACAGATCACAAGAGTTTGAAGTATGTATTCACTCAGAAGGAGTTGAACATGAGGCAACGCAGATGGTTGGAGCTGATGGCCGACTACGACCTTGATCTTAAGTACCATCCGGGAAAGGTTAACGTCGTGCCAGATGCGCTAAGTCGGTTACCAGCAATTCAGGTATTGACCGCACAACGGGAGATCATTGCGGATTTTCAGAGATTTGACTTGGAGGTTGTGCTACCACATGCTACGGGACAGTGGATGCAGTTACAAGTACAGTCGTCCTTAGTTGAGAAGATTAAAGCGTCACAATCGCAGGATACTAGACTGCAAAAGTTTCGAGAGCAGGTTGAAGCCGGATTACGAACCGATTTACTGATCCACGAAGACGGTTCGTTGAGATACGGTAGCCGTGTATGTGTGCCAAAAGGGGATGTACGTGAAGAGCTTATGAATGAGACACACAGTTCAGCTTACTCTGTACATCCAGGAGGGACAAAGATGTACCGAGATATTCGACAGCACTTCTGGTGGGAAGGTATGAAATGGGAAATTGCTCGCTTCGTGGCTAAGTGCTTGGTGTGTCAGCAAGTCAAGGCTGAACACCAAAGGGTTGCTGGTTTGTTGCAACCACTTCCGATTCCTCAGTGGAAGTGGGAACATATAACCATGGATTTCGTGACGGCTTTACCGCGGAGTCCAAAGGGCAACAATGCAGTATGGGTGATTGTCGATCGGTTGACCAAGGCGGCTCACTTTATTCCTTTTCGGGTTGGTCAATCGACAGAGACTTTGGCAGAGCGGTACATGCAGGAGATTGTGAGATTGCATGGAGTACCGGTAAGTATCGTGTCCGATCGGGACACTCGGTTCTTGTCGCACTTCTGGAGGAGTCTACAAGAAAGTTTGGGGACTCGATTGAAGTTTAGCACAGCTTATCATCCTCAGACTGATGGACAATCGGAGAGAATGATCCAGACCCTTGAAGATATGTTGAAGGTTTGCATGTTGGACTTCAAAGGTTCTTGGGAGGATCATCTACACCTGGTGGAGTTTTCGTACAACAATAGTTTCCAAGCGACTAGTCAGATGGCTCCGTTTGAAGCGTTGTATGGTCGTAAGTGCCGTTCACCTGTTTGTTGAGATGACGTTGGTGAACGAAGGTTGCTAGGACCAGATTTGGTGGTACAGACAGTCGAGAAGGTGAATACAATCAGGAAGCATATGAAGGCAGCTCAAGACAGACAGAAAAGTTGGGCCGACACGTCAAGAAGACTTCTAGAGTTCGCCGTGGGCGATTTGGTATTCCTGAAGATATCACCGACTAGGGGGTGATTCGCTTTGGAAGTCGGGGAAAGCTTAGTCCTCGATTCGTTGGACCCTTCGAGATATTGGAGCGTGTTGGAGAGGTAGCGTACCGTTTGGCGTTACCACAGTCATTGGCAGGAGTGCACGATGTGTTTCATGTATCTCAACTACGGAGGTATGTTCGAGATGAGACTCATGTCTTGGATCATTCGGAGTTGACCGTACGGGAGGACCTAACTTTTGAGGAGCGACCAGTTGAAATAAAGGATCGAAGAGAAAAGGTTCTTAAGAACAAGGTTATCCCTCTTGTGCTAGTTTCTTGGGGTAATCGATCGCATGGAGAATCCACTTGGGAGCGAGAAGACGAGATCCAGCAGAAATTCCCTCACCTTTTCCAGTAGTTAGCTATCTTGTATTCTTGGAATTTCGAGGACGAAATTCTTTTGTAGTTGGGTATGATGTAACACCCGAGCCCAAGAATACTATTTCTTTTGCTAGTTGAGCGTTATATTGCTCATTCCAATTATCCTGATTATCTGGTGTTTATTGCAAAATTTTAACCGGTTAAGTCATTTTGGCACATAACAAATTTTAACTCCTAAAATGAAATTAAAAATATCCATGTTGGCCTACTCGTCGCCACTAGTCGCGTGGTAGCGTCCGCGCGTCGAGATTTCGTCCCGTTCGGTGAAACGGGCAAGTTTGGACGACTACGCGCGCGTGCAAGTGTCCGACTTGGGGGCATGCATTTTAATCACAAGACACCTCTTTTCAAAATTTGGAACTCGCTTAAAATCCTACAATTTGAATTTGGAACATTTGGGCGCAACCCGGGCGCGATTTGGAAATATTTCATTTAGCGCCAAAATTGCCCGTTTGATTAAATATATTAAACTATATATAATTTTCACTGTTACCTAAATCACTCGTTAAATCCCTAAAATCTTTAATTCTAACTCACAAATTTTTCCCTTGGCCAATCACGAGGGATTTAAATCCCTCGTGGGCCCCACCTTTTCCCACTCTCTCTCTATCTCTCCTCATCAAATCTCTCTCTCTCTCCCCAATCCTAACCTATCTCTCTCTCTCTCTTCCTATATATAAAACCCCCACTGTTCACCCTTCTTCCTCACACGAGGAAAACTTTCGCGTGAACCCTGAACCCTAACCCTAGCCTCCTCGTGACCTCGCCGCCGGCCCCACCACGACCTCGCCGTCGCCGTCAACACCTCCTCAGCCTAGCCGCACCCTCCTACCTCCTTCCTCCGCCTCTTCCCGCGCCTGCACCCAACCCCGACGCCATCACCAGCCACAGACCTCGCCGCCGCCGCCGCCTCCCTTTGCCGACGACACCCAAATCCTCCTCTCTTCCTCCTCGTCCCGACCTCGTCGTCGCCTTCCTCCTCCCCTCGCCGGACCACCAGAACCCGAGCCCGACCCTAGCACCAACCCCGGGTCGTCGGAAAACGTGCCGTCGACCCTCGTCGACGTCACCCGCGCCACCTCCGACCACCTCCTTCTCCCCTCGATCACCAGAGCAGGCCAGCACCTCCTCTACTCTCAGCACCATCGTTTTCCAGCAACATCCAGCCACCTCAAACCCTTGCCGCGCCACCGTTCCTCGCTGCCGGCGCCCTATCGCCGTCGAGCCGTCGTGGTTGCACCCTGGTGTCTCCCTGTAAGCATCTCTATCTTTCCATTAATGTTAAACCCCCCCTCTCGCTGGTCTTTGCTTATGTTTATCGTATGGTTGCTAACTCGTCGTCGTTTTGACTTTTGCAGAATTCCGGCCGTGCCGTCGTTTGGACCCGACGCTCCAGCGAAGTATTCTGGTCCGTGTGGTCCCGCTGTTCGCTGTTGGGACTCGATCCGTAGTCCGTGCACCCGTCTCGTGTTTTCCGCCGACATTGCATCCGTGCTTTCCGGTTTGCGAAACCATCGAGGCAAGATTTCTTGCTACATGCTACGTTAAACTAATTAAATGTTTGACTCACAAACTTGCTATATCAACTAAATATTGCTACTTGTCTCATTGGACGAAATATGATGTACATTATAATACCGCCACCTAAATCGTATTTTGCCACCATAACCTTAATAACAACTACCTGCTAATCATTTTACTATTTAGAGGATAATAGTCGCACACTTATATCTTTATTGCCTGCTGTTATTAATATTGCGCTACACTGTGATTACTGCACCCCAAGGGTGCTTGAACCTGTTAATAAGAGAACACAAAGCATCACTGTGTTTACATGGAATAATATTGTTATTTTCCGTTCCTGCTGTTGTCCCTTATTCGTTACTATACCTGTTATCAGCATACATTTGATTGCATTACATATTGACCGATCTTGATACACCTGACACATGTACTGATACACCGGACATGACACCCTGTACATATCGACTCAACCTGTTGAAAAGTGACCTGACCTGTTACCTGATTTCATGCCTAATGCCGACAAACCTGACCATTCCTGCTGTCTATCCAGACAGACCTACTTTTACCTGATCTTGTGTTGGCATTAGTCCTTGACTACTGAATACCCGACCTAACATACATAGCTTGGGGGTATGGGGAAATCAAAGGTGAAACTGACTTGTAACTCAACAGTTCGATACTTGTTCTGATCAGTCTTACGGGCTTGGCCAGTCCGGGAGTGATGATGCTGACATCACTCGTCCATCCTACTACCTACTTTTACTGCTTAGCGGCACGTCTCGGATTCAGCCCCGAGGACCTTGACCGTGGTCCCGGGCACGCACGGGATACTATTGAGTTACATCGACGATTCATCAATTGATTTCAAAGACTATAGAGTAGAAACTTGATAGGACAGTTTAGTCACCATTGCACATTACCCTGCTCTGTTATTTCTTAGTACTGCTTTATTCATGTTCATACCTGCATTGCTTATTACCATGTTTATATTATATTATTTGATGACATGACGCGCTGACGTCTGGGTTTTGCATGGCCCAGATTCCTTACCACTGTCGACGACCGAGCAGGAGTACTTCAGCCAGCAGGCTGAACTGTGAGTTCCTTAGGGCTTAGTTATTTATTTTCATTCCATTTCCAGATGTGAGCCCGCATTATGGGACGTACTGTTTATTTATTGTATTGGATCATTTGCTTCCGCACTTATTGTTTATTGATTCTTATTATTATGGATTGGGACATGTGTTAGATTAGTTCATTATCTTGTTCTTGATATCCTTACAACCGTAATGTGACTATGGATGGATACTTCCTACCCACAGGTAGCATGGTTGGCTATGTTACGTGCCCAATCCTGCGTACTCTGGAAAGCGGGGCGTGACATGGTTCTTCTTAAAAATCGTGAGGATTCTTAAGCGGGTTTTCCCTTGAGAGTCGTAAGGATCTCGCAAGAGAGTTTTTCTTCCTTACAGGTCGTGGGGGCCTGCAAGTGTCGGATGTGATCACCCTTGTCCGTGTTTCACGAAGTTAGGGGTTTCTTAAGGTATCGTAGTTTAAAGACGTCACGGTCAAGGTTAAGGACCTCATAGTCCGTGGATTTAAGGACTCCACAGTCCGCTGTTAGTTTTAAGACATCACGGTCAAGGTTAACGACCTCATAGTCCGTGGATTTAGGGACTCCACAGTCCGGTGTTTGGTTGCAGGGACCCGTCACCTCTTTGAAGACGTTGAGGAATTACAACGCCGGGCATCAAAGGAGTGAAGAGATGTACCCTTAAACCAAGGCAAAATCTGTAGGGAATCGGGGTGGTTGATCGTTAGTTTTAAGACATCACGGTCGAGGTTAAGGACGTCATAGTCCGTGGATTTTAAGGACTCCACAGTCCGGTATTTGCTCTGGATGCTTCACACGGGTTTACTGCCGTGCTCGGCGAGGACCAGGCTCCGCTCTGGGCGTTTTCCGCGGGGTCAAAGAGTGACGTTATCCGCGTTCCACGTAACCAGGAATTTTGCACTAGATGCCTCACACGGGTTCACTGCCGTGCTCGGGGAGGACTAGGCTCCGCTCTGGATGCTTTGCACGGGCTCACTGCCATGCTCTACAAGGACCAGGATCCGCTCTGGACGTTTTCCACGGGGTCAAAGAGTGACATTATCCGCGTTCCACATGACCAGGAATTTTGCACTAGATGCTTCACACGGGTTCACTGCCGCGTTAGGCGAGGACTAGGCTCCGCTCTGGATGCTTTGCACGGGTTCACTGCCATGCTCTGCGAGGACCAGGATCCGCTCTGGACGTTTTCCACGGGGTCAAAGAGTGACATTATCCGCGTTCCACGTGACCAGGAATTTTGCACTAGATGCTTCACACGGGTTCACTGCCGCGTTAGGCGAGGACTAGGCTCTGCTCTGGATGCTTTGCATGGGTTCACTGCCATGCTCTGCGAGGACCAGGATCCGCTCTGGACGTTTTCCACGGGGTCAAAGAGTGACATTATCCGCGTTCCACGTGACCAGGAATTTTGTACTAGATGCTTCACACGGGTTCACTGCCGCGTTAGGCGAGGACTAGGCTCCGCTCTGGATGCTTTGCACGGGTTCACTGCCATGCTCTGCGAGGACCAGGATCCGCTCTGGACGTTTTCCACGGGGTCAAAGAGTGACATTATCCGCGTTCCACGTAACCAGGAATTTTACACTAGATGCTTCACACGGGTTCGCTGCCGCGTTAGGAGAGGACTAGGCTCCGCTCTGGATGCTTTGCACGGGTTCACTGCCATGCTCTGCGAGGACCAGGATCCGCTCTGGATGTTTTCCACGGGGTCAAAGAGTGACATTATCCGTGTTCCACGTGACCAGGAATTTTGCACTAGATGCTTCACACGGGTTCACTGCCGCGTTAGGCAAGGACTAGGCTCCGCTCTGGATGCTTTGCACGGGTTCACTGCCATGCTCTGCGAGGACCAGGATCCGCTCTGGACGTTTTCCACGGGGTCAAAGAGTGACATTATCCGCGTTCCACGTAACCAGGAATTTTGCACTAGATGCTTCACACGGGTTCACTGCCGCGTTAGGCGAGGACTAGGCTCCGCTCTGGATGCTTCGCACGGGTTCACTGCCATGCTCTGCGAGGACCAGGATCCGCTCTGGACGTTTTCCACGGGGTCAGAGAGTGACATTATCCGCGTTCCACGTGACCAGGAATTTTGCACTAGATGCTTCACACGGGTTCACTGCCGCGTTAGGCGAGGACTAGGCTCCGCTCTGGATGCTTTGCATGGGTTCACTGCCATGCTCTGCGAGGACCAGGATCCGCTCTGGACGTTTTCCACGGGGTCAAAGAGTGACATTATCCGCGTTCCACGTAACCAGGAATTTTGCACTAGATGCTTCACACGGGTTCACTGCCGCGTTAGGCGAGGACTAGGCTCCGCTCTGGATGCTTCGCACGGGTTCACTGCCATGCTCTGCGAGGACCAGGATCCGCTCTGGACGTTTTCCACGGGGTCAAAGAGTGACATTATCCGCGTTCCACGTGACCAGGAATTTTGCACTAGATGCTTCACACGGGTTCACTGCCGCGTTAGGCGAGGACTAGGCTCCGCTCTGGATGCTTTGCACGGGTTCACTGCCATGCTCTGCGAGGACCAGGATCCGCTCTGGACGTTTTCTACGGGGTCAAAGAGTGACATTATCCGCGTTCCACGTAACCAGGAATTTTGCACTAGATGCTTCACACGGGTTCACTGCCACGTTAGGCGAGGACTAGGCTCCGCTCTGGATGCTTCGCACGGGTTCACTGCCATGCTCTGCGAGGACCAGGATCCGCTCTGGACGTTTTCCACGGGGTCAAAGAGTGACATTATCCGTGTTCCACGTAACCAGGAATTTTGCACTAGATGCTTCACACGGGTTCACTGCCGTGTTAGGCGAGGACTAGGCTCCGCTCTGGATGCTTCGCACGGGGTCAAAGAGTGACGTTATCCGCGTTCCACGTGACCAGGAATTTTGCACTGTATATATCCGCATTTCACGGAATAGAGGTTTGACTCTTGGTGATATGTATATCGCCGATCCATGGAACTGGGGGTTGCCGCTGTTCCGTTTCGCTTGATGTTGTGTCTGCTGTTACGAAACGAGTGCTGGGATGATCTCTAGGTCGCTTGTGGCCCGTCGAGATTTAGCTTCGTTCTTTGGTAAAACCTGGGGGAGGGAGGTACGTTCCCTTCTTTGTTTGCGCCCCTGGATTGTATACAGGGATAGATGTAACATTACCTGTAGGGCGAAGATTTCATTCTTTCATCATTTTTTCATTCTTTCCGCGATGCTCTATCATTTCAGCATTTTATATCGCGAAAATCGCGATTGCCCAATCATTTCGGCTATTTTTCGCGGTGCCCAATTATTTCGGCTATTTATTTTATTTTTACTCGCTGCTTTTTATTGCGAGCTGCCCAATCATTTCGGCTGTTTTTTTTTTATGCCTTCATTCTCACTTGCTGATTTTTATTGCAAGTTGCCCCATCATTTCGGCTATTTTTGTAGGCATGTGTGGCTTGCTAGCTTTTTCGCCGCAAGCTCGGATTTTGGACACCGATTTCGGTGTCAGCATCGCTGCAACTGGTATGTTGCCAGGAGCGAATCATCATTTGCCTCTGTCGATGTTGAACAAAGGTGGCTTAGCGAACAGGGTTAGGATCCTGTCGGCTAAGGCTTTTGACTTCATGAGCCGTAAGGGTCTCACAAAGGTATTTCTCCCTACAAGTCGTGAGGATCTTGCAGGTGTATTTTCTTCTTAGGGATCGTGAGGATTCCTAAGTGTATGTCCGTCTGTAAGTCGTAAGGATCCTACAAGAGGGTTTTCTCCTTATGGGTCGAGAGGACCTACGAGGGTTGGACTTTGCTGGGGAAATGTTTATTCGCGCCCGTGGATTGTATACAAGGGTCAGTATTGAGCCTCTTGTAGGGCAATATCGAAGGTTGTGGAGGATTTGCTTAAGAACAGGTTTAGGTTTCTGTAACTTAAGACTTTCAAATCTCATGAGCCGTAAGGGTCCCATAAGAGAATTCTCCTTACGAGTCGTGAGGATCTCGTAAGTGTATTTTCTCCTTAGGAATCGTGAGGATCCCTAAGTGTGTTGCTCCTTTGTGAGTCGTAAGGATCTCACGCAGGTGGTTTCTCCTTACAAGGTCGAGAGGACCCTACAAGTGTCTTTTAACGAGGTTGCGCCCTTTCGGGTTTTCACAAATACTCGCCGGTAGTCCTGCTGTTTTTACTCACGGAGCCCTTTCGGGTTTTCATCCGTGCCCATTTTGCTTATGGACATACCGTTTTTTTTCTATATTCTTTTTCACTTTTTTTTTTACAAGGTCGCGCCCTTTCGGGTTTTCACGAACACTTGCCGGCAGCCCTGCTGTTTTTACTCACGGAGCCCTTTCGGGTTTTCATCCGTGCCCACTTTGCTTATGGACATACCGTTTTTTTTTTTTATCATTTTTTATCTTCTTTTTTTTTTTTATCCATCTCGTCAACCTGAGGATGTTGCGGTAGTAGTTTAGGGACGTTTCGGTCCGTCGTTAGTTTAAGGACGTTTCGGTCCGTCGATAGTTTAAGGACGTTTAGGTCCGTCGTTAGTTTAAGGACGTTTCGGTCCGTCGTTAGTTTAAGGACGTTTCGGTCCGTCGTTATGGGAAGGCCGGCTGCTGCTTGTAAAGTCTGAGCCTAGGAAGACAGTGAGCGGACATAGTCGTCGTCATCTATCATTGACCCCGGCTGTGGCTCATTAAGCATAGTACTTCTTTAAGAAGCGGCCGTTTATTGGCCTGAAAGGCCTTTCACCGTGCATGTCCATGAGTAGATAGGCTCCACCCTGGTAGACCTTGTCTATGATGTACGGGCCTTCATAGTTTGGCTCAAATTTTCCTCGCTTGGCGCGATTAGGGATCATAGGTCTTTTGACCACTAGTACGAGTTCGCCTTGGCGGAATGTCCTCGGCCTGGTCAATCTTTCGTATGAGCGCGTCATCTTTGCTTTGTAGGCCTCTAGATGTTGTTGTGCTATGAGCCGGGTTTCATCGAGGGCATCAAGCTCCTCAAGCCGAAGGTGAGCATTTTCTTCGTTCGTCAGCTCGTGGTGGACTGCTACTCGTAGAGAGGGTAACTCTATCTCGAGGGGGAGCACTGCCTCCGTCCCAAATACCAACGCGTACGGCGTTGTGTTCGTGGCCGTCTTGAATGTAGTTCGATAAGCCCAAAGGGCTTCTTGCAGCCTTTCGTGCCAGTCTCTCTTATTCCTGGAAACGGTCTTTTTTATGATCTTCGTCAAGGTCTTATTGAAGGCCTCGGCCAGACCGTTAGCTCGTGGATTGTAAACCGAATAATATCTCCAGTCTATATTGTGCTGCTGTGCGAAGCGGCTAATCTTATGGCTTCGGTAGGCCGGCCCGTTATCGGAGATAATCCGCCGTGGAGTTCCGAACCGATAGATGACGTGCGTCTTGAAGAAATGGAGGATATTCTCCGTCTTCACTTCCCTCAGTGGTACTGCTTCTGCCCATTTGGAGAAGTAATCAGTTGTCGCCAGAATAAAACGGTGTCCCCGGGATGATGCTGGCTCAATGGGGCCGACTATGTCAGTCCCCCACATTTCGAATGGCCAACTAGCCAGCGTCGGGTGCAGTGGATTCGGATGTTGGTGGATGAAGTCTCCATGAATCTGGCATGAGTGGCATTGCTTCGCATACTCGAGGCAGTCCTGGATCATCATGGGCCAGTAGTAACCCATCCGTTTAATTTTTAACTTC
Organism: Agapanthus africanus; assembly: GCA_030015575.1. Classification (NCBI taxonomy): domain Eukaryota; kingdom Viridiplantae; phylum Streptophyta; class Magnoliopsida; order Asparagales; family Amaryllidaceae; genus Agapanthus; species Agapanthus africanus. The sequence continues at coordinate 156,423,416 of CM057343.1, forward strand.
ATCTTTGGGCCTGCTTGGTGAGAACCGCAAAGTCCGTCATGAACTTCCTGAATGACTCTTTCTGCTTCATCAGGTCCTAAGCATCTCAGCCATAGAGAATCAAACGATCTCTTGTACAGAATATCGTTGACAAAAGCGAAAGATAAAGCTCGTTTCATGAGCTGATGTCTTGAGGACGCTTCTTCGGGCATTCGGTGGGACTTAAAGTAGTATATGAAGACTTTCCTCCAGTCTTCGGCCTTCTCATGGTCTTTTATTTGTAGGGTCTTCTGCTCAGTCGTTCCCTTTTCTTCGCATGATTCCGGAGATATTTCTGCCGGGGCGAGCACTCGACGGCTTTGTACCACGATTCTGACGTCATCGAGGTTCTCGTCGGCCAGTTCTTTAGCAAGTTTAGCCAACGCGTCTGCTTTGCTGTTTTCCGCGCGCGGTATGTTCTCCAAAGTATAGGAGGGAATTTGTGTCAATAGTTGTTGCACCCTTTCGCCGTACTTCACTAACTCCGGCTTGCACGTTTGGTAGTCACCATTTACTTGACTAACGACTAGCTGAGAATCCCCGTATATGAGGAGGTCTTCAATTCCCATGTCAATGGCGATCTCGAGGCCTGCTATCAGAGCTTCGTATTCGGCTTCATTGTTTGTCCTCGGTTCTGTTAAGGAGAAGGCGAAGCGCATTATCCCTCCTTGTGGAGTTGCAAAGATGAGGCTTATCCCTGATTTGATCCTTGGGATACCTTGTTTCTGTTTCTTTATGGAGGACGCTCCATCGAAATAGAGTTCCCATCGGGTGCTTCCGCTGCTAATCGCATCAAATGCATGCTCGTCCGGCAAATCACAGTTCAGAGGAGAATCGGCCGGTATCGGGTGCTCGGCGAGGAAGTCGGCAATGGCCTGGCCTTTCACTGCCTTGAGAGGTTGATACGTTATCGAGAACTCCATCAAGAGTAGGGCCCACTTAGCGAGTCATCCCGTCAATATGGCTTTCGACATCAGATATTTGAGAGGGTCCACCTTCGAAATAAGACGGACTTCATGCGCTAATGCGTAATGTCTAAGCTTTGTTATTGCGAAGATCAACGCCAGGCAGTGCTTTTCAATGGGGGAATAGTTGCTTTCTGCCCCCAGCAGCACTCGACTTAAGTAGTAAAGTGCTCTTTCTTTCCCCTGATCGTTCTCTTGTGCCCATAATGCGCCCAAAGAACCTTCGAGGCGGCCGTGTAAAGAATGAGAGGCTTTCCCTTCACTGGAGCAGCCAACACTGGAGGGTTCTGCAGGTACTGCTTGATCTCGTCTAGTGCACCTTGACATTTATGATCCCAAACGAATGGAGTTCCCTTTTTCATCAGGTGGCTGTAAGGACGGCATTTGCCCGAAAGATTAGCGATAAACCGCCGGATGTATGCGAGCTTCCCTTGGAGAGACCGCAACTGCTTGAGGGTTCTTGGCGGAGGTATTTCCATGATCGCCTTAATCTTTGACGGATCTATTTCAATACCTCGGTGTCGAACGATGAATCCCAGAAATTTGCCCGAGGAGACTCCAAACGCGCATTTGAGGGGATTCATTTTTAAATTATATTGCCGAAGGCGTCGAAATACAGTCTCCAGATGCTTTAAATGATCTTCGTATGACATGCTCTTTACTACGAGGTCATCGATATAGCACTCGACGACGTCGTGTATGAGGTCATCAAAGATCTTTGTCATGGCCCTTTGATAGGTAGCGCCAGCGTTCTTAAGACCAAAGGGCATAACCCTGTAGCAAAATATACCCAAAGGGGTCCGGAAAGCGGTGTGCTTCTGGTCTTCGGGATGCATTTATATCTGATTGTATCCTGATGAACAGTCCATAAAGGAGAAAACCTCGTGAGTGGACGTGTTATCTATCATTAGCTCGGTTACCGGCACCGGGAAATCGTCCTTTGGACAGGCTTTATTGAGATCCCTGAAATCCATGCATATGCGTACCGTCCCATTCTTCTTCATTACCGGGACGATATTGGCGATCCAGTCGGGGTATTGGACTTCTTGGATAAATCCAGAATCGATCAACTTCTTGACTTCGGCGTTGATGCTCATTTCAAGCTCGAGTCGCATCCTTCTTGGCGCCTGCTTGACTGGCTTGATATCTGGGGATATTGCTAATCTATGCACAGCAATCTCCGGATCTAATCCTGGCATCTCGAAATAGCTCCACGCGAAGCAGTCTTTATGCCGTAGAAGCACGTTCTTTAACGCAGCCACCCTTTCTTCAGATAACAGCTCGCTGACAAATGTCGGTCGCGGGTCGTCTGCCGATCCCAACTCAATCTTCTTGAGGTTATCTGCAGTAGTATGTATACCATCTTCCAGTTCTTTTGGAGCGGGCGGAAATTCCGAGATCACCTCATCATCGCTGTTCTCAAAGCACCGGTAAAGGTCATCTACGTCCTCGGGCTCTTCTCCTAATATCGTAATCGTATAACAAGTGCGAACCCGCTCCCTGGACTGAGGTGGACCCGGTTCTGCTCTTGCGGCCTTGGGCTCATGCTTTTGCGGTGGCGTCACATTCCAGCCGTCGGATAAAGCGAATCTGCCCTGTCGGTACTGGTCCTCGACCCAGTTCTTGAAGGTGAAGCAGTCTTCGGTAGGATGTCCTATGGCTCGGTGATAAGAGCAATAACTCGGATGAGAAGCCTTGCTAGCTTGCTCAGGATGTCTAGACTCTGGAAGCGTGATCATTTGATGTTTTATGGCGAGGTTAAGTAACCTCCCCGTTTTGTCTCGGGGGAAGGAGTACGCTCGACTCATCTTCTTCATGAGGGACAAACCCGAGCCGCTTCTTGATTTATTTCCGTCTCTGTGTCGGGCCTTTCGTACAACGGATTGACGAGGATAAGCGTCTTTGTCTTCTGCAGCACGTTAAGATAGACGTTGCATCCTGGCCTTCTCGTAGATGGCCATTTCGCGGTTGTGGTCTTCCCGAGCTTCCTGACCCATTTTCCTGATAGGCTTGCCCACTCGCTCTTCAAACGACGGACTCGGCGCTTTAATTGCGGGGTCTAGTTTTGATGGGTGGTTGGCATCTCCTGACAGGGCGTCCTCCTCTTCATCAAAGGTATATATGGCGTAGCTACTGTGGGCCCGTTCCCGTTTTCCGGCTCTTGCGTATCCAAGCCCGAGTGTTTCCATCTTCCCGTTGGGCAATTTGCGTTGAGTCCCGGGGACATCCCAAATCCTGTTGTAGAACCGCGCCTGCCGAACGGTCTGTTCTAAGGGTACTCCTTGGCACTTCAATAGCTTTTTTAATCCATTTGTATAGTATCTGGGCAGACGGATGGGTTGGAGCCTGTCAAGTGTAGCATCCGTGCCATGCCAGATCTCTTTTTCTATTTTCGACTCTGAGGATCGGTAGAATAGGATCACCTTCTCGCCCCTTCGCCTGGGAGGGACGTAAAATGTTTGCAGGTCCTGTACATTGTGAGCCTGAAGCGCGTCGAGATCCTTGTAGTGTTCTCGCGGTACCATGGTGATTTGCAAACTATGGTCATCGCCAGGGGGTGCTTGTATTGACAACCGATTGGAGAACACAGCATTAACTTCATCTTCTGAATCACTTCCGAAGACCAACACGGGGGCGGGCGTCCCCAGGTTGTTGCGTTGAGATGGCCCTGCGTAAACTATCTCTTCCTCTTCTTCGGTATCGCTCCCGAAAATCGGGATGGTGGCGGCGGTTTTGTTCCCCGGATTGCGACTCCTTTCTGTATCCTCGAAATCTGGCAAAAAGTACTTCGCATCTTCGTATTTGCGGACTTCGTTCACGGAAAATGGGTTTAACTCACCTGTTACGGTATACTCGAAACCATCCTTAAAGTACTTCATACACTGATGTTGTGTAGAAGGGATGATATTGTACTCGTGTAGCCAAGGACGGCCGAGTAAGGCGTTGTAGCAGGTCTTGGCGTCAATGACATGGAATTTGATGTCTGTGACAAGAAGTCCAAAGCGTAATGTTAATATCACAGATCCGAGAGTCCGTGACGATTGTGAATCGAAACCGGAGATAGTGATTTTGTCACGAGCGAGGTGTTGCACGCTCATGCAGATTTCCTTCAACACCCGAACATTAAGGAGATTGACGGAGGATCCATTATCCACCAGAATCTTGCCTATCTTGATATCATGGCAGTATCCGGAGACGTATAGGGGACGGTTGTGGTCGCACGTCCCGAGAAGGAGGTCTTCATCACCGAAAGTGATATCGGCTGTATGCACTTCCTCCAGTTCATCCTTCATCTTTTCAGTGGCGAGGAAGGCTTGGAACTGCTCAGGTTCTTGTAACGCCTTAATTAGTGAGTCTCGCGCTTCTTTTGATAATAGGAGGGCATCGAGAATGCTAAGCTGAGAAGGTAGCTTCCTTAGGTGCGCGAGGATGTTATAGTCCACTTTACTCTTCCTAGGAGGGTCTTTGGTAGCCAGCTCTTTCGTGACTTGGTCATCTAAAGTGATATCTTCAGTGACCTTTTCCTTTCCTTTATCCTTTCTATTCCCGGGCCCGAGATTCTTCTCTGGGAGTGTGCGATTGCGCAGCTGAATGTTCTCGCAGATCTCCGATTTCTCCTCTTTCCCTAAAGCGGATTCTTTAAAGAGAGGGCCCAGAGCCATTTCTTCGTCAGAGTCGCTCCCAAAGGTGAGAACTTGTGACCCCCCGGCGTTAACCATGTAGCAGTTGCCAGTAGTTCTATTTTGCCCATCGACGGTACCTCCTCGCTCTCGGCGGATCTTGCGTTTCATGCGCTTAAAATGTTGCCGATGAGCAACATATCCTTGCCACCATATCTTAAAGGCGTCGCACTCCTCCGTGGGATGTGATATTTTCCGATGATATGCGCAATAGTCAAGGTGCGTCTCTACCCCATCGTGTGCATTTCCTTCCGAGGGTGGTAGCTTCATTCCCATTGACATGGCTTTGGCAAACCTTTTCCTCGTCTTGAATATCTTCTTGTCTACTTCGGATGCCTTTCGCTCTGGCAGGGGTAGTTCAACTCTTTCGTTCAGTTGCCCGCACTTGGCTCCTTCCGACGTGGTCATCTCACGCTCCTGGTCCGCTTTACATTTTAGACGAATCTCGTCTAGAAAAGCGTCGATCATTTCATCTGTTGGCCACGCGCGTTCTGGTACAGGCTCTGCCTCCAGCTTCTTAATGCCAGGAGTTTTCCCATCATCGGTAAACGAGTGGGAGATTACATTACAACTCGCCACATATCCTTCGGATTCATCTGACGAGCTTTCTCCATCATCTTCTTCTTGAAAGATGTGGTTGAGGAACTCTCGCAGTGTGACAGGGGTTCGCGCCTTTTGATTGTACTCTTCCAACGCGTCGATTTGCTTCTGCAAGTTCGTGTGTTCGTTTTCAAGCTTCACGGGCTTCTTGGATTTCCTCTTCTTTTTCTTCGAGGATTTCGACGGTTGGGCGTGAGTATTTGGGCCATTATCGCGAGTCTTCGTAGTCGGGCGGCGCCTTAGCATCCCTTCGATAATTTGAGGTTCAAGAGGGTCCTTCCATTCGATCGCAGGGCACGCATGAAGGTCTCTCAGCATTCTTTTGGTTTTAGTTGATAGCGCGACCTCCCATGGAGCTTCTTCAATAAAAGAACATGTTGCCCCCGGTGTATCCGCTTTCCTAGGAGCATGCGGCTGTGGGGGGTTCACCTTCCACTTTTCGGACAGTACAAACTTCCCCTGGAGGTACTGGTCTTCAATCCATCCTTTGAAGACGAAGCAATCTTCAATCGGATGGCCTATCGTTTGATGGTAAGGGCAATAGTTAGGGTTATTCACTTCGGTGGGTTGCGGCGGTCGCCTTGGATTTGGCAGGTTTATAAGTCTGTTGCGTATTGCCAGCTCGAATAGCCGTCTCGTCTTGTCCCGTGGGAACGAGTAGGGACGCTTCATCTTCTCATTATAATACCGACGCCTTTCCTCGAGTTGATCTGCCGGTTTCGGGGCGTTAGGTTGCTGTTGGGCATTCGCAACAAAGGTTGCCCTTCCTTTACCCTTGTCATTCCGAGGTTCCGACTTCGGGGGAGGTGGTCTATGACCCATCTGGTCCATCTGAGCCAACTTGTCGATTAAAGCCTGGAATGTGGTTGGCTTAAAGAACATCATAAACTGGGAGATAGTTGCGTGAGGGTCTAGGGTTCCTACGAACATGCCCACTGCGGGTGCCTCCTCAATGCGTTGCTCACATCTCGACCACAAGTTCCGCCAGCGTATAGCGTACTGGACCCAGGTTTCGCCTGGTTTTACCCTGGCGTTAATAAGCGCAGTTATTGGAGTGCGTTCGCTGGCGCTTGCAAATCGCTGAGTGAACAACAACTCCATTTCAGCGAACGTTTTGATAGAATCGTTCGGGAGTTCCGAATACCATTCGAACGCAGTTTCTGATAAGCTGCCCACGAACTGGCGGAGCAACAGTTTATCATCACCGTCGGTGTTACCGCAGAGGGCCCGGAACTGGGCGACATGCTGATGGGGATTGCCGGTCCCCTTATACACGTGGAATTTTGGTATCGTATAGCCTTGCGGGTATTTGATTTGGTCGTACCAGCTCGGATACGGCCGCCCCGTTTTCACGACTCGACCAGCTGCCTCAGTCGCGTGATGAACCCGGATTTGCTGGGCTATGTAGTCAGCCAAGTCAGCCATAGAGATTACCTCCTCCTTGGCCGTTGAGAGGGCTGGTGGTGGATTTGACGTTTCTCCTCGGTCGTCTTCAAGAACGATTGGGGGATCCTCGGCGGGTAAGTCCTGCTGGATCATCATTCCTATCACATCTTGGAAGAGAAGGCCCATCCGTTGTATGTTGGCCGCTTGTTCAGCAGCCTCTTTGTCCCTTTTCTCCAGTGTCCGGCGAAGGAATTCAGCATCGGTTTCTTCCTCCCGGCGTGCGTCTGAGGACGTTTCTGGGTTTTCTTTTGGCCCGGTGAGCGCGGCCATAGCATTCATCATTTCTTGAAGCTTTTGTTGCTGCTCTTGAGCCTTCGTCACGGATCGGGTTAGCGGTCGGTGGCCCGTAGAAGTGCGGCTTTCCTCTTTTCCAGAGGCCATGTAAACAGTGTGGACCACCATGCCCCCAGACTTAGGGCATCTGGGCTCAGTGCTTTTAGCCGTCGTTGCATGCTGTGGGGTTTTCTGTGGCCTCCTCCTTTTATGAGCCATGGAGGTTGAGGGGACCGTTGAGGTGGGCGTCCAGACAGCCTTTTGGGGTTTAGCCTGGTGACCAGCTTCCGGTTGAATTTTCAGCTTCTTGTGTTGGCGGGAGAAGTTTGGATCGATGATCAAGTCCCGTGCCTGCCGCCAAACCTTATAGATTTTGGAAGACAGCCGTTGAGGAGATCGGGGTTGTTCGGGTTTTATTTCGACAACCTCTTTTAAAGAGGGAGGAGACCTTTTCAGCACTGCCGTAGGAGAATTCCTTCGCACCTTATTTAGCATTTCAAAGCTGTTCCCAGTTGGAACAGCAGCATTAACCTCTGCCACCGGGGCCGATGGAGTCAACCCGGAGGGGGAGTTGCCCCCAGCCTTCCTTACTCGGCGCCAATGGCGACGTCGAGCGTGTCGAGCGGACGGTGTAGGGTCAGCGGTAAGAATGGTTTCGTCTTGCCCCCTGTCTGGGTGGGGGGTCGCAGTTGGTATTAGCCTGTCAAAGACCGATGTCCTTTGGGCAGTAAGAGCGGAGCGGGAACCGTCAATCTTGTAAAGACCGACCTTTTGGCCGGAGAAGCCGCCTTGACGATTTCGGGAGCAAGGGCAGTCACCTTCTTAGAAGCAGCCTTCTCTGAGATTGTAGGTCCCATGATGGGTTCGCAGGATTTCTGGCCCAATCTAGAGAAGACCGAGGCGTTGACGTTGGGCGACTCGTTGAGAGGAGCCGCGGCAGGGGTAAGACGATCAAAGACCGACTTCTTGAGAGCTTCCGTTGTCAGCGCTGGAGCGGTGAAGTTTGTCGGTGGGAGCATGGTCCCAAAGAACAATCCTGTGGTGGCGCGAGTGACCTGTTCCACGGGCATTGTGAATAGCGAAGCAGCTTGGGGTCCGTAGGCTATACCTCCTGGCGAGGCAGAGCGTTGGTTGCAATTGCAGTCTGAGCAGTTGGAGAATTTCATGGAAGTAGAAGCCATCGATCCTTTGCTTTCTGCAATAAGCAAGACGCCAATTCTTAGTATCTTGAAACCCAAGGGCAACCATTGGCGAACCGCGATTGGTTCGTGAGTCACGACACACGAAGTGTGGAGTGGAAAGAGGAAAAGGTCCCACCGGGCGTGCCAGAATCTGTTCCCCTCCGAAAGACGGCGCACAAGACTGCGGTGTCTTGGCACTGAGATTCGGGGCAGATGCTAATTGGTGCTATCCGTTCACCTCTCCGAAGATGCCAAGTTGATTTATGGCACCATGTATCGAAGGTTTAAACGGATGCGTCCGATGTAGCAGACTTCGTCAGATTCCCCCTCGCTTGAGGGGTTTTTTGATTGTGGGGACGCTCTTCCCTGCAGGCGCAAGCCCCTGCAGTTAATTACGCTACCGCATTGCGGTAACAACTTTCTCCTTCTCCAGCTGGTCACTTCGTGTCGTGGGTGTTTATTTTGTGTTTGGTTGCCCGTGGATTGTTTACGGAGACTGAGTTATGTCGTCGCCCGTAGGGCGTGGACTAGTCCAAATCCGTATTATCTTAGATTTGGGTTTGGGGGTTTGGTTTGAGGATACGTCAGCCATACTTGAGGCTAAGATCAACTCAAACGTTTGTTAAGGATGCGTTAGTCTAACTTTGTGACTAAGATCAACTTAACGGGATCGTTTAGATCCGACAAAAGAGCAATTGGCTCTATTGTTCCAGTTTAGGGACATAGTGGTCCATCATATGTATGGCCGTCAGGACCCGTCACCTCTCCGACGACGTTGAAGGATTACAACGACGGATGTCAGAGGAGTTCAGAGATGTACCCTCGAGCCAGAGTTAATTCGGGGGATTCATAGTCCAGTCTGTTTGAAGGTTTAAGGATACGTTAGCCGTCTTTGAGGCTAAGATCAACGTAAACGGGACCGTTTAGATCCGACAAAAGAGCATGCGGGGCTCTATTGTTCTAGTTTAAGGACATTGCGGTCCATGGGTAGTTTAAGGACATTGCGGTCCATGGGTAGTTTAAGGACATTGCGGTCCGCTGTTAGTTTTAAGACATCTCGGTCAAGGTTAAGGACGTCGTAGTCCATGGGTTTAAGGACCCCACAGTCCGTTGTTAGTTTTAAGACATCTTGGTCAAGGTTAAGGACGTCGTAGTCCATGGGTTTAAGGACCCCACAGTCCGGTATGTGCTCTGGATGCTTCACACGGGTTCACTGCCGTGCGCTGCGAGGACCAGGCTCCGCTCTGGACGTTTTCCACGGGGTCAAAGAGTAACATTATCCGCGTTCCACGTAACCAGGAATTTTGCGTTAGACACGGGTTTAAGGACCCCGCAGTCCGTATCAATGTGTGGTCGTCGGGACCCGTCACCTCTTTGAAGACATTGAGGGATTACAATGCCAAGTATCAAAGGAGTGAAGAGATGTACCCTAGAACCGGAGTGGATTAAATAGTCCTTGGCCCAATTTGGGATCAAGACCGATTAATTATGTTATGAGTCCATTGGCCCAGTTAATCACAAATTGAGGACTTATGGCCATCTTGGGCTAAGTCCAATCAGGAGAGGCTTTGCCTCCATCCATTTAGTCAATTGGGCCGAAGCCTAGTGTTAAACACTACAGAGCAATCAGTGTTGAACACTGGGAATGAGGTTGACAAGTTAGTGTTTAACACTAAGAGATAATTGGTGTTAAACACCAGCAACAAGGCTTTTCAAATTAGTGTTAAACACTAAACAGACCAGTGTTGAACACTGCAGATAAAGCTTTTTAATTAGTGTTGAACACTAAGGCCCAACAGTGTTTTAACACTGGGTTCGAGAGTTTCAATTTAGTGTTAAACACTAAGACAAGAGGGGTCACGTGGCAGCACGTGAGAGCGCCCTCCCTTCATTTATTCTGCTGAGATTATCGCGTCTTTCAGAGCATCACGTGCCATCACGTGATGGGCATTCGAATGCCTAAGTATTAGAGCTTCTGCCAAGGGTCACGTGGATCACGTGGGGCACTGCCTCAAAGGAACTTTCTGTAGATCTCTTGGGGGGTCACGTGATGACACGTGACCCTGCCTCTATGTATTTTGTTTAGAGGCTTTGTTAATCTTTTTTCAGGAATTAAATTTCCTCGAGCTGTAAATTTTGGAAGAATTAAATTCCTACTTCCTTTCGAAGACTTATATTCTGGGATAGAGTTTAACTCTGAATTTTCTGTAGGAATTAAATTCCTCATATATGTGAAGAACCAAATAGGGTTAAACCCTAACAAAGCTTTTTTAAGGAGTTTAAACTTCCATCCTCTGTTAAATTACGATTAAGGGAATTAAATTCCCGCTGCTACAACAGAACTAGGTTCTTAATTAGGGTTAAACCCTGTTTCTTTTTATTCTGAAGGAATTAAATTCCCATGATACAGGGGCAAGCCCTAATTTTATTTTAAAGGAATTAAATTCCTATAGCTCTGTGAGAATTAAATTCTCGTGCTTGCATTCCTTCTCTATGTTTTGGATCTGTATGGCAGGATCTCAACCCATTGAGAATTAAATTCTCAACCTTAAGGGGAGATGTGCACTTTGCAGATCCTCTATCAAAGAGAGAAGAAATATGTTCTTCTGTTTTTACATTATCAGAGTTAAACTCTGTTGAGAATTAAATTCTCTTTTTCTTTCAAGGAGCTTTTCCCTTTCTTACCTAGAGTTTTTGCAGAAGATCCAAGTTCTCCAAGTATCGAAGCTCTCTTCCTTTTTCTTTTTGTTCTTCTCTGCGTCTGTATCTATCTCTGTATGTCTCTTGGCTCCTATTTATAGGAGAAGCAGCCGAATCAATCAGTTTTTTGACGAATCTTCGTGAAAGATTTGATTTGCATCCATCATTCGTTTTGGGCCTTTGGATTATTAGGTGAATTTTATTCACCATTGGATTTTAAATCCAAAGATTCTCCTTTGTTATTTTGGTTAGATTTAAAGGGGAAATCTTTCCAAACCCGAGATTTTCCCATAGATAGATCACCTCTGAATCTTTAATTCGATTGGTTCCAGATAGTTGCTTTCCTTTGGAAAGATTTGAATTTCTTTCAGAATTTAATTCTGTTAACACAATGGGCTTTGAAAGCCGGTCACGTGTGACCACGTGACTCATGGTCACGTGTGGGCACGTGACCCCCTTTGGAATGAGCCTTTTCCTTTCTTTTGCGCTCTGTCTTCTGATCGTTGCTTAAACGTCACGTGCCACCACGTGACTCCTGGTCACGTGTGAGCACGTGACCCTTGTTTGAACTCTCTTTCCTTGGTTCATCTGGAGAACGAGTCTGCTGTCTTGAACGTCACGTGCCAACACGTGACCCTGGTCACGTGGAAGCACGTGACCTCTTCTGAAGCCTTTTTCTTGACTTGATCAGGGAACTGGTGTGCCTTTGACGCTTGCATTTAAATGTCACGTGTCGCCACGTGACCCTGGTCACGTGGGAGCACGTGACTCTTTCTGAAGCCCATTTTCTTCAGCGTAGTCAGGAAACTGAACTTGCTTTGATGATGTTTTTAGGTGTCACGTGCCAACACGTGACCGCTAGTCACGTATAAGCACATGACCCTCTTCTGAAGCTTTTTCCAGAAGCTTTCCTGATTTTAAATCAGGAAACAACAACCTATACTAAAAGGCTAGTCTAGTGTAGATTGGTGAAGTATGAATTTTGCTCACTTTAGAATAATTTCTCTCTCTCTCTCTCTTTCTTCTCACTCAAATTTAGAGAGCAATCTAAAAGAGATGAAGAAAATGAACAAGTGTTCAACTAATGAACCATGGGTGAGAAAATATCATATATAACTCATGTAGAGACTTAACCATGGCTAAAGATAATGGTTAGGTTAATAAATATCTAGAGTAAAACAAAATTAGTGGACTAAGTCAATGGTTTCCACAAGCTTCTCCAAGCTTCAAGCCATGACTAATTACCACCTAATTTTGATTTTCCCTTAATAATTAAAATCCCACATTATCTTAAGTGTGGTGTGAGTCTCATGCACCAAAGTCCAATATATCATCTAGCATGACACAAAATAAATACATTAACATATATCATATATATATTAAATGTACAAAGAGAAAACATTTTCTTAAGTGAGCTAATATTAGTTAATGTATATTAATATATCAAATATATAATTACACATTAAATTATTAAATCAACACTTGATTTAATAACCCGGCTATATCGCATACAACTGACTAATATCAATTTATATGCATATCACATATACATATACATATCATTGAATCAACACTTGATTCAACAATCCAGTTATATCACATATAATCTATATCGCGAGATCGGAATACGGTATCAATTGCACGTATCAATCTCGGTCCCACACATATCACATGTGTTCCCTACTTCTTTTCAAATGAGCTAGGAAACCTATGTGTGGGACTCTAATGACTCGTCAATACGCCGGCAGTAAGTGATGATCATATCAGTCACCCACAAGCCGTCAGCGGTACTAGCTGGAAATAACGGCTATCCGGGTATTGAGCGATCAGAAGATCAACAAGCAAGCTTATCCATACTCCCATGAATCCAATAAGTAACACTACCGTACAGTCCGGTCTCATTGTCTGATATGTCGCATATCTAGTCTAGGGGTGGTAAGCGTCAGACCCCAGTGACTTGCTAAGTCATGCCGATATGAGGCTCATAACGGGTCGAGAAACTACTGATAACACTTACCAGTAAATCTCCGTATCAGCCCTGGCCAGGGACTTCCTGTTATAGCCAATCGAGCACAACGCAACATCAACCCCCAATACCGGGAGAGACGAATCCCCTCCTATCGCTCATTGCCTCCATGTGACTCGGGACTGTACCCAAAAACCACCGTTTTGCACAATCTCTTGAATGTGGTAAGGTGGAAATCAAAGCACAGTGGGAATTACACAAGACTCTATGACGATCTCGGGTCGACAGACTAACCTGTACCAGTGTCACCAGAAAACTTCTATCTGATGTTAGGTATAATACCATCTAGGAGTTCTCGGCGAGTCCTGTTCAGTGTACCCAGTCTCCACTGAGCACCCGTATACCATTATTGATGTCAAACACCAATGGATGTGGGATCATCCATCGCCCATCAAATGGGTCAAGAAGCGTATACGCTAGTCTACTCTGGAATATCGATGTCCCGTCTCGATACACTCTCGATTAGGAACAATTAAAGGATGAACTTATGGACTACCCTGGCCCTATTGGTATGATCTCCATCATAGTCCTGGTAGTCAAATACACATCCTAAGGACTTTATCAACATGTGAGAGAAAGACAGTATCACAATACACGTGTATATGTTAAGATAAAGAGCAACCAGATAGCATACTATCATGCCGAGCAAGAAAGTCCTCTCTACATATGTCCAAGTATCCACTATAATATACAATCATGTACAATAATGGCCTCTAGGGCATGCATACAACTAACAGATGGTTGATCCCATAGCCATTGGTGTTTAACACCAAAGATTTTATATATGTGCTCATTGGAGAATAAGTTACACTGGACGAACTCAACGAGAACTCCTGGATGGTATTATACCTATAGTCGGATATCAGTTCTCTTGTGATATGAGTACAAGATAGTCGCTTAACCTGAGATCGTCATAGTGTCTTGTATGTGTTCCCACTATACTTTGATTACTACACTACCACAGCTTTAAAGAGTCGAGCAAACATTTTTTAATTAGGTACAATCCCGAATCATACAGAGGCAGTGAGCAGTCAAGGGATTCATCTCTCCTGGTATAGGGAGTCGATATCGCGCTATGTGAGACATGATTATAACCAGAAGCCCGCGCCGCGGCAGTTGAGATAAACTGATAAGTGTTACCAGTTGTATCTCTGAGAGTTATAAGTCCAATGTCTGCATGACTTATTGGGTTATTGGAGTCTGACAAATTCCACCCCCCTCCCCATACCCGGTATGCGACACTCTTTAACGAAGAGATCGGACTACATGATAACTGTCACTGATAGGCTCTAATTGCGTTCAGATAAGCTTGCTTGTCGACCTTTCTTTTGATTGATACCTGGGAAGCCGTTACGTACAGCTAGTACCACTGACATGCTTGCGGGTTAATCCGTGAGGGAATTGATCTGAAAGTGTTTCAGATCAATCGGAAATTATCCTAACCTACTATCAGCGTATTAATTGAGTCTTTAGAGTCTCACGCTGAGGTTTTTCGTGCTCAGGCGAAACGATATAGAGTGCGTATGGTGATACGTGCGGGAGTTCGATTAAATACATGTATATTAATCGGACGTTTTTAATACTAGCCAGTTTATATATATATATTCACTTTCTATTTATCTCTTATTTGGTATTTATATATGATACAAATACGTGTATATGTATACGATACATATACTTGTTGATGTTTTATGTATGTGATACATAAATACATCTAGAAGGGATTCCTCATTTCATTTATAATGAATAAGAAATGAGTGATTTCTTTTTATTATAAAAAACGTGGAATGATAGAAAAAGAGAGTAGAGATTAGTGGTTGATTCTAGCATTTTGTGGATTTGATGACAAGGCTAGAATGCTCATCTCTTTTCTCTTTGCTAGCTCATTCCTTTATTCTTTTTTCTCTCTTGATTTTCTCGAGTGAAAGAAGGAGATATGAGAGATAATTTTAGAGAATAATTTCTACATCTCTTGATCTTTTTCATTAGCAAAGAAAATGATCAAGTTACTTCACAAGTTGTTTAGATTTTGTGGAGTTGAAGCTTGAGTTAGGGTTTTCTCAGTCTGGATCGCCTTTGGTAAGAAAATTGGTCTGCAAGCTTGATTCGGAGACGACCGAGTATAAGTCTTTCACGTTTAGGTGGACACGCTACAAAAATTGTAGCACCCTAAACTCCTCTATTTTCTTACTAGATTTCTCTCTGTGTTACAATAATTAGTAAATGATGCATCTTGAGTTTGGAATTGGTGCTATATTTTGTAAAATTATTGTTTTATAGTTCCTCCGGGTCCGGAAAGAATGGAGAGCCATAAGGATATGTTTCTTCACAGGAAGGGTCTTCAATTTTGAAATCAATTTGAAGTTTTGGCTACCTACACGTGCTTGTGAAGAAACACACCTTATGGCTTTGCATTCTTTCCGAATCAAAACCTTAAAATCATATAAGCAATTTGCAAGAGAAATTCAATAATAAAGTATAAAAAATCAAATCTTAAATTCTAATTATAACTAACCCTATATATCTTTTTCAATAACCAACTCCATAAATTTCTCTCAGTAACCAACCCTATAAAAATCTTTTTCTAATTACATATATCTTTTTTTAATTACACTTAACGTGCATCAAACGTGTAAAACACTAGTTGTTATATGGCAAAAGGAAGAGGTCATTTAATTTTGAAATTAATTGATAATGTGGCTTCTTATATTTTCAAAGAAATTGAATAAAAAATCATTATTATTTTAGGTCATACATGTAATGAAATGCCACATTATGATTATCTTACATGTGCCATATATGTAATTAAATTCCGTGCGGCATCATTATATTATAAGTGTGATGCACGTATTAAATTAATAAAGAAATTTATCAATTAAACATCCATAATTAGATGCAAATCACATGTCAAAACTACTAGCGGATATTATAATAAGAAGCTTTTTATTTATATCTCACCACGAAAAAGTTTCATATTTCTAAATTTCAACCTTAAAAATTTATATTTCTAAATTTTATCTCTAAAATCTTTAAGTTGTTCATAAATCCCCCCATGTTTTGTTTTGCAAAGTATATTATAAAATATTTCGATACCCTAGTTAACATATCCTTAAATGACTGGTAAAAAACAAAAATACCCTTCAAGTTCATCTTCTCCCTTTTCAATTTAGGATTAAGGTTTCTCTTCAATTTCAAATTAGGAATTTTCTTTACATATAAAATTGGGCTTTTCCTCTTCAAGCAATCCTTAATTGCAGATATATAGACTAAATCATGCTACTCTTTATTATCATTTTCGATAACTCCAAAAATAAAAATGATTTTAAGCTTCAAATTCTATGAAAAAGATGATACCCATAATGAGGTTGAAGATAAAGAAAGAAGATGAAGTCTCCTGATTTTTAAGACGAGAGAAATAAGAAATACACTTATAACTCAAGTTCTGATTAAAACAAACTAATCATAATTAAATTCGGACGGAATATAGATAAATGAGTTTTATTGGTTAACAGAGAAGTTTTCAGAATGAAATTTAAAAATATAAAAATTTTGGGATGAAATTTAGAAATATCAAAGTTTTGGAGAGAGATAGGGGGAAAAACCTTAGCATGTTATCTGTCATTAGCGGACTTTCGAGAAGAGAAATATAACTGCCAGTTTCGGCTACCTTTCCTCCCTTATTTCCCGACAAGATATTAGAAACATACTAAATATCATTTAATTGTATGGTATCCTCAGCTTCTTATTATCTTTAAAGTATTCTTCCTCATTTGGTCCTTTCACAGTAATCAGAAATGATAAGAAGGCAAATCAAAAATCCCCCGGTCCGGCGAAATGGGTCTGATATACTAAGAGAGGCCCACCAAGCTTAACAGAGGACTGGGGACACTAGTGTTTGGGTTACCACACAACAGCCCAATAATGCATATCTTGCCACGTGTTAGGGCCAGGGCCGTTCTCCCATATATCCTCTGCCACGTGTACGGCCGAGTAAGTTACCATATGGTCTGTGGTCGCTTTCAAAGGGCGGCCGAGGCTTCCCTCGTGTTCAGGACAGCTATTTTTGACGTCGAATAAAATTTCTCTCTTTTCTCCAAGCATACGATCCTCATTATATTCTTCTTATGACTGTTCTTTGTGCAAATAGAAGTAAGTATCTACCATCGTTGAGATGATATCATGTATTTCAAAAGATGGCATGCGATCAAGAAGTAATATGTATCCCAACTCTGGTTGTCTTCTATATTATTTTGTGAAAGACATTCAATAGTTATACCTGATATATGATGGTATGCAGAGCAAGGTTTAGCGATTACTAAAATATATTAAGGCACCCTTTTAAAGATGAGGAAAAGAAACTCCAATCCAGACTTTCTTTCTAAACTCTATTTGCTATAAAAAAAAATCTCTTTCTCCAAATGGATGCAAGCGCTTGCGCAGATTTAGGTTATATCGATATTTATCAAATCTAGTCTTTTATACATTAACCTGTTACAACTTGAACACCCGTAGGAAAAAAGAAGAAGTATGATAAGTATATATAATGCGTTGTGATTTTTCGCCCCCATTAACAAAAACGTAGTTGTGACTTGTTGTCTTCACGGCTCTAAATATATTTAATCAATTAGACAAGTCAGATTAAAGCGTGGACTATCAATCACCTAGATGACATTTCATTTCACGGAAAATATTTCCAGTGAACCAGACAGCTCTTTCTTATTCATAGATTGATAATGCTCGATATTGGCAAATCCCCACGATCAGGACACGCAGCGGATGGCAGGTCTCAGAACTCAGAAGAAAGGGCCCACAAAGGCCGACCAGGCCACCCCTATACCCGACCAGCCAGCACAAGCTATCCCTCCTCGGGGCTCCCCGCAGATTGGCCTCCTCGGTCCCTCAGCTCGTCCTGAGCCGCCACAAGACCAAGTCTTCTCGGCCTCCTCGCTCGCCCCCGAGCCCCTTGGCCGAGGCCGTCTTCCTCGGTCCTCCGACCAGCTCCACAGCTCACGGGCTTAAACGCCGCTCCGCGAATCTCGTCATGCGCGGATTCTCCGCCAGCAACATCCAACGTTCCACGCCTTCACGATCCCTAATTATGGGCGATCCGCTCTCTACGCGGGCGTGACGTCGGGAGCGTAACTGCCGGCGAGATTCTCGCGCCCGCTGCTGCGTGCCTCCACCACTGTTTGAACCCCCATCACGGAAGGGTCAAGTAAGCCATTTTTACTCCACTTAGCCGTTACGCTGCTCGGATCTAGTACTAACTTGATCGTCGGAGGGTTCTCGGTGGTATCAAACCACCCCGAGACTTCTTTGCAGGTACTTGGCGTCCAACTCCTCCAATCACCAAATCTCCTCAAAACTCATTGAGACCCACACATAACAGGGGATCCCCTCCAGAATCCACCAGGAGATCGACGGAAGACAACATTTGAAGGATATCTGAAAAGGACCTCCATCAATTGGTACCGTCTGTGGGAAACGAAAACTCCACAAAAACAAAGTTGGCCTTCCGATCTCCATCCACATGGCAAGTAATCGTCCCGAAAATCCGGGTCCCAGCCGCCGCCGTCCCCATCAAGAAACCGGACGCCGCCACAACCATCAAGTTCCTGCAAAACAACCTGATACTCCGGTTCGGCATCCCGAGGTGTATCATCACCGACCACGGGACGAATTTCGAGAACGAAAAAGTGAAGGACTTCTGCAAAGAATACCATATCCTCATGAAGTTCGCCGTGGTCGCGCATCCCGAGTGCAACGGGCAGACCGAGGTTGCTAACCGAGACATCCTCCGAGGTCTCCGAACCCGCCTAGAAGGGCGACAAGGCAGTTGGGTTGACGAACTACCCCGGGTCCTATGGACCCTGCGCACATCAAAGAAGACTCCCACCGGGGAGACCCCCTTTAGCCTCTGCTACGGGACCGAAGCGATGGTCCCGGTGGAGATCGGGCTACCCAGTCACCGTGTCGAGCACTTCGATGATGACACAAACACCTCGGCGTTACGGACCAACCTGGACATCTTGTTGGAGAAGAGAGACCGGGCTCAGATCAGAGCTGCCGCTTATCAACAACAAACGGCCCGATACTATAACGCTCGGGTCAAACACCGCTCCTTCAAGACTGGGGATCTGGTCCTACGGCGAAACGAGTTTATCGACCAAGGCAGGCTTCACAAGTTCTCCCCAAAGTGGGATGGTCCCTTCCTCGTCTCTGAGGCGCTACCCGGCGGAGCCTACTGCCTACAAGATGCGGACGGACGCAAGCTCCCGCAGCCTTACAACGCCGAGAAGCTCAAGCTATACCAGTGAGGTCAAGGCCAGCGAGTGTGTACCCCCCTTTTTTCTTTCGCAAAGATGATGTAAAACGTTCTCTAAGAATCCTGTCCATTCAAATAAAGAAACGTCGAAACATCCCGAGTAGAGTTCTTTCTTTACAATCCAAAGCCCTCGCCAAGAGACGGCCGCGCAGCCTCACTGTCTGGTTATCCTTAGTAGGCTTCCTACAGCCCCTCGACGCTAAGGACCAAAGTCCTCCTTAGAGGCAACCCAGCAGCTACCCTGCTCGGGTATCCCTGACGGGTAGCTTCCCTACCGCAATGCCAGGGATCGGAAAGCCCTCCCAGAGGCAGTCGAGCCCCAACCGTCGCTCGGCTATCCCCGGCGGGCAACTTCCCTACCGCAACGACGGGGATCAGAAAGCCCTCCCAGAAGCAGCTGAGCCCGAGGATCCCTCGCTCGGCTATCCTTCAGGACAAAAGCCCTCGCCAAGAGGCACCGGGCAATAACCCTGCCCGGCCAAGGGTCCTTGGTAGGCTTCTACAACCCCTCCCGCGCCAAGGACCAAAGTCCTCCCAGAGGCAGTCGAGTCCTTGCTCGGCTATCCCCGGCTGGTAACTTCCTACCACGACCGACAGGGATCAAAGTCCTCGCCAAGAGGCACTGGGCAGTAACCCTGCTCGGTTCCCGTCCTGAAGGATCAGAGCCCTCGTAAGAGGAAACCGCGCGGCTTCACTGCCCGTTCATTTCTGCACAGTTATCCCCGGCGGGTAGCTTCCCTGCCGCAACGCCTGGGATCAGAAAGTCCTCCTAGAGGCAGTCGAGCCCTTGCTCGGCTATTCCCGGCTGGTAGCTCCCTACCCGTGACACCAGGGATTGAAGCCCTCACAAGAGGCGCTCGAGCGGCAACCTCGCTCGGCCATCCCAGGCTGGTAGTTGCCTACCCACAACGCCAGGAATCAGAAGCCCACGCCTAAGGGCAACGGGGCAGCCTCGGTCCATCCTCGGCAACACTTGGCAAGTGGTCGAAGTCAACTCGACGAACGATCGCTGAACAGATGGCCGACCTGACATGAAAGTAAAGAAACTGCGGACCGATGAAACCAAAGAAAAATTTTTATTATCAAACGCACAGTCTTTACAAAGGGTACTTCAGGCTCCCCAGCCTTACAAACTGCCCGGAGGCTTACAAAAGGGGGACCGGGAAATATCAAAAAGACCTAAGTCACAAACCCCCCCTGCTCCTCGCTTCCCTCATCGCTGGGGGCTTCACCGCCGGAGGTTTTTCCACCAGGGGCGCGCCTCATTTCCCCATCATTGTCAGCCGGAGGCCTTGCCACCAGGAGTGGGACCCGAGCACGGAGCTCGCCATCGGCAAAATCGGGAAGCTGCTCCTTCACGACATTCAGAGCCTTATTCCACGCAATGGTGGAATACTCACCGAGCTCGACGTAAAACTGCTCTGACACCTTGTAATCGGCAATGGCTTTCCTGGCCCGGACCTCAGCAGCCTGAGCCGACAGAAGCGCCGCCTCGGCATCCCTCCTGCTGGCATCTCTTGTAGGGTTCCTAGGCACACTCATGAGGTTCCACAAGGCATCTACCATGCCGAAATCAAATTTTTATATGCCTAACAACCCTAATCTAGATCGTTTACTAGAGGTAAGGCGAAACTACAAGCAAGCAAACTACTTTGCTACTAAGTGAATGGGAATACAACCTTTGTAGATCCGGTCATTCACTTCTAAAGCTCCGTGTTGACGTCCCTTCGCTGCGATCATCGGGATCCCGGACCCTAGCGTTGGTTTCATCAGATAAATGAGCGGGCTAGGTCGTTGACTTCGAGACCGAAGATGATCTACGTCGGGGAGACTCAAACTCAAGCTATTCCTTCACTTGGTCAAAAACTTTGTGAAGAGAACACCCTATACTACATGGAAAGTGGTAGAGGATGAAGAAATAGGAAGTGGGTTCACTTTGGATTTGGATTTCTCATTTGGTTTCTTCACTTGAAATTTTCTAGAAAATGTTTTCTTCTTCATGAAGAAGAAGAAGAAGAAGGAATGAAAAATAATTATTGAAAATATTAAATCAAGTGAAGTCATTCATATTGCAACCATGGGTGAGTTTACTTGTGTAGAGAGTAAACTAGAGTTTAGGTAATGGTTAGGTTAAAGAACAAAACAAAATGTTAGACTTTTTCAAAGATGCTTGAAGTATCATGAAGCTTCTAGCAATGTGAAAGAAAAAGACCATTTTGTTTTAACAAAAAAAATAAAAACCTAAACCATTAACCTAAACATGGTGTAAAACATTCACACACCCAAGTTTGCATGTATCATCAATCATGATACAAACTAGTGCACAAACATATATCACATATACAACTTGTGCACATCAAGTGAGAAAATCAATCTTAAGTGAACAATACTAGTCAATGTAAAGTAATATATCCAATATATAATTATACATTAAATCATTAAATCAACACTTGATTTAATGATCCGGTCATACTGCATATAACCGACTAATATCAAGTGTATCAATATATCGAATCAACATTTGATTCGGTAACCCGGCTATATCTTATATAACCGTCCGATGATACAAATCGCGAGAATAGAATTCAGTATCACATACTGGTATTATTCTCGGTCCCGCACATATCTCATATGCGCTCCTATTTCATTTCGCTTGAGCCAGGAAACCTCTGTGTAGGACTCTAAAGACTCGTCAATACGCCGGCAGTAGGTGGTGATCATATCAAACACCCACAAGCCGCAAGCGGTCTGCTAAACGTAACGGCCACCCGGGTATTGAGCGATCAGAAGATCAACGAGCAAGCCCGCTCACACTCCTGTGAATCCAACCAGTAACACTTACCGTACAGTCCGGTCTGTTCGTCTGATATGTCGCATATCTCGCCTAGGGGTGGTAAACGTCAGACCCCAGTAGCTTGATAAGTCATGCTGATGTAAGGTCCATAACAAGCCTGAAACTACTGATAACACTTACCAGTAAATCAGTGCAACCCTGGCCAGGGATTTCCAGTTATGGCCAGTCGAGCATAGCGCAACATCAACCCCCAATACCGGGAGAGACGAATCCCCTCCTATCACTCATTGCCTCCATGTGAATCGGGACTGTACCCAAAAACCACCTGTTTGCATGACTCAGTAGAGCCGTGGTAGGGTGGAAATCAAAGCACGGTGGGAGACACACAAGACTCTATGACGATCTCGGGTCAACAGACTAAGTTGTACCAGTGTCACCAGAGAACTGCCATCTGACGTGAGGTATAATACCATCTGGGAGTTCTCGGCGAGTCCGTTCAGTGTACCCAGTCTCTACTGAGCACCCGCATACCATCTCTGATGTCAAACACCAATGGATATGGGATCATCCATCGCCCATCACATGGGTCGAGAAGATATACGCTAGTCTACTCTGGAATATCGATGTCCCGTCTCGATATTCCCACGACTAGGAACATTGAAGGATGTAGTCATGGACTACGCAGGCCCCACTAGTATGATCTACATCATAGTCCTACAAGTCGAGTACACATCCTAAGGGCTTTATCAAAATGTAACAGAGAGACAGAAAGTATACATGTTAAGATAAAGAGCAACCAGATAGCGTACTTGTAGGGTTCCTAGGCACACTAATGAGGTCTCACAAGTGATCAAACATGCCCAATTCTAATTTTTCATGTGCCTACAAACCCTAATACGGATCGTTAACTAGATAATAAGGCGATGCAAGCAAGTAAACTACTTTAACTAAAAGGGAAAGGGCTACAACCTTTGTAGATCCGGTCCTCCACTTCCTTAGCTCCACGTAGACGTCCCTTCGCTGTACAAATCGAAATCCTAGACTCTTGCGATGGTTTCATCGGAGAAAAGATCGGGCTAGGTCGCCGACTTCGATACCGAAGATGATCTACGTCGAGGCAACACAAGATCAAGCTCCAACTTCACCAAGTCATGAAACTTGTGAAGAAAACACCCTATACTACTTGGCAAGTGGTAGAGGATGAAGAAATAGGAAGTGGGTTCACTTTAGAATTAGATTTCTCACTCTTTTTCTCAAGTTGTCATTGATGGTTGCAAGCTTTTTCTTTGTTGAGGAAGAAGAAGAAGAAGAAGAAAAAGAATATGATAAGTCTATTAAAAATAGTAAATAAAATCATACTTATCATATACACAACCATGGTCAAGTGTAGAGAATGAACTAGGGTTAGGTTGAATGGTTAGGGTTAAGCATGAAACAAAAATGGTCACTTAGTCAAACCTTCATGAAACTTCAACTAGCAAACAAAGAAAGCCACCATGATTTATTTTGCAAAAATGAATAAATAAATAAATGAATAGATAAGTAAATCAAAACCCTAACTATTAACATAACCATGGTTTAATTCTTTACACAAACCCAAGTTTGCATGTATCATCAAACATGATACAATCTTGTGCACAAAAGTATATCACATATACAACTTGTGTACTTCAAGTGAGAAAATCCAATTTAAAGTGAACAAATACTAGTTAATGCAAATTAATATATCAAATATATAATTATGCATTAAATCATTAAATCAATACTTGATTTAACGATCCGGTCATATCGCATATAACCGACTAATATCCAATGTATCGGCTTATCGAATCAATCCTTGATTCGATAACTAGGTTATATCGCATACAACCAATCGATACATTCATCGCGAGAATAGAATACGGTATCACATACACGCATTATTCTCGGTCCCGCACATATCTCATATGCGCTCCTATTTCATTTCGCTTGAGCCAGGAAACCTCTGTGTAGGACTCTAAAGACTCGTCAATACGCCGGCAGCAAGTGATGATCATATCAAACACCCACAAGCCGCAAGCGGTCTGCTAAACGTAACGGCCACCCGGGTATTGAGCGATCAGAAGATCGACGAGCAAGCCCGCTCACACTCCTGTGAATCCAACCAGTAACACTTACCGTACAGTCCGGTCTGTTCGTCTGATATGTCGCATATCTCGCCTAGGGGTGGTAAACGTCAGACCCCAATAGCTCGATAAGTCATGCTGACGTGAGGTCCATAACAATCGTGAAACTACTGATAACTCATACCAGTATATCACTGCAACCCTGGCCAGGGATTTCCTGTTATGGCCAGTCGAGCATAGCTCAACATCAACCCCCAATACCGGGAGAGACGAATCCCCTCCTATCGCTCATTGCCTCCATGTGAATCGGGACTGTACCCAAAAACCACCTGTTTGCACGACTCAGTAGAGCCGTGGTAGGGTGGAAATCAAAGCACAGTGGGAGACACACAAGACTCTATGACGATCTCGGGTCAACAGACTAAGCTGTACCAGTGTCACCAGAGAACTGCTATCTGATGTGAGGTATAATACCATCTGGGAGTTCTCGGCGAGTCCGTTCAGTGTACCCAGTCTCCACTGAGCACCCGTATACTATCTCTGATGTCAAACACCAATGGATATGGGATCATCCATCGCCCATCGCATGGGTCGAGAAGATATACGCTAGTCTACTCTGGAATATCGATGCCCCGTCTCGATATTCCCATGACTAGGAACATTGAAGGATGTACTCATTGACTACCCAGGCCCCACTAGTATGATCTGCATCATAGTCCTGGAAGTCGAGTATACATTCTAAGGGCTTTATCAATATGTAATAGAGAGATAAAAAGTATACATGTTAAGATAAAGAGCAACCAGATAGCGTACTATCATGTCGAGCAAGAAAGTCCTACCTATATATGACCAAGCATCCACTACAATATACATCCAATGTACAGTAATGGCCTCTAGGGCATACATATAACTAACAGTACTATCATGTCGAGCAAGAAAATCCTACCTATATATGTCCCAGCATCCACTACAATATACATCCTATGTATAGTAATGGCCTCTAGGGCATACATATAACTAACATCTCTCTCCTTCTCTATGGCCGCGAAGCGATCGGCCAAGTCCTTCGGCTTCCCCTCGGCACCCGGAGAGATGCACTCAGGCGACGGCAGACGCCCTGATTCGCTGAATTGGCAAGCTCCGCAGACTCTACACGGGCTGCCAGGACATCGGCCCTGGCCCTCTCCAGACGCAGGTCATGCCGCAGGACCTCAACCACCGAAGGGAATGCTTCTACTGGGCTCGGTGCATGGAACGCTCTCTCGGCTTCCATACGAGCGGCGATGGCGCAGTGTTGAAGGACCTGACAAGAAATGGATGAGAAACCGGGAGTCGCTCGGGCCAAAGAAAGGAAGGCCAAAAACAACGCGCGAAGGGGTTCGTACCTGGACCGCCCCTTGGGCTATGGCCTCCATTTGGGCCCTCAGGGTGCCGCACGGAAGTCTTCCTCCTGCCGACTCTTCCATCCCGGCGAGCAAGCCGGCAGCGACGGAAATCCCAGACGGAACCATGAAGACGGCCTCTCCCTCCTGCACGGGCGTCCCTTCAGGGACCATTGACGGCGGAGCACGAGAGATTATCCTTTTCCTCTTAAGGGGGACCCCGTCCTCGCCCCCCCTCCGTCTCCCGTCTGGGGCTCGGATGACCGCGGGCACCTCTGACCGCCGCCAGAAAAATCCCCAGGAGCCGCCAACGAGGAGGACGACCCTGTCGCCAGCAGAACATTCGACGCAGAACCTGGGCCAACCAGGGGCACGATC
The DNA here is from genome assembly GCA_030015575.1 of Agapanthus africanus. NCBI lineage: Eukaryota > Viridiplantae > Streptophyta > Magnoliopsida > Asparagales > Amaryllidaceae > Agapanthus > Agapanthus africanus. The sequence continues at coordinate 156,449,289 of CM057343.1, forward strand.
GCGTCGCGGGCCTCCCTCTGGAACGAGCGACCCGCAGAATGGGAACGAACCATGTATCCCCAAGAAAAGGAGCGCCGAGTAGCTAAAACTTAGAAGAAAGGTAAGATGAAGGGTTAGGGGTCATGGAACAGGGCCCATCCCTATTTATCACCACGAGCAATCTCATCCAACGGCGCCCTTCGTCTCCCGCCGAAATACCTCCTCGCGTCCAAACGGCTCAGATTGCTCCACCTGTCGTCCCCACACTGGACCGCATCCTTTCAGGCGTCGCAGGTCTACTAACGTCACGTCAGCCAACCGACGCTTGACACGTGGACCGTCACTCCAAAGGAAAGATACACGAACCGGCGCACCCCCCTTAAATGCAGAGACCTTGCCCTGATTCGCTAACAGAAAAGACAACTCACGGCCCCGGGACGCGTCCTGACGAAATCTTAGGAGGGAGCTCGCCCCGGGCGGCCCGGCAGTCCACTCCTGACCCGATCTGCTAGCTGGTCGGGACAAAGGTGGGGTGTTGAAGTCGAAAATTGCACCCTGGTTGACAAAGTCAAAGTCAACCCCAAATCAAGTGGGCCCATACCCAGGTCGAGTCCGAGCATGAAGCGGCCGGCCCTCCTCCATGTCCAAAGTGAAATCATGTAATAAATAATTTTTTATGTAATTTTTTATGCATGAATGGGCATAGAGCCAAATTTTTGTAAAGCCCATGGCTTATGTGCAAAAAGAAATGGCACATGAGTCATGGGATGAGCAAAATGCCATTTTTGTAAATCCCTAGGGGCTATATGTAAAGTGTATAGCCTATAAAGGTCAAGATAATGAAAATATCTCAACAACTTTTTCTCTCTCCAAAAACAAATCTAGATCTGAGATCTTTCTCCTTTCTCAAGGTTCTAAAACCTTCTTCTTTCTTTTGAATTAAATCAAGAGTTTTACTCTTCCTTTTATAAAACTAAATAGTTTTCCACCACAAAACCCACAAAGTGGGAACTCAGATCTTCTATCAGATCTCAAAAAGAAGAGATTTTTAAAATCTCACATCTCTTGATCTTCAAGATCATGCTAACAGAGGAGGAAGAAGGAGACCCATCTCCAGAAACCCCACTTTGGGGAAGAACTAGAGCTCAAGAGGAGAAGCCCTTCATCAGCTTCAAAACATCCTAGGAGTTTAACTCCAAATACACACACACACACACACAAAATAATAAGCGCTCCTTTCCGAGAGTAAAACTCCCAATGCAGGGACCAAGTCTTTTTTAGCGCCCGAGCGCCCACGTGCTGACACGTGGAGCGCTAGCGCTTAAAGCGCTACCGCTCTTGCGCTTAGAGCGCTAGCGCCCAAAACGCTAGCGCCCGAGCGCCCACGTGCTGACACGTGGGGCGCTAGTGCTCAATACGCAAGCGCCCTTGTGCTCTAAGCGCTAGCGCCTGAGCGCCCACGTGCTGACACGTGGAGCGCTAACGCTCAAAGCGCTAGTGCTCATAGCGCTAGCGCTTTGGGCGCTAGCACCCGAGCGCCCACGTGCTAACACGTGGAGCGCTAGTGTCACGCTCCGCTTCCCAGAGTACGCTAAGATGGACGCACGACATAGCCAACCATGCTACCTGTGGGTAGGAAGTATCCATCCACAGTCACATTACGGCTGTAGAGATATCAAGAACAAAATAAAACCATCTAATACATGTCCATAAGCCAAAATAAAATGAGTCAAGAACAGTAATAATGCGGAAGCAAAAGATCCAATACAAGAATAACTGGAATGTATGTCCCATAATGCGGGCTCACATCAGGAATAAAATGCTGAAAAGTAAAAGAACTAACTACTACTGAATTCTCACTGCTCAGCCTGCTGGTTGAAGTACTCCTGCTCGGACTGCAGCAAAGGTACGGAATCTGGGCCATGCAAAACCCAGACGTCAGCGCGTCATGTCATCAAGCAATAAGATATAAACATGGTAACAAGACATGCAAGTATAGTCATAAGTGGTAAAGAAGGTGTAACAGCAATATAAAAATCAGGGCAGTGAAGGGTAGTGTGCAGTGAGTAAGCTAAACTGGTCTATTGGGTTATCTACTCTCAAGTCTTTGAAATCAATTTGATGAATCGTCGATGTAACTCAATAGTATCCCGTGCGTGCCCGGGACCACGGTCAAGATTCTCGGACTGAATCCGAGACGTGCCGCTAGGCAGTAAAGGTAGCATGTACAGATGAGTGATGTCAGCATCATCACCCCGGGGCTGGCCTAGCCCGTAAGACTGATCAGAACAGGTATCGAACTGTCGAGTTACAAGTCAGGTTTCATCATTGATTTCCCCATACCCCCAAGTTATATGTATTCAAGTCAGGTATTTAAGTAATCAAGAACTAATGCCAACACAGGAGCAGGTAGGTGCAGGTTTGTCTGGATAGACAACAGGAACGGTCCGTAAGGACTACATGTCAGGTTTGTTGGCATTAGACACAAGATCAGGTAACAGGTCAAGCCATGGTATATCAGGTCAAGTCAAGTAGTGTACGGTACCATGTCGGGTCAAGTAATATGTGTGTAGCAAGTCATGTCAGGGTGTAAAAGATATCATGTGGGTGCTCATAAAGCAAACTAACATAATCATGGTTATAAATAAACAAGCATGGGTATCAACAACACAATAAATTGGCACATGTAATAGGTTAAGCAATATGTGCAGATTAAACCACTTAGCTATACGGTTATCAGTTTATGTTTTAAGAGATGGTTTCAACAATATATGAATACAGTATGACAAATATGGATGTTAAAATCAGGTTAATAAGTATTGAGTAATCTAGGGATGCAATGACATGTATAATATGTTCAATGGATACAATTATAACTAAAACGAGTTAAAGATGCGCACGGATGTCCGATAGAATAAAACTATAGAAAAGGGTATCATGGACTATGTACAATAGTTATTATGTGATTAAAATGTAACTGTGGTTACTAGATATGTAAGTCCACGTTGCGACCCCCGGTTCTTACGGGGAGGCGGAAACGGTATAAAAATCAAATTTTTAGCGCATGGGGCAACATGGACTAATAAAGTCGGGATCTTTTCCTAAACTAAAACTAGCAAACTTGCTAAAGAGAGTTAGCTACTCGGAAAGATGGTTATACCTAAACTTGAACTCCTTCTTCTTGAAACCTTGTAGAGGTTGATGGTTCTCTTCTCGTCGCCTTCTTCCGTCGAAGATGGATCCACCTGAAGGTTCAACCTACGGGCTCTTCCTCGAACTTTGAGTGAACTAGAATCTCCGGCTTGCTAAACCCTTGATCCTAGAGTGAGTAGAGAATGTCTAAGGGGTGCTTTTCTTTTAAGGAGAGGGATTCTCAACACATGAGAAGGATTCTCCTTTGGCTAGAGGAAGAAGAAGATGAAGTGAGGAGAGAGAATAATTATGAAAGAATGAGCTATCTTTTTCTTTTTGCAACCATATCAAAAAGAAAAAGAATTATCTAAATAATAATAATTCAAATGAGAATAGTTGATGGTAGTTTTGGAATGACCACTATCATACTTCATTAAATGAAATGTAAGCAAGAATCAAGGAGCATACTTACAAAGTAATGATGATGGTCAAACATTCAACCATGGTCAACAAGTCAACCATGGTCAACAAGTCAACAAAACCAACCATAACATAATTTCATTTAATTACTATTATTAATAGATATCTCACTAATTCATTAGGGTTTGGAAAAAGACGACTGTCAACTGTGCATACGCACCCGTTCCGAAACCCTAATGAAAAACCTCTTCCTCTGCCTCAAACAACTGTGCATACACACCTGCATTCTCGTTCCGAGGAACAAGAATACCGAGAGATAAAAGCAACCCCAAAACATATACCAGTATCTGGCTCAAACCAGAGCCTGCCAGTATAATCCGTCCGGACTCCAAACGTGCACAAGTGCGCGGATGAGAACGAACCCTGCCGCAAAACCTTGCGACCTCTACTCATTTTGCCCAAAGGCGAATACCCTCTGTGTGGGACTCTAAAGACTCGACACTACGCTGGCAGTGGGTTTAACCACAGACCGCAAGCGGCACTAGCTGTGCGTAACGGTCCCCAGGTAGATGCCGACAAGAAGGCTGACGAGGTGAACCCCATCTGAACTCCTACTGAGTCTGAATGTGACATTCTCCGTACAGTCCGGTCTGTTCGTCTGATACATCGCATGTCGGGCCTAGGGGGCGGTAAAACGTCAGTCCCCCAATAGCGGTACAAGTCGTGTCGGAGTGAAGCCCAAAACACCCTGAGATAACACTGGAAGCCTACCAGTATATCTCGCTTGCCCTGGCCAGGGACTACTCGTGTAATGGCTCTCCTAGACACAGCGCGAAGTCAACCCCCAATACCGGGAGAGACGAATCCTGTCTAACCGTCACTGCCTCCAAGTGCTTCGGGACTGCACCCAACCACTACCTGTTTGCACGACTCCTTTGAGCCGTGGTAGGGTAGTGATCAAAGTGCAGTGGGAACACACTCGAGGCGAAGTTGTAAGTGCACGGCGGCGCCCCGGCCGTCAATCCGACGGCCAAATGCGGAAACGGTGGTAAACTTAAATTTTTGCGGACTTAGCAACCGGCACCACCACGCACTAAACACCCGGATCGAACCACTAACTAGTCTAAGCTAACAAGAAGGTGGGTTAGAGATATACCGACGATCCAAGTCCTCCGGTCTTCTCGTCATGGTCCCGATCTCCTGCGGAAAAGTCCCGTCTCCTCCTCGTCGCCGGAAGTGCACCACATCGCCTTCTTCGTTTACGGGCTCCCACCTCAATGCCGAGGCAACTCGGGCACGAAGCCGGCTACTCGACGTGCCCAAGGTCCGTTGTAGAATATGTAGTAGAAGAAGTCTCATTTGGGGTTTATGGAGATGCCATTGTGGTGGAGGAAAAGAGAGCTTGGAGAGAGGTGGGGAAAATGTAGCATACCAAAATGAGAGTAACATTTTCCACACTCAAAATGAAAATCAATCCCATTCCTCTTTGAATGGCCGGCCACACATTTCTCTTTTGTGATTGGAGAGAGAGAGTGAACAAGGTCAAGGGGGAGTGGTTGAACCATCATACAAGGGAGTGTGAAGTTATGATGTGAAGGAATGATAGCTAGGTAAGTCCAACACTCAAAACAACCATCAACAAAACCAAAGTCAATCCATCATGAGAAGGAGAAGTCAATGATGGTGCTCATCATGAAAACCATCATGATGCAACAAGATGCAAAGAACCCCCTCTACAAATGCCTATTTGCAACAATGCAAATAAACCCTCCTCCACCAATCTTCGGCCAATGAACGGAACAATGGAAATTGGCCGAAACAAAAAGCAAACTGGCAACTCCAGAAAACTGGTCCCGTAATAAATTACAGGAAAACCCCGATACTGTGCATGCACACCCGCATCTGTATTTCGACCGAAATACAAATGCAATGAGACAAACTCTACACTGTACTATACTAGGATCCGGCTTATACCAAAGCCGGCTAGTAATATCTGTTCGATCCTGATCCGTGCAATACCGCACGTATCTGATCGAACCCTGCCATATAACCATACGGCCTATAGTACAAACTGTCCGATCCTGATCCGTGCAATACCGCACGTATCTGATCGGACCCTGCCATATCTCCATACGGCTTCTACAACCTTTCGCCCGAAAGCTGAGTAACTGAAATGTGGGGGACTCTAAAGACTCGTCAACACCTTGGTTGTGGATTTAACCACTAGCACGTCAGAGGTATAAGCCAATACGTAACGGGCTACCAGGTACTGACCAAAAGGGATGTCTGTGAGCGAACTCAGCCTGACAACCCTACTGAGCCTGTCAGTGACAATATCCGTGCAGTCCGGTCCGTTCGTCTATGAGTATCGCATGGCGGGCCTAGGGAGTTGGTAAAAGTCAGACCCCCAAAAGCGGTACAAGTCGTGTCGGAGTGTAGCCCAGAACACCCTGAGATACTACTGGAATACCTACCAGTAAATCTCCTTGCCTTGGCCAAGGACTTTGTGTAATGGCTCTCCTAGACACAGCACGACCTCACCCCCAATACCGGGAGAGACGAACCCCTGAAGATACGCTCACTACCTCCATGTGGCTCGGGACTGTACCCAACTAAAACCTGTTTGCACGACTCCTTTGAGCCGTGGTAGGGTAGTAATCAAAGTACAGTGGGAACTCACACGAGACAAATGACGATCCCCAGGTCGATGAACTAACCTGCACACATGTCACCAGGGAACTGCCATCTGACGTCTGGTATATGACCAACTAGCATGATCCCGGCGAGTCCTGTCCGGTGTACTCATAACCCAATGAGCACCTGTATACATCTTAGGTGATCCAACTGACACCAGTGGCTTGTGAGACCGGCCACCGCCCCTCGTCGGGGTCTCGACTGTATACACTAGTCTACTAATGGAGTATCGATGCCCAGTCTCGAAACTCCCACGACTAGGGACCTTTTAAGGATAAGCTTATAGACCCCCAGCTCCCACTTATATGATCGCCCTCATACTGCTGGTGGTCAAGCAAGAATCCTAGGGGCTCTATCAACGTGTAATAGCGACGTGTCATGTCACCTAAAGCAGTACACGATGATAAAGGTAAACCAGATAGCATACTATCATCTCGAGTAAGACTGTCCTACCGGGATAGGTCCTCCCTCAATCATTACAATCACGTACCTGTGACCTAATAATTGACTCTGAGGGCACTATCTCCAACAATCTCCCACTTGCACTCAAGGCTAATTATTGCGATGTCGCATACTCACAGCCCGTGTGATACCGAACATCCAACTCCTCTACTAGTCAGTCTCACAAAGCTCGTTTGCGGAACTATTGCGTTCGAAGAATAGCCTTAGTGAGTGGATCCGCTCAGTTGTTTCTTTCTATGTCTCTCTATATCTCAAGTTCGCGGAGAAACCCATCTCCCGAAATGAGCAATACTTGTCTTAGAATGTGCCTGGATGTCTGATGGGACATAGCTCATAAATGAACTCCAAATCCAAACTTCTTAGACTGTATCGTCAACTGAACTTAATCAGTATCCTGCGCCAAGCCACCCTTAGTATTGCCTTGGATCACCTGTCCAAAATACTGCCCCTCAACAGAAGGAAAACTGTAACTCTGACAACCTCCTTGTCGTCCATGTCACCTTGGAAGCCTGGAATGATAACTGTCTCCCACATGAGGCTGTCGTTATCATATCCCTGAACATCCACTTATGTTCTAAAACTGCTTCCGACTGTTTCTCCAGAATTGGATTAATGTCAACTTATTGCATCTAGTGCAAGAACAACATCTGGTGTGGTACTTGACATCTCATGATTGACTCAATTGCCTTGGCAAGTGATCTGCCAATCATGCACGTCCCTCTCCCCTTTAGTCTGCAAGACACCTTTGGAGAGGGTGACTCCATTACCTGCAGGTACATTACCGTGCCAGGAGTCGTCCATCCCAAATACTCTTAGAATGCTGTCAAGTACCCTGATTGGGAAACCACCCAAATCTAGATCTAAAACCATAGATCTAGTAACCAGTATGTCTGATATAAAATCCATTTCCATTGTGGAGAAACAACTGTGTGACGACCAAAGTATAACCGATCGTAGTGTAGGAGTTTCCTTTCCTACTCTGTGTATATCATCCAAATACCAGGATATCACACCCTACTACCTTCTCAACAGATCCATCCCCTATTCTGATGAAGTTAAACCCATGACTGTCACGTCAGAAATAGATGATCTATCTCCGCTTCATCTGCTTTAGTCTATAAATAGATATAAGCCTGATGTCCACCAATGCTTCCGCTGCTCCCACTGACTACGACAACCCTCTGCCAGAGTCATATAGACGTGCACTTCTAAAACTAGTTTAGAGCGACGCTATACTCATCCTCCTGCCGGGTCTCGCAGCCTGGAACAACAACAATGGCAAGTGTGGGTAAACAAGAACTTCCCTGTCACCGTCCTTGAGGCTACCTGAGTACCTCTCGGGTGCCTGAAGTTACCCACTTTATCTGCGGAGTGGCCAATGGAATGTGAATCCAGATTGAATCTTTAGGTTCCTTATCAAATCTTCAGTAATCGTTTGTGGTTCTGGAATCACTTCCAGTTCTACCATACTCCCACTACTGTTTTCTGAAAAAATCCATTTTTATTAAAACTGTGGCGAGTCTAGAACAATATTGCTATTGTTCATCCAGATGGTAGAAAGTCAACCCGCGTCATAGCCTGGGTCAACCCACAAACAGCCATTACAGAAACGTGCCTTGAGTTGTCCAGTGTCTGGTTTTAATCATAAACCGGACAACTCCCCGTACCTTAACATCGTTAAGATATGAACTGTTTTATATCCAATATAGAAACAGAGGCACTGATTTAATTGAACCAGATTCAAATCATGCAGCTGTCCCCAGCGCATGTCAACTAAATGGAAGGAGGCCGATCAGCGTTACTCAACTTAGGAATACTTCCAATCATGAGTAACCTGAAAGAGAAGCAAGATCTCTTTATCATTACTATCAACTGAATACCATACACAAGTATCTACATCTTCGATCTCTTTGAAGAATCCCGATACTTGCTATACCTGGTTCTCTACTCTATTCAAATACATATAACTTCTCCAAATTCAGACCCTGTGTTTCCACGAAACACCTGTCTAAAAATTAGAGGAGTCATAAGTAAACCGAATATAGTACGAGGACCATCCCCTCTGTCCTGATGGACTCTGGACAACATACAATACTCTGTAAAAGTCCCTTGAGTCTGATTACTCATTCACTGTGTGTCGTAGGTTGAAAACTGTACTTATGGTTAAGAAGAATTACACCGCTGTTTAATGCTCCTTACCTAACCATCCACTGATATAGGTAAATGTCGTAGACATAATTTCAGAAAGGTATATCTCACTCTATGAAAATAGACGTACAGATATATCAATTTGAAATTGGTGCATAACAGCGGATATTCAAAACCAAATATTTGCCGACCGGCAAACAACCCAGGTGATTTCCTCTAATATCACCGATTACAACGAATCCCGATATAATGAGGATAATCACCCAATTCCCAATAACTTACTCCCACTCATCATCTGTAAAACCATACAGATGTGAGAATCGTACCTGGTAAATACATACCCTGGAGTAAGTATCTAATCGGGAAATCAGTTTTTCTTTTAACAGTACACAGTGAGACTGAAACATTGAAATGTTCCGATGGGGTATCCTGGTATTCCTAGTAATGCCTCTTCCAGATTCACGATTGTAACCGTATAATTCTTTGCCATCTCTCCAAATCCCTTCATATGTCTTTAGTCTTTACCTTCTGTACACCCCTTTAGGCCAAATGGTTTTCTTCCTTCCCTACCGTTCGGCACCAGCCTATGGTTTGGAAGAAGACTATCCAATAAGCATAATGGGTGTACTGTCCCAATCCTAGGAACACTCGCAACACGAGAGAAGGTGAAGATAAAAGACACCTGAATGTACTTTATTCCTATTTCTCCTGAACCAGGATCCATCCCCGAACTGGAACAAGTTCCTTTCGAGTTCGTATATAACCATACGATGGAATATCCAAATAAACTGTGGATCTTCGTAGTGATACGGAGTGTCCTGGAGAAATACAAAGGTGATGTGGGAGTGGTAACGAAATATTTGGTTTGGTCGTGAATATCTGTTGCAATTTACTTTGCCCTCTTACTAATCCCTTGCTTTGTCTGAACTTAATACCTTCTGCACACCATCGTTACGCTAATTGGTTTTCTTCATTCCCTACCGGTCGGCACCAGCCTAAGGTTTGGAAGAAGACAATCCAATTTGCGTAATAGGTGTACTACCCCTAAACCAAGGAGTACTCGTAACCTGAGAGAGGGTAAAAGGAAAAGACAACTGAATAATCCTATCCGTTTTCTCCAGAACCTGAAACCATCCTCGAATAAATCTTTTCGAGTTCGTATCTAACCATACGATGGTTTTGTCCAATGAAAGTGGACGTTCGTAGTAATACGGGGTGTCCTGGAGAAAAGGGTAAAAGTAGGAGTGGCAATGAGGTTTGCAACTCTGACAATCCAAAAGCCTGTGTCAAGAAGGTTTGGTCAACTTGGTCACTGAGTCATAGTCTTAGGGTCGGGTCAATGGTCGCTGCCAAAGAGAGAGAGAAAAGAAACACTCAGCGTGCACTCTAACCTAGATCAGAATGGTTACCAATTTATCTAATCTGGAATCCTCCCACTGTACCTCAAATTCTCCTCCAAACCTGAAAGAAGAATTAGTCGGGGTTACCCGAGGAGTAAACTAACTCATCAGTGGGAATCGGGATCCAACTCTCATCGCATGATAACGTGACGGAATCCGCTCACGGTATCACACTCCAGAAGGTATGCGCATATCTGGCAAGTTTCAGTTCTTTTGAAACTCCCGATGTGATTTCTGCCCCATGCTCTTATGACCTTGACTTTGGCCAACATATCATAAGTCACATGTCAAGTTCTGCCCGTCATTCTCCAGGTTAATTTGAATCCACCCGTACGTACCCTTGACTTTGGCCAAAATGGCAGCACGACTGTCCCAAACCAACGCATCTATCTATGCTGCATATGAATACCCCAATAGCTACCAATCACTGTGCCTTGACTTTGGCCAACATACACAGCTTGAATACTATTGACCACCCATATGAAACGACGGAGGGCTACGAATGGTTTCTGGCGAAAACCTTTAACGTAATGAACTTGATATCGCTGAAGGAACGGATAGCTTTTTAGAAAATATAGTGACGAAAACCTTTACTAAAGAGGTCACTCCCGGTGAAGGGATCTCGGCTCTTTCCCCGTAGAATGGAGTGCAGGATATTCCAACTGAATACCACGGTGCAAAGCAAAAGTACTCGGCTATAGTGAAGTTAATGCCCTGACGCAAACTTTTGTCCAAGGGGTCACTCCCGGTGAAGGGATCTCGGCCCTTGCCTCGTCGACTGAGGAGCAGGATATTCCAATGAATACCACGATGCAAAACAAAAGTAAACGTCTTTGCAATAACAGCTTTTTGAAAAGTGTTCCAACAACATCAGATTAGGTTTGTTTTTAACTTGCATTGATCCGAATCAACGCAGTCCCATCAATTGATCACACCAAAAAGAACGAAAATATACTGATGTACGTATATGCCATCCGCATTCGCCACTGGGTCCCGTCATTACCCGTTAGGTTAGCTTACTAACGACAGAGCGGGGACTGGACTAGCGCGGATGCAAAACATATACAACATCTACTAATATATATACCAATATATTATATTTCGCTTAAGGCGTGAATAAAATGCAACATCACAGAGAATGAACAGCATCACAGAAACAATACAGATATCTGGGATCCCCGGGTTTCACAGAGCCACTGCTGAAACCCGACGTTCCCCTGGTCGTGTGGATAGCCTGTGCAATGAAATCCTAGACCCCTACGGGCGCGGCAAGTCACCCGCCAAAACCTGAAGCGAGGCAGCCCCCTTCAGCCCCGTGAATGGACCACCCAGCACTTCACGGAATCCGGCAACTTGGGCACCCCTCCTGGGTCAAACCTGTACCCCCTACGAGTGCGGCGAATAGCCCGCCAATCCTAGAGTGAAGCCCCCTCCGTCCCAATGCCATGAGATGCGGGCTTGCTGCCCTCTAGAACCCGGCTATCCGTGCACCCCTCCGCGGGGTAATCCTAGTACAGAAAGTAAAATATACATACACCGGGTACATCGACCGCAACCAGGTCGTGCCCCAAAATAATAATACAGTCAGGCAGTGACGGCAGTCCACATGTCGGACGCTCGCCCCGCAATATCAAATGTACATAATACAACAAAACTGTACTAGCATTGCATCCAGGCTATCCCCCACGACCGATCCGCAACATCACAGCAAATACATAGAACATCAACGTGAAAGTCACGTTCGCAAATCCGTCTAACCGGGCTATAGCAGTTAGACCGGATTTACCGATCGAGTGACATTCACGGTCGCAGATATAATGTAAATACTGTGAAAAATGTGTTTAAAAAATTTCCGATTGATCAAACAATTAACAAGTGGGCCCCAAAGAAAACTGTAGCACTCACAGAAACAATTGGCCCAACTTTAATATTCCAAAGCCCATATTTTAAGCCCAGAAGGCCTCTGTAAAAAAATGGTGAAGTGATGTGAATAGTGAGCGGCGGAAGGGCCGCACAAAGGTGGTTTTCGCGGCGGTTCCGCGCTCCAACTGTGGAGTTACTTCATCAAATTTTTACAGAACTCTTAGATTTTCCAGTACATCAATATTTTACAACCTGAAAAATTTTTCGAGACCAAAAATTTTCAACAGAAACTGTCGTGGGCAAATACGGGTTTTTGGACATTTCGATCGATCGGAACTGAAAAACACATTACACAAAGCTAGACTAAGTTAATGGCGAGGCTCTAATACCACTGTAAGTGCACGGCGGCGCCCCGGCCGTCAATCCGACGGCCAAATGCGGAAACGGTGGTAAACTTAAATTTTTGCGGACTTAGCAACCGGCACCACCGCGCACTAAACACCCGGATCGAACCACTAACTAGTCTAAGCTAACAAGAAGGTGGGTTAGAGATATACCGACGATCCAAGTCCTCCGGTCTTCTCGTCATGGTCCCGATCTCCTGCGGAAAAGTCCCGTCTCCTCCTCGTCGCCGGAAGTGCACCACATCGCCTTCTTCGTTTACGGGCTCCCACCTCAATGCCGAGGCAACTCGGGCACGAAGCCGGCTACTCGACGTGCCCAAGGTCCGTTGTAGAATATGTAGTAGAAGAAGTCTCATTTGGGGTTTATGGAGATGCCATTGTGGTGGAGGAAAAGAGAGCTTGGAGAGAGGTGGGGAAAATGTAGCATACCAAAATGAGAGTAACATTTTCCACACTCAAAATGAAAATCAATCCCATTCCTCTTTGAATGGCCGGCCACACATTTCTCTTTTGTGATTGGAGAGAGAGAGTGAACAAGGTCAAGGGGGAGTGGTTGAACCATCATACAAGGGAGTGTGAAGTTATGATGTGAAGGAATGATAGCTAGGTAAGTCCAACACTCAAAACAACCATCAACAAAACCAAAGTCAATCCATCATGAGAAGGAGAAGTCAATGATGGTGCTCATCATGAAAACCATCATGATGCAACAAGATGCAAAGAACCCCCTCTACAAATGCCTATTTGCAACAATGCAAATAAACCCTCCTCCACCAATCTTCGGCCAATGAACGGAACAATGGAAATTGGCCGAAACAAAAAGCAAACTGGCAACTCCAGAAAACTGGTCCCGTAATAAATTACAGGAAAACCCCGATACTGTGCATGCACACCCGCATCTGTATTTCGACCGAAATACAAATGCAATGAGACAAACTCTACACTGTACTATACTAGGATCCGGCTTATACCAAAGCCGGCTAGTAATATCTGTTCGATCCTGATCCGTGCAATACCGCACGTATCTGATCGAACCCTGCCATATAACCATACGGCCTATAGTACAAACTGTCCGATCCTGATCCGTGCAATACCGCACGTATCTGATCGGACCCTGCCATATCTCCATACGGCTTCTACAACCTTTCGCCCGAAAGCTGAGTAACTGAAATGTGGGGGACTCTAAAGACTCGTCAACACCTTGGTTGTGGATTTAACCACTAGCACGTCAGAGGTATAAGCCAATACGTAACGGGCTACCAGGTACTGACCAAAAGGGATGTCTGTGAGCGAACTCAGCCTGACAACCCTACTGAGCCTGTCAGTGACAATATCCGTGCAGTCCGGTCCGTTCGTCTATGAGTATCGCATGGCGGGCCTAGGGAGTTGGTAAAAGTCAGACCCCCAAAAGCGGTACAAGTCGTGTCGGAGTGTAGCCCAGAACACCCTGAGATACTACTGGAATACCTACCAGTAAATCTCCTTGCCTTGGCCAAGGACTTTGTGTAATGGCTCTCCTAGACACAGCACGACCTCACCCCCAATACCGGGAAAGACGAACCCCTGAAGATACGCTCACTGCCTCCATGTGGCTCGGGACTGTACCCAACTAAAACCTGTTTGCACGACTCCTTTGAGCCGTGGTAGGGTAGTAATCAAAGTACAGTGGGAACTCACACGAGACAAATGACGATCCCCAGGTCGATGAACTAACCTGCACACATGTCACCAGGGAACTGCCATCTGACGTCTGGTATATGACCAACTAGCATGATCCCGGCGAGTCCTGTCCGGTGTACTCATAACCCAATGAGCACCTGTATACATCTTAGGTGATCCAACTGACACCAGTGGCTTGTGAGACCGGCCACCGCCCCTCGTCGGGGTCTCGACTGTATACACTAGTCTACTAATGGAGTATCGATGCCCAGTCTCGAAACTCCCACGACTAGGGACCTTTTAAGGATAAGCTTATAGACCCCCAGCTCCCACTTATATGATCGCCCTCATACTGCTGGTGGTCAAGCAAGAATCCTAGGGGCTCTATCAACGTGTAATAGCGACGTGTCATGTCACCTAAAGCAGTACACGATGATAAAGGTAAACCAGATAGCATACTATCATCTCGAGTAAGACTGTCCTACCGGGATAGGTCCTCCCTCAATCATTACAATCACGTACCTGTGACCTAATAATTGACTCTGAGGGCACTATCTCCAACAGAAGTGCCAGTGTCAAGTCAGCGGACTAAGCCGTACTCATGTCACCTGGGAACTGATAACTGACGATAGGTATAATACCAACCTGTCAGTTCCCGACGAGTCCTGTCCAGTGTACTCGTAACCTAACGAGCACCCGTATACTATCTCCAGTACGACGTACTGATGGCTGTGGGACAGACCATCTCCCACACTGGGATGAGAAGCGCATACGCTAGTCTACTCCGGAGTATCGATACCCTGTCTCGATAGTCCTGCGACTAGGGACCTGTATAAGGATGAGCTTATAGATTACCCAGCCCCCACTAGTGTGACTGCCATCACAACGCTGGTAATCAAGCAAAGATCCTAAGGGCTCCACTAATGCGTATAGGTGATATCGCAAAATAAACACATGTACACATTGAAGTAGAAACAAACCAAGTAGCATACTACTATATTGAGCAAGATTGTTTATACAAGGTGAATATCCCAAGCTTCCATTAAGTAATATACAAACTAGTATGATACAGTAATGGCCTCTAGGGCATATACACTAACAATCTCCCACTTGCACTAAGGCCATGTACTGGCGTATCGAAGACCTATCATCTCGATCAGCCGCTCGAACTGAGTCTGGGGTAGGGCCTTGGTGAATGGATCTGCAGTGTTTTCTTCTGAAGCAACCCTCCGAACCTCGATCTCCTTGCGATCCACGATCTCCCTGATCAGGTGATACCGCCTCAAGATGTGCCTGGATCTCTGATGGGACCTGGGTTCCTTCGCTAAAGCTATAGCCCCGTTGTTGTCGCAATACAGAGGTATTGGGTCAACAATGGACGGAACCACCTGAAGTTCTTTCAAGAACTTCCTCATCCAGACAGCTTCTTTTGCGGCATCAGATGCAGCGATGTATTCCGCTTCCATAGTCGAGTCTGCAACGGTTTCCTGTTTGGAACTCTTCCAACACACCGCCCCTCCATTGAGGGTAAAGACAAAACCCGACATGGACTTGGAATCATCCTTGTCACTCTGGAAGCTGGAGTCAGCAAAGGCCTCGATCTGGAGGTCTTTTCCGCCATACACCAAGAACATTCCTTAGTCCTCCTCAGGTACTTGAGAATGTTCTTTACTGCTATCCAGTGATTCTCCCCAGGGTTTGACTGATACCGGCTTACCACACTCAGTGCATAAGCTACATCCGGTCTGGTACACAACATCGCATACATTATAGAGCCTACCGCAGAAGCGTAGGGTATAATAGACATGCGATCCCTCTCCAAATCAGTCTTGGGAGACATCTCTTTAGAGAGGGTGATCCCGTGACAAGCCGGTAGGTTACCGCGCTTGGAATCTTCCATACTGAATCTTTTCAGTATAGTGTCGATGTACCTGGACTGTGAAAGTCCTAATATCCTCTTGGATCTATCACGATGGATCCGGATCCCCAGGATGTACGAAGCATCACCCAGGTCTTTCATGGAGAAGCTTTGTGACAAGAACCCCTTGACAGATTGTAGCATAGGAATGTCATTTCCTATTAAGAGAATGTCATCCACGTATAAAAGGAGGAATACTACAGTTCTCGCTACAAATCTACTATAGATGCATGGTTCATCTGGATTTTTGATAAAGCCAAATTCCTTGACCGTCTCATCAAAACAGATGTTCCAACTCCGCGATGCCTGCTTTAGTCCATAGATGGACTTAAGCAACTTGCACACTTTTCCGCTGCTCCCACTCTGAATGAAACCCTCTGGCTGATCCATATAGACACACTCCTCTAAATTTCCATTTAGAAAAGCGGTTTTTACGTCCATCTGCCAAATCTCATAATCGTGGAAGGCAGCAATGGCAAGAAGGATCCGAATGGATTTCAACATAGCCACTGGAGAAAAGGTTTCGTCATAGTCCAAGCCAGGTCTTTGACGGAAACCCTTTGCTACAAGTCTAGCTTTATAGGTCTCAACCTGTCCATCTACACCAATCTTCCTTTTGAAGATCCACTTGCATCCTACGGGTTTTACCCCGTCTGGAGCAATGTCCAACGTCCATACTTTGTTGGTGTACATGGACTCCATTTCGGTCCGCATTGCATCCAGCCATTTTACCGAGTCAACACTCTGAACGGCCTGCTGGAAGCTAGTAGGCTCATCATAGTCTATGATGCAATCCTCTTTATCCCCGTCTATGAGAAAACCGTAGTATCTCTCGGACGGATGAGACTGCCTACTACTTCTGCGGAGCGGCATAGGAATGTCCTGATCTTTTGAACCCTCTGGTTCCATTAAGCTTTCATTAATAGTCTGTGGTTCTGGAATTTCTTCCAGTTCTATTGCGCTCCCACTTACTTCTTTTTCTAAGAACTGATGTTCCAGAAAATGGGCATTACGAGAAACAAGGACTTTTTATTCCTCTGCGTAATAGAAAAGATACCCCCTGGAGTTCTTTGGGTATCCCACAAACTTTCACAGTACTGAGCGTGCCTCGAGCTTGTCCGTATGCTGCTTTTTGACATAAGCTGGACATCCCCAAATCTTCAGGTACTGAAGATAGGGTTTCTTCCCACTCCATAACTCATATGGTGTGGTAGGCACAGTCTTAGTAGGAACTCGGTTCAAAAGGTATGCAGCTGTTTCTAGCGCATACCCCCAGAATGATCGCGGTAACTCAGCGTTACTCATCATGGACCGTACCATATCCAATAGGGTCCGGTTCCGTCTCTCCGATACACCGTTATGTTGCGGAGTGTATGGAGGAGTAAGCTGAGAGAGAATCCCATTCTCTTTTAAGTAATTCAGGAACTCGGCACTTAAGTATTCTCCACCTCGATCCGATCTTAGAATCTTGATACTTTTGCCGGTTTGTTTTTCAACTTCATTCTTATATTCCTGGAATTTTTCAAAATCTTCGGACTTATGTTTCATTAAGAAGACATAACCGTACCTTGAAAAATCATCCGTAAAAGTAATGAAGTAAGAATAACCGCTTCGTGCATGTGTAGACATTGGACCGCACACGTCGCTGTGTACGAGTCTCAAGAGCTCGCTCGCTCTTACTCCGTGTCCAGTGAACGGAGTCTTTGTCATCTTTCCTTTGAGATAGGATTGACAAGTGGCATATGATTGATATTCGAACGGATCCAAATATCCTTCTGTATGTAACTTAGTCAACCTTCTCTCATTGATGTGACCCAGTCTACAATGCCATAAGAAAGTCTGATTGATATCTGGAGACTTTCATTTGTGTGTATTCTGGACATTGAAAATCTGTGGTTGGTTTAATACGTATATACCATTGCTCAGTGTACCTGACCCAATCAGAACTTGATTAAGGTGAATGTTTACAACATTACTTACAAACGCAAATTCATAACCTTCTTTAGAAACCAAAGATACAGAAATGATATTACAAGTTGCGTTGGGTACAAAAAAGCAATTACGCAAAACCAAAACATGCCCATCTGACATTCCCAGGTGATAGTCCCCCACGGCTTTAGCATCCATGCTAGCTCCGTTCGCAACTCTGAGGGTCATGTCACCTGCCTTCAAAACCCTACGGTTTCTCAACGCCTGCAAAGAATTACAGATATGAGATCCTGATCCGGTATCCAATACCCGGGAAGTAGAGTTAATAGAAAGACAGTTTTCAATAACATACACACCTGAAGCTGAAGCCGCAACCTGCTTCAGTTCCTGTGTTCTGGCCTTCCAAGCCCTGCAATCCTTTTTCCAGTGTCCACTCTTATGACAATAGAAGCATTCTTCCTTTCCAACAAGCTTCCCTGCAATCTTTGTTGCCTTTTCCTTTCCCTTTGTACCCACTTTACTAACACCGCCTCTTGGTTTGGCGGGGGCTTTCTTCCTCTTTCCCTTGGCTTTCGCCTTGGACCTAGAGGAAGAAGATCCTCCTACAAACAAAGCGGGTGTTTCCCTACCCTTCTGTAGGGTGCCCTCTGCTCTCCTCAGCAGGTTGAGGAGTTCTGAAAGTTCAACTTCCTTTTCTTGCAAGTTGAAATTCAGTATGAACTGGGCGTAAGTGGATGGAAGGGACTGGAGAATTAAATCTGTATAAAGTTCACTGTCCAACGTGGTCCCAAGTTCCGTGAGCTCCTCAGTGTAGCCAATCATCTTAAGCACGTGGTCCGCTACCGATGATCCGACGGCCAACTTTGTCGAAAATAACTTCTTCGACACTTCGTATCTTGCGATACGAGACTGCTCCCCATACAGTTCTTTTGTATGGAGAAATATGGACTCGAGGTCCATATTCTCATGCCTCCTCTGATGTTCGTTGTCCATAGAGGCAAGCACAAGGCATCTGGCCTTCACGCAATCAATCTCCCAAGTCTTACGGATTTCTTTATCCGCGACGCTGGAGGTGGGACCTGGGACGGGGGGAGCTTTGGTGGTAAGAAGATACCCCAGCTTGTCGTAAGTGATTGCCAATTTGACATTCCTGAGCCAATCTTTGTAGTTTGGCCATGTCAGTATGTTTTTATCTAGAAGTAACTTAAGTCCAGTCATTTCGAATTTGGTCGCTGCAGGGGGGAGAGAAGAAACACTTTAGCACGATGCTCTTGCAAGTTTAGAATGGTTTTTAATTTGTCTAAACAGGATGGCTCCCACTGTCTCTCGAATCTCTCCTCAAACCACAAAGGAAGAATTAGCCGGGATCAATCCCACCGCACAATACTTGCTTAACCGTTCAGCCAGGCCAGTGTCGGTACTTCGAGGGAGGTTTTCCAACGCTTTCGCGAAGTTCCTTAATTTAAGAACCTCTTTTCCCTGGGGGCGTAGCCCCGCTAACACCTTTCTAGGCACCTACTAGGTTTATAGCATTGATCGTTTAGTGAGAAATTTCCTGAGGAGTAGCATATACTCACAGTAGGATCGGGATCCAAATATCATCGTGTGACGAAAATGAAGGAATCCTACCATAATCATCACACTCCAAATGGTATGCAAATCTAGCAAGTTTCAGTACTTATGAAACTCCCGATGTGGATTTTTTTTGCCCCATGCTCTTATGACCTTGGCGTGAGGTCAAAATGTCATAAGTCACATGTCAAGTTCTTCCCATCATTATCCCGGTTGATTTGAACCCACCCGTACCTACCCTTGACGTAGGCCAAAATGGCAGTACGACTGTCTCAAACCAACGCATTCTATCTATGCAACAGATAAATATCCGGCAGCTACCAATCACTATGCCTTGGCGTGAGGTCAAAATACATAGCTTGAATACTACCGTATATTTAACTGAAATGATGGAGGGCTACGAATGGTTTTGGTAAAACCGTGAACGTAGTGAACTTGATATAATCGATGGAA
The DNA here is from genome assembly GCA_030015575.1 of Agapanthus africanus. Taxonomy (NCBI): domain Eukaryota; kingdom Viridiplantae; phylum Streptophyta; class Magnoliopsida; order Asparagales; family Amaryllidaceae; genus Agapanthus; species Agapanthus africanus. The sequence continues at coordinate 156,469,322 of CM057343.1, forward strand.
CAAGATAGCTTTTAGAAGGAGTGGCTCAAGCTCCGCATTTAAAAATTAGTTTTGAAAAGAACCGAGTGGTTTTTCGAAAGTGTTCCAACGACTTTAACTTGGTTTATTATCTTGCATTAGTTCTTTTAATGCGTGATATTCTTGCATTAGTTCTTTTAATGCGTCCCATCAATTAATCCTACCATTGCAGAAAACAACCAAAATATGACGTACGCTTATGCCATTCGCATTCACCACGGGGTCCCGTCATCACTCGTTAGGTTACTTAACTAACGACAGAGCGGGGGCTGGGCTAGCGCGGCTGTAAAACATAAGCAACGCCTAAATATAAAGCAATGATAGACATTACAGATCTCAGATGAATACATTGGATATACTAGCAATCAGCAATCCGTTCGAGCCTGCAACGAAAAGCGGATTACACGGTCGCGGTGAATAGCAAATACCCCACCCAAGACCCCTACGGGTGCGGCAAACTACCCGCCAAGTTCCCAGTAGTTTGTGCACCCCTCCATGGGTCTATCCTAGGAGCAAAAACAGTAAAAAGAATTATACAATGACGGCTACAACCCCGATCCGGTTGTGCGGCCATACAAATAATATTATTACATCAATTTACATTTACAAATGAATGAAAGAAAAACAAAAGCTCATCTCACATCCACCCCGGCTATTCACCCGCGACAGTCCAACACATTCATATACACATTCCAATATCAAACACAGATCACAGAGATGTATAACCCTGACTAATTGACTTATAGCGATTAGCCGACGTTCAATACATGCAAACATCACAGATATAACCATCATAGTCAAAGTGCGGTGAAGTTCGGAAAAAAATACGGAATTATAGGACCCCAAAAGTAAATTTCTGTTCTGGAAAATCTGGGCACATATAATATATCTTAAAAATCCCAAAACCCTACCAGGAGAACACTGCACAAAACCCGATCACGAGAGGACTCCAAACGGCGGCGGTTCCGCGGCAAATGCCTACCTCATGCAGCGGAACCGCGGCGGTTTGAATGATTCAGGGGATCGTTTTTCTTGGGTATTCACACAAAACCCTGAGCCGAATTTAGGTGTATAACAAATCTTGTTTTGACCAGAAAATTTTTTAACAGAAACTAGGGTTTTGTAAAAGTTTGGTTTTTGGATTTTTCGGTTCCGAACTTCGTTACACTTCACTACCAAGCTAGTTTAAGTTTAGTTAGACTCTGATACCACTGTAAGTCCACGTTGCGACCCCCGGTTCTTACGGGGAGGCGGAAACGGTATAAAAATCAAATTTTTAGCGCATGGGGCAACATGGACTAACAAAGTCGGGATCTTTTCCTAAACAAAAACTAGCAAACTTGCTAAAGAGAGTTAGCTACTCGGAAAGATGGTTATACCTAAACTTGAACTCCTTCTTCTTGAAACTTTGTAGAGGTTGATGGTTTTCTTCTCGTCGCCTTCTTCCATCGAAGATGGATCCACCTGAGGGTTCAACCTACGGGCTCTTCCTCGAACTTTGAGTGAACTAGAATCTCCGGCATGCTAAACCCTTGATCCTAGAGTGAGTAGAGAATGTCTAAGGGGTGCTTTTCTTTTAAGGAGAGGGATTCTCAACACATGAGAAGGATTCTCCTTTGGCTAGAGGAAGAAGAAGATGAAGTGAGGAGAGAGAATAATTATGAAAGAATGAGCTATCTTTTTCTTTTTGCAACCATATCAAAAAGAAAAAGAATTATCTAAATAATAATAATTCAAATGAGAATAGTTGATAGTAGTTTTGGAATGACCACTATCATACTTCATTAAATGAAATGTAAGCAAGAATCAAGGAGCATCCTTACAAAGTAATGATGATGGTCAAACATTCAACCATGGTCAACAAGTCAACCATGATCAACAAGTCAACAAAACCAACCATAACATAATTTCATTTAATTACTATTATTAATAGATATCTCACTAATTCATTAGGGTTTGGAAAAAGACGACTGTCAACTGTGCATACGCACCCGTTCCGAAACCCTAATGAAAAACCTCTTCCTCTGCCTCAAACAACTGTGCATACACACCTGCATTCTCGTTCCGAGGAACAAGAATACCGAGAGATAAAAGCAACCCCAAAACATATACCAGTATCTGGCTCAAACCAGAGCCTGCCAGTATAATCCGTCCGGACTCCAAACGTGCACAAGTGCGCGGATGAGAACGAACCCTGCCGCAAAACCATGCGACCTCTACTCATTTTGCCCAAAGGCGAATACCCTCTGTGTGGGACTCTAAAGACTCGACACTACGCTGGCAGTGGGTTTAACCACAGACCGCAAGCGGCACTAGCTGTGCGTAACGGTCCCCAGGTAGATGCCGACAAGAAGGCTGACGAGGTGAACCCCATCTGAACTCCTACTGAGTCTGAATGTGACAGGAGGTCACAAACTACTGTACAGTCCGGTCTGTTCGTCTGATACATCGCATGTCGGGCCTAGGGGGCGGTAAAACGTCAGTCCCCCAATAGCGGTACAAGTCGTGTCGGAGTGAAGCCCAAAACACCCTGAGATAACACTGGAAGCCTACCAGTATATCTCGCTTGCCCTGGCCAGGGACTACTCGTGTAATGGCTCTCCTAGACACAGCGCGATGTCAACCCCCAATACCGGGAGAGACGAATCATGTCTAACCGTCACTGCCTCCAAGTGCTTCGGGACTGCACCCAACCACTACCTGTTTGCACGACTCCTTTGAGCCGTGGTAGGGTAGTGATCAAAGTGCAGTGGGAACACACTCGAGGCGAAGTGCCAGTGTCAAGTCAGCGGACTAAGCTGTACTCATGTCACCTGGGAACTGATAACTGACGATAGGTATAATACCAACCTGTCAGTTCCCGACGAGTCCTGTCCAATGTACTCGTAACCTAACGAGCACCCGTATACTATCTCCAGTACGACGTACTGATGGCTGTGGGACAGACCATCTCCCACATTGGGATGAGAAGCGCATACGCTAGTCTACTCCGGAGTATCGATGCCCTGTCTCGATAGTCCTGCGACTAGGGACCTGTATAAGGATGAGCTTATAGATTACCCAGCCCCCACTAGTGTGACTACCATCACAATGCTGGTAATCAAGCAAAGATCCTAAGGGCTCCACTAATGCGTATAGGTGATATCGCAAAATAAACACATGTACACATTGAAGTAGAAACAAATCAAGTAGCATACTACTATATTGAGCAAGATTGTTTATACAAGGTGAATATCCCAAGCTTCCATTAAGTAATATACAAACTAGTATGATACAGTAATGGCCTCTAGGGCATATACACTAACAAGTTATAGTCAACTAAATGCAACAGTTAGGCTTCAAGTTCTAGATCTGCGATATGTAAACGAAACATCATATTGTTATCTTGGAACTCATGGATTTAGATTTTATCTACAGATTTAATAAGAAAATAGATGAATTAATATAGGAATAGTATGAATAGCATGTAGCAATTTCACTTGCCTCGACGGATCGCAATACGGAAAACGGAATGTCTCGCGTCGGCGGGAAAAGTCGCGACGCGCGCACGGTACACGGAATGAGTCCAAACGACGAACAGTGGAATCACACGGGTCAGAGGTCCTCGCTGGCTCATCGAGATCGTCGACGGCCCGAACGGATTCTGGCGATCTAAAAAATAACAGTGAATAAAAAGAACAGAACATGCACAAAGAACACGAAGAGAAGAAAGGAAAGAAAAGAAGGAAAAAGAATGAGGGATGGCTTACTGGGTCGTTTGAAGGGGTGTGCTAGCAGTGGCGGCGAGATCGACGGCGGTGAGGGGCGCCGACGAAGGGTTTTAGAAGAGCTAGGGTTTGGTTAGGGTTTGGGCTCGGGTCTGGTTTCGGGGGTTGTGAAGCAGGGTTTTGGGTGATGGATGGAGGGCAGAGGAGAGGGGGAGATGGTGATGGCGATGGGGAGTGGCCGGCGGCGATGGGTTGTTGGGTTTTCCCTCGGCGTGTGTGCAGGAGAGAGACTCGGGATCAGGAAAAGAAAACGAAGATGAAGACGAGGAGGAGGAGGAGGAGGATGAGAAGACGATGAGATGGAGATGGTGACGAGGCAAAGGAGGCGGCTAGGGTTAGGGTTTTGAGGAGGCGACAAGGGTTGGATGGGTTTCTTTTCCCGTTCTCGTGCATGGGGTTTTAAAGGAGGGAGACGAAGATAGAAGGGAGGTGAGAATATCGCGGGGAGGTGACGGGATCTATAATCACCGCGATAGGAGAGAGAAAGGGCCGTGAGAGGAGAGAGGAAGAGAGAAACGAGAGGAGAGAGAAAGAGGAGGAGAGAGGAAGTTGTTTGCTAGCGGGGGTAAGAGAAAAAGAAAAGGAGAGAGAAGGAGAGAAGCGAGCGAGAGAGAGAAGGTGTGGGGCCCAACGACGAGGAATGGGGAGTTCTGATTGGGTGAGGGGAAAAATTGTTAGGAAAAATTTGTAAAAGATTTACTGGGATTTCAAAAATGTAAACTCGTTGGCTTTAGAAAAATCTGATAGGTTGTAAAATATTTTCAGCTGATTTTAAAAGATTTAAAATAAATAGGATTTGGCGGGATGCAAAATATTTCAGAATTGCGCCCGGGTCGGGTCCAAAAATTTGAATTTGAAATATGAAAATTACAAGCAAGCTCCAAAATTTAAAATAAAGGATTTTGTAACAGAAAAGCATACCCCCAAGAACGGACGCACGTACGTGCGCGTAGCCGTCCAAACACGTCCGTTCCACTAAACGGGACGAGAACACGATGCAAGGACACTACCACAGGGTTAGGGGTAACAAGCAGGCCATGACATGTATTTTTAAATTATTTTAAGTAACTTAAATGGTTATATGCAAAAATATGAAATGTTAGTGTAGTCTATAATTAGGAAACAACGAGCCCAACTAAACGGGTCGAATATAAAGTAAATTACCATTTTGCAACCAAACATGATAAATGAACTAAATACCACAAACAACACATACGGTAACCGAAACTGGTATAACTGAACTCGATTGTTACATTATTCCCAACTACAAAAGAATTTCTTCCTCGAAATTCCAAGAACCCAAAAAGGATAAACGACCAAAACTACAAGAAAAAATAGGGAAACTTCTGCCGGATTTCATCTTCTCGCTCCCAAATGGACTCTCCATGTGAGCGACTATCCCAAGAAACAAGTACAAGAGGGATAACCTTGCTCTTAAGAACCTTTTCCCTTCGATCCACGATCGCAACCGGTCGCTCCTCAAAAGTCAAGTCTTCTCGTACCGTCAGCTCCGAATAATCCAACGCATGCGTTTCATCTCGAACATATTTACGGAGTTGAGATACATGAAACACATCATGCACATTCGCCAAGGACCGCGGTAACGCCAAACGATACGCTACCTCACTAACACGCTCCAAAATCTCAAAGGGTCCGACGAATCGAGGACTAAGCTTCTCTCGACTTCCAAAACGAATCACCCCTCTAGTCGGTGATATCTTCAAGAATACCAAATCATCCACGGAGAACTCTAGAGGTCTTCTCGATGTATCTGCCCAACTCTTCTGTCTGTCTTATGCTGCTTTCATATGATTCCTGATAGTGTTAACTTTCTCAACTGTCTGCACAACCAAATCTGGTCCCAACAATTTTCGTTCACCGATATCGTCCCAGCAAACAGGTGAATGACACTTGCAACCATATAAAGCTTCGAATGGAGCCATTTGAATCGTCGCCTGAAAACTGTTGTTATAAGAAAACTACACTAAATGTAGATGATCCTCCCAAGAACCCTTGAAGTCCAACATGAAAGCTCTCAACATATCTTCAAGAGTTTGGATTGTTCTTTCCGACTGACCATCTGTTTGAGGATGATAAGCTGTGCTAAACTTCAATCGAGTCCCCAAACTTTCCTGTAAGCTCCTCCAAAAGTGTGATAAGAATCGAGTGTCACGGTCGGACACGATACTCACTGGTACTCCATGCAATCTTACAATCTCCTGCATGTACCGTTCTGCCAAAGTTTCTGTTGATTGACCAACCCGAAAAGGAATGAAATGAGCTGCCTTGGTCAAACGATCAACAATCACCCAAACTGCATTGTTGCTTTTTGGACTCCACGGTAGAGCTGTCACGAAATCCATGGTTATATGTTCCCACTTCCACTGAGGAATCGGGAGTGGTTGCAATAAACCAGCAATCCTTTGATGTTCAGCCTTAACTTGCTGACACACCAAGCACTTTGCGACAAAGCGGGCAATCTCCCGTTTCATGCCTTCCTACCAGAAATGTTGTCGTATATCTCGGTACATCTTCGTGCCTCCTGGATGTACGGAATATGCTGAACTGTGTGCCTCCTTCATAAGTTCTTCGCGAATATCTCCCTTTGGCACACACAAATGGCTACCATATCTCAACGAACCATCTTCATGGATCAATAAGTCAGTTCAAAGTCCAGCTTCAACCTGTTCTCGAAACTTTTGCAATCTAGGGTCCTGCGATTGCGCTGCTTTAATATTCTCAATCAACGACGAATGTACTTGCAGCTGCATCAACTGCCCCGAAGAATGCGGTAGCACAACCTTCAAATCAAATCTTCGAAAGTCTTCAATGAGTTCCTTCCGTGCAGTCAACATCTGAATTGCTGGTAACCGACTAAGCGCATCCGGCACGACATTAATCTTTCCCGGATGGTACTTAAGATAAGATCGTAGTCGGCCATCAGCTCCAACCACCAACGTTGCCTCATATTAAGCTCCTTCTGCGTGAACACATACTTCAAGCTCTTATGATCAGTAAAGACTTCGACCCTTTCGCCCAAAAGGTAGTGTCTCCAAATCTTCAAAGCGAATATCACAGTCGCAAGCTCCAAGTCATGAGTTGGGTAGTTCTTCTCATAGGTCTTCAACTGTCTCGATGCGTATGCTACAACCTTCCCATGCTGCATCAAAACGCATCCCAATCCTTTCCCAGATGCGTCGCTGTGAATCACCAATCCTCCGGAACTGTCTGGCATGGTCAGAATAGGAGCGGTAATCAATTTCTGCTTCAACGCCTCGAAAGCTGATGCACACCTATCTGTCCACACAAAAGGTACCTCCTTACGCGTAAGCTTGGTCAACGGCTCCGCCAGACGAGCAAAGTTCTCCACAAATCTTCTTTAATACCCGGCGAGTCCAAGAAAACTTCATATCTCCGCAACATTCTTCGGAATCGGCCAATCTCGAACTGCTGCAATCTTTTCGGGATCGACGGCGATTCCATCGCCAGACACAACATGCCCCAAAAACTTTACTTCTTCCAGCCAAAACTCGCACTTGCTCATCTTCGCATATAATTTCTCTTGTCTCAACGTCTGCAGTGCGATCCTCAAATGTTTAGCATGCTCTTCAATACTCTTCGAATAGACTAGAATATCATCAATGAACACCATAATAAACTGGTCCAAGAATGGTGAGAAGATTCGGTTAATCAAGTCCATGAATATCGCTGGTGCATTCGTAACTCTGAAGGGCATCACTAAGTACTCGTAATGTCCATAACGAGTTCGGAACGTTGTCTTGCAAATATCCTCTGCTTTTACTCGGACCTGATGATATCCGGATCGCAAATCCAGCTTCGAGAATACCCTCGCGCCACTAAGCTGCTCAAATAGTTCGCCAATGCGAGGGATCGGGTACTTGTTCTTAATAGTCACCCGGTTTAATTCTCGATAGTCGATGCACATCCTTCTTGTGCCATCTTTCTTCTTGACTAGAAGAACTGGAGCTCCCCAAGGCGAGTTACTGCTTCGGATCCAACCCTTCTCGAGTAACTCAGTAACCTGCTTCTTAACTTCTTCCAGCTCCACTGGTGCCATCGGATAATACGCTTTAGATACTGGCGCTGCACCAGGAATAAGATCAATTGCGAACTCCGTGTCTCGCTTCGGCGGCAAACCTGATATGTCTTCAAACACGTCCATGAAATCTCGAACAACAGCTGGCGCTTCACTTTTATCAATCTCCATTGACGAAAGAACATTAGTTGTCGGCCTAGCCCTAAACTCGACTGGCCCGACAGAACTGCTTCCTCCGGTGAAGGCAAACTCGGGATGTCCGGGAATCTGGAAAATTACTTTCTTTGCCCTACAATCGATGTGAGCATGGAAAGTGCCAAGAAAATCCATTCCTAAGACGACTTCGTAGCTGCCTGTATCAATCACCAAGAAATCCGCAAAGAGCTCCCGTCCGCAAACAACAACTGCACAATCTTTACACTCTCTACTAGATATGATTTTCCCATTCCCAGTGTGTATGTCCCAGATACTAGACAGGGTCGTGCAAGTGATCGAGTGTGTAGTAATAAACTTGGACGACATAAAACAATGGGATGCATCAGAATTAAATAACGCTAATGCGGGAAAACCATGAACAAGTAGAATACCTGAAACAACTTCTCCTGAAGCCTTGGCTTCCTCAGCCGTCATGGTAAATGCTCGAGCTTGATTGGGTCCCTGAGTCAGCTGCTTCTATCCCTGAAATGGTTTCTGTGGAGGCTTCTGAATATCATCCCTTGTGCGAAGCTTCGACGGACAAGCGTTGACAGTGTGATCTGCCGCTCCACAAACCAAACAGAGTCCCTGCCTCCTTCGACAATCCTTTTGCACGTGTCCAGGTAAATGGCAGTAATCACAAATCACGCTCTTTCGATCAACGACAACAGGCTTCTTCATCGGCGTTACGCCACGACGGTTTACTGGAATACCCTTGTGTCCATGTGCTCGGTTCGGTGCAAAAGTCGGCTTCCGTACAGTGATTGCTGTCTGATGTGAACTCCCGGTCTTACCAGATAAGCTCTGATGTTCTCGGGCTGCCGTAAGTACCTGTGAGAAAGTGGTCAAACCCAGGGAGACAATCTGCCTCTGGATGTCCACATCCAAGCTGCGCATGAACCTCCTTACCCTGTCCGCATCGTTGGCAACTAAAGGTCCAGCGAACCTACTGAGCCGCGTCCACTCAGTTGCATGTACATCTACAGGTGCACCATTCTGCCTTAGACTGATGAACTTCTCTTCCATTTCCTCCCGCGCGGTCCGCGGGAAGAACTTCTCCAAGAAACTCTTTGAAAAATCCTCCCACTTGATCGGCTTGGGCAAGCGGGTCTCCTCCACCAGCCACCATTCACGGGCGTAATCCACCAATTGGATGCGTACCATATCCACCCTCTTATCATCTGGGATCTGCGCTGCAATGAGTAGATTCTCCATGTCAACCAGCCACTGCTCCGCTGGCAACGGCTCCTCCAGGCCAGTAAAGACAGACGGACCCAGTCTCCTGAAATCTGCTACGGTCCCCACACGATCTACTGGTCTAGCCCCAACATTGTTCACGGACTGCTGAACGGTCCCGCAAACCTTCCTGAAAAGATTCAGCTTGCTGCTGGATCAGCTCGGTCTGACTCTTTTGGTTCTCCAACATCCCACGTATTACCCTAAGTATAGCGGCTTCGTCAACACGCCTTTGGTACGTCTTCAGATTCTTGTCTGCCATATTCCTGAAATCAAAACACCCAAGGATTAGCATGATAACAGTTTCAAAATGTAGATCAAGGCTAGAACTCCGAGTTACTTAAATAGAATACCGCATTGTAACCATGCCGCGGTATCATAGCTACAATTACATAACTCCACCCAAGTAGCCTAAGTTCTAGGGATAACAAGGAATCAGGTTTCGAGCCGATATGCAAAGGAGGTTTGCATATCGTAAAAGTATAATCAGGAGGAAGTTAAGATTCAAGAACGGTAAAACGGCAAGGTGGCAGGACATGTTTCCTAATCACGAGTATTTTGATTCATGTATTGGGTACAGTACCCAACTACAAAAAAGAATCAACCCGATTAACCTATGTCTCTAATACCAAAAGAACCATGTCACGCCCCGCTTCCCAGAGTACGCTAAGATGGGCACGTGACATAGCCAACCATGCTACCTGTGGGTAGGAAGTATCCATCCACAATCACATTACGGCTGTAGAGATATCAAGAACAAAATAAAACCATCTAATACATGTCCATAAGCCAAAATAAAATGAGTCAAGAACAGTAATAATGCGGAAGCAAAAGATCCAATACAAGAATAACTGGAATGTATGTCCCATAATGCGGGCTTACATCAGGAATAAAATGCTGAAAAATAAAAGAACTAACTACTACTGAATCCTCACTGCTCAGCCTGCTGGCTGAAGTACTCCTGCTCGGACTGCAGCAAAGGTACGGAATCTGGGCCATGCAAAACCCAGACGTCAACGCGTCATGTCATCAAGCAATAAGATATAAACAGGGTAACAAGACATGCAAGTATAGTCATAAGTGGTAAAGCAGGTGTAACAGCAATATAAAAATCAGGGCAGTGAAGGGTAGTGTGCAGTGAGTAAGCTAAACTGGTCTATTGGGTTATCTACTCTCAAGTCTTTGAAATCAATTTGATGATCGTCGATGTAACTCAATAGTATCCCGTGCGTGCCCGGGACCACGGTCAAGATTCTCGGGCTGAATCCGAGACGTGCCGCTAGGCAGTAAAGGTAGCATGTACAGATGAGTGATGTCAGCATCATCACCCCAGGGCTGGCCTAGCCCATAAGACTGATCAGAACATGTATCGAACTGTTGAGTTACAAGTCAGATTTCATCATTGATTTCGCCATACCCCCAAGTTATATGTGTCCAAGTCAGGTATTTAAGTAATCAAGAACTAATGCCAACACAGGAGCAGGTAGGTGCAGGTTTGTCTGGATAGACAACAGGAACGGTCCGTAAGGACTACATGTCAGGTTTGTTGGCATTAGACACAAGATCAGGTAACAGGTCAAGCCATGGTATATCAGGTCAAGTCAAGTAGTGTACGGTACCATGTCGGGTCAAGTAATATGTGTGTAGCAAGTCATGTCACGGTGTAAAAGATATCATGTAGGTGCTTATAAAGCAAACTAACATAATCATGGTTATAAATAAACAAGCATGGGTATCAACAACACAATAAATTGACACATGTAATAGGTTAAGCAATATATGCAGATTAAACCACTTAGCTGTACGGTTATCAGTTTATGTTTTAAGAGATGGTTTCAACAATATATGAATACAGTGTGACAAATATGGATGTTAAAATCAGGTTAATAAGCATTGAGTAATCTAGGGATGCAATGACATGTATAATATGTTCAATGGATACAATTATAACTAAAACCAGTTAAAGATGCGCACGGATATCCGATAGAATAAAACTATAGAAAAGGGTATCATGGACTATGTACAATAGTTATTATGTGATTAAAATGTAACTGTGGTTACTAGTTATAGTCAACTAAATGTAACAGTTAGGCTTCAAGTTCTAGATCTGCGATATGTAAACGGAACATCATATTGTTAACTTGGAACTCATGGATTTAGATTCTATCTACAGATTTAATAAGAAAATAGATGAATTAATATAGGAATAGTATGAATAGCATGTAGCAAGTTTCACTTGCCTCGACGGATCGCAATACGGAAAACGGAACGTCTCGCGTCGGCGGGAAAACTCTCGACGCGCGCACGGTACACGGAATGAGTCCAAACGACGAACAGTGGAATCACACTGGTCAGAGGTCCTCGCTGGGTCGTCGAGATCGTCAACGGCCCGACCGGATTCCGGCGATCTAAAAAATAACAGTGAATAAAAAGAACAGAACATGCACAAAGAACAAGAAGAGAAGAAGAGAAAGAAAAGAAGGAACAAGAATGAGGGATGGCTTACTGGGTCGTTTGCAGGGGTGTGCTAGCAGTGGCGGCGAGATCGACGGCGGTGAGAGGCGCCGAGGAAGGGTTTTAGAAGAGCTATGGTTTGGTTAGGGTTTGGGCTCGGGTCTGGTTTCGGGGGTTGTGAAGCAGGGTTTTGGGTGATGGATGGAGGGCACAGGAGAGGGGGAGATGGTGATGGCGATAGGGAGTGGCCGGCGGCGATGGGTTGTTTGGTTTTCCCTCGGCGTGTGTGTAGGAGAGAGACTCGGGATCAGGAAAAGAAAAAGAAGATGAAGACGAGGAGGAGGATGAGAAGACGATGAGATGGAGATGGTGACGAGGCAAAGGAGGCGGCTAGGGTTAGGGTTTTGAAGAGGCGACAAGGGTTGGATGGGTTTCTTTTCCCGTTCTCGTGCATGGGTTTTTAAAGGAGGGAGACGAAGATAGAAGGGAGGTGAGAATATCGCGGGGAGGTGACGGGATCTATAATCACCGCGATAGGAGAGAGAAAGGGCCGCGAGAGGAGAGAGGAAGAGAGAAACGAGAGGAGAGAGAAAGAGGAGGAGAGAGGAAGTTGTTTGCTAGCGGGGGTAAGAGAAAAAGAAAAGGAGAGAGAAGGAGAGAAGCGCGCGAGAGAGAGAAGGTGTGGGGCCCAACGACGAGGAATGGGGAGTTCTGATTGGGTGAGGGGAAAAATTGTTAGGAAAAATTTGTAAAAGATTTACTGGGATTTCAAAAATGTAAACTCGTTGGCTTTAGAAAAATCTGATAGGTTGTAAAATATTTTCAGCTGATTTTAAAAGATTTAAAATAAATAGGATTTGGCGGGATGCAAAATATTTCAGAATTGCGCCCGGGTCGGATCCAAAAATTTGAATTTGAAATATGAAAATTACAAGCAAGCTCCAAAATTTAAAATAAAGGATTTTGTAACAGAAAAGCTTACCCCCAAGAACGGACGCACGTACGTGCGCGTAACCGTCCAAACACGTCCGTTCCACTGAACGGGACGAGAACACGATGCAAGGACACTACCACAGGGTTAGGGGTAACAAGCAGACCATGACATGTATTTTTAAATTATTTTAAGTAACTTAAATGGTTATATGCAAAAATATGAAATGTTAGTGTAGTCTATAATTAGGAAACAACGAGCCCAAGTAAACAGGTCGAATATAAAGTAAATTATCATTTTGCAACCAAACATGATAAATGAACTAAATACCACAAACAACACATACGGTAACCGAAACTGGTATAACTGAACTCAGTTGTTACAGCTAGCGCTCTTGCGCTCAGAGCGCTAGCGCCCGAGCGCCCACGTGCTGACACGTGGAGCGCTAGCACTCTTGCGCTCAGAGCGTTAGCGCTTAAAGCGCTACCGCCCGAGCGCCCACATGCCTGGCACATGGGGTGCTAGCGCTCTTGTACTCAAAGCGCTAGCACCCAAAGCGCTGGCGCTTTTTCCCACGCATCCTTTGGATGCCCTTTCCCTTTTTTTATTATATATATATATATATACACACACATATACACACACATACTCTACAACACTGTCCCTCCCAAAAAAAATTTGGGCCGGGGCGCTGCCCCGCATCCCGCAAGGGGGCTGCTAGCCCCCTTGACCCCCAGCCCGCTATCCGGGTAGCGGGACCCCGTAAAAACTCTGCGTGGCTCCCGATGTATCCAAAAATCCCTTTCAAAACACAACACACACACGCTGCACATTGAGTTCGCATGACCAGTTTAACCCGTTAATCGGAGGTTCCCTCGCTCCAAGGGCGAGGGGTAATTAACGGCAGCTTAGTCCGCGGCTGCTGGAGATTCGGATCCCCACAATCAATAAAACCCAGCCTACCCTAGACAGGGGGAATCTGTACTGCGCCTGACATGCGAGCGTGTATTCCCATCTCAATGGGGTGACGAAAAACACCCTACAGATTCTGGCACGCCCGGTGGGACCAATCTCTCCTCCCATATTTCGGGTTAAACGTTCATGCGAACTCAGTTAATATACATACCTATATTTATACTGAAATAATGCTCTTTCATGCAGGTTTTCAAGCAATCAGTTCTCAACAATGTCTCCAAAGATGAACTCGGCTCCCATTTCTTACACGATGAAGATGGACTCCAGCACGGTCCTCCCGGCCAGTCTTAGGCGACAGTGGGAGGAACCGCTGCTACAGTTCGGCTCTATTCTGTTCGTGCCAGCCAACGCCATTTCAGCTCCTCAAGCTCCGGTAACAGACAAACCGGCCTCGAAAGGCAAGAGACCAAATGTGGTGATCTCGAGGGCACCACTACCTAAACGAAAGTCGGTGTCTGAACGACTTTCTTTAGCCCCAGCTGGGGGAAAGGCCATCAACACTTACAAAGCAGCAAGGCATCTCGGGCAAGCTCCAGCGGCGCCCCTAACAATCGCTTGGTTGGGTATTTTCTCTAAGCACCCCATCACTCGGCCTATGGCAGCTTCCTGAAGAGCAGAAGCCTGCCAGGCGCTCAAGGCAGAGAAGCTGAAGCAGAAGCGGCTCAGATACAGGGCCAACAAAAGGGCTAGGGCTCCGGCCATGTTAAAATTCATGAATTTCCAAAGCCCAGATCGCTCCACGAAACCAGCTGCCAGTGATGAAAGGACGGCTGAATGTGTTATCCACACAGTCTACATGGTAGACGCGCGTCCCGGTGACAACCTTCGCAGCAGGGATAGGGCCACCACATCTCAAATCCAATCTGGTTTGAATGTGGCTGTCACTTCCCGAGACCAGCATCCTCCAGAGGGTGATGAAAATCCTCCCAATGAGGATGATAGGCAGAAAGACCCCTCGGTCCATGTAGAGTCAAGCTCGGACAACGAGGAAGAGCCGACTTTTCGCCCCAGGAGCTGCTTCAAGAGCTCCGAAAGCAGCTCAGAAACAAAGACAAGGAGATGGCCAAGCTCTACTAAAAAATTAACGACTTGACAAACGTCGTCTTACAGCTCACGGCCCAACTTGCCTCTCAGCCGCCCAATCAAGCACATGGCTCTACTCATGGACCAGGAAACGGTGTCCCGAGACAGCCGATGCCTATTCGCTCAAATCCAAAGGTGGACGGACCGCATGAAGATCAGTCGCATCCTATCTCGGGAAATGTCTTGGCGACCGATGACAGCAACCCGCTAACTCAAGATCAAATCATGGATTTGGTTGCCAACAAAGTCAAAACATTGGTATCCGAAGCCGGAGAGCAAAAAGATGCCAGCAGTGGCGGGAGACTATATCCTTCTCGGTACGATCTTGTAGAGTTTCCCACTGGCTATGTCGTCCCCAAATTTGACAGGTTCGATGGGACGGGAAATGCGAACCGGCACATTGCCCAATTTAAAGCATCATGCGCAAATACTGGGGGCAATGATGCGCTCCTTCTCCGTCAGTTTGTTAATAGCTTGACGGGTGTTGCTTTCGATTGGTATGCAAGCATACCAGATGACTCGATCACGATGTTCGCTCAAATAGAATCCATGTTCAAGCAAAGGTTCATGAGTGTCAGCGATAAAATCACCATTGCCGACCTCGTAAGGACAGAGCCAAAGAACAACAAAAGCAACATGGATTTTATAGTCCGATGGCGCAATCTCTCTGTCAAATGTGAACCGCCGTTGGAGCAAGACCAATCTGTCAGTCTTCTTATAGAAAATCTGAAGGACTGGATGAAACCTTTCCTGTGCATCGCAGGCCTTAAAACATTCCAAGAGCTGACCAAAAAGGTCCATACGTTGGAACGCTCAAAGCCCGAGTCTGCTCAGGATCTTCAGTTCACAAACAGACGGAAACCTTGGAGGGACGACAACCGAAAAGGCGGAAGTTCTAACAGCACCGATTCTCTAAATAAGCAGAGAGCGGGCGAAGCAAAAACTGACCAATCTCGAGAGCCAACTTTAGAGGAAAGAAGAAATAAGGTCTACTCATTCCGAAGGGACAAGGTCCACAAAATTTTTAAAGATGCTCTGAAGAATGGCCTGTGGCTACCAGAACCAAAAAGGCTAAGTGAAGCGAAAAGAACTGATCATCCCAACTTTTGCCCATACCACCGAGTGCTGGGACACACTATCGAAAACTGTTGCATCTTTAAGGATTGGGTCGAGAAACAATATAAGGCGGGAGAAATATCATTGTCCCCTGGCATGCTAACAAACAATCAAGCTGCGACCGCCAATTTCATACAAACGGGGACCGAAGTCCTTCAGGGACTGATTCTCTCAGACATCTGCCTTTCTCTAAAAAGAGTGGACCAAGGCAACAAGCTAAGAGCCAAGCGAGCAACATTGCCAATGTAGAAGCAATAGACGGGTACACAACCCATACGGTCTATATGATGGAGCTCAGAGGAACAAGTCCTCCTACGCCTTATAGCCATGACAATGACGCGGTTGTTGCCATCCAATATCGGCCCGATCCAAATGATGAAGAGCCCGCTCAGGCCATTGAGCCAAAGAAACCCGTGGTTCATGCTGAGTCAAGTTCAGGCGGTAGGGATGACCCCGTTGTCATACCCGGAACTGTAGAACAAGCATTATTTCAATGGCTTCAAAGGCAACTTCAGGACAGGAATGAGAAGATGGCCAAGGTCCATTCTAAAGTCGACGAGCTGGCAAATGTCGTGGCAGATCTCATGACCCAAGTCGCACGATTGCAATTACAGCAAAATCAAATTTTAGTTCGTGAGCTGGGGATTGATATCCGGAAGCAGCCGACCGATGCTCCTCCAGCCCGAGAGCGGAACACCTTTGTGAAAAACGGACGCGATCAGCCTCCAGTCCCTCCGATGCGTACACTGAATGTGGTAAGCGGACGGTAGGAGAACCAAAGACTGGTCGTCCTCGGGGTCCAGCATCAGTAAGGGCACCTACTCCAATAGAAAGAAAGAAGAAAGTATACTCCTTCAAGAGGGATAAAGTCCGCGAAATATTCGTGGACGCCTTAAACAACGGTCTTCAACTGCCTATTCTAAAGAGGCCACAGGAGATGAACATGACCGGCAATCCCATATACTGCCCATATCATAGAATGGTGAGTCATACCATTGAAGACTGCTATGTTTTCAAAGATTGGGTGGAGAACCAATACAAACTCGGGAAAGCCTCACAGTCGTTAGATGTACCGACAAGCCACAGAGCTACGGTCATCAACACAGCCCCGTCAAGATCAAAGTTCGAGGAGCTGGGATAAGCACACCACTGACTACCACGTCATTAAACTGGGAACAATCGACCACCACGTCATTAAACTGAGAACAGTCGACCTCTAAGTCGTTAAACTGGGAATGTAATATATATATATATATATATATATATATATATAAATAAATAAATGTGTAAATAAAAGAAAAATAAAGAAAAGCCGAAATGATGGGGCAACTCGCAATAAAAATCAGCGAGTAAAATAAAGATAAAAATAAAGCCGAAATGATGGGGCAACCGCGAATAAAAGCCGAAATGATGGGGCAATCGCGATCTTCGCGATAAGAAAAACTGAAATGATAGAGCAATCGCGGTAAAAAAAAAACAATGACGAATGATGAGTCGCTCCAGGTACCATATTCCAGTGCAGCGATGCAGACGCCAACCAAAATCCAATTTTTCCAAAATTCCCCCTGGCCCTACGTTTGGTCCCCAAGTTGACTACCGTATACAATCCACAGGCTCAAATAATTCTCATCATACCCATGCCCCACCGTAATCACCAGTTACGCTGTTGGTCTCTGCCCTCGGAATTATGCTCCGTTGGGAAGACCCACTCATGTGTCCTCACGATACATGAGGAGAACAAACCTTCGTGGGATCCTTACGACTCACGAAGGAAAAACACACTTGGGAGTCCCCACGACTTCTAAGGAGAAAATACACCTGCGGGATGCTTACGACTCGTAGGGAGAAAATGCTTTTATGGGACCCTCACGGCCCATAAAATTGAAAAGCCTTAGGTGATAGGGGTCTAAACCTGTCTCCTAAGCCATCGCTTCCCAAATCCCAAGTGGCGAATGATGAGTCGCTCCTAGTACCATATTCCAGTGTAGCGATGCAGACGTCAACCAAATTCCAACTCCCATACCCCAATGGTGAATGATGAGTCGCTCCTGCTACCATATTCCAGTGCAGCGATGCAGACGCTAACCAAATTCTAACTCCTATACCCCAACGGCGAATGATGAGTCTCTCCTGGTACCATATTCCAGTGCAGCGATGCAGACGCCAACAAAGTCCCGAAATTTTTCCGGCCCCACGGTCTGGATCATACATCCTGCAAATCCTATACAATCCAGGGGCGAAAAACAATCCCAATCTCTCCCGAGTCCTACTGGTGAGACCACATTCAAAGTCAAAAAAAATGGTATATCCACAAGCAAAATGGGCACGAAGGGAAAACCCGAAAGGGCTCCGTGAGTAAAAACAGCAAGACTGCCGGCGAGTTTGTGAAAACCCGAAAAGGCGCAAACTCCTGAAAAAGAGATGAAATGCACTCACAAAATCCTCTTGACTTTGTGAGGAGAAAATTCCCGCGTGAGATCCTTACGACTCACAAAAGAGCAACACACTTAGGAGTCCCCACGACTCCTAAGGAGAAAATACACCTACGGGATCCTTACAACCCGTAAGGAGAAAATGCTTTGTGAGACCCTTACGGCTCACAAAATTGAAAAGTCTTAGGTGATAGGGACCTAAAACCTGTCTCCTAAGTCATCGCTTCCTGATAAGCAAGCGCAAATGATGATTCGCTCCTGATACCATATTCCAGCGTAGCGATACTGATGCCAAGTAAAAACCAATTCCCAAATCCTCTTGGGGTAAATGATGAGTTGCTCCTGGCATTATTCCAGTGCAGTAATGCAAACGCCGACAGAAAACCAAGACAGATGATGATTCGCTCCTGGTACCATATTCCAATGTAGCGATACTGATGCCAAGCAAAAACCAATTCCTAAATCCTCTCGGAGCAAATGATGAGTTGCTCCTGGCATTATTCCAGTGCAGCAATGCAGATGTCGACAGAAAACCAATTCCCAAATCCTCTCATGACAGATGATGATTCGCTCTCGGTACCATATTCCAGTGTAGCGATGCTGATGTCAACCCAAAACAGATCAAACCAACCAATTCCAACATCGATCTCTGCGTCAAACAACAGACACTCCGCACCGGGGAAACGTCACCTACAGACACTCCGCGTCGGGGAAACGTCCAACAACGACACTCCGTAACGGGGAAACATCAAGCAGACACTCCGTACCGGGGAAACATCACAAACAGACACTCCGTCTCAGGGAAACGTCCAACACCGACACTCCGTACCGGGGAAACGTCACAAACAGACACTCCGTCTCAGGAAAACGTCCAACACAAACACTCCGTACCGGGGAAACGTCACCTACAGACACTCCGCATCGGGGAAACGTCAAACACCGACACTCCGTACCAGGGAAACGTCACAAACAGACACTCCGTCTCGGAGAAACGTCCAACACCGACACTCCGTACCGGGGAAACGTACAACACCGACACTCCGTACCGGGGAAACGTCACAAACAGACACTCCGTCTCGGGGAAACGTCCAACACAGACACTCCATGCCGGAGAAACGTCAACCAGCGACACTCCGTCTCGGGGAAACGTCTGACACAGACACTCCGCATCGGGGAAACGTCACATACAGACACTCCATGCCAGGGAAACGTCGACCAGCGACACTCCGCATCGGGGAAATGTCCAACAACCGACACTCCGTACCGGGGAAACGTCAAGCAGACACTCCGTGCCGGGGCCACGTCGACAACAGACACTCCGCCTCGGGGAAACGTCGACCAGCGACACTCCGTGCTGGGGGCACGTCTACCAAATCACCTCGGGCGAGGGAAACGTCTACTACGGACACTCCGCCTCGGAGAACGCGTCAAGCGTTGACCATCCATGTCGTTAAAAGGGCAGTGCATCCCAAAAGTGGGAACCAAAGCAAGTTGCCTCCATGCGAAAGAAGACCCATCAATTTCATGCACACGACTCACATGTGTGGTGTGCATTTATTGATTGGGGGCACTTTGTTGAAGTCGAAAATTGCACCGCGGTTGACCAAGTCAAAGTCAAAGTCAACCCCAAGCCAAGTGGGCCCATGCCCAGGTCGAGTCCGAGCATGAAGCGGCCGGCCCTCCTCCATGTCCAAAGTGAAATCATGTAATAAATAATTTTTTATGTAATTTTATATGCATGAATGGGCATAGAGCCAAATTTTTGTAAAGCCCATGGCTTATGTGCAAAAAGAAATGGCACATGAGCCATGGGATGGGCAAAATGCCATTTTTGTAAAGCCCAAGAGGCTATATGTAAAGTGTATAGCCTATAAAGGCCAAGATAATGAAAATATCTCAACAACTTTTTCTCTCTCCAAAAACAAATCTAGATCTGAGATCTTTCTCCTTCCTCAAGGTTCTAAAACCTTCTTCTTTCTTTTGAATTAAATCAAGAGTTTTACTCTTCCTTTTATAAAACTAAATAGTTTTCCACCACAAAACCCACAAAGTGGGAACTCGGATCTTCCATCAGATCTCAAAAAGAAGAGATTTTTAAAATCTCGCATCTCTCGATCTTTAACATCCTGCCAACATAGAAGGAAGAAGAAGACCTATCTCCAGAAACCCCACTTTGGGGAAGAACTAGGGCTCAAGAGGAGAAGCCCTTCATCAGCTTCAAAACATCCTAGGAGTTTAACTTCTCATACACACACACACACACACACACAAAAAATAATAAGCGCTCCTTCTGGGAGTACAACTCCCATTGCAGGGACCAAGTCCCTTTTAGCACCCGAGTGCCCACGTGCTAACACGTGGAGCATTAGCGCTCTTGCACTCAGAGCGCTAGCACCCGGACGCCCATGTGCTGACATGTGGGGCGCTAGCGCTCACAGCGCTAGCGCCCTTGCGCTCTAAGCGCTAGCGCCGAAAGCCTACATGCTGACACGTGGGGCGCTAGCGCTCACAGCGCTAGCGCCGAAAGCGCTAGCGCCTGAGCGCCCACGTGCTGACACGTGGAGCGCTAGCGCTCAAAGACCTAGCGCCCGAGCGCCCACGTGTCTGGCACGTGAGGTGCAAGCGCTCTTGTGCTCAAAGCGCTAGCATCCAAAGCGCTGGCGCTTTTTTCCACGCATCCTTTGGATGCCCTTTCCTTTTTTTTTAATTTTATATATGTATATATATATACACACACAGACATACTCTACAACACTGTCTCTCCCAAAAAATTTTGGGCCGGGGCGCTTTCCCGCACCCCGCAAGGGGGCTGCTAGCCCCCTTGACCCCCAGCCCACTATCCGGGTAGCGGAACCCCCGTAAAAACTCTGCGTGGCTCCCGATGTATCTAAAACCCCCTTTCAAAACATAACACACATGCTGCACATTGAGTTCGCATGACCAGTTTAACCCGTTAATCGGAGATTCGCTCGCTCCAAGGGCGAGGGGTAATTAACGGCAGCTTAGTCCGCGGCTGTCGGAGATTCGGATCCCCACAATCAATAAACCCCAGCCTACCCTAGACATGGAGAATCTGTACTGCGCCTGACAAGCGCGCACGTATTCCCATCTCAATGGGGTGACGAAAAACACACTACATGGGGGGCTAGTGATAATGCTCGATATTGGAAAATCCCCACGATTAGGACACGTGGCGGATGGCACGTCCCGGAACTCAGAAGAAAGGGCCCACAAAGGCCGACCAGGCCACCTCTGTACCCGACCAGCCAGCACAAGCTATCCCTCCTCGAGGCTCCCCACAGATTGGCCTCCTCGGTCCCTCAGCTCGCCCTGAGCCACCACAAAACAGTCTCCCCGGCCTCCTCGCTCACCCCCGAGCCCCTTGGCCGAGGCCGTCTTCCTCGGTCTTCCGACCAGCTCCACAGTTCACGGGCTTAACCGCCGCTCCGCGAATCTCGCCATGCGCGGATTCTCCGCCAGCAACATCCCACGTTCCACGCCTTCACGATCCCCATTTATGGGCGATCCGCTCTCTACGCGGGCATGACGTCGGGAGCGTAACTGCCGGCGAGATTCTCGCGCCCACTGCTGCGTGCCTCCACCACTATTTGAACCCCCATCACGGAAGGGTCAAGTAAGCCATTTTTACTTCACTTAGTCGTTACGCTGCTCGAATCTAGTACTAACTTGATCGTCGGAGGGTCCTCGGTGGTATCAAACCACCCCAGGACTTCTTTGCAGGTACTTAGCGTCCAACTCCTCCAATCACCAAATCTCCTCAAAACCCATTGAGACCCACATACAACAGGGGATCCCCTCCAGAATCCACCGGGAGATCAACGGAAGACAACATCTGAAGGAGATCTGAAAAGGACCTCCATCATAGATAGATTGTAATCTAACACAATTAGATTTGCATCTCATATATATATATATATATATATATATATATATATATATAAAGAGAGAGAAGGGGGGCCTAGGAGACTTTTTCGTCAGGCGGCGTCAAAAAACTACACCCTTCACCGTTTTATTCGACAATCGACACCCATCTTCTCCATCTTTATCATGTAAGATGTGGATACACCGAATTTCATGTGATGTTACCACTTTTTACTGTTGAATTAGCGGGTGCAAAATTAACGGTTTACCGACAATAGAATTTTTTACATTGCTAATTCAACGGTAAAAAAGTGATAAAATCACATGAAATTCGGTGTATCCACATCTTATATGATAAAAATGAAGATGATGGATACCAATCGTCGAATAAAACGGTGAAGGTGTAGTTTTTTGACGTCACCTGAAGTAAAAGCCTCCTAGGGCCTCTTTCCTCCGTTATATATATATATATATATATATATATATATATATATATATATCATGGAGGAAAGATGCCGTGGGAAGGAATTTCTTCCTATAACGTCGAAAAAATACACCCTCCAAGCTTTTATTCGATGATCGCACCCATCATTTTCATCTTTATCATCTAAGATTTTGATACAACAAATTTCAGTTAATTCCAATAGTTTTTCACCGTTGATTTGGTGGTTGCAAAATTAACGGTTACCGACAATTGAACTTTTTACATTGCTAATTCAACGATGAAAATGTGGTGGACATGAAATTTGGTGTATCTACATCGTACATGATAAAGATGACGATGATGAATGCTGGTCGTCAAAAAAAATCGCAAAGGATATAGATTTTAGTCGGCATGTACGAACTCCTAAGGCCTCAATCCTCCATTATTATTATTATTATATATATATTCAGTAGCTGACTTAGGTTTTCAAATCTGATTATATCCATGACACCCTAGTGACAAGTTCTTCACCATGACACTCTAGTGACACCTGGAAGCACCTCCATGTGACTCAAGTCAAATCCAGCCTAACATTTTCATGCATTATTCAAAAAAAAAACCTCCCCGCCCCCGCACCCACCCCATACACACAGTCACTCTCACACACTCACGCACGCATGTTCTCTCTCACTCGCTGTGTGTGTATATATATAGAGAGAGGATGCGATAGCAAGGAATTTCCTTCCTTAGCGTCGACAAAATATACTCTTCGTGATTTTATTCGACGATCAGCATTTATCATTTTCATCTTTATCATCTAAGATGTTGATACACCAAATTTCATTTGATTCCAACACTTTTTCACCATTGATTTGGTGGGTGCAAAATTAACAGTTTACCGACAATAGGACGTATTACATTGCTAATTCAACAGTGCAAAAATGGTAGAATCACATAAAATTTGGTGTATTCACATCTTACATGATAAAGATGATGATGATAGTTGCCGATCGTTGAAAAAAATCACGAGGGATATGTATTTTAGAAGCCACCGAAAAAGCCTTCTTGGGCCTCTTTCCTCTCCATTATATATATATATATATATATATACACACACAGCGCGAGAGAGACTATAGGAGCGAATTTCCTCCTATGCCGTCGAAATAATATACCCTCCGTTATTTTTTCCGTTCCGATAATCGGCATCCATCATCTTCATCGTTATAAAATATGGGTACACCAAATTTCATGTGATTCTACAACCTTTTCACCGTTAATTTAATGGGTTCAAAATTAACGGTTTACCGACAACAAAACCTTTTACATTGCTAAATCAACGGTGAATAAGTTGTAGGATCACATGAAATTTGGTATACCCACATCTTAGATGATAACGATGAAGATGATGGATGTCGATCATCGGAAAAAATAAGGGAGAATATATTTTTTCGAGTGACATTGAAGGAAATTCCTTTCTATGGCCTCTTTGTACCATTTTATATATATATAATGGGATCATTGGACTCGACTCATACAATTGTTAGTGGATATATATATCATGGGAACATTGGACTCAACTCAGACAATTGTTAGTGGACGCACCAAATTCGTTGTACCAGATAACATCTAATGTATGCACCCATAGTATTTAGCCACATTTATGTTTCCATTTACTGTAAGGAACCTTCCCTTTTCTGCACTTTTTGAATAGCTATAATTACCTCCTTAGTGGGACGGATATAATTCCTTTAAAAGTCTGTGTTACTGCGTCAAAGCTCCGAAGTAATCAATCATATTGAGAGATAAAATTTTATATCATGACGACTTTAATATGTAACGAATGAGAATCCAAAATCTTTTCTTCTTGTACAGAATATACATAATACAAAGATTATGGCTCCACAATCCTAATGAGTTTCACTCCAAATTCTTAGTATAATGGAGTACAATACAACGCAAGAATTACAATAATTATGTTGAACTCCTAGCACATGCTCCTGATTGCAGCAGAAACTGAATTCATCAATATAAATCAACATTAAGAAAGTACAAAATTCAACACCCTAAAGTACTTGCTACAATATCATACTGTGATTCTTTCTATAAAAGGGTATTGATGCAGAAAAAAATTCAGTATGATGGAATTTCTATCCAGTATTCAGAATGAGAGCATGATGGAATTTCTATAAAAGGGAAATTTCCTGCATTGGCGGTCAAAAAAGCCAACCTGTACGTCGATATATTGAACGATTGGCAAATCATGGGCACACCAGTTTTCATGTCATTTGGATCGTTTTGCACATTCATCTAAAAACGTGAAATGTTTTAGTCAGAAAACCGTTAACTTGCCAACATCCAATACAAGGGCAAAAGGTATCCAATTCATATGAAATTGATGTGTATATATGTAAGGACATGATGATCAAGATGCCCCAGTGCCAATCTTCCCAAAAATTGTCAATCATCTCAGAAATATTTCCTTCATTGCCATTTTATAGTGTGCTTTCTCATTATTATTAACCCTAAGTGTTGCAGCCCCCTTCATAAAAAAGGCCCAAAATGATAGAGATATAGCAGCCTAATACTGTTTGATGATAACATAACACATGTATTGTTTAATCAAACAGGGAAAGGAAAAACAGTTGCACGAAAAATTTCATGTTTGCTGTGTTGAGTGCCTATGTCATTTTGATGTAACAGAATGTTAAATGGGGAATAAAGATGGAAGAAAAAAAGAAGGAAAGCAGAAGATATATGAGCAAGAATTTTTGAACTAATATAATGCATTGGACCATGATGAACCAAGGAAAAATACTTTATGTGGGTTGTAGTAAATGACAATGTGGTGCCATCTTGAAATATTTTCTAATTATAAACTCATTTCTAACATCCTGAATATATTTAGAAAAGGGGAAAAAGAAATGAAATAGAGAAAACTGTAACATCATATGAAACAATGGAGAGATTAACCGATCGGCAATAGCTCATGGAATACAACTTTCATCTCTAAAGAGAGGTCGTCGGTTCGATTCTCATAGGGGTTGCATAAAAAATATACACGACAAACTCATGTCGTTCGTCAAAACTCATGGCAATGTTAGATGAAGACTCCTGAAAATAATCGGTACTTTCAGGAGAACGTTATTAGACGAGTACAGAAAACGATAGGCGCCTGCGTGACAAGAAAATCTCTTGAGAGAGTTTAGGTTTATTGGAATGCGAAATATGGAATATGTGGACTAAATCGATCCCGGCATATGACAAGGAATAGCTTTTGCTTTTTTGCTATCTCAATTAATATTTTTGGAAGATGCCAAAAGGTTCTGTGCAACATCTGGGAGGTTGATATTTCTCAATCAGAACTCTCAAGTTAGATATAAAATTTCTACATAAATACAAAGGAAGCGAAGGTGATAAATAATATGGCTTTTAGCCTTTGAAGATTAGAGGTCAAGCACAAGAAGAAAATAAATTAAAATTTACATAATTTTACTGTTCACCGTCTCTAAATTTTTTCCAATTACAATTAAATCAGCTATGAAACAAATTCACTAACCTTTGGCAGAAAATAAATTCTCTAACCTACCTATGAACTTAATGCTAGAACCTACTAATCATATGGTATATCTAATATAACATAGTATCGGAAAATATTAATATCAGAACTCAAGACGGTAAGTTTTGGATTGAAATCGGCCAAAATTTTAAACCATGATTGATTCTTAATGGGCATATACTCTGATTCATAAAGCATGAAGCATTGTTTGTCTCATACTCATCTAATAATTACTTTTCCTAAATTTCATGGTTATTCCATGATCACATAGTTACTTGAGAAATATTTATGTTCTTTAATCATCAAACTTTCAGTATCATTGCTAAGTATTCCATGGCCATTACTTTACATATGGGTTTATTCTGTTCTGTTTAGCCACTACAATATTTTAAACTCGACCTTTTTTCACCTTTCTACTTAATTTTCAGTTTCTCCAGTGCCATAAACAATAACAAATTCATCTGCAAGCAGCAAACACCATGGAACTTCACCATGCACACGCCTAAATAAGTTCATCTTCAAGTAAATGCAAAGTGAAAGGGTATGAACAACTTATGGTCAAGAACATCAAGGTTAGGAATGCTCCAATAAACATAGGCATCAGCTAACCTAGGAGATATTTTCTCTTAAGGAGAGTAATCTGACACGAATTGGCTAAATTAATTTCTTCACGAAATTTAGAATACATCAGCCGAAATTTTGGCACATCGGCCGATATTTCTGTATATCGGCGATATTTCTGTATATCGGCAGAAATATCGCTATACTTGCAAAAAAATCTTGTTATGGGGTTTTTTGAATTTCAGGACATAAAATTTACCCAAGCCAATATCTTATTAACCCTATTTTCTCTCAAATCCATTCAAAGGATGCTCGTCTTCTCTCAATTTCTCAAAGGTGACTTCGATCTCATCTCAACTTCGATCAACAAAAAAACCTTTCGATTTCGTCCTTGAACTTCATACTCTTCCTCCTCCTAGGCTTCAAAGACCGAGACTTCGATACCTCTCAGACTTGAAGCTCTCGACATCAACTGCTCCTTGACTTCAACCCTTTCTCGACTCAATGCTTCTCTTTGCTTTTTTGTTTGACTTCGATTTCCTCGACTTCAACAATTTATATTTATATTAAGTTATTACGATGACATTTTTGTCAAAAAAACATAAGTTATAGAAATGGATATATAATACAAAACTGCAATATATGACATCTAGGAAATATCATCGAAACTTCTCCAATATCTGATATCAAAATTTTTGGACCGACACAGCACCGATATCTAACATTTAAAACATTTCTCATAAGTTGGTCAATAAGTCAACATCGCATAATTTTTATAAGGCTTGCGTTTTGATGCAATTTTTCGGCCTAAGTTCATGTCCGTGTGTAGAGCCCAAGATCAAGCCCAAGTGTAGCAAAGCCCATGAGGAGCTCGAGATTGCATGCTCGTGATTGAGGCTGGGGGTTTGATGAGGGCTAGGATTAGTTATTTGAATTAATCTGCAAGTTCAAAGTTTAAGCCTATCTCTAGAAGCCTCCTATATATATGAAATTAATTAAAAGCCTAGGTTTGTAATTAATTCACAACAGAGCCTTATTTGTTTTGTGCGGCTACAACGAAAGAGGTAGAGGAGAGAGAAAGGGTTTGAGAGAGAAAGACAGATTTTCTTGTATTGGGCGGTGATATCGAAGAGGGCGGATTCTCGTATAATTTTTTCATAATAGTGGAAGTTCTCGTTGTCGGATTGCAGGATTAGGTGCAGTTGCACCGAACCTGAATAAAATATTGTGTTTTGTGTTGTTTGGCGTGTGCTTCTCATAGTTTGCGTTGTTTTGGTAGATTGTCCGGTTAATTTTTTCAAGTAATTTCGATCCACGTGATCATGGTAGTTTTTCCACTGCAACTCTTAGTAGTTTGTGATTCTTTCGAGGATCACGGGTATAGAAAATTATAACAAGTGGTATCAGAGAATCAGATTTGGTGTTTTCGGATTATTTGAAGTGATAGAATCTACGCATTACAAAGTGGACAAGTTTGATGGGCGGAACTTTAGCTTTTGGAGGTTGAAGATGAAAGCTATTCTCAAGCGGCAGGGGTTTCACAAGATTGTTTTTGCAAAAGACAATATTCCGAACACGACCACGGATGATAAAAAAGAAGAGATGGAGAATAAGGCCTTCAGTTCGATACAGTTTCAGTTGGCTGACGAAGTTCTTTACGAGGTCGCAAGAGACTACTGCGGCGGATTATGGAGCAGGTTACAGCCCCTATACACACATGATGAAATCGCTCACAAATCGTCTCTATCTTAAACAACGATTATACATGTTAAAGATGGAGGGGATATCCGTCAAAGACCAACTGAATGAACTCAACCAGATCGTGATACACTTGCGTAACGTAAATGTGAAGATAGAGGATGAAGATTAAGCGATAATTCTTCTTTGTTCGTTGATCTCGGAGTACGGGCAGTTCGTCAAGTCGATAGTGTATGACCAAGATAAACTTTTCTTAAAAGATGTCAAAGCAGATCTACACAGTGAAGATGTTGAGGGAGAAGGTGGTAGAAGACAAGAATAGTCAAGATGGTGATTTTCGTTAGAGACCGTTCAGATGGAGGCTCCAAGGGAAAATCAAGATATCGTGATAATGACAAGTGTTTTATTTTCAAGGAGAGCGGGTATTGGAAAAGGGATTGTCCGAAACGCAAGGCGAAAAGCAAGCAGGTGTCTTCCAGTACTGCAGTTGCGATAGAGGATTCGGATGAGGGAAGTGATGGTTCGATTTTATCGATATGTGCGACTTCAAACGCACATGGATCGTAGATGTTGGATTCGAGATGTTCGTTCCATGTGACTTCGAATCGGAGTTGGTTTGCTACGTACCGGTCAATTGATAGCGGCTCGGTCTTTATGTGGAACAATGCGTTGAGCAAAGTTGTTGAAATTGATACAGTTTGGATTCGCATGCATTATGGAAGATTTCGGACATTGACTGATGTCAGACATGTGTCAGATTGATTTCATTGAGCGCTTTGGACGGGATTGATTGTAAGTGCGTGATCAATAGAGATTCCACGATAATTTTCAGGGATGCTTGTATTGTGTCATGAATGCAAAGATGGTAAGGAATCTATATTTTCTTCAGTCCACTGATGGTCTTAGGAGATGCTGTTAGACCTTTTAATAGTTCATGTGATTCAGACTCCGTCAGGACGTGGCGTCCACGATTGAGCCATATTGTCACGACCCGAAGTTTGGCCCGTGACCGGCACTTAACCACGTAACGTCTACAGGCGTAACGCGACTAAGTGAACCGAAAACCCAGAAATCAAACCAGTGAAAGTATAGAGTGTTAGAAGTTTTAATGAAGCACTTACTAACGTGATAAGAAATTTAAATAAACAATCACCAAGATAGTAATATACGACGCCGTAGCAAAGATCAAGATCCACAAGTGGGAACAATACAGATAGGATAAACTGCAAGTACAGTCGGCTCACAACGAGCTCGACACCAGAATACAAATAGAATACATCATCGTCCTCACACTGTCTCTAAGTCAATACATACATGGTAGATGGAGAATACTAGATACAACAATGTATATACTGAAAGATAAACAGATACCGCACAAAACCCACCTATCAGCAAAGAGCTAGTACACCAACTATGGGGGTATCTGTGTCAAAAAATGCAACCGCAGCCTGCCGCGACTACTCCGAAGGGCAACCTGCAAACACTGTGGCACAACGGGGGTGAGTTGCCAACTCGTGAATAGAGATAACATATAAAGGTAATCGCGAGCATGCACGTACTACGCTACTCTATCATATGCCAACAGATGATATCAATGTGTGATAAGCAGTAGGTGCAATAATCATGCAAATGCTCTATCAGGTAATGTAACTACAGGATGAGGTACAATGCTCTATCAGGTAATGTAACTACAGGATGAGGTACAATAGTAAATGCTGAGCAGGGGCAATATAATGTCTACACGGAATGTCAACGTGGAATATATAATCGGTGTCCCTCAATGCACCCAGATCCCCCAAATAGCTCAGGCGCCGACACTCTCATCGGCCCTCAAATCCTGTACATTTCTGAGAATCCCGAGTGCCCAACATCGGCACCCAAATATCATAAATACTCGTGTCCAGTATCGACACGCAAATCCTCATCCATCGGGCCCCGTCAGTCCGAGTCAGCCCACGTGCTTCGTCTGCGGTATCGGCCCCTGGCCCCGGCAGTACGGATCACCCCGCATCCATCTATAGACTCTGATCAGTACCCTCCGGATAACTGTCAGGTCCAACCAATCACCGGTAGGTAGTAGTCTCTCTGCCAGGCTCACCTTTTACTGCACAGCGAAACCGTTCTCGCCCCGGGGTACCATACCGGGTCCACCATGTACCCGTAATCGGCCTCAACCAGCTCCTCGATTCGGGTTCACATATATCACTCTAGCACCGAGAAAACACATGGTGGACGCACCGAAATATCATATCAAGGGAACCGGGTTTTTAAATGATTACATATTTGCAATAGCCACGGTTCCCAAATCCAGAAATCACATGTAATCCAAACCAAAATGCAGGTCAATGATCCGATATGATATGTGCGTCAAATATAAATATCATGTTAAGTCACATATAGATAAGCTACAATATAATGATCCGATGTGATATAGGCATCAAGTATGAATATCCTGTCAAGTCACATATAGATGAGCTACAATATAATGATCCGATGTGATGTAGGCATCAAGTATGAATATCATGTCAAGTCACATATAGATAAGCTACAATATGATGATCCGATGTGATATAGGTATCAAGTATGAATAGCATGTCAAGTCACATATAGATAAGCTATAATATGATGATCCGATGTGATATAGGTATCAAGTATGAATAGCATGTCAAGTCACATATAGATAAGCTACAATATGATGATCCGATGTGATATAGGTATCAAGTATGAATAGCATGTTAAGTCACATATAGATAAGCTACAATATGATGATCCGATGTGATATAGGTATCAAGTATGAATAGCATGTCAAGTCACATATAGATAAGCTACAATATGATGATCCGATGTGATATAGGTATCAAGTATGAATAGCATGTCAAGTCATATATAGATAAGCTACAATATGTTGATCCAATGTAATGTACTACTGTGTGAGTGTCAGGGCAATTACTAACGGTGTGTGTGTAACATGCAGGATAGTGCTCGTGCAACATGAACCATTAGTAATGGTGCGGTGTTCTATCAATCCTAGTTTATATCCAAATAGCAGGGAATGCAGCATGCACTAAAAGTAGCCATGAATAGTCAATGTATACAAAGGAAACTATAAGGTCCTATCAGCCCTGACATAGAACGCCATGCGGGCGATATCCCCGTAGATGTGAAATCTACTCACCGTAGTCTCTCGCTAGGTGTAGCCAACAACTTATTTCCCCTTCTGCGCGGCGTTCGCCGTACTCGCCTGCGAACCTAGAATTACACAATATATCATACGTAAGCTTGAAGTCACACAAACGCGACATTAAGACCGAACTAGTAACTCGTGTCGCGAACCAAGCGTGCGTGTGCGCGATACGCTAAAACGTGTGGTTACGCGCCTGAAACCACTCCGACGCGTCGCGATATACAGAAACCCAAAACCCACACACACGTATCACGCGTGTCGCGAAAGGTTGAAAATACAGGAAAACAGGTATTCTACCCCAGATCTTGATACAGGAAAGATATTGTAAAACTACATATACCAAAACAACACACACAGCAGCAGACACCCACACCCCAAACCCCAACCCACAACTCTCCCATCTGGCCGCAAATTGCGGCCAGAAAGAATATTTTGGCGGCCTGGGTGGGGAATTGGGCTTCTAGATTTTGTGTGTGCACTATAAACCCTACATACATGTTACAGTAACCACTAGTTTCACTCTGAAATGTCTCGGGTAGCAGCAGATCCTACAGAGCCTTATTTCTGGTTAAAATTCACACTTTGCACTAAAAATGGAACTTTAGGGTATTTTTGTGCAAACTGAAACAAAACTTGGCCTAAGATAGCTCTAATAACACATAATAGAGCTAACACAACTAGCAAAACCCTAATCTAACATGTGAATCACAAATATCCTTAAATATCACCAAAAATGCACAAAAATGAGATTTTTACTAAAGAATACAACAAGTCTAAGGAAAAGAAGTGCTGATATGAGTTAATACCTTCTAAGAACCTTGTAGAACACCAAAAGTTTCAACTTTCCCCTCAAGTGTGCAGATTTGCCTTAAACACCTCAAAAAGCTCACTTTTCCTAAGGTTTTGTGAAGGAAATGTGTTGTTTTTGTGAAGGAAATGTGTAGAGATCAAAGAGACATGAAGAGAAGAAGAAAAGATGAAGAAAATGGGAGGGTTTGCTGCTGGAATTCTCCAGAATTCTGGAGTGGGGAAAGAGAGAGAGAAGAGAGGGAAAAATTGGTCAAAAGTCAAGCTTTTTACCTACCCCCCATGCCTCATTTGTTTAATAGAATTTGAAATTATAAAAAGAGTTTTGTGAAAGGATTAAATGGTGGGGAAAATAACTTTGCAACCATGCACAAAGAATGGTTAACAAGTCACAAGAAAAAGTCTAAGTATGCAAGTGTGCACAAACACAAGAAAATTCCCAATATGCTAACACTACTAAAAATAACTAATAATCCTAGAAACACATATCTATAATCGCACTTACGATCACTAATTATCACAACAGACATTCAAACGGAAATCCAAAGTGTTACACATATCGGCAAGGCGAGTTTGGAAAGGCCTCGAAAGATGCAATCACTTGGAGGTGTACAGATCAGCATGAGAGGTCTTCGGGGGGACTTTGTTCAAGGGAAGAAGATGTAAGTCCATGTCACGCACTCCACAAACTTTCGGGGAGGCAGAATATATGAAAAACGATTATCAAAGCTTCGTAACACGGACTTGAGCGCATGAATCGTATCTAAACCGTTACTAGCATACTACGAGAGGCTTAACCACTCGGATTCGAACTTATACCTCACGTTACTTGTCCTTCGGGTCTTCATCGCTGTCCTCCACTTCTCGTAGGCTCCTTGGAACATCAGCACCTCAACGGCCTCCTCGAGTCAAAAACGATCCACCCGAGAGCTCCTACTCCAATCTTGATCTCTAACTTGAGATAACTAGGTTGCTCAAAGTGCTAATCTAAGCTACCTAGGGGATATAGAGTTGGATTAGGGATGTATTAGTCTAGCTAACCTTTGATCTCAACACATGAGAGGTTAAGGTTAGGGTTTCAAGAATGAGAGAGCTTTAGGAGAGAGAAGGTGATGATAAGAATGATATTGAATAATGAGCTCATTTGAATACAACAACCATAACAATTTATCAAATAAATAATTCAAATGATTAATCATCATGGTTGATGCATTCACCTTGTCTGATTCATCATATGACTCATTAGCTAATTAATGCACCATTTAATTCCATGGATGAATCACACAAATGAGTCATTAAGCAATAAATACTTATGCCACCTTAACCCCTAAGTCACCATGCTTCTAGAAGCTTCCCGGAAAATTACGAGAACGCCCCTCCAATCCGTGAAAACAAGGAAAAACTTTAGACTGTATAAATCCAATAATCCGATCTAGAATCTGGCTTAAACTAAAGCTTATTAGTACAAACTGTCCGACCGTCGTACGTGCGTAAACACACGTATGTGTCCGAACCCTTGTCGTAAAACCATACGACCTCTATATCGTTTCTCCTGGAGCAGGGAAACCCTCTGTGTGTGACTCTAAAGACTCGACACTATGTTGGCAGTGGGTTTAACCACAGACCGCAAGCGGCACTAGCTATACGTAACGGTCCCCAGGTAGATGTCGATAAGAGGGCCGATGACGAAACCCATCCGAACTCCTACTGAGCCTGATGTGACAATCTCCGTATAGTTCGGTCTGTTCGTCTAAGACTATCGCATATCGGGCCTAGGGGGTGGAAAGCGTCAGTCCCCTAATAGCGGTATAAGTCGTGTCGGAGCGTAGCCCATTACACCTTGAGAAACTACTGGAACCTACCAGTAAATCTCGCTTGCCCTGGCCAGGGGCTTTGCATAATGGCTCTCTGACACAGCGTGATATCAACCCCCAATACCGGGAGAGACGAATCCTGTCTAACCGCCACTGCCTCCAAGTGCTTGGGACTGCACCCAACTGCTACCTGTTTGCATGACTCCTTTGAGC
This sequence comes from Agapanthus africanus, assembly GCA_030015575.1. NCBI lineage: Eukaryota > Viridiplantae > Streptophyta > Magnoliopsida > Asparagales > Amaryllidaceae > Agapanthus > Agapanthus africanus. The sequence continues at coordinate 156,503,725 of CM057343.1, forward strand.
CGTGGTAGGGTAGCAATCTAAGAACAGTGGGATACACCCGAGGCGAAGTAGCAGTGTCAAGTCTGCGGACTATGCTGTACTCATGTCACCTGGGAACTGTTAACTAACGACGGGTATAATACCAACCAACAGTTCCCCGCGAGTCCTATCCGGTGTACCCGTAACCCAACGAGCACCTGTATACTATCTCCAGCACGACGTACTGATAGCTGTGGGACATACCATCTCCCCAACTGGGATGAGAAGCGTACACACTAGTCTACTCCGGAGTATCGATGCCCTGTCTCGATAATCCTACGACTAGGGACCTGTATAGGATGTTGCTTATAGACTACCCAGCCCCCACTAGTGTGACTGCCATCACAACGCTGGTAATCAAGCAAAGATCCTAAGGGCTCTACTAATATGTATAAGCGATACGTTATAAGAAACATATGCACATATTAAAGTAGACACAAACCAAGTAGCATACTACCATTTTTAGCAAGACTGTCAATACAACTGTGAATATCCCAAGCTTCCATTAAGTAATATACAAACTAGTATGATACAGTAATGGCCTCTAGGGCATAAACACTAACAATCTCCCACTTGCACTAGGGCCATGTACTGGCATATCGCAGACCTATCATCTCGAATAGCCTCTCGAACTGCATCTGAGGAATGGCCTTTGTGAATAGATCAGCAGTGTTATTCTCTGTATCTACTCTCTTCACCTCGATCTCCCGGTGATCTATGATCTCCCTGATCAGGTGATACAGCCTTAAGATGTGTCTGGACTTCTGATGGGACCTGGGTTCCTTCGCTAAAGCTATAGCGTAGTTGTTCTCGCAATACAGAGGTGTTGGATCAACACTGGTAGGAACCACCTGAAATTCTGTAAGGAACTTCTTCATCCAGACATCTTCTTTTGCCGCATCGCAAGCAGCTATGTACTCCGCTTCCATCGTCGAGTCAGCAACGGTGTCCTGCTTGAAACTCTTCTAACAGACCGCCCCTTAATTGAGGGTAAAGACATAACCCGACATGGACTTGGAGTCATCCTTGTCACTCTGGAAGCTGGAGTCAGCAAAGGCCTCGATCTGGAGGTCCTTTCCTCCATACACCAAGAACATCTCCTTAGTCCTCCTCAGGTACTTGAGAATGTTCTTTACTGCTATCCAGTGCTTCTCCCCTGGGTTTGCCTGATACCGGCTTACAACGCTCAATGCGTATGCTGCATCTGGTCTGGTACATAATATCGCATACATTATAGAGCCTACCGCAGAAGCGTAGGGTATAATCGACATGCGATCCCTTTCCGAATTAGTCTTGGGAGACATCTCTTTGGAGAGGGTGATTCCATGACAAGCCGGTAGGTTACCTCACTTAGAATCATCCATACTGAATCTCTTCAATATGGTGTCTATGTACCTGGACTGCGAAAGTCTTAATATCCTCTTTGATCTATCACGATAGATCCGGATCCCCAGAATGTAGGTAGCATCACCCAGATCTTTCATGGAGAATTTCTGTGATAAGAATCTTTTGACTGACTGTAACATAGGAATATCATTTCCTATTAGAAAAATGTCATCCACGTACAAGATGAGGAATACTACAGCTCTCCCTACAATCTTACTGTATATGCATGGTTCATCTGGATTTTTGATAAAGTCGAATTCTTTGACAGCATCATCAAAATAGATGTTCCAACTCCGCGATACCTGTTTTAGTCCATAAATGGACTTAAGCAACTTGCATACTTTACCGCTGTTCCCACTCTGAATGAATCCCTCTGGCTGATCCATATAGACGCACTCTTCCAAATTATCATTTAGAAAGACCGTCTTTACGTCCATCTGCCAGATCTCATAATCGTGGAAGGCAGCAATAGCAAGAAGGACCCGAATGGATTTGAGCATAGCCACTGAAGAAAAGGTTTCGTCATAGTCCAAACCAGGTCTTTGACGGAAACCCTTTGCAATAAGTCTAGCCTTAAAGGTTTCAACTTGTTTATCTACACCAATCTTCTTTTTGAAGATCCATTTGCATCCTACGGGTTTTACCCTATATGGAGCAATGTCCAAAGTCCATACTTTGTTAGTGTACATGGACTCCATTTCGGTCCGCATTGCATCCAGCCATTTTACCGAGTCGCCGCTCTGAATGGCTTGCTGGAAGTTAGTAGGGTCATCATCTTCAATGACGCAATCCTCTCTATCCCCATCTATGAGAAAACCGTAGTATCTCTCAGGCGGATGAGACGGCCTACTGTTGGTTATAGTACCCTCAAAGTCAATTATTGGATCGCAGGCACGTGATTGCAATGATTGTGGAGGACCTATACCGGTAGGACAGTCTTACTCGAGATGATAGTATGCTATCTGGTTTGCCTTTATCAGTCGTGTACAGGTTCAGGTGACTGATCACATGTTACACGTTGATAGAGCCCTTAGGATCTTGCTTGACTACCAACAGTATGAAGGCAATCATATACGTGAGAGTTGGGTAGTCCATAAGCACATCCTTAATAGTGGTCCCTAGTCGTGGGAGTTTCGAGACAGGGCATCGATACTCCGGATTAGACTAGTGTATACAGTCGAGACCCCGACGAGGGGCGGTGGCCGGTCTCATAAGCCACTGGTGTCAGTTGGATCACCTAAGATGTATACAGGTGCTCATTGGGTTATGAGTACACCGGACAGGACTCGCCAGGAACCTGCTAGTTGGTATTATACCTATCGTCAGATAGCAGTTCCCTGGTGACATGTGTACAGGTTAGTTCATCGACTTGAGATCGTCATTTGTCTCGTGTGAGTTCCCACTGTGCTTTGATTTCTACCATACCACGGCTCAAAGGAGTCGTGCAAACAGGTATTTTTTGGGTACAGTCCCGAGCCACATGGAGGCAAGTGAGCGGATCGGCAGGGGATTCGTCTCTCTCGGTATTGGGGATGGAGATCGCGCTGTGTCTAGGAAAGCCATTACACCAAGTCCTTGGACAAGGCAGGTGAGAATTACTGGTAGGTACTCCGGTAGTTTCTCAGGGTGTTCAGGGCTTGTCTCCGACACGACTTATACCGCTATTGGGGGTCTGACGTTACTAGCCCCCTAGGCCGGATATGCGATACTCATAGACTAACGGATCGGACTGTATATACATTGTCACTGTTAGGCTCAGTAGGGTTTCAGGATGAGTTCGCTCATCGGCCTCCCTTGAGGTCAGTACATGGGCAGCCGTTACGCACTGCTAGTGCCGCTGACGGCTTGTGGTTAAACCCACTGCCAGGGTCCTGACGAGTCATTAGAGTCCCCCACTGATAGTTTCCCAAGTTCGGGCGAAATGTTGTAAAGGCCGTATGGTTTTATGGCAGGGTTCGGAAATTGCATGTGCGTTTACGCACGTGTCATATTTCGGGCAGATAATACTGGTGGAATTTGGTTTAAGCCGAATCCGAGTATTATACTGTGTAGATATAATATCTTTGTCTCGGTTGCATTTGTATTCGGTCGTAATACAAATGCGGGTATGTTTATACTGTTACGAGGTTATCCTGAAATTCGTTTCGGGATCGCTTTTGGAAGTTGCCAGTTTCCAGTTTTCTATCACCCGTATTTAACATTCGGTTAAATATGGATTTATCTTTTCTTCATGAGGGTGAGTCATATGGTGAGTCGTGATTCTAGAAGGTTCTAGAATTGATGATTCATTGTTAGCATTAAATGAATGGTGACTAAGGTTAATGATTCATGTATGCATTAATGATAAATGCAAGGTGTATTATTGACTCATCATTCTCATTTAATGCTTGTGTTCATCCCCCACCCCCACCTCATCAAGTGGCCGGACATTATATGGTGCCCTCTTGATTGATTTTTCTCACTCACTCTCATTTGGAAATATGATATGAAATATTTGCTAAGTTTCCAAGCTCATTTTTCATCACCCGATTCCAAGTGGCAACTTCATTAACCGTTCGTCCATGGCTTTGGACGAAGTGAGACAAAGTGTTCTACTCATTCTCTACATCAATCTTGGTCATCTCTTTTAGCAAACTTGATGACCGAGTTGTCTCGGGTCAGAGGCGGGAGCCCGTTTAAAGATCCGTAGATGTGGTGCCACCTCGACGAGGAGCTAGAAGATCGGAGCAGCCGCAATGGAGCGTGGGATGATGGTTAAAGAACGAAGGACTCGGATCGTTCGGTATAACCTTTCTACACTCCTTGTAGTTTGTTAGTTTAGCGTTAATGGCAGATCCGGGTTATAGTATGCGATAGTGCCAGTTATAAAAGTTTTTGTTCCGTATTTGGCGTCTGAAAGACGGCCGGGACGCTACCATAGACTTACATGGTATCAGAGCCACGCCATTAAGCTTTACTAACTTGTGCTAACGCGTTTAAAAGATCGATCGAACAGATTTCCAAAATCGCAATTTCTATGTGTAAAGTTTCTGTCGATTTTAAAACAGGCCTAAAAATCATTTTGAGCATCTCAGAAAATCGAGCAGGGATTTTTAAGAACACTGGAGAAAATTGGTCATGTGATCTCACTGTACCGCCGCGGATCCGCGGCCCAAGCTAGGGTTTGGCCGCGGATCCGCCGCCAGATTGTGAGATCAATAAGCCAAATTTCTACAGTAGCTTCTGCATGGGAAATTGTGGTTTCTGGAATGGTTCTTTTGGGCCCAGATTTTGTTACTGTACAGCAGATGTACGTGGGGCCCACTTCGGGAAGTTTTGTCGATCGAAATTTAAACGTGTTAGTTTACAGTACTTACATTATATCTCCGACCGTGAATGTCATTCGAGCGGTAAATTACGTTTAATTGCTATAGTCCTTTTAGACGGATTTGCGAATGTGACATTCGCGTTTGATGTTCTGTGTTGTGCTGTGATGTTGCGAATTTGTCGTGGTGGATAGCAGTGTGCAATGGTAGTGCAGTTTGGATTTATTTGTACATTTGATATTGCGGGGCGAGCGTCCAACATGTGGACTGCCGTCACTGCCTGTTTGTATAATATTCTTTTGGGGCACGACCGGGCTGAGGTCGATGTACCCGTTATACATATTTTTCATTTCTGTACTAGGTTTTACCCCGCGACGGAGTGCACGGATAGCCAGGTTCTGGAGGGCAACGGGTCCGCATCTCATGGCTTTGAGAGGCAGAGGGGCCTCACTCTAGAATTGGCAGACTATTCGCCACACTCGTAGGGGGTACAGGTTGACCCAAGGAGGGGTGCTCAAGTCACCGGATTCCGTAAAGTGCAGGGTGGTCCATTCACTTTGCTGTAGGGGGCTTCCTCGCTTCAGGTTTTGGCGGGTAACTTGCCGCACCCGAAGGGGTCTAGGTTTCATTGCACAGGCTATCCACACGACCAGGGGAACGTCGGGTTTCAGCAGCGGCTCCGTGAAACCCGGGGATCCCAGATTATCTGTATTGTTCTGTGATGCTTATTATTTTCTGTAATGTTGCATATTATCACGCCTGGAGCGATTATTATATATTGGTATATATACTAGTAGATGTTGTATATGTTTTACACCCACGCTAGTTCAGTCCCCGCTCTGTCGTTAGTTAAGTAACCTAACGGGTGATGACGGGACCCAGTGACGAATGCGGATGGCATATACGTACATTTTATTTTCGTTCTTTTCTGGTGTGATTAACTGATGGGACTGCATTGATTCTGATCAATGCAAAAGAAAACAAACCTGTTTGGATGTTGTTGGAACAGTTTTAAAAATGTTATTACAAAGACGTTTTCTTTTATTTTGCACAGTGGTATTCGGTTGGAATATCCTGCACCTCATTCGACGAGCCAAGAGCCGATATTCCTTCACCGGGAGTGACCCCTTGGGAAGAAGTTTATATCTGGGTAATAACTTCACTATAGTCGATTACAAGTTGCTTTGCATCGCGGTATTCAGTGGAATATCTTGCAACTCATTCCACGAGGAAAGAGCCGAGATCCCTTCATCGGGAGTGACCTCTTTAGCAAAGGTTTTCGTCACTATATTTTTATAAAAAGCTATCAGGTTCCTTGAACGAGATCAAGTTCATTACGTTAAAGATTTTTCGCCAAAACCAGCCGTAGCCCTCCGTCATTTCTTATGGATGGTCAGTAGTATTCAAGCTATGTTTGTTGGCCTTCGTCAAGGCATAGTGTTTGGTAGCTGCTGGGGTATTCATTTGTTGCATAGATAGATGAGTTGGTTTGTGACAGTCGTATTACCTTGTTGGCCTTCGTCAAGGGTATGTACGGGTGGGTTCGAATTAACAAGATAATGACGGGCAGAACTTGACATGTGACTTATGATTTGTTAGCCTTCGTCAAGGTCATAAGAACATGGGGTAAAAATCATATCGGGAGTTTCTAAAGAAACTGAAACTTGCCAGGCATGCGCATACCTTCTGAAGTATGATAACGTGAGTGGATTCCGTCACGTTATCATGCGATGAGAGTTGGATCCCGATTCCCACTGATGAGTTGGTTTACTCTTCGGGTGATCCCGATTGATTCTTCTTTTAGGTTTGGAGGAGAATTTGACAGTACAGTGGGAGGTTTCCGGATTAGATAAATTGATAAGCATTCTGATCTAGGTTAGAGTGCATGCAGTGTGTTTCTTTTCTCTCTCTCTCTTTGGCAACGACCTTTGACCGACCCTAGACTATGACTCAGTGACCAAGTTGACCGAACCTTCTTAAAATACTAACTTTTGGATTGTCTGAGTTGCATAAATCATTGCCACTCCTTCTTTTACCCTTTGCATTTCTCAAAACACCCCGTATTACTACGGACATCCACTTCCATTGGATAGATCCATCGTATGGTTATATACGAAGTCGAAGGGACTTCTTCGAGGATGGATCCAGGTTCAGGAGAAATAGAATTGGTTTATTCAGTTGTCTTTTATTATCACATTCTCTCAGGTTGCGAGGGCTCCTTGGTTTAGGAGAGTACACATATTACGCTTATTGGATAGTCTTCTTCCAAACCATAGGCAGGTGCCGAAAGGTAGGGAATGAAGAAAACCAATTAGCCTAAGTAGGGTGTACAAAAGGTAATATGTAAAGACAAAATAAAAGGGATTAGAAAGAGGGCAAAGTAAATTGTGACTGCTATCATTCACAACCAAACCGCGTAGTTCATCGCCACTCCTATTTCACCTTTGCTCTTTTCCCTAGTTCAGGAGAAATAGAATAAGGTATTATTCAGTTGTCTTTTATCATCACCTTCTCTCAGGTTACGAGTACTCTTTGGTTTAGGAGGGTACACCTATTATGCTTACTGGATAGTCTTCTTCCAAACCATAGGCTGGTGCCGAACGGTAGGGAAGGAAGAAAACCACTTAGCCTAAAGGGGTGTACAGAATGAAACGACTAAAGACAAATAAAGGGATTTGGAAAGATGGCAAAGAGATATACGGTTGAAGTCATGAATTGGATTATGGAAGAGGCATTACTAGGAATACCAGGATACCCCTACAAAACATTTTCATGTTTCTGTGCATTGTTAAAGGAAAACTGATTTCCCGATTAGATACTTACTCCAGGGTATGTATTTACCAAGTATGATTCTCACATCTGTATGGTTTTACAGATGATGAGAGGGAGCAAGTTATTGGGAATAAGGTGATCATCCTCATTATATCGGAATTCGTTGTAATTGGTGATATTTGAGGAAGTTGCCTAAGTTTTTGCTAGACGGCATGTATTTGGTTTTGAGTATCCGTTGTTGTGCACCAATTTCAAAATGATATATCTGTACGTTTATTTTTATAAAGTGAGATATAACTTTTTGATATTATGTCGATGACATTTACCTATATCAGTTGGCGATTGGGTAAGGAGCATTGAATAATGGAGTAGTTCTTAACCATAAGTACAGTTTTCAACCTACGATGCACAGGCCTTGAGTTATTCAACTCAACGAACTTATACAGAGTATTGTATGTTTTCCAGTGTCCATCAGGACAAAGGGGTTAGTCCTCGTACTATGTTCTGTTTACTTATGACTTCTCTAGTTTTTAGACAAGTGTTTCGCAGAAATACAAGGTCTAAGTTTTGAGAAGTTGTGGGTATAAGAATAAGGTAGAGAACCAGATATCGCAAGTATCGGGATTCTTCAAAGAGATCGAAGATGTAGATACTTGTGATTGGTATTCAGTTGATAGTGATGTTTTTGAGAAACTTGTTTCTCTTTCAGGTTACTCATAATTGGATGGATTCCTAAGTTGAGTAATACTGATTAGCTTCTTTCCATTAAGTTGATATGCACTGGTGACAGCTGCATGATTTGAATCAGGTTCCAATTAAATAAGTGCCAAAGTTTCTATATTGGATATAGAATGGTTCATATCTTAACGATGTTAAGGTACGGGGAGTTGTCCGGCTTATACTTAAAACCAGACTCTGGATAACTCAAGGCACGTTTCTGTAATGGCAGTTTGTGGGTTGGCCCGGGCTACGTCGAGGGTTGACTTTCTACCATCTGGAAGATCAATAGTGATATTGTTCTTAACTCGCCACAGTTTTAGCAAAATGGATTTTTTCAGAAAACAGTAGTGGGAGTATGGTAGAACTGGAAGTGATTCCAGAACCGCAAACGATTACGGAAAATTTAATAGGACCTAAAGATTCAATCAGGTTTGACATTCCAATAGCCACTCCGCAGATATAGTGGGTAACCTCAGACACCCGAGAGGTACTCCGGTAGCCTCAAGGACGGTGACAGGGAGGTTCTTGCTTACCCAGACTTTACACTACTGTTGTTCAAGACTATGAGACCCGGCAGGAGGTTAAGTATAGCGTCGTTCTAAACTAGCTTTAGAAGTGCACGTATATATTATTCTGCCAGAGGGTTGTTGTGGTCAGTGAGAGCAGCGGAAGCATAGTGAGCAAGTAGCTTATGTCTATTTATAGACTTAAGCAGTTATAGCGGAGATAGATCATCTAATTTTGATGTGACGGTCATAGGTTTGACTTCATCAGAATAGGGGATGGATCTGTTAAGAAGGTAGTAGGGTGTGATGTCCTGGTATTTGGATGACATACACAGAGTAGGAAGTAAAATTCCTATACTACAAGCGGTTGTACTGTGGTTGTCACACAGTTGTTTCTCCAGACAGGATATGGATATAATATCAGACATTATGGTTTCTAGATCTATGGTTTTAGATCTAGATCCCAATGTGGGAACTTTGACAGTATTCTAATGGTTTTTAGAATAGAAGACTCCTGGCATAGTGGTGTACCTGTAGGTGATGGAGTCACCCTCTCTAAAGGTGTCTTACAGACTAAAGGGGAGAGGGATGTGCATGATTGGCAGATCACTTGCTTAGGCAATTGAGTCAATCGTGAGATGTCAAGTACCATACCAAATGTTGTTTTTGCACTAGATGCGATAAGTTTGTATTAATCCAATCCTGGAGAAACATAACGAAGCAGTTTTAGAACATAAGTGGATGTTCTACGGATTTGATGACGGCAGCCTCCTTCGGGAGACGGTTATCATTCCAGGCTTCAAAGATGACATAGATGACAGAGTGATTGTCAGAGTTATAGTTTTCCCTTTGACGAAGGGGGCAGTATTATGGACAGTTGGCCCAAGAGGATACTGTGGGAGGCATAGTGCAGGATACTGATTAGGTTCAGTTGACGATACAGTCTAAGAAGTTTGGATTTGGAGTTCATTTATGAACTAGGTCCCATCAGATATCCAGACATATTCTAAGACAAGTATTACTCAATTCGGAAGATGGCTTTCTCCGCGAACTTGAGATTAAGAGAGACATAGAAAGAGACATCGGGGCGGATCCACTCATTGAGGCTATTTCTCGAACACAAGAGTTTTGCAAACGGGCTTTGTGAAACTGATTAGTAGAGGAGTTGGGTGCTCGGTATCACACGGGCTGCGAGTATGCGACATCGCAATAATTAGCCTTAAGTGCAAGTGGGAGATTGTTGGTTATAGTGCCCTCAAAGTCAATTATTGGATCGCAGGCACGTGATTGCAATGATTGCGGAGGACCTATACCGGTAGGACAGTCTTACTCGAGATGATAGTATGCTATCTGGTTTGCCTTTATCAGTCGTGTACAGGTTCAGGTGACTGATCACATGTTACACATTGATAGAGCCCTTAGGATCTTGCTTGACTACCAACAGTATGAGGGCGATCATATACGTGAGAGTTGAGTAGTCCATAAGCACATCCTTAATAGTGGTCCCTAATCGTGGGAGTTTCGAGACAGGGCATCGATACTCCGGATTAGACTAGTGTATACAGTCGAGACCCCGACGAGGGGCGGTGGCCGGTCTCACAAGCCACTGGTGTCAGTTGGATCACCTAAGATGTATACAGGTGCTCATTGGGTTATGAGTATATCGGACATGACTCGCCGGGAACCTGCTAGTTGGTATTATACCTATCGTCAGATAGCAGTTCCCTGGTGACATGTGTACAGGTTAGTTCATCGACCTGAGGTCGTTATTTGTCTCGTGTGAGTTCCCACTATGCTTTGATTTCTATCCTACCACGGCTCAAAGAAGTCATGCAAACAGGTATTTTTTGGGTACAGTCCCGAGCCACATGGAGGCAAGTGAGCGGATCGGCAGGGGATTCGTCTCTCCCGGTATTGGGGATGGAGATCGCGCTGTGTCTAGGAAAGCCATTACACCAAGTCCTTGGCCAAGGCAGGTGAGAATTACTGGTAGGTACTCCGGTAGTTTCTCAGGGTGTTCAGGGCTTGTCTCCGACATGACTTATACCGCTATTGGGGGTCTGACGTTACTAGCCCCCTAGGCCGGATATGCGATACTCATAGACGAACGGACCGGACTGTATATACATTGTCACTGTTAGGCTCAGTAGGGTTTCAGGATGAGTTCGCTCATCGGCCTCCCTTGAGGTCAGTACATGGGCAGCCGTTACGCACTGCTAGTGCCGCTGACGGCTTATGGTTAAACCCACTGCCAGGGTACTGACGAGTCATTAGAGTACCCCATAGATAGTTTCCCAAGTTCGGGCGAAACGTTGTAGAGGCCGTATGGTTTTATGGCAGGGTTCGGAAATTGCACGTGCGTTTACGCACGTGTCATATTTCGGGCAGATAATATTGGTGGGCTTTAGTTTAAGCCGAATCCGAGTATTATACTGTGTAGATATAATATCTTTGTCTCGGTTGCATTTGTATTCGGTCGTAATACAAATGCGGGTATGTTTATACTGTTACGGGGTTATCCTGAAATTCGTTTCGGGATCGCTTTTGGAAGTTGTCAGTTTCCAGTTTTCTATCACCCGTATTTAATATTCGGTTAAATACGGATTTATCTTTTCTTCATGAGGGTGAGTCATGTGGTGAGTCGTGATTCTAGAAGGTTCTAGAATTGATGATTCATTGTTAGCATTAAATGAATGGTGACTAAGGTTAATGATTCATGTATGCATTAATGATAAATGCAAGGTTTATTATTGACTCATCATTCTCATTTAATGCTTGTGTTCATCCCCCCCCCACCTCATCAAGTGGCCGGCCATTATATGGTGCCCTCTTGATTGATTTTTCTCACTCACTCTCATTTAGAAATATGATATGAAATATTTGCTAAGTTTCCAAGCTCACTTTTCATCACCAGATTCCAAGTGGCAACTTCATTAACCGTTCATCCATGGCTTTGGACGAAGTGAGATAAAGTGTTCTACTCATTCTCTACATCAATCTTGGTCATCTCTTTTAGCAAACTTGATGACCGAGTTGCCTCGGGTCAGAGGCGGGAGCCCGTTTAAAGATCCGTAGATGTGGTGCCACCTCGACGAGAAGCCAGGCGATCGGAGCAACCGCAACGGAGCGTGGGATGATGGTTAAAGAACGAAGGACTCGAATCGTTCCATATAACCTTTCTACCCTCTTTGTAGTTTGTTAGTTTAGCGTTAATGGCAGATCCGGGTTATAGTATGCGATAGTGCCAATTATAAAAGTTTTTGTTCCGCATTTGGCGTCTGAAAGACGGCCGGGACGCTACCGTAGACTTACACCTACTACTCCTGCGGAGGGGTGCGGGAATGTCCTGTTCTTCTTGAACTACTGGTTCTACCAAACTTTCAGTAGTAGTTTGTGGTTCTGGAATTTTTTCCAGTTCTATTGCTGTAACACCTTGGATTTCCGTTTGATTGTTTTGGTGATAATTAGTAGTCATGCATGTTTTTATATTTGTGTGTTCATAGGATTTATAGTTATTATTGGTAGTGTTAGCATATTGGAAATTTGCCCTTGTTGTGCACACTTGCACACTTAGACCTTTTCTTGTGACTTGTTAACCATTCTTGTGCATGGTTGCAAACTCTTTTTCCCCACCATTTAACCCTTTTCTAAACCCTTTTTATAATTTCAAAAGGAAACAACAAAAGAAAAAGAAAATTCAAATACCATTAAACAAATGAGCATGGTGGTTAGGTAAACCTTGACTTTTGACCCTCTTTCTCTTCTCTCTTCTCTCTCTTTCCCTCATTTCTGAGATTCCACAGAAATTTCCAGCAGCAAAAACTTCATTTTTCCTCCATATTCTCTTCTCTTTTCATTCCCTTCAATTCCCAAACAAATCCTACACAAAAACCACACCTTTTCATCACATAACCTTAGGAAAAGTGAGCTTTTTAGGGTGTTTAAGGCAAATCTGCATACACGAGGGGAAAAGCTGAAACTTTGGTGTGTTGCAAGGTCTCTAAAAGGTATAAACTCTGGTCTTAACCTCTTTTTCCATAACTTGTAGTTTTGTTTAGCAAAAATCTCATTTTTGTGCATTTTTAGTGATATTATAGGATATTTGTGATGTATATGTTAGATTGGTATTGTCATAGTTTAGTTAGCTCCATTAAGTGTTTTTAGAGCTATTTTAACTAGGTTATACTTCAGGTTGCACAAAAATACCCTAAAGTTCCATTTTTAGTGCAAAGTGTGGATTTTAACTAGAATTTGGACACTGTAGGATCTGCTGTTATCCGAGACATTTCAAAGTAAAACTAGGTGTTACTGTAGCATGTATAGGGGGTATAAAGTGCACACACCCAACCTGGGAGCCCAATTCCCATCTTGGGCCGCCAAATATTGCATTCTGGCCGCAATTTGCGGCCAGATGGGGGAGACATGGGTTGGGGTTTGGGGTGTAGGTGTCTGCTGCTATGTGTGTTGTTTTGGCATGTATAGTTTTTCCATATCTTTTCTGTATCAAAATCTGGGGTAGAATACCTATTTTCCCGTATTTTCAAACTTTCGCGACACGCGTGATACGTGTGTGTGGGTTTTGGGTTTCTGCGTATCGCGACGCGTCGGAGTGATTTCAGACACGTAACCACACGTTTTAGCGTATCGCACACACGCGCGCTTGGTTCGCGACACGAGTTACTGATTCGGCTTAAATGTCTCGTTTTTGTGATTTCAAGCTTACGTGTGATATATTGTGTAATTATAGGTTCGCAGGCGAGTACAGCGGACGCCGTGCAGGAGGGGAAACAGGTTGTTGGCTATACCTAGTGGGAGGCTACGGTGAGTAGATTTCACATCTACGGGGATATCGCCCGCATGGCGTTCTACGTCAGGGCTGATAGGACCTTATAGCGTTCCTTATATATATTGCATGTTCATGGTTACTAGCTAGTGCATTGCATACCTACTACACATATCACATTGGATCATTGCATTGTAGCTTATCTATACGTGACATGACTTGATACTCATAATTGATACCTATATCACATTGGATCATTGCATTGTAGCTTATCTATATGTGACATGACTTGATACTCATATTTGATACCTATATCACATTGGATCATTGCATTGTAGCTTATCTATATGTGACATGACTTGATACTCATACTTGATGTACATATCACATCACATTTACTTGTATTATTGGTTGAGATTTCATGTGATTTTTGGATTTGGGAACCGTGGCCTTTTCAAATAAGTAATCATTTAAAAACCCGGTTCCCTTGATATGATATTTTGGGGCGCCGCCCCGTGTTTTCTCGGTGCTAGAGGATGTACTGAGAGAGGGCTGACCCGGAATGACGGATGCCCGATGGATTGATATAGGGCTGACCCGGAATGACGGATGCCCGATGTATTGAGAGAGGGATGAACCGGAATGACGGATGCCCGATGTATTGAGAGAGGGATGACCCGGACTGACGGATTCCCGATATATACTTTGATATAGGGCTGACCCGGAATGACGGATGCCGACGTATTGAGAGAGGGATGACCCGGACTGACGGATTCCCGATATATATATCTTGAGAGAGGGCTGACCCGGATTGACGGATGCCCGATACAGGATGTTTTGCGTGTCGATGCTAGACACGGGTATTTATGATATTTGGGTGCCGATGTTGGGCACTCGGGATTCTCAGGGATATACAGGATATGAGGGCCTATGGAGTGCCGGCGTTTGGGATGTTGGAATTTGTGGTGCATACATACATATGTAGTCCACCTTGATACTTCATGTAGATACTATATTCCCATGCTCGGCATTTATTATCACATCTCATCCTGTAGTTATATCACCTGATAGAGGACTTGCATTATTATTATGCATACTGCTTACCTCGCATTGGTATCATCTGCTGGCATTTGTTAGAGTAGCGTAGTACGTGCATGCTCGTGATTACCTTTATATGTTATCTCTATTCACGAGTTGGCAACTCACCCCCGTTGTGCCACAGTGTTTGCAGGTTGCCCTTCGGAGTAGTTGCGGCAGGCTGCTTTGCATCTTTTGACACAGATACCCCCATAGCTGGTGTACTAGCTCTTTTGCTGATAGGTGGGTTTTGTGCGGTATCTGTTTATCTTTCTGTATGTACATTGTTGTATCTAGTATTCTCCATCTACCATGTATGTATTTGACTTAGAAACAGTGTGAGGACGATGTTGTATTATTTTGTATTCTGGTGTCGAGCTCGTTGTGAGCCGGCTGTACTTGCAGTTTATTCTATCTGTGATGTTCCCACTTGTGGATCTTGATCTTCGCTACGGCGTCGTATATTGTCTTCTTGGAGATTGTTTACTTGGGTTTCTTATCATGTTTTAGTTAGTGCTTTCTTTAAAACTTCAAACACTCTATACTTTCACTGGTTTGATTTCTGGGTTTTCGGTTCACTTAGTCGCGTTATGCCTGTAGACGTTACGTGGTTAAGTGCCGGTCACGGGCCAAACTTCGGGTCGTGACAAAGTTGGTATCAGAGCGTAGGTTTTACCTTTCGGAGTGTAGGACGACCCTGGTATGATGGAGTAGGTAGCTGCGGCAGGGGTAGCGTAGCGTGTGTATGTTCCGCGGCATACTCACGACACGGTACTCCGCCTACGCGACCTTAGGACTTGTTGATTTAAAATTCCTCCTTGAGTATATACATTCTTGCGATTCGATTTCCGTATCCTTATCGAATCCTGTTGTTTTTTGGATAGCCAATATGCCGCCAAGGACTACGAGGGCACAGAGAGCGGCCGCGAGGGCCGAGGTTCGAGTTGGTTCATCTGAGACAAGGACTAATCCGAGTAATACTCCTGTTGCACCAGGACAGATTGTTTCCCCTACGGCAGCTCAGATCGCTAGATTAGTGGTAGAGATGCAGGGCCTATGCCAGGCGATGAGCTCATTGGTAGAAGTCGTTCGAGCGCAGCGACAGATGGTTGCCACCCCTGTTACCCAGTTGTTCCTTGCGATCATCATGCAGTATTCCGTCCCCTACATAGCACCGGTGGAGGCGGCTCCCGTTTACGAGACACGTCTTCCAGAGACCGTGAGAATTCCGGAACAGTTGAGGAATCATACCGGTATACCAGCCCAGAGCAGAGGCTTAGGACGAGGACAGCCGTTTGGCTTCCATCCCCAGGCAGGACAGCTTTCAGTGCGTAGGTGTTTACGATGCGGAAGCCTTTAACACCTCATCAGGCAGTGTTTCTTCACAGCACGTCAGGGTCGTGTTCTGAGGCGTCGTGGACGCGGAGGGTTTGCACAGAGGGGTCAGGCTAGTAGAGGAGGAGTTCGGTCAGTCGCAAATGAAGGTCAGGCACAAGTTTTTGCTTCGACTCATCGGGACGTGCGGGTATCCGATGCTGTGGTTTCAGGTACTCTTTTAGTTTGTCCTTTGTTGCACACGTATTATTTGATCCGGATCCTTGTGCTCATATGTTTCCACGTACCCGTATGTATCCACACCCCTTGTGCTGAGTTTGAGTAGAGAGTCCGGTTTGCTTGGTCAACCGCTAGTTGTGACTACTCCTGCGGGAGAGTCGTTTGTTGCTAGGCACGTGTTCCGATCCTGTACCGTCCGTATCGGCGAGAGAGAGTTGCCGATCAATTTGATCCTTCATGAGATGTTGGACTTCGACGTCCTTTTGGGCATGGATGGGTTAGCCACGTGCTATGCTTCTGTTGTCGGCCGTGAGGAGACAGTCCGATTTTGTTTTCCCGGCGAGTCGGTTGTTGTTGTGTTGGGGGACCGTAGTGCCACCCCTCACGGTGTGATTTCTTCGGTTCGCGCTGGACAGCTTTTACGGAAGGGATGTCAGGGATTTCTCGCATATGTTTGCGACACTAGGGCTATAGAGGTTCTTTTGGATCAGGTTCCGGTTGGTAGCGAGTTCCCTGATGTGTTCCCTGGCGAGCTTCCTGGGCTACCGCCCGAGCGTGATAATTCTTTCTGCTTTGATTTGGTTCCTGGCACGGGACCTATTTCGGTACCGCTTTATTGGATGGCCCCGGCGGAACTTAGAAAGTTGAAGGGTCAGTTGCAGGATACTTTTCGAGGATCGATTTACGATCGGGCTATCATCAGCTGCGGGTTCGACAGGAGGACATTCCCCGGACAGCCTTCCGTACGCGCTACGGCCATTATGAGTTTTGGTGATGTCGTTCGGACTCACCAACACGCCAACAGCGTTTATGGATTTGGTGAACCGTATTTCCGGCCGTATCTTGATCTGTTCATTATGGTGGTTTTTGACGATATCTTGGTGTATTCTCGGAGTAGAGAGGAGCACGAGCAGCACCTGCGGATTTCACTGCAGACCTTGAGGGAGCATCAGCTTTTCGCCAAATTCTCCAAGTGTGCCTTCTGGCTAGACAGCGTAGACTTCTTGGGCCACGTAATTACACGAGATGGTATAGGTGTCGACCTGAGGAAGATCGAGGCAGTTCGGAGTTGGCCTAGACTCACGTCAGTGACGGAGATTCGCAGCTTTCTAGGGCTGGCAGGTTATTACCAGCGATATGTACAGGACTTCTCTCGCATTGCTACACCTTTGACCGGGTTGACCAGAAAGGGAGTTCGCTTCGATTGGACGGAGGAGCGTGAGCACAGTTTCCAGCAGCTACGGGCTCTACTGACTACGACACCAGTGTTATCATTGCTTTCGGGATCAGACGGATTTGTGGCCTACTGCGATACTTCACGAGTAGGGTTGGGGTGCGTTTTGATGCAGCATGGCAGGGGGATTGCGTATGCTTCACGGCAATTAAAGAGACATGAGCTGAATTACCCTACTCATGATCTGGAGATGGCTGCAGTGGTCTTTGCACTCAAGATCTGGCGACATTATCTGTATGGAGAGTCGTGCCAGATATTCACCGACCACAAGAGCTTAAAGTACAGATTTCAGCAGCGAGACCTGAACCTTAGACAGCGCCGATGGATGGAGTTAGTGAAAGACTACGATTGTGAGATCTTGTATCACCCGGGCAAGGCGAATGTAGTGGCAGATGCGTTGAGCAGGAGGCCCGGGGTAGTCTATCCTGCTTGAGCACAGTGCATAGGCAGTCGTCGGCAGATTGGCAGATCTTATGCGACAGCCGGGTACAGATTCGAGTTTACGCCGATCGGAGGACGAATTGCGCATGTTCGTGCACGCCCACAGTTGCTTGACCGTATACAAGAGGCACAGCGATGGCCGCTGTTCAGAGAGCAGGACACGGATAGGACAGGGCAAATTTTTCGAGTTCGTGATCGATGATCAGGGGATACTACGATTTGGAGATAGACTGTGCGTACCAGATGCTAAGGGATTGCGGCGCGAGATTCTTGAGGATGCACATCGATCGGTATATAGTGTTCATCCCGGTTCCACCAAGACGTACTATGATTTGAAAGATGTTTAATGGTGGGACGGTATGAAGAGGGACATTGCAGATTTTGTATCGAGATGCCTGACTTGTCAGCAAGTCAAGGCTGAGCACCAGAGGCCGCGGGAGAGCTACAGCCGTTACCCATTCCGGAGTGGAAATGGGAACAGATTTCGATGGATTTCGTGGTGGGTCTACCCAGGACTAGTCGGGAGTATGACCCCATCTGGGTGATCGTGGATCGTTTGACGAAAGCAGCTCACTTCCTACCAGTAAAGACGACTTTCAGATTTACTCAGTATGCCCAGATCTACATTGACGAGATAGTGCGACTACACAGAGTCCCGACGTGCATTGTGTCCGACAGAGGCTCCCAGTTTACTAGTAGACTATGGCAGAGACTTCAAGAGGCTTTGGGCACTCGCTTGAGTTTCAGCACGGCATTTCATCCGCAGACCGACGGACAGTCAGAGCGGACTATTCAGACTCTCGAGGACATGCTCAGAGCATGCGTTTTAGACTTCGGAGGTAGCTGGGATCATCATTTGCCCTTAGTAGAGTTCTCCTACAACAACAGCTACCAGGAGACCATTCAGATGGCACCGTTTGAGGCTCTTTATGGGAGAAAATACAGGTCGCCTACTTGTTGGACGGAGCTCAGTGAGAACAGTATCTTAGGACCACAGGTCGTGAGGAGACGACAGTGAAGATCCAGTTGATTCGCGTAGGAGGAGAGCAGCCCAGAGTAGGCAGAAATCTTATGCGGACCGTCGTCGGCGCAGGCTTGAGTTTTCTGTTGGTGATCATGTTTTCTTGAGGGTCTCCCCAATGAAGGGCGTAATGAGGTTTGGAAAGAAGGGAAGCTTAGTCCCAGATATGTGGGCCCCATTCGAGATCCTTGAGCGTATTGGTGCAGTTGCGTATCGATTAGCCCTTCCGCCCAGTTTTCCAGACGTGCACCCCGTATTTCACGTTTCGATGCTCCGCCGATATCTTCATGATCCTTCGCATGCAATTCAGCACCCGACGATCCAGCTTGAGCGCGATCTTTCCTATGCAGAGCAGCCAGTGATGATCTTAGATCGACAAGTGAAGAAATTGAGGTCGAAAGAGATATCGTCCGTCAAAGTACTTTGGCGCGGCCAGAGCAGGGAGGAGGTCACTTGGGAGACCGAAAGCGAGATGATGAAGAGGTATCCCCACCTTTTTGAAAGTGCGTATGGTTAGATTTTTAAATTCGGGGACCGAATTTCTTTAAGGGGGGTAGATTGTAACACCTTGGATTTCCGTTTGATTGTTTTGGTGATAATTAGTAGTCATGCATGTTTTTATATTTGTGTGTTCATAGGATTTATAGTTATTATTGGTAGTGTTAGCATATTGGAAATTTGCCCTTGTTGTGCACACTTGCACACTTAGACCTTTTCTTGTGACTTGTTAACCATTCTTGTGCATGGTTGCAAACTCTTTTTCCCCACCATTTAACCCTTTTCTAAACCCTTTTTATAATTTCAAAAGGAAACAACAAAAGAAAAAGAAAATTCAAATACCATTAAACAAATGAGCATGGTGGTTAGGTAAACCTTGACTTTTGACCCTCTTTCTCTTCTCTCTTCTCTCTCTTTCCCTCATTTCTGAGATTCCACAGAAATTTCCAGCAGCAAAAACTTCATTTTTCCTCCATATTCTCTTCTCTTTTCATTCCCTTCAATTCCCAAACAAATCCTACACAAAAACCACACCTTTTCATCACATAACCTTAGGAAAAGTGAGCTTTTTAGGGTGTTTAAGGCAAATCTGCATACACGAGGGGAAAAGCTGAAACTTTGGTGTGTTGCAAGGTCTCTAAAAGGTATAAACTCTGGTCTTAACCTCTTTTTCCATAACTTGTAGTTTTGTTTAGCAAAAATCTCATTTTTGTGCATTTTTAGTGATATTATAGGATATTTGTGATGTATATGTTAGATTGGTGTTCTCATAGTTTAGTTAGCTCCATTAAGTGTTTTTAGGGCTATTTTAACTAGGTTATACTTCAGGTTGCACAAAAATACCCTAAAGTTCCATTTTTAGTGCAAAGTGTGGATTTTAACTAGAATTTGGGCACTGTAGGATCTGCTGTTATCCGAGACATTTCAGAGTAAAACTAGGTGTTACTGTAGCATGTATAGGGGGTATAGAGTGCACACACCCAACCTGGGAGCCCAATTCCCATCTGGGGCCGCCAAATATTGCATTCTGGCCGCAATTTGCGGCCAGATGGGGGAGACATGGGTTGGGGTTTGGGGTGTAGGTGTCTGCTGCTATGTGTGTTGTTTTGGCATGTATAGTTTTTCCATATCTTTTCTGTATCAAAATCTGGGGTAGAATACCTATTTTCCCGTATTTTCAAACTTTCGCGACACGCGTGATACGTGTGTGTGGGTTTTGGGTTTCTGCGTATCGCGACGCGTCGGAGTGATTTCAGACACGTAACCACACGTTTTAGCGTATCGCACACACGCGCGCTTGGTTCGCGACACGAGTTACTGATTCGGCTTAAATGTCGCGTTTTTGTGATTTCAAGCTTACGTGTGATATATTGTGTAATTATAGGTTCGCAGGCGAGTACAGCGGACGCCGCGCAGGAGGGGAAACAGGTTGTTGGCTATACCTAGTGGGAGGCTACGGTGAGTAGATTTCACATCTACGGGGATATCGCCCGCATGGCGTTCTACGTCAGGGCTGATAGGACCTTATAGCGTTCCTTATATATATTGCATGTTCATGGTTACTAGCTAGTGCATTGCATACCTACTACACATATCACATTGGATCATTGCATTGTAGCTTATCTATACGTGACATGACTTGATACTCATAATTGATACCTATATCACATTGGATCATTGCATTGTAGCTTATCTATATGTGACATGACTTGATACTCATATTTGATACCTATATCACATTGGATCATTGCATTGTAGCTTATCTATATGTGACATGACTTGATACTCATACTTGATGTACATATCACATCACATTTACTTGTATTATTGGTTGAGATTTCATGTGATTTTTGGATTTGGGAACCGTGGCCTTTTCAAATAAGTAATCATTTAAAAACCCGGTTCCCTTGATATGATATTTTGGGGCGCCGCCCCGTGTTTTCTCGGTGCTAGAGGATATACTGAGAGAGGGCTGACCCGGAATGACAGATGCCCGATGGATTGATATAGGGCTGACCCGGAATGACGGATGCCCGATGTATTGAGAGAGGGATGACCCGGAATGACGGATGCCCGATGTATTGAGAGAGGGATGACCCGGACTGACGGATTCCCGATATATACTTTGATATAGGGCTGACCCGGAATGACGGATGCCGACGTATTGAGAGAGGGATGACCCGGACTGACGGATTCCCGATATATATATCTTGAGAGAGGGCTGACCCGGATTGACGGATGCCCGATACAGGATGTTTTGCGTGTCGATGCTAGACACGAGTATTTATGATATTTGGGTGCCGATGTTGGGCACTCGGGATTCTCAGGGATATACAGGATATGAGGGCCTATGGAGTACCGGCGTTTGGGATGTTGGAATTTGTGGTGCATACATACATATGTAGTCCACCTTGATACTTCATGTAGATACTATATTCCCATGCTCGGCATTTATTATCACATCTCATCCTGTAGTTATATCACCTGATAGAGGACTTGCATTATTATTATGCATACTGCTTACCTCGCATTGGTATCATCTGCTGGCATTTGTTAGAGTAGCGTAGTACGTGCATGCTCGCGATTACCTTTATATGTTATCTCTATTCACGAGTTGGCAACTCACCCCCGTTGTGCCACAGTGTTTGCCGGTTGCCCTTCGGAGTAGTTGCGGCAGGCTGCTTTGCATCTTTTGACACAGATACCCCCATAGCTGGTGTACTAGCTCTTTTGCTGATAGGTGGGTTTTGTGCGGTATCTGTTTATCTTTCTGTATGTACATTGTTGTATCTAGTATTCTCCATCTACCATGTATGTATTTGACTTAGAAACAGTGTGAGGACGATGTTGTATTATTTTGTATTCTGGTGTCGAGCTCGTTGTGAGCCGGCTGTACTTGAAGTTTATTCTATCTGTGATGTTCCCACTTGTGGATCTTGATCTTCGCTACGGCGTCGTATATTGTCTTCTTGGGTTTCTTATCATGTTTTAGTTAGTGCTTTCTTTAAAACTTCAAACACTCTATACTTTCACTGGTTTGATTTCTGGGTTTTCGGTTCACTTAGTCGCGTTACGCCTGTAGACGTTACGTGGTTAAGTGCTGGTCACGGGCCAAACTTCGGGTCGTGACAATTGCGTTCCCACTTATCTGATTTTCTAAAAATTCAGTTTCCAAGAAGTGGGGATGCTGAGAAACAAAAACCTTTTGTTCCTCTTCGGAATAGAAAAGATACCCCCTGGAGTTCTTTGGGTATCACACAAACTTACACAGTACTGAGCGTGCCTCGAGCTTGTCCGTATGCCGCTTCTTTACAAAAGCTGGACATCCCCATGTCTTAAGATACTTAAGACAGGGTTTCTTCCTACTCCATATCTGATATGGGGTGGTAGGCACAGTCTTGGTTGGAGCCTTGTTCAAGAGATATGCAGCTGTTTCTAGTGCATATCCCCAGAAAGATCGCGGCAACTCAGCCTTACTCATCATGGAATGAACCATATCCAATAGGGTTCGATTCCGCCTTTCCGATACACCGTTGTGCTGTAGTGTGTATGGAGGAGTAAGCTGAGAGAGAATTCCATTCTCTTTTAAGTAGTCCAGAAACATGGCACTCAAGTATTCACCACCTCGATCAGATCTTAGTGTCTTTATACTTTTGCCTGTTTGTTTTTCAACTTCATTCTTGTATTCCTGAAATTTCTCAACCTCGGATTTATGTTTTATCAAGAAGGCATATCCATACCTAGAGAAATCATCCGTAAAAGTAATGAAGTAGGAATAACCACCTCGTGCATGTGTAGACATTGGACCACACATGTCACTGTGTACGAGTCCCAAGATCTCGCTTGCTCTTACTCCGTGTCCAGTAAACGGAGTCTTTGTCATCTTTTCCATGAGACAAGATTCACAAGTAGTATAATATTGATATTCGAACGGATTCAAATATCCTTCTCTATGTAACTTAGTTAATCGTGTTTCATTGATGCGACCTAGTCTACAATGCCATAAGAAAGCCTGATTTATTTCTGGAGACTTTCTTTTAAATGTGTTCTGGACATTGAAAACCTGAGCTTGACTCAATACGTATATACCGTCATCTAATATACCGGACCCAATCAGAACTTGATTTAGGTGGATGTGAACTACATCGTTTACGAATGTAAAATCATATCCCTCTCTCGAAAGTGAGGACACTGATATGATATTACAAGTCAAACTAGGTACATATAAACAGTTACGTAGAATCAATATCTGCCCACTTGTCAAACCTAGGTGATATTCTCCCACGGATTCAGCTTCCACGCTCATTCCGTTTGCAACTCTGAGAGACAAATCACCTACCTTCATAACTCTACGGTTTCTCAAAGTATGTAATGAATTACATATATGATATCCTGCTCCGGTATCTAGTACCCAGGAAGTAGAGTTAATTGACAAACAGTTCTCAATTACAAACACACTTGAGGCCGAAGCCACAATATGCTTCGAATCCTAGCTACTGGCTTTGCTAGCCCTGCAATCCTTCTGCCAATGTTCATTCCCATAACAATAGGAGCGTCCCTTTTTTACTACATCGAGTCCCGAAACTTTTGCCCTACCTTTTCCTTCTACTTCCTTGGTTTCCTTTAGGGTAGAAGGCAGAGACTTTAGAATCAAGTCAGTATCTGACCCGTTCTTCAACGTGGTCTTCAGGTCCATGAGCTCAAAATAGCCGGTCTCTGTAAGGACGTTGTCCCCTACAGTTGACCCGACAGCCAACCTCGCTTGAAATAATTCGTTCGAGGTCTCATATCTTACGATACGAGATTGCTCTCCATATAAATCTTTGTTATGGAGAAAGATGGAAACTGAGTCCATCTTCTCGTGCTGCTTCTGGTATACACCATCAACTGAAGCCAATGATTGTTAGCGATTCTGCGTGTTCAAGTTCTAGTTTAAATACCGCAATCAAGACGGTTTCGCTTGTAGCTAGCCGGTTGAGTACGGGTCGTCCGCAGGGAGATGGGAGTCTTTTTCAAAGTGTTTTAACGAGTTAAGTCATGTTTTCAGATTTTGTTGGATTATCTAAGTGTTGAGTTGATATTTAAAGAGAGCTTGTTAGGGT
The DNA here is from genome assembly GCA_030015575.1 of Agapanthus africanus. NCBI lineage: Eukaryota > Viridiplantae > Streptophyta > Magnoliopsida > Asparagales > Amaryllidaceae > Agapanthus > Agapanthus africanus. The sequence continues at coordinate 156,528,142 of CM057343.1, forward strand.
TAGGATTAGGTTAGTTTGAGTTAGGAGTCTCCACATCTTTCGTTGCCCCTCTTAATATCGGTGTTACGGTAATCGGCAACAACGGGGATTAGCACGACTAGGAAGGAACTTGCGAGTATAAGCTAGGCTTTCCAACGCATAAGTCCTTCCTTTTGGTGCTTGTCCGTCCGTTCTTGGCTCTTATCCATAACCTCCGGTTAATTCAACCACAACCGGTCTCACTACGGAATCACCGCTATCATGTAGGATAGGGTGCCGTAAGGAGCGGATTGTGGTTCAATTAACGGGAGTCGATTTAAGCTGTTGGGCAAGGAAAGAGTGAGAGAGATTTCCTTCTCTCAAACTTCCCTTATCCTACCCTAACAAGTATAAAACTACTCACACTTCATGATAAGGAAAAACAAAACAAAACAAAAGAGGAAGATAGAAAGAAGGAGATTAGAAGAATACGACTAGCTATTTGCGACCTCATCTTGGCGAGGATCGAGCGTAAGCATCATTGTCGTATGAATGATAAAGAAAAAGAGAGAAGAAAGAAACAACAAGAAAATAACAACAACTACTTAACAATTAAAATTACAACAAGTAAAAAAAGAGCAAGACAAGTATGATAATAAAATGATCTTCTTTATTTACCATTCCTCCCTCACAAAGCTCACTACAAGTTTAATGGAGAAGAGATGAGAAGAAGAAGAAGAAAAACACTAAACCTAGGCAAAAATGAAAATACAAGAATGGACCCTTTCCTTCTCAAAGTTCTGGGCTATTTATAGGCTGGAGAATGGAAACCTAGGGCAACCACCAGAACAAAAACGAAAAGACCAAAATACCCCCAAAATTCCTGCGCATGCGGCGCCAGTACGGCCGCGGATCCGCGGCCTAGACCCCCCTTTGGCCGCGGATCCGCGGCCCTTTGGAGGAGTTAGGGCATCTGCTTTTTTGGGATTTCCTGGTTTGCTGTGTACATTATTCTGGCATATGTATTTTCTCAGTTTGGCTCCACGATTTTTCCAGAATTTCTGTTGAGGGAAAGGTGGACTTTTTGTCAAGATTTTGTCATGATTGCCTCGAGCTCCGCGTAGATCTCTTGGAACTTGTTGTTGCCATTGAGCCTTGTGCATGAAGGTGACATTGATTTGACATTTTGTCTTCCTAAACTGGTATCTGGCAACATACGGATGAAGAGCGGAGACCGTGTTTTATCTGTGGTTGGCAGGAACCCGGATTTTGTCGTGTTTTTCATGAATTTCACCGTTTTAGAACCGAGAACCTGTATCCTGCAATTGACTAGCAAACACGGCTCAAGAGTATCTACCGATATGCAATGTGACAAAAATTGGGCGGTATGAAAATGCAAAAATCTGATATGAACAAATACCCCCAAACTTATCATTTGCTCGTCCCGAGCAAAGCCCATTTATTCATAAAAATTTCCTAACCTCACTTTCGCAGGGAACGCGATTGCACTGAGCATGTGCAACAAGCCGTTAAACCTCTAGGTGTCCCTAGTAGGAGGAGTGTTGTCTCCTGAGGGTTTTCAGCGGATACTACCCACAAAATCCGGTCAAGTTGGTTTTGTAAAATAACTAAGCTTCAAACCTTAAAGTTTTGTTTTAGAAAATAACAATTCTATAATCCTAAGTCTAGACCATCGAACCTTTATTTTTCACACCTCGCTTCTTATTTAACTACAGATTTTACATGTCTTTACGTGCAGTGCAAATAGTGTCGTTAAGTTCCTGAAAGGTCGAATAAAGTCATCATGTCGCACAATAAAGCCCAGATAACAATTTAAAAAGGATCACATAAGTTTTATAAAGAGTTAAGCATTTTTCAAGTTTAGTTTTCCAGTAAGGTTTCAATTTCAGAATTTCTATCTTCCATAACAGGAAACTAAGTCGTATTTTTCACTCCACCTTTTTCTTGTTTTCATTTCATACACACCTCTGTGAACGTGCAATAGTCTTTATCATAGAATAAAACCTTCATATCTCTGCTAAAATTTTTATAAAATCCTGTCTTTTATCAAGATTATTCTCACACAAAGAACCGTTAGGAATTTTAACTCGGAGAGAACACTTGCTTGACTTTGTTTAAAAACTGGACTTTCTAGGCTTCTTAGCGAGCTTTGGGCCAATGCACCCAAACCAGTTGGTTTTAGGGCATTAGGTGTAGAAACACCCCAGCGGACTTAATTACTCAAGTTACCTAGGTCCAAAAACAAAAGACAGTTTGGCGTGAAAATCAGATGATTTAATACGAACGGAGATATAACCGGCAGTTCAATTATTTTTTTTGGATAAAAGACGTGTTTAGTGGGTTTGGTGTGTAATCATTCCAATCAAGTTTCCGATGGGTTATTTTTCAGACTTAGCTCCAATTACGGCATCAATAACATTCCTTCATATTCGCTTTACTTCATAAACTATTCTTGACATTACTTATTTCAGAACAAACCTATTTGATCCTCAGAGAATCATTTATCTGTTTAAAAGTTTAAACATGAAAGACTTGTCATCTAATTCCCAAAATCTTACGACACGTGTAGTGTGATGTAAAGACGTATATCAGCTATAGTTAACTTCAAAGGAGAGTTATCTTTCAGGTTTTCAAAATCCAAACATAAGATTTAGTTATTCCTATTTTTTCAAACAAAAACCGTCGAATGTTGAATCAGAGTTCTTCCACAAGCTAACTTGACAAAAAAGTTTTTATATTTTTTTAGAAAATTTTCAAATTTTTATGGATTTTATGGATATTAATATGCAGATGCAAAATATACATATGAATGCGAAGGTAAGAAATGCGTACCGAGCGTACCCCCAAACTTAAACTGGACAGTGTCCTCACTGTCATTGCATGAAGAGATCATTTGAAGGGTCAAAATTGTCGGTTAGCGATACACAAATTTTTATTTGTTTTTGTTTTTAAAGAAAAGAAAAAGAATATACACAAATATATACAAAATGGTTTGTACATACCCCCAAACTTATTTGGAACAGTGTCCACTGTTCTTGGCTGGATAACCGAAGTTTGGAGGTAGGCAGAGGAAGATCATTCAGGGTAAACCGGCTCCTGCAAGAACAGGAGCTCCTCTGTTGGTTCGGCGCTAAGGTACGGTTTGCATCGGTGTCCGTTTACTTTGAAAAGTGAACCGTCCTTTGGATTCTCCAAATCCACAGCGCCCTGCGGATACACATTCCGCACAAAATACGGCCCTTTCCAGCGAGATCTGAGCTTTCCTGGATGGAAGTGAAGTCGGGTGTCGTAAAGCAGTACCTGCTGACCAGGTATGAAGGTTTTGCGCAAAAGGTGTTTATCATGAAACACCTTCGTTCGATTCTTAACGACAATCGCGTTATCGTAAGCCTCATCCCTAAGCTCGTTCAGTTCGTTCAACTGCAGCTTCCGATGGCTGCCCGCATCCTCAAGAGACAGATTCAGCTCTTTTATCGCCCAAAATGCGCGATGCTCTATTTCGACAGGAAGGTGGCAGGCTTTTCCGTACACAAGCCGATAGGGAGACATGCCAAGGTCGGTCTTATAAGCGGTTCTAAATGCCCAAAGGGCATCAGTGAGTTTCAGAGACCAATCCTTACGGTTCTTGGAAACCGTCTTCTCCAGAATCTGCTTGATTTGCCGATTTGAAACTTCGGCCTGCCCGCAGGTTTGGGGGTGGTAGGGCGTAGAAAGCTTATGATTAATGGAGTATTTCCGCATCAAGGCTTCAAAAGTTTTATTGCAGAAATGACTTCCATTGTCGCTAATGATCGATCGGGGGTGCCCAAAACGAGAGAAAATGTTTTCTTTAAGGAACCTAACGACAACCTTGTTGTCGTTAGTTCGGCTGGGCACAGCCTCGACCCATTTAGAAACGTAATCAACAGCTAGAAGGATGTACAAGTTCCCAAAAGAGCTGGAAAACGGCCCCATGAAGTCTATCCCCCAAACATCGAAAATCTCCACAACCAAGATCGGTTGGAGCGGCATCTCGTTCCTCCGGGATATCCGGCCTATGTGTTGGCACCGGGAGCAAGTCTTGCAATAGTCGTGAGCGTCTTTGAAAAGTTATGGCCAGTAGAAACCACATTGCAAGATCTTCTCAGCTGTCTTTCTGGGCCCAAAATGCCCGCCACATGCTTGATCGTGGCAAAACGACAGCACACTCTTGAATTCCTCATCAGGGACACACCGACGAATAATCTGGTCGGGACAGTACTTGAACAAGTAGGGTTCGTCCCAGTAAAAGTGTTTTACTTGGGATAAGAAGCGAAGTCTGTCCTGACGTGACCATTCGGTCGGTAGAAATCCCGTGGCCAAATAGTTCACAATATCTGCGAACCAGGGTTCGCACGATACTGTCAAGAGTTGTTCATCCGGGAAAACGTCGTTGATCGGAATTGGAAGCGAAGGCGAAGAAGGAAGTCGTGAGAGATGGTCGGCAACTACGTTTTCACATCCGCGTTTGTCCTTAATGACAAGGTCAAACTCTTGAAGCAAGAGGATCCAACGTATTAACCGAGATTTTGCATCTTTCTTCGCAAAAATATGGCGCAGAGCAGAATGGTCTGTGTAGACAATGACTGGAGAGCCGATGAGGTAGGGCCTGAACTTTTCTAAAGCAAATACAACAGCCAAGAATTCCTTCTCAGTTGTTGTATAATTGAGTTGGGCGTCGTTCAGGGTTCGGCTCGCGTAATAGATTACGTGCGGCATCTTGTTGATGTGTTGTCCAAGAACAGCATCGATGGCAAAGTCGGATGCATCGCACATAATCTCGAATGGGTGCGTCCAGTCAGGTGAGGAAAGAACGGGAGCAGAAGTGAGTGAGCGTTTCAGTGACTCGAAGGCAGTCACACAGCTCGAGTTGAAGTCGAATGGTGTGTCCTTGGCCAGCAAAAGAGTCAAGGGCCTAGCAATCTTGCTAAAGTCCTTGATAAACCGTCTATAGAAACCGGCATGGCCAAGGAAGGCTCGGATATCTCTGACGCATCGGGGAGGAGGCAGATTGGAAATGACCTCAATCTTTGCTTTGTCAACCTCTATGCCATTTTGCGAGATGATATGTCCTAAGACAATACCTTCGCGCACCATGAAGTGGCATTTCTCCCAGTTCAAAGTGAGATTCTTGTCCTTACATCGGGTAAGGACAGCGTCAAGATGCAGCAAACACTCGTCAAAGGAGTCGCCGAAGATGGAGAAATCATCCATGAAAATCTCCAGAAATTTTTCCACCATGTCAGAGAAAATTCCCATCATACACCGCTGGAAGGTAGCGGGCGCATTGCATAACCCAAAGGGCATGCGTCGATATGCAAACGTGCCGAAAGGACAAGTGAAAGTGGTCTTGTCCTGGTCTTTTTCGGCGATGGGAATTTGATTATAGCCGGAGTAGCCATCAAGAAAGCAGTAGTACTCGTGTCCGGCCAATCCTTCAAGCATCTGGTCAATGAAAGGTAGCGGAAAGTGGTCTTTCCGCGTTGCGGTGTTGAGTTTTCTGTAATCAATGCAAACTCGCCACCCCGTTTGGGTGCGAGTAGGGATTAACTCATTCGCCTCGTTGGTTATGACCGTGATGCCCGACTTCTTGGGGACAACATGAATGGGGCTAACCCACTGGCTATCAGAGATAGGGTAAATGATACCACTATCTAGACATTTGACGATCTCCTTCTTCACAGCCTCCTTCATGACTGGATTAAGACGTCTTTGTGGATCCCGGGCTGGTTTGGCATCATCCATCAGATGAATGTGATGCTCAACGATCAGGGGACTAATCCCCTTGATGTCCGCCATGGACCAGCCAAAAGCTTGCCTGTTGCTGTGCAAGACCGCGAGAAGGGCTTTCTCTTGCTCGGGAGCTAGAGAAACCGAAATGATGACAGGGAGGGTCTCGTTCTCACCTAAGTAAGCATACTTAAGGTGAGACGGCAACGGCTTGAGTTCGAGCGTTGGAGGTGAAACGATGGAAGGTAAGACTGGTGCAAAGGTCTCGAACTCAAAGGACTCCAGCAAAGGTTCAAAGCGAGTGTAAGCAACCGAGTTGGATGGTTCAGGTAACTCATCCGGAAAGTCGAAAGATTCAAACTCGGGTTGTGCGCGGCTAAGATCGTTCAAGAACGTGAAACACTCGTATTCGTTGTCGGGCGCAGAAACAGCAGCAGGTTCGAAGAGAAACGCACTAGTGGCGTCGAGATTATCGTGATCAAACAGAAACTCCTCGAATTCACACTCTTCGGGGGTGATCTCCTGGATCGAGCAGACGTCCAGTATATGAGCATTAGGTTCGGCGGGCTGATTCCCCAACCTAAAAATGTTGAGTTCAATCATCATATTTCCAAAAGAGAGGTTCATTGAACCGTTGCGACAATTGATCACAGCATTTGAGGTTGCGAGAAATGGTCGACCGAGTATCACCGGAATTTGATTCTGGGGGTTAGCTACAGGCTGTGTATCTAAGACAATGAAGTCAACGGGGAATATGAAGTCCCCGACTTTTATTAACACATCCTCTAGCTCACCCCTAGGATGGGTGATCGATCAGTCGGCCATTTGGAGAGTGCAGTGTGTGGGTTTCAGCTCTCCGACGCCTAATTGCTCGTATACTGAATACGGAAGCAGGTTAACACTGGCACCAAGATCTAATAGTGCGCGGTTGATGTTCTTATCCCCAATAGTAATTGAAATCGTAGGACAGCCAGGGTCCTTCCGTTTTTGTGGTAAAGATTGGGTAAGGGCATCACTCACAGCACTAGCCAAGAAAACTTTCTTGGGTACCTGAGACTTCCTCTTTTTCGTGCACAAGTCCTTTAAGATTTTCGCGTAGGACGGGACTTGTTGGACAGCATCTAAAAGAGGAATGTTAATGTTAACCTGCTTAAATAACTCCAGAATCTTCTCCATTTGAGGATTTTGTTTATTAGACCTCAACCGGTTTGGAAATGGAACATTTTGAAAATTGGTTGAGTCTAATGCTGGAGGAGGAGATTGTGGAGTTGGAACGGATCCCAGAATAGGTGTCTTCGTAGAGTGAGAAGTGGGCCCGTTCAGAGCAGAAGAAGAGGGAGGGGAGCCTTGTGAAGAACGGAGAATAGGCTCAGAAGACGAAGAAGAAGAAGGAGAAGAAGAAGAAGAAGAAGAAGCAGCGGCCGGGGTGTCATTGTTGATCCGTGTGCCAATGTTGTTTTGCAGCATCCTCCCCGATCTCAGTGTGGTCACGGCACTCACATTATGGTTTTGTTGTTCAAGAGCAACATGTGCATTATGTGGGTGACCGGGATTTGGAAGTGGCTGGGACGGGAGCTTCCCCTTCTCTCGCTCGCTTAAGACCGCGTTCAGCTGTGCAATCTGGGCCTCGATGGTCTTGATGCTTTGCCCGTGTGCGGCAATGTGTTGCACTAAGGATTGAATGGAAGACTGGATGTTGGCGGTGGATTGAGTCGATTGTTTAACGAATGCCTCCAGACTTCGCTCGAGCGAGGAAACCTTATCGTTGTTTGACGGAACAAAGTTGTTTGGTGGAAAAGAATTGTTGGGTGCAAAGTTGTTCGTCGGATTTTGGAAAGGTTGGGGTTGGAAGGGCTGCTGATATTGATGTTGAGTTTGTTGTTGTTGCGCTTGTTGCTGCGGCGGAGGGGCCCTTTGGAAATTGTTGCCTTGGAATTGATTCTGATTCTGATTCCAGGCGAAATTGGGGTGGTTCCTCCAACCGGGATTGTAGGTGGAAGAGTATGGATCATTCCTCGGTCTTTGCTGGAATGCAGCATTAACCTGATCCTGTCCTTGCGAGGGTGGATTGTAAGGACACTCTTCAGTCAAGTGAGAAGGATCGGAACAACAAGCGCAAATGGTTCGGAGGGGGAGAATAGGGGCAGGAGCAGGAGCAGAAAATTTGCTCTCTATCGCTTCAAGCTTTCTTGTTATTGCAGCCATTTCAGCTTTCATCGCAATAGAGACGTCAAGTTGGTGGATTCCTACCCTAGACTGACCGGTAGAAGTGGAGGTAGAAGAAGAAGAAGTCGGTCTGGTGCTCTCCCACTGTAGCGTTTGCTCCGCAAGGTTGTCAAAGAACTGCCACGCTTCCTCGTCAGATTTGGATAGGAAGTGGCCCTGACAGATGGTTTCCAACAACTGCTTCGTTGCTGGGTTCAGTCCCTCGTATAAGGTTTGGCAGAGTTGCCATTTCTCTATACCGTGGTGAGGACACTGAACAAGAAGGTCTTTGTACCGGTCAAAGCACTTCCAGAAGGGTTCAGAAGGAAGCTGGGAGAATTGGTTGATTTCATTTCGAATCCTTGCGGTCTTATGATTCGGATAGAATTTTTTTAGAAACGCTTTAACAAACTCGTCCCAGCTGGTGATTGAGTGGGAGGCGGTGCTATACAGCCATTTTTCAGCGAGATCGCATAGAGTGAACGGAATGACCCGTAGACGTATAGCATCGTCCGACAGCTGGGTGGTTTTCATCATGGCACAGACGTTTTGAAATTTATTGATGAAGATATAGGCATCTTCAGATTCAAGCCCATGAAAACGTGGAAGCATGTTGATGAAATGGGGCTTAATTTCAAAGTTGTCCCCATTGGCCGGAGGAAGAGAAAGGCAGGCGGGAAGTGCAGAACGGGTGGGATAGAAACGATCCTGGAGCGCAATTCGCTGTGGCGCTACAACAGGCGGAGGTGGTGGGAGATTGGTCTCCGTAGGAGGTGGAGCCAATCCAGCGGTGGTCAAAGAGATGTTCGGGTTAAATCCCGACATCGTAGAAGAAGAGGTTGGTGAAGGTGAAGGTGAAGATGTATGAACAGAATTCCGGTCAACGTCGGAGTTGGCCGGCAAAGGAAGGGGTGAAAGAGGAGTGGACGGAGTATCGACTTCGGAGTCGATCGCGTAGTCGGTCGCGACTAACGTAACGTGGACTAGACGGGCGCTAGTGTCCCGAGTCCAAGCGGACATACACTAAACGAGTTTAGTATAGTCAAAGCGGAGAAGGTGAGGGTAAGAAAACGTCAATGGAGAAAGGCGATGGGTGGTGGGTGAAAATGGATTTGGCGACAAAAGGGCAAGTTTTTATAAAAGTTTTTGATTTTTTCTTTTTTTTTCTTTTTTTTCTTTTTTAGAAAGATTTTTACAGAAATATGTACGGAAATACGGCTTAAGCAATCACAAACAAGATATGCACAATCACACCTAGATCTAGGGTAACCTAGGTCTACTAGACCTGCTCCTGAACTTGATTGTCGAAGTTAAACAGTGTCGAGAAACAGGCTTAAAAATACACTGATCACGAGGCCAGGTAAGTGCAGAGATAAGGGGAGGTTGTCCAACGCTTTCGCGAAGTTCCTTAATTAAATAACCCTTTCTCTTTCGGCGGTTGCGCCTTTAACACTTTCCTAGACACCCCGTAAACAATATACGGTTAAGCGAGGTTCTAAACACGGTTTATCTTCTCCTAATGAGCGCGAAGTCCTTAGGGCTGAAGTCTAGTATTTTTTAATTTACAATGGACAATGCATATACTTTAGTGATTTTTGGGGTCCTGGGAAGGGTGATGAAATCCCCACCCAATCTGGATTGGTTTCAAGCCCCTTAAGTCCGTATTAAAGAATGCAAAGCGGTAACAAATCAACTGCAAACAATTTTTATTTGCGGCGCAAAGAATCCTGCACAAGAACAGTTTATTGGAAGGGGGAGAAGAGTTTGCGCAAAGAAGGCTGCAGAAAACACAGTTCAGTGGACTTCAGAGGAGTGGAGAGGAGCAGAGAGACTTACAGAGAGAATTGGGAAGCCTGAGGCCACCAAGTGGCCGCGGATCCGCGGCCTAAGCCCTCTTTTGCCGCGGATCCGCGGCCTAAGCCCTCTTTTGCCGCGGATCCGCGGCAGGAACATGGAGTTGGGGCATCATGTTTTGTGTGTGAAGGGTTCCTAGGCACACTAGTGAGGTCTCACAAGGCATCGATCATGCCAATTTAAAATTTTAACGGTGCCGAGAAACCCGACTACGGATCGTTTGCTAGAAGTTTAGGCGAAAAAGCTAACTAGTTAACACTTAACTAAGAGATACGGAAATACAACCTTTGTAGATCCGGTCCTCCACCTCCACGGCTCCGAGATGAGGTCGTCTCCGCTGTCCAAATCAAATCCGGGCTCTAGCGTCGGCTTCATTGGAGAATGGACGGGCTAGGTCGTCGACGACGTGCCGAAGATGATCTACGTCGAAGTATCACTAGATCGAGCTCCACCTTCACCAAGTCTTGAAAACTTGTGAAGGAAACACACTCTACTACTTGGCAAGAGGTAGAGGATGAAGAAATAGGAAGTGGGTAGACTTTAGTTTTGGATTTCTCACTCATTTCATCAATCCACCATTGATGTAGTCAAGCTTTTCTTCTTGAAATGAAGAAGAAGAAGAAAGCAAGAAGATGATAATTGTTATGATAAGATTAATAATAGAAAAGAAAAATTCAATCTTATCATTGCACTTACCATAGTTAAGTGTAGAGAGTTAACCAAAGTTAGTGAGTGGTTAGGGTTTGGCATAAAACAAAAATGGTGGACTTTTCAAAAGTTCAAGAAACTTCAACAAAAGAAATAAATAAAGCCACCATTTTCCTTTTGCCAAAAATAAATAAAACAATAAATAAATCATTTAAAATCCTTAACCATTAACTAACTATGGTTTAAACATACATTTAACCAAGTATTGCATGTATCATCAAACATGATACAAGCAAGTGCACAAAATCATATCGCATATGCAATGCGCACACCCGAGTGAGAAAATCCATTTAAAGTGAACCGATACTAGTTAATGCAAAGTAATATATCAAATATATAATTATGCATTAAATCATTAAATCAACACTTGATATAACGATCCGGTCATGACGCACATAACCGACTGGTATCATTAGTAACATCTTATCGAATCAACACTTGATCCGATAACCTGGCTATATCGCATATAACCGATCAATGTCACATCGCGAGAATCGAATACAGTATCACATACTCGTATTATTCTCGGTCCCGCACATATCTCATATGCGCTCCTATTTCGTTTCGCTTGAGCCAGGAAACCTCTGTGTAGGACTCTAAAGACTCGTCAATACGCCGGCAGCAGATGATGATCATATCAAACACCCACAAGCCGCAAGCGGTCTGCTAAACGTAACGGCCACCCGGGTATTGAGCGATCTGAAGATCGACGAGCAAGCCCGCTAACACTCCAGTGAATCCGACCAGTAACACTACCGTACAGTCCGGTCTGATCGTCTGATATGTCGCATATCTCGCCTAGGGGTGGTAAACGTCAGACCCCAATAGTTCGATAAGTCGTGTCGATATGAGGCTCATAACGGGTCGAGAAACTACTGGTAACACTTACCAGCAATTCTCTGAGCAGCCCTGGCCAGGGACTTCCTGTTATAGCCAATCGAACACAGTGCAACATCAACTCCCTATACCGGGAGAGACGAATCCCCTCCTATCGCTCATTGCCTCCATGTGACTCGGGACTGTACCCAAAAACCACCGTTTTGCACGCCCTCTTGGATGTGGTAAGATGGAAATCAAAGCACAGTGGGAACCACACAAGACTCTATGACGATCTCGGGTCAACAGACTACTCTGTACCAGTGTCACCAGAGAACTGCCATCTGACGTGAGGTATAATACCATCTGGGAGTTCACGGCGAGTCCGTCCAGTGTACCCAGTCTCCACCGAGCACCCGTATATCATCTCTGATGTCAAACACCAATGGATATGGGATCATCCATCGCCCATCTGTATGGGTCGAGAAGGTATACGCTAGTCTACTCTGGTATATCGATGCCCCGTCTCGATACACCCTCGACTAGGGACTTTGAAGGATGTACTTATGGACTACCATGTCCCCACTAGTATGATCCGCATCATAGTCCAGATAGTCAAGTACAGATCCTAAGGGCTTTATCAACATGTAACAGAGAGACAATCAGTATACACGTTAAGGTAAAGAGCAACCAGATAGCATACTATCATGTCGAGCAAGAAAGTCCTCCCTATATATGTCCCAGCATCCACTACAATATACATCCTATGTACAGTAATGGCCTCTAGGGCATACATATAACTAACAATCTCCCACTTGCACTAGGGCCATCTGTAGCAGTGGTTGCAGTATTTCATACTCAACCATCCCATAAAAGTCTCTCTCTGGGAACAGGCCTTTGTGAGTGGATCCGCTGTGTTGTCCTTTGAGTCTACTCTCCTAACCTCGATCCCCTGGAGATTAACTATCTCCATGATCAGGTGATACTGCCTTAGAATATGTCTGGATCACTGATGGGACGGACGTTCCTTGGCATAAGCCACAACTCCATTGTCACACAATGGGAGGAACTAAGTTCATCTCATGAACCAATATACACCCAGACAGCCACTTTGGTAGCATCTTAAGTAGCGATGTATCCAGCCTTTATCGTCTAGTATGCCACGGTATCTAGCTTGGAACTCTTCCAACATACCGTCCCTTTACTGAGGGTAAAGACAATGCCTGTGACTGACACTCAGTCGTCTTTATCACCCTGGAACACTTCCAGTGATTCTCCCCTGGATCGATTGATACCATCTCACTACAACTTAGTGAGAATGCTAACATCCAATTAGATCTATCTCATAGATCCAAAATCCAGGATTTAGTAGGTATCACTTTCATCCTATATGGAGAATCATTGTGATAAGCGGAGATTGATCGAGCGTAGCATAGGAAACTCCTTCCCTATCAAGAGTATGTCATCCACGTACTCTACGAGGATCGTCACCATACTCCCTACTACCTTTTTGTTTATACAAGGTTCATCTACCATTTTGATGATATCAACTTCTTTGACCGCTTCATCAAAACAGATGTTCCAACTCCGCGATGCCTGCTTTAATCCTATAAAGCATCTTGCACACGTTTCCGCTGCTCCCACTGTCTACGAAGCCCTCTGGCTGTGTACTTATAGACGCTCTCTTCTAAATCATCATTTAGAAAAGCAGTCAAGACACCCAACCACCAGATATCGCAGTCATGGTATGTAGCCGTGACAAGTAGGATCTGGATGGACTTAAGCATAGATCCTTAGAAAAAGTTTCATCATGATCCATACCTGGTCAATGATGCAAACCTTTAACAAGTCTAGCTTTGAAAGTCTCAACTTTTCCATCTACACCAAGTAATCTTCTCAAGATATACTTGCTCCTGATGGGGATTTAACCCTTCAGATATAGCAACCAAAGTCCATACTTTGTTGGTGTATAAGGATTCCATCTCAGATCGCTAAGCATCCAGCCATTCTTACAGAGTCTCACTCCTGATGGCCAGCTCGAAACTAGTTGGGTCATCATCTCATGATGCAATCCTCGCTCCCACTGTCATAGAGGAACCGAAGTATCTCTCAGGTGGGTGAGGAACCCTACTAGATCGGCGGAGAGGCTGAGGTTCGTTGGAATCTACTGAATCCTTTGGTTCTACCAAATCATCTGCTGTAGTTCGTATAGCTGGAACATTTCCAGTTCTACATAACAGATCTTGCCTCGAGCTTGTCCGGATTTTGCTTTTAGACATAGGCCGGACAACCCTAAATCTTAACTAGCTTAAGACATGGGCTCTTCCCTTTCCATATCACATATGAAGTGGTAGGCATTGATTTGATTCAAACCTAATTCAATAGGTATGCAGCTTTTCAAGTGAATAACTCCCAAAAGGAAATAGGTAACTCAGTAGTACTCATCATAGAGCACACCTTATCATACAGGGTGTGATTGCTCCGCCCTGATATACCATCGTGCTATGGTGTATACAGAGGAGTAATGCTGAGAGAGAATCTCATTCTCCTTTAGAATAGTCCAGTTTTTCCGTGCTCAAGTATTCTCCTCCTTGATCTCATCAAAGGACATAATACTTATATCCGTATTTTGGTTCTCTACTTCTAGCTTATATTCTGTGAATATCTCAAAAGGTTCGGACTCATGTTTTAACAGGAACATATGACTGAATCTTGAGAGATTATCAGAGAATATAATGAAGTATAAAGAACCAGACCTGGCATGTATAGACAGGGGACCTACATACATCAACATGTATCATCCCAAGAGTTTACTAACTCTTTCTCTGTTTCCAATAAACAGAGCTGGTGTCATTATATCTTTGTGACATGACTGGCAAGTTTCATAAGATGTAAATTCAAACAGATTTAAATATGCATCAACATGTAACTTCAGCTAGTCGGGTCACATTGATATGACCTAGTCTACAAAGCCTCAAGAAGGATTCGTTCATTTCTGAACTCTTCCTCTTGTGTGTGTTCAGTATACTAAGAACTGTAGTTTGATTTAGAACATTAATGCTTTTAGATAACGTGCCTGAACCGATCAACTTTTGATATAGGAAATGTTCAAAACATTATCCAACAATACAAAATTTTATCATTTCTTTACTAATAAAGAGACTGATATGATTTTGTATATCAGGTTCGGTATCTAATAACATTCGTTCAGAATCAATGTATTGGTAATACAGGGTGACAGTGACCAACAGACTTGGCTGCAACACTTGCCCCGTTTTCTGCCTCATGAAACTTATCACCCGTTCTCAGTTCTCTACCTATCTGTAGCCCTATGTAACAGATTACATATTTGGGATCCTGATCTGGTATCACATACCCAGGACGTAAAGAATAGAGAAACAGTTCTGTATAAAGAACACACCCGAAGATGATGCATCAGCATGCACTCTCTTCGTTTGGGCGGCACGGGAATTCTGGTAATCCCCAATTTCCTACTCTGTCTTATAACAATTATAAGTTGGAGCGGGACCAACGATCCCCAGCTCAGTATAACAAGCGGGTTCGGTCAATATTCCGTATTATTATCTTGATTAAGGCGTTATATGGTCGCTACCAGGAGAGAGAGAGAAGAAAACACTCAGCGTGCGCTCTTGCAAGAATAGATTGGTTATTATTTTATCTAATCAGGATGGCTCCCACTGCTTTTTATCAAATCTTCCTTCAAACCCTAAAAGGAAAGACTAGCCGGGATTAATTACACACTACAAGTTCGCCAATCTTTCAGCCAGGCCAGTGTCGGTACTTTGAGGGAGGTCCCCCGTGCTTTCGCACGAACCTAATTAATGTAAACCTTGTTTTCCCAGAGGCGTAACCCCGTTGACACCTTTCTAGACACCTACTTGATCGGCTAATTGTAATGTATAAAACTCTCCCAGGAGTAACTCTTACTCGCAGCGGGTATCGGGATCCAACTATCTCATAGAAGGTATGCAATCTCATTGCAAATTTCAACACTTGAAATTCCCGATAATATTTTGCCCCTAGCTCGCTATGACCTTGACGCATGCCAAACAACCCATAGTCTGCTAGTCAAGTTCAAACCGTACATTTCTTGATTGAATCAAAACCACCCGCACGACCCTTGACGCATGCCAAACAACGCCGTACGAATACCCTAATCCAATCGCATCATATGCTGGCAGATAAGCACTAGTTAGCTACCGTACACTACGCCTTGACGCATGCCAAACAACCGCAGCACGAATACTAACTAATACTTATCTGAAATGACGGAGGGCTACGACAGGTTTTTCATGAAAACCTATTGCGCATTGAACTTGATATCGTTGTAGGATCGAATGAATTTTGAAATGGAGTGTTTTTGAGGCTTTTCTGGTTTTGCTAAAGGAGTCACTCCCGGTGAAGGGATCGTCGGTCCTTTCCTCGTCGAATGAGGTGCGGGATATATCATATATATCACTGTGCAAAGCAAAAACACTTAAAAGCAATCAAAAGACAAACCGAGTGTATAGCATCTGCCAGTTATTGCTAAAGGAGTCACTCCCGGTGAAGGGATCTCGGTCCTTTCCTCATCGAATAAGGTGCAGGATATACCACATATACCGCTGTGCAAAGCAAGAACTGTAGCTACCTGTTTTATTTTTGAAATTCAATTCTACAACATCTTAGGTTTCTTTTATTTCATTAATCACATTAATGAAGTCCCATCATTTAAGTACCTAAACATCACAGATAAATACGGCGTACACTTATGCCATCCGCATTCGCCTCGATGTCCCCTCGTGCACCGTTAGGTTAGGTAACTAACGGCAGAGCGGGGCAGGGCTAGTGCGGGTGTAAAACATAAGTAACGTCTATATAATATATCATATATACTATATACTGTATCTATCAGAACAGAGCACAGAGCATCGCATGATCACATCACAGATAAAGCAGCAGAATCAACATATGAAATATTGGATATACTAGGGCGTCCGTGTTTTCAATACGAGCTAGTATAAAACACGGATTCCACGGTCGCGATGAATAGCCAAACCCACACCCCTAGACCCCTACGAGAGCGGCAAGCAACCCTACCAATTCTGGAGTTAGGAGACCCGGACTCGACTCCTCGAGTTGGTCTCCCACTGGACTCCAGAACGCGGTTACTTGTGCCCTCCTCCTTGGGTCTATCCTAGTGCGGAAAAGTAAATAATATACATCAACGGTGACAACTTCCGCAACCTGGAAGCGCCCCAATAAAAGAATATTACATACAAGTTTTTACATGAATGAAAATGAAAAAACACTCATCTCACATAAAAAACCCCGGCTATTCAAACACGACGATCCAATATAACATATCCAGCAACACATAACATCACATGTCATCAACGTAAGTAAATATGCGCATCCCAATTGTCGTTGACATATAGCAACGAAACCGGCGATATCACATATTACACTTACGGTCACAGAAAAGAAAGTGTAAAACTACAACAGTTGGAATCCGCAATCTCTTCAGACATCGCATGCCTGACCAAATGAATTCTTTAGACATCGCATGCCTAACAATTATAAACCCCGCATTTTAGTCTCAAAATCGAAAACACTTTTCAATATCAAGTCGGGCAATTCAACAAGATTCCCGACATGCTGATCGAATGCTCGTCGCAAACTTCAGTAGACGGCCGCACCCCCGATACCGTCGACGAAGTGCACCAAGACGGAACACCGCTACCGCGAGCACCCGAACGGATGCTTTCGGCGACGGGGTTCTCCTACAGTCACTCGGTCGGGGCTATGGAGTGAGGCTGTCTATTAAGTTTACCCGGCGAGTATCCGCGTACGCTACGTGATTGCGACGGACTTTTGATCACATCAAAATTCCGTGGCAACCGATCAAGTGAGACTAAACTGCTATGTTTATAACATTCATTCAGTTATCTCATAACTTCTTGTGAATTCCAATTATTGTATCCCATTCCGGATAAATAGAAAATGTCAAACTTTCCGATCGAACAATCGAACACCCAAGTTTTCCCGATACAGATCAACACATGAAATAAGTCTAAAAACATTCAGTTCGTGCCTCAGTACCAACGGTCCAGCCGTAGAAGGGTCAAGCCAACGCCTCACATGTGGCACGCCGTACTGCCCCAAACCCGAAGGTTCAAAGGGCAGTTCAAGACGGTCACATAATCGAGTTAAGGTTTGTTGTCTTCTAGAGGGACCATCGCGTTACTTGCATTACTTAGAACGTCGTTAAACTACGGAAAAATCCAACACTTGGAAATTTCCCGACAGGGGAAAAATTGGGTATTTATATCCGGTCGAACTTTTTAACATATTCAAGAATTTATCCGGAAAGCCACAGAGACAAAATTTGATACCCCGATCGAAACACCGAATCCCTTAAACAACCCTGAAAATACAACTCTGGAAAACATATTAAAAATTCCCAGAAAAAGCACCACTGGAAAATAAGAATAAAGGTACAAAATTCGATGCACAAAATGCCAAAGATGCCGCGGAACCGCCGCATGAGCTTGCTCATGCCGCGGATCCGCGGCGATATTAACGAATTAGGGGCTCGAATTTTGCAGTTATCCTTAGATCTTCCTTCTGAGTTTTCTGAATATTTTTAATCAACAAAAATCCACATTTTACGAAAAAGTCCAGAGAGCATGTTAAGGTTTGGGTTTTCGGGTCGTTCGGACTTCAAAATCCGTCTAGACTTCGCCTAAGGCTCTAGCTAGGCTCTGATACCACTGAAGGGTTCCTAGGCACACTAGTGAGGTCTCACAAGGCATCGATCATGCCAATTTAAAATTTTAACGGTGCCGAGAAACCCGACTACGGATCGTTTGCTAGAAGTTTAGGCGAAAAAGCTAACTAGTTAACACTTAACTAAGAGATACGGAAATACAACCTTTGTAGATCCGGTCCTCCACCTCCACGGCTCCGAGATGAGGTCGTCTCCGCTGTCCAAATCAAATCTGGGCTCTAGCGTCGGCTTCATCGGAGAATGGACGGACTAGGTCGTCGACGACGTGCCGAAGATGATCTACGTCGAAGCATCACTAGATCGAGCTCCACCTTCACCAAGTCTTGAAAACTTGTGAAGGAAACACACTCTACTACTTGGCAAGAAATAGAGGATGAAGAAATAGGAAGTGGGTAGACTTTAGTTTTGGATTTCTCACTCATTTCATCAATCCACCATTGATGTAGTCAAGCTTTTCTTCTTGAAATGAAGAAGAAGAAGAAAGCAAGAAGATGATAATTGTTATGATAAGATTAATAATAGAAAAGAAAAATTCAATCTTATCATTGCACTTACCATAGTTAAGTGTAGAGAGTTAACCAAAGTTAGTGAGTGGTTAGGGTTTGGCATAAAACAAAAATAGTGGACTTTTCAAAAGTTCAAGAAACTTCAACAAAAGAAATAAATAAAGCCACCATTTTCCTTTTGCCAAAAATAAATAAAATAATAAATAAATCATTTAAAATCCTTAACCATTAACTAACTATGGTTTAAACATACATTTAACCAAGTATTGCATGTATCATCAAACATGATACAAGCAAGTGCACAAAATCATATCGCATATGCAATGCGCACACCCGAGTGAGAAAATCCATTTAAAGTGAACCGATACTAGTTAATGCAAAGTAATATATCAAATATATAATTATGCATTAAATCATTAAATCAACACTTGATTTAACGATCCGGTCATGACGCACATAACCGACTGGTATCATTAATAACATCTTATCGAATCAACACTTGATCTGATAACCCGGCTATATCGCATATAACCGATCAATGTCACATCACGAGAATCGAATACAGTATCACATACTCGTATTATTCTCGGTCCCGCACATATCTCATATGCGCTCCTATTTCGTTTCGCTTGAGCCAGGAAACCTCTGTGTAGGACTCTAAAGACTCGTCAATACGCCGGCAGCAGATGATGATCATATCAAACACCCACAAGCCGCAAGCGGTCTGCTAAACGTAACGGCCACCCGGGTATTGAGCGATCTGAAGATCGACGAGCAAGCCCGCTCACACTCCAGTGAATCCGACCAGTAACACTACCGTACAGTCCGGTCTGATCGTCTGATATGTCGCATATCTCGCCTAGGGGTGGTAAATGTCAGACCCTAATAGTTCGATAAGTCGTGTCGATATGAGGCTCATAACGGGTCGAGAAACTACTGGTAACACTTACCAGCAATTCTCTGAGCAGCCCTGGCCAGGGACTTCCTGTTATAGCCAATCGAACACAGTGCAACATCAACTCCCTATACCGGGAGAGACGAATCCCCTCCTATCGCTCATTGCCTCCATGTGACTCGGGACTGTACCCAAAAACCACCATTTTGCACGCCCTCTTGGACGTGGTAAGATGGAAATCAAAGCACAGTGGGAACCACACAAGACTCTATGACGATCTCGGGTCAACAGACTACTCTGTACCAGTGTCACCAGAGAACTGCCATCTGACGTGAGGTATAATACCATCTGGGAGTTCTCGGCGAGTCCGTCCAGTGTACCCAGTCTCCACTGAGCACCCGTATATCATCTCTGATGTCAAACACCAATGGATATGGGATCATCCATCGCCCATCTGTATGGGTCGAGAAGGTATACGCTAGTCTACTCTGGTATATCGATGCCCCGTCTCGATACACCCTCGACTAGGGACTTTGAAGGATGTACTTATGGACTACCATGTCCCCACTAGTATGATCCGCATCATAGTCCAGGTAGTCAAGTACAGATCCTAAGGGCTTTACCAACATGTAACAGAGAGACAATCAGTATACACGTTAAGGTAAAGAGCAACCAGATAGCATACTATCATGTCGAGCAAGAAAGTCCTCCCTATATATGTCCCAGCATCCACTACAATATACATCCTATGTACAGTAATGGCCTCTAGGGCATACATATAACTAACAGTGTGGGTGCTGGTGTGCGTCTCCTCTGCTTGTCTGGATGTGTGGAATTCTGAATTGCTCACTGTATCTGCTCCAGATTTTTACAGTAGACCGGATGCTTCGTTTTGTCCGTCACGGTGTAGCCGCGAAATGTGGGTCTATCTTCCCACGTCTTTGGCACTATACTTGAACTCCGTATTTTCAACGTCTTGGCCACTGAACTCGAACCTTGTATTTTCCTGCACACTTGCACAAAAGCTAATCAAAAAAAAAAAACAACTCGATGGTTTTTTACAAAGTATGTTTTTTTTTCGTTTTTTTTTGTTATATTTATACTTACAAATTAACCCGAAATTACACAAGGAAATAAACTACCGTCTTCCCGGCAACGGCGCCATTTGATTGTTAGCGATTCTGCGTGTTCAAGTTCTAGTTTAAATACCGCAATCAAGATGGTTTCGCTTGTAGCTAGCCGGTTGAGTACGGGTCGTCCGCAGGGAGATGGGAGTCTTTTTCAAAGTGTTTTAACGAGTTAAGTCCTGTTTTCAGATTTTGTTGGATTATCTAAGTGTTGAGTTGATATTTAAAGAGAGCTTGTTAGGGTTAGAATTAGGTTAGTCTGAGTTAGGAGTCTCCACATCTTTCGTTGCCCCTCTTAATATCGGTGTTACGGTAATCGGCAACAACGGGGATTAGCACGACTAGGAAGGAACTTGCGAGTATAAGCTAGGCTTTCCAACGCATAAGTCCTTCCTTTTGGTGCTTGTCCGTCCGTTCTTGGCTCTTATCCATAACCTTCGGTTAATTCAACTACAACCGGTCTCACTACGGAATCACCGCTATCATGTAGGATAGGGTGCCGTAAGGAGCGGATTGTGGTTCAATTAACGGGAGTCGATTTAAGCTGTTGAGCAAGGAAAGAGTGAGAGAGATTTCCTTCTCTCAAACTTCCCTTATCCTACCCTAACAAGTATAAAACTACTCACACTTCATGATAAGGAAAAACAAAACAAAACAAAAGAGGAAGATAGAAAGAAGGAGATTAGAAGAATACGACTAGCTATTTGCGACCTCACCTTGGCGAGGATCGAGCGTAAGCATCATTGTCGTATGAATGATAAAGAAAAAGAGAGAAGAAAGAAACAACAAGAAAATAACAACAACTACTTAACAATTAAAATTACAACAAGTAAAGAAAGAGCAAGACAAGTATGATAATAAAATGATCTTCTTTATTTACCATTCCTCCCTCACAAAGCTCACTACAAGTTTAATGGAGAAGAGATGAGAAGAAGAAGAAGAAAAACACTAAACCTAGGCAAAAATGAAAATACAAGAATGGACCCTTTCCTTCTCAAAGTTCTGGGCTATTTATAGGCTGGATAATGGAAACCTAGGGCAACCACCAGAACAAAAACGAAAAGACCAAAATACCCCCAAAATTCCTGCGCATGCGGCGCCAGTACGGCCGCGGATCCGCGGCCTAGACCCCCTTTGGCCGCGGATCCGCGGCCCTTTGGAGGAGTTAGGGCATCTGCTTTTTTGGGATTTCCTGGTTTGCTGTGTACATTATTCTGGCATATGTATTTTCTCAGTTTGGCTCCACGATTTTTCCAGAATTTCTGTTGATGGAAAGGTGGACTTTTTGTCAAGATTTTGTCATGATTGCCTCGAGCTCCGCGTAGATCTCTTGGAACTTGTTGTTGCCATTGAGCCTTGTGCATGAAGGTGACATTGATTTGACATTTTGTCTTCCTAAACTGGTATCTGGCAACATACGGATGAAGAGCGGAGACCGTGTTTTATCTGTGGTTGGCAGGAACCCGGATTTTGTCGTGTTTTTCATGAATTTCACCGTTTTAGAACCGAGAACCTGTATCCTGCAATTGACTAGCAAACACGGCTCAAGAGTATCTACCGATATGCAATGTGACAAAAATTGGGCGGTATGAAAATGCAAAAATCTGATATGAACAGCCAACACGAGGCATTTGGCTTTCGCTTTATCCTTTTCCCTTGTCTGACGGATATCCATATCCGCGACGGTGGAAACTGGACCTGGGACGGAGGGATCTTGAGTAGTAATAGGATGGTCCAGCTTGTCATAGGCAATGGACATCTGAACAGACCTTTGCCAGTCATATAAGTCAGATTCAGTCAAATTGTTATCTAGATATAACCTATGTGTGGTCACAAGGTCGCTGCAATGAGAGAGAGAAGAAAAACACTTTAGCATGATGCTCTTGCAAGTTTAGATTGATTTCTAGTTTATCTAAACTGGATGGCTCCCACTGTTTCTCGAATCCTTCCTCAAACCATAAAAGAAAAATTAGTCAGGACTATTCTCACCGTACAATACTTGCTTAACCGTTCAGCTAGGCCAGTGTCGATACTTCGAGGGAGGTTTTCCAACGCTTTCGCGAAGTTCCTTAATTAAATAACTTCTTTTCTCTGGGGGCGTAGCCCCGCTGACACCTTTCTCGACACCTACTTGGTTTATAGCATTGATCATTAAGTGACGAATCTCCTGATTGGTAGCATGTACTCTCAGTAGGATCGAGATCCAAATATCATCGTATGATAATGTTGAAGGAATCCTACCAACATTCATCAAACTCCAAATGGTATGCAACACTAGCAAGTTTCAGTTTCTTTAGAAACTCCCGATGTGGATTTTTGCCTCATGCTCTTATGACCTTGACGAAGGTCAACAAATCATAAGTCACATGTCAAGTTCTACCCGTCATTGTCCAGGTTAATTTGAACCCACCCATATATACCCTTGACGAAGGTCAACAAGGTAATATGACTGTCCCAAACCAACGCATCTATCTATGCTACATATGAACACCCAACAGCTACCAATCACTATGCCTTGACGAAGGTCAACAAACATAGCTTGAATACTATTGAATATCCATATGAAATGACGGAGGGCTACGACTAGTTTTGGCAAAACCGTGAACGTAGTGAACTTGATATAATCGAAGAAACCTGATAGCCTTTTTTAAAAGGAGTGGTTAAAGCTCCGCAATTAAAAATTCTGCTCCTTTTTAAAATAACCGAGTGGTTTCTTTTAAATTTGTTCCAACGACTTAACTTTGGTTTATTTTCTTTGCATTATAATAATGCGTCCCATCATTTATCCTATCATTGCAGAAAACAACGAAAATACCACGTCCTGTTATGCCATCCGCATTCGCCACGGGGTCCCGTCATCACCCATTAGGTTACTTAACTAACGATAGAACGGGGGCTGGGCTAGCGCGGGTGTAAAACATAAGTGACATCTAATAGTTATCATATATAGATATTGTACATTCGTCAGACGCAATAATAGGTATTCCAGATCACAGATAAACATTATTGGATATACAAGCAATCCGCGTTTGCTTTGAGCCTGCAACAAAAGACGGATTACACAGTTGTGATGAATAGCCATTACCCCACCCTAGACCCCTACGGGTACGGCAAACTACCCACCAAGTACCCAAAGTGAAGCGGTCTCCCTCAACAACGTGAGTAGGCCACTAAACACTTCGACGTACCCGGTAGTTTGTGTACCCCACCTTGGGTCTATCCTAGGAGCAAAACAAACAGTAAAATGAAATAATACAACAGTGGCTACAACCGCAACCAGGATGTGCCCCGCAAAATAATATTACAACATATTACAATTATATCGAATGAATGAATATAATAACCCATCTTAAACCTCGGCTAATCATCACAACAATCCAATACAGTTCATATACACAAACAGTAGAATCATTACAGAAATGTGCAACCCCCTGCCAACCGACATACTAGCAGTTAGGGAAGGTTTACGAACACATTAAACATTACAGATAAAAATCCGATTAGTAAATAACTTAGAATATCGATCGACAACCTCTTTCCATGTCTACCCCAAAAGCAAGCCAGCACAGAAGTAACCTGGGCAGAAACAGAATATACAGGAAAATAAAACACCAAAAAATATGAATTACTGCGCAAATCCGAGTCAACTCGGAGTTGACTCGGCGGCGGATCAGCGGCCAAAAGCACTATCTTGCCGCGGATCCACGGCCATCTAACCGAGTTGCAATCTCGTATTTTCCCAGAATTCTTATATTTCCCTGTTGTGAATTTTAAGGCATATCAAATATTTTTTTCGACACGTTTAAAATTAACAGAAACTTGGGGTTTCCGGGGTTTCGTTTTCGTGTTTTCCGACGATCGAAGTTCTAATTAGTTGCTAACAAGCTAGTAATGATTTAGTTGGCTCTGATACCACTGTAAGTCCATGTCACGCACCCCCACAAACTTGCGGGGAGACGGAATATGAAAAACGATTATCAAAGCTTCGTAACACGGACTTGAGCGCATGAATCGTATCTAAACCGTTACTAGTATACTACGAGAGGTTTAACTACTCGGATTCGAAGTTATACCTCACGTTACTTGTCCTTCGGGTCTTCATCGCTGTCCTCCACTCCTCGTAGGCTCCTTGGAACATCGGCACCTCAACGGCCTCCTCGAGTCAAAGACGATCCACCCGAGAGCTCCTACTCCAAGCTTGATCTCTAACTTGAGATAACTAGGTTGCTCAAAGTGCTAATCTAAGCTACCTAGGGGATATAGAGTTGGATTAGGGATGTATTAGTCTAGCTAACCCTTGATCTCAACACATGAGAGGTTAGGATTAGGGTTTCAAGAATGAGAGAGCTTGAGGAGAGAGAAGGTGATGATAAGAATGATATTGAATAATGAGCTCATTTGAATATAACAACCATAACAATTTATCAAATAAATAATTCAAATGATTAATCATCATGGTTGATGCATTCACCTTGTGTTTATTCATCATATGACTCATTAGCTAATTAATGCATCATTTAATTTCATGGATGAATCACACAAATGAGTCATTAAGCAATAAATGCTTATGCCACCTGTTCCCCTCCGAAAGACGGCGGCCTGGACTGCGATGTCCTGACGCTGAGATTCGGGACAGATGCTATTTGGTTTTATCCGTTTATCTCTCCGAAGATGCCAAGTTGATTTATGGCACCGTGTATCGGAGGTTTAGACGGATGCGGCCAATGTAGCAGACTTCGTCAGATTCCCCCTCAGGGTGAGGGATTTTTGATTGTGGGGACACTCTTCCCTGCAGGCGCAAGCCCCTGCAGTTAATTACGCTACCGCATCGCGGTAACAACTTTCTCCTTTTCCAGAATTTCACTTTGTGTCGTGTGTATTTGTTTTGTTTGTGGTTGCCCGTGGATTGTATACGGAGACTGAGTAATGCCGTCGCCCGTAGGACGTGGATTAGTCCAAATCCGTATTTACTTAGATTTGGGTTTGGTGTTTTCAGTTTAAGGATGCATTAGTCGCGTTGCGGCTAAGATCAACTTAAACGGGACCGTTTAGATCCGGCAAAAGAGCGTTTGGAAGCTCTGTTGTTCCAGTTTAAGAACGTGGTGGTCCGTCGCCAGTTTAGGGACGTAATGGTCCATATTCCAGTTTAGGGACGTGGTGGTCCGTCGCCATTTTAGGGACGTAGTGGTCCGTATTCCAGTTTAGGGACGTGGTGGTCCATCGCCAGTTTAGGGACGTGGTGGTCCATTATTAGTTTAGGGACGTTTCGGTCCGATATTAGTTTAGGGACGTTTCGGTCCACGAGTTTAAGGACCCCGCAGTCCATTTGGATGTGTGGTCGTTGGGACCCGTCACCTCTTTGACGTCGTTGAGGAATTACAACGAGGGATGTCAAAGGAGTTCGGAGATGTACCCTCGAACCGGTCGTGAATTGATTTAGGAGAGCAGCTGTGCTCAGTCAATTTAATTTAAGGACTTACGGCCAGAATTGGGCTAAGTCCAGTTGAAAATGTTCACATTTTGTTTGCATTTGGCCTATTAGGCCTTTGTTTGGGCTTTCCCCCTTTTTAGAATAATGCATAGCATTACTTCAGGCCATTGACTGGGCTCTGCCCTTTTTTTTAGAATAATGCAGAGCATTGTTTTTGGTCTATTGGACCTCTCAATTGGGCTCTGCCCTTCAAACAATGCATAGCATTATTTTTGGTCTGTTTAGACTTTTTGATTAGGCTCTGCCTTTTCAAAACAATGTGCAGTACTTCTATTTGGTCCATTTGACCTTTGATTGGGCTCTGCCCCTTAATAATGCATTGCATTTAATACTCTGACAGTGCCCCACACGGCTTGTCAGGTGCTTTGCGCAATTAAAGAGCGCAAGCGCTCGTGGAGGTGACACGTGTCGCGCAGTGGAAGGCTTGCGCAACAGTGCTTGCGCGACTGCACAGACACGTGTCGTGCAGTTGTGCACTTGCGCAACAGTGCTTGCGCGACTGCGCAGACACGTGTCGCGCAGTTGTGCACTTGCGCAACAGTGCGCAGCAACTGCGCAGACACGTTAAGTCCAAAATTTTTTATTTATTTTGGGCTTTGCCCGACTAGAAAATCAATCCAAACAAGGCTCTGCCTCTTTATTATTTTGCAATTTGATTTGGGCCAGGCCCTTTTAAATAATGGGTTGCATTTGTGCATAACATCAAGAATTTTTCAGATTTAAGAACAAAAGTGCATAGCACTTTTGATCTAAATTTGGATAAAAGGAAAACAAGTTTTTCTTCCTGTTTTCCCTGATTTCACAGAACCAAGGGTTCATAACAAGTGCAAGGCACTATTTATTCATTTTCATTTTATTTCCTTTTTTTTTTAAATCCTTTATTCTTCAGAGATTTTTCTCTTAAAAAAAAAAGGTTTTTACCTTTCTTCTTTTTCTTGTTCTTGAATAATCTCCAAGAGTTCTCTTTTCTTCTTTTTTTTTTGCTAGAAGTCGATTATCCAAGTTTTTTTTTATCCCCATCGAATGAGGTCTGGGGTCCTATTTATAGTGCTCACAAATTTGTTGAATTTGTTAACAAGATCTTTTCTGAGTGATTTTGGGAATTTTCCCACCGTTGGATCTTTGATCCAAAGGCAGAAGAAAATCTTCTGGTTTTGGAAAGAACAGAAAAGATTTCATTAAATTTTCATTTTGTTTCTGCGCAACTCCCCAATGAATGACACGTGTCGCGCAGCGGAAGGCTTGCGCAACTGCGCAGACACGTGTCGCGCAGTTGTGCACTTGCGCAACAGTGCTTGCGCAACTGCGCAGACACGTGTCACGCAGCGGTGCACTTGCGCAACAGTGCGCAAACTTGCGCAACAGTACTTGCGCAACTGCGCAGACACGTGTCGCGCAGCGGTGCGCTTGCGCAACTGCGCAGACACGTGTCGCACTGTGGACCGCTTGCGCATTGCGCAATGCACGGAATTCGAAGCGTTGCTTCAGAAAATTTGAATTTTCAAAATTCAGATGAGCCTTGCTCAGATTGCGGGAACAAATGCCCCCCCACCGTTGTGCTTACGTGGCGCGATGTGAGCGCAACGGTGGCGAGATCTTAGCCGTTGGATCATGGGGGTCATTTGAAGAGACGCAGGCGTCTATAAATAGGACCTTTGGTCCTTGGTAATTCTTTACCAATTCAAGAATTTGAATTTCAGAGCCTTGCTCTTGCTTAGGAACTTTCAGAGCCTTGCTCTTGTACTTTCCCAAGAACTTCAAAGTTCAGCCTTTAGAATCACTCTAGGTAAAAATTTAAATTAATTTAAATTAATTTTAATTAACAGAGCCTTGCTCTTGTAGATCTTTGATCTAAAGAAAACCCCTTTGGGGTTTCTTCAACAGAGCCTTGCTCTCATAGATCTTTGATCTAAAGAAAACCCCTTTGGGGTTTCATCCACAGAGCCTTGCTCTCAAAAAATTACAGAGATCTGGTTCCTGGGTTTTAACCCATGAACAGAGCCATGCTCATAGATCAAATAGAGAACTCCTAAAAGTTTTCATGGATCTTTAAGATCCCAAAAATTTTAATTCTTAGGAGTTATAATTTTTCATTACTACTACAGAGCTAGGCTCTTTTTAAGAAGCTTTATTCCTTTGAGACCAGAGTTTGACAAATGTCACTCTGTGATAGAGCTTTGCTCTAAAAAGAGGAGATTTTCTCCTTGTCTCTAGGGATCCCTCCAATAAGGGTATTCTTTTGGGGGTCTTTTTAATTAACTGACAGTCTCATCCAATGATGAGACTGTCTTATCAAATGATGCACCGTCATCTTGATTTTGTGGGTCCCCTTTTGGTCCCCTACCCACTGCATTGTAGTGTGATGTATGACTTTGAAATGTGAAGCACTGGAACACTAACGGTTATATATTTTATTTTTTTTTATAGGGAACATGTCTGAAGATTTGTCTTTCCCTTTCGTTCGCTCAGAAGGAGGGTTCCCATATGCACCAGTGGACCGGGTGGTGTTTGCTCTGATCAAAAATCACGATCCTGAGTGCAAGAGACTTCACTTATGGGGAAGGTGGTACAGCCAAATCATCCAAGGCCGTCGCAGCTTCAGCTCCGCTTCGCCCTCTGAGCCCATAGTTACGATCCCTTATGCGGACAAGCCCCCGGTGGAGTATGCCGTGGAGGTTAAAAATTGGAATGCCGACGACCTCCTTCAGCCTGCAATCGGTGCCATTCCGGTGCAGCCGCCGCCGGCTATAGATATCTTAGGGAGGCGAATCTGTCAGGGTGAAGCACGCCCTTGGGGACAGGCTTACAATATTGGATTGACTCCGCGACCGCTTGCCGGATATCTGCCATGGGCCCGTTACATTTTGGCGACGAAGAGGGCTCTCCTGACGACGATTGGCTTATACTCAGCTGTCTACGTCTCGCTTTTCGAGTATCCCTCTCCTCCGACATCGTGGGTAAAGGCCTTCATCGAACAATGGAATATCCCCACCCATACCTTCTTGACAGCGGATAGGGAAGTCTCCATCTCTCTGGAGGAGTTTGCTGAAATTTCAGGTTTGCCAATGAGGGGAGAACACTACGAGGAGCTGCTTCCTCCAGACGAGTATGTCTTCGCCACCAAGCAGCTTGTATTTGACTTAACTCCGGAAAATGCCATTCAGCATCAGCACCCGGGCTTGGTGAAGGTGTTGGAGATTTATGAGGAACTCCATTTGGAATCGGGCGACCGGGGCGTCAGTTTCACGGATTTCATTGCTCGTTTTATCCTCCCGGAGTTCCTATCAGAGCAGGGCGAGAAGTTCGCTCAGCTTGCTGACCCCTTTGGTTTCGGCTCGGACCGCCGACCTTCATCGGAAGATGACCAGCGGGATTTTTATTTCCCCGGCACTGCCAGCGTCCCTTTCTCAGAGATCGCCGTTCCTGGCATGGACGGGGAGACTTTTTTCATAGGGTTCTTGGGTCTATGGCTATGCAGCTTCGCGCTCCCCATGCACCCACGCCTCATGCGGTCCTCTATCTTTTATCCGGCGCATCAAATGGCAGCTGGTTTACAGTTATCAGTAGGGATCGCCGGGCTGGCTTACCTCTACAATGGACTTAGCGTAGCGGCGGATGCTAATGAGCCTGGGGTACAGCCTGCTAACTTCCCGATGCACTACTTCACTTCTTGGATGGAGCTGCATGTGCGCAGGGTGTTTGGTGCCTATAAGACTCCTCCGTTCTTTGATAAATTCAAACTCCCAAGAATTATGCGGTTGGTCGGGGCTTCAATCGTGGTTGCACCTCCGCGGGAGTCTAGGGGACTGCTCCTGCGTTCACATCTAGTCGGAGCGAAGACTTCTTTTGTGGATAAGGTCATCACCATAGGCTCCGAGACCACTAAGTCAGTGGTGTCGCTGCATGATGACTTTAAGGGCGGGGTTTCTGTACTGAAGGCTCGGGAAATCCTTCATCTTTACTCCATTCGGCCGGGCTACCTAGTATTTAGGCAGAATGAGACGGCCCTCTTTATGAGGTATAACCCATATCGATTTGCCCGACAATCGAGTTACAATCAAGGGATCCCGATGGAAGCCTTTCTGGAAACACCCGCGGCCAACCAAGGGGGAATAAGGAATGCTATGCATCATTTCACCCGGCTCAATACAGGCTCTTATTTTTTTATTAGTGAGCCTAGCTGTGCCCCTAAAATAATCCATCCATATGTAGCCTGGTATGCGCATGCTATGGGCCCAATCATTTTAATGGAGAAACGCTTGCTAGTTGACCGTAGGGGTGCGCCTCCTGGTGGTGATCGTAAGGCTCCCTTGCAGCCAAGGCGCCCGGTCGTCCCTCCGCTAAAAGAGGCCGGAGCCGACCGACCACGCATGTTGGCCCCCCCGCGTGGATTGCCACTGCCTACTACGGTGGATGCACCACCGGCGCCCCGTGCTCCCACAAAGACGGTTAAAGTGGTATCGCCAGAGTCTGGCGCAGGAGCGGATATCGGGACACGCCGCCCTAAAGTGACTGCCAAGCGCAAAGCTGCTCCGGGTGGATCTAAAGCTGGCGGGCAGAAGAAGAAGAAGTCCACCCTATCCCTCGACGCGATTCTCAGCTTAAATCCTGCGGCTCCTCCCGCCGATGCCATATGTGAATACGGCAGCAATGAGGGTTTCGTGGTAGATCCTGCGGACACCAATCTGGCTGCCGCCATTGCAGCTTCGGAGCGATCGGCTAGGCTCGAAGCGATGCTAAGCAAACTTGCTGAGTCCGGTAATCATCAGACGGTTCATTTGTCATTTTATTGCACCCTGTATTATTATTTTTAATTAACATTTGCTCCATTTTCAACAGGTGTCTCTACTGAAGAGGCTATTGCTGCCTCCCTGAAAACTTTCCAGGAGGAGGAGGAGAAGCGTGCCTTAGCAGGCGCTGGTATGTTTCACCCCTTTCTCTTTTATAAGAAAAGTTTGTTGTCTTTTTATGATGGTCAACCTAACCTTCTTTCGTTTCTTAGCAGGGGTTATATCAATTGATGCGGGGATCCTTCCCGAGCCTGTTACTGAAGTCCCGGCTTCGTCAAAGTTGCCGCAAGAGCCTCGGCTTGACAAAACGACGAGGGATGCCCTGAAAACCTTAGAGGCTTTCCTATTCACGGACGAGGACACCTCAATTAGGGAAGCTCTAGTGGCATCCTTCTCAACGGCTCGGGAGTAGCGGAAGCGGTTGAGATGCGAAGCAAAGACGCGTAGAGCTGCTTTGGCCGCGGGAGCGGGTCCCAGTACCATTCCTCGCGCTGACACTCCTTCTGGAGAGGCCCCTGTCGCCCTGTCTACAGCTTATAGGCAAGTGGCGCGCGCGGCCCGAAGTGCAAATAATAAATCCCCTTCAGGTAGCATCTCTTTCAGAACCTTGTTGTAAGAATTATTATAAAGCCATTGGCTCATATGCATTCCATCTTGCAGGACCAAGTCCGACTGAGGGGGAGGCGGAGACCGTCGGACCTCAGGAAACGGCGGAAGCGGCGCCTGCCGAACTTGAGCCGACGGTGGGCACCGTCGTCGGGGCCACGGTGCCTGAAACAGAAGTTGAAGGATCCGCCGCCGAGAAGGTCATTGATGCCGCGTCTGAAGTGGCGGCAGATGAGATGACTGTCGAGCCGAAGGCAGTAGAAGTCGAGGCGCTTGAGGCTGGAGACCTCGCGGCGACGGTGGACGAGACAACTGTGACTGCAGGACTCGAAGGAGTAGCGGGTGAGGTGGCCACGATTCCTGAGGATGAGCCAGCCGCTCCTTCTCTGGAATCTGGCAATACTCCAATTATGACCCTCTCCGCCTATATTCCCCCGCCTTCTCTAGGGCCTGCAAGTGTAACAACGGTCCCTATTGAATCGGGTGACGAGGCTACGGGCGGTGACCTGATGTCAATGGAGGAAGGAGTTGCCTCAGTCTCGGCTGGCAGTTCGTCGGGTAAGTTTCGGGTCACTATCGTTTCCCCCCTTTTTATATATCTTGCGATCTCTTCTAACAAGCTTGTCTTTGTAGGTGCGGCCAGTGCCGACGCTCCATTGCTTGAAGGAGCACCGTCAACTACTGCTTTGGCGGTGGTCACTAACCCGTCTTCCCTCGTGCCATCGCGGATGTTGGAAGGTATGGATTTGCGACTCACAAGTTAATCTTTTAAACATGTAGTTCATGGACTAACGCCATATCACCGCATCTTTTCAGGAGTGCTCTTCGATCATCTATATCAAGTGTTGCTCCCACACTTCTCCTTCCCATTCGAACTTGCTTCTCCCTCTAGTGGCGCTGGTGAGTGTATGTTCACTACCATATCTTTGTTCATCCCCTTTTTTCTAGTAATTGAATGATTTCTGACTTTTCCCTTTCTTTATCGCAGTGCCACAAATCGAAGGAGGGGATGCAAGACCTGCCGCGCTACCGGCCCTTCCGACTTTACCGTCTGTTGTTGCTGGTATAGCAAATTCCTTTTTTGGTAACCTTTAAACATCTCTTGAACCATTGTTTAACCATGTTTTGTTTTGCAGCTATCGTTCCGGCTCTGGTCTCTTTTGAGTCTCGCGTCCTTCCACCGGCGGGCCCTTTCTTGAAACGCCCGTCTTCAAAGGGTGCTGTGATGAGTTTGGGCATGCTGAGCGGGTACATCGAAGAGCTCAACATGGACACTCTCCCTTCTGCCGTAGATTTCGCTGTGGAGGTTAATCCAATGTTGGCGGCGCTCGTAAACTTTCATAACGAAGGCGTCGTCGGATCTTGGGTCAATCACTGCAGGGAGATCGAGGCCTGTCTATACCGGCTGGAGTCGACGCGCCCTTCTTCCGAGGTTTTAGCCCTGAGCACCCAACGTACAGCTTGGCTCGAGCAAAGCACTTCGCACTCCCGCCACTTGGAGCAAGAAGCAGCTTTAAGGCTAAGGGAATGCCAGAAGACCTCGAACGAAACGGCCCATCTGCGCGCTGAGGTTGAGGCAAATGCCGCCCAAGTGAAGACTATCTTTGAGGGTCTCTTGGAGCGCATCTCCCACGGGCTAAACTTGAAGCGGAAGCTTGACGTAGCTGAGCGCAATATCCCAAGTCGGGAGGCTGCCTATCAAGTCGTGAGGGAGCAGCTTGCGTCGGTCTTGCAGCAACGAGCCCAAGTGGAGGCAGAGCTGGCGGTGGTAGCCGATCGGGAAAAGGCCTGGAAGGAAGTGTGCGAACAACTGATAAAGCTATTTAAGACGCTTCCTTCCCAGTAGCTGCCTTTGTATCAATGTATTTGTAAAATTTTCCTTTGAAATAATATGTATCCATTCTTTATTCTTTTGTACGATTCATCTTGTATTTGATTGAAGTCAATGAATAAAGATACACATTTTCTTTTGCAATGTCTTGTATGCACTTTTTCTTTCTGCATTCTCTTATTATCAGCATGTTGTCTTTGATAAACATAATTGGCAGATAACTTAGTTTTTTTTTTTTTTTTTTTCAAGAGATAGCGATGGCTTAGGCCGCAGGTTCAGATCTGCCGCCTAAGGCTTTTCAACTCTATGAGCCGTGAGGGTCTCATAGAGACTTTTCTCCCTACGGATCGAGAGGATCTCGTAAGTGGATGTTCTCCTTAGGAATCGTGAGGATTCCCAAGTGTGGTTTTCTCTCATAAGTCGAAAGGATCCTATAAGAGAATTTCTCCCTCTTACGAGTCGAGAGGGCTCGTAAGCGGTTGTTTCCCTCTTTGTCGAGAATCGACTTCAGAGAGTGAGACCCGTGAATAGTATGCAAGAGACCATTTAGGATTGACTTGCAGGGTCCCATTGTTCAGGAAGCAAGTTTTTGAATCCTTACTGCCCGAGATGTGAGTCAAAGAGGCTCTCGTCACGGAGTGTTTGTATCCGTGAGTTGAGAAGTTTTGCGAGGGATTATTTGTTTCCCAAGCGCCAAGGATTATTTGTGTCCTTGGGGTTTGAAACGAGTCGATGGTTCCCACGGAGGCGCTGGTGGCTCTACGGGTCGACGCGGATCAGGAGGCTCTCGTCAAGGAGTGTTTGTATCCGTGAATCGAGGATTTTGCGAGGGATTATTTGTTTCCCAAGCGCCAAGGATTATTTGTGTCCTTGGGGTTTGAAACGAGTCGAGGGTTCCTACGGAGGCACTGGTGGCTCTGCGAGTCGACGCGGATCAGAAGGCTCTCGTCAAGGAGTGTTTGTATCCGTGAGTCGAGGATTTTGCTAGGGATTATTTGTTTCCCGAGCGCCAAGGATTATTTGTTTCCTTGGGGTTTGAAACGAGTCGAGGGTTCCCACGGAGGCACTGGTGGCTCTGCGAGTCGACGCGGATCAGAAGGCTCTCGTCAAGGAGTGTTTGTATCCGTGAGTCGAGGATTTTGCTAGGGATTATTTGTTTCCCAAGCGCCAAGGATTATTTGTTTCCTTGGGGTTTGAAACGAGTCGAGGATTCCTACGGAGGCTCTGGTAGCTCTGCGGGTCGACGCGGATCAGGAAGCTCTCGTCAAGGAGTGTTTGTATCCGTGAGTTGAGGAGTTTGCTGGGATTATTTGTTTCCCAAATGCCAAGGATTATTTGTTTCCTTGGGGTTTGAAACGAGTCGAGGGTTCCTACGGAGGCACTGGTGGCTCTGCGGGTCGACGCGGATCAGAAGGCTCTCGTCAAGGAGTGTTTGTATCCGTGAGTCAAGGAACTTTTTGTTGAAGTCACTGGCTTCTTCAGTTGAACTGAACCGGTGAGGTTTGGGGTTCGTCGTCTGACGGAATCCGCTGGGAAAGTATGGTTCATTCTTTGTTTACGCCCTTGGATTGTATACAGGGATCGATGCGATCTTAACTGTAGGGCCAAAGTCTTATCATCATCATTTTTTTATTATTATTTCCGCGATGCTCTATCATTTCAGCTTTTATATCGCGAAGGTCGCGATTGCCCAATCATTTCGGCTATTTTTCGCGGTGCCCAATCATTTCGGCTATATATATATATATATTTTTTTTACTCGTTGCTTTTTATTACGAGTTGCCCAATCATTTCGGCTATTTTGCATGTATACATTTTTACTTGCTGCTTTTTTATTGCAAGTCGCCCCATCATTTCGGCTATTTCGTATGCATGTGCGGCCTACTGGCTTTTTGCTGTAAACCTGAAAGGACACCGATTTCGGCATCAGCACCGCTACTACTGGGATATTATCAGGAGCGAATCATCATTTGCCTCTGTTGTTGTCGAACAAAGGAGGCTTAGCGACCAGGGTTAGGGTCCTGTCGACTAAGGCTTTTGATTTCATGAGCCGTAAGGGTCTCGTGAAGATATTTCTCCCTACAAGTCGTGAGGATCTTGTAGGTGTATTTTCTCCTTAGGAACCGTGAGGGTTCCTAAGTGTTTTGTTCTTCTGTAAGTCGTAAGGATCCTACAGGAAGGTTTTCTCCTCATAAATCGAGGGGATTTATAAGGGTTGTTTACCATGCGAACGTATTCCCAGTCATGGATGGACCTTGGTTAGGGGAACGTTTATTCGCGCCCGTGGATTGTATACAAGGGTCAATACTGAGCCACTTGTAGGGCAATATTGAAAGTTTGTGGGGGTTTGCTTAAGCACAGGTTTAGGTCTCTGTGACTTAAGACTTTCAAATCCTATGAGCCGTGAGGGTCCCATAAGAGAGTTCTCCTTACGAGTCGTGAG
Source organism: Agapanthus africanus (assembly GCA_030015575.1). Lineage (NCBI taxonomy): Eukaryota > Viridiplantae > Streptophyta > Magnoliopsida > Asparagales > Amaryllidaceae > Agapanthus > Agapanthus africanus. The sequence continues at coordinate 156,563,931 of CM057343.1, forward strand.
GATCTCGCAAGTGTGTTTTCTCCTTAGGAATCGTGGGGATCCCTAAGTGTGTTGCTCCTTCGTGAGTCGTAAGGATCTCACGCAGGTGGTTTCTCCTTATAAGGTCGAGAAGACCCTATAAGTGTCTTTTAACGAGGTTGCGCCCTTTCGGGTTTTCACGAACACTCGCCGGTAGCCCTGCTGTTTTTACTCACGGAGCCCTTTCAGGTTTTCATCCGTGCCCTTTTTGCTTATGGACATACCGTTTTTTTTTTTTTAGTCAGCCTAAGGATGCTGCGGTAGTAGTTTAAAGACGTTTCGGTCTGCTATTAGTTTAAGGACATTTCGGTCCACTATTAGTTTAGGGACATTTCGGTCCACTGTTGAGAAGTTGGCTACTGCTTATAGAACTTGAGCTTAAGAAGATAGCGAGCGGACATAGTCGTCGTCATCTATCGTTGACCTAGGCTGTAGCTCATAAAGCGTAGTATTTCTTTAGGAAGCGACCGTTTATCGGCCTAAAAGGCCTTTCGCCGTGCATGTCCATGAGTAGATAGGCCCCACCCTGGTAAACTTTATCTATGATGTACGGGCCTTCATAGTTCGGCTCGAATTTTCCCCGCTTGGCGCGATTGGGGATCATAGGCCTTTTGACCACTAGCACGAGTTCACCTCGGTGGAATGTCCTCGGTCGGGTCAATCTTTCGTATGAGCGCGTCATCTTTGCTTTATAAGCTTCTAGATTTTGCTGCGCTATGAGCCGGGTTTCATCAAGGGCGTCAAGCTCTTCAAACCGGAGGTGAGCATTTTCTTCATCCGTCAGCTCGTAGTGAACTGCCACTCGTAGAGAGGGTAATTCTATCTCGAGAGGGAGTACTGCTTCCGTCCCAAATACCAACGCGTACGGCGTTGTGTTTGTGGCTGTCTTGAACGTAGTTCGATACGCCCAAAGAGCTTCTTGCAGTCTTTCGTGCCAATCTCTCTTATTTCGTGACACTGTTTTCTTCATGATCTTCGTCAAGGTCTTGTTGAAGGCCTCAGCTAAACCGTTAGCTCGCGGATTATAAACTGAGGAATATCTCCAGTCTATTTTGTGCTGCTGTGCGAAGCGGCTAATTTTATGACTTCGGTAGGCTGGCCCATTATCAGAGATGATCCTTCTTAGGGTTCCAAACCGGTATATGACATGCGTTTTAAAGAAATGGAGGATGTTCTCCGTCTTCACTTCCCTCAACGGTACCGCCTCTGCCCATTTGGAGAAGTAATCAGTCGTCTCTAGGATGAAACAATGTCCCTTAGACGATGCTGGTTCGATAGGGCCAACTATATCAGTCCCCCACATTTCGAATGGCCAGCTAGCCACTGTTGGGTGTAGCGGATTTGGATGTTGATGGATGAAGTCCCCATGAATTTGGCATGAGTGGCATTGCTTCGCATATTCGATGCAGTCCTGAATCATCGTGGGCCGTAGTAGCCCATCCGTTTTATTTTCAACTTCATCTTAGGGCCCACTTGATGAGAACCGCAGAGTCCGTCGTGAACCTCTTGGACGACCCTTTCCGATTCGTCCGGTCCTAAGCATCTCAGCCACAGAGAATCGAATGAACTCTTGTAGAGAGTATCACTGACGAAGGCGAAGGACAGAGCTCGTTTTATGAGTTGATGTCTTGCGGACGCATCTTCAGGCATTTGGTGGGACTTGAAGTAGTCTATAAAAACTTCCCTCCAATCCTCAACCCTCTCATGGTCTTTTATTTGCAGGGTCGTCTGTTCAATCACTCCCTTCTCTTCGGGTGATTCCGAAGGTATTTCTGCGGGGGCGAGCACCTGACGGCTTTGTACCATGATTCTAACGTCATCGAGGTTCTCGTCAGCCATTTCTTTAGCAAGTTTGGCCAACACGTCCGCTTTGCTGTTATCCGCTCGTGGTATGCTCTCCAAAGTATAGGAGGGAATTTGGGTTAGCAGTTGTTGCACTTTTTCACCGTATTTTACTAACTCCGGTTTGCATGTTTGGTAATCGCCGTTTACTTGACTAACGACCAGTTGCGAATCTCCGTATATGAGGAGGTTTTCAATTCCCATGTCAATGGCGATCTCGAGGCCCGCTATCAGAGCTTCATATTCGGCTTCATTGTTTGTTCTCGGCTCCGTCAGGGAGAACGCGTAGCGCATTATCCCTCCTTGTGGAGTTACAAAGATGAGTCCTACCCCTGATTTAATTGTAGGGGTACTTTGTTTGCGCTTCTTCACGGAAGATGCTCCGTCGAAATAAAGCTCCCATCGGATATTATCACCGTCGATCGCATCAAACGCATGTTCGTCTGGAAGATCGCAATTCAGAGGAGAATCGGCGGGTATCGGATGTTCAGCGAGGAAGTCGGCGATGGCCTGGCCCTTTACTGCTCTGAGGGGTTGATATGTTATCGAAAATTCCATCAAGAGCAGGGCCCATTTAGCGAGTCGCCCTGTCAATATGGCTTTTGACATTAGATATTTGAGAGGGTCCACTTTTGAAATAAGACGGACTTCGTGCGCCAACGCATAGTGCCTAAGCTTTGTTATTGCGAAGATCAACGCCAGGCAGTGTTTTTCAATGGGAGAGTAGTTGCTTTCTGCCCCCAGTAGAACTCGACTTAAGTAGTAGAGTGCTCTTTCTTTCCCTTGATCGTTCTCCTGTGCCCATAATGCGCCTAAGGAACCTTCGAGGGCGGTTGTATAAAGAATGAGAGGCTTCCCTTTAACCGGAGCAGCCAACACCGGCGGGTTCTGCAGGTATCGCTTGATCTCATCCAGTGCGCCTTGGCATTTTTGATCCCAAACGAATGGGGTTCCCTTCTTCATCAGCTGACTATAAGGACGGCACTTTCCTGAAAGGTTGGCTATAAATCGTCGTATGTATGCGAGTTTCCCTTGGAGAGACCGCAGCTGTTTGAGAGTCCTTGGCGGAGGCATTTCCATGATCGCTTTAATCTTTGACGGATCTATTTCAATACCTCGGTGTCGAACAACGAATCCCAGGAATTTGCCCGAGGAAACCCCGAACGCACATTTAAGAGGATTCATCTTCAAATTGTATTGCCGAAGGCGTTGAAATACAGTCTTCAGATGCTCGAGATGTTCCTCGTATGATTTGCTTTTAACCACGAGATCATCGATATAGCACTCAACGATTTCGTGTATAAGGTCGTCGAAGATCTTTGTCATGGCCCTCTGATAAGTAGCACCGGCATTCTTCAAACCGAAGGGCATCACTTTATAACAAAATATACCAAGAGGAGTCCTGAAGGCTGTGTGCTTCTGGTCTTCTGGATGCATTTTTATCTGGTTATACCCCGATGAGCCGTCCATGAAGGAGAAAACTTCATGAGTGGATGTATTGTCTATCATCAGTTCAGTGACTGGCACTGGGAAATCATCCTTCGGGCAAGCTTTATTAAGATCCCGGAAGTCTACGCATATGCGCACTGTCCCATTTTTCTTCATCACTGGGACGATGTTGGCGATCCATTCAGGGTACTGAACTTCCTGGATGAAGCCAGAGTCGATTAACTTTTTGACTTCGGTATTTATGCTCATCTCAAGCTCGAGTCGCATTCTTCTCGGCGCCTGTTTGACTGGCTTGATGTTCGGGGATATTGCTAGTCTATGTACAGCAACTTCTGGATCTAGTCCCGGCATCTCGGAATAGTTCCATGCGAAGCAATCTTTATGCTGCACAAGGACGTCTTTTAACGCAGCCACCCTCTCTTCAGACAGCAGCTCGCTGACGAATGTCGGTCGCGGATCATTTATTGTCCCCAACTCGATTTTCTTGAGGTTATCTGCAGTAGTATGGATTCCATCTTCCAGCTCTTTTGGTGCTGGTGGGAATTCTGAGATTACCTCATCGCTACCGTTTTCAAAGCACCAGGGAAGGTCATCCATGTTCTCGGGCTCTTCCCTTGATATCATTATCACGTGACAAGTACGAATTCGCTTCCAATCCCAATGCAGAACTGGTTCTTCTTTCGTGCTCTTGGGCTCGTGCTTTTGTGGTGGTGCTACCCTCCAGTTGTCAGACAACGCAAATTTGCCAAGCTGATATTGGTCCTCAACCCAATTCTTAAAGGTGAAGCAATCCTCAAGCGGATGCCCTATTACTCGATGGTAAGAGCAATAATTTGGGTTGGAGACTTCGCCCGCTTGCTCAGGGTGTTTAGACTCTGGCAGTGTAAGCATTTGATGTTTTAGAGCAAGATCAAGTATTTTCCTTGTTTTGTTCCGAGGAAATGAGTATGCTCGACCCATTTTCTTCATGAGGGCTGAGTCAATAACGCTCGACTCTCGGATGCGTGGCTTCTTAGCTCTGCTTTGTGGTTGTCGAGCGCCTTTCTTGCCTTTCGACTTGTTTTTGCTTTCGCGTCGAACCTTTTTTGCAGCAGGTTGACAAGGAGCGGCATTTTCATCCCTCACCGCCTGTTGAAGGAGGCGCTGTGTCTTGGCTTTCTCATAGATTGCCATTTCACGATCGTGATCATTTCGGGCTTTTTGACTCGCATCCCTTATAAGTTTGCTCATCCGGTCTTCAAACGATGGACTGGGCGGTTTTGTATCAAGAACTTTTGCTGGCTCAGGATTAGCGTCCTCCCATTGAGCGTCCGCCTCTTCATCGAAGTCATACATGACATAACAGCTGTTTACCAGCTCCCGTTTCTTTGACCGGGTGTACCCGAGCCCTTTTGTTTCTATTCTCCCGTTAGGCAATTTGCATTGAGTCCCGGGAACGTTCCATACTTTGTCATAGAATTTGGCCTTTCTAACGGTTTGTTCGAAAGGTATTCCCTGGCGTTTCAGCAGTTTCCTCAAACCTTTGGTATAATATCTGGGAAGACGGATGGGCTGAAGCCTGTCGAGCGTGGGATCCGCGCCAAGCCAAATTTCTTTTTCCACCTTGTTTTCTTCAGAACGGTAGAATAGGATTGCCTTCTCGCCTTTTCGTCCGGGAGGAATATAGAATGTGTGCAATTCTTCTACGCTGTTGGCGTTGAGTGCATCCAGTTCTTTGTAGTGTTCAAGCGGCACCATGGTTATCTGCAGACTTCGCTCTTCATCAGCAGAAGCTCGTATTGACAGCCGAGCAGGGAATACAGCGTGAACTTCATCCTCTGAATCACTGCCGAAGATTAATGAAGGAACGGATGGTCCTGGCCTAGTGGACTGGGATGGACCTGAATAAATTATATCCTCCTCCTCCTCGGTGTCACTGCCGAAGACAGGGATGGTGGCGTTAGTTTTGTTCTCCGGTTTGTGACACCTTTCCGTGTCTTCGAAACTCGGTAAGAAGTACTTGGCATCTTCATACTTGCGAACTTCGTTCACGGAAAACGGATTCAACTCTCCCGCCACAGTGTACTCAAGGCCATCCCTAGAATACTTCATGCACTGATGCTGTGTAGAAGGGATGATATTGTACTCGTGTAGCCATGGTCGGCCGAGCAGAGCATTGTAGCACGTCTTGGCGTCTATAACATGGAATTTGATGTCTGTGACGAGCAACCCGAAGCGTAGCATCAATATCACAGATCCAAGAGTCCCTGAGGATTGAGAGTCGAAACCGGAGATGGTGATTTTGTCCCGGGCGAGGTGTTGGACGCTCATGCAAATTTCTTTTAACACCCGCACATTAAGTAGATTGACAGATGATCCGTTATCGACCAGGATTTTGCCTATATTTATGTCGTGGCAGTATCCTGAGACGTAAAGGGGGCGATTGTGTTCGCACGTCCCAAGGAGAAGGTCTTCATCGCCGAAAGCAACGTCGGCCGTGTGCACCTCTTCCAATTCATCCTTCATCTTTTGTTCGGCCAGGAAAGCTTGGAATTGGTCCGGATCTTGTAGGGCTTTAATCAAAGAATCCCTCGCCTCTTTTGATAGTAATAGGGCATCGAGAATGCTGAGTTGTGAGGGTAGCTTTCTCAGATGCGCCAAGACATTGTAATCCACTTTACTCCTCTTCGGCGGGTTCTTGGTGGTTAACTCTTCCGCAACTTGGTCATCCAAAGCGATGTCTTCAGAGACCTTCTCTTTCCCTTTGTTTTTCTTGTTTAAGGGTCCGAGATTCTTTTCGGGTAATGTTCGATTGCGTAGCTGTATATTTTCGCAAGCCTTCGGTTCTTTTTCTTTTCCCGAAGTGGATTCTTTGACGAGGGGGCCAAGCTCTAGCTCCTCATCGGAATCGCTCCCAAATGTAGGCACTTGTGACCCGGCAGTGTTAACCATGTGACAATTGTTGGCAGTTCTTTTAAGCTCTTTGGTCGTGTTTCTTTGCTCTCGATGAATTTTATGCTTTTCCCGTTTAAAGCGTTGTCGATTAGCGACGTATCCTTGCCACCACTTATCGAAAGCTTTGCAATCTTGGGTGGAATGCGAGACATTCTGATGATATAAGCAATAAGAGGGGTGCATTTCCACCACGCCAGTAACTTTTTCTTCAGAGGGTGGTAGATTCATGCCCATCGATATGGCCTTAGCAAACCTCTTTTTTATCTTGAATTGGCTTTTGTCAGCGGTGGAGGCATTTTGCTCCAGCGGGATCATCTCAGCTCTTTCCTCAAGTCGCTGGCGCTTGGCTCTTTCGAATATAGCCGTCTCGCGTTCTCGATCAGCTTTACTTTTCAATCGAGCTTCACTAAGAAACGCGTCAATCATCTCAACTGATAACCCTGGAGCTCTTGATTCGGCATTTGCTCCCAGCGTTTCAGTGCCAGAGGTCTCTTCATCATTCGTGACCGAATGAGAGATCATATGACAGCTCGCCACATATTCCTCGGATTCATCCGATGAACTTTCTCCCTCATCTTCTTTTTGGAAGACGTGATCAAGGAAATCTTAGAGCGTAATGGGAGTCCGCGCCTTTTGGTTGTACTCATCCAGTGCGTCGATTTGCTTTTGTAAGTCCGTACGCTTGTCGCCAGGCTTCACGGGCTTCTTAGATTTCTTCTTCTTCTTTTTCGAAGATTTTGACAGCTGACTATGAGCGCTTGAACTACCACCATCGGTCTTCGGAGTCGGTCGTGGCTTCAACATCCCCTCAATAACCTGCGGTTCCAAGGGGTTCTTCCACTTGACCGCTGGACAGGTCTGAAGATCATTTAGCATTCTCCTTGTTTTGGCCGATAATACAACCTCCCAGGGAGTTTCTTCAATAACGGAGCATGTTGCCCCCGGCGTATTCGTCCCCTTAGAGGTGTGGGGCTGCGGAGGATTCACCTTCCATTTGTCAGATAGCGCAAATTTGCCCTGACGGTACTGGTTCTCAAGCCAATTCTTGAAAACGTAGAAATCCTCAATCGGATGGCCTAGCACTCGATGATAAGGGCAGTAATTAGGCTCGTTGGCGTCGTTCGGTTGCAACGGACGTTTTGGATCTGGCAGATTTATGAGTCTGTTGCGCAGCGCCAGCTCGAATAGCCTCCTCGTTTTATCACGGGGGAAAGAGTAAGGGCGTCCCATCCTGTCCTCAAGGGGTACGTATGGGCGTGTATTGTTTGGACGAGCAAGAGGCTTCGAGTCGCTCGGTTGTTGTTGGGCATTAGCGACAATGATCGCTTTTCCCTTTCCTTTATCGTTTCGGGAATCCGGTTTCGGGAGAGGGGGTTTATGGCCCATCTGGTCCATCTGCGCTAATTTGTCGATCAAAGCCTGGAAGGAAGTCGGCTTGAAGAACATCATGAACTGCGAGATGGTTGCCTGTAGATCAAGCGTTCCAACAAACATTCCCACCGCTGGAGCTTCTTCTATGTGCTGTTCGCACTTCGACCATAGATTTCGCCACCGTATAGCATACTGAACCCATGTCTCGCCGGGTTTTACCCTGGCATTGATCAGTGCCGTCATCGGGGTATGCTCACTGGCACTTGCAAAACGTTGGGTGAAGAGCAGCTCCATCTCCGCAAAGGTTTTAATAGAGTCGTTGGGAAGCTCAGAATACCATTCAAACGCCGTGTCTGATAAGCTTCTAACAAACTGGCGAAGCAACAACTTGTCGTCGCCGCCGGTATTACCGCAAAGCGCCCTGAACTGGGCAACATGTTGATGGGGATTGCCGGTCCCTTTGTAGACATGAAACTTGGGAATTGTGTAACCCGGCGGGTACTTGATTTGGTCATACCAGCCTGGATACGGTTGTCCCGTTTTTACGACGTGGCCGGCTGCTTCGGCCGCGTGATGAACCTTTATTTGCTGGGCTATATATTCGTCCAGATCAGTCTTAGAGATTGTATCATCTTTAGCCGTTGATAGAACGGGCTGAGGGTTTGATGTCTCTCCCCTATCATCCCCAAGGACAATCGGGGGTTCTTCAGTCGGGGGATCTTGTTGTATCATCATCCCTATCATGTCCTGGAAGAGGAGGCCCATACGCTGTATATTGGCTGCTTGTTCAGCAGCCTCTTTGTCTCTCTTTTCCAGTACTCGGCGGAGGAACTCGGCGTCGGTCTCTTCCTCTTGGCGTTCATCTAAAGACGTCCCAGGATTCTCTTTTGGCTCCGTGAGTGCAGCCATTGTAGTCATCATCTCCTGGAGCTTTTGTTGCTGCTCCTGAGCCTTGGTCACTGATCGGGTAAGTGGTCGGTGACCCGTAGAAGTACGACTCTCTTCCTTTCCAGAAGCCATATAGATCGTATGAACTGTTATGCCCCCTGACTTGGGGCGTTTAGGTTCACCGCTCTTAAACTTTGTCAGTGTTACCGGAGCTTTCTCTGGCCTTTTTCTTTTGTGGACCATTGAGGTTGAAGGAGCCGTTGAAGTGGGCATCCTAGCATTTGTTGCCCCCTGCTGTTTAATGGGGCGGTTTTTGTTCTTTTCCACCTTTGCCTTTTTCTGGCGACGAAAGTGGTCTGAGTCAATCACGGTGTCTTGAACCCTCCTCCAAACTTTGTAAATTTTTGACGACAGCCGTTGAGAGGGCTGTTCCTGCTTTGTCTCCGGAGCTTTTTCCATAGGCGGAGGAGATCTTTTCAATGTAGCAATTGGAGAGTTCTTTCTCACCTTCCTCAGCAATTCAAAGCTGTTCCCAGTTGGAACAGCAGCGTTGACCTCCACCACTGGAGCAGGTGGGGTTAGCCCTGAGGGGGAGTTGCCCCCTGTTTTCCTTACTCGTTGCCAATGGCGACGTCGCGCACGACGAGCCGTTGGGATCGGCTCGGAAGTCGAGATGGTTTCTTGTTGCCCCCTGTTTGAGTGTGGGGTAACTGCCGATGTCAGCCTATCGAAGACTGGTGCCTTTTGACCAGCTGGGGGAGGATTGGGAGCCGTCAATCTTGTGAAGACCGACTCTCTGATGGGAGAAGCCGCTTCAACGACTTCCAAAGCAGCGGCCGTTGCCCTCTTTGGGACAGCCACTTTATAGTTCTGACCTAGCCTGGTGAAAACGGAGGCTGTCGGCTTAGTAGCGGGCGACCCGTTGACAGGGGTCGTGGTAGTAGTGAGCCGGTCGAACACCGACTTCTTGTTCGCTTCCGGTGCGGATATCGGTATAGAGAAGCTTGTAGGTGGGACCATGGTCCCGAAAAACAGGCCGGTGGTGGCCTGGGTCACCTGTTCAACCGGTAAAGCGAGGAAGGAGGCCGCTTGGGGCCCATATGCTACACCTCCGGGGGAGGTGGAGCGTCCATTGCAGTGGCACTTTGAGCAGTTGGTGCAGTTAGAGGCCATTGAATCTTGAGTTCTGCGCCAGGCAAGAGACCAAATCTTAGTAACTTGAAATCCGAAGGCAACCATTTAACAAACCGCGATTGGTTCGCGAAGACGACATACGAAGTGTGGAGTGGAAAGAGGAAAATGTCCCACCGGGCGTGCCAGAATCTGTTCCCCTCCGAAAGACGGCGGCCTGGACTGCGATGTCCTGACGCTGAGATTCGGGACAGATGCTATTTGGTTTTATCCGTTTATCTCTCCGAAGATGCCAAGTTGATTTATGGCACCGTGTATCGGAGGTTTAGACGGATGCGGCCAATGTAGCAGACTTCGTCAGATTCCCCCTCAGGGTGAGGGATTTTTGATTGTGGGGACACTCTTCCCTGCAGGCGCAAGCCCCTGCAGTTAATTACGCTACCGCATCGCGGTAACAACTTTCTCCTTTTCCAGAATTTCACTTTGTGTCGTGTGTATTTGTTTTGTTTGTGGTTGCCCGTGGATTGTATACGGAGACTGAGTAATGCCGTCGCCCGTAGGACGTGGATTAGTCCAAATCCGTATTTACTTAGATTTGGGTTTGGTGTTTTCAGTTTAAGGATGCATTAGTCGCGTTGCGGCTAAGATCAACTTAAACGGGACCGTTTAGATCCGGCAAAAGAGCGTTTGGAAGCTCTGTTGTTCCAGTTTAAGAACGTGGTGGTCCGTCGCCAGTTTAGGGACGTAATGGTCCATATTCCAGTTTAGGGACGTGGTGGTCCGTCGCCATTTTAGGGACGTAGTGGTCCGTATTCCAGTTTAGGGACGTGGTGGTCCATCGCCAGTTTAGGGACGTGGTGGTCCATTATTAGTTTAGGGACGTTTCGGTCCGATATTAGTTTAGGGACGTTTCGGTCCACGAGTTTAAGGACCCCGCAGTCCATTTGGATGTGTGGTCGTTGGGACCCGTCACCTCTTTGACGTCGTTGAGGAATTACAACGAGGGATGTCAAAGGAGTTCGGAGATGTACCCTCGAACCGGTCGTGAATTGATTTAGGAGAGCAGCTGTGCTCAGTCAATTTAATTTAAGGACTTACGGCCAGAATTGGGCTAAGTCCAGTTGAAAATGTTCACATTTTGTTTGCATTTGGCCTATTAGGCCTTTGTTTGGGCTTTCCCCCTTTTTAGAATAATGCATAGCATTACTTCAGGCCATTGACTGGGCTCTGCCCTTTTTTTTAGAATAATGCAGAGCATTGTTTTTGGTCTATTGGACCTCTCAATTGGGCTCTGCCCTTCAAACAATGCATAGCATTATTTTTGGTCTGTTTAGACTTTTTGATTAGGCTCTGCCTTTTCAAAACAATGTGCAGTACTTCTATTTGGTCCATTTGACCTTTGATTGGGCTCTGCCCCTTAATAATACATTGCATTTAATACTCTGACAGTGCCCCACACGGCTTGTCAGGTGCTTTGCGCAATTAAAGAGCGCAAGCGCTCGTGGAGGTGACACGTGTCGCGCAGTGGAAGGCTTGCGACGCAACTGCGCAGACACGTTAAGTCCAAATTTTTTTATTTATTTTGGGCTTTGCCCGACTAGAAAATCAATCCAAATAGGGCTCTGCCTCTTTATTATTTTGCAATTTGATTTGGGCCAGGCCTTTTTAAATAATGGGTTGCATTTGTGCATAACATCAAGAATTTTTCAGATTTAAGAACAAAAGTGCATAGCACTTTTGATCTAAATTTGGATCAAAGGAAAACAAGTTTTTCTTCCTGTTTTCCCTGATTTCACAGAACCAAGGGTTCATAACAAGTGCAAGGCACTATTTATTCATTTTCATTTTATTTCCTTTTTTTTTTTTAAATCCTTTGTTCTTCAGAGATTTTTCTCTTAAAAAAAAAAGGTTTTTACCTTTCTTCTTTTTCTTGTTCTTGAATAATCTCCAAGAGTTCTCTTTTCTTCTTTTTTTTTTTGCTAGAAGTCGATTATCCAAGTTTTTTTTTATCCCCATCGAATGAGGTCTGGGGTCCTATTTATAGTGCTCACAAATTTGTTGAATTTGTTAACAAGATCTTTTCTGAGTGATTTTGGGAATTTTCCCACCGTTGGATCTTTGATCCAAAGGCAGAAGAAAATCTTCTGGTTTTGGAAAGAACAGAAAAGATTTCATTAAATTTTCATTTTGTTTCTGCGCAACTCCCCAATGAATGACACGTGTCGCGCAGCGGAAGGCTTGCGCAACAGTGCTTGCGCAACTGCGCAGACACGTGTCTCGCAGCGGTGCACTTGCGCAACAGTGCTTGTGCAGCTGCGCAGACACGTGTCGCGCAGCGGTGCGCTTGCGCAACTGCGCAGACACGTGTCGCACTGTGGACCGCTTGCGCATTGCGCAATGCACGGAATTCGAAGCGTTGCTTCAGAAAATTTGAATTTTCAAAATTCAGATGAGCCTTGCTCAGATTGGGGGAACACCACCTTAACCGCCAAGTCACCATGCTTCTAGAAGCTTCCTGGAAAATTACGAGAACGCCCCTCCAATCCGTGAAAACACGGAAAAACTTTAGACTGTATAAATCCAATAATCCGATACTAGAATCTGGGTTAAACTAAAGCCTACTAGTAAAAACTGTCCGACCGTCGTACGTGTGTAAACACACGTATGCGTCCGAACCCTTGTCGTAAAACCATACGACCTCTATATCGTTTCGCCTGGAGCAGGGAAACCCTCTGTGTGGGACTCTAAAAACTCGACACTACGCTGGCAGTGGGTTTAACCACAGACCGCAAGCGGTACTAGCTGTACGTAACGGTCCCCAGGTAGATGTCGATAAGAAGGCCGATGAGGAAACCCATCCGAACTCCTACTGAGCCTGATATGACAATCTCCGTACAGTCCGGTCTGTTCGTCTAAGACTATCGCATATCGGGCCTAGGGGGCCGCAAGCGTCAGTTGCCTAATAGCGGTATAAGTCGTGTCGGAGTGTAGCCCATTACACCTTGAGAAATTACTGGAACCTACCAGTAAATCTCGCTTGCCCTGGCCAGGGACTTTGCGTAATGGCTTTCTGACACAGCGCGATATCAACCCCCAATACCGGGAGAGACAAATTTTGTCTAACCGCCACTGCCTCCAAGTGCTCGGGACTGCACCCAACTGCTACCTGTTTGCACGACTCCTTTGAGCCGTGGTAGGGTAGCAATCTAAGAACAGTGGGACACACTCGAGGCAAAGTAGTAGTGTCAAGTCTGCGGACTATGCTGTACTCATGTCACATGGGAACTGTTAACTGACGACGGGTATAATACCAACCAACAGTTCCCCACGAGTCCTGTCCGGTGTACCCGTAACCTAACGAGCACCTGTATACTATCTCCAGCACGACGTACTGATGGCTGTGGGAAGACCATCTCCCCAACTGGGATGAGAAGCGTACACACTAGTCTACTCCGAAGTATCGATGTCCTGTCTCGATAATCCTACGACTAGGGACCTGTATAGGATATTGCTTATAGACTACCCAGCCCCCACTAGTGTGACTGCCATCATAACGCTGGCAAGCAAAGATCCTAAGGGCTCTACTAATATGTATAAGCGATACGTTACAAGAAACATATGCACATATTAAAGTTGTAACAACTCCAATTTTCTATACCAAAAATTTGCTTTAAATATAGTGTATACTTGGAGTATTGATGTTGCTGGAAACAATTTAAGTATCTATTTCTTTACAATAATTACAAGAAGGAGCTTGTAGCTCATTGGTAATACCTTGCACTGCTGAACCAAGCCACCGGAGTTCGAATCCCATACCCTACATAATTTTTATATCTTTTTGTTTTAATTTTTTTTACAAGTCAAACGGTCAAACAGCCATAACTCACAATTTATTGCAAATTAAAAAAAATTAGACTATACCAAAATTCCCCCCAGACCAGACCCGACCCAACGGCGCCCGATTCGGCCCTGACTCGGCCGAATCGGCCGGCGCCGCCGGCGAATCGGCCGGCGCCGCCGGCCGGACTCGGCCGGTCGGCCGAGTCGTCAACACGAAAAATCTTCGTGTTGACCTGGTCTTCATCCCTGCATACTCTAAATTTTTTTTACTGTTACCCAATTCTCAATGAATCCCTTTTAAGACCAAATTTAATGAAATTTTAATGATTTTTATATTTATTTTTAATATTTTGTAACCCTAACCCTAATCCTAGCCTAGCCCTATATAAAGACCACTATACTCTACATTTCCCTTCACAACTCTAAGTCCACTCTTCCAAATTCTCGAGAACTCGGTACGAAGAGCGAGAAGCGAAGCGCTGCCGAAATCGACGACGGATTCCGGCGACCGGATCAAGACCTTCGCGACGTTTTCAACGAATCGACAACCACCACGACCTCTAGCTTCCTTAGCTTGTCCAAACCGTAAGTCCCACCTCTTCTATCTCTCTTTTCTATGAATGTAAAAAATACGACTTTTTGGAACCCGACGGAAATCGGACAAACCGATTTCCGATTCGATTTTTCTCTAAATTTCCACTTGTCACCTAATACATATTATCTACCCATATGCTTGTTGACTATTAATCACCCATAAACCAATTTAATCAAACTTTTTCACATGAAATGATAAGTTCTTTGCAAAACCGTACTCGTTTCATAAAAATACCATGAGGTTCATTTTTCTTAGTTTAATCAATTACCTCACTCCTAAATATGTTTATCTTGATCACAAAACTTGTAGAACCCAATTTGAATGAAATTTCACACATAAAATGATAACGTTTTCGAATACCGTATTCTTGCGCTATAATACCTTTAAGTTTAACATAGCATGTTTTCCCTTTAAACTTCACCAAAACTTAATATAAGTCATGGGGTAATGACCTACCCCTACACACACTCAATATAACCCTAATTGATAAATATCAAAAATACAGAATACGAAATTACAGGACTTTTCACTAAAATACCCTAAACTTCATAACCTTTATTGAAAACTTTAAGTTGTAAACATTTCTAAGTAAAATCTTTTAATAAAATGAAAGTACGATTGGTCATGGACATCGATCGTTTATCTAAACTGATTTTGTGGTGTCTAGGCTAGGCAAGTGAGCTTGGGTAACTTTAAAAGACCCGTCTCACGATTCGTGAGCGGATCCCTCCCTCCTCACTTGTACTTACCTGGCCACAATTGGCAGTGAAGAGGCGATTTGAGGCTTCTAATGACTTATCGTTTAGACCTAGAAGTAGGCTAGTTGGCTTAGGAAACCCTAACAACTAAAATACGGAAAACTATACTTTTTGCAATTAAATACCCCATATTTATAAAACCGTTTTCCAAAATGAAAAGTATTGTTAAACCTAAGCAAAGCGCCGCTACAACCCACTTTTGGGGAACCTGTTAGGGATAGTACGGTTCATCGTGCACCCGCAGGCTAGTAGTGCGAGATTCAGACCTCCGCAAGGAGCATTCGGTCTCGAAAGGTTTAAATACAATATTAAGGGAAATGAGATTTTTTCTAAATAAAATATTTATATTAAATTATTCATGTGTTAATATATATATATTTATCATTTAAACACCTATTTTATCATAAGATAAAGTTTCCACTTTTTCTAAAAAATTCCAAAATTAAAAGTTACGTTAAAATACCATGAATTTCAAATAAAACAATTAATACTTTGATTTGGATATATTCACTAGAATAACACAAATAAAATTCACATTCATTATAACAATAAAGACGATTATTAAATACTTGAGGTGTATTTTGAAAACTATACAAAAGTACTTTTTACATAAAACCCCTCAAGTTTTACAAATTACAATAAGGCCCCTAGCTAATATTGAACTTCAAATTATCTTCTTTTAGTCTGACTCAGGTTAGAGTCTGACTAATTTCTGACTTGAATATGATTCAGGTCAATCCATATTCATTTATATTCTAACACAATTGAATACATGAATCCCTGAATCCAGTTAACAATATATTCTTTTTGACTGAATCAAACCATGGATATTCATCCATTATCCTGATATTCCATTTACCTGATTATACAGTTACAACATGTTTACTGATATCATGGTTTTGGTCAGTCACTCAACTTACATATTCCAATACTACAATACTGTTAAACACTACGGGGTTTAAGGGGTAGATTGGTACGGAAGGTGTTAAAAGTGGCACGAGGTGGTCAGATTAAGACACCTAACCTGAATCCTGTTGCTGTTGTACCGTGGCATAACGGTTCCTTGTACTTTCCGTTTGCCCTGATCTCTAGCATATAGAGATCCCCCTCGTATACACTGGCATCCTTCTGTACCAAGCTACAAACAACAGCGTTACACAATGTTCCATAATATTCGACAATATAACACATTAGAAAATACTGTTACACTGTCATTCTCATTCTTCTTATTCTTTGGGACTTATTGAGCGACCTGTTCGCTGACGACATTCTATTTCTTTCTTCTTTGAATGTCGTCAGGTGCGTTGGACCAAGCTGAGATCGAGCCCACCGGTGAAGATTTGGAGCAGTTCCAAGAAGACCCAGAGCTCTAGATAATTGTTCCTTGTTCTTTCCAGTATTTTTCATTTCTGTTATGCCACTGTTTAGGCATTGTTTTTTTCATTCCAGTTGTATTTTCATTTCATGCATTGTATAAAGAATGTTATTAATAAAAGTTGCTGTTATCTCAATATCTTTTGTCTCTTGTGATTATTTTATATTGCTTAGCTACGCTTAGCGTATGTACTTCTGAGTACATACGTAGCGGACCTCGTCGCGTCCACTTCGCCGTACACTGGGAAGCGGGGCGTG
Organism: Agapanthus africanus; assembly: GCA_030015575.1. NCBI lineage: Eukaryota > Viridiplantae > Streptophyta > Magnoliopsida > Asparagales > Amaryllidaceae > Agapanthus > Agapanthus africanus. The sequence continues at coordinate 156,580,389 of CM057343.1, forward strand.
ACAGGTTTTGTTGGTGGCCCATGCAGGTCAGAGCTGTATGAATCCCTATCATGTAGTTCTGGTCTGCGTGAACAACCTAAGCAATATAACACAAGAACCAGTAACTAAAACATTCTTCACAATTCATGTACTTTGAATCTTGCAAATTTCTATTCCTTGAATCTTATTATTTCATATATTTGAATCTGTCCTAACCCAAATTTTTCTTCAAGGTCATGGATTCCCCGAACAACACCAGCACCAACGTTAACAACACCCCTCCAGCACTACCTCTCACACCAGTTGTTCCGGCACCACCTAGGGGACCACAAGCTACACCACATCCTCGAAAGTTCCATCAAGCTCAAAGGAACGTTCAGAGGAATGCTCCTCAGGCCAGGAGAAATGCTCCTCAGGCCAGGAGGATTGTGCCGAAGCGCCAGGCTTTCATGATGTCTGTGGAAGAAGCTGAGGCCACTGGCCAAGTCATTACTGGTAAACTTCCTTTCTCAAAAACTCATCTTTTAGTCTTGTTTACCTACACACTTTCCCTATACCTAAAACCTATCCCATATACCTTAGGTACAATCCTAGTAGCTTCACTACCTGCACTTGCACTATTTGATACTGGAGCATCCCACTGCTTTATGTCGCAACGGTTTGTCCGAACCCATGCGATTCCAGTCTCACCGCTTGTATCCAGCTGGAACGTCAGTTCTGGGAAGGGTGTTCTAAAGGCAACTATGGGATACAGCATGTGTCCAGTAATCGTCTGCAGTCGAGAGTTTTACGCTGACTTCAAAGTACTGGACATACCAAACTTCGATGTGGTTCTAGGAATGGACTGGCTTGGAACCTTTTATGCTACCATCGACTGTCGTCAAAGGAGGGTAGTATTTGAGATTCCCGATCATCCGGTCTTCTATTTCAAGAGTGGAGATTGTACCCTGGAGCCAAGTACTTACACAGCGAAGCCAAGGGAAGCAGTAGTTGCAGCAGCTCAGGCAGAGGAAGAATCAAGACCGGAGGTAGTTCGAGAGTTCGACGATGTATTCCCTGACGATATATCAGGTTTGCCTCCCGATCGAGCTCTTGAATTCAGTATTGACTTAGTACCAGGAGCACAACCAGTAATCAAAGCACCGTATAGACTAAGTCCGGAAGGATTGAAGGAAGTTCGAACACAGTTGGACGAATTACTGGCGAAAGGATGGATTCGTCCCAGCACTTCAAGTTGGGGAGCACCTGTACTATTGGTGAAGAAGAAGGAAGGTTCATACAGAATGTGCATCGACTATAGGGCCTTGAACGAAGTTACTATAAAGAACAAGTATCCACTCCCGCGCATCGACGATTTATTCGATCAGCTAAGTGGATCTTGTGTCTTCTCTAAACTAGATCTTCGTTCAGGTTATCATCAAGTGAAGGTCAAGGAAGCTGATATTCACAAAACAGCTTTCAGAACTCGCTATGGACATTACGAATTTCAAGTAATGCCATTTGGAGTGACCAATACACCAGCAATCTTCATGAATCTTATGAACCAAGTCTTCCGGGAGTATTTAGACAGGTTCGTTGTCATTTTCATCGACGACATCCTGGTATATTCAAAGAACCGGAAAGAGCATGCGGAGCACTTACGAATTGTCCTAGAAACTCTTCGTCAACATCAGCTTTATGCCAAGTACAGTAAGTGCGAGTTTTGGCTAAAACAAGTTGGTTTTCTTGGACACATCGTATCAGGAGAAGGGATTTCTATGGATCCAGCAAAAGTTTCAGCAGTCAGCGAATGGCCTACACCAAAATCAGTGAAGGATATTCGGAGTTTCTTGGGTTTAGCTGGATATTACAAAAGATTCATTGAAGGCTTTTCAAAGATAGCAGCCCCCCTGACCAAGCTCACACGAAAAGATGAAGAATTTGTGTGGTTAGAAGCATGCGAGCAAGCTTTCATAGAACTCAAGTCAAGACTGACGTCTGCACCTATTCTCGTCATACCGGATCAATCTGGAGGATTTGAAGTACATTGTGATGCTTCCGGTAAGGGACTAGGATGTGTTCTACATCAGCACGGTAAGGTTGTGGCTTATGCTTCAAGACAACTGAAGACTCATGAGCGCAATTATCCGACGCATGATCTGGAGTTGGCAGCCGTCATTTTTGCTCTCAAGATTTGGCGCCACTACTTACTTGGTGAACGAGTGAACATCTACACAGATCACAAGAGTCTGAAGTATGTGTTTACTCAGAAGGAGTTGAATATGCGGCAGAGAAGATGGTTAGAACTTATGGCGGACTTTGACATCAATTTGCAATATCATCCAGGAAAGTTGAACGTAGTACCTGATGCTCTTAGTCGCCAACCATTAGCAATGAATCTCACCGCTCAGTGGAAGCTTCAGCAGAATCTACATCAGATGGAGATCGAACTAGTCATGCCAGGTGATATTTCAAATTTGATGAATCTGCAAGTTCAATCAAATATTGTCAATCAGATCAAAGCAGCTCAAGCCAGCGATGCTAAGTTGCAAAAGATCAGAGAACAAGTGGAGAATGGACTCAGAACAGATTTCATCATCCATGAAGACGGATCTTTGAGATACGGCAGCAGATTGTGTGTACCAAAGGGTCCTGTTCTGGAAGAGTTAATGAAAGAAGCTTACAGCTCTCCCTATTCAGTACATCCTGGAGGTACCAAAATGTACAAAGATCTACGTCAGAATTATTGGTGGCATGGAATGAAGCGTGAAGTAGCCAGGAGTGTCGCAAAATGCTTAGTGTGTCAGCAAGTAAAGGCTGAACATCACAGAACAGCTAGATTACTTCAACCGTTACCAATCCCAGAATGGAAGTGGCAGCATATCACGATGGACTTTGTAACTGCTCTTCCTCGCAGCACAAAGGGTAACGATGCGATTTGGGTCATTGTGGATCGACTCACAAAGTCGGCTCACTTCATCCCATTTCGAGTTGGCCAATCAACGGAGACACTAGCAAAGAAGTACATGGAGGAAATTGTGAAACTTCATGGAGTACCGGTCTGCATTGTCTCCGATCGTGACACCAGGTTCTGATCGCAATTTTGGCAGAGTCTGCAAGCAAGCTTGGGAACAAGTCTGAACTTCAGCACGGCTTATCATCCACAAACAGATGGTCAGTCGGAACGAACTATTCAGATCTTGGAGGATATGCTCAGAGCATGTATGCTCGACTTCAAAGGATCGTGGGAAGATCACCTGCATCTTGTGGAGTTTGCGTACAACAACAGCTACCAGGCAAGCATAGGAATGGCACCTTTTGCAGCATTGTATGGAAGGAAGTGTCGATCACCATTAAGTTGGGACGACATCGGAGATAGAGAACTCCTTGGACCAGAGATGATAGTAGCGACCGTTGATGTGGTTCGTACTATCAGGGAAAGAATGCGCATAGCCCAAGATAGACAGAAACACTGGGCTGATGCGAAGAGACGACACTTAGAGTTCCATCCAGGAGATCATGTATTTCTGAAAATCTCTCCGAACCGCGGAGTGATCAGATTTGGAAGACGGGGAAAGTTGAGTCCAAGATACATTGGACCGTTCGATATACTCGAACGAGTCGGTGAAGTGGCATATCGTTTAGCGCTCCCACCCTCATTGGAAGGAGTGCATAACGTATTCCATATATCCCAACTCAGAAGGTATGTGAGTGATCCCAGCCATGTACTAGATCATTCCGAGCTCACGATACAGCCTGATTTGTCTTGTGAGCAACAACCTGTGGAGATCCTGGACAAGAAAGTGAAGACACTTCGGAACAAAGAAGTTAATTTGGTCCGGGTAATGTGGAGGAAAGACACTCCAGGAGAATCCACGTGGGAAAGGGAAGATGAGATGCGTGCAAGATATCCGCACCTTTTTGTAATCTAGTCCTTAAATAAAAGTTGTAAATTTCGAGAACGAAATTTTTGTAAGAAGGGTAGATTGTAACAACTCCAATTTTCTATACCAAAAATTTGCTTTAAATATAGTGTATACTTGGAGTATTGATGTTGCTGGAAATAATTTAAGTATCTATTTCTTTACAATAATTACAAGAAGGAGCTTGTAGCTCATTGGTAATACCTTGCACTGCTGAACCAAGCCACCGGAGTTCGAATCCCATACCCCACATAATTTTTATATCTTTTTGTTTTAATTTTTTTTACAAGTCAAACGGTCAAACAGCCATAACTCACAATTTATTGCAAATTAAAAAAAATTAGACTATACCAAAATTCCCCCCAGACCAGACCCGACCCAACGGCGCCCGATTCGGCCCTGACTCGGCCGAATCGGCCGGCGCCGCCGGCCGGACTCGGCCTGTCGGCCGAGTCGTCAACACGAAAAATCTTCGTGTTGACCTGGTCTTCATCCCTGCATACTCTAAATTTTTTTACTGTTACCCAATTCTCAATAAATCCCTTTTAAGACCAAATTTAATGAAATTTTAATGATTTTTATATTTATTTTTAATATTTTGTAACCCTAACCTTAACCCTAGCCTAGCCCTATATAAAGACCCCTATACTCTACCTTTTCCCTTCACAACTCTAAGTCCACTCTCCCAAATTCTCGAGAACTCGGTACGTAGAGCGAGAAGCGAAGCGCTGCCGAAATCGACGATGGATTCCGGCGACCGGATCAAGACCTTCGTGACGTTTTCAACGAATCGGCAACCACCACGACCTCTAGCTTCCTTAGCTTATCCAAACCGTAAGTCCCACATCTTCTATCTCTCTTTTCTATGAATGTAAAAAATACGACTTTTTGGAACCCGACGGAAATCGGACAAACCGATTTCCGATTCGATTTTTCTCTAAATTTCCACTTGTCACCTAATACATATTATCTACCCATATGCTTGTTGACTATTAATCACCCATAAACCAATTTAATCAAACTTTTTCACATGAAATGATAAGTTCTTTGCAAAACCGTACTCGTTTCATAAAAATACCATGAGGTTCATTTTTCTTAGTTTAATCAATTACCTCACTCCTAAATATGTTTATCTTGATCACAAAACTTGTAGAACCCAATTTGAATGAAATTTCACACATAAAATGATAACGTTTTCGAATACCGTATTCTTGCGCTATAATACCTTTAAGTTTAACATAGCATGTTTTCCCTTTAAACTTCACCAAAACTTAATATAAGTCACGGGGTAATGACCTACCCCTACACACACTCAATATAACCCTAATTGATAAATATCAAAAATACAGAATACGAAATTACAGGACTTTTCACTAAAATACCCTAAACTTCATAACCTTTATTGAAAACTTTAAGTTGTAAACATTTCTAAGTAAAATCTTTTAATAAAATGAAAGCACGATTGGTCATGGACATCGATCGTTTATCTAAACTGACTTTGTGGTGTCTAGGCTAGGCAAGTGAGCTTGGGTAACTTTAAAAGGCCCGTCTCACGATTCGTGAGCGGATCCCTCCCTCCTCACTTGTACTTACCTGGCCACAATTGGCGGTGAAGAGGCGATTTGAGACTTCTAATGACTTATCGTTTAAACCTTAGAAGTAGGCTAGTTGGCTTAGGAAACCCTAACAACTAAAATACGGAAAACTATACTTTTTGCAATTAAATACCCCATATTTATAAAACCGTTTTCCAAAATGAAAAGTATTGTTAAACCTAAGCAAAGCGCCGCTACAACCCACTTTTGGGGAACCTGTTAGGGATAGTACGGTTCATCGTGCACCCGCAGGCTAGTAGTGTGAGTTTCAGACCTCCGCAAGGAGCATTCGGTCTCGAAAGGTTTAAATACAATATTAAGGGAAATGAGATTTTTTCTAAATAAAATATTTATATTAAATTATTCATGTGTTAATATATATATATTTATCATTTAAACACCTATTTTATCATAAGATAAAGTTTCCACTTTTTCTAAAAAATTCCAAAATTAAAAGTTACGTTAAAATACCATGAATTTCAAATAAAACAATTAATACTTTGATTAGGATATATTCACTAGAATAACACAAATAAAATTCACATTCATTATAACAATAAAGACGATTATTAAATACTTGAGGTGTATTTTGAAAACTATACAAAAGTACTTTTTACATAAAACCCCTCAAGTTTTACAAATTACAATAAGGCCCCTAGCTAATATTGAACTTCAAATTATCTTCTTTTAGTCTGACTCAGGTTAGAGTCTGACTAATTTCTGACTTGAATATGATTCAAGTCAATCCATATTCATTTATATTCTAACACAATTGAATACATGAATCCCTGAATCCAGTTAACAATATATTCTTTTTGACTGAATCAAACCATGTATATTCATCCATTATCCTGATATTCCATTTACCTGATTATACAGTTACAACATGTTTACTGATATCATGGTTTTGGTCAGTCACTCAACTTACATATTCCAATACTACAATACTGTTAAACACTATGGGGTTTAAGGGGTAGATTGGTACGGAAGGTGTTAAAAGTGGCACGAGGTGGTCAGATTAAGACACCTAACCTGAATCCTGTTGCTGTTGTACCGTGGCATAACGGTTCCTTGTACTTTCCGTTTGCCCTGATCTCTAGCATATAGAGATCCCCCTCGTATACACTGGCATCCTTCTGTACCAAGCTACAAACAACAGCGTTACACAATGTTCCATAATATTCGACAATATAACACATTAGAAAATACTGTTACACTGTCATTCTCATTATTCTTATTCTTTGGGACTTACCGAGCGACCTGTTCGCTGACGACATTCTATTTCTTTCTTCTTTGAATGTCGTCAGGTGCGTTGGACCAAGCTGAGATCGAGCCCACCGGTGAAGATTTGGAGCAGTTCCAAGAAGACCCAGAGTTCTAGATAATTGTTCCTTGTTCTTTCCAGTATTTTTCATTTCTGTTATGCCACTGTTTAGGCATTGTTTTTTTCATTCCAGTTGTATTTTCATTTCATGCATTGTATAAAGAATGTTATTAATAAAAGTTGCTGTTATCTCAATATCTTTTGTCTCTTGTGATTATTTTATATTGCTTAGCTACGCTTAGCGTATGTACTTCTGAGTACATACGTAGCGGACCTCGTCGCGTCCACTTCGCCGTACACTGGGAAGCGGGGCGTGACAAAAGTAGACACAAACCAAGTAGCATACTACCATTTTTAGCAAGACTGTCAATACAACTGTGAATATCCCAAGCTTTCATTAAGTAATATACAAACTAGTATGATACAGTAATGACCTCTAGGGCATAAACACTAACAGAAGACAAAGAAGGTTCCGGCACCGGTTTGTTCTCAACGTGGAGTTAGACATCAAGATCCCTTCATTGTTGACTTCTAGAGAAAGTTGTGGATGTACGTTGTTCAGCCGAAAATCGAGAATTTTTAAATTTTCAGGAAGGCCGTTGTGGAGAAGCAGTTTGGAAAGCGTATGAAGGTTCTTCGTTCCGATCATGGTGGAGCGTTCTGCAAGTCAGGGAGGATCGTGTATCACACCACTTTTGATCTTACTTATATTGACGGAGCAGAACAGATGGTTCGGACTGTGTTTAGGAAGAACAGGTATTCACGGCTTACGGCTGGTCTTCCGAGGGAGTTTGGGCGGAAGCCTTATGTACAGTCGAGTATCTCATAGATCGCTCACCATCGACGGCGGTAGACATCATAATTCTCAAAGAGATATAGACTGGAGGGGCTAGGAATTACTCAGGACTTCATAGTTCTAGATGCGGAGCAAAAGGGTACAGATTGTAGTGTCCTGGTACTAAGGATGGAGTAATCAGCCGATATTTGATAGTCATTGAGTCTGCAATGTCTCAGAGAAAACAGACTCAAACAGATGGTGAGCAGGGAACAGGGCCACCGAGCCAAGTGATGTTCGAGACTTCAGTCCAGGTTACAGGTGCAGATGAAGTAGTCGATACTTCGATTCGGGCGGAGAGTCAAGTACAGCCAGTTATGCGAGGGCTGTATGATTTAGGTGCACGGGAGAGGCTAGGGACAAGGCTCCGAGGATATGGGATCAGGAGTTCAACAGAAAGTCTACATGTGAAATTCGTGGCATGGATATTGTCATGGATGGAGAGTCGCGTCCGTTAAGCGGTATATCGAGCAAGTTCTCGCTCGATATGGGATGAAGCATGTGTCTTCTTATTTAGTGGCGCACTTCGGATTGGTGTCCTCATCAGGGATAGTCGGCGATGGGGACAGATGGAGGTCGAGGATGGGTTACAGGGGCACTGATGCGGTGCAAGGTAGTTCGACACTTCAGATTGTTATCACAACATCAACAGGGAAGGTAGGGTTGTTAACTGTCTTAGAGGCGATTAGAGAGATCATGTATTTGCGGAGGATGTTGATTTTGGGTGTTCCACAAGAGGTGGGTGTTTCTTGAAAGACGGGAAAACGGTTGTGGCTCTTACAAAGGTTAGTGCCCATAAGAGTCCGACAGCTGCATTTACGGGGATAGTTCCGGATATTGAGTTCAAACAGTGCTAGGACTTGATCTGCCTAGTTGATTGATGAAGGCACGGCGACGACGAGAGCAGAAGTTCCAAGGTTTTTTAATAAAGTGTCTCTTTTGTGGTGAATTTGCATCAAGTTGGAAATTGTTGTTTTTTATGCAATTTTTTGGCCCAAGTTCATGCCCATGTGCAGAGCCCAAGATTAAGCCTAGTTGTGGCAAATCCCGTGAAGAGCTCGAGATTGCATGCGCGTGATTGAGGCAAAGGGATTTGATGAGGGCTAGGATTAGTTATTTGAATTAATCTGTAAGCCTATCTCTAAAAACCTCATGTATATGTGAAATTAATTAAAAGCCCTAGGTTTGTAATTAATTCACAACAGAGCCTTATTTGTTTTGTGCGGCTACAAAGTGCGGCTACAAAGGAAGAAAGAGGTAGAGAGAGAGGGTTTGAGCGAGAAAGACAGATTTTATTGTATAGTGCGGTGATATCGAAGAGGCAAATTCTCTCCTAATTCTTTTTGGATAGTGCAAGTTCTCGTTGTCGGATTGCAGAATTAGGTGCAGTTGCGGCGAATATGGGCAAAATCTTATGTTTTGTGTTGTTTGGTGTGTGCTTCTGATAGCTTGCGTTGTTTTGGTAGATTGTCCGGTTAATCTTTTTAAGTAGTTTCGAATCACGCGATCTTGATAGTTTTTCCGCTGCGACTCTTGGTATGGTTTGTGATTCATTCGAGGATCACGATCATGAGTATAGAAATTACAACAGCCTAGCATACCATCCATTTTGAGCTTCATGGCCTAGAGCATACATTTACCAGTTTTCATTCGATCCTCCTTAACTGTCGATTTGGTTGTGGAAAATATTATACTATTGGCAAACCGATTTGTGGTCATCCAATACAAGTGCAAGAAATGTCTAAATCATATACTTTTTTGTATTATAAGAGAGATTTTTCTCCTATGCTCTGCTAGCCGACCCCCACACTCCTAATATACTATATATTGACACTGCAAGCGATCTCATCAGCGTAAAAAGTTTGACCGCCTCGTGGTCCTTCACCATCAACGGAACCAATTTAATGCAGCATATCCAACTTGTTAAGATAACGACAACAAACACTACGAGGGAGCCAGTCAATAGATGAGCTCTTGTTTTCTTTAAGTGATTAACAACGAGAGAAGGTTGGTTTTCTGTTCCCTTTTTGCTTTTAATGCGTCTAACGTTCTGAATTTCGAATGTCGGTGTCGTGTATCTCCGAAGATTTTGATGTCGGATATCGAATATCCTGAAATATCATGTGGTTTTATTAAATACCGGGTTCTACATTTTTGTAATATAAACGTAATTTCTATAACTTATTTTTCTGAAAAAATATTAACTTATGTAGATTTTTAATTTTATTAAATATATATCTTCCTTAATAGCTCAATGATAGAGCGATCGCCTATTTATTACTTAATTTACAAAGCCTGAGCCCAAAACTCGAAAGAAAATTACCTAAAAATAATTCTCGATATATCGAAAAATGTCGGGTAAAGCGGAAACATCACAAAATGTCGGCCGACATTTACCAAATATCGGTACGAGAAATAATTTAATTCTGCAAATCTATGTCGTTTTCTTCCCAAAACCATCACATTTTGGCGATTTCGGCCGACATTGAGAACACTATTATGGGCTAACTCGAATGTAAATGGTTACAGCTTCATTAAACAAGAAGGACATGTAAGTTTACCAGGCTTAAGAGGCAAAATTTTGCCAGGAAAAAAAGAATTATACTTCGATACAGAAATATTCCTTTGTTAAGCTGTCAGGTTCCGTATATTCTTCGGTTGCCGTAAGCATTACATCAAATGGACATCATCATTAATATGCTCATTATAAGTGCAAAACGAAAGAGAGGTTGGAATACAGTCACGGTAACATCAACTGAAGATTGAAATGGAAAGCTTATAATTTTAGTGAGGTCCCATGACAGTTGTTAGACGGAGACCTCAGAAACTAATCAGTACATTTCAGGACCACATCCATTGACGCGTATAGGTATAGACAGATATAGATGCCCTCGCGTGAGAGGCAAATCCTTCGAGGAGAATATACAGATGGTTGTTTATAGAGAAATACGTGAACTGAATTGATACCAGTAAAACGACAATGAATAGCTTTTGCCTTTAGGAACCTTAATCAATGTGATTTTTGGAAGATGCCACAAATGGCTCGACGCAACAGCTGGGGGTTGGAAATTCTCGATGACATCTTGGAAGTATTAGCTACATAATCTCTATAAATGAAAAAGAAGAAAATAAACAGCGATAGATATAACGACTTCTAGCCCCAGACAGGTCAGCCCCGGAACGGAAAAATAAAATTAACATAATGAATCTTACCAGCTTCTCCACAGCGACGGACCATCAATTTCAGCCTTCAGGCCCATGCTCGCTGACTGTTTCAGTACAGACATAAATAGGGTCCACTCTGTGACAAGAAAATTAATGAGAATATACGGGCGGTGTCTCAGAAGGCGATATAAAGAAAATATGTGAACTATAGCACTTCCTGGAAACTTTAAGATACATGTGTGTGTCAAATACACATAGGATACCCGTATGTTCCAACATTTATTATGCGAGTGTGTGCATGCATTACCACCTGCTCCAACTTGAAAAACCAATTGTCCGAAAAATAAAATTAGATAATCATGTCAATGGAGAGTATAGCATGCGCTGAAATCCTTACCATCATCATGAACATCTGAACTCTCTAGTCAAAATAAAATTGGCCATGAAAACACAAGATTTTATGAAATATTTTGACACAAATTTTACAATTAGTTTCGTCAATCTGATAAAAAAAAGTACAAACTTATCGACCAAGGAAACTATGGATAAGAAGATTGCCATAATCTTATAGAACCAGTTAGCATTCCCCAAAACATCGCTGTTTTCCTTGGAGGCAATTCCATCGCTTGTTCGAGAAGAAGAAGAAAGCTTTGAGCCTCCAACGCAAGTTCGGGAAGAAGAAAGCTTGCTGGTCCTTCGAGAAACTCCATCGAGGTAATTTTTTTGATCATTTATCTCGGGCTTTTTTGCTTATGTAATTTTTTTACTGGCACCGTTAAAAGTCCTCAAGTTCTCATTGATCATTTATCTTGATTTCTTTTTCTTTTTTGCTATTGCAAATCTGCAACTAAATTCCTCAATCATTGTTAAAAATTCTGAAGTTCTCAAATCTCGATAATTTTTTTTGCTCCTGCAAATTATTTTCTCAATCACTGTTAAAAGCAAAGTTGGTGATGTTGTAATTTTCCCTTTTTTCATGTGCTTTTTTCTTGCTAAGCATAACACTTAAAGTTCAGGTAATAATCTTGTATTCATTCTGCTGCAATGTTGCTGTATTTGTTTATATTGCCCTTGCAATACTGTTGTATTTGTTTATTTTTCATGCTACTGCCTTTTTTTTCTCTCCTGTAATCTGCAAGTTGCGGCCGTATTTTTTCATAGGGAAATTTCACCAAAACCATCCTGAGCTTTAGCATATGTTCTCACTACCACCCTAAGCTTTTTTCCTATCACAGCACCCCAAGCTTTTTTCCTATCACAGCACCCCAACTTTATCTTCTGTTAAATCCGACCCCTCCTGCCACCCCCTCCCGTTAAATCTAATATCAAATGACTAAAATACCCTTTCATCCTTTTCCCTCCAATTTATTACTTAAAAGAAAAAAGGAAGAAGAAACAGCAGAAGAAGATGAGCTCAGAAATGGTGACGGTGGCATCAGCGTTGGTCCTGGCTCCTCCGCCTCCGCTCCTTCCTCTCTCTCCCCTCTTCACCTCCACTCTCTCCTCTTCTTTCTCTCTTATCTTTTTCAAAATAGTCTCTTCTACAACAATGGCGAGATAACTTGAATGCTACAACCACTCCGTGATTATGCTAATTTGTTGGAGCGATTATTCTTGATTATTAATTTTCATATTTTTTTCCTTTCTTTTTTTGGGCTTTGTATGAAGTTTATTCTTTGAGATGGGGTTACTCTTTTATTAATTACCATCAAAAATTGAAGGAAGAATCAAGTTTGTAGTTTTTTTTGTATGTATATATTGAGTATATTTAGGTTCTATGATTTTTGATATGGATCAAAACATCATGTGTATGGAGAGTGCCTATTTGATTCAAATCTCATCACTTTATAATTTAAGCCAATTTGTTATCTCAATCTCATGTATTTGTGAGGTGTTATCTCATGTATATACATGGTAAGAATAAAGGAGAATCTGAGCCTCACTTTTATGTTGTCTTCCGTTTTCATTTTGTTTAAATTTATGTTGTCTTTTCTTGTTGTTGATCAACATTTTTCCATTGTTTCGATAAAAGAATTGGTGGTGAGTATGCGGTATTTGTAGGACTAAAGATATTTATAGAAATGATTGTGCTTTGATCAAGTAACCAAGCCTGCACACTAACCCTTTGTCAAAATACCCAAGAGAGCTCAACTATTCCAAAAGAAAATGCTAGCCCAATTGTTCATAAGATCAATGGGATTTTACATGCGGAGAACTCACGAATGCCCGTGGAACGAGGGTTGGAGGAGATGAGCGCTATCTCATTGCTTCAAACTTGGGTATTTGGCTATTGGGTTCTTCGATTGGATCAAGCTCCGACATGGGTTTTGTCATAACATGGAGACTTACAACGCGATGATTTATATCACAGGCGAGACGAGAGATTTTAATTTATTTGGAATATGTTTATATAGATTTTGGGGCTAATGGTGTTTGGAATGTTTGTATAAATGCTTAGAGAGTTTTTGTTTGTACGTAAGGATTGTGTTTGTATAAATTTTAAAGATAATTTTGTTTGGAATGCGTTGGTATAAATACTTGAGAGAGGGTGAAAGAAATTATTTGATTTGTTGAAGATATCAATTTGAAATAATATCAAAAAACACCCAACTCCTAAATCAATGGAAAAAGCAGGTCAAAATATCCATTTAAAGAACCAATATAAAAAAAAGCATCCAAATTTGAAAGCAAAGGGAAAGATTGATCGTTGCCTTATCGCCAATGTAATGGATCTTGACGGTTGTCTCATCGGCTCTAATAGTGGGATCTTGATCAAGATGACGTGCTTGAAACAAGGCCATGCGTCTTCGTAGATGTCAAGCACGCATCACCATTGCCGGAGTTCAAGAGATCGTCGGCTCAAAAAACACTTACAAATCATGTTTCATACAAACACAATCGAACATCATCACAATTCAACATTTGTACAAACACATTCCAAACACCATTCATTAATATAAATTTGTTACAACAAAACACCATCATCACCGCCATTCAAGAATTTATATAAACAAATTACAAGCCTCGTTCATTAATATAATTTTATGAAAACAAAAACCAAATTAGTTTAATACATAGAAACATTTATTTGATACATAGCAACTCAATGAGCATGGAGCGGAATAAAGCTAGGGCGAAGAGGGTCATGGGAGTCATTGCATTATCCGGAGATCATGACGTTGAAGGTGATGAGGTCAGGGATCGAGATGAAGGTGCAAGGGGTGACGAGGTCGGGGGAGGATACGGTCCAAGCGGTGGATGCACAATTACCCTCTCCAAATCCAACATATCCATACTCACCACCATCACAACCATCTCCAAATCCTTCACAATCATTTTCACAAACGCCTTGAGCACATTCTAGTCATATCCTACAAACACTACCCACTCACAACCAATCTCTTAACAAACACTTCGACCATCATGATCACCATCCCAAACACCACAACCATCATCCCAAACACTACAACCACCATCATAAGCTTCGCAACCACCAAGATGAGATGAAAACCGATGAGAAAAAAATTCCACCTTTTTCCGAACTAAAACATTTGATGAAGATGGTGAGTCGCAATATTGGATGAAGGGCTCAGTCTCGCCGGAGACGTCGAGACCTGACGACTGAGCAGCTCCCTGCTGCCGCTGCCTGAAACCCAACAATCTTGTGACCTTTTCATAGATGCTATATCACCCAAAAAAAAAGAAAATTATCAAAAAAAAATCAAAAAAATCAAAGGCACCAAAAAATAAAATCAAGATTAAAATTTATGAATGAGTTTTAAAGGTTAGAGGTTTTAATTTGAAAGCCAACAATCTCAGGTACGCTGTCTACCTCAGCTACTAAGCTCGTAGTCTTGGCCGCCGGTGACCCTCGAGGAGTTCGAGTTGATCCCTCGCCTCTGCCGCGTGTATGGGTTTTGAAGGCAAGAGGTTTTAATTTGAAAGGGAAAAAAGGGTAATTTGGATACTAAAAAATAAAAAAAATTATAAAAAAAAATTGCAAATCTAACGGGAGGGGGGTCGTAGGGGGCCAAGAGTAACGAAATGTAATGTTGGGGGAGCTATGATGGGAAAAAATCTCAGGGTGGCAGTAGAAACATATGCTAAAACTCAGTGGTTTTGGTGAAATTTTCCTTTTTCATATTGCTGTTGTTGAAGTTTTTCGTGGTGCTGCTGTATGTCATGCATTTACAAAAGAAAAAACTAATAAAATGCATCAATGTTTCAGTCTTCAAAATTTCAAATGAATTTAAATTTGACTGTAATCTGTAGCTACTAGCTATTATATTCAAATTATAATTAGTATTTACTATTTAGTGACTAAGTCATGGTTACTGTCTCTGCCGCTCATTAATCATTATGATATCTTTTTTTTAATAAGTTGTAGCCGAAGTGTTGCATGGAAGGTAGCTTAAAGGCATCAAGCCGAACAATGAGCTCATCAACTTCAAATTATTCTCGATCTATATCAATTGATCAAGAGAAACCATCACCTCCATAGGATGATCCTAAATGACAATATGGGGATGTCTTGTGAATCCAAATGACAAGAGGATGACCAAATGCAATCCCTGCGGGCATACATCAAGTGATGAAGTTTACCAACTCAAGAAATATATTGCTTGAGTTAGAAATACTGTAAAGGAGAGTAAGACTTCACCTAAAGATAAAGTTGATGCTAAAGAATTACTTGATGAGGCAAAGGAAAAAAAGATTGAAAAGGTGCTGAAACAAATTGAACATAAAGATGAGGTCCAGATATCATGGTCAAGACTTAGCAGCAGGCTTAGAGAGTTCGACGCAATTTATTGTTATGTCACCTTTCTTCCGGTGGAGCCTACACATGTGATCAGCAATGGTCAACAGACGTTGATCAATGAACTTTAACATAAGAAGAAATAACTAGTTCAGGAATGGGTCTCTTTGGGCTTATGAAGCAGGAATTCCCTTTCATGGCTTGATGCATCACTTATTTGGCAACATGTAGTGTGAGGCGATTGGGCAATTTAGGGTGGGCTATGTAGACCCGACTATATATCAATTGCGAGAGCCGTTGTTAAATAGACCCTACACATAAATGACGTCTCTCCGTTGTTAAATGGACCCTACCCCAAAAAGACGTCCATTCATGAACTAGTTCACTCTTCTTCCTACGTTCGACCTTATTGATGGACGTTTGTTTATCCTTGTTGATCACATGTGTAGGCTCCTCCAGAAGAAAGATGGCAAAACCATGAATTGTGCTGTACTCTTTAGGCCTTTTGCTTCCGATCAATGAAATATCCTCCTCACGAGTAAGTCTTGACCTTGATATCTAGACCTTGTCTCTACTTTCAATTTGTTCCATCACTTTTTCTATCTTTTTTCCCTTTAGCTCATTAAGTAATCCTTCAGTATTGGATTTATCTTTAGGTGAAGCCTTCTTACACTTCTTTACATTATGACCAACCCAAGCAATATCTTACTTGAGTCGGTAGATTCCACCACTTGATGTATGTCGATAGAAATTGCATTTGGTCTTTCATCTTGTGATGTGGATTCACAAGACATCGCCACTGTCATCCAGGATCTTCCGATGTAGGTGGTGGCTCTCAATCAACTGATATAGACCAAGAATTATTTGGATTTGAGTACCTCATTGCTGGACTTGATGCCTTTGAGCTACCGTCTATACAACACTTTCTCTACAACTTAATAACTTATTAGAAAAAGAACTCATAATGACTAATGAGAGCCAAAGAGAGTAACCATAACTTAGTCACTAAATAGTAAATATTAATTATAATTTGAATATAATAGCCAGTTAGCTAATAGCTGCAGATTACAGTCCAATTCAATGATAATTTAAACTTTAAAGGCATTTAAAATTTTAAATATTGAAACAGTTGATGTATTTTATTAGTTGGTATCTGAACTTTTTTTCTTTCGTAAATACATGATATATAGCACCAGGTAGCAGGCAGCAGCACCATGGAAAATTCAGGAGTAGCAATATGAAAAAAACACAGTGGCAAATTGCAAATTACAGGAGAAAAAAAATAAAGCAGCAGCAGCATGAAAAATAAACAAATACAACAGCATTGCACGTGCAAAATAAACAAATACAACAACATTGCAGCAGAACAAATACAGGATTAATGAGATGATTACCTAAACCTTAAGTATTATGCTTAGCAAGAAAAAATACATGAAGAAATAGGGGGAAACACATCACCTTCTTTGCTTTTAATTTGCAGGAGCAAAAGAAAAAGAAGCTGAGATTTGAGAACTATAGAACTTTTAACAGAGGGAAAAAATGCAGATTTGCAGGAGCAAAAAAAAGGAAATTATGATAAATGATCGAAGAGAAGATGAGAACTTAAGGACTTTCAACGGTGACTGCAAAAATATTGCAAAAGCAAAAAAAACCGAGATAAATGATAAAAAAATTTACCTCGGTGGAGTTCCTCGAAGGACTAGCCTCAAGGAAGCTTTCTTCTTCTTGATCTAGCGATAGAGGTTCGAAACTGTCTTGGTCTTCTCGAACCTAGCGATGGAGCTGATGCAGTGAAATTGCCTTCAAGAAAAACAGCGATAGAGGCGTTTTGGAGCAGTTAATATTAAAGCTGTAAAATTTATTATATGCTGTATACAACGGGTCAGGTATTTAGCATGTAAAAAGTAGGATTTTATTGGGTTAAGAAGTGACGCCGTTGCTTTACAACCGCTTTTCCAACCCTCTTTGACCAAGAAAAGCTTTGACCGTTGCCGTTTTCTTCTCAACTTGCCAACTTGTTCTGACAAATTTTTAACCGATTTAGCGCCGCCTTCGTCGCTGTAACAGTAAAAAAGGAACGCCAACCGATTTCCACACCGATTTTATTGAAATCTTGGCGGAAAACCACTCAAATCGCTAGATCGGCCGATTTAGCGCCGATTTTGGCCAATTTCCACAACCTTGTCGTTATATATATATATATATATATATATAGTCAAAAATAGGTTAGCCGCTTTTCCGACTTAATCCCGCTAAAACTAAATTGGTACCTAACTGCTTCACTCCGCTTTCGGCTTTCCACAACCTTGGCAATGAAAGTCATAAGTTTCAAGAAGCATAGAAATCGCCAGTTAAAAGCTTTCAAGACAATACGTAAGTCGCAATTCATCAAGAAATTTCACCAAAGTTAGCTAGCAAATCGTCAAGAAATCCGCTTGGGAGTTAATGAGAAATTTTTTATTATAAGCTTAAAGCACATCATGTATGCGTCTAACTTAAGGGGGAGTGTTAAGAAAACTTCAGGGTTAAGAATAAATTAGTGGTAATAAAAAAGTGCTTAGGGGTTAAGTAAATGATTATATGGCACTTAGATAATTTGATAATTTGGAAGATTGCAGAAGATTAATTTATGTAACTTGTTAGCTAAGTTTATTATAATATAAATAGAGAGACCATCTCTTCTCGCATGAGTTGTTTTTGTCCAATAATAGGTTTTCCTTCTTTTCAGTAATATGCAATTCTTAGGTTGCTTTGCTTCTAACACCATGTTAATAATTATTAATATTGCCCAATGGAAGAAGTTATCATTGTTGCCCATGGCTTAACAGGAACATGAAGTATGCTAGAAGAATGTACTGCAAATTCTGTCGCACGGGAAAAAGGCAACAGAAGAATGGATTGTGAATTCTGTCACAAGTCACAAGTCCAAGCATCAAGTGGCAAATCAGTGGGAATAACTAAAGAAGGGAGTTTTGAAACCATTGCTCCAATTTTGCTATATTTAGACCTTAAAACACTACAATTAATAAGAGCTTAATGGGGTCTGCATAGCCATTAGCTACGATTGTTGGTAGCCCCATTAATTGTGTCAATAATGTAAGGGGTGCTTGTTATAAGTTATGGAGGGCCCCACCCCCCAGGGGCTGGGACATGCAAAAATACAGTAGGCTTTACCGCATTACCAGTCCACTGCTTTTATTCCCTTACTGGTGTAATGCTTAAGCTAGCTCAGATACACTTAAAATCTTTCCCAATCTAAACACTATTGCCTCTAAGAGTAGAAATCAGGTAGTTTACCAGGAAAGCTCATATGCATGTTGTGCTTTAAACTTGAAACGTCGTTGTGAACATAACATATGAGTGGCATATTTATGCATGGGCGATGCAAAAAGACAACTATATCTAATAGAGAGAAGCACACACGCTTACCTCGAGAGAGGATTACTTGATTCCATGAGCTTAAGGCAACAAACTTGGTCTCAGCCAAAGGCACAGTTTCCAATCCGGGTGCATCATAGGGTATGGTTACAGTAGTAACATCCTTGAAATCACACACTCTCAATTCTATTGCCTCCCAGGTTTCATTCGTAAAACAAATCTCAATATAACATATACTATTAGCTCTGCATCAAGGAAACAGACTTGCATTGAGAGAAAACAAAAGACTACGACCCAAAAACAAAGGTCTCACTATTGGACTCCATCAAGTGAGACTCGTCAAATCTCAAACAACCCATTACGCTCTCGCCTCACCGAAGCAATAAGCTCAACTCTAGGGTTCGCGCCAAACTTACAAGCATAGGCACAGCCGTAAGACGCCACGTTAAAGCGTCGCTTGTAGAAAACGGCCGGCTTGAGGCTGAAACGAGGGACATTCCATCAAAGACCAGGCTTTGTCTCCGGCCTTGGAAAATGCCAATTGCCTACGACAACAGCAAACCAGTAGAGCTACGAAATCGGATGATACTGCGGGATCCGAGGATTGGCCCCACTGCTCATAGGGTTCCATGAAACGATTGATGGAGCAGCGAAGTCGAGCAAAACGAGCCAACCATGAGGCGATCCGTGACAGGCCATTCCACTGAAAAGCGACGATTCAGGAACCTCAGAGATAGCTAGGGTTTTGTCGCCGGTGGATGAGAATCTGAAGACGGTGTGGTTACCTCGGACGTCCTTGGGCGATGACGCATGGCAGATTAGGATCGAAAGTGAGGAGCTTCGAGATCAGCTCCAACAATTCTTTTGGCAACCACGACCAATCGACGGAGGGCATTAGGGCTTTGATTTGGAGGCTAGGGTTAGGGTTTTGGGTGAAGCTGGGTTTTAAAAAAAGGGCAAAATTTCAATTTAGGCTATTTTTTAATAATGTTTTTAAATTTAGGATACTATAAAAAATATTTATAAATTTAGACGATTTTCGGCCATTAACGCTGCGCCTTTTTTTTAAAAAAAATTCTAGGAAGCTCACTTGGCCAGTGCGCCCCATACAATTCCTTTTTTGAAAATGTATGGGACACGCTTAGCAAGCACGCCCCATACAACAACACTAAAGCGCCCCATTGAAGTTGTACATATTTGGCAAGTGCGGCCCATACAACTTAGTGTTTAAATTAAATGGGGCGCAGTTCACAACTGCACCCGTTAAAAAATAAAGTAAATATATGGGGAAAGAAACAGACCCGTGGGGCGCAGTTGTCAACTGCGCCCCAAAAAGAAACAGACCCGTGACTGGGTCTGTTAAATAAATCGATCTTCGGAGAGATCGATTTATTTTTCCACTGCTGCTCTCCCTCTCTCTCACTCTCTCTATCTCTCCCTCTTTCTCTCAGATCTCACTTCAAAAATTCACCACCATCACTAAAATTTCACCCAGACTAAAACATATACGGGAGCCCATTTTCATCGATCGCCATCCAGATCCAAAGATCTTCGTTGAGTTCCTCTCCCTCCTCCGCCCGCCACCAATATTTGTATCTCTCCTCCCGTCGAGATATAAGTTCCTCAATCTCTTATAGGGGTTATGTTAAATTTCAAATTTAATGGTTTCTATGGAAATTTATAGTGTTAGGGTTAATGTTTGAAATTGATTTTTAAAATTTTTTTGTGAAGAAATTACTAGTGTTAGGGTTGGGTTAGGGTTAGGTTGATTGTCGAGAAATCTCTAGTGTTAGGGTTAGGGTGTTTGCAGAGAAATCTTAAAGTATATCTCAAGTTTTCTGGCAGGTGAAGAAATGACGGATAATTATATTGCTCTAATTTGCTATTATACTAGACAATTATCGATCGACGAAAATAACATTCCTAAATATGTGAGAGGAAAAAGTAAGATCGTAAGAGTCAAAAAATCTAGCACATACAATGAGTTGAAGCAAGTAGTGTACAAAACTACCAAAATCAACCCACTAGAGTTCAATATTTCCTTAATATGCAAATGGACATGAATACAACGCCATTGAAGTATTCGATGATGAGAATACACAAGTCATGCTTGGTTCGGGATTGAAAATGATCGAGCTGTTTGTGAAGAAGGATATATTGACGTCCGCTCAACTGCCCGAACCTTCTTCTGAAGTGCTGGATCCTTTTTTTCAAGCGTTCGAGCATGACCAACAAGGAGAATATTCTTGCATGCTCAATATGAATGCTGATTCTACCAGCTTTATGTTTCCTACCAATAATGACCAGTATAGAGATCAAAGTTACATAGGTGAAGGCACATCAAGCGGAACACCAGTGAATTAGGAGTTTATTAAGTATTATCTTGTATATCTTTATACCGCATGTACATTTAGCGAAACACCATTTATTTAGAGTGGAGATATGTTATACTTTATTAAGTATTAAAAAATTTGTGTGCGGTTCCTTTGTACCGCTGGTCGGTTTTAATTGCAAACCAACGCCAAACTTTGGCATCAATTTCCATCTCCAAAATGGGCTCTTTCGAAAGATTGTGGTAAAAGATTTTGGATGATGACTACAAATACTTCAGAAAAATTTAACGGGGTCTTAAAAGGATCTCGATCTTTATTTATTCAGGCCTTAGTAGCACGGACCTTTTACCGTGCGAACAAATATTTCTTTGCACGACGTGAGGAGGGGAAACGTGGCCGACGAAGTTATATCCTAAATTCGAGCAGTTAATAACAAGCAGGGCTACAGATGCTAAGTTAGCTTGGATCGTAAGATTCAGCCAGTCTGAATGGCAGTTGACTGACAAAAGTGAAAAACAATACATTGTAGTCATTAATGGTAGGAACTACAGTTGTACGTGCAATATCCCTAAGTTGCAAAAGTTTCCATGTTCATATGTGTAGGGTTCCTAGGCACTCCCAAGAGGTCTCACAAGGCATCAACCATGCCAATTTCAAAATTACGGTGCCGAGAAACCCTAAACTACGGATCGTTGGCTAGATGTTTAGGCGAAAAAGCTAACTAGTTAACACTTAACTAAGAGATACGGAAATACAACCTTTGTAGATCCGGTCCTCCACCTCCACGGCTCCAAGATGAGGTCCTCTCCGCTGTCCAAATCAAATCCGGGCTCTAGCGTCGGCTTCGTCGGAGAATGGGCAAGCTAGGTCGTCGATGTCCATGCCGAAGATGATCTACGTCGAGGCATCGCTAGATCGAGCTCCACCTTCACCGAGTCTTGAAAACTTGTGAAGGAAACACACTCTACTACTTGGCAAGAGGTAGAGGATGAAGAAATAGGAAGTGGGTAGACTTTAGTTTTGGATTTCTCACTCTTTTTCATCACTTGCCATTAATGGAGCAAGCTTTCTTCATGTGAAGAAAATGAAGAAGAAGAAGAAGCTAATTATGATAAGTTATGAATAATTGTTCTTTAGAAAATAGAAAATAATAATACTTATCATGATCAACCATGGTTAAGTGTAGAGACTAAACCCAAGTTAAGTGAATGGTTAGGTTAGGAATGAAGACAAAAATGGTGACTAAGTCAAAGCTTCATGAAGCTTCAACATAAATCCAAATTAGCCACCATTTTCCTTTTGCCAAAAAAGAATAAATAAACAAATAAATGAATAAGTAAAAACCCTAATCATCCACTTAATCATAGTTTAATACTTTACACTTAACCAAAAAGCATGTATCATCAAACATGATACAATCATGTGCACAAAATCATATCGCATATGCAATGCGCACACCCGAGTGAGAAAATCCATTTAAAGTGAACCAATACTAGTTAATGCAAAGTAATATATCAAATATATAATTATGCATTAAATCATTAAATCAACACTTGATTCAATGATCCGGTCATGTCGCACACAACCGACTAGTATACAATGTATCGGCTTATCGAATCAATCCTTGATTCGATAACTAGGTTATATCGCATACAACCATTCGACACATTCATCGCGAGAATGAAATACGGTATCACATACACGCATTATTCTTGGTCCCGCACATATCTCATATGCGCTCGTATTTCGTTTCGCTTGAGCCAGGAAACCTCTGTGTAGGACTCTAAAGACTCGTCAATACGCCGGCAGCAGGTGATGATTATATCAAACACCCACAAGCCGCAAGCGGTCTGCTAAACGTAACGGCCACCCGGGTATTGAGCGATCTGAAGATCGACGAGCAAGCCCGCTCACACTCCAGTGAATCCAACCAGTAACACTACCGTACAGTCCGGTCTGATCGTCTGATATGTCGCATATCCCGCCTAGGGGTGGTAAACGTCAGACCCCAATAGCTCGATAAGTGGTGTCGATATGAGGTCTATAACAATTCGAGAAACTACTGGTAACACTTACCAGTAAATCTCAGCAACTCTGGCCAGGGATTTCCTGTTATAGCCAATCGAACACAGCGCAACATCAACTCCCTATACCGGGAGAGACGAATCCCCTCCTATCGCTCATTGCCTCCATGTGACTCGGGACTGTACCCAAAAACCACCGTTTTGCACGCCCTCTTGGACGTGGTAAGATGGAAATCAAAGCACAGTGGGAACCACACAAGACTCTATGACGATCTCGGGTCAACAGACTACTCTGTACCAGTGTCACCAGAGAACTGCCATCTGACGTGAGGTATAATACCATCTGGGAGTTCTCGGCGAGTCCGTCCAGTGTACCCAGTCTCTACTGAGCACCCGTATATCATCTCTGATGTCAAACACCGATGGATATGGGATCATCCATCGCCCATCTGTATGGGTCGAGAAGGTATACGCTAGTCTACTCTGGTATATCGATGCCCCGTCTCGATATACCCACGACTAGGGACTTTGAAGGATGTACTTATGGACTAACATGTCCCCACTAGTATGATCCGCATCATAGTCCAGGTAGTCAAGTACAGATCCTAAGGGCTTTACCAACATGTAACAGAGAGACAATCAGCATACACGTTAAGGTAAAGGGTAACCAGATAGCATACTATCATGTCGAGCAAGAAAGTCATCCCTATATATGTCCCAGCATCCACTACAATATACATCCTATGTACAGTAATGGCCTCTAGGGCATACATATAACTAACAATCTCCCACTTGCACTAGGGCCATCTGTAGCAGTGGTTGCAGTATCTCATACTCAACCATCCCATGAAAGTCTCTCTCTGGGAACAGGCCTTTGTGAGTGGATCCGCTGTGTTGTCCTCTGAGTCTACTCTCCAAACCTCGATCACCCTGGAGATCAACTATCTCCTTGATCAGGTGATACTGCCTTAGAATAAGTCTGGATCACTGATGGGACCGGCGTTCCTTGGCATAAGCCACAACTCCATTGTCTCACAATGGTAGGAACATAGTTCATCTCATGAACCAATATACACCCAAACACCCTCTAGGGTAGCATCTTAAGTAGCGATGTATCTTGCCTTTATCGTCTAGTTTGTCACGGTATCTGGCTTGGAACTCTTCCAACATACCGTCCCTTTACTGAGGGTAAAGACAATGCCTGTGACTGACATTCAGTCGTCTTTATCACCCTGGAACCCTTCCAGTGATTCTCCCAAGGATCGATTGATACCATCTCGCTACAACTAGTGAGAATCCTAACATCCAATTAGATCTATCTCATAGATCCAAAATCCAGGATTTAGTAGGTATCACTTTGATCCTATGTGGAGAGTCATTGTGATAACCGGAGATTGACCGTGCGTAGCATAGGAAACTCCTTCCCTATCAAGAGTATGTCATCCACATACTGTACGAGGATCACCACCATACTCCCTACTACCTTTTTGTTTATACAAGGTTCATCTACCATTTTGATGATGTCAAACTCTTCGACTACTCCATCAAAACAGATGTTCCAACTCCGCGATACCTGCTTTATCCTATAAAGCATCTTGCACACGTTTCCGCTGCTCCCACTGTTTACGAGGCCCTCTGGCTGTGTACTTATAGACGCCCTCTTCTAAAACCTCATTTAGAAAAGCTGTCATGACACCCAACCACCAGATATCGTAGTCATAGTATGTAGCCGTGGCAAGTAGGATCTGGATGGACTTAAGCATAGCTACTTAGAAAAGGTTTCATCATCATCCACAGCTGGTCAATGATGCAAACTTTTAACAAGTCTAGCTTTGAAAGTCTTAACTTTTCGATGTACACCAAGTAATCTTCTCAAGATATACTTGCTCCTGATGGGGATTTAACCCTTCAGATATAGCAACCAAAGTCCATACTTTGTTGGTGTATAAGGATTCCATCTCAGATCGCTAAGCATCCAGCCATTCTTACAGAGTCTTACTCCTGATGGCCAGCTCGAAGCTAGTTGGGTCATCATCTCATGATGCAATCCTAGCTCCCACTGTCATAGAGAAACCGAAGTATCTCTCAGGTGGGTGAGGAACCCTACTAGATCGGCGTAGAGGCTGAGGTTCGTTGGTAACTATTGAATCCTTTGGTTTTATCAAATCATCTGCTGTAGTTTGTATAGCTGGAACCTTTCCAGTTGTACATAACAGACCTTGCCTCGAGCTTGTCCGGATTTTGTTTTTAGACATAGGCCGGACAACCCCAAATCTTAACTAACTTAAGACATGGGTTCTTCCCATTCCATATCATATATGAAGCGGTAGGCAACTGATTTGATTGGAACCCTATTCAATAGGTATGCAGCTTCTTAAGTGCATTACTCCCAAAAAGGAAATAGGTAACTCAGTAGTACTCATCATAAAGCATACCATATCAGATAGGGTGTATCTGCTCCGCCCCGACATACCATCGTGCAATGGTGTATACGGATGAGTAATGCTGAGAGAGAATCTCATTCTCCTTTAAAATAATCCAGGATTTCTGTGCTCAAGTATTCTCCTCCTTGATCACATCAAAGGACATAATACTTATACCCGTATTTTGGTTCTCTACTTCTAAATCATATTCTGTGAATATCTCAAAAGGTTCAGACTTGTGTTTCAACAGGAACATATGTCTGAATCTTGAGAGATTATCAGAGAATGTAACGAAGTACAAAGAACCAGTCCTGGCATATGTAGACATGGGACCTTACATACATCAACATGTATCAGTCCTAAGAGTTCACTAACTCTTTCTCTTTTTCCAATAAACAGAGCTGGTGTCATTATATCTTTGTGACATGACTGGCAAGTTTCACAAGATGTAGATTTAAACTGATTTAAATATGCATCTTTATGTAACTCTAGCTAGTCGGGTCACATTGATCTGACCTAGTCTACAATGCCTCAAGAAGAATTCGTTCATTTCTGAACTCTTCCTCTTGTGTGTGATCCGTATACTAAGAACTGTAGTTTGATTTAGAACATCAATACTTTTAGATAACGTGCCTGAACCGATCAACTTTTGATATAGGAAATGTTCAAAACATTATCCAACAATAAAATTTTTTATCATTTCTTTACTAATAAAGAGACTGATATGATTTTGTATATCAGGTTCGGTATCTAATAACATTCGTTCAGAATCAATGTATTGGTAATACAGGGTGACAGTGACCAACAGACTTGGCTGCAACTCTTGCCCCGTTTTCTGCCTCATGAAACTTATCACCCGTTCTCAGTTCTCTACCTTTCTGTAGCCCTATGTAACAGATTACATATCTGGGATCCTGATCTAGTATCACATACCCAGGACGTAGAGGATACAAAGAAACAGTTCTGTGCAACGAACACACCCGAAGATGATGCATCATATGCACTTTCTTCGTTTGGGCGGCACGGGAAATCTGGTATTCCCCAATTTCCTGCTCTGTCTTATAACAATTATAAGTTGGAGCGGGACCAACGTTCCCCAGCTCAGTATAACAAGCGGGTTCGGTCAATAATCCGTATTATTATCTTGATTAAGGCGTGATATGGTCGCTACCTGGAGAGAGAGAGAGAAGAAAACACTCAGCGTGCGCTCTGCAAGAATAGATTGGTTATGATTTTATCTAATCAGGATGGCTGCCACTGCTTTTTATCAAATCTTCCTTCAAACCCTAAAAGGAAAGACTAGCCGGGATTAATTACACACTACAAGTTCGCCAATCTTTCAGCCAGGCCAGTGTCGGTACTTTGAGGGAGGTCCCCCGTGCTTTCGCACGAACCTAATTAATGTAAACCTCGTTTTCCCAGAGGCGTAACCCCGTTGACACCTTTCTAGACACCTACTTGATCGGCTAATTGTAATATGTAAAACTCTCCCAGGAGTAACAATTACTCGCAGCGGGTATCGGGATCCAACTATCTCATAGAAGGTATGCAATCTCATTGCAAATTTCAACACTTGAAATTCCCGATAATGGTTTTTACCCCTAGCACCTATGACCTTGGCTAAGGTCAACAAATCATAGGTACTAGTCAAGTTCTACCCGTCATTTCGTGATTAATTAGACCCACCCACATGACCCTTGGCTAAGGTCAACAAAGCCACATGACTGTCCTAACTAATCGCATCATATGCTGTGTAGGAAGACATCACTTAGCTACCGCACACTACGCCTCGGCTATGGTCGACAAACGTAGCACGAATACTAAGTACTCTACTTCCTAAAATGACGGAGGGTTGCGAATGGTTTTTATGAAAACCTTTAACGCTTTGAACTTGATCTCGTTGCGGAATCAAATGGTTTTTAAATGGAATGTTTTCGAGGCTTTTCTAGTTTTGCTAAAGGGGTCACTCCCGGTGAAGGGATCGTCGGCCCTTTCCTCGTCGAATGAGGTGCGAGATATATCATATATATCACTATGCAAAGCGGAAATTATAGAAGCGATCAAAGACAAACCGAGGGTTGTAGCATCTGCCAGTTATTGCTAAAGGAGTCACTCCCGGTGAAGGGATCTCGGTCCTTTCCTCATCGAATAAGGTGCAGGATGTTCTATAATGAACACCACGATGCAAAGCAAGAACTGTAGCTACCTGTTTTTATTTTGAAATTCGATTCCACAACATCAATTAGGTTTATTTTCTTTCATTAATCACATTAATGAATATCCCATCATATTAAGTACCTAATCATCACAGATAAATACGACGTACACTTATGCCATCCGCATTCGCCTCGATGTCCCCTCGTGCACCGTTAGGTTAGGTAACTAACGGCAGAGCAGGGCAGGGCTAGCGCGGGTGTAAAACATAAGTAACGTCTATATAATATATCATATATACTATATACTGTATCTATCACAGAACATCACATGATCACATCACAGATATCGCAGCAGAAGAAACATATGAAATATTGGATATACTAGGACGTCCGTGTTTTCAATACGAGCCAGTATAAAACACGGATTCCACGGTCGTGATGAATAGCCAAACCCACACCCCTAGACCCCTACGAGAGCGGCAAGCAACCCTACCAATTCTAGAGTTAGGAGACCCGGACTCGACTCCTCGAGTTGGTCTCCCACTGGACTCCAGAACCCGGTTACTTGTGCTCCCCTCCTTGGGTCTATCCTAGTGCGGAAAAGTAAATAATATACAAACGGTGACAACTTCCGCAACCTGGAAGCGCCCCAATAAAAGAATATTACATACAAGTTTTTACATGAATGAAAATGAAAAACACTCATCACACATAAAAACCCCCGGCTATTCAAACACGACGATCCAATATAACATATCCAGCAACACATAACATCACATGTCATCAACGTAAGTAAATATGCGCATCCCAATTGTCGTTGACATATAGCAACGAAACCGGCGATATCACATATTACACTTACGGTCACAGAAAAGAAAGTGTAAAACTACAACAGTTGGAATTCGCAACCTCCATAGACATCGCATGCCTAATCAAATGAAATTCTTAGACATCGCATGCCTAACAATTATAAACCCCGCATTTTAGTCTCATTATCGAAAACACTTTTCAATATCAAGTCGGGTAATTCAACAAGATTTCCGACATCCTGATCGAATGCTCGTCGCAAACTTCAGTAGACTGCCGCACCCCCAACGCCATCGACAAAGTGCACCAAGGCGGAACACCGCTACCGCGAGCACCCGAACGGATGCTTTCGGCGACGGGGTTTTCCTACAGTCACTCGGTCGGGGCTATGGAGTGAGGCTGTCTATTAAGTTTACCCGGCGAGTATCCGCGTACGCTACGTGATTGCGACGGACTTTTGATCACATCAAAATTCCGTGGCAACCGATCAAGTGAGACTAAATTGCTATGTTTATAACATTCATTTAGTTATCACATAACTATTTGTGAATTCCAATTATTGTATCCCATTCCGGATAAATAGAAAATGTCAAACTTTCCGATCGAACAATCGAACACCCAAGTTTTCCCGAAACTGATCAACACATGAAACAAGTATAACAACATTCCGTTCGTGCCTCAGTACCAACGGTCCAGCCGTAGAAGGGTCAAGCCAACGCCTCACATGTGGCACGCCGTACTGCCCCAAACCCGAAGGTTCAAAGGGCAGTTCAAGACGGTCACATAATCGAGTTAAGGTTTGTTGTCTTCTAGAGGGTCCATCGCGTTACTTGCACTACTTAGAATGTCGTTAAACTTCGGAAAAATCCAACACTTGGAAATTTCCCGACAGGGGAAAAATTGGGTATTTATATCCGGTTGAACTTTTTAACATATTCTAAAATTTATCCGGAAAGCCACACAGACAAAATTTGATAATCCGATCGAAACACCGAATCCCCAAAACAACTGCAGAAAAATTCAACTCTTGAATAAATTTTAAAAATGCCCAGAAAATCCAGAATAATTTAATAAGAGTTACTGTGCAAACATACGAGGATGACGTCATCAAGGTGCGGCGGAACCGCCGCATAATGCAGGATTATGCCGCGCTTTCGCGGCGGGATTTACTGTTCATGGGAAAAAAATTGCACCGTAATTCTTATAATTCCCTGCTGAATTTTTTACGCATTTTTAATTTGGGAAAATCCCAGAATTTGGAAAAAGTCCAGAGAGCTATTTTGGGTTCGGATTTGTGTTTCGATCGGACTTCAAAGTCCGTCTAGACTTCGCCTAAGGCTCTAGCTAGGCTCTGATACTACTGTAGGGTTCCTAGGCACTCCCAAGAGGTCTCACAAGGCATCAACCATGCCAATTTCAAAAATTACGGTGCCGAGAAACCCTAAACTACGGATCGTTGGCTAGATGTTTAGGCGAAAAAGCTAACTAGTTAACACTTAACTAAGAGATACAGAAATACAACCTTTGTAGATCTGGTCCTCCACCTCCACGGCTCCGAGATGAGGTCCTCTCCGCTGTCCAAATCAAATCCGGGCTCTAACGTCGGCTTCGTCGGAGAATGGGCAAGCTAGGTCGTTGATGTCCATGCCGAAGATAATCTACGTCGAGGCATCGCTAGATCGAGCTCCACCTTCACCGAGTCTTGAAAACTTGTGAAGGAAACACACTCTACTACTTGGCAAGAGGTAGAGGATGAAGAAATAGGAAGTGGGTAGACTTTAGTTTTGGATTTCTCACTCTTTTTCATCACTTGCCATTAATGGAGCAAGCTTTCTTCATGTGAAGAAAATGAAGAAGAAGAAGAAGCTAATTATGATAAGTTATGAATAATTGTTCTTTAGAAAATAGAAAATAATAATACTTATCATGATCAACCATGGTTAAGTGTAGAGACTAAACCCAAGTTAAGTGAATGGTTAGGTTAGGAATGAAGACAAAAATGGTGACTAAGTCAAAGCTTCATGAAGCTTCAACATAAATCCAAATTAGCCACCATTTTCCTTTTGCCAAAAAAGAATAAATAAACAAATAAATGAATAAGTAAAAACCCTAATCATCCACTTAATCATAGTTTAATACTTTACACGTAACCAAAAAGCATGTATCATCAAACATGATACAATCATGTGCACAAAATCATATCGCATATGCAATGCGCACACCCGAGTGAGAAAATCCATTTAAAGTGAACCAATACTAGTTAATGCAAAGTAATATATCAAATATATAATTATGCATTAAATCATTAAATCAACACTTGATTCAATGATCCGGTCATGTCGCACACAACCGACTAGTATACAATGTATCGGCTTATCGAATCAATCCTTGATTCGATAACTAGGTTATATCGCATACAACCATTCGACACATTCATCGCGAGAATGAAATACGGTATCACATACACGCATTATTCTCGATCCCGCACATATCTCATATGCGCTCCTATTTCGTTTCGCTTGAGCCAGGAAACCTCTGTGTAGGACTCTAAAGACTCGTCAATACGCCGGCAGCAGGTGATGATCATATCAAACACCCACAAGCCGCAAGCGGTCTGCTAAACGTAACGGCCACCCGGGTATTGAGCGATCTGAAGATCGACGAGCAAGCCCGCTCACACTCCAGTGAATCCAACCAGTAACACTACCGTACAGTCCGGTCTGATCGTCTGATATGTCGCATATCCCGCCTAGGGGTGGTAAACGTCAGACCCCAATAGCTCGATAAGTCGTGTCGATATGAGGTCTATAACAATTCGAGAAACTACTGGTAACACTTACCAGTAAATCTCAGCAACCCTGGCCAGGGATTTCCTGTTATAGCCAATCGAACACAGCGCAACATCAACTCCCTATACCGGGAGAGACGAATCCCCTCCTATCGCTCATTGCCTCCATGTGACTCGGGACTGTACCCAAAAACCACCGTTTTGCACGCCCTCTTGGACGTGGTAAGATGGAAATCAAAGCACAGTGGGAGCCACACAAGACTCTATGACGATCTCGGGTCAACAGACTACTCTGTACCAGTGTCACCAGAGAACTGCCATCTGACGTGAGGTATAATACCATCTGGGAGTTCTCGGCGAGTCCGTCCAGTGTACCCAGTCTCTACTGAGCACCCGTATATCATCTCTGATGTCAAACACCGATGGATATGGGATCATCCATCGCCCATCTGTATGGGTCGAGAAGGTATACGCTAGTCTACTCTGGTATATCGATGCCCCGTCTCGATATACCCACGACTAGGGACTTTGAAGGATGTACTTATGGACTACCATGTCCCCACTAGTATGATCCGCATCATAGTCCAGGTAGTCAAGTACAGATCCTAAGGGCTTTACCAACATGTAACAGAGAGACAATCAGCATACACGTTAAGGTAAAGGGTAACCAGATAGCATACTATCATGTCGAGCAAGAAAGTCATCCCTATATATGTCCCAGCATCCACTACAATATACATCCTATGTACAGTAATGGCCTCTAGGGCATACTTATAACTAACAATATGTTATTTCAGTATGCATACGAGCACACGGTAGGGGGAACATGGCACATTACGATTTTGCTTCAAAGTGGTATTTTGTCTCCAAATACAGAGCTGTTTATGTTCCATTGTTCCATCCTGTACCTGATAGCTGATTTTGGGAGGAGTACAACGGTCCATCAATATATCCACCTACCGGTAGGAGACAAGCAGGACGACCATATTCTACTTATTTCAAAGATGTTATGAATGAATCGTGAGAAGGACGTAGGCAAAATAGATGCAGCAACTACAATGCTTATGGTTATAACAAATCACGATGCAAAATGTTCCAGCACTACGTCATTCTTGGTAATCACATTACATATTTTGATATACATGCAAACATACACACACATACGCACAAAAATAGACATACATATGCACGCACATGCACACACATAAATACATGCAAACACACACACACACACACAAAAACAAGCCTACATATGCGCGCGCACACACATAAATACATGCAAACATACACATGCATACACACAAAAACAAATATACATGTGCACAAACGCACGCATGCACACATATAAATACATGCAAACACACACACACACAAACAAACAAACATACATGTGTACACAAACACATAAATACATGTTAACATGAAAACGTACTTATCCTTTGATATACATGCTCATTTTTTCAAAGTACATATAATACGACTTTCTCATTGTACAGATATAATTATGGATTCTGAACCTATGGATACCAGTGTTCTTTACTTGCAAGCTGAGCATAGATCAGCCAACGCCGCATTAGTATAGGTAAAAAATTATTATATTTATATCAAATTTCATATGCTATTTATATGCTATTGTGTTAGTTATATGTATGCGCTAGAGGCCATTACTGTGCATTGGATGTATATTGTAATGGATGCTGGGACATATATAAGTAGGACTTTCTTGCTCGACATGATAGTACGCTATCTGGTTGCACTTTATCTTAACATGTATACTTTCTGTCTCTCTGATTATATGTTGATAAAGCCCTTAGGATGTGTACTCGACATCCAGGACTATGATGTGGATCATACTAGTGGGGCCTGGGTAGTCCATGAGTACATCCTTCAATGTTCCTAGTCGTGGGAATATCGAGACGGGACATCGATATTCCAGAGTAGACTAGCGTATATCTTCTCGACCCATGTGATGTGCGATGGATGATCCCATATCCATTGGTGTTTGACATCAGAGATGGTATGCGGGTACTCAGTGGAGACTGGGTACACTGAATGGACTCGCCGAGAACTCCCAGATGGTATTATACCTCACGTCAGATGGCAGTTCTCTGGTGACACTGGTACAGCTTAGTCTGTTGACCCGAGATCATCATAGAGTCTTGTGTGTCTCCCACTGTGCTTTGATTTCCACCCTACCACGGCTCTACTGAGTCGTGCAAACAGGTGGTTTTTGGGTACAGTCCCGATTCACATGGAGGCAATGAGCGATAGGAGGGGATTCGTCTCTCCCGGTATCGGGGGTTGATGTTGCGCTATGCTCGACTGGCCATAACTGAAAATCCCTGGCCAGGGTTGCAGTGATCTACTGGTAAGTGTTATCAGTAGTTTCATGCTATGTTATGGACCTTATATCGGCATGACTTATCGAGCTACTGGGGTCTGACGTTTACCACCCCTAGGCGAGATATGCGACATATCAGACGAACAGACCGGATTGTACGGTAAGTGTTACTGGTTGGATTCACAGGAGTGTGAGCGGGCTTGCTCGTCGATCTTCTGATCGCTCAATACCCGGGTGGCCGTTACGTTTAGCAGACCGCTTGCGGCTTGTGGGTGTTTGATATGATCATCACCTGCTGCCGGCGTATTGACGAGTCTTTAGAGTCCTACACAGAGGTTTCCTGGCTCAAGCGAAACGAAATAGGAGCGCATATGAGTTATGTGCGGGACCGAGAATAATGCGTGTATGTGATACCGTATTCTATTCTCGCGATGAATGTATTGAATGGTTGTATGCGATATAACTTAGTTATCATCAAAGATTGATTCGATAAGTCGATACATTGGATATTAGTCGGTCATATGCGATATGACCGGATCGTTAAATCAAGTGTTGATTTAATGATTTAATGTATAATTATATATTTGATATATTACTTTACATTAACTAGTATTTGTTCACTTAAGATGGATTTTATCACTTGATGTGCACATTGTATATATGATATAGTTTTGTGCACTAGTTTGTATCATGTTTGATGATACATGCAAACTTGGGTGTGTATGATTAAACCATGGTTATGTTAATGGTTAGGGTTTTGATTTACCTATTTATTTATTCTTTTATTCATTTATTTTGGCAAGAAACAAAAGGGTGGCTTCTTTTGTTTTTTCTTTGAAGCTTCATGAAGCTTTGAAGCTTTGACCATTTTGTTTCTTAGCCTTAACCTAACCATTAAACCTAACCCTAGTTTATTCTCTACACTTAACCATGGTTGCTATATGATAAGAATCACATTATTTTCTATTTTCAAACAATTCTTATCATATTCTTTTCTTCTTCTTCTTCTTCTTCAAGAAGAAAGAAGCTTGCTAGCTTCAATGGTGAAATGAGAAAAAGAGTGAGAAATCCAATTCTAAAGTGAACCCACTTCCTATTTCTTCATCCTCTACCACTTGCCATGTAGTATAGGGTGTTTTCTTCACAAGTTTCATGACTTGGTGAAGTTGGAGCTTGATCTTGAGTTGCCTCGACGTAGATCATCTTCGGCATCGAAGTCGACGACCTAGCCCGATCTTTTCTCCGATGAAACCACCGCAGGAGTCTAGGATTCCGATGGGTACAGCGGAGGGACGTCAACGCGGAGCTATGGAGGTGGAGGACCGGATCTACAAAGGTTGTATTTTCGGTTTACTCTTAGTTAAGTTGTTAACATATATTGTTTCGCCTATACCTCTAGTTGCGATCTTGCTTAGGGTCACTTGGCACATAGAATTTTTTTTTGAATTGGCCATGTTTGATCACTTGTAGAACCTCATGGGTGTGCCTAGGAACCCTACAGTAGTATCAAAGCCTAGCTAGAGCCTTAGGCGATGCGTAGACGTAGTTAGAAGTCCGATCGAACCGAAACCCTAATGCAAAATCGCTCTCTGTACATTTTTTGAAATCGGGGATTTTTATGAATTAAAAATATGCAGAAAAATCAGCAGGCATTTGTAAGAGTTACTGTGAAATTCGAGCGGCTAAATCGATCAAACCGCCGCGGTTCCGCGGCACGAGCATGGCTCGTGCGGCGGTTCCGCGGCCGTACGGAAGGATCATTCATTTTAATTTGCACAGTAATTCCTATATTGTTGTGCTGTATTTTCTAGGAATTTTTAACTTCTACTTAAGAGTTGAGTTTTCTGGGTTGTATTGGGAGTTCGTAGATTCGATCGGATTATCAAACTTTGTCTATGTGTTTTTCCGGGTAATTTTAGAATATGTTAAAAAGTTCGACCGGATATAAATACCCACTTTTTCCCCTGCCGGGAAATTTCCAATTGTTGGACTTTTCCGTAGTTTAATGACGTTCTAAGTAGTGTAAGTAACGCGATGGTCCCTCTAGAAGACAACAAACCTTAACTCGATTATGTGACCGTCTTGAACTGCCCTTTGAACCTTAGGGTTTGGGGCAGTACGGCGTGCCACATGTGAGGCGTTGGCTTGACCCTTCTACGGCTGGACTGTTGGTACTGAGGCACGAAGTGAATGTTTTTAAACTTATTTCATGTGTTGAGCTGTTTCGGGAAAACTTGGGTGTTCGATTGTTCGATCGGAAAGTTTAACATTTTCTATTTATCCGGAATGGGATACAATATTTGGAATCCATAAGTAGTTATAAGATAACTGAATGAATGTTATAAACATAGCAGTTTAGTCTCACTTGATCGGTTGCCACAGAATTTTGATGTGATCAAAAGTCCGTCGCAATCACGTAGCGTACGCGGATACTCGCCGGGTAAACTTAATAGACAACCTCACCCCATAGCCCCGACCAAGTGACTGTAGGAGAACCCCGTCGCCAAAAGCATCCGTTCGGGTGCTCGCGGTAGCGGTGTTCCTCCTTAGTGCACTTCGTCGACGGTATCGGGGGTGCGGCCGCCTACTAAAGTTTGCGACGAGCATTCGATCAGGATGTCGGGAATCTTGTTGAATTGCCCGACTTGATATTGAAAAGAGTTTTCGATAATAAGACTAAAATGCGGGGTTTATAACTGTTAGGCATGCGATGTCTAAGGAATTCATTTGGTTAGGCATGCGATGTCTAAAGAGTTTGCGGATTCCAATTGTTGTAGTTTTACACTTTCTTTTCTGTGACCGTAAGTGTAATATGTGATATCGTCGGTTTCGTTGCTATATGTCAACGACAATTGGGATACGCATGTTTACTTATGTTGATGACATGTGATGTTATGTGTTGCTGGGTATGTTATATTGGATCGTCGTGTTTGAATAGCCGGGGGTTTTATGTGAGATGAGTGTTTTTCATTTTCATTCATGTAAAAACTTGTATGTAATATTCTTTTATTGGGGCACTTCCAGGTTGCGGAAGATGTCACCGTTGATGTATATTATTTACTTTTCCGCATTAGGATAGACCCAAGGAGGGGAGCACAAGTAACCAGGTTCTAGGGTCCAGTGGGAGGCCATCTCGAGGAGTCGAGTTCGGATCTCCTAACCCTAGAATTGGTAGGGTTGCTTGCCGCTCTCGTAGGGGTCTAGGGGTGTGGGATTGGCTGTTCATCACGACCGTGGAATCCGTGTTTTATACTGGCTCGTATTAAAAACACGGACGTCCTAGTATATCCAATATTTCATATGGTATTTTCTGCTGCGTTATCTGTGATGTGATCATGTGATTTGTTCAGATTGATATTATATATAGTATATATGATATATTATATAGACGTTGCTTATGTTTTACACCCGCGCTAGCCCTGCCTCGCTCTGGCGTTAGTTACCTAACCTAACGGTGCAGACGGGACATCGAGGCGAATGCGGATGGCATAAGCGTACGTTATATTTATCTGTGATGTTTAGGTGGAATTAAATGATGGGATATTCATTAATGAGATTAATGAAAGAAAATAAACCTAAAAGATGTTGTGGAATCGAATTTCAAAATAAAACAGGTAGCTACAGTTCTTGCTTTGCATCGCGGTGTTCCTTGTAGAACATCCTGCACCTTATTCGATGAGGAAAGGACCGAGATCCCTTCACCGGGAGTGACTCCTTTAGCAATAACTGGCAGATGCTACACACTCGGTTTGTCTTTTGATCGTTTCTATAGTTTCTGCTTTGCACAGTGATATATATGATATATCCCGCACCTCATTCGACGAGGAAAGGGCCGACGATCCCTTCACCGGGAGTGACCCCTTTAGCAAAACTAGAAAAGCCTAAAAAACACTCCATTTAAAAACCATTTGATTCCGCAACGAGATTAAGTTCAAAGCATTAAAGGTTTTCATAAAAACCATTCGCAACCCTCCGTCATTTTAGGAAGTAGAGTACTTAGTATTCGTGCTGTGTTTGTTGACCATAGTCAAGACACAGTGTACGGTAGTTAAGTGATGTCTTCCTACACCGCATATGATGCGATTAGTTAGGACAGTCGCGTGACTTTGTTGATCTTAGTTAAGGGTCATGTGGGTGGGTCTAA
Organism: Agapanthus africanus; assembly: GCA_030015575.1. Classification (NCBI taxonomy): domain Eukaryota; kingdom Viridiplantae; phylum Streptophyta; class Magnoliopsida; order Asparagales; family Amaryllidaceae; genus Agapanthus; species Agapanthus africanus. The sequence goes on from CM057343.1 coordinate 156,618,339, forward strand.
TTAATCATGAAATGACGGGTAGAACTTGACTAGTGCTTATGATTTGTTGACCATAAGTAAGGTCATAGGTGCTAGGGGTAAAAACCTTTATTGGGAGTTTCAAGTGTTGAAATTTGCAATGAGATTGCATACCTTCTATGTGATAGTTGGATCCCGATATCCACTGCGAGTAATTGTTACTCCTGGGAGAGTTTTGCACTTTACAATTAGCCGATCAAGTTGGTGTCTAGAAAGGTGTCAACGGGGTTACGCCTCTGGGAAAACGAGTTTTACTGTAATTAGGTCCGTGCGAAAGCACGGGGAACCTCCCTCAAAGTACCGACACTGGACTGGCTGAAAGATTGGCGAACTTGTAGAGTGTAATTAATCCCGGCTAGTCTTTCCTTTTAGGGTTTGAAGGAAGATTTGATAAAAACAGTGGGAGCCATCCTGATTAGATAAAATATATAACCAATCTAATCTTGCAAGAGCGCACGCAGAGTGTTTTCTTCTCTCTCTCTCCAGGTAGCGACCATATCACGCCTTAATCAAGATAATAATATGGATGTATTGACCGAACCCGCTTGTTATACTGAGCTGGGGAACGTTGGTCCCGCTCCAACTTATAATTGTTATAAGACAGAGCAGGAAATAGGGAAATACCAAAATTCCTATGCCGCCCAAACGAAGAAAGTGCATATGATGCATCTCCTTCGGGTATGTTCATTACAAAGAACTGTTTCTCAGTATCCTCTGCATCCTGAGTATTTGATACTGGATCAGGATCCCAGATATGTAATTTGTTACATAGGGCTACAAAAAGGTAGAAAACTGAGAACGGGTGATAAGTTTCATGAGACAGAAAACGGGGCAAGTGTTGCAGCCAAGTCTGTTAGTCACCGTCACCCTGTATTACCAATACATTAATTCTGAACGAATGTTATTAGATACCTAACCTGATATACAAAATCATATCAGTCTCTTTACAAGTAAAGAAATGATAAAATTTTGTATTGTTGGATAATGTTTTGAACATTTCCTATATTATTAGTTGATCGGTTCAGGCACTTTAACTAAAAGCATTGATGTTCTAAATCAAACTACAGTTCCTAATATACAGAACACACACAAGAGGAAGAGTTTAGAAATGAACGAATCCTTCTTGAGGCATTATAGACTAGGTCATATCAATGTGACCCGACTGGCTGAAGTTACATTTTAGATGCATATTTAAATCAGTTTGAATTTACATCTTGTGAAACTTGCCAGTCATGTCACAAAGATTAGATGACCATAGCTCTGTTTATTGGAAACAGAGAAAGAGTTAGTAAACTCTTGGGACTGATATATGATGATGTATGTAAACTCCCCTGTCTACACATGCCAGGACCGGTTCTTTGTACTTCATTATATTCTCTGATAATCTCTCAAGATTCAGTCATATGTTCCTGTTGAAACATAAGTCCAAAGCTTCTGAGGTATTCACAAAATATAAGTTGGAAGTAGAGAACCAAAAACCGGGTATAAGTATTATGTCCCATGATAAGATCAAGGAGGAGAATGCTTGTGCATGAAATTCTTGGACTATTCTAAAGGAGAATGAGATTCTCTTTCAGTATTACTCCTCTGAATACACCACAGCACAACGGTGTATCAGGGTGGAGAAATCGCACTGTATTAGATATGGTGTGCTCTATGATGAGTACTACTGAGTTACCTATTTCCTTTTGGGGCTGTGCACTTAAGAAGCAGCATACCTATTGAATTGAGTTCGAATCAAATCAGTGCCTACCACTCCATATAAGATATGGTATGGGAAGAGCCTATCTCTTAAGTAAGTTAAGATTTGGGATTGTCCGGCCTATGTCAAAAGAAAAATCCGGACAAGATCGAGGCAAGGTCAGTTCTGTAGAACTGGGAAGGTTCCAGCTATACAAAACTGCAGCTGATGATTTGACAGAACCAAAGAATTCAATAGTCCCCGATGAACCTCAGCCTCTCCGCCGATCTGGTAGGGTTCTTCATCTACTTGAGAGATACTTCGGTTTCTCGATGACAGTAGGAGCGAGGAATGCATCATGAGATGATGACCCAACTAGTATCGAGCAGGCCATCGAGAGTAGGGACTCTGTAAGAATGGCTGGATACTTAGCGATCTGAGATGGAATCCATATACACCAACAAAATATGGACTTTGGTTGTGATATCTGAAGGGTTAAATCCCCATCAAGAGCAAGTATATCTTGAGAAGATTACTTGGTGTAGATGGAAAAGTTAAGACTTTCAAAGCTAGACTTGTTAAAGGTTTTCGTCATCGACCAAGCGTGGATAATGATAAAACCTTTTCCAGGGACGATGCTTAAGTCCATCCAGATCCTACTTACCATTGCTGCATACCATGACTGCGATATCTGGTGGTTGGGTGCCATGACTACTTTTCTAAATAATGATTTAGAAAAGAACGTCTATAAGAACACAGCCAGAAGGCTTCGTAAACAGTGGGAGCAGCGGAAACATGTGCAAGTTGCTTTACAGAATAAAGCAGGCATCGCGGAGTTGGAACGTCTGTTTTGATGCGATAGTTAAAGAGTTTGACTTCATCAAAATGGTAGATGAACCTTGTATATACAAAAAGGTAGTAGTGAGTATGGTGGTGATCCTCGTAGAGTACGTGGATGACATACTCTTGATAGGAAAAGAGTTTCCTATACTACGCTCGGTCAATCTCCGCTTATCACAAGGATTCTCCAATAGGATCAAAGTGATACCTCCTAAATTCTGAGTTTTCATCTATGAGATAGGTGTAATTGGATGCTAGGATTCTTACTAGATGTAGTGAGATGGTATCAATCGATCCTGGGGAGAATCACTGGAAGGGTTCCAGGATGATAAAGACGACTGAATGTCAGTCACAGGCATTGTCTTTACCCTCAGTAAAGGGATGGTATGTTGGAAGAGTTCCAAGCTAGATACCGTGGCAAACTAGACGATAAAGGCTGGTAACATCGCTATTAAAGATACTACCAAAGAGGCTGTTTGGGTGTATATTGGTTCATAAGATGAACTAGGTTCCTACCATTGTATGACAATGGATGTGTGGCTTTGGCCCATGAACCCTGGTCCCATCAGTGACCCAGACATATTCTGAGGCAGCATCACCTGATCATGGAGATAGTTGATCTCCAGGGTGATCGAGATTAGGAGAGTAGACTCAGAGGACAACACGGCGGATCCACTCACAAAGGCTTTTTCCCAGAGAGAGACTTATATGGGATGGTTAAGTATGTGATACTGCAACCACTGCTACAGATGGCCCTAGTGCAAGTGGGAGATTGTTAGTTATAAGTATGCCCTAGAGGCCATTACTGTGCATTGGATGTATATTGTAATGGATGCAGGGACATATATAGGTAGGACTTTCTTGCTCGACATGATAGTACGCTATCTGACTGCTCTTTATCTTAACATGTATACTTTCTGTCTCTCTGATTACATGTTGATAAAGCCCTTAGGATGTGTACTCGACTTCCAGGACTATGATGTGGATCATACTAGTGGGGCCTGGGTAGTCCATGAGTACATCCTTCAATGTTCCTAGTCGTGGGAATATCGAGACGGGACATCGATATTCCAGAGTAGACTAGCGTATATCTTCTCGACCCATGTGATGGGCGATAGATGATCCTATATCCATTGGTGTTTGACATCAGAGATGGTATGCGGGTGCTCAGTGGAGACTGGGTACACTGAACGGACTCGCCGAGAACTCCCAGATGGTATTATACCTCACGTCAGATGGCAGTTCTCTGGTGACACTGGTACAGCTTAGTCTGTTGACCCGAGATCGTCATAGAGTCTTGTGTGTCTCCCACTGTGCTTTGATTTCCACCCTACCACGGCTCTACTGAGTCGTGCAACCAGGTGGTTTTTAGGTACAGTTCCGATTCACATGGAGGCAATGAGCGATAGGAGGGGATTCGTCTTTCCCGGTATTGGGGGTTGATGTTGCGCTATGCTCGACTGGCCATAACTGGAAATCCCTGGCCAGGGTTGCAGTGATCTACTGGTAAGTGTTATTAGTAGTTTCATGCTATGTTATGGACCTTATATCGGTATGACTTATCGAGCTACTGGGGTCTGACGTTTACCTCCCCTAGGCAAGATATGCGACATATCAGACGAACAGACCGGACTGTACGGTAAGTGTTACTGGTTGGATTCACAGGAGTGTGAGCGGGCTTGCTCGTCGATCTTCTGATCGCTCAATACCCGGGTGGCCATTACGTTTAGTAGACCGCTTGCGGCTAGTGGGTGTTTGATATGATCATCACCTGCTGCCGGTGTATTGACGAGTCTTTAGAGTCCTACACAGAGGTTTCCTGGCTCAAGCGAAAAGAAATAGGAGCGCATATGAGATATGTGCGGGACCGAGAATAATGCGTGTATGTGATACCGTATTCTATTCTCGCGATGAATGTATTGAATGGTTGTATGCGATATAACCTAGTTATCGAATCGAAGATTGATTCGATAAGTCGATACATTGGATATTAGTCGGTCATATGCGATATGACTGGATCGTTAAATCAAGTGTTGATTTAATGATTTAATGTATAATTATATATTTGATATATTACTTTACATTAACTAGTATTTGTTCACTTAAGATGGATTTTCTCACTTGATGTGCACATTGTATATATGATATAGTTTTGTGCACTAGTTTATATCATGTTTGATGATACATGCAAACTTGGGTGTGTATGATTAAACCATGGTTATGTTAATGGTTAGGGTTTTGATTTACCTATTTATTTATTCTTTTATTCATTTATTTTGGCAAGAAACAAAAGGGTGGCTTCTTTTGTTTTTTCTTTGAAGCTTCATGAAGCTTTGAAGCTTTGACCATTTTGTTTCTTAGCCTTAACCTAACCATTAAACCTAACCCTAGTTTATTCTCTACACTTAACCATGGTTGCTATATGATAAGAATCACATTATTTTCTATTTTCAAACAATTCTTATCATATTCTTTTCTTCTTCTTCTTCTTCTTCAAGAAGAAAGAAGCTTGCTAGCTTCAATGGTGAAATGAGAAAAAGAGTGAGAAATCCAATTCTAAAGTGAACCCACTTCCTATTTCTTCATCCTCTACCACTTGCCATGTAGTATAGGGTGTTTTCTTCACAAGTTTCATGACTTGGTGAAGTTGGAGCTTGATCTTGAGTTGCCTCGACGTAGATCATCTTCGGCATCGAAGTCGACGACCTAGCCCGATCTTTTCTCCGATGAAACCACCGCAGGAGTCTAGGATTCCGATGGGTACAGCGGAGGGACGTCAACGCGGAGCTATGGAGGTGGAGGACCGGATCTACAAAGGTTGTATTTTCGGTTTACTCTTAGTTAAGTTGTTAACATATATTGTTTCGCCTATACCTCTAGTTGCGATCTTGCTTAGGGTCACTTGGCACATAGAATTTTTTTTTGAATTGGCCATATTTGATCACTTGTAGAACCTCATGGGTGTGCCTAGGAACCCTACATATTGATACAAGTTCTCTTATTTTAATTGCAGAGCCATCAGGTGATTGTCACGACCCGAAGGTACGGAACGCGACTGCCACTTAAATTACGAAACGTCTAGAGACGTAACGTAATCTAAGTAAGCCAAAGCCCAGAAATCTAAACCATTTTTAAATGAAAAGAGTGAAGGAAAACTTGTTTTAAAGCAACATTATATTTTCCCAAAAATTTCGGCAGAGTCTCCTTTGTAAATACAGGCCCCCAAATGGGTACAACACATGAAATACATAAATAATGAATAAGGGCATCCCCAAACGGGAGCTAGCTCTTCGCCAATTGACGGAAACACCCACGCAAGCAGTATAATATACAACGTCGAAGGGCGAGGATAAAAAATCAGAAAGAAAACCAACATCCTCAAGAAAACTAGAGAAGAACCTTAATAATACAAGCGCCCGACTCTAAGGGCGAAAGAATATACAACTGGTCTTCTAAGTCTATCGATTGAAAGCAGAAACGTGCGTTCCGCCTTATCCTATTTGTTCTACTTACCGCAATCAAGACGGTGTCGCTTTGCAGCTAGTCGGTTGAGCATAGGTCGTCCGCAGAGAGATGGTAGTATGTTCGTTCTTGTCTTAGACGAGTCAATAAAGAATGTGTATGTGTTGGTCCAAATCTATCCTAAGTGTTTGTATTTATATTCAACTAAGCTTGTTAGGGGTAAGGTCAGTTAGTAGAGTTAGGATTGGTCTTGTGCTTTTCTTTTTCCAATCTTAAAATGAAGTTGGGATAATAGAAAGTAGCGGAGATTAGGAGGACATAGGAATGAGATTTGCGAGTTTAAGCAAGCTTTCCAACGCTAAATCCATTCCTAGTGCCCCTTGTCCTTCTGTTACGTGCGCTTATTTCCAACCCTTGGCCAAACACTCACAACCATGTATCCAATTGGGTCACAACTACATGTCATGTTGTAGTGTGCCCAAAGGACTTCTCGGCTTAGGTCGCAGCTATATGTCACATATAGCGCGCCTAAGTGAGGGGGTTGTGTTTGTTTGGTCGAGGTTCGTTTTAGGATGTTTGGCGAAAAGAAGCGCAAGGGATTTTTCCGTCCCTCAAACTAACCTTCCTTAGCCCCTAACAAGTGGAAATTATTCACACATTAAAATGAAAAGAAAACAAAGCAAGAAAGAAGCAAAGAAAGAAAGGAAAAAATACGATTTTACAAAGATGCAAGCTAACTATTTGGGTCCTCACCTAAGTAAGGAACTCCGTCGAGTATAATGGCTTAACAACAATAATAAAGTTATATTAAGAATTAAAATTACAAGAAAAGAAATAAAAGATACAAGATAATAAAAACACCATCATCTTCATTAAACATCCACTCAAGAGCTCTCACTACACTTTAATAGAGGAATAGATGAAGAGGAAGAAGAAGATACAAGCTAACCTACACTAATTCTAACTAAAAAGATGTATCCTTTACTTGGCACAAAATTGGGCTATTTATAGGCAGAAAGCTGAAACCCTAGGGCTAAATTTTGAGCCCAAATACAATGACCAAAATAACCCTAAAGTTTGGTCAGATGATGACACGAAACCGCGTCGAAACCGCCGCAAAAATCCACATTTGGCGGCGGTTCCGCCGCGGTTTTGTGGAATTGGAGTCTCGTTTTTTCTGGGATTCCTTATGTTGCTATCTTATGTCGTTCTATATGTTCCAAATTGCAAATTGCTTCCAAAATTTCTTCAGATCTGCGACAGTCCAAAATAGCTTCACTTTTAATTCATTTGACCTTATCTCCCTCGAGCTCCGCGCACCCATTGAATCTTGTGCTGCCCCTCTCGTACTCTGTGCTTGTCTGAGACATGAATGACCACTGTTCTTTGTCTTGTCTCTTGAACTGGTAAGCGGCACTGGACGGATACAGATGACCGGAACCCGGCTTTTATCTGTCGGTTTCAGATGTTCTGGATTTTGGCGTAACTGTGGAGATTTTGTATGATTTGCGTCAATTTGGACTTGAAACCTGTAACCTGTAAATATGTAGCAAATACGGATCAAAAGGACATGCCTATAAACAAACGAGCAGAAGAATGGACGGTATTAAATGCAATATTCTGATACGAATAAATACCCCCAAACTTAACTTTTGCTCGTCCCGAGCAAAATCAATTATTTTCAAAAAAGTCCTAACCTCACTTTCGCAGGGAACGCTATTGCACTGAGCTCGTGCAACAATCCGTTAAACCTCTAGGTGTCCCTAATAGGAGAAGTATTGTCTCCTGAGGGTTTTCAGCGGATACTACACATCAAATCCCGTCAAGCCAGTTTCATAAGTTAACGTCGATTCTACCCTTACAGTTTAGCATCTAAGTTAGAAATTCTATCATTCTAAGTTAGAAATATTCAACCCTTATTTTTCACATCTCCTATTTATTCAACTCCAGATCCTATACGTTTTACAGTTTAGAAAGATCTCGGTTTCTCTTGAGTTTTCCTTCTAAAGCGCGGTCTCCAATTATGAATTTTTATCAACTTTATGGAAAATATAAGTCTTATTCTTTATTCCTATTTTGCCTCCAAATATCGATCGTATACCCCCACGTGTGTGTAAATTTTCACCCCCCACTCAAGAATTCAATTCAAGCTATAGTACCCTTGCCTTATTACCTAATACTACTTCTTTTCATTAATGGATGGACGGTTTTGCTCACACACCTTTCATGCGACTATTAATGCTTCCTGAGGCACTAACAGCCGATTACTGAATATGTGAGCTTAAAGTGTAAATAGCAGTTTCTAGGTCTTGACTTTTGTTTCTTTTTCTTTTTCTTTTTCAAGACCGGATTTATTTTTCAATGATGCTCTTTTGGTGGTTAGCTTTAAATACCGTTTTTTCTTTCATATTAGGTTTTCAGGAAAGAGTATTTCTAGGTATCCTCTACTATCCCAAGTTTCAAGGTGCGTGTATGTGCAGTTTATAGTGTATATACTTTCTAAATTTGGACTTAAGAATAGAAACTATTTTTCAGATTTATTCTTCAATAAAGCTTTCAATACTTTCTCTTCATTTTGACTTAACTCAAGAACTGAACTCAAGATTACCTACATCTAAAAAAAACTGCAAGGACGTACAATTGCCAAGGTTAAGTAGAAGGAGGGTTATTTTTAGGGTTTTCAATTCATAAGCCTAGGATTTAGTTATTTCTAACGTATCAACTAAACTTTCTGAATAAAAATTTAAGTTACCCTACTAGCTAACTTGATGAAAAAGTTTTTATATTTTTGTAAATTTTTTCGATTTTTATGGATTTCTATATAAGTATGCAAATGCAAAATATACACATGAATGCGAAGGTAGAAAGCTTACTGAGTACACCCCCAAACTTAAACTTGACAGTGCCCTCACTGTCAGGCTACACCAAGAGGGTCAAAATTGTCGGCGCTCCCATGTTTTTTTTCCTTTTTTTTCCTTTTTTTGTACAAAAGAAAAGGCAAACAAAAAATATTTACACACAAAAGGCCCCCCAAAACTCAAGTAAAACAGTGTTTCCACTATTTAAGCGGTGAAGTTCAGGATTAGGGGGGAAAACAGTATAAATCTATACAAGGTTTTACACAGACCAAAACTTAGCCCCAACCATTCAAAAATTTTATCGCTATAATGTGCCGGTTGGTGAAAGAATGTGGAGAGGAAAGAAATGGAGAGTACGCGAAACCGTTTGGGGATGGAAGCGAGATACGGTCTCGGGGGAGAAGAAGAATGGTGGAAGGGAAAAAGAAATGGAATACGAACTTGAGGGTGGAAATGAAGTGAATAAATTAGCATAATTTGTAATGACCGATGTGTAAAAAGCGATTGTGCTAATCTATCAACCCGTCGAGAAATGAGGTCAAATCCCTCAAGATTCGTGAGAAAACATGGGTAGACTGAACTTGGTGAACCAGACATAAGAGATGAAGGTGATACGGTGGCTTGCGAAGTGGGAACGATGGGAAGGATGGAGGGAAGTGATCGAGGACTGGTATCGGTTAAAAGTTCAGGAGGATGTACACAGTCAATGAATGGGACGGGATGAATTGAAAAATCCGACTCATCAAGTAAAACTATTTCATCCTCAATACCATCCTCAAAATTCTACTTATCCATGCATTCATCATCATCAAATTCTAGACGCATATGGAGTTCGGGAAAAACAGTTAATGGTTTAGGATGATGTCCACGGAAGTGTAAGGACATGATGAACGGGTGAGAAAAACTCATCCAAAATTGTGGGTTCATCATCCAAAATATTCACAGCGTCAATATTCTCAATTAAGTGAAAGTTAAATTTCTTTGACACCTCATCAACAATATGGATTTCAATCAATTCAGGTTCTAGAGCGGAGGTGTAGAGATCAAAAGGATTGGGCGTGGTTTCACTTGATAAGGTCCCTTCACAATCCGGTAAATCAAACACTACAAAGTCGCACAACTCATCAAACATTCTATCTTCAATTGGTGATTCATGTGGGACACTCGATAGACTTTCAAAACCGGAGTTATGGAATTCAATTTGCAATAGGTAGGTTTGATTTGGAAGGGTGTACTGTTCACTCTCACCACTCAAATTCTCAACCTGTCCTATCGCCTCATCATACATTGGAAAATGTGGAGCTAGTTGGAAACTAGCTGCCGGTTCGTTAGGTTGCATGAGGGCGGCCATGGACGCATTCAAATTCATCATCTGTTGGCACGACGCCACCCGAAATTCTTCCAACGACTGTTCAAGACTAGACATGGGTTGTGAGGGAGTTTCAGTAAAAGATTCAAATTCGTGTGGATACGTGAAACTCCTAAATGTCTATTCAGAAGCAATGTCTAGGGAATGTGTAAAAGTCGGGTAGGAGTGATAGGAATCGAATGGTTGGACATGATTAGGATCAACGTTATGATAAGAAGGTGATTGAAATTGTTGATCAAAAGAATTGGAAGTGGCGAAAGGAGTGAAATATCTGCTACGAGATTGTTTAATTCGGTCGGCTATGGACATAGGTTTTGAAGTCTCAACATGACTTGCAAAAGGGGTATCAACATAAGAAGGTGAGGTAGGTTGAAATGGTTGATACAAAGTGGATTGCGGAGTCCAATTGTTTGTCCTAGACGCGTCTATTCGATCTTTCAATGAATTTTGGGCATGGATGGATCGTTCGAAGTTCGGCCAAAGTAAGAACCGTAAGAAGAAATGTCTGGTTGTGGGTACCAAAGTTCGGCAAGAGTTGGTCGTTTTAGGGTACCCATGTTATGAAAAGTGGGAAGGGTGGAAGTGGAAAAATTTTATAGATTTTTTAGTTTTTTTTGAAAATTTTTTTAATTTATTTTTTAGCAGTTTTCGAACTTGTTTGTTTTAAAAGAATACGGAATTATGGGACTAAACTTTACATAAGCACAATCACAATCACAATATGCACAAACAATCACCTAAAGCTAGGGTCTTCAAAGTCCAACTAGACCGCTCCTAAACTTCCAAGCGACAAGTTGCAGGATAACTCTCGAATCGCCTCTTCACTGCCAATTGTGGCCAGATAAGCACAAGTGAGGTAAGGAGGGTTCCGCTCACGAATCACCGTGAGACAGGCCTTTTAAAATTACCTCCTCACTTGTCTTGCCTAGGCACCACAAATTCAAGTTTAGATAAATGGTCGATTCCCCGCAACTCTCACTTATCCTAAATGAGCGCGATAAGTCCTTATAGGTTTGGTCTAGATATTTTTTATTAACTCAAGGTGATGCGTATGCTTTTGTGATTTGTGGGGTCTTAGGAAGGGTGATGAAATCCCCACCCAATCTTAATTGGTGTTATAGCCCCCTTAATGTCCGTATTATTATATGCAAAGTAGTAAACAAACAAAATCTAAAACAACAAAGATTTTATTTGGTGGCGGCGCAATCTGTGCAAAGAAACCTGCATGAAACATAGTTCGGTGGAGTTCAGAGAGGGGATTAGAGTAAAGAGAAGGGGTGTAAAAAAAATTGGGCTCTGAAGCCACAATAGGACCGCGAAACCGCCGCGAAATCCACCCTTTGACCGCGGTTCCGCGGTCAAATTGTTGATTTGGGGCTTGATCTTTTGGTCCTGCACTCCCCATGTTCAGTACACTAGAATAAAAACCTCTTTTCTCAATTAGATTACTGTACTTGCTCCAGATACCCTGCACACTTGCACACAAAAATATCAAAAATACCAAAATGGTTTTTATTATATTTATTATTATTTTTATATATATACAAAAAAAATATTAACCCGAATAACAAGAAAGAAATAAATTACCGTCTCCCCGGCAACGACGCCATTTGATTGAAAGCAGAAACGTGCGTTCCGCCTTATCCTATTTGTTCTACTTACCGCAATCAAGACGGCGTCGCTTTGCAGCTAGCTGGTTGAGCACGGGTCGTCCGCAGGGAGATGGTAGTAAGTTCGTTCTTGTCTTAGACGAGTCAATAAAGAATGTGTATGTGTTGGTCCAAATCTATCCTAAGTGTTTGCATTTATATTCAACTATGCTTGTTAGGGGTAAGGTCGGTTAGTAGAGTTAGGATTAGTCTTGTGCTTTTCTTTTGCCAATCTTAAAATGAAGTTGGGATAATAGAAAGTAGCGGAGATTAGGAGGACATAGGAATGGGATTTGTGAGTTTAAGCAAGCTTTCCAACGCTAAATCCATTCCTAGTGCCCCTTGTCCTTCCGCTACGTGCGCTTATTTCCAACTTTTGGCCAAACACCCACAACCATGTATCCAATTGGGTCACAACTACATGTCACTTTGTAGTGTGCCCAAAGGACTTCTCGGCTTGGGTCGCAGTTATATGTCACGTATAGCGTGCCTAAGTGAGGGGGTTGCGTTTGTTTGGTCGAGATTCATTTTAGGATGTTTGGCGAAAAGAAGCACAAGGGATTTTTTCGTCCCTCATACTAACCTTCCTTAGCCCCTAACAAGTGGAAATTGTTCACACATTAAAATGAAAAGAAAACAAAGCAAGAAAGAAGCAAATAAAGAAAGGAAAAAATACGGTTTTACAAAGATGCAAGCTAACTACTTGGGTTCTTACCTAAGTAAGGAACTCCGTCGAGTATCATGGCTTGAAAATAATACGGATAAGAAGAAAAGAAAAAGAAAACAAGAAAAGAAAAGAAAACCAACAACTACTTAACAACAATAATAAAGTTATACTAAGAATTAGAATTACAAGACAAGAAATAAAAGATACAAGATAATAAAAACACCATCAACTTCATTAAACATCCACTCAATAGCTCTCACTACACTTTAATAGAGGAATAGATGAAGAGGAAGAAGAAGATACAAGCCAACTTACACTAATTCTAACTAAAAAGAATCATCCTTTACTTGGCACAAAACTGGGCTATTTATAGGCAGAGAGCTGAAACCCTAGGGCTAAATTCTGAGCCCAAATACAATGACCAAAATAACCCCAAAGTTGCGGCGGAACCGCCGCAAAAACCCACATTTGACGGCGGTTCCACCGCGGTTTTGTGGAATTGGAGTTTCGTATTTTCTGGGATTTCTTGTGTTGCTATCTTATGTTGTTCTACATGTCCCAAATTGTAAATTGCTTCCAAAATTTTTTCAGATCTGCGACAGTCCAAAATAGCTTCACTTTTAATTCATTTGACCTTATCTCTCTCGAGCTCCGTGCACTCATTGAATCTTGTGCTGCCCCTCTCATGCTTTGTGCTTGTCCGAGACATGAATGACCACTGTTCTTTGTCTTGTCTCTTGAACTAGTAAGCGGCACTGGACGGATACGGATGACCGGAACCCAGCTTTTATCTGTCGGTGACAGATGTTCTAGATTTTGACGTAACTGTGGAGATTTTGTATGATTTGCGTCAATTTGGACTAGGAACCTATAACCTGTAAATATGTAGCAAACACGGATAAAAAGCACCTGCATATAAACAAACGAGCAGAAGAATGGGCGGTATTAAATGCAATATTCTGATATGAACATCTATCAAAGAATAGAAGTCTGGTTGATAGAGTTTACTAGATACAACTGAAGTAAATAAGGTACAACGGTGGTCACGATGCAAGTGAACCTACTTACCAAAGCAATCATCCGGAAGGAAGCAGTGTGCCAGCAAGCCGCAACGAAATCTGTACGGCAAAACCTGTAAGAAACTGTGGCACAACGGGAGTGAGTTGCCAACTCGTGAGTAGAAAACATCACCGAGAAAAAATCGCTTGTATAACTCTCTCCTAGGTCATACATATAAATATACAAAACTACTACAAGGGTGACAACATATCATAAGTGTGGTATCAAAGTACTCGTTTCCGTGTCATGAGTAATAATATATCGATGCATGACATGTAATAATGCACCATCCAACGTGTGTCCAGCAACGACACACAAATTATGATAAAACCCGAGTGCCCAACATCGGCACTCAAAACATCTTAAAATCCGTGTCCGATAGCGACACATAATACTCAAATCTCGGGCTCCGTCAGTCCGGATCGGCCCATGGGCTCCGTCAGTCCGGATCGGCCCATTACATCAAATCTCTCGACTACGTCGGTATCCTCCTGTTCAGTCGAAAATATTGCAATCTTGAACATATCAATTTCCTCACTATTCTGATCATTTAAGGATAGTTGATATATTTATAACATATATTACCAGTTCGTCTGCAAATTATCAAATACCACGTGTTATATATATAATCAACATCTTTTTATGGAAATTGTATGTTTAGTATGTCATGCATAATATTCTATATCTTCAACACTTTTCATTAAGATTTTGTGCAGAAAATTAGTTCAGGACAGATATCGGAATCGCAAATTTGCCGATAAAATACAGCAAGTCAAAGAGTTAAAATCTGGCAGAGATCCAGAAGAGATAAAAAGATTCCAGATATCAGAAGAAGACCCAAATTCCAACATCAGAACAGCCCTAAAATATCATGCAGTGATCTCTTCAAACGGCCGCGGAACCGCGGCCGAGTCAGGCCGATCCGCGGCCGAGTTGTGGGCTCCGGTGATGACACTTCCCCAGAGGCTTCCATACTACTCTTTAGCTTGTTGAAGACGCTTCGAACCACCTAGCTTACTCCAGAAGCTTCCCTACAACAGCCTAGCTTCATATGCAAGCTTGATAACTACCTTACTCTAGAAACTTCCCTACAACTAGCTAGCTTCTTAGGGAAGATTGACCTAGTTTCTAGTGGAAGATTGGTGAAGAGCTATATAAAGGGACCTAGGGCTACATTGTAAAGGTTGTTCATCAAGTGACAAAACTTACATCCAAAACCAAATCCAATTCAATTCAACTCAAGATCAAAATCAAGAATCATTGAGATCAACATCAAGCGACGACATCCAAAATCCTTTACGCGAATCCGATCATCATCAAGAGCGCGAGATCCTCGACAGGTCCAAGTCTCACGGAGATCGAGCCAAGCAAAGATCGACGACAAACTCTCTTTTCAAAGGAGTGATCGAGAGCGTTTTCTTGTAAATCTCGAATTGAGAAGTGTAATTTGAAGAAGATTTAATAAAGGTGATCATTCGTTAATTCTCGCTTTCTTTAAATTCCTGCATTATGAAATTTCTAATTCTTGATTCTTTTGTTTTCATGATGCGTGAGTGAAATCTCCGCTTGTAAAGGATTCGAGGGAATCGGTAGATTAATGATGATGAAATCATAAAACTTATCTTAAGTCTTATGAGAATTATGAACTTTAGGAAAAATAATCGTCAATGACCTAATTTGGAACGAGATCACCGTTCTTGATAATTTCGTTGCAATTTGGGATTAAATGATTGATGATTCTATTTGCTAAAGGCTAGATTTGAATGATGATCAATGAAAAGAAAAGGGATAGTGAAGGAGAAACCCTAGTTTCTTCAATAGATCCCTAATCTTCATTCATCGCCATCGTTCTAGCTATAATTCATCAATAGATAAGATAAGTCATTATTAGTATTCATCATTGATCCTAATTCCTATCGAATCCTACAAGCTATTCTTCATTTTCTTGATAACTAAAATTGATATTGGACTCTTTCTTGATTTCTAATTCTTGAACTTATTCTTGATTTTCTTGAAATGATAACTCAATTAAACCTTGAATTACTTTCTTGAATTTTCTTTACTATTTTCTTTTGACTCATCTAAAGCAAGATTAAATAAATACACGAATCTTTGTGGACGATCCGTACTCATTAACGAACTACATCGACACCGTTATTGATTGCGGCTATAAATTCTTTGATTGTGATAACACTTTTCCCACTTTATACCATACACAATCCATTCGATCAATCAATTGGCGCCGTTGCCGGGGATTGCGTGCTAATTTGTTCGTTCTTGCTATTTGAGTTGAAATATTATTATTCCATCAAAAATTTGAATCAAAATCGCATCGTGTGCTTAAAGATTAGTGTATGAATTTTGCAAGGGAATCTGGAATCCTTGGAGCAGTGAGATAAAGATTCTGGAGCATTCAAGAAGGATTGTGGAGCAACAGGGGCACCAGGAATAATTTTTGTCCAAAGATCTTGAACGTTGACCGCGGAACCGCGACCATTAGCAAGGATTCGCCGCGGAACCGCGGCGGTATTGTCGAATTGGGATTCCAGTTCTCTGTGGTATCTTCTATACTTTCTTATCTCCTCTCTGCTCTTGTCCAATAACCATTTTCTGCAGGATTCTTTGCAAAAATTCGCAGCGCCGCTAAAAGAAATTTGTTGCGTGTTTTGATATTGGTTGTTTTGCATATTTTAATACGGAAATTAAGGGGCAAAGACCAAATTCAGTTTAGGTAGGGATTTCATTACCCTTCCTAAGCCCCGCAAATCACAAAACTAGCATCCGCATCACCCTTCATTAACTAAAAAATATCTAGACAAGACTCTAAGGACTGTCACGCTCAATTAGGACAGAAGAAAATCGTGGGTAATCTATTGCTTATCCGTATTTCTTTTGTGGTGTCTAAGGCAAGTGTGTCTAAGGCAAGTGGTTATTTAATTAGGCCTGCTACTTACGTAGAGGAGAACCTCCCACTTACTTGGCACTTATCTGGCCACAGGAAGGATAACGAGGTAGTAGAGGATTTATCCTGCGATTTGTTTCTAAAAGTCTAAGAGCGGTCTAGTGACTTGACCTAGGTGACCATTAGATCTAGGGTTGATTGTGTATTTTTGTGTGATTTTTCAAAATCCGTCTTTTTCAAAGCAAACACCAAATCAAGTTTTCTCTAATTATCACAGACGCTGCCACTTGTGCTAAACCGTTTAGTGCATGCTCGGCTGGACACGGGATTCTAGTGCCCGTCTTGTCCGCGTTTCTCCTATCGACTCCGAAGTCGGTAATTCTGCATCTTCTTTTTCCTCACCACACACCACACCCACCACGATGGACGGATCTCCATCAAATTTTAACACCACTTTGCCACCGCCCGCAGGTGCGCAGAATCTACCGTGTATGTCTCTCCAAGAGAGATGCTATCCGATACGTGGTCCTCTTTCTACCTGTCTTTCCATTCCACCAACCAATGAGGATAACTTCAAAATCAAACCTCACTACATCAATCTTTTACCTAAATTTTACGGTCTCGAGTCTGAAGACGCATACGTTTTTATTACCAAATTTGAAAACGTATGCGCTATGATGGGTACTTCACAGCTTTCTGTGGATGCTATACGTCTACGTCTTCTCCCATTCACTTTGTGCAATTTAGCCGAAAAATGGCTTTATAACACAGCTGCACATTTTATTTCAAACTGGGATGAATTCGTCATAGCATTCCTTAACAAATTTTATCCTAATCATAAGACCGCCCATGTCCGTAGCGAAATCAATCAATTTACCCAGCTTCCCAATGAACAATTTTGGAAATGTTTTGAACGATTCAAGGATCTGCTAGTCCAATGTCCTCATCATCGAATCCATCGATGGGATCTGTGCCGAATCATCTATGAGGGCATTAATCCAACAACAAAACAGATGCTTGAATGCATGTGTCAAGGCAATTTCATGTCTAAAGACGATGGTGAAGCTTGGAAATTTTTAGAAGATTTCGCTGAAAAACTTTGCAATGGGAGAGTGTTAGATAACCATCATCTAGGGGTGATATCCATCAACTTGATGTTTCCATAGCAGTCAAAACTGAAATGGCAGCAATGCAAAAGAAACTTGAAGCTATGGAACACAAATTATTATTATCCTCCCTAAACCAGGTCACACTCTCTAAAACCGTGTGTGGATGTTGTTCTGATCCATCACATCTGACGGAAGAATGTTCTTTGAATTCTCCGTTTCAAGGTCAAGAGCACACTAATGCTGCTTTCCAGCAAAGACCTAGAAACGATCCTTATTCTTCCACTTATAATCAGGGTTGGAGGAATCACCTTAATTTTTCTTGGAACCAACACCAAACTCAAAATACGGTTCCAAACCAAAATAACTTTCAAAGGGTCCCTCCACAATAACAACAACCACTACAACTGAGTCAGCACCCTTTTCAACCACAAAATTTTCAAAATCCAGCCAACACTTCTGCTCCGTATAATAATTCTTTGCAATTGACCGGTACCGATAATTCCTCTTCACTCGAACAAACCATGAATTTGTTTCTGAAAAATTTCATGCAAGTTTCGGCTGAGATAAAGTCTTCTGTCGATAATATAAAGAAGGACTCCGCCTCCCATGGTGAGAGTATTAAATCGATAGAAGCACAAATTGCACGATTAAATGCCGAAATGAGTGCTAGAAAGAAAGGGAAACTTCCATCTCAACCCCTACCTAATCCTGGACATTCACAACACTATAATGTGAGTGCCATTACAACGTTGAGATCTGGAAGAGTGCTGAATAATCAAGTCGGTGAACAGATTGATATAGATAATGATGAATTTATCAATAACACCCCGGCATCCACTTCTACTTCCACTTCTGACCCTAGTTCATCTTCTTCCGAGCCTATTCTCCGTTTTCCTCTAGGCTCGAACCCTCAGCCCACTTCTTCTAGTCAACCAAACTCGATCCCCACTCCAATTCTGGGATCTGTTCCACACACACGACCTTCTCCAATGTCGGACTTAGCTCTTATTGCTAAAGCTCCTTATCCGAATCGGTTAAGGGGAAACAAACCAAGTCCACATATGGAGAAGATTATGGAAATGTTTAAATAGGTTAACATCAATATCCCTCTCCAAGATTCTATCCAACAAGTTTCGGCTTATGCGAAAATTCTTAAGGACTTGTGCACTAGGAAGAGGAAGACTCAAGTGCCTAAAAAGGTATTCATTAAAAATAATGTTGGCACAGCTTTTACCCCACAATTAACAAAGAAACGTAAGGACCCTGGATGTCCTACAATCTCGATTTCTATTAGGGGTAAAAATATTAACCGTGCTTCACTTGACCTTGGCGCCAGTGTTAACCTGGTTCCATACTCTGTCTACGAGCAGTTAGGGATTGGAGAGTTGAAACCTTCTTATTGCACTCTCCATATGGCAGACCGATCAATCACCAAACCTAGGGGTGAGCTTGAGGATGTGTTGATAAAATTCAGGGAATTTATATTCCCTATGGACTTTATTGTTTTGGATACACTGCCTGTAGCAAACCCACGGAATCAAATTCCGGTGATTCTTGGTTGACCCTTCCTAGCCACTTCTAATGCTGTCATTAATTGTCGAAACGGCTCTATGACCCTATCCTTCGGGAAGATGTCAATTGAGCTGAACATTTATAAGATTGGAAGTCAGCCATCTGAACCCTTTGCTAACATTCTTGATGTCTGTTCTGTCCACGAGATAGCTCCCGAAAGCTGCAAGGTTGATGAACTTTGCTTTGATGATCTCGACGACATTAGCACATCATTGTTTGATCTTGCACATCATGGTGAGGACGCTTTTGACGAGTCCACCCCTGAGTTTGAACCTTCTGACTCATCACAAAAGTCAGCCACATTTTCCGAGTCTGTATCCTTTGCAGGCAATGAACTTCTTCGAGAATCCGAACGTCATTCACTTACCCCACCTTCTATTGTCTCTCCGCCGACATTAGATCTCAAACTGCTACCTTCTCATCTTAAATATGCATATTTAGGTGAGAATGAGTCTTTGCCTGTGATCATATCCGCTTCTCTAGCCCCAGAGTAAGAGAACGCTCTTTTGATGGTCTTGAGATCTAATAGGCAGGCACTTGGTTGGACAATGGCTGACATCAAAGGGATTAGTCCCTTGATGGTTGAACATCATATAAATTTGATGGATAAGCCAAGACAACTCGAGAACCATAAAGACGATTAAATCCTGTCATGAAGAAGGCGATAAAGAAAGAAATCGTCAAATGCCTTGACAGTGGTATCATTTACCCAATCTCTGATAGCCAATGGGTAAGTCCTATTCATGCAGTCCCTAACAAATCTGGCATCACGGTCATAACTAATGAGGCTAATGAGTTGATCCAGAGACGCACTCAAACTAGGTGGCGTGTATATATTGATTATAGAAAACTCAATGCCGCAACGAGGAAAGATCACTTCCCTCTACCTTTCATTGACCAGATGTTGGAACGATTAGCTGGACGTGAGTATTAGTGTTTCATGGACGGATACTCTGGTTATAACCAGGTCCCTATTGCCAAAAAGGATCAAGATAAAACCACATTTACTTGTCCTTTCGGTACCTTTGCTTATAGATGCATGCTCTTTGGGTTATGCAATGCTCCCGCTACATTTCAGCGGTGTATGATGGGGATATTCTCGGACATGGTCGAGAATTTTCTGGAGATTTTCATGGAAGATTTCTCGATATTCGGGGACTCTTTTGATGATTTCCTATCTCATCTTGACGCAGTTATTACTCGTTGTAAAGAGAAGAACTTAACTTTGAATTGGGGAAAATGCCATTTCATGGTCCAAGAAGATATTGTACTTGGACATGTTATTTCACGGAAAGGCATTGAGGTCGACAGAGCAAAAATATATGTCTTTCATAACCTTCTTCATCCCAAATGCATCAAAAATATACGATCTTTTCTTGGTCATGCAGGATTTTATTGAAGATTAGAAAGCTCTCGTCCATCTTGAGCTTTAGTGGAAGAAAGTGGATCATTAAGGATTTTAGCAAAATTTCTAGACCCTTAACTCTTCTTTTGGCCAAGAATACAACATTTCACTTCGACTCAGACTGTGTGGTTGCTTTTGACTCACTTAAAAATTTCCTCACTACAGCCCCCGTTCTATCATCTCCCGATTGGAACCACCCGTTTGAGCTTATGCGTGATGCATCAGATTTTGCTGTTGGTGCAGTCTTAGGACAACATATTGAAAAGATACCACATGTGATTTATTATGCAAGTAAGACCTTGAATGATGCCCAAATTAATTATACAAATACTGAGAAAGAACTCTTGGCAGTTGTATTTGCATTAGAAAAATTCAGGCCTTACTTGATTGGCTCACGGATTGTGGTTTACACTGATCACTCCGCCTTAAAATATCTTTTATCAAAGAAGGATGTTAAAGGCAGGTTAATACGTTGGATCCTATTATTACAAGAATTTGATATTGTCATTCGAGATAAGAAAGGATGTGAAAACGTAGTAGCTGACCATCTTTCACGCATCTCTTCTTCACCTGTGACCTTGCCAATAAACGATTCTTTCCCGGACGAACAGCTCTTGACCGTATCCGGCGAACCTTGGTTCATGGATATTGTGAATTATCTTGCAACGGGACTTATTCCAAGTGAATGGTCTAAACAGGATAATTATCGATTTCTATCCCAAGTAAAGCATTTTTACTGGGATGATCCTTATTTGTTTAAATATTGTCCTGACCAAATCATTCGCAAATGTGTCCCCAATGATGAATTCAAGAGTGTTTTGTCTTTCTGTCACGATCAGACATGTGGAGGTCACTTTGGTCCACGTAAGACGGCGGAGAAGGTTTTGCAATGCGGTTTTTACTGGCCTACTTTATTTAAAGATGCATATGATCATTGCAAAATCTGTCCACAATGTCAACACATAGGTCAGATTTCTAAAAAGAATGAGATGCCACTTCAACCGATCTTGATTGCTGAAATTTTTGATGTTTGGGGTATTGATTTTTTGGGTCCTTTTCCTAACTCTTTTGGGAATTTGTACATTTTGTTAGTAGTTGATTACGTCTCGAAATGGGTGGAAGCTATTCCATGTCGCACTAATGACAACAAGGTTGTTATTAAGTTCCTTAAAGAAAATATCTTTTCGTGATTTAGACACCCGCGCGCTATCATTAGCGACAACGGGACGCATTTCTGTAATCGGTCTTTCGAGACTTTGATGCGGAAATATGCAATCAACCACAAACTTTCCACGCCCTATCATCCCTAAATGGGCGGGCAAGCTGAGATTTCCAATAGGCAGATCAAACAAATTTTGGAGAAAACAGTTTCTAAGAACCGGAAAGATTGGTCAACCAAATTGACGGATGCTCTTTGGGTATTTCGTACCGCTTATAAGACCGATCTTGGTATGTCTCCTTACCGCCTAGTGTTTGGAAAGGCTTGCCACCTTCCAATCGAGATTGAACACAAAGCATTGTGGACCATTCAAGAACTTAACTTTGATTTGAATCAAGCCTGCACTTTTCGAAAGCTGCAATTAAATGAGCTAAGCGAACTCCGCGATGAAGATTATGATAATGCTGTGATAGTAAAGAACCAGACTAAGGTATTTCATGATAAAAATATTTTGAGAAAAACTTTTACCCCTGGTCAACAAGTCCTTCTTTACGATTCATGTCTCCATCTTCATGTGGGTAAGCTACGATCTCGTTGGAAAGGACCATTTGTGGTGCGGTATGTCTACCCGCACGGGGCAGTTGAAGTCGAAGATAGAAAAACAGTACAATTTTCAAAGTGAATGGACATAGACTAAAACCGTATTTTTCCACTGACCCCTCAGAGGAGCTTCTGTTTTTACAGGAGCCGCTTTATAATAACTAATTTTCCTCCACCTCACCTCCATGTCTCGGTAATATTGTCTCATCTTTAGAATGGAGGTGAGTCAAATTGTACATATATATATAGATATATATATAAAATAAAAAATAAAAATAATAATAATAAAAAAAATGTGTAACTAAATAAAAATAAGTTTGGGGGAAGATTTTCACTTTCATTTATCATTGCCCCGATTAATAACTTTTCGTCCCAAGCCTACAGGTTTTTGAGATTTAACAGATGACAACAGTGAGGACACTGCTGTAAACAGATTTGGGGGAGGTTTGTGCTTATTTACGCATCACTTTGCATTATACTTGGCATAAGCATAAATCATATAAATTTTTTTTATAATAAAAGATTAGAAAGTGAAAAATTACATTTAAAAGATTGGAAAAGTTTAAGAAAACCAAGAAAGTTAAATGTTTTCTTAAACAAAGCTAGTAATAAGTAGTTATGAGCCGTTGTCCCAAGGGTTAGTAAGATGAAGGAAGTCACTAATCTGAGGATAAAAATAAGTCTGAAAAATAGTTCCTATTCTGGAAGCCAAACATTTGAATGTTGATACCCTACTATACGCACTTACATACGTCTTGAAACTCGGGATAGTAGAGGATACCTTGAAATGCTCTTGTTTAAAAGCCAAAGTACGAAGAAAATATAAATGAAGCACAAAAGTATAAAATGGTGAATAAAATGAACACTGGTTTTGTAATCACCAAGGCAGCATAAAAAAATATAGCGAGGGTGCTTCATCACCTAATGCCTTAGACCAACTGGTTTGGGAGTCACTGCTAATCCTTAGGTGTTGCAAAACGAGAAAATTATTAATTACGCCTATTATGTGAGCACATTTAGTAATTGGTCGGTTAGTACCTCAAGAAGTATTAACAGCCGCGTGAAAAATGTGTGAGCAATTCCATCCAAAATATTCACCGACTAAAAAGTACCGAGGTAGATGAACAAGAGTACGATAGCTTGAATTGAATTCTTCGAGTGTAGGGATGTCCTTTACACACACGTAGAGGTATATGATCGGTGTTTGGAAGAAAGGTAGGAATGAAGAATAAAGGCGATGTTTTATTGAGGGATGATGTGATTTCTAACATTTTTTCATGACTATTAAGATATGGCTCATGACAACCGAAAAGCTAGTATAGTTGGAAACTCTAATTTTCAAGTTCTTTCTTTTATTATTCTTATCTTTATATGTAACTTTCACAGTCTTCCTTTTATTATAGGATTTTATGAATGCAATCCGTTGAAAACCCTCAGGAGACAACACTCCTCCTAGTAGGGACACCTAGAGATTTAAAGGCTTGTTGCACATGCTCAGTGCAATCGTGTTGCCTACGAAAGGTGCTAGTTAGTTTTTCTCTTTATTTTCTCCTTTTCTTGAATAAAAGAAGTTTGCTCGAGACGATCAAAATCAAGTTTGGGGGAATTTATTCAGTCGAAAATATTGCTATCTTGAACATATCAATTTCCTCACTATTCTGATCGTTTAAGGATAGTTGATATATTTATAACACATATTACCAGTTCGTCTGCAAATTATCAAATACCACGTGTTATATATATAATCAACATCTTTTTAAGGAAATTGTATGTTTAGTATGTCATGCATAATATTCTATATCTCCAACACTTTTCATTGAGATTTTGTGCAGAAAATTATTTCAGGACAGATATCGGAATCGCAAATTTGCCGATAAAATACAACAAGTCAAAGAGTTAAAATCTGGCAGAGATTCAGAAGAGATAAAAAGATTCCAGATATCAGAAGAAGACCCAAATGCCAACATCAGAACAGCCCTAAAATATCATGCAGTGATCTCTTCAAACGGCCGCGGAACCGCGGCCGAGTCAGGCCGATCCGCCGCCAATCCGCGGCCGAGTTGTGGGCTTCGGTGACGACACTTCCCCAGAGGCTTCCATACTACTCTTTAGCTTGTTGAAGACGCTTCGAACCACCTAGCTTACTCCAGAAGCTTCCCTACAACAGCCTAGCTTCTTATGCAAGCTTGATAACTACCTTACTCTAGAACCTTCCCTACAACTAGCTAGCTTCTTAGGGAAGATTGACTTAGCTTCTAGTGGAAAATTGGTGAAGAGCTATATAAAGGGACCTAGGGCTACATTGTAAAGGTTGTTCATCAAGTGACAAAACTTACATCCAAAACCAAATCCAATTCAATTCAACTCAAGATCAAAATCAAGAATCGTTGAGATCAACATCAAGCGACGACATCCAAGATCCTTTACGCGCAGCCGATCATCATCAAGAGTGCGAGATCCTCGACAGGTCCAAGTCTCACGGAGATCGAGCCAAGCAAAGATCGACGACAAACTCTCTTTTCAATGGAGTGATCGAGAGCGTTTTCTTATAAATCTCGAATTGAGAAGTGTAATTTGAAGAAGATTTAATAAAGGTGATCATTCGTTAATTCTCGCTTTCTTTAAATTCTTGCATTATGAAATTTCTAATTCTTGATTCTTTTGTTTTCATGATGAGTGAGTGAAATCTCCGCTTGTAAAGGATTCAAGGGAATCAGTAGATTAAATGATGATGAAATCCTAAAACTTATCTTAAGTCTTATGAGAACTATGAACTTTAAGAAAAAGAATCGTCAATGACCTAATTTGGAACGAGATCACCGTTCTTGATAATTTCGTTGCAATTTGGGATTAAATGATTGATGATTCTATTTGCTAAAGACTAGATTTGAATGATGATCAATGAAAAGAAAAGGGATAGTGAAGGAGAAACCCTAGTTTCTTCAATAGATCCCTAATCGTCATTCATCACCATCGTTCTAGCTATAATTCATCAATATATAAGATAAGTCATTATTAGTATTCATTATTGATCCTAATTCCTATCGAATCCTACAAGCTATTCTTTATTTTATTGATAACTAAAATTGATATTGGACACTTTCTTGATTTCTAATTCTTAAACATATTCTTGATTTTCTTGAAATGACAACTCAATTAAACCTTGAATTACTTTCTTGAATTTTCTTTACTATTTTCTTTTGACTCATCTAAAGCAAGATTAAATAAATACACGAATCTCAGTGAACGATTCGTACTCATTAACGAACTACATCGACACCGTTATTGATTGCGACTATAAATTCTTTGATTGTGATAACACTTTTCCCACTTTATACCATACACAATCCATTCGATCAGTCACCTCCGGATATCCGCCGCGCCCGACACACTGGTATGGTAGTCTGCCCCTGCCAGGCCCATCGTCATCCCTACAAAACCACTCTCGTCCCGGGGTACCGTACCGGGTCCACCATGCACCCGCAGACGGTACATCCTCCTCCTCGAATCGGGTGTATGATACCGCTCAAGAACCGAGAAATCTCATGGTACATCATATCACGAGAAAACCATAAATTTCTAATTTTAGAAATGATAATGAGTTTATAAAATCCTTACGGTTTCTCCAAATCCAAACCATGGAAAATCCGATATCTAAAAATATCAGAGTATGTAAACAGTGAATTACTGGCATAAAGCCCCATAATATTGCATGACGACAATTATACACATGCATGGGTATCTAAGTAAAGAATGTAATATCTAAACTAGCATAGTAATCATATATTGGAACTATCAGCTAGCAAGTTATATCAATGAAGTAATATTCTCTAAAGTGTACGCGACATGGTAATTACCGATGATGTGTGTGAGCCGGCAAGCAAGTGTCTGTGGACATACACATCATCGGTAATGGTGCTGGTGTCCTGACAACAGGGGTTCATAATAACTAAAGAAAACACGTTTATAAGCATGCAATGTGATGAGAACAGCATGAATATAAAAGAAAAGATGTAGTAACCGCAACATTGAAGAATATACATTTCCATATACGAGTCATACAGTTTTTTTTGGTGTTTGAAATAGCACGAACCGTGGTTTTAGAAAAATAGGGCTACGGGGTTTTTAAGAAAAGATACGTCTTTTGAAAAATCCGTAGTATCCCTCGGCCTGTCTTTAAAAATACTCGCGATTCGTTAGTTTTGAAAATAAGTATGACTCGAGCCCAGTCTAAAGGGTAAAGAAAAATCCGCCTAAAGTTCGAGTCGATATATCTAGTAGTCGGTGATCCCGCCTCAATAGCGTCACGTACGGTAAAATACATAGTACGACATCCTCGAGTCAAGAGTACGGATCAATCATTATATCTATACCTCGTACGGTAAAATCCATCATACGGCATCCTAAAATCGGGGTACGGGTCAAATATCACATGTACCTCATTATTCATAATATCATAAATTAGGGATACCGTTCTAAAATCTAGTACATTCCAATTTCATCAAACATATATCCTCGTGTGTATGAAAACATATCGCCCAATGATCCGCTATAATATCATGTCATATATCATACCACGACCCAATCACATATCACAATCTCACGGCATCATGCCCGATCATATCGGCTCATCTCCAAGTATCATATACTGGGCTCATCATCCGTGTATACGTATATGTGTATACACACACACACACACCCCCAACGCATACACACACACATACACACACACACACACACATATATATATACATACATATAAACATATACACCCAAACATAACATGTGTGTGCATGTGTGTGTGTGTGTCAACCTTTACTCTGGGGTTTCACGACTAAGAAACTAACTAAAGGCACTTTCTTCCAAATACACTAAATCCAACCCATGTCTCCTAAAGCTTTTCTAGCTTCATATCTCGCAATAACACATATGTGTTTATATATATATATATATATATATATATATATATATTGCTGGGGTGTTATACGCCTTCCACTCGACTTCTCTCATAGATATATATCTACTCACCTGGACGTCTTGGCTAATCTGATCTGATTCCAGCTCTGCCATTTCCGCGCCACATCCGATACCTCTGCACCCGATCCTAGAAACGTACATAAGTAAATAAGAGAATAAATATATAATTAGTCACGGACACAACCAATACAAATTAACCACGCGCACTAACTAAACGCGCACGCACTTGGTGCATAAAACGCGCTCGCGACAACGCCACAAACCACAACTAGGGTCGCTATACGTGGCAACTACAAAACCAAAAACCCAATCGCACTAATCGCGCGTTCACAACACACTAAAAATAGTAGGAAATAGGTTGTAAGCCATAAAAACCCCAAACTTAATTCAAATCGGTTTATTCCAAAAACCTAGTAAGCATAAATTTACCATTTTAGTTCAAATCTTGATGTTTTAACAAAACTAGTGGCCACAAGATTCACTTAATATCTTAATTAGGTCACACAACCATTAACTAGATTTTAATCTCACTTATTTTCATTAATCCTAAAATTCTAGTTTGCAAAATTATGTAATTAGGACAAATTAATGTAACAATTTGCAATTTAGTAACTAGATTAAGTTTTGCATGCCTTAAGATGTTAAACTACATCTCACAACCATAATCAAATGATCAAAACCCCTAACTTGATCCAAACCCAAATCTTGAATTTCAAACTTGCAATTTAAATGATAGTTAAGCATCTAATTAGCTTATATTGAAGTAATAATCCAATAAGTAATCAATGGGTTGGGATTTATACCTCACAAATTAAGAGATCAACCTTGAAACTTAGCCTCCAAAGATGGCTTCTTGCATCAAGATCCAAGCTAGATAGGTCAAGGAATAAAGGGTTAAAGGTTTAATTAGGAGTTAATGGAAATTTGTGTGGATTTTATTAGATTTTTGAGTGAGGTTTTAGCATGAAATGAGATGGAGAAAAAGGAGAGGGCTGCTGCCTAGGGGGGCTTGACTACATGGGGAGAGGGGAGAGAGAGAGTGTGTGGGTGTGTTGTGAAGTCAAGAAAATAAAGCCCATACCTCATTATCTAACACCATACTTCTTTCTTTATTCTTTTTCTTTTTAAATTCTCTTTTTCTTTTCTTTTTGTGAGGAAAGAAGTGGGGACTTGGGGACTTAGGGGCTGCTGGTTTCGAAAATGAGGGTGAGGAGGAGAGTGGGGTGAGTGTAAGAAAGAGGTGACCATATCCCCACACATACATCAACATCTTATCATTATATTCTCTTTAATTATTTCATTTCTAAATTCCCTTTATCTTTTCTATACAAATAAAACCAGAACCATCCAAATATTTTTCTTTGAAAGAATATGTTACAATATGGGTTTAGATGTGTCATGGTGCACTAAACTTGTATTAACCCATTATAATTTGTAATTAACTCTAATTTAGTGTATAAGTGTATGATTAAAATAATAATTAAAAATAATTAATTACGGAAAATATTTAAGAAAACTAGAAATTTGCAAGTGACCAATTAAATACCAAATACTAGCAATTACATGGTTAGAATAGGTATATTTAAGTCTATGTTGAAAAATAATTATATATTGGTTTTTACGGAAAACATCAGTTATTTTACCGATTATCGGAAATTTCACCTAAACGATTTTTCAGAACATTACAGTGATTCAGTGCGTTGATCACTTACGCTAGAGCAGCAGGATCCCATGTCGAGATCCTTGTGTCTAGGCGCAGCTGCAACGGGCAGGCTTTCATCTCCTATCTAGATTGGAGTATATACGTCTGGATAGACACTTGATTATGACATTGGTAGATAGATGGAGATCGAAGACTGGAGACGTCCATATTTCATTTCAAAGTGGGTGAGATGACTATCACCCTGCAGGATGTCATCGTGCTTCTTGATCTCAATATAGACGGATGTAACAATTTGAAGATTATAAATATTATTTTATAATTTAAATATAATATTACGAGTTTTATGGAGATAAATAGAGAGTATGGATTTGTGTTTGGATGGATTGGTATAATTACATATACCTTCAATTTTGGGATTATTTAGGAATAAAATGAATTTATGATTTATGAGGATATTTGTTAAATAGGGTTTTCTTTAATTGATTTTAAGATAATGGTCCATACTAACCATTTTACTAAAACTAAGTTTTTCCTCCTAATTTTACACTTAAGGTGCCATGACATGTTAAGGAGGGATTAACATTTTCTTGTATTTTAATTGTTGGTTTTTTTTATGATTTAAAGAGAGATAGGGAGACATGGATGTCACGGCCCAAAAATGGCACGTGACCGGCACTTGAATCACGTAAAATCTATAGGACCTCACTGTAACCCAAGTAAACCGAAAACCAGGAATCTAAACTTTTTTAAGAAAATAGTGAAGGTGAAGTTTTGAAAAAGGGTATAACCGAAATCTGGTTCTCTTTTTAAAATATAAGTAAAACTTATAACGATACGAGTGGATTATATACTATGGTTTAAAAACATTTTTGTCATTAGAAATTTGGGCAGCACCTCCTTAGTAAATTTTGATCAAAACCAGTACATAAACGATAATAATATTACATCCCCAAGCAGGGGCTAGCTCTTCGCCAATCGGCGGAAATACAACCACACAACGAGAATATACGACGTCCAAGGCGAAGATCAATCACAAAAAAGAAAGTAAAGAAAACCAAAATATCATCAAACTCCAATATAAAGAATAATACAAGTCTCGTCACTAAGTCCAAAGAATATATAACTGGTCTCTAAGTCTGACAAATATATATAGTCTTGTTGATGGAGCTTTTAACTAGATACAAATGAATAATAAATATAGAACGGTGGTTATGCTCTGTATTGTAACCCACCCACCAATGCAAATCACCCAAAAGAAGCAATGTGCCAGCAAGCCGCTACTGATTCGAGCGGTCGATCCTGTAAGAAAACTATGGCACAACGGGGGTGAGTTGCCAATTCATGAGTAGAAGATATCATCAGGTAGAAATCGAATGTATGGCAATCTTCTAGGGCATACAGTAATATAACAATATTATACCGTGTGGTATCAAGGTGATCATGTATACATAAGTATAATAAAATAATACAGTGCCTGTATCAATATGTGATACTAAGTCATCCATATCGTGTGTATATACATATCATCCAAGGAGTGTTCATCAACGACATTCGAAAACATCACAAAATCCTGAGTGTACAGCATCGACACTCGAAATCATCATAAAACCCATGCCCAATATCGACACGTAAATTCTCATATCTCAGACACCATCTCATCAGATTGGTCCTCATATCCATCTGTCTCATATCACTCCGGTCGGTATTCTCCAGATATCCATCGAGTCCAGTACTGTCACCGGTAGGTAGTGTTTCCCTGCTAGGCTCAACACCTTTCTATACGATTGATTAGTTGAAAATATTGCACATTTGAATGATTATTTTCCCTATTATTGTTAAGTGCTTAAAGGTGTTTATTGTAAATATAGAACATATGTGGGTTTATTTATAAAAGTTTATTATCATATGTTTCTACATTATAATTAACATAATGAGGGAAAATATATGCATATAATATTTATATGAAATCTTTATATTTACAATATTCATATCATATTGATTGCATGCTTTTGGCGTGTCGAGTTTTAATGTTCTAAAGTTAACCGCAATCAGGACGGTATCGCTTTTCAGCTAGCCGCGATGAGTATGGGTCGTTCACAGGGAGACGGAGCGTTTCATGTTCTTGTTTTGACGAGTTAATGCGCGTGGTGGAATGTTCGTATCTAACCTATGTGTATATATGCAAAGTAGAAGTTGTTAGGATTAGATATGTTAGTGTAAGTTAAGGAAATCCGTATTCAGTCCTTTGTGCCGAACTTAACCATTGAAGCTAGATCAATTGGCAACAACGTGGATTAGGGTATTTAAGCACGGTATTAGTGAAATCTGGCTTATTGTAACGTTTCTGAAATCGTTATGCGAATTTTTCCATTTTAGGGTAAAATAGTCGGTATTTTCCGTTTTAACCCGATTGTGATCAAACTTCTATATAAACTTATTTTCAAATAGTTTTACTAGAATGAAGCTAATTTGCGGGTTTTGTAGGTCACTTGGAAGTTTTGGTTCACTTTGAAAATTTTCCCTAATTAAAGTATTATTTTAAATTGTTAATTAAGCACTTAATTAATGGTAATTACAATTTTGATTTGGGTTAATTACTTCTAATCGAATCTATGCTAATCTAATCACTAGATTAATCTTAATCCATCCATGCCAAAATATCTTGATATTTGTGTATTAAATTGAATTTTTAAAGAAAAGGAAATAAGGTGGATTTGGATATTTGTTGCATTATTAAGCTTTAATGTTTGTTTCAAGCTAGAAACTTCCACACTCACCCACAACACTTCCTCCCCTTCCTTTTGGCCGAACCCTACCCTTGCTGTCCTTCTCTCTCCTTGCATCATTTTCACTCCAAAAGCTTCAAGATAATTCATCAAAAATCATGAAATATTCACACAAACTCATAAATAAATTCATACCCATTTTTCCTTAAGCCTAAACTAGCTTGGATTTTCTTTCAAGACATCATTTTGGAGGCTAAACTTTGGGTTTAGTTGCTAGTTTGTGATCATGTTTGTGAGGTATAAATCCTAACCCTAATCCTTTATTGTTGCTTAAATCCTTAAAGCTTGCTTATTTAGATGTTTGTTATAGCTTCAAGTTCATGTTTAGTTCTTTCATGAAAAGGATTATGAAATCAAGTTAGGGTTTTGATGTGTTTAAGTGGTTAAGCAAGATATGTAGACTTGGAAAAGTTAAGCAAATGGTGAGAATGATATTTGTTATTTTTCCTAATTGTCTTTTAAGCTTAATCGCAAACTAGGTTTTTCTAAATCGTTTTTGGGCAAGATTAAAATTATGGAATTGATTTGGATCACTAAATTAAGCTACTTTGTATTGTTGGAAATGGTTAGAATTGTTAAATATCCAGACTTGTGCTAAATTTTCGATAAGATTGCTTACTAGGTTTTCGGCAAAAAAAATTTGACGTGAGTTTTAATAGAAGTGGGGATGATGTGAATATTACTATATACGATAATTATTGTGTTGTAAATGAGTATTGTTACTATTGGGTTTTTGGTGTGGCAGTTTTCATGAATAACAACCCAAGTTAGGGTTTTGGCTATGTTTTTCCGGTATTTGGATTCTTGGTTTTGAGTTATGGTATTGTATTTGGTCATTGTATGTTTGTACGTCAACGACGAGGGTCGTTTGGTTGGTTTTGCATGTGAAGGCTATAGGTTCTAACCTATGAGCGCACCGCGTGCCGTATTGGATTTTGGAACTTGATGTTGATACCTTTGCGATTTGGTATTGATTGTAGGTACCTTCGCGTGGATTCTGAGACGCCAAAGCATATCAACTTTGGCTAAATGAGGAGAATTGCTGTGAGTAGATTTAACATCTACAGGAGAATCGCCCGTATGGTATTATGCGTCAGGGCTAGATATGATATGATATTAGCCGCATGTTTATATTGCACATATAGAGATTGTGCATAAAACTTCATTGCATATTATTACTTGTTGTGCTTAGACTTGTACCCTTGGACACTGTACTATTATTGACGGTTCATGTTGCACGAGCACTGATTGTATGCCACTCACACCATTAATAATTGTCATGACACGCACAACACCTATGAATACGTGATATTGTATTGGCTAGGGACTTGAGACAACATCCTTATTTTTATTGTGCATATGACATATAGCATACCTGTATACTTACATGCTTACACATATGCCTTGACATGCCTACATGCTAGTTACTATATACCTATATGGTATTGTACCATTAGTGATAGGTATATACACATATGAGACATAGCTACGTATACATCATGCATACATACTTATATATATACCTGGAGGGTATTACATCATTATTGATGGGTAGATACATATAGCTTACTATGCTGACATGGTTACGCATACCTAGCTATAGCTACATGTTCACCTTTATTTGATATTGTATGGACTTGGAGAAATTAGGAAACCGCATGATATATAATAACTTGTTGCAGTTAGATAGCGGTTTTTCCTTCATATGCTCACATTACTGTTTTATGTTGCATATGTTATATTCATGGATTTTCGCATTGAGATATGGATTTCACATGATATTTTCTGGATTTGAGGACCGTGATGGTTTCATGAAATTATGCAAGTATTCTTATTCTTTACTTGATATTTGGATGCATCCACTCAGAGATTTGTTTTAAACCGATACAGGATCGAGGGTGTCGATGTTGGGGCACATAAGATTCAGAGGACATATATACCGATACGTGGAACACAAGCGTCGAGGTGAGACACTTGGGTTTCGAGGAACGTATAGATATCAGAAGACCGATACGTGGATCACGGGTGTCGATACCGGGCACTTACGATTCGAGAAACGTATGAATATGAGAAAGACCGATACGTGGGTCACGGGTGTCGATACCGGACACTTACGATTCGAGGAACGTATGGATATGAGTATTTATGTGTCGATGCTAGACACTTGTTTCCATGATATTTTTACTCCTAAGTATATATAACAGTGGAATGGGACACTGTTATATATGCATATATATATATATCAGTGGAATGGGACACTGATATATATGTATACATATCTAATTTATATACATCATCATAATGATCTTGCAAATATTCTTATTCACGATATGAGGGCCGATATTATGGCCGATATGAGGGCTGATGTGATGGCCGATATGAGGGCCGCTATTATGGCCGATATGAGGGCCGATGTGATGGCCGATATGAGGGCCGATATTATGGCCGATATGAGGGCCGATTTGAGGAAATTGGGATTTGGATTGTCTAGATGGACATTGGTCCTGCCACAATGAGGATTCCGTGAGGATGACATGTTTTATCCCATACCCCGCATTTATTTTATATGCATTGCTTCATGTACCTGATAGAGTATCTTACATGACTGTTACATACATATATCCATTTATTGTTCATGTATTTGTAGTACCTGATAGAGTACCTTACATGACTGTTGCATATACATATTGCCATTTATTGCTATCAGCTTGCATGTGATAGATTAGCGCAGTACGTGCGTACTTGCGATTATCTGCATATGTTATTTACTATTCATGAGTTGGCAACTCACCCCTGTTGTGCCACAGTTCTTGCAGGTTGACCGCATGGATCAGTTGCGACATCGCTGGCACACAGCTATTTTCGGGTGACTTGCTTGTGGTCGGAGGTACATGTTGGATCGTTCCCCTATTGTATTCATTTTCATATTGTATCTAGTCACTCCATCAAATCAGAAACTAGTTATTGTATATGTTGCAGACTTAGAAGACTTGTAGTTGCGAGACTTGAGCGACGGGTTTTATGTTCGCTTTTGGGGTTGTTGTCTTGATTTACTTTATTTCCTGGTGTGGATCTTCGTCGTTGGGCATCGTAGACTTGTTTTTATACTTGTGGTGGTTGTTTCCGCCGTTGGGCGTGATTTGCTCCCGTTTGGGGATGCTTTATTATATTTCTGTGTTGTACCCGTTTTTGGGGTTAGTTTTTACAAGGGAGGTGCTGCCCAAATTTTCAAAATACAAAACATGATTTACTATACCTTTATTTAAAAGCTTCACATCTTTATTTCTTAAAAAGATTTAGATTTCTGGGTTTCAGCTTACTTGAATTACGTTACGCCTGTAGACGTTGCGTGATTTAAGTGCTGGTCGTGAGCTATTGTTTTGGGTCGTGACAATGTTTGTATCAGAGCGCTAAGTTTAACCTTGGTTCGAGTCTAGGTTTGACTATGTGGGGTCTAGGGCATATTTATTTTGGAACCTAGGCTTGACCTTATGGAACTTAGACTTGGACAAGGGGGTGTTAAACCCGAACTTTCGTTACATAGGCTGACCCTGATTGATGGAGTAGGTAGCTTGAGTAGAGTGACGTACCGTACGTATGTTCCACGGCATATTTACGATACGATACTCCACTTAAGTGACCTTAGGATGTACATATCTTGAGACTGGTGATTCTCTTTGTTTTCCTTGATTATACATCTATTTGAGATCCTTGATTCTATTCGTTTACATGATCATGCTCTCATTGATTCTATTCCTCATTATGATCATATATTCTTTCTGGATCTATTGATTCATTTCATCACTTGATCTATTTTCGTCGATACTTGGTTGAGGTTCCTGTCACCATGGTTTGAGCGCAGATTGAGCTGCTGCTAGTGATGCGGTCAGGGCGACCTCGTCGTGGACGAGGACTGACCATCGCGTTTTCTGGTGACATGTGAACGTATCGAATTAGTGCGGTGTTGTGACCTCTCGTTTGAGGCGAGTGTGCAGTTTTGTACCGGATGATCGGCCCATTGTTAGAGGCTGCCTGCTGTGTGAGGCCTATTGATGCACAGTATACCTCAAAGATTGTGATGTCATCTACCGTACAGACAGATGACTCAGCTATTGCTGAGATTGATGTGATGTCGCTTCCATAGCTAATGAGCTGAGATCGTTGGAGCTTCCAGGCAGAGATGCGACAGGTGATAGCTAGTCTACCTTGAGTTGAGAGACGAAAGTGATCCGTCAGATTTGATGCACCGATGCAGGCCCTGTTGAGTTGAAGATTTCCTGTGTGGAGAGTCTTACTCAGATCTAGAGTAGATCGATCCAGAGATGACATTGTTTGTCAGATGTTCCGATGTGAGATCGGTAAGCTGACCAGTTTCAGATAGAGGACTTCACCCAGATGTGTTGTGAGTTGATCGAGAAATGGATGAGTTTTGAGTATTCCTCCGATGATTGGGACGAGTTCCCGAGGACGTGTTCAGCTAAAGATCTTCTACAGAGTGATGAAGATACTGAGTTTGTGTTTGTGATTTCGAGTCCGTGCGAAAGATTCCGGATTGATTGTCGCCGAGAACATTTGCAGTACGCAGATAGCATGACATGATGTCAAAGTGGACGATAATAAAGATGAGTGGAACAAGAGGTTCGTGCATGATGCTGTTGAGCTGTTATTACTCCCCGTCGAGATTAAAGATCTGATATATATGCAGAGGAATTGGGATACGGCCAGTTCCCGAGAAAATGTTGTGCTAAGAACGCAGATGTCCAGAAAGCGAGAAAAGATTTGTGAGTGTACCAGCCTCCGTACAGTTCGGTATAGGTGAGATCGGAAGAGACTTGAGCCGGTTCCTTCCAGGACACTGCTGCGATGAGAATGCACCGAGGATCAGTTGTGTCACGTGTATTCAGAGGGCCAGAGGCCGACGCCAGTGACGTGCTGCTTTATGAGTGATCATACCAATTGGCCGAGAGTTGACTTGAGGAGTGCCAGAGCGGAATCATTTCTGTTAGTACACCTGACTGGGCAGATGAGCCGATAGAGTGCGAGATTGGAAATCCACAGAGAAATGAGGACCCAGAGACAGAAGACGCCAAACAGTGAGCAGAAGGCAAGCAGATGTTCTTGCTCTGCCAGTTTGGGCGCACCGACATCTTCTTCAATATTGTAGGAGGTGTACCTCAATGTTATTTGTTGCGATTTGCGTTTGTGATCCGAGTATCATGCTTATATTGCTTGGATTTGAGTTTTTGATATTGAGTTTCAAGATATTGTTTTCGTGCACCATGGCTGCACCTACTGGGTATTTACATTTTGTGCATATCAATTTGCAATTGAGAATGATTTTGTGTCTTGGCTGCAAATGTTTATGATTTCGTGGATCTCATACAGTTGATTTGATATGTGCATGTGGTACGCACTCGATTTGATTTTTGCATTCGGTATAAATCATATATGCTTGCAGTACATTGATACGTGTTTTGTGCACGCAGTTGCACACATTTATGAGTTTTATACACCTTGGTACACTCAGTGTAGTTTTCCTACGCATTTGAGTTATTGATGATATTCGTGCAGTGGATGCACAGGATGTGATATTTCGTGCATGTGGGATGCACTTGATTTCGATTTTTTTCGTGCATGTGGGATGCACTTGATTTCGATTTCGTTCGTGCATGACCGATGCACTTGATTTGGATTTTCGCGCATGTTGGGCGCGTGATATGATTCTTGTGCACACCTGCTGCACCCATTTAGGATTTTCGTTCGTGCATGCTAGTTGCACTAGAGTGAGATTTTCGTACACTATAGATGCACTAGATGTTGTTGTCGTGCACACCCGTTGCACTGGACAGATGCTTTCGTGCATAATGTAGCACTTGTATTTGGATTTGAATTCCGTGCGCACCAGATGTACGTGATTGTTGGATACGCCTTCTGAGGCTGATATTGCTTTTGAGCATTTTGTTTTTATGATGAGGCCCTATGCTTTATAGTACCCTAGTAGGACTGATCCGAGGACAGTGCCTGAGTACTTTGCATGCATAAAAAGTTACCAAGAGGTTTTTCAAAATGGAGCTATAGTCTCGCTATTTCTTACGTGTCTACGAGTGACACGAACGTTTATAAAAGAAAACCTTTTGGGATATTTTAAAAAGGGCAGAACGTCTATTTGAGCAAAACATATATTTTAGTATATTATTACTTTACAAATGAGCGTCCGTCATTTGTGCCGTGAGTTACACATCACACGGCGATTCAGAAAAAGATTTTGCATATGTTATTTCAGTTTTTGGAGATTTCTCAAAAAAGAAGTGTACTATATACATATTATAGCATTTGCTTAGTGTATATTGGATTTCAGTAATGGATTTCGAGATCTGTATTTCTATTATAACTCCGATGATATACGTGCAAGTCCGATGATTTGCGTGATACTTGTCGGAGTTCGGTTTTGAGTTTCTTACACGGCTTCAGGTGCATGCGACGCGCTATGTTATTTCTGTTGCTTCCGTGATTTTGGATCCCTGTTGAATTGAGTTGGATTTTGAAATGTTTTAGTATTAGGGTTTAATTTAAATTCGGGGACCGAATTTCTTTAAGGGGGAAGATTGTAACGTTTCTGAAATCGTTATGCGAATTTTTCCGTTTTAGGGGAAAATAGTCGGTATTTTCCGTTTTAACCCGATTGTGATCAAACTTTTATATAAACTTGTTTACAACTAGTTTTATTAGAATAAAGCTAGTTTGCGGGTTTTGTAGGTCACTTGGAAGTTTTGGTTCACTTTGAAAATTTTCCCTAATTAAAGTATTATTTTAAATTGTTAATTAAGCACTTAATTAGTGGTAATTACAATTTTGATTTGGGTTAATTACTTCTAATATGAATCTATGCTAATCTAATCACTAGATTAATCTTAATCCATCCATGCCAAAATATCTTGATATTTGTGGATTAAATTGAATTTTTAAAGAAAAGGAAATGAGGTGTCTTTGGATATTTGTTGCATTATTAAGCTTTAATGTTTGTTTTAGAAACTTCCACACTCACCTACAACACTTCCTCCCCCTCCTTTTGGCCGAACCCTAGCCTTGCTGTCCTTCTCTCTCCTTGCATCATTTTCACTCCAAAAGCTTCAAGATAATTCATCAAAAATCATAAAATATTCACACAAACTTATAATTAAATTCATACCCATTTTTCCTTAAGCCTAAACTAGCTTGGATTTTCTTTCAAGACATCATTTTGGAGGCTAAAGTTTGGGTTTAGTTGCTAGTTTGTGATCATGTTTGTGAGGTATAAATCCTAACCCTAATCCTTTATTGTTGCTTAAATCCTTAAAGCTTGCTTATTTAGATGTTTATTATAGCTTCAAGTTCATATTTAGTTCTTTCATGAAAAGGATTATG
Organism: Agapanthus africanus; assembly: GCA_030015575.1. NCBI lineage: Eukaryota > Viridiplantae > Streptophyta > Magnoliopsida > Asparagales > Amaryllidaceae > Agapanthus > Agapanthus africanus. Next base: position 156,657,519 of record CM057343.1, read on the forward strand.
AAATCAAGTTCGGGTTTTGATGTGTTTAAGTGGTTAAGCAAGATGTGTAGACTTGGAAAAGTTAAGCAAATGGTGAGAATGATATTTGTTATCTTTCCTAATTGTCTTTTAAGCTTAATCGCAAACTAGGTTTTTCTAAATCATTTTTGGGCAAGATTAAAATTATGGAATTGCTTTGGATCACTAAGTTAAGCTACTTTGTGTTGTCGGAAATGGCTGGAATTGTTAAATATCCAGACTTGTGCTAAATTTTCGATAAGGTTGCTTACTAGGTTTTCGGCAAAAAAAATTTGATGTGAGTTTTAATGGAAGTGGGGATGTTGTGAATATTACTATATACGATAATTATTGTGTTGTAAATGAGTATTGATACTATTGGGTTTTTGGTGTGGCAGTTTTCATGAATAGCAACCCTAGTTAGGGTTTTGGCTATGTTTTTCCGGTATTTGGATTCTTGGTTTTGAGTTATTGTATTGTATTTGGTCATTGTATGTTTGTACGTCAACGACGAGGGTCGTTTGGTTGGTTTTGCATGTGAAGGCTATAGGTTCTAACCTATGAGCGCACCGCGTGTCGTATTGGATTTTGGAACTTGATGTTGATAGCTTTGCGATTTGGTATTGATTGTAGGTACCTTCGCGTGGATTCTGAGACGACGATGCACATCGACTTCGGCTAAGCTAGGAGAATTTCTTTGAGTAGATTTAACATCTACAGGGGAATCGCCCGCATGGCGTTATGCGTCAGGGCTAGATATGATATGATATTAGCCGCATGTTTATATTGCACATATAGAGATTGTGCATAAAACTTCATTGCATATTATTACTTGTTGTGCTTAGACTTGTACCCTTGGACACTGTACTATTATTGACGGTTCATGTTGTACGAGCACTGATTGTATGCCACTCACACCGTCAATAATTGCCATGACACGCACAACACCTATGCATACGTGATATTGTATTGGATAGGGACTTGAGACAACATCCTTATTTTTATTATGCATATGACATATAGCATACCTGTATACCTACATGCTTACACATATGCCTTGACATGCCTACATGCTAGTTACCTATATAACTATATGGTATTATACCATTAGTGATAGGTATATACACATATGAGACATAGTTACGTGTACATCATACATACATACTTATACATATATCTGGAGAGTATTACATCATTATTGATGGGTAGATACACATAGCTTGCTATGCTGACATGGTTACGCATACCTGGCTATAGCTACATGTTCACCTTTATTTGATGTTGTATGGACTTGGAGAAATTAGGAAACCGCATGATATATAATAGCTTGTTGCAGTTAGATAGCGATTTTTCCTTCATATGCTCACATTACTGTTTTATGTTGTATATGTTATATTCATAGATTTTCGCATTAAGATATGGATTTCACATGATATTTTCTGGATTTGAGGACCATGATGGTTTCATGAAATTATGCAAGTATTCTTATTCTTTACTTAATATTTGGATGCATCTACTCAGAGATTTGTTTTAAACCGATACGGGATCTAGAGTATCGATGTTGGGGCACTTAAGATTCGGATGACGTATATACCTATACGTGGAACATAAGTTTCGAGGTGAGACACTTGGGTTTCGAGGAACGTATAGATATCAGAAGACCGATACGTGGATCATGGGTGTCGATACCGGACACTTACGATTCGAGGAACGTATGAGTATGAGAAAGACCGATGCGTGGATCACCGGTGTCGATACCGGATACTTACGATTCGAGGAATGTATGGATATTGTTAGTTATATGTATGCCCTAGAGGCCATTACTGTACATTGGATGTATATTGTAGTGGATGCTGGGACATATATAGGTAGGACTTTCTTGCTCGACATGATAGTTAGCTATCTGGTTGCTCTTTGTCTTAACGTGTATACTTTCTGTCTCTCTGTTACATGTTGATAAAGCCCTTAGGATGTGTACTCGACTTCCAGGACTGTGATGCAGATCATACTAGTGGGGCATGGATAGTCCATGAGTACATCCTTCAATGTTCCTAGTCGAGGGAATATCGAGACGGGGCATCGATATTCCAGAGTAGACTAGCGTATATCTTCTCGACCCATGCGATGGGCGATGGATGATCCCATATCCATTGGTGTTTGACATCGGAGATGGTATGCGGGTGCTCAGTGGAGACTGGGTACACTGAACGGACTCGCCGAGAACTCCCAGATGGTATTATACCTCATGTCAGATGGCAGTTCTCTGGTGACACTGGTACAGCTTAGTCTGTTGACCCGAGATCGTCATAGAGTCTTGTGTGTCTCCCACTGTGCTTTGATTTCCACCCTACCACGGCTCTACTGAGTCGTGCAAACAGGTGGTTTTTGGGTACAGTCCCGATTCACATGGAGGCAATGAGCGATAGGAGGGGATTCGTCTCTCCCGGTATTGGGGGTTGATGTTGCGCTATGCACGACTGGCCATAACAGGAAATCCCTGGCCAGGGTTGCAGTGATATACTGGTAAGAGTTATCAGTAGTTTCACGATAGTTATGGACCTCACGTCGGCATGACTTATCAAGCTACTGGGGTCTGACGTTTACCACCCCTAGGCGAGATATGCGACATATCAGACGAACAGACCGGACTGTACGGTAAGTGTTACTGGTTGGATTCACAGGAGTGTGAGCGGGCTTGCTCGTTGATCTTCTGATCGCTCAATACCCGGGTGGCCGTTACGTTTAGCAGACCGCTTGTGGCTTGTGGGTGTTTGATATGATCATCATCTGCTGCCGGCGTATTGACGAGTCTTTAGAGTCCTACACAGAGGTTTCCTGGCTCAAGCGAAACGAAATAGGAGCGCATATGAGATATGTGCGGGACCGAGAATAATGCGTGTATGTGATACCGTATTCTATTCTTGCGATTAATGTATCGATTAGTTATATGCGATATAACCTAGTTATCGAATCAAGGATTGATTCGATAAGCCGATACATTGGATATTAGTCGGTTATATGCGATATGACCGGATCGTTAAACCAAGTATTGATTTAATGATTTAATGCATAATTATATATTTGATATATTACTTTGCATTAACTAGTACTGGTTCATTTTAAATGGATTTTCTCACTTGAATTGTGCAAGTTGTATATGTGATATACATTTGTGCACATGATTGTATCATGTTTGATGATACATGCTTACTTGGTTAAGTGTAAAGAATTAAACCATGGTTGAACTAATGATTAGGGTTTTGTTTTTCCATTTACTTATTTATCTATTTTTTTTTTATCTTTTTCATTTTGGAAAGGAGAATGACAAATGGTGGATTTTCTTTGTTTGCTAGTTGAAGGTTCTTGAAGCTTTGAACTAGTCCACCATTCTTGTCTTATACTTAACCCTAACCATTCAAGTTAACCATGGTCCATTCTCTACAATTAACCAAGGGTTAATATATGATAAGTATTGATTTATTTATCTAATATAAAAGACTTATCATATATCTTCTTCTTCTTCTTCATCTTCTTCTTCCATGAAGAAAAGCTTGCTACATCAATGGCAAGTGATGAAAACAAGTGAGAAATCCAATTCTAAAGTGAACCCACTTCCTATTTCTTCATCCTCTACCTCTTGCCAAGTAGTATAGGGTGTTTTCTTCACAAGTTTCATGACTTGGTGAAGTGGGAGCTTGATCTAGTGATGCCTCGACGTAGATCATCTTCGGCATCGAAGCCGACGACCAAGCCCGCCCATTTCTTCGATGAAGCCGATGCTAGAGTCCGGAATCCGATTTGGACAGCGGAGGGACATCATCGCGGAGCTTAGAAAGTGGTGGACCGGATCTACAAAGGTTGTAGCCCCTTTCCTCTTAGATAAATTCTTTTATTTGCATCGCATCGCCTCATTATCTAGTTAACGATCCGTATTAGGGTTTGTAGGCACAAGGAAAAATTTGAATTAGCCATGTTTGATGCCTTGTGAGACTTCATTAGTGTGCCTAGGAACCCTACAGTGGTATCAGAGCCTAGCTAGAGCCTTAGGCGATGCGTAGACGGAATTAGAAGTCCGATCGAATCAAAACCCAAACCCAAATTTGCTCTCTGGACAATTTTGAAAAACTGGGTTTTTTCCAGATTAAAAATATGCAGAAAAACCATCAGGAGATTATAAGAATTACTGAGAAGCCCGTACCCCTGAATCCACCAAAGTGCGGTGGAACCGCGGCATTAGCATGGAATGCGGCGGTTCCGCGGCCATGTGATCTCTTCTTGCGTTGAATTTTGCACAGTAATTCTTAGTTTGCAGTGCTGGTTTTCCTGGGAATTTTTAATATTTTTTCAAGAGTTGAATTTTCTGGGTTGTATTGGGGACTCGGTGTATCGATCGGATTGTCTAATTTTGTCAGTGTGTTTTTCCGGGTATTTTTAGAATATGTTAAAAAGTTCGACCGGATATAAGTACCCACTTTTTCCCCTGCCGGGAAATTTCCAATTGTTGGATTTTTCCGTAGTTTAACGACGTTCTAAGTAGTGCAAGTAACGCGATGGTCCTTCTAGAAGACAACAAATCTTAACTCGATTATGTGACCGTCTTGAACTGCCCTTTGAACCTTCGGGTTTGGGGCAGTACGGCGTGCCACATGTGAGGCGTTGGCTTGACCCTTCTACGGCTGGACCGTTGGTACTGAGACACGAACTGAATGTTTTTAGACTTATTTCATGTGTTGGACTGTATCGGGAAAACTTGGGTGTTCGATTGTTCGATCGGAAAGTTTAACATTTTCTATCTTATCCGGAATGTGATACAATAATTGGAATTCACAAGTAGTTATGAGATAACTGAATGAATATTATAAACATAGCAGTTTAGTCTCATTTGATCGGTTGCCACGGGATTTTGATGTGATCAAAAGTCCGTCGCAATCACGTAGCATACGCGGATACTCGCCAGGTAAACTTAATAGACAGCCTCACTCCATAGCCCCGACCAAATGACTGTAGGAGAACCCCGTCGCCGAAAGCATCCGTTCGGGTGCTCGCGGCAGCGGAGTTCCGCCTTGGTGCACTTGGTCGACGGCGTCGGGGGTGCAGCCGCCTACTAAAGTTTGCGACGAGCATTCGATCAAAATGTCGGGAATCCTGTTGAATTGCCCGACTTGGTATTGAAAAGTGTTTTCGATAATGAGACTAAAATGCGGGGTTTATAATTGTTAGGCATGCGATGTCTAAGTAATTCATTTGATTAGGCATGCGATGTCCAAAGTAATTGCGGATTCCAACTGTTGTAGTTTTACATTTTCTTTTCTGTGACCGTAAGTGTAATATGTGATATCGCCGGTTTCGTTGCTATATGTCAACGACAATTGGGATGTGCATATTTACTTACGGTTGATGGCATGTGATGTTATGTGTTGCTGGATATGTTATATTGGATCGTCGTGTTCGAATAGCCGGGGTTTTTTTTTATATGAGATGAGTGTTTTTCATTTTCATTCATGTAAAAACTTGTTTGTAATATTCTTTTATTGGGGCACTTCCAGGTTGCGGATGATGTCACCATTTGTATATTATTTACTTTTCTGCACTAGGATGACCTAAGGAGGGGAGCACAAGTAACCGGGTTCTAGGGTTCAGTGGGAGACCATCTCGAGGAGTCGAGTCCGGGTCTCCTAACCCTAGAATTGGTAGGGTTGATTGCCGCTCTCGTAGGGGTCTAAGGGTGTGGGATTGGCTATTCATCACGACCGTCGAATCCGTGTTTTATACTGGCTCGTATTGAAAACACGGACGTCCTACTATATCCAATATTTCATATGATATTTTCTGCTGCGTTATCTGTGATGTGATCATGTGATGTTCTGTGATAGATATAGTATATAGTATATATGATATATTATATAAACGTTGCTTATGTTTTACACCCGCGCTAGCCCTGCCCCGCTCTGCCGTTAGTTACCTAACCTAACGGTGCAGACGGGACATCGAGGCGAATACGGATGCATAAGCATACGTTATATTTATCTGTGATGTTTAGGTGGACTTAAATGATGGGATATTCATTAATGAGATTAACGAAAGAAAATAAACCTAAAAGATGTTGTGGAATCGAATTTCAAAATAAAACAGGTAGCTACAGTTCTTGCTTTGCATCGCGGTGTTCATTATAGAACATCCTGCACCTTATTCGATGAGGAAAGGACCGAGATCCCTTCACCGGGAGTGACTCCTTTAGCAATAACTGGCAGATGCTACAACCCTCGGTTTGTCATTTGATTGCTTCTATAGTTTCTGCTTTGCACAGTGATATATATGATATATCCCGCACTTCATTCGACGAGGAAAGGGCCGACGATCCCTTCACCGGGAGTGACCCCTTTAGCAAAACTAGAAAAGCCTCAAAAACATTCCATTTAAAAACCATTTGATTCCGCAACGAGATCAAGTTCAAAGCGTTAAAGGTTTTCATAAAAACCATTCGCAACCCTCCGTCATTTTAGGAAGTAGAGTACTTAGTATTCGTGCTGTGTTTGTTGACCTTAGTTAAGGCACAGTGTACGGTAGCTAAGTGATGTCTTCCTACACCGCATATGATGCGATTAGTTAGGACAGTCGCGTGACTTTGTTGACCTTAGTTAAGGGTCATGTGGGTGGGTCTAATTAATCACGAAATGACGGGTAGAATTTGACTAGTGCTTATGATTTGTTGACCATAGTTAAGGTCATAAGTGCTAGGGGTAAAAATCTTTATCGGGAGTTTCAAGTGTTGAAATTTGCAATGAGATTGCATACCTTCTATGTGATAGTTGGATCCCGATACCCACTGCGAGTAATTATTACTCCTGGGAGAGTTTTGCACTTTACAATTAGCTGATCAAGTAGGTGTCTAGAAAGGTGTCAACGAGGTTACGCCTTTGGGAAAACGAGGTTTACTGTAATTAGCTCCGTGCGAAAGCACGGGGAACCTCCCTCAAAGTACCGACACTGGCCTGGCTGAAAGATTGGCGAACTTGTAGAGTGTAATTTATCCCGGCTAGTCTTTCCTTTTAAGGTTTGAAGGAAGATTTGATAAAAACAGTGGGAGCCATCCTGATTAGATAAATATATAACCAATCTAATCTTGCAAGAGCGCACGCAGAGTGTTTTCTTCTCTCTCTCTCCTGGTAGCGACCATATCACGCCTTAATCAAGATAATAATATGGATATTGACTGAACCCGCTTGTTATACTGAGCTGGGGAACGTTGGTCCCGCTCCAACTTATAATTGTTATAAGACAGAGCAGGAAATTGGGGATTACCAGAATTCCCGTGCCGCCCAAACGAAGAAAGTGCATGCTGATGCATCATCTTCGGGTGTGTTCATTACAAAGAACTGTTTCTCAGTATCCTCCGCATCCTGGGTATATGATACCGGATCTGGATCCCAGATATGTAATCTGTTACATAGGGCTACAAAAGGGTAGAAAAACTGAGAACGGGTGATAAGTTTCATGAGACAGAAAACGGGGCAAGTGTTGCAGCCAAGTCTGTTGGTCACTGTCACCCTGTATTACCAATACATTGATTCTGAACGAATGTTATTAGATACCGAACCTGATATACAAAATCATATCACTCTCTTTACAAGTAAAGAAATGATAAAATTTTGTATTGTTGGATAATGTTTTGAACATTTCCTATATCAAAAGTTGATCGGCTCAGGCACGTTATCTAAAAGCATTGATGTTCTAAATCAAACTACAGTTCCTAGTATACAGAACACACACAAGAGGAAGAGTTCAGAAATGAACGGATCCTTCTTGAGGTATTGTAGACTAGGTCATATCAATGCGACCCGACTAGCTTAAGTTACATAGTAGATGCATATTTAAATCAGTTTGAATTTACATCTTATGAAACCTGCGAGTCATGTCACAAAGATATAATGACCTCAGCTCTGTTTATTGGAAACAGCGAAAGAGTTAGTGAACTCTTGGGATGATACATGTTGATGTATGTAGGTCCCATGTCTACACATGCCAAGACCGGTTCTTTATACTTCATTACGTTCTCTGATGATCTCTCAAGATTCTGACATATGTTCCTGTTGAAACACAAGTCCGAACCTTTTGAGATATTCACAGAATATAAGTTAGAAGTTGAGAACCAACAACCGGGTATAAGTATTATGTCCTATGATAAGATCAGGGAGGAGAATACTTGAGCATGGCATTCCTGGACTATTCTAAAAGAAAATGAGATTCTCTCTCCGTATTACTCCTCTGAATACACCACAGCACAACGGTGTATCAGGGCGGAGCAATCGTACAATATTAGATATGGTGTGCTCTATGATGAGTATTACTGAGTTACCTATTTCCTTTTGGGGTTATGCGCTTGAGAAGCTGCGTACCTATTGAATTAGGTTCGAATTAGATCACTGCCTACCATTCCATATGAGATATGGTATGGGAAGAGCCTATCTCTTAAGTAAGTTAAGATTTGGGATTGTCCGGCCTATGTCAAAAGCAAAATCCGGACAAGATCGAGGCAAGATCAGTTCTGTAGAACTGGAAAGGTTCCAGCTGTACAAAACTGCTAATGATTTGACAGAACCAAAGGATTCAATAGTTTCCGACGAACCTCAGTCTCTTCGCCGATCTGGTAGGGTTCCTCATCTGCCTGAGAGATACCTCGGTTTCTCGATGACAGTGGGAGCGAGGAATGCATCATGAGATGATGACCCAACTAGTTTCGAGCAGGCCATCGAGAGTAGGGACTCTGTAAGAATGGCTGGATGCTTAGCGATCTGAGATGGAATCCTTATACACCAACAAAGTATGGACTTTGGTTGCTATATCTGAAGGGTTAAATCCCCATCAGGAGCAAGTATATCTTGAGAAGATTACTTGGTGTAGATGGAAAAGTTGAGACTTTCAAAGCTAGACTTGTTAAAGGTTTTAGTCATCAACCAGGTGTGGATAATGATGAAACCTTTTCTAGGGACTATGCTTAAGTCCATCTAGATCCTACTTGCCATTGCTACATACCATGACTACGATATCTGGTGGTTGGGTGCCATGACTACTTTTCTAAATATTGATTTAGAAGAGAACGTCTATAAGAACACAGCCAGAGGGCTTCGTAGACAGTGGGAGCAGCGGAAACGTGTACAAGATGCTTTATAGGATAAAGCAAGTATCGCGGAGTTGGAACATCTGTTTTGATGTGTTAGTCAAAGAGTTTGACATCATCAAAATGGTAGATGGACCTTGTATAAACAAAAAGGAAGTAGGGAGTATTGTGAAGATCCTCGTAGAGTACGTGGATAACATACTCTTGATAGGGAAGGAGTTTCCTACGCTGCGCTCGATCAATCTCCGCTTATCACAATGATTCTCCACATAGGATCATAGTGATACCTCCTAAATCCTGAGCTTTCATCTATGAGATAGATGTAATTGGATGCTAGGATTCTCACTAGATGTAGTGAGAAGGTATCAATCGATCCTGGGGAGAATCACTGGAAGGGTTCCAGGGTGATAAAGACGACTGAATGTCAGTCACAGGCATTGTCTTTACCCTCAGTAAAGGGACGGTATGTTGGAAGAGTTCAAAGCTAGATACCGTGGCAAACTAGACGATAAAGGCTGATAACATCGCTATTAAAGATACTACCAAAGAGGCAGTTTGGGTGTATATTCGTTCATAAGATGAACTAGGTTCCTACCATTGTGTGACAATGGAAGTGTGGATTTGGCCCGTGAACCCTGGTCCCATCAGTGACCCAGACATATTCTGAGGCAGCATCACCTGATCATGGAGATAGATGATCTCCAGGGTGATCAAGGTTAGGAGAGTAGACTTAGAGGACAATACGGCGGATCCACTCATGAAGGCTTTTTCCCAGGGAGAGACTTATATGGGATGGTTGAGTATGTGATACTGCAACCACTGCTACAGATGGCCCTAGTGCAAGTGGGAGATTGTTAGTTATATGTATGCCCTAGAGGCCATTACTGTACATTGGATGTATATTGTAGTGGATGCTGGGACATATATAGGTAGGACTTTCTTGCTCGACATGATAGTTAGCTATCTGGTTGCTCTTTATCTTAACGTGTATACCTTCTGTCTCTCTGTTACATGTTGATAAAGCCCTTAGGATGTGTACTCGACTTCCAGGACTGTGATGCAGATCATACTAGTGGGGCCTGTATAGTCCATGAGTACATCCTTCAATGTTCCTAGTCGAGGGAATATCGAGACGGGGCATCGATATTCCAGAGTAGACTAGCGTATATCTTCACGACCCATGCGATGGGCGATGGATGATCCCATATCCATTGGTGTTTGACATTGGAGATGGTATGCGGGTGCTCAGTGGAGACTGGGTACACTTAACGGACTCGCCGAGAACTCCCAGATGGTATTATACCTCACGTCAGATGGCAGTTCTCTGGTGACACTGGTACAGCTTAGTCTGTTGACCCGAGATCGTCATAGAGTCTTGTGTGTCTTCCACTGTGCTTTGATTTCTACCCTACCACGGCTCTACTGAGTCGTGCAAACAGGTGGTTTTTGGGTACAGTCCCGATTCACATGGAGGCAATGAGCGATAGGAGGGGATTCGTCTCTCCCGGTATTGGGGGTTGATGTTGCGCTATGCACGACTGGCCATAACAGGAAATCCCTGGCCAGGGTTGCAGTGATATACTGGTAAGAGTTATCAGTAGTTTCACGATAGTTATGGACCTCACGTCGGCATGACTTATCGAGCTACTGGGGTCTGACGTTTACCACCCCTAGGCGAGATATGCGACATATCAGACGAACAGACCGGACTGTACGGTAAGTGTTACTGGTTGGATTCACAGGAGTGTGAGCGGGCTTGCTTGTCGATCTTCTGATCGCTCAATACCTGTAGGGTCCCTAGGCACCCTAGTGAGGTCTCACAAGGTATCAACCATGCCAATTTCAAATTTAACGGTGCCGGGAAACCCTAAACTAGGATCGTTTGCTAGATAACTAGGCGAAAAAGCTAACTAGTTAACAACTTAACTAATGGGATATCGGAAATACAACCTTTGTAGATCCGGTGCTCCACCTCCATAGCTCCGCAACGAAGTCGTCTCCGCTGTCCAAAAGGAACCCGGGCTCTAGAGTCGGCTTCGTCGGAGAAAAAGCGAGCTAGGTCGTCGATATCCATGCCGAAGATGATCTACGTCGAGGCATCGCTAAAACAAGCTCCACCTTCACCAAGCCCTAAAAACTTGTGAAGGAAACACACTCTACTACTTGGCAAGAGGTAGAGGATGAAGAAATAGGAAGTGGGTAGACTTTAGATTTGGATTTCTCACTCATATCATCAATCCACCATTGATGTAGTCTAGGTTTTTCTTCTTGAGTTGAAGGAAGAAGAAGAAGAAATGATATGATAAGATTAATTAAAAAAAGAAAAGAATAATCCATTCTTATCATAACACTAACCATGGTAATGTGTAGAGAATCAATCATGGTTAAATGGGATGGTTAGGGTTAAGCATGAGACAAAATGGTTGCTAAAGTCAAAGTCTTCATGAAGCTTCAACAAGCTTCCAAATAAAGCCACCATTTTGCATTATGCTTATCATTTTCCAATAATGAATAAACAAATAAATAAATAGATATGAAAATGAAAACCCTAACCATTACATAACCATGGTTTAAACTTTACACAAAACACAAGTTAGCATGCATCATCAAACATGATACATACAAGTGCACAAAAGTATATCGCATATACAATGCGCACATCCGAGTGAGAAAATCCATCTTAAGTGAACCAATACTAGTTAATGCAAAGTAATATATCAAATATATAATTATGCATTAAATCATTAAATCAACACTTGATTCAATGATCCGGTCATGTCGCACACAACCGACTAGTATACAATGTATCGGCTTATCGAATCAATCCTTGATTCGATAACTAGGTTATATCACATACAACCATTCGACACATTCATCGCGAGAATGGAATACGGTATCACATACACGCATTATTCTCGGTCCCGCACATATCTCATATGCGCTCCTATTTCGTTTCGCTTGAGCCAGGAAACCTCTGTGTAGGACTCTAAAGACTCGTCAATACGCCGGCAGCGGATGATGATCATATCAAACATCCACAAGCCGCAAGCGGTCTGCTAAACGTAACGGCCACTCGGGTATTGAGCGATCTGAAGATCGACGAGCAAGCCCGCACACACTCCAGTGAATCCAACCAGTAACACTACCGTACAGTCCGGTCTGATCGTCTGATATGTCGCATATCTCGCCTAGGGGTGGTAAACGTCAGACCCCAATAGCTCGATAAGTCGTGTCGATATGAGGTCTATAACTGTTCGAGAAACTACTGGTAACATTTACCAGTAAATCTCAGCAACCCTGGCCAGGGATTTCCTGTTATAGCCAATCGAACACAGCGCAACATCAACCCTCTATACCGGGAGAGACGAATCCCCTCCTATCGCTCATTGCCTCCATGTGACTCGGGACTGTACCCAAAAACCACCGTTTTGCATGCCCTCTTGGACGTGGTAAGATGGAAATCAAAGCACAGTGGGAACCACACAAGACTCTATGACGATCTCGGGTCAACAGACTACTCTGTACCAGTATCACCAGAGAACTGCCATCTGACGTGAGGTATAATACCATCTGGGAGTTCTCGGCGAGTCCGTCCAGTGTACCCAGTCTCTACTGAGCACCCGTATATCATCTCTGATATCAAACACCAATGGATATGGGACCATCCATCGCCCATCTGTATGGGTCGAGAAGGTACACGCTAGTCTACTCTGGTATATCGATGCCCCGTCTCGATACACCCTCGACTAGGGACTTTGAAGGATGTACTTATAGACTACCACGTCCCCACTAGTATGATCTGCATCATAGTCCAGGTAGTCAAGCACACATCCTAAGGGCTTTACCAACATGTAACAGAGAGACAATCAGTGTACACGTTAAGGTAAAGATCAACCAGATAGCATACTATCATGTCGAGCAAGAAAGTCCTCCCTATATACGTCCTAGCATCCACTACAATATACATCATATGTACAGTAATGGCCTCTAGGGCATACATATAACTAACAATCTCCCACTTGCACTAGGGCCATCTGTAGCAGTGGTTGTAGTATCTCATACTCAACCATCCCATAAAAGTCTCTCTCTGGGAACAGGCCTTTGTGAGTGGATCCGCTGTGTTGTCCTCTGAGTCTACTCTTCTAACCTCGATCTTCCTGGAGATCAACCATCTCCATGATCAAGTGATACTGCCATAGAATATGTCTGGATCACTGATGGGACCGGCGTTCCTTGGCATAAGCCACAACTCCATTGTCACACAATGGGAGGAACATAGTTCATCTCATGAACCAATATACATCCAAACAGCCTCTTTGGTAGCATCTTAAGTAGCGATGTATGCTGCCTTTATCGTCTAGTATGTCACGGTATCTAGCTTGGAACTCTTCCAACATACCGTCCCTTCACTGAGGGTAAAGACAATGCCTGTGACTGAAATTCAGTCGTCTTTATCACCGCGGAACACTTCTAGTGATTTTCCCCAGGATCAGTTGATACCATCTCACTACATCTAGTGAGTATCCTAACATCCATTTAGATCTATCTCATAGGTCCAAAACCCAGGATTTAGTAGGTATCACTTTGATCCTATGTAGAGAATCATTATGATAGGCGGAGATTGATCGAGCGTAGCATAGGAAACTCTTTCCCTATCAAGAGTATATCATCCACGTACTCTACGAGGATCATCACCATACTCCCTACTACTTTTTTGTATATACAAGGTTCATCTACCATTCTGATGATGTCAACTTCTTTGACTAATTCATCAAAACAGATGTTCCAACTCCGCGATACCTGCTTTATCCTATAAAGCATCTTGCACACGTTTCCGCTGCTCCCACTGTCTTCGAAGCCCTCTGGCTGTGTACTTATAGACGCTCTTTTCCAAATCATCATTTAGAAAAGCAGTCATGACACCCAACCACCAGATATCGTAATTATGGTATGTAGCCGTGGCAAGTAGGATCTGGATGGACTTAAGCATAGCTATTTGAAAAAGTTTCATCATCTTGCACACCTGGTCGATGACGAAAAGCTTTAACAAGTCTAGCTTTGAAAGTCTCAACTTTTCCATCTACACCAAGTAATCTTCTCAAGATATACTTGCTCCTGATGGGGATTTAACCCTTCAGATATAGCAACCAAAGTCCATACTTTGTTGGTGTACATGGATTCCATCTCAGTTCACTAAGCATCCAGCCATTCTTACAGAGTCTTACTCCTGATAGCCAGCTCGAAACTAGTTGGGTCATCATCTTATGATGTAATCCTCGCTCCCACTGTCATAGAGAAACAGAAGTATCTCTCAGGTGGGTGAGGAACCATACTAGATCGGCGGAGAGGCTGAGGTTCGTTGGAATCTACTGAATCTTTTGGTTCTATCAAATCATTTGCTGTATTTTGTATAGCTGGAACCTTTCCAGTTCTACATTACAGACCTTGCCTCGAGCTTGTCCGGATTTTGCTTTTAAACATAGGCCGGACAACCCCAAATCTTAACTAGCTTAAGACATGGGCTCTTCCCTTTCCATATCTCATATGGAGTGGTAGGCAACTGATTTGATTCGAACCCTATTCAATAGGTATGCAACTTCTCAAGTGCATAACTCCCAAAAAGAAAAAGGTAACTCAGTAATACTCATCATAGAGCACACCTTATCATATAGGGTGTGATTGCTCTACCCCGATATACCATCGTGCTATGGTGTATGCAGAGGAGTAATGCTGAGAGAGAATCTCATTCTCCTTTAGAATAGTCCAGGAATTCCGTGCTCAAGTATTCTCCTCCTTGATCTCATCATAGGACATAATACTTATACCCGTATTGGTTCTCTACTTCTAACTTATATTCTGTGAATATCTCAAAAGGTTCGGACTTGTGTTTCAACAGGAACATATGTCTGAATCTTAAGAGATTATCAGAGAATATAATAAAGTATAAAGAACCGGTCTTGGCATGTGTAGACAGGGGACCTAACATACATCAACATGTATCATCCCAAGAGTTCACTAACTCTTTCTCTGTTTCCAGTAAACGGAACTATTGTCATCTTATCTTTGTGACATGACTGGAAAGTTTCACAAGATGTAAATTCAAACTGATTTAAATATGCATCTAAATGTAACTTCAGCTAGTCGGGTCGCATTGATATGACCTAGTCTACAATACCTCAAGAAGAATTCGTTCATTTCTGAACTCTTTCTCTTGTGTGTGTTCTGTATACTAAGAACTGTAGTTTGATTTAGAACATCAATGCTTTTAGATAACGTGCCTGAACCGATCAACTTTTGATATAGGAAATGTTCAAAACATTATCCAACAATACAAAATTATATCGTTTCTTTACTAATAAAGAGACTGATATGATTTTGTATATCAGGTTCGGTATCTAATGACATTCGTTCAGAATCAATGTATTGTAATACAGGGTGACAGTGACCAACAGACTTGGCTGCAACTCTTGCCCCGTTTTCTGCCTCATGAAACTTATCACCCGTTCTCAGTTCTCTACCTATCTGTAGCCCTATGTAACAGATTACATATCTGGGATCCTGATCTGGTATCACATACCCAGGACGTAAAGGATACTGAGAAACAGTTCTCTGTAATGAACACACCCGAAGATGATGCATCAGCATGCACTCTCTTCGTTTGGGCGGCACGGGAATTCTGGTAATCCCCAATTTCCTGCTCTGTCTTATAACATTTATAAGTTGGAGCGGGACCAACGTTCCCCAGCTCAGTATAACAAGCGGGTTCGGTCAATAATCCGTTTTATTATCTTGATTAAGGCGTGATATGGTCGCTACCTGGAGAGAGAGAGAAGAAAACACTCAGCGTGCGCTCTGTCAAGAATAGATTGGTTATTATTTTATCTAATCAGGATGGCTCCCACTGCTTTTTATCAAATCTTCCTTCAAACCCTAAAAGGAAAGACTAGCCGGGATTAATTACACACTACAAGTTCGCCAATCTTTCAGCCAGGCCAGTGTCGGTACTTTGAGGGAGGTCCCCCGTGCTTTCGCACGAACCTAGTTAATGTAAACCTCGTTTTCCCAGAGGCGTAACCTCGTTAACACCTTTCTAGACACCTACTTGATCGGCTAATTGTAATGTATAAAACTCTCCCAGGAGTAACTCTTACTCGCAGCGGGTATCGGGATCCAACTATCTCATAGAAGGTATGCAATCTCATTGTAAATTTCAACACTTGAAATTCCCGATAATATTTTGCCCCTAGCTCACTATGACCTTGACGAATGCCAAACAACCCATAGTCCACTAGTCAAGTTCAACCCGTACATTTCTTGATTGAATTAAACCCACCCGCACGACCCTTGACGAATGCCAAACAACGCCGTACGAATACCCTAATCCAATCGCATCATATGCTCAAGCAGATAAATACTAGTTAGCTACCGTACACTACGCCTTGACGAATGCCAAACTACCGCAGCACGAATACTAACTAGTACATATCTGAAATGACGGAGGGCTACGATTGGTTTTTCTGAAAACCTATTGCGTAATGAACTTGATATCGTTGTAGGATCGAATGAATTTTGAAATGGAGTGTTTTTGAGGCTTTTCTAGTTTTGCTAAAGGAGTCACTCCCGGTGAAGGGATCGTCGGTCCTTTCCTCGTCGAATGAGGTGCGGGATATATCATATATATCACTGTGCAAAGCAAAAAACACTTAATAGCAATCAAAAGACAAACCGAGTGTGTAGCATCTGCCAGTTATTGCTAAAGGAGTCACTCCCGGTGAAGGGATCTCGGTCCTTTCCTTATCGAATAAGGTGCAGGATATATCATATATACCGCTGTGCAAAGCAAGAACTGTAGCTACCTGTTTTATTTTAAAATTCGATTCTACAACATCTTAGGTTTCTTATCTTTCATTAATCACATTAATGAAGTCCCATCATTTAAATACCTAAACATCACAGATAGATATGACGTACACTTATGCCATCCGCATTCGCCTCGATGTCCCCTCGTGCACCGTTAGGTTAGGTAACTAACGGCAGAGCGGGGCAGGGCTAGCGCGGGTGTAAAATATAAGTAACGTCTATATAATATATCATATATACTATATATAATACCTGTCACAGAACATCACATGATCACAGATAAAACACAGCAGAAGAAACATATGAAATATTGGATATACTAGGACGTCCGTGTTTTCAATACGAGCCAGTATAAAACACGGATTCCACGGTCGTGATGAATAGCCAATCCCACACCCCTAGACCCCTACGAGAGCGGCAAGCAACCCTACCAATTCTAGGGTTAGGAGACCCGGACTCGACTCCTCGAGTTGGTCTCCCACTGGACCCCAGAACCCGGTTACTTGTGCTCCCCTCCTTGGGTCTATCCTAGTGCAGAAAAGTAAATAATATACAACAACGGTGACAACTTCTGCAACCTGGAAGTGCCCCAATAAAAGAATATTACATACAAGTTTTTACATGAATGAAAATGAAAAAACACTCATCTCACATAAAAACCCCCGGCTATTCAAACACGACAATCCAATATAACATATCCAGCAACACATAACATCACATGTCATCAACGTAAGTAAATATGCGCATCCCAATTGTCGTTGACATATAGCAACGAAACCGGCGATATCACATATTACACTTACGGTCACAGAAAAGAAAGTGTAAAACTACAATAGTTGGAATCCGCAATCTCCTCAGACATCACATGCCTGACCAAATGAATTACTTAGACATCGCATGCCTAACAATTATAAACCCCGCATTTTAGTCTCATTATCGAAAACACTTTTCAATATTAAGTCGGGCAATTCAACAGGATTCCCGCCATCCTGATCGAATGCTCGTCGCAAACTTCAGTAGACGGCCGCACCCCCTGATACCGTCGACGAAGTGCACCAAGGCGGAACACCGCTACCGCGAGCACCCGAACGGATGCTTTCGGCGACGGGGTTCTCCTACAGTCACTTGGTCGGGGCTATGGAGTGAGGCTGTCTATTAAGTTTACCCGGCGAGTATCCGCGTACGTTACGTGATTGCGACGGACTTTTGATCACATCAAAATTCGGTGGCAACCGATCAAGTGAGACTAAAGTGCTATGTTTATAACATTCATTTAGTTATCTCATAACTTTTGTGAATTCCAATTATTGTATCCCATTCCAGATAATTAGAAAATGTTAAACTTTCCGATTGAACATTCGAACACCCAAGTTTTCTCGATACAGATCAACACATGAAATAAGTCTAACAACATTCAGTTCGTGCCTCAGTACCAACGGTCCAGCCGTAGAAGGGTCAAGCCAACGCCTCACATGTGGCACGCCGTACTGCCCCAAACCCGAAGGTTCAAAGGGCAGTTCAAGACGGTCACATAATCGAGTTAAGGTTTGTTGTCTTCTAGAGGGACCATCGCGTTACTTGCACTACTTAGAACGTCGTTAAACTACGGAAAAATCCAACACTTGGAAATTTCCCGACAGGGGAAAAATTGGGTATTTATATCCGGTCGAACTTTTTAACATATTCTAAAAACTATCCGGAAAACCACACAGACAAAATTTGATACTCCGATCGAAACACCGAATCCCCAAAACAACTGCAGAAAATTCAACTCTTGAATAAATATTAAAAATTCCCAGAAATATCACCACTGGAAACTAAGAATTACTGTGCCAAATAATATAAATAAAGTGGCCGTACGGCCGCGGATCCGCCGCATGAGCCTTGCTCATGCCGCGGAACCGCGGTGGTAAAGTGGAATTAGGTCCACGAAATTTACAGTAATTCTTAGAAAACCCTGCTTGATTTTCTGCATATTTTTAATTTGGAAAAATCCCAGTTTTTGAAAAAAGGACAGAGAGCAATATTGGTTTGGGGCTTCGGGTTCGTTCGGACTTCAAATTCCGTCTGGACTTCGCCTAAGGCTCTAGCTAGGCTCTGATACCACTGTAGGGTCCCTAGGCACCCTAGTGAGGTCTCACAAGGCATCAACCATGCCAATTTCAAATTTAACGGTGCCGAGAAACCCTAAACTAGGATCGTTTGCTAGATAACTAGGCGAAAAAGCTAACTAGTTAACAACTTAACTAATGGGATATCGGAAATACAACCTTTGTAGATCCGGTGCTCCACCTCCATAGCTCCGCAACGAAGTCGTCTCCGCTGTCCAAAAGGAACCCGGGCTCTAGAGTCGGCTTCGTCGGAGAAAAAGCGAGCTAGGTCGTCGATGTCCATGCCGAAGATGATCTACGTCGAGGCATCGCTAAAACAAGCTCCACCTTCACCAAGCCCTAAAAACTTGTGAAGGAAACACACTCTACTACTTGGCAAGAGGTAGAGGATGAAGAAATAGGAAGTGGGTAGACTTTAGATTTGGATTTCTCACTCATATCATCAATCCACCATTGATGTAGTCTAGGTTTTTCTTCTTGAGTTGAAGGAAGAAGAAGAAGAAATGATATGATAAGATTAATTAAAAAAAGAAAAGAATAATCCATTCTTATCATAACACTAACCATGGTAATGTGTAGAGAATCAATTATGGTTAAATGGGATGGTTAGGGTTAAGCATGAGACAAAATGGTTGCTAAAGTCAAAGTCTTCATGAAGCTTCAACAAGCTTCCAAATAAAGCCACCATTTTGCATTATGCTTATCATTTTCCAATAATGAATAAACAAATAAATAAATAGATATGAAAATGAAAACCCTAACCATTACATAACCATGGTTTAAACTTTACAAAAAACACAAGTTAGCATGCATCATCAAACATGATACATACAAGTGCACAAAAGTATATCGCATATACAATGCGCACATCCGAGTGAGAAAATCCATCTTAAGTGAACCAATACTAGTTAATGCAAAGTAATATATAAAATATATAATTATGCATTAAATCATTAAATCAACACTTGATTCAATGATCCGATCATGTCGCACACAACCGACTAGTATACAATGTATCGGCTTATCGAATCAATCCTTGATTCGATAACTAGGTTATATCACATACAACCATTCGACACATTCATCGCGAGAATGGAATACGGTATCACATACACGCATTATTCTCGGTCCCGCACATATCTCATATGCGCTCCTATTACGTTTCGCTTGAGCCAGGAAACCTCTGTGTAGGACTCTAAAGACTCGTCAATACGCCGGCAGCGGATGATGATCATATCAAACATCCACAAGCCGCAAGCGGTCTGCTAAACGTAACGGCCACCCGGGTATTGAGCGATCTGAAGATCGACGAGCAAGCCCGCTCACACTCCAGTGAATCCAACCAGTAACACTACCGTACAGTCCGGTCTGATCGTCTGATATGTCGCATATCTCGCCTAGGGGTGGTAAACGTCAGACCCCAATAGCTCGATAAGTCGTGTCGATATGAGGTCTATAACTGTTCGAGAAACTACTGGTAACATTTACCAGTAAATCTCAGCAACCCTGGCCAGGGATTTCCTGTTATAGCCAATCGAACACAGCGCAACATCAACCCCCTATACCGGGAGAGACGAATCCCCTCCTATCGCTCATTGCCTCCATGTGATTCGGGACTGTACCCAAAAACCACCATTTTGCACGCACTCTTGGACGTGTTAAGATGGAAATCAAAGCACAGTGGGAACCACACAAGACTTTATGACGATCTCGGGTCAACAGACTACTCTGTACCAGTGTCACCAGAGAACTGCCATCTGACGTGAGGTATAATACCATCTGGGAGTTCTCGGCGAGTCCGTCCAGTGTACCCAGTCTCTACTGAGCACCCGTATATCATCTCTGATGTCAAACACCAATGGATATGGGACCATCCATCGCCCATCTGTATGGGTCGAGAAGGTACACGCTAGTCTACTCTGGTATATCGATGCCCCGTCTCGATACACCCTCGACTAGGGACTTTGAAGGATGTACTTATAGACTACCACGTCCCCACTAGTATGATCTGCATCATAGTCCAGGTAGTCAAGCACACATCCTAAGGGCTTTACCAACATGTAACAGAGAGACAATCAGTGTACACGTTAAGGTAAAGATCAACCAGATAGCATACTATCATGTCGAGCAAGAAAGTCCTCCCTATATACGTCTTAGCATCCACTACAATATACATCATATGTACAGTAATGGCCTCTAGGGCATACATATAACTAACAATACCCGGGTGGCCGTTACGTTTAGCAGACCGCTTGAGGCTTATGGGTGTTTGATATGATCATCATCTGCTGCCGGCGTATTGACGAGTCTTTAGAGTCCTACACAGAGGTTTCCTGGCTCAAGCGAAACGAAATAGGAGCGCATATGAGATATGTGCGGGACCGAGAATAATGCGTGTATGTGATACCGTATTCTATTCTTGCGATTAATGTATCGATTAGTTATATGCGATATAACCTAGTTATCGAATCAAGGATTGATTCGATAAGCCGATACATTGGATATTAGTCGGTTATATGCGATATGACCGGATCGTTAAATCAAGTATTGATTTAATGATTTAATGCATAATTATATATTTGATATATTACTTTGCATTAACTAGTACTGGTTCATTTTAAATGGATTTTCTCACTTGAATTGTGCAAGTTGTATATGTGATATACATTTGTGCACATGATTGTATTATGTTTGATGATACATGCTTACTTGGTTAAGTGTAAAGAATTAAACCATGGTTGAACTAATGATTAGGGTTTTGTTTTTCCATTTACTTATTTATCTATTTTTTTTATCTTTTTCATTTTGGAAAGGAGAATGACAAATGGTGGATTTTCTTTGTTTGCTAGTTGAAGGTTCTTGAAGCTTTGAACTAGTCCACCATTCTTGTCTTATACTTAACCCTAACCATTCAAGTTAACCATGGTCCATTCTCTACAATTAACCAAGGGTTAATATATGATAAGTATTGATTTATTTATCTAATATAAAAGACTTATCATATATCTTCTTCTTCTTCTTCATCTTCTTCTTCCATGAAGAAAAGCTTGCTACATCAATGGCAAGTGATGAAAACAAGTGAGAAATCCAATTCTAAAGTGAACCCACTTCCTATTTCTTCATCCTCTACTTCTTGCCAAGTAGTATAGGGTGTTTTCTTTACAAGTTTCATGACTTGGTGAAGTGAGAGCTTGATCTAGTGATGCCTCGACGTAGATCATCTTCGGCATCGAAGCCGACGACCAAGCCCGCCCATTTCTTCGATGAAGCCGATGCTAGAGTCTGGAATCCGATTTGGACAGCGGAGGGACATCATCGCGGAGCTTAGAAAGTGGTGGACCGGATCTACAAAGGTTGTAGCCCCTTTCCTCTTAGATAAATTCTTTTATTTGTATCGCATCGCCTCATTATCTAGTTAACGATCCGTATTAGGGTTTGTAGGCACAAGGAAAAATTTGAATTAGCCATGTTTGATGCCTTGTGAGACTTCATTAGTGTGCCTAGGAACCCTACAGATATGAGTATTTATGTGTCGATGCTAGACACTTGTTTCCATGATATTTTTACTCCTAAGTATATATAACAGTGGAATGGGACGCTGTTATATATGCATATATATATATATATATCAGTGGAATGGGACGCTGATATATATGTATACATATCTAATTTATATACATCATCATAATGATCTTGCAAATATTCTTATTCATGATATGAGGGCCGATATTATAGCCGATATGAGGGCCGATGTGATGGCCGATATGAGGGCCGATGTGATGGCCGATATGAGGGCCGATTTAAGGAAATTGGGATTTGGATTGTCTATATGGACACTGGTCCTGCCACGATGAGGATTCCGTGAGGATGACATGTTTTATCCCATACCCCGCATTTATTTTATATGCATTGTTTCATGTATTAGTAGTACCTGATAGAGTACCTTACATGACTATTGCATACATATTTGTAGGGTTACTAGGCACACGTACAAGGGTCTATAAGGCACCAACCATGCCCGATTTAAAATTTAGCCATGCCGAACAACCCTAAACCAAGATCTTAGACTAGAGATTAGGCGAAACAAAGCATGTTAAACACTTTAACATCTAAGAGTTTTGGGATTACAACCTTTGTAGTCCGGTCCTTCACTTCATAAGCTCCGTGTTGTGGTTCCTTCGCTGCGATCATCAAGTTCCGGACTCTCGAGAGGCTCCACGAAGAGAAAGATGCAAGCTTGCTTCCGATCTTCGATAACAAAGATGATCTACTTTGAAGTTTCATTAACACAAGCTCTCACTCACTAAATGAAGTGAACACCCAAATCTAAATGGCTAGGATAGATTAGGATGATGAAGTAGGATTTGAGCTCTCATTTATTAGCTTAATCTCACTCATTTTCATCACCAAAGAAAAAGCTAGAAAGCTTTTCTTCAAGAACTCAAGGAAGAAGAAGAAGAAGCCTTTTGTGATGAATAATGAAAGTGTTAATAATTGCTCATGCAACCATGGTCAAAGATGAAGAGAGTTAACCAATGTAGAGAGTTAACTAGGGTTAAAGGGTGTGGGTTGGGTTAGGAAATATCTTGCAACTATCTAAACAAAATATCTTTGCAAGAAACAAAATGAAACCTTCTAGAAGGTTCAAGAAAGAACTAACCCAAATCAAACCCTAACCTTGTTTAATCTCCACTAAATATGTTGCATTAGTAATCATATCATATTACAATATTATATATCACATATACAATATTTATTGTAACAAAATAAAATAATACAATTAACATATATCGCATATATATCAATGTATTACCCGAGCGAGAAAAACAATCTTTTAATGAGCTTATATCAGTTAATGTAATTTAATATATCAAATATATAATTATACATTAAATTATCGAATCAACACTTGATCCGATAATCCGGCTATTTCATAAATAACCGACTAATATAATCTGAATCAGTTCATCGAATCAACACTTGATCCGATGACCCGACTATATCACATATACCCGGCCGATATCTCATATCGCGAGAATCTAATACGGTATCACATACACGTATTGTTCTCGGTCCCGCACATATCACATATGTGCTCCTACTCCATTTTGCCTGAGCCAAGAAACCTCTGTGTAGGACTCTAAAGAATCGTCAATACGCCGGCAGTAGGTGATGATCATATCAAACACCCACAAGCTGTAAGCGGTCAGCTAAACGTAACAGCCACTCAGGTATTGAGCGACCAGAAGATCAACAAGCAAGCCTGTACTTTCTCCTGCGAATCCAATCAGTAACACTCCCGTACAGTCCGGTCTCTTCGTCTGATATGTCGCATATCTCGCCTAGGGGTGGTAAACGTCCGACCCCAGTAGCTTGATAAGTCATGTCGATATGAGGTCTATAACAGTTCGAAAAACTACTGATAACTCTTACCAGTAAATCTCATCAACCCTGGCCAGGGATTTCCAGTTATAGCCAATCGACCACAGCACAATATCAACTCCCTATACCTGGAGAGACGAATCCCCTCCTATCACTCATTGCCTCCATGTGATTCTGGACTGTACCAAAAAGCCACCTTTTTGCACGCCCTCTTGGACGTGCTATGATGGAAATCAAAGCACAGTGGGAATCACACAAGACTCTATGACGATCTTGGGTCTACAGACTAACCTGTACCAGTGTCACCAGAGAACTGCCATCTGACGTGAGGTATAATACCATCTGGGAGTTCTCGGCGAGTCCGTCCAGTGTACCCAGTCTCTACTGAGCACCCGTATATCATCTCTGATGTCAAACACCAATGGATATGGGATCATCCATCGTCCATCTGTATGGGTCGAGAAGGTACACGCTAGTCTACTCTGGTGTATCGATGCCCTGTCTCGATACACCCTCGACTAGGAACAGTTATAGGATGTACTCGTCGACTACCGTAGCCCTACTAGTATGATCTCATCATAGTCCCAGTAGTCGAGTACATATCCTAAGGGCTTTATCAACATGTAACATAGAGACTATCATAGTACATGTTAAGATAAAAAGCAACCAGATAGCGTACTATCATGTCGAGCAAGAAAGTCCTCCCTATATATGTCCAAGCATCCACTACAATATACATCGTATGTACAGTAATGGCCTCTAGGGCATACATATAACTAACAATCTCCCACTTGCACTAGGGCTATCTGTTGTGGTATCGCATACCCAACAATTAGCCGTGGTTGAAGTATCTCATACTCAACCCTCCCATAAAAGTCTCTACCAAGAAAATGGCCTTTGTGAGTGGATCCGCGCTGTTGCCCTCTGTGTCTACTCTCCTAACCTAGATCTCCCTGGAGATCAACCATCTCCATGATCAGGTGATACTTCCTAAGAATCATATCTGGATTTCTGATGGGACGGGGGTTCCTCGGCATAAGCCACAACTCCATTGTCACACAATGGTAGGAACGAAGTTCATCTCATGAACTTATATGTATCCAGACAGCCTCTTTGGTAGCATCTTTGGTAATGATGTATCTTGCCTTTAATCGTCTAGTAAGTCACGGTATCTAGCTTGGAACTCTTCCAACATACCGTCCCTCCACTGAGGGTAAAGACAATGCCTGCGACTGACATTCAGTCGTCCTTATCACCTTGGAACCTTTCCAGTAATTGTCCCCATGATCGATTGATACCATCTCACTACAACTGGTGAGAATCCTAACATCCAATTAGATCTATCTCATAGATCCATAATACAGGATTTAAGAGGTATCACCTTGATCCTATATGGAGAATCTTTATGATAAGAGGAGATTGACCGAGCGTAGCATAAGAAACTCCTTCCCTATCAAGAGTATGTCATCCACGTACTCTACGAGGATCATCACCATACTCTCTACTACCTTTTTGTATATCCAAGGTTCATCTACCATTTTGATGAAGTCAAACTCTTTGACTACCTCATTAAAACAGACGTTCCAACTCCGCGATGCCTGATTTATCACATAAAACATCTTGCTCACGTTTCCGCTGCTCCCACTATCTACGAAGCCCTCTGGCTGTGTACTCATAGACGCTCTCTTCTAAATCATCATTTTTAGAAAAGCAGTCATGACACCCAACCGCCAGATATCGTAGTCATGGTATGTAGCCGTGGCAAGTAGGATCTGGATGGACTTAAGCATAGCTTTTAAAGTCTCAACTTTTCCATGTACACCAAGTAATTTTCTCAAGATATACTTGCTCTTGATGGGGATTTAACCCTTCCGATAAAGCAACCAAAGTCCATACTTTGTTGGTGTATAAGGATTCCATCTCAGATCACTAAGCATCCAGCCATTCTTATAGAGTCTCACTCCTGATGGCCAGCTAGAAACTAGTTGGGTCATCATCTCATGATGCAATCCTCGCTCCCACTGTCATAGAGAAACCGAAGTATCTCTCAGGTGGGTGAGGAACCCTACTAGATCGGCGGAGAGGCTGAGGTTCGTTGGAAACTATTAAATCCTTTGGTTCTACCAAATTATCAGCTACAGTTTGTATAGCTGGAACTCTTTCCAGTTCTACCTCATGACCAATAATTTCTTCACAAGAAATTCCCTTTCACAAAGGTGGCATGCTGAGAAACAAAATATCTTTTGTTTCTCGATTTGGTAGAAGATATTCCATTGCGAATGCTTGGGATAACTAACAAACTTCCACAGAACTGACTTTGCCTCGAACTTGTCCAGATTTTTCTTTTAGACATAGGCTGGACAACCCCAAATCTTAACATACTTAAGATATGGGCTCTTCCCATTCCATATCACATATGAAGTGGTAGGCAACTGATTTGATTGGAACCCTATTCAATAGGTATGCAGCTTCTCAAGTGAATAACTCCAAAAAGGAAATAGGAAACTCAGTAGTACTCATCATAGAGCACACCATATCACATAAGGTGTGATTGCTCCACCCCGATACACCGATGTGCTGTGGTGTATACGGAGGAGTAATGCTGAGAGAGAATCTCATTCTCCTTTAGAATAGTCTAGGAATCCCGTGCTCAAGTATTCTCCTCCTTGATCTCATCAAAGGACATAATACTTATACCCGTTTTGGTTCTCTACTTCTAACTTATATTCTGTGATTATCTCAAAAGTTTCGGGCTTGTGTTTCAACAGGAACTTATGTCTGAATCTTGAGAGATCATCAGTGAATGTAATGAAGTACAAAGAACCGGTCCTGGCATGTGTAGACAGGGGACCTTCATACATCAGCATGTATCAATCCCAAGAGTTCACTAACTCTTTCTCTGTTTCCAATAAACGGAGCTGTGGTCATCTTATCTCTGTGACATGGCCGGCAAGTTTCATAAGATGTAAATTCAAACTAATTTAAATATGCATCTATATATAACTTCGCTAGTCGGGTCGCATTGAAATGACCTAGTCTACAATGCCTCAAGAAGTATTCGTTCATTTCTGAACTCTTTCTCTTGTGTGTGTTCTATACGTTAAGAACCGTGGTTTGATTTAGAACGTCTATGCTTTTAGATAACGTGCCTGAACCGATCAACTCTTGATATAGGAAATGTTCAAAACATTATCCAACAATACAAAATTATATCTTTCTTTACTAATAAAGAGACTGATATGATGTTGTATATCAGGTTTGGTATCTAATAACATTCATTCAGAATCAATGTATTCTGGTAATACTGGGTGATAACTACCAACAGACTTGGCTACAACACTTGCACCATTTTCTATCTCATGAAACCTATCACCCGTTCTCAGTTCTCTACCTATCTGTAGCCCATTTAACAAATTACATTTGCGGGATCCTGATCTGGTATCTCATACCTAGGACGTAAATGATACTGAGAAACAGTTCTCTGTAATGAACATACCCGAAGATGATGCATCAACATGCACTTTCTTCGTTTGGGCGGCACGGGAAATCTGGTATTCCCCAATTTCCTGCTCTGTCTTATAACAATTATAAGTTGGAGCGGGACCAACGTTCCTTAGCGCAGTATAACAAGCGGGTCCGGTCAATACATCCGTATTATTATCTTGATTAAGGCGTGAAATAGTCGTAACCAGGAGAGAGAGAGAGAGAAGAAAACACTCAGCGTGCGCTTTTATAAGATTAGATTAGTTATCAATTTATCTAATCAGGATGTCTCCCACTATTTTAGTCAAATCTTCCTTCAAACCCTAAAAGGAAAGACTAGCCGGGATTAATTACACCCTACAAGTTCGCCAATCTTTCAGCCAGGCCAGTGCCGGTACTTTGAGGGACGTTCCCCGTGCTTTCGCACGGACCTAATTAAAATAAACCTCGTTTTCCCAGGGGCGTAACCCCGTTGACACCTTTCTAGACACCTACTTGATCGGCTAATCGTAATGTGTAAAACTCTCCCAGGAGTAATCTTACTCGCAGCGGGTATCGAGATCCAACTATCTCATAGAAGGTTTGCAATCTCATTGCAAATTTCAACACTTGAAATTCCCAATAATATTTTACCCCTAGCAGCTATATGATCTTAACATAGTCAACAAATCATAAGTGCTAGTCAAGTTCAACCCGTCATTTCCCGATTGAATTAAACCCACCCGCACGACCCTTAACATAATCAACAAAGTCGCACGACTACCCTAATCCAATCGCATCATATGCTTATACAGATTAGCACTAATCAGCTACCGCACACTTCTCCTTAACATAGTCAACAAACGTAGCACGAATACTAACTAGTACTTATCTGAAATGACGGAGGGCTACGTCAGGTTTTTAAGAAAACCTTTTGCGTAATGGACTTGATATCGTTGTAGAATCGAGTGGTTTTAAATGGAGTGTTTTTGAGGCCTTTACTAGTTTTGCTAAAGAGGTCACTCCTGGTGAAGGGATCGTCGGATCTTTCCTTATCGAATAAGGTGCAGGATATTTCACAAATATCACTATGCAAAGCAAAAACTATAAAAACAATCAAAAGACAAACCGAGTTTGTAGCATCTGCTAGTTTCGCTAAAGAGGTCACTCCCGGTGAAGGGATCTCAGCTCTTTCCTTATCGAATAAGGTGCTGGATGTTCTACAGGGAACACCGCTATGCAAAGCAAGAACAAGAGCTACCAGTTTTTAAACAAGTTTCTACAACATCTTTAGGTTTCTTTTAGTTTCATTAATCTCATTAATGAAGTCCCATTTTATTATGCTTCACAAACATCACATTTGAAACGAAATCTGCAATATAACATATATCTCATATTTAGTATAAACATTCGTCTCAGGCAGTAATATGATCTTATCACAGAACATTGCAGCAGAAGAACATATATGAAATATTGGATATACTAAGACGTTCGTGTTTTAATACGAGCCTGTATAAAATGTAAGTCCACGTTGCCAAACCCGGTTCTTGCGGGGAGGCGGAAACGGTATAAAAATCAAATTTTTAGCGCATGGGGCAACATGGACTAACAAAGTCGGGATCTTTTCTAAACTAAACTAGCAAGAAAACTAAAGAGAGTTAGCTACTCGGAAAAGAGGTTATACCTAACTTGAACTCCTTCTTCTTGAAACCTTTATAGGGGTTGATGGTGCTTTCCTCGTCGCCTTCTTCCGTCAAAGATGGATCCACCTGAGGGTTCAACCTTCGGGCTCTTTCTCGAACTTTGAGTGAACTAGGATCTTTGGCTTGCTAAACCTCTAACCCTAGAGTGAGTAGAGAGTGGCTTTGGGGTGTTTTTATCTCAAGGAGATGGATTCTCAACACATGAGAAGGGAGCTCCTTGAACTAGAGGAGGAGGAAGAAGAAGAGAGGAGAGGGAAGTGTTATGATAGAATGAGCAATTCTTTTCATTTTACTGTAAGTGCACGGCGGCGCCCTGGCTGTCAATCCGACGGCCAAATGCGGAAACGGTGGTAAACTTAAATTTTTGCGGACTTAGCAACCGGCACCACCGCGCACTAAACACCCGGATCGAACCATTAACTAGTCTAAGCTACTAACAATAGGGAATAGAGATATACCGACGATCCAAGTCCTCCGGTCTTCATCTCCACTCCGATCTCCTCGCGGGATCTCCGTCCATCTCCTCCTCGTCGGAAAGGGCACCACGAAGCCGGGTACTTTTACGGGCTCCCACCTCAATACCGAGGCAACTCGGGCACGAAGCCGGCTACTCGACGTGCCCAAGATTCGCTGTAGAATGTGTGAAGAACCATGTCTCATTTTTGGGGATTGTGGAATTGCCATTGGTGAAGGAAAAGAGAGCTTGGAGAGAGGTGGGGAAAATGTAGCATACTAAAGAATGAATGTATCATATTTTTCTCCACTCCAAAAGAGAAGCAATTTTCTCATCCCACCTAAAGTGGCCGGCCCCCCATTTCCAAGTGTGATTGGAGAGAGAAAAACCAAGACAAGGGGGTGGTTGGAAAGCAAAAAAAATGATGAGGAGAAATCAAATGATCACCACAAATCCAACACACAAAGGCAACCATCATCTCATGCATGATGGCTTCAAAAAGTCAAGCCATCATGAGAAGAAGAAGTCAAGTGATGGTGCTCATCATGAAAACCATCATGATAAGATAAAATGCAAAGACCCCCTCCACAAATGCCTATTTGCAACAATGCAAATAAGCCCTCCTCCACCAATCTTCGGCCAATGAACGGAACAATGGAAATCGGCCGAAACGGAAAGCAAACTGGCAACTCCAAAAACTGGTCCCGTAATAAATTACAGGAAAACCCCGATACTGTGCATACACATCCGCATTTGTATTCCGACCGAAATACAAATGCAATGAGACAAAATCTCCACTGTACTATACTAGAATCCGGCTTATACCAAAACCAGCTAGTAATATCTGTTCAATCCTGATCCGTGCAATACCGCACGTATCTGATCGAACCCTGCCATATAACCATACGGCCTATAGTACAAACTGTCCGATCCTGATCCGTGCAATACCGCACGTATCTGATCGGACCTTGCCATATCTCCATACGGCCTCTACAACCTTTCGCCCGAAAGCTTGAGTAACTGAAAGTGTGGCGGACTCTAAAGACTCGTCAATACAATGGCTGAGGATTCAACCACTAGCACGTCAGAGGTATAAGCCAATACGTGACGGGCCACCAGCTATTGACTAAAAGGGACGTCGATGAGCGAACTCATCCTGACACCCTACTGAGCCTGTCAGTGACAATATCCGTGCAGTCCGGTCCGTTCGTCTATGAGCATCGCATGGCGGGCCTAGGGGGTTGGTAAAAGTCAGACCCCCAAAAGCGGTACAAGTCGTGTCGGAGTGTAGCCCAGAACACCCTGAGATACTACTGGAATACCTACCAGTAAATCTCCTTGCCTTGGCCAAGGACTTTGTGTAATGGCTCTCCTAGACACAGCACGACCTCACCCCCAATACCGGGAGAGACGAACCCCTGAAGATACGCTCACTGCCTCCATGTGGCTCGGGACTGTACCCAACTAAAACCTGTTTGCACGACTCCTTTGAGCCGTGGTAGGGTAGTAATCAAAGTACAGTGGGAACTCACACGAGACAAATGACGATCCCCAGGTCGATGAACTAACCTGCACACATGTCACCAGGGAACTGCCATCTGACGTCTGGTATATGACCAACTAGCATGTTCCCGGCGAGTCCTGTCCGGTGTACTCATAACCCAATGAGCACCTGTATACATCTTAGGTGATCCAACTGACACCAGTGGCTTGTGAGACCGGCCACCGCCCCTCGTCGGGGTCTCGACTGTATACACTAGTCTACTAATGGAGTATCGATGCCCGGTCTCGAAACTCCCACGACTAGGGACCTTTTAAGGATATGCTTGTAGACCCCCAGCTCCCACTTATATGATCGTCCTCATACTGCTGGTGGTCAAGCAAGAATCCTAGGGGCTCTATCAACGTGTAATAGCGACGTGTCATGTCACCTAAAACAGTACACGATGATAAAGGTAAACCAGATAGCATACTATCATCTCGAGTAAGACTGTCCTACCGGGATAGGTCCTCCCTCAATCATTACAATCACGTACCTGTGACCTAATAATTGACTCTGAGGGCACTATCTCCAACAATCTCCCACTTGCACTCAAGGCTAATTATTGCGATGTCGCATACTCACAGCCCGTGTGATACCGAACATCCAACTCCTCTACTAGTCAGTCTCACAAAGCTCGTTTGCGGAACTATTGCGTTCGAGGAATAGCCTCAGTGAGTGGATCCGCTTAGTAGTTTCTTTCTATGTCTCTCTATATCTCAAGTTCGCGGAGAAAGCCATCTCCCGAAATGAGCAATACCTGTCTTAGAATGTGTCTGGATGTCTGATGGGACATAGCTCATAAATGAACTCCAAATCCAAACTTCTTAGACTGTATCGTCAACTGAACTTAATCAGTATCCTGCGCGCCATGCCTCCCTCAGTATTGCCTTGGACCGCCTGTCCACAATACTGCCCCTCATCAGAAGGAAAACTATAACTCTGACAACCTCCTTGTCGTCCATGTCACCTTGGAAGCCTGGAATGATAACTGTTTCCCGAATGAGGCTGTCGTTATCATATCCCTAGAACATCCACTTATGTTCTAAAACTGCTTCCGACTGTTTCTCCAGGATTGGATTAATGTCAACTTATTGCATCTAGTGCAAGAACAACATCTGGTGTGGTACTTGACATCTCACGATTGACTCAATTGCCTGAGCAAGTGATCTGCCAA
This sequence comes from Agapanthus africanus, assembly GCA_030015575.1. Classification (NCBI taxonomy): domain Eukaryota; kingdom Viridiplantae; phylum Streptophyta; class Magnoliopsida; order Asparagales; family Amaryllidaceae; genus Agapanthus; species Agapanthus africanus. The sequence continues at coordinate 156,690,323 of CM057343.1, forward strand.
TCATGCCCGTCCCTCTCCCCTTTAGTCTGTAAGACACCTTTGGAAAGGGTGACTCCATTACCTGCAGGTACACTACCGTGCCAGGAGTCGTCCATCCTAAATACTCTTAGAACGCTGTCAAGTACCCTGATTGGGAAACCACCCAAATCTAGATCTAAGACCATAGATCTAGTAACCAGTATGTCTGATATAAAATCCATTTCCTTTGTGGAGAAACAACTGTGTGACGACCAAAGTATAACCGATTGTAGTATAGGAGTTTCCTTTCCTATTCTGTGTATGTCATCCAGATACCAGGACATCACACCCTACTACCTTCTCAACAGATCCATCCCCTATTCTGATGAAGTCAAACCTATGACTGTCACGTCAGAAATAGATGATCTATCTCCGCTACATCTGCTTTAGTCTATAAATAGACATAAGCTACCTGTCCACCAATGCTTCCGCTGCTCCCACTGACTACGACAACCCTCTGGCAGAGTCATATAGACGTACACTTCTAAAACTGGTTTAGAACGACGCTATACTCATCCTCCCGCCGGGTCTCGCACCCTGGAACAACAGCAATGGTAATTGTAGGTAAACAAGAACTTCCCTGTCACCGTCCTTGAGGCTACCGGAGTACCTCTCGGGTGCCTGAAGTTACCCACTTTATCTGCGGAGTGGCCAATGGAATGTCAATCCAGATTGAATCTTTAGGTTCCTTATCAAATCTTCAGTAATCGTTTGTGGTTCTGGAATTACTTCCAGTTCTACCATACTCCCACTACTGTTTTCTGAAAAAAAATCCATTTTTAATAAAACTGTGGCGAGTCTAGAACAATATTGCTATTGTTCATCCAGATGGTAGAAAGTCAACCCGCGTCATAGCCTGGGTCAACCCACAAACAGCCATTACAGAAACGTGCCTTGAGTTATCCAGTGTCTGGTTTTAATCATAAACCGGACAACTCCCCGTACCTTAACATCGTTAAGATATGAACTGTTCTATATCCAATATAAAAACAGAGGCACTGATTTAATTGAACCAGATTCAAATCATGCAGCTGTCTCCAGTGCATGTCAACTAAACGGAGAGAGGCCGATCAGCGTTACTCAACTTAGGAATACTTCCAATTATGAGTAACCTGAAAGAGAAGCAAGATCTCTTTATCATTACTATCAACTGAATACCATACACAAGTATCTACATCTTCGATCACTTTGAAGAATCCCGATGCTTGCAACACCTGGTTCTCTACTCTATTCAAATACCTATAACTCCTCAAAACTTAGACCCTGTGTTTCCACGAAACACCGGTCTAAAAACTAGAGAAGTCATAAGTAAACTGAATATAGTACGAGGACCAACCCCTCTGTCCTAATGAACACTGGACAACATACAATACTCTGTATAAGTCCCTTGAGTCTGATAACTCATTCACTGTGTGTCGTAGGTTGAAAACTGTACTTATGGTTAAGAAGAATTACACCGCTGTTCAATGCTCCTTACCTAACCATCCACTGATATAGGTAAATGTCGTAGACATAATTTCAAAAAGGTATATCTCACTCTATGAAAATAGACGTACAGATATATCAATTTGAAATTGGTGCATAACAGCGGATATTCAAAACCAAATATTTGCCGACCGGCAAACAGCCCAGGTGATTTCCTTAAATATCACCGATTACAACGAATCCCGATATAATGAGGATGATCACCCAATTCCCAATAACTTACTCCCACTCATCATCTGTAAAACCATACAGATGTGAGAATCGTACCTGGTAAATACATATCCTGGAGTAAGTGTCTAATTGGGAAATCAGTTTTCTTTTAATAGTACACAGTGAAACTGAAACATTGAAATGTTTCGTTGGGGTATCCTGGTATTCCTAGTAATGCCTCTTCCAGATTCACGACTGTAACCGTATAGTTCTTTGCCACCTCTCCAAATCCCTTCATATGTCTTTAGTCTTTACCTTCTGCACACCCCTTTAGGCCAAATGGTTTTCTTCCTTCCCTACCGTTCGGCACCAGCCTATGGTTTGGAAGAAGACTATCCAATAAGCATAATGGGTGTACTGTCCCAATCCTAGGAACACTCGCAACACGAGAGAAGGTGAAGATAAAAGACACCTGAATGTACTTTATTCCTATTTCTCCTGAACCAGGATCCATCCCCGAACTGGAACAAGTTCCTTTCGAGTTCGTATATAACCATACGATGGAATATCCAAATAAACTGTGGATCTTCGTAGTGATACGGAGTGTCCTGGAGAAATACAAAGGTGATGTGGGAGTGGTAACGAAAAATTTGGTTTGGTCGTGAAAATCTGTTGCAATTTACTTTGCCCTCTTACTAATCCCTTGCTTTGTCTAAACTTAATACCTTCTGCACACCATCGTTATGCTAATTGGTTTTCTTCATTCCCTACCGGTCGGCACCAGCCTAAGGTTTGGAAGAAGACAATCCAATTTGCGTAATAGGTGTACTACCCCTAAACCAAGGAGTACTCGTAACCTGAGAGAGGGTAAAAGGAAAAGACAACTGAATAATCCTATCCGTTTTCTCCAGAACCAGAAACCATCCTCGAATTCCTTCGAGTTCGTATCTAACCATACGATGGTTTTGTCCAATGGAAGTGGACGTTCGTAGCAATACGGGGTGTCCTGGAGAAAAGGGTAAAAGTAGGAGTGGCAATGAGGTCTGCAACTCTGACAATCCAAAAGCCGGTGTTTAAGAAGGTTCGGTCAACTTGGTCACTGAGTCAAAGTCTTAGGGTCGGGTCAATGGTCGCTGCCAAAGAGAGAGAGAAAAGAAACACTCAGCGTGCACTCTATCCTAGATCAGAATGGTTACCAATTTATCTAATCTGGAATCCTCCCACTGTAACTCAAATTCTCCTCCAAACCTGAAAGAAGAATTAGTCGGGGTTACCCGAGGAGTAAACTAACTCATCAGTGGGAATCGGGATCCAACTCTCATCGCATGACAACGTGACGAAATCCGCTCACGGTATCACACTCCAGAAGGTATGCGCATATCTGGCAAGTTTCAGTACTTTTGAAACTCCCGATGAGATTTCTGCCCCATGCTCTTATGACCTTGACTTTGGCCAACAAATCATAAGTCACATGTCAAGTTCTACCCGTCATTCTCCAGGTTGTTTTGAATCCACCCGTACATACCCTTGACTTTGGCCAACAAGGCAGTACGACTGTTCCAAACCAACGCATCTATCTATGCTGCATATGAATAACCAACAGCTACCAAACACTGTGCCTTGACTTTGGCCAACAAACACAGCTTGAATACTATTGACTACCCATATGAAACGACGGAGGGCTACGAATGGTTTCTGGCGAAAACCTTTAACGTAATGAACTTGGTATCGTCGAAGGAACGGATAGCTTTTTGAAAATATAGTGACGAAAACCGTTGCTAAAGAGGTCACTCCCGGTGAAGGGATCTCGGCTCTTTCCCCGTAGAATGGGGTGCAGGATATTCCAAATGAATACCACGGTGCAAAGCAAAAGTAATCGGCTATAGTGAAGTTAATGCCCTGACGCAAACTTCTGTCCAAGGGGTCACTCCCGGTGAAGGGATCTCGGCCCTTGCCTCGTCGACTGAGGAGCAGGATATTCTAAATGAATACCACGATGCAAAACAAAAGTAAACGTCCTTGCAATAACAGCTTTTCTTGAAAAGTGTTCCAACAACATCAGATTAGGTTTGTTTTAACTTTGCATTGATCCGAATCAATGCAGTCCCATCAATTGATCACACCAAAAAGAACGAAAATATACTGATGTACGTATATGCCATCCGCATTCGCCACTGGGTCCCGTCATTACCCGTTAGGTTAGCTAACTAACGACAGAGCGGGGACTGGACTAGCGCGGATGTAAAACATATACAACATCTACTAATATATATACCAATATATTATATTTCGCTCAAGGCGTGAATAAAATGCAACATCACAGAGAATGAACAGCATCACAGAAACAATACAGATATCTGGGATCCCCGGGTTTCACAGAGCCACTACTGAAACCCGACGTTCCCCTGGTCGTGTGGATAGCCTGTGCAATGAAATCCTAGACCCCTATGGGCGCGGCAAGTCACCCGCCAAAAACTGAAGCGAGGCAGCCCCCTTCAGCCCCGTGAATGGACCACCCAGCACTTCACGGAATCCGGCAACTTGGGCACCCCTCCTGGGTCAACCTGTACCCCCTACGAGTGCGGCGAATAGCCCGCCAATCCTAGAGTGAAGCCCCCTCCGTCTCAATGCCATGAGATGCGGGCTTGTTGCCCTCCAGAACCCGGCTATCCGTGCACCCCTCCGCGGGGCAATCCTAGTACAGAAAGTAAAATATACATACACCGGGTACATCGACCGCAACCAGGTCGTGCCCCAAAATAATAATACAATCAGGCAGTGACGGCAGTCCACATGTCGGACGCTCGCCCCGCAATATCAAATGTACATAATACAACAGCACAGTACTAGCATTGCATCCAGGCTATCCCCCACGACCGATCCGCAACATCACAGCAAATACATAGAACATCAACGTGAAAGTCACGTTCGCAAATCCGTCTAACCGGGCTATAGCAGTTAGACCGGATTTACCGATCGAGTGACATTCACGGTCGCAGATATAATGTAAATACTGTGAAAAATGTGTTTAAAATTTTCCGATTGACCAAAAATTAACAAGTGGGCCCCCAATCAAAACTGTAGCACTCACAGAAAACCTGGGCCCAATTTTAATATTCTAAAACCCCAGAAATTAACCCAGAAAGAAACTGGAAAAATATGATAACATGATGAAGCTACAGTGCGGCGGAAGGGCGGCGGGAAGTGGGTTTTCGCGGCGCTTCCGCGCTCCTGTAGATGAATCACTATATCGTATTTTTGCAGAATTCTTATATCTTTTGGTAGATCACTTTTCTGTCACCTGAAAAATTTTTGGACACCAAAAAATCTTAACAGAAAACTGATGTGAACACAAATTGAGTTTTCGGAATTTTGGTCGATCGGAACTGAAAAACACATTACACAAAGCTAGACTAAGTTAATGGGGAGGCTCTGATACCACTGTAAGTGCACGGCGGCGCCCTGGCTGTCAATCCGACGGCCAAATGCGGAAACGGTGGTAAACTTAAATTTTTGCGGACTTAGCAACCGGCACCACCGCGCACTAAACACCCGGATCGAACCATTAACTAGTCTAAGCTACTAACAATAGGGAATAGAGATATACCGACGATCCAAGTCCTCCGGTCTTCATCTCCACTCCGATCTCCTCGCGGGATCTCCGTCCATCTCCTCCTCGTCGGAAAGGGCACCACGAAGCCGGGTACTTTTACGGGCTCCCACCTCAATACCGAGGCAACTCGGGCACGAAGCCGGCTACTCGACGTGCCCAAGATTCGCTGTAGAATGTGTGAAGAACCATGTCTCATTTTTGGGGATTGTGGAATTGCCATTGGTGAAGGAAAAGAGAGCTTGGAGAGAGGTGGGGAAAATGTAGCATACTAAAGAATGAATGTATCATATTTTTCTCCACTCCAAAAGAGAAGCAATTTTCTCATCCCACCTAAAGTGGCCGGCCCCCCATTTCCAAGTGTGATTGGAGAGAGAAAAACCAAGACAAGGGGGTGGTTGGAAAGCAAAAAAAATGATGAGGAGAAATCAAATGATCACCACAAATCCAACACACAAAGGCAACCATCATCTCATGCATGATGGCTTCAAAAAGTCAAGCCATCATGAGAAGAAGAAGTCAAGTGATGGTGCTCATCATGAAAACCATCATGATAAGATAAAATGCAAAGACCCCCTCCACAAATGCCTATTTGCAACAATGCAAATAAGCCCTCCTCCACCAATCTTCGGCCAATGAACGGAACAATGGAAATCGGCCGAAACGGAAAGCAAACTGGCAACTCCAAAAACTGGTCCCGTAATAAATTACAGGAAAACCCCGATACTGTGCATACACACCCGCATTTGTATTCCGACCGAAATACAAATGCAATGAGACAAAATCTCCACTGTACTATACTAGAATCCGGCTTATACCAAAACCAGCTAGTAATATCTGTTCAATCCTGATCCGTGCAATACCGCACGTATCTGATCGAACCCTGCCATATAACCATACGGCCTATAGTACAAACTGTCCGATCCTGATCCGTGCAATACCGCACGTATCTGATCGGACCTTGCCATATCTCCATACGGCCTCTACAACCTTTCGCCCGAAAGCTTGAGTAACTGAAAGTGTGGCGGACTCTAAAGACTCGTCAATACAATGGCTGAGGATTCAACCACTAGCACGTCAGAGGTATAAGCCAATACGTGACGGGCCACCAGCTATTGACTAAAAGGGACGTCGATGAGCGAACTCATCCTGACACCCTACTGAGCCTGTCAGTGACAATATCCGTGCAGTCCGGTCCGTTCGTCTATGAGCATCGCATGGCGGGCCTAGGGGGTTGGTAAAAGTCAGACCCCCAAAAGCGGTACAAGTCGTGTCGGAGTGTAGCCCAGAACACCCTGAGATACTACTGGAATACCTACCAGTAAATCTCCTTGCCTTGGCCAAGGACTTTGTGTAATGGCTCTCCTAGACACAGCACGACCTCACCCCCAATACCGGGAGAGACGAACCCCTGAAGATACGCTCACTGCCTCCATGTGGCTCGGGACTGTACCCAACTAAAACCTGTTTGCACGACTCCTTTGAGCCGTGGTAGGGTAGTAATCAAAGTACAGTGGGAACTCACACGAGACAAATGACGATCCCCAGGTCGATGAACTAACCTGCACACATGTCACCAGGGAACTGCCATCTGACGTCTGGTATATGACCAACTAGCATGTTCCCGGCGAGTCCTGTCCGGTGTACTCATAACCCAATGAGCACCTGTATACATCTTAGGTGATCCAACTGACACCAGTGGCTTGTGAGACCGGCCACCGCCCCTCGTCGGGGTCTCGACTGTATACACTAGTCTACTAATGGAGTATCGATGCCCGGTCTCGAAACTCCCACGACTAGGGACCTTTTAAGGATATGCTTGTAGACCCCCAGCTCCCACTTATATGATCGTCCTCATACTGCTGGTGGTCAAGCAAGAATCCTAGGGGCTCTATCAACGTGTAATAGCGACGTGTCATGTCACCTAAAACAGTACACGATGATAAAGGTAAACCAGATAGCATACTATCATCTCGAGTAAGACTGTCCTACCGGGATAGGTCCTCCCTCAATCATTACAATCACGTACCTGTGACCTAATAATTGACTCTGAGGGCACTATCTCCAACATTTACAACCATAACTAAAATGAAAAGAATTATCAAATTAACAATAATAATAAAAATGAAATAGTTGATGGATGGTTTGGAATGACCATTATCATTACATTCATTAAATGGTTTTGCTAGAATCAAAGAGCATCTTTGATATGTAATGATGATGGTCAAACTTTCAACCATGGTCAACTAGTCAACCTTGGTCAATAAGTCAACAAACCCAACCATGACACAATTTCATTTAATTAATATTATTAATTGATATATCATAAATTCATTAGGGTTTGGAAAAAGACGACTGTCAACTGTGCATACGCACCCGTTCCGAAACCCTAATGAAAATCCTCTTCCTCCGCCTCAATCAACTGTGCATACACACCCGCATTCTTGTTCCGAGGAACATAAATACTAAGAGATAAAATCAACCCCAAAACATATACCAGTGTCTGGCTCAAACCAGAGCCTGCTAGTAATATCTGTCCGGACTCCAAACGTGCACAAGTGCGCGGATGAGAACGAACCCTGTCGCAAAACCATGCGACCTCTACTCTGTTTTGCCCAGAGGCGAATAGCCCTCTGTGTGGGACTCTAAAGACTCGACACTACGCTGGCAGTGGGTTTAACCACAGACCGCAAGCGGCACTAGCTGTGCGTAACGGTCCCCAGGTAGATGCCGAAAAGAAGACTGACGAGGTGAACCCCATCTGAACTCCTACTGAGTCTGAATGTGACAGTCTCCGTACAGTCCGGTCTGTTCGTCTGATACATCGCATGTCGGGCCTAGGGGGCGGTAAACGTCAGTCCCCTAATAGCGGTACAAGTCGTGTCGGAGTGAAGCCCAAAACACCCTGAGATAACACTGGAAGCCTACCAGTATATCTCGCTTGCCCTGGCCAGGGACTACTCGTGTAATGGCTCTCCTAGACACAGCGCGATGTCAACCCCCAATACCGGGAGAGACGAATCCTGTCTAACCGTCACTGCCTCCAAGTGCTTCGGGACTGCACCCAACTACCACCTGTTTGCACGACTCCTTTGAGCCGTGGTAGGGTGGTAATCAAAATACAGTGGGAACACACTCGAGGCGAAGTGCCAGTGTCAAGTCAGCGGACTAAGCTGTACTCATGTCACCTGGGAACTGATAACTGACGATAGGTATAATACCAACTTGTCAGTTCCCTACGAGTCCTGTCCAGTGTACTCGTAACCTAACGAGCACCCGCATACTATCTCAAGTACGACGTACTGACGGCTGTGGGACAGACCGTCTCCCACTCTGGGATGAGAAGCGCATGCGCCAGTCTACTCCGGAGTATCGATGCCCTGTCTCGATAGTCCTGCGACTAGGGATCTGTATAAGGATGTGCTTATAGATTACCCAGCCCCCACTAGTGTGACTGCCATCACAACGCTGGTAATCAAGCAAAGATCCTAAGGGCTCCACTAATGCGTATAGGTGATATGATAAAATAAACACATGTACACATTGAAGTAGAAACAAACCAAGTAGCATACTACTATTTTGAGCAAGATTGTATATACAAGGTGAATATCCCAAGCTTCCATTAAGTAATATACAAACCAGTATGATACAGTAATGGCCTCTAGGGCATATACACTAACATAAAATACGGATTCCATTGTTGCGATGAATAGCCAAACCCACATCCCTAGACCCCTACGAGAGCGGCAAGCAACACTGCTAATTCTAGGGTTAGGAGATCCGGTCTCGACTCCTCGAGATGGTCTCCCACTGGACCCTAGAACCTGGTTACTTGTGCTCCCCACCTTGGGTCTACCTAATGCGGAAAAGTAAATAATATACAATGGTGAAATCATCTTCAGCCTGGAAGTTCCCCAATAAAAGAATATTACATACAAATGAATTTTTCATGAATGAAAAAGAAAAACTCTCATCTCACATAAGACCCCCGGCTATTCAGAACACGACGATCCAATATAACATATCACAGCAACACATAATATCTCATATCATCAACGTAAGCAAGTATGCGTATCCCGATTGTCGTTGATGTATAGCAATGAAGCCAGCGATACACCACATACTACGCTTACGGTCACAGAAAAGAAAGTGTAAAACTACAACAGTTGGAATCCACAACCTCCTTAGACATTGCATGCCTAACCAAATGAATTCCTTAGACATCGCATGCCTAACAATTATAAACCCCGCATTTTAGTCTCATTATCGAAAACTCTTTTCAATATCAAGTCGGCAATTCAACAAGATTCCCGACATCCTGTCGAATGCTCGTCGCAAACTTTAGTAGACGGCCGCGCCCCCGGATGTCGTCGACGAAGTGCACTAATGCGGAACATCGCTGCCGCGAGCACCCGAATGGATGCTTTTGGCGATGGTGTTCTCCTACAGTCACTTAGTCGGTGCTATGGGGCGTGGCTGTCTATTAAGTTTACCCGCCGAGTATCCGCGTACGCTACGTGATTGCGACGGACTTTTGCTCACATCAAAATTCCGTGGCAACCGATCATCTGAGACTGAACTGCTAGATTTATAACATTCAAATTAGTTATCTCATAACTACTTGTGGACTCCAAATATTGTATCACGATTGAATGAATTTCTCGATGGTGTAGTAGAGAAAATTATATAGAAATCACAACCAAAAATATTTTGACCGCAATCAATAACGGTGTCGAATGTAGCGCGTTAGTAAGTGCGGATCGTCCACACGGAAAGTGTAATCGTTCGTGTCTTGATTTAGATGAGTTGAAACTTTAAAGAAAAGAAAAGAAACAATTCATGATTTGCAAATTGAATTTCAAGAATTAGAAAAATCTAGATCTAATAACAAGAAAACATTAAAATCAAGAAGTGTCAATTGATGATTTCCAATCCAAATATCAAGAATCGAAGTGAGACTCGTAGGAATCGATCGGATCTATAGATATGATAAAATCTAGCAATTACATATTCTTATCCTTCGATGAATTGATACTAGATCGATGATGATCGACGAGAATTAGGGATTTCTAGTGAAACTAGGGTTTCATCATTTATCCCTTGTTCCTTCGTCGATATCATTCACATTCTAGCCTCTAGTAAATTCAAGAATCAATCGTGGATCCCTAATTTCGAGCGATCACAATCAAGAAAGCATCGCAACGAAACTAGGTCGTCGATTCTTCAATATACAAGAGTTTACAAAACTCGTAGGACGTAAGAATCGTTTTAAGATTTGTTACATCATCATTCTATTGATCGTCTCGACTCCTTTGCGAGCGGAGTTTTACTCAAATATCACAACAAGAACCACAATCACAAATTGAGATCGAATCATGATGCAAGAATTTAAAGAAAGCAAGATTAAAGAATTTCACCTTTTATTTATATCAACAATTTCGTTACAATCGCTCAAGAACTACAAGAGGAAGAACTCGATCGTCGATTTGGCTTCGCTCGTCTCCTTGAGTCGCGGATCGGCTTGGATCACTTGCTCAATTGAAGATCGGCTCCGCTCCTAAAATGTTGAAGGCTTCTCACTTGATTTGGTACTCGGGGTCTTGAATTTGGTGTTGGATTTTGGATTTGGGGCTACAAGATGTGTGACTCAACTTGTAGGTGGAATGGGGGGGGGATGAAGAAGAATGAACCCTAGATCTAGGCTCTCTTTTATAGACCATCAAAACCCTAGATCTAGGATTTCAAATTTGAATTTCCCTCCAAAAGTTTGTTAAAGAGATTTGAATTTCCCTCCAAAAGTTTGTTAAAAGAGCCTTCTAGAAGTAGTTTGTTAAGCCGAGCCTTCTAGATGCGCCACGTGGCATTTCTACAATGTTCTGGAAACTTAGGCCGTTAGCTTCGACACGTGTAGGAAATCTGGGGGAGTGATGACGTCAGAAGGCCACGGATCCGCGTCTCTAAGGGGGTTTGGGCCGCGGATCCGCGGTCCTTTGAGGGCCTTGGGGCTTGATTTTTCTGGTACATGCTTGGGCTGTGTTTTGGGCCTGTTTCTGATATGTTGAATTTTATATTTCCCTCTGAATTGCTACCAGATCTCACATCTTGGAGTTGGTGTATTTTTGATCAGCTCTTTTGGCTTTGTTCCTGCAATTTCCTGCACAGACTCCGAAACAAGTGTTGCGTAATACAAGGATGATGCGATGCTATGATAAACACACAATTTCCTCAGAAATGTTGGTTTTAGAGTATAACACATGCAATCTGGTATTTCAGGACTGTTTTGCTAATATGTGCAATATGAATACCGAACACTTCTAGATGAGTGCAATTGATAAGGAAATTGCCATGTTAAAAATGCAGTATTTTCGACTGATCAAATTCCCCCAAACTTATTTTCGGTCATCTCGAGCGAACTATTTTATTAAAAAGAGAAGGAGAAAATAAAGAAAGAGAAAAACTAACTAGCACACTTTCGTCGGCAACATGATTGCACTGAGTACGTGCAACAAGCCTTTAAACCTCTAGGTGTCCCTAGTAGTAGGAGTGTTGTCTCCTGAGGGTTTTCAGCGGATTGCACCCACAAAATCCAATAATAAAAGGAAGATCATGAATATTACATTTAAAGAAAAGAATTGTAAAAGAAAATCCTTGAAAATTAGGGTTTCCAACTAAGCTAACTTTTCGGTTGTCATGAGCCCTATCTTAATGGTCATGAAAAGATGTTAGAAATCACGTCCTCCCTCAATAAAACATCGTCTTATTCTTCATTCCTATCTTTCTTCCAAACATCGATCATATAACCCTGCGTGTGTGTAAAGGACATCCCTACACCCGGAGAATTCAATTCAAGCTATCATACTCTTGCCCATCAGCCTCAGTACTTTTTAATTAATGAATATTTAGATGAAATTGCTCACACACTTTCATGCGACCATTAATACTTCTTGAGGTACTAACCGACCGATTACTCATGTGCTTGCTTATTTGGTGTATTTTCCTCGTCTTGCACCACTTAAGGCATAGCAGTGACTCCCAGGCCAGTTGGCCTTAGGGCACTAGGTGAAGAGGCACCCTTGCTATATATTTTTTATTGCCCTTGGTGATAACAAAACCAGTGTCCATTTTTCTCACCATTTTATATTTTCTTCATTTTTTTTATTTCTTTCATACATCGGCTTTAAAACAAGAGTATTTTAAGGTATCCTCTACTATCCCGGGCTTCAAGACGTGTGTAAGTGCGAATAGCAGGGTATCAACGTTCAAAATGTTTGGCTTCCAGAATAGAAACTATTTTTCAGACTTATTTTTATCCTCAGATTAGTGACTTTCTTCATCTTTCTAACCCTTGGGACAACGGCTCATAACTACTTATTACTAGTTCGTATAAGAAAACTTTTAATTTTCTTAGTTTTCTTAAATTTTTCTAATCTCATGGATGTAATTTTTCATTATCTAAACTTTTATTATCTTATTTATGTACAAAAAATGTTTTTATCTTTTTGAAAATTTTTGTGCTTATGCCGAGAATGATGCAAATGATGCGAAAATAAGCACAAACCTCCCCCAAACTTGTTTTCAACAGTGTTCTCACTGTTGCCATCTGCTAAATCTCGAAAAACCTGTAAGCCTGGGACGGAATTTATTAACGGGGGCAAAATATTTAAGTGAAGATCCTCCCCCAAACTTATTTTTGGCTCAAAATTTTGTAAAAATTTTCTTTTCAAGAGCCCGAAAACATGCCCCCCCCAAACTTGAGTTATGCAATGTTAATCTTTGAAAATCACATGAGGGGGTCAAAAATCATTGGTCGATGCCAAGCTTTGCAAAGACCGAAAGTTAACACCAACCATTCGAAAATTTTATCAATGCAGTGCTCTGGTTGGTGGAAGAAGAAGTGGGGAAAGGGTAAGTGGTGGAATAGAATGTGTGTGCATCTCATTTTGGAGAGACGATGCAGTGAATGTGATGGATTGCTCGCATTCTTTTTACAGTCCAAAAGAATGGGTGGAGGTTCAATTTCATTGATTCGGAGATGATTCATCTCAACACCCGTGTCATTCAAAATGCGAGTTTTTCAGCGAAGATCTCCTCAAATGTCTCATCAATACCCCGAAGAATAATGTCATCACAAAGTACGGGGTGATCTTCAGACTCTAAAAGCAGTTCATAATCAGTGTTAGTTGTTGACCCGGACAACTTGGTGGAAGAGTCCGTATGTGTATGATACATAGTTGGGTCAAACAACAACGTATGAAAAGAGTCTAGATCGGTGTCAGGAGGATCATCAAATTCGCTGATGTCGACATCCATTAAGTCGACAGAACAGACCTGAGCAGTAGGTTCGGAGGGTACACTTCCTAACTTGTAAATGTTCAGCTTTATTGACCTATTCCCGAAAGATAGGGTCATAGAGCCATTACGACAGTTGATGATAGCATTGGAAGTGGCCAAAAAGGGGCGACCTAAAATCACCGGAATTTGATTCTGGGGGTTCACTACAGGCTGTGTATCAAGTACAATAAAATCCATAGGGAATACAAATTCCCCGATTTTTATTAACACATCCTCCAGTTCACCCCTAGGTTTGGTGATTGATCGGTCAGCCATCTGAAGAGTTATGTTCGAAGGTTTTAACACTCCGATACCTAGTTGCTCGTAAACCGAGTAAGGAAGAAAGTTAACACTAGCGCCAAGGTCAAGTAAAGCACGGTTGATGTGTTTCTCCCCAATAGAAATGGAAATAGTAGGACAGCCAGGGTCCTTATGTTTCCGTGGTAATTGTTGGGGAAAAGCTGTGTCTACAGTACTCGACATGAAGATTTTTTTAGGCACTTGAGTCTTCCTCTTCCTAGTGCACAAGTTCTTAAGAATTTTTGCATAGGATGGAACTTGTTGAATAGCATCTAGGAGAGGGATGTTGATGTTAACTTCCTTAGACATGTCCACAATCTTCTCCATTTGGGCATTATGTTTCTTGGGCCTCAACCTATTTGGAAATGGAGCTCTATCAATAAGTGTTGGGTCCAACATTTGTGGAGAAGGTTGTGGGGGTGGTAAGGATGAAGTGGGTGGAGGGTTCGAGCCTTTGGGAAAACGGAGAATAGGCTCGGAAGAAGAAGGTACATTAGATGAAATAGGGTAAGAAGTAGAAGTGTGAGAGGAAGTGGAAGTGGAAGCCGGGGTGTTAATGATCAATTCATCATTATCAATTTGTTCACCCGAATGATTGTCTAGCACTCTTCCAGATCTCAACGTTGTAAAAGCATCCATATTAGTGCAATGTGAAGGTCCAGGATCAGGTAGGGGTTGAGATGGAAGATCCCCTTCTTCTCTAGCACTTATTTCGGCTGTTATTCGTTCAATTTGTGCTTCCATTGATTTGATATTCTCATTTTGAGTGAGAATGATCTTTATCATATTATTGATGGAAGATTGAAAACTTGCTGACTCTTGGATGGATTGTTTCATGAAAGTAACCAAGGTTTGCACCAGTGCACAGGTATTATCAGTACCGGCCAATTGAAAAGAGTTTTCATGTGGTGCAAAAGTGTTGCAGGATTTTGAAAATTTTACGGTTGGAAGGGGTGTTGACTCAATTGAAGTGGTTGCTGTTGTGGTGGAGGGACCCTTTGGAAATAGTTTTGGGTTGGAACCGTGTTTTGAGATTGTGATTGGTTCCAAGCAAAGTTCGGGTGATTCCTCCAATCTTGATTATATGAGGAAGAAGAGGGATAGTTTCCAGGTCTTTGCTGAAGTGCAGCATTAGTGTGACCTTGAAACAGTACATTCAAGGGACATTCTTCCGTCAAATGTGAAGGGTTTGAACAGCAGCCACACACGGTTTTGGGAAGTGTGGATTGGTTTAGGGAGGCTGAAGAGATTTTGTTTTCTATAGCGTCGAGTTTCCTTTGTATTGCGGCCGTTTCGGCTTTCATTGTGACGGAAATATCGAGCTGATTGACATCTTCCCTAGGCGGTGGTGGTCTAACACTTTCCCATTGTGATGTGTTTTGAGCTAAATCTTCTAGGTATTTCTAAGCTTCACCATCATCTTTAGATAGGAATTGGCAATGACACATGGTTTCAAACATCGTCTAGTAGTGAGATCAATACCCTCATAGATAATTCGACACAAATCCCATCTGGAGATTCCGTGATGAGGGCATTGGATAAGAAGATCCTTGAACCGTTCAAAGCATTTCCAAAATGGTTCATTGGGAAGTTGGGTAAATTTAAAGATTTCGCCCCGAACACGGACGGTCTTGTGATTGGGATAAAATTTCTTAAGGAATGCTGCAACAAATTCGTCCTATGTTGAAATAGAATGTGCGGGTGTGATGTAAAGCCACTTCTCGGCTAAGTCGCACAAAGTGAATGGGATAAGACGTAAACGCAGAGAATCCAAAGATAGTTGTGAATTTCCCATCAAAGCACATACGTTTTCGAATTTGGAAATAAACATGTATGCGTTTTCAGAATCAAGTGTAAGTACGCGGGGGCGCCCCGGCCGTCGATCCGACGCCGGAATGCGGAAACAGAAAACTTTGCAAACTAGCAAACCGGCACCACCGCGCACTTTTCACCCGGATCGGGCCATTAACCTAGCTACTAGCAAACTAGAAAAGAGTAGAGAAGCTATACCAAGTGATCCGTGTCCTTCGGTCTTCGTCTCCACTCCGATCTCCCGCGGAATCTCCGTCCGTCACGTCCTCGTCGGAAAGGGCACCACGTAGCCGATCTCTTTTACGGGCTCCCACCTCTTGACCGAGGCAACTCGGGCGCGAAGTTGGCTAGCCGACGCATCCAAGATTTACTGTAGGCTAGTGTAGAGTCTATGTCTCTTTGGGGTTTAGTGGTTACCATTGATGGAGGAATGAAGAACTTTGGAGAGGGTTTTTCTTTTGTTGCATGAATGAATAATGAGATAGCAAAAATGAGAACCACAAATCTCTCATCCTCACTTTAGGGGCCGGCCCCCTTTTTGATCAAAATGGTGGAGGAAAATACAAAACATGAAGGGAGGTGATAGTAGGAAAAAGGAGAGGGTGACCACAACCCAAAGTGATGATAACAAGATCAAATCAATTCATATCAACTCTAATCACAAAGAAATGATGTATAAAGCATCTCATGATGATAGAAGCCATAAATGCAAGAAAACCCCTCCACAATAAGTTATTTGCAAACTTGCAAATAACCCCCTCCAACGGAAAGTCCGGCCGCGAAAGAACAAAGGAAAACCGGCCGGAACGGAATGCAAACAGGCAACTACAGAAAACTGATACCGTAATAAATTACAGGAAAACCCCACTACTGCATATACATGCCCGCATTTGTATTCCCACTGAACACAAATGCAAAGAGACAAAACTACACTATCTAATACTAGGATCCGGCTTAAGCCAAAGCCGGCTAGTAAAAACCGTCCGATCACGATCCGTGCAATACCGCACGTATCTGATTGAACCCTGCCATATCTCCATACGGCCTCTACAGCGTTTCGCCCGAAACTTGAGTAATTGTGTGTGTGGTGGACTCTAAAGACTCGTCAATACTATGGCTGTGGATTTAACCACTAGCACGTCAGAGGTATAAGCCAATACGTGACGGGCTACCAGGTATTGACCAAAAGGAACGTCGATGAGCGAACTCATCCTGACACCCTACTGAGCCTGTCAGTGACAATATCCGTACAGTCCGGTCCGTTCGTCTATGAGCATCGCATGGCGGGCCTAGGGGGTTGGTGAAAGTCAGACCCCTAAAAACGGTACAAGTCGTGTCGGAGTGTAGCCCAGAACACCCTGAGATACTACTGGAATACCTACCAGTAAATCTCCTGCCTTGGCCAATGACTTTTCATGTTTTGGCTTTCCTAGACACAGCGCGACCTCACCCCCAATACCGGGAGAGACGAACCCCTGCAGATCCGCTCATTGCCTCCATGTGGCTCGGGACTGTACCCAACTAAAACCTGTTTGCTCGTCTCCTTTGAGCGTGGTAGGTGTAAGTGCACGGCGGCGACCCGGCCGTCAATCCGACGGCCAAATGCGGAAGCGGTGATAAACTTTAATTTTTCTTGAACTGGCAAACCGCCGCGCACTAATACCCAGATCGAACCATTAATTAGTCCTAGCTATCTACAAGAAAGGGAAGAGAGATATACCGACAGATCCGAGTCCTCCGGTCTTCTCGTCGTCGTCCCGATCTCCTGCGGAATGTCCCATCTCCTTCTCGTCGCCGGAAGTGCACCACATCGCCTACTTCTTTTACGGGCTCCCACCTCAATGCCGAGGCAACTCGGGCACGAAGCTGGCTAGTCGACGTGCCCAAGATTTGCTGTAGAATATCTAGTGAGCAAGTCTCATTTTGGGGTTTGTGGAATTGCCTTTTGTGGAGGGATTGAACTTGGAGCCTTTTGAGAATGATCTTGTGGGTTTTTGCAACATGAAATGAGCTAAAAACCCCACCCAAAAATTTGGGACAGCCCCCACTAAGGGAGTGGCCGGCCATGACTCCAAGAGAGGGAGGAATGAGAGAGGAGGTCATGGTAAAGCATGAGAAAGATATGCAAAATCCAAGGGAGAGAAAGAGAAGGCTATCATGCAAAGAATCATCATCCCAATAATTCCAACACTCAACCAACAACCATGATAGCAAAAAAAACAACACTCCAACACCACCATCATCACCTCACAAAGTCAAGCAAGAAAGGTCAAGGGATGGGCTCCATCATGAAACCATCATGATACAAATATAAGCAAAGAACACCCTCCACAAACACTTATTTGCAACAATGCAAATAAGCCTCCTCCACCAAACTTCGGCCAATGAACGATACAAAGGAAATTGGCCGAAACGGAAAGCAAACTGGCAACTCCAGAAAACTGGTCCCGTAATAAATTACAGGAAAACCCCGATACTGTGCATACACACCCGCATTTGTATTCCGACTGAAATACAAATGCAATGAGACAAAATCTACACTGTACTATACTAGGATCCGGCTTATACCAAAACCGGCTAGTATGATCCGTTCGATCCTGATCCGTGCAATACCGCACATATCTGATCGAACCCTGCCATATATCCATACGGCCTATAGTACAAACTGTCCGATCCTGATCCGTGCAATACCGCATGTATCTGATCGGACCTTGCCATATCTCCATACGGCCTCTACAACCTTTCGCCCGAAAGCTGAGTAACTGAATGTGGGGGACTCTAAAGACTCGTCAACACCTTGGTTGTGGATTTAACCACTAGCACGTCAGAGGTATAAGCCAATACGTGACGGGCTACCAGGTATTGACTAAAAGGGACGTCTGTGAGCGAACTCAGCCTGACAACCCTACTGAGCCTGTCAGTGACAATATCCGTACAGTCCGGTCCGTTCGTCTATGAGCATCGCATGGCGGGCCTAGGGGGTTGGTAAAAGTCAGACCCCCAAAAGCGGTACAAGTTATGTCGGAGTGTAGCCCAGAACACCCTGAGATACTACTGGAATACCTACCAGTAAATCTCCTTGCCTCGGCCGAGGGCTTCGTGTAATGGCTCTCCTAGACACAGCGCGACCTCACCCCCAATACCGGGAGAGACGAACCCCTGAAGATACGCTCACTGCCTCCATGTGGCTCGGGACTGTACCCAACTAAAACCTGTTTGCACGACTCCTTTGAGCCGTGGTAGGGTAGTAATCAAAGTACAGTGGGAACTCACACGAGACAAATGACGATCCCCAGGTCGATGAACTAACCTGTACACATGTCACCAGGGAACTGCCATCTGACGTCTGGTATATGACCAACTAGCATGTTCCCGGCGAGTCCTGTCCGGTGTACTCATAACCCAATGAGCACCTGTATACATCTTAGGTGATCCAACTGACACCAGTGGCTTGTGAGACCGGCCACCGCCCCTCGTCGAGGTCTCGACTGTATACACTAGTCTACTCTGGAGTATCGATGCCCTGTCTCGAAACTCTCACGACTAGGGACCATTTAAGGATATGCTTATAGACCCCCAGCTCTCACTTATATGATCGCCCTCATACTGCTGGTAGTCAAGCAAGAATCCTAGGGGCTCTACCAACGTGTAATAGCAACTTGTCAGGTCACCTGAAGCAGTACACGATGATAAAGGTAAACCAGATAGCATACTATCATCTCGAGTAAGACTGTCCTACCGGGATAGGTCCTCCATCAATCATTGCAATCACGTACCTGTGACCTAATAATTGACTCTGAGGGCACTATCTCCAACAATCTCCCACTTGCACTCAAGGCTAATTATTGCGATGTCGCATACTCACAGCCCGTGTGATACCGAACACCCAACTCCTCTACTAGTCAGTCTCACAAAGCTCGTTTGCGAAACTATTGCGTTCGAGGAATAGCCTCAGTGAGTGGATCCGCCTAGATGTTTCTTTCTATGTCTCTCTATATCTCAAGTTCGCGGAGAAAACCATCTCCCGAAATGAGCAATACCTGTCTTAGAATGTGTCTGGATGTCTGATGGGACATAGCTCATAAGTGAACTCCAAATCCAAACTTCTTAGACTGTATCGTCAACTGAATTTAATCAGTATCCTGCGCCATGCCACCCTCAGTATTGCCTTGGATCACCTGTCCAAAATACTGCCCTTCGTTAGAAGGAAAACTATAACTCTGACAACCTCCTTGTCGTCCATGTCATCTTGGAAGCCTGGATTGATAACTGTCTCCTGCATGAGGCTATCGTTATCATATCCCTAGAACAGCAACTTATGTTCTAAAACTGCTTCCGACCGTTTCCCCAGGATTGGATCAATGTCAACTTATTGCATCTAGTGCAAGAACAACATCTGGTGTGGTACTTGATATCTCATGATTGACTCAATTGCCTAAGCAAGTGATCTGCCAATCATGCACATCCCTCTCCCCTTTAGTCTGTAAGACACCTTTAGAGAGGGTGACTCCATCTTCTGCAGGTACACTACCGTGCATGGAGTCGTCCATTCTAAATACTCTTAGAATGCTGTCTAAGTACCCAGATTGGGAAACCACCCAAATCTAGATCTAAAACCATAGATCTAGTAACCAGTATGTTTGATATAATGTCCAAGTCCCATGTGGAGAAACTACTGTGTGACGACCAAAGTATAACCGATTGTAGTATAGGAGTTTCTTTTCCTATTCTGTGTATGTCATCCAAATATCAGGACATCACACCCTACTACCTTCTCAACAGATCCATCCCCTATTCTGATGAAGTCAAACCTATGACTGTCACATCAGAAATTGATGATCTATCTCCGCTATATGAGCTTTAGTCTATAAATAGACACAAGCTACCTGTCCACCAATGCTTCCGCTGCTCCCACTGACTACGACAACCCTCTGGCAAAGTCATATAGACGTGCACTTCTAAAGCTAGTTTAGAACGACGCTATACTCATCCTCCTGCCGGGTCTCACGGTCTGGAACAACAGCAATGGTAAGTCTGGGTAAACAAGAACTTCCCTGTCACCGTCCTTGAGGCTACCGGAGTACCTCTCGGGTGCTTGAAGTTACCCACCGTATCTGCGGAGTGGCTAATGGAATGTCAAACCGGATTGAATCTTTAGGATCCTTATCAAATCTTCAGTAATCGTTTGTGGTTCTGGAATCACTTCCTGTTCTACCATACTCCCACTACTGTTTTCTGAAAAAATCCATTTTTATTAAAACTGTGGCGAGTCTAGAACAATATTGCTATTGTTCATCCAGATGGTAGAAAGTCAACCCTCGTCATAGCCTGGGTCAACCCACAAACAGCCATTACAGAAACGTGCCTTGAGTTGTCCAGTGTCTGGTTTTAATCATAAACCGGACAACTCCCCGTACCTTAACATCGTTAAGATATGAACTGTTCTATATCCAATATAGAACCAGAGGCACTGATTCAATTGAACCAGATTCAAATCATGCTGCTATCTCCAGTGCATGTCAACTAAATGGAAGGAGGCCGATCAGCGTTACTCAACTTAGGAATACTTCCAATTATGAGTAACCTGAAAAAGAAACAAGTTTCTCTTAATCATTACTATCAACTGAATACCATTCACAAGTATCTACATCTTCGATCACTTTGAAGAATCCCGACACTTGTTACACCTGGTTCTCTACTCTATTCAAATACCTATAACTTCTCAACATTCAGACCCTGTGTTTCCGCGAAACACCTGTCTAAAAACTAGAGAAGTCATAAGTAAACCGAATATAGTGCGAGGACCAACCCCTCTGTCCTGATGGACCCTGGACAACATACAATACTCTGTATAAGTCCCTTGAGTCTGATAACTCATTCACTGTGTGTCGTAGGTTGAAAACTGTACTTATGGTTAAGAAGAATTACACCGCTGTTTATTGCTCCTTACCTAACCATCCACCGATATAGGTAAATGTCGTAGACATAATTTCAAAAAGATATATCTCACTCTATGAAAATAGACGTACAGATATATCAATTTGAAATTGGTGCATAACAGCGGATATTCAAAACCAAATATTTGCCGACCGGCAAACAGCCCAGGTGATTTCCTCAAATATCACTGATTACAACGAATCCCGATATAATGAGGATGATCATCCAATTCCCAATAACCTACTCCTACTCATCATCTGTAAAACCATACAGATGTGAGAATCGTACCTGGTAAATACATACCCTGGAGTAAGTATCTAATCGGGAAATCAGTTTTCTTTTAACACTACACAGTGAAGCTGAAACATTGAAATGTTTCGATGGGGTTTTCCGGTATTTCTAGTAATGCCTCTTCCAGATTCACGACTGTAACCGTATAATTCTTTGCCACCTCTCCAAATCCCTTCATATGTCTTTAGTCTTTATCTTCTGTACACCCCTTAAGCCAAATGGTTTTCTTCCTTCCCTACCGTTCGGCACCAGCCTATGGTTTGGAAGAAGACTATCCAATAAGCATAATGGGTGTACTGTCCTAATCCTAGGAACACTCGCAATGCGAGAGAAGGTGAAGATAAAAGACACCTGAATAAATCTTATTCCTATTTCTCCTGAACCAGAATCCATCCCCGAACTGGAACAAGTTCCTTTCGAGTTCGTATATAACCATACGATGGAGTATCCAATAAACTGTGGATCTTCGTAGTGATACGGAGTGTCCTGGAGAAATACAAAGGTGATTTAGGATTGGCGAAGGAATACTTGGTTTGGTCGTGAATAGCAGTCGCAATTTACTTTGCCCTCTTACTAATCCCTTGCTTTGTCTTGACTTAATACCTTCTACACACCATCGTTATGCTAATTGGTTTTCTTCATTCCTTACCGGTCGGCACCAGCCTAAGGTTTGGAAGAAGACAATCCAATTTGCGTAATAGGTGTACTACCCCTAAACCAAGGAGTACTCACAACTTGAGAGAAGGTAAAAGGAAAAGACAACTGAATAATCCTATCCGTTTTCTCCAGAACCGGAAACCATCCTCGAATAAATTCTTTCGAGTTCGTATCTAACCATACGATGGTTTTGTCCAATGGAAGTGGACGTTCGTAGTAATACGGGGTGTCCTGGAGAAAAGGGTAAAAGTAGGAGTGGCAATGAGGTCTGCAACTCTGACAATCCAAAAGCCAGTGTTTAAGAAGGTTCGGTCAACTTGGTCACTGAGTCATAGTCTAGGGTCGGGTCAATGGTCGCTGCCAAAGAGAGAGAGAAAAGAAACACTCAGCGTGCACTCTAACCTAGATCAGAATGGTTACCAATTTATCTAATCTGGAATCCTCCCACTGTACCTCAAATTCTCCTCCAAACCTGAAAGAAGAATTAGTCGGGGTTACCCGAGGAGTAAACTAACTCATCAGTGGGAATCGGGATCCAACTATCATCGTATGACAACGTGACGGAATCCGCTCACGGTGTCACACTCCAGAAGGTATGCGCATATCTGGCAAGTTTCAGTTCTTTTGAAACTCCCGATGTGATTTTTACCCCATGCTCTTATGACCTTGACTAGGGCCAACAAATCATAAGTCACATGTCAAGTTCTACCCGTCATTGTCCAGGTTGATTTGAACCCACCCGTACAAGCCCTTGACTAGGGCCAACAAGGCTATACGACTGTCCCAAACCAACGCATCTATCTATGCAGCATATGAACACCCAATAGCTACCAAACACTGTGCCTTGACTATGGCCAACAAACACAGCTTGAATACTATTGACTATCCATATGAAACGACGGAGGGCTACGAATGGTTTCTGGTGAAAACCTTTAACGTAATGAACTTGATATCGTTGAAGGAATGGATAGCTTTTTTAAAAATATAGTGACGAAAACCATTGCTAAAGAGGTCACTCCCGGTGAAGGGATCTCGGCTCTTTCCCCGTAGAATGAGGTGCAGGATATTCCAACTGAATACCACGGTGCAAAGCAAAAGTAATCGGCTATAGTGAAGTTAATGCCCTGACGCAAACTTTTTGTCCAAGGGGTCACTCCCGGTGAAGGGATCTCGGCCCTTGCCTCGTCGACTGAGGAGCAGGATATTCCAACTGAATACCACGATGCAAAACAAAAGTGAACGTCCTTGCAATAACAGCTTTTTGAAAAGTGTTCCAACAACATCAGATTAGGTTTGTTTTAACTTGCATTGATCCGAATCAACGCAGTCCCATCAATTGATCACACCAAAAAGAACGAAAATATACTGATGTACGTATATGCCATCCGCATTCGCCACTGGGTCCCGTCATTACCCGTTAGGTTAGCTAACTAACGACAGAGCGGGGACTGGACTAGCGTGGATGCAAAACATATACAACATCTACTAATATATATACCAATATATTATATTCGCTCAAGGCGTGAATAAAATGCAACATCACAGAAAATGTACAGCATCACAGAAACAATACAGATATCTGGGATCCCCGGGTTTCACAGAGCCGCTGAAACCCGACGTTCCCCTGGTCGTGTGGATAGCCTGTGCAATGAAATCCTAGACCCCTACGGGCGCGGCAAGTTACCCGCCAAAACCTGAAGCGAGGCAGCCCCCTTCAGCACCGTGAATGGACCACCCAGCACTTCACGGAATCCGGCAACTTGGGCACCCCACCTGGGTCAACCTGTACCCCCTACGAGTGCGGCGAATATCCCGCCAATCCTAGAGTGAAGCCCCCTCCGTCTCAATACCACGAGATGCGGGCTTGTTGCCCTCTAGAACCCGGCTATCCGTGCACCCCTCCGCGGGGCAATCCTAGTACAGAAAGTAAAATATACACACAATGGGTACATCGACCGCAACCTGGTCGTGCCCCAAAATAATAATACAATCAGGCAGTGACGGCAGTCCACATGTCGGACGCTCGCCCCGCAATATCAAATGTACATAATACAACCAGAACTGTACTAGCATTGCATCCAGGCTATCCCCCACGACCGATCCGCAACATCACAGCAAAAACAGAACATCAACGTGAAAGTCACGTTCGCAAATCCGTCTAACCGGGCTATAGCAGTTAGACCGGATTTACCGATCAAGTGACATTCACGGTCGCAGATATAATGTAAATACTGTGAAAAAATGTGTTTAAAATATCCGATCAATCAAATTTTAACAAGTGGGCCCCCAAGCATTACTGTAGCAGATCAGGAAATTCTGGGCCCCATGTTATTATTCCAAAACCCCAATTTTCACCCCAGAAAGCTACTGAAGAAATTTGACACAGCAAGGACACTGTTCGGCGGCGGAACCGCGGCCCAAGGGGGGGTTTTGCCGCGGTTCCGCGCTCTGTTGGTCGACTTACTTTGTCGAATTTCTACAGTATGCTTATAACATCCAGTGCATCACTATTTTACAACCTGAAAAATTTTTCGAGACCAAAAAATTTCAACAGAAAACTGATGCTAGCAAAAATGTAGATTTTGGAATTTTGGTCGATCGGAAATGCAAAACACATTAAACAAAGCTAGACTAAGTTAATGGCGAGGCTCTGATACCACTGTAAGTGCACGGCGGCGCCCCGGCCGTCAATCCGACGGCCAAATGCGGAAGTGGTGATAAACTTTAATTTTTCTTGAACTGGCAAACCGCCGTGAACTAATACCCGGATCGAACCATTAATTAGTCCTAGCTATCTACAAGAAAGGGAAGAGAGATATACTGACAGATCCGAGTCCTCCGGTCTTCTCGTCGTCGTCCCGATCTCCTGCGGAATGTCCCATCTCCTTCTCGTCGCCGGAAGTGCACCACATCGCCTACTTCTTTTACGGGCTCCCACCTCAATGCCGAGGCAACTCGGGCACGAAGCTGGCTAGTCGACGTGCCCAAGATTTGCTGTAGAATATCTAGTGAGCAAGTCTCATTTTGGGGTTTGTGGAATTGCCTTTTGTGGAGGGATTGAACTTGAAGCCTTTTGAGAATGATCTTGTGGGTTTTTGCAACATGAAATGAGCTAAAAAACCCACCCAAAAATTTGGGACAGCCCCCACTAAGGGAGTGGCCGGCCATGACTCCAAGAGAGGGAGGAATGAGAGAGGAGGTCATGGTAAAGCATGAGAAAGATATGCAAAATCCAAGGGAGAGAAAGAGAAGGCTATCATGCAAAGAATCATCATCCCAATAATTCCAACACTCAACCAACAACCATGATAGCAAAAAAAACAACACTCCAACACCACCATCATCACCTCACAAAGTCAAGCAAGAAAGGTCAAGGGATGGGCTCCATCATGAAACCATCATGATACAAATATAAGCAAAGAACACCCTCCACAAACACTTATTTGCAACAATGCAAATAAGCCCTCCTCCACCAAACTTCGGCCAATGAACGATACAAAGGAAATTGGCCGAAACGGAAAGCAAACTGGCAACTCCAGAAAACTGGTCCCGTAATAAATTACAGGAAAACCCCGATACTGTGCATACACACCCGCATTTGTATTCCGACTGAAATACAAATGCAATGAGACAAAATCTACACTGTACTATACTAGGATCCGGCTTATACCAAAACCGGCTAGTATGATCCGTTCGATCCTGATCCGTGCAATACCGCACGTATCTGATCGAACCCTGCCATATATCCATACGGCCTATAGTACAAACTGTCCGATCCTGATCCGTGCAATACCGCATGTATCTGATCGGACCTTGCCATATCTCCATACGGCCTCTACAACCTTTCGCCCGAAAGCTGAGTAACTGAATGTGGGGGACTCTAAAGACTCGTCAACACCTTGGTTGTGGATTTAACCACTAGCACGTCAGAGGTATAAGCCAATACGTGACGGGCTACCAGGTATTGACTAAAAGGGACGTCTGTGAGCGAACTCAGCCTGACAACCCTATTGAGCCTGTCAGTGACAATATCCGTACAGTCCGGTCCGTTCGTCTATGAGCATCGCATGGCGGGCCTAGGGGGTTGGTAAAAGTCAGACCCCCAAAAGCGGTACAAGTCGTGTCGGAGTGTAGCCCAGAACACCCTGAGATACTACTGGAATACCTACCAGTAAATCTCCTTGCCTCGGCCGAGGGCTTCGTGTAATGGCTCTCCTAGACACAGCGCGACCTCACCCCCAATACCGGGAGAGACGAACCCCTGAAGATACGCTCACTGCCTCCATGTGGCTCGGGACTGTACCCAACTAAAACCTGTTTGCACGACTCCTTTGAGCCGTGGTAGGGTAGTAATCAAAGTACAGTAGGAACTCACACGAGACAAATGACGATCCCCAGGTCGATGAACTAACCTGTACACATGTCACCAGGGAACTGCCATCTGACGTCTGGTATATGACCAACTAGCATGTTCCCGGCGAGTCCTGTCCGGTGTACTCATAACCCAATGAGCACCTGTATACATCTTAGGTGATCCAACTGACACCAGTGGCTTGTGAGACCGGCCACCGCCCCTCGTCGAGGTCTCGACTGTATACACTAGTCTACTCTGGAGTATCGATGCCCTGTCTCGAAACTCTCACGACTAGGGACCATTTAAGGATATGCTTATAGACCCCCAGCTCCCACTTATATGATCGCCCTCATACTGCTGGTGGTCAAGCAAGAATCCTAGGGGCTCTACCAACGTGTAATAGCGACTTGTCAGGTCACCTGAAGCAGTACACGATGATAAAGGTAAACCAGATAGCATACTATCATCTCGAGTAAGACTGTCCTACCGGGATAGGTCCTCCATCAATTATTGCAATCACGTACCTGTGACCTAATAATTGACTCTGAGGGCACTATCTCCAACAGTAGGGTAATAATCAAAGCACAGTGGGAACTCACACGAGACAAATGACAATCTCAGGTCGATGAACTAACCTGTACACATGTCACCAGGGAACTGCTATCTGACGTCTGGTATAATCCCAACTAGCAGGTTCCCGGCGAGTCCTGTCCGGTGTACTCATAACCCAATGAGCACCTGTATACATCTTAGGTGAACCAACTGACACCAGTGGCTTGTGAGACCGGCCACCGCCCCTTGTCGGGGTCTCGACTGTATACACTAGTCTACTCTGGAGTATCGATGCCCTGTCTCGAAACTCCCACGATTAGGGACCTTTTAAGGATGTGCTTATAGACCCCAGCTCCCACATATATGATCGCCTTCATACTGCTGGTAGTCAAGCAAGAATCCTAGGGGCTCTATCAACGTGCAATAGCGACTCGTAAGGTCACCTAAAACAGTACACGATGATAAAGATAAACCAGATAGCATACCATCATCTCGAGTAAGACTGTCCTACTGGGACAAGTCCTCCCTCAATCATTGCAATCACGTGCCTGTGATCCAATAATTGACTCTGAGGGCACTATCTCCAACAATCTCCCACTTGCACTCAAGGCTAATTATTGCGATGTCGCATACTCACAGCCCGTGTGATACCGAACACCCAACTCCTCTACTAGTCAGTCTCACAAAGCTCTTTTGCGAAACTATTGCGTTCGAGGAATAGGCTCAGTGAGTGGATCCGCTCTGATGTTTCTTTCTATGTCTCTCTTTATCTCAAGTTCGCGAAGAAAGCCATCTCCCGAAATATGCAATACCTTTCTTAGAATGTCTGGATGTCTGATGGGACCTAGCTCATAAATGAACTCCAAATCCAAACTTCTTAGACTGTATCGTCAACTGAACTTAATCAGTATCCTGCGCCATCCTTCCCTCAGTATCCGCCTGGACCACATGTCCAAAATACTGGCCCTCGTCAGAGGGAAAACTATAACTCTGACGACCACCCTGTCGTCCATGTCACCGTGGAAGCCTGGAATGATAACCGTCTCCTAAAGGAGGCTGTCGTTATCATATCCCTAGAACATCCACTTATGTTCTAAAACTGCTTCCGACTGTTTCCCCAGGATTGGATCAATATCAACTTATTAATCTACTGCAAGAACAATATCTGGTGTGGTACTTAACATCTCATGATCAACTCAATTGCCTAAGCAAGTGATCTGCCAATCATGCGCATCCCTCTCCCCTTTAGTCTGTAAGACACCTTTAGAGAGGGTGACTCCATCACCTGCAGGTACACTACCGTGCCAGGAGTCGTCCATTCTAAATACTCTTAGAATGCTGTCTAAGTATTCTGATTGGGAAACCACCCAAATCTAGATCTAAAACCATAGATCTAGTAACCAGAATATCTGATATAATGTCCAAGTCCTATGTGGAGAAACCACTGTGTGACGACCAAAGTATAACCGATCGTAGTATAGGAATATCACTTCCTACTCTGTGTATTTCATCAAATACCAGGACATCACACCCTACTACCTTCTCAACAGATCCATCCCCTATTCTGATGAAGTCAAACCTATGACTGTCACATCAGAAATAGATGATCTATCTCCGCTACATCTGCTTTAGTCTATAAATAGACATAAGCCACTTGTCCACCAATGCTTTCGCTACTCCCACTGACCACGACAACCCTCTGGCAGAGTCATATAAACGTACACTTCTAAAGCTAGTTTAGAACGACGCTATACTCATCCTCCTGCCGGGTCTCACGGTCTGGAACAACAGCAATGGCAAGTCTGGGTAAACAAGAACTTCCCTGTCACCGTCATTGAGGCTACCGGAGTACCTCTCGGGTGCCTGAAGTTACCCACCATGTCTGCGGAGTGGCCAATGGAATGTCAAATTAGATTGAATCTTTAGGTTCTTATCATATCTTCAGTAATCGTTTGCGGTTCTGGAATCACTTCCAGT
Source organism: Agapanthus africanus (assembly GCA_030015575.1). NCBI lineage: Eukaryota > Viridiplantae > Streptophyta > Magnoliopsida > Asparagales > Amaryllidaceae > Agapanthus > Agapanthus africanus. Next base: position 156,719,797 of record CM057343.1, read on the forward strand.
TCTACCATACTCCCACTACTGTTTTCTGAAAAAAAATCCATTTTTATTAAAACTGTGGCGAGTCTAGAACAATATCACTATTGATCTTCCAGATGGTAGAAAATCAACCCTCGTCATAGCCTGGGTCAACCCACAAACAGCCATTACAGAAACGTGCCTTGAGTTATCCAGAGTCTGGTTTTAAGCATAAGTCGGACAACTCCCCGTATCTTAACAATGTCAAGATACGAACTGTTCTATATCCAATATTGAAACAGAGGCACTGATTTAATTGAACCAGATTCAAATCATGCAGCTGTCTCCAGTGCATATCAACTAAATGGAAGGAGGCCGATCAGCGTTACTCAACTTAGGAATGCTTCCAATTATGAGTAACCTGAAAGAGAAGAAAGATCTCTTAATCATCACTATCAACTGAATACCATACACAAGTATCTACATCTTTGATCACCTTGAAGAATCTCGATACTTGCAATACCTGGTTCTCTACTTTACTCATATACCTATAACTTCTCAAAATTCGGACCCTGTGTTTCCATGAAACACCTGTCTAAAAACTAAAGAAGTCATAAGTAAACCGAATATAGTACGAGGACCAACCCCTCTGTCCTGATGGACCCTGGACAACATACAATACTCTGTATAAGTCCCTTGAGTCTGATGACTCATTCACTGTGTGTTGTAGGTTGAAAACTGTACTTATGGTTAAGAAGAATTACACCGCTGTTTAATGCTCCTTATCTAACCATCCACTGATATAGGTAAATGCCACAGACATAATCTCAAAAAGATATATCTCACTCTAAAAAAATAGACGTACAGATATATCAATTTGAAATTGGTGCATAACAGCGGATATTCAAAACCAAATATTTGCCGACTGGCAAAAAGTCCAGGTGACTTCCTCAAATATCACCGATTACAATGAATCCCGAAATAATGAGGATGATCACCTAATTTCCAATAACTTACTCCCACTCATCATCTATAAAACCATAGAGATGTGAGAATCATACCTGGTAAATACATACCCTGGAGTAAGTATCTAATCGGGAAATCTGTTTTCCTTTAACAGTACACAGTGAAACTGAAACATTGAAATGTTTCGATGGGGTATTCTGGTATTCCTAGTAATGCCTCATCCATTATCCAGATTCATGACTATAACCGTGTAATTCTTTGCCACCTCTCCAAATCCCTTTATATGTCTTTAGTCATTACCTTCTGCACACCCCTTTAGGCCAAATGGTTTTCTTCCTTCCCTACCGTTCGGCACCAGCCTATGGTTTGGAAGAAGACTATCCAACAAGCATAATGGGTGTACTGTCCTAATCCTAGGAGCACTCGCAATGCGAGAGAATGTGAAGATAAAAGACAACCGAATAAACCTTATTCCTATTTCTCCTGAACCAGAATCCATCCCCGAACTGGAACAAGTTCCTTTCGAGTTCGTATATAACCATACGATGGAATATCCAATAAACTGTGGATCTTCGTAGTGATACGGAGTGTCCTGGAGAAATACAAAGGTGAAGTGGGAGTGGTAATGAAATACTTGGTTTGGTCGTGAATATCAGTCGTAATTTACTTTGCCCTCTTACTAATCCCTTTCTTTGTCTTTACTTAATACCTTCTGCACACCATCGTTATGCTAATTGGTTTTCTTCATTACCCACCGTTCGACACCAGCCTAAGGTTTGGAAGAAGACTATCCAATTTGCGTAATAGGTGTACTATCTCCTAAAGCAAGGAGTACTCGCAACCTGAGAGAAGGTAAAAGGAAAAGACAACTGAATAGTCCTATTCGTTTTCTACAAAACCGGAAACCATCCTCGAATTCCTTCGAGTTCGTATATAACCATACGATGGTTTTGTCCAATGGATGTGGACATTCGTAGTAATACGGGGTGTCCTGGAGAAAAGGGTAAAAGTAGGAGTGGTAATGAAGTCTGCAACTCTGACAATCCAAAAGCTAGTGTTAAGAAGGTTCGGTCAACTTGGTCACTGAGTCATAGTCTAGGGTCGGGTCAATGGTTGCTGCCAAAGAGAGAGAGAAAAGAAACACTCAGCGTGCACTCTAACCTAGATCAGAATGGTTATCACTTTATCTAATCTGGAAACCACCCACTGTAACGTCAAATTCTTCCCCAAACCTGAAAGAAGAATTAGCCGGGATCACCCGAGGAGTAAACCAACTCATCAGTGGGAATCGGGATCCAACTATCACCGCATGATAACGTGACGGAATCCGCTCACGCTATCATACTCCAGAAGGTATGCGCATATCTGGCAAGTTTCAGTTTCTTTAGAAACTCTCGATGCGATTTTTGCCCCATGCTCTTATGACCTTGGCGTGAGGTCAAAATATCATAAGTCACATGTCAAGTTCTGCCCATCATTATCCAGGTTAATTTGAACCCACCCGTACATACCCTTGACGTAGGCCAAAATAGTAGCACGACTGTCCCAAACCAACGTATCTATCTATGCAACAGATAAATACCCGGCAGCTACCAAACACTATGCCTTGGCGTAAGGTCAAAATACATAGCTTGAATACTACCGAATATTTAACTGAAATGATGGAGGGCTACGAATGGTTTTTGGCGAAAACCTTTAATGTAATGAACTTGATATCGTTGAAGGAATGGATAGCTTTATAAAAATATAGTGACGAAAACCTTTGCTAAAGAGGTCACTCCCGGTGAAGGGATCTCGGCTCTTTCCCCGTAGAATGAGATGCAGGATATTCTAACTGAATACCACGATGGAAAGTAAAAGTAATCGGCTATAGTGAAGTTATTGCCCTGACGCAAGCTTCTGTCCAAGGGGTCACTCCCGGTGAAGGGATCTCGGCCCTTGCCTCGTCGACTGAGGAGCAGGATATTCCAACTGAATACCACTGTGCAAAACAAAAGAGAACGCCCTTGCAATAACAGCTTTTTGAAAAAGTGTTCCAACAACATCAGAATAGGTTTGTTTATCTTGCATTGATCCGAATCAATGCAGTCCCATCAATTGATCACACCACAAAGAACGAAAATAATGACGTACGTATATGCCATCCGCATTCGCCACTGGGTCCCGTCATCACCCGTTAGGTTAGCTAACTAACGACAGAGCGGGGACTGGACTTGCGCGGATGTAAAATATATACAACATCTACTAGTATATATATAATACATAATTTTCGCTCAAGGCGTGATAAAATGCAACATCACAGAAATGTACAGCATCACAGAACAATACAGATATCTGGGATCCCCGGGTTTCATAGAGCCGCTACTGAAACCCGACGTTTCCCTGGTCGTGTGGATAGCCTGTGCAATGAGATCCTAGACCCCTACGGGCGCGGCAAGTCACCTGCCAAAACCTGAAGCGAGGCAGCCCCCTTCAGCAACGTGAATGGACCACCCAGTACTTCACGGAATCCGGTAACTTGGGCACCCCTCCTGGGTCAATCCTATACCCCCTACGAGTGCGGCGAATAGCCCGCCAATTCTAGAGTGAAGCCCTTTCCGTCTCAACGCCATGAGATGCGGGCTCGTTGCCCTCTAGAACCCGGCTAACCGTGCACCCCTCCGTGGGGCAATTCTAGTACAGAAAGTAAAATATACATACAACGGGTACATCGACCGCAACCTGGTCGTGCCCCAAAATAATAATACAAACAGGCAGTGACGGCAGTCCACATGTCGGACGCTCGCCCCGCAATATCAAGTGTATATATAAAACAAAACTGTACTACCACTGCAACCAGGCTATCCCCACGACCGATCCGCAACAGCACAGCACAATCACAGAACATCAACGTGAATGTCACGTTCGCAAATCCGTCTAACCGGGTTATAGCAGTTAGACAGGATTTACCGATCAAGTGACATTCACGGTCGCAGATATAATGTAAATACTGTGAACTAACATGTTTAAACTTTTCGATCGATCAAAAATTATCAAAGTGGGCCCCAAGTAATACTGTAGCACCCACAGAAAATCTGGGCCCAAAAAGAATATTCCAAAACCCCTATTTCCAAGTATAAGACAATCTGGAAAAATTTAGTGCAGTGAGGAGCCTAAGTGGCGGCGGAACCGCGGCCTAAGCATGGCTATGGCCGCGGTTCCACGGTAGGATGATGGATTCAGGCGACCAAATTTTACCAGAATTCTTATACTTCCCTGCACATCATTCTGCAACTACTTGAAAAATTTTTGGAGCAGAAAAAATTTCGACAGAAATACGATGCATTGGAAAATACGGTTTTTGGGGATTTTTGTTCGATCAAGTTCTAAACATACTAGAGCAAGCTAGGCATGGTTAATGGCGTGGCTCTGATACCAATGTAAGTGCACGGCGGCGCCCCGGCCGTCGATCTGACGCCGGAATGCGGAAACGAAAAACTTTGCAAACTAGCAAACCGGCACCACCGCGCACTTTTCACCCGGATCGGGCCATTAACCTAGCTACTAGCAAACTAGAAAAGAGTAGAGAAGCTATACCAAGTGATCCGTGTCCTTCGGTCTTCGTCTCCACTCCGATCTCCCGCGGAATCTCCGTCCGTCACGTCCTCGTCGGAAAGGGCACCACGTAGCCGATCTCTTTTACGGGCTCCCACCTCTTGACCGAGGCAACTCGGGCGCGAAGTTGGCTAGCCGACGCGTCCAAGATTTGCTGTAGGCTAGTGTAGAGTCTATGTCTCTTTGGGGTTTAGTGGTTGCCATTGATGGAGGAATGAAGAACTTTGGAGAGGGTTTTTCTTTTGTTGCATGAATGAATAATGAGATAGCAAAAATGAGAACCACAAATCTCTCATCCTCACTCTAGGGGCCGGCCCCCTTTTTGATCAAAATGGTAGAGGAAAATACAAAACATGAAGGGAGGTGATAGTAGGAAAAAGGAGAGGGTGACCACAACCCAAAGTGATGATAACAAGATCAAATCAATTCATATCAACTCTAATCACAAAGAAATGATGCATAACGCATCTCATGATGATAGAAGCCACAAATGCAAGAAAACCCCTCCACAATAAGTTATTTGCAAACTTGCAAATAACCCCCTCCAACGGAAAGTCCGGCCGCGAAAGAACAAAGGAAAACCGGCCGGAACGGAATGCAAACAGGCAACTACAGAAAACTGATCCCGTAATAAATTACAGGAAAACCCCACTACTGCATATACATGCCCGCATTTGTATTTCCATTGAACACAAATGCAAAGAGACAAAACTACACTATCTAATACTAGGATCCGGCTTAAGCCAAAGCCGCCTAGTAAAAACCGTCCGATCACGATCCGTGTAATACCGCACGTATCTGATCGAACCCTGCCATATCTCCATACGGCCTCTACAGCGTTTCGCCCGAAACTTGAGTAATTGTGTGTGTGGTGGACTCTAAAGACTCGTCAATACTATGGCTGTGGATTTAACCACTAGCACGTCAGAGGTATAAGCCAATACGTGACGGGCTACCAGGTATTGACCAAAAGGAACGTCGATGAGCGAACTCATCCTGACACCCTACTGAGCCTGTCAGTGACAATATCCGTACAGTCCGGTCCGTCGTCTATAAGCATCGCATGGTGGGCCTAGGGGGTTGGTGAAAGTCAGACCCCCCAAAACGGTACAAGTCGTGTCGGAGTGTAGCCAAGAACACCCTGAGATACTACTGGAATACCTACCAGTAAATCTCCTGCCCTGGCCAAGGACTTTTCATGTTCTGGCTCTCCTAGACACAGCGCGACCTCACCCCTAATACCGGGAGAGACGAACCCCTGCAGATCCGCTCACTGCCTCCATGTGGCTCGGGACTGTACCCAACTAAAACCTGTTTGTTCGTCTCCTTTGAGCGTGGTAGGGTAGTAATCAAAGCACAGTGGGAACTCACATGAGACAAATGACGATGTCAGGTCAATGAACTAACCTGTACACATGTTACCAGGGAACTGCTATCTGACGTCTGGTATAATCCCAACTAGCAGGTTCCCGGCGAGTCCTGTCCGGTGTACTCATAACCCAATGAGCACCTGTATATATCTTAGGTGAACCAACTGACACCAATGGCTTGTGAGACCGGCCACCGCCCCTTGTCGGGGTCTCGACTGTATACACTAGTCTACTCTGGAGTATCGATGCCCTGTCTCGAAACTCCCACGATTAGGGACCTTTTAAGGATGTGCTTATAGACCCCAGCTCCCACATATATGATCGCCCTCATACTGCTGGTAGTCAAGCAAGAATCCTAGGGGCTCTATCAACGTGCAATAGTGACTCGTAAGGTCACCTAAAGCAGTACACGATGATAAAGATAAACCAGATAGCATACTATCATCTCGAGTAAGACTGTCCTACTGGGACAGGTCCTCCCTCAATCATTGCAATCACGTGCCTGTGATCCAATAATTGACTCTGAGGGCACTATCTCCAACATCAAGACCGTGAAATTTGGGTAACAGTTTGATGAATTGGGGGTTGATTATAAATTTTCCCCGTTGGCAGGTGGTATAGAAAGACAGGTGGGAAGGGGAACACGTGTAGGATAGCATTTCTCTTGGAGAGAGATGCGTGGAGGATTCTGCGCACCTGCGGGCGGTGGCAGATTGGTGTTTAAGTTTGATGGATTTGGGTCCATCGCGGTCGTGGTGGGTGGTGGGGGAGAAGACGGAGAATTACCGACTCTGGGGTCGATAAAAGAAACGCGAACAAGAAGGGAAATGGAATCCTGTGTCCAGCCTAACATTGTGCTAAATGGTTGTAGCACAAGTGGCAGCGTAGGTATAATTAGAGGAAATGAAGTGTTGGTGTTTGTTTTGAAAAATGATACAGATTTTTGAAAAATGATGCGATCACAACAAATGCAACAAGCAAAACCCTAATTCTAGTGGTCACCTAGGTCAAAGCTCTAGACCGCTCCTAACTGCCAAAAGACAAGTCGCAGGATCAATCCTCCACTGCCTCTTTGTCTTTCCTGTGGCCAGGTAAGTGCCAGGTAAGTGGGAGGTTCTCCACTATGTAAGTAGTGGGCCTAATTAAGTAACTACTAGCCTTCGACACACTTGCCTTAGACACCACAAAAGAAACGCGGATAAGCAATGAATTACTCACGGCCTTCTTCTGTCCTAAGTGAGCGCGACGGTCCTTAGAGTCATCTCTAGATATTTTTTAGTTAATGAGGGTAAATGCGGATGCAAGTTTGTGATTTTTGGGGCTTAGGAAGGGTAATGAACTCCCCACCTAATCTGGATTTGGTCGTGCCCCTTAAATTCCGTATTATTATGCAAACAACCAAAAATCAAAACACGCACAATTTATTTTGCTTTTGCGGCGCTGCGATTTATTTGCAAAGAAACCTGCAGCAAATTGTTATTTGGAGCAGACAGAGGAGGAGATGAGAAAGATAGAGACTCACAGAGCAAAATTGGTGCAGTGAAGAAGCAGGGAAGCCGCGGAACCGCCGCAGGAGGTGGGTCTTTGCCGCGGAATCGCGGTGGGGGAAAGAGATCACTGCACAGAATTTTAGGACAATGCTTCTGTTGCTCCCTTTAGCTTTCTGGAATATTCATAAAAAAATTTCTCCAGCTCCAATAATTCCAGATTTCCTCGCAATCAAATCACAACAACACGTATTAGTGTTTGCGCGGATTTTGATCTAAAAATTGTAATGGAATAAACTTTTCAACTCCAATTTCAAAATACGAACAATTAGCGCACTATCCCCGGCAACGGCGCCATTTGATTGAATGAATTTCTCGATTGTGTAGTAAAGAAAATTATATAGAAATTACAACCAAAAATATTTTGACCGCAATCAATAACGGTGTCGAATGTAGCGCGTTAGTAAGTGCGGATCGTCCACAGGGAAAGTGTAATCGTTCGTGTCTTGATTTAGATGAGTTGAAACTTTAAAGAAAAGAAAAGAAACAATTCATGATTTGCAAATTGAATTTCAAGAATTAGAAAAATCTAGATCTAATACCAAGAAAACATTAAAATCAAGAAGTGTCAATTGATGATTTCTAATCCAAATATCAAGAATCGAAGTGAGGCTCGTAGGAATCGATTGGATCTATAGATGTGATGAAATCTAGCGATTACGTATTCTTATCCTTCGATGAATTGATACTAGATCGATGATGATCGACGAGAATTAGGGATTCTAGTGAAACTAGGGTTTCATCATTTATCTCTTGTTCCTTCGTCGATATCATTCACATTCTAGCCTCTAGTAAATTCAAGAATCAATCGTGGATCCCTAATTTCGAGCGATCACAATCAAGAAAGCATCGCAACGAAACTAGGTCGTCGATTTTTCAATTTACAAGAGTTTACAAAACTCGTAGGACTTAAGAATCGTTTTATGATTTGTTACATCATCATTCTATTGATCGTCTCGACTCCTTTACGAGCGGAGTTTTACTCAAACATCACAACAAGAACCACAATCACAAATTGAGATCGAATCATGATGCAAGAATTTAAAGAAAGCAAGATTAAGGAATTTCACCTTTTATTTATATCAACAATTTCGTTACAATCGCTCAAGAATTACAAGAGGAAGAACTCGATCGTCGATTTGGCTTCGCTCGTTTCCTTGAGTCGCGGATCGGCTTGGATCACTTGCTCGATTGAAGATTGGCTCCGCTCCTAAAAGGTTGAAGGCTTCTCGCTTGATTTGGTACTCGGGATCTTGAATTTGGTGTTGGATTTTGGATTTGGGGCTACAAGATGTGTCACTCAACTTGTAGGTGGAACGGGGAGGGGGGGATGAAGAAGAATGAACCCTAGATCTAGGCTCTCTTTTATAGACCATCAAAACCCTAGATCTAGGATTTCAAATTTGAATTTCCCTCCAAAAGTTTGTTAAAGAGATTTGAATTTCTTTCCAAAAGTTTGTTAAAAGAGCCTTCTAGAAGTAGTTTGTTAAGCCGAGCCTTCTAGATGCGCCACGTGGCATTTCTACAATGTTCTGGAAGCTTAGGCCGTTAGCTTCGACACGTGTAGGAAATCTGGGGGAGTGATGACGTCAGACGGCCGCGGATCCGCGGCGCCAAGGGGGTTTGGGCCGCGGATCCGCGGTCCTTTGAGGGCCTTAGGGCTTGATTTTTCTGGTACATGCTTGGGCTGTGTTTTGGGGCCTGTTTCTGATATGTTGAATTTTATATTTCCCTCTGAATTGCTACCAGATCTCACATCTTGGAGTTGGTGTATTTTTGATCAACTCTTTTGGCTTTGTTCTTGCAATTTCCTGCACAGACTCCGAAACAAGTGTTGCGCAATACAAGGATGATGCGATGCCATGATAAACACACAATTTCCTCAGAAATGTTGGTTTTAGAGTATAACACATGCAATGTGGTATTTCAGGACTGTTTTGCTAATATGCGCAATATGGATACCGAACACTTCTAGATGAGTGAAATTGATATGGAAATTGCCATGTTAAAAATGCAGTATTTTCGACTGATCATATCACATTCCAGATAAAATGACAGTGTTAAACTTTCCGATCGAATAATCAAACACCCAAGATTTCCCAAATAGCTCAACACTTGAGCGGAGTTCAAAAACATCTATCACATGCCACAGTACCAATGGTCCAGCCGTAGAAGGGTCAAGCTAACGCCTCACATGTGGCAACGCCGTACTGCCCCAAACCCTAAGGTTCAGAGGCGGTTCAGACGGTCACATAATCGAGTTAAGGTTTGTGTTCTTCTAGAGGGTCCACCACCTTACTTGCATGATTTTCCGGAAGTTTCAAACTCGAGAAAAAAATCTAACTTTTGAAATTTTTTCCGACACGGGAAAACGTGAGTTATTGATATCCGTTCGAACTTTTTAACAGTTTCTAAAATTACCCGGAAAAAACTTAAACGAAGTTAAATTATCCGATCGAATCAACGAGTCCCTAATACAACCCAGAAAACTCAACACTTGAGTAGAATTAAAAATTCCCAGAACAATCAGGAAATACATACGGATATTACTGTGCCAAAAACAAACCCTGTTGCTACAGTTTGGCCGCGGAACCGCCGCGCAAGCCATGGTACGGCCGCGGTTCCGCGGTGCATTAATGGAATTGGAAGCACGTGCTGCACAGTAATTCTTGTATTTCCCTGCTGATTTTTTTGAGTATTTTTAATACGAAAAAATCAACATTTTTACAAAATTTCCAGAGAAGGGTAAGTTTTGGGGTTTCGGGGTTCGATCGGACTTTAAACTTCGACTAAAGCTCTAGCTTGGCTCTGATACCACTGTAGGGTTACTAGGCATACGCATAAGGGTCTATAAGGTATCAACCATGCCCGATTTAAAATTTAGCCGTGCCGAACAACCCTAAACCAAAATCTTAGACTAGAGATTAGGCGAAACAAAACATGTTAAACACTTAAACATCTAAGAGTTTTGGGATTACAACCTTTGTAGTCCGGTCCTTCACTTTATAAGCTCTGTGTTGTGGTCCCTTCGCCGTGATCATCAAGTTCCGGACTCTCGAGAGGCTCCACGAAGAGAAAGATGCAAGCTTGCTTCCGATCTTCGATAACAAAGATGATCTACCTTGAAGTTTCATTAACACAAGCTCTCACTCACTAAATGAAGTGAACACCCTAATCTAAATGGCTAGGATAGATTAGGATGATGAAGTAGGATTTTAGCTCTCATTTATTATCTTAATCTCACTCATTTTCATCACCAAAGAAAAAGCTAGAAAGCTTTTCTTCAAGAACTCAAGGAAGAAGAAGAAGAAGCCTTTTGTGATGAATAATGAAAGTGTTAATAATTGCTTATGCAACCATGGTCAAAGATGAAGAGAGTTAACCAATGTAGAGAGTTAACTTGGGTTAAAGGGTGTGGGTTGGGTTAGGAAATATCTTGCAAATATCTAAACAAAATATCTTTGCAAGAAACAAAATGAAACCTTCTAGAAGGTTCAAGAAAGAACTAACCCAAATCAAACCCTAACCTTGTTTAATCTCCACTAAACATGTTGCATTAGTAATCATATCATGTTACAATATTATATATCACATATACAATATTTATTGTAACAAAATAAAATAATACAATTAACATATATCGCATATATATCAATGTATTACCCGAGCGAGAAAAAGAATCTTTTACTGAGCTTATATCAGTTAATGTAATTTAATATATCAAATATATAATTATACAATAAGTTATCGAATCAAGACTTGATCCAATAATCTGGCTATTTCATAAATAACCGACTAATATAATCTGAATCAGTTCATCGAATCAACACTTGATCCAATGACCCGACTATATCACATATACCCGGCTGATATCTCATATCACGAGAATCTAATACGGTATCACATACACGTATTGTTCTCGGTCCCGCATATATCACATATGTGCTCCTACTCCGTTTTGCCTGAGCCAAGAAACCTCTGTATAGGACTTTAAAGAATCGTCAATACGCCGGCAGTAGGTGATGATCATATCAAACACCTACAAGCTGCAAGCGGTCAGCTAAACGTAACAGCCACCCAGGTATTGAGCGACCAGAAGATCAACAAGCAAGCCTGTACTTTCTCCCGCGAATCCAATCAGTAACACTCCCGTACAGTCCGGTCTCTTCGTCTGATATGTCGCATATCTCGCCTAGGAGTGGTAAACGTCAGACCCCAGTAGCTTGATAAGTCGTGCCGATATGAGGTCTATAACAGTTCGAGAAACTACTGATAACTCTTACTAGGAAATCTTAGCAACCCTGGCCAGAGATTTCCAGTTATAGCCAATCGAACACAGCACAACATTAACTCCCTATACCGGGAGAGACGAATCCCCTCCTATCGCTCATTGCCTCCATGTGATTCGGGACTGTACCCAAAAGCCACCTTTTTGCACGCCCTCTTGGACGTGGTATGATGGAAATCAAAGCACAGTGGGAATCACACAAGACTCTATGGCGATCTTGGGTCTACAGACTAACCTGTACCAATGTCACCAGAGAACTGCCATCTGACGTGAGGTATAATACCATCTGGGAGTTCTCGGCGAGTCCGTCCAGTGTACCCAGTCTCCACTGAGCACCCGTACACCATCCTTGATGTCAAACACCGATGGATATGGGATCATCCATCGCCCATCATATGGGTCAAGATGCGTATACGCTAGTCTACTCTGGTGTATCGATGCCCTTTCTCGATACACCCTTGACTAGGAACAGTTATAGGATGTACTCGTCGACTGCCGTAGCCCCACTAGTATGATCTCATCATAGTCCCAGTAGTCGAGTATATATCCTAAGGGCTTTATCAACATGTAACATAGAGACTATCATAGTACATGTTAAGATAAAGAGCAACCAGATAGCGTACTATCATGTCGAGCAAGAAAGTCCTCCCTATATATATCCAAGCATCCACTACAATATATATCGTATGTACAGTAATGGCCTCTAGGGCATACATATAACTAACAATATTTCCATTTATTGTTCATGTATTAGTAGTACCTGATAGAGTACGTTACATGACTGTTGCATATACATATTGCCATTTATTGCTATCAGCTTGCATGCGATAGATTAGCGCAGTACGTGCGTACTTGCGATTACTTGCATATGTTATTTACTATTCACGAGTTGGCAACTCACCCCCGTTGTGCCACAGTTCTTGCAGGTCGACCGCATGGATCAGTTGCTGCATCGCTGGCACACAGCTGTTTTCGGGTGACTTGCTTGTGGTAGGTGGTACATGTTGGATCGTGCCCCTCTTGTATTCATTTTCATATTGTATCTAGTCACTCCATCAAATCAGAAACTAGTTATTGTATATGTTGTAGAATTAGAAGACTTGTAGTTGCGAGACTTGAGCGATGGGTTTTATGTTCGCTTTTGGGGTTGTTGTCTTACTTTACTTTATTTCCTTGTGTGGATCTTCGCCGTTGGGCGTCGTATACTTGTTTTTATACTTCTGGTGGTTGTTTCCGCCGTTGGGCGTGATTTGCTCCTGTTTGGGGATGCTTTATTATATTTCTGTGTTGTACACGTTTTCGGGGTTAGTTTTTACAAGGGAGGTGCTGCCCAAATTTTCAAAAGACAAAACATGATTTACTATACCTTTATTTCAAAGCTTCACCTCTTTATTTCTTAAAAAGGTTTAGATTTCTGGGTTTCAGCTTGCTTGAATTACGTTACTCCAGTAGACGTTGCGTGATTTAAGTGCTGGTCGTGAGCTATTGTTTTGGGTCGTGACACTTATTGACCCTTGTCCGTCCGTTCTTGTCGCTTGCTTTCGCCTTCGGCCAAACCGAACGCATCCGGTCGCGATTAGGAATCACCGATACCTTGGTAGGGTAAGGTGCCTAACGGAGCGCTTGCGTTAGGTTTGGGCAGAGTTCAATTGGAAAATACGGGCAAAGGAAATGAGAAACGAAATCTTAACTTACAAAACCAATCTTTTTCCTAACAATACCATATTCACAACCATCTCAACAACAAACAAAAAGAGCAAAGAAAAGAGCAAAGAAAAGAGTAATCAACATTACAAGTAAGTAAATGCATGGTAATAAAATTGCAAGTAAGTAAATGGCATGGAAACAAATTGCAAGAAAGTAAAGCAAGTAAGAAATAGAAGAACCCAAAGAAAGCTTCATTAACTCAAAGTGATAATACAAGCCATTGGTTCAATAACCTAATCTTAAACTTGCAAGCTCAATGAAGAGGTTGCAAGATCAAGAGAAGGCAAAGAACTCAAGGTTAAGTGAAGGCAAAATGAAAGGTTTTTTAATCTTCAAATAATGATACAACCCTTGAGATCAATAACCAAAACTTAAACTTGCAAGCTCAAATAAAGAGATTGCAAGATCAAGAGAAGGAAATGAGCTTAAGGGGACTAGCTATGTACAAGAACAAAACAAAAAGAGAAACAAAAAGAGAGTGAATCTAATGTAAAGAATGAAAATGTAAGACCCCTTTCCCTTGCTCACTCATCTGCCCTATATAGACACAAAATAAGAATAAACAAGTAATAAAAATAAGATGACGTGGCAGCAAGGGATGGACCACAGAAAATTGGGGATCATTGGGGTAGGGGGACCGGCGAGCTCGGTTTTTTAGACGGTGTGGCCGGCCCAAAACCGAGCAAATTGGCTCGTGTTGAAGTGGTGGACTTGTATGCTCTCTAATATCACTATGGTGCTGCTTGATTTGTCTATATTAACCTGGTCTGCATTCAGGGATTTGGAGGGAAATATTTAGCTTTATATCACATCACACCTTTTTAGCATTTAACTCTTGTCCCCCCACTTGCATAAGCCATCATTTGTGTGAGCCATGGGCAGCCCCCTCTCTAGGTCCATGCCATCAAAGAGCTAGTGCACAGTTGCTATGTGTTGGACCAAAATGTATGTACACTTGTTTATTTGCAAAAACTCTTTGAATATCGGTCGGTTTCTAGTTCCGGTTGCAGTGTCGGCTCGCAAACGTTATATCCGTGATTTTGAGTGTATTTCCAGTATTGTGTCACTGATACCTGTAATATGTATTTACTGAGCAAACACCGGTTAATATTACCGATCTATACCAAAATAGATAATGAATGAGTGGTATTAAAATGCAGTTTTCTGAGATGAACACATATCAAATATTTCTAATCAATGTTCTTAAAATATTGTATCATACAAATGGTTAGGATAATATCTCAAAATAATAACAAATATTACTAACACTATGACTTGAGATATTGTGCAGATATCAGCTCAGGCCTGGAGATCAAGAGATCCGAGATGTTGTGAATAAAATATGCCGATAAAGTTGAATTAAATCATAAAATCATAAACGGCAAAGACTCGGAGGAAGATTTAAAGAATCCATACATCACAATGATCTCCACGTGTCAACGCAAAACAACACAAGAATTTTGAAATCCTGATCCCACTATTATGCCTCCCAACTGCGGCCAAATGCACATATTTGTGGCGGATCCGCGGCCCATTTGTGGCCGTTAGATTTAGGATTTTTTCAGTGTGATCACAACAACCAATCATCATACATGGAATATAGGGTTTAGAGTTTCTGTGACTATTTAAACGACCGAGAGCTTCACATGAAAAATTATCAATCGAAGAGATCAAAATGTCCAAGACAATCCACACATCCGAGTTGATCATCAGCTGTTCATTTACTTCCAACAAGATAGAGATCGAGAGCAAAAACTAGGGTTCTTGTACTCTACTTTAAGAGGATTTGTGCATGATATAGTTGATTAATAAAGGTAGAGTTTTTATTAGTCTTTTCGCAATTAATTTTTGTACTTATACTTTGCATCTTACATTATGATCTCATTCTTCATCCTTTCTTCTCCAACCAGGCGTGAGTAATTCCTAGCTTGCTAGGGTTCGTAGGCTCTAGTAAATCAATAGATAAAATATTTTAACTTCTTTTATGCATTTTAAAGTTTATAAACTTTAGCAAAATAAATGTTAACATTCTTATCGGGCGTGCTACCAATTTATTGATAGTCTCGACCATGATTTGAGATTAGATTAACACTTGTTTTGTTAGGGGCTAGACATGAAAAGAGATCAATGCAAGGACAAGGGTTAAGAGTGGGGAAAACATAGTTTCTTCTAAAAGAACTCTAATCTATATTCATCACTAACGATCTAATTTTAAACTATTAAAAGATAAAAGGAGTCATTTTTAATTAGTCATCCATTACTGCTAAGTCATATGTGTTTGGTTACGGCAGCGCCCCGGCCATCAATCCGTGACCAAATGTGGAACAAAAATTTATAAAACTTGGCGCTACCACAACTAATTACCCGGATCTACTCATAAGCCCTACATAACAAAACATGCAAAGAAGTTAGAATGGTTATACCGAATAGATCCTTGTCTTTCGGTTTTCAACCATCATCCCAAGCTTCCAGGGGCATCCTTGATCAAGCTTGATCTCCGGTCTCCCTCCATCGAAGATGATCCACCCGAGAGTCTATGCAACGAGCTCCAACCTCATATCCGAGGCAACTAGGGCACCTAGATCGCTACTCTAGATACCGTAGATGAAGTAGAGAGTGATGAAGGATTAATTTGTCTCAAGACACCCAAGGATTCTTAACTCATGAGAGGGTTTGGGTGGAGCTAGAGGAAGAAGAAGATGCAATGAGAATGAGGTGTTGAGAGCAATTCAAGAAAGAGAAAAAGAAAATGAATAATGGC